>OZ009954.1:18252618-21200727 GCA_963932025.1 Erebia epiphron | reverse complement strand
AAGGGTCTGTTTATCTATCTTATCTATCTGCCAGTCAATCTGTTATGCTTTCACGATCAATCTTTTCAACCGATTTTGACAAAATTGGGATCCTACAGAGTTTTTTTTTTAAATATTTAGGCTAACGCTTGGCTGCAATCAGACTTGCTTGCAAGTGGTGATGCAGCCTAAGGTGGAGCGCGCTTGCCTAGAAGATGCCTATTCACTCTTGATAGGTTGCATCCCAGGGAAGGATAAAGACTACTTCTATCCCGGGAAATTAAATAGTTCTCACTGGAATAAAAAAGCCGTGATACATGCGGTCGAAGTCGGGAACGTCGTATAGCTGGTAAACTCTACAATCCACGTGGTCCAAATCGTACAATACATTCTTAATATGACAATTTGTATGCAGGAACGGGTAGCCCATCGCATTGTTATACGATAAAAAAAACCGGCCAAGTGCGAGTCGGACTCGCGCACCGAGGGTTCCGTACTCAAGAAGTAGGTATAATTACCTTTGTTAATGAACCGCAAAACGAACTTTGTTTGTAGAAGTTTACTGTTAATATCAAAAAATTACGTTTGTTGTATGGGAGCCCCCCTTTAATATTTACTTTATTGATATTTAATTATTTATTTTGAAAGGTAATATACAAGTTAATATTCTGTGAAAATTTGAACCGTCTACCTGTTACCGTTTTTAATATTGAGCAAAAAAATACGAAAAAAACACGTTTATTGTATGGGGACCCCCCTTAATATATATATTTTTTTAATTTTTAGTATTTGTTGTTATAGCGGCAACGGAAATACATCATTTGTGAAAATTTCAGCTTTCTAGCTATCACGGTCTATGAGATACAGCCTGGAGACAGACAGACAGACAGACAGACAGACAGACAGACAGACAGCGGAGTCTTAGTAATAGGGTCCCGTTTTTACCCTTTGGGTACGGAACCCTAAAAACCCTATCGTTAATGGATGGAATCAAAATACTTGATCATTTTTGGAACGGTTAGAAATAAGAAGTAACTATACCTACTTCGCAGACCTAAGCTGTGGAAGTCGTTATTAAGACACGTGCCCGGTGGCAAGGCAAGAACATAGCAGGGTAATTCGATGCGATGTTTATGCGACGGTTCAAGTATTTAACCTCTCGCTAACCGAGTTGAGTGTCTGCCCCCGGCTGCACGCCAAACGGTTTATGACTGGGTATGGCGCAAATGAAATAGCCCATAACTTTCACGGGGTATGACAATTTTATGACGACATTCAACTCGGAAGTGATACACGGAAATATGATATCAAATGAACCGTCAAGGACTGGCAGGAAATAAAATAAATATAAATTTATCGGAGTAATTTAGTTTGATTTTCTGAAAATCCTTTGGAGGTGGAATTTGAAATAACTACTTGAAACACGTGATCGTTTATTTTCAATCAAAGCAACAGATTGATGTCCCCTCAAATTCAAATCCCCACTTTACATAGTGCCAAAGAGAACAATATTCTAAACCCTACTAATATTATGCGAAAATTATGTCTGTCTCTCTGCTACACTTTAACGGACAATTTTTTTAACTGATTTTGATGAAATTTGGTAAAGACATAGGTTATATCCCGGAAGGACATAATATGCTATTTATCCCTTCGTTAAGGAGTTCCCGCGGGAATATGATACAACTTCGCAACTTCGCTTCGCTTGAACGCAAGTGAATTCGCGGGCCTCATTAATTATTTATTTGTACGAATATGCAAAATTATTGAGATGTTTGTTGATGAATTAAAAAGCCGCAACATATCCAGTTAGGCAATCCTGACGTACAAATATCTATTTTTTTACAGATTTTCTAGTAGTATCTCGAAGAAAAATCTATAATCTTATACCTTGGACCACAAAGACATATGGCGGGTTTACTTTGCACTCAACTTCGTTAATTAGATTGTTTTGTTTAGTGCTTGTTAATTAAACTTCGGCAGCCTTTGTTAATCGACAATGCTCACGTAAGTTTCCGATATGACATTATTTAGTTGAGATGTAGGCTGTATTTTCTAGCTACTCCCAGTCTAAGAGGATACGTTTTTACCTACCAGTCGGTCTACGGAGGTATTTAGACTTGATGCAACGCTATGGGGTAACCGATTAGGGGTATGGGTTAATTATAGCTGCCATGCCCCTAACAGGTTAGCCCGCTACCATCTTAGACTGCATCATCAGTTATCATCAGGTGAGAATGCAGTCAAGGGCTAACTTGTAGTGGATAAAAAAAAAGATTTTTCAATAATAAATTCTTACACTCTGTCTTCATATTATGCAGCCTCTGCAGGTACCGACTAAGGGTATGGATTTAATATAACAGCGATACCCCTGTTAGGTTAGCCCGCGTCTATCTTAGACTGCTACATCACTTCCCGTCAGGTGAGATCACAGTCTACCTTGTAGTGGAATAAAAAAAGCACTTTCATACCTCTTTCAACCATAGCAGTACCGTATCTCTGGTTGTACCATTGTCATGGTAGTCGTGACTGTCTTTTGTGTGGGTGTCGACCCACTGCATGAATATTATACTTACGCTGTGGTTGTATTTAGACGTTCTTGATCGGGTTGTAGTTTGGGTTTTAGTTATTGTTTGTGCATATTAGATGGGGTATTCGATATGGAAACTATTGTACCTTACTTTGTTTATTTTGGTGTTCTGGATAGAGTAGTTATTTGCTTACTCTATCCTCATTGTCAATAGTAATTTAATTATGTCCTCCTGACCGAATTTCGGCCATGGAAGATGGCCAGATAGTATAGTGCACATAATTATGTGCTCGCAAACAAAGGCAATCTCTTTTCCTTCATAATAATAATAATAAATTATTTATTATAAGTGACAGGACTCATAAATTTCAATTTCAACAATTATTTTCACACATAGCCCAAAGTAATCTTCATAGTCCGAAAACCCTAAAGAACGTTAATTGGTTGACAGAGACGTATCGACAATAATAATATCCATACTTCCATACTAATTTTATAAATGCAAAAGCCTGTCTGTCTGTCTGTCTGTCTGTCTGCTACGCCTTCACGGCCCATCTGTTCAACCGATTTTGATGAAATTTAGTACAGGGATAGGTTGTATCCCGGGGAAGGTCATTTACTACTGCTACTTTTTAACCCGGAAAATCGAGGAGTTCCCATGGGCATTTAAAAAACTCATACCACGCGGATGAAGTCGTGGGCATCCGCTAGTTATGATAATATACGTAAAACGACGTTATGCTCAAAATCGGCATCGCGCTGTCGTGGTATATCATGTTCTGGGGGCATATATAGATGACGTTTGTGTTTTGGAATAATAGGGCATTTTTAGGGACGTCAAGGTACATAAAACTGTCTTGAGAAGTAATACAGCTCTAAGCGATGGTAGTAACCCCACCCAGATTTAGAATTCTGGACTGAGGATTAATTTTCGCGAAATAATGATAAATTTGGCAAAGTACGACAAATTTCTTCTTTACTTTCATCATACAAAATCTTCGTCCCAGAGGATTGAGACAAAAAATGACGCGAAAATATTTTTCTTTTAATTTTTAGTACGTCATGAATACAGCCTTGAGCCTGGCTTCCCGCTGGGGAATCGATGGCTATAACTTCGCTGTTTGGATAAACTCTGTGTTTACTTTTATCGCTTTCTTCGCAAATTGTGTAGACTGTAGACGTCAGGCCTTTGGGATCAATGCGATGGAATGCAAAGACTGGCTTTTAATCTGTGCCACTGATCTAAACGAGCCGTTTAAGTATCGAAATAATAGTAGTCCATCTACAATTCGCGCACGAGTTGGATGCAGAGTAAATGTATGTGTCACCATACATTTACTCTGCATTCAACTGTGTGTGTGTGTGTGTGTGATTAAGTGTGTAGAAAAGTTTTTTCTAACAACTGAATGCAAAGCAAAGATGTCACAACATATTCATTCTTCTGTTACAAGCATATTATATTCCCGTGGCCGTTTTCACCCAAATAAGTATTTATGCCAAATATGAAATGTGAAAGGGTGATGAAATAGGTTCCAACAAGAGGTGCCTACAGATACGTGAAAATTAAACACGTGCAAAATTGAAAAATAAAGAAAAGTGCGTATGAAAATCGTTACTTATCAATATATTTTTTTAAAAGACTATTATTATTATTATTCGAAAAAAATTCTTAGTTTTGGGAAAAGACGACCGGGAATTGAATTTAAGAGTAAACTATAGTTCTACTAGCTGATGCCCGCGACTTCGTCCGCGTGGATTGAGGTTTTTTCATTTTTTGGTTGCCGTGGAAACTTTTTAATTTTCCGACAAAAAAGTAGCCAGTGTGTTATTCCACACTTAAATCTATCTCTGTACTTTTCAAACGATTCAAAAGCACTTGTAAAAGTTTATTTGAATAAAAAAACATTTGGGCGTGAGTTGGGGTTGATTCTAATTCAAGTTGATTCTTTTTCAAATTGTTGTTGTGCTTGTATAACAATAATTATTGACGAACTCATGTTTTGGAGAACAGCCATGTGAGTGCTTATTTAGAATTAATAGCAAAAAATCATCATATTTTTTATATTTCCTTTTCACCAAAGTCCTGTAAGATTTAAGAAAATTATTTGCGAGTGTTTCGCTCGCAATCTAGTTCTTTTTTCTCCTTCCGGGTGTTTTCCAATAAATGTTCCTATGCATTAAAGTTTATTGGAAATCCTTCTGGAGTTTTATTGCTTAGTTTTGATCGAGTTCATTGCGAGCGATTACGAGCATCTTAGGGCGAAAACACACTATGAACAATACGAGACTAAACGCCTGCGTCGTAGGGGGAAACCACTTTGTTGTAGTGTCGAGGCAGTCCGTTCAGCTCCATGTAATAGTGCCCGCGCTTTTTGCCCGCCAGACAATAGTTATTTGTTATACAAGAGTGAAAAGTTGTTTTTTAACCGCGTGCTCAATTTTGATGACCGAGCAAGCGAAGGATTCTAAAATTGAATCACGAGCTCAGCGAGTGATTCAAAATTAGAATCCTGAGCGTCAGCGAGGGAATCAAAAGAGCACGAGGTGAAAAATCTTTTCATTCGAGTGCAACACGTAACTTTTCATCCCACCTCAGCGAGGAAATTAATGCTAAACAATATGACGTGAAAGAAAATGGTGCGCGCAAAGCAAATTAAAAAAGTACACCAAGAAGGTTACGAGTGTGAGTTTTTAACAAATTAAAAACGGTTGTATGGAAATTCGGCACCATAGAGGTAGAAGTAAATAGGTTTTAATGATGTTTTGAATTCACAAACTTCATAGACGAGTGATATTTACTAACGTGCACACGATGTTCTAAATTCAATTTACTTTATCCTCAAGAGGATAATAACGGCTTTTGCATTCAGATATCGAAGAGTAAAAATACTCTTTCCGAGATGGTGGGATGAAAAATATATTTTTGTCTGTTGTGTGACTTCGGTCATTAATGTACAGGTAGGTATACCACTTTTATAAGTCGCATCGACAAAATTCGTTTGCGCAGAATAAAATAAAAAAAAAGCCTTTTATTACAGACCTTTTTACAATTATAGTTTTAACAAATTAATCACAACAACAATTTTGACGACCTCCGTGGCGCAGTCTTGAGCGCTGTTGCCTTAACGTGCGGAGGTCCCGGGTTCGATCCCCGGCAGGGTTTGGAAATTTATAATTTCTGAATTTTCCCTGGCCATGCCCCTAACAGGTCAGCCCGCTACCATCTTAGGCTGCATCATCACTTACCATCAGGTGAGATCGCAGTCAAGGGCTAACTTGTAGTGGATAAAAAAAAAAGTCCCTTAGTTCTGTGTGCCTCGCGGCAAAGGCCTCCTCCAGTGCTTGCGATTTAGCGCCACCCTTCTCCAGAATTGCGCAGAATAGCAACTCTATAAAACCGAATGTGAACACCAATTAAATACAGACCTTATTGCCTGACGTTAAGATTTTAAACACAAGAACAACAGAGACTCATGCTATCTATTGTGCTCGGACTCCGAATATGGCGCGTGGGCAAAAACTTATAGCGGACGGACGCGCGTTATGATTGGCTGAGATATTTTCGCGCCATCAAAAAATTCAAAAATTCACACACGGCAGAAGTAAAACTTAAGAAAAGTAGCCTGCGAGTGCATGAGATAAATATAACTTCTATCTCATTCTCTCGCAGGCTAAATCCCATATATGTTTGTCTCCTTTTGGTGTCGCTTTTTCGTTTCAAATCAAAACGATTCTAGTTTCACTTAAATAACTACACTGGCGTAATAGTACATTATGATATAAGAGCGGTAAATAGGTTTTTACATACGAGTTGACTTATGTCAGCCCGATGACGCCAGTCGAGGGCTGACCATCGTCACGAGTTTGTTAAAACCTTAACGCCCGTGTATCACACGATATTTTTCAATACATTTGTGAGAAAACTTGAAAATAAAACTCGAGTAGGTAGGTACAAGCATGTACAAGCAGTACAAGGTACTCACTAGAAGATGGGTTCTCACGCCCGTTCTTATTTCGAGATTTTAGGCGGCTATTAATAGCGCGATTTTTTCCCACATCTAAAATACCTAATTTTTGATTTAATTTCATTATTCCACATCACATAAACCACATAAATTATTTAATAATTTATAAGAAATACTCAATGACTCTTTTAAAAATAGCGCGCACAGATTAAAGATTTAGTATAGACTACGGCGCGACTGCCTCGTTGGTCTAGTGGTTAGCATAGTTGACTGCGGATCATCGAGGTCCTGGGTTCGATTCCCGGTCGGGCATAAAAAAAAAGTTAGGTATTGGGTTTTTCAATTAAGAAATTCGCAGTGCCAGCCCGAAGTTGGAATTTGGCGGTGTTGCACCCCCGTGCCTCGGAGAGCACGTTAAGCCGTCGGTCCCGGTTATTATCACTAACATGATAATAATCGTTAAAGCCCACCAACCCGCATTGGAGCAGCGTGGTGGGTCTAAGCTCTAATTCCCAGCAGTGGGACGTTAATAGGCTGTAGTGATGATGATGATGATGATGACGGCGCGTTGTTGTAATTGCGTTTTTTTAAAAATTAGATTCATGGCTCTAGGTTCTAGTTCTCAACTCCCATCTTGGACTATTCAGCCTTTACTTTTATGATTTATAAAACTTAAAACAATTTAATTTTTTTTTATATTTAATTTTTATTTTATTTTATGTATTAATTTCATCAAAATTTTTAGGTTTTCTACTATACAAAGTCAATATCACTATGAACCTTCTTGCAAGAAAACTTTTTATTTAGAAGTAACGTGGAACAAAAATTAAAAAAAACTGCAAATTAACTAAATATTTACTGCATTAGGGCAGTAAATTTTACTTACAAGCCCTGTTTACTGCCTCTGTAAGTGCATTTTTCGAGCAAGTGTATTGAAAATTATATTAAATGGTAGGTATACCTGTAAAAGAGTTGAAACTAAGCTACAATTGGTATGTTTCACACGTAACCCTAACTGTAAGGTATGCTTACAAATCCCTTGTGGAATCTAGAAAAGTGGGCTGTATAAATCTCTAACAAGTCCATTTAGTTTGACTCTACCGGCATTCCCACAAGTCGCTTACAAAAGGCGCTCCTTTCAGAAAATTGTTTAAAATTTTGTTCACGTAACGATACCGTGAAACGCAGCCTGTGCACTGGCTCTTACCAGGCAGCGACGCCCTGGCCATTACGGGTCAGGGTAATAAAACTTAGGGTTGCCACAATGAACCAATTTTAATTGATTATTAAAAAAAACAAAAAAAAACATTTTGTGGTCTATAAAATTTATGAAAAACAGGGTTTTCCATAGATTTTATAGATTTACTAGATGATGCCCGCGACTTCCGCCGCGTGGTTTAAGGTTTTTGATTCTCGTGGGAACTCTTGCATGTCCTTCTCCGAGATACAACATGATGTTCCAAATTTCCCTAAAATCGGATGAACAGATGGGCCGTGAAGCAGACAGACAGATAGACAGACATACAGACATACTATATTTATTTTATTTAGACGTCTAATTTTATTATTACATTGACAAAATTAATTACAAACAAGAGAATATACCTCCTCCAGACAGCCATTAAAAGTCGAACTAAGTAGGTACATTACGGGCTTACTTGTGCTATAAAATAATACCAAAAGCAAAACACAAAATACGTCTCCAACGTCTTCATATTTTCTCAGTTTGAAGTAAAGGAGATTGTTCAGATTTGTATGGGGCTTGGGTCCGGTCCTTTTACATGTAGAGAAATGGAAAAAAAATACTAGACCAGTTTTGATCGTTCAAATCTACGAATTCGTCGTAATTTCAGTGGTGAAATTATTCAATCTTTCCACGATAAGCAACACTAAACATGAGTGGGTAACAATGGCGGATTCATATTTATTGACGTTTTCAAAAGAAAAACACCACAGAGGTAGTATAGCCTATAGAGTGCGTGCTTGTAAGCAAGAACAGTAGGCACCGGTAGGAACATAGCATCGTTCCGTCAGCAAGCTCTTTAGTCAAAGGAACGCTAGCGCTGAGAGCGCCCATCGCGAACTCGGGACCGAAATTCCGTTTTTAAACTGGAAAAAATGGTTAAATGTGGCATAGAAACATGCAAACATGATACTCGTTATCATAATAAACATAATTCCAACATCACATTTCACCGGTTAGTCATATTTTTTAAACTTTCATGTAAAATATAAATACGTGTCGCGGGGGTGATACAGACGTGGAACGCAAGGTAACATAATACCGCCCGCACCGCCCCGCAACCCCGCTACGATAGCCGACTGTTCACCGAATCGAATAGTGATGTGATACATTCGACTCGGGCGCCGGCACAGATATCGCTGTTCCCTGGGATCACAACAGAGAAAATTGTTAACAAAATTTAAAAAAAGTTAGCGCCATAGGTTTTGAAATTTGTTATTGCTGATCCGATTTCGTTCAAATTACGATTCAATTTCGATTTAGGGTTCCATGAGATCATAAATTTTAAAAGCCGGCGCCAGATTGAAATTCTTTGTTAGTTGGGTATCGATATATTTTGGGTTTCCCTGAGATCACAAAAGAGGAAAATGTACAAAGACAGCGCCATATTCAATTTTTTTGTTATTAGGCCGATTTCATTCAAAATCGATATTTAGGGTTCCTTGAGATCTTAAAAGAGGTATCTGTTACCAAAAAATAGGTATCTGTTACCAAAATTAAAAAAGGCCAGCGCCATATTGAATTTTTTTGTTATTGGGCCGATTTCGTTCAAAATCGATATTTAGGGTTCCCTGAGATCACAAAAGAGGTATCTGTTACCAAAATTAAAAAAGGCCAGCGTCATATTGAATTTTTTTGTTATTGGGCCGATTTCATTCAAAATCGATATTTAGGGTTCCCTGAGATCACAAAAGAGGTATCTGTTATCAAAATTGAAAAAGGCCAGCGCCATATTTAAATTCTTTGTTATTGGGCCGATTTCGTTCAAAATCGATATTTAGGGTGCCCTGAGATCACAAAAGAGGTATCTGTTATCAAAATTGAAAAAGGCCAGCGCCATATTTAAATTCTTTGTTATTGGGCCGATTTCGTTCAAAATCGATATATAGAGTTCCCTGAGATCACAAAAGAGGTATCTATTACCAAAATTAAAAAAGGCCAGCCGTATTGAAATTTTTTTTTGTTACTCAAATTATGATCAGAAACTAAAGATACATAATATTATAGTTGTAATTTTGTTAAGTGTTTTCTGTTGATTAGATGCGTAAGACTGGTTATTAATTTCATACAATATAATTTTTTGTTACTCAAATTATGATCAGAAACTAAAGATAAATATTATAGCTGTAATTTTGTTAAGTGTTGCCTGTTGATTAGGTGCGTAAGACTGGTTATTAATTTCAAACAATTTAATTTTTTGAAACATAATTATGGACAGAAACTAAAGATAAATATTAACGTACGTTATGAAAGAATTTATTTTGGATATTTTTATAGTAAAAGAATCAAAGAATCAAACTTATACTTTTATTTTATAATTGCACATTAAAACACAGGTTTGCACCTTTTCTTACATATTTTATACATCGGATATACATCAATCCATACTAATATTATAAATGCGAATGTGTGTCTGTCTGTCAGTTACGCCCAACTACTTAAGCGATTTTGATTAAATTTGATACCAAGACAGGTTATATACCGGGGAAGGACATAGGCTACTTTTTATCCCGGAAAAATGAAGAGTTCCCGCGGGAATAAAAAAACAATCCACGCGAACGAAGTCGCGGGCTTCAGACGAACGGACAGACAGAAAGACACACTTTCGCATTTATAATATTAGTATGGATATACGATCGATCATTAAAAAACATATCGGATTAATCCGCGTTTTTTTAATTCCCACGGAACCGCTTTAATTTTCCGGGATAAATATCACTCTCCACGACCTCAACTATACCCATGCAAATAATCACGTCTTGCGTTGCTCTATTGAGGCGTGATTGAACAGACCAACAAACAAACACACTTTCACAATATAAGTATGATAGGGTACAAACAAACACAAACAATAGGTACCGTACCGTTCAGATGTATTTTATCGACTTTGCACTTGCAGCGCACTATTGCCCATCCCTATTTTTTACATATCTATAAATATTAGTAGCTATAGTTCACTTGCCTACGCCGCGCACAAGGAGTGCGGTGCGATAGTAGTACTCTTTACCTTATACTACCTCTATGAAAAACACATTATTTTGACAGTGACTGTCAGAAATGACATTTGATACATTTCGCGCCTACTGCCTTCTCTATGGCTGAAGGTTGCCATCTTGGATACGTATCGAAAACTTGAAATACATTTTTTTTTTTTTTCACGTTATTTACTTTACTATTCTGAAATAAAATACAATCTATGTATTTCCCTCTATTCATGATAGAGTGTACAAAGAGTCCACCAAAAATGAATCTTCTCTTTTGAACTTGTGTCCGTGAGTTACTTAGTCTCATTATTTCGCACAAAAGGAAGTTCTTATGTTACATTGTCGCTGCGAGCCGTTAGCAGCCACCGTGTTGCGAATTGCGAAACTAAAGTGCTTATGCCAAGTTTCCTTCTCTGTCGGCACACTTCTTTAAATAAAGGATGAATTTAAATTGACAAATATGCCAGCAAGATAAAGAAAGCCTATAGCCTGCGAGCCTATCCCATAGCCACATGAGTGCATATTCATTATTATATACGTGTGAAAGACTGAGACAGAATTACACGGTTTTTTCAAAGCCATTTTTTTAAAATCATTATATTAATATTCAAATTTCAAATTAATAAATTTTGCCACCTTTTAGTAATACTTAGGTATAAATAGTAAGTATTTACTAACTTTAAAAACAAGTTTCTGCTTAGCTTGCTTTACTCAGCAATATAAAGATTGAGTTTACAAACTTAACTTTATTCTCACCAAAGTTTCAGTATGCACAGTCATTACCAATCACTTAATCTTTATAAAGTGTAGTTAACTAATAAATCTAATAAAGCTTTTATACAGCTAATAGTGACAATGCAGAAAACTTTGAACTGAGTATCTTTATAAAGATTCTCTCTCGCCTTGCGTGGTCGTTGCCGTCTCAACCTATAGACGTCCACAGCTGGACGCAGGTCTCCTGGATGGATCTCTACAAGTGAAAATGTAGAAAACTTTGAACTAAATATCTTTTGAAGATTCTCTCTCGCCTTGCGTGGTCGTTGCCGTCTCAACCTATAGACGTCCACAGCACGCGACGCAGGTCTCCTGGATGGATCTCTACAAGTGACAATGTAGAAAACTTTGAACTAAATATCTTTATAAAGATTCTCTCTCGCCTTGCGTGGTCGTTGCCGTCTCAACCTGTAGACCTCCACTGCTGGACGCAGGTCTCCTGAATGGATCTCTACAGGAAACGGTCTTTTGCCGCTTGCTTCTGTGTGTCCAAGGGATCGGACATAGTAATTAGGGTGTCATTGAGTTAGTTATTAAGTCAGGACTTTTCTCTTTAAGTGTAGAGGCTAGCTCCGTGTAGATTGAGTTTTTTTGGTTACAGCGGGAACTCTTTAATTTTCCGGGATGAGAAACAGCCTATGTGTTAATCCAGGGTATAATTTTATCTCCATTCCCATTGGCTGAACCTGCCCGGTAACTTTGCGTAAAAGAGTTACAAAATACGCACATACAAACTTTCGCTATGCTTTCGCCTTTGTTATATTGTGTAGAGATTAACGGCCGGTTTCTGAATTAAGCATTCAAGCAAAAACAGCAAGTACCAACTCTCAAACCTTACACAATGACAATATCAATTCAGAAATTAGTCCTTAAGTTGTCTTTGAGACGGACTCAACATGAAATTCTCAATTCAGAAACCGGCCGTAAGTTATAGGTAATAATAATTGCTAACCCATTCCGGCTCACTACTGAGCACGAGTGTCCTCTTATAATGAGAAGTCCACTACGCTGGTTAGGTGCGAATTGGCAGACTTCACACACCTTCAAGAACCTTTTGAAGAATTGGGGTTAACACATTCCCTACTTATTTTACAGCAATCGAGAAAGCCTAGAATAGAAACCTGTTTCTAGAGTGTGTTTACGGAATTTAATCTAGATTATTCGATAATAGTATTCCAGCGTTTGACCTAGGTTGTATATTCATACAATTAGGCTATAATTGTTATGGTTAATCTCTGCAAGACATGGCCTGCGTTCGCTGCCAATCAAAATATTAGTTCAGGTGGCTATGCGCATTAATATATTGCTACGTAATATTATAATAATTTTATATGTATACTATTATAGCCCGCCAACCCGCATTGCAGAAGCGTGGTGGGTCTAAGCTCTAATTCCCTCTCTCCTTTAAGAATGTAGGCCTGTCCCCAGCAGTGGGACGTTAATGGACTGTATTGGTGGTTGGTGGTGGTATATAATTGTTCATCCATACTAATATTATGCATACAAAAGTGTCTGTCTGGCTGATACACTTTAACGGCCCATATTTTCAACCGATTTTTATGTTTGGTACGAAGATAAGTTACATTCCGGGGAAGGAAAGGCAATCCTAGAAATCTATCTATTCATCCCAGAAAATTAAACAGTCCGCTACCGACAGACTGTATCATCACTTACCAGCAGTCAAGGGCTAACTTGTAGTGGATAAAAAAAAAATTCAATAATAAATTCTTTCACTCTGTCTTCATATTATGCAGCCTCCGTAGCAGGCAGCTTCGGCTTTAGCTAATTACCACCCCACCGGCAAAGACATACCGCCAAGCGATTTAGTATTCCGGTACGATTCCGTGTAGTAACCGACTAGGGATATGGATTTAATATAACAGAGACGAAGTCGATGGCATCACTAAGTACTTAACTAATGTTTACCTTGACTTCATATTATGCTTACCCTGTGTACGCCACTGATGACAACGATTACAATAATATATGCAGTTGTTTTAGAATAGAATCATCATCATCATCATCATTATCGACGTCCACTGCTGGACATAGGCCTCTTGCAAGGATTTCCACATGCCGCGGTCTTGCGCCGCCTGGATCCAGCGACTCCCTGCGACTCGCCTGATGTCGTCCGTCCACCGAGTAGGGGGTCTGCCAACGCTGCGCTTCCCAGTGCGAGGTCGCCATTCCAGCACTTTGGGACCCCAACGTCTGTCGGTTCTTCGAACTATGTGCCCCGCCCATAGCCACTTCAGCTTCGCAACGCGTCGAGCAATGTTACTTTACTTACGTTACTTTCGTTCTTTTGCGAATCTCCTCATTCCTGATTTGATCGCGCAAAGAAACCCCGAGCATTGCTCTCTCCATCGCCCGCTGAGTGACCCTGAGCTTCCTTATGAGGCCCATAGAATAGAATAGAATAGAAGAATTAGAATAGAATAGAAGTCTTTATTAAAGAAACTAACTTAAGTACAAATACAATGAATTCCTGGCCCCTAAACTAGGAGGCCCGTATCTTAGGGGCCAGTAAGTATATCCCAACATTTATTAAAGATAAATATTTTTCAAAATGTGCTGTTATTTCTAAAAAGGTAACAATTTTTCTTTATTTTACATTTTAGTTTATCGTTAGGTTAAGTTATTAATAATTTAGGTTATATTAGAATATTAAAAAAAAAAACAATTATAACAAATTAAAAGTGTGACTTACATACGTAACTTAGGCTATATAATATTTGTGCCTATTATCTTAACCTAGTTCCCTCCCTCTGAGTCGTACTATCTGGTGTCATTTGTAAACATAATAATGTATGGGCTGACTTTATCACGTGTGCTGAAAACCTTTTCCTTATTATATGTATCCTGTTGTAAGTGTGTGTGAATAATATGCTGCGTGTGTTGGAGGCTGAAGTGTCTAACTTAGTTTTCTATGTTCCCCGTCTTATCTCATGTAATTTGTACGAACTTGTGCTCATAGTCGTGTTACATGGCGGGTCTCAAGTACTTGAGATATTGTCTTGAGTTTAGGTTTTTTACAAACCAGTGTCTATTAATCTTTTTTTATACGACTGCCTGAAAAAAGGAGTATATTGTTTTCAGGGTTCATGTATGTATGTATGTATGTGTGTGATTTTGTATATTCCACCATAATTCTATACGCCTGAACCGATTTTGGTAAATAAGGTATCGTTAGAATTCCTAGCTTATTCCGGGTGGCATAGGCTAGTAAAATTTAAAAAAAAATTGAAGGGGTGACCATGGTTCCGCATTAAAGACTAAAGTTGATTTTTTTTTTCGAAAATAGATTAACTATACAATCATCATCTAGTTCTAGAAAATGATGAGTAGATTCCAAAAATATATAGTATAACACTATAGTTCAATATCCAGTGATTCACAAAAAATATCATTTAATAATAAACCGGCCAAATGCGAGTCAGACTCGCGCACCGAGGGTTCCGTACAAACATATTAAATAGATTTTGAGTTGATTGAATGAAAGGTAAACTACGGTTAACGATTTATGACGTATTAAAAAAAATCTACTTACTAGATCTCGTTCAAACCAATTTTCGGTGGAAGTTTGCATACCTAATGTACATCATAATATATTTTTTTTCGTTTTATCATTCTCTTATTTTAAAAGTTACAGGGGGGGGGACACACATTTTACCACTTTGGAAGTGTCTCTCGCGCAAACTATTCAGTTTAGAAAAAAATGATATTACAAACCTCAATATCATTTTTGAAGACCTATCCATAGATAGGTCAACACACACGTACAACACCACAAACACGTATGGGTTAGATGAAAAAAAAATTTTTCAGTTTCAGTTCTAAGTATGGGGAACCCCCAAAATTTACTGTTTTTTTTCTATTTTTGTAAGAAAATCTTAATGCGGTTCACAGAATACATCTACTTACCAAGTTTCAACAGTATAGTTCTTATAGTTTCGGAAAAAAGTGACTGTGACATACGGACGGACAGACAGACAGACAGACAGACAGACATGACGAATCTATAAGGGTTCCGTTTTTGCCAAATTTGGCTACGGAACCCTAAAAATGTGATTTTTTACTAAACGAATGCCCAAAATAAGGATTGTTATGTTTTCAGGGTTCGTGTATGTATGTGTGTCTACGGCAGAGCAGTCGTACTATGTAATAATTTTAATTATATTCACTTGTTTAGTATATAAAACAAAGTCGAGTTTGTTCGAACACCTAAAACTCTAGAACCGATTTTCATGGTTTTGATTCGTTGTATTTGTCTCCGTCCCGAATAGCAGAATAACTATTAAAAGCATTGGAAAATTGACGAAAAAAGAAAATAAAAGAAAAATCATTTTCCCTTGATTTTCCCACACAAATTGTTCATGGGTTTCGTAGCGTGATTTTTGGCATGGGTATAGTTGAGGACCTGCGGAGTGACAGGCTACATTTGATCCCGGAAAATTAAGGAGTTCCCGCGGGAATCAAAAAAAAATTAAACCACGCGGACGGTTGGATGGATGTTTGTTATCACGCCAGAACGGGTGGTTAACACTCTTCCACTATTGGACGAAATCCATTGACGCAGCAAGAATACCATAAATTCAGCCAATCGGAGGTGATTGCGATGTATCAATGATTGATGCAAAAGATACGCGGTCGCCCTGCTGATCTGTATGAAATTTGGCACAGAGATAGATTACAGTCAGGAATGACACATAGGCTACCTATTTATCCCGAGTTCCGCTATTCCAATCCGCTCCGCTCCTCTCCGCTCAATCCACGTGGATAAAATATCAGCTAGTAATACTTAAGTGCACTAGGCAACCAGACAAAAAAACGTACACTCCAACACGACCTGACAGTGTCGGATTTGCCCTGTCAGACCCGTACAGTGTTTTCACTCTTATAGACTTCTTACTTTGTTAGAAATAAATTCCTTTGGAGTAATTTCGTTCTCCTATGATGGCTCCTCAAAGACTTATCTTCAGGTACAGAAGGATTTAAAGCCACAAGACTAGACGTGATAAACATGCGCAGGATTGTTACGTGAATATACCAGTGGCGTGCACAGTATTCGGAGCCCGGGTAGGCATTGGTTACGTAGATACCTACTTTCAGGCAGGGAATGATGAAAATTATGCACTGAGCTTTTCTTACTAGGGTAAGCACTACCTTTATGCCTCTATGTCGTGCACGCCACTGGTAGATACCATGGACGAGACCATGTCTTTTGGGAAATCATGTTCCAAGTTCACAGCAGTAGAATAGTATACACACAATTGTATTTGTCTGAACCGCTCATGTACAAGTCTGGATGAAGCGTCTCTTCTATTTCACAGTCATAGAGCTATGAATATTTAATACTATAACGAATGAAAACCGCGAGTGACGTGAAGTGTCAAAAGGGAAATTTCACAAAAGAGTCACAGATTTCACAGCTCAGTCGCTATTAGTAATAGGTGAGTTCCCATCGGATCACGCGTAATATCTGCTCCCCCGATTGTGTAAAGCGCAAAACACACAGGACGCGGGCGCGCAGAGGCGTCTTTACCTATGGTGCAGGGTGTGCGTTGCACACGGGCGCAGCGGTCCTAGGGGGCGCCGAGCGCCGCTCGCTACGGAGTAGCCCAACACGGCGCGCGCGTTGGCCGGTCGCGGCACTTTCAATGAGCAACGTAAAAAGAGCTCTGCTTTGCATACATTTTGTAGAGCATCTGAAGCTCTTCTTAAATTTGTCGAATTACAGCAAAGCAAGGGGCGCCACGAGCGGCTTTAAGTAAAATTATCCAATGGGGAAATTGGACAGTTTGTGGTAGCTTGATGTGTTGTTACTTGTACTTTGTACCCATTCCACTTTTTCCGCGCGCTTACTAGGGGGCGCTAGGGTAATGTTTGCACACGGGCGCTACATGGGCTAGAGACGCCTCTGCGGGCGCGGGTCAGGTCGGGTTCCTCGCGTGAGACGCGCTGCTCGTTGTCTTCACACACAACGCGGGCGCGGGCCTATGGCGGGTCGGGCGCGGGCGTACCTTCAACCTTGCCAGCGGCAGCGCAAATGCATACTGATTGAAATTTGAAATCAATCCATTGCCATATTCTTGCTTTCAAAACAGTATATTTATAACAAATAAATAGGTATATTAAGGAACACATTCAATAATTTTCATTCAAATCCATTTTCAAAACGAACAATGTTTTGTAAATGAATACAAAACCAACTTCCGACACGCGCCGCGCACGACCCGCGCACGTGTCAGTGTGAATACCTATCGGAGAATACGTGTATTACGACGTCACCCGACACGCGCCCGACCCGCACCCACGTTCTGTGTGCTGTCGTCCATATAAATACAAGGAATTCAACCCGCCTGACACCCGACCCGACCCGCGCCCGCTTCCTGTGTGTTTTGCCCTTAAGAAAATCATAATCGTAAAAGTTTTTCAAACGTATAATTCGAACTGTTTAAAGTCCAAAGATGCCTGCGTGTCAAAAAGCATGTATGGACTCCTTAAACAGTTCGACTACCTAATACGTTTTAAGGTGTCAAATGATTACGAGTTTCTTAGACAATTGGGCCTCCGATCGTGTAACATCTTCGTCATAGTTTTAAGCGTTGGCTGTTCACAGCTGGACATGGTATCGCTAGCAAGAAAATTCTCAAGTGAATCAGTGGGAACTGGGAACCACTGATGGAGACGGGCCATACTGCCAATGCTTAAACCCATTAATTGTTTCATTATTGTTGACTATCGTGTGTTATTTCATGAACTTCAAGGAACATTAAACTGTCATTTTGAGTAATATTGCTTAATTTTTGTTTTAAGCCAGTGTGGCCCCAGGAAATAATGCAGTGGTTTTACGATATTCAATTGAGTACAATAGGCATGATGACAGTAACCAAGAATCAATGAAATTATGAATTTATCTAATGAAATAGGATTCATGGATTATAAAAAACGTATTTATTTTTCTATTTCGAGTGAGATTGCTATTTATTTTGATATAATAAAACTATAAAATACAGCAATCCGCCATATTGGATAAAACACCAAGAAGCGAATGACGTCACAATTGTTTGTTTTCGAGCTTTGGCAATCACTCTATTGTTTACTGCACACTACACAGAGTACACTGGTAAAAACAATAGTGACGTCACAAACGACGCCATGACACCGCCGAACGTTTTGGCGTGAATTTTAAAATTTAAATTTCAAATGCCAATTTTATCTACCAAATCTTATTTTTCTGCTGAAATAAGATATTTTTTCGAAATAGTAGATACTTCCGAACATAATCTGACCATTTTTCAAAATCAGTCATCATGCCTATTGAGTGAGTCATGAAAAATCAAGCTTGTGATTGCACTGTGTGTATATAATGGTATTATTGATACTTACTTTAGTTTCATAGTTTACTTATACAGTAATTAATTTATTATTATTTATCAATAATATACACTATTAACTTATTAATGTAATACTTCAGACATTCGAATGGCTTAAGACTACATTGATTGCTATTATAGTTGATATATAGATAGAAGGGTGGAATATTTTACTCGCAGTGTAGCGTAGATAGTAAGTAGAGTAAGCCTACTTACCTGGCTCCTAAGTAATATCAAAATCAAAGCTGATAAGGACTGCGTTACGGAATAAAGCCCCAAGTATCCAAAAACTGACGTGGCGCAATTTATTTTACACACAGGAAAATAAACTTTATTTCCTCGCATTAAAGCTGACGTCAGCAATTGAATTCTCGCGTGAATGTCATACGAGACTCATGAATAGATATTGCGGCGCCAAAACCGCGGAAAATTGGAGTTTGTTCCGATGCGAAAATTAGTGTTTTTTGAGCTCGTCGGAATTTTAAATTCGATAAATCCGTAAACCAAGTTTGACGGGCGCGAATGTGATTTATCATTTTATATTCTATCGCGACAACGTGAACTACTTACCATTGTTATGGAACTGATCCAGCGCCAGTCGCCAAGAGATTGACAATGGAGAAGTTTCATGATGTTGTGAATATCATATTTAACACAACGGAAGTAAAATATAGATTAAAACTAATAAATCAGTGTTTTTTCTATCCATCAATAAATGACTGAAAAATGTCGATTTAAAAGTTTAATTATTTAATGTATACCGATTGCTGTATCTATGTGGAGTGAGAAATTTTGTGAGTGAGTTAAACTCACTCACAAAATTTCTAATACCTAGCCGAGATTTAATACTTCAAAATTATCGCCACACACAAATTAAGTGCTTTTAATTCAATTAAGTCACGTTGAGTCCATTTATTTCTTTTATTCGGCTTTATAAAGTCGGTTGATAGGGAATTATGAAGTCACGTCTCCCGTCTTGCAAGCGCAACTTTATAGTTCCATAACTTTTTCATTTGTTGAGATATTTTAATAACTCTTTCATATTTTTGTTAATTTTCATTATAAATAAAAAATAAAAAAAGGTAAATTTCTCCATTCCATACAAAATATCGTCATCGTGCGACCGAATGGTAAGAAAATCTCCCACTATGCACTCTGATATTAGGTAAGTACCTATATCGAGTTATGTTGTTAGTTTTGTTACTTGTGTTATAATGATAACTAAAGCTCCAATTTTGAAAATTATGGTATCTCGATTTAGCTGGTGTGTAATTGTTAGCGATTTGCATAACATTTTTATTTTGGAAAGACCATTTTTCACCTTTATGTTACTTGATAATATGAATCTACCGTAGAAATATAATATTGGATAGAAGCAGGTAGGGGAGACCAGGGATGAAAGTAACACGGGATGAACGTAACAAATGAGTTTTTGAACGACTTTTGTTGGTTACACTGAAAGTCACCAAAATGTGCAATTTTGAACTCCCCTCCCAACCTCAGTTGCGCTTACGGTGCTGTGCCGACGGTCTTTGAAATAACGAGTCGGTGCCGCAAAATTACCTCAGAAGTAAGTTTTGTCAATTTTTTTCAATTGTGTTTGTTTTTACTATGGTAGGTTTATATTCAAGTGTCAATAAATAAGCATAACTATTCATCTTTTTAATGTGGCATTTTAAACGGTATCTTTCTAACGGATTTTTAGGTTATAGGCATGTGTTTGCCATATTCGGTAACATTTTTAGGTAGGGATGAAAGTAACAAGTTGTTACTTTCATCCCGATTCCAATCGTGACATATTTTATTGTGCCTTTTTATATTTCAAAGGATTGTATAGGTACTTATTTTCTTGTTCTAGAATGCCTAATATATATAAACGAAAGGTCAGTAGAGGTTTGGTTGCTCCAGAAGTTATGGATTTGGCTACAGAAGAAATACTTCGCAGAAAAGTACACTCACCAAGAACCCCTCCTGAATTAACTGATGAATAGTTAATGTTACACGAAAACAATGCATGGTGGATAAGTTCCTCTCAAAAAGTTTCAATAAAAAATCAAAGATAGTATATATCTATTTTTTAAGGTTTTAATTAACGATTTTTATGATATTTAAACTTGGTCAAAAATAATGCTTTAATTGCGAAGGTGTTTTACCGATATAGAATTAATCCCTATTAAAATAAACATATTAGTCATCTCAAGTATTTAATAAAGATAAAAATTGCCCTTTACACCATTTCATTTAGATGAATAGCTTGTGAGATATGATAGAAATAAAGTAAAGTGAAATAGAAAATGGCGCGGCTACGCCCGGCAGCGGCAGATGGGGGGATTTGTTTGTCTTGGTTGATATTATCTAATTTTGAATTAAGTAAATATTTTAGAAGATTGTTTTTTTTTTTTCTAGAAATGTTTTTTTTTTACATTTGTGATACTTATGTACCACATAAAAGGCTGTTTATGTTGATTATGAAAGTAACTTCATTTTAGGGTTCCGTACCAAAATGGTAAAATGGAACCCTTATGGTGCGACTTTCTCCGTCTGTCTGTCCGTCTGTCCGTCTGTCCGTCTGTCCGTCTGTCCGTCCGTCACACTCGATTATTTCAGTAACTACCGAAGCTATCGACATGAAATTTGAAATAGTTGTGTATATTAGTGGCCCAAAGACACTGGAATTAAAAAAAATTGGAAATTATTTTTGTTCTTATTTAAAAAGGGGGGAAAATCTGAGGGTTGAAATTTAAAAGTGAGATAACTGTACTGTGTGGGGTATGATAGTTTTTGATTTATCGGGGAAAATGTCTAAAAAAATACCGTTCCCCCCCCCCCCCCCCCCTTATCTCCGGAGTTTACCAATCGAAAAATTTGAAATAATTATGGTCAATAGGAATTTACGTATATTTTACAGGAAAACTATAGCTAATGCTCTAACTAGCATAGTTTTTTTGATATTAACAATAAACCTCTACAAACAAAGTTAGTCTTGCGGTTCATTAACAAAGGTAATTATTTATTAATAATGGTACGGAACCCTTCGTGCGCGAGTCCGACTCGCACTTGCCCGGTTTTTGTTATTTATTTTACTGTTACAACCAACCCGTTACACTGTTACAACCATCCCTAGGGGTAGGGATTAGGGTAACAAATTCCACTTTTTTTATTTGGTAGTTTTTCTCAAAATCTATAACATCAGTTGCATTTGTACTAATGTTAAAAGATAGCTGAAAGACCAATCTATCATATGTGCTGATAAGAATTTTGATACTCAACAAGCTCTGTGAGATATTACGAGAAAATTGAAAATTGTTACGTTCATCCCTGGTCTCCCCTATTACTTTGCGGAAGTCCATGATAATGAAGGAACTAGAAGTTTAATTCGGTATAATCCGCGACAATAGGTATATAATTATGCGGTACAGTGTGTACCCCGCACTTACTCGTATAGGTACTATTACCTATTCTGTGCTTATAGCTGGTGATATCTATTTATTTGGGACTGCAGATCTATAGTAGTTACTGAAGTAAGCAGGTATGCGACTGACATATAATATGTATATAGTAATTGCACCACGAGGGTACTTTTTTACTATTTCGGTACGGATCCCTCAAAATACTCTTCAAATCAAATCAAATCAAATGTTTTTTTATTCAAATAAACTTTTACAAGTACTTTTGAATCGTCAAGTGAATCTACCACTGGTTCGGAATGCCATTCCTACCGAGAAGAACCAGCAAGAAACTCGGTGGTTGCTCTTTTTAAATAATTCATTTACAATAATTTTATTACATCAATGTGTACATAAGTAACCGCTGTCCTTAGCATTGCCGGAGCGATCAAATCCATGCTCCTCTATCATTCACATAGTCTTCAACAGTATAATAAGCTTTTTTTAGGATCATACATTTAATGGATTTCTTAAATTTGTGTATAGGCAAGTTTAAAATAGGTTGTGGAATTTTGTTATAGAAAAGAATACTCATTCCCACGAATGACCTCCTGACTTTTTGGAGGCGGAGCGATGGAGTCACGAGCCTATTACGGCCTCTAGTTTGCCTATCGTGCAGATCGCAATTTTTTTTGTAATTATGGATGTGCTGTTTTACAAAAATTATATTACTGTAAATATATTGCGAGGCGACAGTTAGAATACCAATTTCTTTAAATTTCTCTCTAAGGGAATCACGCGGTTTTAAATTATAAATTGCACGTATTGCCCTTTTTTGTAATACAAAGATTTTTTGAATATCTGCCGCTTTACCCCACAGTAAGATTCCGTAAGACATAATGCTATGAAAATAAGCAAAATATACAATCCTGGCAGTTTCGATGTCAGTTATCTGTCGAATCTTTCTGACAGCGTAAGCAGCAGAACTAAGCTTGCCAGAAAGTGTTGATATATGGGTGCCCCATTGAAGCTTTGCGTCTAAGGTCACCCCCAGGAACACAGTAGTATCTTCTATTTTCAACATATCATTATTTACCATTAGTTTTATATCACTTGTGGATTTGGCATTCGGCAATGCGAACTCAACACATTTAGTTTTTTTTGTATTTAAAAGTAGATTGTTTACCGTAAACCAGTTAGTGACTTGAGATGTTGCAGTATTTACGTCGTCAAAGTTGTCCTTATGTCTATCGACTTTAAAAATCAAGGACGTATCATCAGCAAATAGTACAATATCGCAAGTATTACGGACAAAATATGGCAAGTCATTGATGTACACCAGGAACATGAAGGGACCCAAAATAGAGCCTTGAGGAACACCCATTAGTGAGGCTGATCCGGATGACTTCACGTCGTTGATACATACTGTTTGAATGCGATTACTGAGGTAGGATCCAATGAGGCCAAGCGCAGTGTCTTTTACTCCATAGTAGCTCAACTTAACTAAAAGCGTCTCGTGCTCAACGCAATCGAATGCCTTGGACAAATCACAGAAAATACCAATAGCATTCTGTGATTTCTCCCACGCATCGAATATATGTTTTAACAGCATTGCGCCCGCATCAATTGTTGATCGACCTTTAGTAAAACCATACTGCTCAGAGTGAAGAAGTTTATTTGAATTAAAGTGCTGGAGCAGTTGGTTGAGCATAATTTTTTCAAATATCTTGCTGAGAGTGGGCAAAATTGAAATTGGTCTGTAATTATTTGGATCGCTTTTGCTACCTGATTTAAAAAGTGGAATCAGTTTACTACATTTCATAAGGTCTGGAAAGGATCCTGAATCTACAGACTCATTAAAAACTAGAGCAAGATAGGGTGCAATAACATCAATAATATTGCCGATTATTTTTACGGATATCCCCCATAGGTCTCCGGTTTTTTTAAGTTGCAAAGATTTAAATACTTTTATAATATCATATGGGGTCACATGTCTAAACTTAAACAGCACACTGCACTCGGTGACATTATCCTTGAGAAGTTTATGGGCTTCTGTTGGCGAGGAGTTAAGGGAACTAGTAGTGGTGACTGGAATATTTCGGAAAAAGTTCTCAAATGTGTTCGCGATTTCCGTTTTGCAGTCAATGATACGGTCGTTAATTTTTAGCTCCAGTTTATTGTCGTCCACTTTATGTTTCCCAATTTCATCCGTGATTATTTCCCAAACTGCTTTAATTTTGTTATCTGAATTAATAATTTTTTGTTTTATATGAAGTGACTTTGCTTGTATGCACACATTTCTAAATAATTTTGAATACATTCTGACGTATTTAACAAATGTGGGGGTGTAATTATATTGCTTTTCGGCATATAAATCAAACAACTTGTTTCTACTTTTATAAATGCCAACAGTAGCCCAGTCACTAAATTTAAGGTTCTTGAACAATTTTTTTTTCTACTATTTTAAAGATGGAATTAAATTGAGAATTTAGCAGATTAAAGAAGGTGTTATAGAGTTCATCCGGACCACCCTGTGTAAAATCGAGCGTAGGTAAAGTATTTAAAATTTCTTGTTTAAATTTCTGTACTTTTTTAGTGGTAACTGGCCTATACTTTATTATTTTAGTTGTATTTTGTTTAGAGCTAGGAATAGATATCATTTGCCCGCAGTGATCAGATCTTAGATGAGTAATAACAGATTTGTTGACAATTTTACAGTCGCTGAAAATATTGTCAATACAAGTAGCTGAACTTGCAGTTATTCTTGTAGGTTCAATAAATATGTTTTCTAAATTGAAACTTTTAAATAAGTTAAGTAATTTCTCAGCTGGAGAAGTGAGATGCAAAATATCTATATTAAAGTCTCCACAGATAAAATTTTTTTTGGATGACCTGCATATCCGCCTTCGATATCAATAAGTATCAATAATACTTTTTTGCGAAATCTATTCATACCGTTTTTTCCCTAAACTTGTCTCACAGGGCTACTAAAAGAAACCCCGTTGTGCAATACATTGCTATACATCGAGTTACCGTGGTATAAAGACGTACAGAGGTAGTGAACGATCACGATCGTCAGGGTGGCAACTCTTTATACTGCTTTTACTGCCTGACATAAATACCTATCTGATATTGGGAAAATGTACTGATGATAGAAAAAAATGGACAAGTGGGAGTCTGACTCACGAATCGAGAGTTCCGTACAAACTTGTATGTGTTAACATAACTGAATAACTGAAGTTCATAAACTATGAAGGCACCGAACCAAATGAAATATCTTTATCTTTTTTAGGCGCATTGAAGAACAATTTATTAAACACTAGCCGATGCCTGCAATTTCGTCCGCGTGGATTAAGTTTTTTTGATTCCCGTGGGAATTCCTTAATTGTCCGGGATAAAAAGTAGCTCGCTAAATGTCACTCTCCTGGTCCTCAACTATACCCATACCAAAAATTAATCACGTCAATCTGTTGCTCCGTTGCGGCGTGATTGAATGACAAACAAACAAACCAATAAACCAACAAACAAACACACTTTCGCATTTATAATATTAGTTTGATTTTTTTAAAATGTGATATCTAAAAATTAAGCAGTGAGTACTAAAATAAGATCTTCAATATAAATGGAACAAGGCTTTATTACGTTTTTGTCCTAGTTAATTACTAACTCACGTTTTCAATTAAAAATGTGAGTTAAACAGTTTTAACTATAGGGTTAGGTATAGTTACTGGCTATTGACCGCGGCTCGTTCTCTGTAGGTTCAATTTATTTATTGGTAAATTTTGAATCCCTATTTTACTTTCCTATTTCCTTGCAGGTTAAATTTTCATAAATCATTTCTTAATAGATGCCTACGTCATAATAGCTGCCTGGGGGCATTACTGCCAACACTTAAAGCAATACTTAAGCAATATTACTCAAATTTAAAGTTTGATGTCACATGCCTTGACGTTCCTAAAATAAGGATTATAATTCTTAAACACGAAAGTCAACAATAATGAAACAATATTATGGCTTTAAGCGTAAGGCCTCTGTATGCAAAACAGCCTTATATGCCACTAGCTGATGCCCGCGACTTCGTCCACGTGGTTTAAGTTTTTTATTATTCCCGCGGGAACTCCTTAATTTTCCGGGATAAAAAGTAGCCTATGTCACTCTCCAGGTCCTCAACTATACCCCTGCCAAAAATCACGTCAATCCGTTGCTCCGTTGCGGCGTGATTGAAGGACAAACCAACAAACCAACAAACCAACAAACAAAGTGACTTTCGCATTTATAATATTAGTATGATGATATGATGTGTCCAGTGCAATAGTTTGCGCTGTGCGACCAATCTATTACTTTTTTCTATCATTTAAATTCATATTTTTAAACTAATATTTTGATCATTAAACTAGGATACTAATTAGCTACTGACGGGATAACATTGGAAATTCATCGTTCATCCGATTGAGTAGAATTTTGTGCAGACGATGATGGCATCCATACTAATATTATAAATGTGTCTGTCTGCTACGCTTTCACGGCCCATCTGTTCAACTGATTTTGATGAAATTTGGTACAGGAATAGGTAGTATCCCGGGAAAGGACATAGGTTACTTTTTATCTCAGAAAATTCAAGAGTTCCCGCGGAAATCAATAAAACTTAATCCACGCGGACGAAGTCGCGGGAATAATCTGGTAATGAATATCAATTTCCCAAACCGCAATGATTGGCGTAACCTGATTACGGGATAAGCGAACTTTTTATTTATTTATTTATTTTTATTATTTTTGCACGAAAGATTTGTCTTAAAACTAACAGAAAAAAGTGGACACAGGTAAAACTTTGTGGATCCATCATCCGTTGCGTTTCGGATTGGTTGCAAATTAATCCCAAATCGTTACCATAATTCAAATAACTATTACCTATTCTGTGCCAATAATGACGACTTTTCAACTGATTCATGCATAGACCGTAGAATCATTCGTTAGGAGTTGGTCTTATAGGTAGGTACGCATTTCGCCCATGGTGTAAATGTCACCGTAAAATTACAAAATCCGTTAGATTGCAACCTAACTGGCGAGATTGTAAACTGTCGACAGATTACAATTAAACGCATTATTTTTCGGTAGATAGTAAACTGGTAACTAGGTTTATTAATCCGATAAAATCTAAGTGTCACCACTATCTGATTATTTATGTCGAACCCTAACCTAACCTACAAGAAAGTGACAAGAAAACGTAAATACAAAGAATATTTCAAAAATTGATACTCAGAACATTGAACGGCTCACAATATGTCGACAGTTTACAATATCGCTAGTTGGATTATATTCTAACGGTTTTGCAATTTTACGGTGACATAAACACCCACCGCTACCACTACAGCCCATTAACGTCTCACTGCTGGGCACAGGCTTCCATTCTCATAGGAGAGTGGGAATTAGAGCTTAGACCCATCTCGTTGCTCCAATGCGGGTTGGCGGGCTTTAACGACTATTATCATGTTAGTGATAATAACCGGGACCCACGGCTTAACGTGCTCTCCGAGGCACGGGGGTGATACACCGCCAACTTCTTAACTCCGGGCTAGTACTGAGAATTTCTAGTCAAAAAACCCAATAGTCAATTATGGCCCGACCCGGGACTCGATCCGGGACCTCGTCGGCCGCAGTCAAGCATGCCAACCAGTAGACTAACGAGGCAGTTAGACATAAACACTGTGTAAATGAATTACTTACTAAACGTACTTCCATTATTAGCATTCAGTTTATTGCTAACTAGCTGATGCCCGCGACTTCGTCCGCGTGGTTTAAGTTTTTTGTTATTCCCGCGGGAACTCCTTAATTTTCCGGGATAAAAAGTAGCCTATGTCACTCTCCAGGTCCTCAACTATACCCATGCCAAAAATCACGTCAAGCCGTTGCTCAACAGCACAACAAACAAATAGTTTTCCCGCCACTTTACCTTTAGTGCTCCTTTATATTCCCATATGAACTTCTATTTTGAGGAGATATAACGTTTCATATAAAATTATAGTAAAAATAGATAGATAGATAAATTCTTTATTGCTACACAAGACATAAAAATACATAGAAACGAAAACAATACAAAGTGCGCAAGGGCGGTCTTATCACTAAAAGTGATCTCCTCCAGACAACCCATTAATTAAGACACTTTAAGATAGGAGCGGGATAGAGCAACAATATAGACAACTATACAGTATACTACATAAACTTCATATACTAATAATAATGTACTAATAAATAATTTTATTAAAAAAATATATATTTTATAAACCTATATACACAATACTTAAATATTCTATAGCATATACCTACTGGAACTAGATAAGTAATAATCCTTTATACGATTCTTGAATATATTTACAGATTTACAGACAAAAGTACTAGAAAATCAGTGCATCAATTACGTACTAGACTGAAACTAAATGAAACTGAATATTCCGTAGGAAGCGGTTGAATGGAATGTACGCCAAACAGTTTCCCTTAAAAGCCACCTTCAGCCTTCACCCACTGCTCCTCAGAACACTCATCAGAACTTCAACTTAGCTTTCAACTATGCTTGAGGCAGGTAAACCACAATACTTTATCACATTATTCTAGGGCAATATTATTATTTATCTCTTTTCTGAATCCATACTAAAAATATTATAAATGAGAAAGTGACAGTCAATCTGTCTACTACGCTTTAACGGCCCATATTTTTAATCGATTTTCATGAAATTTGGTATAAAGATCGGTTACATTACGGGGAAAGACATACTTTTCATCCCGGAAAATTAAGAAGTTCCCCCGGGAAAAATTTAATCCGCGCTGACAAAGTTATCTCGTAATAGTATAAGTTAAATAAATCATCAATCAAATAAATATTATAAATGCGAAAGTTTGGATGGATGGATGTATGGATGTATGGATGTATGGATGTATGGATGTATGGAGGTTTGTTACTCAATCACGCGCTAACGGCTGAACGGATCTGGCTGAAATTTGGCACAGAGATAGAATATAGTCTAGAATAGCACATAGGCTACTTTTTATCCCGGAAAATTAAGGAGTTCCCGCGGGAACCAAAAAACCTCAATCCACGCGGACGTAGTCGCGGGCATATTATCTATTTTTTTAAAACAAGCTTCTCACCAGCCGGCCAGCCACCTGAGTCTAAATCCCCATTCAAGACATATCCAACAAGACCCAACACCACGGAGTTATCAATGAGAAAACCTTATAAAGTATGTGGTACAAAATACGAAATAATCTTTTAATCTGCATACTGAGCCTTCGACAAACAAAACATAATATTTTATCTATAGTTATAATATCATCATCCATCATCGTAGTAATTTAATCAATTAGCGTAGTGCTAGCGATAAAAAAACAATAATTTTGAGGGCAAATTATTGTAATTGCATCAACATATTTAATAAAAAAAAACACTATAAGTAGATTAGCACAGAATCAAGTTGGTACAGTGTAGTATTAAATAATTAACATGGAGGTGCATGACATACGGGGAAGTTATCTCACTTCTGATATTTTATCAACTGTACCTCTGAATTCAGTGCTTAAACTGTTTGGGCTATCTTGTATTTCCTCTATTGGTGTAAAGTTAACGTACACGTGGTCGTTAAAAAAAGTTATTTTTCTGATCACATTGTTCTTTCTACTAAGCTGTTTAAGTATTTATTTAAAGATACAAATTAGGAGTGATCCCAATGAAAGCTTTCGGTTCAAAGATTCAGTCCAAATTTCCTATTTGTACGATCTTTTTCATTATATCGTAGATGTATTATTCGTTTACAAGCACGGCAAACAGTGCGTTGATTATTATTCTTCTTATGAGAAAATTGACGGAGTCCTTGGTACGTCTTTTTACAGACAGATCAATAAAAGAATGCTTAAAATTTGTACTTTTCTCTTTTTCCTTTCCGTAGCACATAATCTATGTGAGTATATTGCGTGGTACATGATATTCGGATGGCTCTTTCCCATAGCTTACTTGATGGAAGTTATTTATTTCTGGTTGAAAATGCTTAGCTACCTCGACATAATTTCCAATTGTATTCAAATTGAATATCGACTGAAAGCGATTGAAGATGTTCTTAGAAATTTTCACTGTGGCTTGGAAAATTTACCAGGCGTAATGGTTGATGTCATTTGTCAAAAATATATCATAAGAAGCGATGTTAACTTGAAGCTTAAGAAGTTGGAGTTTCTTTGTATCAAACGGTACAATATAGTTCTGCGTCTCAATAAATGCTATTTGCTTTTGCTTGATCAATGTTATTTCATAAACATCATGTTTGGATACAGAGTAAGTTGTTAGATGTATATTAATTTTATGTTTCCAAATAAAATTTCAAAAATTCTGTATGGCATTTAAATTATTAACTTTTTATTTTATTTTAGATAATCCTTGGCAATATGGTTTCTTTGTTGAATATTATAATTGTAGTTAATTTGATCATAAGAATATTGTTGGGAACTTTGGTAAGATTATATTTATCATTTATCACATAATTTATAATATTAATATTTTTATATTGCTGAAAAGACCTACTGCTAAGTTTCTTGCCAGATCTTTTCAGTAGAAATTAGTTTCCAAACTGATCGTAAAATTCTGAGATATCATAAGAGCCTGGTAAAATAATGATGAAAATAGCTACTTATTTCAGCCTCTGCGTAGGAAAAGAAGTCGAATACCGTCAACAAAGTAGGTACTAAGGTCGCTTAGATCCGTATTGTTTTAATATTGGTGATGTTTGTGTTTTTGAATTATAATCCTTATTTTAGGGACGTCAATGAACGTGACATAAAACTGACATTTTAAAACAGTACTGCTTTAGGCGATGGTAGTGAATCCCCTGAAGTCTTATAAAAAACTAGATGATCCCCGCGACTTCGTACGCTTGGATTAAGTGTTTTATTCCGGCAGGAACTCCTTTATTTTCCGCCTGTCCTTCCCCAGGATACAAACTATCCCTATACTAAATTTCATCAAAATCGGTTGAATCTAAACCGAAATGGCCGTGAAAGCGTAACAGACAGACAGACACACTTTCGCATCCATACTTATATTATAAATACGACCGATGTTCAACCGATTCTGATGAATTGTCGTACAGGGGTAAGCTGTATCCCGGGGAAGGACATAGGCGTAGGATAAAAGGACATAATTTTTTTCCCACGGGAATCAAAAATTTTAATCCACGCGGGCGAAGTCGCGGGTATCTTCTACTTTATAATATGTATTAATATGGATACGCCTTTTATTGCAGCTCTCGCATATTTGTACCGATGTTACAGGTACCAGACGTGGATGTAGGATATTTTCCAGCAATAGGAGCAGCTATGCACTTGTTCACTTGTGCAGCTATCCTGTTCTGCACAGTTCACAGCTGCGAGGGAACGTACAGACAAAGCAAAAGAATACTCCGGATGATTGATCTCACGCTTGTGAATAAAAAAATGGGTGAGCAATATTATTTTTTACCAAACTTGATTTTTTATCTTAATTTTAGTGTATCATCAGTTACACAGAAGTGGCATAAACGGAATACATATGGAATTACTAGATGATGCCGATGATGTTTAAAATTTTTTATTCCCGTGGAAATTCTTTAAATTTTCGGGATAAAAAGTACTCCTGTCATCTAGTCTATCTGAATCTCTATACCAAATGTCATCAAAATTTGTTGAAAAGATGTAAAAAGTCCGCTAAGCCGAGGTCTTGAACCGTTTCTGTGCTTGTTGTGAATTTAAATTTTAAGCTTCAAAATGTAATACCTCTGTTAGGTTAGTAGTGAACATTTTTTAATCATAATTGATCAATGATTAAAAATTATTTTACCTAATTTTACCTAATGCCACCTGGATCATCTTTTCTCACCTCCAACCGCAACCGCATTATATCTATAGAAAATAAGTAGTCTATTACTAGTACCTACTATATTTACTAGTCAATATTATTATCTTCTTCTTCTCTACATAATATATAAAATCCTCGTGGCACAATGTTAGTTACCATAATCCTCCGAAACGGCTCGACCGATTTTTATGAAATTTAATATTATGCATATTCAGTAGGTATGAGAATAGGCTACTATCTATTTTTCATACCTCCAAGCGGACAGAGTCGCGGGCATCAGCCATCAGCTATAGTAGTATTATAAATGCGAAAGTTTGGATGTATGGATGGGTGTTTGTTACTCAATCACGTCAGAACAGCTGAAAGGATATGGATGAAATTTGGCACAGAGATAGATTGTAGCCTAGAATAACATAGGCTACTTTTTATCCCGGAAAATTAAGGAGTTCCCGCGGGGAACCGAAAAAAACACATTCCACGTGGACGAAGTCCCGGGCCTCGGCTAGTTTAAAATTTAACTTTTATTTTTACAGCTCTGGAAGTCCGTGAATCACTGAAGAAGTTGAGGGAACTGATGGTCACAAGGCCAGTCAACTTCACGCCCGTAAACTTCTTCAGGCTCGAGTACCCCACGTTGGTGTCTTTAGCGGCTGTTATAATTACTTACTCTTTGCTGTTATTGCAGTATGTAACATAAATTAAAAAAAAAGTGTGTGTGTGCAATTCACACACGGCAGAAGTGAAACTTCAGAAAAGTCGCCTACGAGAGAATGAGATACATATAACTTATATTCTATCTCATTTTCTCGCAGGCTGAACGAGAGCAACCGTCGAGTATCTGGTTCTTCTCGGTAGGAATGACACATTCCGAACCAGTGGTAGATTCACTCGACGATTCGAAAGCACTTCTAATAAGTTTATTTGAATAAAAAAATATGATTTTGAGTTGGAAATAAGGCCAAGTGCTATTTAGACTCACTAAGTGTAGGTTCTGTAGCTTAGAAAGAAATTTATTCCCTTTATTTCTCTTTTTTCCGTCCTCACTTAAGGCTCTGAACCGTGGACGCTAACAAAAGGCTTGATTCAGAAAAAAATTAGGTCGCTCAGAGAGTTTTATAAAAAAGTTAATAAAGCTTTATTAGGAACTTCTCTCAGAGACAAAATAAAGAGATCCGTTAGAGGACCAAGGTCACGGTTAGACCAGGCCATTAATAAGTTGAAGTGGCAGTGGGCAGGCCTTGCTTGTCGTAGGAGCGATAGCCATTGGAGCTGAAAGTTCTAGCAAAGTGACCACGTGCAAGTAAGTAAGCGTATTGCAGGGCGACCTAGCTCGATGGACAGGGGCCATACTGCCAACGCCAAAGCCATATTGTTTCATTATTGTTGACTTTCGTGTTCTAGAATTATAATCCTTATATTTGGAACGTCATGGTACTGATATAAAACTGTAATTTTGAGTAATATTGCTTTAGATTGCTTCAAGCGTTGGCACTATGACCTCAGACAATACAAAGAGGGTTGCGGGAAGTGTCTGAATGACTGAATGTAGAAGGCTGAGGACCGTGTGTGGCGGCGCTCGTTGGAACAGACCTATATTCAGCAGTGGACGTCCGCAGGCTGAAATTATGACGATGAGACGCAGGTTCAAATCCTACCGGTTCCGCAATTTCTGATATGTGTTTATGGATTGTTTAGAAACTTTCTTAAGTGGGTCAATTTCAACAAAGGCGTTTTTTTGTTTCATTTCGGTGAACTTTCGTATTATAAAGTTTTCTCAAATTTAAACAGTAGTTTATTGTACGTCTTGATATTCTTCATGCTCTTATTTAATGCCATCAAAATATACCTAATAAACTAATGAGAAATCGTGTTTGAATTTGTGATACCACTGAAATGAAAAATTCGTTCACCGATATGAAAAAACTAGCCACCGAAATGAAAAAACCTATCCACCGAAATTAAAATCCACCGAAAACGAATACAAGCAGGCTTTTAAATATTACTTCCTACTGAGCAAAGACTTACCTAACTCAACCTTACACTTTACCTAAATTGCTGCATGTCTTAGCATCTTTAAAAAGTTTGGTATATTTATTATTATCAAGCCTGATTAATAATATTAGTCTAGTTACCTAGATGTTCTGCGAAATTTCAGGGTGAAATTTACAATAAATCGCACAAAAGTACAGGCCATGGAAACACATTAGAAAAATGTATTCAAAGATGGTGGAAACTGTCCAGACGATAGGGTCAAAGTTCTTTAAGACCCACCGTTCGAAAAGAACCAAAAAGATTTCAGACCACACTCTCAAGCTCATGGATGAGAGAGCAGAGATGGGACTACAGTCTACAGCGGACGCGTCGGCCTACCGGCAGATTAATAGGCAGATTTGTAAAGCGCAAACGCATGACTTGCGAAATTTTAACATCGAATACATCAAAAGTACCATCGAGCGTAACAAGGGCTCCAAAGTATTCACAAGAGATCTGTCTATCGGACAGAGCCAGGTGACGCGATGATGGTAGTCTCATTTCTTCCAAACCCGAGATCTTGGGAGAGGTGGAGAAGTTCTATGGACAGTGATACACCACAACGCCTGTTGACGATTTGGCTAGAAATCCCAGAGCCAAATTGACCCGACACTATACCGAAGATAACCTGGACGTCAGCCTTTACGAGATTAGTATGGCTCTCAAGCAACTTAAAAACAACAAGGCCCCAGGTGAGGATGAAATCACAGCAGAACTCCTGAAAGCGGGTGGAAAACCGATACTTAAGGTCCTTCAGCGATTGTTCAATTCCGTCATTCACGAGGGCATAACGCCACAGGCATGGCACAGGAGCGTGGTGGTTCTGTTCTTCAAAAAGGGTGACAATACGTTGCTGAAGAATTATAGACCCATCTCACTGCTGAGCCATGTCTATAAGTTTTCTCGAGAGTCATTACGGATCGTCTCGCTCGAAGGTTCGACGACTTCCAGCCTCCCGAACAAGCCGTAGTCTAAAAAGGCTTTAGTATCATAGACCACATTCACATTTCACACGCTGCGGCAGATTATACAGAAGACGGAAGAGTATAACCGGCCACTATGCTTAGCGTTTGTGGACTATGAGAAAGCCTTCGATTTGGTGGAAACTTGGGCTGTATTAAGGTCGCTGCAGAGATTCCGGATAGATTACCGGTATATCCAAGTGCTGAAGTGTTTGTACGAAAACGCCACAATGTCAGTTCGTATACAGGACCAGACTACGAGGCCAATCCAAATGCAGCAGGGAGTGCGACAGGGGGATGTAATCTCCCCGAAACTCTTCACCACCGCGTTGGAAGACGTCTTTAAGCTTCTGGATTGGAACGGATTTGGCATCAACGTCAATAGCGAGTACATCACTCACCTTCGGTTTGCCGATGATAAAGTCATCATGGCCAAGACTCTGGAAGACCTTAATACAATGCTCAGTGACCTCAGTAGAGTTTCACAACAGGCGGGCCTTAAAATGGACATGAGTAAGACAAAAAATCATGTCTAATGCTCATGTTCCGCTCCACCCAGTAATCGTCGAGAGCTCTGCACTCGAAATTGTAGACGGGTTTATATACCTGGGACATACGGTCCAGTTAGGTAGGTCCAATTTCAAAAAAGAGGTGGGCTGCCGAATCCAACTCGGCTGGGCAGCGTTCGGGAATCTTCGAGATGTCTTCTCGTCCAAGATTCCTCAGTGCTTGAAGACCAAAGTCTTCGAACAGTGCGTTTTGCCAGTGATAACCTATGGATGCGAGACTGGTCGCTAACTATGGGCCTCATAAGAAAGCTCAGGGTCACTCAGCGGGCGATGGAGAGAGCAATGCTGCTCCCCAAAGTGCTGGAATGGCGACCTCGCACTGGGAAGCGCAGCGTTGGCAGACCCCCTACTTGGTGGACCTGGACGGACTAAATCAGGCGAGTCGCAGGGAGCCGCTGAATCCAGGCGGCGCAAGATCACAGCGTGTGGAAATCCTTGCAAGAGGCCTATGTCCAGCAGTGGACGTCTGTCGGCTGATGATGATGATGATGATGATGATGATGATTCAAAGATTGTGAAATATTCACCTCCTAGCTTGGATTTTCACCGAAATGAAATAATAATCAACCGAAATGATAAAAAGATCCACCGAAATGAAACAATTATATGCCGAAATGATAAAAACTCACCGAAATGAGAATTTTTATCATTTCGGTGAGTATTTTGTCATTTCTGTGGCCAGTTTAGGCCACCGAATCAACCGAAATGAAAACACCGAAATTAAAATCAAGGAAAAGAATTAGTATTACGAGAAAACTATTTATTATAGGATGTAAGGAATACTACACAAATAAACGTAGTACCATTAGCCCATTCATGAATACTCAAATAAGTTTACTAACTTATTGCAAGAAAAGTTATACCTATACACGGAAATGAAAAGAAATGTGTTCCATGTCACCGATGTGACATATTTTCGTTTTTTGCGGGAACACGCAGGCAAGTGGCGCACGTCCTCTCACGATCAACACCTAGAGGCCACTATTGCGTAAGTTTTAAGCCCACGCGGGGGGAGCTAGAGTTGTTTTAAGCAAAAATATACTTGATAAACTTTTTGTCACCGAAATTAAAGAAATTTCTGGGACACATGCATTTTTACTCTCCTGTTATGAAACTGGGTAGATATTATTAAAAAAATACTATGGAATTATGCTATCACTATTCATGATTAAAATAAAGGTAGCCATAAAGCTTAGTAACTAATATTTTTTGTTTTATGAGGAAAATTACACAGAAACATATTGCAGTGACAGCCACCGAAATGAAAAATTCGGAGCTTAACTATTTTTTTAAAAAAAACTGAAAGCTTAATCGAGAAATATTTATTGCTACGCACATAGGTAACTACCTCTTCTACCTAGAAAAAAATATTAGAACTGTATAGTAACGTTCTGCACTACCGATTTCATCCATGCCGCATAAATTTTGCTGTTGGGAAATTCACCCAAGTGTGGGTAAATACTAATAAAAATTACAAAATGATGAGGCTTTTATTTATGACCGTAAAACTTAGTTTTAAAAAGTTCTTCGTCTTCCTCCTGCCCTTGTCCCACGCTACGTGGGTCGGCACAACATATGTTTTCTTCTTCCACTCACTTCTGTTATCCGTCAACCTATCATTCACCCCTTTTATACGATTATCCTCTTTCACACAATCCATCCATCTTTTCTTTGGTCTCCCTCTACTCTTTTTTCCTGCTACATGCATATCTATCATTCTTCTCGTAATATGCCTTTCTTCCCTCCGCATTACATGCCCATACCATGCTAGCCTATTACTCCTCATCTTTTCTATCACTGGCGCTACTTTCAAACTTCCCCTTATATACTCATTCCTAATCTTATCCATTCTAGTCACACCACACATCCATCTCAACATTCGCATTTCGGTCGCATGTATATAACGTTACCCCATACATGCAAATCTGTTTAGACATTTAGAAGTTATGGTGGAATAAAGAAATTCACATAGATAAATACACACATACATACGCGAACTCTGAAAACATAACACTCCTTTTTTTGGGCAGTCGTGTAATAAGAAATCCCCCTTCGAATGGAAGTACGGCTACCACTGTTACTACGTAACGATACCACAGTCATTAATGTTAATTACCTTTTGAATCTTAATCACATTTATTATTTTTGTGAATTTCCTCCATAAACTCATTTTTTCAGGCAGTCGTATAAAACACACGGATGAAGTCGCACGATAAGCGAGTTTGAAATAAAATTATTCGTTAATAATACGAATTCCTGAAGTTTGTTCGAAATATAATTTTACTAACCCAAATAAAAGTAAAATAATACAATAATTAGATTCCTTGGAAAACTTGGTAGACAGAAAGACGAAGTAAGTTTGAAACGATAATAGCGTTTGCTCTTTAATTAAAATGATATTAACTTCCCAACGTTCATTTTACCTTCTATTTATTCCATTCGGTTTCATTCATCTGTTATAACGAAATTAATTTTTCAATACAGTTGTCAAACATGGCGCACTTTCAGAGGCTGTAGTTATGATTCGAAAATGGAATCTTTCGCATAGGCATCTTACTTTTACACGGTCGTGACTTACTTTTACAAGCTCGACACGTCTTACTTTTGCAGTTTAGTTTTAAATTTTCCAAGTCAATTAAAAAAGTTTATTAGCAAGGAGTTTTCATACATAGAATATAATCGGATAGGCTTTTTACGAGGAAAAATGAATGAATCCGTACGTTTTAGCATTGAATTTCCAAAATTCTTTTAAATGGTTGTAGATTATATTTAATTACCAGTTTTAATTTAATTATTTTCAACATTTGACAAAAATTGAATAGGCTGTATACGCGTAGGTACGAACCCGTAGCCTAGTTTCGTTGAAAAAAAAAATATGTCCAGGTGTAAATACGCGCCATTTGCTGAATTTTTTTATTTTTTATGTGATAAATTGATTATATTTTCAACTGTATTGAAAAATTCTTTTAAATGGTTGTTGATTATAATTAATTACCAGTTTTAATTTAATTACCTATTTTCAACATTTGTCAAAAATCGAATAGGCTGTATACGCGTAGGTACGAACCCGTAGCCTAGTTACGTTGAAAAAAAAATATGTCCAGGTGTAAATACGCACCATTTGCTGATTTTTTTTATTTTTTATGTGATAAATTGATTATATTTTTGTACTATTTCCCACAACTGTATTGAAAAACGTCGTGTGATACACGGGTGTGAAGGTTATTGCAAACTCGTGACATTAAAAACCCTCACCTTCGGCTCGGGCTTATTAATGACAGCTCGTTTGCAATAACCTACTTTCCACCCTTGTATCACAATATACTATTTCACACCACTCGCTCAACAACGCCTTATTACATGGCCTGTTATCTAAGGTTAAAGTAAGACATTAAATCCCTAGGGTTATAATGTTATACTGAAATCCATTATTCCCTAGGGTTATAATGTGATTTGAATTTAGAATCATCGCGCATCTGAAGCAACATCTGAAGGAAATTCTATTCATTCCAAAGAGGTTTTATTCATAATTCTTATTGCTATATCAATAAAGTCTAATTTCGGTAAACAGAATGTGTTCTCAGCAGGCGCGGCCAACTCGATTTTCGAAAACCAAAGCCGTGGCCCACTAGATTCGCACTGACGACATTTGTTTGTCAAATCGAGTAGGCCACGCCAGCTGAAAGAAGTGGTTGTATCGCGAGGTGTGAAAAGTAGAGTATTCACCGTAGGGGTAATGCTGTATTAATCTTGGGCGCCCCTAATTCCCGCGCTACTCTCAGGAGTCTAGATGCAACACCCTCGCTACCATAGAGGTAGTATAAGGTAAAGAGTACTACTATCGCACCGCACTCCTTGTGCGCGGCGTAGGCAAGTGAACTATAGCTACTAATATTTATAGACATGTAAAAAATAGGGATGGGCAATAGTGCGCTGCAAGTGTGAAGTCGATAAAATACATCTGAAGGATACGGTACCTATTGTTTGTGTTTGTTTGTACCCTATCATACTAATATTGTTAATGTGAAAGTGTGTTTGTTTGTTGGTCTGTTCAATCACGCCTCAATAGAGCAACGCAAGACGTGATTTTTTGCATGGGTATAGTTGAGGACGTGGAGAGTGATATTTATCCCGGAAAATTAAAGCGGTTCCGTGGGAATTAAAAAAAACTTATTCCACGCGGATTAAGCCGATATGTTTTGTTAATGATCGATCGTATATCCAAACTAATATTATAAATGCGAAAGTGTGTCTTTCTGTCTGTCCGTTCGTCTGAAGCCCGCGACTTCGTTCGCGTGGATTTTTTTTTTATTCCCGCGGGAACTCTTCAATTTTCCGGGATAAAAAGTAGCCTATGTCCTTCCCCGGTATGTAATCTGTCTCGGTTTAACGTCCTAAAGCTAAACTTAACGTGAGACTGCGCCTTGATAAATTTTATTAATATTATACGATTTAAATTGCTAATTTCATGTCTTGTTTTATACTTTTTGGAGTCCAAGCAGTCGGTTTTTTGTTTTTCATAAATTCCTTTTTTTAATTTTGGTAACAGATACCTCTTTTGTGATCTCAGGGAACCCTAAATATCGATTTTAAACGAAATCGGCCGCATAACAAAGAATGTCAATATGGCGCTGGCCTTTTTTAATTTTGGTAACAGTTACCTCTTTTAAGATCTCAGGGAACCCCAAATATCGATTTTGAACGAAATCGGCCTAATAACAAAAAAATTTAATATGGCGCTGTCTTTGTACATTTTCATCTTTTGTGATCTTAGGGAACCCCCAAATATATCGATTTAGAAGAAACTTTTCCCAACTAACAAAGAATTTCAATCTGGCGCTGACTTTTAAAATTTATGATCTCATGGAACCCTAAATCGAAATTGAATCGTAATTTGAACGAAATCGGATCAACAATAAAGAATTTCAAAACCAATGGCGCTAACTTTTTTTAAATTTTGTTAACAATTTTCTCTGTTGTGATCCCAGGGAATGCCGATATCTGTGCCGGCGCCCGAGTCGAATGTATCACATCACTATTCGATTCGGTGAACAGTCGGCTATCGTAGCGGGGTTGCGGGGCGGTGCGGGCGGTACTATGTTACCTTGCGTCCCACGTCTGTATCAACCCCGCGACACGTATTTCTATTTTACATGAAAGTTTAAAAAATATGACTAACCGGTGAAATGTGATGTTGGAATTATGTTTATTATGATAACGAGTATCATGTTCGCATGTTTCTATGACACATTTAACCATTTTTTCCAGTTTAAAAACGGAATTTCGGTCCCGAGTTCGCGGTGGGCGCTCTCAGCGCTAGCGTTCCTTTGACTATAGGGCTTGCTGACGGAACGATGCTATGATCCTACCGGTGCCTACTGTTCTTGCTTAGAAGCACGCACTCTATAGGATATACTACCTCTGTGCTCGCTACGCTCGGGAGTTACTCTAAAATCCCTCGTTCCGCTTGGGATTTATCCCGGCGCCCGTGACATAATACATCGCATTACCCCCGTGGTGAATAATCTACTATTAATGTTCAAACTTGTCCTACTTTCTTGACCCGTTATTAACACTAGAGTCAATAGCACTAACGATGTGTACCGATGTAGTTAACGTACATTTTACACGTAAAGTGTACGTATAAAACGTATAGTTCACGTACGTATATACCTAAGGTACGTCTCTCCATAGGGGATATCGTGAGGTTTACAAAAGCCATAGGTTGGTTCGAGGGTTCTTTTTTATCCACTACAAGTTAACCCTTGACTGCGATCTCACCTGATGGTAAATGATGATGCAGTCTAAGATGGAAGCGGGCTAACCTGTTATGACAGTTATATTAAACGCATACCCCTATTCAGTTTCTACACAGCATCGTAAAGGAACGCTTACGTCACGTACGGCGGCACGTCTTTGCCGGTAGGGTGGTAACTAGCCACGGCCGAAGCCTCCCACCAGGCCAGACCAAGGAAAATTCAGAAATTATAAATTCCCAAATTGACCCTGCCGGGGATCGAACCCGTGACCTCCGCACGTTAAGGCAACAGCGCTACACACTGCGCCACGGAGGTCGAGGTGGTCGTATAGGCTGTCGGGACACCAGTAACCTGTGTCTGCTCCACTACAGAAGTGCGGCGCGGCGCGGCATTCTTTGTATGAGGTTGTGTGGAGTTGTGTGGACTGCTGCACTTAAGCGACGAGGCACGGAGATGCACTGCGCAACTTGGCCCCGGAGAAACTCATACAAATAATATTCCTGGGGACGGTGGGCGTCCCCTCTACAGGTAAGTATAACCTACATTACATACATTTTGGTCTCGATAGGCAGACGAAAAATCACAGTAGGCTCGTGAACTTTATTTCTTAACTTTAGCCTAAAAACCGAAAGCTATGAGAGTAAAGGAACAGAGAGTGCATCTGTGTATGCGCACACACTTGTGCACTATTATATCTCCCGCGCAGATGGCTTATCTCTCTGGAGATAGGTAGGCGAAATTCAGGACATTATTGTTATTTTTATTAAATATAACTAATGCCCACAACTTCATCCGCGTGGTTTAAGTTTTTTGGTTCCCGCGGGAACTCTTTAATTTTCCGAGATAAAAAGTAGCTTATATCACTCTCCAGCTGCTCAACTATACCCATGCCAAAAATCACGTCGATCCGTTGCTCCGTTGTGGCGTGATTGAAGGACAAACCAACAAATCAATAAACCAACAAACAAACACACTTTCGCATTTATAATATTAGTATGATTAGTTAGTAGTTATATGTTAGTAGTTATGGGGGTATAGATACAATTTACGCCACTGCATCACAGAACGCTATAATATAAGATTTAACGACGCGTAACCACACTAAACACACAAAGGCTTGAAAGGGTTTTCCTAACGAGTAATCCAATCCCTTCCACACAGAGGCCCTTCAATTGAAGTCATGTGGTTTATTGCGCAAATACTGGACGGTTAAGGTTGACCTTCGCCTATGGTTAGGGTGTTTTACACTTTGTGTGAATAAGCCCTTAGATTCTCTTACACTTATAGTGTGTTCTTTTTATTTATGTGGGAGGTCCCGGGTTCGATAGCGCCAGATCATTTGGGAATTGAATATTTCTGAATTTTCAAAATTTTTTTTCTACTACAACCTGTGTCTCTTATGATATGTCGGGACTCTACCACCCGTTTGGAAAGTAGATTCTACAGAAAAGAACCAGCATAAAACTCAATCACATGACCACCACCACCTACAGCCCATTGATGTCCCACTGCTGGGCACAGGTTTACACTCTGATAGGAGAGAGGTAATTAGAGCTTAGATTCACGCTGCTCCAATGCAGGTTGGCAGGCTTTAACGATTATTATCATGTTAGTGATAATAACCGGGACCGACGGCTTAACGTGCTCTCCGAGGCACGGGGGTGACTCACCGCCAACTTCCAACTCCGGGCTGGCACTGAGAATTTCTTCACTTAAAAACTATCGGTATATATGTAGGTACTAGATGGCCCCTTTCATAGAAAAACTTGAGCGAACCTTTAGAACGTCTTCTACAAGACGTCCGACTTGTAGTGCGTGACCCTCACCTCTATAAGCCTGTTCTTGTCCCCGCCATAGCGCTGTCCCGCTTTTCAGACTAGATGGCGTTAGAAAAATAAGTCAACATTCTTTGTTTGACAGGGTCCGTTTATGTAAATTGAGGTCGTTGCCAATACCTAACAATTTTTATTCCCGACCGGGCATCGAACCCAGGAACTCATGTTCCGCAGTCGACTATGCTAACCGCTAGACCAACGAGGCAGTACAATCACATGAAGTAGATAATAATATAGTAATAATATCAGTAGGTATTACAAGAATGAAGGTGCTAGAAGTTTAATTTGCTATAATCTGCTTCTTCACAATCGTGCATTGTCGAGTCAACATCTCCTGAAGATGCTCCGGTATCGGAGTGAAACGTACGTTGAGAGTAGTTTGGAGGATTTCTGTGTGGTGAATATCGCGGGCCATAAGTGCGGGATACACACTGTACCACATAGACTTACCTATTGAAGGATTGATTGAAGGATCATAGCGGATTAAACTTCTAGTTCCTTCATTATCACGGACTTCCGCAAAGTAACGCCTGCTTCTATCCAATATAGAAAAATATATTGAATAGGTATTACGAGAGGAAGAGGAAAGGGTAGTGTTTCTCTAAGAGCGGCTGTCATCTCAAACAAACATTACGCTGAGCCACTTACAGCCAACGACGCACACGCGACACATAAAAACTAAGCACACTGTTTCTTGTCTCAGTGTATATGTCACGTGCAATTTGTTCGTGTTTTTATCTACCCTAAGAGCAAAAACACACTACGGTGCTGCTGATCGTCTAGACTCTAGGCAAGCGCGCTCCATCTTAGGCTACGTCACCACTTGCTACAATTTGATAGCCAAGCGCTAGTATATTAAAAAAAACAATTAGTCTATTAGACTAGTTAAATTAAAAAAAAACGATTTTATTTAAAATTTTATTCCACTTCAAGTTAGCCCTAGACTGCGATCGGAAACCGGAACGCTAAATCTCTTGGCGGTACGTCTTTGCCGGTAACGTGGTAACTAGCCGCGGCCTATACTAGGTATTCTAGGCAAGCGCGAACTACTTTAGGCTGCATCACCACTTATAATATTAGTATGGATCAACGATCCGCTGCCCTGTTGTGATGTGATTGAAGGACAAAGAACAAACGAACATATCAACAAACAAACACACTTTTGCATTTTATAATATTAGTATGATGCGAAAGTTTGTCTGTCTAAGTCTGTCTGTTACGCTTTCACGGCTCATCTTTTCCGCATATATTTTAGCGAAATGTTACTCACATCACGTTTATTCCCACGGAATCAAAAACGGACGACGCCACAGGCATCACCAATATATAAAAGGAAAAGGTGACTGAGTTATTGACTGACTGACTGACTGATCTGTCAGCGCACAGCTCAAACCACTGGACGGATCGGGCTGAAAGTTGGCATAAAGATTTTTGAAATTCAACCCCTAATGGGGCATGTAGCGAAAAATGTAGTAGGTACCTACTATTAAATTACGCCATCACAACTTTGGTACTCTTCGATCGATCAAACGTAGCTACCTTCTCAATCGCCTGCAATCGCACATTACCTGCTCATGTACATGTACGGTTCAACAACTGGCAATTGATCATGATCCTTACAATTAGGACTTAGAGTTGAAAGTCGTGTGTACAACGTGGCTGACCTAATTCAATTCAGGTCTGAGGGAGCCTGCACACATATTCGCGGTGGAATTATCACATCCGGAATACCATCTGCTGGTGTCAGATTCCAAAGCAACTTGTTAAGTATTATCACAGTGATGTGTGTCAATTTATCGTAACATTGATGTTATACGTAACACAAACGTAATTTAATATAAGTAATATTCACCATTATTTCGTTGTCATCATCAACATAAATCTCTTGTAGAGACTCTTATGTTCTGCGCTTTTTCATCGCCTCATTCCCGAGGCTCTTTGCGACTCGCTGTCCTACCTACCTATACGCAGTAAAGAGTATACCAACGCTGTGCTATCCTTGACCCAAATGTCTACCAATTCTTCCACTTACACTCAAATGATATTATGAGGAGTAATCAATTTACAGCAAATCAAAGTACAAGTTCTCCACACAAAAAGGTTGAATTTTCAAAAATCCTTTTTTGCGGATGCCTTCTTCATAATTGCTGTCTATATACCAAATTTCAGCCCGATCCGTCCAATAGTTTAGCTTCAGTCACCATTTCTTTTTATTTAGAAGAAGAAGATAGAAGATAATTTTTTCACTCATAGTGATAAGGCCGCCTTTACACCGTAACAAGTTGTAAATTCTGTTATGATTCATTTTACCTCTGTTTTATTATTTGTTTGTGTGTAATAAAGTGTTTTTATTTACTTACTTACTTACTTACGGAAATCATTGCTTGTGGCCATAAACATACAGAGAAAATAAATATCTGCCATAATACAGAAGAAACAGCGGAAAAATGAAACGAACTTTCGCATCGACCTGCTATTATGCACCTCGAAAATGTGTGGAGTTACCCCTAAGGATACATTTGATTAAAATGTTTTCTAAGATCACATTAGCCTCCTTTTTGATTAGGTGCCTCCGGGCACAGGGTCGGAATGTCAGGAGTATTGGCTGTAGAGTTAATTAGCTTCCTTTGATAAAGATTCTGTCGAGTCAGGGTTTGATTGACTGTAACCCTTAGCATGTATATTATATAGTTTTTTTTTATTCCACTACAAGTTAACCCTTGACTGCGATCTCACCTCATGGTAAGTGATGATGCAGTCTAAGATGGTAGCGGGCTAACCCGTTATGGCAGTTATATTAAACCCATACCCCATATCGGTTTCTACACGGCATCGTACCGGAACGCTAAATAGCTTGGCGGTACGTCTTTGCCGGTAGGGTGGTAACTAGCCACGGCCGATGCCTCCCATCAGGCCAGACCAGAAAAAAAACAGAAATTATGAATTCCCAAATTGACCCTGCAATGAATCGAACCGGGGACCTCCCACATTAAGACAATAACGCTCATCATTGCGCCAGGGAGGTAGTCAAAAACTAAAATAGTACTTGTGTAGTATTGGTAAGTATATAAAGTTTATGTAAATAGAATATTTTTATATTTTGCACCATCCCGTTCTTTCATCTCGCTCCTCTCACCAAAGGTTGTCTGTGAGAGATCGCTTTAAATTATAAGACCGCTTAAGTTGCATGCAAAACTTTGTACTGTGTTTTTTAACTTTGTAAGCTATATCTTAAACTAGCGGACGCCCGTGAGTTCGTCCGCGTGGCATAAGATTTTTAATTCCCACAGGCACTACTTACTTTTCCGGGATAAAAAGAAACCTATGTCACTCTCCAGGTACTCAACTATACCCAATACCCATGCCAAAAATCACGCCGATCCGTTGCTCTGCTGCGGCATGATTGAAGGACAAACTCCCTATTTGACTTTCTCGGGGATAGAAATTTCAAAAATTGTGAAATCCGTATTTCATCCTTTTTAACCGGAAGCCCATATACCAAGTTTCATAGCTTGAAAACGACGGAATTTCATAAAACTCTCAACCCCTATTTAATCTCTTTGGGGTGGAATTTTTAAAAATTGTTACACACGTCTTTTTTATTTTTTACCGAAAACCAAAATACCAAGTTTCGTTGATATAACTTGAAAAATTACTTGTAAAATAAAAGACTTTCATACTAACTTTCATCCCCTATTTTAGCCCTTTGGGGGTAGAATTTTCAAAAATGGCGAAACACGTATTTCTTCATTTTGAACCGGTAGCTCAAATACCAAGTTTCTTGGATATAACTTCAAAAATGATGGACTTTCATACAAACTTTCAACCCCTATTTTACCCCTTTGGGGGTGGAATTTCGAAAAATCCTTCCTTAGTGGATACCTACCCTTCACAAAGAACACACCCTCCAAATTTCATGTCTCTAGGATCAGCGGGTTAGGCTGTGCGTTGATATATAAGTCAGTCAGTCAGTCAGTCAGTCAGTCAGTCAGTCAGTCAGTCAGTCAGTCAGTCAGGACTTTGAATTTTATATATATAGATTTGTGTGTAATAAAGTATTAAATAAATAAATAAAACTGCCAGGCGTCAATTTCTTAGAACATAACCCGATTTTTCCTTATCCAGTACCAGGTATTTTGTCATCTTCCTTATCTGCCCTTAATGTTCGATGGGAAGGCCCTACAGCTACGTTAATTATTTTAATGAGTTTTATTGAAAATAAAGCTTGCTAAATTACGTTTTAGTAATTTTGAAGTTAAAGTTGTGGAATACTTTTTAAAAGCATCTTAGATTTCGTTCGTGGTATAATAGGTTAAGGTTATTTAGAGATCATTGGAAATTTTCAAACATCGAACTTCAATCAATGTCGTTGAAGGGACCCATAAAATAAAATTAAAATTACAAAAAAATAAACGTACCTAACTAGATATTTTGTCTGGATTTAGCGGATAGTGAACTAGCTGATGCCCGCGACTTTATCCGCGTGGTTTAAGTTTTTGATTCCCACGGGAACTCCTTAATTTTCCGGGATAAAAAGCCTATGTCACTCTCCAAGTCCTCAACTATACCCATGCCAAAAATCTATTGGCATGTCTATCACGTCGATCCGTTGCTCCGTTGTGGCGTGATTGAAGGACAATCCAACAAACCCATAAACCATCAAATAAACACACTTTCGCATTTATAATATACCTATGATTCATCTTTTTCCTTGGCCATCATGTACTTCCGGAAAGTATCGCCTGCTTCTATCATACTAATTTTTTATCCCGGAAAATTAAGGAGTTCCCGTGGGAATTAAAAAACTTATTCCACGCGGACGAAGTCGCGGGCATCAGCTAGTCCAACATAAAAAGAAGACTTTACACATGTAGGTATATTGACCATCAGTATTTGTGGGTCAAATCACCAATTTTCCAGAAACGTCCATCCAGAATGAAAGACTCTTGAAAAAAGATTTTTGTATAGTCCATCTAAAACTGTTCAAATGAGCTTTACTTCGCGCTACAAAATCTAGGTCGCTGGGGGTCAGAGCACTCCCGCAAATTGCTCTCAATTCGATCGAATCGAAACTAAAATGCCGTTGAAATATTACGAAACACTTCACAAAACAGCAAGACTCCTTAAGTAGGTACGTGGGTGCAGTCTATCGGTGTTCTACAGGATATTTATCAGAGAGTATGCTCAAGACATGATACATGGTCGAGAGTGGCTAAGGACAGAAAGCAATGGTTGCTAATGGAGGAGGCTTTTACCGCAATAGGCGGTACTTACAACGATACTAACATAGTTTAAGAAACAGTTTACTAACCTACTAATTCTTTAATAAGTAACTATCATTTAATTATTGTATTGTATGAAAAATATTGTAAGGAAATAAATAAAGCTATATTATTATTATATGCTCAAGACATAGTTACTCGATCTTGTTCCTCCGTCACATCTTTATTATCGTACCGCAAGGCATCGACAAGGTCTGGTTATAGCCAAATGAGGGCTGCCGTTTTTAGCTCACTAAGTTGGCGCCATTTGCGAGTAAGGTCCTAAAGTATAGATGTAAATTCGTTAAACAAGTATATTTCTGAAAAAAAACCCTTTTGTTAATAGTAAACATACAGGAACCAGGGAAATACTAACCTATGAATTCCTTCCAGCCCGCTTATTTTTGCACCTCTTTTTCTTAGCTCCGCTTTCAAAGTACAGAGCAGCATTCATTTACACGTATTATACTTACATCAAATATAACTATAATATTATAAATGCGCAAGTTTGGATGGATGTATGGATGTTTGTTACTCAATCACGCCCCAACAGCTTAACGGATCTGGCTGAAATTTGGCACAGAGATAGATTATATAGTCTGGAATAGCACATAGGCTACTTTTAATCTCGGAAAATTAGAGTTCCCGCGGGATACAAAAAACACCAATCCACGCGGACGAAGTCGCGGGCATCATCTAGTCTAGTAAATATTATAAATGCGAAAGTTTGGATGGATGTATGGATGTATGGATGTATGTATGTTTGTTACTCAATCACGCGCCAACAGCTGCACGGATCTGGCTGAAATTTGGCACAGAGATAGAATATAGTCTGGAATAGCACAAAGGCTACTTTTTATCCCGGAAAATTAAGGAGTTCCCGCGGGAACCAAAAAACCTCAATCCACGCGGACGTAGTCGCGGGCATGAGCTAGTCTTGCATAATTAATTGCTTCCGACTTCCATTTTCCCCTCCTCTTTTGATACCTTCAAATAGGCATCTTCTAGGCAAGTGCGTTCCACCTAAGGCTGCATCACCACTTCAAGCAATCAGGCCTGATTGCTCTCCAATGTAAAATTACCAGACACTGAATATAATAATTTGGATTTTTTATATATTAATTAAAGTGACCAATTAATCTATTAATTATCGTAACTGATGATTATAGATCTAATAAATAAACGATGTTTTGTGAAATGATGATTTAAAAAAAACCCGGCTGAGTTTGTTGTGGCTCGTGGGCTCTTTTCGGGCCAGGGCGCGTTAGGAACCCTCGTAGCGTTAGTTTTAAGATGCCGTCGTTAGTAAAATTATTACCATCACATTTTATACTTTATATACTTGACTAATCATATAGTGTGTAGGTACCAATTTTGAATAAATATTTAAAAAAATATATGATCAAACTTATTCAATCCTTCAAATAAAATAGCTTTATTACGGACTAGATGATGCCCGCGACTTAGTCCGCGTAGGTTAAGGTTTTTGATTCCCGCGGGAACTCTCGAATTTCCCGGGATGAAAAGTAGCCTATGTCCTTCCCCGGGATACCACCTATCCCTGTACCAAATTTCACCAAAAGCGGTTGAACGGATGAGCCGTGAAAGCATAGCAGACAGACAGTCAGAAAGACAGACAGACACACTTTCGCATTTATAATATTAGTATGGATAGTATGGATATGGATGTGGTGAAATGGACGTAATTTTCTCTTTGGCAATTAGTTTGACGGAACATGTTGCAACATGCACGTTAGGCATGTATGTATACCTACATACGTGGCGTATACAAACATCGTACGCAGCGTATCGCTCGCTGAACAAATGAACGGCTGAGTGAAATGCAAATGAATCTACACACGGTCGCCGGTTCGTTCATTCATTCATTCATTTGTTCAATGTAGCGAGGAACGTAATGACCAGATTTCGTGGACGCTAGGTCGTCTGCTTGATTACTGATAGTAATTAAAGCGGTCTACGCAAATGTTACCTATTTCACCTTTCTACTAACTAAAGATAATTTAACAAAAAAAATTTTTCGACCAGCAGTACTGCTGCCTGATTGGTCTAGGTGTAAGAATGGTCGACTGCGGATCACAAGATAATGGGTTCGATTCCCGGTCGGGAATGAACATTGTTAGGTATTGGGTTTTTAATTTTCAGTTAAGAAATTCTCAGTGCCAGCCCAGAGTTGGTCAGTCGGTCCCGGTTATTATCACTAATATGATAATCCATACTTCCACACTTCCATACTAATATTATAAATGCGAAAGTGTGTCTGTCTGTCTGTCCGTCTGTCTGTCTGTCTGCTACGCTTTCACGGCCCATCTAGTCAACCGATTTTGATGAAATTTGGTACAGAGATAGTTTACATCCCAGGAAAGGACATATGCTTCTTATCCCGGAAAATTGAAGAGTTCCCGCGGGAATCAAAAAACATAAGTCCACGCGGACGAAGTCGCGGGAATCATCTAGTTGGTAATATTCGCTTTAGTCCGCCAACCGACATTGGAGCAGCTTGGTGGGTCTAAGCTCTAATTCCTTATTTCTTATTTGAGTGGCGGCCTGTGCCCAGCAGTGGGACGTTATTGGGCTGTACTGATGGTGATTGGTGCAACAGCAGTATAGTAATTGCAATTAATTCTGCAATCCATAATTCCAAAACTATAAACTGAAATGTGAAAAAGTATAGAATTCTACAATGTCTACTGCACTTGTTTATCCTACATCAAAGAACAAAGCTGTCAGATGAGTGGGCTCAAGATGACTAAAGTAACTATTGCTTCAACTTAAAGTCCCCCGGGAAATTCTTCTCTTGGTGGCTCGTGCCATTATAAGGCTGCAGATTAGGTTGCAGTCAATGCCCGCCACTTCGTCCGCGCACTCCTTAATTTTCTGGGATAGCCTATGTCCTTCCCCGGGATACAAACTATCCCTGTACTATATTTCATCAAAATCGGATGAACAGATGGGCCGTGAAAGCGTAGCAGACAAACAGACAGACAGACACACTTTCAGTGTCTGACTGATTCCCGGCCCGTCTTTTCAACCGATTTTGACGAAATTTACAACGGAGGTAGGTTTCATCCCGGGGATTGACATAGTATCCCGGAAAATTAAAGATTTCCCGTGGGAACCAAAAACCTCAATTCACGCGGACGAAGTCGCGAGCATCGTGCAGTCTAAAATAAAATAGTGCTGTTTGATGCGAAATTCAACCAGGCAAACCCGAGAGAAGAACCTATAGTACCTCAGTAGCGCTCGAAGCAATCAAATGTTAATTACTTCCAACACAGGAGAAACATCGGCTGCAAACTCCTTGAATTTCTGATATACGGGGGGTGATGAAGAGTCGTAAAGGCGGAAATTATTTTTATAGGTATTCTGCAACTTTCGGCAATAAGACATTTTTTTTTTGTATCCCACTGCAGACATTTAGTTTTAGAAACCAAACCAATAATACCTTCATCCATCATCATCCATCCATCAGCCTGTATGCATCCACTGCTGGCCTTTTCGATAGCGCGCCACCAAACACGGTCCTCTGCCTTCCTCATCCAATAATACCTTATCTGAGTGTAACTATCTTAATGTTCGTTTATTTTTTGAACCCCCGATACGAACTGAGGGGTGTTTTAATTTAACGTGTATCTGTCTTTGGCATCCTAGCTCCCGAACGGAGCTCGAATCGAATCAAAATCGATTTTGATAGTCATAGTTATAAATGCGAAAGTGTTTGTTTGTTGGTTCGTTGGTTTGTTGGTTTGTCCTTCAATCAGGCCGCAACGGAGCAAAGGATCGACGTGACTTTTGGCATGCGTATAGTTAAGGACCTGGAGAGTGACATAGTGACTTTTTATCCCGGAAAATTAAGGACTTCCCGCGGGAATAAATAAACATAAACTACGCGGACGAAGTCGCGGGCATCATCTAGCATTATAAATTACATTTAATTTTAGCAATATTAGCTACATTATAAATTAGGCTACGCGAGGGAATTAATATTATTATGGAACTTTATCTTAATAGCTGAATCTTTTAAAGACAAGATAAACGAACTGCAGCGCAAGCAACATCACTACTACAACGGTTTCTTATATCTCATCTTTGTCGTAGTTTTACATTGACAAAAGCCACGGGATGGATATAAGTCGCGCAGTTCTGATCGCACTTCAGAAATCATTATCTTCATTATCTTCGCCGTTTCCGGAGGAGAAAAATAATACCGTTTAGCGCAATATGCCGCATATTTTGAACCGCAAAAGAATATTTTCCAGAGCCTGCGACAGTGCGACAGCTTTCGAAAACTTCCGCACTTCCGCAAACTTCCGCACTTCCGCAAACTTTAGCAAAACAGTTGAATTTATGTCCCCCTGTCATCGAGCTGCGGGACTTAAAAGTAAGTCCCTCTTTTACGACTAAGAATTATTTTGCACCATATTGAGTATTAATAACTGAAGAACGAAGAACCGTTAGAGGTTGCAACCATAGCTCGCCATTACATTACCTTGGAACCCCATGGGGCCCCTGAGCCACCAATGGAACGCGCAGCGTTGGGAGAACCACATTACCACTGGTTGGTTCCTACCTGGATTATCACACTAGACCTAGGACTAGGACCCACCTTGGTGGGCGCAAGATATCAAACAAGTCGCAGGGACCCACTAGATCCCGATGACAGGTCAAAGACAATAACAATGTCCTCCCGACCGAATTTCGGCCACGGCGGCCTATCTCCAGAGAGATTAGCCATCTGCGCGGGAGATATTATTGTGCACAAGTGTGTGCGCATACACAGGTGCACTCTCTGTTCCTTTACTCTCATAGCCCGATGGGACGGAATATCCGACACGACCGGAGAGAGATCAGGCGCAGGACCGACGGCTTTACGTGCTCTCCAAGGCACGGGGGTGAAACACCGCCAACTTCCTTACTCCGGGCTAGTACTGAGAATTTATTGTCAGAAAAACCCAATACTCAAACAACAATGTAATGTATACAATACCATATTACTAATTTTTTGTGGATCCTCACACACTAGGGTGATAGGATAAGACGTCGTTCGCATTCCGACGCAGAAAATTAGCGCAGTAATTTTTTTACTGTTCGGTATCTAGTGTATTTCCGATATATAGTGTTCCGGTATCTATAGTGTATTTTCCAGTGATTATTATTGTTTAAGGCTATACGAAAATCGCTCTACTAATAATAAAGCTTTACCTTCGAACGCTGCCTAAATTATTTTCAAAACCGGGTATTCAGATTCGTTTGTACCAAATATATAGAGTACATACCATAGACGAAGTCGCAGCAAATAGCTAGAGCAATCAGAAAACTATAACTTATCTTTATTGTTTATTTCTGTTTTTTTTATGCCTTTTGTCATCAAATTGCGACGAAAATAATACCCTGTTTTACGACCACATTTCGTATTTCGGAGGTGTTCGCACACTTTCAAGTTAATTAACATTTGTTTGCACTAGAGTCAACTTCGCCTTATTGCTTGAATACTTCACTTTTAATTACTCTTCACTATTAAAAGCATGATTACCTATTTCGTTAGCTATCAATTCGACTCATTCCATGGGCCTTATTCGATTTGACCTCGTTCGATACGAACACCCTGTAAAATCTCATACCGTACGACGCCAAGCGATTTAGCGTTCCGGTACGATGCCGTGTAGAAACCGACTAGACCTTATGGGATTCATATGACTGCCTTACCCCTAACAAGAAAGCCTGCTGCCATTTTTAACCACTTACCATTTTTATTTTTTTTGACGACCTCCATGGCGCAGTGTGTAGCGCTGTTGCCTTAACGTGCAGAGGTCCCGGGTTCGATCCCCGGCAGGGTCAATTTGGGAATTTATAATTTCTGCATTTTCCCTGGTCTGGCCTGGTGGGAGGCCTCGGCCGTGGCTTGTTACCACCCTACCGGCAAAGACGTGCCGCCAAGCGATTTAGCGTTCCGGTCCGATGCCGTGTAGAAACCGAATAGGGGTATGGGTAAAATATAACTGCCTTGCCCCTAACAGGTTAGCCCGCTACCATCTTAGACTGCATCATCACTTACCATCAGTTGAGATCGCAGTCAAGGGCTTACTTGTAGTGGATAAAAAAAACTGCATCATCACTTACAATCAGGTGAGATGGCAGTCATGGCCTAACTTGTATTGGCGTAAAAAAAAGACTGTTTACATTGCATATATCATATTAATATTATAAACGCGAAAGTGTGTTTGTTTGTTAATTTGTTGGTTTGTCCTTCAATCATGTCGCAACGGAGCAACGGATCGACCTGATTTTTACTTTTTATCCCGGAAAATTAAGGAGTTCCCGCAGGGATCGAATAAAACGTAAACCACGCGGGCAAAGGCGCGGGCATCAGCTAGTTACTCATACACGCGACTTTCGTTAGTAAAACTTACAAGTGCATTCGTAGCCTAAGAAGAGATGAATTAATTTCTAAAGTAGCATTCCGCAGACGGGTAAAAATGGAATCTCATTATCCCCAGTTTCAGGATAGTTTGCGAGCACATGGCGCAATTCCGCATATTATACATTCGTGGTATTATGCATAGCCGCTTGTGCAAATGCTATGCAGCGGGCTACCGACGGAATATCTTGCTTAGGTTAACCAAACAAGCTTTTAGCTGAAGAGATGGTGGAAAATATTGAGAACGTGCTTGACGGATCACAAGACGTGATTCATCTGTGTCACTATAGTCTTTAAAATTATGGCGTGATTAGAATGACAGTTGTGACTAGTGATTCTTAAAATTCACAATTTCTCCTTACTCACTTTCAAGGAAGGCTGGAAAAGATTCCTTTTAAAAGATAAGCTTTACCTGTGTCCACTTTTTTATTTTAGTTTCAAGACGCTATTTTGTGCAAAAATATAATAAAAATAAAATGAATAAACAAAATTCTTTCTCATTCTTTCTCAGCTTACTTTGAAAGTTATAATTCTAATCGAGATATATCAATTATTTAAGAGTTGTAGCGTATGAAAAGCTAGTCCTGCCAGGTGTTGCCGATTTTACGCAGGTAGTTATTGTAGAATGATAAACATGTAACTTTACTTTTTATTTAAACTTTAAAATATAATTATTTGCCAGGAAACTGTTTAACAAAAATAAAAATCAAAAAAACCATAACTCGTGACTCTCACAAAGTGAATGTCAGGGCTTATCTAGTTTTTATACAGGGAATGTACCCTACGATTTGATTTTAATCCCCTCTGATTGATTTACAAAAGTATTTATAGTATGATATTGTAGCAACGTGATCACATTTTTCGCGTGCTAATGGGCCTAGAACTTTTGACGAACTTTAGCTTATATCATCATCCATCACTACAGCCTATTAACGTCCCACTGCTGGGCACAGGCCTCCACTCTCGTAGGAGAGCGGGAATTAGAGCTTAGACCCACCACGCTGCTCCAATGCGGGTTGGCGGGTTTAGCTTATATAGTAACATATTTTTCCCACCATCTCTCGAATCTCCAATATTAACGATAGAGCCAATTAATTTAAGTTAATAGCGAAAGAAGTAATAAAGAATTGAGACAAAAATAATGAAAAATATGCAAATTTACGAACAATATGGTAATTTCATCGTGTAAAACACTCGCTCTTTATATGGGTTAGAATATTAACAAGCCCCAGGGGGCTTACTACCATCGCTTAATGCAGTATAATTGTAATACTAGCTGATGTCCGCGACTTCGTCCGCCTGGTTTAAGTTTTTTTCCTTAATTTTCCGCCATAAAAAGCCTATGTCACTCTCTACGTTACAATCTATGTTTTTACCAAATTTCATTACAATCGGTTAAAAAGATGGGCCGCGAAAGCGTAACAAACAAACTCACATTCGCATCCATAATAATATTAAAATAGTAGGTATAGTATAGCACCCATACTTATATTATAGAATCAAAAAGCCTTAATCCATGCGGACGAAACCACAGGCATCATCTGGTAGTAGTATGATAGCATAATTGTGACGCTCTTGTTTCTTCTTAAATCATTAGACTTCCTTATTTTACAATTTGCACGAACAAATAGAAGTACCTCCGTCTATATAGTCGCCCTAATGCGTCTTGAATGCTGTTATCAGAATCTTGACGAGGGACGTGACAGCAACTCTCATCGTGTTACTGTGACATGTAGTGCTATAATTGGCGTATGGAAGCGAAACAGGTAACCTATCAACATTATTATAAGTATATAACTAAATACAAATTTTGGTGCCCAAACACTCCCTACCACCAGACCAGACCAGAGAAAATTCAAAAATTATAAGTTCCCAAATGGACCCTGCCGGAAATCGAACCCGGGACCTCCCACGTTAAGACAATGTCAGCCGGCTCAACACTGCACCAGGGAGATCGTCAAATCCTACTGCTTGTCAAGCTGCGAGAGAATGAGATAGAGTAGTACTTACTCTATCTCATTCTCTCGCAGGCTAAATCCTATTATGAATATTGGATATATTTGTCTCCTTTTAGTGTCGCTTATAGTACGGGACTAATTAACATTGACCCTAAAAAAAAGGGGTCTGGGAAGTACCTCTTCAAAATTCCCCCCCTCAAGGCCGCGGGCGTTCCCCCCCACCCCTCCAAACGTCTCCCCAACCGCAGGTTTTTGTAATTTTCTCAAAAAATATTAGAGCTAGCTTTCTATGGCAAAAATTATCTTCATTAAATTATCTACATAACAAGTAATAAAATTAAAAATTTTAAAAGAACCCACGACGAACTGCAGAGCTCCATTAAACCTATGACCACCTCCTGGACCACATCATGAGACCCTGGGCAGCATCTAGGTACAAGCTAAATATATCTAAAACAAAAAGCCCGCATCTAAATCAGCACAGTAGTTTTTGAGAAAAATGGTAACATATTGAAAAAATAAAATCATAGACTACAGCTTAGCTTTGTTGTCTATGGTCCTAAAATATATCTAAGAACCTTCTCACAAGCTATACACATCTAATGAAAAAACCGCATTTCAATCGGCCCAGTACTTTTTGTTAAAAATGGTAACATATCGAAATATTAAAATCATAGACTACAGCTCAGCTTGGTTGTCTATGGTCCTAAAATATATCTAAGAACCTTCTCTCAAGCTATATATGTATATCTAACTAGTATTTCGCCCTGTGCGCGAGCTGCTAAAGCAGCTCACGGGTTGTGGTTAGACTTACAAGTAGTACAGATTTTTCATGTTCTAAACTGAATTCATTTATTATGGTGATAACAAAATAAATAAAAATGGCGCTGATTTTTTAAAACTTTGGTAAAAGTTTCCTGTTTCGTAACCCCAGGGAGTCCTAAATATCGATTTTGAACGAAATTGGTCAATTAACAAAGAATTTCAAAATGGCGCTGATTTTCTAAAATTTTGGTAACAGTTTTCTGTTTTGTGACCCCAGGGAGCCCTTAATATCGATTTTGAAGGAAATCGGTTAATTAACAAAGAATTTCTAAATGGCGCTGATTTTTTTAAATTTTGGCACCAGTTTCCTGTTTTGTGACCCCAGGAAGCCCTAAATATCGATTTTGAATGAAATCGGTCAATTAACAAAGAATTTCAAAATGGCGCTGATTTTTTTAAATTTTGGTACCAGTTTCCTGTTTTGTAATCCCACGAAGTCCTAAATGCAATAAACCGCATCTCAATCGGCCCAGTACTTTTTGTGAAAAATGGTAACAGTGGTTGAAAAATTAAGATCATAGACTACAGCTCAGCTTTGTTGTCTATGGTCCTTAAATATATCTCAGAACCTTCTCACAAGCTATATGTATCTAATGTAAAAAACCGCATCTCAATCGGCCCAGTACTTTTTGAGAAAAATGGTAACAAAAAAGTGCACAAACAAACAAACAAACAAACATACAAACAAAAAAACAAACACACAACCTCTTAGGGCAAACACATATACCGTCTCCGCTTCGTCGAGGGTAATGTTATAATTCATTTCGATAAGACTAATAGTTTCGGAGATATGTTAACCCATGCATGAAAAGAAAATATTTTGCATGTATTGCTTTTTGTAATGTAGTTTCTTGTGATTTCCATAAAAACTGATAGAGCTACAAAAATGTTGTCTGAAGCAAAATGAATGGCTATTAAATTAGCTATAAAATGATATTTAGTTTATTTTGATAAGAGTAATAGTTTTGGGGATATGCCTACCTATTTTGTAAGATAAAGAAAATAATATGCAAATACCGTGTACATTGTTTTTAATTTTCGAAAAAAAAATTACAGAGTTAGGAAAAACTGATTGAAGCAGTAAGAAACATAGTTAAATAACCTACAAAATAGTATTTAGTTCATTTTGGTAGCACTAATAATTTCGGAAATATACCTGTCATAGTTAACATGAAAGCAATATTGCTCAAAATTTTATATGTTTTCTGTAATTTCTAGAAAACTATTAGAGCTAGGCAAAAAACTCTCAGAAAAAAAAATAAACACCATTTAACCACTTATTTAAAAAAAAAAAAGTTTATAAAGATAGGACTAATAGTTTAGAATATAATATATCCATGTATAGTGTACGGAAAAAAATAAAAAAATTGCTAGAATCCTATGTTATTTGAAATTTCCACAAAAACTATTAAAGCTGGAAAAAATCCTCGGAAGAATAATTAATTTCACTAAATTACCCACAAAAAAGTCTCATGGTGAATTTAGATAGGACCCATAGTTCGAGAAATATGGCAACCTATATTCCAAGTTTTTTTTTGTTTTTTCAACAACCGTGGTTATATTTTTGAATTTTCACAGAAACTACTAGAACTAGGAAAAACACATAAGAAGCAAAAATGAACTTCATTAAATTATCTTCAAAATAGTTTTTAATTTATTTTGATAAAACTAATAGTTTTGGAAATATGGCTGCCTAACTGGAATAAAAAACTAAACCTTTGTAAAATCCGTAAATGTTTATCGTAATTTCAAGAAAAAGTATTAGAGTTAGGAAAAAAGCTGTCAGGACTTAGTACAAAGATTATTAATTTACCTACAAAATAGTGTTTAGTTTATTTTGATAGGACAAATAGTTTTCGAAATATACCTTGCTGTTGTGTAAGAACCGGTGGTAGTCATGTAGACTTAGCATAATACTACATAATAAATAGAAATTAACCCATAAATGTAACATATTTTTATAACATCCCCTCCTTCCACAACCCCTTGCCCTCCATCACCCACAACCCCCTCCTCCCTCCCACAACCCCCTCCCCCCTCCCACAACTCCCCCTTTACGAAGTGTGGTGTTGTTTTATAGATAAAGATATCATGATTATTACTATTAGTTTATTGTATTATAGCATCGATGATTTTCAAATAAAATGTCATGCACATTTTCGATCATAATATTTCCGAAAGTATTAGGTCTATTGAAATGAATTAAAAACATTTTGTAGACGATTTTATGAACTTTAATTTTGTTCATGTGATTTTTTTCCTAGCTCTTATACTTTTCGTGAAAATCACAAGAAAATTAAACAATTTTTCAAAAAAATAAAAAATACGCAAAATAAGCCGGCATATTTCCAAAACTATTTGTCCTATCATAATGATTTAAATGCCATTTGGTAGATTATTTAATGTAGAATATTTTCGCCATAAATGTTTTTTTTCTAGCACTAATATTTTTTGAGAAAATTACAAAAAACTGTAGTTGGGGAGGCGTTTGGGGGGGTGAGGGGGAACGCCCGCGGCCTAGAGGGGGGGAATTTTGAAGAGGTACTTCTGAGACACCAAGGAACACTTGAGCCAAAAATCAGCTTTACATTTTTTATTTTAGGGTACCCATACAACGCTTGCATAAGTAGCCTGAGCTATTATTCGTTTCATCGAATTTTCAATTCACAACGATTCTAAACAACAATAATTCTAAAGAAGTTTCACTTCAAAAAAATACACTAAACAGCATAATGAGACCAAATCACGAACATTAGCAGCGGCAAGAAATAACAATCCGCCGAATAAAACCTTATCTCGCGCATTTACCATATTTATATCGCAGTTAAATTCTCATTTTGTCAAGTGGTAGCTGTAAACATGGCGATATGGAACGCTTCGGAGGTTTTGCGAGGAATATATTGTAAGAATTCACGCTGAAATGACGGATATGATGTTTCTGATAATGGATGGAAAAGGTTTGCGAGTTATTGCTTGTATATGTCACCGTAAGATTGTAAAAACCGTACGATTGTAATCTAACGCTTTTTTTTTCGATAGATTGTAAACAGTCGAAAGATTGTGAACCGTTAAATGTTTTAAGTGTCCATTTTTGAAATATTCATTGTATTTACGTTTTCTTGTCTTTTTCTTGTAGGTTAGGTTAGGGTTCGAATTTACTTTAGGTTCTATCGGGTTAATAAACCTAACTGCAGGGCGACCGCGTATCTTTTGCATCAATCATTGATACATCGCAATCACCTCCGATTGGCTGAATTTATGTTATTCTTGCTGCGTCAATGGATTTCGTTCAATAGTGGAAGAGTGTTAAACAATCAGAGGTGATTGCGATATATCAATGATTGATGCAAAAGTTACGCGGTCGCCCTGCAGATTACAATCTACCGAAAAATAATCCGTTATATTGTAATCATTCGACAGTTTACAATTTCGCGAGTTAGATTATAATCTAACGGTTTTTACAATCTTACGGTGACATATATATTTTGGCAAGAGTATTTGCTTGCCTACATAATGTCTTGTCTCCATAATGTTCTTTTATGCCAAATCGCAATTGGCCAGCTTGGATGGACTATGGCATAAACTATATTCAAAGAGGAAACCCGTGCTCAGTTGTGAATGTGGTACTGCAATGCCGATGGTTGTTGATGATACAATATCATTAAAAATCGAGATTCCATGACACACAATTTTACCACAATTTTAGTCATATTTCAATGATTCCCACTTTAAACTTTGCGTATGATAGCTCAGTTAACACTGATGGCAACTCTATATTCCTCAAACAACACCATTTTAATTTTTTATACTAGTTTTAGGTATAGTCGACGGTTCGGTGCTCGGTCAAGCACTTGTGACTTTTCTCAGTTATTTTCGTTTTAATGCAATCGGTGAAAGTGAAGAAACACACCGTGCGGAAACTGCGTGTCTGCTAATCGACGCAATTCACCAGTGCCACATGAGCAACAAACGCGACACCGCGGGACTCGATACGACGCGACGCGACGCGACAGTATCAAACATTAGCTGATTCTTCACGTAGCCTACGTTAATTTCCTATGTCGTCGTATCACTTCGCGTCGCTTCTGTCGCTCACCTTAGACAACGAGTTAGTATAGTAGGTGGCAAATTATAGAATCGACTCGGTTCAGCGAGCTAAAAGAACACCATCTTTCTCAAATCTTTTTAATCAAGAGATTCCTAAATAAAATGAAGGTTAGTCTCACTACAGAGACGGCACGTAAGCGGTAAGTATTCTTCATATGAGGTAGTATGGAGTTGGACCCACTTACAAACTCATACAACTAGTATTTGCCGCTACGTGCCGCGCCGCCCGATCTCAAGTCTTTATGCATTAATCAAAACGCCTTGTCAAAGTTAATTAAAATTATCCCAACTACAGCAACAGGGGAAATTTGATAACACAACAAGTTTGAACGAGTCAGAACATGGTGCTTGCGATAATTATACCTACAAGTTGGCGCGCGCCGGCCAAGATCCCCACCGCCTCTTTGTTCGAGATGTTTTGTTATCCGAGTATTACCTACTTGATAAGGACTTTTGCGAATTCACAATAGGGCTCTCCGATTTGGTCGTTTAGCGAAGAGTACACTTCGAAAATATAAACTACTAGCTGATGCCCGCGACTTCGTCCGCGTGGTTTAAGTTTTTTGTTATTCCCGCGGGAACTCCTTAATTTTCCGGGATAAAAAGTAGCCTGTGTCACTCTCCAGGTCCTCAACTATACCCATGCCAAAAATCACGTCAATCTGTTGCTCCGTTGCGGCGTGATTGAAGGACAAACCAACAAACCAACAAACCAACAAACCAAAAAATCAACAAACCAACAAACAAAGTGACTTTCGCATTTATAATATTAGTATGACTAGATGACTCCCGCGACTTCGTCCGCGTGGACCAAATTTTTTCGATTCCCGCGGGAACTCTTAAATTTTCCGGGATAAAATGTAGCCTATGTCCTTCCCCGGGATACAACCTACCCCTGTACCAAATTTCATTAAAATCGGTTGAACAGATAAATTTTTGATTCCCACGGGAACCTTTGGTAGATTCGTTTGACTATTCATAAGCACTTGTAAAAAGTCTATTTGAATAAAAATCATTTGAATTTTGAATTTTGAATTTTCCGGGATAAAAAGTAGCCTATCCTTCCCCGAGATACAACCTTTCCCTGTACCAAATTTCATCAAAATCGGTTGAATAGATGGGCCGTGAAAGCGTAGCAGACGGACAGGCAGACAGACAGACAGACAGACACACTTTCGCATTTATAATATTAGTATGGACTAGCTGATGCCGCGACTCCGTCGGCGTGGTTTGAGGTTTAGCCTTAGCCTATGTGTTATTCCAGACTGTATAATCTATCTCTGTACCAAATTCCATCCAGAACCGTTCAGTCGTTTTAGCGTGATTGAGTAACAAACATCCATCCATCCATTCAAACTTTCGCATTTATAATATTAGTATAGAAATAGATTATTTTCATTCCGACAAGTATTGCTTGCCCCATTAGAAAATCAGCAGTAGGTACTTTAATTGGTCGCCCTTCACCTGTACCTATAAGCCTGTCTTTGTCCCCGCCATAGTGCGGTCCTGCTTTTCAGACTAGATGGCGTTAGTAAAATAAGTCCACATTCTTTGTTTGACAGGGCACGTCTATGTAAATTGAGGTCGTTGGTTAAAGTACGTGAATATTATTATCTAGCTGTGATGTGATAGCTTAAACAAACAAAGTGATCTATTGTGACGTTCGTTTCCCCTCACTAGCTAGCGGAAGGCTGAGGCGGATGGACGTGTCAGAGGGACACACCAAAGATAATAACTAGTGTTTTATTTGACATCTATAATTAATCAAACACCAAATCCAGTGGCATCCAGAAGGTGGACGCCACACTAGCAATGTTTCAAATTTCCACTTTCACCGTGCATAAATAATAACGGTTTTGAATCTACCCCCGATTGTGTAAGAAAATCGTTAAGTATTGTAAACGTAAGTCAAACGTTAGCCTATAATTCAAACTATTTAAGGAGTTCATAGATGCCTGCATGTGAAAAAAACGGCCAAGTGCGAGTCGGACTCGCGCACCGAGGGTTCCGTACAAACCTGTAGTAAGTTTTAAATTATTAAAATTTTTATTTTAAATATTTGGGTTGATTGAATGAAAGGTAAATTGCGGTTTACGATTTATGACGTATTAAAAAAAAACTACTAACTAGATCTCGTTCAAACCAATTTTCGGTGGAAGTTTGCATGGTAATGTACATCATATATTTTTTTTTGTTTTATCATTCTCTTATTTTAGAAGTCACAGGGGGGGGGGACACACATTTTACCAGTTTGGAAGTGTCTCTCGCGCAAACTATTAAGTTTAGAAAAAAATGATATTACAAACCTCAATATCATTTTTGAAGACCTATCCATAGATACCCCACACGTATGGGTTAGATGAAAAAAAAATTTTTGAGTTTCAGTTCTAAGTATGGGGAACCCCCAAAATTTATTGTTTTTTTTTCTATTTTTGTAAGAAAATCTCAATGCGGTTCACAGAACACATCTACTTACCAAGTTTCAACAGTATAGTTCTTATAGTTTCGGAAAAAAGTGGCTGTGACATACGGACGGACAGACAGACAGACATGACAAATCTATAAGGGATCCGTTTTTGCCAAATTTGGCTACGGAACCCTAAAAGTATTTATCAGAGTTCGTTTTAAGCTCATAAATGATTGCGATTTTCTTAGACAATTGGGTTTCAGAGTCGCAGGTGTCTTCAAGATTGTAAGTAACGAGCTTGCCCGCCCACGCGGTGAAATACCTATTTTACAACCCACCGCAGCTTACAGCAACAGGTATTTTCCACCGTTTATACAGCTAGGGTACTTTAATATAAGTGTTTGCGAAGTACTTTGTTCAATGTACCTCTATTTTGCCTTTATAGATATACTAGGAAATAAGTTTTTTAAATTCCCACGGGAATTCCCTAATTTTTCAGGTTATTATATAGCCTATGACACTCATAAATATTGTGGCTTTCTATTGGTACCAGAATTTTCTAAATCAGTTCAGTTATAGATCCAGAGATTACCCTCTACACACAAACTACGTCACAAAGTCACAAACTTTACCTAAGCTATATATTAGTAGGTATAGCCTAATATATACAGAGGATATGTCAACACAATCCATACTTCCATACTAATATTATAAATGCTAAAGTGTGTCTGTCTGTCCGCTACGCTTTACGGCCCATCTTTTACTCCAAGGTATAGAGAAAGGTTATATCCTGGGGAAGGACTTTTTATACCGGAAATTTAAAGAGTTCTCGCGAGAATCAAAAACCTTATTCCACGCGGACGAAGTCGCGGGCCTCATCTAGTGTCGAAATAAAAGAGGAAATAGGAGAGGAAATTAATACTGTATATAAAATACTTTGATGATAAAAAACGTTGAGAAAAGTGTAATCAGACTCTCATATAAAAGGAAAAGGTGACTGACGGACTGACTGATCGATTTATGCACATATATCAAACCACTGGAGAGATCACGATCTTTATCATGCAGCTGATAGCTGGCATCCGTAGAAAGGATTTTTGAAAATTAAACCCCTGAAGGGTGGGGTGGTAGGGATTCGAAACTTATTATGAAAAATGTACTTAACGTGAGCGAAGACAGAGGAAAAGCTACTAGTCATACTTCTATTATAAATGCAAAAGTATAGTTGAGGACTTGAAGAGTGACAAAAGCTAAGTACTTAACTTATGGAGTTCCCGTGAGACTAAAAAAGTTACCACGCAGACGAAGTCGCGGGCATCAGCTTGTATAGTACTCATAGGTCTAAAAATAATGGTCCTGACTTGCCTACTCGTTCACTCACTGATTTACTCATCATGACTTGAACTAAGAAAGCTGATATTTTGCTCAAATGTTTCTTACTATTTATTACTATATTACTATCAAATAAATATTATTAATGCGAAAGTTTGGATGGATGTATGGATGGATGGATGTATGGATGTTTGTTACTCAATCACGCCCCAACGGCTGAACGGATCTGGCTGAAATTTGGCACAGAGATAGATTATGTTCTGGAATAGCACATAGGCATACTTTTTATCCCGAAAAATTATAAAGAGTTCCCGCGGGAACCAAAAAACCTCAAACCACGCAGACGAAGTCGCGGGCATCCGCTAGATCCTTTATAATGTAGGCGAGAAATGAGGTCGGGTAATTTAAATTTTATACTAGTCTTTAGGTATATATTTTTTTTTATTAATCTGTAGTCTGTAGATAGGATATAAACATAAAAAAGAAAATTTCATAAACGAATTTAATAAATAAAATTAAGAATTCTGAGGACGTTTCGTGACCAGATTCAAGTTCATAAAGAGATTAATTAAGTCTCCAGTCCTCCTTTAAATAATAATTGTAAAACATGGTTTAATGTCCCCTCTACTAATATTATAAATGCGAAAGTGTGTCTGTCTGTCTGTCCGCCTGTCTGTCTGACTGTCTGCTATGCTTTCACGGCCCACCTGTTCATCCGATTCTGATGAAATTTGGTACAGGGATAAGTTATTAAGTCATATCAAATATTTGAGCAAAACTTAGCTGATTTTTGCTTGAATGCTTAATTCAGAAAAATCAGAGCCACTTTATGAGTGTGTTGAAAAAATTATTATGCGACTTTAAATAAAGCTATAAAAACAAACCGCACATAAATTCCCAATTTCGTAGAAATATTAAAGTCCCGAAGCGACCAAAGTATGAAAAGGTTTATAAAACATCTGAATTAACCGTAAGAGAGTTAAGCGTCCCACGATGTCTCAATAAACATGATGTAACACGTGCCACGGCCGTTCTGAGCGGTCTACGATATTTATAACTCTTTGTATTACTACTCATTTCCATTTTCATGCAATGCTCGAAATTGAATCGCTCTCTTAAAAAGATCATTCATATCTTTAAAATTAAAATTTGGTGGTGTTTCACCCCCGTGCCTCGGAGAGCACGTTAAGCCGTCGGTCCCGGTTATTATCATGAACATGGTAATAGTCGTTAAAGCCCGCCAACCCGCATTGGAGCAGTGTGGTGGGTCTGAGCTCTAATTCCCTCTCTCCTATCGACGACTTTAACTACAATTTGTATGGAATTGTTACGCACTTGACAGCTGGCGCTCGATTAATTCCAAATAGGTGAATGGTAGTTAACGTTGTCGAGCAAACGAGCAGGCGGGTCACCTGATGTTAAGTGATTACCGCCGCTCATGAACATTTGCAGCACCAGAGGGACCGCCTATGCGTCATCGGTTTTTGAGAAATTTGTTTATCCTTTGAAGCCTTTAAAATCTGCTATTCATGGTGGATCATTCCTGGTTCATGGTAAGGAACGAAAATACATAGTGGGTATTTCTGTTGAACGCATTGCTGAACTGTCTTGTGTGGAGCTGGAGCGTTTTATTATAGTTTGTGTCTACCGGCCCCCCTCAGGTGATTTCACCCATTTTGTGTGTGTGTGTTTGTGTGTGTCAACTAAGAAGATCATAGTATGCGGCGATTATAATGTAGATATTTTAATAGAAAATGCTTTAACTGGTAGGTTGCTAAATTTACATAAATGTTTTAACTTGATACATGCATTTAGTGAACCTACTCGGTTATCAGGAACTTCAGCCACTTGCTCATACAATATTTTTTACAGTGGCGATACAATTTTGGAAAAAGTTGTTATAAACAAGCTAAGGGCGGATCATTGCGGGCAACAGATAACTGTTTTAAGTAGTGCCAATAAAATAAAACAAATCATCAAGTGCAGACCAATAGGTGACTAAACATAAATTGACAACTGCCTCGTTAGTCTAGTGGTTAGCATGTTCGACTGCGGCCGACGAGGTCCCGGGTTCGATTCGCGGGTCGGGCCACAGCAAGTATTGCGTTTTTCTGACAATAAATTCTCAGTACTAGCCCGGAGTAAGGAAGTTGGCGGTGTTTCACCCCCGTGCCTCGGAGAGCACGTAAAGCCGTCGGTCCTGCGCCTGATCTCTCTCCGGTCGTGTCGGATATTCCGTCCCATCGGGCTATGATAGTAAAGGAACAGAGAGTGCACCTGTGTATGCGCACACACTTGTGCATTATAATATCTCCCGCGCAGATGGCTAATCTCTCTGGAGATAGGCCGCCGTGGCCGAAATTCGGTCGGGAGAACATTATTATTATTATTACAAATTGACGCGGTTTAAAGATCAAATTTCCGCCAAACTTCCTGCACTCACCTATAAAAAGAGTCCGCGTGGATTGAGGTTTTTCGGTTGCCGCGGGAACTCCTTAATTTTCCAGGACTAAAAGTAGCCTATGTGCTATTCCAGATGCAGACCCGTTCAGGCGTTCTGTCGTGATTGAGTAGGTACAACAAACATCCATCCATCCAAACTTTCGCATTTGTAATAGTTATTAGTATAAATTTAACTTAATGTTATACTTTTTTATTAATATTTCTTTGCTTATTTTTTGAATTTTTCTTAGTTTTTTTTTGTGGTAGTGTTATTTATCCCCGGTTTTTAAAAGATTCACCCCGAATGTAGCCGGGGCGATTCAACTAGTTAAGTTACATATCGTAAAGCAAGTGACGCCTAGATTTTATGAATATTGCTCTAATACGATTCGGTATAAATTGGATTTTTATAACGTTCATAAATCGCGAAATATTCGCGCGGCGCGAGCATCAAAATGTTTTACGAGAATTTTATTTCATTAGTGTTTTACACTGCCGCAGCACTATCTATCTACTATCACTTATGTCACGAACATTTTTGAAAGTGTTAGTATAGTAAAATGTTATTAGTTTTAGTGTAGTAAAACAAGGAAACTTTATGATTATGATTAGGGGTTTTATATAACCGATGGACAGGTTAGTCCGCTGCTATTTTACTTACCATCGCAGGTGAGATCACAGTAGCTAACTTGTAGTGGATAATAATTAAAATTATTAATAAATACGACTCTTCTGCCGTAGCCCGTAACTATCTACTACGTAACGATACCACCGTCAATAATTTTGGAATCTTATTCACATTTTTATTAAATGATATTTTTTTGGGAAGATATTGAACTATAGTGTTATATATTTTTGAAATCTACTCATCATTTTCTAGACGATGATTATATAGTTAATCTTATTTTCGAAAAAAAAAACAAGTCTTTAATGCGGGACCATGGTCACCCATCAATTTTTTTTAAAATTTTACTAGCCTATGTCACCCGCAATAAGCTAGGGATTCTAACGATACCTCATTTATCAAAATCGGTTCAGGCGTATAGAAGTTATGGTGGAATATACAAACTCACATACATACATACATACATACATACATACATGCATACATACATACATACATGAACCCTGAAAACAATATACTTCTTTTTTCAGGCAGTCGTACAAAAAAAGGCTGGATTCGGCCTTAGAGGCATTGGGAATTCCTTCGTATAGATTTTTACCCGACTACGGCACTACAGGAAGGGTTACGATTTTAGCTGTCTATGTAATGTTTGTATTTATGTATATATGTTCCACCTACCGTAGCACCTGAACTAATTAGCTGATTTTGATGAACGAGGTGTCAATCCATTAGGTATTATGGTCCGGGTAACATAGGCTGTATTTTACACGAACATCCAAAAAACATTTTTTTTTATCCACTACAAGTTAGCCATTGACTGCGATCTCACCTGATGGTAAGTAAAGATGGTAGCGGGCTAACCTGTTAGGGGTATAACGGCAGTTATATTTAACCCATACCCCTATTCGGTTTCTAAACGGCATCGTACCGGAACGCTAATTTATAATTTACTAGCTGATGCCCGCGACTTCATCCGCGTGGAATATGTTTTTTTGATTCCCTCGGGAACTCCTTTATTTTCCGGGATAAAAAGTAGCCTATGTCACTCTCCAGGTCCTCAACTATACCCATGCCAAAAATCACGACGATCCGTTGCTCCGTTGCAGCGTGATTGAAGGACAAACCAACAAACCAGCAAACAAGCACAATTTCGCATTTATAAAATTAGTATGATTTATTTTTTGAAGATTTTTACTATAGAAACGTTATAGCCTTAATCTATGGATGTTATATCAAAGGCTTTCGTGGCAGCACCCCATATAGAGGAGTTTATTACGGCAGGTGTTCGGCATCTCGGGTCGCACCCCTGAGGCTACATTTTCACAGCGTCACATACTTAACTTAAATCCGTTAATTTACCTATATTCGCTGCCTCGTTTTACGTTAATAATATACTTAATACTGCCATATACTATTCGACTACGCGTAGTAATATGAACCTTTGAAAATGCTGACTTTTCTTTTATAACTAAAATTTTAACATGAATCTCTAAAGAGTGTATAAAATTTTCAGGGTGCATGTGTATGTATGAATTAGCTTTTGCCCGCGGCTTCGATCACGTCCAGTGGTTTGAGTTGTGCGTTGATAGATCTGTCAGTCAGTCACCTTTTCCTTTTATATACCTAACAAGACGATGCGGACGACTTCGTCCGCATCGTCTAGTATTTTCGTATCCCGCGGATATTCCCCGGGATAAAACCTACCCCCGCCGTCGCCCTCGCCTTCGCCCTCGCCCTCGCCCTCATTAATTATGTCATATTGGTCGGTGATTTCTCATTAATTATTTGAGGTTTTGTTTACGGGTGTTTTATAGGTACTTTTGATCTATTACTTTCATTCTGGCAGTTTTGTAATTGGAGTGGCAGTTCTCATCTATACTAATGGATGAAAATATGGATGGATCTTAATAATCACGCCAGATCGGATGAACGGATCTGCCCACCTATTCTGTAACTCAGTGGCTATCGAAAAATGAAAGCCACTGGCATATATTTTTTGTCCATTGAAGGTCCACTATGAAAAAATAAAATAATGTTTCATAGCAAACCTTCAATGGATAAAAAATATAAGTCAGTGGCCTTCATTTTTTGATAGCCACTGAGTTACAGAATCGGAGACATGGATGGAATTATAACACTTATAATTCAAAATACCAAGTTTCGATGATATAAGTTGAGAATATCTTGAGAAATGAAGGACTTTTATACAAACTTTCATCACCTATTTCACCCCTTCGGGGGTAGAATTTTCAAAAACAGTAAAACACGTTTTTCTTAAATTTCAACCGGTAGCTTTGTATACCAAGTTTCATGGATATAACTTGAGAAATGACATAACTTGAGAATGACGACGATATAACTTGAGAATATCTTGAGAAATGAAGGACTTTCATACAAACTTTCATCCCTTAGGTGTAGAATTTTGAAAAATCCTCCCTTAGTTAGCGCCTACGTCACAAAGGGAACCTACTGTCAAAATTTCAAGTTTCTCACCCCATACGGTTTAGGCTGTGGGTTGACCCCTTAACGATTTTATATATATGTGAAATGAGATATTAAAAAGATATATACCTACCTACCATAATATTCAATTACATATACATTCATATACTTACAATGAAATAAAATATTAAAAACAATTAATTAATTTGACCACTTTTAAAATAAATCATTTTTAGTGATTACATGATAATTATGATATGATATATGGTAGGTTATTTCAAACAACTTTTATCACTTTGCAAAAATATACGTGCGGATATGCGGGTGTGCATGGCGCCTAAGTATCAGCAATTAGAATAACGACCTACAGACACCATCCAATCAAACGCATGCTTTGACGATTATAGGCCGTATACACTGGTTTAATGGCATTCCAATTAATCACAATATACCCCGGATCAATAATATCTAATAATTACTTCTATGAGGACTGTCCTGGCATAGCGATAGAATCCCTGTCCTATAAATAACTTACTGATCAATCAACGTCTTGACTGACTGACTGATCAATCAATGCACTGCATAAAGTACTAGACGGGTTGGGGTGAAAGGCAAGATACCTATTATAGACGTAGGCGTCCGCTAAGAAAGGATTTTTGAAAATTTAATGCCTAATGGGTAAAATAGGGCTTCGTAATTTGTATGAAAATCGAACCAAACGTGAGCGAAGCCGCGGGCAAAAGCTAGTGTTACTATGATTATAATAACCGCTTTTAGTAAATCCATCACATCTAAACTCTAATATTATAAATGCGAAAGTTTGGATGGATGTTTGTTACTCAATCACGTCAGACCGGCTGAACGGATCTGGATGAAATTTAGCACAGAGATAGATAATAGTCTGGAATAATATATAAGCTACTTTTTGTCCCGTAAAGGACATGACCAGCGGAACTACGGGAGCTTGCCTAGATATCAAAAATCAATGTGCAACAATGATATCTTCAGGAGTTTCAGGAGTCTGAAGGCTCTGAAAACTGAGAAAATAAATAAATAAAGTTTCACCAAATAATTGCTTTCCCACACTAGATGGCGCTAGACGTTGTGGTTAGATTTTTCATTATTATGCTACGTTGTTCAGGAAAAAAATTACTCTGCATTATTTGGGCGGGGATGAGGATAATTCTGGAATAAAAAAAATATATTCGCAAGAATTAGGCAATTCTTTTAATAAATCACTTCACATTGCACTTACTGCCGCTTTCCGACACTAGATGGCGGTAGACGTTTTGGTTAGCGAGTTCAGCTATTCGACCACAGATGACAGACAGATGCAATGTCAAAGGGCGTTCCTTTAACGCAGTGGTGATTTCAAAATGCTTTGTTTGATCAATTACACGTTTATTGAGGCTTGTCAACAAATAAAAATAATTATAAACAAAACATACATTTCCTTTTCATTACTCTTTAATTGACCAAAATAGTGACTAAGGTACTTAAATGGCATTCATGTTACAAGATTATTAGGCATGGATAAAATGTAATATCAAAATGGAGTAGTGCTTAAAGCGGAAAGCGGATGCTTAAGATTTAAACAATAGACGTATTGTTTTTTTAGACATTTTAACCTTGACCTTTCGGAATAATAAATCCATAATAATTTCAATTTAAATTTTTAAACCTTACTGTAAAAACTGGCCAAGTGCGAGTCGGACTCGCGCACCGAGGGTTCCGTACAAACCTGTAATAAGTTTTAAATTAAATGTTATTTTTAAAAATTTGAGTTGATTGAATGAAAGGTAAATTGCGATTTACGATTAATGACGTATTAAAAAAAAACTACTTACTTGATCTCGTTCAAACCAATTTTCGGTGGTAGTTTGCATGGTAATGTACAACATATATTTTTTTTAGTTTTATCATTCTCTTATTTTAGAAGTTACGGGGGGGGGGACACACATTTTACCACTTCGGAAGTGTCTCTCGCGCAAACTATTCAGTTTAGAAAAAAATGATATTACAAACCTCAATATCATTTTTGAAGACCTATCCATAGATACCCCACACCTATGGGTTAGATGAAAAAAAAAATTTTGAGTTTCAGTTCTAAGTATGGGGAACCCCAAAATTTATTGTTTTTTTTCTATTTTTGTAAGAAAATCTTAATGCGGTTTACAGAATACATCTACTCACCAAGTTTCAACAGTATAGCTCTTATAGTTTCGGAAAAAAGTGGCTGTGACATACGGACGGACAGACAGACAGACAGACATGACGAATCTATAAGGGTTCCGTTTTTGCCAAATTTGGCTACGGAACCCTAAAAACGGAATTCCTGCACATTATCCCGAATCGGAGGGCAGTTACTGGTCATATCATTTAAAAAGTTCCCGCGGGAACCAAAATACCTCAATCCACGAGGACAAAGTCACGGGCATCAGCTAGTAGATTGTATAGTACTATATAGGTATAAGCATAGGTACATTAGGTATATCGAGTTTTATCCAAAGCAGGCAGGCTACCCTTTTTGCAGCGCGAAAGCTTTACGACGTATGTTGTACGGAATTTATTTCAAAAGTTTTAAAAGTTCTGCCGCTGACAGAGATAAATGATTGATAGTACCTAAGTACACGCTTTACCTACGTATTAAAAGCGGAAACACACTAGGGACAAAAAGGTTTCGTGAACAAACAGTCCATGTAACTCACTTAAATGGAGCGCATATACTAGCGGGATAGGGCAAAACGTTATTCCCCATCGACGCGCACGAGGTTTGGCAAATAATTTTGAAGACATAACGGTGAAGGCTGCCCTGCATGGTCCTAAGGATCAAACTACTGCATCAAACAGATATTGACAAATTTCCATTAATTAATTACATAAAGTGTATTATCCAGCGGGAATTAATATGGATTCAGTAAGCAATGTACGTACCTATACCACTAACAAATAAAGCTGCGTGGAACAGCTGAGCGTAACGGCAAGCGATACAATGGGAGCTTATAGGTTTTCAAAAGTTAGCGCCGGGAGCATTGGCTAATTCATTTAGCGAAGTACGCGCGGGAAGTAACAGTGTTACTTGTTCATTGTACTGGGGGGTTACTACGATCAACCTGACTATCGACTAAGGGTATAGCAGGTACAATGAGTGATGTTAGTCTTTATAAATAAAAACTAAAAACTATAAAATCTCTACGCTGGAAAATGTGCAATTACTAAGTATATTATGATGATATAGTATTATATTTTTTTTTGTGACTAATTATCTGCTTATTAGTTTCAAATATAGGGTTTTCCAAAAGAAAAATTTGGCGACTAATCAGGTATTTATTATTACTACTACTATTCAACTATTTAGACGACCACCCTGGCGCAGTGTTACGCTTTATTGTTTTAACGTGCGGAGGTCCCGGGTTCGAACTTCGAACCCCGGCAGGGTCAATTTGGGAATTTATAATTTCTGAATTTTCCCCAGGTCTGGCCTGTTGGGAGGCTTCTGCCGTGGCTAGTTACAACCCTACCGGTAATGACGTGCCGGCAAGCCGAGTGCTGAGCCAAGTTATCCCGCTACTATCTTCACTGCATCATCACTTACCAGTGAGATTTACCTTACCAGGATTTAGACTTACCAGGTGAGATTCCAGTCAAGGGCTACCTAGTAGTTGATAAAAATAATGTGCTTCGAAAATTTTTGACGTCTTGACGTTATTTTTCATGCAAATTTCTTTTGCATGAAAATGAAAATTTTGTGACTTGATTGGTCGGGTCGACCTTTATAACTTTCTAGCTGATGCCCGCGGCTTCGTCCGCGTGGTTTGAGGTTTTTTGGTACACTACACGAAACTTTTGCGCCATTGCGCTATTTATTTTCTCGATGACAGTCCTAATGTTTATTACTTTTTTATTTTACTACCTACTTTAGTTACACTGCCTCGTTGGTCTAGCGGCTAGCGTAGTCGACTGCGGATCACGAGGTCCTGGGTTCAATTCCCGGTCGGGCATAAAAGTGTTAGGTATTGGGTTTTTCAATTAAGAAATTGCCAGCCCGGAGTTGGAAGTTGGCGGTGTTTCACCCCCGTGCCTCGGAGAGCACGTTAAGCCGTCGGTCCCGGTTATTATCACTAACATGATAATAGTCGTTAAAGCCCGCCAACCCGCATTGGAGCAGCGTGGTGGGTCTAAGCTCTAATTCCCTCTGTCCTATGAGAGTGGAGGCCTGTGCCCAGCAGCGGGACGTTAATAGGCTGTAGTGGTGGGTGGTGGTGGTGGTTAGTTACACTATTGATGAGTTTCTTAATGACAAAGTTGCGTGGAAGAAATTGGTTTCGCATTCAGCAGCCTACAAAACTACAAGCATATCTACATTCTTCTTTCTTTTAAAAAAGAGCAACTCCTGAGTTTTTTGGCGGTTCTTCTCAGTAGAATCTGCTTTCCGAACCGGTGGTGGAATCTTGACATATCATAAGTGACACAATTGGTCCTATACGTGAAATAAATCATTAATTCAATTTCATTTATATTTAGCGTTCCGGTACGATGGCGTGTAGAAACCGAATAGGGTGATGGGTTTAATATAACTGTCACGCCCCTAACAGGTTAGCCCGCTATCGACTTAGACTGCATCGTCACTTACCATCAGGTGAGATCGCAGTAAAGAGCTTAGGTACTAATCTATATATATAAAATTCAAAGTCCTGACTGACTGGTCAGTCAGTCAGGACTGACTGACTGACTGGTCAGTCAGTCAGGACTGACTGACTGATTGACTGACTTATATATCAACGCACAGCCTAAACCGCTAGGGTTAGAGACTTGAAATTTTGACAGTAGCTTCCTTTTGTGACGTAGGCGCTCACTAAGGACGGATTTTTCAAAATTCCACCCCTAAGGGGGTGAAATAGGGGTTGAAAGTTTGTGTGAAAGTTCGTCATTTCTCAAGTTATATTCATGAAACTTGGTATATGAACTGTCGGTAAAAAATAAAGAAATACGTAATTCACAGTTTTTGAGAATTCTACCCCCGAAGGGGTGAAATGGGGGAGGTAAGTTCATATGAAAATCCTTCATTTCTCAAGATATTTCTCAAGTTGTATCTACGAAACTTGGTATTTTGGCTTTAGGTAATAAAGAAGTACGTGTGGCACAGAACTTATTCAAAATTCCACCCCCAAAGGGGTAAAATAGGGGTTGAAAGTTTGTATGAAAGTCCTTCATTTCTCAAGTTATAGTGCAGATGAAACTTAGCATTTGGGCTTTCAGTTAGATATTCAGAATTACGTGTTTCAAAATTCGACCCCTATAAAAAGAAGTCATTCACGCGAGTCACTACTTTTCTTTTTAATAAATTACGAGATTTGTGACAGATAAATCTAATCACAGTCGAAGTAAATTTAACAAAGAAACGTTGAGATAACACGCAAGATGTAATGACAAGCAGTAATTAATTAAATAAATCATTCCAACCCCACCAGTTAAGGGAGGGCGGAATTTATCTCACGAGCCGGATCTTTTTCATTATCTTTTTTATCTATTCTCCTTTCAGTAATTAAATCCTTTCCTTTTACGATTTCTTTTTAATTTTGAATGTTTTCTTCTAAAAATATTGAAACAAAAAACCTTCATATTGTAACTTAAACACCATGAAGTTAAGTTACCTAAGATTTAAAAGAACCTTGCTGAGACTAGCTCTGTACGCCTAGCATGCGCACAACGAGATATCTCGCGACGAGAGAGAGAGATGTGGTCGTTGCCGGCTAATTTTTAGATTACCCTAACATGCCCAAAATCCGGTATATTACAAAAAAAATAGCCGGCGTGTAAGGTTTCGTAAAGGAAAATACCACAGATAAGAAATATTACTTTTATTCTATTTTAACGTATCGAGACAAGTAACCATGTTAGCTTCGGTAGACAAATAGGGATAACGAGTAGACATAATTTTACTCGTTGTGCGCATGCTAGCTCTACTGGTCGTATGGTTGTACGACTAACCGAATTATTTTAGTAACTAAAAATGCTATCTACTTGTTGAAAAAAGTTAAAGATCTACCTCTAGGCTTTGTTAATGCCTTTTAAAAGAGAAAATACCAATTCCTTGTAATAAGAAAGCTGAAATTCTGCACAGAGGTTCTGGTAGATAAAGGCTGTATCTACTTTATGAAATCCCCAAATATAAACAAAGAATTTAATAAATCCATACTGATATTATAAATGCGAAAGTGTGTCTGTCTGTCTGCTACGCTTTTCGGCCCATCTTTTCAACCCATTTTGATGAAATTTTGAAGGAAGGACATTACTGTTTTCCTAGAAACAAGAAGAGTTCCCACGGGACCTTAATTAACGCCAACGAAGTCGCGGGCATCATCTTTTATTATAATAATATTACAAACTAGACAATCTTGCATTGTAAGGTCGACATCTCCTGAAGATGCTCCGGTGTCGGGGCGAAACGTGCGTCGAGAATAGTATAAAAGTCTTGTGTGGTGGTGCATGTGAGTGGTGGTGGCATTGCTTGCTTGGGAACTTAGCTTTCTTGCTTGGTTGGGAAGGTAAACGGTGCTTCGCTTGTAACTGCATGCTTGACCATACAGAATTCTTTCTGTTGGCGGATTATAGCAAAATAATTGTATTCTTTTCTTGCTAAATAATATTGTTATTATTTAGCAAACTCACATAATATATGTGATACTTAGTGAAAATCAAGGCTTTTCTGTTTTATTCTATTATGTCGAAATAAACATTTTGTCGTTACGTTTTTTCTTCCCTTCCAGATTTATGTGAAAAGTTACCACGTCCCCTGAGAGGACGAGCTCTAAGTTTTAATTATTGTAACTCAATCAAACTATCTAACAGTAATCCCAAATGGCACGGGTTCATGGATTCATGTCCTTCAAAAACCGAAGTTCTGTTTGCCACATTAGTAAATAAGGACCTCCTATCCACCCGATATCATTGAGTTAGTACCATAGAGTTTCACACCGTAGCGCGAAAACGTTTATAGGAATTTTAATATGTAAAACTTTCTCGGACTTCATTCATAGAAGTCGTAAGTTGCTTGTACTTAGTAAAAAATTTTTCTTTATAAGACGTTTGCTTGTGATTTTTGTTTTTGCTATCAGTACATTTATGCCACCAGTCTGACCACCAGTAGGTAGCAACATTCCTGTGGCTTCTTCACTGGTATCTTATTAAGGTCATCGTTCGTTCAATTTTTTTGATTCCCGCGGGAACTCCTCAATTATCCGGGATAAAAAAAGGCTGTAAGGTGCCCCGGGATGCAATCAACCTCAGAACCCATCAAAATCGATTGAAAAGATGGGCCGTTATATCTTAGCAGGCAAACAAATAGACAGACACACTTTCGCATTAATACCTAATATTAGTATGGATTTCCAGTATTTTGCAAACTGTTTGAGCCCAAACATAATGAATAAAAATTTAAAAAGAACAAAGCTGCTCTAGCAACGTGATAACTCAATGTCCAACACGCTTCAACTCCCGGCGGCCATGACACTTGCTATGTTTTAACGAGCCTGATGAAACATTCCCAAGATTCCATCTCTGGCGTGGGGTAGCTCTGTCCTATTAAACTTTGGGATTTAATGGGTGAATTTAAACCAGAGATAGCTTTACTTTAAAAGTAGATAGAGTAGGTATGTCTATTGAAATACGAGAATGCGAAAAGGTGAGAAATTAAAAAATAGGTCAGGTATCCCTGAATGTGGTAGATTTTGTTTTTGGTTAAGTCTCGAGTTTTGTATAGCCCAGTGTTATCAGAATTCAACGTTCATTAGACAGACTCGACTATCTCAGACTGTATTTTGAGCAGTAACTCTACTGCCAATTTTGCACGCCACAAATACTTGTTTGGCAAAATATGTCAATAGGTACTAGTTATTTTACAGCTGATTACTTGTTGTTATGACATCTTTCTTGTTATCTGCTAAAATAATTTATAGTGTGTGCGCGAGTCTGACTGGCAGTTTTCCACCACCAGCTTTTTCACTATTAAGAACTTTTTTTATAACTTCATAATATTATGCCTAGTGTATTGGATGCGGAAACACATTACGAAGCACAGAGTACGAAGCTTCCGACATCAGTTCTCATTTAACTGAATCTAATGAGTAGGTAATTCTAAGGAAGCAACGACTTAGAAGTTGGCTTCCTATTCGGGTGGTCGGGGTTCGATTCTCCGGCACGCATTTCTAATTTTTCGGAGAAATGTGTGTTGAAAAAAAAAAAAATATCATTTATTTCGACCTTAAAGATCATAAAGATCATTAAGTAAATAAAAAAACCCTAGGTTTGATGGTTAAGGAAAACATCGAGAACTTCTGAAAGGTGAGTGAAGTCTGTCAATCAGCACTTGGCCAGCGTGGTGGACTAGCCTATAACCTAAGCCCTACCCATTCTCGGGCTCTGTAGTGGCTCGGCGAAAGAGTATAGTCTGAAAATGAGTAACATAGAGGTCAGTAACCTCACTGTATACAGGCAGAAAGGGCGACGAATTTCAAGGACGAAGGCTTTAATTCTCACTTACCGTGTACCCTTTATGATGTTGTTAGATACTGTGCTCATTAACAGAACATGAGTTTTCACTTTATTGTACAAGAATTGTACTAGCCAGTTTTTTATGTTTGATGTGTTTGTGCTATATATCTTTTGTTTAAAACTGTCTACGTCATATTATATACACTTTTATTTTAAATGTATGAATGTTGTTGGTTGGTTGAATGAAATAAAATAAAATGAGTGCTGTACATAGTAGTGCTTTACAATAAGAAGAATAAAACCGGCCAAGTGCGAGTCGGACTCGCGCACCGAGGGTTCCGTACAAACCTGTAATAAGTTTTAAATTAAATGTTTTTTTTTTAAATTTGAGTTGATTGAATGAAAGGTAAATTGCGATTTACGATTAATGACGTATTAAAAAAAAATTACTTACTTGATCTCGTTCAAACCAATTTTCGGTGGTAGTTTGCATGGTAATGTACAACATATATTTTTTTTAGTTTTATCATTCTCTTATTTTAGAAGTTACGGGGGGGGGGGGGGGGGGGCACACATTTTACCACTTTGGAAGTGTCTCTCGCGCAAACTATTCAGTTTAGAAAAAAATGATATTACAAACCTCAATATCATTTTTGAAGACCTATCCATAGATACCCCACACCTATGGGTTAGATGAAAAAAAAATTTTTGAGTTTCAGTTCTAAGTATGGGGAACCCCAAAATTTATTGTTTTTTTTCTTTTTTTGTAAGAAAATCTTAATGCGGTTTACAGAATACATCTACTTACCAAGTTTCAACAGTATAGCTCTTATAGTTTCGGAAAAAAGTGGCTGTGACATACGGACGGACAGACAGACAGACAGACATGACGAATCTATAAGGGTTCCGTTTTTGCCAAATTTGGCTACGGAACCCTAAAAAGGGACGAGCTAAATTCCCCATAATCCGCCAAAACAGACAAATCTCTGTGGTACAACGTGTAGCTTGCACGTGTAGCTTGCGATATATACCTACATCCCTCAATAAGAAAGCAGCAGCTTTCATGCAAAATCACAAGTTTCTAGCTAAGCTGCTGGTTCAATCCATTTTTATATACGTGATACCTACTACTGAGGACTATAACCTAGTATAATGTGATTTTGGGAATGTTATGTACTTACCTATTGAAAATTGGTAGTTCTATATTATGAATCTTTTTTGGAATAAATGAATTTATTATTTATTATTACTAATTCGCACCGCCACCACTCACACTACATAAATCTTTCAAATTACCTACTCTAAGTCTTTACCATCGTGCATTGTCGAGTCAACATCTCCTGAGGATGCTCCGGTGTCAAAGTGAAACGTCAACGTACTTTTCACTTTGACACCTAGTGTCAGCTTGAGTTTAGCTAGTAGCTTATAAGAATATGTCTGGATTTAAGGCCAATGATCGCACAATAGATCTATCACGATACGGTTTAGATACTATAAAAACCATGCGACAATAACTATTAGGTCCCGAGTCCTGATTGATGGTGTTGCCCCGTCGTCGATAAAAATGCTTTTTTACGTCACGAGTCACGACATCTGCAGTGCGATACTTACTACTCAATTTTTACTACGCTAGAGCTCAGTGACCCAAAAAGCTCTAACGCAAGATTATAAAACTCATACCAGCTGTCCTACAAAACTATGCAGCTATTGCGTCAAATTCAAATTAATTTAAACAATGCATTTTGAAGCTAATTCAGACCTTTCAAATCAAAAATCAATTTTGTTTATTCAAATAAACTTTTGCAAGTACTTCGTAATCGTCAAGTGAATCTACCACTGATTCGGAATGCCATTCCTTCCGAGAAGAACCAGCAAGAAACTCGGTTTGATCAGATATGCCAAATTGCCGTCCTATGAGACATATTAAAGAATTAATGCAATATAACAGATCTACGTACACTATAATACACTTTACGATATCAGTACGCTTACTCTGAGTTTTAACATTGCAAATACGTTAGATCGACGTGAGAGTTCACCACGCCAAGCGTCAAAGTAAATGGACCCAAAACTCTTGCTTTAAAGTCACAAATTCAGCGTTTGGAGCGCTGGCTGTGAGTAAATACACGAAATGATGAAATGAGCTCAAAACCAATGCATTTAAGGTTTGATGCTTGGCGTGGTGAGCTCTCACGTCGATCAATCGTATTTGCAATGTTAATCTCAAAGTAAGCGTACGGCATAGTTGGCTAATCTCCTTTGATATGAAAAATGAAAATGAAAATGAAAATATTTATTTCATCTTAACTGTAAAGTAAAGTTATTACAAAGGTATACCTAATCAATTATTACCGACATTTACATTTTACAGATCACGAATTAATGTTATGCTGTCAACTACACTTGCAGCTTGTTGTTGTAGTTGACTGCTTACCCTCTTGTCACAATATCCATACTAATATTATTAATGCGAAAGTGCGTCTGTCTGTCTGTCCGTCTGTCTGTCTGTCTGCTACGCTTTCACGGCCCAACCGTTTAACCGATTTCGGTGAAATTTGGTACAGGGGTAGTTTGTATCCTGGGGAAGGACATAGGCTACTTTTTATCCCGGAAAATTAAGGAGTTCCTGCGGGAATCAAAAAACTTAATCCACGCGGTCGAAGTCGCGGGCATCATCTAGTTTTATATAAGCGGCCGTGACCAAAAACGGTCGAGAAAGACTGCTTTCAGTTAATGCACGATACATCGCATCGTGTAGTGTAAAGACCGTCATTATACGCGTTTACCGGTTGTGTCAATCGCAAACTCGATATTAAATCCTCGCCTGATTGATAGTTTTCGCGGAATAGTTTATAATATATGTGTCTAGAGACTACAGCAGTAGTCTATCTTATTCAAAAGTAGATGATGCCTGCCATTCACCCGAGTAACCGCTGTGCCGTCTTTTCTCAGTAGGAATGTCTTTTATAGGAAATGATAAAACATGAAAGTTTGTTAACTATGAAATTGCAAAATGCAAATACTAATAAAGACATTGAAATTGAAATTGATTTTCCGCATAAAAAGGATTAAAAAGAACATCCAAATCAGTCGGTTCAACGGTCAAATTAAAATAAATAAAAAAGATTATACACTACTACAAACGCAAAAACGTCTCCAAGCTGATTTTACTTACTGTACAATAACACAGTCAAATTCAAATTCAAAATCAAATTTATTTATTCAAATTAAGTACACTGTACACTTTTTGACGTCCAATTACTTATAAAACATGATGGTGATAACCCGTTACGGTATCTTATAACTAAAGCTACGAGGGTTTCAAACACGCCCGGTCTAGAGTCAGAAGAGAAAGCGGTCAAACTTATAACACCCCTCGTTCAACGGCGTGGGTTATAAATATGGCTGTGGGTAGAACTTCCCCCTAACACATTAGTAATAAATCATAGGGGAGACGAAAACTTAGCACATCTTGTAGAGTGCTTCGCGAGTAGGTATGAGGCACGAGTATTACGAGAGAAGATAGGAGTAGGTATGATGTTTTTGGATTTTATCAGTTTACAATTACTTTTTTTTTTAGATACAATAACTGATGTTATTTATTAAAACTATTTACATACAATTACTTAAATAATATTTCATAGCAAACCTTCAATGGATTTAAATCTATACTAATATTATAAACTTGCTGATGCCCGCGTGGAATAAGTTTTTAATTCCCACGGGACCTCCTTAATTTTCAATAATATGGGATAAAATGTAGCCTAAGTCACTCTCCAGGTCCTCAACTATACCCATGGAAAAATTCACGTCAATCCGTTGCTCTGTTGCAGCGTGATTTAAGGACAAACCAACAAACCAACAAACAAACACACTTTCGCATTTATAATATTAAAGTATGATGCGAAAGTTTGGATGGATTGATGATACGGATGGATGTTTGCTACTCAATCACGCCAGAACGGCTGATTTAAAGAAAGATAATAGTCTGGAATAACATAGGCTACATTTTATCGTGGATAATCAAAGAGTTTGCTGGTTGCGGGGACCCAAATATCTCAATCCACGCGGACGAAGTCGCGAGCATCAGCTAGTACTTATATTATTATGTTGGTAACTTTCATTTTTGATAGGTACTGAGTTATAGAACTGGATAGGCCATGCAAGGTGACAGACAGACAATTATACATACGCATTTATCTATAGGTACTTATAATAAAAGTGGAGCTGGACGATTTCTGTACTTTGAATAGCTTATGAAAAAAAAAGCGACAGCCCCGCCATATTGCCAGTGTCACTCGGGAGGATGTAAGGATTCCAACGATACCCCATACATCCAAATCTGTTCAGACATTTAGAAGCTATGGTGGAATAAAGAAACTCACATACATACATGTAACATGAACCCAAAAAACATTATGTACACTTCTTTTTTTGGTCAGTCGTGTAAAAAGTATATTTTCAAAGTTTTTAGTACATAGGGTTAAAGCACCCGTGCGAAGTCACCAAGCGGAGTCGGGTGAGCTATTTTAATAATATTAATATTGAATAAGGAACAGAGCGTCAGAACGTGACTGGAATCTATCGCAGGGGATATTCTCCATGGCGATGTTTAATCTGATTAATGTCATAATATTTCTGTTCATATATTCAGCTGCTATACACGTTCAGTAAAGATTTTACTGACCTGGTAAACCAAAAATTTCGCCCGTGGCTAGTTACCACCCTAACGGCAAAGACGTACATAAGCAAATATGCGTAAAGGTCTAGCCCCACTTGGGATACTCGGAGCGGCGCAGCATGTAGCGGCAAATATTATTTGTATGAGTTTGTACGGCCTGCATCACGCAGTGCATGGCCGCGTCGCGCAGTGCATGTCCGCGTGCTCAATAGAAGAGAGTACTGTCTGTGCTAACTCTCTATTCAAACACGTGTTTAATATAAGGCACTCGTCCTCCAATCGTGCGCGGGCAACCGATTTTGTCTTGCAAACACGTGTTTAATTCAAGGCGGCTCCATGCAACCTCGTACAAAGAATACTTGCCGCTACGTGCTCGCCGCGCTGCGCCTCTGGTCGTGGGGCTAGGACCATAACGGATAAAACGATGTATAGTCCCACAAACTTATCTAGGCCGGTGGCCAAAATTGGAACTAATTTTATGCCTCTTTCATTTTTGTTTTCATTTTATTTTTCACATGTATACTAGCGACTCTATCACCACGTCACATAAGTTTAGGGACTATAAGTGCCTTGTTTTATTACAGAACCTTAAAAATACATTGTGCACTCACTAGCTACACATTAATAGGTATATTAACGGCGGTCTGATATCACTAATAAAATATTTACATTTACAGCGTAGACACATGTTGCCGTAATATTATGTACATATAATATACTATATACTGGTAGGTATATTGGACTACGGGTGAAATTATCGTACAGAGTAAAAGTCCCACAGAGGACGCATTTAATAATAGGGATGATGACTCAATTTAATCGCTATTAGATTCTAGAATGGAAGTTTGTATGAAATACATAGTTGTGACGTCATCAAATTTTACCGCACTTTATTCCTTAATCTATAGTTTAAATGGTTATCAAAGTTAAAACTAACCGAGGATCTGAATTTTAGGGCTTTTGGAATACCCTCTATTTAATTGTCAGTAAGAAATTTGGACACAGAATAGTATAACTACCTTATGTGTGATTCAGACGCACAGCTTATTCGAGTGGTCGGGGGTCCATTTCCCGGGCACACACCCCTAACTTTTCGCAGCTATGTGCGTTTTAAGAAATGAAATATAACCGTCTTTAACGGTGAAGGAAGACATCGTGACAGCATGCCTGAAAGTTTTTCATAATGTTCTTAAAGATGTTTTGACCTGCCAATCCACACTTGGCCATCAAAGTGAAACGTGACCAAACTCTAATGATTGCAAAATCGTTTCTTTTTTAAATATTGGATCTATATCTTCATTGAAAACTACAAGCAAGCTAGGCTAACCTATATACAAATCATGCCCGCGTGGAATGGTGGCAAGAATGCTGGCTGTAATTCAGAAGCTATAGTCCCACAAACTTAAATGACCCGGTGGCCAAAATTGGAACAAATTTTTATGCCTGTAAAGTTTTTGTTTTTATTTTATTTTTCATAGATACGCGACGCTGTCACCGGGTTAGATAAGTTTGTCGGACTATATAAGAATCTGACAGACGTGTTCAGACCAATGCAAAGTCACCGAAGGAGGCTTCGAGACTTTAATAACCTCTCTACAACCAGTCTACTCTACATCACGAATAAGTATTAAATCGGGCGAGCTCTCAAAGGCAATGTAGAGACTTTGTATACGGCACTTATTAAACGGCCAGGTGCACGGATATTACTTTACAATGTGTTTAATGTTGCTATTATATAATTATAAATGCCTATATACTACTACTTGCTACTAAGCTAATACTAACTTATATTATGACTGCCTCGTTGGTCTAGTGGTTAGCATAGTCGACTGCGGATCACGAGGTCCTGGGTTCGATTCCCGGTCGGGCATAAAAAAAAGTTAGGTATTGGGTTTTTCGATTAAGAAATTCTCAGTGCCAGCCCGGAGTTGGAAGTTGGCGGTGTTTCACCCCCGTGCCTCGGAGAGCACGTTAAGCCGTCGGTCCCGGTTATCATCACTAACATGATTATAGTCGTTAAAGCCCGCCAACCCGCATTGGAGCAGCGTGGTGGGTCTTAGCTCTAATTCCCGTTCTCCTATGGGAGTGGAGGCCTGTGCCCAGCAGTGGGACGTTAATAGGCTGTAGTGATGATGTGATGTGATGTGATTATAAACTAGAGGTTGCCCGCGACTTCATCCTCGTGGATTAAGTTTTTTATTCCCGCGGGAACTCTTTAATTTTCCGGGATAAAAAGTAGCCCATGTCCTTCCCCGAGATACAACCTTTCCCAAGTTTTATAAAAATTGGTTGAATAGATGGGTCGTGAAAGCGTCGCAGACGGACACAAAAGCTACCTACTTTATTTTCCGAAAAAATAAAAATTTCTCGCAGGATCGGTCAACGTAAATAAGAGAAAGCTTTAAACTTAATCCTAGCTCCCTGCAGCTCTATATATTAGACATGAAATAAATAAACACCGCTTCATGGTAATAATAAAAATCCAAACATATCCATACTAATATTATAAATGTGAAAGTGTGTCTGTCTGTTTGTCTGTCTGCTACGCTTTCACGGCCCAACTACTCAACTGATTTTGATGAAATTTGGTACAGAGATAGGTTACACTCTACTTTTTATCCCGGAAAATTGAAGAGTGCCCGCGTGACTCAAAAAAATTTATTTGTTCATCCGATTTAGATGAAATTTGGTACAGAGATATGTTGTATCCCGGGGAAGGACATAGGCTACTTTTTATCCCGGAAAATTGAAGATTTCACGCGGGAATCAAAAAACATCAATCCACGCGGACGAAGTCGCGGGCATCATCTAGTTGCTTATAAAACCTATAGGCTGTGCTGATTGAACGTATGTACCTACCTAAATATTATAATATGTTATCACACTAATTATGTATATTGTGTGTTAATGAAGCCCTAAATAATAAACTCGAGCGCGAAACTTTGAAGGCGTCCTTTCAAAGTTAGTTACTTTTGACAGTGACAAATTAACATCGCATAAACTTTAAGGCCTAATACACACAGAGCTGACCGACAGGAGAGGACGGTCCGGGGCAGCCCGAAGCCACAGCCTGATACATTCTGTGTAACATCTTACTGTACCAATAAGTACCTACCTTTTCCTGCGGTTGCGGAAGGACCTGCGGAAGGACCTTACTATCCCAAGAAAACCCCTACCATTGTGTGATTAATGGAAAGGGGTCACGACCCTCAGCAATGAGGAACACGACACAGAGAGACAGACTCTTCCTGTTGTCATAATGGACCATTTCGCTTTTTTTGATTTCGCCTCCCTGTTGTTGGTGCTTGGCCACGTCGCGTCCGTAAGAAATCCATACTAATAGCACAGTTTAATTCAAGGCTGTGCTAATAGGTATTTTAAATGTGAAAGTATGTCGGTCTGTCCATCTACCTCTCTGTCTATTTGTCTTTCTGCTACACTTTAACGGTCCTTCTTTTCAACTAATTTTGATGAAATTTGGCATGGAGATAGGTTGCATCACGGGTAAGGTTGACTACCTTTTTATGCTAGATAATTAAGGTGTTTCCGCGGGAATCGGAAAACCTTGACCCATACGGACGAAATAACCTAACAAACCTAAAAACCTGCCTACCTAATTACTTTATCACAAATTACGTCAAAATCGGTTGAAAAGACGGGCCGGGAAAGCTTAGCAGGTAAACAGACAGACAGACAAACACACTTTTGCATTATGATATTAATAGATATGGATTATGTACCTACATACAGTTCGCGCGCGAGTTGAATGCAGAGCTTATGGAATGTGTCACCATACATAAGCTCTGCATTCAACTCGTGCGCGAACTATATATAATAGCTCTATAAAGCATAGCTCTGCTGCACCTTCGCGCCGCATTGACCCAATGCGAACAAGGCTTAAGGTTGTAACCAACCAACCCAACTTGTCACCGATACAAGCCCATAAATTGTTTGCGGGTATAATATTAAGTGTTTATAGGCTATCCCGGGCCACGGATTTGTCCCTGGCAGCCGGCCAGGCGCAACAAGTCCTCTTTAAATTCAGGCCCAGGGCGTTCAGTGTATCATTCGATGTGTTGCATGATGCGATTCAGAGATACTTGTGTAAGTGGGATCGGGACGGGGTTGCCAAAATAATATGTTTTTGGACGTCAAGTGTGTTCATTCGAATGATAGGGGGATGTTTGCAGAGTGCGATGGTGCGGGTATATTATCGTTTACATACTTATTCCGTCCTTCCTCGTTGGTCTAGTGGTTAGCATGTTCGACTGCGGTCGATGAGGTCCTGGGTTCGATTCCCGGGTCGGGCCATAGCAAGTATTGGGGTTTTCTGATAAGAAATTCTCAGAACTTGCCCGGAGTAAGGAAGTCGGCGGCGTTTCACCCCCGTGCCTCGGAGACGTAAAGCCGTCGGTCCTGCGCCTGATCTCTCTCCGGTCGTGTCGGATTTTCCGTCCCATCGGCCTATAAGAGTAAAGGAACAGAGAGTGCACCTGTGTATGCACACACACTTGAGCACTATAATATCTCCCGCCCAGATGGCTAATCTCTCTGGGGAGAGGCCGCCGTGACCGAAATTCGGTCGGGAGGACATAATTCCGTTATTCGTAATGCTTTCAAAACTTTCATTTGCAACAATCATGACGTCTTCAACAATTATCGTCATATTTCAACCAATTTCCACAAAACATTAATGAATTATACCTACGCATAAACCTTTCTCTTGAATCACTCCGTCCATTGGTGTGAACCGTATGAAAATCGATTCAGTAGTTGTAGACAGACAGACGCGGCAGGTGGCCATAAGGATGTACCTAGTGTTATAGTAATGATTTTACAGCAGCAAAGGCCTATATTCTGGTCAAGCCAAGTAAAAGCGAAAGTTAGACTCACTGTCTACTATACGCAAGCAAAAATACCTATGATCGTTTTTAACAAAAATATTGACAAAAAACACTATTCTTCCACGGTGGTTGGACTTTAGTCAACAAAAATATTAAACATACTTTTTCTAACTGTGGAATTCCAGCGTCCTATAAATACGCGAGGAAGTTTAAATGTATGCTAATGTGGAACAGGGGACTTACATCAACTGTGCATACGGAGGACGGTGCATTGAGGTCTAGTCCCACTACAGAGCCGCGGCACGTAGCGGCGAGTATTCTTTGTACAATTAGTTGCAGTGCATATCCGTGCCGCGTCGCTTAAGTGGGCCGAGCTCCACATTCATACAAATATAATATTTGCGACTACGTGCCGCGCTGCGCCGTGCATCTGTAGTGGGACTAGATCTTTACATATGCGCCGACCAGTGCCATTCCCGTATCGGTAGAAAAATGAAAATTACGATCTTCTTCAAGACGTAAGTTCGCTCGTCATGCATTCAACTTTTGCAAATAAAATAATATTCATCATATTATTATATCTGTGTATCAAGCTCGTTCTACATCAGACCATTTCTTTTTAATTTTTACGTGTTTTCTGTTTATTTGGGCTAATCGTCGAAACAGCTAAATCGACATTGCTTATGGTACCTATAGTCATGCTAGTTGCTAAACATTTGACGGGCATTATTTATTAATTTGATATAATTACGCGAACGGCAGTTTTATTCCGAAAAACCTCATAACTTATTTCAAATCATTATTTTTTAGCATCAAATGTAACGTTTTATTAAGGTATACAGTCTTCATAATATTGTATTCAGAGGGGCCGTTAAATAAAGGCCGTCAATACAAACAAAGCGACGGAGCAAAGCTAATTATATTTAGCGTAAAGACGCCTGCGCTACGTTCACGACACATATTTGAATACTGAGGAAGTGTCCTGTTTTTAAGCTACCTATTGCATAGCTTCTATCGCGGGCCTTGAGCGTGGAGACCGAATCCAGAAATTCCGTAACGAAAAAAAACCTAACACTTTGGTTGCTATGACTACTTGTATTGTTGACTTCAAGTTGTTGAAAATTAAAAGACTTTTTTTATGAAAAGATGATTTTGGTTGCTATGACTACTTGTGTTGTTGACTTCAAGTTGTTGAAAATATAAAGGCGAAATAATTTTAAAGAATTATGTTTTCAATAGTCCGGGTGTCCAAGGGGAATTAAAAAACCTCTAAAAGGTTTTTTGATTCCCCTTTTTTTTAAATTATTGTTCAAAATAAAAATAAAAAAAATTACATATATAGACACAAGCCATCCTCTAAAAACTTGAATGTGAACTCGCCGCGAGGATGGCGAGTTCACATTCAAGTAAATTAGTAAAGTATTAAAAAAAATAACGTTTGACTTTATTTAAATTTTAGGAGTTAAAGTAAATATTTTTTTTAATCAGTTTACATATTTTGATCCGGTGTTTAATAACGCCAAACCGGACATGGTGGAAGTAAAGAAATCAGAAAATTAATGTACAAGATACTGAATGTAATGTATTAAAACTACCGCAGATCTACAGAAAAATAATAACATAAGTTGAAAAAAATATGAGTTTGATTTATGTAAGAGAAATATATATCTATTATTTAATATATTTCCTGAATTGGCATGATTGGTCATTGTATACATCTCCTGGTTTTCATAAATTTCCGTGCCATAATGCATACACAACATACACACCAATATACTTACTTATAATATCGTAAAATGAGGAGACCTTTTAAAGGCTCAATCCCGGCGAAAGCTATGAGGTTCCCTTTTTGTTACACCAACTAAAATAATTTCCTTGGTCGTATAGCACTATGGTCACCCTATTCTAGTCTTTAGTCGAGAACTCATTATTGAAGCATGATGAAAAGTTGAAAAATATGCTGAATGAAAACATTTCCGTAGTCGTACAACCGAATGGTCACCCTATTCTAGTCATTAGTCGAGAACTCATTATTGGCGCATAATGAAAAATATGCTGAATACGTCTACTGTTGAAACTGCCTGAAACTTATTTGTTTGTGAAGGAATTTCTCAAGTCTCGGTCGGCTTACTGTTCCAGAAAGGTCTAACCTGCAATTTGTATTGAAAAAGTAAATTACAAAGAAGAAAATACATCTTCCTTGCCACTTTGTTTTTTCACGCTTTCTGTGTAGTATAGAGTATGGTTAGTTTTCTGTGGTATAGGAGTTTTCTGAGATATAAATGGGTAGTCTATATGTCTCTGTACAAAATTTCATCAAAATCCCTTATGTGGTTTGTCCCAATTCGCTTGCACGAAGCGTTTTTGCTCGACGTTTCTGATACAAACCCCTAGGGTGTGGCACGTGTTTTCTACCACATATACAAGAGTGAATAGGCATCTTCTAGGCGCGTTCCAAGTTCAAACGAGACCGAGAATTTTTTTTTTAAAAAAACGGTTGAAAAGATGGACCGTTACAGCGTAGCAGAGAGATAAACAGACAGACACACTTTCGCATTTATAATATTAGTATGAATAATGGATTTAATTCCGCAAACTATTTGTCCACAAGGATTTACAAAATCCTAGTGCATTTTAGCTCTTAAAACTGATGAAATTACCTAAAGATCCAAAAACTTGGAACCTAAATAACAAAATCGCGAGCAAACGAAGTAAACCTTTAACAAACGAGTGGAACATTAAGGAAATGAATTTCATTCGTCTCTGTTTTCGCGAAGAAACCTCAATTAAGCCGATGATATACCGCGGCTTGCAGCTAATTGCGCGACGTGCTTTACTGGATGGGGCATTAGCGGCAATTGGGGTGAAGTTGTTTTTTAACCACTACAAGTTAGCCCTTACGGCTCTGAAACATGGTCGCTAACTATGGGCCTCATAAGAAGGCTCAGGGTCACTCAGCGGGCGATGGAGAGAGCTATGCTCGGAGTATCCCTGCCTGATCAAATCAGAAATGAGGAGATCCGTAGGCGAACCAGAGTAACCGACACAGCTCGAAGAGTCGCCAAGCTTAAGTGGCAATGGGCGGGGCACATAGTTCGTAGAACAGATAGGCGTTGGGGTCCCAAAGTGCTCGAATGGCGGCCTCGCACCGGGAAACGCAGCGTTGGACGACCCCCCACTAGGTGGACGGATGATCTCAAGCGTGCAGCTGGGAGCCGCTGGAAACAAGCGGCACAAGACCGTGCTCTGTGGCGATCCATGCAGGAGACCTTCGTCTAGCAGTGGACGTCTATAGGTTGAGACAACGACGACGACGACGACGACGACGACAAGTTAGCCCTTGACTGCAATCTCACCTGATGGTAAGTGATGATGCAGTGTAGGATGATACGGGGCTAATTAATATGTTAGGGGCATGGCAGTTATATAAACCCATAACCCTAATCTTGGATGGGTAGTGTGATAACCAGCCACGGCCGATGCCTCCCACCAGGCTAGACTAGGGAAAATTCAGAAATTATAAATACCCAAATTGACCCTGCCGGGATCGAACCCGGAGCCCGTTAAGATAACTCAACACTGCGCCAGGGAGGTCGTCAAATGGTGATGCTTTAGCACTTTCTGGCGTCTTTTTAAAACCGTTTTTTTTTAATAGTTTGAAAATTAATTAATTTTTGCTAGTACATACAAGAATTTGCTTTAGTACCTACAATATCTATTTATAATTATGTTGCTCGCCAAAATTGGCAAACTGTAGGTTAGGTGGCTTAATATTGTAACTATTCGAATAAGTGAAAATATAATGAAATGCATCTTTTTAATATAATTTAATAAACATTTTTTTGTTACAAACAATATACAATGAAGTCCTAAAGAGTGATATACGGGTAAGGCTCCATTTATCCCAGAAAATCCAGAAATTGTATTTGGTTATTTTCAGATACATACATATTTTGTATCACCAGAAAAAAGGGACGTGTTTTGCACAAAGAAAAGGTTGAGTTGATCATCAAGGAAAGTGGCAATGCAATGCCTTTGATGTGTCGTCTGTACTGAGCTGTAATGAGCGGCTCAGCTGTCTGACCCTTTGAGCACCCGAGCCAGCTCTTTACTCCTCATTCACACTTCACGTGTGAAACGCACCAATATGATGCTACCTTTAAACGACTTCTTAAAACGAGGAGGCTTTTCTTTGACTATTAGAAGCATTGACTTACTTAGAAGTACCTATTAGATGACGTGGCCCAGTGGTGAGCGCTGATAACCTTACAAGTTGGAAGGTCCTAGGTTTGATTTCCAGCATGGGTAATTTAAAAATACGTAATCGCTAAATTGTTTCTGATCTGGTCTTCTTCTTATTATTATTCAACTTCAACTAAAAACTTCTTACTATTAAAGAATTCACCGCGGTTGATTGCCTCAGTGACAGCAGAGCTGGTTTATTTTTTTGTATTGTTTCTTTATTGTGTGAAATTTAGAGTACATACTTGCCTATCTAAACATGTGAAAAATAACTAAATATAACGTGATATTTGTTTATTTTTAGATATTTAAGGAAAAAAGGTCATGTTTTGTACAAAGAACAGGTTGAGTTGATCATCAAGAAAAGTAGCAATGCCTTTGATGTGCCGTCTGTACTGAGCTGTTACGAGCGTCTCAGCTGTCTGACCCTTTGAGCACCCGAGCCGGCTCTTTACTCCTCATTCACACTTCACGTGTGAAACGCACCAATATGGATGCTACCTTGAAACGACTTCTTAAAACGCGGAGGCTTTTCTTTAACTATTAGAAGTAGGTATTAGATGTCGTGGCCCAGTGGTGAGCGCTGGTAGTCTTGTAAATCGGAGGGTCCTATATTTAATTCCTAGCATGGGCACTTTAGGAATTTGTTTTTCGATAAATAATTGTGTCTGGTCTGGTCTTCTTCTTCATTTTGTATTATGGCTGTATTTCATTATGTAGAATTATAATTCTTATGAAATTGTAAATCTGGAGGTGGGCGTTAGCAACTGCAACACAGTTTCAAACTAACGCAGTTGTTATCGTTCTATCTTACTTCTTACTATCTTACTAATATTATAAATGCGAATGTTGGATGGATGTGTAAGAGTCAATCCAGAAGTAGGTATTAATAAAATACTTTTAATATATTATAGTTTAGAGATTTATTGGTTTAATGAAATAAGAGATTTAATGTAATTGTAAATAATAAAACTTGGTTAAAACATTACGACAATAATAAATTAATCACTTGATTAGGCCCGATTGCTATCTGCGGCTCTTAATCAAAATAACGATCTAAACACCGAAGGTATTCAATAATCGTTTGAGTCTCGGTGGAGACTGCCTTACCATCGTCAAAACACTCGTATTTATACTAACCATTTCAACATGGTGTCCGTAATGACATGAAACTAGTCAAATTGACAGTCATTATACCTCCTGTTTCATGAGATATAATGACAAATAGAAATAATGCTAACAGTTGTATGGATGGATGGATGTATGGATGTTTGTTACTCAATCACGCCCCGACAGCTTAACGGATCTGGCTGAAATTTGGCACACAGATAGATTATAGTCTGGAATAGCACATATGCTACTTTTAATCCCGGAAAATTAAAGAGTTCACGCGGGAACCACAAAACCTCGATCTACGCGTACGAAGTCGCGGGCATCAGCTATTAGTTTTTAAGGCTCCAATGTAATTTGAGAAATTAAAATAAATTAAAAAAGGCCGGTATTCGCTATTCGGGAGGCCAGCTACACATATCTGTATTGTAAAACTAGCTGATGCCCGCGACTTCGTCCGCGTTATTTTCTGTATTTTGTTTTAAATTAAGCTATATTATTTGTGGCAATAAAAAATTTTGCAGTTCTGACAAGTAATATTGATTAAACGTGACAAGGGACGTGAAAAAGTGACAGACAAACTCACTTTTTCATTTTTACTATTAGAAGATACAGCACACTGTCTCAGACCTTAGAAGAACTACCGCGAAGAGAGGTGACTTTAGTAATGGGAGACCTTAATGCCAAGGTCGGCAAAACAGAGGGTGACGCCCATCTTAGTCATCTGGTGGGAAGATTCGGAATTGGCGAAAGGAACGAAAGAGGAGAGCGTTTGCTGCAGTTCTGTAGTGAGCAGGACCTCGTCATTACGAACACATGCTTTAAACATCATATACGCCGACTGTACACATGGATATCACCAGGAGACAGATGCAGAAACCAGATCGACTATATAATGGTTCAGAAACGATGGAGGTCGTCCATTATGAACACGCTCACTATGCCAGGAGCGGATTGTGGAAGTGACCATCAACTTCTTGTCACCACTCTAAGGCTACGTTTTAAGACACTGCTCAAACCGACTCGAACACCTGATCTGCGACGAGTAAACACCATTGGTTTCAAACAAGCCATAAAAAGTAAAATCCAAGACCTCCCACAGGACGGCGTTCACGATCCGAATCTATCATGGAACCGTTTAAAAGAAGCAATGGTAGAAACTGCCAAGGAAAATATACTACCGAAAGGGACCATGAAGGATTTTATAACTCCAGACACGGCAGCTGTTATTCTGGAGAGACGGAAATTGAAGGAGAATGGTCTTGTGTCACATGAAGATCATCAGCGATATGCCGAATTGAGCGCAGATGTACAGCGACGTTGTCGGAAGGACAGGACTAATCAGATTAACGAAATCTGCGAAGAGTTGGAAAGACATTCCGTTAAGAATGAAACAAAAGATCTCTTCCAAAAAGTAAAAGTCCTAACGAGAACTCGTACTATTAAGACATCCGCAATAAAAAATGAAAGTGGGGTTTTACTTACCGAAACCAATCAAGTACTGGAACGCTGGAAGCAATACTGCGCTGCTCTATATGAGAATGAATCAGTTGATGGAGGACCACATAGTTGGGACACGGAATACTTGGAACCAGACATTATACCGTCAGAGGTGGAATCAGCAATATCGTCGCTAAAACTAGGCAAGTCTCCAGGGAAGGATGCTATTCCAGCTGAGCTCATTAAAAGCCTAGGTTCAGCAGGTACTAAAGTAATAACGAATATCTGCAATTCCATCTGGAAGACGGGTCAGTGGCCCCAGGATTGGACCGAATCCGTCTTTATACCGCTGCACAAGAAGGGCTCGACTACTGATTGCGGTAACTACAGAACAATAGCCCTTATATCGCATGCAAGTAAGATTCTTCTGCATATAATCAATAAGCGATTAAAAGCCTATCTAGATCGGCAGATTCCTGAAGAACAGGCAGGATTTGTGAAAGGAAAGGGTACGCGAGAACAGATCCTAAATATCCGCCAGATTATAGAAAAAAGTCGCGAGTTCAACAACCCTGTTGTTCTCTGTTTCATAGACTACACCAAAGCTTTTGATTGCGTAGGATGGAACAGACTATGGTCGGTTTTGGAGGAAATGGGAGTGCCAAAACATCTTACCGGTCTTATCCGTAACCTCTACTGCAGCAACCGATCCTTTGTTAAGATTGACACCGACTGTTCGGATGTGTTTACTACAAGCAAAGGCGTACGTCAGGGCTGCATTCTTTCTCCAATGCTTTTCAACATATACGGAGAATACATAATCCACAAAGCTTTGGAGAATTGGGACGGAGGATTCCCTTTAGGTGGAAAACGGATATGCAACCTAAGGTATGCAGACGATACTGTCATTGTCGCCACTTCACTGGAAGACATGCAGGAACTTCTGCGAAGACTGGAAGCGGAGAGTTTGGAGTTGGGCTTGACTATAAACAGAAGCAAGACCAAGATCATGTTAGTTGACCGCGCTGGAAAACTCGCAAGATCCTGCACGATTCCATCTATAGAAGTTGTGGAGGAATATACCTATCTAGGCTCACGAATATGCAGTGATGGGAGCTGTGTTCCGGAAGTTAAGAGACGCATTGCAATGGCGAAAAGCGCCATGACACGTCTAACCGGAATATGGAGGAATCGGGGTATAAGCAACACCACCAAGAGTCGTCTGGTCCGTGCTTTGATTTTTCCAATATTCATGTACGGAGTGGAGACATGGACCATAAAGGCGAGAGAAAGGCAAAGGATAGACGCGTTCGAGATGTGGTGCTGGAGACGCATGTTAAGGATTCCTTGGACAGTCAAGCGCACAAACGCGTCTATCCTGTCACAGCTAGGGGTAAAAACGCGACTTTCCTCCATATGTTATCAACGCCTGCTCTCTTACTTCGGTCACATCATGCGACGTGGGAACGACAGCTTAGAAAAGATTATAGTGACGGGCAACACCGAGGGCAAAAGATCGAGAGGCCGCTCACCAACCAGATGGTCAGACCAGCTGAGGGACTCCAAGTGCAAATTTCATACCATTGCAAGACTGGCCTCCGATAGAACCCGATGGAAAAATTTAATCCGCACAAGGTTGCAAAATCCCCAGGACCACGATCTTCAGCAATGAAGTAACGACTGGAGAGAGAGATTAGAAGATATGTTGGTTTTTTTTTTGTATAGTAATTGGTAATGGATTTTATTGGGCGATTTTACTCTATATCTTTGTCAATTTAGATTTATTCTTTACCTTTTTCATTAGAAGTTAATTCTACAGTTCTAGAAATAGTTATATTAATAGAAATAATATTAAATGACACCTTTTCCGACGTGAAACTAGAGAATGATTCTACGTAAATAATGTTGGGATTGTAAAATAAGCTGTTTATTTCCGTACCGTTTCGGATTTAGATGAAATTCCTCGAAACGTTTTGACTTGTGAGGAACAATGTGTACGAATTTCCAACTAGAACTTTATTCCCTTTCCTAAAATAATATATTATTCCGAAACATTGCTGGCTCATATTTATTTTATTCCGACTTCTAACAACAAAGAGTTTTAATTTTATTGCGTATTTATATCCTTTGTTTATTTTTCATCCCGCCATAAATTATATTTATTGTGACGTCATCATGGCGATACACGGAACCCTAAAAACGAACCCAACAAACCTTTTAGTACTGCATTTATGTTTTTATTTTGAATTTTTTAAAATTCTACTACAAGTTAGACCTTGACTGCGCGCACACCTGATGGTAAGTGATGATGCAGTCTAAGATGGTAGCGGGCTAACCTGTTAGCGATTTGGCAGTTATATTAAACCCATACACCACTAGTCGGTTTCTACACGGCATCGGATCGGAACGCTAAATCGCTTAGCGGCACGTCTTTTGCCAGTAGGTAGGGTGGTAACTAGCCACGGCCGAAGCCTCTCACCAGGCCAGACCAGGGAAAATACAGAAATTATAAATTCCTAAATGGACCCTGCCGGGAATCGAACCCGGGACCTCCCACGTTAAGGCACGAGCGCTCAACACTGCGCCACGGAGGTCGTCAAATATTTATAAAATACAGCCAAACCAAATAATATCTTATTATATGAAATTCTCGTGTCACAGTTTTCGTTCCCATACTCCTCCGAAACGGCTTGACCGATTCTCATGAAATTTTGTGAGCATATTCAGTAGGTCTGAGAATCGGCTACTATCTATTTTTCATACCTCCACGCGGACGGAGGCGCGGGCATCAGCTAGTAGCTTTATAAATCGCTTATAGCAATATAACCAAAAGGTTTAAATACCTATCAAGTACCAACCTAAATAAATTCGTTAAATATCACCTTGGCCGAATCCCCCGTAATAAATCTCGTCCAAGGACATTATTTAAGACGAAAAAAGTAAAAAACCACTTTGTATCAGGATTCCTTTGTTAAAAAACCTCTAATGATAGGATTTTCGGGATTACGTTTTCCTAAGACCGCGGTTTTAGAATTTTGTTTACTCGATTAGTGGAATCAAGATTAATGACTAGACAATATTAATGACAAAACTGTTTTATACAATAGATACCCTAAAAATATAGTACGAGATAATGCCCGCGACTTTGCCCGCGTGGGTTAGGTATTTTTATTCCCACGAGAACTCCTAAATTTTCCAGGATAAAAAGTAGTCTATGTCCTATCCCGGGACTCAAACTGCCTCTATATCAAATTTCATCAGTTGAAAAGATGGGCCGGGAAAACGTAGCAGGCAGACACACTTTCGCATTTATAATATTAAGTATGGATATGGATTAAGTCTCTTTTCAGAGATCTAAAATTGAATTAATATTCTACACCGTAGGTACCTTGTGAATTTTGTTCCATAATCTTAAACCTAAAATTTTGAATTTTGTTTTGTTTTCTTTCACAAAAAGATGATGTCCATGACCACTGATGATGAAGTTCGCGTTGCTTTTTCTGCTTGAGCTACGGAACCCGAAAAATAATTCGAGTGCAGTCAGGCGTGTTAGCTAGCTATTGATTACAATTAAACCGCTACCCCACTTTATGTTTATTAATGAAAATATCTATAAAACTAGGAGACATAATTATACATAAACAACCGTAAACACCTGGCGCTCATTTTAAAGGAAGGGTTTAGGGCATCGTTGAATATTACTGGTCATTACCGACGGGTCCTATAGGGGTCGTGATGTCATAATAAACTTACACTGGAGAATTTTCAGTGTACCTACATAATTATTATGCAAACGCCACGGTATAGAGAAATTCACTTTTGAAATTCAACTTTAGACATGCCATTATTTAGAGAAGGTGATGGATTCGATTCTTTGCAGGAATATCTTAATTTCTAATGTGGCTCGGTTCAAGACGACCTCAGCAGCTACTGGTTGGCAGAAGAAGAATAGCAGTTTTTTATACAAATCAAAATCGATTAATCCGTTTGGAAGCTACAATACCACAGACAGACACACAGACACACAGAAAGATACACACGTTAAAATAATAACGCCCCGCTTTTTGCGTCGGGGGTATAAAACACCTTACCGAAGTATTATCTGAAAACATGATTTAACAAACACGTGATTATATGCGTAAACAAAATAAAATTTTATTTTCGTGGAAAAGCCAAGAAAAGGACTTTGAAAGTTGAGCCTGAAAAAGGTTAAGTTCCCTCAGGTTTTATAGCGCGTCACTTCATTGGCTCCGATTTGTTTCGGGAAAGTTTCTGACAAAGGATCTTTTACGAGCTGACAGATTTTTAAAAGTGTTTTTTTCTTAGAATATGATACGTTCACAATTTTCAGAATAGTATAGTCCCACAAACGACAACGACCTCCGTGGCGCAATGTTTCCCGCTCCCTGGAGCGGCTGTGGTCATAACGTGCGGAAGTCCCGAGTTCGATCCCCGGCAGGGTCAATTTGGGAATTTAAAATTTCTGAATTTTCCTTGGCCTGGCCGTTTAGTGGCCGTGGCTAGTTCGTTCGATTTGTTACGGTATGATGCCGTGTAGAAACCGACTATGGGTTATAATATAATATGGTAATATAACTGCCATACCCCTAAAAGGTTAGCCCGCTACCATCTTAGACTGCATCATCACTTACCATCAGGTGAAGTCGTAGTCCGAGGAATAAAAGCAAAAAAAAGTACTTTGCCATTATGCCAAGGCAACGATTATACACCACATTAATGTATCACGTAATGGTATGCGTTTTCTCTAGATAATAATGTGTCCCAGGTCTTTCCGCAAACACGCTGTGTCAGTATTCAGCATTCAGCAATCAGCAATCAGTATTCAGTACGCAATAGGCCGAATTATGTAAATCATGGAAACTTTGCCTTTTATGTGACAGCTGTCCAAACTGTCACGTATTCCAACTTTACGAACTTTCTATCTAATTTTGTGTCCTTGATTTATGTACGCATGTACGCAATAGCACATACTGATCGACTGCTGTCCTACAATTTTTTTTTAAACTCAAATTCACTGGAGTTGGACAAAAATGGCTTTTTATTCCAAAAAATAAGCGTTATCAAAAGATTTCTAAACCCTATTTTATACAGTCAAAGTCGTGAGCATTCTGCTAGCCAATATAATGAAACTCATATCAAACACATATATTTTCTTAGCGAAATAAGAACAAAAGCTGGCAATTACATGTGAAATCTTCTGTAAATAGCTAGGATTGCCTACTTATTGCTGTTTCGTGCGCTTGGACTGAGTTCTCATATAATATTTTCGTTTGATTTATCACCATACAACTTTCCCAATAAGCAATGAATATCTACTGAGTACCTTGTTCTTTTTAATATACATATAGGCTAGTGCTTCATACGTATCTAATAAAACAGAATAGGTAATAGTACGTCCTAATAAATATTTTAGTGACAATTAAGCATAATTATATTCAAAATTTTGCAAATATTAAGCTATTGAATGGCTTCTATCGCGGGCTTTGAGCGTGGAGACCGAATCCAGAAATTCCGTTACGAAAAAACCTAACACTTTGGTTGCTATGACTATTTGTGTTGTTGACTTCAAAGTATTGAAAATAAAAAGACTATTTTTATGAAAAGATGATTTGGAATATAAAGGCGAAATAATTTTAGAGAATTATGTTTTGAAACATTGAACAAGTAGTCATAGCAACCAAAGTGTTAGGTAAGTTGATAAAAAATGCTATGCAATAGCTTTACCGCGGCAGTCTCCGAGTGCCACACGTCTTTTTTTATTTCAAGAGTGTGTTTTAATATCCTAATCGCGGAGTTTCAAATACCATGTTGGACAATGAACCAAGGATCCACATAAGATTATTAAATAACTAATTGGTGTACAGTCTGCTAAATTGCTGGCATCATTAGGTTACTAAATAAAATAAACGAATTTATCGCTACAATAAAACGAAATGTAAGTAGATATAGGCTGGAATCTGAAATTTTTGCCCAAACCTTCGTTCCAATCGGCCTGCCTTTTATCAGACGGTAGGTATGCAATCCATTTTCATTGTATCAATTCGACGTTGGGCGGAATGTTTGTTACAATTACACATTGGCTTTAGGGTTCTACTTTAAGTTACAATAATAAGGCTCAACCCGTCTGGAGGTAAGCAGTGCAGATGCCTTAATAGTCAAATCAAATCAAATAATGTTTTATTCAATTTATGTAGATATACTACACTTATTGACGTCCACTTATTTATAAAATATAACGGTGATAATCAGTAACGGTATCTTAACACTAAATCTACGAGGGTTCCAAACGCGCCCTGGTCTGAGAAGAGCCCACAACAAACTCAGCCGGGTTTTTTTTTAATTTTCACCATTTCACAAATCATCTTAACTGAGGAACTATCAGAGCCGTTAGAGCAAACAATTGCCAAGCTTCCTTGTCATTTAAGTAATCCTTTACAGTTACTAAATGACGCAGAGGGAGGACTTCCCAGCGGTAGGTTGGGGATACAAAGTAGACCTCGCGTTGGCCTGCCGCGTATAGCAGTATTATAGCAGTACTGTTACCTATTTTGTGGTTATAGTTCGCATTCAGTGCCTGTGTGCTCCAAAAACACTAGCAGTTGTGTTTCATGCTGGCTCTGGCTTATTTAGATAAAAAAGGTGGGTAGTTAATACCTACTACACGTTACAGGTTCAATTTCGAGTCTCTTCGTCTCTACGTCAGGAATGCCGGCAGATGCTTTTTAGGGTTCCGTACCAAAATGGTAAAATGGAACCCTTATGGTGCGACTTTCTCCGTCTGTCTGTCCGTCTGTCCGTCCGTCACACTCGATTATTTCTTAGATTATTCAGTAACTACCGAAGCTATCGACATGAAATTTGGAATAGTTGTGTATATTAGTGGTCCAAAGACACTGGAATTAAAAAAAATTGGAAATTATTTTTGTTCTTATTTAAAAAGGGGGGAAAATCGGAGGGTTGAAATTTAAAAGTGAGATAACTGTACTGTGTGGGGTATCATATGAAAGGGTTTACTTTGTACATTCTAAAACAGATTTTTAATTATTTTTAGTCATGATAGTTTTTGATTTATCGGGGAAAAAGTCTAAAAAAATACCGTTCCCCCCCCCCCCTTATCTCCGGAGTTTACCAATCGAAAAATCTGAAATAATTATGGTCAATAGGAATTTATGTATATTTTACAGGAAAACTATAGCCAATGCTCTAACTAGCATAGTTTTTTTGATATTAACAGTAAACCTCGTACTCGTCGTCAAATAAACATATTGGTTTTTGCCTGATTGTTTTGCTTCAGTACCTACTTCTTGAGTACGGAACCCTCGGTGCACGAGTCCGACTCGCACTTGGCCGTTTTTTTTTTTATCCACTACCAGTTAGCCCTTGACTGCGATCTCACCTGATAGTAAGTGATGATGCAGTCTGAGATGGTAGCGGGGTAACCTGTTAGGGGCATGGCAGTTATATTAAACCCATACCCTATTCGGTTTCTACACGGCATCGTACCGGAACGCTAAATCGCTTCGCGGCACGTCTTTTGCCGGTAGGGTGATAATTAATAGCCACGGCCGAAGCCTCCCACCAGGCCAGACCAAGAAAATTCAGAAATTATAAATTCCCAAATTGACCCTGCCGGGAATCGAACCCGGGGCATCCGCACCTTAAGACAACAGCGCTCAGTCGTAGGTGCGCAAGCATGCGATCGGATTCCGGCGAATGCATTCGGCTTTCGCGGAATGCGTGCGTGGGTGCTCTACCCTGGTAGATGCTCTCACCGCATGCGGGCCGTTCGGTGGAAATCGTCCCTATATGTGTGTTGCTATTATATTATATTAATTATAATTGTATTATGTTCTATTGAACGCTCTGGTCGGTTTACGGTCTCACGGACGGCGCTTGTTACTTCGTCTTGCTTACGCCTCGAGCTCCTCTGTAATAACAGGGGATTCGCTAGTATTACTGCAATATTGATGGTTATTCCACAACCAACAGTCCAGAGACTAGAATTCTGCGCTCTACTTTCAATAGATGAAATTATTTTTATGCTTAAAAGAAACCAAGAAACCCACAATCATATTGTAAATCATAATTTTGTAAAATTAATCATTTCATTTTAATAGATAGTAGAGTTGGTAGACAGTAGGTATACTCACCATTAACGAAAAGTAGTAACAGTGTGATGGTCAAAACTTTCGCCCACTATTCGGTGTTCCAAACTGAATAGGCACACCTATCTGTAACATTTCTTAGATTCATTTATTGGCGTCAGACGCAATTAAATATTGCATGCTTGAAGGAAAACATTGTAAGGAAACGTGCATGCCTAAGAGTTCTCCATTTTTCCAAAGTGGTCTGCAGCTGCCAATCCGCATTGAGCCAGCGTGGTGAGCTAACGTCTACTACCCGTCTGTGGTGGGTCGGCGAGACTTTTTGGGTTGTGATGGATGATCATATTATAATAATTGTAAAATTAATCTTTTGGTGGTGTATGATTCAAATCACTGCATACCTATTTTTTTATACAAATATAAATATAAGAAATCAGAATTCGAATAGATAACATTCAAAACAGTTCTGAGAAATAGGTGGATAATTACCAATTAAATATGATTAAATAATTTAAATCCCTTATCCATTCCAATTAAAATAAAAGCTTGACAAAAAAATGTGAAAACAAAACTTTATCGGTCAAAAACCTTTGTAAAATTCAACCGTTTATTACAAAAGAAAAAGTACAAACACCGTTTCTCCGTAAGGAGATTGTAAAATCCTTCTTTGAAACATCAATCAGGCTTTATCGCTTAGGACGGTTTTTAATGCCGATACCCTCAGTCCAATGCGGTTGATTAATGATTTTAAATGGAGAACTCTTGACGAGAATCGATCTTTGAGTTTTTAACTAGTTATTTTCTTTAAAATATACTTCTACACAAATACACACCCATATTACATAATACATACCAATATTATAAATGCGAAAGTGTGTTTGTTTGTCGGCTTATTGGTTTGTTGATTTGTCCTTCAATCACGCTGCTGAAAAGCAACGTATCGACGTGATTTTTTGCTTGGGTATAGTTGTGGAACTGGAGAGTGACATAGGCTACTTTATATCCCGGAAAATTAAGGAGTTCTCGTGAGAATTAAAAATACTTATTGCACGCGGACGAAGTCACGGGCATCAGCTAGTTTAGTATAAATCGGGTTCAGTGTGAATATTTTTCGACAAAACGTATGCGAATAAAACTATATCTATATCTCTACTTATAATAAAACTGTAACTGGAAAATTTCTGTACATTGAATAAAACTATAATAATGAAGACTTTTTAACAATCTTCGAATTATATTATTCGAATTATACAGTCTGTATCGTAGAAAATCCCAGAAAGGGTATTTGCACTCAGCGTAATGTGTAGATGCACTATATCAGCGCTGAATTTCAGTCGACCCCTAAAAAACCTACGTTTCGTTTTTTAACGAAATGTGACGGTTAATAAGATACATACGACGAATTTTTTTCGTCTCTAGGTGTCGATATTTCCATCCAGAAGCCGGAAAAGTTGCTCGAAACTTCGAAAACTTTTAAAAGAAGCTTGATTCATGTCTTCAATTCACAGTACCCCGTTCGACTGCTATCAAAGCGAAATACCAGCGAATTTGACATAGGTACACTCCCTTGTACCCGCTCGTTTTGACAAGGGTATCACGTCGCACGGACAGACAGAGCCATTTTCGTTATTGTGTGCCAATATAAAGGAGGTATACGATATTTGAAAGGTTGCTTAGTAGCAATAAGGTGATGTCGGAATGAATCCTTTTCGGTTGTTTTGTTGAGGGGTGTTCCTTTGAAGAATTTTTTATTCAATGACATTTTGATCGATTTCATCGTCAGTAACCATATGCACAGCAATTTAGTTTCAATTAATTATACTTCCATACTTCCATAACTTTTAATCCATACCCATACTAATATTATAAATGTGAAAGTGTGTCTGTCTGTCTGCTACGCTTTCACGGCCCCTCTGTTCAACCTATTTTGCTGAAATTTGGTACAGGGATAGGTTGTAACCCGGGGAAGGACATAGGCTAATTTTTATACCGGGATATTCAAGAGTTCCCGCGGGAAACAAAAAACCTTAATCCACGCGGACTAAGTCGCGGGACCGACAGACAGACACACTTTCGCATTTATAATATTAGTATGGATATTTTAAAATATATAGTAAATATATTATGAACTAAAATTAATAGATGCCCGCGACGTCGCGGTTCGCGTTTTTTATTCCTGCGGGAACAATTCAATTTAAATCCGAGATAAAATGTAGCCTATAAGTTGATTCAGGTTAAAAGCTATCTCTATTCCATCAGTTCAGCCACTGTGGCGTGAAGCAGTAACAAACATCCAAGCCCACACTCAAACATACAAACTTACAAACGTACAATCATCCAAACATTCACATATTTTATAATATTAGTAAGAATAATTATGTTAGGGATAAAAGTGAGATGTTGAATTCCTATTTGTTTTTGTACACATTCTCATTAAGTTAAACAGAAAATCCTCCTACACAGAGGTAATTAATAATACAAAAAATTCTACACAGGAAGCGGAGCGAGCGAGAAAATTGTGTGAAATAAATAGAATGGTTTTTTAGTTTTTACATTCCACTCGCCACGGGCTACTTTAAAGCTACTTCTTTTGAAATGCAATTTCATATTATGACCTCTGAAAGCTTGTACAGCCTTATGGACATGAGTTTCCTTAGTTAAAAGGAAAAGACCTACTCATCATCATGCGATCATTCATATTAATATATCTACAATCAACACAGCGCTTCATGTATAAACATAAAATTCAAAGTCCTGACTGACTGAATGACTGACTGACTTATATAACAACGCACAGCCTAAACCGCTGGTCCTATAGGGAGAGTGTGTTTTTTGTGAAGACAAGGTATCCACTTAGGAAGGGTTTTTCGAAATTCCACTCTCAAAGGGGTAAAATAAAAATAAAATAAAAGTTTGTATGAAAGATCGTCGTTTCTCAAGTTATAGCCATGAAACTTGGTATTTGGGCTTCCGCTAATGATGAAATACGGATCATCCAGTTTTGAATTTTCTATCCCCAAGGACGTCAAATAGAGCGTTTGTCCTTCAATCACACCGCAACAGAGCAACTGATCGATGTGATTTTATGCATGGGTTATAATATTGGGTACTTGGAGAGTGACACAGGCTTCTTTTAAATAGCCCGGAAAATTAAGGCGTGCCTGTGGGAATTAAAAAACTTAAGCCACGCGAACGAAGTCGCGGGCGTCCTCTAGTTGGATTAATAAAATGGAAAGAAATGAAATTAGGTATATGATTTATTTGTTAGGATAACATGGACCGGATGATATCGTCTATAATCTAAAATAAGTATTATAAATGCGAAAATTTTTGGATGGATGGATGTTTGGATGAATGGATGTTTGTTACTCAATCACCCCAGAACGGCTGAAGGAATCTGGGTGTATTTTGGCACAGAGGTAGATTATAGTTTCGAATAATATGTAGACTTTTTATCCCAGAAGAATAAAAAAATCCCGCGGGAACCAAAAAACCTCAACCCACGCGGACGATGTCGCGGGCATCACATAGTCAGATATTTAACGTACAATATAAAAATAATAATATTAAAAATGCGAGTGTGTCTGTCTGTCTGTCCGTCTGTCTACCTGTAACGCTTTCACGGCTCATCTGTACAACCAATTTTGATGAAATTTTGTACAGGGCTCGGTTGTGTCCCGGGAAAGGACATAGGCTACTTTTTATCCCGAAAAATCAAAACACCTTAATCCACGCGGACGAAGTCGTGGGCATCAGCAAGTAGAACCATAATTACAATTCCAGGAAACATTTTACCTGTCCGGAACTAATAGAACCTTTTCAGGCACATCCCAAATTCTTAACTAGGTATAGCGGGGTCTGTTTTGAAAATTATCCGTATCCTATGACTAAATTAAACTGAGAGCACGAATATTATTATTCTTATTCCTGGCGGAGGAATTCTACCCTTATTTGGGAAACATTTGTATTAGGGGTTATTTTTTTATATTATCTGCAGGTATCTAATTACATACCTAACTATTGACGACCTCTGCCGCAGTGTTCAGCGCTGTTGTCCTAACTTGCGGAGGTCCCAGGTTCGATTCCCGGCAGGGCCAATTTGGGAATTTATAATTTCTGAATTCGCCTTGGTCTAGCCTGGTGGGTGGCTTCGGCCGTGGCTAGTTACCACCCTGCCGGCAAAGACGTGCCGCCAAGCGATTTAATGTTCCGGTACGATGCCGTGTAGAAACCGATTAAGGGTATGGGTTTAATGTAACTGCCATGCCCCTAACCTAACAGGTTAGCCCGCTACCATCTTATACTGCATCATCACTTACCATCAGGTGAGATCGCAGTCAAGGGCTAACTTGCAGTGCAAGTTACAAAAATCCAATGGATTACAAAAAAATAACAACAATAGGCTACACGAGCAATGTACCATAAGACTATCATTTTACTAATGTTGGATGTAGTGTTATTTTAAGATGATGCCTGAGACGTCGATGCGATTAAGGTTTTTAGGTTCCAGCGGGGAAGTCTTTAATTTTCCGGGATAAAAAGTAGATAATGTCCTTCCTCTGGATGCAATCTTAATATTATCTAAAGAATTTGTAAAGAGATCTTTACGAGATTTTAACAAAATAGGTTGAACAGATGAGCCTTTACAGGATAAGACATTATTTGACATTTAAAAATATTAGCATACTAGCTGATGCCCGCGACTTCGTCCGCGTGGTTTAAGTTTTTTGTTATTCCCGCGGGAACTCCTTAATTTTCCGGGATAAAAAGTAGCCTATGTCACTCTCCAGGTCCTCAACTATACCCATGCCAAAAATCACGTCAATCCGTTGCTCCGTTGCGGCGTGATTGAAGGACAAACCAACAAACCAACAAACCAACAAACAAAGTGACTTTCGCATTTATAATTTATTAGTAAGTATTAATTTATTTATTACTAGATGATTCCCGCGACTTCGTCCGCGCGGACCAAGTTTTTTTGATTCCCGCGGGAACTCTTGAATTTTCCGGCATAAAAAGTAGCATATGTCCTTCCCCGGGATACAACCTCCCACTGTACCAAAGGACACTGTCCAAATTCGCCTAAGAATCAACATACTTTTTAAATATACAGTAATTCTTAGCTTATTTTTGAACCTTTATTCCAAATATTAGAATTCAACGGACACTTCAAATTAACTAAAAAATAAATAAATGGGTATGAAATTGATTACCGTACTTTTCTGTCTTTCGATTATTATCCACAGATCAATAACTTACAAGTTAAAATAATAAACAATACCATTGCTTGAGCGCTGGTTCCGTAACATAAGAAATAACATAAAAGCAGCTTGAAGCGCTGAATGCGCTAGTATTCTGAATCTCGCAACGCCATCTAGTGAAAGTACAATAAATTAATATTTATTGCGCCATCTGTAATGTTTTTGGTGAACTACGACGAAACTTGTGTTTTCTACATACTGTTTACAGCTATATTGCAATTGGATAAAGATGATATTTATTTTCCAAGCAGATTGAGTGGAAATAATCTCAAAATTGAAAATATTTTTGGTAATAAATAAAATCTCTGAAGTGTCCGTTGTTTAAATCTACTTACAATAGTATTTATGTGTTATTTTGAATCCGTTATTGTATGTTTAATGACTGTTGGTTCTTAGGCGAACTTTGTATGGGCGCTGGTCAATGTCCTTTCATTAAAATCGGTTGAACAGATAAATTTTGTGATTCCCGCGGGAAATCTTGAATTTTCCAGAATAAAAGTAGCCTATGTCCTTCCCCGGGATATAACCTATCCCTGTACCAAATTTCATCAAAATCGGTTGAACAGATGGGCCGTGAAAGCGTAGCAGACAGACAGACAGACACACACTTTCGCATTTATAATGTTAGTATGGATAATAGTATGGATCTTGTTACTGTTACATAAGTTACTACTACATACAGTATGTCTGTTACATACTCGCCTATACTGCCAAGGCTTGAAGTTATACTTAAGCAATATTACTCAAAATGAAAGTTTGGAGTACCTTGACGTTCCTAAAGTAAGGATCATAATAATTCTAAAACACAAAAGTCAACGAAACCGAAACAATAAATATGGCTTTAAACGTTGGCAGTAAGATCCCTGAAACCAATAACCAAATTGTTCACAGTTGGAACGAAGCGATGCCATCTTTCTCGCATAGCCGTGATACAATTTGTCAATAAGCCAATACCGGATTATTATTCAGACTCGATACGACCTTTAACTCCCTAAGGTTTATCTAGAAAAATAGCCTTCTACAAGAATTGGCATTTTCTTAAAATATTGTTTTTAGGTATACTGAATTATTTCGGAGTTTTATGTAACATTTCTAGGAATTCGCCATATTATTATTATACTGGCCGATACTTTATTCTTAGAAACAGAGGAAATAGCCTATTTTGGCTGGTTACATCTTAGACTGCATCATCACTTACCATTAGGTGAGATCGCAGTCAAGGACTAACGTGTGGTGAATAAAAAAACTTACTATATTTCTAGCGCTAATAGCCTAGTGGTTAAGACACCCGACCTCCTGTACGGGGTCGCGGGTTTGATCTCCGGGCACGCACCTCCAACTTTTCGAAGTTATGTGCATTATAAGACATTAAATATCACTTGTTTCAAACGGTGAGGGAAAACATCGTGAGGAAACCTGCATGCCCGAGAGTTCTTCATTATGTTCTCGAAGGTGTGTGAAGCTGCCAATTCGCACTTTGCCAGCGTGGTGGACTATGGCCACTATGGCCTTCTCAATCTGCGAAGATACTGGTGCTCAATAGTGAGACGGCAATGGGTTGATAAGAGAGAGCAGAGGTAGAGCCTTTTTGACGACCTTCTTACTAAAAACTCAGAGCTGAGTGTCTACTCTAGAGTGTACAGCGAAAAGTTTCTTTTTTTTTAGAAATTTTTAGAACAAAAGTGGCTCAGTATGATGCAGAGAAGTTAATATTTTTCAAATTAGGCTGTAAGACTAATCTCTATTGATTTGTCGGTATGCTCGTTAAAACCTTTATTTATTGTAAATATAAATGTTATAAATTTTTTGTATTACGAGAGTTATGTAGGGCGGCTGTCCCGAATTAGGTTCAGGAATAATGAAGGCCTTTTTGGTGTATATGAATATAATAAATTGGCTTACATAAGAATATAGTACAATAATTTAAGATAGGTACGTCCGTTCGTTCCGATGTTGGGTATACGAAGGGGGCGAGTAGGTATAGTCGGAATTAGATCTTCTATGGAAGTTGAGACGCGCGGCATACGTGCTGACGAAGCGCAGTCGTCCAGCGTAACACGAGGTCATTTTTTGTAAATATTTTGTTACTAGCTGATGCCCGAGACTTCGTCCGTGTGGTTTAAGTTTTTTTGATTCCCGCGGGAACTCCTTAATCTTCCGGAATAAAAAGTAGCCTATGTCACTCTCCAGGTCCTCAGCTCGATCCGTTGCTCCGTTGCGGCGTGATTAAAGGACAAACCAACAAACAAACACACTTTCGCATTTATAATATTAGTATGAATGTTAATATTCATGATACATCAAAACCAGAAAATTTATCTTCATCATATACCCTATGTTGAAAATAAATTATCTGTTTTAAGCTATTGAACCAATCCTTAATTATTATGTTTAATGTAAATCCACCATTTAGATGCAGCCAGGTGTGTCGGTCAAACGGTAATTAATCCATTACCTATTGCCTCACAAATTAAATTTAGCATCAAAATTCGCGCACGCTCGCCTAATTGGGATAATTGAAGTTCACGCCAATATACTCGTAGATGATTACGGGAAACTGCAATAATTGGTTCGGACTAAACTAGTATCTAAACTTTATATTTTTATTACTAGCTGATGCCCGCGACTTTGTTCGTGTGGATTGAAGTTTTCTGGTTCCCGTGGGAACTCCTTAATTTTCCGGGGTGAAAATGTGTTATTCCAGACTATAATCTGTCTCTGCATGCTAAACATCCAGAGCAGTTCAGCCATCGTGGCGTGATTGAGTAACAAACAGCCATCTAAACTTTCGCATTTAATTAGTATAGATATCGATCCATAATTTACGAGTAAGTAATCGGAGAATTGCTTACGAAATTTGAAGAATGGTTCAGTCGATAAAGTTGGCGGAACCCATTCAACGTCGCGGCACATCTAGACCACATCTGCTAACAAGTTTAGTATAATAGGGAATTGTTACAAACCGTCTGTCCGTGGCAGTTGGAAGTTTTAACAGCTCAGCTCAATCTGTTGCCATCTCACAATGATATTTTATTATTCGGAATGGAATTTAGGCATGATTTTAGGTTATTTAAAAATGTTACATTATCATTAGAATATTTTTCAAATATAATTCTATTCCTAATGAGTACTTACATTAAATATTTGCATGCTTATTTATAGTAGAATATGAAGGACGCCTTAAAATTGTAAACATCTGTATATACTCATATTCAGCAAATAAATTTCATTCATTCATTCATTCATTTATGTAAACTAATAGTTAGTATTCTGTACTAATAAAGTTCATAGGTACCTCGGGAATCTTCAGTTGGCTGCAGCAGGCCTCACGTACGTTTTGTTCGGATAATTTTGTAGTACAGAATATTTTTAAATAGGTATCTACATGAATACCGTAAAATTAAGTGTTACAAATTTACAACACTTTTTTTATAAAAAGAGACCACAAAACCGGGTTTTTGATGCTCCCAAAGCTTTTCTTTGTACATAATATACCTAGCTACTTAATATGTATGTGTATAGTTTTCTTTGTACGAAAATTAAGAATTACTGTTTTGGGATTTTCCGAAATATATTTGATGTAAGTACAGAAAAATTATTCGTTTTGTTGTACGAAAAAGCAAAAGCAAGTTACGCCTTAAGCTAGAATGTTAGGTGGTTTCCACACAAAAACCTCAGGCATGAGGCATAATATGCTAGGTAATAAAAGCGTTTCCACCGCTCTCCACCGCAGGCTTACGGCCTCACGTGAAATATTATCCACTTATAAAAGTCTACGAACTTCAAACACTCTTCGAGAAATAGCCTCGGGCTTTGCATGCGAGAAATTCCCTATTTATTGCCTTCTGTGTGATTTCCCATCGGGCTGGGCCTTTGCTTCGCGTTAGTTTATTGCGGGAAAAATGAATTGGCAGCACTAATAACATCTAATGTCATACTTTTAGATGTTACGACTGCCTCGTTGGTCTAGTGGTTAGCATGTTTGACTGCGGCTGACGAGGTCCCGGGTTCGAGTCCCGGGTCGGGCCATAATAAGTGTTGGGTTGTTCTGACTAGAAATTCTCAGCACTAGCCCGGAGTTAGGAAGTTGGCGGTGTGTGACACCCGTGCCTCGGAGAGCATGTTAAGCCGTCTGTCCCGGTTATTATCACTAACTAGCGATCCGCCCCGGCTTCGCACGGGTAGCACTAATAATCCTAATAGTCTATCAATCAAATAAATATTATAAATGCGAAAGTTTGGATGGATGTATGGATGTATGGATGTTTGTTACTCAATCACGCGCCAACGGCTGAACGGATCTGGCTGAAATTTGGCACAGAGATAGAATATAGTCTGGAATAGCACATAGGCTACGTTTTATCCCGGAAAATTAAGGAGCTCCCGCGGGAACCAAAAAACCTCAAATGGATGTTTGTTACTCAATCACGCCAGAACGGCTGAACGGATCTGGATGAAATTTGGCACCGAGATAGATTATATTCTGGACTAAAACATAGGCTACTTTTTATCGCGGAAAATTCAAGAGTTCCCGCGGGAACAACAAACCCTCGATCCACACGTACGAAGTCGCGGGCATCAGCTAGTACCCAATATAGCTAGTGGGCAGTGGGCAGGTAATATTATACATTGTAAGAGTACCTACGCCCCGCAGCGCACGCCACGTAAGCTCTCAAAAGAGAGGCTTTTTTCCGAACAAAAATATTAGTATGTATAGGATAGACATGATAATAGTCGTTAAAGCCCGCCAACCCGCATTGGAGCAGCGTGGTGGGTCTAAGCTCTAATTCCCTCTCTCCTATGAGAGAGGAGGCCTGTGCCAAGCAGTGGGACGTTAATGGGCCGTAGTGGTGGTTGTGGTCATGTTTTCCCATTTCTTTAGAAACACTTGTTTTGATTTCCTTTTTAAGTGTAACAAACTTCCATTATTTTTACTTTTTTTATCCACATTTCAGCCCTTGACTGCGATTTCACCTGATAGTAAGTGATGATGCAGTGTTAGATGTTAGAGGGCTAAACTGTTATAATTTCTTAGTTTTAAGGTACTTAAAAGGTTGGTTTGCAAGCCTTATGGACTATGTGTGTCCGGTCAAATTTTGCAAATTTGAAATTTAGAATAGATATAAATAATGCTTAGCCCAACCTTATTCATTGACAGGTGTGCGAACTCGTGACCCGTAGCCCTACGTTCTCCGTCGCAATACGACGCCATAGAAAATGACAGACGTACAGTTCGCGCGCGAGTTGAATGCTGAGTAAATGTATGTGTCACCATACATTTGCTCTGCATTCAACTCGTGCGCAAACTATATCTACGCGACAATGTAGACCACGTGAAGGATCAGCGACGCATCTCGTCGCTTTGCCGTGTTTGTCGTTTACCTAGGACAACGGGTTAGACGGCGAATGAAGATCTGTCGCACCCGGGTACTGCACGTACCTACCACAGAATAGGTAATAGCATAATATACTTACGTTTTCAATACTCAATTTATTTATAACATTAGGACATACAGACATGTCTCTCTACATTACGTCATGTTTTGACTTTACCATCGATTTAGAAAAAAGGTTTCTACTGAGAAGAGCCAGCAAGAACCTCAGCAATTGCTCTTTTTAAAATATATATATCAAAAATAACAACTCAAATCCAAACAAATCAAGATTATCTTATCTTACTAATATTATAAATGCGAAAGTTTGGATGGATGTATGGAAGCATGGATGTTTGTTAGTCAATCACGCCCCAACGGCTGAACGGATCTGGCTGAAATTTGGCACAGAGATAGATTATAGTCTGGAATAGCACATAGGCTACTTTTTATCGCGGAAAATTAAAGAGTTCCCGCGGGAACCAAAAATCCTCAAACCACGCAGACGAACTCTCGGGCATTCGCTAGTAAAAAATAAGGGATGAAAAGTTGATTCAAATTGGCAACAAATCAAACAAAAATATGTTTATGTGCGGAGAATCGGTTATTTAACACCACACGCCCTGTAATTACAACTCTAGATAATAATATGTCTTCATTAAGCTCCCTGCGAGACTTGAATGAAACATGTAATAACTGGCTCCGTATTCGCTGTTAATTTGTAGCAAATTGGGTATTTGATACCTATTCAAATAAATTAGGGTTATTTTAATTCACTATAAAAGCGGTTCTTAACTGTGATCTCACGTCATGGTAAGGAATGATGCAGTCTAAGATGGTAGCGGGCTAATCTGTTAAGGGCAAGGCAATTATATATTAAACCCATACTCCCAACTGGCATCGTACCGGAAAAATCGCTTGGCGGCACGTCTTTCCGTCATGTTAAGGAACTCCCAAAAGTCGTAATAACCACGTCCCATATTAGTTTTATGTTTGAATACCATTTAAATATAGTTTAAAATGGTTTTCGAACAAATAAAATATTTCGAACGATAGATAAAAAAGCGTCCAATTTTGATGACGTCACTGTGTAGTATTTCATACAACATCCCCCACTAAGCGCACATTTTGACAAAAGTTGCTGACTTGACTTACCCAATTATAAGTAAGTACGAGACTAGAAAACGAAAGCCGTGACGTGCTTTCAGTAAACTCCAGAATGTTCAAATCATCCACAACGCTTGAATCCATAGCGGCAAAATCGCAGGCATCATCTAGTTTTGTTCCAAAATGTAAGAATTTTAATAAAATAGGACGCGCGAACCCAAATCTCGAGAATTGAAATTCCATAGTCTTCCTCTCTGTCCGATCTGAGATAACAACGAGCGTTTTATATTATTGTTCTTCTTAAACCGAGTATCATGGCGATGTTTTTATTGGGTAGTTAGGCGTCAAGGCGGGTCGACCTCCTTCAGCCTTAGGATGGTTTCAGACCAGCGTATTTTTTCGCTCGTAGCGGCCTACGCGCGTGTGTACAAACGCGCGTAGGCCGCTACGATTCTGCACTTCAAAATACCGTACCCGCGTTACACGTGCTTATTCTGGCCTGTTCACTTGAACCCGTGAGTCAGTCAGTATTAGTAGCACAGGATATGTAATAGTACAGCTGGTAGAGGTCAGTAGTAAACGAGATTATAAGCGCGTCAACGCTCGTAAAAGTTGCGGATGTGGCAAAGGAACACTCTACCAAAATCTGTGTTTCCCACCAATTACAATTTATTTTTAATTATAGAGTGAATAGGCATCTTCTAGGCAAGCGTGTCTCATATTAGGCCGCGTCATCACTTCCCATCGGGTGTGATTGTGGTCAAGCGTAAGCCTATAATGAATAAAAAAAGCGCCTATACGCGCTTCCAAAAACGAGCTTATACGCGGCGAACACAAGCTAATCTGAAACCGCCCTTAGGGAGTGTATACTCGTAAACGTAAAAGTAATATTTACCGTCTCAAACTTGAAAACCCTGGAAGGACTTGCTTTAAAATTAAAAATATATAAATTTTAAAATATTGGTACCACCCAGGCTGTACCTAAACAATAGGTATAAAACATTCTTGGTTGTAAATACTATTTGCCATACCACCATTTTGAATCGAAAATAAAATAAACACACGTCCAACGAATATTCTACGCATGCTTCGACTTTTTTGAGACAGCGCTGTATCTGGAAGGAAAAGCAACTGCGAAACGCTCAAAATCGACACGCGGCAGCTGAAACGTTATATGTGAACGCAGCCTTAAATATATTATTAGAGCTTACTTTGTTTCAATCCCCTCTGTCCCGGATGGTCTCGGACATCTCGCTTTACGAATAAATTTAAATTTTTATTTGCTATGAAAACTGATATTTTTAATAGTTTTATTTAAGTAGCAAGCGCACTTACGTATTTGTCGTCATAGTCTAACGATAAAGTTATAAATGTACCATAATGATAAAGTTATACAAGTTTTAAAAGCAAGCTTTTATCGTGCGCCATATTGATTTGAGTGTGACGTCATTTTATTTTTCGTATGCTTCCCATCTCAACAGACCCTTCAATTGACATCCATATCATGGGGATGCATTGAAAATCACTAATCCGCCGACCGCCATATTAGATTTAGAATGATGTCACAAAACATCGTTGTTAATAAAAATCGGTGTCGATAAAATAAAATAAAAACCAAATAAAACTTCCTTCTAAGAAAATGAATAGTGTAACTTATGTGCACTAAGGAAAATCACTTTGTAGTGACAAATAGGGTTTAAAGTCAAGTACCCATTATTTCAGACCTCAGCCTTAGTCATTGAGATAAACCAGCGCTAAGTGCGGACCTTTAACCGAGTCCGGTAATAATCATAACTCACGTTGGCGCCAGATTAAAATAATTCCTCCGGGCTTGGACCGGCTAATTTTCTTCACTCGTTCTTTTAAGTTTTAATTTTGCTTTCCTCCAATTCCTTTTCTCCTTCCTCTAAAAGCTTTTTTCGCTTTAACGAAACTTTGCAGAGTACACGAATGAATGACAATGACGAACTGGCGCTGTGGTGAGCGCGGTGATCTCACAAGTGGGCAGTTCCGGCTCTAATCTTCGGCAGGGTCAATTTGAGATATTGTAATTTTTGAAATTTCTCCGACATAGTCTTGAAATTCTTGGGTGGGAGGCTTCGGCATTCGCTAGTTACCACCCTAACAGCGAAGATTATGCCACTACACAGGTATCACAGCTTCCAACAACGTCATCATCATTTTCGGCCTGCGGATGTCCACTGCTGAACATAAACCGTACAGACAGAACATCACCACACCCGGTCCTCAGCCTTCCTCATCTAGCCACTTCCTGCCATATACAGGGTTGTTTTAAAAATAAGTCTAATAACCTCTTACCACCTCTACACCACGACGCGATACAACGCGACGCAACAGTGTCAAACAGTAGCAAATAAATATTATGATTATGTAGCTGGTCTGTGTTGTCACGTAGATAAGTTTGACACGACCTTTACAATCCGACACAACCGGAGAGAGATCAGGCGCAGGACTGATGGCTTTACGTGTTCTCCGAGGCACGGCGAAACACCGCAAACCACCGAAAACAGTTCGGACTAGTACTAAGAATTTCTTGTCTGAAAACCATAGGTACTTGTTATGGCTCGACCCAGGACTCGAACCCGGGACCTCGTCGGTCGCAGTCGAACATGCTCACCACTAGACCGACGAGGCAGTTGGTCAAGTAAATAGTAAAGTAAGGTTGAAAGCGCATAACACTATACAAGTTCACACTGTATCCACAATCACATACAGGAAAACTTCTCGGGTCCGAATAGTTGTGTAATTGTTTAAAACAAACAAGTGAGAACCCAGCGTTCTTCGCTCTCGGCAATAATTAAATCGGGCGGCAGCCAGCGCTGATCCAAACCTAGTTACCCGCGACACTGTATTACAGCCCCGAATTTATGTCACAGATCAAGGGATGAGCGGTTGAAATATTGGTTGTACTTATTGGGAAAAATTAACTCGGTTTTTACTTTAAGTTCATATTCTACATCAATATTTTCTATCATACCTAGATACTCTTTTAGTTCTCCCAAATTATTCTTCTTATAAATGCGAAAGTATAGGTATTTTTTAATTGGGCTCAAACCCGGCCATCTTGGATTTGAAAGTAACTTAATCACATCATACAAATATTATAAATGCGAAAGTCACTTTGTTTGTTGGTTTGTCCTTCAATAACGTTGCAACAGAGCAACGGATCGACGTGATTTTTGGCCAGGATATAGTTGATGACCTGGAAAGTGACATAGGCTACTTTTTATCCCAGAAAATTGAGAAGTTCCCGCGGGAATCAAAAAACTTATTCCTCGCGTACGAAGTCGCGGGCATCAGCTAGTTAATATTATAAATGCGAAAGTGTGTATGTTGGGTTATTGGTTTGTTTGTTTGTCCTTCAATCACGCTGCAACAGAGCAACGGCTCAACGTGATTTTTTGTATGGGTATAGTTGAGGACCTGCACTACAATTAAAGAGTTCCCGCGGGAACCAAAAAAACCTCAATCCACGCGGACGAAGTCGCGGGCATCGTCTACATTATTATAGAAATAGGGGCAGTGATACTTCAACAGATATAAATCGCTTAAACCTCACATATTGTACCAGCTATAATAGAATATAACGCGAGGTGTCGTAATTCATTCAGCCTCCCGCCACGCTTCACTATAACACAATATACTGAAAATTTTCTCTTACGTTATTTCCAAAGTCAAGGGGCTTGGAAACTTAGGGGTCTTCTTAGCTATGATAAATGTACATGTGCATTTTGAATCTCCCTGGCGCAGTGTTGAGCGCTGTTGCCTTAACGTGGGAGGTCCCGGGTTCGATTCCCGGCAGTTTATAATTTCTGAATTTACTCTGGTCTGGTCTGGTGGGAGGCTTCGGCCGTGACTAGAGACCACCCTACTGTATCCGTACGCGAAATAAACTCGCCGGCATATTTAGCGGAACATAAAAAAAAGGTCCATAATTAAAAAAATATGGTTTTATTTTAAAATCTACTTACTACACTTCTTTTGTTATTTAAAGTTTCATTTGTTTTACTTAAAATGAGATCACATTAAGAACAGATTTTGCGAGTAAAGGCTATTTGTGAAAAATGGTACATTTTTGAACTTTTCATGTAACCGGGAAAAGTGAGATTTAATATTAAAATAACAATTAATTAAATTAGAAAAATGGTGATTAATATCGCGTATTTCCTCCACGTGCGCTTATTAAAGTTTCTACCCGTCTAGGCATACTGAGAATGATGTTATCGATGGTCTCCTGGGATAGTCTTCGCCATTCCTCAACTACGGCGATTCGCAGTTCTCCCACGTTGGCAGGAGCTGGAATTCTGGACTTAACTTTTCTTTCTTTCAGCAAGTCCCAAACGTGCTCTATTGGGTTCATATCCGGTGATCTCGCCGGCCACTCCATAACAGTGATATTCATATCATTAAGATAAGCTTGAGTTACCCGAGCGGTATGCGGCCGAGCATTATCCTGCATAAAAACAAAATCGTCACCGATATATGGGGCAAACGGTACGACATTTTCTTCTAAAACTTCTCTGATATAGCGGTCTGCAGTCAGACTCCCTCTGTCAATCACTACCAAGTCTGTGCGAGCTCCCAAACAAATGCCCGCCCAAACCATTATTGATCCACCACCGTATAATAATAATAATAATAATAAATGATTTATTTACCAAAAAAACAACGTGGTACATAACCCAAAGCTTAATTAGCTAAGTAAACAATGTGGAACCCTGACAACTAAACTGAGTAGATACTCGTATGATAGCTATCAGTGCTCTCCCCGATATGTGGTAAGTACAGTAAATTAGCCTTGGTCAATTTAGGTGTTACAATTATTTAGGACATACCTATAGCTAACAAGATGCATGCTGATTGTTAGTTTACATACGTTGTGTGTCTGTGTGTGTGTGTGTGTGTGTGTGTGTGACAGTGTGGCTTAATACAGTATTTATTTTGGGACTAACAGCAATTTTTCTGTGGTATCATAGTCCAGATCAAGAAGCAAGAAGTAACTTGTTTTTTACATTCATAGACAGTACGAGTCGATGGAAAGTACTTTGTTAGATTTATTATACAAATAACAGCCAAGAAAAGCAAAAAATCTTTGTGAGAAGTTAGTGTTATGCTTAGGAATGTTGCACACGGTATTTTTCCGCCGTTTATCTTTTAAATTATTAATGACTGATGGATCTATAATTTTATGCTGTTTTAAAATAACTTTTAGAATAAACAGTTGCCTTACTGTCAATACTTTACTTTCTTTGTATAAAGATGTAGTAGAGTATCTGTAAGGTAGGAATGAGCTCACTTTAAGAACAGCCCTTTGTGCCCTTTCTAACTTAAGAAGACGAGTTTTTGCTGCACCACCCCAAGAGTCAATGCAATATGTCAGCAATGACTCACATAAGGTGTGGTACAACATTTTCATTACCTTTTTGTCAGCAACATGGCGAATGTTTCTAAAGATAGCAATGAGCTTTCGTATTCTACTAGTTAAAATATTTATATGAGTCTCAAATAAAAGTTGATTGTCAATGACTATTCCTAAATACTTCACACTATCCGATCTTTCTAAGGAGGGACATTGACATTCGTTTCTATGATTAGAATTAAGACACAAAACAGAATGAGCTTTAATATTAAAATTATCCAGTGAGGGTTGTGCGTGTCGCGAGATTGTGAATGTTAGATATTTAGTTTTCCCAGTATTTATACTCAAAAGATTGTCATACAACCAGGACATGACCAAGTTGAAACCTTGTTGGGCATTATAAAAGACGGTTTCCCAGTTGTTTCCCCAGAATAAAAGTGTCGTGTCATCAGCGAATGTTATTGTTTTACCGTTTGTCAATTCCAGATTGCAAAGTTGATTTATATAGATCAGAAAGAGTGTTGGGCCCAAAATGCTTCCTTGTGGAACTCCGTGCACAACCGGTATGGATGGACTTATATGCTCGCCAATTCTCACACACTGTGTCCGATCTCTCAGGTAGTCCTGGAACATCTGGAGCTGTAAACCGCGTATTCCTAGTTGTTCCAGTTTCTTTATAAGCAGAGGTACAGACACAGTGTCAAAAGCCTTGGCAAGGTCCAGAAATACAGCTATGCACTTCATTCCACGATCGAGGTTTTGGGCGATAACGTTTGTCAGATCAGATACTGCATCCGAAGTCGATTTAGACTTACAAAAACCGTACTGATTTGGCGAAAGCAAGTTATTTGATTCCAAATAATTAACCAATCTGTCATTCATAATACGCTCTAGAATTTTGGAGAATGTCGGCAGAATTGATATTGGTCTATAGTTACTGATTACTTTCCTGTCACCACCTTTAAAGACAGGGGTAGCAACTGATTTTTTGAATGAGTTTGGGAATTGACCATGTAAAATGGCCAAATTACAGATATGACACAATAGACCCGCTAACATTTCTTTGTTCTGTTTAACTATGGTTGCCGGTATATGATCCAGGCCGCAAGACTTAGTATTTTTTAGAGAATTGATTAATCTTACTATTTCAGCAATATCAGTTTCCAATAAAACAAACGAAGAGGAAGGTGGTGAAAAATTCTTGCCAGTGAGGTAAAAATTCTTTAACTAGGCCTGAAGCAGTTGATTCAATATCTTCTACAATTTTTTTCCCCATATTAGCAAAGTATTCATTTACATTCGATACTGCTTCCTTGGGACAAGGTGATAGTGCTAACAATTCCCTAGCATCAGAATTTTTGGGCTTTAAGTTTGTTATGTTGTTGATAACTTCCCACGTTTTCTTAATACTAGTCTGACTAGCTTCTTCTAAATTACTTTTATCATATTGGTGTTTTAATTTTCTCAAAAGGTTAGTACAAAAATGCAGTAGTATGCAACTGTAGTTTCAAAATTTGTCTGAATGTATCGTTCTCCTTTGCGTCTGTATATTCTTTGCCTGCCGTCAATTTGATTTAAGAGAATTCTGCACTCATCACTAAACAATACCTTACTCCATTGGTCCGCGTTCCAAAGTCGATGTTCCTGAGCAAAAGTTAACCCGTTTCTACGATGATTTACCTCGAGCCTTGGAGCCTTGGCGGGCACAAATGAACCCAAACCAGCTTCTTCGAGCCTTCTTCGTACCGTACTCTCACTTACGGTTACACCCCGCACTGCTTCTAACTCATGTCGGGCTTGGACGGCCGTCAAACGAGGGTTCCTACATACACGAAGCCGAAAGAAACGATCATCCCTACTCGAAGTGCGTCTTCTTCTGTCTTGTCCTGCTCTTCTCACATAAGTACCGGTCTCCCTGAACCGTTGGATACTGCGATGGATCGTTGAAACTGGTCGACGAAGATTTCTGGATATCACTCTGTAGGTTTGACCATTTCTTCGCATTTCGAGTGCCCTGGCAATCTCCGTTGGGGCTAAGTCAGGCATAATTCAGTCATCAACTCCAGAAAGATACGCGATTTAAAAAAACTAACAAAAAACAGTATTTCAATGAAATTTTAAATCAAACTCAGAAGGAAGAAATACTCGAAGTTCGCTCCAGATAAGGTGTACTTGAATAAAATTAAAACAATTGCATAAAATGTGATGTTCAGTTGTTTTCTTAATTTGAAAATATTTCTTTTTAAATTAAATGACGTATAAACCAGCCAGCAACCTTATATGATACTGATATCAAACCTTTTTTTATGTTCCGCTAAATATGCCGGCGAGTGTATGTATCGCGAGATTAAAGTTCGCCCTAATGTTTTTCGCAGTGCGAACGTAGCCTAACGTGGCTTATTTATGTTTTGGCAACCCTGGTTCCCGCATAGGGGCGACTGCTATCCATCGGCAGATTTACCGAGAGGGTCAACACAATATATCTATATGAGAAACCGGAAACGCTCCCTTATTTATTTGTTTGTCTTCTCTTTGACAGTCTTGAGTATCCTGCTACATGTAACTTAACTTGTAAGGTTGAATTTTCGGTGGCCAGCGGTGAGCGGAAGTGGAATAAAATACGCAGTTTTTCGCATGATATTGATAAAACTCTAATACACAAAACTTTTCACTGTAGACACTCGATTTCAACTCCATGTTTTAACCGACTTCCAAAAAAGGAGGAGGTTCTCAATTTGGCGATTTAGAATTTTTTCGCTACGATAAATTAACCGGCGCGGACCCCGGCACGCAGTTCGCGTGAGCGTGGAGTCACGATGTTTTAGAGCAGCCAATATAAAGTATCTTTATTTTTGTTATATTTTTTTTCTTATTTCTCAAAATTATTAAAAGTCGTAGAACAAAAGTTGTTAAGTATTACGTAAAGAAGCTACCGTAAGAGGATATAACTATTTTTAAATTAACTCTTAGCAATCGAATACTTATTGCATTGCAGTGAATAGTGTAAGCAATAATTTAATATAAAAAATTATTTTTAAACAACCGACTTCAAACTCCGCGCCAACTTTAAAACAACAAGCACACGCTATACAAAGTACTTATTTTATTGTTAATATTTTAAAAACCGCTCGAACGATTTCGATAAAAATTATATAGGACCAAAAAGAATCATCCAAATCGGTCCACCCAGTCAAAAGTTCTGAGGTAACAAACATATTAAAAAAAAAAAACAACCGAATTGAGAACCTCCTCCTTTTTTTGAAGTCGGTTGAAAATAAAACACAGGACTTACGAAAACAACCTTAAAAGGTTAGTGCTAGTTTAAAAATACAGCAATGCAGCTTTTAGGCTCGGTTTACCATTTATTTCGCAACAAGAACTAGAAGTATTTGCATATTAAATCTATTGTAGTCTTTCGTCTTTGAAACTTTAAACACTTTAGTGGTAACATCTGTATACCTACCTACACGACTGTCCAAAAAAGGCCTATGTTTTCATGGTTCATGTATGTATTGAAATAAATAAATAAATCTTTATTGACAAAAACATTACAAAAACAAACAAATTAATTACTTAAAGTACGTATACAGTCCAGGCAGTACAGACTTATCTGACCCGGTGACAGTGTAGCATAAAAACTAAACAGGCATAAAAGTTAGTTCCAATTTTGGCCACCGGGTCAGATAAGTTTGTGGGACTATACTTTAATAAAACTAAGGGTGTATAATATTAATAAAATTTATCAAGGCGCAGTCGCACGTCCTATAGCTAACCTTAACGTGCGACTGCGCCTTGATAAATTTTATCAATATTATACGATTTAAATTGATAATAATGAAATACTTCAATTCATGTCCTGTTTTATACTTTTTGATATTCAAGCAGTTGTTTTTTTTTTTTAATTACTTTTTTTTTAAACATCGTTCTAAGTTTGAGTTATTTCGGACCAAAAAAGTTGTTTTCTGCCCAAAAGAAGATTATCGCCATATCGTGCACTTATTGATCTTACTAATATTATAAATGCGAAAGTTTGGATGGATGTATGGATGTATGGATGTGTGGATGTATGGATGTTTGTTACTCAATCACGCGCTAACGGCTGAACGGATCTGGATGAAACTTGGCACAGAGATAGATTATAGTCTGGACTAACACATAGGCTACTTTTATCCCGGAAAATTAAAGAGTTCCCGCGGGATTCACAAAACCTCGATCCACGCGTACGAAGTCGCGGGCATTAGCTAGTATATGATAAACGTGTTTCAACCAAGGTTTCAACCCTTTTGGTGTGCGGTAGTGTGTTATGATTGCTATTGATATTATAGGTGCGTATCTAGATAGTTTGCGGCGAAACCTCTCCATGTAAACCGTGGTATGTATCCCCTCAACCTGTGGCGGATTAGGTATCAATGGTATGCGTACAATGTACATGTAGATATAATAATATCTACAATCTGGCTGATATTATATGAGATGCTTATTGCATATACCTATTTCACATATGTAATTAGGTCAGAATATGACAATTAAGGGTCCTACCCTTGGCCGACATCTAGGCGTAGCTGTCAGCCGCTGTCAATTGTTTCTATACACATACAACCACAGTCTACGCAGGCAAACATAGAAGGATTCAGCCCCTACCACGGGAGCACACAATATGCGATCAACTATCTCACTATGGCACAAATAATATTATTTATTGATTGATAGCTAGATGATATTTACGGCTTCGTCTGCGTTCGTTAATTTTTTTGGAGTTTACTCCTTAAGAATCGATTTTCATATATAAGGCGCCCGGTATGAGAAAAATATGAGAGGTAAAATCTACTGATGAATGACCTCGTTACTTTTTTGGTGACCACCTTTCTAATTTGGTTGTGACGTAAGAGTGAGACGTACATAGTGTATGCTGCAAGGCGACTATACCTATATGTTATTGGGCTTGTTTGTTTATATCAGTGTCAATGTACTTATATTGCTGTTTTTGTTATACATATCAATATAGCTATTTATGCAACTGTATCGTAATGAAGGTCATTTTAATTCGAGTGCTGTTTTTTGATACGAGGCTTGCCGAGTATCAAAATAGGATAGTACGAGTAAACTCCAGTCGTGCGTCGGAGCTGACACACACAATTTTTTTTTTATTTCTGCGGGAATTTCTCAATTTTTCGGGATAAAGGTAACTTATGTCCTTCCTCGGGATGTAACCTTACTCTATACCAACTTGGTTGAAATAATGGGCCGTTCAATTACACGTCTTTGGCATTTTTAATATCATAGTATGGATTGTAGAGGTGCTTCTTGATAATATACCAACCGGCTGATTCCTGCTAACTGATTTATAACTATGAGTAGGTATAGGTAAAGATAGGTGGTTATTTGATAAAGGTTGTATGCTTAGGTAGAAAAATAAATTAAATTAATAATGGCGCTTAGTATTAGTAGTAGTTCTGCATGAATAGTATAAAAACGGTGTAAGACAGCACTAGGAGATTCCATTTCCATCTGAGATGTGCGATGTAGATGAAGTGGTTTGAGAAGTAACTAGTCAGCTTCTGTGTTCCATACTTCAACTAGTATAATGTGTAATGTAGGGAACATTATGGACGTAAGTAAGCTGCGTGACTGTCATGCTGTCATTCCCTCTCTCGTAATAAATACTTAGAAGGACGTGTTTCCTTTCCTCATTATGTGAAAAACTTCGTTGCTTAGTTGAACCCCTTTCCCCTAGAGCTAAGCTATGAAAATCAATTGATGCTGGTGGGTTTGAGACATATCCGTAACAACTAACGTAGCATCAACTGATGATTTTCCTAATTTTGCATGGAAACTATCCACTAACAGCCCACTAAATCAGAGTAATACTTGATACATTATGTATGTACATATATTTATGTAGCTCCCTATATATTGTGTATTATTTTCTAGGTACATTATTGCAATTTTTTTTCTTTTTATAAACTGCTGAGTTATTGTCATCTCTCCTCAGTAGAATCTCCTTTTCAAGCTGGGTAAAGTCCCGTTGATTCGTCATAAATGACACAACTCATCCTAAAAAACCTATTTCCATTGTTTATTTAGTTTTTGATGTGAAACTTTTATGGCACTTTGAAATGGAAAATAAAACCGCAATTTATTACTACAATATAAAGTTTATTAGTTTAAAGTACCTAATATAATTGATATAAATGTTTTTTCGGATCTTTTTTTAATCAAAAATAAATTTTGATGCCATTGGTTTGGAGCTTAATTTTAGCAAATGCGAACTTTTTATAAATAATTGCGACTTAAATTTAAATGACGTAAAACAAAAATTTAATATTTTGGCTCCAAATATTAAAATAGTTAATAGTAATTCCCTTTACCTTTTAGGTTCTCCAATTTTTGATGAAGCTATTCCTGAATATATTAATAATTCAATTACTAAATTTCAAAATTCTGCTGACCGTCTCCTTGAAATTAGTCCACATTATGCACTTTGCATCTTAAAATTCTGTCTTTTCGTCCCAAAATTTACGTATGTGCTCCGTTGCTGCTCCTTTTGGAATCACTCAGATTTTTTGTCACAAGTAGACGACTTAATCAAAATTAGCTTAGAATCGATTTTTAATATGCAGCTGAACGAGCAATCTTGGACCCAAGCATCTCTACCCATCCGTTATGGTGGTTTAGGAATTCGCAAAATTTCCAGTGTCGCTTTACCAGCCTTCCTATCTTCTGTCCATAGTTCAGCAAATCTCATAAGTAAAATTTTAAAGGCATCCCCTTCAAACTTTGAGATTGCTGGCTTGGAAGAAGCTAGAAACGCTTTCTTAATTGCATGCCCAGGTCAAAATTTTCCAATTTCTCCAAATTCACAGAGGAGCTGGGACGACATTAACTGCAAATTGACTTATGAAAATCTTTTGAGCTGTAGTACAGGATCGGCGCGTGCTAGGCTTTTGGCCGTGGGTGCGCATGAGGCCGGCTACTGGCTTCACGCTTACCCTTCGTCAAATACAGGAACATTTCTTGAGCCTGACTCGCTCCGAATTGCAACCTGTCTACGACTTGGGGTTCCGGTCTGCGCTCCTCATAAATGTCCATGTGGCAGTGATGTCGACAGGCTAGGACATCACGGACTGTCATGCCAAAAAAGTGCTGGCCGCTTCTCGAGACATGCCGCACTTAACGATATCATACACCGGTCCCTTGCCACCGTCAACGTGCCAAGTTTACTTGAGCCGACTGGTATTGCAAGAGACGATGGCAAGAGACCGGACGGTATGAGTTTGATTCCATGGAAGATGGGCCGAGTGCTGGTATGGGATGCAACCTGTTCAGACACGCTGGCCCCTTCCCATCTACATGGAACCAACAACAGAGCTGGTGCGGCTTGTGAAGCGGCTGAAAAAGCTAAAGCTTACAAATACAGGGGTCTAGGCTCCGAATATGATTTCGTCCCATTCGGTGTCGAGACCCTTGGTCCGTGGGGTCCTAGCGCTATAAGGCTTTTTAAAGAAATAGTAAAAAGGTTAGTCGACATCACAGGGGACCGAAGAGCTGGCAGCTACCTCGGACAAAGAATTAGCCTAGCTATTCAAAGGGGGAACGCTGCCAGTATCTTCGGAACCTTGCCTAAAGGGACTCCTTTTAATAATATATTTTAATTATTATATTAGAAAGTATAAATAGTTATTTTAATATTATGTACTTTATGAATATATTCTATTACAAAAAAAAAAAAAAATTGATATAAATAAAAATTATCCTTGTCACATTTTGACAAACCGAAGTTTTATGACAGCAAAAAAACGTTAATATCATGTAGGTACTGACTATGAGATAGCTGCACTTTTGGTAACTATCGCCAGGAAGGCTGATTCAGTATTAGGTGGGTGTAGGGCTCTCCACTGATGACGATAGTGAAGGTCTGCCTGCATGCAGATCAGCCTTTCACTAGATATGGCCGCTCAAACACGTACTATGGTTACCAAAAATGAACCATAACTAGGAAGGCTGATTCTTGTACAGTATTAAAGTATGCGCAGTACCTATGTAAACAGTATAAAAACTGACGCTATTCATCGACCGTTCACTAGACATGGCCGCTCAAAGATGTGTTAGCCTTCCTAGTCATTGTTAATTTTAGGCAACCATAAGACGTCTTTGAGAGTCGATAAGTAGTCAGACCCCATCAGCATGCGGGCAGTCCTTCACTATCGTCATAAGAGGAGAGCCTACACCTACCTAATACTGAATCAGCCTTCCTGGCGATAGTTACCAATAGTGCAGCTAGTTTGAAATAAGTAAAAGGTACTCTTTTATTTATTTCCAATCTTTATAATTGTAACTTTACCCATCAACTAAACCGACAGATATAATTTGGAAACAAAAACAAAAAATGAGGTTTTTTGTTCCCTTAATTTTCCGGGATAAAAAGTAGCTGTTTTATTAAGTAGTAAGTAGTATGTGTTATTCCAGACTATAATCTATCTCTGTGCCAAATTTCATCCAGATCCGTTCAGCCGTTCAGGCGTGAAAGAGTAACAAACATACATACATACATGCATACATCCACTCATCCATACTCACAAGCTTTCGCGTTTATAATATTAGTAAGGATAAGGATTTATACCTAGTTTTGTAATTTACCTACCTTTTAGTTATTTTTGGCGAATGCTTTTTACCTTGCTGTTCAGAGCTCTCCAATTTATATTCTATAACTTGATCATCGTTTAGAACTTTAGAATTTCAAAGCTGCAATACGTAAATAACTAAAATGTTTAGATAGGAAAGATGAATGTCTTTTGTTGGTATAGTCTACTAATTATAAATTAATATTTTTTTACTAGTGTACAGACTATGGTGAAGGTAGGTACATGAAATGGTATAACTCTGATGCTATGATAATTAGCGGAAAAGTGTTGTAGGTACAATGAAATGAAAATTTAGTTGATTTGTATTGAGAAACGAATAATTGCATTTTGCGATAAAGCGCGTAACTTGTACAGAAATTATGTAGGTAACTAATGCATTTATTTGCTTCTTCTCTGCAATCTGCATGTGATATTATGTGGAAGTGATATGGGATGACAGCTTTCAAGATTTCAGGAAATAAGAGTATACTTTTTGTTCCAATGCAACGGCTTATTTTCTTTTTTATAATAGGCAGACCTTCTTTTATGTTTTCCCATCTGCAAAATAATGAATCACAATAAATCATTCTAGATCATGTCTAGATAATTTAAAAAATACATGGACTGATGAACTTTGCTGAGCTTTGATAAAAGCCTCAGGTATGTTTACGTCATTATGTCAAAAAATTAAAGTGTCGGTACATGGGTTTTACTGGCGTTGCACTCTCCATTATATTTTGCGCTGGCTGTAAAAGTACGTGGTGACGTGTCTGTAAAAGTTTTACTTCAACAAACGTCAAATTTGAAATCACACAATGATACAAAACCCAACAATCAGCGCAACAATACGAAAATCACCGCGGCCGACGCCATATTAATATTTTTTTGAAGGGATCTTTTATTTCAAATATTACAAATAATCACACTGACTATTACTGTAGGTAACTAATAAAACAAATTATACTTACTTTTTTACAATAGTCACACACTGCAGAAGTAAATTGTTTTTGTACTCGACAGAAAGCAAGATTATCACTTCAGATCAGACGAAGCTATTTTGACAGCCTACGTGCGACTGAAAACTGCGAAGCAAGTTCTGCGCGTTCAGTAAAATATTGGATGAAGCTAGGCGGCGTGCGCACGTTTCTTTGTTTTATACAAAACAATAGAGAGGATTGGAAAAATTGTGCCTTTATGAGGACTTTTGTTTTGTTTAAGTTATGTTTCATTCTATCTATCTATATAGGTACTTATGATAAATTTTTGGAGTAATGTTTATTATGTATACAGACCCCAAAAATATTTATATAGAACTAGATGATTCCCGCGACTTCGTCTGCGTGGATTCATATTTTTTGATTCCCGCGGGAACTCTTAAATTTTCCGGGATGAAAAGTAGCCTATGTCCTTCCCTGGGATGTAACCTATCTCTGTACCAAATTTCATCAAAATCGGTTGAGTAGTTGGGCCGTGAAAGCGTAGCAGACAGACAGACAGACACACTTTCGCATTTATAATATTAGTATGGATATGGATATTTTTATATACTTAGGTACTGCTACAAAGTTAGCCCTAGTTTCCGATCTCACCTGATGGTAAGTGATGATGCAGTCTTAGATTGTAGCGGGTTACTACACGGCATGTTACCTGAATGCTAAATCATTTGGCGGTACATATTTCCCGGTAGGGTGGCAACTAACGACGGCCGAAGCCTCCCACTAGATCAGGCCAGCGTGAATTCAGATATTATAAATTCCTAAATTGACCCTGCTAGGAAACTAACCTGGGTCCTCCCACTAGAAGACTATAGCGCTAACCACTGCGTCATGGAAGTCATCGAAAATTTGATGAAATAGTCAACTTTATCATGGAGTGATTAACATTTGACGACGACATAAACTCAAACTAATAATATATTTATTAAAAACTAGCTGATGCCCGTGACTTCGTCCTCGTGGATCTCGGTTCCCGCGGAAACTTTTTAATTTTCAGGGATAAAAAGTACCCTATGTATTGCTCCAGACTATAACCTATCCCTGTGTCAAATTTCATCCAGATCGGTTCAGCCGTTCTGGCGTGATTAATTACCTAACAAAAATTCAAATTCAAAATCATTTAAATTTGAATTTCAATCCATCCATCCATCCATACATCCATCCAAAGTTTCGCATTTATAATATTAAGTATAGATAAGTAGGTACCTACACAGTACACCTGAACGTCACGTTTACAAAGTATAAGACGTGATGGACAACGGTATCAAAGCTACGAGGGTTCCAAACGCGCCCTGTAGGTATCATACACCTTTACACTGTAATAGGACTTTTCAATAGTTGACGTTTTACAAAAACTTTGAACTTGTTGGCGTCTCAAATATTTCTTTTGGGAGTTATTATAAAAACGCATACTGTTACCGACAAATGAATACCTAACTAATTTTACAGAGTCTAGAAGCACTAAAATTCATATATTTTCTTGAATGGTTACTTTTTTTCATTCTTGAATTTATTGATGTTTTTAAGCACATTTTTTTAAAATCCACTACAAGTTAGCCCTTGACTGCGATCTCACCTGATGGTAAGTGATGATGCAGTCTAAGATGGTAGCGGGCTGACCTGTGACAGTTATATTAAACCCATACCCCTATTCGGTTTCTACACGGCATTGTACCGGAACGCTAAATCGCTTGGCGGTACGTCTTTGCCGGTAGGGTGGTAATTAGCTACGGCCGAAGCCTCCCACCAGGCCAGACCAGGGAAATTCAGAAATTATAAATTTACAAACCCTGCCGGGGATCGAACCCGGGACCTCCGCACGTTAAGGCTGCGCAAAGCACTGCGCCGCACGGAGGTCGTCAGACCTACTACACACTTATTATACTTAATCCATAATATCCATAATCCATACTAATATTATAAACGTAAAAGTGTGTCTGTTGGTTGCTTGTTTGTTTGGTTGTATGCTTTCACGACTCATCCGTTCAACCGATTTTGATGAAATTTGGTACAGGTTGTATTCCGGGGACTGACATAGGTTATTTTATCCAGGAAAATGAGAGTTTCTGCGGAAATCAAAAACCTTAATCCACGCGGACGAAGTCGCTAGCATCATTCAGTCCATACTTATATTATAATTAATGCGAAAGTGTGTCTGTCTGTCTGTCTGCTACGCTTTCACGGCCCATCTGTTCAACCGATTTTGATGTAATTTGGTACAGGGATAGGTTATAGTCTGGAATAACACATAGGGTACCCGGGGAAGGATAAAGGGTACTTTTTATCCTGGAAAATTAAAGAGTTCCCGCGGGAATCAAAAATCCACGCGGACGAAGTCGCGGGCATCATCCAGTTTTCAATTATGTATTGGTCGTGGACCGTCATAATTTCAACTTCTTTGAATTTAGTTTAGTATATGGCACGAACAGCCCTTTTCTGCGAGACCAAAACAGAATGAACATAGCATTAGGTACCCCATAGACCCGAAATTGATATTTCGCCAGTTTCCCCCTTCGGACGACTGTTATAAAAGAAAAAAATCTACTTAGACTGAGCTATAAGAACCAAAATACCCATTCAAAGTTAGTTTTAGTGGAGTTCATGGCTCATGCACAAAACAGGCAAAATAAGACAGAGAATAAAATACCGTTTTGGGCTCAGTGAATAATAAAATAACCACCAATTAAATTTTCAAAATAAATATTTTATATACAGAAATCGTCCAGTTACATTTTTTTTATACGTATAAATATCGATGATTAGTTTTGTTCAATGGTAGTGGATGCATTGACGTTTGTGTACGGATACTAACAGTGACAAACGTCAGTTCAGGAGCAACGGGACGCAACCTCACGCCTTGAGAGCCCGCAGGCGTATGGGAAATGACTGCCGTATTTCATGAATATATAACGAAATTTTGTGATGCGCGCGCCCGTACTAAATTTGTATGAAAAATTCGTGCTGTAAAAATGAGGGATGTTTGGAACCAGATTGTAAAAAAACTATAAGTTTTATTGAAAATATTATTTATTTAAAGTGTTTTTTGATCTTTTACGATCAATTTAAAATAACTTTTGTCTAAATAATGTCTCAAATTAAATCACAATAGTCGGAACGCGGAAAGACCTTTTTTGAGATTTCCATGAATTTCCCAATAATTTTCTGCCGTTACTATACGATTTTTTGACCACTTTTTTTAATTACATCATACTATATCTCAATGAGTAGCGAATGGTATTTATTCGATAATGAAATTTTTATTTTTGCTATACTAAAATGTCGGAACAGAAAAGGATGTTTCCCCCTATTACAGTACATCCGTCCTTAATCGTAAATCTTAGATGTTTCAAATACAGTCAACTACCACAGACTATCTTGCACCAGAGCTCACTTGTGCAAGTTTTATTGCTAGTGGACACTTGGCCTATGGAGGCTGACAGATTGGCCACACATACGAAGTAATTAGCATCACGCTATTATGCTACCAAGGCTATGTTCAATCCAGCAGGCCAAGCACAATCATAGCGACAAAAATGTTTTTAGATTCCGTAGTCTGTCTGTCACATATCGTAATGCACACGATAGCCAACCCGTGCGCAGCTCGATCGTATCGGCGCACGAGAAATTTTGACATGTGTCATGATAATTATATATATAGTTCGTCAAACTTATATAACCTGGTGGCCCAAAATTGAAACTAATTTTTATGTAAGACTAGCTGATGCCCGCGACTTCGTCTGCTTGGTTTAAGATTTTTCATTCCCGCAGGAACTCCTTAATTTTCCGGGATAAAAAGTAGCCTATATCACTCTCCAAATCCTCAACTATACCCATGCCAAAAATCACGTCACGGCCGCGAGTGTCGAATATTTTAAAATTAATAAAAATATTTTTACTATATGATGTAACAAAAACTTTATGCTTTTCGCAATTATTCCTATATCTGTGCTTTATGGCGTTGCTTCGTACCAAATTTCAAGATTCTAAGTTTACGGGAAATACCCTGTCTAGGTTTTGATTTCCTTGCGAGTGTCGAAAATTTGCAGCATAAACGGCTGTATCTTTTGATTGCGTTGGCTTAGAAGCTTGATTTTTTCACTACTCCAAGGGCTGGCCACCATATCGTAGATGGCCTACCACGTCACAGTTTGTACGGAACCCTCGGTGCCCGAGTTCGACTCGCACTTGGCCGGATTTTTTTTCTACTAGCGACGTTGTCAGCGGGTCAGATAAGTTTGTGGAGCTATAACTGTATGTCATCATCATTATGTCAATCTTAGCCTCCAGCTCACTTATGAGCATGGGTTTAAGAATGAGAAAAGCAGCGTGTATATGAGGTTTTCACATTACCAATATACCACTGTGACAAAGTGTTAGAGAGTTTACTCGCATTGATCGTGCTCGGGCTACTAAAGAACATGGCATGCACAGTATCTGGTACATTTTAAATCACAAAAAGCGAAACAAATGTACAGGCCTGTTTCGTGTTAGAGGACGAACATGGACAGACTAGAGTCGTACGTACGGACATACGTATTACGTACTTAGATATACGGACGCCTGACCACAGGTCCGTAGATTCGAAAAGCTATATCTAGCGTGAGTACAGTCATCTACAAAAGTGTTTTAGTAAAACTTATTAAATTTAAATTGTTAATTTAAAGTGAGACAACTTAATTTTAATGTGACTTACATAGCTCAAAAGATTAGCAATCTAAAGTGGGCAGGTTTTATCTGTCGCAGTATCGACTATCAGTGGGGCAGACGCGATCTGGAGTGAAGACGTACCGGTAAGTGCAGGATGGCATCCAGACCACTGAATCAATGACCTGAGGAATTAGGCGGGAAGTAAGTAAGTAATGACCATGATTAGTGCCACGCCCTGTAAATTACTACTTTCAGCAGGTGTGTATGTTATAAAAAGGGTTTCTTAATGCACTTGTGATGACTCAACTTGTCGGTTCTTACACAGAAGAATTACACCGAATGGATGCACGGAACTTGTAAATTTTCCGGGATAATAATAATTCTGTCCCTATAGCTAATATTCGGCGCCAAACAGCTAGACTTACTAAACAAACTGCTTTCGCAAGGAGGGTTGTACCTACCTATTTAAAAAGTGGTTCACTTTTGTGAGTAAGTGTCCCTGGTATTAAACGCTCGCTCTCGTTTGCAGGTAAGGGTCAATATTCTATATACCATCATCGATCTCAATATAGTGCAAGAGCTCGCAAACAGACTAAGATATAAATATATCACATTCAAATTGAATCAAAATAATATTTATTTATTAAAATCAAAAAGGTACACTGTATACTTATTGAACGTCAATATAATATAAAACGCAATGATGATAATCAATTAGGCTTCAAGTAAACGAAGCCGGAGCCGCACCGGAAGAACTTGTGTATTTAATCAAATTAAATTCGCATAGAGAATAAAATAAAAAACGTACATAACTCCAAAAAGTTATACTTAGTGTAAATATCACAGACCCTGGTATCTAAACTAATATTATAAAGAGGAAAGATTTGTTTGTTTGTTTGTTTGTTTGTTTGTTTGTTTGTCTGTAATGGATAAACTAAAAAACTACTGGACCGATTTTAAAAATTCTTTCACCTACAGAAAGCTATTTTATCAGCGAGTAACATAGGCTGCTTTTTATTTTAAAATAAATTAGAGATCCCTTCGAAAATTGCAATAATGTGAATTAAGTCGGAAAAATTCACCTAACTTACCTTTTTACGTTAAACCTCTATTCGTCTATTAGTTCAGGCTGTCTTTTATGTCATATTTGTCAAGACACTTTTATGTAATATTTGTCAAGACAAACATAATAAATACAAGAGAACTTACTTACATTTTTTTGAACATTTTAATATCTAACTGTTGTAGATAGACTGCGAAATGCCTAAAAGAGCCAGGTCTCAACTTAGTTGTTAGTTCTAAACATAGTTCCCAGGCGAGTGCAGCGAAAATACGTCGTTTTGGAGACTCAAGTGCCAAGCGTTCACAACGGTTTGCTGAACAAAATTTGAGACCGTATGGTGGAGTTGTTCGTCTCAGTGCCGACTGACCATTATTGGGTATGGACTATTTTGAACAAGTGCTACCCGTGCGAAGCCGGGGCGGACCGCTAGTAGATAATATATTGATTTACTGTAATACGTTGAAATGAAATTATTTTATTTTGCCAAATGTGAATATAACAAGATGGAGATTGAATATAACACAGCTGCATGCTTGGCAACATTTTGCCAAATATTTGGCGTGCAATTGGCAAAATTGGCGTTATCACAACTAGGCCACTCATCCCTCAACTCTTAGCCTATAATCGGGGTAAAATAACTCAACAAGCTCCCGGTCCGCCATTATTCTGATCGCGGACGAGGTTTGTCGTTCAATTCCCATTCTAAATCCAATTCCGCTGCATTTGCACAGGTGTAGCGATTATCTGATACGATTTTTTAAATTCAATTTTGTTAATAAAATGAAATATGCAATGGTTAGTATTGATTTAAGAGTTTTTTATCGCTATTCATATTAAATAGAGACGTACTAGCTGATGCCCGCGATTACGTCCGCGTGGATTGAGGTTTTTTGGTTCCCGCGGGAACTCCTTAATTTTCCGGGATAAAAAGGCCTATGTGCTATTCCAGACTATAATATATCTCTGCGCCTGTGAAATTTCAGCCAGATCCGTTCAGCCGTTGGCGCGTGATTGAGTAACAAACATCCATACTTCCAACCATACATCATTACAAGTTAGCCCTTAACTGCGATATCACCTGCCCTTCTATTTTCTAGCTCAGTGAACTGAAAGCCACTGACATAAAAATAATGTGTTTATAACGAACTCGTGATGATGGTCAGCCCTCGTATGGCGGCATCGGGCTGACATGAGTCAACTCGCATGTAACTACTTACCGCTCTTGTATCACAAACTACTATTACCAGTTTTCAAATTAGATTCTTTATAACACTGCCTGCAGCAAGGTCTACAATCCCTTAGCAAGGTATTTATTACGTTTCAAAGTCATCAAAACTTTTCAAGCATCGAATCCAACAAAAAGAGTATCAATGACTTTCTATTGTGAAACTCATTTCCTAATTTTAAGTTCGACACATTTTAGCATCATCACATTTAAAGTGACATTTATTGATTATTTTAAAAAAGGTTTCCTAAATCGATCATATCAAAAATGAAGTTGTCACCTACTACAGGACCGATATATGTTAAAATATCTATGATCTATGCCTAATCGAATCCCATATTGACCCTCTGAAACAGATGTATGCCTGCAAATATGAAACTTAAGGTGGTAATCATTTTCCGACCGCGACTGTACAATTCTTAATGAAGTTTCCGCTATAATAATATATCAAAGGGGTGTGATAAGCTTTTATTAGCGAAAACTCTCGCAAAAAACCGAGTGCCCTGTTGTATGGGTGTTCCTTTGTTTTCATTTCCTCTTTTGTTCTAAATTATTGCGTGGTATATGAAATGTCGTCGATTAAAATGATTAAAAGTCAACAAGGACTGCAATTTTATTTTATAGAACCGTTGTTTAGGGTTCCGTACCTCAAAACGGATCTCTCGGGAACATGCATACCCGAGAGATCTTCGTAATATTTCCAAAGGTGTGTAATTAGGTATAAGTCTACCAATCCGCACTTGGCCAGCTTGATGGATTTTCCCCACGGCCCACTACCATATCATAATTATTTCAACCAAACGCCGGCCCACTACGATTTTCTTCTCAGAATGAGAAGAAAATCGTAGTGGGCCGGCGTTTGGTTGAAATAATTATGATATCCACAGGATCTCTTTTCTCTGGGATAAAAAGTAGTAAATATTTTACATTCTCCGAAATACAAACTACTTATTGTCTAGAGGCCCAATTGTCTAAGCAAATCGTAATAATTTGACAGCTTGAAACGTTAGTTGAACTATTTAATTTAAGAAGATCATACATGCTTTTTGACGTGCAGGCACCTATGAACTCCATAAGGTCGAATTACCTATAGGTATATTAAAAAAAAAAAATACTTTATAAGCGTATTTTCGTCAAGACCTTTGAGCGATGAAAATTAATATGATTTTAACTGGCAAATTTAATTACTAAGACATAATCGATCAACGTACTTTATCTAATACTTTGGTGAATTAAAGTTATTAAAAACAGATTAACCCAAGCAAATTTATAATAACCTAATCTTCACAAAAATTAAAGCTGTTGATCTTATAGATAAGATTTTCTATAAAACGTGTGCATTAATCCAAAATGGACGGTTTGTAGGTATATACGGTTATTAAAGTTATAAATTTTGAGGTAAGAATGATTTATTTTTTCTTCTTTACTTGAAGTCGTCAAAATGCGCTGTGCTGATTGGCCATAAAATGTAACAGACAGAAAGATGGTCACACTTTCACCCTATTAATATGAAAATGGATTGGTATATTAATTTTATTTACAGCACAGTTTAAATTATTTCTGAAGTAGTGTACGAACTCTGAACTAAATTGATAAGATTAAATCTATTATAGTGATGTTCTTTTCCGCAGGAAAAATAGCAACACAATTAGCCATGTCATTTTAGTTTATTTTAGTTCAGAATTAGCCACACTTTAGCTCATAAAAACTTAAATATTTTGTACTGATTCTGATTAAATGTTAATTTATTTTTGCCACGTCATTCGTTTTTTTACAACAATTCATGCAAATCTTTCATTTCACTCAATTTCAGGTGCAATCAATTTAAACACAATGAAACTCCAAATCATCGCCACTGCGATGTTATCCATGGCCTCAGCGATTCCTTTATACGTACACCCAGGCATCACTGGCCCCGAATCTATCATCGCTCAGCCTGACTTAACAGGGCCTGCACCAATCGTTGTGAAACCTGATCAAACGGGACCGGCACCTATCGAAGTACAGCCTGATCTGACAGGACCTTCGCCAATTATTATCAAACCTGATCAAACGGGACCGGCACCTATCGAAGTACAGCCTGATCTGACAGGACCTTCGCCAATTATTATCAAACCTGATCAAACGGGACCAGCACCTATCGAAGTACAGCCTAATCTGACAGAACCTTCGCCAATTATTATCAAACCTGATCAAACGGGACCGGCACCTATCGAAGTACAGCCGGATTTGACAGGACCTACACCAATTATTATCAAACCTGATCAAACAGGACCAGCACCTATCGAAGTTTTACCTGATTTAACTGGTCCTGAGTCCATCGCAGTCCAGCCTGATCTAACAGGACCTGCACCAGTTATTATCAAACCTGATCAAACGGGACCAGCACCTATCGAAGTACTACCTGATTTGACTGGTCCTGAGTCCATCGCATTCCAGCCCGATCTAACAGGGCCTGCACCAGTTATTATCAAACCTGATCAAACGGGACCAGCACCTATCGAAGTCCTACCTGATTTGACTGGTTCTGAGTCCATCGTTATCCAGCCCGATCTGACAGGACCTGCACCAGTTATTATCAAACCTGATCAAATGGGACCAGCACCTGTCACCGTCCAACCTGATTTAACTGGTCCTGAGTCCATCGCAGACCAGCCTGATATAATTAAAACAATTATTTTCAAACCTGATCAAACAGGACCGGGGCGTATCATCGTCTTACCTGATTTGACCGGCCTTGAGTCCGACTTAGACCTAAACCAACTATTATCAGACCTGATCAAACAGGACCGGGACTAATCATTATAAAGCCTGACCAGACGGAACCTACGCCAGTATTGACCAAGCAGGACCAGCACTTATCATTATGGAGCCTGATCTTACAAGCTATCATTCAAAGCTGCCATAGTTTAGACAAAGATGAAAGTGCCAAAGAGAATTCGTATTAAAACCTTTATTTAAATTTAAAAAATATAATACATATAATTGTAAATATAAAATTGTTATGAAATGTGAAGTCTAAAACTTGTAACTGAATTTTAGCTAGAGCAGTTCTTCGCAACCGGTTGAGCTGAATGTAGCTTCGATGAGAATGTAATGATATGGTACTATGGAGGTGGTTTCATGATGGAGATGTGGCGGTCTTCGCAGTCCGCACATAATCCAATAGATGGCATTACTAGTACACGCACGCGACCACGAACAGCCCAACTCACGCTTACGAAGTTTTCTCTGAATTACGCTATTTATACGACCTCCAAAGATTGACGGTCGGACCAGTGGTCCCCGAGCACAACACCCGCTCGGAGGATGATCATCCTATTGTTACGGTCGAGCCATATCACCTGCTCCCGTTCAGAGCTAAAAGATGGCCATAGAAACTCGTTGAAAAATAGCCTCATTGGATTTGTCTTAACCAGTACTTAGAAAGAAATAAATCATTTATTTGTATGAATATGTGATTAGATAGTGTTCAGTCTGATATAAGCTGGAGAAAAGTTTGTTTTTAAAGTAAAAGGTTTTGGAATGTATTCATTAGGTTGTAAGAAAATAATCTTTATACTCACTAATTACGTATGCTACTCGTAGATAAAAATAAAATTAGAATGGTATAGATTGTTTTGAGGCCTAGTCAAGCAACATGTAAATATTTTACTGACAGTATAATTTAATAGTAAGTAATGTTTTAATTCCTATCTTAGTAACCTTTTCTTACCACTTAATAGTAAAAGAATACGCGTGAACTCCCGACCACTTATGCGAGGTAGAAACCAAATTCCATAACCTACTCTACCAAGCAAAAATTCATGCTTACGATAAAATTATGAATGCGAAAGTGTGTAATCGTTTGTTGGTTTGCCTTTCCAACACGCCAAAACAGAGCAACAGATCGATGTGATTTGTTACACAGTAAGTATAGTTCTAGGCCAGAAAATCAAAGACTCAAACAGTGAAAACCTATATAAATGCGGACGAAGTAGCGGGCATTAGCTAGATTTACAATACGTAGTTACAAAGCATTATATTTTATTTACTTAAGCGCGAAAAGAACGAAAAAAATTAATTGGGGGACAAATAGTTCGCGCGAACTTTATGGAGCTGCACAAACTGCAACGACACGACGAATCGTCTTTCTGAAACGACCTGGGCGTTTCGCACGAAAATATTGTCCTGCCCTGTCCATAGTTAAGGTTAAGAAATACAGTGTACCAATTTATTAAGTTGGTATATTCAATAAAATATTTTTTTTGTACCTAGACCACCACTTAATAATTCACCTTGCTCACTTTCAAGGAAGACTGGAAGACATTTCTGTTTCAGAGATAAGCTTTACCTTTGTCCACTTTTTTATAATAGTTTTAAGACAATATTTTGTACAAAAATAATAATAATAAATTGTGCGTTTCCATCCTTACCGACAGGCGAAAGATCTTAGATAGGATGGCGATCGGAATCGTCGCTCATTAGTCGCTATACGGTTTATCTATAATAATTTTTCCGTATAAGATACGTGATAACAAACTTTAATTTTATTATCTGCATGTTGTTAATAAACACGACATTTTTGATAAGAAATTAACAAAAATGAAACAAAAAAATATCTATTTTTACCCTAGTGCACCAAAAGGGGTTTTAAAACGAAATTCGTCGAGTCCCTATAGGTTTTGTTGATCAGTCAGTCAGTCAGTGAGTTTTTTAGCTAGAAAATCGTCTCACTACTTTACGCAGTTTTTGAGAATAAAAAAGAGCACAGACGGACAGACAGAGATAGTTTATAACCTGAATTAACACATAGGCTGTATTTTTTTTCTCGTAAGAGTCCCCGCGGGATCCAAAAACCCGCAATCCACGCGTACGAAGTCGCGGGCGTCATCTACTATATTTATATGTATTTTATATATTATACATAATATATTAGACTACTTGACTACAATAACAAGATTGTGTTATTATCGTCAAGTGATATCAAAGTCTAGCGCAAATCTGCAATCGATATCATGTCGGTGTCTGCTTAGTAATAATAATTTATTTTTGACGTAGACATCATCCCTATTAAAGGAATTAAAGGACAACCACCAATTTCTTAAGAGAGTCAGAGTACCAAAACAAAAATCTGAGTTAGAAACTTTTTTTTTTTTTTGGACAAATGAGATTCCCCAGATTTTATTATTTAGAGATGATGTAAAAATCGACTATTTGTGATTTATGAAAGCGTGTTAAACTCAGCTGTCACTTTGCGAAGTCAAATAATATTTAACTGTCAATGACACTCTCGTGACAAAAATGCCGAAATAGTGATCTAAAATTTTAGATTTTAGAGCTTATATTATACAAACGAGAGTAATAAAACATTTAAAGGTTTTTAGGTGCCCTAATTTTAAGTTAATATAAATGTAGTTCTATGATAAATACATAATGATTTCCATTACTATACAATAAAATCAAACAAAGCATTTAAATAAAATTTGTTGTAAAACTCAGCGCATAACTTTCGGTACCATTTTGGCGCTTCTCCTTTAACAATTTGTCACACAAGAGACACGAGATAAGGATAACATTAGAAATAATAAAAACAACTTGATTTCATAGAAAAATTACAACAGTAAAAATAGGGACAGGTCCTTCAATTTCATGGACAAAAGATTCAGTTGCATCTTTTTAGGGTTCCGTAGTCAAAAGGTTTGGCCGGTTTTTTCTTGAAAATTCATGCCCTGGCCTAGAGGTATAAAATATAAGGACGATATTTCATCCCTTAAAATACACCTTCAATTTAAAAGTGCTCACTTATGAATATGATAATCGTGCAAAATTCCATGGTTCCAGGACAGAAAATGTGCATTCATGTGCATTAGAAATCATTGCTACAATCTCAATGATTATGATTGATTGAATTTAAATGGGTTTCTTAATACGACTAGGGTTTTTTACCACCACCACCACTACAGCCCATTAACGTCCCACTGCTGGGCACAGGCCTCTACTCTCATGAGAGAGAGGGAATTAGAGCTTAGACCCACCACGCTGCTCCAATGCGGGTTGGCGGGCTTTAACGACTATTATCATGCTAGTGATAATAACCGGGACCGACGGCTTAACGTGCTCTCCGAGGCACGGGGGTTTTTACACAATAGCGAAATTGTTTTTTGTTGTTGGTTCTTCCCCGACTAACGGTGATCAGTCGGGGGGTACGGACCTCGAAGCTAGGCCTCCTTGCCCGGGCGTGTCCTCTCGGGACTCCAGAGAGTTTCAGTCCTTATATGGGCTGGGGCCGCGCTTCACTTGTATGATGTATCGGCCGCATGCCGAATCCGATGGTGTCATATCTGTTGGTATCATATCCGGTACCATCCGGTATCATATTCGGTGCCGTCGTTCTAGGTAGGTTGAGTGTCATATCCGGATGAGTGTCTTAGCGAAATGAACCAGCTCTTGATTACAGATGGCTCTTGTCAATTTCCATAAAAATCATAGAACTTAACTAAGATGGAATCAAATATGTGAAAAATCTCCCAATGGTTCATGCTACAGTCTACAGAAGTAATTGCGCCCGCAACAGCATAATAATATTTTCTGTCATCCCCAAAATAAAAATGCTTAGTCACAGAGTCCAAATCGGTCAAAACTCTTTACACCGAAAAATACGTGGAATTTTTTTTATGAGCGTCCTCCGATGGCTTATTTTTCCGGGTTAATTCGTTTGGAATATGAACCTATCATTTAGAGAATTACAAGAACATGATCTGATTATTTTGTAATCATAAAATTAAAAATTGTAATCAAATCATAATAACTTTTTCAGTGATTAGAGCATTTAAAAAGAACAACAATGCAAATGAGTAATAGAACGATAAAAGATAAACTATTAAATTATAAAAGTCAAAGCCTGTCTGAAATCAGTGTAGTTTGCTGTTTTTATTCAACAGGAACATTTAAATACATAAAGGTATGTGCCACTAAAAAAAATCATAGTAATAGTTATTTTAAGTATAACTATAGGTTTAATGTTTCTAAGATTCTTCTGTGGGCATTTATTTTATTGATAGAGAGATACTCTCTCTTATCAACCCATTGCCGGCTCACTACAGAACGCGAGTCTCCTCTCGGAATGAAAAGGGTTTGGCCATAGTCCACCATGCTGGCCAAGTGCGGATTGGCAGACTACACATACCTCCGAGAACATTATGAAGAACTCTCGGGCGTGCAGGTTCTTCACGATGTTTTCCTTCGCCGTTTGGAGCAAGTTTTATTTAATTTCTTTAAACGCACATAACTTCGAAAAGCTGGAAGTGTGTGCCCAGAGATCGTTCCCGCGACCGCCCCCGCCGCCGCGTACACCGTCTTAACCACTAGGCTATCACCGCTTCTCCGAGTAATACTCGATCAGCTGATAAAATAAAGCACTATAAATTATTTGTCCTTATAAGATACGTATTGTTCTCATTTCAGCGCTTAAGTTGATACCTACATAATGTTTTTTTTTAATTTGTACTGGGTATACGTAACTATTATGTAAAATGAAAAAGAATAGATCATTCCAAGATTTCTAGGCATCCTGTCAGATAGCCTATTTAAAAAAATTTGGTCAAACTTTTCATCCAAAAGACAGCAGTCCTAAGCCGTTAAGATTCAGTAGAAACTGATGGTGAAAACCAATTATTAATTTTGTTATGTGAAAAGTAAGGTCTTCATCATTAATAAAAAACCAGCCAAGTGCGAGTCGGACTCGCGCACCGAGGGTTCCGTACAAACCTGTAGTAAGTTTTAAATTATTAATAATATTTTTATTTTAAATATTTGAGTTGATTGAATAAAAGGTAAATTGCGGTTTACGATTTATGACGTATTAAAAAAAAACTACTAACTAGATCTCGTTTAAACCAATTTTCGGTGGAAGTTTGCATGGTAATGTACATCATATATTTTTTTTAGTTTTATCATTCTCTTATTTTAAAAGTTACAAGGGGGGGGACACACATTTTACCACTTTGGAAGTGTCTCTCGCGCAAAATATTAAGTTTAGAAAAAAATGATATTAGAAACCTCAATATAATTTTTGAAGACCTATCCATAAATACCCCACTCATACGGGTTAAATGAAAAAAAATTTTTTGAGTTTCAGTTCAAATATGGGGAACCCCCAAAATTTATTGTTTTTTTCTATTTTTGTAAGAAAATCTTAATGCGGTTTACAGAATACATCTACTTACCAAGTTTCAACAGTATAGTTCTTATAGTTTCGGAAAAAAGTGGCTGTGACATACGGACGGACAGACAGACAGACAGACATGACGAATCTATAAGGGTTCCGTTTTTGCCAAATTTGGCTACGGAACCCTAAAAATATGTGTACAAATAAAAATTAAAACAAATTAAAAAAAAAATTGTATCCTTTGCAAGGGCGTTTGAAATCGATTATTTGGTAAAACCAATAAAAATAAATTATGTTAAATTCAATTGTCTAATAACACTTTGTTTTCCATAGGTGCGAGATGAAACTGTTACTCCTTACCGCTGCTTTCTTTGGCGTGGCATTCTCCAACCCCACTGGACCTGCCATGGTCGGCGAGGACAGTCCTATTGCACCTACATCCGATGATGTAACTCAAACTAGAACTGTTAGTAATAGTGTAGCCGTTAGTGGAAATTTAAACCAGGACATCGAACAGAGAAACGGAATCAGCTATTACCCTACCTCATTTGTATTCAGAGATGTAACGCAAACTAGCACTTTAAGTAATAGTGGAGCCGTTTATGGAAATCTCGTCCAGTACATCGTACACATAAACGGTCTCACAGATAACTCAAGATCATTTAATTTTGTTGAAAAAATGGTGGTGAACGGCAATGCTCCTATCTCATTAAGTGGACCTACTAGCGTTAGTGACAATGCCTCTATCTCAGATGACCCTATGACAAGACGAAATGTATTCAGGGACGTAACCCAAACTAGCACATTGAGTAATAGTGGTGCCGTTTCTGGGCAACTGACCCAGTACATCATACACGTCAATGGAATGACCAGAAACCGAAGGAATCTTGCTGACTCTGTTGCCAATGATGACAGTCACGACGACGCAGCTGAAGCTGGTAGCAAAAACGCTATCATTAAAGAATTAATGAAGAAAATCGTTGAAACAATGACTGCGAATGGCATTGAAAGCCCCGAAAATCCTTGAATTGTGAGCTGTTGTTAATTATCATATAATGAACGTAATTATGTAATCTGAACAATGTTTTTAATTGTGTATTAGTAAAATCAAAAGATTCCGTCATATTTTCATTGTTAAATTCGCATTAAATGTAGATTGTACATAAAGGCTACTATTCACTCGGAACATGTACATCTCTCCCATCGTAGATATCAAAATTCAGCCTCCCGATTGTGTAAGGCAATCGTTCGACCTGTTTAAGGAGTTCATAGATGCTTGCATGCTTGCAAAATCATGTATGAACTCCTTAAACAGTTCCAGATTTTATACATTTTAATCTATCAAATGATTACGATTTGTTTAGACAAAGGCTTCAGGTGTGTTATCAAAGTATAATGTAAAACGTTTTTAGTTTCGAGTTAATTAAATGAACAACTTCGACCAAAGGAAACTGTTTCATTTTTGCCTTACTTCTGTTGAAAAAATGGTCATAATGTACTTATGTGCGCTTGCACCTAATGATTGGTTGGACTACTAATTCCAGTAACGTGGAACAAGTAAGCCTTGGGCAGGCTACCAAGCAGGTAGGTCATAAATATCTTAATCAAATCTAAATAATTTATGAACTTAATGATAAAAGCAATAAACAGGCATCACAATGCAAATTATTTATAACTCAGAAGATAAACTAGCATATTATAAAACGTAGAAAATCCACCAAATTGAAAATAGTTCGATATTTAATTTCACCAATAACACAACTTCCTTCAAAGGTATGTGACCAGACAATAATGTTCTGTAATAATTAAGCCCAGTAATTTTATTTTCAAATAGATAATTCTAATTAATCTCAAAGTACTTTCCTTTTTTTTTTTCGTAAATATACCAACCCTGTTTTAACAAATTATAAAGAGGTAAAAAACAATATCATATACGGATAACACATACAAAAACAATACATTCATACTCTAAACCTTATCTACTGTATCTTATTTTTAACAAAACCGATATCTCACTTCATTAAATCAAAACAAATAGATTAACAAGATAAACAGGAAAAAACTTTAACCCGACTACGGAAATAATACTGTAATGTTTTATTCTGTCGCTTGATCTATTTTAAAATATTCATATGTCAGAATTTTTTGCTCTTTCATTTGACACCCATAGATCTAGTTCCGTTGTAGCGCAGCAATCCTAAATCTATGTTGACACCTTACTCAATACATTAGCAAGAAAAATTAGAGACCCCCCCACTTTTTTAGATGTAACATCCGTTACATCGATTGTGTTAATATAAAATGTAGGCCCGATAGTTTAGACGCTACGGTAGAACATACATAATTTATTAATACATACATTCTCTACGTCAGATAAAAAAGGAGTTATTGAACACAATATTATTATTCGTACCTATAATTCTCCAGGTCAGAGATGAAACTGATTGTCATTATCGCCGCTTTCGTCAGCGTGGCAATCGCTGGTCCCATTAATGTTGGGCCTGTTGTCGTCGATGAGAACAAACCTATTCAAATCAGACCCGTGATTATTGATGAATCTAGCCCTATCTCTGTTGGACCTGCTATCGTCGAAGAAGAAAGCCCAGTTCATGTCGAACCTGCTATCGTCGATGAGAACAAACCTATTCAAATCGGACCCGTGATTATTGATGAATCTAGCCCTATCTCTGTTGGACCTGCTGTCGTCGAAGAAGAAAGCCCTGTTCATGCTGGACCTGCTATCGTCGATGAGAACAAACCTATTCAAATCGGACCCGTGATTATTGATGAATCTAGCCCTATCTCTGTTGGACCTGCTATCGTCGAAGAAGAAAGCCCAGTTCATGTTGAACCTGCTATCGTCGATGAGAACAAACCTATTCAAATCGGACCCGTGATTATTGATGAATCTAGCCCTATCTCTGTTGGACCTGCTATCGTCGAAGAAGAAAGCCCTGTTCATGCTGGACCTGCTATCGTCGATGAGAACAAACCTATTCAAATCGGACCCGTGATTATTGATGAATCTAGCCCTATCTCTGTTGGACCTGCTATCGTCGAAGAAGAAAGCCCTGTTCATGCTGGACCTGCTATCGTCGATGAGAGCAAACCTATTCAAATCGGACCCGTGATTATTGATGAATCTAGCCCTATCTCTGTTGGACCTGCTATCGTCGAAGAAGAGAGCCCCGTTCATGCTGGACCTGCTATCGTTGATGAGAACAAACCTATTCAAGTTGGACCCGTGCTTGTTGATGAATTTAGCCCTATCTCTGTTGGACCTGCTATCGTCGAAGAAACTAGCGGTGATGGAGTAATCGGACATTCACTCTTTCAGTTCATAATAAATGTCAGTGAGTTATCCATTAATCAAGTTATCAATCAAGTAGCGAACATTGGTAATAATATATCAGTAAATGATGTTGAAAAGTCTGAAAATCCCGGAAAACCTAAATTATAATCTATTTTTTATTGATCATAATATGAAAATGTATGATAATTAATTCTGTATAATGCTTTTTTATACACTAAATTAATTTAGTGTTATTAAATTGTGCCATAACTCCTTGGGCTCAAATAATGGTAAATGGTAGGTAAATGTATAATTCAGGCGCAATTTTAAGCTATAATCACAGAACACTTAATAGTACTTTTCAGTTATAATAATAATATTATCTAGGCAGGTACGTGTTATCTCAAGTATTTTAATAAAAATCAAATAAAAGTCTATAAAACATGCTGTTTTATTTACGAAAGTTTCCGTGAAAAAACGGAGCGTAGGTACGCTAGTCGAGTAGGTACGACGTGCTTACGCCTATGTACACCAAAGTTAAAAGTTATGATAGTTTATCCAATTAATTGATTTATAATTCTTGCAATGGTAGAATTATGAAGCGCTGAAAATCTATTAGTTAGACTTGAAATCTCTATAAAGTGAATCATTTTAACAATTTATTCCACACCTATATTATTCTTATTCTTTTAATATATATAAAAAATTCGGGATTGTTCGAACACTAATAACTCTAGAACGGCTGGACCGATTTTCATGGTTTTTGATTTTTTGTATTTGTCTCCGTCGCGAATAGCAGAATAACTATTAAAAACATTGAAAAATTGAGGGAAAAACGAAATAAAAAGAAAAAATATTTTCCCTTGATTTTCCACAAAATTTTCATGGGTTCCGTAACGTGATTTTTGGCATGGGCATATAGTTGAGGACCTGGAGAGTGACATAGGTTATTTTTTATCCCGGACAATTAAGGAGTTCCCGCGGTAATCAAAAAAACTCAAACCACGCGGACGAAGTCGCGGGCATCAGCTAGTTTCCATAAAAATCTTTAAAAAACCGACTTCAAAAGTAAAGTAAAAAATTATCTTGATTTCGTGGGCGAGCGTGACGCGTATCTCTTTTATGTCCTCCCGACTACAACATAGTACCTAACCTATGTAGAAATCAAGATATTTTTTTGATTAACAGGGGCTTTGGAAGTCGGTTTTATTAAAAGAATTTTTGTTTTTACTTTTTAGTGTTCTCATGTTCAATGGTGAAGTCCATGCTTGGCGCCTACAGTATCAAATCATTGAATCCCTATATGATTAAGGAGTTCTGTACCCTACAGCAACATGGTTAAAAGGAATTAGGGCTTGGAATTCAATACTCAATACTTAATCTATTTATTACATGTAAATACATACTGCAGGGCGACCGCGTATCTTTTGCATCAATCATTGATACATCGCAATCACCTCCGGTTGGCTGAATTTATGGTATTCTTGCTGCGTCAATGGATTTCGTCCAATAGTGGAAGAGTGTTGACCAATCAGAGGTGATTGCGATGTATCAATGATTGATGCAAAAGATACGCGGTCGCCCTGCAGGTGTCTCTTATGTCACTTCATGTTTTGACTACCACCGGTTCGGAAAGAAGATTCAATCTTTAATATTTCCCGCGCAGATAGCTAATCTCTCTGGAGATAGGCCGCCGTGGCCGAAATTCAGTCGGGAGGAGTAAATGCTTATAGTTCGCATCACGAGTTTTCCGCTGTGTACATTTTAATGTATGCATAACTTATCTAATAGTCAAAATAACAAGCAAAAGCAGTAGGTAAATACTGCGCGTGCGCGGGCCGCGGATAACGATGCGTTCATCTCAGTCGCTCGCACTTGTTCGATGGATGCTTCCGTCCTGCTCATAGATCGTCGGTGCCAAAAGTAATTATTAGTCATTGTTATTGTACATTTTTGTAATTCCGGCGTGTTTTTTGTATGCCAGCCGGGTATGATCTTTTGACTTATTTTATTTTATTAACTCGTGTTATGTGAATAGACGTCTACATCCCTTGGTAAGTAATGTAACTAAATTTTATTTTACAAACAACAGCTAGGGTTTGAAAAGGCCTAGACTACTAGGTACAGAGCTTATATGTCTTTCGTGTAAGTAGGTTTTTAACTTTTTACATACGAGTTTGGCGGCATCGGGCTGACCATCATCGTCACGGGTTTGTAAAAACCCACACAACGGTGAGAATAAAACAACATGAAGTACAAGTATAGTGAACAGGATGAAGGTGCTATGTACTTACTAGAAAATAATATCTCCCGCCCATACATGTTTCGAGATTTTTTGCGGACTCATTGCTCACATTCGAAATACCTAATAACCACTAGCGTACATTAACGTCCCACTGCTGGGAACAGGCCTCCACCCTTATAGGAGAGAGGGAATTAGAGCTTAGACCCACCACGCTGCATTATCATGTTAGTGATAATACCCGGTTATTGTAGTACCCGGTATGTTAGTAATATACTACCGACGGCTTAACGTTCTCTCCGAGGCACGGGGGTGGAACACCGCCAACTTCCTAACTACGGGGTAGTACTGAGAATTTCTAGTCAGAAAAACCTAATTCTTATTATGGTCCGACCCGAGACTCGAACCCGGGACCTCGTCGGCCGCATTCGAACATACTAACCACTAGACCAACGAGGCAGTTATAAAAATACCTAATAGTTGGTTTAATATTATTATTATTCCGCATCACTTAAACCACTCACATAATGAAAATCTCAATGATACTTTGCAAAATGGCGCGTTTTTGTAATTGCGTTGATAAGAGAGACGAGAAAGAAGCATTAAATTCATTCATTCGTTTTCTTTCCCTCAGGTGCGAGATGAATTTGTTACTCCTAACCGTGGCTTTCGGTAACGTGGCCTTCATTGGAGAAAGTCCCATGGCAAGTGCAGATGACGTCACTCAAACTAAAACTGTTATTAATAGTAACGCCGTTGGTGGAGATTTAACCCAATGCATCGTACAAAGCAATGCAGTAACCAAAAATGCCCATACATCAGCTGACTCTACCTCATTTACATTCAGAGATGTAACGCAAACAAGCACTTTGAGTAACAGCGGAGCCGTTGGTAGAGAACTCGTCCAGTACATCATACACATAAACGGTTTAACACACGGCTCTAGAACAATTAATTTTGTCGAAAGACTGGCGGTGAATGGCGATGCTACAGCTCTCACGTTAACTGGACCTGCTAGGGTTGGTCAAGATTCCACATCAGTTGGCTCTACGTCAAATGTATTCAGGGACGTAACCCAAACTAGCACGTTGAGCAATAGTGGAGCAATTACTGGGGATCTCATCCAGTACATCATACACATCAATGGAATGAACACTAACCAATTACAGAATATTGCTGACTCAGCTGGCAGCGAAGTCATTCACCAATTATTGAAGAAACTTGTCGATAAAATGTCTGTACATGGCATTTAAACCCTTGATCTGTCAGCAGTTTTTTCGCAATCGTTGTCGAGGCTAGCAGTGATGGAGTAGTCGGACATTCACTCTTTCAGTTCATCATAAATGTCAGTGAGTAATTATCCATTAATCAAGTAGCGAACATTGGTAATAAGATAGTAGTAAGTGATGTTGGAAAGCTTGAAAATCCCGGAAATAGGTTTTCCGGGATTATTGTGAGCTATTTTTCAGGGATCACGTAATGAAAATGTGATATGATAAATATAAATTAATTCTGTGTACTAAACATCTAAATTGTATACAAATGATAACTAATGACATCCGTCTGTATTTATAAATAAACATCGAATTTCGTATAAATTATAGCTAGTGATTAATATTAAATTGTATGCCGTAACTCCTAACACTCGAATAAAAGATCACTTTAACTATTAAATTTTATGAGCTATTTTTCTTGGACCACGTCAAGAAATTGTGATATGATATGATTCTATACTAAGCATCTAAATTGTGTAAGTATTATAACAAGTGATATCAAGTCTGTATGTGAAAACATAGAAATTTTATGTTTTTCAGCGATGCCCTTTTTAGGATTTTATCTTACACAGATTGGTGTTTATAGCATTAGGGTTTAGAATATAAGTTTATAATTTATTAGTGTTTAGTTCCATCTGTATTCTTATTAAGTATATTCTGTATTATGTTGGTTTTCTGTGTATTGTAAATCCCAAATAAAGATTTTATTTATTTATTTTATTTTTGTTTTATATTAAATTGCATGCCACAACTCCTAGCTCAAAAAGTAGATCAGTAGGTATAACAAATTTAAATGTTAAATGTCTCTGGTGATAGATGGGCTGGGTATTTTTTTGCGCAAAGGATCAGCCTGGCTGTCCAACGCGGAATTCTTGCCACCATTCCACGCGGGCATGATTTTTAAGTAATAAGATTAGGCTAGCTAGCTTCAAGTTCTATTGTATTGTTTTCAATAAATGTTTGAGAAAAAAAACTTACTATTTTTTTTTACTTTTTCCAAATTAATTTAAATTGTGTTTGTCTATCTGGCCGTTTTCTTTTCACGGTCTACCCGCTGAACCGATCTTGACGTCTTAGGTACAGAGTTTAGGTACGTATGATATCACATAGAGGAATATTATGTGGTTGACGCACGAAACGTTTTTGCTCGAACCGCTAAGGCATGGAATACCCTCCCGGCGCACGTGTTTCCTGTCACGTATAACATACGTACGAGTATATACCTTCAAGGCAAGAGTGAATAGACATATATTCTTCTAGGCAAGCGCGCTCCAACCTAGATCTCATATATTGCTTATGCTTTGTATTTTAAAGCATGATGGTCGTCAAAGTACGCAAGCTTATCTTGCAATAAAAAACACAGGCTACCTATTATTTAAGCCACTATTTTATTTTATTTATTTTTATTTATTTAGGCCACTAAATGCTGGAAATATATACCCCCTCCAATAGGACCACTAAAAAAATTTCTACATTTAAAGTTAATTTAAAAAATACTTTTAGAGAAACAGGTTGAATTTCAGGATCTGGTGGCGGAGTTTTCATTTCTATAGGGTTATAATTCAATTCGATTTATTTATTTGTGAATAGTGTAGTTACATTTGAGGTGGAAATCAGTATAAAAGTGCTCCTATTCTACCACAGTGTGGTGTACAAATATTTTATAAAATTAAAATTACCACATAAATTGTCCTAATTAGATCATGTTAAATAATAATTCTTAAACTTGATGATAATAATACATAATTCTCATAATGTTTATTTTATTTTCTTATATTCCATTAAAATTTATATGTATTTCAATAATCGTTCGTCAGTCGTTCAGTCAGTGCGGGTAGTGATCGGACGTTCATAATGTTAACTCGGTCGCTGGTCCAATTCACAAGCTATGGCGGGCCAAGTAATCATTAACGAATTCCTAACATTTGTACAAAATAAGTTGGATGTGCTGGACGAACTTAGTGTAACCCAAATTTGTGCGAGCAACTTCTCAGACACGGAAATTGAGTCTGGAAAGAATGTATTGTATAATGCGTGTGGCGACAAAGTAAGAAATGTTCAAAGAAAAGGAGACGACAAAAAGAAGCGGAACATTAAAGACGTCATTAAACTATTTAAGGAAGTGGACCCTGACGCGCAACCTATATTCGTTGCCAAAGACCTAAACCAGCTTCCTCCGGTCTCATTCGACTATGTCGATGTTACGCGCCTTTTAAAGGATATGACTATTATGAAGACAGAATTCTCCGAGTTTCAGACGAGAATGAGTGCGGAGCTCGTCGAGTTACGCAAATCCTTCGATCAACAAAAGTTTAAGAACACCGAAGTACCTACAACACCCGACCACCCGAAAACGCTACCGCCTGCGCTTGCGCCACATACAAAGGTGATATGCCCGAGTCCGTCAGTGACAGCTGAGACGGTATTTACGCCAACGTAATTATAGAGATATTGTTCACAAAGCGCCACGATCTAGGCATGCGAAAACCACCCGTATACCAAAGACACCGACGGGTGAGAGTAGTGTGATTAGAGATACCGGGTTAAAGCTGAAATCGAGTGATGTAACTAAGCAACAACTACCTGTATGTGATGACGACTTTGCTATTGTTAGGAATAAGAAACGTAATCATAAAATTAGTAATTTGCGAGGAACTTTGGAAACTATTGGGAAGATACGAGTAGTTGAATCTCAGTGTTCGATCTACGTCTCCAGAGTTATGAAATCTGTTACTATATCAGATATTATCGACCATATAACGGACAGGGGCGAGAAACGCTGTAATGTTGAGTTACTTAAACAGTTTAAAGAAACATCTTTTAATTCATTTAAGGTAACAATACCGACTAGTAAAATACGTATTTTTGGACACCAACTTCTGGCCTGCTGGCCTCATTTATCGTCGATACCGAGAAAATAGGAGTTCCGCCGTTTTTAAACAAAATCATAATGGACAGAACTAAAAAACTATCAGTCAAAATGGTGACGTTTAACTGTAGGAGTATTAAAAGATCAATAGAACAAGTAAGATCTTTATGCCGATCTGCGGACATTGTCGCTCTCCAGGAAACGTGGCTTTTGCCCCATGACCTAGATTTCATAAATGAAATAAGCGATGATTTCGGATGCTATGCGAAATCATCGGTGGACACGTATTCTGGAGTTTTGAAGGGGCGACCATACGGAGGCTTGGCACTTCTGTGGAGGAAATCGGTTTTTTCCAATGTCACCTTAATAGATTGCACTACGGATAGACTGACTGCAGTACAAATAAATTTGGACTGTCGACAATTTTTAATACTGAGTGTCTACCTACCAACAGACTCCGAGGAAAACCTGGTCGCTTTCACGGATTGTCAGGCTAATATGGCTGCGTTGATAGACGATAGCAACACTGAAGCCGTGTATATACTGGGAGACTTCAACACGCATCCAGGGGCCCGGTTTGGCGATGAACTCCAGTCATTTTGTTCGGATAACTCTTTGGTATGTGTGGATAAAGAGTTGCTCCCTGCTGAAACCCATACTTACGTAAGTGACGCGCACGGAACCAAGAGATGGCTCGATCACTGCGTGGTGACGGTGCTGCACGAGACACTGTGTTATCAGTTCATGAGTACAGCGTTTATTGGTCGGACCATTTCCCAATGGTCATTATGTGTGAGATGGACATAGTGACAGGAAAAGTTATTTTGACGAATGCAGACTCCTTACGAGGTATAAAATGGGGCCATAGAAGCGATGACCAGATTGATTTATATAGAAAATATTGCTGTGATAAATTAAGTTCCTTAAGTTTACGTTTATCTAGTCATTGTGTTAATTGTGTAGCATATAAATATTGTAATCAGCATTTTTATTTAATTGATAATTTTTATAGCGATCTTGTAAATATTCTACAAACTGGTGCTAAAAATAGCGTAATTATTCCTAATGGTGCACTGAAGAAGCCTAAGAAAATCTTTGGTTGGAACTACCACGTTAGGGATTTGCACCAAAAGGCAAAAATGCTTTACGAGTGGTGGAGTTGTAGTGGTAGACCTAATTCTGGTGATCTCTACGACGACATGATTGCAAACCGTAAGGCGTTCAAAAATAAACTGAAGTGGTGTCAAAATAATGAGGAAAATATAAAATTAGACATATTAGCAATGCACAGGTCCGATAAAAATTTATAAAGTTTTGGCGTACCACGAACTCCCTAAATTATAAAACGAGTGTACATGTGTCCGTGGAAGGTTTAAACGATAGAAATAAAATTGCCGACTTGTTTTCACACCACTTCAGGGTCAATCCGTTGCCTGCTCGTAATGCCCATATGTCTAATACATCAGCTACAGCTGCAGAAATAACTGACAATGTATGTTTTACGACTAATGACGTGGCTGCTGTAGTCCTTAAAATGAAAAGAGGTAAATCTCCAGGAATAGACGGTTTGAGTTTGGAGCATGTTTTATATGCGGGGGGGGTAGTATACGAGGCCTTAGCCTCCTTGTATAACGCCTGCATGGCTACCTGCCACCGCAACTCATGAGAACAGTGGTGGTCCCTATTCGAAAGAATAAAAAAGGCGACCTTTCCAGTCTTAAGAACTACAGACCGATTTCGCTAGGCACAGTACTTGGTAAAATACTGGAAAGGTTGATACATCCCAGTTTAAATTAAAATATTAAGTTGAATGACGCACAGTTTGGTTTCCGTCCAGGACTTTCGACAGATTCAGCGATTTTCAGTTTAAAGGCTACCGTAAACCACTACCTCCATAGAAGTACGTCGGATTACGCGTGCTTTCTTGACTTGAGTCATGCTTTCGACCTCGTAAACTATAATCTACTCTGGGAGATACTGCACGGCGACACGACATCTAGCGAATATATGCTAGATTGCGGTGTTCGTCAAGGTGGCTTGACCTCTCCTGACCTCTTTAGCCTATACGTGAACGACCTGATTGCGGAACTGAGAAGCACTAAGATTGGTTGTCACATAGGGTCCACTTGTATGAATAATTTCAGCTATGCAGATGATATGGTGCTCCACAGTCCTTCAATCAGAGGCCTTCGTAAGCTGGTAGCGATCTGTGAACGTTACGCTGCAGAACATGGCCTTAAATATAACGTTAAAAAAACCGTTACGATGGTGTTTCGTTCAGGCAGAGGTCCGGAGACGATTCCAACGGTATCTCTCGATGGAGATATACTGGAGAGGGTTAATATATTCAGATACCTCGGACATATACTGACTGAGGGTCTCGTTGATGATGAGGATATTGAGAGGGAACGTCGTGCTCTGGCTGTTAGATGCAACATGCTCGCACGTCGGTTCGCAAAGTGTAGTGACGATGTGAAGGTGACATTGTTTAGGGCATATTGCCTATGGTTCTACACATGTCAGCTTTGGATCAAATTTACCAGGCGTGCCTTCAACAACATCAGGGTGCAATACAATGACGCTTATAGTATCCTGATGAAGTTGCCACGGTACTGCAGCGCGTCGGACATGTTTGCTAAGGCCAGAGTACCGGATTTCTTTGCGATCATTAGATCGCGAATCGCATCATTCTGGAGTCGCTTACGAACCTCCAACAACGAGATCCTCAGTACGTTGGCCGAGAATCTGGACTGTTCTATTTTCAAACACTGGCTTTCAGTGCACCAGGAGGCAAATAGGAAGTAACCTGATACAAAGTACCATGTAGGTACCGCAATATATTGACATGTAACGTATCTATTGCCATTGGCAATCAATAATTATTATTTTATTTTATTGTAGTTTATAATTTACATTGTTTAGATTTATTGTATTGTATTGGGTTTGTACCTTTTAATAAAGAATATTATTATTATTATTATTAATAATTTTAATAATATAATACCTATATGTGTTAGTATAAGTGCAATAATATACTGTAATTAAGGTAGGTATTTATAAGTTATTTTTATTTTTATTATGGGTTCGTGGCGTCGCCTGCAACAAGGTCCCAGCTGAAAATCAGCGCTTTATGGTTTTTATATTGCTCTTGTGCATATTCAAATCATACAGCATTCTACTGAGCTGGATCCTTTTTTCGGGTTATGACTTATGCCACACATGACCCTGTTATCCCGGCGCTTCTTTCACCTAGGTAGTTTAGCTCATTGCTGTTGGTGGTAGTGATGGAATCGCCGGGGTAGCATACCCTTGAGATAAGCAAAAGTGTGGAAAGTGTGGAGTGGAAAATAAATGTTTTTTCTTTTCTTTTTTCTTATTTCATCTTAAAAAGACCCATCCCACGTGAATGAAGTCGCGGATTGACGACACCGAGATCCTTAATATCCGATATTAACAATGTAAGTAACCGTATAATATTGCAAAACTGTCATTTCTAAATGGAAAAAACCAAACAAGTGAGAGTCTGTTTAGCGCACCGCGGGTCCCATACAAAATTGTATTTACTTAATAAACATTACTGAACTTCTGAAAGGAGACGGTTCAGATTTGTATGGGGCGTGGGTCCGGTCCTTTTACAAGTAGAGAAATGAAAGAAAGAAAAATACTGGACCAGTTTTGGTCATTCAAATCTACGAATTCGTCGTAATTTCAGTGGTGAAATTATTTAATCTTTCCTCGATAAGCAACACTAAACATGAGTGTGTAACAATGGCGGATTCATATTTTTTAACGTTTTCAAAAGAAAAACACGGTATATTTACAGTGACTGCCAGAAATGACATGTCTGAACGTTGCCATCTTGCAAACGTATCGAAAACTTGAAATATATTTTTATTTGTTTTCACGTTATTTAATTTACTATTCTAAATTATTATACTTTTCATACAATCTATGTATTTACCTCTGTTCATGGTTGAGTGTACAAAGAGTCCACCAAAAATGAACCTTCTCTTTTATAAACTAAAGCACCGAACAAAAAGATTGCTCTGACTAAAACATACGGCGGATTGAAGTAAAATTTTAAAAATGCGATAAAACAACACATAAATAATTAATGATTTTCGGATTTTTCCTTCACTTGTGTCATGACACTCATAAGAACTTCCTTCTTGTTAAATTTAATAACTCTAGGTCAACAGGAAGTACCTACCCTACCTATAAGTTTTGATTTACTGGAGAGTCTTAAAATATACGGCATGAAATTATGGCCATATTTTTAAATCGCGTTGACTTAGAAGCTTGATTTCTTTCACAGCTTCTTTTTCGTAAACCTCAATAGTCATTAGGTATTTGGTATTTATTACAACTTGATAGCTACATGTGTGTCTGAGAAAAAGAGTCTTGACAGACAGACAGACAGACGGACAAAGAAGAGACCCGAGTATGGGTATTGTAAAATATTGCGGTCGGAGGCGGATTATCCTACGAGTATAGCTTGAATAAGTGAATCGAATGACTGATAAAAAGTGCTATCTGCACTTAGTGGTACGCGGTGCCGCAGACAAGTACCTACTAATAAGCGGGCGGGTGAGCATAGAATATATAGGTATATTAATATTTAGGTAGTAGTCATATTTAGTATAATATAATATTACAAATGAACTTCGGATTCATATCCACCCAACAACAGTTAACAGGTTCCTTTTAACCTACGGGACCCTGAAACATTCCGATCTCTAGTAAACTGTTGTACCTATAGATAGACGCTACATGTTTCATTTCCGGTATGAATGGAAAATAATCATTTGTTATTAACGCGATCAACACAATGAACAGCCAAAACCTTAATAGCTCAATGGTACAAGCAAGTTTATTTATTTGATGATTAGCTAATGCCCGCGACTTCGTCCGCGCGGATTGAGGTTTTTCGGTTCCCACGGGAACTCTTTAATTACCCGGAATAAAAAGTAGCCTATGTGTTATTCCAGTCTATAATCTATAGTTCTATAACTAGTGGTTCGCCCCGAACTGAGACCTCGCGGTATCGCCGTAACAGAGCGCCATCTATTGACATAATTGAAAAGTTCTGTTAAAAATATTGAAGCTCATTAAAAACTAAATAATTTCGTCTCCTTATAATATTTATCTAATTTTAGTATTTGTTGTTCAAGTACAGGATATAATTAAAATAATTGATCAAGTTTCAGGCTCAGCCTTTCAGAAAATTGAGAGTTCTGAGGTCAACTTTGGACGTTAAAATCTCCACTTTGAAAGCCCCCCAATTTCGTCAATTTTAGGGGAAAATTAAAAAAAAAAATTTTTGGATTCTATTCCTAATTATCTTTAAAATGATATACCGCAACCCTATGTAACGCTATAAAAAATATTTTACTTCGCATTCGCTTCTATGAGAGCCCCCCTGAAATAAAGAATCTTATAACTTTTTAAGCCATATTCGGCTGGAGGCCATCGGTTTACATATTACATTTAACCTAATTACGTTCAGTAATTCAGAAGTTATAAGGCTCTGAGAGACGGACGGACGGACAAGTGCAAATTCACTCAAGTAGACTCAGAGACCTTCGCTTCGCTCGGTCAATAATAGTTCTTGAAATGTTTTTTCACATGTCAATACTGCAACAAAGCTTCATTATTTGGTAAAGTGGACTCATCCAATTGAATTGAAAGTAAAATTGACGTTTCTTCAAAAAAAAAAGTTGACTATTCTTCAGATGATTGCACAATGACTCTTCACTGTTTTCATCAATTCTTCTTTGCACAGAACTATTGCTCAAAGGGATTTTTCAAATTATGTCTGCCACTGGTTTATGGAGCACAGTTATAGTTATAACTTCTTTTACTGCCGGCAAAATTAACGTTTCTCCGATGGTGTGTGGTTTACCTGTTAGAGCAATTAACAAAGAGATATTGTATGAAGCTCGAAGTCCGTCATCGTCTTGCTTAGCAGGCTCCGAAAAAAGTTTCGATACACTTGGCTGAGCATTATGCTTTTTTTCCATTTCTTGAAAATAGGCTACATTTTTGTCCTTCTTATCTGGATGCATTTTATTCAAATGATCTTGAAGTCTTGAAGGCTTCATCGCTTCGTTTGAAAATGTTTTTGAATAAAGAAGGCACAAAGGCAAACATGGATTTGTCGAATTTTCTATGAATCCATATTTAATATATTCTGCACTACATATATTGCCGTCTCTTCTTCTTTGCTTCCGACATGGCTTTGTTTTTACAAACATGTAAATAAAGTGTCGAACTTTAGTACTTGTTTGAAGATTGCGCGCGAAACCACTAATGAAAATATAGAAATTATTACCTACGAGTTTTTACTCGTAAGTTCAACGGCGAAGTCCATGATTGGCGCCTACAGGATCGATTCACCATCAATAGTTCTATTCCTAAATCCACACAGCTTAGGAGTGTATACTGCTGCATCTGGATTGTAGAGTTTAGACTTACATTTCAACCGTATGTCGTTGCTTGGTACTACTATATGAATTCACCATGACAATTTCCTAAATTCATATGATTATGGAGTTCTGTACTTACAGCATCATGGTTAAAGGGAATTGGAATTCAATACTCAATGCTTTTTTTTTTTACCCACTACAAGTTAGCCCTTGACTGCGATATCACCTGATGGTAAGTAATGATACGGTCTAACTCTAAGATGGTAGCGGGCTAACCTGTTAGGGGCATGGCAGTTATACCTATATTAAACCCACACCCCGATTCGGTTTCTACGCGGCATCGTACCGGAACGCTAAATCGCTTGGCGGCACGTCTTTGCCGGTAGGGTGGTAACTAGCCACGGCCGAAGCCTCCCACCAGGCAAAATTGTTTATTTATTACATGTACGGTCGACGTCAAAAGTCCATATTATATAGCTTAACTCCTAAAACTGCGTGCAAGCAATCTGAATCAGTCACCCACACAAACATAATCCGTCCAAAATATTTACCTTAACTTAACAACGTTAAGTTCAAACCATTACTATTCAATACTACGTAGATTATTGCCATAAATTGTCAACAATGTTAACCTGCAAGATGAATATTATTTATGTAAGTTTGAGGTTGTGTTTATAGCTAACAAGCAATATTGTTTGCTTATTCTATATGGAATTTTGACGTCGACTACAGTCTACAATAGTAGATTATTCACCACGGGGGTAATGCGATGTATTATATGTCATGGGCGCCGGGATAAATCCCAAGCGGAACGAGGGATTTTAGAGTAACTCCCGAGCGTAGCGAGGGTGTTGCATCTAGAATCCTGAGAGTAGCGCGGGAATTAGGGGCGCCCAAGATTAATACAGCATTACCCCTACGGTGAATACTCTACTTTTCACACCTCGCGATACAACCACTTCTTTCAGCTGGCGTGGCCTACTCGATTTGACAAACAAATGTCGTCAGTGCGAATCTAGTGGGCCATGGCTTCGGTTTTCGAAAATCGAGTTGGCCGCGCCTGCTGAGAACACATTCTGTTTACCGAAATTAGACTTTATCGATATAGCAATAAGAATTATGAATAAAACCTCTTTGGAATGAATAGAATTTGCTTCAGATCTTGCTTCAGATGCGCGATGATTCTAAATTCAAATCACATTATAACCCTAGGGAATAATGGATTTCAGTACAACAAAACCCTAGGGATTTAATGTCTTACTTTAACCTTAGATAACAGGCCATGTAATAAGGCGTTGTTGAGCGAGTGGTGTGAAAACATACATACAGCAAGGCGACCGCGTATCTTTTGCATCAAACATTGATACATAGCAATCACCTCTGATTGATTTATTGATTTTATTGATTTATTTATTGATAGCTTTCATGTCTTACACACTAATACAAATTATTCATAATATAATTAGCAGTTAGCATGCATGGACATGAGGCCCTGTCAGGGCGTTGCTAAATGTTAACATTATTATTATTAGTTTTATCTAGTTATTATTATTAATTTATTTAGCACATAATAGATGTAACATACAATATACCTAATTATAATTTATAATCTATTAAAACATGTGATAATAATTTACATATTTTAATATTTTATTTAATAGATCATGATATTTTGGTCTATTCATTCAAAAAATCTTTGACACTATAAAACATTTTTGGATAAGCCATTATTTTAATTTTCTTTTAAATGTTGTCATATTGATCTCGTCTGTTATGAAATTTGGGAGTTTATTATAAATGGTTACGGACCTAAAATGTGGACTAATTTGTGCTAACGGTGCTAACGTTATGAGGTTGTAGTGGGGTACAACCAGTTTTTTTTAATTGGTTAACTCTCTTCCACTATTGGACGAAATCCATTGACGCATCAAGAATACCTACCATAAGTTCAGCCAATCGGAGATGATTGCGATGTATCAATGATTGATGCAAAAGATACGTACGTCACTTCATGTTTTGACTACCACCGGTTCGGAAAGCAGATTCAATCGTGTATTCGTTAATTATTTTTTTTAATAAATGATCCGCATATTGTGACGGGCATCTACGAAACCCTACACTGTATGTGATCCGACTCGCACTTGACCGGTTTTAGGTTTAGATTGAGGGTTTTCCGTCGAAAAGTGACATCGCAAAAACTCAAAAGTTCCACTAAGCACTAACCGCGAACAACATAAAAAACATATAGCTTCAGATAATACAAACGAACTTTAGATTAGGTACTTATTATGTAACTGCCTCGTTGGTCTAGTGGTTAGATAGATAGATAGATAGATAGAGAGATAGATAGATGATTTATTTGTTCACGAAAACCATTCACAATTTGTGCTTACAAAAGTAAGTCAATTATTGATTACATATTGCCTACTAGATGATGCCCGCGACGTCGTCCGCGTGAATTGATGTTTTTTGATTCCCGCGGGAACTCTTCAATTTTCCGGGATAAAAAGTAGCATATGTCCTTCCCCGGGATATAATTTCTCTGTACCAAATTTCATCAAAATCGGTTGAGTAGTTGGGCCGTGAAAGCGTAGCAGACAGACAGACAGACAGACACACTTTCGCATTTATAAAATTAGTATGGATATGGATTACAATTGTTCGAGAACAAATAAGGCTTAGCATGTTTGTCTGTTGCTAACGAGGTCCCGGGTTCGAATCCCAGGTCGGGCTATATTAAGTGCTGAGTTTTTCTGACAATAAATTCTCAGTACTAGCCCGAAGTTAGGAAGTTGACGGTGTTTCACCCCCGTGCTTCGGAGAGCACGTAAAGTCAGTCCTGCGCCTGATATCGCTGCGGTAGTATCGGATTTTCCGTCCCATCGGACTAAGAGAGTAAAGGAACAGAGAGTGCACCTGTTTGCGCAGACACTTGTACACTTTAATATGCCCCGCGATGGCTAATCTCTCTGGGGATAGGCCGCCGTGGCCGAAATTCGGTCGGGAGGGTTATTATTACTATAAGGTTTATAGTTCGCATCACGAGTTTTCCGCTGTTTAAATGTTAATGTATGCATAATTTATCTAATAGTCAAAATAACAACTAAAACCAGTAAATATGGCGCGTGCGCGAGCGCGGATAACGATGCGTTCATCTCAGTCGCTCACACATGTTCATGGATGCTTCCATCCTGCTCATAGATCGTCAGTGCCAAATTATTAGACATTGTGTTCATCTTCATTAGCAGATTAGCTGATAGCTGATACCCGCGACTTCATTCGCGTGGTTTAAGTTTTTTTTTAAACTCCCGCGGGAACTCCTTAATTTTACGGGATAAAAAGTAGCCTACGTCGTTCTCCAGGTCCTTAACTATCCTCATGCAAGAATTCACGTCGATCTGTTGCTCCGTTGCAGCGTGATTGAAGGACAAACCAACAAACAAATACACTTCCGCATTTATAGTATTAGTATGATTTTTGTTATTCCGGCCGGGTGTGATCGTTTGACTTATTTTATTAACTCGTGATATGTGAATCGACGTCCACATCCCTTGGTAAGTAATCAAATAATCAATCAATAAATATTATAAATGCGAAAGTTTGGATGGTTGGATGTATGGATGTATATGGATGTATGGATGGATGTATGGATGTTTGTTACTCAATCACGCCCGAACGGCTGAACGGATCTGGATGAAATTTGGCACAGAGATAGATTATAGGCTGGAATAACACAACTACTTTTTATCCCGGAAAAATAAGGAAATCCCGCGGGAACCATAAAACCTCAATCCACGCGGACGTAGTCGCGGGCATCAGCTAGTGAAACTATATTTTATTTTACACATGACAACTATTGTTTGAAAAGGCCTAGATTAGTACAGTTCCTTTAAGACTTTAGTAGTTACTGCTAAATAAGAGCGGTAATTAGGTTTTTATATACGAGTTTGGCGGCATCGGACTGACCGTTGTCGAGTGACGAGTGACGAGTTTGTATTAAAAATTCTTTCCAAAAAACCGACTTCCAAAGCCGCTGTAAAGTAAAAAATAATTTTGATATCTATACTATGTTGAAGTCGGGCGGGTATAACAAGGATAAGCAAAGTTGACGCATCAGGCTCGCCCGACTTCAACATAGTGACTTTGGAAGTCGGTTTTGTGGAAAGAATTTTTATTTTTAACTTTTTAGTATCAGGGTTGAGGATTTGGAGTCAGAATTTTTTATGGGACCACCTCGAGAGCTTCCTCTAACGACTGATAGAAAAAAAATTCAAATCGATTTAGAAAGCACGGAGATATGCACCGACATTTATTTAAAAAAACCGGGCAAGTGCGAGTCGGACTCGCGCACGAAGGGTTCCGTACCATTATTAATAAATAATTACCTTTGTTAATGAACCGCAAGACTAACTTTGTTTGTAGAGGTTTATTGTTAATATCCAAAAAACTATGCTAGTTAGAGCATTGGCTATAGTTTTCCTGTAAAATATACGTAAATTCCTATTGACCATAATTATTTCAAATTTTTCGATTGGTAAACTCCGGAGATAAGGGGGGGAACGGTATTTTTTTAGACATTTTCCCCGATAAATCAAAAACTATCATAATTAAAAATAATTAAAAATCTGTTTTAGAATGTACAAAGTAAACCCTTTCATATGATACCCCACACAGTACAGTTATCTCACTTAAATTTCAACCCTCAGATTTTCCCCCCTTTTTTTTAATTTCAGTGTCTTTGGGCCACTAATATACACAACTATTCCAAATTTCATGTCGATAGCTTCGGTAGTTACTGAAATAATCGAGTGTGACGGACGGACAGACGGACAGACGGACAGACAGACGGAGAAAGTCGCACCATAAGGGTTCCATTTTACCATTTTGGTACGGAACCCTAATTACCATTTTGGTACGGAACCCTAAAAAAAATACGCGCTGAATTGAGAACCACCTCCTTTTTTAGAAGTCGATTAAAAACCTTAGCCGCCAACCCGCATTGGAGCAGCGTAGTGGGTCTAAGCTCTAATTCCCTTTCTCCTATTGAGAGTGGAGGCCTGTGCCCAGCAGTGGGACCCTTGTATCAGTATCACACAACGTTTTACAATACATTTGTGTGAAAATATGAAAATAAAACTCTAGTCTAAACGAACGAACTAAAGAGTAACTAAAAACTATAAAAGGGATTTAGTCCTCTGTATGAGTTTCCCCACCAGAGTACAATCCATTTTCCCTGCTATGCTACTCAGGATGCTGTTGCTGCTTCCACGTACTCTGGACAGCGGTGATGCGGTTTTCTTGCGCCAGATAGCATCAAAGCTATCTGTTCGCGCCTGGGAAAACATCGCTGACGCACTGCAGAACCCATTATTCCTTATGGAATTAATCCCATAATTCATTTTCTTTCCCTCAGGTACGAGATGATACTACTACTCCTTGTCGTGGCTTTCGGTGGCGTGGCTTTCATTGGAGAAAGTCCTATGGCAAGCGCAGCCGATGACGTCACTCAAACTAAAACTCTTATTAATGGTGAAGTCATTGGTGGAGGTTTAACCCAATGCATCGTACAAAGCAATGCAATAACCTTTAAAAATGCCCATACATCAGCTGACACCACCTCATTTACATTCAACGATGTAGCACAAACTAGCACTTTGAGCAACACTGGAGCCATCGGTGGAGAACTCGTCCAGTACATCATACACATAAATGGTTTAACACACGGCTCTAGAACAATTAATTTTGACGAAAAACTGGTGGTGAATGGCGATGCTGCAGCTCTCACATTAACTGGACCTGCTAGCGTTGGTCAAGATTCCACATCAGTTGGCTCTACGTCAAATGTATTCAGAGACGTAAGCCAAACCAGCACATTGAGTAATAGCGGAGCAATTACTGGGGATCTGATCCAGTACATCATTCACATCAATGGAATGAATACTAACCAATTACAGAATATTGCTGACTCAGCTGGCAGCGAAGTCATTCACCAATTATTGAAGAAACTTGTCGATAAAATGTCTTTAAATGGCATTTAAACCCTTGAATTGTGAGCAGTTCAGTTCATAAATGTCAGTAAGTTATCCATTAATCAAGTAGCGAACATTGGTAATAAGATTTCATAAATCAAAAATGATGTTGAAAAGCTTGAATATCCCGGAAATAGGTTTTCCGGGATTATTATGAGCTATTTTTCATGGGTCACGTCATGACAATATGATATGATAAATATTAATTAATTCTGTATAATAAACATCTAAATTGTATACAAATGATAACTAATATGATATCGTCTGTAATCTGTATGTATGTCACCGTAAGATTGCAAAAACCGTTAGATTGTAATCCAACTTGCGATATTGTAAACTGTCGACGGATTGTGAACCGTTCAATGTTCCGAGTGTAAATTATTGAAATATTCATTGTATTTACGTTTTCTTGTCTCTTTCTTATAGGTTAGGTTAGGGTTCGACATAAATAACGAATTAGGTTTTATCGGGTTAATATACCTAACAGATTACAATGTACCGAAAAATAATGCGTTAAATTATAATCTGTCGACAGTTTACAATATCGCTAGTTAGATTACAATCCAACGGCCTTTGTAATCTTACGGTGACATGTATAAACATCTAAATCGCCTGTAAGTATGTATAAACATCGAAATTTTGTATAAATTATAGCAAGTTATTAAAAGTAACTCCTAAAACTCGAATAAAAGGTCACTTTAACTATTAAAATTTATGAGCTATTTTTCTTGGATCACGTCAAGAAAATGTGATATGATTCTGTATACCCATTAAGCATCTAAATTGTGTTAAATATTATAACAAGTGATAAATCGTCTGTTTGTAAAAACATCGTAATAGGTACATATAAATTATAACTATGTTAATTATATGCCAACTAATAATATAATTGTATGCCACAACTCCTAGCTCAAATAGTAGATCAGTATAACTAATTTTAGATAATAAAAATGCTTTCCAAAAAACCGACTACCAACGCCACTGTAAACTACAAAATAATGATTTTGATTGCTACCCACTATGTTGAAGTTGGACGGGTTTAACAAGGATAAGCAAAGTTGACGCATCAGACTCGCCCGACTTCAACATAGTGGGTAGAAATCAAAATTATTAACCGACTTTTTTGTACCGTAAAATGCTGTAACATTACCTCTCAAATCCAACTTTACCTATTTTGAGCAATCATAAATATCTTTTAAAATACTTTATGTAGCAACATCTGATTATTGATAGTTATTTAAATCCTTATCTGGCAACTCGAAAAAGTGGTCGCCATATTTATTTTCATTGAAACCGCTGGTCTGTTATACGCAACAAGTGATAGCCGGCTTCGACGTTACGCGACAAACTTTTACAGTAAGTCCAAAATTACTTTTAAAATTGCTGAAGTGTTGATGTTAATATATTACTCGTAAGTTGTTCTTTAATTCTTAATATGTTTTGAATGTTTATTGTAAGAATCAAAATAGTTATAAATATTTTGGCAAAGTTGTCACACTAATTTCCGACTAATAAACATAACTTTACCTGACCTAGGGTTGTCACAACGTGGAATATTTACATAATTACCTACCTACCTAATGTTTTCAGTGTTTATGTACGAAATTGTGAATGGTTCATAATTCTTATGTATAGTAACTTTTTAACGCCTTAACGAGGTTTAAGTGCGGAAACCTGCCCAATTGAGAAGAAGAAGAACGCCTTAAATTATTGAAATCTTAAGATTTTGTTACTAGAATCAAGTAACAGCTGATATTGATAATCGTGATTTCTTTCTTTTAGATTTAAAATGAGAAATAGAAGAAAGCCAGGCTCCAGACGGTACAAAGATTATGAGGTTAGTCTTCTGAATGTTCTGAATGAAGAATCCATCTTGCTTATTTGCATTTGACGCTGTCAAGGCATTGGTATTTGGCTATTGTTAAAGTTATGGATAAAGTTAGGTGGTGCAACTCAGGCCAAGAATGTGAAAGATATTATAATTTGGCGTAGTCTTTGATAATGATTTGTACCTGATGTTGGTTATTATTTTAATTATTTAATGAAACTTTAAGGCTGATAAAGAAAATAGTTTTAAGTTTTAGTTTTTGAGAGATGTTAACTAAAGATTTACCAATAGGTAAAATTGATTTTATTTTTATAAATAGTTACTTAGGTACTGAATAATTATCAAGAATGTAAAAAGCTCTTTGCGCAATAATAGTAAGTACCTAGTTTATCTATTGCTTTTTGACAAAGATATTTGTTCCTGATATTGATTTATTATATTAAAGTTCATGTCTGCCGATGACATTAATTTTAAGTTTAATTTCGTTTTGTTATGTGTAATATTGATATTTTTTAATAGTACAAACAACCAACCGAAACAAATCCTTGTATTAAGTTTTCGCTTTTTTTTTACTAAGTAGGTAGATATTCAGTTTTCTTAATAAACATTAACATAAAAATGAGTCTTTTACTGCACTGTGTTTGTGACAACCCTTTGCCATTTCAAAGAATGTATGAAACTACGAATAAAATCGAATACAACATTGCCTATCGTTGTATTCGATAGTATAAGCAAAAAGTGACTGCTTTGAGATTCTCATCCCCAAGCATTACTAATAAAGTTTAACTTCATTTGCAAGAATGGTGTATTTAGGTTGTTTAGACAGTCAAAAATCATGCAGGCAATGTTACAGTTTTTTGGCCAAACTTTGCCTATTGATAAAATGGATATATACTTAGACAGTTAAATAAATTGAATTATGTTCTAAGTACACTTTCGATGCCCAGTAAACTAAGCTTTATCCCCAACTAGACAAAGTTCAAAATGTGTCGTAATTTTTCAAAATACATGCATATTACTCCAAAAATAAGGCAAAGTTGCAGCATTTTACGGTACTTTACAGTGGCGTTGGAAATCGGTTTTTTGGAAAGAATTTTTATTTTTATTAACTTTGTAGTGTCAGGGTAGAGGATTTAGAGTCAGAAAATTTTATGGGACCTCCTCGAGAGCTTCCTCTAACGACTGATAGAAAAAAATTCAAATCGGTTCAGAAACCACGGTATGCACCGACACACATTTAAAAAAAAAACGCGCCGAATTGAGAACCTCCTCTTTTTTGCAAGTTGGTTAAAAATATGGATTTCATTTGCAGTGGGCATAATATTATAATTTCGGAGCAATTTTAAATTATGGCTTTGTATCACATAATAGGCAGTAGTACAAGTAGTTATATCTAGGTACGTGACGCCTCAAGTATAGTCCCACCAACTTATCTGTGGCCAAAATTAGAACTTATTTTTATGCCTGTTTAGTTTTTGTTTTTCTTAATTATATTTTTTTTTCATAGACACTAGCGACGCTGTCACCGGGTCAGATAAGTTTGTGGGACTTTACTTATTTGGATTAAAATAAAAAAAGTATTATCTCATATCACACGCTGTTTTATTTACGAAAATTTCTGTGGATATACCTTCAAGGCAAGAGTGAATAGACATCTTTTAGGCAAGCGCGCTCCAATCTAGACCTCATATATTGCTTTGTATGATCATGATGGTCGTCAAAGTACGCAAGCTTATCTTGCAATAAAAAATATAGGCTACCTATTATTTCATCTTAAATAATATTTTTCGTGTGCGGCCAACAAACTAGTTAAAAAGACCTATCTGACGTGAATGAAGTCGTGGATTGACGACACCGAGATCCTTAATATCTGATATTAACATTGTACCGCATAATATTGCTAAACTGTCATTTCTAAATTGAAAAAACCGGACAAGTGAGAGTGTTTGTCGAACCGAGGGCTCCGTACAAAATTGTATATTAGTTAACATTACTGAACTTCTGAAGTTCATAAACACAGATGTAGTACTACATCTGTGTTCATAAACTACGAAAGCACGGAACGAAAAGATTGCTCTAACTAAAAGTTACGGCGGATTGAAGGATTTAAAAAAATATTATAACAACAATTTTTTTTTAATAATTTTAGGATTTTTCCGTCACTTGTGCTATGGAAACTTGCTTCTTTCATAAGCAAAATTTCATAATTCTATGTCAACGGGAAGTAAGTAGGTTTTGATTTACTTACTGGCGAGTTTCAAAATATTATACGGTATAAATGGTCATATTTTGAAATCGCGTTAACTCAGAAGCTTGATTTCTTTACAGCTTCAAAGAAACGTAAACTTCATCAGGTATTTATTATTTATTAGAACTTGAAAGCTCCTTGCGTCCCTGAGAAAAAGGGTCTTGACAGACAGACAGACAGACGGACAAAGAAGTGATCCTTTAAGGGTTCTGTAAAATATTCCGGTTGGGTTCCGATTATCCAACGAATAAGTGAACCGCATTACTGAAATTGCTATCTCTAGTGGACGCGGTGCCGCGGAGACCAGCGGGTGAGCACAGTATAGTAGGTATTTTTTAATAAATCATATTTCAGAGGAACTTCCGATTCATATCTGTCACCGTAAGATTGTAATCTAACACTTTTTTCGATACAGGATTGTGAACCGTTCAATGTTTTAAGTGTCAATTTTTGAAATATTCATTGTATTTACGTTTTCTTGTCTCTTTCTTGTGGTTAGGTTAGGGTTCGACATAAATAACCAAGTAGTGCCCTTACTTAGGGCACTTAGGTTCTATCGGGTTAATAAACCTAACATATTACAATTTACCGAAAAATAATCCGTTATATTGTAACTAGCTTATGCCCGCGACTACGTCCGCGTGGATTGAGGTTTTTTTGGTTCCCGCGGGAACTCCTTAATCTTAAAAGTCTTTGTGCTATTCCAGACTATATTCTATCTCTGTGCCAAATTTCAGCCAGATCCGTTCAGCCGTTGGCGCGTGATTGATTAACAAACATCCATACATCCATCCATCCAAACTTTCTCATTCTCATTTATAATATTTATTTGATCATTCGACAGTTTACAATTTCGCGAGTTAGATTATAATCTAACGGTTTTTACAATCTTACGGTGACATACCCACCCAACAACGGACAGCGGGCCAGCAAAAGCGGCACATTAGTTAACAGGTTCCTTTTTTCCTACGAAACCCTGAAACGTTCCAATTTTTAATAATCTGTTGTACCTATAGACGCTACATTTCATTTCCGGTTTTTCACGAATGGAAAACAATCGCTTTGTTATTATCGCGGCCATTTTCCGGGAAACCGTCCACAAAAGGGCGGCGAAAACCTGCAGAAATTCTGCGCATCCATACTAATATTATAAATGCGAAAGTGTGTCTGTCTGTCTGTCTGCTACACTTTCACGGCCCATCTGTTCAATCGATTTTGATGAAATTTGGTACAGGGATAGGTTGTATCCCGGGGAAGGACATAGGCTACTTTTTATCCCGGAAAATTTAAGAGTTCCCGCGGGAATCAAAAAAACCTCAATCCACGCGGACGAAGTCGCGGGCATTATCTAGTTATTTCATATACAACACAACGAACAACCAAAATCTTAATAGCTCAATAGAAACATTTATTTATTTTATGACTAGCTGATGCCCGATACTTCGTCCGCGTGGTTTAATTTTTTTGTTTCAAGCGGGAACTCCTTTATTTTCCGGGATAAAAAGTAGCTTTTGTCACTCTCCAGGTCCTCAACTATACCCATGCCAAAAATCACGTCGATCCGTTGCTCCGTTGCGGCGTGATTGAAAGGACAAACCAATCCATATCCATATTCCATATATTCCATATATGTATTTCCATATATCCATATCCATACTTATATTATAAATGCGAAAGTGTCTGTCTGTCTGCCTGTTACGCTTTCACGGCCCATCTGTTCAACCGATTTTGATGAAATTTGGTACAGGGATAGGTTATATACCGGGGAAGGACATAGGCTACTTTTTATCCCGGAAAATTCAAGAGTTCCCGCGGGAATCGAAAAAACTTCGTCCACGTGGACGAAGTCGCGGGAATCATCTAGTAAACCTATAAACCAACAAACGAACACACTTTCGCATTTATAATATTAGTATTATAGTATGATATGAATTTCACGGCGGTTGATATTTCGGAGTTATGTACGTTTTAAAAAATTAAACATCACTTGCTTCACTGAAAACGTCGTGAGGAAACCTGCATGCCCGAGAGTTGTTCATAAAATTCAGGTGTGTGAAGTCTGCCAATACGCACTTGGCCAGCGTGGTGGACTACGTCCAAACCCTTCTCGTTCCGAAATGAGACTCGTGCCCAGTGCCTAGTGAGCCGGCAATAGTTTGATAAGATGAAGAAGAAGTTTTGACGACCTCCCTGGCGCAGTGTTGAGCGCTGTTGTCTCTTAACGTGGGAAGTCCCGGGTTCGATTCCAGGCAGAGTTAATTTGGGAATTTATAATTTCTGAATTTTCTCTGGTCTGGTCTGGTGAGAGGCTTCGGCCGTGGCTAGTTAGCAGGCAAAGACGTACCGCCAAGCGATTTAGCGTTCCGGTACGATACCATATTGAAACCACCTAGGGGTAGGTATGGGTTTATTATAACTGCCATACCCCTAACGGGTTAGCCCGCTACCATCTTAGACTGCATCATCACTTTCCATCAGGTGAAATCGCAGTTAAGGGCTAACTTGTAGTGAAATAAAAAAAACTAGCTAATGCCCGCGACTTTGTCTGCGTGGATTGAGGTTTTTCGGTTCCCGCGGGAACTCTTCAATTTGCCGGATAAAAAGTAGCCTATGTGTCATTCCAGACTATAATCTATCTCTGTGCCAAATTTCATCTAGATCCGTTCAGCCGTTCGGGCATGATTGAGTAACAAACATCCATCCATACATCCATCCATACATCCATCCAAACATCCTTCCATACATCCATCCATACATCCATCCATACATCCTTCCATACATCCATCCATCCAAACTTTCGCATTTATAATATTTATTTGATTTGATTGTTTGATGTCGGCGCGAATCAACTCGAGAAATGCTATCAAACTCATGAATATCATCATCACTGAATGATATCATCGCAAACCGATGAATATACACCACACCGTCAGTCACGTGTATTATTTTTCCAACAGAAAATTTATTTAACACCCATATGACAATAGAATAAACCTCGATAGTTTTATGGCAGCTTTATGGTGGTGTATTTGGTCGTATATTCAATGGAATATTTTTCTGCATAAAAAATATAAATCCCTCTTGATCGCTGTGAAAGATTAAAGTTTAATAGGTGGCAGAAATATTGATTAGCCTCAGAGAATGTGGACGAATCACTGATGATTGATAGAGACAATAGGATAGAAAAATTTTGAGTAATAAAATACTTATCACTTGCTATGACGATAAAGGAAAAAATCGTGAGGGAACCTGCGTGCTGGCCAAGTGTGGATTGGCAGACTTCACATTTTCTTAATTCTCGCGGGAACTCTTTGATTTTCGGGGATAAAAGCCTATGTCCTTCCCCGGGATACATCTCTATCTCTATCCTACATATCAAAATTGGTTGAAAAGATGGGCCGTGAAAGCGTACCTAGCAGACATACGGAGCGACAGACACAGTTTCTCATGCACCTATATCTAATATTGTACACTACAGTGTAGTATACACTTGCCTTACACTCTTAGGCTGACTTACAAATGCTGTAACTTTTTGGGAACCGTAGGGACAGCATTACAAAATGTAAATAAATCAGTTTTAAAATGACTCGGTACAAGCGGCCCCTAAATTATTAAGGTGTGTCCAAACATAAAGCCTAAAGTGCGCGGAACTAACACGCAGCGTTTACAGTCAGTACTAAGTACAGAATAATTATTATATATGTATGTCACCGTAAGATTGCAAAAACCGTTAGACTATAATCCAACTAGCGATATTGTAAACTGTCGACAATATTGTGAACCGTTCAATGTTCCGAGTGTGAATTTTTGAAATATTCATTGTATTTACGTTTTCATGTCTCTTTCTTGTAGGTTAGGTTAGGGTTCGACATAAATAATCACTAAGACTTTATCGGGTTAATGTATCTAACAGATTACAATCTACCGAAAAATAATGCGTTATATTGTTATCTGTCGACAGTTTACAATATCGCTAGTTAGATTACAATCCAACGGTCTTTGCAATCTTATGGTGACATGTATACCGCGTCCTAGAACTTGACGACTATACCCACGAATATAATATGCGCGGCACTGCATTATATTGCCGCTTGATATTTGGACACACCTTTACGTGCATTCGTCGATCGCGTGTTTTTTATAGTTTCGCTGAATTGTCGGGTGCGCTTTTTGAAAGCGAAATATTGGACTATTACGGTAACAGCGGAACTGCACGTTAGCGTACCGCGGAGATAAATATAGGTCGGTTAAAGTTAACTCGCTTTTGAATGGTCATAATATGTAGTCGACTCCACTAAAGGTTTAACCCCACTACAGAGGCGCGGCACGTAGCGACAAGTATTCTTTGTACAATAATGCAGCAGTGCATACCCTCAGCTCCACACATACTCATACTAAGAATATACAAAATCTTATGAATAAGCGCAATGTAAATCAAGTTGCACAATTTCATTGCAGTTTTTAAGGACGAAAACACACTACGACAGGAAAAGGTCCATTCGATCGCGTTTTATGGTTTTATCGCGTCGCGCACGTCTGTGCAACTCCATATAATAGTGCGCGCACTAACGCGTCGCGCTTCGATATTCTGTCTAGGGGTTTTATTACGTAAAAGTGATTGCTACAATATACTTACCTAACGACAACAGTCGACACCTCTGGTTGGTTGAAACTATTCTACTTTTGATCAAAATACATTGTCTCAGCAAAAATACCATAAATTCTCAATTTAAGTAGATTATGTCCGTAGTGGGTTTTCCACCTTACTCTGAACACTATTACTCAAAAGAAGTAATAAAGGAAATAAGAAATTTCCAGAGTTCCATTCTACTGAACGTTTTACAATCATCCTTGGCTTAGGGCTCACTTCTCCCTATAAGGCTGGCTTGAACTCCAGTTATAAGCAGGCGGTAAATACCTCTCGAGATTTGACAGATGTAAAGCAATGAGCCAAGTAATATAAAGCAGTGAAAACACGGAAGAAAATAACTTACGGACGCGCTGCGTTCTTTTTTTTTGTAAATTTAATCCATAGTTTATTATTATACTTATATATATATATAAAATAGTGCTTGGTTTGTGTAAGCTCTATTATCGGCTTCTAGATGATGTCCCGTTACCTCGTTCGTGTGGATTCAGATTTAAAAAATCCCGAGACTCATTTTCCGGGATGAAAAGTACTCACCTGGTGTGAAAAGTGCTCTACTAAATAATTGTAAAACATTCGTTCGATGCTCTGATGCGGCTTGATTGATGCAGATGAATGATGCATTGATAATGAAAATATAAACCAACAAAAAAACACACTATTTTATAATTTATTGGTATGGGAGTACGGATTAAAGTTGTATCAAAATGTCCCCAACAGCACTTCCCTTCATGCAATCTGTTAAAAGTAATAGCAAGTGATATATTTTCCAAGATTAATTCTCAAGATACTTTATTTAAATTAATAGACCAACGCTTAGGTGCAATCAGAGGTGCTAGCTAGTGGTGAATGGTGATGCAGCGTAAGGTGTAGCGCGCCGGTCTAGAAGATGCTTATTCACTCTTGATTTGAAGATACCAATTCTAAAACGGAATCCGGAAGGGCATTCCATATTTTAGAAATACAAAGAAAATAGATAGATAGATAGATAGATAGATAGATAGATAGATAGATAGATAGATAGATAGATAGATAAATTCTTTATTGCCACACATAACAAAGAAATAACTTAAAAATAAACAAAAACAGAAATTAACACGTGCGCAAGGGCGGCCTTATCACTAAAAGTGATCTCCTCCAGACAACCCATTTCTAAGGGAACTTTAAAAAGGAGCGGGAAAGTGCAACAATAAAAATAACATGCAATAATAATATACTACTTAAACTATACATACTAATAATACATAATTATATAACTAAACATAAATAAAATATATATATATAAATAATATAGGTACATAAACTTACATACAAAAGAAAATACTTAAAATATATTCTATAGCATATTAGAAAGGTAATATTCCTTTACACGACTCTTAAAGATATTTAAAGACTTTGACTGCCTAATGTCTGTCGGCAATTCATTCCAAAGCAGTATAGCCTTAACTGTGTATGAATTCCCATAAGCCCCTGTACGACTAGGAGGGACCTTTAACTTATTGTCGCTTTTCGACCGCAAACAAAAAGGTACATCATAGCTGCCAAGAAAGTTGAATCGCTCTTTTAGATAAGGTGGCGTCTGAGGAAAATATAAAATGGTGTATAAGAGAGAAAGAGCGTGTAAATTTCTACGAGATCTGATTGGCAGCCATTTCAACTGAGTACGAAATTCGGACACATGATCATATTTCCGTAACCCATATATGAAACGTATACATAAATTTTGTAATCTATCAAGCTTGTTGAGCATGGTCTCTGATAAATCCAGATAACAAAAATCAGCGTAATCTAAAATAGGTAACAACAAAGTATTAGCCAAAAGGATTTTAGTTTTTACAGGTAAAATAAAAATAAAAATAGTTAAAAAAAATAAAAATAAAAATAAATATAAAAATAAAAATGAAAATAGTTTGTATAAGCTGACAAATGGAATTCCTTAAAACTAAATAAATATAGCACTGAACTGGCTAAGCAGTATCTCGACGCGATGACTTTAGCGCATGAGAAATTAGAGTTTCCGAGTGGAATTCTCGTCCGTATAATTATGTCGAAGAAAATAAGCTCCAGGGCAAATGAAATGGCCTTGCGAGGAACGTTTTATGAATTCATAACGTCTAGATGAAGTTTTTATTTTGTTCATTATAAGGAAAATTTGATTTCATTATTTTCCTTCATGGAAATTTTGTCAGGTTGCGCCCCGACAATTTATTTTTCGGAGCTAATCGGGAGATATCGCGGAATTGGAATTCTGGATGAGTATGTACAGTTCGCGCGCGAGTTGAATGCAGAGTAAATGTATGTGCCACCATACATTTACTCTGCATTCAACTCACGCGCGAATTTTCTTGCAGCTTCTTCTGGTAGGAACCAGAGGGCAATTCACTTGAGGACTCGAAAAGCAAGTCTTGTAAATATTTGAAAAAATACCCATAGTACGCGCGCGAGTTGAATGCAGAGCTAATGTATGGTGACACAAAAGCTCTGAATTCAACGTACCTACTTGATTTATTATTTTTATTTTGTTAAAATTACCTGTTTCCATGTTTGTTCTACCTATGTACCTGTTTCTATTGTTTAATTTTCTATGTTTCTGTTTTTCTAGGTTTTTTATGAGTACAAGCAAACTTTTTTATAGGTACAAATGCTTTTTTTTTTTAAAACGTAGCCATCATCTTCTCTTACTGGGCTTTTCCGCACTTAAGCAAGGCTGCCCGTTGTGCGTGAAAAAAAAACGTAGCCGTATTCGTCGTCAAAAAGTAAAGTTTTCCTACGTTCTTACGTCGGTTACTTAGGCACTATTCATAAACCGACATCAGCTAAGAATACGTTCTCAAGTCATTTTATTAATTCATAATACATAAGTACGCAAACAAGAACAAACTCAAAAGGTTGGTTCTAATAATATTACTCTTACATAAAATAATAATTAATCTTAAGTTACCTACATATTGAGTGATTCTCTAGGTAGGATTATAGATATTTGTTTCTACTTAAAAACAAATTATAAGTTAAATTTAGATCCTTTGGGTGTGTTGTCCTAGAAAGAGTTCGCAGTCGGGTATCCCTAATTAATGCGATTAAATACAAAAACTTTGTCTTTCGCAATGTACAGTCATCGCCATAAAAGATGAAAACAGAATTCGAATAGCTATGACGAATGAAAGTAAAAAGGTTTTTTTGCGTTGTTAGGTAGGTACAGTTACAAACAAACATTTATATTCCATTCACATTGGGCTCATTACTAGCTGTTGCCGGCACAATTGGTTTACAAGCGTTGTTCATTATAATACCTAAGTATGAATAATATTACCTACTGAAATAATATCCATACTTAATATTATAACTGCGAAAGTGTCTGTCTGTCTGCTACGCTTTTACCGATCTTTTTAACCGATTTTGATGAAATTTGCTATAGAGGTAGATTGTATCCCGGGGAAAAATTTCCTGCGGGAGTAAAAAAAACTTAATCCGCGCGGACAAAGCCGAGGGCATCATCTAGTTATTAATAAGTATGTTTAATTAGTTCGAATGATTGAAATCAAAACTCTGTTCGCCTTACCTTATTCTAGTACTGTGTTCGCCGCACTGAAATGCTGGCTTAATGTGAACGAGCTATTATTACAGTCTATGTATTATCATGTAATCTAGCTACAACCCACCCTTAATCAAAGTATTATGATATAGTAACAATTCCTATTCCAATACTGTGTTAGTTCGCCGCACTGGAATACTGGCTTAATGTGAATGAGCTTAGTCTATGTATTATTTATTGTTATTAAGTAATTTTGCTACAACTCGCCCTTAATCAGTGCTCAAATCAGTGTTTCATGATATAGTAACAAATCCTATTTTATTTTATTTCATTTATTTAGGACAGCCAACAGTTGATAGGTACACTAGATATATTGTTAAATTTAACACGCATACAAATACATGATAAATGCACAACCTATTATGGGCTATCACAACATGCACAACACTGACAATAATAATTATACCGTATTAATACAGTTTCACTTAGATCTTAAACAAATAAAAGAAACAGATTTATACAAGAAAAGTAAATTAATGTCCATATCATAGCAACTAAAGTACAATATATTTAATATTATTTTGGTAAAACCTAGTCCACTTCAAGTTAAATTAAATTACAATTATGCATAAATTACTCTAAATAACAACAAAAAAAGAATATATAATATTATGACATTAAATCAAATTACCGAGTTATTGCATAAAATAACAATCAAATGCTATGAAGAAGAAGATAAAATAATCACATAAAACTGTATTAAAGAAATAAATAACATTTAATTTATGGGAGCAGCTATTGTACGTTGCAATGACAGACGACGAAACTATTCCAGTACCTACTGTATTAGTTAGCCGCACTGGCGTAATGTGAACCAGCTACTAAAATATATTAATATGGAATTTGGCTATAATCCGCCCTAAATCAGTGCACAAATCAGTGCAACTATCATGATGTCGTAGTAATTTGCTTAAATTAGTCATTCAATTAAGAGCCTAGCCATTTGTAGCCATTGAGTGGACATTATTCTATGACTAGACTGTTAATTGAATAGTTGATTTAACATGATGACTGTGACATTATAGACAAATCAAATCAAATCAAATCAAATGTTTTTTATTCAAATAAACTTTCACAAGTACTTTTGAATCGTCAGGTGAATCTACCACTGGTTCGGAATATTATTTCTGCCAGTTAGCAAATTTATACCTAAGTACCTAAGTGCTATATCATGCAATTAATGTTATATTAAGCAAATCGTAGTAAGTACTTTAACAATCAGCCTGACTTCAGTGGATATGACTTATATGTAGTTAGATTAATTAATTATTAATAAGAATAAAGGAGTAAGATTACCTAATTATTTTTATTGAACTAGCTGATGCCCTTGGCGCGTCCGCGTGGATTGAGGTTTTTTCCCACGGGAACTCTTTAATTTTCCGGAATAAAAAGTAGCATTATATTATGTTATTCCAGACTAATCTCTCTCTGTGTCAAATTTCATCCGGATCCATTTCGCTGTTCTGGCGTGATTGAGTAACCATCCATCCATTCATCTAAGCTCTCGCATTTATAATATTGTGCCACATCCAGATCCGTTTCGTCGTTCTGGCGCGATTGAGTAACAAACATCCATCCATCCAAATTTTAGCATTTATAATATTAGAAATATTATAAAGTAAATGTACTAATTATAGATTTATCAGCGGCCGACTGTCCCTACCTTTGTCGGGCGAAGCTGCCGGGCACGGCACATTAATTCCCGGGCAGACAAATCAATTGAAATCCCAATCGAGATCGAGTGTCCGCTCGGGTTGCTTTTGTAACATTAGGGGAGAAATACGGGTGCCGATTGCGACCTGCGAGCAAAGTAGTTCATGAATGAGGAGATTTAGTGAACGAAATCTACCTATCTTACAACATTTCGTAGCAATATGGAAGTGTCTATCTTTACTAAGATTTCCCAGTCACCTAACCGGCAAAGTTATCAGCCACGGCCGAAGCCTTCTACCAGACCAGACTAGAGAAAATTTTGAAATTATAAATTCCCAAAAGACCCTGGATCGCATCCAGAACCTGCAGCTTATAAGACCACAGCTCTCACCACTGTGCCATGGCGGTCGTAAAATAAGCTACAAAACAGGCCCACTTGTGGTAGGTATATATTTTCTTTGACGAGAAGGAATAGTATACGAAAAATAATGTTTGCTGAAAAGCTTTACCTAAGGAAGGTTACCCCGGCGCCTCCTTCTGAAATCTGAAGCGATCCAATGGCCCGGCAAAGTAGTCTGAATGAGAAGATTTTGTGAATAACGAATATACCTAAGTAGGTACTATTTTCTCTTAACATTTTAACAAAAAGTAAAAATAAAATTAGAATATGTAACCTACTAAAATTGTGGGATGTAAATACCTACTTACGCTTTGTTCGATTAAATCCAATTCTTCTTCTTATAAAGGATTAAGATTTTTTGAAATCCTGCGGAATCTCTCGATTGTCCGGGATAAAAAGCGAACGTCCCGCCCCGGGATGCAAGCTATGATATAGAATACTTTTCATCAAAAACGTTACTGGCAAACTTTGTATTCTGCTACGACGTAGAAACCGATTAGGTACATTGGCTTGATAAAAAAATACAATATCCATAAACTATATACATAGCTCGCCTCGCCGAGTTGCGAAGCTAAAGTAGCAATGGATGGGGCATACAATCCGAAGCACGATGAACGTTGGGATCCCAAAATGCTGGAATGACGACCTTGCGTACTGGAAACCGTAGCGTTGGCAGACCCCCCACCACTTAGACGGACGACACCAAGCGAGTAGCAGGACAGGAAGCCGCTGAATCCAGGCGGCGCAGGACCGTGGCGTGTAGAAGACCCTACAAGACTAGGTACGTCCATGGCTGGACGTCTTTCGCTTGACAACGTCGACCCTTGACAGTTGTCTTAAAGATGGATATGAATTATGACTCGCTTCAACTATGCTTGGGACTGCAGCTACTTATATCCTAATAATAACTGCAATTTTTGGTTGAAAAGAGCAACCACCGAGTTTCTTCCTGGCTCTTCTCGGTAGGAATATCATCCCGAACCAGCAAGTAGATTTACTCGACGATTCAAAAGCACTTGTAAAAGTTTATTTAAATAAAAAAATGCATTGAAGTTCGAAGCTTAGCACGCCACAATTTTGGGCTTCATGATGTACTATTCTGGTGAGATTGCAGCCAAGGGTAACATGTAAGAGAGAAAAAGGGAGGGTAACAAAACAAAGCAAGTAACGACTCCTGCAATTCCGGCTAACAATAGGTAAGTACTAAAACCTGGCGAAACTTTTTCGCATTCAAATGCATTCGAACGATTTATCTTTAACCTATAACCATTTATCACGCGGTGAATAACAAACTACACTATACAGTACACGGTAACCTAAATGGTGACTATAAATTTTAAGTTGGGCTCCCACGCAGATACTTGCTCGACGAGCAAGCAAGACGAGCTTACCCAATAGGTACTTAACCTTATGGAGAGAAAGAAAGAGAAGAAGAAATAAATAAATTTACTCTCACCATTGTGCCTCACATTACAATACCTTAAGGTAAATGTTATACCATGGCGCCTCCAGTACTTGAGCATTAAAGCGAGAGCACGTAAGGCCGTCAGTCCTGCAACTGAACTAACTTTGAGTCTATATGCAAACGTTAGAGCTCATTTATGACAGCTTAAGTTAACGGAACAACGCATCGACGTGATTTTTGGCATGGGTATAGTTGATGACCTGAAGAATGACATAGGCTAATTTTTATCCCGGGAAATTCCCGTGGGAATCAAAAAACTTAAACCATGCGGACGGAGTCGCGGACATCAGCTAGTGAAAAATAGTGAATAAAAAGTAATACTAAATAGGCATAAAAATTAGTCAGCCAGATAAGTTTGACAGACTGTTATAATATTATATCTTTTCCAGGATGCAACCTATCGCTGAACCAAATTACGTTGAACAAGGTACACAGGTAAAAAAAGGTATTTGGTTGAACAAGGCGCCCGTTAAAACAGCATACAGACAGACAGACAGACACACACAAGCGTGGAAGCAGTATCGAGCAAGTATGCACGTGTAACGGCACTTGAAGACCTAACATAAAACTGCAGTCTTATAAATGTAAGAAATCCGAGCGCGCATTGTGTTTTTACCCGTGTACTTCTTATCTGGGCGTAATAAATCCCCGGTAACTACGCTAAATAGGTTTATGTGGCATTAAATATACCTCAAATACTCGCTGAGATGCTATCGCCCGAATATGGTGCAAAGGAAGTCGGTAAGTTAGTGCGCGGCAAGAATTATGTGCCGGAAACTGAACGCGGTTTTGGATTCTAAAGGAATTTTCATACATTTTTCAAAAGTGAATTCTGAACTTGGGTTCTCTTTTGTGTGCGTGATTGATTTACTCGTAAATTGCATGCAATAATTCATAAGCAGATTCCTACTTCTGTGGGAAATTCAGGCGCGTACTAAAAGAGGGCAAACTAATATTCTTTAGAAACTAACTAAAACATTTTTGAAGTGAAAACTTCTTAAGCACCTTTGAGAACTTTTTGGTAGGGGGTCGACTTGTGGATTCGCGTCACCGACATGCTCGCGAACAGCAACGTGCTCGCGTTGTTACGAAGACAAAATATAAACATACTACATTCGAAATTAAACTTTAATGCCTTATTTGTTAGGGGTTTATATTTTAATTATGTATTTTAAATATTCTTTAAAACTTTTTTTATAAAAAAAAAGTAGGTATTCGTTTTCACTTCTATCGGCAGTCCCTATGACTGCCATTTTTAGGGTTCGTACCTTAAAAGGAAAAAACGGAACCCTTATAGGCTTATAGGATCACTTCGTTGTCCGTCCGTCTGTGTGTCAAGACCCTTTTTCTCAGGAACACATGGAGGTATCAAGCTGTAAAAATATTTTTATGCAAATTTTCGACACTCGCAAGGGAATCAAAACCTACAGGGTTCCCGTGAACTCAAAACCTTGAAACTTGGTACGAAGCAACGTCTTATAGCACAGATATAGGAAAAATTGCGAAAAGCATAAATTTTTGTTACATCATATAATAAAAATATTTTTATAACTTTAAACTTACTACCCCTTTCCGCATGAACGCGTAGAGGTATTAAATTGAAATTAAAATAGATAAGTGGAATAAAAATACTATAACTTTTACTTATATACCTACAGGTTTGTACGGAACCCTCGGTGCGCGAGTCCGACTCGCACTTGGCCGGTTTTTTTTTAATTGCACTAGATACAAGTCGGCTCTTGACTACGACTCAACTGTAAGTAATGATGCAGTCTAGAATGCTACCATAATCAATCAAGCAGAAAGATCTATATGTAATCATCTATAGATGATACATATAGATCATACATACAACACATAACACCTAGGTTAGGGATATGGTAAACCTATGTCCCAAATCGGTTTCTACACGACATCGGTCTGCAGCGCTAAATCTCCCTTCAGACCCAAGATGACCCTGGCAGGAAACGATTACCCACTTATCCTACAGCGCTCAACACTACGCAAGGGAAATCGACAAAAAAGTTTTAAAATAAGTCGATTTTTTTCCCGGAAAACCAAACAGTTCCCAAAGGAATATCAAAAACCTATAACTCCACGCATATAAATTTGCTGGCATCACCTAGTACTGTAGTTATGGAATACTTGATTAAAATACTATGATAGGTACCTTCACTACTCACAATTTATGACACCCTCGTCCAATATATCACTAGATTACAGTACAGTAGCATTCAAAAGGCATATCAATATCATACACGGGAAGCCAATATAATTTGGTTTTCAAATCGATCTTGTCACGGCTAATAGGCGCTGACAGGCGACGGAAGTGACGTCACGGACAAAGATTTATTAGAAGCGGCATCCATCTATTTGTCTGTTCGGCGAAAAGTCGTGGACAGATCACCAATACTACAGCCCAAGCATAATCATTGGGACATATTTATAACTAGCTGATGCCTGGCTTCGTCCGCGTGGATGGGGAATTTTAGTATAGGATAAAAAGTAGCCCATGTGCTATTCCAGATTATAATCTATCTCTGTGGTAAATTTCATCCAGATCCGTTCAGCCATTCTGGGCGCGTGATTGAGTAATAAAGTACCAAATTTCATCAAGATCGGTTGAGTTGTTGGGCCGTGAAAGCGAAGCAGACTGACAGTCAGACAGACACATTTTCGCATTTATAATATTAGTATGGATTAAGTACAGATTAAGTATACATATAGATTTTGCTAATTATTACAAATATATTACAATGTTGTTATATGGCAGCAATCGACTTTGCATGCAGCTGTCTGCAACATCCTAGTAGGTACAGGGTAGTAATAGTATTGATACGTGAGAAGAGAAATTGCTTAGTTTCTTTCCTTTGACGACCTCCGTGGCGCAGTGTGTAACGCTGTTGTCTTAACGTGCGGAAGTCCCGGGTTCGATCCCCGGCAGGGTCAATTTGGGAATTTATAATTTCTGAATTTTCCCTGGTCTGGCCTGGTGGGAGGCTTCGGCCGTGGCTAGTTACCACCCTACCGGCAAAGACGTGCCGCCAAGGGATTTAGCGTTCCGGTACGATGCCGTGTAGAAACCGAATAGGGGTATGAGTGTAATATAACTGCCATGCCCCTAACAGGTTAGCCCGCTAACATCTTAGACTGCATCATCACTTACCATCAGGTGAGATCGCAGTCAAGGGCTAACTTGTGTGGATTAAAAAAAAAAAGTTTATTTGCAGTAGAATCTATTTTCTGAACCGATGGTTAAATTACTTGTTACGATGGAATATTCTCTGGTTGATATTGAAAGTTTCCATTGAAGGTTTGCTATAAAATGTTATTTTTATTTCACACAGTAAAACAGAAAATGTACTAATTCGGTGGCTTTAATTTAGTGATGAGCACTAATAAGAGAATAACCCCTCATGACTGAGTGTCTTCAGAGAATGCCTGGCAAGTTTGAAATTAATCTAAAGTCTGGACTTACACTAAGCTAAACAAGGCGGTTTATTAATCATAGTTTCGAGCTAAACTGTGCCTGTGAGCGTCTTGTAAGCGGTACAAGATATTCATCAAATAGTAAAAGTGATTTCCCACCTTCAACACAGAATTAATAGGTACCTAATAGTTGACGCCCGCGACTTCGTCCGCGTGGTTTAAGTTTTTCTCCTTAATATTCCGGGATAAAAAGTAGCCTATGTCACTCTCCAAGTCCTCAACTATACCCATGCCATAAATCACGTCGATCCGTTGCGCCGTTGAAGCGTGATTGAAGGACAAACCAACAAACAAACTGACTTTCGCATTTATAATATTAGTATGGATTCTATTATAAACCCATCATTTCTACCGAATCTGGTATGGAGATAGGTTGCAGTCGTTGCATCCCGGGGCTTAGCTTAGGCTTGTTATCCCGGAAAATCAGGTGAGATCGCAGTCAAGGGCTAACTTGTAGTGGACAAAAAAAACAAGGACTTCCCGTGGGGAAAAACCTGCTTAAACTAAAACAAAGAATACCCTATTTTCATTGACATTGTAAGTTATTGATAAGACAGATAAAAACAACCATTTTGGAAATTTGAAAACAATAGGCTTGAAAATGAACTTGTCGAAACTCTTTTATGATAAGAAAATTTTCCTAAAACAATGAGTTACCTACAGATATTATAAACTTTCGAAGTAAAACATTTATTTTAAGCTGCAGAAATTATGAAAGAATTAACATCAAGTTAGTGGATTGAAGTTAGCGTGAATTATTTCGCAAATTAAATCTCTGTGCCAACTCAATGGAAAGTTTCGTGGAAAATTCTTCAAGACACCTCTTTCATTACGTGAGAGGAACTTTGGATTTACATTTCAATCATTTCGTTTTGCTGTATTTCAAATTTTTGTAGGTTTTTTTCCGCAATTTCTCTTTGAAATCCCATACCATCAAATATTTATCCCATGTTTTCTTTAACATCCCATCCCATAAAGTAATCTATATATATAAAATTCAAAGTCAAACGCACAGCCCAAACCGCTGGAGTTAGAAACTTGAAATTTTGACAGTAGGTTCCTTTTGTGACGTAGGCGCTCACTAAGGAAGGATTTTTCAAAATTTCACCCCTAATGGGGTGAAATAGGGGTTGAAAGTATGTATGAATGTCCGTCATTTCTATAGGTATATCCATGAAACTTGTTATATTAGCTACCTACCTGTAAAAAATTAAGAAATACGTGTTTCACAGTTTCTGAAAATTCTACCCTCGAAAGGGTGAAATAGGGGATGAAAGTTTATATAAAAGTCCTTCATTTCTCTAGATATTATTCAATTTATATCAACGAAACTTGGTATTTTGGCTTTCAGTAAAAAATAAAGAAGAACGTGTCACAGTTTTTCAAAATTCCAAAAACGGGTAAAACAGGGGTTGTATGTTGGTATGAAAATCTGTAATTTTTCAAATATTATAATATTATTACAATAACTTGGTATTTGGAATTTCGGTTTGAAATAAAGACATACGTGATTCAAAGTTTTTGAACATTTTATCCCCAAGGATGTTAAATAGAGAGTTTGTCCTTCAATCACGCCGCAACAGAGCAACGGATCAACTTGATTTTTTGCATGAGTATATAGTTGAAGACCTGGAGAGTGACATAGGCTACTTTTTATACCGGAAAATTAAGAAGTAAGGTACTTGTGGGGGGAAAAACTTAACCACACGGACGAAGTCGCGGGCATCTGCTAGTTTAATATTAAACTCAAAAAAAATATGCAAAATAAGGGGAATCAATCGAAGATTCAAATATAATACCTATACACGTTCCAAACTTGAATTCAGAAAAAAATAAAAATCAGATATTCTTAAGTTGTACCTAACAATATTTATGGCCAGACAGACTAGTTATTTAAAAGATTCCAAGTAATTCCTTCTACAAGACGTCATTTGCGGAATTGCAATAAGTATACCTTTCTGCATCCACGACAGCTGTGGAATAAAACTGATCTCCGTAACTGATAGGGTTGGCACTAAGTACGGTGCTTTTTTTAAAGGATTAAATGTAAAATAGGATATTGGAAATGAGCCCCATTAGAAAGAAAGAAGAAAGAAAAAAAAATTATTTCCAAATTGTGCTATACCTACATAACAAGCATACCTAAGGAGGTAGATCTCCCCTGCACCTCAACGATCTAAAGAAGATCTAGAATCTAAACAACAACAATGAGGCGCAGGGATGAACTATATCACGTATGGCACAACCCGAAAAAGGCCAAGGCTCATCATAATTAGAAATTTCAGAGTCACTCAGCGAGCGTTAGTGAGAGGTTATGACGTTATATCGATCCGAAGTGATGAGCAATGGGGAGATCGACGACGAAGTAACGAGTTGCGAAGCTACGTGCTACAGTAGCAGTGGCGGGGAACATATTGCAGAGAACCGATAGACGTCCTTGAGTTCCGGAATGGCGACCCTGTACTGGAAAGCATAGCGTTAGAAGACTACACTAGGTGGACGGGTGACAATTTTTTTTAGCCCTTGACTGCGATTTCACCTGATGGTGCCTAAGTAACGATGCAGTCTAAGATGGTAGCGGGCTAACCTGTTAGGGGTATGGCAGTTATAACAAACCCCTAGTCGGTTTCTACACGGCATCGTACCGGAACGCTAAATCGCTTGGCGGTACGTCTTTTGCCGGTAGGGTGGTAACTTGCCACGGCCAAAGCCTCCCACCAGACCAGGACATAGAAAATTAAAAGCGAGTCGCAAGTCACTGGAACCAGGCGGCGCAAGACCGTGGCGAGACCTGAAGAGACCTATGTTTAACAGTGGACGTTTATCGGTTGACGTTGTTGATATGGTGTAATATCATAAGTGACAACCCTGATCAGCATAGATTTGCCGGATTCCCGCGTTGTGAGAGCGTAAACGGAATTTAGCGACAATACCGGATCAGTCGAGCGGGACAGCGAAAATGCATGCCTAAAAGCCGGTATAAGCTCATTCATTCGATCGCAAAGTCGTCGATGTATGTATTTAATTGTAAATTTTTCACTATAAGTACCTCTCTAACTGACTTTATAATAGGTATATGCAAAATTATTGAAAACATTAAAATATAACTTAAAGCTAGCTAGCCTAACATAATTAGTATATGTATGTATAAATCATGCCCGCGCGGAGTGGTAATAAGAATGCTGGCTGCATTTCCGTGCTGGACTGCCAGACTGATCATTTGCGCAAAAAATGAGCCCTTCTGTCACCAGATAAGGCAATTAACCGCGGTGAAATATCTCGCAAAAAATTTGGTATGTAGTAAGACTCCACGGCCCCAAAGTCTCCATGGCAAAAGGAACAAAGAAGATTTGATAACATGTAGGTATTAGGTATATGATTTGTCCATTATTGAGTGTAATAATTATCCTGAATTTAATTATTTGCCAATTTAATTTTTGTAAATAATTTAATTAGCACAATAATAATGTAAAGTATTACATATTAATAATTATAAATGTTGTACCTACGCCAGAAATGGCAGAATGCATGTTAATATTGTGTTCACAACGAATCATCATACTAATATTATAAATGCGAAAGTGTGTTTGTTTGTTGGTTTGTCCTTCAATCACACCGCAACGGAGCAACGGATTGACGTGATTTTTGGCATGGATATAGTTGAGGACCTGGAGAGTGACATAGGCTACTTTTTATCCCGGAAAATTAAGGAGTTCCTGCGGGAATAAAAAAAACTTAAAACCACGCGGACGCAGGCATCAGCTAATAAATCAATAAATCAAATATGTAACTCTCCATGGGAGAGGCATCCGCCAAGCATCCGCCGCTTGCCGGTTTCAGCCTTTTTCGCTGCGGTTCCCGGCCTTGATGATACGTTGACGTCACTTCACGACGACGACATGACGTCACGTGACGTGACATGAAGTTCCATACATCCCTACCAGTAAACTAACAGGTGGAAAAAGTCTCTAGTACCTATGGTAGAAAATAGCGGAAAAATACAAGACGATTTACCTATCAAAATCTGATGTCACGGGGTTACAAAGGGACAGTCAAACAATAATAAACAAACAGACTGCCTATAACCTTTCCTTAGCTGGAAGTTTCATAAGCATCTATAACGCAGAATCTTTGAAACTGAAATAGTCCGTCACATCCTTTGTGAAGGGCCTCTTTAATCCTTCAAAGGGTCCGCATCTTAAGCGGATGACGCGGAAAACGAATTAGGTACTCGTACCAACGAAACTTCCTAGCTTGATCTCTTGTTATAACTAATTTATGTACACTTGAAAAATATATATTATGTACATTATAATAACATTAAAATCTAAATTAAATCTAAATTAAAAACTAAAAACTAAACATTAAAAATATCATCTATGCCGCTGCAATGAGGCAGTGTGCCCAGAACGCTGGCTGCGTTACCCCGCTGAATAACCAAACTTATATGTTGGCCGAGGTAACTGCCAGCCCTCCGGTCACCAGTGGACTCTGTGAGACGAGAAAATAGATCCTTAAAAAAAGATTATCATATGATTATCATTATGTATGGATTTTGATGACTAAACAAAAACTAAACAGACAAAAAAAAAAAATGTACTGAAGAAGTATAAATTCTAATTTGTGAAATAAGCTAACATAATAGTTGTGAAAACTAAAAAAAACCGGGATAAAAGTAGCCAAAGTCAACTCTAAGCTCTGTGTTAAATTTCATCAAGATCGTTTCAGCAGTTAGACCGTGAAAAGGTATTTAAAAGGTAAATAAGTACTAAATGTGCATGCATCCTTTGTGGGGTCGAGTGTACGCTTTTAAATCATGGAACCAGACTGTGTAAAACAGCAATAGTCATGATGACAGTAACCAAGAATCAATGAAATTATGCATTTATCTAATGAAATAAGATTCATGGATTATAAAAAACGTATTTATTTTTCTATTTCTAGTGAGATTGCTATTTATTTTGCTAAAATAAAACTACTTATAAAATACAGCAATCCGCCATATTGCATAAAACACAAAGAAGCGAATGACGTCACAATTGTTTGTTTTTGAGCTTTGAAAATCTTACTGCTCACTGCACAGAGTACATTGGTAAAAACAATAGTGACGTCACAACGACGCCATGACACCGCCGAACGTTTTAGCGTGAATTTTAAAATTTAAATTTCAAATGCTTTCAATTTTATCTACCAAACTTTATTTTTCTGCTGAAATAAGATATTTTTTCGAAATAGTAGATACTTCCGAACATAATCTGACCATTTTTCAAGATCAGTCATCATGCCTATTGTTAAGCCGAGGGTATTTAACTATCCCTACCTACTATTGATGAATTTTTTAATGACAAAGTTGCATGGAATAAATTGGTCTCGCATTCGGCAGCCCTCAAGTCAGTGTAATTCTTGTTACATTACGTATAATCAAGTGCTGGATTTACACATTTGCCGCCCAAAAGCTATAAAATTTTTGCCGCTCCTAATGACTTCTAAAATTAGATACACTGTTCACAATAAAGTTAATTCCTTTTTTTAGGGAATAATCTAGTTTCTAGATTATATTTACAACTTTTTTTTCTGTACCAAATTTTTTGGGCCAATTTTGCCGCCCTAAGCTTCAGATTTTTCAGCATCTATGTTAAATCCGGCACTGATTGTATATTGGTTACATAGTTATTGTAACATTCTTTTAACTGCTGAGTTTCTTTCCGGTTCTTTTCAGTAGAATTTTATTTCCGAACCGGTGGTAGATTCACCACATTTCATAAGTGGCAGAAGTTGTCCTACGTGAAATAAATAAATCATTTCATTTCAATATAAAAAGGTATTTGATCAATTTATTAATATCGAATCGTGTAACTGTAACATAGGTAGGTATACTAAAGTCGATGCTTCGAACAAAAAGTATCTAAAATCGCGTGGCTTGTTGAAAACTCTTTGGTTTAATGAAGAGTTTATAATTACTTACTTTGTGGGAACTTTTCACCGGGGAAATAATATCAATTTTCTTTCCCTCATTACTCGGGATATTCACCGCGGTATCGCCCTTAGTGGCTTAAATTACAAAATCCAATTATGGGGAGACGCACGAGTTAACAGGGGCCTTATTAAGTAAAAACGACAGCTAAAGTGTAACGATCGCAATCAACTCTGATTGGTTAACACTCTTCCGCTATTGGCCAAAATCCATTGACGCAGCAAGAGTACCAAGAATTCAGCCAATCACAACAATTGAGACTGTAACAATGATTGATACAGGTTTTACATAATTAAACTACTGGATAATTTTACAATGAGACATTGCGTAATATCTCGGGAGGATCTTCTCTATGGTTCTTAGAGAAACTGGGAAGATTTGTGCGCTCGAATTTCTTATCTCATACTTTCTTTATTTCAAGCGGGCCTTAAATGACACTGATATTTGAGTAAGTATTTTTTTTTGAAAAACAAGCTTATAATGCACCAAAAAGAACTTCAATCATACAATAGGTACTCATAAGCAAATGTTTAATTTTGTTTTTAAACTTTGGTGGTGGTGGTTTTTAATTTTTAGGCCATGCAGCGATCGGGCCTTCGTAATAATAACTATACGTAGTATAACTACGTGGTCGTAGCACTGACGTAGTATAGCTACGTCGACGTTAAACGACTTGACATGAACGCTTTTTACATTGCAAATTCGATTAATCGTATCGAACTTTCGATCACATTAGCGTCAACGTAAAATGGACCCAAATGATCCTGAGTCACAAATTAAGTACAACCGATTGTAATTACGCAACGCATCGTTTAGAGCGACTTCGAGTGAACGACTTCTTTTTATCTCGGATAATATTATTAAAGTGCTCCAGGCTCCTATAGGATTTTTAAAGAACCTAAATCCTTGCGAATCGATCTCGAGGATCCTCTAGTAACCTCTCTCTAAAGAAAAAGGATCTACCATATTTCATTTGCTAATTTTGCCTAAAATCTTTTTACTTTTCAATTAAAAAATCATGTGAAAGGTTTTCAGAGCACGATATTTTCAGCGTTGAAAAGTTTAGTCTCCAATCCTATTAAGTGTAAAGAAAAGATCCAATTCGCTGTCGGAACACGTTAATACCTTAAGCGTGGTATCTAACGTATAATATGTTTCAGATTTCTGAGCTACATTTTTCCTGAACTGCACAGCCTAAAGGAATAAGATAGACGGGCCACGCAAGTGATTATTTTTATACGACTGCCTGAAAAAAGGAGTATATTGTTTTCAGGGTTCATGTATGTATGTATATAATATGTATGTGAGTTTGTATATTCCACCATAACTTCTATACGCCTGAACCGATTTTGATAAATGAGGTATCGTTAGAATCCCTATCTTATTCCGGGTGACATAGGCTAGTAAAATTTTAAAAAAAATTGATGGGGTGACCATGGCTCCGCATTAAAGACTAAAGTTTAAAAAAAAATCGAAAATAAGATTAACTATATCATCATCATCTAGAAAATGATGAGTAGATTCCAAAAATATGTAACACCATAGTTCAATATCCAGTGATTCACAAAAAAAATATCATTTAATAAAATGTGAATAAGATTCCAAAGGTCTACACGAGTAAGGTAAGGAATGACTGTGGTATCGTTACTTAGTAGCAGCGGTAGCCGTACTTCCATTCGAGGGGGATTTTTTATTACACGACTGCCCAAAAAAGGAGTGTTATGTTTTCAGGGTTCGTGTATGTATGTGTGTCTACGGCAGAGCAGTCGTATTTTTTAATAATTTTATTATATTCACTTGTTACCAGGAAACCAAATCACTTCAACAATGAGCATGTTTTATTTCCTTACACCTTATCAGATTGCAAGTTACTTCACCGGTATATAATATAAGCCATTATATATTATTATTATTATAGAGTTAAGCACCGAAATGTATTTTTGAATAGTGACTCATAATACTTCAAAATTTCTCTATACAAATTAACAGATATTTTATCAATCAATCAAAGGCAACTCTCCTATTTTTCTTTAAAATGGTTCTCAATTCAGCGAATACCTACTAATTTCAAAAATATCAAGGTTTAATAATTAAGAGAATATAATGAATTTGTATTCGGTCAACAAAATCTTAATTCAATAACATTAAACGTATAGATATAACGAAAAGAATCACTTTGCCTATTTTTTTCATGAATACTTTACCTAGCGACGGGATTACTTTTTCCTGTAGTCAGTGCATTCTACCTGTACCGTGAATGGAGATTTAAAAACTTTTCCTAGAACACAGGATATGCTCGTATGCTAAACGTTTTACTGACTCGAATAAATAAAAAGAGGGCCGTTAAAAGAATGTAAAGGCTTTAAGTGCATCCTTGTGTAGTGCTTTCGTGTGAAAACACATCCACACGTTTCATGAATATCTACCTATAAACTAACATGAAATGTTAATTGTAGGACATACTCATGGCTTTTATAATTGTCTTCTTTTGACTCTACCACCGGTTTGGAATGTAGTTTGTAACTACTGAGTAGAGCCGGCAATATTACTAGACCTTAGAACTAAGTTTGTCTGTAAAGGTTTATGGCTGATTTCGTGTGGAAAACTGCATACCCGAAAGTTCTTCATAATATTCTCAAAGGTGCAATTGGCCAGCGTGGTGGTCTATGGGAAATTCACATTCTGAGAAAATACTAATGCTCAGTAGTGAGCTGGCTATGGGTTAAAAAGTGATGATCATGAAATGAACAATCGCAAGTACCTACCCCTGATTGTCTACTGCTCTTTCTTTAATAGCCAATAAAATCCATTTTCATAGCGTATCGTCGCAAGAATACCATAAATTCAGGATATTACAACAATTTAACACTAAATAGCAATTGTCTATGCAATCTTTGCAGTTTTACGTACCAAATAAAAGCCAAAAATCAAACTTTGGACTTTGAAATGGCATTTCTGCGAATCATATTACATACCCAAAAGCCCTATAAACTCATACATTTAGGCAAACAATGTTATAGAGTACGAGTGTACGAGCCAAGGGAATGCCGGGTTGATGAACCGAACGCCGAGGCGGTCGAATACTTCACCTCAGGTCGGATTGAATGAGATCGGAATGCAGGTCGGATTGAATAAATGAGATTTAGCAACATTTCGCTGTACCCTGACTGGAATGTTTTAAGGGAATATTTTTTTTAACTTTTCAGAGAGCTATAGTGCGTATAAATGAAACAATGCTAATTTGTTATTTTTAGTAAGTAACTTAGGTAGTCAAACTACCTACCTACTTACTAAAAATATACCTTGTTGCGTATATTTTGTAAAATACTTATCAGTAATCAGTAAGTAATAATAATAATCAGTAAGTAGTAAGTTTTGTAAATGTTAGCAGTAATGCATGTAACACCATTTTTAAACAAGCATGGCTTACTAAAAATGAGGTCGAGGAGGAAGCTGCACCTCGCTAGCTTGTTATTCAGTGTGTTCAAAAATGGTAAACCACCTTACATATATGAAAAGCTAGGGAGGACTTATGAGGGTAGGGAGCATTTTAGAAGCGTACGTAAAATTCTGAGTGTCCCACCACCGCACTGCTGCTTTTAAGGGTAGCTTTAAATATGCCGCAACCCGATGCTGGAATAACATTCCTCCCCCCATTCGTGATTCTCGGAGTAAAATCACTTTTATAAATAAGTTAAAAAGATTCATGTTACAAAAGCAAATTGAGTATGAGAATATTGCGGCCAATATTTCATTAATTTAATATTATATTTGGTTGTAATTTTATGTGTATTGTTTTCTTGATATATTTTTTCTTGTTTTCATATTATTTATTGTCGTTGTATATTTTAGATTTTTTATTTTTCTTTTTCCTTTTTGTATAGTATAAATGTGTTACTATTATAAATGGCATATAATATGAGTACTTGCTGCTTGCTTGTGACTGCTTATAAACTTTACTTTTTATACATATTAATATTTTTTGTTACTGTGGCGTCACCCGGGTCACAGCCGAAAACCAGCGCCCTGCTTTGTATGCAATTTAATGGCATACCATTCAGGGCTTAATGCTGAGCTGTACACCCATTCTGGGTGGTGTCACAGACAAATTTTTTACGTTTGTAATCTGTGTTTTGTCTGTGACACCATTTTCGAATAAACTGTTTTTCTTTCTTTCTTTCTTTCTTTCAAAAGTGATAAAAAGTAGTGCTAGAGAAATAGTTCTAAAAGTGCATTCGTTTTGTGCTCAATAATGTGAGAGAAATAAAGTAATAATTATTAATTATACCACTAAAATCCATAAATACGGGAGTGGCGGCAATGACACGTAAGTGTTGTCAGCTTCATGCAAAAATTGAACTTACCTAATTTAGTAATTTATCCATCAGGCACCGTCAGATACTGGTAAACGCTAGCCTAATTTTAGTTACTAATAACTAAAAGAAATATTATAATATACTGTAACGTGTACCAATTTCATGAGTACGTTTTTAATTATTTCAGGAAAACAATGTGGGTCGATCCAAAACAGATATAATAAATCTGGAGCAAGATGTTTTTCAAGCTGTAACGGCGGCTACGTGGAAGGCACATTTTGAACACGTTGAGAGGTTGGATGTATATCGCAATGACGACACCGAATTAGTGAATATAATGTTTCGATAGTGTCAGTGACACATCATCTGATAACAATTCTTCGAAATTTGAAGATGTAAAAGATCACTTTTGATTACTCTTATTCAAAATGTGAATAGTAAAAATCCATCATCAATCCTAATAATTAAACAAAATTGTTTTATTGCATCTCCTAACATCCCTATGCTGTAGGTATTAGAAACTGATCATATTATACAAGTAGTAGATGTATTATATTTACTTTAATAAGTATATATACAATTTAAAAAAAACAAGAATGTATTTAATGTAAGTAAATAAGTAACCTACCTCCTCTTGAATTATTCAAAAATCTTTCTGCTAATCTAATCCCGAAACTTACTGAACTTATGATTTATGGTACTTAAACTATAGAAAAATACTGAGCAATAATTAAAACAAAATGAAAGACAACATTATCACTTAAACTAAGAATTCGCAATAAATATATTTTTCCCAATGATATTTTATAATTTCTTTCTTTTTAATATAATATAACATCATTGATTTTTTCCCAAATTTAGTGGCATGTTGTATGTAATGGCAACACTGATGTTGAGCACAGTGGCGCACAGCTGTGCCAAGTTATACTTGTCGCACTGTACATCCGACGAGCACCAAGGATCTCCAGTGTAGCATTGCAGACGTCGCTTTTACCGTTCCATTTTCAAAATAAATTCTGATATAAAAAAATCCTATGTTATAATTTTAAATATTCAGTCAGTACGTTTACGAGAATTCAAAATCGCAATTCGGCGAACGCGCCCCAAAACAGTCGCTGTATAATACACGTATAAAATTATTCATTCTCCCGCCATGCTCTTGCTATTATCCTCGCCCTATAAGCCACAGAGTATAATATTATCTAGGTACTTAATTTGAGTTATGAAGTTATAAAATCCTTAGATCTCTAGTTTTTAATAGTTAAATATATTCTACTTAGATATTATTCTTTGATCAAAAATTCTAGATCATAGAATCTAGACTTTATGCCTCAAAAATATTATTAAAGTAGAATACCAACCGACATCTCGCGACACTTTTGACTTTGAGTAATAATTCATATCATTCTTCGGACGGTAGTATAACCTCTCAACTGGACTATGTCAAAGGTCACTTTTTGCGCCGTTGTCGTTTCGCAACCCGCGCACCTCGCACTTAATACATTTGCACTACTTTTCAGAGAAATGCCTATAAAAAAAGATCTAGACCACCTATCATGGTTCTGTAAACGGCATTAGCTTTCTAAACAATTTATCTAAGGCCATTTATCACATTTCAGTAAAGATCTGGTCTAATTCTATACTAAAACAAGCAAATTATTGATAACGAAAATAGACGTAAATGTATGGAGAAGTTATAGCACAGGTCACAGACCAGTTTCAAATGCCTTGTGTTTTTTTTTTCTATAGGAACTTCATCATTTGAGTGTTGCAAAGTATAGAAAATTTTATATAGTTCTCTATGGTCAAAGTTGTTCAAAGAAAAATAAATTCTAATAATAACAAAATTGAGTTCTTAGTCGTTCGGACCGGCCGAGCCGCGGGCGGCTCGGCGCCTGTATCGGGGATTTTCGTTTTTTAATAGCCGAGCCCAAGTGGGCTCTCTGACGCTGAGACAGGATAAAGTATCACCAACACTACAGCCCATTAACGTCCCACAGCTGGGAACAGGCCTCCAACTCTGTAAGAGTACAGGAGAGAGGGATTTAGAGCTTGGACCCACCACGCTGCTCTAATATGTGGGTTGGCGGCTTTCAAACAATAAGTTCAAAACATTGGCGGTGAAAGCTAGGTAGCCTGTGGTTTAGGCAACTGACTTCCTGTATCCGCGGGGGTCGTGGGTTCGATCCCCAGGCACGCACCTCTAAAATATGTGCGATTTATCCCTATAGCCAAGCAAATTATATAGTTATATTATCACTTCTTTTTTTTTTAATCACTTGCTTCAAATGGTGAAGGGAAACATCTTGAGGAAACCTGCATGCTCGAGAGTTCTTCATAATCATTTCATAATGGTGTGAAGTTTGCCACTTCGAACATGGCCAGGGTGATGGATTATAACATATTGCGCTGACTCTACCGACAACAGCCATAGTGCGGGCTATAAAGAAACATACAATGAGATACTGCCGCAGAGTTTAATACTATACTTTAGTGGACCGTTGCAAACAACGGCTTACTCTTTTACTATGACTTGAAGACTTGAAACATGCTTCAAAGCATGTTTCAAGTCTTCAAGTCAACAGATTTATGTCTGTGCTTCCTTTGAAGCACGGACATAAATCTGTGCTTCAAAGGACCTTTTTTTTTTTTAGAATTATGTCTATATTTGGCAACTTCTTTCATTTCAGGTTGTACCACAGATTTCGGGTATGTTCCGAAATACACTACGAGCACTGTAAGGTGTGACGTCAATTTAGTATACTGCGAAACCGTTCCTCTATAGTTAGCTATACTGATAACTGTTTAAAACGGAACGCAGTCAGCACTGAGAGCACCTTACCTCGAAAACGCCAGTGCTCACAGTACATAAATGGCGACGATTTATGACGGCATACATTTCCTTAGGATTTTGCGGCAGTATGCTGTCACTCCAGAACGGAACGAATTTCTCCCCAGTTAGAGCACTGAACAGTGCTCTCAGTGTATATCGGAACATACCCTTAGAGAAGGGTTGTACAGGTTTTGAGTCTTTCACTTTCATTCGCTTTGGCCACAACATGTACAACCACCAGACAACCACATATATTTTATTTATGGCAATTGGCAACTTCATTAGTAATGAATGGTCAATGACCACTTGGGAAGTTCTGAAATGGTAAACATTTTAACAATAATAATAATTTTTAATCCGAATTTATGTGCTAATTTGTGAACAAATTTCTGCAAGGAAGAAAAGTTATTATTAAAATATGATTATAATATTATTAAAATTATTGTGCAGTTTTATTCATCAAAAATGCCATACGGCGCAAATTATAGTGAAGTAAGGCGCACACGTATTGTATTTCAGAACGAATCCAAACAACAAGTTGTCATATGTCAAAGTGTCAACGGCAAACAGCTAACTTCATGTTGAATTTCGAAACAACGAAAACTCAAAAGTCAAAATGATAAACAAAACCGTGATTACTGTGGGCGTTGCCATACTGTTTCTGATAATAATTCAATGAATTTTACAAAGATAACTCGATAAGGCTTTCGCATCTTTGCGTAGTGTGCTGATAGCAAGTATTCTGTTTTTATAGGATAGAAGGTATTGTGTCACGCGTCATTTCGGTAAAAGTTTTTGTCACAAACTTTGTCTTTTTCAAATGCAGTTTGCATGCAGTTTGTTTGGGTTTTCGTTAAAAGTTGAAATAAGTGTGTTGTAGACGAGGTATTTTTAATAGCTACGTGTTTTTACTAAAAGTTTAAGTCACCAATGCTTCAATAGAAGCGAAACTAATACATACTACAGTAATATGTGATTCATATGATTCATTCAAAATTTCTTATTAGACCGTAACTGATTGTGTGAAAATGTTTACAAACGTGTTATTAACGTTATTTATGTGTGCACATGTGAAATCTCAGTCAAATAAAGATCTCTACAATGGACAATTTAACAACGATTACTATAACACCCAACCGCAAGACAGACCTCGTGATTCGAGGCTCCCCAGGCCAGGGGATAGTGACTACAGAACTTATGTGTATAATAACAGGAGATATGGAACAGACCCGTCGAGATATAACCCGTATAATCCTAATATAAACCAGCCTGGGGGCTTTCCATACAATCCGATTATAACAAATCCACTTGATGATCAGTTTAAATATAATTCTGTGAGTATAACAATTATTACAATCTTGTACTTTTTTTTCTACTATTCAGCCCTTGACTTGCGATCTAGCCTGAATGTTAAGTGATGATGCAGTATAACATTGCAGCAAGCTAACCTGGTAACCTACAAAGGCCCTCTATGCTTCAGAGAACATGATGTTGATCTTGGGGCCTTATTACAGTCAAATCATTGCCACAGTGGAGTGATCGCTATCACCTCAGCTTGGCTTTTACAACAAGAATACCATACATAGAGTCAGTCACAACAATCAAGATTATTACAATGAATGATTGCTTTTTCTATATATAAGGCTAGATTATATAAGGAACATCTTTAGTATTATTTTTAAACCTAGGAGTCAAATTATACTCTTCTGTATAAGGAAAGTTTTGTGGCTACAGTAGGCTCAGTCTATTTGATTAATCATTCGCAAATTCGATTGTTCATAATCGAGGGTTTGTCACTTTAGCATCAAGTGATCCTTAACTGTATCATTTTAGAGCTCATTTTAATGTATGCATTCACAGACAGCTTTCTAAACAGAAATTTTTCTATATTAAAATATGTTCTAAAGAATTAGTGACTTTAAATCAAGAGCTTTTGAGTCCATTTTACTTGGACACCAATGTGATTGTACTCTTGATTACAATCAATAGATTTCACGTAGTAAAAATTTAGACTAAGTATGCAGACTTGTGTAAGGGTTTGTACTTTTCCAAGAACGTTGTGAATCTGTCTGCTGAATCATGAAATGCATCTTAATTATTGTGACATGCATCCATGTCATGTCCATGAGGATTACTTATGACATCCAGAAATGAGGATATAAAGATGCCAAAATGCAGTTTAGCTGCATAGTATGATTTTAGCTATTGAAGTCCTGCTTAAATCATTTCAGTAGTGACATTTACGACAAACAAACCAATGAACATTTACAGTTCTAACTATAAATCCAATTTAAGTAATTTGATTGACTCACATTCTAAGCATAAATCTATTACTAGCTGTTGCCTGCAACTTCATCCACGTGGGATAAAGTTTTTGGATTCCCAAGGGTAATGCTTGATTTTACGGGATAAAAAAGTGTGCCTATGTCACTCTCCAGGTCCTAAAGTATACCCATGCAAAAAATCATGTTGACTCTGTTGTGGCGTGAGTGAAGGACAAACACAGACACTTTCGCATTTATAATATTAGCATAATTTGATGAAGTTTGCAAGATATTATATAGCTAAGATAAAGGTAGCTTTAATGGGTAATTTGGTTGTCCAACAGAACAGAGATGCAAACAACCCTGATGCTCTATTTCCCGGAGTGCTGGGAGGCTGGAGGGAGGACCTACAAGGGAGGGAGAGGAGGGACTCTCGACAATTGAAGAGAGACATATTTGTTAACACTAACTTTGGACAGGTTCAAGGGTTTAAGGTAATGAAATTGAATTAAGTATGACATTTTGTTTTTAGAACTGGTTTTTAAAGGTTCAGCTACTTAAGTACCTAATATATATATTTTTAATAGCTGCTAAACACAGCAAATTTTGTGTCTAATGTGTACAAGTTTCCACTCTGACTGAATTTGGCCATAGTACACCACTCTGGCCAAGTGTGGATTGGTAGACTTCACACATCTTGAAGGCGAAAATAAACATATTACATAGTAAATTTTTACTAGATGATGCCCGTGACTTCATCCGCGTGGATCAAGGTTTTTTGATTCCCGTTGGAACTCTTTCTAGGACAAAAAGTAGCCAATGTCCTTCCCCGGGATACAATCTATCCCTGTACCAGATTTCATCAAAATCGCTTGAATGGATGGGCGTGAAAGCGTAGCAGACAGACAGACACACTTTCGCGTTTATAATATTGATATGGATTTCAAAATTAACACGAGCTCAGGCAAAAACTTTTAAATATTGATTATCTTTCAAACTTTGCAATGTGTGGCAAAACTTATAGTCTAAAGGAGATTGCAGGGTTATTAATTGAAACTTTATTTTCAGGTATATTTATATGACAATCCAGACCCCACATCTGGCTATAGACCCTGGCTGACACCAGTAGAGAGGATACAAGGAGAAGTGTCAGTATTTCTGGGTATACCATATGCAAGACCACCAGTTCTGGAAGGTAGATTTAAGGTAATTTATCAAATAATATTTCATTTGGCACTTGACTCCAACATAAATTAGTACTTAAAAGCTTAATATTTTGCATCCCTGAATCAAAAACACCTGCAATATTTTTGAATGTTCTATCCAACAATACGGCATGGGATAGACAACAAAAAAAATCATCCACCACTTACATATAGGGGTTATATTATTTACAAAATTATATTTTACCACTTTGTCGACGTAATTAATATGTATACCCATGCCAAATTAGAGCTTTCTTAGAGCTTTCTTTAGAGGTTCCTTGTTGACTATGAAACCCTAAAAATGGGAATGTGTATCCAGTTTACACAGGAAAGAAGTGAACCCATATTTATGTATAAATAAATATACTAGGGCCACTGAACTCAATACAAGAGGGATTGTACATAACCACACATGAGAGTTAAAAGTTTAGGTTGACCAAAACTAATAATGTGTTTTACACTGTCGCCACAAGGTTAAATTGAAGAGTACATTAGGTATATGCAGTAAACTGACGTTTCAAGGGTTTCCACTTTAAAACCTATATTTAAAAGTGCATGTATAGGCATTAAGTTTCCCTTTAGTACTGTACATATTTTGGTACAATATAGGATTTAAAAAATCAAACTGGTGTGTGAATTGTTGTAGCCCCCGCGCCAGCATCCTGGCTGGCAATTAATGCAAGCGGTAGACTGGGGCCCGGCCTGCCCCCAACCCGTGCGCTTCACGGGCGCCACCAAGGGTATCCGGGATATGGACGAGGACTGCCTATACTTAAACATTTTCTCCCCCAATGTGAGTATTACAATCCCCAGCCTCTCCTCATTTCTTTTAAAAACAATGGAGAAGGTGCTTGACAGGTATCTAAGGGATGCGCTTCTAATTGAGAGACCCATTCACCATACCCAGCATGCCTATTGCAAGGGGCGGTCTACGGAAACTGCCCTGCTCAACCTTGTTGACAAGATTGAAAAGGCTCTGGAGGACAAAGAAATCGCTCTTGCGGCTTTCTTGGACATTGAAGGCGCATTTGATAACACCCCCATCCGCACACTGGTGGGCGGGCTGGCCAACAAACAGGCCGACACGACTACCATCAGGTGGGTGGAGGCAATGCTTTCAAACCGCATAGCCAAGCTTGAGCTAAATAACGTCTCTGCGGAGGTGCTCACGACGAGGGGATGCCCACAGGGGGGCGTGTTATCGCCTCTGCTGTGGACTCTTGCCGTTGACCAGCTTCTGCAGAAGATGGCTGTGCTCCGTATTGACACCCCGGGATATGCTGATGACCTGGTAGTCACGGTGCGAGGGAGCTGTCAAAGCATGCTCTCGCACCTTATTCAGAGAGCACTCCTCATCATCAACAAATGGTGTAGAGATAACGAGCTAACTGTAAATGCGGAGAAAACAGTTATAGTTCCATTCACTAGGAGGCACAATCTCGACAAGCTCGAGTCGCCTAAGCTAAACAACAAGAGTATACCATTTTCAACAGAGGTTAAGTATCTGGGAATTACCTTAGACCAGAAACTAACCTGGAACGCACATGTTGATGGTGTACTCAAAAAAGCCAAAATGGCACTAGGAGTCTGCGGTCGTTTAGCAGGGGACAGATGGGGACTAAAACCAAAAGTCACCTTCTGGCTCTACACAGCGGTGGTGAGGCCAATGATAACCTACGCCTCAGCAGTCTGGTGTGGCAAAACGACACAGATTACTACCCAGAATAAGCTTGGCAGCCTTCAAAGAACCGCCTGCCTGCTTATTACTGGAGCTATGAACACATCGCCAGGAGCAGCCCTGGAAGCTCTTCTAAATTTACCTCCTCTCCACATATTTCTGAGGAAGGAGGCGAGAATGAGTTTGTACAGGATTACCTGCCAAAGGAAGGAAAACTGGATCTCCCAGGCACTGAGGGACTTTCATAACTCGTTGCTTGGGATCCCGGTTTTAGGAATGCCATCCGATATAATGGCCCCTAAACACTACTTCCAAAGGCCCTATAAGGTAGAAATTCCGGATAGGGATGACTGGCTAAACAACAGAATCACTTGGCCATCGGGCAGCATCAAATGGTACACCGATGGTTCGAAGTCGGGCAAGGACGTAGGTTGTGGAATATATGGAGAGAAACCCCGGGCTAAGTTTTACCGTAACCTGGGGGTCTACTCATCCATATTCCAAGCGGAGGTTTACGCCATAATAATTTGCGCGGAAACTATCCTGCAGGAGAACTACGGCAACAAAACTATTTACATCCACTCGGATAGCCAGGCAGCTCTATCAGCCTTATCGTCAGAGGTAATTACCTCAAGACTGGTTGACTGCTGCAGGGACACACTAACCACCCTGGCCCGTAGCAACAAGGTGGTTCTTCGCTGGGTTCCAGGGCATATGGGTATAGCCGGCAATGAAAACGCCGATACCCTGGCTAAAACGGGCGCTAAGGTAAGGCAGATCGGACCAGAACCGGTCTGCGGTATACCTAAAAGCCTGGTGCAGCTCACCCTGCTAACCTACTGCTTCTATGAAACACTCACTCGTTGGAGAAACTTACGTGGTCTAAACCATTCAAAGGCGCTGGTCAGAACCTTCAACAAGAAGGCCGCCTCCGAGGCGCCAGCGCTCAGCAGAAAAAACCTACGCATTTTAGCACGAGCTTTAACAGGTCACTGCGGTCTTAACAGACACATGTTTAACCTTAAGCTTAGGGACACGGATATCTGCAGATTATGCCAGGAATCCTGTGAGACTCCGCTGCATATTATCTGCCAATGTCCCGCTCTAATGCATAAACGAAGCATCCATCTGGGCAAACATATTATTGACCCAGAGGATGCTTCCCGTATTCCAGTCAAGAAAACGCTGCTGTTCCTGACAGAAGCAAGCATTGGCGAGGAAATTTAAACTGGAGGTCACATCACAATAGATCGGAGACGGTCGCAGTGATACAGGACATAAGGGACTGAAACCTCAATAAGAAGAAGAAGAAAATCCCCAGCACAGATAACTTTACCCCAGCTGGCAATTAGTCCGTGCCATTCACGGGCGCCACCAAGGGCAACCGCCATATAGACAAAGGCTGCCTCTACTTGGACATCTCCCCAAATTTAAGTATTAAAGTCCCTGGCATAGATGATAATAGCCGGGCATCCTAGTCTACGGTAGACGTAGACTAGGGGGCCCGGCCTGCCCCCAACCCGTGCGCTTCTCGGGCGCCACCAAGGGTATCCGGGATATGGACGAGGACTGCCTATACTTGAACATCTTCTCCCCCAATCGTAACTAACGGTATCTTAGCTTCTTCAATTGTTATCAAATCGAGAATTACTGCAACTCAATGGTCGTCAAACAGGCCAATTAATCGTACCGGAACGCTAAATCGCTTAACGGCACGTCTTTGCCGGTAGTACGTTAACTAATCACGGCCGAAGCTACGCCAGTTTTGGTGGCGTAGAGATATAAATTGCCAAATTCACCGATCAAGATCGAACCCTGGACCTGGATCTGAAGCCTCTAACTTCTAAGAAGATCTATAACTCACCACTGCGTCAAGGAGGTAATCAAAATCATCACTATTGCAATAATTAATTAAGTCATAAATGTCCAGCAATTAGAGTGGCTGCACGTTGAGCGTTACGCGTGATTGAACTACTGAGAGTCGCCGATGCGGCAGCGGCGTGCTCAAATTGGACCAATTAACTCTCGTCGTGACTTAATAATGACGTGACTCATAATGTTTATCAAACCTAACCTAACCTACACATTAATTGTGCAGCTGCGTTCACCGTAGGTTTCAATTATGATGCCCGAACTCAAAAATCCATACTTAATTAATATTATAAATGCCAAAGTGTGTCTGTCTATCTGTCTGCTACGCTTTCCTGGCCCATCTTTTTGACGAAATTTGTTACAGAAGTAGGTTGTGTCCTGGGGAAGGACATAGGCTACTTTTTATCCCGGAAAATAAATGAATCCGCCGGAATCAAAAAGCTTTTAACCACGTGGACGAAGACACGGTCATCATCCCTTTCGCGGTCCTTTAGTATAGAAATAGACTGCATCCCGGAGGCTATAACTCTTTATCTCAGAAAATCAAACATTATCTCAAAAACTACGCGCCAAATTGAGAACCTCCTCTTTTTTACAGTCGGTTTAAAAGAACATTATGGTAGTTTTTAAAAGGTCCTTAGTAAATGTTGCGTGTAATATTATGTAAGTAATTGCACTCCCTAGGCAATTCATTGTATTTATGCTTAGATCTAGTATCTAGGTTGTCCATTGTGCTGCAAATGAATCATCACTCATCAGTATGATGGATGTACGGTACTGTAAATATAATTATCAGATGAACTAGATTTTCCAATGATTTTATCGTCGAATTGTGTTTCAAAATCTAAGGAGCCCAGGTTTAAAAACTTCAAAAGTATTCATATCATAGCATTTGATTGCATATATGATGATGTTATATTTATATCTCATTCTCTCGTAGGCTACTTTTCTAAAAATTCACTTCTGCCGTGTGTGAATTGCACACACACACTTACTTACTCGTATAGGTAGGTCAGTTCAGCAATTTTTTTAATCGGCTCTGGATTCGTCTGGCAGCATGAACCTACTGGCAAAGACGTACTGCCATGCCCAACGATCAACTTTCGATTCGATGCTGTGTTAAAACCGTTTTTAAAAAAACTGCCGTATTACAATCACATACTGATAGTAGTGGTGGTTGATAGCGGCTTCTAGCTTTAACTAGATCATTATTTTGTCATTCTTTAATTACATTAAGGCTAACTATAGTCATTAAAAAAATATTATCCTGAATTTCTCATCTTCAGACGGAAGCGGGGGCCACAGCTCAAAAGTACCCCGTAATGGTGTACATACACGGCGGTCAATTCGCTTCGGGAGCCTCCAATCTCTTCCCTGCGCACGTACTCGCCGCCTTCTACGATGTTGTGGTCGTCTCCTTTAATTACAGACTTGGTGCTTTGGGTAAGTTTCTGGTGCTACCAGAATGATACCACAGAATACTTGATAGTACAGAAGACTCACTCCGCACAAACGTTTAAATAAATAGCGACTTTTGTGACGACGTAACAAATTTCATGTTACCTTGCACAGCGAAAAAAATGCTTCTTTCTACAGCACTACTCTTATCGCTCTGGGATCGCTTGTGTCAGGGATGTAATATATCTGAGAATGTATTTATCCGCTTTTGAAGCAGTTAAAGCCTAGTGGTTTAGACACCCATCCTCATATACAGGGTTATGTATGCGTTTTAAGAAATTAAATACATATCACTTGCATTAAACAGCAAAGGAAGACATCTTAAGGTAACTTAAAGCATGCATGTGCTTCTTCATAATATTCTCGAAGGTGGGTGAAGTTAGCCAATCCGCAGTTGGCCAGCATGGTGGACTATGACCAAATCCTTCTCATTCCGAGAGGGGATTCGTGATCATTAGTGAGACGGCAATCGGTTTTAATTATATAATGTATTTTTCCAGGTTTCCTTTCCACGGGCGACGAGAACTCCCCAGGCAACTATGGAATCCTGGACCAGGCAATGGCTCTCCGCTGGATCCGGGATAACATCGCGCGGTTCAACGGCGACCCGGGATCTATTACGCTGTTTGGTCCCGGGGCGGGTGCAGCGTCGGCCGGGCTACTAGCCGTAGCGCCGCAAACCCGGGATATCGTTGCCAAGGTTATTGCACAGGTGAGGCATATCACTATCAGTCTTAATTTTTTCGTACATTGTACTCAATAGGGTGGAAAAGTGATTCCAAATTCGATTGTTACTAACTATTTAAGTATCTAGCTTTTTTCTTTGTATTAAAAACACATAATGGAATGTTTAGAAAGAATGACCAAATGCTAAATATTCTTCATTAAAAAGAAAACTTCGTAATCGCGATGCAGGCCCTGTCAGTTGGTTTGGATTTGTGCTACCAGCAGCGACATCTATTGACGTATGTGCGGAGACCGCCGCATGATCGGACCGTGCTATGCGATGCAGTGGTTTCCACGTCCATCTTTGTGTCACAGCTAATACAGACCCAAAAACTTATCTGACAGCGTCGCTAGTATATATTAGAAATACATACCTATATTAAAATCAAAATTAAAAAAAGTATGTGCAATTCATACACGGCAGATGTGAAACTTCAGAAAAGGAACCTACGAGAGAATAAGATGAATAAAACTTGTACTCTATCTCATTCACTCGCAGGCTAAATCCTATTTATGTATATGTTTGTCTCTTTTTGGTGTAGCTTTTTCGTTTCGCTGAATTTTGAAACACGATTCTAAAAAACTTTCACTTCAACAGGTTTTTAGTTCCAATTTCAGCCACCGGGCAAAATAAGTTGGTAGGACTTATACTGTTATGTCTTTTCAGAGCGGCTCAGCATTAGCAGATTGGGCGCTAATAGAAGATAAATACAGAGTACAGAACACGTCACTTGTGTTCGGACGCTTGCTCGGGTGTCCGATAGATTCCTCGTGGAAGCTTGTCAATTGTTTGCGACAAGGGAGGAGTTTCTATGAACTGGGGAATGCTGAATTTCAGGTAAGATTCTTCTGTGATATTTATGATTTTTTTTTTCTAATTAAATTATTGGATGATTCAAGCATGTTTGTTATTTTTTTGCAACTAGATGATGCCCGCGACTTGTCCTCGTGGCTTAAGGGTTTTTGATTCCCGCGGGAATTAAAAAAGTATGCTCTTCCCCGGGATGCAACCCATCTCTATACCAAATTTCGTCAAAATCGGTTGATAAGATGGGCCGTGAAAGCGTAGCAGACACAGACAGACACATTTTCGAATTTATAATATTAGTATACAAGTATGGACTGAATACGGGTGCACCCCACCATCATTTACACCTTTTGTATCCAGCTTTTCTATTGTATTTCTGTTCTTGTATGAATATGTTTTGCTGTGTGTTGGAGCAAATCAAAGATGTGATGAAGACCCTTATTGTAAAAAAGAAATAAAAATCTTACGGATTTATTTCTTACCATTGTGACGCCATTGCCAACAACAAAGTTATTTTTTTTTTCAATTTCAGCCAAATGTAGGCTTCATACCATGGGGTCCAGTACTGGAGAACAACATTACTTTCCCTGGGGACGAATGGTACGAGGGTTGGCGCGAGAGGGACTGGCACTTTCTCTCCACCATGCCTGAGGAGCTGGTGACGCGCAGACAGTTCAACCCTGCGCTGCGGTACATGACCGGGGTCACCACGCAGGAGGCTGCTTATGTGTTGTGTGAGTGTTTGTATATGGACTAGGGTTGGCGCGAGAGGCACATGGCACTTCTTCTTTTAACTTCACTTGAAAGATGCGTTTACGCATTCCGTACAAAGCAGGTGTGTGTGTGGGACTCACAGAGATGCAGAAGACCCACTAAAAAACCAGCAGCGCATGTTGATGTAGACACTCTCAATGTAGACTACTATGCTATTACTACACTGCCCATTTACCAAGTGTAAGCGCAAATACAAGTACACTTTCCATTCACTCTCATTGTCCGAAAGCAATCAAACTCCACTGAATAGAGTTCAGGTGCCTTACGTGCTTTCCAATCCGAAGGAGCTGCTCCTAAAAAATTCGTGACTGAAAAACCCAATATCAATTATTTGACACCTTAACCCTGGAGCTAAATAAGCTAGTTACTAGATCAACGGCAGGCATTTCACATAGGAGGCACTTATTGATTACTTGTAATAGTACTATACTCTATTACAGATACAAACGAATCCCTAGCCCCAAACTACATGATCGACGAACGCTGGTTCAACCAGAAAGTGCAAGAGTTCGTGCTCCGATATAACTACACACTCAACCCTAGAGGGGTGTACGAGGCCATACGATATATGTACACCTACCATCCAGAGCCGCACAACGTCAGCGCTATACGGGATCAGTACATACATGTGAGTATGATATAGTCTATCTAAAGCTTATGTGAAATCTGGAATTCCACAGGGGTATTCTTTGTGGCCATTGTTTAAAAAGGACCATCCCATGCTGTACAACGGCATTGCTATACGGGATCAGCACAAACACATGAGTGTGATAGTCTGTGTGTTCAAGCCTCAAGGCGCAACCGTGTGTGTGTATGTGCGAATCTTAATGTGCAAGTGTGTGTGCTGACGAACTGCCGCGGCGTGAACCCCGATTATTCCTAATTAGAATAGCGCAGCCGTCGCGCGCCTTTTGCCTTTAAATATTAAAAATCTTGTGTAACATACACAATATTTTACCATCTTATTTCATCAAAGCCAAAACTTGTCCCCAACACTGTGTACAGCCGGTGTGAAATTTGGAGTTGCACAGGGATGGCATTTAGGGCCCTTGTTAATTAATTTCACCTAAGAAATATTTTCAGATTTTGACTTTGGTTTTTTTTACAGTTTCTATCAGACTTCCTCTATCGAGCACCCACAGATAAGATGGTCAAACTCCTGCTCGAACAAAACGTCCCTGTCTATATGTACGTCCTCAACACAACCGTGGAAGCCTTCAACTGGCCTCAATGGCGGCAATATGCGCACGATACTGAGCATTTCTTCCTCGTTGGAGCGCCTTTTATGGACCAGGAGTTCTTTCCAAGGAGGCACAGGATAGACCGGCAAGCCTGGACGCCTAATGACAGGAATATGAGCCACTTCTTCATGAAGGCTTATGCTGACTTCGCGAGGTTTGGGTAAGAGCTATCCTTTGTACTTTGTTTTTGTTATAGGAATGGAGGAGGAATACTTTCCCAGACACATGCCATCGAAAAGTCGTCTAATTTTTTAAATTATAGTCTTGCCCTCATGCAACCTTTTATCACGATTTACCTACATCTAAAGTGAAACTATAAAAGTGTGCATTAAAAATTGTGGATAATTTACAAAGTCCTCGTCGCAAATATAACCTCTCACCTGATCCTGATAAAGTCAAATAACACCGTTACCTTAGATTATCCTGTTGCCTTTAAGAGATCGCTGTTTAGCGATAAGACCGCCTTATTGTACCTTTATGTTAAGTTTCCTTGTATCTTGTTTCCTTCATGTTTTTGTGGCGTATAATAAAGAATATACATACATATATAGTATTAACATTTTTTTTTCAGAAATCCAACCCGTTCACGTATCCTCGGCCTTCACTTCGAAATGGCGCAAGCGGGACAACTGCGGTACCTGAACCTCAATACAACATTCAACTCCAGTATCCAGCTCAACTACAGACAGACGGAGTTGGCTTTCTGGACGGTGTACCTGCCCACTGTTATTGGCAGAATGCTGCCCACATACCGGCCTATCACTGAGGTAATGTAACTAACTGATGCCCTCGACTTCGTCCGCGTGGATTGAGGTTTTTTGGTTCCCGCTCTTCCCTCATAAAGCGTCCCTCTTTAAAGTTCCGGGATGAAAAGTAGCCTGTGTGTTATTCCAGACTATAATCTATCTCAGTGCCAAATGTCCAGATCCGTTCAGCCGTGCTGGCGTGATTGAGTAACAAACATCCATCCATTCACACTTACACATCTATAATATTAAGTAATAAGTATAGATTGACTTATCGTATTTCAGAACTTCTTTTTAAGGTGAAATTGACTGACATATCACAAATAGCTCAAACCTTTTCTGGATTAACCATTTATAAGCAGTATAGAAACAAATTAGGGGTATGGGCTATTACTGCCATACTGCATACTCGATAAGTTAAAAAGAATTACTTAACCGAATGTAAAACATTAACTCATTGATAAATCTTATTACAATTTAAAGGATTACTTAAAAGACGAGGAAGCTTGGTAATAATTTGATCAACGGCTCAGATGGTTCTGTAGTTTAAGATGATTTATGATATTCACCATATAATTTAATTTTAAAAAAAACCGGCAGAGTTGTGGGCTTCTCGGACCAGGGCGCGTTTGGAACCCTCGTAGCTTTAGTTTTAAGATACCGTAACTGATTATCATCATCATGTTTTAAGTTATTGGACGTCAATAACTAACTGGACAGTGCACGTAATTTGAATAAATAAATATTGATTGTATTGAAATTTTTGTGTTTCTTCAGACGTCTTATAATATTTATTCCAGTTCTGGTGGGAGCCTCAGCAACCTCTACAAATCGCGTTCTGGTCTGTTTCGAGCGTTTGCATCATGCTCATAGTTCTGCTGGTCGTTTTGTGTATGCTGTGGAGAAACGCTAAGAGGTAACATTTTTGAAATGAAACTTCTTTAGAATCGTTGATTTGAAAATTCGATGAATCGAAAAACTAAACGTAAAAGCGACACCAAAAAGAGACAAACATATTCATAATAGGATTCAAATAGTTGAGTTTTATGCCCTTAATTAACTTATAAGTAAGTAGGTAAAGTAATTATAGTTCTTGCAATGCACGAGTGCGCGTGACTCATAGTTGTGTTAAAATCCTATCTGCATACATTTTAATGCGTGTAAATGTGTGCGTGTGCGTGTTTGCGCGTACGATACACTTACGCAATGTGCACAAAACTATAAGTAATGTTCACGCGCACTGAATTGCAAGAACTATTACTATACTACTAACAGCTTTGTTACAAAATAAACAATAACTTTTAACAATATAAGCAAATATTGTTTGTTTAAATCAGTTACTGACTCTTTATATGATTAGAAGTACTGTCCCCATATCTAGTTATTAATATTAAGGACTACTTATAATATTAAGTACTAGCTGGTGCCCGCGAATTCGTCCGCACGGATTAAGTTTTTTTTATTCCCGAAGGAACTTCTTAATTTTCCTGGATAAAAGTAGCCTAGGTCCTACCCCGGGGTGTAACCTACCTCTTTACCAAATTTCATCCAAACCGGTTGAACAAATGGGCTGTTAAAGCAAAGCAGACAGACACACTTTCACATTTATAATATTAGGTATAGATGTTTAAATTAATTAAAACTAAAAGGTATTTCTATATTATGATGTTAATAGTGTGAGTCCTTGATATAAGCACAGATAATATTATTAAAGTTAACGACTTGAAATAGCTATTTACGCGATATCTCAAACCCGAGCCTGTAACTGATCTAGCTTACACTATGATTAAACATAACAAATAACAATCGATTTTGGTATAAATACTAACATAATTGACATGATTTAACATAAAATGTTACTAAAATCTTATTAATTTGAAATATTCATATAATTTGATAATAATTTACTAACTTTGGTTTAAAAAAAGACAAAAACTTAATATAGTTAAACACTGGTTTTTGCTTTAATACTAACCCAAATAATTGTTCCCGTACAGGGCGATTCCTCAAAAGTGGAGAATGGTACCGACTACGTAGGTGAATTTATGCTAACTTATTTAAGACATGGGTTTTGCAATGCATGGTGGTCGTACTTGCACTCAGGTTATCTGCTTATTAATTTTAAAGGCTTTCATATTTTTATGCAAACGCATGGTTAGAAAATAGTGCGCAATTGTTCAGCTTTCTTGTTATTTATGTAGGCTTTGGGTTATGAGTGCTTTAGTTTTATGAAATTCTAACTTAGTAGTTGATTTAGTAAATTCGATCCAGGCATATATGGATGAAAATTGAAACAGTATTCAATTTTTTTACATTTCAGCAAGTATTCAATACTAGCTGATGCCCGCGACTTCGTCCGCGTAGATTACCGCGGGAACTCTTTGTTTTTCCGGGATTAAAAGTAGCCTTTGTGCTATTCCAGACTATAATCTATCTCTAGACTCTATGCCAAATTTCATCCAGTTCTGTTCAGCCGTTCTGGCGTGATTCAGTAGGTAACAAATATCCATCCATACATCCATCCATCCAACTTTCGCATTTATAATATTTAATAAGATTATAAGTAACTAGATGATTCCCGCGACTTCGTCCGCGTGGATTTTTGTTTTTTGATTCCCGCGGGAACTCTTTAATTTTCCGGGTTAAAAAGTAGCCTATGTCCTTCCCGGGGATACAACCTGTCCTTATACCAAATTTCATCAAAATCGGTTAAACAGATACATTTTTTTGGTTCCCGCGGGAACTCTTCAATTTTCCGGGATAAAACGTAGCCTATGTCCTTCCCTGAGATGTAACCTATCTCTGTACCAAATTTCATCAAAATCGGTTGAGTAGTTGGGCCGTGAAAGCGTAGCAGACAGACAGACAGAGAGACAGACACACTTTCGCATTTATAATATTAGTATGGATATGTATAGATATACATTATATGATTATTTGTATTCTTACTAGTGTTGTGTATTTTTATGGGTTTATTCACCTGGAAATAGACGACTTATTAATAACATGACTAATGTTAAAACCTCCGATCATTGGTGACAGAGAAAACGAGCGCTACTACAATGGCGACATATTCATGGTGCCCGATGTAGAGGAGAGCGGCATAGACAACGCGACGCGCTCCAGAGACAACATCTACGAGTATAGAGATGTGCCCGTGAAGAGGCCGCACACGCCGGTAACTATTACCAGAACGGTGAGTGTTTTTTTTTTTCAATTTCAACTTTAATTTTCCTCGTCCTCCTCTGAAACTATAAATCGGATTGTGTGTGCTTTTTTTATTTGGCTTTCATTTACTTCAGCTCAGAGAACAGTGGTAGTTTCATCAAAATCGGTTTAGTAGTTTTCAAGATATTGACTAAGTGTGTGGTGGTTTAACTTTCAATGTTTTAGACATCCAAATTGTATGTATGTGTAGGTACTAGATGGGCCGTTTCATAGAAAAAAGTTGGGCGACCGACTTGTGGTGCATGCCCCTCACCTGTATAAGCCTGTCCTTGTCCCCGCCATAGCGCTGTCCCGCTTTTCAGACTAGATGGCGTTAGTAAAATAAGTCTACGTTCTTTGTCTGGCAGGGCCCGTCTGTGTAACTTGAGGTCGTTGGTTTTAGATTATCACTTGTTCACAGATAAGTCAGCCCCAAACCCTGCAATCGTCCCGCGCGCCGTCCGAAGCGTCCACGGAGTCAGCCATATCGCTCAAAGAGGGGGTCGTCTCTAAGACCCCCGACCCCCGCGTGCCCGCGCCCCTACCGCGAGCGAGGTCGCGCACCACACTAGTGCACGGGGTGCCTCAGACCACCGTGTGACTCCTGGTGTTAACCCCTTTTTAACTCTCATGGTTTGTTTCTAATGCTAAGATCTATACTTAGAGTGTTCTTTGAGTTGGCTCAGACTACTTGAGATAGACTTAATATTATTATTATTTATTATTTAAATCTTTATTGCACACAACAGAACGGAAATAAAAAAAGACATTAAAACTACGAACTAGGACTAAACAGTATGCAAAGGCGGTCTTATCGTCTAAGGCGATCTCTTCCAGACAACCTTTGGAGACAGGAGAAGAGAATACAAACGGGATGGTGCGCAAACTACAAGTATAATATATTATACATATTAACTACAACCAATACTACCTATATATATACGTTCTTAAATAAATGTTATACTATAAATTATAATATATATATAAATATAAAAATATGAATAAATAAAAAATAACATAGAATGACTGACTTTATGAATAACTACTGAAATAGGTAAAAATTCTTCAAACGACTTTTAAAAATTTTTAAGTGATTTGGAATGTCTGATTTCTGCCGGAAGAGAGTTCCAGAGTTTGGCGCAACTTACTGTAAACGAATTGCTATAAACTTATGTGAGTAAACTAAATCTATCTCGTTTTAACCATGTCTTAAGTCTGAGCAAAGTCAAAGTTCGCTCTATAGATCTCACACTAAGTTACACGACAATATTAGTGGGCCTGAGCTATATACAAGATTTGGGCAATCTTCAATCAATAAATTTTAGTCACTACAAGCGAAAAATTCCCGACGAAGACATTTTCCTCTATTTTAAGCCGGAAACATTCGTATGAAACTTTAAATATTGAAAAAAATCTTCATATCATAAATATTGACACTTTAAATAACGTAAACATTCTTATGACACTTTAAACAACGTGTATTGAATTGAATCAAATAATAGTATTTACTACCCGGACATTTGTAGTGATTATTTATGTAGTGACAGTATTTGCAAGGGGGAGCCCCTTACAAAATGGACATTCTGCGCGCGAAACTACAGCATTACTAGCTGAAGCCCGTGACTTCGTCCGGGTGGAATAGGTTTTTTTAAAGCGTCAAATAAGCGTAACCAACAAACAAACAGACTTTCGCGTTTATAATATGAGTATGATATGATAGTTAACTCCTGTACAAATTATAAGCATCTAATATTTCCCCTATTTTAATGGCGGAAATATTCTTACGACACTCCAAATATGCAGATAAAAAACGAATCGAAATGAAACGGCGTTAATTATCATCTCACAGGTTTAGTGTCTAATGTATGAGTGAGCGGGAATGATTACATCCGCCATTTTAGATTCGTGTATTAATCGGCATGCGGGTTGAGAATCTTTTTAAAAGTCACTGCTCTTGTGTTATGAGTGACTTTTTACAAGTCACTGCCCTTGAATCTAGTGTTAAAATGCACGGAAGATTTTTTTGTAACAACGCAGTCGCAATTTTTAGCTTTAATGTTGACTTAACAAAAAAAGTATAGCCCTCACTTCACTTGCGTTATCAATCTAATCTTACTAATATTATAAATGCGAAAGTTTGGATGGATGGATGTATGGATGTTTGTTACTCAATCACGCGCCAACGTCTGAACGGATCTGGCTGAAATTTGGCACAGAGATAGATAATAGTCTGGAATAGCACATAGGCTACTTTTTATCCCGGAAAATTAAGGAGTTCCCGCGGGAACCAAAAAAACCTCAATCTACGCGGACGTAGTCGCGAGCATCAGCTAGTATTTCAATAAATTAAAATCAATGGAGATTATTTAAACGCTGTAACTTTGTACACATATACTATTAGAACCTATGTGTTCATATTTTGATAAGGTTTATAAGTTTAATGACTTCGTATTCTTAGCAGCTATATTTTTTTAATTTATTTAAATTACGAAACACTTGTACTTATAAATCATTCCATTTATAAATTATAATTTTACCACCGTTAGTATATTTTAATGTTAATTTGTGCTTTACCTCATAATCAATTTTATTAACAATGTTGCCATTATAGACTGAACTGACTTGTAATTTTTAATACGGCAAAATATATTTTAAATCTATTCAAAAGGAGAACCTGTGGAGACAAATGACACTGAGCTTTATTTACTTACGGTTGATATTTGTATAATGGCATAACACAAATAGTTTTCTCATTACCACAAACAAATTACAACCGTATGGAATAGAAAATAGAGCTGAGTTTCAGTTGTTATCACATACGCACTATCAATCTGTAGTTCTGTGTCCCCCGTTCACTGTAATCTATGTTGTGGTTTGGATTACACCATGCATGAAATTATATTACGAGTGCTTATTATGGTTTAAATAGTATCTAAAAACAATCTTTATTCCCCCGACATAAAGTTCATTTTGCATTAGAAAAAGATGTCCGTAAAAACCGGTCTCGAAAGAGAACACTTCTACGAGTTGGTGTCCGTCGCATTGACATAGACTAGAATATTATAGAGTCGCCATACATGCCACAGCAATGCGAGCGAAAGGGACACCTTATCGTAGAAGTGTTCTCTTACGTGACCGGTTTTTCGTACATCTTTTTGTAATGCAAAATGAACTTTATGTCCGGGGAATAAAGTTTGTTTTTAGATACAGTTTAGACCATACTAAGCAACTAATTATATTGAAAGTAATTTATATACAAGTGTTCTCTTTCGAGACCGTTTTTTCGGCATGACTAAGCGTTGCAAATAGTATTAGTAGTCAATAGATAGTACAATGCCTATGAATAGCAGCAACAAAAGTAGTTGAACGCGACGGTCATTTAAGCAACAGACTTTGAGAGTGGAACGCAGAACGCCAGAACGGTGGCACAGATGCCTTAAGTTAGAAATATTGCAGTAATTGCGTTCTTAGCAGCTAAGTTACCAAGTGCTTTGGTTGTTTTACATTTAGTTGTAGTAAATAAGCACAGTTTATTAATGAAACAGTTCGGAAACAACCCTTCATTGCGTTTATGACGATTTGTTGTACTATGAGATGGGACCATTGTAGCAGGCTGTATGTTAAATTTTGACTGTTCATTTCTTTCCTAAATAACGTTTCGTTGGACTCGTCGCACGCTGTGCGAGTAAAACGCAAATAATTAGACATTGCAAAACGAAGACATGGTTAAATACTAAAATAGCACCACTCCAATGTCTATACATTCGTTTCTGAACTGTGAGATTGCTAAGCTGAGATGACGTATTTTATATGAGCGCTAGAGCTTGAAATAAAATTAATTTCGCAATTGTTCGCACCACATATTAGGGAAAAGCATATTTATTTATAAATATCAATACATCGTACAACGACGTATATTACGTCCTATTATAGGTATTTTTAAATTTAGATTTATATTTAAAGCAGCTGAACATTTTTGTAGAATTTTTATAACGATTATTCATTGATTTCGTATTATAATGTTCGTTTGAACGCAGTACACCTCTAAGAACTCGTGTCGCCGTGCCGGCGTCGCACGTGATTCGACGCTGGAAGTCAGCGCGACCGAAATCGAGCGATGTTGTTGGCACGCTACACGAACACTAATCCGTTTTTCTACATGAGCGACAAACGCGACACCGCGACTCGATACGACGCGACACTATCAAACAGTGGCCTAGCCTGAACCTTCACGTAACCTACGTTGTGGCGTAGACAAGTTTTGTCATTTTTTATTGCGACCCTTCTGTCGCTCACCTGGGACAACAGGTTATCCGTTATCCTACGTGTAGCGATTACGCGACACCGAGACTCGATACGACGCGACGCGACAGTATCAACCAGTAGCTCACCCTTCACGTGGCCTACGTTGTCGCGCAAGTTTTATCATTTTCTATGGCGTCGTATCACGTCGCGTTGCGTGGCGTCGCTTAGGACAACAGGTAACCCGAAATCAGGTAGCTAAAGTTTAGATAGGTAACTTAATATTATTGTAGAATTAATTAATTGTGTTATGTGTAAATGTTTGTGATCGTCCAACCGTCCGTTTATTACATACCGGGCCTTTACGCCTGCGCCTTGTGAAATTAATATATTTATTGGTATCATTTTTATTACCTGAAAAATAAATGAAATTAAGACATTACAGTGTAAATTTTATATTTAAAATAAACAATTATTTACAATAAAATATAGTTTTTTCTTCCGGAGAACCTAAATGAATCAGGTATCCATAAGTAACATTTATTTTTTCGTAATCCATTGCGTGTTGTCAATGCTCGCACTTGCATATCTCTGCTAGCGCGCGCACAGTGTACGGCGTGCAGGTGGGCCCGCACACGCGCTGCGCTTCGGGCGACGCGAGTGGTAGAAGTCTCCCGGGATGCTCCATTAGGTCTACTACGTAGTTCACTCTGAGGAGACCCGCTGGGAAGTTCAGCGGTTTGTCGTGCTTCTCATTCTGAAAAAAGATGGATATTTTTAATTAAAAAATGAGGGTAGAATGTTTTTTTATAAATGTTAAGTGATTACCGCCACCCATGAACCAGAGGAACCGCCAATGCGTTGCTGGCTTTTAAGAAATTTGTTTAGCGGCCCTTTGAAGAGCCCCATCGTGTAATCATGAGAGACCACAGAAGATGGGAGCTGGTCCCAAAATTTGCAGGTACGTGGCAGAAATTACCTTGAATAACAGAAGGTGGAAGAATTTTATGGTGGAGTGGATGATTGGTAAAATATTTTCAAGATTCTCGGAACGATTTTTTTTAACGACTGTCAGCAACTTGCAGTGACGTGCAAACCTAGGAGGCATAATTTCATTGCTTATCCTAGTTGTAATAGCCCAATGCCTATTTTTACTATGATCTGCCATGAGGTAGATTACTAAACTTCGCCTGGTTTCAAATCCTGGTCATACCACTGAATCTGGAATCAGTGGATTTTTCTGATTTCTTTTATATATTACCAAGTAACTTACTATAAGATACGTATAAGATTTAATTAATGTTATCTAAATAGAGTCACCAACACGTACGCTTGCGGCTTCAGGTATGCACATAACGCATTTCACACCTACAGGTGGCATAAGTTTTAAAATAAGCATACGACGTAAGACGTTTCTAAAATAAAGACTATATTCCATAAACGAAAGATCCAACAAAATTTAGCCCCCCTAATTAACAGTTAGATAAGGTTGAAGAACGGGCGTTGTTGTCGTAAGTTACTCTCCAAGAAATCAAATTAAAGGTTTATCTTTAAAAATTAGGTAAAACACATACGGGATCTATCTCAGGCACGGCGATCTCGCACCAGGCGTGAGCGCTCGAGCGCCTGTGTAGGGCGCAGGGCAGACCACAGCGGTCGGCTAGCACCTTGTATAGCAGGGCTCTCTCTAATTGACCACCGCACTTGATGTAGCCCAAACCTACTAGACAGGAGTTTAGCTCGTGCTGCAATGGAAGATTTCAAGTTTTTAAGCGTTTTTGAACGCTCGAGCGCCTATGTAGGGCGAACAATGTACGATGAACCTATGTACGAAACGTTTTTGTTTCACATTTCTGATACGAACGGATAAGGTCTAAAACTTTTGACTTGGGGAGTAAGCTGGTGAAAGCGTGACGAGAGCGTTACGAAAAGTGTGATCGGGCGAAGCCAACGGAAGATATAAATTGGTGAAGATAGAAAGAGAGAGAGTTACGTTTCGTATATTAATGTAGGAGGAAGAGAGAGAGGTGCGAGCGCAAATTTTCTTTCTCTCTCTCTCTCATAGCCAGTTATATTAAACCCATACCCCTTTGGTTTCCACACAGCATCGTACCGGAACGCTAAATCACTTGGCGGCACAAACTTGCCTTTACACAAGTTTAAGAAATCCATTAAATAAAATGCTCCTGAAAAAGCTTACTATACCGACTGTCGAAGATTATATAAATGATAAAAGAGCATGGATTTGACTCGCTCCAGCAATGCATAGGACTGCGGTTACTTTTGTATCTTCACATTAAAGCAATGTACGAAATGTTTTTGTTTCACATTTCTGATACGAACGGCTAAGGTCTGGAACGCTCTTCCGGCGACCGTGTTTTCTGCCAAGTATGACTTGAGAACCTTCAAGCTAAGAGTGAATAGGCATTTTCTAGGCAAGCGCGCTCAAACCTAGACCTCACCATTGCTTTTCATAAGCCTGTCTTATTGTCTTGCAAAAATAAAGGTTTATTCACCATCAAATCCGCTAAATGCAAGTCAACACTGGGCATGGAGCAGTCTTGCTCCTGCGTCAGTCCGCACATCTGCTCCGCTACAAACTCCCCCAGAAGTTGTGCGCGCTGCTTCAGCGAGGTGGACACTTCGTCACACTTGTCGCGGTACCTAATTGTAGGATATCATCATAATGCTTGTTCCCAAAAAAAATAAGGTCTTATATGTTTATAAGTTTGAGTTAAAGTCCCACAAACTTATATGCCCCCGATTGTGTAAGGAAATCGTGATCGATTGTCATACGTATAACTCGAACTGTTTTAAGAAGGTCATAGATGCCTGCACGTCAAAAAGAATGTATGAACTCCTTGTACAGTTCGAGTAATACGTTTTAAGCTGTCCATTAATGATTACGATTTGCCTCTGGCCCGGTGACAGCGTCGCAGTTAGCACATTTAAAGTTGCTAATAAATATTAAAATCCATACTTAATATTATAAATGCGAAAGTGTGTCTGTCTGTCTGTCTGTCTGTCTGCTACGCTTTCACGGCCCATCTATTCAACCGATTTTGATGAAATTTGGTACAGGCTACTTTGTATCCCGGAAAATTCAAAGGTTCCCGCGGGAATCAAAAAATTTATCTGTTCAACCGATTTTAATGAAATTTGGTGCAGGCGTAGGTTGTATCCCGGGGAAGGACATAGGCTACTTTTATTATCCCGGAAAATTAAGAGTTCCCTCGGGAATCGAAAAAACTTGGTCCACGCGGACGAAGTCGCGGGAATCATCTAGTATAAAATAAAAACACAAAGTAAACAGTCACAAAAATTTGTTCCAATTTTGGCCACCGGGCCAGATAAGTTTGTGGGAATGAGGACTGAGATATCTAGCATGGTTCTTAGCTGTATGTGACGGGAATCTATTCAGCAGTTTAAGGATTATCAACTATTTTCCCAGGGCGTGTTGGGATCTCAGACATCCATATTTTATTCGTGTTAATGTGACTGAGTTCTTTAGATTCTACTTCTTTGGAGTGGTGCTGTTATGAAGCGCAGATTGTTCGTCTTTCAGAAAAGGCGGACGTGGATTACGCAGACATGTTAAGGTTATGCTGATTACGTGTTTCACCTCTAACAACGCAGAGGTATCATTAGTAGGGGAGACCGGGTACAAAAGTAACGGCGGGTCGAAAGTAACAAATGCTCTGTAGGTTTATCCAATAGTCAAAACACTGCTTCGCTGCCGTCAGGTGCCGGGGGCGCCCCCCTCACTTGCATTCAGTCGCCGCGCGCGCCACGCGCTGTTAGGTTGTGTGAGAGACATACACGTGATTTCACTAATCAAAAGTAAGTTTTTTCACGTTTACTTATTTAATGTTTACGTAAATTTCAAAGGATGATATTTATATGAACATTCGTATATTATGTCAAGATAAGATTGATTGTACAGTGTTTCAATTCGTTTTTGTCTAGCACGTTCCGTTTTAAGGTTATCTTTCATGTTTTAACAAAAATGATGCAGGGTACAAAAGTAACATAGTCCTATGGGTACACAAGTAACATGTTACTTTTGTCCCCGCATTGATTTACTTACGTAATATCAATAATATACTAAATAATATATGTATAATGAACAATGTGTATGTTTATTTGCAGAATGCCGCGACAACGCATAAGACTCCTAAAGGCAAGGAAAATAGATCTGACGATGAAGATTGTTTCTGTCTTGTTTGTTTGGAACCTTTTAGCAATAGTCGACCAAATGAGCAATGGATACAATGTATCGAATGTAAAATGTGGTCACATATTGAATGCGTGAGGGATGATGCAAATTATGTGTGCCATAATTGCGAGTCTAATACTGAATTGTCTGATTAGAAAAAATGATAAGTATATAATATTTGCTCTCATTAATTAAACTAAAAATAAGTTCTAACGAATAGTTAATAATATTGTTTTGTTATGATAAAACATATAATTTCTGAGCATTTACAATGCAAATGTTTATTTGTGTTATTAAAACAATTTCCTAATAAATAATTTGTTGATTTAACATGTAATATTATATATTTAGGAAACAGAAGTGGAGTAAAGTGAAACTAAGCAAATATAACAAACCACAATTTATTCTACTAAATGATTTTAACATATCACAATTAAAATAATCAAAAAAGGAACACACTTAAATCTGAACACAATTATGACTCATTAAGAGTTTCACAATAACGCAGTTTACAGCTCGGAAGGTGACAAAAGAATGACCACGCGGTAATACAGAGAGCGCGTTTTATAGACGTTTATCCGATGGCGCCACTGTCTACAGGAGGTTAGGCTGATTCTCCTAATTCGGCCATCCTGCTCGCGCACCGTCCCGGCTGCGCTGTGGTCCAACGCCTTCATCTGGAGCGTCCACAGCAGTCTGGTGCACGGGCAGCCAAAAGACCTGCGCCTGCGTCATTATTACCACGGTCGGAATCTGTTGAGCAGATAGAAGGCTTAAGTACAACATCAAAGCTTCGCAGCCTTCATTCAACGTTACTCAATTGCAATAGAATTCGAAACTATTTCAGAAGTGTTCAAAAAAGAATTCAAAAGTACTGATATGTAATCAAACTTGAACATGTCACTATTTCTGTTAACTAAAGTTGAACAAATCCATGCGCATTTTAAAACACAAACTTTTGAACTCTCAAAATAAATAATAAAAACGAACAAGAAAAGGGCAGGGCTTTCATTTAGTTAATTAATTAAGCAACGGTCATCTTCTAGTGTCATTTTATCTTTCAAACTTCTCAAAGTCTGTCTCTGTGGACTTCAAAATAATAAAAAATGATAGGGCAAATCTTTCAAATTTCGCAAAGCTTAGAGAGATGTATCAAAATAATTAAAAAGATAAAATAGTAAAGGGCAAGGCCCTGTTACGAAAACTCCTCTGTGTCTGCAACCCGCCAGTGCGCCGCCAGCGCCATCATCGCCGCCATTGCGCCACCAGCGCGCCGCCAGTGCGCCATCAGCGCGCTGCCGCTTGGCCGCCAGCCACTCAGTACCGTGGCTCGTTGCAGAAATCTTTCTTGCGCTAACGCACCTACCCAAAACCATGGGTACCATTGTGATTTTCACAATGAACCGGGTCCACACCGGACCCGAGGTCGACACACACATTTGTGCTGCATCTCCCTGTCGGTGGTAGCCATCCTACCACCCACCTGACAGAGTGCTATACCACACTCCTCGCAGGTCTGCCGACATAACCTTCTTCTCAATCTGCCCACTACATACAACGCTGTCCGCTGTCATCCACTAGCCTAACAGAGCCTAAAGTAACCTAACCTAACATGTAAGCTTACATTTTGACCTAACAACTGAACTAATAAGTAGCCTAACGTTTGACCTAACAACTGACCTAACGTCTGATTAACGACTAACCTAACTTTACTAGAGAAAGCATGTAACTAAATTGGATGACAACAAGCAGAGCCATAGGCAATGTTTATGCAAATTAAGTTGAAAGTGTCTGTCACCGAAGAACGTGCCGCGTAGTCCTAAGCACGACTTCGAGGTACCACTCCAAGGCACCGCTCCAGGACCCCGCTCCAAGGCACCACTCCAGGGCACACCTCCAGGGCCCCGATCCAGGGCACCACTCCATGGCGCCAAACATGTAACAGAAATTAAAACCAAATCGTTATCACGAAACGACGTGATCATCGTGGCTATCCATACATAGCAGGTAGTCAACGCATAGTCAATTACCTTCACAAGCTCTCTGACTTAAAAGTTCATTACCAGCACAGTTACCAGTACCAGCACAGGTACCAACAAAATTATTTGACTGCTTCAGCAGAGCTCATACATACAAAGCCGATAGAACTCACAGAACCTGTGGAGCTCTCAATAGAGCTGGTAGAGCTCCAAGATACAGTAGCGCTGGTAGAGTACCAAGACACAGTAGAACTCGTAGAGAAACAAGAGACAGTAGAGCTGGTAGAGCATAACGAGTCAGTTGAGCTCATAGAGCAACAAGAGTCGGTAGAGCTGGTAGAGCCCTCACTAAAGGTCGCTCAACCATAGTACAAACTCACAGTTGTACCATGTCGAAACAACTTTGAACATTCAAAACATCAAACATCATCATCGATGAACACAGAAAATGAAGAAAGTTTACTCATACCAGTTATGTTCAACCATATCGAGTAGGCTAACGAGCAGCCTCGCGCACTATACAAGCACGCAGCCCTGCGCGACCAGTAGACGTGCAGTGTCACGCCTCACAGCGTGGCATACGAGCGCGCAGCATCGCACCCTAGGCGAGCGCACAGCCATGCGCAACCAGGAGCGCGCAGCATCGCGCACTAGGTGGGCGCGCATCCCTGCGCGACCAGTGGACACGCAGTGTCACACCTTAAGCGCGGCAGGCGAGTGCGCAGCAACGCGCACTAGACAAGCGCACATCCATGCGCAACCAGGAGCGCGCAGCATCGCGCACTAGGTGGGCGCGCATACCTGCGCGACCAGTGGAGACACGCAGTGTCACGCCTTAAGCGCGGCAGGCGAGTGCGCAGCAACGCGCACTAGACAAGCGCACAGCCCTGCGCGACCAGCAGACGCGCAGTGACGCGCTTCACACACGCGGCATGCGGGCGCGCAGCCCAGCGTGACCAGAACACCTCACACGTGGTGAGCGCCGAAGACGAAAGGAACATAGAACAGAAAATGAACCTGTGACCTGTAGGTCACAGCACACACGTCATGTCCATCACAGGTTCAGAGTACCTTTACGAGCAATTCATAGCATCGACGATCAATTGTCCTAACCAGCTGCCACTGTGCCTCATACATTCACAACTGAATTTTAACTTCATTGCACTTTATGTAATCCTTGTTTAGTGCGGATTACAACCATTTTGTTTATAAAAGCCTCGTATGTAAAATTACTAACGAGAAAAGATTCTGACAGGTAGGTATGTAGACTCGTAATCGATTTGTATGAAATCAAACTTTAACTATCCATGAGGGTAGATAAACAATACTTCTCTAATCAAAATAGAATGCAACATTCAACAACAAATTACGTAACCTGGTTCGGTAATATTAAAGAAAATAACCTGTAAAACTCAAGTTAACGTTTATCAGAACTATAAATATGTTTGCTCGTCCATACCTGACCTCAACAATTATTGTTTTGTGTACAAGCACTATTCCTTTGTAAAAGTATCACAGAAGCATTAACAAACCCCAAGGGATACTAGCGAGTTTAACAGGTTTTCTTAAACCGCTGCCTAACATCACGAATGCATCGCATCATTCGAAACACAGTGAGCGTTATTAAGAGACACTTTTTATAAACACAGCATGTTAAATAAAACAATGAAATCGTAAAGTAGGTAGGTAACAATTTTTACGTATCGTAATTCAATTCAATTCCCAGATGTTGGCTTTTAGCTATGTTTACGTATGAAACTTTAGAATTGCGGTTGGTTTGTGTCCGATCGTAACTAGGTCATGAGTTTTAAATAACAACCCTCATTTTAAAAACAAAAAACTAAATTACGCAATAACAATTTATCCGTACAGCATGTTTTAGCAAAACATTACTTTACGACTCAAAACTTAACAAACACAGAGGTTTCAAGTTATGCATTCAAACTTAGGGTATGAGTCACCTCTTTTTCACAAAAATATTTTTGTACCCGGTCGGTACCCACAAAGGTTCTACTTTTGAACAAGATGTTCACAAACTAGCATTCAGGGCGGTTTAGGGACTCAAATGTATGCGTTATGCCAATAACAACCACTGAGCCAACACAGCTTTCTAATTTAGTGGGAAATTATCATAAAATGGAAATCGCGTAAATACAATTGCGGTCTAAACCTTTTCTTAACACAATTAACAGTCAATTCAGTAACATGAATTACTGTTCATTTACTTTGTGGCTACGCTTGGTGGGTATTACATCCTTAAGAAAATAAATTAAATGGTCTTACCGATGTCGCATATTACGTCATATCACCAGAGGCTCGATGGTGTCATCACCTCACCACCATTCCAGGCAAATGCCAGGCGTAACACGGGAAAGCGCGCAGCACCGCGGCTCCGAGGCACGCAGCAAGGCACGACAGCGTGTCGCGCAGACTGAATTGCCCTCGTGAACGCTGCCCAGAGCGCCCACGTGGCATGCACAGTTGCACACCCAAGCGCACTCATGAGGCGCCTCAAGCACACGAGCTGTGCAACACCACAGCTCGGCCACACTCCGCGAGCCAGCGTTACCAATCACATGAAAACAAAACACAACTTTAGCACACAAATAAACACTGCACATTACGCGAGTCACCCTTCGAGAGATATCTTGATCGGTCACGTAATCAACTTTAAGCACTTTAAATTTGGGTATGTTCCTTTTTGGTTCATCTCGTATGTGGGCCTATTTAGCGGTCCTTTATCCCACTTCTGAATTTAGGAAACAGAAGTGGAGTAAAGTGAAACTAAGCAAATATAACAAACCACAATTTATTCTACTAAATGATTTTAACATATCACAATTAAAATAATCAAAAAAGGAACACACTTAAATCTGAACACAATTATGACTCATTAAGAGTTTCACAATAACGCAGTTTACAGCTCGGAAGGTGACAAAAGAATGACCACGCGGTAATACAGAGAGCGCGTTTTATAGACGTTTATCCGATGGCGCCACTGTCTACAGGAGGTTAGGCTGATTCTCCTAATTATATTAATTACAAGCCCCTTTGTCCTGTTACTTTCGACCCACAGCGTGTTACTTTCGACCTACCAACGTGGTCGAAAGTAACTAATGACGAATTTTTTTAAAGTCTCTGTGATTCATCCAAAATACACAATAATAAGGTAAATCAAGATATTAATATAGAGAGCTTGAACGGAATTTACATATGGCTATAATAATTTCGTCAAAATAATAACACCTAACCAGAAAGAAAGGCAAAAGTACTAAATGTTACGTTTGTCCCCGGTCTCCCCTAGGTAATATTGGGCTCATGTTGAAAATTTTGGCATTACTAAAGTATTATTTCTTTATTAGTTAAAGAAGTAGGCAACTTACCTAACTTCATAATGTGCGTCTTCTATTTCGAAGTAATGTATAGACTTGGCCCTGGAAAAAAGGAAAAGACTTTCGTTAGAATCGGTGCAAAAAATTTAAAAGAACTCTTTATTGGAAGATTTGTGGGGTTTGGTGTGGTGGCTGTGCATATTTCTTGCGTGGTGCCTTGCTTTTCCAGCATGTTTAGAAGCGGGAGATTGTCCACGTTGTACCACATAGATTTGTCTGTTTTAGCGGATTATAACTAAATTACGCTTCTTCAATACCTACTTAACACTCAATGTAGGACATACAAGTGTTCCCTATGTCATGTTATGACTCTACCACCGATTCAGAAAGAAGATTCTACTGAGAAGGACCGGCAAGAAGCTCAGCAGTTGCTCCTGTTCTTGTTCCATGTTTATCATGCACTTCCGCATAGTAACGCCTGCTTCTGTCTAACGGGTCGTAGTTATAAACTCACGGGTCGCCGAACCAGATGCGCAGGCGCAGCAGATAGTTGCGCAAGTTGACGTCGTCCGGTATGACGGGCATGCGCGCCGAGCCCGACACCGTCAGCCGAGACTCCGAGCGACGGTCTGGAATGTTGAATCAGTAACCATAGGCCCAATTGTCTAAGTAAATCTTTATTATTTACTAGATGATTCCCGCGACTTCATCCGCGTGGACCAAATTTTTTCGATTCCCGCGGAAACTCTTAAATTTTCCGGGATAAAAAGTAGCCTTCCCCGGGATACAACCTACCCCTGTACCAAATTTCATTAAAATCGGTTGAACAGATAAATTTTTAGATTCACACGGGAACCTTTGAATTTTCCGGGATAAAAAGTAGCCTATGTCCTTCCCCGGGATACAACCTACCCCTGTACTAAATTTCATTAAAATCGGTTGAACTGATAAATTTTTAGATTCCCACGGGAACCTTTGAATTTTCCGGGATAAAAAGTAGCCTATGTCCTTCCCCGGGATACAACCTATCCCTGTACCAAATTTCATCAAAATCGGTTGAACAGATGGGCCGTGAAAGCGTAGCAGACAGACAGACAGACACACTTTCGCATTTATATAATTAGTATGGAAGTATGAATCCTTTTTTAATGCTAAACTAGCTAATGCCTGCGACTTTGCGGGAAATAAGTTTTTCAATTTCCACGGGATATAGTATAAGTTTAGGTTAAAATAATGTTACTCATTAGCTTTATTTACTCATAGGCGAATTAGATCGTAACTTTAGTAGGGTACTAACTGTGTTAGTACTTTTCGATACATAAAAATAAAATAAAAAATCCCACGGGAACTCCTTAATTTTCCGGGATAAAAAGTAGCCTATGTCACTCTACAGGTCCTCTACTATACCCATCGATCACGTCGATCAGTTGCTCTGTTGCGGCGTGATTGAAGGACAAAACCAACAAACAAACACTCTTTCGCATTTATAACATAAGTATGCTAGGAATCAAATACTAGTAGGAGTTTTCTTGGGATAATCATGCGGTGGGTTCGCATGTCCTTCCGCATACGACTCGACTAAGAGTAGGTATTTAAACTCTTAGGTTTTCGTAACTATTATTATCAGATGTTAGTGATAATAAGCGGGACCGACGGCTTAACTGCTCTTCGAGGCATGGAGGAAACGAAAAGGTCAAATTTGAACCTCCAAATTTGGTTACCCATCCAGTTACCGACTTGGGTCAACGTTGCTTAACATTCGCAATCGACTGTTATCACAACTAAGCCACTCGTCCCTCGGAAAGAGTTCACGACTCACGACCCTTAGTACCTAATCCATACTATATAAAATTATAAATGCGAAAGTGTGTCTGTCTGCTACGCTTTCACGATGAAATTCAGTACAGTACAGGGATAGGTTATATCCCGGGGAAGGACATAGGTTACTTTTAATCCCGGTAAATTAAAGAGTTCCCGCGGGAATCAAAAAAACCTTAATCTACGCATACGAAGTCGCGGGCATCATCTAGTGAGGTATACGACGCAGAGAGGAGAGATGATAGGGAAGCAATCCCACTCACACGGAGACCGGATGTCGAGACCAGAGGCGAGGTCGTAAGCGGGCTGGTGGAACATGCAAAGGTATACAGGGTGTTTGTACGGGCCGGGCGCGGTGGATAACTCGTGGATGGTGGGGAAAGAGTCACCCAGACGCTTCTGCACGTAGAAACCCTCCTAGGACACCGGAAAATTATTAAAACCACTACCACTACAGCCCATTACCGTCCCACAGCTGGGCAGACCTCTCTCATAAGAGGGGAATAGACCTTAGACCCACCACGCTACTCCAATGCGGGTTGGCGGGCGTTAATGATAAAAACCGCGACCGACGGCTTAACGTGCTCTCCAAGGCACGGGGGTGCAATACCGCCAAATTCCTCAGATTCTTTTCGTGTCAGAAAAATCCAATTAGGGCCCGACCCGGGACTCGACAATCACCACTACTCGACTAAACAAAAGATACGGCCGTTTTTGCCATATTATGTTTTGCATATTTTAACACTTTTGGCGAGTGTTAAAATATCCGTACATAATATAATAAATAAATAAATATATATATATATATATATAAATCAAACCCTATAGGGTACCCACGTCCTGTTGACCTAGAATCATGAAATTTGGCAAGAAGCAAGGTCTTTTAGCACAAGAAAAATAGAGAGAATGCGCTCACTACGTACCGGGCTTGTTGAGTGTCCACCACGCTGAGAGTTGTCATCACAAGTGTCCACCAAGCTGAGAGTTGTCATCACAGATAGACACCTGTGTAAAGTCATTGATGTCCATTCGGCCGGTGTAGGCAAACTTGACGTCTGTAAAGCTAGAAAGGTTAAGTCGGCAGAATCACTCGTTTTATATCTCAAAATTTAGTGCTCATTTAGTGCTAATTTAGTGCTGATAACAGATATTTGGTGCTGTGATAGGTGGACTAAAAATGAGCACACTGCTAACTTTTAATTAAGCTAGCAGTGTACTATTCGTGACCGCGCTATGATACAGTTGGAGCGAGAGGGGCACATCAGCTAATAATTTAGTGCTCAATTAGTGCTGCCTGTACAAGCAAACAGATTTTTCGATTTTTTTTTTCAGTTTTTAAGTATAGATTACTGCTGACTTAACGACACGAGCAATCATAGAGCTAAAAGATGACTTTAAAATCGGTATTGGTGAAATTGAAAAGAGTTACTCATTAGTGCTCAATTAGTGCTGCCAGTACAGCAAAAGATTTTTTAATTTTTTTTTTTTTACTGCTGACATAACGACACGAGCAATCATAGAGCTAAAAGATGACTTTAAAATCGGTATTGGTGAAATTGAAAAGAGTTACTAATTAGTGCTCAATTAGTGCTGCCAGTAGGTACAGCAAAAGATTTAAAAAAAAAATTGTTTTTTTTTCTCAAATCAACTACTGCTAGTATAACGACGCCAGCAGTCGTAATACTAGCAGTAGTATTACGACTTTTATAGTATTACTACTATTACTACATTGACACGGGACTAGCATCACTCAATTAGTGCTGCCAGTACAGCAAAAGATTTTTGAAAAATATTTTTTTCAGTTTTTAAGTATAGATTACTGCTGACATAACGACACGAGCAATCATAGAGCTAAAAGATGACTTTAAAATCGGTATTGGTGAAATTGAAAAGAGTTACTAATTAGTGCTCAATTAGTGCTGCCAGTACAGCAAAAGATTAAAAAAAAAAAAAATTTTTTTTCTCAAATCAACCTTGAGTTTTTTTTTTTTAATATAATTTTTTTTTTCTCAAAATTTAGTGCTCATCTATTGCTAATTTAGTGCTGATATCAGATAATTGGTGCTGTGATAGGTGGACTAAAAATGAGAATACTGCTAACTTTTAATTAAGCTAGCAGTGTACTATTCGTGACCGCGCTATGATACAGTTGGAGCGAGAGGCACATCAGCTAATAATTAAGTGCTCAATTAGTGTTGCCTGTAAAAGCAAACAGATTTTTCGAAAACAAATTTTCAGTTTTTAAGTATAGATTACTGCTGACTTAACGACACGAGCAATCATAGAGCTAAAAGATGACTTTAAAATCGGTATTGGTGAAATTGAAAAGAGTTACTAATTAGTGCTCAATTAGTGCTGCCAGTAGGTACAGCAAAAGATTTAAAAAAAAAATTGTTTTTTTTTTTCAAATCAACTACTGCTAGTATAACGACGCCAGCAGTCGTAAGTCATCTTTTAGCTCTATGATTGCTCGTGTCGTTATGTCAGCAGTAATCTATACTTAAAAACAGAAAAAAAAAAATCGAAAAATCTGTTTGCTTGTACAGGCAGCACTAATTGAGCACTAAATTATTAGCTGATGTGCCTCTCGCTCCAACTGTATCATAGCGCGGTCACGAATAGTACACTGCTAGCTTAATTAAAATTTAGCAGTGTTCTCATTTTTAGTCCACCTATCACAGCACCAAATATCTGTTATCAGCACTAAATTAGCACTAAATGAGCACTAAATTTTATGATAAAAAAAAAATTATTTTTCAAATATCTTTTGCTGTACTGGCAGCACTAATTGAGTGATGCTAGTCCCGTGTCAATGTAGTAATAGTAGTAATACTATAAAAGTCGTAATACTACTGCTAGTATTACGACTGCTGGCGTCGTTATACTAGCAGTAGTTGATTTGAGAAAAAAAAACAATTTATTTTTTTAAATCTTTTGTTGTACCTACTGGCAGCACTAATTGAGCAACTAATTAGTAAATCTTTTCAATTTCACCAATACCGATTTTAAAGTCATCTTTTAGCTCTATGATTGCTTGTGTCGTTAAGTCAGCAGTAATCTATACTTAAAAACGGAAAATTTTTTTTTCGAAAAATCTGTTTGCTTGTACAAGCAGCACTAATTGAGCACTAAATTATTAGCTGATGTGCCTTTCGCTCCAACTGTATCATAGCGCGGTCACGAATAGTACACTGCTAGCTTAATTAAAAGTTAGCAGTATTCTCATTTTTAGTCCACCTATCACAGCACCAATTATCTGTTATCAGCACTAAATTAGCACTAAATGAGCACAAAATTTTGAAATAAAAAAATAAAAAAATATTAAAAAAAAAAATCTTTTCTCAAAGTTGATTTGAGAAAAAAAAAATTTTTTTAATCTTTTGCTGTACTGGCAGCACTAATTGAGCACTTATTAGTAACTCTTTTCAATTTCACCAATACCGATTTTAAAGTCATCTTTTAGCTCTACGATTGCTCGTGTCGTTAAGTCAGCAGTAATCTATACTTAAAAACTGTAATTTTTTTTTTCGAAAAATCTGTTTACTTGTACAGGCAGCACTAATTGAGCACTAAATTAACAGCTGATGTGCCTCTCGCTCCAACTGTATCGTAGCGCGGGCAAAAATAGTACACTGCTAGCTTAATTAAAAGTTAGCAGTGTTCTCATTTTTGGTCCACCTATCACAGCACCAAATATCTGTTACCAGCACTAAATTAGCACTAAATGAGCACTAAATTTTGAGATATAAAACGAGTGATTCTGCCGACTTAACCTTTCTAGCTTTACAGACGTGCAAACTTGGCGGAGGGATGGTGCCGGAATATCTCCTCCAGCGCCGGCTCCCACGCGCTCACTACGTACCGGGCTTGTTGAGTGTCCACCACGCTGAGAGTTGTCATCACAAGTGTCCACCAAGCTGAGAGTTGTCATCACAGATAGACACCTGTGTAAAGTCATTGATGTCCAGTCGGCCGGTGTAGGCAAACTTGGCGGAGGGATGGTGCCGGAATATCTCCTCCAGCGCCGGCTCCCACGCGCTCACTACGTACCGGGCTTGTTGAGTTTCCACCACGCTGAGAGTTGTCATCACAAGTGTCCACCAAGCTGAGAGTTGTCATCACAGATAGACACCTGTGTAAAGTCATTGATGTCCAGTCGGCCGGTGTAGGCAAACTTGGCGGAGGGATGGTGCCGGAATATCTCCTCCAGCGCCGGCTCCCACGCGCTCACTACGTACCGGGCTTGCTGAGTGTCCACCACGCTGAGAGTTGTCATCACAAGTGTCCACCAAGCTGAGAGTTGTCATCACAGATAGACACCTGTGTAAAGTCATTGATGTCCAGTCGGCCGGTGTAGGCAAACTTGGCGGAGGGATGGTGCCGGAATATCTCCTCCAGCGCCGGCTCCCACGCGCTCACTACGTACCGGGCTTGTTGAGTATCCACCACGCTGAGAGTTGTCATCACAAGTGTCCACCAAGCTGAGAGTTGTCATCACAGATAGACACCTGTGTAAAGTCATTGATGTCCAGTCGGCCGGTGTAGGCAAACTTGGCGGAGGGATGGTGCCGGAATATCTCCTCCAGCGCCGGCTCCCACGCGCTCACTACGTACCGGGCTTGCTGAGTGTCCACCACGCTGAGAGTTGTCATCACAAGTGTCCACCAAGCTGAGAGTTGTCATCACAGATAGACACCTGTGTAAAGTCATTGATATCCAGTCGGCCGGTGTAGGCAAACTTGGCGGAGGGATGGTGCCGGAATATCTCCTCCAGCGCCGGCTCCCACGCGCTCACTACGTACCGGGCTTGTTGAGTGTCCACCACGCTGAGAGTTGTCATCACAAGTGTCCACCAAGCTGAGAGTTGTCATCACAGATAGACACCTGTGTAAAGTCATTGATGTCCAGTCGGCCGGTGTAGGCAAACTTGGCGGAGGGATAGTGCCGGAATATCTCCTCCAGCGCCGGCTCCCACGCGCTCACTACGTACCGGGCTTGCTGAGTGTCCACCACGCTGAGAGTTGTCATCACAAGTGTCCACCAAGCTGAGAGTTGTCATCACAGATAGACACCTGTGTAAAGTCATTGATGTCCAGTCGGCCGGTGTAGGCAAACTTGGCGGAGGGATGGTGCCGGAATATCTCCTCCAGCGCCGGCTCCCACGCGCTCACTACGTACCGGGCTTGTTGAGTGTCCACCACGCTGAGAGTTGTCATCACAAGTGTCCACCAAGCTGAGAGTTGTCATCACAGATAGACACCTGTGTAAAGTCATTGATGTCCAGTCGGCCGGTGTAGGCAAACTTGGCGGAGGGATGGTGCCGGAATATCTCCTCCAGCGCCGGCTCCCACGCGCTCACTACGTACCGGGCTTGTTGAGTGTCCACCACGCTGAGAGTTGTCATCACAAGTGTCCACCAAGCTGAGAGTTGTCATCACAGATAGACACCTGTGTAAAGTCATTGATGTCCAGTCGGCCGGTGTAGGCAAACTTGGCGGAGGGATGGTGCCGGAATATCTCCTCTAGCGCCGGCTCCCACGCGCTCACTACGTACCGGGCTTGTTGAGTGTCCACCACGCTGAGAATTGTCATCACAAGTGTCCACCAAGCTGAGAGTTGTCATCACAGATAGACACCTGTGTAAAGTCATTGATGTCCAGTCGGCCGGTGTAGGCAAACTTGGCGGAGGGATGGTGCCGGAATATCTCCTCCAGCGCCGGCTCCCACGCGCTCACTACGTACCGGGCTTGCTTGTTTTCCACCATGCTGGAAGATAAATCAATTGTTATATATATTTGAAGCTATTGGATAGAAGCAGGCGTTATTTTGCAGAAGTCCTTGATAATGAAGGAACTATACTAAAGCTCGATGCCTTTACTCCACTGGTAGGTACTGTACAGCTTCAAATGTAAAGGATCTAGAAGTTTAAATTGCTTTAATCTGCGACAATAGGTAAATCTATTTGGTACAGTGTATATCTTGCGTATATAGCCCGCGATATTCACCATACCATTATCTTCTTAATACATATATAAAACAAAGTCGGGTTTGTTCAAACACTTATAAGTAACTCTAGAACGGCCGGACCGATTTTCGTGGTTTTTGATTTGTTGTATTTGTCTCTGTCCCAGTAGAATAGCAGAATAACTATTAAAAACATTGGAGAATTGACGAAAAAATAAAATAAAAGAAAAAACAATTTCCCTTAATTTTCCCTTAAAAAATGTTCACGGGTTTCGTAGTTGAGGACTTACCACTTAAAATTCGCGGACGAAGTCGCGGGCATCAGCTAGTATAATATAAAATACAGTAGTAAGTTATACTATCTTACTAGTGAATAGTGCCGAGCTCGAGGTAAACGTCAGCGCCTTCGTCTGTGACACTTGCGCAGATGAGCGTGCACAGAGCTGTGCGCAAGCCCACGTGCTCAAGCCGCAGGTTGCTCGAAATCACCTGGCGATAACACCCGGCTGAGTTTGTTGTGGGCTCTTTCTCAGAGGCTTAGCATGCGCACAACGAGATATCTCGCTACGAAAGCGAGATGTTGTCGTTGCCGGTTAATTAGGGTTCCGTAGCCAAATTTGGCAAAAACGAGATATCTCGCTACGAAAGCGAGATGTTGTCGTTGCCGGCTAATTAGGGTTCCGTAGCCAAATTTGGCAAAAACGGAACCCTTATAGATTCGTCATGTCTGTCTGTCTGTCTGTCCGTCCGTATGTCACAGCCACTTTTTTCCGAAACTATAAGAACTATATTGTTGAAACTTGGTAAGTAGATGTATTCTGTGAACCGCATTAAGATTTTCTTACAAAAATAGAAAAAAAACAATAAATTTTGGGGGTTCCCCATACTTAGAACTGAAACTCAAAAATTTTTCTTTCATCTAACCCGTACGTGTGGGGTATCTATGGATAGGTCTTCAAAAATGATATTGAGGTTTGCAGTATCATTTTTTTCTAAACTGAATAGTTTGCGCGAGAGACACTTCCAAAGTGGTAAAATGTGTGTCCCCCCCCCTGTAACTTCTAAAATAAGAGAATGACAAAACTAAAAAAAATATATGATGTACATTACCATGCAAACTTCCACCGAAAATTGGTTTGAACGAGATCTAGTAAGTAGTTTTTTCTTAATACGTCATAAATCGTAAACCGCAATTTACCTTTCATTCAATCAACTCAAATATTTAAAAAAAACATTCAATTTAAAACTTACTACAGGTTTGTACGGAACCCTCGGTGCGCGAGTCCGACTCGCACTTGGCCGGTTTTTTTTCGTTTACCCTAACAAGCACAAAAACATGTCGGCCGAGTTTGTTGTGGGCTCTTTCTCAGACCAGCAGGCTTAGCATGCGCACAACGATATATCTAGCGACGAGAGAGAGTGATGTTATCGGTGCCGGCTAATTTCTCGTTACAAGAATAAAATAGTCGTCATATAAGGGTTCGTAGAGAAAAATACCACAAATAAGAAATAAATACTTTTATCTCTACTTTTGACATAACGAGACAAGTAACTTAGTTTGTGTGACTATACGTAGTGTAGGTTAATATATATTTTTTATTTATCAACGCTAAATCGTAATTCGAACCTTTTCACCTTGTTTCGATGTGAATAACTCCTTGGCGACGTCTTCCTTCATGAGCCCGCTCAGAACTGTACACGTCATTATTTTCAAACATGTGTCGATGCGCTGAAAATGCATTGAACAATAATTGAAATATTAGAAAGAGTATAAAATTCGTCCGTTATCGATTTAGATATTTGTAATCTAGTGAACTCGGACGATAAAAGCGCATGGATTTGACTAGCTGCTTGGGACTGCAGTTACTTGTATCTTAATAATGACTGTGACTTTTGATTGAAAAGATAGTTGCTCTTTTCAAAGTTGCGTTTAGGTATACCTGTACCTGTATGAGTTAGGTGGCTGTGGGAGAGGGGTATACCTGCAGAATGTTGAGCAGCTCCTGCATAAAGTCCGCGTTGAGCATGGCCCGGGTGCTCACGTGGTAGTTCTGTAGGTTGATATAACACTGCACGGCGAGACGCTGCGCCTCTATCGGGTTCACTAGGACTGGAAATCATGTAAGGGACGCTTGGTTAAAAAAACGGTATACAAAACGTAAGAAACATAATATATGAAATCACGTTCGAATAACTTTAGCGGGGCGAGAGGAGAGTGCCTTGTCATTTTTTTGACACTAGTGCATGAAATTATCGATCACTCGATGATGCCCGCGACTTCGTTTGCGATGGATTAAGCTTTTGTATTCCCGCGGGAACTCCTTAATTTTCCGGGATAAGAAGTACCCTATGTCCATCCTCGGGATGCAAACTATCTCTATACCAAATGTCATCAAAATCGCTAGAATAGATGGGACGTGAAAGAGTAGCACACAGACAGACACACTTTCACATTTATAATAGGGAGGACGAGCAGCGGCCTAGTTTCGACAACGTTGACCAAAGTCGGTAACTGGATGGGTGATCGAATTTGGAAGTCCGAATTTGGCCTTTTCGTCTTCTCCGTGCCTCGGTGAGCACATTAAGCCGTCGGCCCCGGTTATTATCACTAACCACTACTGCTGGGCACAGACCTCCACTCTCATAGGAGAGAGGTAATCAGAGCTTAGACCCACTACGCTGCACAAATGCGGGTTGGCGGGTTTTAACGACTATTATCAAGTTAGTGATTGGTGAAGGATAGTCCGTTGAAGGACGACAGAAAGTCTTGAAGGTAAGATTAAACTTTCCTTTAATGGTCAACGATACTATAAAAATGATTTTTTTTTAACCACTACAAGTCAGTAAATATGCGGACTGTATATAATAAACAGTAAGTAATGTGCACAGTTGCTGCGTATGGATGCAAATTCGCAAGTGCCGGAGTGCGCAATGTTCCGCGCCCGCTGCCCGCGCCCCGCGCGTCGTATACCAGTTGTGAGGCGTAGTCTCCAACAGTGATAATAACCGGGAACGACTGCTTAACTCTCCGAGGCACGGGGGTGAAACACCGCCAACTTCCTAACTCCGGGCTAGCACTGAGAATTTCTACTCAGAAAAACCCAATACTTAATAGGCATGATGACTGATTTTGAAAAATGGTCAGATTATGTTCGGAAGTATCTACTATTTCGAAAAAATATCTTATTTCAGTAGAAAAATAAAGTTTGGTAGATAAAATTAGCATTTGAAATTTAAATTTTAAAATTCACGCCAAAACGTTCGGCGGTGTCATGGCGTCGTTGTGACGTCACTGTTGTTTTTACCAATGTACTCTGTGCAGTGTGCAGCAAGCAATAGTGTGATTTTCAAAGCTCGAAAACAAACAATTGTGACGTCATTCGCTTCTTTGTGTTTTATGCAATATGGCGGATTGCTGTATTTTATAGTTTTATTTTATCAATATAAATAGCAATCTCACTCGAAATAGAAAAATAAATACGTTTTTTATAATCCATGAATCCTATTTCATTAGATAAATTCATAAGTTCATTGATTCTTGGTTACTGTCATCATGCCTATTATGGCCAAACCCGTGACTCGACAAATATGCTATCCACTAAACCAACGACGTTACGTATAACCGAAGAATAAATTTGAAATTTTGACTCAAGTTTTATACAATTTCTGTCAAAGTAGTAGTTCTCTGGGTTACAAGGATAACCCGGCGTTGCTGCAAGCGCGCCTAACAAGGTCTAAATTTTTTGGGCTATACTTGAGGTAAGTTTTTTCTTTAATTAACTAACACTTCTTGTTGATATTCCTCAACGAAGCGAAGGTCTTTGGCTCGATAAGGCTGAAGGCGGCTTTAGGTATGATGCGGCAAAGCTCAGCTAAGGCGCGTAGAGAATTCATGCGGATGTAGAACCATACCGCTCCGTCGTCACTGAGTATAGCTGTACAGACAAAATATTAATAATTTAATCAATTCTACATAGGTACATTAAAGCGCTTCGCTTGTTGGTATCAGACATGCGCACGGCGGCCGGCAGCAGCTCGGTCATATTGGCGACGCCCATGGCCGCGTCAGCTAGTATGGTAATAACTTACCGCAAAGCGCCTCAATGATGTTGGTATCAGACATGCGCACGGCGGCCGGCAGCAGCTCGGTCATATTGGCGACGACCATGGCCGCATCAGCTAGCATGGTAATTATTTATAACTTACCGCAAAGCGCCTCAATGATGTTGGTATCAGACATGCGCACCGCGGCTGGCAATAGCTTGGTCATATTGGCGACGCCCATGGCCGCATCAGCTAGTATGGTAATAACTTACCGCAAAGCGCCTCAATGATGTTGGTATCGGACATGCGCACAGCGGCTGGCAATAGCTTGGTCATATTGGCGACGCCCATGGCCGCATCAGCTAGTATGGTAATAACTTACCGCAAAGCGCCTCAATGATGGTGGTATCAGACATGCGCACGGCGGCCGGCAGCAGCTCGGTCATATTGGCGACGCCCATGGCCGCATCAGCTAGCATGTTAATTATTTATAACTTACCGCAAAGCGCCTCAATGATGTTGGTATCAGACATGCGCACCGCGGCTGGCAATAGCTTGGTCATATTGGCGACGCCCATGGCCGCATCAGCTAGTATGGTAATAACTTACCGCAAAGCGCCTCAATGATGTTGGTATCGGACATGCGCACAGCGGCTGGCAATAGCTTGGTCATATTGGCGACGCCCATGGCCGCATCAGCTAGTATGGTAATAACTTACCGCAAAGCGCCTCAATGATGGTGGTATCAGACATGCGCACGGCGGCTGGCAATAGCTTGGTCATATTGGCGACGCCCATGGCCGCATCAGCTAGTATGGTAATTATTTATAACTTACCGCAAAGCGCCTCAATGATGTTGGTATCAGACATGCGCACCGCGGCTGGCAATAGCTTGGTCATATTGGCGACGTCCATGGCCGCATCAGCTAGTATGGTAATAACTTACCGCAAAGCGCCTCAATGATGTTGGTATCAGACATGCGCACGGCGGCTGGCAATAGCTTGGTCGTATTGGCGACGCCCATGGCCGCATCAGCTAGTATGGTAATAACTTACCGCAAAGCGCCTCAATGATGTTGGTATCAAACATGCGCACAGCGGCTGGCAATAGCTTGGTCATATTGGCGACGCCCATGGCCGCATCAGCTAGTATGGTAATAACTTACCGCAAAGCGCCTCAATGATGTTGGTATCGGACATGCGCACAGCGGCTGGCAATAGCTTGGTCATATTGGCGACGCCCATGGCCGCATCAGCTAGTATGGTAATAACTTGCCGCAAAGCGCCTCAATGATGTTGGTATCAGACATGCGCACGGCGGCTGGCAATAGCTTGGTCATATTGGCGACGCCCATGACCGCATCACCTTGTATGGTAATAACTTACCGCAAAGCGCCTCAATGATGTTGGTATCAGACATGCGCACAGCGGCTGGCAATAGCTTGGTCATATTGGCGACGCCCATGGCCGCATCAGCTAGTATGGTAATAACTTACCGCAAAGCGCTTCAATGATGTTGGTATCGGACATGCGCACAGCGGCTGGCAATAGCTTGGTCATATTGGCGACGCCCATGGCCGCATCAGCTAGTATGGTAATTATTTATAACTTGCCGCAAAGCGCCTCAATGATGTTGGTATCAGACATGCGCACAGCGGCTGGCAATAGCTTGGTCATATTGGCGACGCCCATGGCCGCATCACCTAGTATGGTAATAACTTACCGCAAAGCGCTTCAATGATGTTGGTATCGGACATGCGCACAGCGGCTGGCAATAGCTTGGTCATATTGGCGACGCCCATGGCCGCATCAGCTAGTATGGTAATAACTTACCGCAAAGCGCCTCAATGATGTTGGTATCAGACATGCGCACGGCGGCTGGCAATAGCTTGGTCATATTGGCGACGCCCATGGCCGCATCAGCTAGTATGGTAATTATTTATAACTTACCGCAAAGCACCTCAATGATGTTGGTATCAGACATGCGCACCGCGGCTGGCAATAGCTTGGTCATATTGGCGACGCCCATGGCCGCATCAGCTAGTATGGTAATAACTTACCGCAAAGCGCCTCAATGATGTTGGTATCAGACATGCGCACGGCGGCTGGCAATAGCTTGGTCATATTGGCGACGCCCATGGCCGCATCACCTTGTATGGTAATAACTTACCGCAAAGCGCCTCAATGATGTTGGTATCAGACATGCGCACAGCGGCTGGCAATAGCTTGGTCATATTGGCGACGCCCATGGCCGCATCAGCTAGTATGGTAATAACTTACCGCAAAGCGCTTCAATGATGTTGGTATCGGACATGCGCACAGCGGCTGGCAATAGCTTGGTCATATTGGCGACGCCCATGGCCGCATCAGCTAGTATGGTAATAACTTACCGCAAAGCGCCTCAATGATGTTATTATTATTATTATTATTAAACTCTTTATTTGTACCACACATAACAAAAGTAAAATACAGAAAAACATAAAATAAAACAAAGAAGTACAAAGGGCGGCCTTATTGCTAAGTAGCAATTTCTTCCAGGCAACCTTATAAGGAGAACACAAGGAAACAAGACTGCAGGTGGCGCAAAATTATACTAATATACTACATACAAAAAAAATACATAACAATACATAGACAACAATACACAAATATCTTAATACATACAATGCATACATATATTATAAACTAATAAATATTATTATACATATAAATACCATAATATGAACTTAAATATACAATTACATACATATACATACAATAAAATTAAATATAAACTAAAGTCGTCTTCAATTTGCAAGGTAATACGTCCTTAGAGCATTTTTGAACACTCCCAGCGATTTCGACTGTCTTATATTCAGTGGGAGTGCATTCCACAGTTCAATTGCCTGCACAGTGAATGAATTTCCAAAAAATTTGGTTTTATGTGAAGGCATTTTCAGAGTAAGCGTTCGACAAGTTCTCATGTCTGACTGCACCCCAATAAATTGAAACTTCTCTTTAAGATAAGAAGGAGTTTTTAGGTGAAATAAAACACAGTACAGAAGAGAGAGAACATGCATATCCCGGCGACGGCGAATAGGGAGCCACTTGAGCTTTTGGCGGAATTCAGATACGTGGTCATATTTGCGTAAGCCAAATATGAACCGAATAGCGAGATTTTGAAGTCGCTCAAGTTTGTTAAGTTGGTCCTGGGTCAAATTAAGAAAGCTTGCATCACCATAATCGAGAATAGAGAGAAGGAGAGATTGTGCTAACATAACTTTGGTTGGAATTGGCAAAATATTGCGCAATCGGCGCAGCGAGCTCATGACAGCAAATGTTTTTCTGCTAATTTCCTTAACCTGTACAGACCAGGATAGTTCAGAATCTAAATGTATACCGAGATCTTTAACAGAGGCGCAGTAAGGTATAGAAACACCATTAAACACAATCGGCGGGAGGCCTTGCAAATCAACTCTGGAAATGAACCCTGGACTGCCAATAATAATTGCCTGGGATTTGGCAGGATTCACACAAAGCCCATATTGTTTACTCCACCCAGAAATGGCAGCAAGGTCACTATTTATGGCAGAAATGGCCGAACCAAGTTCCTCCAGAGGTGCAGACCGATAAATTTGGATATCATCTGCATACATGTGATAGAGAGAAGAGATATATGGAGTAATAGAATTAATGAAAATAGCAAATAATAAAGGAGACAACACGCCACCCGAGGTACCCCGGCCGTCACATCACACCACGACGAAAAGGTCTCGTCGATTCGAATGCGCTGACGACGACCATTGAGGTAACTCCGAAACCAATCAATCACCGACGGGGCCATGTTAAAAGATGAACGCAACATACTCAGCAAAATATCGTAATCCACAGTATTAAATGCATTGCTAAAATCAAGCAACGTTAAAATTGTGAGCTGTTTATTGTCCATTGCCCAACGAATGTCATCGGTAACCTTGACTAGCGCTGTAACCGTACTATGACCAGGACGAAATCCAGATTGCAAAGGACTGAGAAGACAGTGCTTATTAAGGAATAGACTTAGCTGCTGATAGACTAACTTCTCAAGAACTTTTGAGAGAAATGGTAAAATAGAAATGGGACGAAAATCATTTACAGATGATGGTTTTAGTTTTTTGGGAAGAGGAATAATTTGTGCATTCTTCCATGCATCGGGAAATTCGCTGGTGCTAATAGAGCAATTCAAAATGTGGGTAAGAATAGGAGAGACAACGTCAAGGATAGGAACAATCATATTACGGCTGACGCTGTCAGTACCGATAGCATTCGATGAGATAGACAATACGTTCTTCTTAACATCACACTCGGAGAATGACTCGAAACGAAATGGCAGAAAGTCAGGAGTTGATGATGATGAAAGAATACTAATAGTGCACTGTTTTTCGTCCCTATCAATTACATCACAAGTAGAAAAGTGTTTATTAAGGAGATCAATATCAATATTAATAGAAGGTTTATGGGATGCTTTACCTACTCCAAGTGACTCGAGAAATTTCCAGGTTTTAGCAGTATCGCCATGTTCGACTGACTGATGTATGTGGCGTCGTTGAGCATCTCTACACAATGTATTACAGCGATTCCGAGCTTTATGGTATTTGAGCCGGTTGGCGTCGGAGTCATTTAATTTAAATTTAAATTTGGCAGAATTCTTTTTATCCATGGAGATTTTAATCTCGTCCGATAGCCACGGGGCTGGTAAATGTTTTATTTTAACTGGTCTTAAAGGAGCATGCGTATCGTAGAGCTGTGTCACCAAGGCGTTAAAAATGTCAACTTTACGGTCAATCGGTTCAACACCCCTGATAGCATCCCAGTTTAAATGCTTAGCGTCATCGCAAAGACGACCCTTGTCAATCCCTCCAAAGTTACGCTGCAGAAGAATTCTCGATTTGGTTTTAGGAGGACGTAATTTGTACGAAAGATAAATCAAATCATGATAAGAGAAAGCGTCAGCCGAACACTGCCCATGCTTAAAGACGAAATCCGGAGAAGAGACCATAATTAGATCGAGAAGAGAGGGAGTACAGCCCGGAGAGAAGTGAGTAGCAGAGAGGGGTAGGACATGTAAATTACAGGAATCTACTGCAGCCAAAAGTTTCTTGCTCCGATAATCGTCCCTGAGTAAGCAGGTGTTAAAATCTCCCATAATAATAATTTGGCTGTACGAGGGAACTACCTTTTCTAATAAATTTTCAAAGGAATGAAAGAAATTAGGTTGAGAGGGAGGAGAATAAAATACACCAAGAAGGATTTTAGTATGTGATAATGAAACTTCCACTAATAAGTGCTCGGCCGCATCGGGTTCAGGAGGCTGTGAAGACGAACTAACAATAGCGAAAGGAAAGTGAGATCGCAAGTAGATCGCTACTCCACCACCTCCCTTACCAACACGGTCATTGCGAATAAGTCGAAAACCAGGCAGCGAATATGACGTTGAGGGTAAGCAGGTTTTAAGCCAGGATTCGGAGACTAGAATAGCATGTAAATTGAGAGATTCAAAAGACGCAAGCATGTCAGGATAATGAGCCGGGATACTTTGTGCGTTTATATGAACGACATTGAAGTTTTTCATACAGTCTGAGAAACAAGAATCTAAGGTAATATCGAGTGGAAGGAAAGATGTACTGTGAAAACTAGCATCACTGGACAATTCACCACTAGACGCAGATTGAAAAAGATCACTATCTATGTCCAAGCTGGAAGACGACATAAAATAATATATAATATATAAATATAATAAATAATAACTAAGTAGTTTATAAAAAAAAAAAAAAACAATTAAAATAAATATACAAAGACTTAACTTAGTGTTTTCTAAGATTACTAACATAATCTGCCAGCTGCTCAACAAATAGATTTTTTACAAGAAGAAAAGTAAAACATTTGAACAGAAAATAACACATAAAAAATAAAAATAAAAATAGCAAAACAAAAACAGATTTAACAAAATCACCAACAGTGTGCCGCAAGCTTTATATGCACAACACAAGAATGATAACTTTCAAATTTCTAAACGATTAACGAATTGAAACGTCAATGTCAGTTGCGTTATGTCATAATATGTCAATAACGTACTTTCAAAACAATTCAATAAATTTCGAATTTACCTTCAAGTTTGTTACTCAAAATCAACAAAAATAAAAAAGCGAAGAGGTAAAACATACAATCATAGCTATACAATAATTCAGATACAAAAAGGCTTAACAAGTAGCCGCTACGGCACACCAAGAGGGACACTATAACATTGAACCAGTAGAGTTCACGTTCTATTTCTTGATCACTCTCTTGACACGAGGGTTGGCGCTTCTGGAATCCTTTGGAGCCACAGCAGTAGCCGCAGACACAGGCGCGCCGGAAGACCCAGATACAATCTGAACAGAGGCCGGAATTGCGTTCAACTCAGATATAGTGGTGATTCGATGCCTTTTCCCATCTGAGTCGAGCACCATGATGTTGCCCTCTCTGGTCCAGCACTTAGCTACGCCGAATCGCTGCCGCGCCGCCAAGAACGTCTTGTGGCGACTTCTGATGAGAAACTCAGACAAGGTCAGCCCGGTGCCCTTCAAGCCTGTTTTAGCCGACCAGACTTTGTCCCTCAATGCCAGCTCTTTGAATTTTATAAGCACAGCCCGAGGCTTATCATTACCAGCCCGACCCAACCGATGACAGCGGGTTAAGGAATCTGGAGTAAGCTGTGGTAACCCAAGGTGATGTTGGTATCAGACATGCGCACGGCGGCTGGCAATAGCTTGGTCATATTGGCGACGCCCATGGCCGCATCAGCTAGTATGGTAATTATTTATAACTTACCGCAAAGCGCCTCAATGATGTTGGTATCAGACATGCGCACGGCGGCTGGCAATAGCTTGGTCATATTGGCGACGCCCATGGCCGCATCAGCTAGTATGGTAATAACTTACCGCAAAGCGCCTCAATGATGTTGGTATCAAACATGCGCACAGCGGCTGGCAATAGCTTGGTCATATTGGCGACGCCCATGGCCGCATCAGCTAGTATGGTAATAACTTGCCGCAAAGCGCCTCAATGATGTTGGTATCAGACATGCGCACGGCGGCTGGCAATAGCTTGGTCATATTGGCGACGCCCATGGCCGCATCACCTTGTATGGTAATAACTTACCGCAAAGCGCTTCAATGATGTTGGTATCGGACATGCGCACAGCGGCTGGCAATAGCTTGGTCATATTGGCGACGCCCATGGCCGCATCAGCTAGTATGGTAATAACTTACCGCAAAGCGCCTCAATGATGTTGGTATCGGACATGCGCACAGCGGCTGGCAATAGCTTGGTCATATTGGCGACGCCCATGGCCGCATCAGCTAGTATGGTAATAACTTGCCGCAAAGCGCCTCAATGATGTTGGTATCAGACATGCGCACGGCGGCTGGCAATAGCTTGGTCATATTGGCGACGCCCATGGCCGCATCAGCTAGTATGGTAATTATTCATAACTTACCGCAAAGCGCCTCAATGATGTTGGTATCAGACATGCGCACAGCGGCTGGCAATAGCTTGGTCATATTGGCGACGCCCATGGCCGCATCAGCTAGTATGGTAATAACTTACCGCAAAGCGCTTCAATGATGTTGGTATCGGACATGCGCACAGCGGCTGGCAATAGCTTGGTCATATTGGCGACGCCCATGGCCGCATCAGCTAGCAGGTCCACGTTGGAACTGAGCAGTTGGTGACAGAACACCAGATCAGTGCCGGTTTGGTACAGCGCCTGGTATGGTTAACAGACTTACACTCTTTTATCAAACACTGGGCAAACCAAACGTGTGACAAAGCATTTTTCGTAATATACGGTGTCGCTTGAATCTTGTCATATATACGAGTAAAAGCTTATTAAAAAGCTTATTATACTGTTGAAGATTATGTCAATGATAGAGGAGCATGGATTTGATCGCTCCAGCAATGCTAAGGACAGCGGTTACTTATGTACACATTAATATAATAATTATTGTAAATGAATTATTTAAAAAGAGCAACCACCGAGTTTCTTGCTGGTTCTTCTCGGTAGGAATGGCATTCCGAACCAGTGGTAGATTCACTTGACGATTCTAAAAGACTTGTAAAAGTTTAATTGAATAAAAAACATTTGATTTGATATGGAAATTCGCTTCGCTTCCATATTTTTATATGATGATGCTTCGACACGCATTCGGTTCGCCTAGTGTTTGACCAGAGCTTTAGAATATACTAGCTTATGCCCGCAACTTCGTCCGCGTGGATTAAATATTTTGCGGTTCCCGCGGGAACTCTTCACTTTTCCTAAAGTAAAAAAAAGTAGCCTATGTGTTATTCCAGACTATAATCTATCTCTGTGCCTTTCATCACAATCCGTTCAGCCGTTATGGCGTTCATTTATCATATTAGTATAGATAGGTTTAAACTTACATCTCTCCCATTAGAATTAAAGGACATCTTAGTGAGAACAGCTAGGCAATGGGGCTTCATAGCAGGCAAGGCCATCTCGAGGTAAGCCAGTAGTCGCAGAATACAGCCCGACTGGTACAGATGGCTCGAGTTCTCTTCAGTCTCCACGTAGTTACGTAACACGCCCAGCACTTGGGTGTGGACGTCGCGGAATTCGTAGGACTGTAGGAATGATAAAGGAACTTTTTCTGCATGTGTATTCTTTTAAATGTTAACTGTCGAATGAAGAACTACGCAAAATTTTACAACCAGGGGCATTTTATTATGGACTACTTAGATGATGTCCACGACTTAGACACGTGGATTAAGGTTCGGTAGGAAATCTTTGATTTTCCATTTCAAGGAAGAAAAAGGAGAAGGAGGGTCATTTCCCGGAATAAAAATTGTCTCCATGCCAAACTTACGTGGTCTTACCTCCAAAATATCGCAAAGGTCCAGCACGCCAGTAGAAGCGCGGAATGTCCTCTGCACATTCTGGTCCTTGTACCGACATATCAGCTGGTCCACAGTTTTCAGCGCCGCGTGCTGTATCGCCAGGTACGCGCTCTGCATCAGAGCCAGGATGGACGGCCAGCTGAACTGCTGGCTCTTTGTTACCTCCGAAGCGCATATGGGGTCTTCCAATAAATTGCTTAAGGTCTGGAAAAATAGTTGAATTTGGGCTTGGCTAGTGATAAATCGAGCGAAATTCCATGCGCGGATTCTGATATGAAATGTTTGTCGCCTTGTCTGCGACAACAAGAAAGTTAAATACTTATAGGCTTATGTTATACCTTCTGCAAAACATGTTAGTATTGCAAAATATTCAGAGAATAATCGGTTATTAATTATGAATTAGGAGGTAAGTATTACCTATATACCGAAAAGCTTTATGCCTACATATTTTTTATACTAGAGTTTGCCCACTACTTGACTTTGTCCGCTTGGTGAGATTTAAAAAAACTGTGAAAAACATTCTTGAAAATTCGATGGATTCTGAATTTTCAAAATGGATTTTTGAAAATTCAGAAAACAGATCAGAAACAAGATCAGAAACGTCGAGCAAAAACGTATCGTGCGAGCAAATCGGACGTCAACCACATAAGGATGCCAACGATGACGGTTTCTCGCTGTTCTGTGGTAGAACGGAGAAGGAGGAACATGGCTGTGTTCCAAGTTCCAGAGTAGTTGTAGTTGCCAGTCACTCAAGACAAAGCATTTTCAATGTATTGATGGGTCTACCTGCAAACAATTCTTCTGAACATCTGGATCGAGGCTGTTCTTCATGCGTGAGCACAAACTGTTGAGAATGTTAGCCGACACCAGCTGCTCGCAGCCAAGTGGTTCCCTCGTCAGTTCCGACAGCACCAGTGATGCAAATTCCAACACGAATACGTCTTCTATCTGTTTTCGAATACTTACATTAATAGGAAAGATAATTTTTACAAGTTTTATAGTGATTTTGGAAGGTGGTTATTGGTTTTAGAAGGTTAAAGTTTTCTTACAAGCTTCTAGATAGATAGATAAACTCTGTATTGCATACACTTAAAACAAAGATAATAAACAAAAAGGTTAAAAGATAAAACAGAAGGGTGCAAAGGTGCTCTTATTTCTAAAGCAATCTCTTCCAGTCAACCTTTGGAGAGAGGAGATTATTTTTTTATTTTTTTTATCCACTACAAGTTAGCCCTTGACTGCGATCTCACTTGATGGTAAGTGATGATGCAGTCTAAGATGGTAGCGGGCTAACCTATTAGGGGCATGGCAGTTATATTAAACCCATAGGTACCCCTATTCGGTTTCTACACGGCATCGTACCGGAACGCTAAATCGCTTGGCGGCACGTCGGTAGGGTGGTAACTAGCCACGGCCGAAGCCTCCCACCAGGCAAACAAGAACGCTTCTAGCTTGTTTAGAAGGTAACTCTAATGTAATCATGGAAAACTTTACAACTACCGTTACTTCACACCACAGTTTCACAGACAGGTTGGCAATTCTAAGGTTCACTATCAGGTTAGTCCCATTTAAATTTGTTGAAGATCTGATCTGATGAATTCTTTGCAGAGATGGAGATGGGAACTCCTTAACGAACAACAGGAAATGGTATACTCGAGAACATGAATAGATGATTTTTCTCCTGCCAAAGCCAGACTACAACCCTATTCTCTATTTCAAGGGCAATCAAAAAACGAAAGCCACTGACAGATATTTTTTATCAATTGTAGGTTTGCTATGTTATTTTAACATTTTCATAGCAGACCTTCAGTGCATAAAAAATAAATGTCAGTGGCTTTCATTCTTGATAAGACACTGATTTGGAGATAGGGATAGGGGAGCTGATCAGCCGGTTAACAGGTCATGGAACTAACCTTGCCAATCATAAATGCAACCTTCCTCAGGTTCTGCGGGTCAGCCAGCACCTGCTCCGGACCACGCGGGAGCTGACACAGCTGCGCGAGGGCCTTCAGCGCAAACCTCTTGATATTCACCTCAGGGTGCTCGATATGGGGCAAGATATACTTGATTGCATTCAGATTGAACAGCACGTAACGGTTCTGCATCTCTTGCGCTGCGAACTTCGTTATGGCTCGCAGGGTCTGTTAGAAGGATTAGTTGTTAACAACTTCCCAGAATATAAATAAATTGAAGTGGAAGATATACGTATTGTCTTTCGACGACCTCCCTGGCACAATAATGTACGCAATCGTGACTGCAGCGCCCGGATATCGAAGCCGGACTGGCCAACCGTGGCAATTAGGAAATCGGAGGCTTCGACTGTTTTTAGTTCCTAAGAAAAAATCGACTCGGCTTTAACTTAGATGAAAATAAATAAAGCTAAATTCATGTTGTTCTCAAAACCTTCTGCCCCATGCGTAGGCATGAACTAGGCTGAATTATGACTGAATCTATTTCACACTCATATGTGCAAGTGCACCTCCAAGCATTATAGGCATATTTTGTATTATTTAGTGGCGATTCCTCTAAGATTGAGCAGCTTGCGCCGCAATACCAATAATTATAAATAAGTTACTTAGTACTTACCTATTTAAGTAATTTACTAATAATTTATAACATGAAATAGTTACCTTTCACAAAACATACAAGTTTATCAATGAAATGATTGTATTAATCGATAATAATTATTTAAATTCACGCGCGTTCAGTGAACGAGCACGTCACTGGTTGGGACGTGCGCCGGGCGCCCGGCGCCGCCGCTTCGCCTCGTGGCTCGTAAATTCGCCCGCTAACTTCCGCTCACTACGGGACAAAACAATAACCTACAGCGATTAAAAGACCTCACCTGACATAATATTTCAGGTTCGGCTGATTCAAGAAGCAGAATCGAAGTATGAGCGCTCTCGGGAGTAATATTATAAGGATGGAAGGTGAAGTCCTTCTTCTCGGCGGAACGGTTCTCTCTATCCTTTTGCAAAGGTTTCGCCATTTTTTTCAAATGGAGAGGACAGATATTAAATTAGGCTCGTTTCTCTATAAAACCCTCAGAATAAGATCTAAGAGCTAAAAGATAAAATCCAAATAAGATGAAATGTATTGAAGATCATTCGTTATGGTAAACACACACCGATGTCAATACAAAGCGTCAAAAATGACGACACTCCGAATCCCGAATTTTTACACTTATTAAAAACTTTTCGAACAAAGAGTTTTAATAAGTGTTAACCAGCCATGACATTTTGAGATTGATTTTTTTAAATGATTTTGACTCGACTTTTCAAACCTAACTGTCAAGTTTGGGTTATTTATTTATTCTTTGGAGGATTTGTGTATGTTGAATTTAGATTTATATAAACTTTATGCGTAGGAAAAATATATTCGTGCGCTGTATAGGTTACTTGGCTCGCAAGTTTAGAGCTCTCCAGGAAGTATGGGTACTGCCCTGGTGGGGAGGTGGGGGCTTGGCCACAGCGCCTCTGTGGGCCCTCGACGCGTTCGTGTTAGTTGTGAAGATTTGTTCCACGTGTGCTATGGCGGTGTTCAGGGTTTTTATACCGCCTGCGATGAAGAGTTTGTACGGAGAAACAGTACTGGTATGATATTTTAGTAATTATTACAAGCGATAATCGGATGTCTATTTGTAAGGCTATTATAGTATTTTGATGGCCCAAGTTATAATTGTTTTTGTAATCATATAAGTTGCAGAGTGGAAACTGCGAAACGTTAGTTAGGAAACTACGATCACTTCCTCAATTTTCTCAACTCACCCGTTGTCCTAGGTGAGCGACAGAAGCGACGCGACGGGATGCAACGCCATAGAAAACTGGCGTACCTATCTACGCGACAACGTCTGTCGTTTTCTATGGCGTCGCGACGCGTGGCTTCGCATCTGTCGCTCACCTAGGACAACGGGGGAGTTTTAAAAATTCAGGAAGTGCAGACAACAGATAAGATGGAGCTAGGACGATGTATTTTAGTTCTTTATTTTATAAAATTCGCACTGTTCTGTTGCTAAGCGAACCAAAGACTGACCAAAGATTATACTGTTTCAGATAACTGGCGCAGGTGGAGGGATAGGACGAGAGTTGGCCATTCAGTTCGCAGAGCTGGGCGCCACAGTCGTATGCTGGGACATTGACGCCAGACGAAACAATGCTGTCGTCAATGAAATCAGGAAGAAAGATGGAGATGTAAATATGTTAAATCCATACTAATATTATAAATGCGAAAGTGTCGGTCTGTCTGTTCAACAAATGTTGATGAAATTTGGTATAGGAATAGTTTGTATCCCAGGGAAGGACATGGGCTTCTTTTAACTCGGAAAAGTAAAGAGTTCCCACGGGAATAAAAAAACGCGGACGATAGGGGGCATCATATTCTAGTCGCGTCGCGGACATCTACATGATGCCCGTGTAGTAAATAAATATTAAATATGACCATAAATAATCGCAAAAGCCTTCCAACCTAACGTTACTGCCACAACATTTACCTACATATATATCTTGATATTGCAGCTTGACATAGTTATTTAAACTAATTAATTGTAGTTCTCCTCAAACAATTTCCTGAGATTTTTGAGAATACATTCTTTTTTAAATACACATCTCTTATTTTATGTATTTATCCATCGCCAACGTGACTGGAAAACCTCGTAAATGTCTATGGCATCTTACCAAAGCTGTGCAGCGCAGTCCTTTTGAGTCCACAGCAGATGATTTTTGACATTGTTTCAAGTCTCGGAAGTCGGAAGAAGTATTATGAAAGCGAAAATGTGTAGCTATTTTCTTACCTTTTAGGCTTGCATCTTTCAAACAAAGGCATAAATCTTTCTTCTATTCCAGTGTTTCGGCTACACAGTAGATGTAACAGTACGTGAACAAGTATTAGCGCTAGCGGCGCGCATGCGTCGCCAGCTAACGGACATTTCCATAGTAGTGAGCAACGCAGGCGCTTTGACCTGCGCACCGCTAACTAACTTACGACCTGAGACTGTAGCCAGACTTGTTGAGGTCAATCTGTTGGCACATTTTTGGGTAAGCTTGATAATCAAAAAGTTATCACAAGCGATGTAGACTGCGGAACATACAGCGCGCGAGCTCCGAGGAATCCTATGGAATGTTAAAGTAATGACCTAGAGTTGTTTAATAGCTATTTATGCAACTGTATCGTAATGAGGGTCATTTTAATTCGAGTGCTGTTTTTTGATACGAGGCTTGCCGAGTATCAAAATAGGATAGTACGAGAATTAAAATGACTAATTACGTACAGTTGCATACAAGATTTTATCTACGACAAGGACGTCTTTATAATTTTTTTCTGACAAAGATGTCTTTGGCACATTACTAGTTTCCTGCCAATTGACAAAATCTTCGTAACATTTTTCATATAAATGTCTAGACTTTTCAGGTAATAAGTTATTTGCCACTATATTGGCTCTCTCTGTGATATCGGGTGGAGTATTTCCAATTTCGCAGTCTGACGACATCTCCGACGTAGACATTTTTGCTTGAAATCAAATTTCACAAGTTGCAAAAGTAATCCGTTTACCGCGTAATTTTTCAAATTTTTTTTTTAATATTGGCAGTAAGAGTGGCAGTACCAACCATAGAGTGGGTTGGGTACATAGAGTATAGAGTAGGTGGAGATGAAATATATAATATGTACATATTCAATGACGGGTGCCACCATCCGCCATGATGTAGGTATGGCTCCTCTACATACTAAGAACTCTGTGGTTGGGAAAGTGCCAGAACCCAGAGCCGCTAAGCTATAGATATCCTATTTATGAAGATAACCATATCGATACAGCTACGACTCATAGCGTTAGAGCTCCCATACAACGAACTGTATCGCTATGAGAAACAAACACGAAAGAGGGTTCAATTCGATATAGTTGTCAAATTCGAAATTGGAACTTTTCGATGCTGGAGTAGATAAAGTACAAAACAATACTGGTATCGCAAAATTACACGCGTCAAGCTCGAATCTAGTGCTGGGAGCGTGCTGGATATGGAGCGACGATCCGGGGTGGCGTACAGCCGTCGTTTTTTCAGACCCCGATTCCTCGGAGCTCGTGCGCGGACTGTAGTTATAGTCCCTAGTCAAATGTATCTGACCCGGTGGCCAAAATTGGAATAAATCTTTATGTTTAGTTTGTGGCCTTATTTTATTTTTTATATCTCCTACTAGCACCGCTGTCACCGGGTAATTTTGTGGACTATATTTAACTTGGTTTTAGTCAATGGGGAGGCACACTGCCAATTTATCCCGCTAGGTGACGCATCGTCGCTGGTGTTGTTTACCTGTCAAACACCATATATTTTTTACGCGATAGTTTCATTTTCTTAGAATAATTCATTTTTATGCCTAAATGTTGTGTATTCCGTTTTCCTGCTGATGAGGAATGAAGAAGACTATGGTACAAAGCCTTGCGCCAATAAAATTGGAAACCCAGTTCATCGGCTAGGTTATGTAGCGCTCACTTTAGACCTGTCGATTATTATGGCAAGAGCACACACTGGTTTTTTTCCCAGATTCAGTTTAAATAGGACGCCTAATTACCTCAATTATGTACGCAAATGAACCTGACAGTTACCAGCGAGGGTGGCGCCATCTGAGATTAGCTTTGCCTGTGCCTCCCCATTAGTGAATTCAGCAACTTTTTTCAAACCTCAACGCGTACCTAGTAGGTAAGTACCAGTGGCGAAGGGTTAAAATTTTAAAAAGGGAAGCCGGATTTTAATGAAAAAAATCGCCTCACACACCAAATGCTACAGGCATCAGCATGACCCACAATATTGAAAACAAATTGAAAACGAATTTCAGTTTTAGGATTGTTCAGTGCTCTTACTGGGGAGAAATTCATTCCGTTATGGACTGACAGTATACTGCCGCAGTATCCTAGGAGAATATTATGTCTATGTCAAGCAACATTCTTGACGAGACAAACAGTGCAGGGGCGCATTTTCCTGGACTGAACTATCTAATGTTATCACTTATTTTTTTTTTTATTAACTGGCTTTACGGCTCTGGTTTCCAGCCCTTTTTGTCTGTTATCACTTACGATAACTAGTGACCATAATTGACTGGGATTTATTGCAGGTCATCCAAGCCTTTCTGCCAAATATGATAGAGCGGCGACAGGGGCACATAGTAGCGATCAACTCCAGCGCTGGTCTGATGCCCTGCGCCGATATGGTGCCTTACTGTGCGGCTAAGTGTGGTCTTAGAGGTACCTACATTCATCGACAAGTTTTATTTGAATAAAGCCCTGTTTCTCAATGTCCGAGTAACGTTTAACTGACGAACAAATTAGTTAATTTTTTGACAGATGTTTATAGTTTACTTGGCGACACTAGTCAAATCTGCAACTTTTTTTCAAACGTCAAAACGCGCGTTATATGAAATACTGAACAGTGAAGTCATATTTAAGCAGCACTTTAAGCCATCAGTCCCGGTTACTATCACTAACATGATAATAGTCGTGAAAGCCTGCCAACCCGCATTGGGGCAGCGTGGTGGGTCTAAGCTCCAATTCTCTTCTCCTATGAGAGAGGAGGCCTGTGCCCAGCAGTGGGTCGTTAATGGGCTGTAGTGGAATGGATAAGGTTTACTTGGCGACTGTAAAACAGGCCCTTAATAAAAAATTACCTAGCCTTAATAAGTTTGAATCAAATTGTGACTGAGTGATAATTTATTTGACGGCCCGCAGAAGATCTTCTGTGATCTTATTATTTTAATTATGGTTGTTTTTAACACGTGCAGTTCTCTTTACCTTTCTATAAATTTAATTATATGTAATACTGAACAGTGAAGTCATATTTCGACGCACTTTTTTAATTAATCGATATTTTAAAATTGTTTTCGAACAAATAACTAACAAGGGACGTAGATATTACTACTTTTGGGAGATCCTCTAATTAATAATCACTAAACCATATTTCATAACATAATCACAAGGTCTTATGGACTCACTGAGTGAGGAGCTCCGTTTGGACACGTGGACCAAGAATATCAACACGACATCGGTTTACTTGGCATCCATCTCCACGGGTCTCTACCCGCCACCGACCCACCGGTTTGTCTCGTGGTATTCAGAGACCACGGCGAAAGAAGCCGCCAGGATTATCATTGAAGGTATTTAGCTGTCGAATACAGAACCTCCTTTTTTAGTCCGTTAATAATGCGTAATAATGTCGAGTAAAGTCTGAGTCGATTATAACTTAGATTTAATTTTTAGATACTGGTAACACAAATCCAAAGCCACACAACAAAACTAGTACATTTGACGATAGCCAAACTAATTTTATTTTCGCACCATTTTGCTCTCTTACATGCTCTATAGACAAGGTGAAAAAGCATACTAAGTATAAGTATACTTATTGCAAAAATTGGTGATGTTCTTGTAAGAATGAATAAAGAAGTACGATACATGAAATAAATGTCATAATTAAGTTTTTATATGCCAACCAGATTGAATATTTATCGAAATGATTCAAAGGGAACGATAGATCCAATATACAAAATTCAGGTGGTGAAAGACAAAAACATAACATATAAGTAGCTCTAAAAATAAATAACTTTAGATATTTCTGAAATGTGAAATTTTTCACACTCATTTTATACAGAAACCATTGTGACCATCTTTTCCATACAAATAACGTTATCGTTTTTATTAAATTTTCGCAGGTATTCGAAAAAACAAGAAGTGTATCAGCATACCTTCACTGATGAAGACTCTCATAGACCTCAACAACCTTATGCCGTACAGGATAAGGATCATTTTCGCTGATTTCTTCAATTTCGGCCATCGAGGCTGGTTTTGTTTCTGCTAAAATACTAAAGCAACCAAGCTTATCATCATTCTTGTACCTAATTCTTCTTCGGTATTCTTAAAATTTGCTGTATTACAGTTTTAGAGATATTTAAGTAGTGGTAATGTCTTGTATTTATTTTTACATTACTTTGTAGTTCAAGAATTTAAGTTTTATTGTATTACTTAATAAATAATTAATAAATGCATTTGTTTTTAAAATTGACTTTTTTATTGTATAAAAATTATCACTTTTAAGTTTGCAACAGTACACTATCACTTACAGTTCGCGCGCGAATTGAATGCAGAGTAAATGTGTGTGTCACCATACATTTACTCTGCATTCAACTCACGCGCGATATATACATTGTTTTGTCCTTTATTCAATTTAATTCTTATTTATTGTAAAACAAGATGATGCCCGCGACTTCGTCCGCATGGATTAAGGTTTTTGATTCCCGCGGGAACTCGAATTTTCCGGGATAAAAAGCCTATGTCCTTCTCCGGGATACAAACTATCCCTGTACCACATTTCATCAAAATCGGTTGAAAAAATGGTCCGTGGAAGCGTAACAGACAGACTCACTTTCGCATTTAAAATATTATTATGGATCTCACTTAGCAAAATTTGCATATTTATTTGCAAGTTTGGCCAAAGTTATAAGCAAACATGCTCAGACAAATTTAAACTGTTAACAGATTGGCCACACTTTTCACAAATAAGCATTTCAATGTGTTCCGACATTTTAATTATGGTTGTCTCTAATTTTCACATCCGTGAAACTTAGAGACAACCATACTTCCTACTTTTTATCCCTGAAAATTAAAGAGTTCCACTTCCCGCAGGAATCAAATAAACCACGCGGACGAAGTCGCGGGCGTCATCTAGTTAGCAATATTTGCATATGACAATCTCTATGATTCACAATCAACTTTGGCCAAGGTTATAAACAAACATGCTCGGCCAAATTTAAACTGTTAACGGATTGGCCACACTTTTCACACATAACAGTTTCAATGTGTTCCGACACATGGTCATCTCTCATTTTCACATATGTGAATCCTTTGTGACAAATATGGCACCTGTAGCACTTTGCTGCATGTTGGAGCGAATGGTTCCTTAAAGTCGATTGGTTAGCGAAACTGCGGCCACAAGATTCGCACAAATGTCTAACAGATTTTTTTGCCTCTGTGTGTTTTTGAACATGGCAGAATATTTTCTTGTGATCCGGTGATGTGAAACTACACACTTTACACCTGGAAATTATAGTATAGATCTATACGCTGTAAAAAATTCTATAAATGTAAAAGCATCTGCTTAACTTTTCTGAATGGTCGATTTTGAGAACAAGTGATTTTAAGAACCGTTAGTTAAAGAACCGTAATTATAAGAACAGGCAAATTCAGAACAATGAATAGAGTTATGAAATTGTCAAGCTTGACATCTGCTGCTAAATCTATTCCATATAAAATATGGCAGTTAACATTGTCTATGTAAAAAAACTCCCACTCTGCCTGCAGAATATTTACCTGTACAATAAATTATCATTCTTCTCATGTTCTCCTTTTCTATGTTTAGCCAAAGCATCCTCTCCAATAAACGTGTGTCCGCATATATCACAAATTCTTTCTTCCAACTTCCTTACATGCTCCTTAGCATGCTTATACAATTGAAACCTAAAGAAAAATCATACAAGTGTACAATTGATTTGATTGAACAATCTTTATGTAAATATGCACTTTGTTCCATTTTAAGTAACATATCAAGCTAATCTCAAGTCATTTTGAGTATTTTTATACCATCATCATCTCAAACCATCACCTAATTATGTAAAAATGACAGCCATTAAGGGCAAAACACACAGTGAGCGGGCGCGGGTCGGGTGCGGGCCGGGTCAATAAGTCACCTCTGATTAGTTAAAACACTTTCCCTATTGGACAAAATCCATTGATGCAGCAAGAATATGTACTATTAAGGGTATGTTCCGATATACACTGAGAGCACTGTTCAGTGCTCTTACTGGGGAGAAATTCGTCCCGTTATGGACTGACAGTATACTGCCGCAGTTTCCTAGGGAAATATATGACGTCATAAATCGTCGCCATTTTTGTACTGTGAGCACTGGAGTTTTCGAGGTAAGGTGCTCTCAGTGCTGACTGCGTTCCGTTTTAAACAGTGACCAGTATAGCTAACTATAAAGGATCGGTTTCGTAGTGTACTAAATTGACGTCACACCTTACAGTGCAAGCAGTGTATTTCGGAACATACCCTAAGTCAACCAATAAGAACAATCGAGACTGTAACAATGATTGATGCACGTTTTATAGTCCCACAAACTTATCTGACCCAGTGGCCAGAATAGGCATGATGACTGATTTTAAAAAATGGTTAGATTATGTTCGGAAATATCTACTATGTATTTCGAAAAAATATCTTATTTCAGCAGAAAAATAAGGTTTGGTAGATAAAATTGGCATTTGAAATTTAAATTTTAAAATTCACGCCAAAACGCTCGACGGTGTCATGGCGTCGTTTGTGACGTCACTATTGTTTTTACCAATGTACTCTGTGCAGTGTGCAGTAAACAATAGTGTGATTGTCAAAGCTCGAAAACAAACAATTGTGACCTCATTCGCTTCTTGGTGTTTTAACCAATATGGCGGATTGCTGTATTTTATAGTTATATTTTATCAAAATAAATAGCAATCTCACTCGAAATAGAAAAATAAATACGTTTTTTATAATCCATGAATCCTATTTCATTAGATAAATTCATATTTTCATTGATTCTTGGTTACTGTCATCATGCCTATTGGAACTAATTTTTTCCGCTGTTTAGTTTCTTTTTTTTTTCATAGATACTAGCAACGCTGATTTGGATGTATTGGATATCATTAAAATCTTTATATTTTTTCAAGTGACACTGGCTATACATAAATTTTTTGAAATAAATTCAATACAGCTGGGCAGCCGTGTTTTTAATTTTTTAAATTAGTATGGTTACATGTTTTACACTATTTAAACATTAATACCATACCTTTCATTAAAAGTTGCTCCACACTGCTTACATGAATACACAAACCCCATAGATGCTATATGATCAATCTCACAGTTCTTACAGTGTTTCAACAACTTCTCTTTGTTATCAAACCGTTTACCGCAGTTGCAAGTAAGAGGTGTTATCACTGAATGTGTCAACATATGTTCTCTCATTTTTTGTTTAGAATCAAACAATATATTGCAGTATACACAGGTCCTTAACGCATTATCGCAAATGCTCAGATGATGTGACAACTTTTGTATTGTATCCAATTTAGTTTTGCAAGCGAAACAAGATAATTTTTCTATACTTTTCATTTCAATTTTAGGTATTGATTTCTTCATTATTTCCTTAAATATTTTTATATCTGAATCTAAGACATCAGTGTCCATTTTTGTTGCTTGGGATTTCTTTGGTGATTCTTTCTTTTTAGGGCTTGGTTGTTTCATGGTTTTGCTATTAGTGAGTTTGGTGGAATCTGCTCCTTCTGTTCTGTCTAACATGTTTACTATAGACGGTATATCTTCTTTACCTGGAAATGATAAAAATAAAGTAAATATACGACATAATAATACAGCTTGTCTCTCTTTGAAGATAGTACAGTTAAAAAAAGTAAGTATTTCCCTTTCTCTGACCTGGGGTGTTGCTACCACCACTTACAGCAGTATTATTTACTTAGTATCGTTATTTTGTCATATTTTTGTATCATATCATCAATAGCTGATGCCCGCAACTTTGTCCACATGGATTGAGGGTTTTTTTGGTTCTTGTGGGACTCTTTAACTTTCCGGGATAAATAGTAGCCTGTGTTATTCCAGACTATAATCTATCTCTGTGCCAAATTTCATCCAGATCCATTCAGCCATTCTGGGGTGAAAGAGTAACAAACATCCATACATCCATACAAATTTTCGCATTTATAATATTAGTAAGGATAAGGATTGTTCATGTTTTAGAATAGACATGATGACTGATTTTGAAAAATGGTCAGATTATGTTCGGAAGTATCTACTATTTCGAAAAAATATCTTATTTCAGCAGAAAAATAAAGTTTGGTAGATAAAATTAGCATTTGAAATTTAAATTTTAAAATTCACGCCAAAACGGTCGGCGGTGTCGCGGTGTCATGGCGTCGTTGTGACGTCACTATTGTTATTACCAATGTACTCTGTGCAGTGTGCAGCAAGCAATAGTGTGATTTTCAAAGCTCGAAAACAAACAATTGTGACGTCATTCGCTTCTTTGTGTTTTATGCAATATGGCGGATTGCTGTATTTTATAGTTTTATTTTATCAAAATAAATAGCAATCTCACTCGAAATAGAAAAATAAATACGTTTTTTATAATCCATGAATCCTATTTCATTAGATAAATTTATAATTTCATTGATTCTTGGTCACTGTCATCATGCCTATTATAATCACTGTTTTACATACTTGACTGTACTCAAGTTGACGTTGACTCGTACCTTGACATACTTACCTACCCTAAAATAAGGATTACAATTCTAAAACATGAACATCAACAATATTAAAACAATAAAGTAATCAATGGTAGTATATATGCCCCAATTAATAAATAATCTACTGCACCAGACACTTGAAAGTATTAAGCTAGAAACAACAATACCGAAAGGTTGTCTGGAAGAAATTGATTTAGCAATAAGACCACCTTTGCACCCTTCTGTTTTATCTTTTAATCTTTTTGTTTATTGTTTTAAGTGTGTGCAATAAAGAGTTTATCTATGAAACTATCTAATACCTAAGTTTTAAATAAGTGACTTGAGACTTTAGCCTCCTAGCTCATGGGGTCAAATAGTGTCAATTATTACCCACTTCTGGATTCATGCTTACATGTGCATACCTGAAAGTTCTCCAATTTGTTCTCTGTCAGCCAATCTGCATTTGGTGGACTTTTGGCCTAAATCTCAGAGGTCTAATGAGGTCTCTCGGGTCATTCTGAGCGACATGGGATCAGTAGTGGGTCAGTGATAGGTTGAGATGAGATTTTAAACAAAGGAGAAGTTTTTAAGTAAGTAATAAGCTTACATAACTTTTTATATCTTACCCAAATTGTTTAAATATTCCTCAATATTTTCAGTGTTGTTAAGAAACTCTAGAAGTGAATCTGAGTTATATTCTGAGTCAGGAAGAGGTTGGACCTGCGTTTTGGTTTCTGCAGATTTCTTGGACTGCTCCTGTAAGGCGGATTCCAACCAATCCTGCGAGCAACGGGCATTCAATTGGAAATTATAAAACTCGTTCAACTGTGACACACATGACTCGCATAAGCCTTTAGGAAGATCATCGTCTTCAGAAATATTTATAGGAAGGCACGATTTTATAAGCAGGTTTATTAAAGAGTCTTCTAGTATCGACACATGCCGGGATTCTACGTCCAAGCAGATGCGGCAACAGTTTTGCACATTAACGTTCATTACGGCGAGTAAAAACTACGTAAAATGAGAGAATTTTTCAAATACATAAAAATGTTAATGAATTCTCCGGCAGTTGAGTACTGTGGTTGGTATTGGTTAATGGTAAAGTTGTAAACACTAAACACCAATGTACTCTGTGGTAAACACTGCAGGGCGACCGCGTATCTTTTGCATCAATCATTTAATACATCGCAATCAACTCTGATTGGTTAACACTCTTCCACTATTGGACGAAATCCGTAGAAAGAGAAAGAGATATAGAATTGGCGTCAGCCACAGAGGTAGTATACTACCTCTATGGCGTCAGCGTATAAGTATGCGATAGCGATAGTCTTGATGTGATATTTTCTTAATGGTAATTACGAATTTATTTTTAGTTATTTCTATACTTTGTAGCATTCATGCAAGTCTTTACAAATTGTTTTTGACGTGACAACGTCTTATAAATTGGTTTGCCGGGTGACACTTCAAGAAACTGCGTTACGCTCCGCTCACGTTAAGCGCTCACAATGAGAGCGAGTGAGAGGCACGCGTCCCTTCCACTCGGGCATGGTTAGCCCGCCTAAGAGCGAGAGAGACAGACATACGTTGTCACGTAAAACTTTCGCCCGTATACCGACTTTACAGGCAACCAATTTTTTTTTTTTTAACAATCAGGTCAAAATTGTAAACTTACGTACCTATTTGTTTTCGTATTTACGTTTCGGCTTTGCGGCCTAACACACAGCAGTATACAATTGTCTAAATATGTAAAACCACTTTTTTCCTAAGCTACGAGCACAGTAGAAACAACATAGCACTTATAGCAGGCATAACAACGGGACACTGTCTGCTAAATAGACATCTCACAATAATGAGATTAGAAGATGACCCATCATGTCCAGAGTGCGGCGAGGAAGAGACCAGCTTTCACTTCATAGCTGAGTGCCCCATGTACTCATTGGTAAGGTGGGAATTAATCGGCAAGGACAGGATCAGTGAAGAAGACCTAAGACATCTCTCCATAGGGGATATCGTAAGGTTCACTAAAGCTACAGGTAGGTTCGGGGGGGGGGTAGGCTGCCGGGGCACCAGTAACCTGTGTCCTAACACGGGGAAATGGGTGGAATGGTTCAATTAATGGACCGATCACCCGCCTGGCGACGGCGGGCGTCCCCTCTATAAGTACATACAAGCTACGAGCACGGTTACCACTTTATTCAATTCTGATTTCGTACGAATATGGGCGAATAATAAAAACGACACAGGCCGCCTATTTAGTCTATAGGCCAGTAATTCCCAAAGTGGTCCAGGTGGACCCCCAGGGGTCCACGGGAGACTCGACGGGGGTCTACGTTGGCGTGACAGAAAAATGGGGGTCCACAATTCGTAAGCGGGGGTCCACGAAAATTTATCTGGTTTCGATAGTGAAGAACTAAAATGTTGGCTTGACTTCACCTATCAATGTAGGCAGATAATATTTTAAGAAGCTCAGCGACTGTTACTTGTAAAAACTTGTAATATTCCATAATCAGTACAACGTGTCGAGACTTGCAAAGCACCGCCGCGGCCGCCCGCCTTATACTCAAAGCCGCCCGCCGACGCGCCGTCCGCAACGCTTGTTCAGACGTGCAAAGGGACCAAATACGACTTGTGGGTGGTGGCCGTTAGGTAGGTCAGGTTTATTTCATTCATTCATTGCAATAATTAATTAATCCTATTCTGTTAAAATAGCGATATCCCGTTAAGTAAGACCGCCTCAAGATTTACAAAGTTTTTTTAATTACAGGTAACTGATAGGAATCATGACTGAATCGAAGAAGAAATGTCGACAATACAGTGTTGAATATTTAAAATTTGGATTTATTCCATCAAAGGCAGACAAGCGATTGCCCATATGCCTTTTATGCAACAAAGTTTTGAGCAATGACTCTATGAAACCATCTAAGCTCGAAGATCATCTAAGAAGGTGTCATCCTGATAAAATAGGTAAAGATTTGAAATATTTTCAAACATTGAAGGATAAATATGAAAAGAGACCCACCATGCAAAGTCTGTTCGCTTCAACGTCTGAAAGTAACGATGATGGTTTGCGGGCGTCTTACAATATCTCATTACTTATAGCGAAATCTGGAAAACCACACACTATTGGAGAACAGTTAATTTTACCCGCTGTTGAAGAGGTTTTAAAAACTGTTCTGCACAAATCTCCATTTGACATACTCAAAAAAATTCCTTTGAGTAACAACACCGTACAAAGACGTATTGATGAAATGAGCTCTGATATTGAAAGTTTCTTGTGTAGTTATCTGCAAAAAACTCTTTTTTCTATTCAACTGGACGAGTCGACTTTACCTGGTAATGAAGCATTATTATTGGCTTATGTTCGATTTGTTATGGACGAAGAAATTCATGAAGAGCTACTATTTGCGAAAACTTTGAAGACGGACACTAAAGGTGAATCAATATTTAATGTCCTGAGTGATTTTTTTAAGGAAAAATAAATTCCATTCACAAATGTTATTTCGGTGGCAACAGATGGAGCTCCTGCCATGGTCGGGCGATATCGCGGGTTTATAAGCCATCTTAAAAAAATTATACCAGAGGTAACTGCAATTCACTGTGTCATCCACCGACAACACCTAGTAGCGAAAAATTTGAGTGATAGATTGCACCAATCACTTCAATTTGTGATTAATGCAGTTAACAAAATAAAAAGCAATGCATTGAATACGCGTTTATTTGCACAATTGTGCGATGAAAATGATGAAGACTTCCAACGATTGCTCTTACATACTGAAGTACGCTGGTTGTCGAGAGGTGCATGTTTAACAAGATTTTACTCACTCTTTGAATCAGTTTTAGAATTTCTGGAAAGTAAAGATCAAAATTTAAAAGGTAACCTGATCAAATTCAAAGCAGACATCGCGTATTTGACGGATTTGTTCAAAAAATTTAATGATATTAACTTACAACTACAAAGGGACAGCCTCAATTTAATAAAAACAAAGGGTGTAATTTCAGCTTTTATTGGAAAATTGAAATTTATGAAGCAAAATATTAGTCGGCGCGAATTTTCCCAGTTTCCAAACTTGTCACAGGTAGAATGCCTCGATGAGAATATTCAGACATACGTTCAACATTTAATCGCCCTGCATGATGACTTCAAAATAAGATTTGAAGATATTCTGTTAATGGAAATACCACCATGGATCATAAATCCATTTGATGAAACGGAAGTGGAGAATGTGATATTACAAGAGGAGCTAGTCGAGCTTAGCACTAATGAGGAGCTGAAGGTGAAATTTAAAAGAGGGTATCAAACATTTTGGCTGCAGGCAGAAATACCCGAAAAATATCCTGGACTGTGGGGAATTGCGAGAAAGCTTTTGATAGCGTTTCCCTCGTCGTATCTTGTCGAAAAAAGTTTTAGTGCCGTAACAAACCTTTTAACAAAAAAAAGGAGCAGATTGAATATCACAGAACGGGGAGATTTGCGGTTATTCCTAACAAAAGTAAAGCCAAATATTGATAATTTGCTGTCAATACATCAAGTACATCCCTCCCATTAAGTTACGTTACCTACGTTATTAATGTTTAATTTTGATTGTAGGTACAATTATATTTTGATTTACTATACTTACTTAATATAATATTGTAAAAAATGATAACAATAATAATAATTAATAGTTACTTACATAGTATTTGAATAAATACAACACAAGAAAATATACTATTTTTTTATTTTTACCACTCCGAGTTTTCTAAATAAAATAAGTGAGAATTGATTGGTTTTTGTGCTGTGAGTAGATGTCAAAATTGTAAGTTGGAGATGGAATCACTTCTTTTTGAATGGTCAACTTTACTTTTGACTCAAAGCACAATCAATTAATTAATTTACCAATCAATTCTCTTTTTTTTTCAAAGAATGTTTTTTTCGTGGTTGGAACTCACTCGCAACGCCAATTTTCATAATTTATCTTCACATTTTTTGTCGACTGGAAATATGATAGAAATTTAGCTGCAGGGGGTCCACCGGAACCAGCAAACTTTTGAAACGGGTCTATGAGCAAAAAAAGTTTGGGAACCTCTGCTATAGGCAAATGTTCAAAAAGTCGTCTCCTTCACGATTCTCGTAGCGTACTAAAGTTTCGTTGTAGGTAATAAAATCCGTTCCGAACTTAAAAAGTACCTATCACAAAATGCTAATAATCGTATTCAAACCATAAACAATGTCTATATCGATTATTGGAAAGTATATGTGCCGTGCAGTAGACAGTTCATTTTTTTTTTACAGAAAGGTATTAATGTAATAAACGTAACGCCAAAATATTTTCCGTCGAATCGTTATAGTTTTCGAGAAATTAATTTTTGAAATTTCGACATTTTGAGGTTAGTTTTCCCGAAATTCATGCAAATCTCTACTTGTTTTGTTCCGAGATAGACACCGACGAAATTTGTATGGCGGCCATCTTAAATCCGCCATTTTGAATTTTTTTTCAGCTCACTGTCAATTGGATGAAGTTTCGAGTGACATTCGTTCGAGCACCCCCTACCTATCTTCAATACCCTGGCTGTGCTCTACATCCGTCTTCAAAATCCTCAATCATCAGCTCTCTCCATAATTTTCTTCCGAATGAATTTTTGTCTTCTATACGAATTACGAAACGATGACTAAAAAAAATTTTTTTCATACAAAATTTTACAGGAGAGGTGATCAATCAGTGAGTGAATCAGCACAAGCAGCTATAAATTCAAAATTCAAATTATTTTTATTCAAATAGACTTTTACAAGTACTTTTGAATCGTCGAGTGAATCTACCACTGGTTCGGAATGCCATTCCTACCGAGAAGAACCAGCAAGAAACTCGGTGGTTGCTCTTTTGAAAAAAAAATAATTTACAATTTTATTAATTTATACATATGTAACCGCTGTCCTTAGCATTGCTGGAGCGAATCAAATCCATGCTCCTTTGTCATTTACGTAATCTTCAACAGTATAATAAGCTTTTTTCAGGAGCATACTTTTAATGGACTTCTTAAACTTGTGTAAAGGCAAGTCTAAGATAGGTTGTGGAATTTTGTTATAAAATAGAATGCTCATTCCCACGAACGACCTTCGGACCTTCTTGAGGCGGAGCGATGGAGTCACGAGCTTATGGCGGCCTCTAGTTTGCCTATCATGCAGATCGCATATTTTTTTGTAATTGTGAATGTGCTGTTTTACGAAGATTAGATTACTATAAATATATTGCGAGGCTACTGTAAGAATACCTATTTCCTTAAATTTCTCTCTAAGGGATTCGCGCGGTTTTAAATTATAAATTGCACGTATTGCCCTTTTTTGTAATACAAAATTTTTTTGAATATCTGCCGCTTTACCCCATAGTAAGATTCCGTAAGACATAATACTATGAAAGTAAGCAAAATACACAATTTTTGCAGTTTCAACGTCAGTAAACTGTCGAATCTTTCTGACAGCGTAAGCAGCAGAGCTGAGTTTGCCAGCCAGAGTTGATATATGAGTGCCCCATTGAAGCTTTGAATCTAAGGTCACCCCCAGGAACACAGTGGTCTCTTCTATTTTTAAAATATCATTATTTACAGTTAAATTTATGTTTCCTGTGGACTTGGTATTCGGCAATGCGAATTCAATGCACTTGGTTTTCTTTGCGTTCAAAAGTAAGTTGTTTACTGTAAACCAGTTAGTGACTTGAGAAATTGCACTATTTACGTCTTCATAATTGTCCTTGTTTCTATCCACTTTAAAAATCAAGGACGTGTCATCAGCAAACAGCACAATATCGCAAGTATTTTGGACGTTATATGGTAAATCATTTATATACACCAAGAACATGAAGGGACCCAGAATAGAGCCTTGAGGAACACCCATTTGTGAGGCTGATCCGGACGACTTCACATCGTTGACACATACCGTTTGAATGCGATCACTGAGATATGATGCAATGAGGCCAAGTGCAGTGTCTTTGATTCCATAATGGTTCAACTTAACTAAAAGCGTCTCATGCTCAACGCAATCGAATGCCTTAGATAAATCACAGAAAATACCAATAGCATTTTGTGATTTCTCCCACGCATCGAATATAATATGCTTTAGCAGCATAGCTCCCGCATCGGTTGTTGATCGGCCTTTAGTAAAACCATACTGCTCTGAGTGAAGTAGTTTATTTGAGTTAAAGTGCAGAAGCAGTTGGTTGAGCATAATTTTCTCAAATATCTTGCTGAGTGCTGGTAAAATAGAAATTGGTCTGTAGTTATTAGGGTCTACTACCAGATTTAAAAAGTGGAATCAATTTGCTGCATTTCATAAGGTCTGGAAAGGATCCTGAATCTACAGACTCATTAAATATGAGAGCAAGATATGGTGCAATTATATCAATAACATTGCTGATTATTTTTACTGATATCCCCCATAGATCCCCGGTTTTTTTGCATTGCAAAGATTTGAATATTTTAATGATACTTATATGTATAATGATATTTTAACTATATATATATTAACTAGTATGGCGCGTGGATGCGCGGCCCACTCAAGCGGACCGCGTAGTAGACCGTGTGGCCCACTGTCTACTTACTTGCTCTCCTTCTATCCTAGCGTTACTGCCTACGTGTTCTGAAGCAAACTGCTATGCTAGCGAGTACAGTGGAAGCGCCAGCGTGGCAAGCGTCCGACAGACATAAAAAAAATTCTCACAAGAAAACATAAACACTCACACACAGAGACCCCCTAAGAATCTAAAAGAGCCTATGTAAAAAACGTAACGTACTAACGTAAGTTACTTACGTAAGTAACTAACGTAAAGTACTAACGCAAGTTAATAACGTAAGGTACTAACGTATGGTACTAACGTAAGTTACTAACGTAAGTACCTTACGTAAGTATCTTACGTTAGTACCTTACTAACTCAAGGTACTTACGCAAGGTACTTACGTAATGTGCTTACGTAAGTTACTAACGTAAGTTACTAACGTAAGATACCAACGTAGGTTACTTACGTAAGTTACTAACGTAAGGTACTTACGTAAGTACCTTGCGTAAGTACCTTGAGTTAGTAAGGTACTAACGTAAGGTACTAACGTAAGATACTTACGTTAGGTTCTGAAATAATAATAATAATAATATAATTTTAATGCAGGAAACTGTCCCATATTTTGTTAGTTACAATCCCTTATCCTATGTTAGTAAATACAAAAATACTTAACCTACACTATACCTAAGTACGTAAGTACCGGACGTTAGTACCATACGTTAGTACCTTACGTTTATAACTTACGTAAGTACCTTACGTAAGCACCTTACGTAAGTACCTTACGTAAGTACCTTACGTAAGTATCTTAGGTAAGTACCTTACGTAAGTACCTTGCGTTAGGACTTACGTAAGGTACTTACGTAAGTACCTCACGTAAGTACCTTACTTAAGCACATTACGTAAGTACCTTGCGTAAGTACCTTACGTAAATATCTCACGTAAGTACCTTGCGTAAGTACCTTGAGTTAGTAAGGTACTAACGTAAGGTACTAACGTAAGATACTTACGTAAGGTTCTGAAATAATAATAATAATAATATAATTTTAATGCAGGAAACTGTCCCATATTTTGTTAGTTACAATCCCTTTGTTACGCAGGCGAAGTCGCCCGCTAACGCTAAGTGAGCCAGCTCTATACCGTTTCTCACGGAAACACGATGCAGCCGCCGCTGACGCGGTGTAATTCGAATGAATCGCAATGTGGGAACGGGAATCAGACATATACTTGTTTTAGAGAAATGCAGTAGTTTTTATCTTTTAGATTTAATTAATGTAACTCAGAATATATAAAATTAAATATAAGGATATAATCGCCCTATTCGTTTTCATCCACATCCTGCGTGCCAAATATATATCTGGCGCAGTGACGGGCAGGATAAGGTGTATTCAAGTCTGCACCTGCATCGAGCAATTGCGACCTGGAAAAGCTATTATCCTGGGACCTACCTTTCGGCGGCCGCAGTAGTGGAGAATCTAAACTTCGATTCCTGGAAATAAATAGATCGGCGATGCGGTAAGTACTTGAATCGTTCAAGTTTCCTTGTTACCTATCCTTATCCTACTAAGAAAAAAAAGTGGTATTGTGTTTAATTTTTTTTAAATGGTTTTTTTTTAATAAGTTATACGTTTAACGAATTATCCTTTATATACCTACTATCCTTATTTCTAAAATTTTATAATCTAGGGTTATAAAAATCTATATACCTATTTTGTATAATTTTGTGGGAAGGTTTAGGCAAAAAAAAAAAAAATTCTTTCTTGAATATTCTATAAATTTTTTGTGTGATCTTGAAATGATTTCTTTTTGAGTGAATTTTTATGTGTATTAGTTTTATTTTTATTCCGTCAAGATTTTTCATCCAAGGTTAGAACGCACTAGGTTAAGTTCGGCTAGTAGATTACGAGCTATCGACGAATCCAGAAATTTAGAAGAAATGGCCCCAACCGATTTAGATACTATTTATAAATCTATTAGATTTTTACCCGAATTTGACGGAAATCCTCATGTGTTAACACGTTTCATAAATCTTTGTGACCAATTAGTGATTGCCCATTTTGACGTTAATCCCGGACATGAATTACAGAATTCGGCGCTTATCAGTGGAATCTTAAATAAAGTAACAGGCTCCGCGGCCAGGTTATTAAATGCGAACGGTATTCCTGACAGTTGGAATGGCATACGTAATGCCTTAATTAATAACTTTGCAGATCATCGTGATGAGACCGCTTTATATAACGATTTGTCTCTGCAGACTCAAGGCTTTAGCACCCCCCAAGAATTTTATGAAAAGTGTCAAAATCTGTTCAGCACGATTATGACTTACATTTCCTTACATGAATCTGTACCTACTACAATAGAGGCTAAACGCCAGCTTTACCAGAAGTTAACCCTACAGTGTTACTTACGTGGTCTAAAAGACCCATTAGGCTCAAGAATACGGTGCATGCGGCCAGAGTCAATGGAAAAAGCCCTCGAATTTGTGCAAGAGGAGCTTAACACTCTATATATACAACAGAGAAATGAAGGCGGGGTTTCTCATAAAAATTTTGCACATAAATTTTCGGTGTCAAATTACACAGGTCCTTCAAAGTCACACGGTTTCGCTACGCCTGGGCCATCTTGGCAGCAGCCCATGCATTTCAGACCTCCTCATAGTCAGCAACCTATGCATTACAGGCCCGGTTGGAAACCTAACCCTCAGATGCATTCGCGCGGTCCTAGTCGTACCCAATTAATGTTTCGCGCTCCTCCACCGAACTATAACCCGAAGAGCGACGTTTTTAAATTACCAAATCGACACCAATCGTTTAACAATTTTAATAATCCACGTCCAATGAGTGGTGTGAGTCATTTCACTCCTAGGCATTTACCACCATCGGGACATGATTGGCGTAAATTTGGTAATCCACCACCGACTAACTATATGAAATCTCGCGACGTAAATTTTAATGAACTTAACTATGAATATGATTATGACTATGACTGTGACTATAACTATGACGATTTCGAACAATTTCCGTGTGAATGTTATAATTACTATGAGGAAAGCTCGTCGAACGTTGAACCGAGTCCAGTAATAGAAGAAGTTGATCAAAAACAAGGAGCCAGTCCTAAGGACGAAAATTTTCAGATAGTCAGCGAATCCGAAAAACCAAGATAGATGTCAACTTTTATGTGCAGCGGCAACTTGGTTACATACAGATTAGTAATCCGCCTCTCAAGTTTCTTATCGATACCGGGGCGAATCAATCTTTTATCAGTCCCAAAGCCGTACAAATGTATTTTAGTAACGTACCATTAAACTATGAACCCTTTGAAGTAACCAACGTGCACGCGACCACAAAAAATTACTATTCCATTACATTACCTTGGTTTTCCGAATTCAGCGAATATGGTGATCATACTTTTTACGTATATCATTTTCACGAATACTTTGACGGTCTTTTAGGCCTAGATTTGCTTGAAAAATTGGAATCCAATATTAATCTTAAAGAAAGAAAACTAGTAACTCGTAACGCTGAGATTCCAATAAAAATGTATGATTCGCGTAACGTTAATTTATTCGAAGAGATTATTCCTGCTCATTCTTCAAAATTGTCTGCATTACCTATCAATTCTAAGGATGGTGATGTCTTGATTCCATCTCAAACTATATGCAACTGTATAATTTCCGATTGTATAACACGTGTTAAAAATAAGAAAGGATATGTTGAAATTACTAATAATTCCTCGAATGATATAGTTTTTTCAATAGATCAACCCATATCTGCTGAACTCTATAATTTTGAATGTGAACAAACCAATAATTCTCAAAATCGTGCTCAAGAAGTTTTTTCTCGTCTTCGTACCGATCATTTAAATCCGGAAGAAGCAGCTAATTTGAAGGCCTTATGTGATAAGTATGCCGACGTGTTCTACCTTGAAGGGGAACCTCTAAGTTTCAATAATAAGATCAAACATAAAATTAAGACCAGTGATGAAATTCCTGTACATGCTAAAAGTTACAGATATCCTTACGTCCATCGACAAGAAATCAGAGATCAAATCAGTAAAATGCTTGAACAAAATATTATAAGACCATCTGACTCCGCCTGGAGCTCTCCTATTTGGGTGGTTCCTAAAAAGGCAGATGCTTCTGGTCGTCGTAAGTGGCGTCTTGTCGTGGACTTTAGAAGAGTAAACGAGAAAACGATTGATGACAAGTACCCCATTCCCAACATCACCGATGTGCTAGACAAATTAGGGAAGTGTCAGTACTTCACGACCCTGGATTTAGCTAGTGGGTTTTACCAGGTTGAAATGGACCCCAGTGATATTCATAAGACCGCATTTAATGTAGAGAACGGGCACTACGAATTTTTAAGGATGCCCATGGGGTTGAAAAATGCTCCATCAACTTTTCAGCGAGTCATGGACAATGTTCTTAAAGATCTACAGAACAAAGTTTGCCTGGTATATCTTGATGACATAATTTGTTATAGTACTAGTCTTCAAGAGCACATAGTTAATTTAGAAAAGATATTTCAAAGATTGCGGGAGTCAAACTTTAAGATACAAATGGACAAATCTGAATTCTTGAAGCTTGAAACCGAATTCTTGGGCCATGTCATTTCTAAAGATGGCGTAAAACCAAACCCCAATAAAATTGAAGCTATAAGTAAATATCCGTTACCAAAGACTACGACACAAATCAAACGTTTTCTCGGATTGCTGGGATACTACAGAAAATTCATCCCTGATTTCGCGCGTCTGACAAAGCCCCTTACTCAATGTCTGAAGAAAAATTCCAAAATAAAATTCGATGATGAATATATAAGATGTTTCGAGCATTGCAAGCAACTACTTACCAATGATCCCATTTTACAATATCCAGATTTTACTAAGGAATTTTTGCTAACCACTGATGCCTCTAACGTTGCAGTAGGTGCCGTATTGTCACAAGGTCCAGTAGGGTCCGATAAACCGATCGCATATGCATCTAGAACTCTTAATTCTAGTGAGTTGAACTATAGCACGATAGAAAAAGAGCTCTTAGCAATCGTCTGGGCCACCAAGTATTTTAGGCCTTACCTTTTCGGGCGCAAATTTAAAATCATCACCGACCATAAGCCCTTACAGTGGGTAATGAGTCTTAAGGAACCTAATTCGAGACTTACAAGATGGCGTCTAAAACTCAGTGAGTTCGATTTTACGGTGATGTATAAGCAAGGAAAGTGTAACACCAACGCAGATGCGCTATCACGTATTGAAATTAATGTGGAAGAGCTAAGTTCGATTGCCGTAAATCTATCGGACGGAGCTCCATCTTTAGATGACTCTGGAACTCTCTCAGCTCCGGAGGCTGAAGATGGTTCTAGAACAGCGACTGTTCATACTGATGACGAAAACCCTATCTTGGAAGTCCCGATCGTAGAAGATCCGTTAAATAAATTTACCAGGCAAATCATTTTTAACGTTGTAGGTGATATTAAGGCCAAACCGGTAATAACGCAACCGTTTGAAAATCATAAGCGTATTACTGTTCAATTATCCGAATCGAATTTAGAAGAAGACGTCATTAATGCTATTAAAGAATTCGTACAGCCTAAATTCAGAACTGGTTTATTAATCAGTCCACCATCGGCTATGTATAAAATAATTCCAATAATACAGAGAACCTTTAAAAATTCGTCAATGATACTCAATTTAACTAAGACAGAAGTAGAGAATGTCCGAGAATACTTAAGGCAGCAACAAATTATAGATAAATACCATGATGGTAAAACAAACCATCGTGGTATCAACGAATGCTTTCTTGCTCTATCTCGAAAGTTTTACTGGCCAAAAATGCGAGAGCATATTTCAAAATTCATCAACGACTGCACAATATGTGGCCAGGCAAAGTATGACCGTAATCCTATACGACAGCAATTTTGCGTAGTACCACCACCCAGTAAACCTTTTGAGCTTGTGCACTTAGACCTACTAAGTGTAGAAAGCTGTAAACTCCTGACAATAGTCGACTCTTTCTCCAAATATGCTCAAGCATATTTTTTAGGAGATAGCACGGCAGTCAGTGTAGTTCAAGCATTACTTAAATTTTGTACGCATCATGGAAATCCTTTAACTGTGGTCACTGATAACGGTCCAGAATTTACTAATCAACTTATAGGGGAATTCTTTAAACTTCATAAAATCCAGCATCGTAGGGTTGCGCCTCATACTCCCAACGAAAATGGTATTGTTGAGAGATTCCACTTAACAATCTTAGAACATCTTCGCATCTTTAGGGTCAGTCAAAAAGATGAATCAGTTAGGAACCTCATACCTTATGCTCTTCTAGCCTACAATAGCAGTATACATAGTTTCACTAAATGCAGGCCAATAGAAATAGTAACTGGACATTTTGACCCACGCGACCCAGTTGACATTGACCTCACTACGCACCTCTTACAGCAGTATATTCAGGATCATAAAAATAAAATGAAAATTGCGTATGAACTTATTCACGAATCCGGTAGTAGTCTACGCAGAGATTTAACTAACACTCGTAATAGAAATAGAGAGCCCGAAGCAAATTATTCCCCTGAGCAACAGATTTTTATTAGAAACCCTGATGCCTCTCGTCAAAAAGCGGCCCCCCGCTATACTCAAGATGTAGTAATGACAAATCTCCCAATTCATATTTACACTAGGAAAAAACGAGGCCCAATTGCGAAATCAAGACTTAAGAGAGTTCCTAAGACTGCCCAATTGTTGCAGGACCCTCCTGATAATCCATCTGCTTCTGCAACCAGTGGTAATGCAAGAGATACAGCTTGAAAATCTCAGCGATGGACCTGGCCTGCTGCCTTTTAAATTAGGAAGTTCTTATATAATTTCCCATTACCATTCATTTGTACAATGTATTAATCTTTCGGAATTGCAAGACAAAATTAACTCCATAAATGTCCAATTAGATAGCGTTACTCCTGATTTAAATTATAAGACTTTGAACCTGTTTGAACCTCATCTAAACTTTTTGAAGAAGTCTGATTGTGCTTGAGCAGTTGCAGAGTTTTGAGACAACTCGAGTAAAAAGAGGGCTGATAGATGGTCTTGGATCTGTCGTTAAAAGTATTACTGGCAACCTTGATTATACTGATGCCTTACATTATAATAGCATCATAAAATCTTTGGAAGAAAACAGCAATAAATTAGTAACTGAATATAATAGTCATGTTAGCATAACCAAAGAATGGATGGTACAGTATTCAAAGGTCATAGATAGTATCGTAGAAAATCAAAATCGATTAACAGCCTTAGTAAGTCGATTAAGTCAGAGCAATGTCGAAAGAGATTCTGATTTGTTAAAGTATGCACATTTAGCGCAGGTTCTTCTCATTCTTAGTGATAATGTAGATTCGATTTCCCAAGAAGTTATTAAATTACAAAATGTATTAGGTTTTATCAAGGTTTCGGTTGCACATCATTCAGTTATAAGCTTAAGTACAATTAAGTATTTAGTTAGTAGGTTAACCAGTCTATATGGTACTGGTAAAGTTATGTCTTTAGATAATAGGGAGTATTATGATATTATAAGATTAGGTTCGTATTATGTAGGAAATGAAATATTCATAGTTTATAAAGGAGGTTGGCGAGCTCCCATATAGTTTCAGACCCAGACTTGAAGGTCGCGTTCACGTATCAAACTTCCCATACTTTTTATACCGAACCAGACTAACAAAAAAGTTTATCAAAGTCAATCAAATAAAGATGGGAGAAAAAAGATATTCGCAGTAATAGTTAAAAGTGAGGTTAGATTTCTATTTAATGGTTTTTAAGCCAGATGACCATTTAATAGCTTGGAAAAATGTAACAAGCACTGCAGATTAATAATATGACTATATACCAAATATTTAATACGCTTTCCTACATAATTATGTATATTAAAAATAAGTTACCTACCATAGAGGTAGGTGATTTATCTGAGTTACCTACCTCTACGTACGTTAAACTATAGTAGGTAGGTATATGTATTTCGTAACGCGGCCAATAGGTATAAATACGAATTGATGGTAGTTTAACTATTCTGTTTGGAAAACGATTAGTATGGGGAATAATAAGAACTAGTCATGCACGATATTTAAGGGAGATCTCGCGTTAAAAAAAAATCGATTTTCGAATCGATCGAAAGATTTTTTTTTAACGCGCGACAGAAGTGATTCAGTAGCGATAATATCACGTCGCGAAGTATCTGCTAACGCGTGAGCATTTCAGGCGACATCGGGTAAAAGAAGAACGAGGGGTGCCGACAGGTAGGTAGTAGGTACTTCGCAAGACTGTATCGATAATGCATCGCGTTTGTAACGATACGGCATCGCGTCTGTAATTCTGTATCGATGCTGTATTGCGTTGGTAGCGATGCAAATCGTGATTAGGTACCTACCTCGTGGGCTAATGTATCTGGACCAGCGACTGCATCGCGGCCTTCTTGCGATTGTATCACTGCAAAAAGTCGTCGTGGTCGACCTCCCTAATGATATCATAACATGGTGACTGATGACTAAATACCTAAAGCACAGTAAGGCGGAATAAGTTTTTTTTACTTCCCACGGAATCTACCTACTTAATTTTCCGAGAAAAAAGTAGCCAATCACTCTTCAGGGTCTTTAAAAAATTAACGTGTGAATTCGGCGCGAGTGAAGGACATACCAACAATCAAACACACTCTTGCATGTACAATATTAGTATGATATACAGGCGGCGCATGCGCTCTGTTAATACGAATGGGACCTAAGAAATAAGTTTTTGTAGGTTGTAACATTTTTTTAGACTGCGCCTAACTGTGACTAATAATAATTATTGTTATTGAGTTGGATGGAAGTACAAATATGTAAAAAAGTAATTTGTAACAAATAAAATACACTTAGTTTCTTCTTGCTAACTCGAGTTGTGTAACTCGAATTCATTTCCAAGTTACCTGAATTTCAACTCGAGTTAACGTGTTTTTTCAGAGTTGGCACATCTCTACCACGGTCCACGAATGACATTTGATTGAGTTGACAATAACTGACATTTGACACGTTAGTTTCTAATACTTTTATACTCTGTTAACTATACTCCGTATTGCCATTAGAACGACATTTTTATTGTGTCGTAATTATTTTTATTTTTGATTCCCATCTTCTAAAAATTTGGTGTTTACACAGAAAAATACTTTAAAATATGTTAAAAAATATGAAATGATTTCTGAATCTGAACGGTTTTTAAATTAGCTGGGTCAGACTTCGCCGATCTCCTTTCCTGTTATTTTATCCCAAGTATATGATATGTATAAATTATCCATAGTACCTAATAAATACCATGAAATCCTTATCCCATACTATCCATCCCTTGCTATAAACTTGAACGAGTACAGGTACATAGAGGCTGAATGCCCGAAGACCAGTAAAGATTATCTATGTGCCGATACACGAAGCTTACAGAGTTACACTTCAAATCAGCCGGATTGCATCCAAAGACTCATGACCGCCCAGAATAGAAGTACATCTTGTCATCCAGTAAAGGTCACATTGGAGAAACCAGCATTCGAACAACTTGATGAGCGTCATTACACAATCAGTTTTCCGCTACCAACGACAGTACATTTATCGTGTGGTCACGACCTCTACCGGACACTACAAGGCAGCTACTTAGCCGTGATTCCACAAAATTGTTTTTTGAAAACGCCAGAATTTATGATTTCCAACAGAAATAACCGCATTAAAGGCCAAGCACTCCATGTTATGGATTTACCTAAAGCAGAATCATTTGACTTAAGACCATCTGCGCACTATGAATTGAAATCCATTAAATTGAACCACTTACATGATGCAAATGCAAAGGTATCCTCTCAGGCACCCATCATTCTGCCTCCAAGTTCGGATTATGGAATCATATATCACACAACCATACCCTTATACGCCATATTGGTGGGATCCTGTGCACTGAGCATAATTATAATACTTTATCGAAGAATAAATCGCACGCAAACATTGCATATCAGAAACGCAGCCGAAATTCAGAGTTCCCGAAATTCATCCGATGACCTCCCGGCGCAATTTACGACCAAGGTCTTCCATAAGCGCCAAGCTGATGGGGAAGGTGTTACGCAGGCGAAGTCGCCCGCTAACGCTAAGTGAGCCAGCTCTATACCGTTTCTCACGGAAACACGATGCAGCCGCCGCTGACGCGGTGTAATTCGAATGAATCGCGATGTGGGAACGGGAATCAGACATATACTTGTTTTAGAGAAATGCAGTAGTTTTTATCTTTTAGATTTAATTAATGTAACTCAGAATATATAAAATTAAATATAAGGATATAATCGCCCTATTCGTTTTCATCCACATCCTGCGTGCCAAATATATATCTCCTTATCCTATGTTAGTAAATACAAAAATACTTAACCTACACTATACCTAAGTACGTAAGTACCGGACGTTAGTACCATACGTTAGTACCTAACGTTTATAACTTACGTAAGTACCTTACGTAAGCACCTTACGTAAGTACCTTACGTAAGTACCTTACGTAAGCACCTTGCGTAAGTACCTTACGTAAGTATCTTAGGTAAGTACCTTACGTAAGTACCTTGCGTTAGGACTTACGTAAGGAACTTACGTAAGTACCTCACGTAAGTACCTTACTTAAGCACATTACGTAAGTACCTTGCGTAAGTACCTTACGTAAATATCTCACGTAAGTACCTTACGTTTATAACTTACGTAAGTACCGGACGTTAGTACCGTACGTTAGTAACTTACGTTAGTACCTTACGTAAGCACCTTACGTAAGTACCTTACGTAAGTACCTTACGTAAGCTCCTTGCGTAAGTACCTTACGTAAGCACCTTGCGTAAGTACCTTACGTAAGTATCTTAGGTAAGTACCTAACGTAAGCACTTGCGTAAGTACCTTACATAAGTATCTTAGGTAAGTACCTTACGTAAGTACCTTGCGTTAGGACTTACGTAAGGTACTTACGTAAGTACCTCACACACACACACCTAAACTGTGCTTAAGTACCTCACAGGTACTTAAGCACATTGCGTAAGTACCTTGCGTAAGCACCTTACGTAAGTATCTTACGTAAGTACCTTACGTTAGTAACTTACGTAAGTAACTTACGTTGGTATCTTACGTTAGTAACTCACGTTAGTAACTTACGTAAGCACATTACGTAAGTACCTTGAGTTAGTAAGGTACTAACGTAAGGTACTAACGTAAGATACTTACGTAAGGTACTTACGTTAGTAACTTACGTTAGTACCTTACGTTAGTACCTTACGTTATTAACTTGCGTTAGTACTTTACGTTAGTAACTTACGTAAGTAACTTACGTTAGTACGTTACGTTTTTTACATTTAAAGGCCCTTTTAGATTCTTAGGGGGTCTCTGTGTGTGAGTGTTTATGTTTTTTTGTGAGAATTTTTTTATGTCTGTCGGACGCTTGCCACAGGCAGTAACGCTAGGATAGAAGGACAGCAAGTAAGTAGACAGTGGGCCACACGGTCTACTACGCGGTCCGCTTGAGCAGGCCGCGCATCCACGAGCCATACTAGTTAATATATATATAGCTGCTTGTGCTGATTCACTCACTGATTGATCACCTCTCCTGTAAAATTTTGTATGAAAAATTTTTTTTTTAGTCATCGTTTCGTATAGAAGACAAAAATACATTCGGAAGAAAATTATGGAGAGAGCTGATTTTTTTTTTATTTATTTATTCATTTAAAAACAAAAAGTTACAAAATTATTCTATTGGTGTCGCATAAACTCACCCGAGTTTTTCTGTACACCAACGAGCATTCGACATTAGGTGGACTTATAATATTTTAAGTCATAATTATTACCTACAATGTTAAGTATAACTATTTCTAATTATGTACTAACAAATAAGCAAATTATCTACATTATTAAATTACTACAACTATTCCTAAATAATAACAAATAAGCTAACATATTAGATTCGTACCCACATTTGAAAATACAAAATGTTACAGAGAGCATAAAACTTGTTGACAATATTCTCATATCACTAGTTTTTATGATTCATAATACAGGATGATTCAGTCCTGTTAGTTGTCAGTTCAAATTAAAACCTTTTTGTATACGAAATATATATCGGGAAGATATTTTGTGCATTATGAGTATTTGGTAAATGTAAGTTGCATAAAAAATTGTTTTAGTTTAGATTTTATATTTTTATGTGTAATGACGTCTCTCAAACTCTTAGGAAGTTCATTAATTAGGCTAGGTATTACATAGCTTAGCGTTCTTTTCCCGTATAGGTTACTGAATTTAGGTAGTTGTAGTTTATCGTTATGGTTTCTGCAAGCTGAGTATACCTTCTGTACTTTCCTAAACTTTTGGTTAAAGTAATTTTCTATTAGTAATGTTAATTTAATTTTATCATGAATAGGAATAATTTTACACAAACCGAATACTTTTCGATAATCTTCTTTAAAGGTTATTTTAAATTTACTTCGGACTATTTCTTTTAAAATGCGCAATTGAAGTGAAAAAATGCGATCAAGATGTGTTTTACATGTTCTCCCATAGCTTGACAACCCATATTGTATGATCGATTCCGCTAAAGATTTGTACAGTAATAAAAGAGTTGTGTATGGTATTTTAAATTTGATTAAAGAGAATTTTGCTAATATCCCTCTTAATCTGTCGCAAACACGATTGATTTGCTCTTTCCAATTTAATCGATCATCAATGACCAGGCCAAGGTAGGTGTGCTTTTCTACAAGTTCTATCGTATCGCATTTACAGGGAGCTGGAGTGCCGATATTATTCACATGGAGGCAAGGATGTGAATGCGCAATTAATTTTGGTATAAAGGAGCTTCTGTTGTGAGTAGTGCTAATATACATTAATTTAGTTTTAGCAGCGTTGAGTACCAGTCCAACGTCGTGTGACCACTTTACCAGTATATCAAACTCTAATTGGAGTTTTATTAGGGCCTCCTCTACACTGCGTCCAGCGGCTACTAGACAGGTGTCGTCTGCGAACTGATAGATCTCACACTGTTTTACGGTATTAGAGAGGCTATTTACGTAAGTGAGATAATGCAGTGGCCCAAGGACTGATCCTTGAGCTGTGCCTTCCGTTACTTGGACAGGGAAACTATCAGCATCACAAACTCTTACCTGGTATGATCTATCGAGGAGATAATCTTCACACCAATTCAGTAACTTTCCTCTGACTCCGCAATCATTTAGACTTGGCTGAAAGCCTTGCTATAGTCGATGAATACTACTAAAACATGTTCTTTCCTGTCTATATGTTGGTACAAGCTGTCTGTGAATGCTGTAGTAGTGAAAAGTAGTTGTGCAGTATTTTTATGTGGTTGAAATCCATATTGGTTTTTCGTTAGTATATCGTTATTTTCAAAAAACCTGTGGATTTGGTCGCTTATGTATTTTTCAACTATTTTGTCAATGGTAGGTAAGATAGTTATAGGTCTATAGTTGTCGTATTCAGTCCTACTACCTTTTTTGTGTATCGGTCGGACAATCCCAGTTTTGAGTAGGGGAGGATAATTGCCAGTTATTACGCTTTCATTTATTAACTTAGCGAGTACGATATTGATTTTGCCACACAACTTCTTTATGTCAATTCTTATCCTGTCTACCCCAGGTGATTTGTTATTGCTTAATGATTTTATTATTTTATTTACTGATTTCGGGTCTGCTGGCCTAAATCGAATGGTCACATTGGTTGGAAATTGATAGGTTGACTTATCCAGCAGAGGTTCTGAGCATTTAGGAACAATTTTTTTGACGCTATCGCTAAAAGTAGTAGCAAATTTATTCGCAATATCTTTGCAGGTGTTGCCATTATTACCAAGAGAATTTTGAAGCAGATCATCAACAGAAGATTTGATTTTGCCCGTCAGTCTATTTAAAATATCCCAAAGATTTTTTGAATTGTGTTTATTAGAAATAATATCAGCCATCGTATTTTTATTTTTAGTTTTATTAATTAAAATATTTGCAAAATTTCTAGCTTTGTTATATTTTTGTTTTATTATTAAATTATTAGTGTTTTTTATCCATCGTAAAAATAAATCATCCCTATACTCACATGCTCTCATGATTTTCTTATTTATCCAGTTGTTATTATTTTTTACATGATTTATTTGATGATTGAGGATTTTGAAGACGGATGTAGAGCACAGCCAGGGTATTGAAGATAGGTAGGGGGTGCTCGACCAAATGTCACTCAAAACTTCATCCAAATTATTGACAGTGAGCTGAAAAAAAATTCCAAATGGCGGATTTAAGATGGCCGCCATACTAATTTCGTCGGTGTCTATCTCGGAGAGTATAAAAGATGGAAGAGTGGTTTCTTGGCAAAAGATGATCAGGACATGAAAGTCTACTTGATGAATAGGAAAAAAAATTGTGTGTCAGCTCCGACGCACGACTGGAGTTTACTCCTTAAGTACGATTGTCTAAACATACGCAAAAAGAGTTTATCCAACTGAAAATAAGATTAATACCTAAGGGTAAATTAACAAATTAATGAAAATAATATACATATATAAATATATATTTATTCATTTTATATACATTTATTATAACTAATCGGCGAAATATTTTACATTAAACTTTTCACAATAGTCAATTTCAGATGTGCACAAATATTTCATTAGGAATGTTGATAAATTATGTAATTATTATTATCTGACATAAGTACATTGACACTGATAGAAACAAACAAGCCCAACAACATATAGGTATAGTCGCCTTGACAACCAAATTAGAAAGTTGCGCACCATAGGTGCGCACCAAAAAAGTAACGAGGTCATTCATCAGTAGATTTTACCTCTCATATTTTTCTCATACCGGGCGCCTTATATATGAAAATCGATTCTTAAGGAGTAAACTCCAAAAATTCAAGATGGCGGAATTTATTTTACCATAGAAAATGTATGGCGAATATTGAAGAGGCTACAAGTGTAGAACTATGCAAGACTTGATGCGGTTCCGTTTCAAAATTTGTTCTTAAAGACGAACTCTCCATAATTTTACGGAGAAAACAATATACTTATTGAGAGCGATGATGATCGAGGGTTTGAAAGATGGGTGAGGAGCATGGCCAGGGCATTAAAGTTAGGTGGGGGCTCTTCAAACAAAAATACTCGAAACCTCATCCAATTGGCAGTGAGCTTAAAAAAATCCAAAATGGCTGATTCAAGATACCTTAAAGACCTAAAATTAGTAACTTACGTTAGTCCCTTACGTTAGTACCTGACGTTAGTAACTTAAGTTAGTACCTTACGTTAGTAACTTACGTTAGTACCTTACGTTAGTAACTTACGTTAGTACCTTACGTTAGTACCTTACGTTAGTAACTTACGTTAGTACCCTACGTAAGTACCTTACGTAAGTACCTTACGTAAGTACCTCGCGTAAGTACCTTGCGTAAGTACCTTACGTAAGCACATTACGTAAGTACCTTGCGTAAGTACCTTACGTAAATATCTCACGGAAGTACCTTACGTTTATCTTATAACTTACGTAAGTACCTGACGTTAGTACCAAACGTTAGTACCTTACGTAAGTACCTTACGTAAGTACCTTACGTAAGCACCTTGCGTAAGTACCTTACGTAAGTATCTTAGGTAAGTACCTTACGTAAGCACCTTGCGTAAGTACCTTACGTAAGTATCTTAGGTAAGTACCTTACGTAAGTACCTTGTCTTAGGACTAACGTAAGGTACTTACGTAAGTACCTCACGTAAGTACCCTTACTTAAGCACATTACGTCAGTACCTTGCGTAAGTACCTTACGTAAGTATCTTACGTAAGTACCTTACGTTAATAACTTACTTAAGTAACTTACGTTAGTAACTTACGTCAGTAACTTACGTTGGTAACTTACGTAAGCACATTACGTAAGTACCTTGCGTAAGTACCTTAAGTTAGTAAGGTACTAACGTAAGGTACTAACGTAAGATACTTACGTAAGGTACTGACGCAAGTATCTTACGTTAGTAACTTACGTTAGTACCTTACGTTAGTACCTTACGTTAGTAACTTGCGTTAGTACTTTAAGTTAGTAACTTACGTTAGTAACTTACGTTAGTAACTTACGTTAGTACCTTACGTTTTTTACATTTAAAGGCCCTTTTAGATTCTTAGGGGGTCTCTGTGTGTGAGTGTTTATGTTTTCTTATGAGATTTTTTTTTACGTCTGTCGGACGCTTGCCACGCTGGCGCTTCCACTGTGCTCGCTAGCATAGCAGTTTACTTCAGAACACGTAAACGCTAGGATAGAAGGAGAGCAAGTAAGTAGACAGTGGGCCACACGGTCTACTTCGCGGTCCGCTTCAGCGGGCCACGCATCCACGCGCCATACTAGTTAATATCAACTTAATATATATATATAGCTGCTTGTGCTGATTTACTGATTGATCACCTCTCCTGTAAAATTTTGTATGAAAGAATTTTTTTTTACTCATCGTTTTGTATAGAAGACAAAAATTCATTCAGAGGAAAAATACGGAGAGAGCTGATGATTGAGGATTTCGAAGACGGATGAAGAGCACAGCCAGGGTATTGAAGATAGGTGGGGGTGCTCGACCAAAATTCATTCGAAACTTCATCCAATTGACAGTGAGCTAAAAAAAATTCAAAATGGCGAATTTAAGATGGCCGCCATACAAATTTCGTCGGTGTCTATCTCGGAGAGTATAAGAGATGGAAGAGTGGTTTCATGGCAAAAGATGATCAGAACATGAAGGACTACTTGATGAACAGGAAAAAATTCAAGATGGCGGAATTTATTTTACCATTGAAAATGAATGGCGAATATTGAAGAGGCTACAATTTAGTGTTGAACTATGCAAGACTTTGATGCGGTTCCTTTTCAAAATTTGTTCTTAAAGACGAACTCTCCATAATTTTACGGAGAAAACAATATACTTATTGAGAGCGATGATGATCGAGGGTTTGAAAGATGAGTGATGAGCACGGCCAGGGTATTAAAGATAGGGCTCTTCAAACAAAAAATACTCGAATACTCATCCAATTGGCAGTGAGCTGAAAAAAATCTAAAATGGCAGATTCAAGATGGCCGCCATACAAATTTCGTCGGTGTCTATCTCGGAGAGTATAGAAGATGGAAGAGTGGTTTCTTGGCAAAAGATGATCAAGACATGAAGGTCTACTTGATGAACAGGAAAAAAATTCAAGACGGCGGAATTTATTTTTCTATAGATGGCGAATATTGAAGAGGCTACAATTTAGTGTTGAACTATGCAAGACTTTGCGCTTCCTTTTCAAAATTTGTTCTTAAACAAGAACTTTCCATAATTTTTTGAAGAAAAAAATATACCTACTTATGGTGAGCTATGATGATCGAGGGTTTGAAAGATGGGTGAGGAGCACGGCCAAAATTTCATAGGTGTTTATTTCAGAAAGTGTATTAGATGGAAGAGTGGACGTAGGAAATATGACATGACTTTAATATGGTTTTTTTTTACAAGAATTGTTCTGTATGGAAGAATTGTCGGTTTGCCGTTAGGAAAGCCAAAATGGCGAAGTTCAATGGCACCCAAAGGTACCCGATCGTCAGCGGTATAATATTGATTATATGCATGTCTGGAAAGTTATTTTACATTGAAAGGCCCTTTTAGAGTGTTTTATGTTTTCTTAATAGATTTATTTTACGTTGGACGCTTAGCACGCTGGCGCTTCCACTGTGCTCACTAGCATAGCAGTGTGTTGTTTACTTCAGAACACGTAGGTAGCAAACACTAGGATAGAAGGAGAGCAAGTAAGTAGACAGTTGGTCCGCACGGTCCACTACGTGGTCCGCTTTAGCGGGCCACGCACCCACACGCCCTACTAGTATATTCTATATCGTGATTGACATGATCTTTATCGTGATGACATTTGTTTTATCGTGATTTCAACACACATTTTGATTTGAAACAACCTGATAGCCCACTCGATGCAAATATGCATGATACGTGTTAGATATATTATAATTCTTTTTAGTGCAGTTTCTGTACGTTAGTATTATTCCTTATTCCGTGATTGTACTTACAGCAATAAATAAATGATTCTTAACATCAATCACATGCCTTTTGTTTTATTTTTAACCAGTAGTTAGGCAGTACAATTATTTTTACTATAGTTGTTATTTTTTGGTACAAGTAGGTACCAACTACATATCTAACTAGCTGCAATACTTACCCACTTAAAAAATGTTTTCAAGCTAAGTGACATGCGACCAACGCGACATGTCGACTGCGTTTCATTATGATGCGCTTTAGTAGATAAATAATTTATTATACCTAGTAGTAGTTTTCTCGTACTCCTAGTAGTAAGTAATGTACCTACTCTCTTCTAATAAACAGTAATAATAATAATCAACCTGGGAACGATTATTTGGATACAATTTGACGCCTGTAGACACGTAATAGATAAGTCTATTTATCTACTCCAGCATCGAAAAGTTCCAATTTCGAATTTGACAACTATATCGAATTGAACCCTGTTTCGCTTCTCATAACGATACAGTTCGTTGTATGGGAGCTGTATCGTTATGAGTCGTATCTGTATCGATATGGTTATCTTCATAAATAGGATACCTATAGCTTAGCGGCTCTGGGTTCTGGCACTTTCCCAACCACAGAGTTCTTAGTACCTATGTAGAGGCCTACATCATGGCGGATGGTGGCACCCGTCATTGAATATGTACATATTATATATTTCATCTCCACCTACTCTATACTCTATGTACCCAACCCACTCTATGGTTGGTACTGCCACTCTTACTGCCAATATTTAAAAAAAAATTAGAAAAATTACGCGGTAAACGGATTACTTTTGCAACTTGTGAAATTTGTATTGATTTCAAGCAAAAATGTCTACTAAATAATAAAATAAAAAATTATAAAGACGTCCTTGTCGTAGATAAAATCTTGTATGCAACTGTACGTAATTAGTTATTTTAATTCTCGTACTATCCTATTTTGATACTCGGCAAGCCTCGTATCAAAAAACAGCACTCGAATTAAAATGACCCTCAGTACGATACAGTTGTGTCAAAGACATTAGACCACACTGCTACTAGGTTAAAAATAAACACAAAGATAACCATGAATAGATTTTAATTTCTGTTCATTCCAGTTTGTTGTGTATGTTAGAATCACATTCTATCCAGAAGAAACTGCAAGAAACTGGTATAGTTGCTCTTTAAACATTATTGAACAGCCAATGATATTAAAACATAATATTATATAAAAACGATGAACTATTAAAGTTGATTTTACAATTATATTGATTTTAATAAATTTCACTACAAGATCTGTCTCAAAATATTCCAAAAGCCAATTGTTTAGAAATCGATAATGATAACCTAACATAACCTCTTAAAATAGTATGTAATTATAATTTATACTTATCTCAGCAAAATGCAGTAATCCACCCTAATCTTCACCAATACAATCAATAATAATATACACTTTATTCACTTGTAATAACTCCTCAAAATTTTAATACTGACTGAACTCCCGACGCCATTTTCTCTCACCTTTATACTATTTTTCTGTTACCGACCCACCAACATTCTCCTGAATTTTTGTGATTGGCTGTCATGATTACAGCCTATATATTGAAAAGCTACGATTGGTGATTAAATTACTTAGCATCAATCAAAATAAACTCTGCATCCTGCAACACTCAATGTTGCCAAAATATAACCTCCAAAGTAAAATGAACAATTCATTGCAAGAAACCTAAATTGAACATGAAATGCAATGCAAAATCACCTATGAATCACAACTCAGCATCGCAACAACACTGCGAATAGCGTTCATTCCTCACAGTTGCTTAAATAGATTTTAATGATTGTCGTTGTCCTAATATGTCTATCTTTACCTCCAATTATCTTGGGAACGTGACACTTTGGGGTACTATGTTACTTGACATTATTTGTTCTAGTTCTTTTAGGTGTCCTTTATCCATACATACCACTTTCATCGTGCGCCGCGATTTTGAAAAAAAATCAAAATGGCGGCAGGTCGCTATGCCAGAAAGTTTCAATCCCCTTTCCCATAATATTCTTATTTATTTCTAAACTTATGAATATTGGTGTACATGGGGACCTTCTTCGATGGATTAAATCATACTTATTAGGCCAGTTTCTTCATGCTCAGCTAAAGTAATAAGTAAAAGTCTTGACTTTTACCAGCCGACTGCCGAGGAATGAAACTATGGCGAATGTGTTTCTTCCAAAGACATTACACGTTAGTAAGTGTAATGTCTTTGGTTTCTTCATTCAAGCAAAAGTTAAAGTAAAGGTAAAAGTGGTTGCCATTACATAGACGTCGATATTGCCCAAAAAACACCCCCCCTACGCCAGCCTGCGAATTTGGGATATAAAAATAAATAAAAATACGCATAGATATATTTTTAATAGCACTTCTCAAAAATGTTTAATAGTTAAAAAGCACCCCCGTAGTTTATGAATAAAAAATTGGTAAATATCGCGCAAATATAACGCGCTTATAACGTCGATATCTCTTCAGATACTTACAATTCAGTACTTCTTATAATTTAAAAAAACTGCACCCTGATTCAATCAAACTGCACCGTCGCTGAAGATCCATATAATCATATAATGCAATATTAATTGCAAAAAGATATTTAAAACTCAAGGTATATCAATCGCCGAACTTTACGGCGTCTTCGCGCATGCGCGGCGCTTTTGGGAGGTCTCTCTTTAGCGGCAACTTCACGCAGATTACCTTTGCAAAATAAGAGCTTACTAAACATTTTCCTTTCATAATTTATTAGTGAATATGAATATATTTATAAATAATTTTTTTCTTTTTAGGGTTCCGTACCAAAATGGTAAAATGGAACCCTTGTGGTGTACTTTCTCCGTCTGTCTGTCCGTCTGTCCGTTCGTCACACTCGATTATTTCAGTAACTACCGAAGCTATCGACATGAAATTTGGAATAGTTGTGTATATTAGTGGCCCAAAGACACTGGAATTAAAAAAAATTGGAAATTGTTTTTGTTCCTATTTAAAAAGGGGGGAAAATCTGAGGGTTGAAATTTAAAAGTGAGATAACTGTACTGTGTGGGATATCATATGAAAGGGTTTACTTTGTACATTCTAAAACAGATTTTTAATTATTTTTAGTTATGATAGTTTTTGATTTATCGGGGAAAATGTCTAAAAAAATACCGCCCCCCCCCCCCCCCCCCCTTATCTCCGGAGTTTACCAATCGAAAAATTTGAAATAATTATGGTCAATAGGAATTTACGTATACTTTACAGGAAAACTATAGCCAATGCTCTAACTAGCATAGTTTTTTTTTATATTAACAATAAACCTCTACAAACAAAGTTAGTCTTGCGGTTCATTAATAAAGGTAATTATTTATTAATAATGGTACGGAACCCTTCGTGCGCGAGTCCGACTCGCACTTGCCCGGTTTTTTTTTATTGTTAAATAGGCTTGCGCTTGACGACAATCATGCTTAGTGCAAAGCAATGATGAGGTCTAGGTTGGAGCGCGCTTGCCTAGAAGATGCCTATTCACTCTCGCCTTGAATGTACCTAAATTATACATGGTAGAAAACACGTGCGCCGGGAGGGTGTTCCAGATGCTAGCGGTTCGGATCAGAAACGTTGAGCAAAAACGGTTCGTGCGGGCAAACTGGACATCGACCACATAAGGATGCCAACGCAAACGGTTTCTCGCTGTTCTGTGGTAGAACGGAGAAGGAGGAACAAGGTTGTAATTTATCAACTCCGGTTCCACCTCTAGTGCCATACGACAACATCCAAAGTAAAGCGCCGCGTAGTCCATCGAGAGACGGGGCTACACAATACGAGACTCGCTTTGGAGGCCAATCTCATGCTCATACTTTGTCAGGCGTTTGATTTTTTGGAGCACCGAGGACAACACTGAATGGTCCATCGTTGCAGCGTTAGTCGACTCTGAAGCCAGGAAATCAAGGATGAAATTTTTGGATGATGATAACAAGAGTCTTGAAATGAGAGAAACCATCTTTTGAACCGATTTTGACAAAATTTTGGTAGACTTTCCAGTGTTCCCGCAGGAAATTAAAACCTTAATCCATGCAGATGAAGTCCCAGAACATCTAGTAAGTAATAAATTAGCAATAACATGTTTTCCAATTATTTCAGACCAAAGGTGGCCAAATCATAACGGCATAGGTATATATGATGACCATAAAAAGATGATGTCAGAAAGGATTTGAGGAGCAGCTTGAAATTAATAGGCACTAGGATCACTTTAATTAATTTGTGATCAATTGAATTATTTAGTATGTTAGTAAGTTATTTAATGTTCCAATAAATTATGAGACTGCTACAAAATAATGTCCCTTTATTAAAGTCCTTTAGGGTTGTGAATAATTTAATTATGCAGGCAGGCAGTACAAATTGAAGTGGTTAAATTTTTTTAATGTTTTGTAGATTGGTAAATAAATGTTCCTATTATAGTAAAATAGGGCAGTTCACTGCATTTTTTTATTATTTGGAGAAATAAAAAGGATAAATGTGTATTCATAAAGGTTTTTATTCAATCTAGTAATCAAAGTAAAAATAAAATCATTTTTATTTTATTTAATTATTATCAACGACCTCAATTTAAATAAACGGGCCCTGTCAAACAAAGAATGTGGGCGTATTTTTAGCAACGCTAAAACGCCATCTAGTCTGAAAAGTGGGAACTTGCTTGCAACATCTTGAATGAAAGCTTGAAAACGAATGACTCTGTCATAGATAATATAGGCCATAGCCATAGAAGGCGTAAGGCCAGTTAGTAAAAAAAAATATCATACCTACAGTTTGCCGCGGAAATTAAATGATTGCGTAATGGATAAAAATATTAAATAGGAAGATTAATTAATAACGTTTTTTTGGAAATGTCTAATTTTGACGAGAAACACTTACCTTAAAATAAAAATAGCTGTGTATACCTATAAGTGGCGTGCCACACTGTTATAGACCTTATGTACTATTTTTTAATTTAAGCTATGTATACTCGCCGTTGGTATACCGAAATACAATAAATAAAAATAAAATAAATAAATAAAATAAAATTGTACAGTGCCAAACTAATAAGACTTTAGATGTTAACATAAGAATAACAAATTATCTACACGACGAGCGACCGTGACAGCGCTACGATGGGGACAAAGCCAGGTTAGGAACGCGCTCTCATAGTCGGTCGCCCGACCTTTTTCTATGAAAGGGCCCATCTAGTACCTACATATATATCGATGATTATTATACAAAAGTTAGGTATTTAAGAAGTCATACATACAGAGGTAAAAAATAGGTATTAATTTTATTGAAATATTACCTACATACCTATGAAAATAAAATTAAAATAAAATAAAAATAAAATAAAATTTGTTTATTTCGGACCCTTATTCTTAGTCCATATGTTGTTAGTACAGTATTAAAATTATTTTAAAATTTATTTTTTTATTTATATTCACTAGTAAATTATTATGAAAGGAAAATGTTTAGTTAAGCTCTTATTTTGCAAAGGTAATCTGCGTGAAGTTGCCGCTAAAGAGAGACCTCCCAAAAGCGCCGCGCATGCGCGAAGACGCCGTAAAGTTCGGCGATCATTGATATACCTTGAGTTTTAAATATCTTTTTGCAATTAATATTGCATTATATGGATCTTCAGCGACGGTGCAGTTTGATTGAAGCAGGGTGCAGTTTTTTTAAATTATAAGAAGTACCGAATTGTAAGTATCTGAAGAGATATCGACGTTATAAGCGCGTTATATATGCGCGATATTTACCAATGTTTTATTCATAAACTACAGGGGTGCTTTTTAACTAATAAACATTTTTGAGAAGTGCTATTAAAAATACATCTATGCGTATTTTTATTTATTTCAATATCCCAAATTCGCAGGCTGGCGTAGGGGGGGGTCCAAAAAACTTGTGGGGAGATTTTTTTACACATGGCAGCACAACAACATCATTGTCAAGCAGTGCCAGATGTCCGAGTGAAAGTTCTTCTTAGGTTATAAGGTTCAATTTTAAAATGTTCCTATGTATTGTTTACTGAAAGATTATAATCCTTTACAAGGCGCTTTTTGAAGAACTATACCACAGCTGTCTGCTTATATAGGGCAGTTTTATGGTCTGCAGAATAGATTTTGAACATTCTTAAATTTTTTAATTCTCTTATTTAATTTATTTGCAATTCTTTTATTTTATATTGTATTGTAGATATAGCTGTTGCCCGCAACTTCGTCCGCATGGTTTAAGATTTTTTTTTTAAGTTCCCGCAGGAACTCCATTCTTTTTGAGGATAAAAGTACTTAACTAAGAAACTTTTGCATTTATGATATTAACTAGCATAATTATTATTTTTAGTTAATTGTTCCTAACTTGAAGTCAGGAGTAAAGACATGCTCAGTAAAGAGCTGGTTGAAGAGATGAGTAGGTTAAATCTCATAAAAACAAACACAAATATTTATATACAACTGCCTGAAAAACGGAGTATATTGGTTTCAGGGTTCATGTATGTATGTATGTATGTATGTGAGTTTGTATATTCCACCGTAACTTCTATACGCCTGAACCGATTTTGATAAATGAGGTAAGTATCGTTAGAATCCCTAGCTTATTCCGGGAGACATAGGCTAGTAAAATTAAAAAAAATATTGATGGGGTGACCATGGTCCCGCATTAAAGACTAAAGTAGAATTTTTTTTTCGATAATAAGATTAACTATATAATCATCATCTAGAAAATGATAAGTAGATTCCAAAAATATATAACACTACTTATAGTTCAATATCCAATGATTCCCAAAAAATATAATTTAATAAAAATGTGAATAAGATTCCTTAAGTAATTAATGACTGTGGTATCGTTACGTAACAGATAGTTACAGGCTACGGCAGAGCAGTCGTATTTTTAATAAGATTAATACCATATGAAAGGGTAAATTAACAAATTAATGAAAATAATATACATATATAAATATATATTTATTCATTTTATATACATTTATTATAACTAATCGGCGAAATATTTTACATTAAACTTTTCACAATAGTCAATTTCAGATGTGCACAAATATTTCATTAGGAATGTTGATAAATTATGTAATTATTATTATCTGACATAAGTACATTGACACTGATAGAAACAAACAAGCCCAACAACATATAGGTATAGTCGCCTTGACAACCAAATTAGAAAGTTGCGCACCATCACCAAAAAAGTAACGAGGTCATTCATCAGTAGATTTTACCTCTCATATTTTTCTCATACCGGGCGCCTTATATATGAAAATCGATTCTTAAGGGTCCTACCCTTGGCCGACATCTAGGCGTAGCTGTCAGCCGCTGTCAATTGTTTCTATACACATACAACCACAGTCTACGCAGGCACACATAGAAGGATTCAGCCCCTACCACGGGAGCACACAATATGCGATCAACTATCTCACTATGGCACAAATAATATTATTTATTGATTGATAGCTAGATGATACTTACGGCTTCGTCTGCGTTCGTTAATTTTTTTTTATTTCTGCGAGAACTCTTCAATTTTCCGGGATAAAAAGAAGCCCATGTCCTTCCCCGGGATACAACCTATCCTTGTACCAAAGGACTTGTCCAAGATTGGGCCTTGAACATGAACCAAGATGATTTTAATACACGTGCATAGAGATCCTAAAATATGGCTAAGAGAATAATTTACACATTTTTAAAGGACCCCATTTTGGAGAAAAATATTATTTTATTTTGTGGCTTTTTTAGATCTTTGCCTGAATCTTATCAACAGTAAAAAAAAGAAAACTTGATTGTCTTTATCACGTATGTCATAGAATGATTGTCAAATGTCAATGTCAGTTTTGTATGACATTAAAGTGACAGTAACAGGTGCCAGCAGGGCGACCGCGTATCTTTTGCATCAATCATTGATACATCGCAATCACCTCCGATTGGCTGAATTTATGGTATTCTTGCTGCGTCAATGGATTTTGTCCAATAGTGGAAGAGTGTTAACCAATCAGAGGTGATTGTGATGTATCAATGATTGATGCAAAAGTTACGCGGTCGCCCTGCTGATTTGATAGATCTATACATCTATACATCTAGGGTGCGTTCCACTAAGCGTTCAAAACGATCACGCGCACGACCACAGTTTTTCCCGTTCTTCTTGCGTTACTGTCGTAAACTCAAGTGGTATGGATTAGATATAGAGCGTTTTGAGCGTGGAGGTAAATAATACAAACGGCGAGTTAGTAAAAAGAAAGCAAAAGATTTAAGAGATTAGGTTAAAATCTGTATAAGCCTTGAAAATTAACTAATTATTGTTTAAATCGATTTATATTGAAAAAAATTATAATTTATTTTTTTCAATAAGAAAACTAACTTAAAGAAGGCTAACTTAATTTTCATTTCTAAAGTTAGTTTATGTTATTGGCAATCAAGGAAAAATGTATACATGTATACTTAACTTACTTTATAAACTGCAATTAATTTTTCTAAACTTGTTTTACATAGTTAATTATATTTACCTGTGGAGGTACGTTGAGCATCAGCTGCGGAAACATTCACTTCTACTACAATATCTCTTTCCGCATGAAATAACGTAAGTTTCACGGTCGCCATCTTTGATGCTTTGAGTTTTGAAAATGCCGCTAATTTTCTCAACGATCACGACGACCCACCTTTTGAGATGGAGTGTCGCGAGCTTCGCGTGAGCGTAAGTCATGACGTCATAAGTGACGTTTTCGCCGCGACCACAACTACCGCGGTCGTTATGTGGAATTTGATCTTTAGGAGCATTTAGATCGTTGTTGGCGCTTAGTGGAACGCACTGTAGAAATAGTTTTAGTGTTGCCATCCATCGAAAAATATTTTCTACAAACGATATTTTTTATAATTAATTTTTAAAAAAAACGGGGTTTTCTAAAATTATTATTTAAATGGAGTTTAATGTTATATTTTTTTCTCTTTCACGTGATGGTAGTTTGGTTCTGGTTCATTAACACTCAGAATAAAAAACCACCCTCCATACTGAACTGGGACATGTCATTTCATCAAAATCGGTTGAACAGATACATTTTTTTGATTCCCGCGGGAACTCTTCAATTTTCCGAGATGAAAAGTAGCCTATGTCCTTCCCTGGGATGTAACCTATCTCTGTACCAAATTTCATCAAAATCGGTTGAGTAGTTGGGCCGTGAAAGCGTAGCAGACAGACAGACAGACACACTTTCGCATTTATAATATTAGTATGGATATGGATATTTTTATATACTTAAGTACTGCTACAAAGTTAGCCCTAGTTTCCGATCTCACCTGATGGTAAGTGATGATGCAGTCTTAGATTATAGCGGGTTACTACACGGCATGTTACCTGAATGCTAAATCATTTGGCGGTACATCTTTCCCGGTAGGGTGGCAACTAACGGCGGCCGAAGCCTCCCACTAGACCAGGCCAGGGTGAATTCAGATATTATAAATTCCTAAATTGACCCTGCTAGGAAACTAACCTGGGTCCTCCCACTAGAAGACTATAGCGCTAACCACTGCGTCATGGAAGTCATCGAAAATTTGATGAAATAGTCAACTTTATCATGGAGTGATTAACATTTGACGACGACATACGGCCGGTTTCTGAATTGAGAATTTCATGTCGAGTCTGTCTCAAAGACTACTTAAGGACTAATTAAGCAATTTTTTGTTTGTGAATTGATATTGGGCCGGTTTCTGAACCAAGCATTCAAGCAAAAACAGCAAGTTCCAACTCTCAAACCTTACACAATATCAATTCAGAAACAAAAATTTGCTTAATTAGTCCTTAAGTAGTCTTTGAGACAGACTCAACATGAAATTCTCAATTCAGAAACCGGTCGTTAAACTCAAACTAATAATATATTTATTAAAAACTAGCTGATGCCCGTGACTTCGTCCTCGTGGATCAAGGTTTTCGGTTCCCGCGGAAACTTTTTAATTTTCAGGGATAAAAAGTACCCTATGTATTGTTCCAGACTATAATCTATCCCTGTGTCAAATTTCATCCAGATCGGTTCAGCCGTTCTGGCGTGATTAATTACCTAACAAAAATTCAAATTCAAAATCATTTGAATTTGAATTTCAATTCATCCATCCATACATCCATCCAAAGTTTCGCATTTATAATATTAAGTATAGATAAGTAGGTACCTACACAGTACACCTGAACGTCACGTTTACAAAGTATAAGACGTGATGGACAACGGTATCAAAGCTACGAGGGTTCCAAACGCGCCCTGTAGGTATCATACACCTTTACACTGTAATAGGACTTTTCAATAGTTGACGTTTTACAAAAACTTTGAACTTGTTGGCATCTCAAATATTTCTTTTGGGAGTTATTATAAAAACGCATACTGTTACCGACAAATGAATACCTAACTAATTTTACAGAGTCTAGAAGCACTAAAAATTCATATATTTTCTTGAATGGTTACATTTTTTCATTCTTGAATTTATTGATGTTTTTATGCACATTTTTTTTAAATCCACTACAAGTTAGCCCTTGACTGCGATCTCACCTGATGGTAAGTGATGATGCAGTCTAAGATGGTAGCGGGCTGACCTGTTAGGGGCATGACAGTTATATTAAACCCATACCCCTATTCGGTTTCTACACGGCATTGTACCGGAACGCTAAATCGCTTGGCGGTACGTCTTTGTCGGTAGGGTGGTAACTAGCCACGGCCGAAGCCTCCCACCAGGCCAGACCAGGGAAATTCAGAAATTATAAATTTACAAACCCTGCCGGGGATCGAACCCGGGACCTCCGCACGTTAAGGCTGCGCAAAGCACTGCGCCGCACGGAGGTCGTCAGACCTACTACACACATATTATACTTAATCCATAATATACATAATCCATACTAATATTATAAACGTAAAAGTGTGTCTGTTGGTTGCTTGTTTGTTTGGTTGTATGCTTTCACGACTCATCCGTTCAACCGATTTTGATGAAATTTGGTACAGGAGTAGGTTGTATTCCGGGGACGGACATAGGTTATTTTATCCCGGAAAATGAGAGTTTCTTTCGGAAATCAAAAACCTTTAACCACGCGGACGAAGTCGCTAGCATCATTCAGTCCATACTAATATTATAAATACGAAAGTGTGTCTGTCTGTCTGTCTACTACGCTTTCACGGCCCATCTGTTCAACCGATTTTGATGTAATTTGGTACAGGGATAGGTTATAGTCTGGAATAACACATATAGGGTACCCGGGGAAGGATAAAGGGTACTTTTTATCCTGGAAAATTAAAGAGTTCCCGCGGGAATCAAAAATCCACGCGGACGAAGTCGCGGGCATCATCCAGTTTTCAATTATGTATTGGTCGTGGACCGTCATAATTTCAACTTCTTTGAATTTAGTTTTGTATATGGCACGAACAGCCCTTTTCTGCGAGACCAAAACAGAATGAACATCAGCATTAGGTACGGGTATAGACCCGAAATTGATATTTCGCCAGTTTCCCCCTTCGGACGACTGTTATGAAAGAAAAAAATCTACTTAGACTGAGCTATAAGAACCAAAATACCCATTCAAAGCTAGTTTTAGTGGAGTTCGTGCACAAAACAGGCAAAATAAGACAGAGAATAAAATACCGTTTTGGGCTCAGTGAATAATAAAATAACCACCAATTAAATTTTCAAAATAAATATTTTATATACAGAAATCGTCCAGTTACATTTTTTTTATACGTATAAATATCGATGATTAGTTTTGTTCAATGGTAGTGGATGCATTGACGTTTGTGTACGGATACTAAGTGACAAACGTCAGTTCAGGAGCAACGGGACGCAACCTCACGCCCAGGGTCATCAATCTTAGTACAAACCAGTCTATACAGTCCTTTCGTTTAGTAACAAAAGGCAATAACAGATGGCGCTATCGTACCTATTGTGCTAAAAAAATAACTACTATATCAGTAGTTTAGTCCTCACAAATATCTTCTCAAAATAAATTCTTGTTCTTTCTTATCTCTTTCATATTATTTTTATTTGATTTGATTTTTTCTTTTAAATGCTATTCTAATAGTAAAATTATTTATGACTTATTTTTATATTTTTAGCTAGGTAGAAATTCACTAAATAACTATGGCAACATTTACTCAAGGGATTCGTTAATCGTTTAGCAATAATGTCAAATTAATTTGAAAAATAACCTCTGCATTGCCGGTTGTGTTGTTTTTCTGATTGCTTTATTTAATACTTTTCATTTTGTTTTGTGGTGCTTTTCACGCTACGTTTGTTGAGTTGAGCATTCTCCTCCAAACAAGTGAACCCACGCTTTGAGATTGAGACAGGACTCCAGTGTTTTGAGATAAAGACTCCAGTATTTTTAGTTAGGACTTCAGTGCTTTGAGATAGAGACTCCAGTGTTTTGAGATAGGACTCCAGTGGTTTTTGTTTACTTGTATACTAATATGTCTTACAAAAGGTGCTGTATCCCAGGCTGTCCAGGAGCTGCAGGTTTGTATTCGCTCGCAATTTTGATAACGATACTACTTACTTTTATCTTTGAATACTGTCTTTATTTTTTTATAACTGCAACATGTTTCCTCATACAGAATTGTAAACATTTCAGGTTCGGAAAACGTCTTGCATGAATTCCCAAATCCCGCAAAGGATTTAGATCGTTTTATGATCTGGGTCCACAGCATTGGTGGAGATATCTTGAAACTAACCAATGAATTCATTTACAAGAATCGGAGAGTTTGTCGTTTACATTTTGAAGCAAAGTATCATTGCCGATTTAATAGACTCAGCAACATAGCTGTGCCTACTATTAACATGCATTGTAAGTTGAACAATAGATTTTTAAAGTATGTACAAAATTACCTTGTAGTCTAAAATAGTGATATGTTATATTGTGCTAATTTTGTATTTTCAGACCTGCATTCTTCTGTCCCAATGGTGCAGACGCCGTCTAGGCAATTACAGAATCTCTTGGAGAATATGCCATTAGTATCATCTGTGTCAACAGATCATACTTCTGCGATTTCAACAGAGGAACCATTAAGGAACATACAGAATTTGTCTTTGAACAGGCCATCATCTTCAACTAAATGTAAATTTTTTTTTCACTTTAAAAACCATAATATACACATCTCCATACTTAAATTATAAATGTGAGATTGTGTCTATTTATCTGTTACACTTTCATGGTTCATCTTTTAAACTGATTTTGATGAAATTTGGAATAAAACAAAATCCTCAATCTACGCAGATGAAGTTGCGGGCATCAGCTAATTCTTTGTAAAAGTTCTTCATAAATATCTAGGCTATCTTGTAATTTTACACATTCATCTGTATACATAGAAAGAGTCTAACTAGGTTTAATGTCTGTTGTTTTATTCTCTTTTTCAGCTGATAATTTACCCATTGAGCCGGAAGCGCCAATGCAATATGAACTCTTGAGCGAAGATAAAGAAAATATTGGTGGGTAAAAAATATACTAAGAGCCCTATGTAATATCATGCTAATATTATAAATGCAAAAGTGGGTCTGTCTGTCTGTCTGTTTGCTACACTTTTATGACCCACAAAACTTAGTCCACGCTGACGAAGTCACGGGAATCATCTAGTTAATTATAATTGAGTACTTGCTATTGTCATAGGTTTCATAATTTGCTATTGTCATAGGTTTCATAATTTTTTTCAGCAGGGCAACCGCGTATCTTTTGCATCAATCATTGATACATCGCAATCACTTCTTATTGGTTAACACTCTTCCACTATTAGATGAAATCCATTGACGCAGCAAGAATACCATAAATTCAGCCAATCCCTGCCCTGCTGATGTTATTCTATACTATTATTACATAATGAAATTTACTGTTACAGCACCAAGCTCCAAGTATATGCTAGACCTCAAATCTATCCCAGATATTAAGGAAAAGATTTATAGAAATCAGCAGAAAGGTAAGTCTTAAATCTTATTTTATTTATTAACATCTAATTAGAATGTCAGTGCCCATTACACTAACTAGATGGTTATTAAAAAAATTAAAAATATATAAAGGCAGACATAAAATATCATCTTAATTGGTATTGCATAGCTTGAGTTACTGCTACAAAAATTCAAACAAAATTATCTATTTAATATATTTATTGTCTACTATTACTTGTAATACCTGATGATGCCTGAGATTTTGTCTGCATGGATTAAGATTTTTGGATAAAAGCCCTTCCCCAAATACACAAACAGAGAGACTTTAGCATTAATAATATTAGCTAAGACATAGTAGTAGATACTGGAAAAGAGGTAAAAAGAGACTTACTATTTTATCTTTTTTAAATTATGATATAATCTTACTTTCAGCTGTTACAGCAAGGAAAAATTCTTATAAAGTGACAACACGTCGTGTGAAGATGACGAAAAATGAACAAGATTTATACAAAAAATTGGTGTCTGTGAAAAGAAAACTAAGTATATATAAGAATAAGCTCTCAAAGCAAGCTGTCCAACTAAAATTGGCAAAGAAAATAACATCAAATCCAGCATTTGTAAAAGTGATGGAAAATATGCCAGCATCAGCAAAAATATTAATGATGATGCAGTTTCGCGAGCAAGGTAAAAAGGCTAAAGGGAGGCGCTTTGACATTAAGGAAAAAATAACTGCTTTATCTTTGATGAAACTAAGCCCTAAGGCTTACAGATTTTTAAGAAAATTTTTAGCTTTGCCAGCCCCACAAACATTGAGCAAATTGTTGACCAGAGCTAATATCAAGCCTGGTATTAACAAAAAAATATTTGAACAACTAAAATCAAAATCATCAGAAATGAAATCAAATGAAAAATTGTGTATTTTGATTTTTGATGAAATGTCCCTAAAACTGAATGTCACATATAATGAGCGAAAGGATAATGTGACTGGCTTTGTGACCAATGGAAGTGAAATACAGCCCATTTTCGCAAATCATGCCCAAGTTTTTATGATCAGGGGACTTCATAAAAATTATAAGCAGCCAGTGTCTTACACATTTTCCTCTGGTGCAACGAAGGGGCCAGAACTTGCCAAGCAGGTGAAAGAAATTATAGCAAGCTTGCAAGATGCTGGGTTTAAAGTGATTGCCACTGTGTGTGATCAAGGCACCAACAATCGTCAAGCATACAGATATCTCATTGATGAGGCAAGAGGTGATTATTTAAGAAGAGGAGTTACTCCAAAAGATAATATTTTCACAGTTAATGCAGAGGAAATTGTACCCCTTTATGATCCCCCTCATCTTTTAAAGGGGATAAGAAATAACTTATTAGTTAAAAACTTACAATATGAAATGCATGGGGAAGTGAAAGTAGCAAAGTGGCAACATTTGGAGTTACTCCACAAAGAAAATCCGGGTTACAAAGGCGTGAGGCTTGTTCCGAAACTGACTGACAGCCATATTGTTCCCCAAAAAATAGGGAAAATGAAAGTAAAATACGCAAGCCAAGTATTTAGTGCAACTGTTGCATCTAATATGGGATACCTCGCAGGTACCTGTTCTATTATGTCTATTCTTTCTTATTTTGCGTTGGAATGATAGGTTGTCTCTTCAATTTCCTGGCATAAATAGTCCATAATCCATAGTAATGATATTTGTGAATAAGAGTTCCTGTGGGAATCAAAAAAAAACCACAGGCGTCGCAGGCATCATCTAGTAATCTATATCTTTCTCCTGATGCAACCTTTCTCTGTACTAATTTTCATCGTAATCAATTGAAAAGATGAGCTGTGAAAGTGTTGCAGATAAACAGACACACTTTATAATATTAATATGGATTTTTAGTTTGAATGTGAAGAATTTACCCATTCCTTATTTATGTTTCAGACAAGAAAATTCTTCCTGAAGAATGTAAGGAAACAGCAGATCTACTTCTGTTCTTTGATAACCTGTTTGATTCAGTCAACGGCAGCTTTGCAAAAAGGAATAGGTTTGCAAAGCCACTTTTGGGTCCTGCAACACATACTTCTGTACATAATAAGATATGGGCTGAGGGGAAAAAGATTTTAAAATCGATGAAATTTGTAGATAAAACTGGGAAAAAAGAAAGTGTGCCAACCCTAACTAATTGGGTGTGGACACTGGAAGGAATCGAGGTTTTACTGAAAAAATTGGAAACAGATCATAAGATTACCTCAGTGTGGATGCGACATTTTAATCAAGACCCATTGGAGAACTTTTTTGGGTCTATAAGATCCCATGGTTGCCGCAACACAAACCCTATGCCTGAGCGTTTTGAATCAGCATTCACCACATTGTTAATAAATAGCCTTACCAGTGTCCACACTCCAGGGGGAAATTGTGAGCGTGATTTTGGAGAGGCATTAATTACCCTGATCGACGAAGACAGTAAAGCTGACGACGATTCTAATTGTGAAACTGTTTTAAATGATATTTTAAGTATTGAACTGGAGCCAATGGAAAAGAAATGTGATCCAAAAATATTGGCTCCTTTGCAATACATAAGTGGATATTTTATAAAAAAAGCAAAAAAGATATATAGGTCATGTGAAACATGCAAGAAAGCATTAGTGGCATCACAAGAAACTGAATACATAAAATATAGGGAATATAGAGATCGTCGTTGGCTTTGCAGCCCTAGTGACTCAATTGTAACTTTAATATCCAATATACAGGATGTTGCAATATCTATATTAAAAACAAATTTTGAAATTAATAATTTGAAGCAATATATAAAAACTGTTATTTACATATTAGTAGATTTCACAACAATTTCATGTCCTAACCACAAGGATAACTTAATCAAGTTTTTAATTAATGCTGTCTGCTGCTTCTTCATTTTCAACTATTGTAAGTCTATTAATAAGATTTTGTATGGACTAAAATATGTCGATGATGACAACGACAAATACCAAATATTGGCAAGGAAATGCTTCCAAAAGTGTCATAAGGTTAACAAAAATTAACTAGCTCCCCTGTTCTCAGGGGACCCTAGTTATTACTAGGTAATTTGGTATTTGTCATTGTCATCATCAGCATCATAGTCCATACAAAATCTTATTAATATCCATTGACTTACAATAGTTGAAAATGAACCGGCAGACAGCATTAATTAAAAACTTTTAAGTTATCCTTGTGGTTAGGACATGAAATTTTTGAGAAATCTACTAATATAACAGTTTGTAAGAGTATATATTGTTTCAAATTATTAATTTCTTTTGATATCAAAAGAAAGTAATATAGTTTTGACTTTCGTTTCTCGAGGGACCTTTTAATGTCTAAAAGCGGTGTATGTAATATGACGTAGTAAAACGAATGTATGTAGAAAATAAAGTATAAAAGTCAACAAATTGTATTATTTAAAATGTATGTATTCAGATTTTATTGTTACATGTAATTGTAAACAAAAAAATTAACATTTAATATAAATAATCTGAATGCATAATCCTTTCCTGCGTTTCACTGCTAAAGAAGCAGTCAAATAGGCGCGCGGTACACAGTCAATCTGGATTGCGGATTGAGGTCCAGATTGACTGCGAACCAGGCGCCTTCAGAAAATAAAAACGTAAGTAATAGGTAGGTATAATAAGTAGCTATACATGCAGTCAATATTACTATAATAGGTATGTATTATATATATATGATAAGTTCCAAAAGGCGAATACAGATGGCGCCACTAGGCTGTTACCACTATTCTATGGCGAGATAGATCTCTATTCCCGTATATAAAAAGTACTCTGTGCTCACGCCTTGAGAGCCCGCAGGCGTATGGGAAATGACTGCCGTATTTCATGAATATATAACGAAATTTTGTGATGCGCGCGCCCGTACTAAATTTGTATGAAAAATTCGTGCTGTAAAAATGAGGGATGTTTGGAACCAGATTGTAAAAAAACTATAAGTTTTATTGAAAATATTATTTATTTAAAGTGTTTTTTGATCTTTTACGATCAATTTAAAATAACTTTTGTCTAAATAATGTCTCAAATTAAATCACAATAGTCGGAACGCGATAAGACCTTTTTTGAGATTTCCATGAATTTCCCAATAATTTTCTGCCGTTACTATACGATTTTTTGACCACTTTTTTTAATTACATCATACTATATCTCAATGAGTAGCGAATGGTATTTATTCGATAATGAAATTTTAATTTTTGCTATACTAAAATGTCGGAACAGAAAAGGATGTTTCCCCCTATTACAGTACTTCCGTCCTTAATTATATGCACTTGTTTGCAAATACATACATATAATATTCCCTAAATATAATATAAATTATAATATTCCTAAAATATAGATACCCTTCCGGAAAGTTTATGGTATGATCAACTCATAATCAACTTGAACTTTAGCTGGAAAAAGTTCTGGATGTTTTTTTTAATATTTTATTACTTAATAAAATAATATCCAGGTAATAGATAAATGCACAGTGACATTTGATAGAATGTAATAGATGTTGAAGTACCTAAGTATAACCAACAACTTTGACAAAATGTGCAAATGACAATCACTTTACCTAGCTTTTACAGCAACTCTATGAGCAGTAAAGGTTAAGGGTAAAGTACCTACATAATAATTCAATGGGTAAAAGTAACAGTAAAAGTATCTACTGGCTAAAATTGTAAAGAAACAAATTTAGCCGTTGCTTTTACTTTTAGCCGTTACTTTGGCTGTTACTTGCGATGAAGAAATGTAATGCCGTTAATCGCAGTCAAGCGGTTACGTAGTAGGTATTATGTTATATTAACAAAACTAGCGAATGCTCGCGACTTCGTCGTTTGAGGTTTTTTGGTTCCCGCGGGAACTCTTTAATTTTCCGGGATAAAAAGTAGCCTATGTGCTATTCCAGACTATAATCTATCTCTGTGCCAAATTTCAGCCAGATCCGTTCAGCCGTTGGGGCGTGATTGACTAACAAACATCCATACTTCCATACATCCATCCAAACTTTCGCATTTATAATATTAGTAAGATAAGATAATCTTGATTTGTTTGGATTTGAGTTGTTATTTTTGATATATATATTTTAAAAAGAGCAATTGCTGAGGTTCTTGCTGGCTCTTCTCAGTAGAAACCTTTTTTCTAAATCGATGGTAAAGTCAAAACATGACGTAATGTAGAGAGACATGTCTGTATGTCCTAATGTTATAAATAAATTGAGTATTGGAAACGTAAGTATATTATGCTATTACCTATTCTGTGGTAGGTATAATACGTGCAGTACCCGGGTGCGACAGATCTTCATTCGCCGTCCATCCCGTTGTCCTAGGTAAATTAAAGCCAGATCCGTTCAGCCGTTGGAGCGTGACTGAGTAACAAAACATCCAAACTTTCGTATTTTTATCTTAACTTTCGTTTTTAGGGTTCCGTACCAAAATGGTAAAATGGAACCCTTATGGTGCGACTTTCTCCGTCTGTCTGTCCGTCTGTCCGTCCGTCACACTCGATTATTTCAGTAACTACCGAAGCTATCGACATGAATTAATTTGGAATAGTTTTGTAGATTAGTGGCCCAAAGACACTGGAATTAAAAAAAAATTGGAAATTATTTTTGTTCTTATTTAAAAAGGGGGGAAAATCGGAGGGTTGAAATTTAAAAGTGAGATAACTGTACTGTGTGGAGTATCATATGATAGGGTTTACTTTGTACATTCTAAAACAGATTTTTAATTATTTTTAGTCATGATAGTTTTTGATTTATTGGGGAAAAAGTCTAAAAAAATACCGCCCCCCCCCCCCCCCCTTCTTCTTCTTCTTCTCGGTGATGTGGCTCTGCAGGGCTCTGTTATGAGGCCCAGTATCACTTTGACCGTTTCCGATCTATTGTGATCGCCACCATCTAAAGTTCCTGACCAATACTGCTTGCTGATAAGAACAGCAGCAGCTTTTTGGCCGGGATGTTCTTTGCCTCCTCAGGGTCTAACGTGTGTTTCCCCAGAATGAGGCTGCGTTTGTGCATTAAAGCAGGGCAGAAGCAGATGAGGTGTAGAGGCGTTTCCTCCGCCTCACAGCAGAGCCTGCACTCATCTGCCTCACGGAGCTTTAGGTTGAACATGTGTCTGTTCAGTCCACAATGCCCCGTCAGTGCCCGCACTAATATGCACAAGTTTTTCCTGCTGAGCGCTAGTGCCGCAGAGGCGGCCTTCTTATTGAAGGATTTTACTAGCGCTTTGGAATGTTTCATTCCTGGTAGATCTCGCCAGCGAATCAGTGTTTCGTAGTAACAATAGGTCAACAGGGTAAGGTTGGCTAGGCTCCTAGGTATGCCGCACACCGGCTCAGGTCCAGTTTGCCGCTCCCTAGCTCCTAGCTTTGCGAGTTCGTCGGCCCTTTCGTTACCGTCAATACCCGCATGCCCTGGAACCCAACGGAGGATCACCTTATTTACGTTGGCTAAGGTGTTCAGTAGTTGCCAGCAGTTTTCAACCAGCCTCGAGCTGAAGACCTCTGAGGACAGGGCTGACAGAGCTGCTTGGCTATCCGAGTGGATATAAATTGTTTTGTTGACCGTGTTGCTATGCAGTAGGGTTTCCACACATTCAATTATGGCATACACCTCTGCTTGGAATATAGAGGCATATTTCCCAAGGTTCCGATGCAATCGCACCTTGGGTCGTTCGCCAAAAATTCCACAGCCCACGTCACTGCCTGACTTGGATCCATCGGTATACCACTTTTGGCTGCCCTGTTTCCAAGTCAGTTGGTTATTCAACCATTTGTCCCTTTCGGGGATTTCCACAGAGTAATTTCTCTGGAAGTGATATTTTGGGGTCATGCTGTCTGAAGGCATCCCCAAAACTGGTATCTCAAGCACTGAGTCATGGAGAGTTCTCAGTGCTTGTGATAGCCAGATCACCTCCCTCTGGCTGACAATCCTGTACATACTAGCCTTCGCCTCCTTTTCCAAATAAATGTGAAGTGGCGGCAGGTTCAGTAATGCTTCCAGGGCAGCTCCCGGGGAGGTGCTCATGGCTCCTGTGATAAGCAGACCAGCAGTTCTTTGAATGCTGCTTAGCTTGCTTTGTGTAGTCTTCTGAGTCGCTTTCCTACTCCAGACCACGGAGGCGTACGATAACGTCGGCCTCACAATGGCGGTGTAAAGCCAGAGGGCTATTTTGGGTTTGATTCCCCATCTAGTCCCCGCTAGCCGACTGCAGATACCTAGGGCTTGTTTTGCCTTACTGGTAATACCCTTTACGTGAGGATTCCATGTGAGTTTTTGATCCAGAGTTACCCCCAGATATTTAACCTCAGATGAGAAAGGTATTTCTATACCATTCAACCGGGGCGGCACAAGTTTGTCGAGTTTACGCCTCTTGGTGAATGGAATCAATACGGTCTTACCCGCATTGACGTTCAGCTCGTTTTCTTTGCACCATTTTTCAATGGTGCAGAGTGCTTTCTGCATGCGGTACGAGATGGTGTCCTGGCAGCTACCTCTCACAGTGATTACCAGGTCATCGGCATAGCCCTGGGCGTCAAAGTGGAGATCAGCCAGTCTGTTCAGAAGTTCATCGACCGCGAGGGTCCATAAGAGAGGCGAAACTCCCCCCTGAGGACAGCCTCTGGTAGTAAGCACTTCTGACGAGGAGTCGTTTAGCTCAATTTTGGCTATGCGATTAGAGAGCATCGCTTCTACCCATCTAGTGGTGGTGGGGTCAGCCTTTTTCCTGGCTAGGCCCTCCACTAATGTGTGGATGGGAGTATTATCGAAGGCGCCCTCAATATCTAGGAAAGCCGAGAGGGCAATTTCCCTATCTTCCAGTGCCTTTTCGACCTTATCAACAAGGTTTAACAGGGCAGTTTCCGTAGAGCGACCTCTGCAGTAGGCATGCTGGGTGCTGTGGATGGGTCTCTGAATGAGAAGCACATCCCTGATATACCTATCCAGCACTTTTTCCATTGTCTTTAGCAAGAACGAGGAAAGGCTGATGGGTCTGAAGGCTTTTGGCAAAGCATAGTCCTTCTTCCCTGCTTTAGGTATGAAAATGACTTTTACCTTAGTCCAGAGTTCTGGTATGTATCCCCAGGCATAGCTCGCCCTGAAGATTTTCACCAGATGCGGAGTTAGCAGCGCTGCACCTCTCTGTAGTAGGAGAGGCCCAACACCGTCAGCTCCGCACGCTTTATTTGGTTTGAAGGAGCTTATTGCCCAGTTTACTGCCCCGGGTCTGAATATTGTGGCGGCTCTCTTCCAATCCTCTGGATGAGGCTTGTGAGGTATGCACACCGGGGTTTCGTTCGCGTTGCAAACGACCCCACCGGGAAAGTGTGTTAGCGCCAATAGCTCCAACGTCTCCCTCTCATTAGAAGTGAAGGAACCGTCTGGCCTCTTGAGAAGCCCGAGTTGGTTAGGTTTGGCTTTTGCGAGCACCTTATGGAGTCTTGCACTTTGGGGAAGTTTATTTATTTCCTCGCAGAACTTCCTCCATGATGCCCTTTTAGCCTTCCTAATTTCTTTGCTGTATTCGGTAAGGGCCCTCCTATACACTTCCCATTCTTTGGTCTTTTTGGCCCTATTGAATAGTTTCCGTGTCTTGTCTCTCAAGCGTTTAAGCTTTGAGCTCCACCACGGTACTCTTTGCTTCGATGTCCTGGTTTTGGGGGCACAGCTCTCTTCAAAGGCTTGCACAGTGCCGCTTGATAGAGCTTCCACCGCTAAGTCCAGGACTACGGGCGTTCTTATACTTTTAGGTATTTGCTCCAAGTATCTCTCCAGGTTACATTGAAAATCCCCCCAAGAGGTGCACTTTGGGTCCCTAAAAGTAACTGTTTCACTGATGGAAGTTGTTGTCAGATTAAAGCAGATATGCCTGTGATCCGACATTGAGCTTTCGTTACTTACCCGCCAGCTCTCGATATGATTAGCAAGCCTTGTAGTGGCGAAAGTGATGTCTAGAACCTCTTGTCTTGCACTCGTTACGAAAGTTGGAGTGCAGCCTTTGTTCAGTATTTGTAGGCAGTTGGCTAGGAGGAAGTCATAAAGGTACTCACCTCGTTCATTGGTGTCGCTGCTGCCCCATGCTTCATGGTGGGCGTTAGCGTCGCAACCCACCAACAGTTCCACGTTGTGCTTCCGGGCGAAGTCAACCACTGGATATAGGTCCACAACGGGATTCTTAACCTCGCCAGGCAGGTAGGCCGAGCATACAAGTATCCTCGACCCCTCCCACCCTTTGAGGTTAACAAATGCCGTCGCCAGGTCGTCAGTACACAGTTCTGGAACAGGCAAAAAATTAGTGTGCTTGTCGAAGACAATGCAGGCTCTGGGCCTGATGCTACCGGTGTGATAAAGTAACTTACCCCCGGTGTTCAGGCCCCGAATATTTGAGTTAGTTACCCAAGGTTCTTGTATTAGGGCGAGGTTACTTTTTCCTTCAACAAGGCAGCACTCCACCACCGCAGCAGCAGCTGCTGCGTGATGGAGGTTCGCTTGGAGGAACCTCACCGAAGTGCCCTGGGTAGCCATTATTTCGCCCTTTTGGCGAAGGACTGGGGCGAAGGTTTGCCCATCGCCGGCCCAGGCGCTGAGTTGCCTTGGGCGGGATGGGTCTCCTTCGCTCGCTTGCCCTTTTTCCTTTTCCCGCGAGAGCCCTGACCCCGCGTGGCGTGCGCCTGACCAGACGAACCCTGCCCACGCCAGCTGGGTCCGGGTATGCCGGCGCGACTGTTGGAGGAACCTCCAGCCTGCCTGCTTCCCGTACCAGCCGGCGTTCTCCCTGGTCCCGTAGGTCGAGGGGCAGAGGAGCTCGTCCAGGGACGAGCATCTCCGCCACCAGGTCCGCTGGGGCCCGGGGCGTTGGGCACGGAACCGGTGCTGGCACTCGCCTCTGCACCACCAGCCGTCGGAGGGTTTGACTCCCCTTTCAGCTTGAAGAGCAGACTGCGGAAGCCAGCGTCCACTCGGAAATTGTTCGCTCGGAGGGTCTCAACGGAAGGCTCATCCAAGGAGAACGTGACAAAGCTGCCATTGGCTTCCTCCTTCACATTGAGTACCTTCCAGAACTCTGGGTTGAGGCCGGCGTTCTGATACCAGATCATATTCAGGACCCGAGGTATGGAAGACGCCTCAACTGGCGGGATGAAGGTCACCGCTGTCCATGGCTTTGGCAGTTCACTCTCCAACATGATGGAGAGTTTCGCCTCGGGCCACGGTCTCAGCTTTGGGACCTCCCTCCTCAGCCAGTCCTGTCCTGCCTGATTCCTGCAGGTGATCAGAATCCACACGGCCTTCTTTGTTAGTCCCAGATACTTAGGGCCGCTCCCTTTGTTGTCCGTACAACTCCGTTTGCCGCCCAATATATCTAGGAGAGCATGATGGAGTGTATCCATCTGCTCCGGCGTCATGGGTTCCGAATTACGGATGCCCACTCGAGCCGCACCCACGACGTCCCTGAAGCTAGGAGGCGGATTGGTGTGTCCTCCAGGCGTCGTTGACGTCTTGGGTGTTTTGGCCGGTTTCTCCCTGGGAGACACTTCCTCAGAGCGGTCACGCTTGCGCGTTTCACTCGGAGGTATGGGTCTCTCCGTTGGAGTCCGCGACCTCTGTTGGCGACATGCCCTGGAGGAGCCCTGGCCTCCTTCACATCCATGCCGGCATTTACCATGCGCCACATGCGCTTACGCGCCGCACCACAAAGCTTTTTGGCTCTGGGTGGTTGATTCCCACTCGCAGAGGAAGATCCCAAGGGCGTGTCAGAGGTATGGTTTCCTCCTCCACCCCCCCCCCCCCCCCCCCTTATCTCCGGAGTTTACCAATCGAAAAATCTGAAATAATTATGGTCAATAGGAATTTATGTATATTTTACAGGAAAACTATAGCCAATGCTCTAACTAGCATCGTTTTTTTGATATTAACAGTAAACCTCGTACTCGTCGTCAAATAAACATATTGGTTTTTGCCTGATTGTTTTGCTTCAGTACCTACTTCTTGAGTACGGAACCATCGGTGCGCGAGTCCGACTCGCACTAGGCCGGTTTTTTTAATATTAGTTTAGGTACTGCTGGTACTAAATCAAACGAAAAGGCAAGTTGGCTTGCGATTTAATTTCCTACACAATATTGCGGGTTAACTTCCGCCTGAGCGAGCCGACTGGTACCATACGACTGCTCCCCCAATGTCGCACGCAGGCGACCTAATACCAAAAATGCTTACATTACATTCCGTGAATTCAGTCCCCCACAATCGTCCCCCCCTTTTTGAATTTTATTGTTACACTAAAAAATTCAAATAAAAATAAAACTTACAATAAAATTACCACTGGGCCTATAGGGCTCATTATTGATGGCTCCGTATAATGCGCATATGATCGACCGTCATTGCATAAACCAAGGTTTCGGGTTACGCTTACCTTGTGTGGGACTGGGTGTCATAAAATATTGTGTTAACATGAAATACATTTTCATTGCTCAACCTGTTTTACATTTTTCGTCTATACTAAACCAAATACTATAAATACCCAAAATACATATTATTCGGAAACGCACACTTGGTATGGCTAATACACTGTCGTCACTGGCTGTTGCACTGTATTTGTTTGTGCAGGCTGAACCCTTACTACTGGGGGTGTCAGCCCGATACTAGCAGCTTCTTTGCGCAACCAACTTTTAACCTTCTTCCTGATCTGCGCACGCACTCCGTAGCAAAATATGAGTGCTATTAGCACTGTCAAACTGATTAACACTATAAGATAAATATTAATTTTCGATTCTAATTTTGTGTTATTTAAAATTGTCTGTTCTATGGCCACATTATTTTGGCTCTTTTCTTCTTTACTTTGGCCGTATCCCATCGTACTTTGTATTAGTTTACAATAGAAAATCGAACGCCAAACTCTAATAACTCTGTTTGCCAAATGTCCAAAAAATAAAGACGTTGTTTAGGTAATATATACTAGTTACATCTTTCTTGCTTCCTATCTCTGTACAATACTGCTTAGGTATGCGACCTACTTATAGAAAAAAACATACGTTGTTGCTTATACTTGATTAATAATTTAACTACTATTATATTACCGTAGTACCTGCAACAATTTACCTATCAACTAATACTCATACACTATGCAATCACTTGACATCATCGTCTACAACATTTATTATATACGATGCATCTAGGTCTACGTGACATGGCATATTATATAGTACGTTTACATTATTCAGGTTACTTGATCAGCAAATCTTACTGGCCTGCTTACTTTACGACCACTACGTGTAGTTTTTGGAAGTATACAATTCTCAATCTTATCATTACTTACTACGGTCGGTTCTTTGTAATTGCAAGTCGTACTATTCTCACCGTTTAACATAAAGGCGGGTTTCAATCTATCGATTGATACGTACGTCTTTCTGTTAGGTAACTGGATTTCAAAACATTTCTTGTCTCTTTTAATTACGGGATAAGGACCTTGGTATGCTGGCGTAAGTGGCTTTCGCACTGAATCATTCCGTATAAAAACATGAGAACACTTAAATAAATCAGGATGGATAAAAGTTTCTCTCGTATCGGTATTACTCCGCGGTCTAGGGGTGAAACTATTCAAAATTTTACGCAATTTATCAACATATGTATACGGATCATTACCTTTGCATGGCGAGCTTTCGGCGAAAAAATCACCGGGCAGTCTAAGATCATGGCCGTATACCATCTGTGCCGCACTTACCCCTGAATCACTTCTGTATGCTGCTCGAAGACCTAATAAAACCGTTGGTAACTCTTGAACCCAACACTCGCTGTGGATTAACCTTGCAGTAATCGCTGCTTTTAGTGTCCTATGCCAACGCTCTACTAACCCGTTGCTCTGTGGGTGATAAGGAGTTGTTCTAATTCGCTGAATACCCATTAATTTCATGAGGTTCTGGAATAACTCACCCTCAAATTGCCGGCCTTGGTCCGTGGTCAGATTTTTTGGCGTTCCGTACCTACAAATCCACCCTTTATAGACCTCTTCAGCTACAGTTTCCGCAGACATATTTTTTATCGGAAAAGCTTCCGGAAAACGTGTAAATCTGTCTACTATAGTAAGTAGATACCTATACCCGTCCTGTGACGTAGGTAGTGGTCCCACTATATCCACATGCACATGCTCGAATCTCTGACACGCAGGGAAATGTTCCAACTTTGAAACAGTATGTCGACTTATTTTCACTTTTTGGCACTCTGTACACGTTTTAGCCCAAGCTCTGATATCCCTATTTATGCCTAACCATACAAACCTTTGCGTCACCATCTTAAGAGTTGTTTTATTACCAGGATGACTAATGTTGTGTACTGCCTCAAAAATGCGCCTTCTAAATTTCTTGGTTATATAGGGTCTAATATGATTCCCTGCTATGTCGCAATATATACTCTTATTACAGTTAGGTATACTTACGCGTTTCAACTTTAGACTGCTTGAGTTGTTATTCTTGCCTATCAGTGTAATTTCATCGCTTGCGTCCTGGTCCGCTGCTAATGCCTCGTAATCAATTATCGTTGGGCAAACAATTGTTTCTACACGTGACAATGCGTCAGCAACTGGATTCTCGTTACCGTTGATATGTTGTATATCGCTCGTGAATTCGCTGATATACAACAACTGCCTGACTCTCCTTGGTGTTTCTTTGTCTGAACTTACCTTTGACAACGCGTAAATTAGCGGTTTATGGTCTGTAAGTACCGTAAGTTGCCGTCCTTCGACTATATTCTTAAAATGCCTGATAGCCATGTAGACGGCTAACAACTCCCGATCATACGTGCTATACTTACGTTCTGTATTAGACAGTTTTTTGGAAAAGTATCCTAATGGTTTCCATACGCCTTTAATCTTCTGTTGAAGCACTGCACCAACGCATGTTTCTGAGGCATCCGTCATGAGTGACACAGGAACGTTGGAAACCGGATGCGAAAGGGTAACCGCTCTTTGCAGGCCTACCTTGCATTGCTCAAACGCCTTTTCCGCCTCACTGTTCCACACAATTTTTGTTTTGTCATGTTTTTTCGAATTATGTAAAAAGCTGTTAAGATGCGCATGATATTCGGCTGCATTTGGCAAATGAGACCTGTAAAAATTAACCATACCCAAAAAACGTCGTAGTTGCTCAATTGTTTCGAGCTTAGGATAGTCTGCAACTGCCCTTATTTTATCCGATAGCGGACTAATGCCGTCTCGAGTTACTGCATACCCTAGGAATTCGACTTCGCTGCAACCGAATGAACATTTACTTACGTTTATTGTAATACCTATTCTTTCGAAACGTTCGAAAATTAACTTCACATGCTCTCTATGAGTTCTTTCGTCCTCACTAGCTATGATGACGTCATCAATGTAACAAAATAACGTTGACTTAGCTCCTTCAACTCCTTTGATGTTCTCGATACCTTGTAAGACTGTGTTGTCCATGAATCTTTGAAATGTTTGTGCCGCGTTTCTCAAACCGAATGTCATTCGCGGAAACTCGAAAAGACCAAAAGGCGTTATTATCGCCGTCTTTTCTATGTCATCTGGGTTTACTAAAATATTATGGAAGGCCCTATTAACGTCTATCTTTGAAAAATATGTCTTACCTGCTAGGCCAAAGGTGAAGTCCTGCAACCTTGGAACTGGATAGCGATCTGGCTTCGTAATCGCGTTGAGACGCCTGTAGTCACCGCAGGGGCGGATTTGCCCGTCCTTTTTCGGTACTACGTGAAGCGGGCTGGCCCACTCGCTCTTCGATGGCCGGCATATACCTATTTCCTGCATTTTCCTAAATTCTTCCTTAACTATGCTATACCGATCCGGGGGTAACGGTCTGGCTTTAGCGTAAACCGGCGGACCAGTAGTCTCTATATAATGATATACTTTATTTTCCGTATGGGTAAGGTTCTCTTTAAAATTAAGTGGTTTTGTAATACTGGGAAAACTAGACAAGATATCTTGATAGGGGTTCTTACTATCGAAGGTACTAACTCCTATGTCTCTAGAATTAATTAAAGGTCCCGCTATTGTTACATTCGTGACTTTGTCAATCAACTTCCTTCCACTAATATCTACAATAAGCTTAAAATGATTCAAAAAATCTGCTCCTAATATCGGTTGACTCACGTTTGCAATTATAAAGTCCCACTTAAACGCTCTTCTTAAATTTAAATTTAACTCTAACGTTATAGCACCAAATGTCTTTATCTCTGAACCATTTGCCGCGAATAGTTTGTACGACTCATTGTCTTTTATGTACCGCTTACTTACTTTCGAGGCAGGCACAACTGAAATATTCGCTCCCGTATCCACAAGAAATTGTAACGCGTTTTTCATATCATACACACAGAGACGATGATTTCCTAATTCCGCGACAGATCTTTGCGTCTCGCCCGGGCCTGTCGCTCCTAGTTTTCCGACCTGACCTTCCAGCTGCATGGCTGCTCACATCTTGTTGCTTGGGGTCCAAACCGATAGTGAAAATGGCACAGCCAATCTGGGCTTGATGGGCCTCGTCTTGGGGTACGACCTCTAACTGACCTGCCTCTCGATACTGATCGATTTCTCCGGTAATTTCGTTCTGATCTGCTTCTACTAACTTCATTGCGTAGCTCCGCAACCTCTAGCATTATTTTATTCATCTTCCCGACTACTTCCTTAATTTGTTCATCTGATGCTGGGCAGTGACTCACTGAGGCCGTCTCACCTGTTACGGTTTGAATGTTTTCCATCACCTTATCCGCGATAGCGGCAAGGTTGTCCAACTGCTGATCTTGGCTGGCTGCTAATACTGCTCGCACAGATACCGGCAGTCGAGCTAACCACAAATTCTTCACTGTTTCATCACTAGCCTTACAGTTTCTAGCTAATTCTCTCATCCTGCGTAATAATTGGGACGGCTTTTGGGATCCCAGGTCCAGTTCACCTACTAATCTCTGGAATTGCCGCTCCGCCGACTCTTCGTAAACTTGTATGAGCCTTTCCTTTATGCACTGATACTTATTGGTTTCAGGAGGGTTGTATACAATATCGGCCACTTGCTGCAGCGGTTCACGACCTAACTTGGATAACGCCAATTGGTAGCGGCAGTCATCTCCTTGTTTTTGCGGAGTCAATGTTGCTTCAAATTGGGCGAACCATAGCCTGGGTAGTTCCGTCCAAAATTCTGGTATCCTTGACGACACTGTGATTGTTGCCATACTTTCCTCTATCTTAACAACTTGTGACGGCACTGCTGCAGGATTCATTTTGATTATATTTTGCCCCAATCACAAGGCTGCTTCTTGTTCTGTTCACGGGGTCACCACTTTAGGTACTGCTGGTACTAAATCAAACGAAAAGGCAAGTTGGCTTGCGATTTAATTTCCTACACAATATTGCGGGTTAACTTCCGCCTGAGCGAGCCGCCTGGTACCATACGACTGCTCCCCCAATGTCGCACGCAGGCGACCTAATACCAAAAATGCTTACATTACATTCAGTGAATTCAGTCCCCCACATTAGTAACATATAGTGTGTTTGTGTCGATCTTAGGATCGAGTTAATAAACTCGCCGGCATATTTAGCGGAACATAAAAAAAAGGTCCATAATTAAAAATTTTATGGTTTTATTTTAAAATGGTTTTATTTTAAAATCTACTTACTACACTTCTTTTGTTATTTAAAGTTTCATTTGTTTTACTTAACCTTTCAGGCCTCGCGAATTTGACCTTGTCTGTTTTGCACGGTTCCTATTTCGCACCCCGCGCACCTCGCGCCTAAGTACATTGCGTCCCTTTTTAGAGAAATGCTTATAAAAAATACCTAGACCACCTATCATGGTTCTGTAAACGGCATTGGCATGGTAAATAATGTATCTTTATGATAGTGCAATATAAATATGGTAAAGTCTACAATCAACTACATAATATAAACGCAAAGAATGCGTCAACGATCGCGATTTTTTGAAAAGCATATTTTCCCGATAAAACTACCACTAATTTCATTGGAATTGAATAGAAAGACATAAAGAATAGTAGATTATTAACCAAGGGGATAAAGCAGTGTCTTCTGTCGCGGGTGACGATTTAAGTTCACCCAAGACTAAGATAGCTTTATCACCGAGGAAAATACCTACTCTACTTTTCGTACCATTTGCGAAAAAATTAACACAATAATAATATGAGATAAGCATTTATTAAAAATAATGACAATTAAAAGTAAAAGTTAACATTCGAAACATTGGTCCAATTATTGATAGAGAGAGTTACATTTTTGTTTGGTACATTTATTGTTGATGAGTTGATTTGAGTATTTCTCTGTTCTTGCGTCTGAGGAACTGTTTAGAACATTAACTTATTTATAAAAATAAATTAAAATAAACTTAACGTTTATGTATTTGAAGAAAACAAAAACGCGGCAAATTCCTAGACTAATATTTTTTGTCGGAAAAGCAAAGGTAGGTATCAAGCTCATACGGCCTCGTCGGTTTTCGTAGGTAATTTTATTTAATAATCATAACTGCATAATAAATGCGTATTCCTTTTTCAAAAAGATGTTTAATGCTTTATATACAAACTCAATGGTGTAAACACAGATGTACATAGTTCAGTATAAATTTCGGTGAGTACCTATTCCAAATTTAAATCACATTCTCCCCCTAGAGGATGAATGAAATTCAGTACAATTTTCTTTCCCTGTTTATAACAGACTAGCTTTTGCCCGCGGCTCCGCCCGCGTGAAATTCGGTTTTCCGTTCCCGTTCCCGCTCTTGAAATTTTCTTTGCTATAAACCTTACGGAGCACGAGACCTTTCCAACGAATGCAAAACCGTGGAAATCGGTTCGTACGTTCTGGAGTTATAGCGTCAGGAAGGAAAATCCGACTTATTTTTATATTATAGATTAAAAATGACTATTGTTATGTTCGCTTTTTGTGGCATAGAATGTCACTTTTTTGAACAAGTGGTACGAAAAGTCTATTTATTACATTTCAGTAATAATCTAGGCTAATACTGCACAACAATAGCTAAAATTTTGAATTCGAAAATGTACAAATATAGGGTTACTTTGTAGCGATGTGCTACAATACAAAATAGATGTCGATAATTTGATCTTTAGTTAAAGACCTGTTTGCCTGTAATTTTATTGAATCCTTATAAATAAATTAAAACACATTATACAGTATTGTTTTATTTACAAAAGATACGCGCCGAATTGAGAACCTCCTCCTTTTTTGGAAGTATAGTGCTTGTTTGTGTCGATCTTAGGATCGAGTTTTATATTTTTCAACACTCATAAAGTGGGTCTAATTTCACCGCAATTAGTCACATTATGACACCTATAATCAAACTGTGACTTTTCATTGCTATTATTCACAAGTGAGTTATAGTTTTTTTATTTTATCTACTAAATAAAATTATTTTTTAGTTTTATTATCTACTAAATAAAATTATTTTTTATTATTATTTTCTTCACAAGTGTGTTGAAATACGTCGTATGATACACGTGTGTATTGATGATTACCGTCCTCGGCTATCTTAAGACCCTCAACTAATGGCACGGGTCTCAATGGCGCCTCAGCGGTAATCACCAATATTACACACTTGCAACATAATGTACTATTGTTTGCAGGATTTTTTTATTGAATGAATAAAAAAACATTGATTTATGCATTATTTTTATTTACAATATAACTAAAACAGAAAATAAAAAAATAAAACTACAAGTATAAAATAAAATTGAATTCAAAATTGAAGTGTCTGTGTGATGGACACTTATTGTTATTTACATACTCAACGTAAACATATCTTTTCCAAAATGTATAGTAGGTAGGTACAATTTATGATGATTCTACAATGTTTCTCTGAGAGTGACCATAAAATTAGTTAACCTAGATTTACAGTTTTTAGGAATACCATATATAAGGTATCAAGATCTATTATAGCGCAGCAATTCTAGACAAAATAATTTAACGTGAAATCCTTTTGCTCCATTTTGGTTGGTTTGGTTATCCTATTTTAGGTCACCCTAGTACAACCCTGTACGATCAACGTCAAAAGTCCAGAATAAAGCAAAAAAGTTGGTTTGACAGATAGATAATATTTATCTTGGAGGTCGACATTGTTGACAATATATGGCAATAATCTAAGTAGTATTGAATTAATTTCCATTGTCAAAGGTAAATTTTTTGGACACATTATGTTTGTGGATGAGTGACTCAGATAGCTTGCACACGGTTTTAGCAAGCACTAACGCTATGTATGCACATTTGACGTCGACCGTAAACAGACACACACACACACTCACTCGATTCAAAATACAACAATCATACTACACCCATTAAAAATCCTTCTAATCCATCGATCCTTCTAATCCATCGATTATGAATAGACAACTGTCAGAAGGAAAAGCAAAGAAGCAAAAGCATCGCCTGTTACTAAATGTATGAATACTACACTGATGTATGATATTTTTTAAAGCAGTTCTCCACACACAGTGGCACACCGCAGTCCTCGCATTTATACACCGATTTCTGCGATCCTCGACCTTCCCGAAGGCAAACAACGCACCTTTTCCGGGTTTGCCTATTTTTTGCCTGGTCAGTTGGGTTTTGGGAATTGCGAACGGGCCAATGTGTGTGGTGGACTATATGAGAAATATGTGCTGTTCTACTTTGAGATGATTCTGCTCTACGGCCTACTGGAATGAGTGAATGATGATAAGAAAGAATAGCATGCACTAATTCAAGACGGAATTTAAAATTGTCCTGTCGCGCTTGCAGAGAAGACTCCAACAGGACACGTGAGTTATGAATTGAACAATTAAGCAGACGCTTGAAAAGCTTCATGTACCACTTCGCACACCGCTTCCGCTCCAGCAGGTACGGCTCGAGCATTTGATCCTTGAGATCAACACCGCCCATGGCGCGATTGTAGTCAAGGACCGACTGTGGCTTGAATGGCTCCGGACGAGCTGTAGGACGAGATGATACATGGGGCAGCCCAGTGGCTGACCCGTGACAAGTTGAAATCATGTTGATCCTATTTTTGTCCATCCATGACAAGACACAGACGTCCCCTGAGTGCCTCGCTACTAGCTGGCCCTGCTTGAGCGGAGCATGTGTCAGCAGTCTGGGAAAGTCTTCGCGAGACTCACGTAGAGTACCGACGCAGTCAGTACCGTTACGTTTGAGAATGCGAGCCAGCAAGGGAGAGTTGAACCAGTTGTCCATAAATAATCGATAACCTTTATTAAGTAAGGGCTGAATCAACTTTAGAACTAGTGCGGTACTTTTTGCGATTCCAACTTCGACTGCATTCTGCTTCCCTGTGTAAACTAGGAAAGACCAGAGATATCCCGTAGCGCTCTCGCAGAGTTCGAAAGTCTTTATCCCAAACTTGGCAGCCTTCGACCGAATGTACTGTTTGAACTTTAGCCTACCTTTCCAAAGAGTTAAACTTTCATCTATGCAAATGTCTTTCGACAGCACGTAATTTGATTGAAATTTACTATTGAGGTGATCAATAATGGGCTTCAAACGGTGCAATGAATCGGAGCTTGCAGCGTCACTGTTGGTTGGATTCGCAGGGTCAATAAGACTCGTGTCCACAAAATGGAGAGCTCTGTTGAGATTGTTGTATCTCTTTAGCGTGGTGATTCGGGAAAAGATCTCCGTTTTCAACAATGAGTTCGTGGAAAAATAACTGCGAATTGTTGGCATGCGGATGATACCGGTCATCATCCAAAACGCAAAAAGGCACAACAACTCATGCACATTTATTGGAAACCAGTCTGCTTGAAAGGAGGCCGACTGAATTCGGCTTGCATACCGGTTTGTTTCAGTTACAATTTCCTGTAAGATGTTATCGTCCCAGAAGGAACGAAAAGCATCGTACGGATTTGTGTAATGTGAAACGGAACCGGTACGCTCTGGCACAAACGTTTCTTCGACATTTCGAAAAGTCTCCATCGGTGACCATTCGAAATGGAGATCCACACCTTCCAAGAGCGAATTACTCCTTCCATCAATGGCGTCCTCGAAAACGTCATCATTTTCGCTCTCGCTATTATGCCGTTCGTTCAGTGGTTCACTGGCTCTTGCTCTTCTCCTTTCTTCCGTTCCCTCCAGTCTCACCTGTCGCCGCCTTATTACGTCCCTCACCATTTCACGCAACTCACGAGGGACATCGTCGTCTGTCATCCATATCTCTTCGAGCGGCTGGCCCGGCTGCCATCCATGGTGACGACGACGTTGCCCCCCGCGACCTCGACACTGCCCACGATTTCTCACACGCCCTCCTCGCCCACCCCGCATTCTACCTCTCAAACTCCTTCCACGACTGTTACCCCTTTCAACACTGCTCTCAAACTCGCTCTCAAACTCACGCTCAAAGCTCAAACGCACAGCACTCTCAAACAGGGCGTGTGAGTCTGGGGCCAAATAATCCTCCAACGGAGTGCCGTCTTCACTAAAGATTCCCAGGACAACGCCTCGTCTGAAACAAATGCACATGTATATTCTTCACTTCTTGACTGAACTAGATATAGAAATTCTTTCCAAAAAAAACGACTTCCAAAGCCACTGAAAAGTAAAAAAAAATTTTATTTCTACACACTATGTTCGGGCGAGTATAACGCGTCAGGCTCGCCCGACTTCAACATAGTGTGTAGAAATCAAAATTATTTTTTACTTTACAGTGGCTTTGGAAGTAGGTTTTTTGGAAATAATTTTTATTTTTAACTTTTTAAAAAAAAATAAAAAAGCCTTTTATTTCGTGCTAACTTAAAAATGATTAAATAACAATTTTTTTTTTGCTGAGTAGTAACTATATGACATTTTTTTTTAACGATTCTAATTTGTGTTACTATGGTTCTCAAGGATCTCTAGCAAGAACCCCTCGTTGATTCGAAGGTGAAGGCCTCCTCTAGAGATTTCCAGTTTTCCCCGTTGGTTGCTATGGTCATCCCTTTTTCTCTGGCCACTTGCGTTATGTCATCTGCCCATCGGGCGACTGGTCTGCCTCTTTTTCTGTAGCCTGGTGGTCCTTTCCAAGATGTAAGTCTCTGAGTCCATCTGTTGTCGGTTAGCCTAGCTATATGGCCTGCCCACCGCCATTTTAATTTCTTACAGTAACATAGAGCGTCAATAACTTTTGTCCTCTTGCGTATGATTTTATGAGAAATTTTTTGAATTTTTTTGACCTTAAGCAGACTGCACTCCATGGCTCTTTGACAAGATCTTATTTTATTTTTGGATTGATGTGTAAATTTCCAGGTTTGGCTAGCGTAAGTTAATGATGGCAGGATACTTTTTGTTTGATTTTGATGGGCATGTCGCTTTTCATAATTTCCTTCAATCTCCAGAATTTTTGCCATGAGTTTCAAACTCTCCTTTCTATTTATTGCTCGTTTCTTTGTGCGTTGAAAGAAATTTGTTTCCCCAGGTATATGAACAAGTCGACGTAGTCTAGTGTTTCATCTTCTATGTAAACTGGGCTTTTAGTGCTGTTTGTCATTATGTTTGTCTTACTGCGGTTTATTTCTAGGCCTACTTGTTGACTAGCGGTGTGTAGAGCATCGATCATCGACTGCAACTCGGTTGAGGTTTAACTAATCCCCACGGCTTAGGAGTGCAGTACCCTGCAGCATCAGAGTTGAGGAGTTGGGACTCAATACGCGTGACTTGATACCTACTATATGAATTCACCATCAAAACTGCCTAACTCCCTATGTTTTGAGCCGTAGGTATACCTACAGCATCAGGTTTGAGGATTTGGAGTCAAATTTTTTATGGGACCATTTCGCGAGCTTCCTCTAACCACTGAAAAAAATATTTTTCAAATCGGTTTAGAAACCACGGAGGTATGCGGTAACATACATTTAAAAAAATATATATATATATATATCGGGGGAGAAGCCAGAAGGGCGTCGAACTCGCAACCCGATCTGATTAGTTTTATGATAATATTAGCAATTTATTGTTAAAGTTTATTAATTGTTTCTAACATCGTGAGATTTAAAGAGGAGTTTATAGATTTAAAAGGCTAGTCTTTGCCGCATGTACTAGTTAGTTTCCTATTTATTTTTATGCAGAGATTTTGCTGTTTAATTACTCGTAAATCTAACAATAATTTGTTTTAATAATTTAAGAGACTATTTGGGCTCATTTAACACTGTAGTTAAGTGATTTGTTAATAATAAGAGTTTCAATTGTTTACCCGCTATATCGTTCCACCAATCGGGGCGAGTCGGCTATTGCAACGCCGCGAGCTTCCGTTGGGGGCGCGATAGTGCGCTTAAAAAGCATTTAATGGCCGATTAGGACAATAATTGTTCGAGCTCTGGTAAGAAAAGGTTGTAAGACCAATTTCTACTTGATTTTCCATTTATAATGTGAGCCTAGGGTTTTGCCAGGTTTTACTTTGATTTTAGACCAAACTAACTTTGTTTAAATAATGTTTAAGTAGTGATAAATATTTGTGAATCGGTTTCCATCTTGAATATCGTAAACTAAGTTAATATTGTGAAACATTATTGTCAAACCTTTTAAAAAGAGCTACCGCAGAGTTTCTTGCCAGCTCTTCTTTGTCAGAGTGGCCTTCCGAGCCGGTGGTAGAATCATTTGATCATTTGAATAAAAACCATCTGAATTTAACATCTAAATCGGTGTTTCTTTTAAGTAATTAAGGATTAGAATCTGTGAGGTTAAATTATTATTATTAAACTACCTACGTACCTACCCACGTATGGTAATTATCGTAATATTTCATTTGATCACCTTTGCTATTAGTGATTCTCTTAATTGTGACAATAGTAAGGCTTTTGCAAGTCAGTGATGGATTAACTATTAGAAGCATTACTTATAACCTACGTCAAGTGGCGTAGTGTTTCTATGAGTTGCATTTGTAGGTAATTAATTTCAGTGCCTCATACTGTAGATAGTGACAGCAGAGACGGTGACCTACTAAGGGTCAGCGGTTCTGCTGATTTAAAAGAAAAATGTGACGCGCTTTACCGACGCGTCACGTCTTTTCTGACATAGGCCGCCGTTCAAATGCGACATATATATATATATATATATATATATATGCGCGTATATATATAGCTATATATATATATTATTATACTATATATAGCTCAATTACCACTGACTCATTGACAGAATTGTTTCTCCTAGAAAGAGACAAAAAACGATACAATGATGTACGGGAGATGTGTTCGGGTGCGGGATGAGGGAAAGGAAAAGCTATTGACATTTCGGAAAACAAGATGGCGGCCGACGTGATTCTCGCAACTCTTTTGTTTTCCAACCGATTTCGTTAAAACTCGCAACTATTGAAGAAATTAGTAAACGATCTATAGAAAAAGTGGAAAAAGTTGGAAAAACAAGATGGCGGCCGAGCTGTAGTGTTTTGAAATTTTTGATTTTTCGACCCCGAACCGCGGCGCCACAGATCCGAAACGGCGTGGTCGAGCATAATATTTCTTCCTTTTTTCGCGTACAACTATCCTGTATTTTGACAGAATGGGAGTAGTTTTCAAATATTCAAGATGGCGGCTGTCGTGGCTGCCGTTCAGTTTGAGGTACGAAAAAACGCCATTTTAAAATTCAAATTTCTCACAGTTGGCAACATCGGAGCGTTTCGACTTTTTCGGGGCGATTGCGTGTACTAACGCGAGGTATGGATTGGCGAAAAAAAATTACCCCATTTCTCGGGAAGTTTTCAAGATTTACCCCAAAAATAAAAAAAATCGAAATACGTATTTTTTGCAAAGTTCGAGTACGAGCAACCACGTGTCCTACTTGTAAGAATGACATTTGGGTATTTTCGTCGCCGAGGTCTGGCAACACTGGAATTTATCGAAGTAAAAGTGATTTTCGACATGGTCTCCTTTCAGGAGCAATCGTTTCGGCTGGGTGCGAGCGAAATAAAAAATTGAAACGTCATCAGAAGCGGTATATCCTGTAGTTCACGGGAAAATTATGAAACTAAGTAAAATGTTTCTGTGAAACGAGGTGGCGGCCATTTTGTATTCTTTTTGTATTTTTGAAAATTTCGATCACGATTTTGAGCCAGTTGGCAACATTTGGGAAAGTTGAAATGTATGGATCGATTGTGTAGCTCGACCGGGAGTATCGAGATGTCAAAACAGTGTTGCCACATTTGGGGTAGTTTTCGAGATTTTCTCCAAAAACTTCCTCCTGTAAAATTTTGTATTAAAAATTTTTTTTTCACTGATGGCTTCGTATAGAAGTCAGAAAATATAACTTGAGGAAAAATATGGAGACAGCTGATGATTGAGGATTTCGGAGACGGGTTAAGAGCACGGCCAAGGTATTGAAGATAGGTGGGGGGTGCTCGACCAAATGTCATTCGAAACTTCATCCAATAGACAATGAGCAAAAAAAAAATTCAAAATGGCGGATTTAAGATGGCTGCCATACAAATTTATTTGGTGTCTATCTCAGATAGTATAAAAGATGGATGAGCGGTTTCTTGGCAAAAGATGATCAGGACCTGAAGGTCTACTTGATGAACTGGAAAAAATTCAAGATGGCGGAAATTTTTTTTTTCATAGAAAATATATGGCGAATATTGAAGAGACTACAAGTATAGAACTATGCAAGATTTTGAAACGGAAAGAGACAGAAAACAATACAATGATGTACGAGAGATGTGTTCGAGTGCGGGATTCGAGTAAGGAACAAGATGGCGGCCGAGCTGTAGTGTTTTAAAATTTTTGATTTTTCGACCACGAACCGCGGCACCACAATTCAATTCAATTCAATTCAATTCAAATTATTTTTATTCAAATAGACTTTTACAAGTACTTTTGAATCGTCGAGTGAATCTACCACTGGTTCGGAATGCCATTCCTACCGAGAAGAACCAGCAAGAAACTCGGTGGTTGCTCTTTTGAAAAAAAAATAATTTACAATTTTATTAATTTATACATATGTAACCGCTGTCCTTAGCATTGCTGGAGCGAATCAAATCCATGCTCCTTTGTCATTTACGTAATCTTCAACAGTATAATAAGCTTTTTTCAGGAGCATACTTTTAATGGACTTCTTAAACTTGTGTAAAGGCAAGTCTAAGATAGGTTGTGGAATTTTGTTATAAAATAGAATGCTCATTCCCACGAACGACCTTCGGACCTTCTTGAGGCGGAGCGATGGAGTCACGAGCTTATGGCGGCCTCTAGTTTGCCTATCATGCAGATCGCATATTTTTTTGTAATTGTGAATGTGCTGTTTTACGAAGATTAGATTACTATAAATATATTGCGAGGCTACTGTAAGAATACCTATTTCCTTAAATTTCTCTCTAAGGGATTCGCGCGGTTTTAAATTATAAATTGCACGTATTGCCCTTTTTTGTAATACAAAAATTTTTTGAATATCTGCCGCTTTACCCCATAGTAAGATTCCGTAAGACATAATACTATGAAAGTAAGCAAAATACACAATTTTTGCAGTTTCAACGTCAGTAAACTGTCGAATCTTTCTGACAGCGTAAGCAGCAGAGCTGAGTTTGCCAGCCAAAGTTGATATATGAGTGCCCCATTGAAGCTTTGAATCTAAGGTCACCCCCAGGAACACAGTGGTCTCTTCTATTTTTAAAATATCATTATTTACAGTTAAATTTATGTTTCCTGTGGACTTGGTAATCGGCAATGCGAATTCAATGCACTTGGTTTTCTTTGCGTTCAAAAGTAAGTTGTTTACTGTAAACCAGTTAGTGACTTGAGAAATTGCACTATTTACGTCTTCATAATTGTCCTTGTTTCTATCCACTTTAAAAATCAAGGGCGTGTCATCAGCAAACAGCACAATATCGCAAGTATTTTGGACGTTATATGGTAAATCATTTATATACACCAAGAACATGAAGGGACCCAGAATAGAGCCTTGAGGAACACCCATTTGTGAGGCTGATCCGGACGACTTCACATCGTTGACACATACCGTTTGAATGCGATCACTGAGATATGATGCAATGAGGCCAAGTGCAGTGTCTTTGATTCCATAATGGTTCAACTTAACTAAAAGCGTCTCATGCTCAACGCAATCGAATGCCTTAGATAAATCACAGAAAATACCAATAGCATTTTGTGATTTCTCCCACGCATCGAATATATGCTTTAGCAGCATAGCTCCCGCATCGGTTGTTGATCGGCCTTTAGTAAAACCATACTGCTCTGAGTGAAGTAGTTTATTTGAGTTAAAGTGCAGAAGCAACTGCTTCTGCACTTTGGTTGACACACTGTTGGTTGAGCATAATTTTCTCAAATATCTTGCTGAGTGCTGGTAAAATAGAAATTGGTCTGTAGTTATTAGGGTCACTTCTACTACCAGATTTAAAAAGTGGAATCAATTTGCTGCATTTCATAAGGTCTGGAAAGGATCCTGAATCTACAGACTCATTAAATATGAGAGCAAGATATGGTGCAATTATATCAATAACATTGCTGATTATTTTTACTGATATCCCCCATAGATCCCCGGTTTTTTTGCATTGCAAAGATTTGAATATTTTAATGATATCATATGAGGTCACATGTTTAAACTTAAACAACACACTGCACTCGGTGACATTACCCTTGAGAAGCTTAAGGGCTTCTGTTGGCGAGGAATTAAGGGAACTAGTAATGGTAACAGGAATATTTTGGAAAAAATTCTCAAATGTATTTGCAATTTCCGTATCACAGTCAATAATACGGTCATTAATTTTTAGCTCCAATTTAGGCTTTTCCACTTTATGTTTCCCAACTTCATCTGTGATTATATCCCAAACTGCTTTTATTTTGTTATCTGAATTAATAATTTTTTGTTTTATATAAAGTGATTTTGCTTGTATGCAAACATTTCTAAATAATTTTGAATAATTTCTTACATATTGAACAAATGTAGGAGTGTAATTATACTGCTTTTCAGCATACAAATCAAACAACTTATTCCTACTTTTATAAATGCCAACAGTAGCCCAGTCGCTAAATTTGAGATTTTTAAACAATTTTTTTTCTACTATTTTAAAAATGGAACTAAACTGAGAATTTAACAGATCAAAGAAGGTATCGTAGTGTTCATCCGGACCACCCTGTGTAAGGTCAAGTGTAGGTAAAGTATTTTAGATATTTTGTTTGAATTGTTGTACTTTTTTAGTGGTAACTGGCCTATACTTTATTACTTTAGTTGTATTTTGTTTAGAGCTAGGAACAGATATCATTTGCCCGCAATGGTCGGATCTTAGATTAGTAATGATGGATTTGTTAACAATTTTACAATCACTGAAAATATTGTCAATACAAGTAGCGCAACTTGCAGTTATCCGTGTTGGTTCATTAAAAATATTGTCTAAATTGAAACTTTTAAATAAGTTAAGTAATCTATCAGAAAGAGAGGTGTTAAGCAAAATATCTATATTAAAGTCTCCACATATCAACATTTTTTTCGATGACCTACATTAGGGTGTCCCAAGACATAAGGGAAAAATTTTTTTTCGCGAAATCAAATACGCATACCCTCTATTTTTATTCGGATTGACCTCATTGACTCAAATAATAAATATTATTACGATTGGACAACGATAACCCGTGCCGACTTGATGCCAAACTTTTGACATGAAAATTTGTACTGACGTACTATAGGAGGAATTAAGAACTAAATTTTTATTACTTAATTAAAACTCCAATACACCCAAATAGTATATTATTTATTCATTTACATTAAAAAATATTTTTACTGTTCATATTTTCTTTTTAACGTTTGTTTTTTAGAGTCAGGATAAATTTTCCGGTGTTCTTGTACGCAACGTAATAGAAAATTGTTATTGTTTCTCCTCAACATTGATTAATCCATGAAAGTCTTGCATTAACTTAATCGCGCTTTCGGCTACATCGTTTACTACATTCAGTGCCGAAACTTTTCTTCTGGCTTCTTGAAACGAAGCATTATTTGACCACAAAGTAGGACATTCATGTAGAAAACTGTCTTCAATTTTAAGGCGGTTGAACAAGAACTTGCTTTTTACTGAAATGAAGTCAGAGATATTTTTTTCTGAAACAAAATAAGATAAGAGAGTTAAAAAAATGTACTTTCACAGGAAACGAAAGTAAAACTTTATTTTACTATTAATGCCAATGTTCTTTAATAAAATTACCATACAATGAACCGCAAAGTTCTTCTTTCGATGGGATGTATCGTTTTCCATGAGTTATTTCGACCTCTTTTGTTAAATTTTGAACCATTTTAACTTTACTTAGTTTCTTGGTCCACATCATCATCAAACAGTGATAATATAGAAACTTAGTCAGTTAAATACCACAAATACTGAGTAGTCTTCTGCAAGGCTGCTTTTGAGGTTGTTTTATTAATTTTCTCGTAAGACATCATTGATTTCAAAAAGCACAAATCTTGGTAAGGTGATTTTATTGCTGAAGTGCATTGAAGCCATGGTTTAACGTAAGATATTACGATGAACGAGCAAATGTCAATCAATGCCGCCTTGGCCTTGCTTCTGATCTTGAATTGAGCACTAATAATTATCGGACAATTTTTTATCCACTCCTGCTAAGTGACCAGGCAGACCTAGTCACTTAGCAGGCATTAGGCAAAGATTTAGTAGGAATACGCGCCTTTTCCCAATAGATAATACACTCGCGAATAGTGATATTCGCGCTTTCATTGACAGTTAAATTCACTTCACAGATATTGTAGTAAAACTGCTAGAACTTGTCCATTAGACGGAAGTTTTGAACCTGTTGTTTAATGTTTTACGTAACCTATTAAAAATATACCCCTTTAAGAACTGCGTAATTGCACTGACATGTTGACTGATTCAAAACAATGCTAGTTCTATTAAATAACGAGTAATCACCAGCACATCGACACGTTAGGTCGCTTCAGCCTTCGAGAGCAAGTACTGACATGTATTGATGTAAGTCGGCACGGGTTACCGAGGTCCTACCTTTTTAAAATTTTATTTATAATTGTTTTGAGTTAAAAGTAAAAAATTAAGAGGGTATGCGTTAAAAAAAAAACGACTTTGATTTTTTTGGGACACCCTAACCTACATATCCGCCTTAGGGCCTCCTCCATGACCTCCTCAAACAGTACAAAGTCGCCTGAGGGAGGTCGGTACACGCAAACTATGATGTATCGCTCCAGCTCAACACAGGACAGCTCAATAGTGCGTTCAACAGAAAGATTAACAATGTTTTTTCTTTCCTTATAATTATTATTACTTCGAGTTATTATCAAAGACCCTCCGCGTATAGCCTTCATTCTAGAGAACGCACTTGACAACGAGTAATCCTTAAGATTTAAAATTAATTGGTTAATTGGTACCACAGATCCGAAACGTCGAGGTCGAGCATAATATTTTTTCTTTTTTCGCCTTCGATTATCGGAGTGGTTTTTAAATATTCAAGATGGCGGCTGTCGCGGCGGCCGTTCGGTTTGAGGTACGTAAAAACTCAATTTTAAAATTCAATTTTCTCACAGTCGGCAACGTCGGAGCGTTTCAACTTCTACGGGGCGATTGTGTGTACAGACTTGAGGTATGAATTGGGAAAAAAAATTTTTCAAGATTTTCCCCAAAAATAAAAAAATCGAAATACGTATTTTTTGCAAAGTTCGAGTACGAGCAACCACGTGTCCCACTTGTACGAATGACATTTGGGTATTTTCGTCGCCGAGGTCTGGCAGTACTGGAATTTATCAAAGAAAAAGTGATTTTCGACATGGTCTCTTTTCAGGAGCAATCATTTCGGCTGGGTGCGAGCGAGATGAAAAATTGAAACGTCATCAGGAGCGGTATATCCTGTAGTTTACGGGAAAATTATGAAACTAAGTTAAATGTTTATGTGAAACGAGGTGGCGGCCATTTTGTATTCTTTTTGTGTTTTTGAAAATTTCGATCACGATTTTGAGGCAGTTGGCAACATTTGGGAAAGTTGAAATGTATGGATCGATTGTGTATTTCGACCGGCAGTATCGAGGTATCTAAACAGTGTTGCCACATTTGGGGAAGTTTTCGAGATTTTCCCCAAAATCTTCCTCCTGTAAAATTTTGTATGAAAAATTTTTTTTTCACTGATGGTTTCTTATAGAAGTCAGAAAATTTAACTTGAAGAAAAATATGGAGACACCTGCTGATTGAGGATTTCGGAGACGGGTTAAGAGCACGGCCAAGGTATTGAAGATAGGTGCGGGGTGCTCGACCAAATGTCATTCGAAACTTTATCCAATAGACAATGAGCAAAAAAAAAATTCAAAATGGCGGATTTAAGATGGCTGCCATACAAATTTATTTGGTGTCTATCTCAGAAAGTATAACCACACTTCCATCTTGGAAGTGTGGTTTCTTGGCAAAAGATGATCAGGACCTGAAGGTCTACTTGATGAACAGGAAAAAAATTCAAGATGGCGGATTTTTTTTTTTCATAGAAAATATATGGCAAATATTGAAGAGACTACAAGTGTAGAACTATGCAAGATTTTGAAACGGAAAGAGCCAGAAAACAATACAATGATGTACGAGAGATGTGTTCGAGTGCGGGATTCGAGTAAGGAAAAATTATGACATTTCGGAAAAACAAGATGGCGGCCGACGTGATCCTTGCAACTCTTTTGTTTCCCAACCGATTTCGTTAAAACTCGCAACTGTTGAAGAAATTAGTAAACAATCAATAATAAAAGTGGAAAAAATTGGAAAAACAAGATGGCGGCCGAGCTGTAGTGATTTAAAATTTTTGATTTTTCCTTTTTTGAGGCAGTTAGCTGAAATAACATAGAGGTAGGAAAATTAAAATCAATGATCGTTGGGTAGTTTCATACAAAGCCGCCTCACTCCTTAAGTACACCTATCAAATTAATGTCGAAGTGTCCACAGCTACTGCCGTTGTATTTACCTATTTAAATATATTATAAAAGGCGCTGATCATTTTCGCGTCGCAATTACCCGAAGATAGTGAAATAGGTTACGCGAGCTGCTTTAGCAGCTCGCGTAACCTATTTCACATATATATACTAGTGTTTCGCACAGAGCGAAACACTAGTATATATATATATATATATACGCGCCGAATTGAGAACCTCCTCCTTTTTTGGAAGTCGGTTAAAAAAGTATTAAAACTTACTCCAACTCCGGTGATGCATGTCTTGTAATAGGTGAATATGGCGGGGGGGTTGGTGATGAGAAGTCATTCTACAAAAATAAAAACAATAAATTTTAATTCATTTAAAAAATTTTGAAAGAAAAAACAAATAATTTGAAAAAAAAAAAAAACGATCAGTACCTCTTCATCACTTAATGCAAATTCCTCATCCACCCCCTCATCCCCAGAATCCTCTTCAAATAGAGGATCTACCGGGCCTTCATCCCCACTATCCTCTCCATATAGTGCCGCCAAAAAATCTGGGGGCGGAGGTACTGTGCCTGGGTTCCCCATCTACAACAAATAATCAAAAATAAATAAAAAACAATATGAACTGCCAAAGGAAAGCACCGTTTTTTAATAAAAATACTTAAATATCATCATAACATTACTTTTAAACTTATCTAAATTAATTTAAAAGTTATTAAAATATTTAAAAAAACACACTATGCACACTCGCCAACAAGTACATACACGCGCACACATATCTTACTCTTACTTATATAATACTAGATGATACCCGCGACTTCATCCGCGTGGATTAAGATTTTTTGATTCCCGCGGGAACTCTTTAATTTTTTGGGACATAAAGTAGACTATCTCCTTTCCCGGAATACAATCTACCCCTATGCCAAAGAGCACGGGCGAAGTTCCATACATCAATAGTACTGAAAATTTTTTTTATGTACACGTGTGAAAAAAAAAATATTTTGTTAAAGCGTCGAATACGAAGTTCTCAAAAGCAAGATTTATTTTTTTATGAACCTAGAGAAAAAGATATTTCGTTTTAAAGTTTTGTAGGTTATGTGATAATGTCACTTTTGAAAATGCCAAAACTCTGCTAAAACAGATCATAGAATGATCGGAAAGAGAAAAGCACAATGTCACACAGGGAATGTAGGTATCATCGGAGTCCTTAGGCGCATACGGGTCAAACGGAAAATGGCAGATATCAGTGTCCAAGCAGTCCGGGTCAAGTAGATAAAACGGAAACTATCGGAAAAAGCACCACAATCCACAACAACGAAACACCACAATGACAATGACAAGACAACCACAGACCCATGTAACATTAATTTGCATAAACACAGACCATCAGCATCAGTGCTGCCATAATATTCTTTCATTTATAACCATTCTGTTAGAGATTACTAGATAAAAAAAAATAAGATGCTCTAAAATATCAGAAAATACACTAAGAATGGGCTATCCCATTGTTTAGGTAAACATCAATCAGATAAAATTTTTAAAACAATACAAAGTAATCTACCAATTTAGATTTATTCTAGCTACTAGGTAGATTATATGAAAAATGGTAACAATAAACTGAGAAAGGGGAACTACATAATCAAAAAAGATTCCCTAAAATTTAATTTTTTTCCTAGGTTCAATTAATTAATGTGAATTGTTGATAAAATATAAAAAAATAAGCAAATTTCTTTCGTTTTTACCTTACTTGTGTACAATAAATATGTGGTCAGTACTAATTTCGCCATTGCTCTTTCATCAAAATCGGTTGAGCAGATGGGCAGTGAAAGCATAGCAGATAGACAGACAGACACACTTTCGCATTTATAATATTCGTATGGATACTTACTATTTAATATTAATATTATAAACGCGAAAGTTTGTGAGTATGGATGTACGGATGTTTAATCACTCTTTGACGCCAGAACCGCAGAGCGGATCTGGATGAGATTTGGCACAGGCATAGATTATAGTCTGGAATAACAAATGGGCTACTTTTTATCCCGCAAAATTAAAGAGTTCCCGCAAGACCCAAAAATCCTCAAATAGATGTTTGTTACACAATCACGCCAGAACGGCTGAACGGAACTGTATGAAATTTGGCACAGGGATAGATTATATTGTCTGGAAAACATATAGGCTACTTTTAATCCCGAAACGGAACCAAAAACCTCAAATGGATGTTTCTTACTCAATCACGCCAGAAAAGCTGTGCTTGGGGTCTGGGAAGTACCTCTTAAAAAATCCCCAACCACTTAACAAAAAAAATTTAGTTTTAAAGATAGGACTAATAATTTCGAATATATATCCATGTATAGTGTACGAAAAAAAATAAAAAAATAGCTAGAATCCTATGTAATTTGCAATTTCCACAAAAACTACACTCGCCGGCATATTTAGCGGAATATAAAAAACCGGCTAAGTGCGAGTCGGACTCGCGCACCGAGGGTTCCGTACAAACCTGTAGTAAGTTTTAAATTATTAATAATATTTTTATTATATGATGTAACTAAAAATTCATGCTTTTCGCAATTTTTCCTTTAACTGTACTATAAGACGTTACAGATTAAAAAAAAATAATGGTTCACGGTTTATACATTATGAAATTAAAGGCTTTTTTAAAATATTTGAGTTGATTGAATGAAAGGTAAATTGCGGTTTACGATTTATGACGTATTAAAAAAAACTACTTACTAGATCTCGTTCAAACCAATTTTCGGTGGAAGTTTGCATGGTAATGTAATCCATGTGTAAAAATGTCTCTCGCGCAAACTATTCAGTTTAGAAAAAAATGATAAAAACGTTAAGCAGACTTATATTCTTTATAAAATAAAAAAAAATTTAGGCACAGATTCAAATTACTTTTTACCATAGCTTTTTTTTCGTTTGTTTTCGCACTTGACAATTTTACTGTTGCAGTGTATAATATGTCACCGTAAGATTGTAAAAACCGTTAGATTATAATCTAACTCGCGAAATTGTAAACTGTCGAACGATTACAATATAACGATTATTTTTCGGTAGATCTGATAGGTTAATCTGATAGGTTTATTAGCCCGATAGAACCTAAGTACCTGGCCTGCGGCCGGGCACTGATTATTTATTTATGTCGAACCCTAACCTAACCTACAAGAAAGAGACAAGAAAACGTAAATACAATGAATATTTCAAAAATTGACACTTAAAACATTGAACGGTTCACAATCTTTCGACTGTTTACAATCTATCGAAAAAAAAAGCGTTAGATTACAATCTTACGGTGACATATAGATTATTTACTTAATATACTTCTCTATGGTCCAAAGTTTTTCAAACAAATATTAACTCTATCTTTAACAAAAATCAGTTTATAATTGTCTGGACCGGCCCGGCAGTCGGCTGCCTCATGCGTGCGAGGATGTTTTCGTTTAAAAAAAATACGCGGTGCCCGGGCGCCTCCTGCGCGTAAAAAGGAGATCAAAATCGATGTTAAAAATTATTACCTATCTCTATGTTATCATTAGTAGCAACATATTTATTGTTTTATTTCTTGTATTTATTTATGTATTTATTGGTATGTCTATTTAGTCTATGTATGTCTTATTATTATTTTGTATTATATTAGTTTATCTTAATTTGTTGTATATGATATTGCTTAATTTATTTAGCTATTAGAATTTAAGTTCATTATTAATTTTGCACCACCTCCCTTTATTCTCTTCCTCATTTTCTCCTTAACGTTAAGGCATAGAGGTAGTATAAGGTAAAGAGTACTACTATCGCACCGCACTCCTTGTGCGCGGCGTAGCTACTAATATTCATAGACATGTAAAAAATAGGGATGGGCAATAGTGCGCTGCAAGTGCGAAGTCGATAAAATACATCTGAACGGTACGGCACCTATTGTTTGTGTTTGTTTGTACCCTATCATACTAATATTGTTAATGTGAAAGTGTGTTTGTTTGTTGGTCTGTTCAGTCACGCCTCAATAGAGCAACGCAAGACGTGATTTTTTGAATGGGTATAGTTGAGGACGTGGAGAGTGATATTTATCCCGGAAAATTAATGCGGTTCCGTGGGAATTAAAAAAAACTTAGGTATTTCACGCGGATTAAGCCGTTATGTCTTTTAATGATCGATCGTGTATCCATACTAATATTATAAATGCGAAAGTGTGTCTTTCTGTCTGTCCGTTAGTCTGAAGCCCGCAACTTCGTTCTCGTGGATTGTATTTTTATTCCCGCGGTAACTCTTCAATTTTCGGGGATAAAAAGTAGCCTATGTCCTTCCCCGGTATGTAACCTATCTCGATATCAAATTTAATCAAAATCGCTTAAATAGTTGGGCGTAACTGACAGACAGACACACATTCGCATTTATAATATTAGTATGGATTGATATATATCCGATGTACATATCGAATGCATAAAATACATTTCTTACAGAAAAGGTGCAAACCTGTGTTTTAATGTGCTACTATAAAATAAAAGTATAAGTTTGATTCTTTTACTATAAAATTATCGAAAATAAATTCTTTGAATGTAATAAACATTCTTTCATAACATACGTTAGTATTTATCTTTAGTTTCTGTCCAAAATTATGTTACAAAAAAATATAGCGCTGGCCTTTTTCAATTTTGGTAACATATACCTCTTTTGTGATCTCAGGGAACCCTAAATATCGGTTTTGAACGAAATCGGCCCAATAACAAAGAACTTCAAAATGGTGCTGGCCTTTTTTAATTTTGGTAACAGATACCTCTTTTGTGATCTCAGGGAACCCTGATTTTGAACGAAATCGGCCTAATAACAAAGAATTTCAATATGGCGCTGGCTTTTTTTAATTTTGGTAACAGTTCCCTCTTTTAAGATCTCAGGGAACCCCAAATATCGATTTTGAACGAAATCGGCCTGATAACAAAAAATTTGAATATGGCGCTGTCTTTGTACATTTTCCTCTTTTGTGATCCCAGGGAACGCCGATATCTGTGACGGCGCCCGAGTCGAATGTATCACATCACTATTCGATTCGGTGAACAGTCGGCTATCGTAGCGGGGTTGCGGGGCGGTGCAGGCGGTATTATGTACCTTGCGTCCCACGTCTGTATCACCCCCGCGACACGTATTTCTATTTTACATGAAAGTTTAAAAAATACGACTAACCAGTGAAATGTGATGTTGGAATTATGTTTATTATGATAACGAGAATCATGTTTGCATGTTTCTATGACACATTTAACCATTTTTTCCAGTTTAAAAACGGAATTTCGGTCCCGAGTTCGCGATGGGCGCTCTCAGCGCTAGCGTTCCTTTGACTAAAGGGCTTGCTGACGGAACAATGCTATGTTCCTACCGGTGCCTACTGTTCTTGCTTAGAAGCACGCACTCTATAGGTTATACTACCTCTGTGCGTTAAGGTATAAATAAAAAGGTAAGTACAGTGTTTTGTTCAATAACTAGTTTAGGGTGTATTCTTATAAAAGCGATGAAGCTATTTATTAAATTGAATTTGCGAATTTCGTTGTATTTTTATTGCATTCTACCTCAAATACCGGCAAGATAATTTTATATATTTTCATGTGATTTCTGTATCAATACAATAGAATAGACTTTATATATAGTTCATATAGTCTATGCTCTTTTCTCCATAACTAAGGCATGTCTATCAGACACAACAAATCTTCTTTTTCTTTAGCACACAATAATGACAAAATGCACGCATGAGCCAGAGAGACGACTACTCTCTACACTGGTCATGCGACGACTGGGCTCCCTAATAGAGGTGGGTGGTATAACAGATAGCGTAAAATTTAACACGTTTTTTAAAACTAACACTATATTAACACGTTAGTTAAAAAAAGCCAATTATTTTTTGACTGTTATTTTAATCATATTGATTGCTGGTTTTTCAACCTAAAATAATTTGTAATACATCTAGCAGTCCTTGCAATCAGAGCTATCTAGAGCCATTCTTTGACACTAAGAAGCAGTAGTCGAAAGACAAGTCAAATAGTCAACAGACTGATCTAAATGGTTATAGTAGCGGCCTACAGATGTCGCATGGCATGATGCAGTTTTCATCGTAAACTTAAACAAATATAGTCTATAAACAGATCTTTGAACTATTAAATAAAATTTATTTTGCGCCTAAATCGTGTTTAGACTTTGAAGAGTTCTAACTATGAAGAAAGACTATTTTCGTCTTCAGAGCCATCTAGTCTTAAGCAATACTTAGGCAGTTTTGAGTGTCGAAATTGTTTTAAGTGGTCACCATTTCACCAACAGATGTCGCTTAAATAAGGTGATGCAACAATTCGGCCAATAATAATTACATCATAAACGCAAAAGGAGTGAGTTCCTAAACAGATCTTTATTCCACAACAGTAAGGTTGAATTTGTTTTGCGTCTTATTGAGATTATTAACGAAACTAACTCACAGCTTATTTGCTGCTTGCTATTTTGTAACTTAATAATTTCATAATTTAAAATTATTCATTTCAGTTACGTTTATTCCACGTTGGCGAAAACATTGCCGATTGTCGTTACTCGACTGTTCGCAAATTTCTGAAATAATCAATTATTTTGATATGCAATGTTGAAAATACACTTAGTGTATGTTTTAACTAATAATAAAAGTGTAAATAAATTTTAAGACTAACCTGTGTATAGAATTTTAATAGTACACCCTTGGAGGTCATTTTCGGTCCTAAGTCTAAGCCTTGTGCTCGCATCGAACGCTGGGTTCTTCGACTACAGGCTTATAAGTACAAGGTAATTTACCATCCGGGTAAAGAAAACATCGCTGACCCTATTTCCCGTCTTTGCCAATCGAATACGCCCAAACCTTTCGACAATGAAAACTATATAAATTCAATTGTGGGTTATAGTAGACCAGTTGCAGTACCATTACAAGAAATCGAAGCGGAAGCTGCAATTGATGAAGAAGTCCTAGCATTAAAAAAAGGAATCTATGAAAATATCTGGGACGAATGTGCAAACGGTTATAAAGCATTCCAGTCAGAAATCTGCTTCCAAGGAAATATAGCTCTTCGAGGCAGTAAACTTATCATTCCAAAAAAGTTACGACAAAGAGTCCTCGAAGCAGCTCATCAAGGACATCCAGGAATAGTCGCAATGAAGACTCGCCTCCGAACTAAAGTATGGTGGCCGAAAATAGATAAAGACGCAGAGAATCGAGTCAAAGCTTGTAAAGGTTGCACAATTGTCTCAGCCCCTAACCCACCGCATCCTATCAAGAGGCGAGATCTCCCTGTCGAACCCTGGGTTGACGTCGCAGTAGACTTTTTAGGACCCCTACCATCGAACGATTACCTACTTATTATAGTCGATTACTACAGTCGTTACAAAGAAATAAAAATTATGAGAAACATCACGGCCACTGAAACAATAAATAATCTCAAGGAAATATTCTCAAGAGTGGGATATCCTGCGACATTGACATGCGATAACGGAAATCAATTCACTAGCGAAATCTTTAAAGGATTTTGTACAGAGTGTGGCATTGTAATGTACAATACCATTCCTTACTGGCCGCAAATGAACGGTGAGGTTGAGCGGCAGAATAGAGATGTGCTTAAACGGTTAAAAATTTGCCAACTTGAAAAAAGAAACTGGAAAGAGGAACTTTTAGAATATTTGATCATGTGCAATAGTACCCCACATACCATAACTGTAAAGACCCCCGCAGAACTCTTCTTTCGAAGGCAGTTCCGAGATAAAATACCTACTGCTGTGGACATAGAGCACAGAATGATAGATTCGGACGTTAAAGACAAAGATAAGGAAAATAAGGAGAAGGGAAGAGAATATGCAAACCGGAAGAGGAAAGCAGTAGATTGCAACCTAGGAATAGGGGAAAAGGTTTACGTGAAGAATATGATCAAGGATAGCAAACTAACTTCAAACTTTAACCCGGACACACATACCGTAACAGACGTTAACGGTGGCGATGTAAGAGTAAGAAATGATTCAACCGGGAAAGAATATCGAAGGAATGTTATTCATCTCAAACGAGTAGAGAACGGTGATTGGAGTATTGTTAATAAGAACATAAATTCTACAAGTGATGATGAAGATTGATTGTCATATTCAGATATGTGTATTCATAATAATTATTAGTTTTGAATTAAGATTTGTGTATTCATACAATTGTTATCTTTAAATTCAGGTATGTGTATTCACATAATTGTTGATTATTAAATTCAGAGATGTGTGTATTCAATTAATATTGATTAATTTTAAATTGTTGAATAACTTCAGAGTTCTACAATTGAGTAAGTATTGATTAATGAGTACTTAATAAATCTTGAGAATTTCATTGCCTACCTTTAATTAAAATGGTTCAAACAAATTAAAATAAGAAAGGGATGTAGTGTATATATAGGACCGGTGGTCTGAGTAAATAGATATTTCATAGAGTGTTTTCTACTATTAATTTTTTTTTCTGCAAGTAAGGACAGATTTACAGGTAGGTGCTTAGTTTAGTTAAGTGTAAATAGTATTTTTTTATATTTTGAACTATTTATTTTTCAAAGACAATATTTGTGTGATTTTATATTTCGTGTTAAAATGTATGAAATAATGTATGAACAATAGAAAACTGTAATGTGGTGGTTACCTCAGTTCCTAGTGAACGGGCATTTTCGGACGCGGGGTACCTGTACCATTTCAGAACGACTAGCTTGTCTGACTACATCAAAAGTAGAAAAGCTAATGTTTCTGAATTCGAATAAATAAATACGTGTGTTTGTGTGTAAATAAATACTGTGTAAATACGTAAAATGTACATAAAATCAATGAACTTATAAGTACGCCTGAATATTGACATTATTCATTAAAATAATTTTAATTCTGCGACTTCGTTCGTTCGTTGTAAGTTTTTTTTAATTACTGTCGTAACTCCTTAATTTTCCGGGATAAGTTTTAACCTGCCTCCCCAGGACACAACCTACATCTGTACCAAATTTCTTCAAAATACGTTGAATGATGGGCCATGAAAGCCAAACAAACCAACGAACTCACATTCGCAGTAAATAATATGATATTATTGAGAAGGTACTAGTTAGGATTTAGGATTACAATTTACAAACAAGATTCGGTAATTCAGTTGAAAATGTTAGTATCCAGACAGTCCTAAGCCTGAAAAGTACGATGGAAAGTTCATTGAAATAGTTCAAATAGTCAATATCTCAATAACTGTTATTTTATTAAGTTGAGCAAACAACGAACAACATAAATAGCAAATAAGCAGCTATTGAAAGTGACTTTTGAAAAAAAGTATAACGAATATAAGTCTGCTTAACTTTTAAGCCAACAGTATACTTTTTTGACAAACTACCCAGTTTCTTGCCATTTCTTCATAGTAGATCTTTGCTAATAAGTGGTAGAATCAAAACAAGAAGTATTTTAAGGGACACCTGTCTGTCATGTATCACATAATGGGAAACAAATTAATTGAGTACCTACTTATTGAACATTTTGTAATAGTAACATTCAGTCATAAGAGAGATACAACTCACTTTAATGTATGTCTTCATATTTCCCGGTGACACGTCTTCAAAACTGAGGTCTGTTAATGTAGCCGTATCAACATTATAGTCTCTCTGATGGTGAATTTTTGCGTTTGCTCTCTCGCTGCGTATCTCATGCTTGTTCACATCAAACAGGGAGTCGTAGACATTATGGCATGTCTCTGTGCAGTCGCCCTCTGAAGGTTCTTGTTTCACCAGCGCTCCACAGTCCACAAAAAGAGTAGACTCAACTGGTTTCTCATGTTTTATTTCGACATTGTCAGCAGTACTGTGTGAGTCTACTGTCTGTCGGTCAACACCTGTTGGCATCTGGTTTGGATCAGACATTTTCTTGAACCTATAGTCTTGCTCCTCGTTTCACGGCCAGGGAATGTTGTTAGCAAACTATAGCGATCCGCGCGACGTAAGATCCTTGTTTGCCGCAGTTTGCAGAGCCCGAGAGCCAGAAAAGCTTCGATTTTTTTGGTACCTACTACAGTACGTAAAGAAAAAAAAAGACGCTTCTGTCCATGGGGGCAGAGACAAGGGACGCTAACTTGACAATTCAAAGTAATAGACTAAAATACAACCACAGATTAATATTACAACAGATTTAACATTTGTTATTAGCTTGTTTCGCAAGGTGACTGCACGTCAAAATGGATCGTGAAACACTTTCAAGGGTTAAACTATAGTATACTACCCGCGACGGGGGGGGAAGGGGATGGGGGAGGGGAGGGGGGAGGGAGGGATATACCCCCCCTCCAAGTAAAACGTTTCGAATTTTAGTAGTTTCCGAGATATTAATTTTTTAAAATTTTGAGGTTAGTTTTACCAAAATTCCTGCTTAACTCTGATAACCTAATATACCTTGTGTTTTAGGTAGGTAGTGGGATAGGTTAATTTCTTAATTGGAATGGGCTACGCCAGAAGACTCGCTTCGTCGCCCCTGAATGAAGCTTCGCCTACTCGACCTTCGTTTCGCTGCGGAGGTCGCCGGCTCGCTTCGCTCGCCACCTCCCCCCATCGCTCCACTCGGCCTCGTAGACTCGCTTGATTCAGGACCTCCTACGCGAGCTTCTGGCTTCGCGCTTAAAAAAAACACTCTAGGGGTAGGGCAGACAAGACTGCGTGGAGTCGGGGTGAGCCGATTCGGTTTTGCGTATTATATGCTCAAGTACCTAATTATACATAAATAATAACCTACCTTTATACCTTTTCAGTTAATTATATCTATAACCTTTAAAAGTTTTTTTTAACCTTTATACTAAAAAGCGTGTAAAACGATGACTCATAGATTTGAATTCAATAATATCATTTGGACACTTTGGCGCCAACGCACGCGTTCCGTTTTTCCAATAATCGGTACACGTCATAAAACTCGATGTTTTACGATTATAAACATTTTATAATACTTTTTATGTTTGGAACGGATTTTAATACGTAAAATGAAACTTTAGTACGCCAACTAAACGTCAATGAGTCTGTAATCTATGGCAAATGTCGTAAGAAATAGTGAAAAGTGGTGAAATTTTGCGATTTTCAAAAAATTATTTCTCGAAAAGTATTAGAAATCGAAGTAAAATATTTTAGTGCAAGGCTTACCACATCAAAGTCTTTCTGTAAAAAAAATATGAACATCCAACTCCACGGGTAGTATACTATAGTTGAGCCCTTTCAAGATTTTATTTTATATTTATTTATTGGTTTTTTAATTATATTTATTTGAGTATACTTTGCACGTTTATGATTTTTTTTTCATCCAAAACCTCTTGCTATTTTTATTCCTCTCTTCTGCTGCTGCTGACAACACCAGAAGAACTCCCATTTTTTGGCATTTTGATAAAAAAGGTGGCATTTTAAATAAATTTAAAACACGTCCTCTCAATTCGTTCGATTTATCCTGCTCACGCTTGATGCGCGCACGATAGTCTGTATGCTACATCCAGCACCGCAGCCTTGAGCTAACGTACAGCAAGATGGACCGTGTATATAGCGCTTTATAGGTTAAGATAGCTTAGAATAATTAAACCTCTAGAATCAATCAGGTCAGGAGACAACGGAGGTTTCCTCTTGCTTGAATAGTGTATGTTATAATTTATTTATAAGGCTTTGCACACACTAATTGACGCAAAGCAAATAAAAAATAAAAAATGTAATGTCATCAACCTGGTTCACCAGAACATTCAATGTATTAGAGGGAAGGATTTGGAGATTGAATTGTTCCTAAATAATTTTAATATTGATATTTTATGTGTAACTGAACATTGGCTAAAAAACCATGAGTACATGTTCAATTTTAGTGACCACCAGGTTGGTAGTTCGTTCACCAGATCTAATGCCATCCATGGAGGCTCTTTAATTTTGTTGAAAAATTAAAATTTAAGAACTGAAATGATATTGTGAGCCTGTCTGTTGAGCGAACAATAGAACTATCTTCAGTTGAATTGGAGCAATTTATTGTTGTGTCTATATACATGTTAGAAATATGTTATTTGTCTATGCTCTACCTCAGACTCTTTGACATAAGACACTATTGACATTGACAAGCCTCCTGTCAATCTTATATTTATCATTCCTGACCATCTTGTGTGTTTGTGCCGTCTCCATATTTAATATTTAAATATATGATGTAATAGATTATTTTATCAAGATATAACAATTTAATCCTTTGACGCTGATGTCTGTATATTTGTTTTGTGAAGAAATAAAACGACATAATAGTATCTCACACTTTTATTTCGATTCTCTTCTGTGAAGACACGTGGAATCCACTGCTGCAACCGACACTCTGTCTAACAGGTTACAAGACCCAGAAATTCGCAGAAGGACAAACGGATTTGTTGTGAGTACTAATTATAATCACGATGTCTCAATCAGCGTCATCAAATATGGGCGGCAACAATGGTGTGACTAACATAACCCAAATCGAAAGACTTGAGGGCTTATCCAACTACATTAACTGGAAATTTGCTGTAAAAATGGTATTGGCCTTGGAAGGTCTCTGGAATTGCGTGGAGGGCACTGATACAGATGTTGTTCGTGATGGTAAAGCATTGGCTAGAATTTGCCTCAGTTTACAACCGGCTTTATACCAATATGTAAGGGGCTGCAAAACAGCAAAAGAAGCATGGCAAAGGTTAGCTGACAGTTTTGAGGACAAAGGCTTGTATCGACGTGTACTCCTTCTACGCCAGTTACATCGCGTGGAGTATAGCCATTTTCCAACAATGTCAGATTTCATTGATGGTGTTATGCGCTTGGTCCAGCAACTCGCTGATATTGGCAAAAACATTGATGATGCTGAAGTGGCATCATGGCTAAATCATATTATCAGGATTGCCTCAAGAATACGACATTATAGTCTCAAGCTTAGAAACAGCATGTTTAACCAATACTCTCACAAGCGAGATTGTCAGAAAAATTTCTCTAAAATTATTATTTAAATGGAGTTTAATGTTATATTTTTTTCTCTTTCACGTGATGGCAGTTTGGTTGTGGTTCATTAACACTCAGAATAAAAAACCACCCTCCATACTGAACTGGGACATGTCATTTCAATTATTATTTATATCTCTCTGTTTACCTACGTTTATTTACGTGCCTTGTTTGACCATAATTGACATTTATTGTTTTACACAATGTAAAAGAAACATTTTCGAGATAATTTTTATCCTTTAAAAAAAGTGCAACCAAACAACTATTATTTGGTTTAAAATAATTAAAAATAATACTAAGAAACTTGTTGTTAATTATTGCACTTTTTAAAGGTAAAATAACTTTGTAAAGTTATACTATTTAATTAAAAAGGTGTCGGCACTGTGTTATTTTATGCATGAAATAAAACGCGATGAGACGAGATAGCGCTATAGAAAAAATATAGCTACATCTCGCTTACTCTGAAAGTAAGGAATAGACAATGATAAGAGTATCATTCGTTCTTTCCATCATGTAAGCAAGAGTAAAACCATAATAGTTTTTTCTGTGGGTAGGCTTTGAATAAAGTAGACATATAATTGTGTGCTCTGATTTTAATATTCTTTAAAATTATTAAAGTGCATAAAATAACTAATATTTCTATGTACCTATAGTTAATCTAAGTCTGCCAGCTTTCTACAAATATTTGTGCAGAAACTTACACCATTTATAATAGTGCCCACCTTGTGTTGTGATTAACTTAACCTCACTTTTCACTGAAATTGCACTATGGAGTCCATTAAAACTACTTTAAGTGAAATCACAGATCACTTTAATACCAGGATGGCGGAATTCCAAAAAGAGTTGAAGGGTGCTATACCAGCTACTAGCCCTACATCAAATTTGAATGCTCAGTTTGGGGCTTTTCGTTCCTTCGTCCTGACAGCATTGGAAAACTTGCAGCTGCAGGTCGAGCTTTTGGCAAGGCAGCAAGATGAGCTTGAGATGCGGTCCAGGAGGAAAATACTTCTTGTTCACGGTGTCGCAGAGGCTGAGAAAGAGGATCCTACCGCATCTGTTTCTAAGTTGCTAGCGGATCACCTTGGGTTACCACAGCTTACTCCAGATTCCTTAACCCGCTGTCATCGGTTGGGTCGGGCTGGTAATGATAAGCCTCGGGCTGTGCTTATAAAATTCAAAGAGCTGGCTTTGAGGGACAAAGTCTGGTCGGCTAAAACAGGCTTGAAGGGCACCGGGCTGACCTTGTCTGAGTTTCTCATCAGAAGTCGCCACAAGACGTTCTTGGCGGCGCGGCAGCGATTCGGCGTAGCTAAGTGCTGGACCAGAGAGGGCAACATCATGGTGCTCGACTCAGATGGGAAAAGGCATCGAATCACCACTATATCTGAGTTGAACGCAATTCCGGCCTCTGTTCAGATTGTATCTGGGTCTTCCGGCGCGCCTGTGTCTGCGGCTACTGCTGTGGCTCCAAAGGATTCCAGAAGCGCCAACCCTCGTGTCAAGAGAGTGATCAAGAAATAGAACGTGAACACTACTGGTTCAATGTTATAGTGTCCCTCTTGGTGTGCCGTAGCGACTACTTGTTAAGCCTTTTTGTATCTGAATTATTGTATAGCTATGATTGTATGTTTTACCTCTTCGCTTTTTTATTTGTTGATTTTGAGTAACAAACTTGAAGGTAAATTCGAAATTTATTGAATTGTTTTGAAAGTACGATATTGACATATTATGACATAACGCAACTGACATTGACGTTTGGCGATAGCCCGTCGCTTGACAATTCGTTTAGAAATTTGAAAGTTATCTTGTGTTGTGCATATAAAGCTTGCGGCACACTGTTGGTGTTTTTGATAAATCTGTTTTTGTTTTGCTATTTTTATTTTTATTTTTTATGTGTTATTTTCTGTTCAAATGTTTTACTTTTCTTCTTGTAAAAATTCTATTTGTTGAGCAGCTGGCAGATTATGTTAGTAATCTTAGAAAACACTAAGTTAAGTCTTTGTATATTTATTTTAATTGTTTTTTTTATAAACTAAGTAGTTATTATTTATTATATTTATATATTATTTATTATTTTATGTCGTCTTCCAGCTTGGACATAGATAGTGATCTCTTTCAATCTGCGTCTAGTGGTGAATTGTCCAGTGATGCTAGTTTTCACAGTACATCTTTCCTTCCGCTCGATATTACCTTAGATTCTTGTTTCTCAGACTGTATGAAAAACTTCAATGTCGTTCATATAAATGCACAAAGTATCCCGGCTCATTATCCTGACATGCTTGCGTCTTTTGAATCTCTCAATTTACATGCTATTCTAGTCTCCGAATCCTGGCTTAAAACCTGCTTACCCTCAACGTCATATTCGCTGCCTGGTTTTCGACTTATTCGCAATGACCGTGTTGGTAAGGGAGGTGGTGGAGTAGCGATCTACTTGCGATCTCACTTTCCTTTCGCTATTGTTAGTTCGTCTTCACAGCCTCCTGAACCCGATGCGGCCGAGCACTTATTAGTGGAAGTTTCATTATCACATACTAAAATCCTTCTTGGTGTATTTTACTCTCCTCCCTCTCAACCTAATTACTTTCATTCCTTTGAAAATTTATTAGAAAAGGTAGTTCCCTCGTACAGCCAAACTATTATTATGGGAGATTTTAATACCTGCTTGCTCAGGGACGATTATCGGAGTAAGAAACTTTTGACTGCAGTAGATTCCTGTAATTTACATGTCCTACCCCTCTCTGCTACTCACTTCTCTCCGGGCTGTACTCCCTCTCTTCTCGATCTAATTATGGTCTCTTCTCCGGATTTCGTCTTTAAGCATGGGCAGTGTTCGGCTGACGCTTTCTCTTATCATGATTTGATTTATCTTTCGTACAAATTACGTCCTCCCAAAGCCAAATCGAGAATTCTTCTGCAGCGTAACTTTGGAGGGATTGACAAGGGTCGTCTTTGCGATGACGCTAAGCATTTAAACTGGGATGCTATCAGGGGTGTTGAACCGATTGACCGTAAAGTTGACATTTTTAACGCCTTGGTGACACAGCTCTACGATACGCATGCTCCTTTAAGACCAGTTAAAATAAAACATTTACCGGCCCCGTGGCTATCGGACGAGATTAAAATCTCCATGGATAAAAAGAATTCTGCCAAATTTAAATTTAAATTAAATGACTCCGACGCCAACCGGCTCAAATACCATAAAGCTCGGAATCGCTGTAATACATTGTGTAGAGATGCTCAACGACGCCACATACATAAGTCAGTCGAACATGGCAATACTGCTAAAACCTGGAAATTTCTCGAGTCACTTGGAGTAGGTAAAGCATCCCATAAACCTTCTATTAATATTGATATTGATCTCCTTAATAAACACTTTTCTACTTGTGATGTAATTGATAGTGACGAAAAACAGTGCACTATTAGTATTCTTTCATCATCATCAACTCCTGACTTTCTTCCATTTAGTTTCGAGTCATTCTCCGAGTGTGATGTTAAGAAGAACGTATTGTCTATCTCATCGAATGCTATCGGTACTGACAGCGTCAGCCGTAATATGATTGTTCCTATCCTTGACGTTGTCTCTCCTATTCTTACCCACATTTTGAATTGTTCTATTAGCACCAGCGAATTTCCTGATGCATGGAAGAATGCACAAATTATTCCTCTTCCCAAAAAACTAAAACCATCATCTGTAAATGATTTTCGTCCCATTTCTATTTTACCATTTCTCTCAAAAGTTCTTGAGAAGTTAGTCTATCAGCAGCTAAGTCTATTCCTTAATAAGCACTGTCTTCTCAGTCCTTTGCAATCTGGATTTCGTCCTGGTCATAGTACGGTTACAGCGCTAGTCAAGGTTACCGATGACATTCGTTGGGCAATGGACAATAAACAGCTCACAATTTTAACGTTGCTTGATTTTAGCAATGCATTTAATACTGTGGATTACGATATTTTGCTGAGTATGTTACGTTCATCTTTTAACATGGCCCCGTCGGTGATTGATTGGTTTCGGAGTTACCTCAATGGTCGTCGTCAGCGCATTCGAATCGACGAGACCTTTTCGTCGTGGTGTGATGTGACGGCCGGGGTACCTCAGGGTGGCGTGTTGTCTCCTTTATTATTTGCTATTTTCATTAATTCTATCACTCCATATATCTCTTCTCTCTATCACATGTATGCAGATGATATCCAAATTTATCGGTCTGCACCTCTGGAGGAACTTGGTTCGGCCATTTCCGCCATAAATAGTGACCTTGCTGCCATTTCTGGGTGGAGTAAACAATATGGGCTTTGTGTGAATCCTGCCAAATCCCAGGCAATTATTATTGGCAGTCCAGGGTTCATTTCCAGAGTTGATTTGCAAGGCCTCCCACCGATTGTGTTTAATGGTGTTTCTATACCTTACTGCGCCTCTGTTAAAGATCTCGGTATACATTTAGATTCTGAACTATCCTGGTCTGTACAGGTTAAGGAAATTAGCAGAAAAACATTTGCTGTCATGAGCTCGCTGCGCCGATTGCGCAATATTTTGCCAATTCCAACCAAAGTTATGTTAGCACAATCTCTCCTTCTCTCTATTCTCGATTATGGTGATGCAAGCTTTCTTAATTTGACCCAGGACCAACTTAACAAACTTGAGCGACTTCAAAATCTCGCTATTCGGTTCATATTTGGCTTACGCAAATATGACCACGTATCTGAATTCCGCCAAAAGCTCAAGTGGCTCCCTATTCGCCGTCGCCGGGATATGCATGTTCTCTCTCTTCTGTACTGTGTTTTATTTCACCTAAAAACTCCTTCTTATCTTAAAGAGAAGTTTCAATTTATTGGGGTGCAGTCAGACATGAGAACTTGTCGAACGCTTACTCTGAAAATGCCTTCACATAAAACCAAATTTTTTGGAAATTCGTTCACTGTGCAGGCAATTGAACTGTGGAATGCACTCCCACTGAATATAAGACAGTCGAAATCGCTGGGCGTGTTCAAAAATGCTCTTAGGACGTATTACCTTGCTAATTGAAGACGACTTTAGTTTATATTTAATTTTATTGTATGTATATGTATGTAATTGTATATTTAAGTTCATATTATGGTATTTATATGTATAATAATATTTGTTAGTTTATAATATATGTATGCATTGTATGTATTAAGATATTTGTGTATTGTTGTCTATGTATTGTTATGTAATATTTTTTTTTTGTATGTAGTATTAGTATAATTTTGCGCCACCTGCAGTCTAATTGTTTCCTTGTGTTCTCCTAATAAGGTTGCCTGGAAGAAATTGCTACTTAGCAATAAGGCCGCCCTTTGTACTTCTTTGTTTTATTTTATGTTTTCTGTATTTTACTTTTGTTATGTGTGGTACAAATAAAGAGTTTAATAATAATAATAATAATAATAGTTTTGTAGGGTCATGGTAGCTTTCTCGGTAATATTAGAAAGAGATTGAAACAAGATGTTCCTGTATCATAATGGTTTTCTAAATGATGATAGTAACCCCCCTGGTCTCAACTTATGCCCGGTTTCTGAGGTACTTTAAACGAAGGTTTATCTATTCATTAGCGCTATTGGTCCGATAACTCATGGAAATGTGTTTCTGAACAACGCTATGCAGGTTAAACTGCGCTTAAACTTAGTTTATCTTAACTGATCAATATGCGCCGTTTATCGGTTCCATAACTTTATTTGATCTGTGGTGATGTCTGTTGTACCTAGTATTTATTACCATTTTTGATAAGTAGGTATGTAGTAGATAACAAAACGTACAAAATAATATCAATAAAGTACCTAATAGTAATTAATAATGATGCAAAACAAAACTTTAATACTTGCGCGCCAAAAAGTTTGACGTTTCACTGACTTTTTTTTATTTTTTGTTGTCGTTCATTAACCATACATCCGCTGATAAATAATTGCGAATTCGTATATTTTATTAAAATGATATTTAGCCACTTATTTAACATAGGAAAAAATACTATTGGTAAGAAAACTTGTTTAAAAAACGAAATAAAAGAAAAATATGCATTTTAAATTCGATCCCCTTACCAGACCCATCTAGCGACAGAATAAGGAACTGGTTATCAATTCAATAGTTATTGAACGGGTCGCGGGGTACTCAGAAACGCATGGATAGTTATCTGACGTTTATCCTCTATTGAATCAATAGCTATTGAGAACATAACTTGCGACCTCAGCAACCGGGCATTAGTTGTTAGTTACTAAAACATTAGTTAAAATGATACACAATAACTGCAATGAAGGGACCAAAAACCACTTGAATAGACACTTTAATTTTCGAATACGAGACACCATCCCGGAGATCGGGTGTCTTAATCACAAGGTTATCATCGCTACAGCCTAAAATGAGTTTGGCAATATTATAAGTAGAAGCTGACTGTTCAATTTCATCTCTCTAGCCCTCTGAGTGAGAAAGTAAAGAATGATACGAAATTTTTAATTTATCGATACTCAATTTACTCGCCACAAAAAGAAAAATTAAAACAACTTTGTTACTCACTAATGAAATGAAATTCCTGGGTGTTTTACAATACTAAACTCGCCGGCATATTTAGCGGAACAAAAAAAAAGGTCCATAATTAAAAAAATATGGTTTTATTTTAAAATCTACTTACTACACTTCTTTTGTTATTTAAAGTTTCATTTGTTTTACTTAAAATGAGAGTGATCTCACATTAAGAACAGATTTTGCGAGTAAAGGCTATTTGTGAAAAATGGTACATTTTTGAACTTTTCATGTAAACGGGAAAAGTGAAATTTAATATTAAAATAACAATTAATTAAATTAGAAAAATGGTGATTAATATCGCTTATTTCCTCCACGTGCTCTTATTAAAGTTTCTACCCGTCTAGGCATACTGAGAATGATGTTATCGATGGTCTCCTGGGATAGTCTCTGCCATTCCTCAACTACGGCGATTCGCAGTTCACCCACGTTGGCAGGAGCTGGAATTCTGGACTTAACTTTTCTTTTCAGCAAGTCCCAAACGTGCTCTATTGGGTTCATATCCGGTGATCTCGCCGGCCACTCCATAACAGTGATATTCATATCACTAAGCTTGAGTTACCCAAGCGGTATGCGGCCGAGCATTATCCTGCATAAAAACAAAATCGTCACCGATATATGGGGCAAACGGTACATTTTCTTCTAAAACTTCTCTGATATAGCGGTCTGCAGTCAGACTCCCTCTGTCAATCACTACCAAGTCTGTGCGAGCTCCCAAACAAATGCCCGCCCACACCATTTATTGATCCACCACCGTATGCAACTGTAGTTTCAAAATTTGTCTGAATGTATCGTTCTCCTTTGCGTCTGTATATTCTTTGCCTGCCGTCAATTTGATTTAAGAGAATTCTGCACTCATCACTAAACAATACCTTACTCCATTGGTCCGCGTTCCAAAGCCGATGTTCCTGAGCAAAAGTTAACCTGTTTCTACGATGATTTACCTCGAGCCTTGGAGCCTTGGCGGGCACAAATGAACGCAAACCAGCTTCTTCGAGCCTTCTTCGTACCGTACGCTCACTTACGGTTACACCCCGCACTGCTTCTAACTCATGTCGGGCTTGGACGGCCGTCAAACGGGGGTTCCTACGTACACGAAGGCGAATGAAACGATCATCGCTACTCGAAGTGCGTCTTTTTCTGCCTTGTCCTGCTCTTCTCACATAAGTACCGGTCTCCCTGAACCGTTGGATACTGCGATGGATCGTTGAAACTGGTGGACCAAGATTTCTGGATATCACGCTGTAGGTTTGACCATTTCTTCGCATTTCGAGTGCCCTGGCAATCTCCGTTGGGGCTAAGTCAGGCATAATTCAGTCATCAACTCCAGAAAGATACGCGATTTAAAAAAACTAACAAAAAACAGGTTTTTCAATTAAATTTTAAATCAAACTCAGAAGAAAGAAATACTCGAAGTTTGCTCCAGATAAGGTGTATTTGAATAAAATTAAAACAATTGCATAAAATGTGATGTTCAGTTGTTTTCTTAATTTTAAAATATTTCTTTTTAAATTAAATGACGTATTAACCAGCCAGCAACCTTATATGATACTGATATCAAACCTTTTTTTATGTTCCGCTAAATATGCCGGCAAGTTTATTATTACGACACCCCACAACTGAGCACTTCACCATTGTTGATTACACAAAACTGCACAAAACTAAGCAAAAACACATAAAAATAGTAAGAAAATATTCACAAAACTGGTAATTAGCCACAACCAAAACACCGGCAGCAAGACAGACGCCATATAAAGGCTACAAAAAAATTGGCTTCAATAGCAAAATTTGATGACGTCATATGACAATTGCCTGACACGTTCACGCAATAACATAATACACCTGTCTCATTCTAATAACGTAGCTTTCAGTAAGTAAGAATAGTCAAAACATAGCAGTACATGTTTTATTAACAAAATGCATCGTATAACTATAATTGAGTAAAATGTAACACATCCTTCTTTATACAAAGAAAATTAGTAAACCCAGATTTACGGTTTTTAGGAATACCATAGATAAGGTATCAAGATCTATTATAGCGCAGCAATTCTAGACAAAATAATTAAACGTGAAATCCTTTTGCTCCATTTTGGTTGGTTTGGTTATCCTATTTTAGGTCACCCTAGTACAACCCTGTACGATCAACGTCAAAAGTCCATATAGAATAAGAAAAAAAGTTGGTTTGAACGTTACCAAGTCACCCTCAAACTTACATAAATAATATTTTCATCCCACCATCCCGGAAAGAGTATTTTTACTATTCGATATCTGAATGCAAAAGCCGTTATTATCCTCTTGAGGATAAAGTAAATTTGAATTTAGAACATCGTGTGCACGTTAGTTAATATCACTCGTCTATGAAGTTTGTGAATTCAAAACATCATTAAAAACTCACACTCGTAACCTTCTTGGTTTACTTTTTAGGGTTCCGTACCCAAAGGGTAAAAACGGGACCCTATTACTAAGACTCCGCTGTCTGTCTGTCTGTCTGTCTGTCTGTCTGTCTCCAGGCTGTATCTCTTAGACCGTGATAGCTAGAAAGCTGAAATTTTCACAAATGATGTATTTTCGTTGCCGCTATAACAACAAATACTAAAAATTAAAAAAATATATATATTAAGGTGGGTCCCCATACAATAAACGTGTTTATTTCGTATTTTTTTGCTCAATATTAAAAACGGTAACAGGTAGACGGTTCAAATTTTCACAGAATATTAACTTGTATATTACCTTTCAAAATAAATAATTAAATATCAATAAAGTAAATATTAAAGGGGGGCTCCCATACAACAAACGTAATTTTTTGATATTAACAGTAAACCTCTACAAACAAAGTTAGTTTTGCGGTTCATTAACAAAGGTAATTATACCTACTTCTTGAGTACGGAACCCTCGGTGCGCGAGTCCGACTCGCACTTGGCCGGTTTTTTTTTTTAATTTGCTTTGCGCGCACCATTTTCTTTCACGTCATCTCATTTCCTCGCTGAGGTGGGATGAAAAGTTACGTGTTGCACTCGAGTGAAAAGATTTTTCACCTCGTGCTCTCTTGATTCCCTCGCTGACGCTCAGGATTCTAATTTTAGAATCCTTCGCTTGCTCGGTCATCAAAATTGAGCACGCGGTTAAAAAAAAACTTTTTACTCTTGTATACCAAATAACTATTATCTTGAAGGTTGAAATTGTTGACAATATATGGCAATAATCTAAGTAGTATTAAATTAATTTCCATTGTCAAAGGTAAATTTTTTGGACAGATTATGTTTGTGGATGAGTGATTTAGATTGCTTGCACACGGTTTTAGCAAGCCTAACGCTATGTATGCACATTTGACGTCGACCGTAAACACGCACACACACACACTCACTCGATTCAAAATACAACAATCATACTACACCCATTAAAAATCCTTCTAATCCATCGATCCTTCTAATCCATCGATTATGAATAGACAACTGTCAGAAGGAAAAGCAAGGAAGCAAAAGCATCGCCTGTCACTAAATGTATGAATACTAAACTGATGTATGATATTTTTTAAAGCAGTTCTCCACACACAGTGGCACACTGCAGTCCTCGCATTTATAAAACGATTTCTGCGATGCTCGACCTTCCCGAAGGCAAACAACGCACCTTTTCCGGGTTTGCCTATTTTTTGCCTGGTCAGTTTGTGTTTGGGGATGGCGAACGGGCCAATGTGTGTGGTGGACTATATGAGAAATGTGTGCTGTTCTACTTTGAAATGCTTCTGCTCTACGGCCTACTGGAATGAGTGAATGATGATTAGAAAGAATGGCATGCACTAATTCAAGACGGAATTTAAGATTGTCCTGTCGAGCTTGCAGAGAAGACTCCAACAGGACACGTGAGTTATGAATTGAACAATTAAGCAGACGCTTGAAAAGCTTCATGTACCACTTCGCACACCGCTTCCGCTCCAGCAGGTACGGCTCGAGCATTTGATCCTTGAGATCAACACCGCCCATGGCGCGATTGTAGTCAAGGACCGACTGTGGCTTGAATGGCTCCGGACGAGCTGTAGGACGAGATGATACATGGGGCAGCCCAGTGGCTGACCCGTGACAAGTTGAAATCATGTTGATCCTATTTTTGTCCATCCATGACAAGACACAGACGTCCCCTGAGTGCCTCGCCACTAGCTGGCCCTGCTTGAGCGGAGCATGTGTCAGCAGTCTGGGAAAGTCTTCGCGAGACGCACGTAGAGTACCGACGCAGTCAGTACCGTTACGTTTGAGAATGCGAGCCAGCAAGGGAGAGTTGAACCAGTTGTCCATAAATAATCGATAACCTTTATTAAGTAAGGGCTGAATCAACTTTAGAACTAGTGCGGTACTTTTTGCGATTCCAACTTCGACTGCATCCTGCTTCCCTGTGTAAACTAGGAAAGACCAGAGATATCCCGTAGCGCTCTCGCAGAGTTCGAAAGTCTTTATCCCAAACTTGGCAGCCTTCGACCGAATGTACTGTTTGAACTTTAGCCTACCTTTCCAAAGAGTTAAACTTTCATCTATGCAAATGTCTTTCGACAGCACGTAATTTGATTGAAATTTACTATTGAGGTGATCAATAATGGGCTTCAAACGGTGCAATGAATCGGAGCTTGCAGCGTCACTGTTGGTTGGATTCGCAGGGTCAATAAGACTCGTATCCACAAAATGGAGAGCTCTGTTGAGATTGTTGTATCTCTTTAGCGTGGTGATTCGGGAAAAGATCTCCGTTTTCAACAATGAGTTCGTGGAAAAATAACTGCGAATTGTTGGCATGCGGATGATACCGGTCATCATCCAAAACGCAAAAAGGCACAACAACTCATGCACATTTATTGGAAACCAGTCTGCTTGAAAGGAGGCCGACTGAATTCGGCTTGCATACCGGTTTGTTTCAGTTACAATTTCCTGTAAGATGTTATCGTCCCAGAAGGAACGAAAAGCATCGTACGGATTTGTGTAATGTGAAACTGAACCGGTACGCTCTGGCACAAACGTTTCTTCGACATTTCGAAAAGTCTCCATCGGTGACCATTCGAAATGGAGATCCACACCTTTCAAGAGCGAATTACTCCTTCCATCAATGGCGTCCTCGAAAACGTCATCATTTTCGCTCTCGCTATTATGCCGTTCGTTCAGTGGTTCACTGGCTCTTGCTCTTCTCCTTCCTTCCGTTCCCTCCAGTCTCGCCTGTCGCCGCCTTATTACGTCCCTCACCATTTCACGCAACTCACGAGGGACATCGTCGTCTGTCATCCATATCTCTTCGAGCGGCTGGCCCGGCTGCCATCCATGGTGACGACGACGTTGCCCCCCGCGACCTCGACACTGCCCACGATTTCTCACACGCCCTCCTCGCCCACCCCGCATTCTACCTCTCAAACTCCTTCCACGACTGTTACCCCTTTCAACACTGCTCTCAAACTCGCTCTCAAACTCACGCTCAAAGCTCAAACGCACAGCACTCTCAAACAGGGCGTGTGAGTCTGGGGCCAAATAATCCTCCAACGGAGTGCCGTCTTCACTAAAGATTCCCAGGACAACGCCTCGTCTGAAACAAATGCACATGTATATTCTTCACTTCTTGACTGAACTAGATATAGAAATTCTTTCCAAAAAAAACGACTTCCAAAGCCACTGAAAAGTAAAAAAAAATTTTATTTCTACACACTATGTTCGGGCGAGTATAACGCGTCAGGCTCGCCCGACTTCAACATAGTGTGTAGAAATCAAAATTATTTTTTACTTTACAGTGGCTTTGGAAGTCGGTTTTTTGGAAATAATTTTTATTTTTAACTTTTTAAAAAAAAATAAAAAAGCCTTTTATTTCGTGCTAACTTAAAAATGATTAAATAACAATTTTTTTTTTGCTGAGTAGTAACTATATGACATTTTTTTTTAACGATTCTAATTTGTGTTACTATGGTTCTCAAGGATCTCTAGCAAGAACCCCTCGTTGATTCGAAGGTGAAGGCCTCCTCTAGAGATTTCCAGTTTTCCCCGTTGGTTGCTATGGTCATCCCTTTTTCTCTGGCCACTTGCGTTATGTCATCTGCCCATCGGGCGACTGGTCTGCCTCTTTTTCTGTAGCCTGGTGGTCCTTTCCAAGATGTAAGTCTCTGAGTCCATCTGTTGTCGGTTAGCCTAGCTATATGGCCTGCCCACCGCCATTTTAATTTCTTACAGTAACATAGAGCGTCAATAACTTTTGTCCTCTTGCGTATGATTTTATGAGAAATTTTTTGAATTTTTTTGACCTTAAGCAGACTGCACTCCATGGCTCTTTGACAAGATCTTATTTTATTTTTGGATTGATGTGTAAATTTCCAGGTTTGGCTAGCGTAAGTTAATGATGGCAGGATACTTTTTGTTTGATTTTGATGGGCATGTCGCTTTTCATAATTTCCTTCAATCTCCAGAATTTTTGCCATGAGTTTCAAACTCTCCTTTCTATTTATTGCTCGTTTCTTTGTGCGTTGAAAGAAATTTGTTTCCCCAGCAGAGGCGGCTCGTGAAAGATCATATTGGGAGTTCACTAAAAAAAAAGAAAATGCATACCAATTATTTGTAAATGATCGGCGGTCATTACGTTATGTTGTTCCATTTTAATCGCCTACACTATTTACATAAATCACAGTCTTTTTCACATAAATACACAACACAATATGTACACTATTTAAAACAACAATACAGATTTTCCAGCCACTGTACAATGATCCGACGCACTCGCGAAGAAATCAAAATAAATTTACTTTCGTATTTTGTGTTTTGTTTACATCTTACCGGCATAATACGAATAAAAAAAATACTCGCGAGTTTTAACTCTTTCTTCGTGACAACAGGCCATGTCATTTAGTCGGGTAATATCGCGCATGCGTACTTCGTGTCAGGAGCGCCGCTCCATATTTACCAAATGTCTCATACAAATCTTTTGTCTCACGCGCCGCTCGCATCGAATGCTCTCTTTTACTCTCATTACATTTCAATAAGAGCGTTGTACTAAACTTTCGTCTATAGGAGCGCTGTTCTAAGCGCTCCACTTTAACAAAAATACCAAGTATTAAATTTGTGTTGATTGATGAAATAAGTAGTAAAGTAGGTAGGTAGGGACTTATGGATATTCATGATTAAAATGACAATGGGAATAGATTTATATAAAAATATTTATAACGTTTATAACAAAGTTTATTTGATTATTATACTTACCTAGTACCTATGTATTTTTTAAAATTTTGTGGGAGTTCACTGCACCAGCGCTCCTTTGAGCGAGCCGCCTTTGTTCCCCAGGTATATGAACGAGTCGACGTAGTCTAGTGTTTCATCTTCTATGTAAACTGGGTTTTTAGTGCTGTTTGTCATTATGTTTGTCTTACTGCGGTTTATTTCTAGGCCTACTTGTTGACTAGCGGTGTGTAGAGCATCGATCATCGACTGCAACTCGGTTGAGGTTTAACTTTTTAGTGTAGTCTTAATCCCCACGGCTTAGGAGTGCAGTACCCTGCAGCATCAGAGTTGAGGAGTTGGGACTCAGAGTTGAATAGTATACGCGTGACTTGATACCTACTATATGAATTCACCATCAAAACTGCCTAACTCCCTATGTTTTGAGCCGTAGGTATACCTACAGCATCAGGTTTGAGGATTTGGAGTCAAATTTTTTATGGGACCATTTCGCGAGCTTCCTCTAACCACTGAAAAAAATATTTTTCAAATCGGTTTAGAAACCACGGAGGTATGCCGGTAACATACATTAAAAATATATATATATATATATAATATATATATATATATATATATATATATATATATATATATATATATATATGTATACGCGCCGAATTGAGAACCTCCTCCTTTTTTGGAAGTCGGTTAAAAAAGTATTAAAACTTACTCCAACTCCGGTGATGCATGTCTTGTAATAGGTGAATATGGTGGGGGGGTTGGTGATGAGAAGTCATTCTACAAAAATAAAAACAATAAATTTTAATTCATTTAAAAATTTTGAAAGAAAAAACAAATAATTTGAAAAAAAAAACGATCAGTACCTCTTCATCACTTAATGCAAATTCCTCATCCACCCCCTCATCCCAAGAATCCTCTTCAAATAGAGGATCTACCGGGCCTTCATCCCCACTATCCTCTCCATATAGTGCCGCCAAAAAATCTGGGGGCGGAGGTACTGTGCCTGGGTTCCCCATCTACAATAAATAATCAAAAATAAATAAAAAACAATATGAACTGCCAAAGGAAAGCACCGTTTTTTAATAAAAATACTTAAATATCATCATATATTACTTTTAACTTATCTAAATTAATTTAAAGATTATTAAAATATTTAAAAAAACACACTATGCACACTCGCCAACAAGTACATACACGCGCACACATATCTTACTCTTACTTATATAATACTAGATGATGCCCGCGACTTCATCCGCGTGGATTAAGATTTTTTGATTCCCGCGGGAACTCTTTAATTTTTTGGGACATAAAGTAGACTATCTCCTTTCCCGGAATACAATCTACCCCTATGCCAAAGAGCACGGGCGAAGTTCCATACATCAATAGTACTGAGAATTTTTTTTATGTACACGTGTAAAAAAAAAATACTTTGTTAAAGCGTCGAATACGAAGTTCTCAAAAGCAAGATTTATTTTTTTATGAACCTAGAAAAAAAGATATTTCGTTTTAAAGTTTTGTAGGTTATGTGATAATGTCACTTTTGAAAATGCCAAAACTCTGCTAAAACAGATCACAGAATGATCGGAAAGAGAAAAGCACAATGTCACACAGGGAATGTAGGTTTCGAATATAAAAGCTCAAGTGGCTTCCTATTCACCGTCGCCGGGATGTTCATGTTCTTTCACTTCTGTACGGTGTGCTATTTGACCCAAAAACTCCCTCTTACCTGAAGGAGAAGTTTAAATTTGTGGGAGATCAGTCCGAAATACGAACAACTCGGAAATTAACTTTATGCATACCATCGCATAAGACGAAATTTTATGCGCAGTCTTTCACAGTGCAAGCTGTTTTATTATGGAATGCTCTCCCATTAAACATACGACAATCAAGGTCACTGGAAATATTTAAAAAATCTGTGAAGAATTTATATTTATCTTAATACAGACGATTAGTTCTCATTGTTATTTAGTATAAGTAATAATAAATACATAATATATATTAGTTTATTTTCATATATTTATTATAAGTATTATGTTATTTGTGTATATATGGTTTATGTATTAGTATGTAGGTATTTGTTTGTATGTTAATATTAATACACCACCCGCAAGTTAATCTCCTTAACTTCTCCTAATCCTAAGGTTGCCTGGCAGAGATCGCTGCTAAGCGATAAGGCCGCCTTTTTGTACTTCCTTCTGTGTTTTTTTGTTCCTCAATTTTTTTTTCTTTCTTTTATTGTGTTGTGGTGTACAAATAAAGTGTAATAATAATAATAATAATAATATATATCCATGTATAGTGTACGAAAAAAAAATAAAAAAATTGCTAGAATCCTATGTAATTTGCAATTTCCACAAAAACTACACTAGCAGAATATAAAAAACCGGCCAAGTGCGAGTCGGACTCGCGCACCGAGGGTTCCGTACAAACCTGTAGTAAGTTTTAAATTATTAAAAATATTTTTATTATATGATGTAACTAAAAATTCATGCTTTTCGCAATTTTTCCTTTAACTGTAGACGTTTTTTTTTTTTTTTTTTTTTTATGTAGTAAAAAACCTCCGATATGGGGGTCGGAGACCTTGTTTAGCATCAATTTATTCATTGAGTTATTTTTATATTTAATTTAAGACCAAATGGACAACGCATAGGTTGGCCATTTTTATCGAAGTAATTTATCATATTATTATAATACACATTATACTATCGATCTACATTACCAACTTATGTTTTGTTCCTTTTGATCGCGTAGTTTGCCACTTTATTACAAAACTGCACGAAGTGTCCTTGATCCAACTTGCTGGCGATCAGTGACACTAAGTTTTCAGCAGTCACACTCTAGCCACTTCTCTGCTCTAATTCGAACCGTGATCTGATGAACTTAGGGCAATCCACCAACAAGTGGATCACTGACTCCCCTCTGCCTGGCTCACATTCGCAATCTGGATTATCTTTACATTTGTACTTGTGCAGGTACTCGGCAAAACCTCCATGGCCTGTCAGCACCTGCACAAGTATTGGGGTGAGCTCCATTTTTTTAATTATTTTGTGGGCTGTCATTATGTCCGGGAAGAATAATTTGGTTGTCTTTGCTTTCTCGCTATTTATATATCTGTCGTTCCAAGTTTGGACAGTCTCCATTCGTATCTGTCTTTTTATATATGATATAGGATATTTGTCATAGTCGGGCGCTGTTTTCTTATATTTTGCCGCCTGCTTCGCCAGTTCGTCCGCTCTTTCATTCCCTTGAACTCCTATGTGCGCTTTTATCCAAAACAGCTTCACTGTCTTGCCATTTTCTTTTGAATGCTTAAGATTCTCTTTTATGGAAAATGCCAGTGGATTAGTCACGCCAGTCTTACAGAGGAGCTCAAGAGCTGATCTCGAGTCACTGAGGATGTTAATTTCACGTCCGGTAAGCGTGTTGGCAATTTTAGTGGCCTGGTACAGCGCATACATTTCTGCCTGAAATACTGTGCAGAAAGCAGACGGTTTAAACTTTTTTGCCAGTATTTCTCGGTCTTCGTTCCAACAGGTAAGTGATGCGCCAACCTTTTCCTCTATTCTGCTACCGTCCGTGAAAATCATCAACCCCTTGATGTTGTGTTTTTCTGTCGTTTCTAATTCGAGGTCATGTAAGCATTCGAATCTGACTTCCATCTCCTGAGCCGGGTGCGTCGCTTTGAGATAGCTTACCCTCCCCTCCAGTTCATTCACTCCCAGGTTATCCTGGAGCTTATTTCTTTTGGCCTCATAGAGCTTCGCCGCTTCCTTGACACGTAGGTCCAGAGGGAGCAGACCCGTCAGGGCTAGCGCTGCGTGTAAGGATACTGTTCTGTACGCTTTACTTATTTTTAGCGCGAATCCTCTCTGCACGCGTCCCAGCCGCTTCTGCACTGATACTTTGTTGGCAGCTGGTGCCCATGCGCCAGCCGCGTAAAGGATCACTGGTTCTACTACTGCTGTATATATCGTTTTTATTACCTCGGGATGGAGGCCCCAGCTGACTTTTGCGGCTCTTGTCAACTGCTTGTAGATATTCTGGACTTTTTTACAAGTGTTTGCGACATGCGTGTTGAAAGTCATCTTTTCGTCAATAGTGAGCCCCAAAATCTTAATTTCCCGGGACAGCCCAACACCGATCCCCCCCATGGTCAGAAGCGGGGAGTCGTACCTCAATTTGTTTGTGATGACCATCGCCTTGGTTTTTTGCGGCCCAAATTTTAGTTTGTTTCGCACTCCCCACTCCTGCACATAGGTAAGAGAGGCGTTGGCCTGTCTTGAGACCTCCAATCCTGTGTTCGCGTCAAAGACGAGGACGACGTCGTCCGCGAAAGCTTGGCAATAATCGCCTCGTTGTTCCAGCCCTTTTAGTAGAGGGTCCAGGAGTAAATTCCAAAGGATGGGACCTCCAATCGACCCCTGCACACATCCCTTGGTGGTACTTTTTGTGTACTCTGCTCCGCCATAGCGAACGGTGACCCTTCTATCTCGCAGGTAGCTATCAAGCATTCTCCTTATGTTAATGGGACACCTCTCCTCAGCCAATCGGACTCTTATTGCAGGCCACCATGCATTGTCAAAGGCTCCCTCTATGTCTAGCGAGATCATTGTCACAATCTTTTTTGCCGCAACTTTTCGGCGTATATGGCTCACTAGGTCGTAGAGGGAGTCTTCAGTGCTTTTCTGGGGCATGAATCCGTATTGGCGAGTACTTATCCTAGGAAGAATATGCCATTTCAGTCTGCCTACGATGAGCTTTTCCAGAATTTTCCCCATCACTGGCAACAGTCCTATCGGCCTATAAGCTTTGGGGTTCGTATAGTCCTCCTTCCCAGGCTTGCGCAGGACCACTACCGTGGCTTCTTTCCAGAGGGTCGGGAAGTACTCCAGCTCTAGACATTTGTTGACCAGTGATAGGAAAAGCTCCGGATCACTGGATATTGCGTGACTACAGATGTCGGCAGTGAGGCCATCTGAACCTGGAGCTTTTTTCGGGTTGAAACCCTTGACTACGGTTCTGAGTTCCTCCATTGTAAACGGTGGGTCTTGAAGTTCTTCACGATCCTCTTCGTTCACACGGTCAGCCGCCTCTCTAGTTAGGTTGTGCTCTACTGTGTCACTTTCCTTCAAGTCATCCGGGTAGAAGGTCTCAGTTAGTACTCTTGCTGAGTCCCGTAGATCTATTGTCCTTCCATCCATTTCCAGAGGCAAATCTTCTTGTCGCTTGGTGGTCAGACTTATCACTCTGTAGATGCCATCCCATACTCCTTCCTTATCCTGTTTAGCACAGAATCCTTTCCAGCTTTCTATTTGCGCTGCCTTAGCCTCCATCTCATACTTTTCTTTTATTTGTACTCATCGACGACTTTACTTCTGCGGACAACGGCTGCAACCCGGATACGACGCTTCCTGGTGAGGACCTCTTTCTTCAGCATCATTAGCTCCTTGGACATCCACGGCAGGGTAAGTTTTTCTTTGGACTTCTTTTTAGGTAGGGTATCTTCGCATGTCTTCTTGACAATGCTCGTATACCCCTCCGCCAAGAAGTCCAAATCCCGTACATTTTGTAGTTGTTGGACTTTTTCTAGGTTTATGGCGCTTTGCTCTTTCAACTGGTCCAGCTTCTCATGAAATTGGGTCCAGTTGGCCTTTTTCGTACCATATACTCTCGTCGTCCTCTGGATGCTCATGCCTCTCGATTTGGTGAGCCTGATGCTGAAGGTCAGGGTATTGTGGTCCGAACTTGTGATCGTTTCGTCCACTCTCCAATCCTGTACCAAGTTAAGCATCTCGTTTGAGCAGGCCGTTACGTCGATGAAACTAGAGAAGCGTTTATTACCTCTGATGGTGTCAAAACTGGGAATATCTCCATCGTTGAGCACCTGCAAGCCCATCTCATCCAAGGTCTCAGAAAAATCCTCGCCCCTACGATCTACCAAATCACCTCCCCACCAAGTATTTTTTGCGTTTGCATCGCCACCTAATATAAACAGATTAGGCTGGAGTTCTTCCTGTATTTTCTTAAGCTGCTCCAGATATGGCTCAATGGGCTGATCCGGCTCAAAGTAGTATGAGACCACAGTGATCTCCCAGGCGCGTGTTCGGATCCCCACCACAACGATGTAACTGTAGACGTTGTGACAGATTAAAAAAAATAATGGTTCACGGTTTTTTTTTTAGTTTTATCATTCTCTTATTTTAGAAGTTACAGGGGGGGGGACACGCATTTTACCACTTTGGAAGTGTCTCTCGCGCAAAGTATTCAGTTTAGAAAAAAATGATATTACAAATCTCAATATCATTTTTGAAGACCTATCCATAGATACCCCACACGTATGGGTTAGATGAAAAAAAAATTTTTGAGTTTCAGTTCTAAGTATGGGGAACCCCCAAAATTTATTGTTTTTTTTTCTATTTTTGTAAGAAAATCTTAATGCGGTTCACAGAATAAATCTACTTACTAAGTTTCAACAGTATTGTTCTTATAGTTTCGGAAAAAAGTGGCTGTGACATACGGACGGACAGACAGACAGACCGACATGACGAATCTATAAGGGTTCCGTTTTTGCCAAATTTGGCTACGGAACCCTAAAAAAGGTTTGATATCAGTATCAAATAAGGTTGCTGGCTGGTTTATACGTCATTTAATTTAAAAAGAAATATTTTCAAATTAAGAAAACAACTGAACATCACATTTTATGCAATTGTTTTAATTTTATTCAAATACACCTTATCTGGAGCGAACTTCGAGTATTTCTTCCTTCTGAGTTTGATTTAAAATTTCATTGAAATACTGTTTTTTGTTAGTTTTTTTTAATCGCGTATCTTTCTGGAGTTGATGACTGAATCATGCCTGACTTAGCCCCAACGGAGATTGCCAGGGCACTCGAAATGCGAAGAAATGGTCAAACCTACAGAGTGATATCCAGAGATCTTCGTCGACCAGTTTCAACGATCCATCGCAGTATCCAACGGTTCAGGGAGACCGGTACTTATGTGAGAAGAGCAGGACAAGGCAGAAAAAGACGCACTTTGAGTAGGGATGATCGTTTCATTCGGCTTCGTGTACGTAGGAACCCCCGTTTGACGGCCGTCCAAGCCCGACATGAGTTAGAAGCAGTGCGGGGTGTAACCGTAAGTGAGCGTACGGTACGAAGAAGGCTCGAAGAAGCTGGTTTGCGTTCATTTGTGCCCGCCAAGGCGAGTACTTATGTGAGAAGAGCAGGACAAGGCAGAAAAAGACGCACTTTGAGTAGGGATGATCGTTTCATTCGGCTTCGTGTACGTAGGAACCCCCGTTTGACGGCCGTCCAAGCCCGACATGAGTTAGAAGCAGTGCGGGGTGTAACCGTAAGTGAGCGTACGGTACGAAGAAGGCTCGAAGAAGCTGGTTTGCGTTCATTTGTGCCCGCCAAGGCTCCAAGGCTCGAGGTAAATCATCGTAGAAACAGGTTAACTTTTGCTCAGGAACATCGACTTTGGAACGCGGACCAATGGAGTAAGGTATTGTTTAGTGATGAGTGCAGAATTCTCTTAAATCAAATTGACGGCAGGTAAAGAATATACAGACGCAAAGGAGAACGATACATTCAGACAAATTTTGAAACTACAGTTTTTGTTTTTTTTTTTTTAAATTTATTTATCAACTAGCTGATGCCCGCGACTTCGTCCGCGTGGTTTAAGTTTTTTGTTATTCCCGCGGGAACTCCTTAATTTTCCGGGATAAAAAGCCTATGTCACTCTCCAGGTCCTCAACTTTACCGTTGCTCCGTTGCGGCGTGATTGAAGGGCAAACCAACAAACCAACATACAAAGTGACTTTCGCATTTATAATATTAGTATGATGTACAAATTTTCAAAACACACATAGTTTAGTATACATTGAAAAAACCACAGAGGTTTGCCCTCAATGTATAAAAGTCTGCACCTTGTGATACGTGTACCGGTTTCTTAGACGAAAAAATAATTAAAATTATATGTATATATAATTATATATATATATATATATATATATATATATATATATATATATATATATCAGTGGCGAAGTGTTCATACAACACGATTCCTATCGGCTTCCCTTTAGAAAATGACATTCATACCTACATACTACCACACTACCTTTCTTTTACTCACTATAATATTTTTTAGGTATTTATCCAAGATATTTAGGTATTAAAAGTGAAATTACACATGAATATACAATATTACATATAAAAAAGCATTATCCACTCAAAACAATAATGACACAACGAATTAGTTCAAACCATAAGCCGGTCCGGCGTGGGTTGCATTTGCATAGAAATAAAGTCCATATTAATTATTAAGCATATTTTGTCTCCTTCATTTCCAATCAAATTAGCCAATACCTCCCTCTCTGTCTACACGCTCAGCCCACGTGTAATTCACAGCCCATACAAGCCGTAAGTTTACGTGTTATGAGAGACCAGAAAGAGAAAGCGATCAAAATTACACCATACGTGTAAGCGAGAGAGAAATTGCTTACCGCCGCCGCGCTGTAACGCGACTGTGTACGGATGCGAACGGCGCATAGGAAATCACACAGAAAGTATAACGTCTTGAATTTGGTAACATTGTCTTTCTATTGAACCTGCGTCGTTTGAGTTTGTTTACATAGTATTGTAGTCGCGTGCGTCGTGTGGTTTGTTTTGTGTTTTTTATGTTGTTTGATAAAAATAGTAGTTATTGTTGGTGGAAGGTGTGTCAAATTGTATTAATTAAAACGTTGGTGTAAATGAGGTATGGCAATGGCACTAATTAATTTAGATTGTTGTCAAATTATCACATTTAAAAACTGCTTCTATTTAAGTATATGGTGAAGGTGGGGGCTTTTTTCCAGCTATTAAATTGGGGGTCATGCCTGTAGCATTTGGTGCGTTTTTTTTATTCCGGCTTCCCTTTTAAAAATATCCACCCTTCGCCACTGATATATATATATATATATATATATATATAAACTAAAAAATATCATACAAATACATCAAAAATCATCAACAATCTTCACAATATATCTAAGTAATACATAATATAACTAAAGATAACATAAACAACAATTATTTGAAATACCTACTAGACCAATCATTAACTCATACTCATAGAAACCAAAGAAACGTCTCGTGGGCAACAAAGATAAATAGATAGAACTCTGAATGCAGATTCATATTATTATGTTGCCCAAGAAATATTCCTTTAGCTTCCGCTTCACATTCGCACACGTCACTCCACTCGGCAGAGCGGGTGACAACTGATTGATAAGACGTGGAACAATATAAGCCGTAGTTCTTTCGCCGTACCACAGCCTCCTTTACTTTACAAGCATAGCTGTCTCTATCTCCTGTAGCGAGCCATGAAGTAGAAGTCTGGCAACGTCGCAGGTAGGCCGATGATCGGCCAACTACGGGATGTCTATGGCTCAGTGAGTCAACAAGTTTGTGTTTGGTTTTGTTTCGCGTCGTGTTATTTTGTGTTTAAATCATAATTATTTAACAAAAGTTACAATAATATTGGTATTTAATGTTCAGTTTCACTCGAGGTGGATAGAAACCTTTTAAAAATACATCAGATAAGACGAGATAAATCCGTTTTCGTGGTTAACTTTATATCGACTGCAAAGTGCAAAAAAAGCTGAGGTAAGAAAGCTAAGTTAATTACTGACTGACTACTACTGTCAATATGTTTTAATGTAACAAATGAAGATATTTTCGAATAAAGATGTGTAGTAATTTACAACTAAGTGCCAGACTCATAATTTAAATAAGTATCTAGGTTTGAAAACATAACCTGCAAACATTGAGGTCCTACAAAATAAATACTTAATTAAGTATTTCATTTTGGTTGTTTATAAAAGTTACTTTAACTGTTTTAGATGTCAAGAAAATGCTGTGTGCCAGAATGCAAATCAAATTACGCCAGTGTAATCCGCAATGAAGGAGCTAAAAGTACATTTTCTTTCCCAAAAGATGCTAATCTCTCTCAAGCGTGGTTACGTGCGATTCCACGAAAAGACTGGGTACCTACAAAACACTCAGTTGTATGCAGCGACCATTTTCCAACCCATGAAATCCAGACTGAGGAAATTGTCATTGGAAGTGACGGACAAGTGTTTAAACAGCAATTGAAATACCCACGTTTAGTTGAGGGTGCAATACCCCATATATTCAATAATCTCCCATCATACATGTCGAAGAGCACTCCACCTCCAAGAAGCAAGCCCGAAAAAAGGAGAGAACGAACTGAACAATTTCATGAGGATCAGGTGTCTAAATTTTTAGAGAGTGACATAATCGCATCATTCAAAGACTTAGTGCATAAATTCCAAGAAAAGTTAGGAGACTCTAAATGGTTATATCGTGTGGTACCTAATAAGAGGCTGTATTTCTATTTGTTAAATCTTGATATTGAAAGTGATAATGGTGACAGTGACGGCAATGTGAAAGTAGTTAATAGTGTGTTAGTGGATGAAAATCTAAGCATTGAGGTATATGTAAAAGGACATTTAATGCGTCATTAAGATTTAAGCTGGATATTACCTAGTGAACTTAAGCTTAGCAGATGGTCACAGCTGGAAAATATACTATCTCGTTATTATAACAATAGTTGTGAACCAACAAAGTCATTTGACTATTGTCTTGATAGGTCTATTAAGTATTTGAACGAAGCAGTTAATATTGAAAATGATAATTTTGCTGCAGAGCTTGTTCTAGACCAAATGAAATTGTTAAAAAATAAGCAACGTAGATATAGTGTTGCTACACTTATATTTTCATTTGTGATATTTAGTATTTCTTCGTGTGCCTATAATACTTTGAGGCAATACCTAATCTTACCAACTGCAAGACATTTGCAGCAAATAACTTCGATGACTGGCCTGTGCCCGAATTCACCAGAAAATAATTATTGTTATTTAAAATCAATATGCTCTACGTGGGTAGAAAGGGAGAAAGTTGTAAATTTATTGATTGATGAAATTTATATAAAAAGTGGCCTAGAGTATAAGTCCAAAACTATTCTAGGTTACGCAGAAAATAATCCAAAAAATCTTGCCAAAACCGTACAGACTTTTATGATTAGCATTTGGTAACAAAAAAGAGGTTGTCAAGTTGTTACCAGTATATAATATATCTGGGAAATTTTTGTATGAAAATTTATTGCTCATTGTAACTTACATACAATCATTTGGATTGAAAGTACTTTCAATAATTTCTGATAACAATCGTGTAAACCAAAATTGTTTTAAGTTATTAACAGATGAATCAAATTGTAGCTTCAGTAATCCTAAATACACAGATGAAAAAATATTTGTCTTGTATGATCCAGTTCATATCTTTAAAAACATTCGTAATAATTGGATAAATTTAGATAATTGTACTTTTACATATCCTGACTTACATGAAGATAATATTATAAAAAGAGCATCCTTTCATCACTTGCGAGAATTATATAGGACTGATAAAAATAAGTTATGTAAAAAAGCTTTTAAATTAAACAATAAATCTATCAATCCCAATACATTTGAACGGCAAAATGTCATGTTAGTAAATAATATTTTTCATGATACCACTATCGCTGCTGTAAAATCTGAGGGTTATGTAGAAACATCAGATTTTTTACAAATTATTAGGGACTGGTGGGATATATTAAATGTGAAAAACACAGTCAAAGGTCAAGTATTAAGAAAACAAAACTGTACGCCAATATCTCATAGGGATGATGATACTTAAGTATCATTGAAGTTTTTGAAGTCAGTCTGTATTTGGCTAAGAAAATGGAAATCTTTAGAAACTTGTGTAGGTTTGACAAGAGATACTTATGAGGCTATGTTGCATACCACATCTGTCATAATTGATATTTCAAGGTATTGTTTTGAAAATTTTAACTTTGTGGTGTACATGATACTTCTTGGGAAGTTTCAAACTGACAATATAGAAAAAAGATTTAGTAGGTACAGGTCACTCTCTGGATGTAATTATAACGTGGCTTACAGACAAATTGTTGAGTCTGAAAAAAAAATAAGACTTCAACACTTACTAAAGCAGCGAGATCTGGTCTTTCTCAAATCTTGTACATCAGCTGAATGTCTTCAAGATGAAGTTAATATTGAGAAATTTACTTTTATAATAAACTGCAGTAATTATTTAGAAGCATGTGAAATAGATATTTCTTCTCAAATTTATGTGTGTGGTTATGTTTCACATAGTTTATTAAATCGGTTTTCCTGTGAGCATTGTAGAAATGTTTATATTGATGAAAATAAAGCTGTAAATGATGAATATTTTAATTTGTTGCAAAGAGGGGGTTTATGTGCACCAACTGACCAAATCATGTTTATTTATTATCACATGACAGCAATTTTGGAATATATTATTAATGACATTGATTTAGAAGTATCCTTCCTGGAATTTGTGCAACACAAAAGTTTACTTCACAATTTGACATTGTACAGCCTACAAGCTGATACTTTCTATGTAGACTTTACAGCAGTGTGTACTGTATGTGGAAAACAGAATAAAGAATATTATAGCATTGCTGCAAATATCTTGGCAAACATTATGCTAAATAATTATACTAAGCATAAGAATGATGTTGACAAGACAATAAATTATAAACGACGTAAATTAAACACTTTGGTTTAGCATTAACATAGAAGTAACTGTAGGTATTATTATTTTTATTTGACCAACTTCAAAAAAGCAGGTTATCAATTCGACCCGTATGTAAGTAATATTGTTGGAAATGCACACTATTCGTATTAATCTCTGAGGGTTTCAAAACAGATGTGTCAAATTTCATAGTGTTTGTTTGTATATCCACGTATTTTCCAGAAACTAGGAATCAAATTGCAATAATTCTCTTTTAATTGGATTAAGAACCTTTAACTCAGGGGATCAGTGCAAGTTTCATCAAAATCAGTTCAGTAGTTTAGTAAGATATGGACTATAACTTTTGTACTTGCTAGTAAATGTGCTTGCTTTATCTATTTTTTATTATAAGAAATGTATGACTTGCTTGTAAATGTAATTGCTTTGAATATTTTTATAAAAATGTATGTATTTTATATCTAAAAGAGTAATTAGATAGAGATTTTAATAGGTAATTGTGTTATTATAGGTTGACTAATCTTGTACTTGCTTGTAAATGTACTTGCTTTGACTATTTTTATAAGAAATGTATGTTTTCCTTAAACAGTAATTAGATAGAGTTTTTAATAAGTTATTTCTTGACTAAATAGGTGGACTATTTTTATACTTGCTTAGACAATTTTTATAAAAACCTGCTATTTCATAGTGATTGTATGAAGTAGTCTAAATTATGTTGATGTTGATAATACTAAATATTGTTTTTTCTTTTATGTAATAATGCATAGACGCTGCCGAGTTTCTTGCTAGTTCTTCTCGCTAGGGTTAGAGCAACATTCCGAACCAGTGGTAGAATCTTCTTATAAAGGCAATTAAATAAAAACAAGCTGAATAATACGAAACCATTAAATAAAGAGAATATTCGCTTTTTGAAGAAGTTTTATTTTATTTTTTTGATATACCTGCTTTAACTTTATCTTAAAATCATTTTACATTGTTTTAAAATCTTTTAACTTAGGAAACAGTGCAAATTTCATCAAGATCGATTCAGTAGTTTAAAAGATATGTACCATAATGTCGTTTACATTGTAACTTTGTTACATCATAACCTTTTCAATTCACTCTTCGATGTTTCTAAAAACACAAAATTATGTAACTATTTATTATGTTAGTTCTCATTCATGTGGACGCCATAAAAATAAAGCAGCTAACTAATTTCAGTAAATAAATAACAACACCGAAGTCTAAACTGAGCTATACATTCCTACTGATTTTTCATTTTACCCAATAGGCCTACCAGTGACAGTAAATTGCGACGTTGCCACATCCACTTCATGGCTCCCTACAGGGGATAGAGACGGCTATGTTACAAGCCATGCTGTGAGACAGCTAGCAACGTCGCTCGTGAACCGACTCACGACGTCTATTTTGACTATTTGCAAAGAGGTGGTCTGTCACTCCCTACAGATTCCGTTAAATTTGTAAGGTATCTTTTAAATATGCACTGTTTAATTTTATTAAGAATTCCTCTTTATAATATTAGTTTAGATGACTAAAAACTATTTTCTTAAAAATGAATGATGCCCGAGGAATTTTAGCAGCACTAAAGATTTTAAGCCTACAATCTCATGATTCATACAATTGTCATGTTTTATTGATATAGAAACAACGACCTCAATTTACATAGACGGGCCCTGTCGAACAAAGAATGTGGACTTATGTTTAACAACGCCATCTAGTCTGAAAAGCGGGAACTTGCTTGCAACATATGCGCCATCTTGAAAACGTATGACTCGGTCATAGATTAGTACAGATGCGCTTGTCGAAAATAATACCTACATGAGTGTACTCTCTGAGGTAAACGATAAATGTTAGTATGACGTTGTTATATTTACCACTTTTTTGTTACCAGTTTCCTGGAAAACCATTGAACCGATTATTATGCGGTTTTTTGCATTAGATATATAGCTTGTGAGAAGGTTCTTAGATATATTTAAAGGTCAAAGTCCACACAATGGGGCGCTGCAGTTCGTCGTGGGTTTTTTTAATTTAATTATTTGTTAATTGTTGATACTGAAGTTTTGTCGAAAAATTGACAGAAATAAAGTCATTTTTGGGGTTGCGAACCAAAATGATAAGAAAACAACCCTTGTGGTGCGACATGACTGTCCGTCACACTTAGCATAATTCGGTAACTACTAATGCAAAAAACTTGAAATTTAAAATAATAACAGCTAAAACAGTTTAAAATAATCCTCGCCAAACCTTATTGCAAATGAAAGAATTCAAAAATAATTATTAGTACTATTATTATAAAAAGGGGTTGGAATGGGAGAGGTGAAAGAGTACTAATGGATCGAGTCACAGAAAAATACTTCATTTGAAATTATTTTATTTTATACATTTCTAAGTACATATGCTACTTGCCATCAAAAGAAATATTAAAAGTTATTTTGAGATAAATCACTTACACAGTGTGCATTTAAAAATACGATTAAGTAATAAACACTTGTAAGTAGGTAGCTGTACATAATAGGTACTGAACAACTTTTGTTCAACGAAATAATAAAATTCTGAATTTTGAATTAACTATTTATTTTTCATCAAATATTAATCAATCAAATCAAAAATAATAATATATAATATATAATATAAATATTATAAATACGAAAGTTTGGATGGATGGATGTATGGATGTTTGTTACTCAATCACGCCCCAACAGCTGAACGGATCGGGCTGAAATTTGGCACAGAGATAGATTATAGTCTGGAATAGCACATAGGCTACTTTTTATCCCGGAAAATTAAGGAGTTCCCGCGGGAATCAAAAATCTTCAAACCACGCAGACGAAGTCGCGGGCATTCGCTAGTACAAAATAAAAATTATCAACTTTAATAAATAAAAACCCTTTATTTATTGAAGTTGGTTAAACATTAAACTCACGTCAATAACTAATTTTATCATATTATTACAATAGCATAATATTGCGTCTCGGAAGGTATTAATGCCTACTGTCCGTTCTTCCCATCTATGCATGAACTAATCTTGGTTGCATTTTTTTTATCGTACTGGACTGGACTATTCTAGGGCTGGAACCCAAAGCCGTAAGGCCAATTAGTAAAAAAAAAATATCATACAGTTTGCCGCGGAAATTAAATGATTGCGAAATGGATAAAAATATTAAATAGGAAGATTAAATAACGTTTTCTTGGAAATGTATAATTGTGAATTGAAACACTTACCTTAAAATAAAAATAATACAGTGCCAAACTAATAAGACTTTTGATGTTAACTTAATAACAAATTATCTACACGATGAGCGACCGTGATCGCGCTACGACGGGGACAAAGACAGGCTTATGACAGGTTATAGGAGCGCGCTCTCATAGTTGGTCGCCCGCCATTTTTCTATGAAAGGGCCCATCTAGTACTTACATATATATCGATGTATAGAAACCATTATTCTGAAATATTTCAAAAATTCTATCTAATATGCTATCTAATGAAAATAATTTTCCAAAAAAATTTAACATTTCACAGACTGACAGACTTAATAGAAATAACATAAGCTCAATGTTTTTTTAAATTACTTAAATGGATTTTGTCCTTATAATAATTTAGGTAAGTACTTACCTATAATATCTAGCTAGTTGGATAAGTTGTACTAATATTATGTTTTTTTTTTTTTTTAACCACTACAAGTTAGCCCTTGACTGAGATCTCACCTGATGGTAAGTGAAGATACAGTCTAAGATGGTAGCGGGCTAACCTGTTAGGGGCATAGCAGTTATATTAAACCCAATACCCCTATTATACATGGAACCTTTTAAAAGTAGGTAGGTATGTAACTATGTACCTACTTTTATATTTATTTATTGAATAATATATATTATTATAAATATAAATACGACGCTGTGTTTGTTTGTTTGCTTTGTCCTTCATTCACGCCGCAACAAAGCAATGGATCGACGTGATTATTTCATGGGCATAATATCTGAAGACCTGGAGATCCCGGAAAACTAAGGAGTTCCCGTTAGAAAATAAAATAACTTAGGTATTCCACTTATAACAATTCGCGGGCGACAGCTAGTAAAGATAATATACATTGCAAAATAAATTAAGCTTTAATCTAATCCATATCTATTCATCAATCCTTCCATCAGCCTGCATTCGTCCACTGCTGGACATAGGCATTTGGGGAGCGTTGTAAGTCATTTAATTCATATTTTTTTTTTATTTTAAAGAAATAAGTAGTGAACTTTCAAAGTTACATGCAAGTTATATTTTTACAGTAAACGATATTCTTTCGGCCATAAGACGTATTCTACTGCCTTATCTTCAATAAAATTATTGCGTAGAAGGTACCTTGGTACCATTCCTAGTAACTGACGATTTTATGTACTTATAATGTACTTATTTTTTACATAATATCACTAGATACAACCCGTAGAGAAGACTTGCGCTAGTACAAATTGCTGCTAAAGTTAAAACAATCGGTTCACGCAACTCCTAATTGCGATGTTGCCAAACTTAACAGCATGGCTTGTAAAGTAAGGAGGCTGTGGCCGTACGCATTGTTAGCTGGCTCAGTGCGCAACCGGTTTGCAGTTTTTGCCCGCGTATTTATAGGATGTTCTATTTTGCGACGTAAATTATCGTTAAAAAGATAGTATATTTAAATTGTTCCTGTATAGGTAAGGTTTTGCAGTGTTTAAATAGGCCGAGATCATTGTTGCTGTACTTTTGTCTAACAGAGTCTGATACGATGGTTTTTAGAATTTTGAGTTGAAGTTTATATATATTTCTCAGGTAGGTACTGAACGTACGTCCATAGCTGCTAAGGCCCTATTGAATGTAAGATTGTGCGAAACAGGTGTACAACATTAACTACAATATGAATGAAATGGTACCCGACGGTTTAGAATTGTTATATTTGCTAGAAATTGCCTTAATTTATAACAAACTTGATCGATATGTAAGCTCCAGTTAAACCTGCAATCAATTGTAAGCCCGAGATACGTATATTTGTCAACAAGTTCAACAGTAGGGCAGTTACAAGTAATGTAGCTGGGTGCGTGTAAACAGCTATGATTGTGAGCAGTTATACTTTTAAAAGACTCATTATGATATTTCAAATAAAGTGACCTAATGTGAATCAACTTGGTTTTATTAGCGTTAATAACTAAACCTGCGTCGTGGCACCACTTGGTCAATGTGTCAAAGTCCTTCTGTATTTGATCACGGATCATGATTGGATCTCGGTCTGCGAGCAAAAAGCAGGTGTCGTCCGCAAACTGATAACATGAGCAGTATTTGATGCAAGTACTAATGTCGTTAACGTACGATAAAAAATGCAAGGGGGCTAGGACAGAGCCCTGTGCGGTACCTTCGCTAGCTACAATGGTGTCACTGTTGGTATTACAAATTCTGACAGAATAAGTGCGGTTACGAAGATAGTCGGCACAGGCACACCACGTGAGTAGAGGTCCACGTATCCCGCACACATTTAACTTATCTTTCAGCTGCTCGTGATTAAGGGTATCAAATGCACGTGAAAAGTCTATAAAGAGTGCTAGTACATGTTTCTTGTCATTTAGATATCCGTTAACTTCATCAGTAAATTTGGAAAGGAGATTCCTAGTTCCCCTTCCTTTTTGAAATCCAAATTGGTTATGGTAAATGACCTCATTCTTCCTATAAAACGCATGAATTTGGTCACATACATACTTTTCAACTATCTTATCCACGGCAGATTGGAGGTTAATAGGTCGATAATTCGAAAAGTCATTACGTTTCACCTTTTTAAAGATCGGTCTAACACATCCTCTTTTTAAAGTGTCAGGGTAAGATCCACATTTAACACTACTATTAATCAAATTAGCTATAGCCACGGAAATATCTTTAGCCACCATTTTAATGTAGCTCACTTTAATGCCATCAGGCCCCGCTGCTTTTCTGGAGTTGAGGTCTTTAATAATGTTATTGATTTTGTCACCTGATGCTTTCTGAAAATAAAAACTGGAGTTAACCGGTGTGTTTGAGTATGAGTTTGCACTCAACAGCCTATGGGTACATTTTGGGATCATCGACTTGACTGCCTTGTCAAAAGCTTTGGCAAAGTTGTCCGCAATTGTTTTGTGAGTTAGTCCCTGTGACTCAAACGCTTTTAAAATAGCATCATCGATTGACAGTGTTACTCGGCCCAACATTTCATTTATTAATTTATAAATTTTCCTTATGTTATTAGAATCTGCCTGGATTCTGTTAGTGTAATATGAATTTCTTCTATGTTCTAAAACTTTGAATGCTTTATTACGCGATTTATTGTAGTCTAGTCGTAATTTAGGGTCATTTGGACTTTGTTTCCATAAATTAAATAATTTATCTCGCTTATTACACAGCCGATTAACGTTATTATCCATCCAGGGGACCCGAAACTGTTTGTTACAAGGTTTATGGGAATATATTTTACTCGATGCGTTGCATGCTTCTTTAAAAGAGTTTTTAATAAAATCATAAATTTGTTCAGGAGAATTCATGTAATTAGTTTGCGTCCAATCAACTTTATTTAGTATATTATGCAAAGTACCAATATCAGTGTACGTTTTGGACACATCCTGTATATTATGCTTAGATGCAACGCTATTCACGCAGGTGAATATAATGGCTCGGTGATCCGCCAGTACTAGATCGATGGCCGCCGTGTGCGGTTCAAGCGTGGGGAATCGAGCAAATATGTGGTCAATACAGGATCTCGTTACAGAATTGTTTCTCATCTCGATTCTAGTGTAATCCTCGATTCCACACTCCAGTCCACACTCACTCAGCGCATCTAGATATGAGTCAGTGTATGAATAATTGCTTTTAAGGTCGATGTTCGTGTCCCCAATGAGAAGAAGGTTGTATTTGTGATCAAAACTCGAAATATACTTGCGTAGTTCTTTAGTGAAAATAGTTTTGTTAGTAGACGGGGGTCTATAAACTGCACACACGATTGCGTCCTGGCCGTAACCTAATTTTAATACACCTGTAACATTTTCAAATGTTGAACTTTTACACAGAATCGGTGTAAACTTTATATAATTTTTGGTATAAATAATGATGTTTCTTTCTTGTTTATTCGCAGCTTAGAATACATGTTATATCCAGAAATACCTATTATATAACTGAACGATATTGTCGGCTATTCCAACTTCTGAAACAATTATCATATCTAGGGGAAAAGAACAAATATGGATTACTTGTAATAATTGAGCAAAGTTTTTAATGAGTGACCTTATATTTATATGTACACATGAGAAGTTTAGATTGCTATTTGTAGGTAAATACGAAAAGAAGCGATCAATTGACGTACAATTATAAATTTCTTTGATTTTAGACATTGTGATTATTATATTATAAGAAACAAGTATGAAAGATATGTATTAAATATAGGTAAAAAACAAAAAAACTTATAAATTAAGTATAGGTATATAAATCTAGCGTTGACTTAACTGGTGGTTTCGTTTCTCAACTAACTCAATATCTTGTAGACAGCGGATGTAAAAGATTTTGCTATTGGAAGTTTTCCTGGCACATACCTTCCCGTCCTTGCACCATATGAATTGGAAAGAGTTACGTAGTTGCTGTTTTGTGTTATAAAGCAGGGTTTTTGTGTGTTTAGTCAAAGCTTCTCTCACGATTAAACGATTTTCAGCCCTTTCTTTCGCCACATTAGTAAACACACTCCCTATAGAAATACCTTTCTCTTTACTCGATGCAATCCAATTGTTACGTGCCAATTTTGTTTTTAATTCGACTAAAATAGTACACGGTTTATCTTTGCCACTTGACATACGATGAGCCGACTGTATTTCATTCTTGTCCACTTCTAGCTTTGAGGTTATTGCGGTCAGCACGGTATCTAGCTCTCGTGGTGGAACCTCCGGCAGGCCAGCAATTTCAACTGATGTGGATAGTGCGCTCTGTTCCGTGTGTCTAAGTCCCTGTTCCAGAACCGCCACACGCAGCTCCAAATTCTTATTCTTATTTTGAAGGTCTTGATTTTTGAGTTCAAGGTTCTTGATTTTACCGTCCTGGTTGTTGAGTGACTTTTCCATTGTGTTGATTTGATCACTCAGGAACTCTAACGATGATTCCAGGTTGCTAATAGCTTCCTTGAAAGTTTTTTTTATTTCGCGGCTAATGTCACTATTCAGCTTCTGCGTATCGATTGGTCTCGTGTGGACGGTGTGCCCCGTATCTGAATCCTCGTCCGCATCATCGTCTGGAGTTAAGAAGGAGGACCTACGGGTCAAGTTTTGTTGGCAGTCCTCGCAGCTCCGATACCACATTAAAAAAACGTATCGATCAAATTTCAAAATAAATAAATATGGTGTACCGCAAGGTTCTATCCTCGGTCCTCTACTATTTTTAGTATACATTAATGACTTTCCAAACTACATGAAACAAAAGTGTATTTTATTTGCAGATGATACTACCCTTATCATAGAAGGTAAAAACAAAAGTGATAAAGATTTTGAAGATGATATAATTAATACCCTAAATAAAGCAATCAACTGGTTAGAAGAAAATAATTTAAACATAAATCTAACTAAAACAAACATCATGCAGTTTTTAACCAAAGATGCAAAACAAAAAATTATGAAAATTGACCATAAATCATCTACTATAGAAGAAGTAAATACAACCAAATTTTTGGGAATAACTATAGACAGAATGTGCAATTGGAAAAAACACATATTTCAGTTATGTACAAAAATTAATAAATTTATATTTGTGCTTTCTAGGTTAAGAAAAACTGTTTCTATAGAGGCAGCATTAACTGCCTATCATGGATACGTCTCCTCATTATTGAGGTATGGTATAATTATATGGGGCAACTCAAGCGAGATGATTACAGCATTTAGAACCCAAAAAAAATGTATAAGAATCTTATGCAATGCTTACTATCTTCAAACCTGCAAACCGTTATTTAAATCTAAAAAGATATTACCGCTTCCGTGCCTATACATTTATGAATCTGCATTATTTGTGTTTAAAAACCTCAATTTATTTATAAGTACATACTCACAACCATACACAAGCAAACGATACAAAAATAACATTTCGTTGCCCCAACAAAGATTAAGTCTCTTTAGTAAAAACTGTTATTGTATGGTCATAAAAATCTACAATAAATTACCGAAAAAACTAAAACAACTCAATCTACCATTATTTAAAAAAGAACTTTTCGAGTATCTTTTAGATCATTGTTTTTATTCGATACAAAAATTCTTCAATTCTTAAATAAGAATATTAATTCAATATTTGGACGTCGGTAACGACAAAATATGTTTGTACCTAATTATTAACCTAATAACATCTTGTCTGTACCATATTTTACCAAATAAATATTTACTTTACTTTACTTACTCACACGCGGCACACTCGATACCCGATGTGTGCCGCAGGGTATTAATTTGCTTGTTGGATAGTTTGCAGCAAGCTGGATCGGCATGTACCACCTTATTACACCTGCTACATTCCAGACCAGGAGTTTTCTTGGTGATGTTTTTACTACATGTTGCACATTTTTTAACGACCATATTGCGGGTGTGTTTAAAATTTATGTTAGAAGAACGTCAACCGTACACTAAGACCGCTCGGCACAGACTGCATTACGGTTGCATACGGAGGTGGATCAATAATGGTTTGGGCGGGCATTTGTTTGGGAGCTCGCACAGACTTGGTAGTGATTGACAGAGGGAGTCTGACTGCAGACCGCTATATCAGAGAAGTTTTAGAAGAAAATGTCGTACCGTTTGCCCCATATATCGGTGACGATTTTGTTTTTATGCAGGATAATGCTCGGCCGCATACCGCTCGGGTAACTCAAGCTTATCTTAATGATATGAATATCACTGTAATGGAGTGGCCGGCGAGATCACCGGATATGAACCCAATAGAGCACGTTTGGGACTTGCTGAAAAGAAAAGTTAAGTCCAGAATTCCAGCTCCTGCCAACGTGGGTGAACTGCGAATCGCCGTAGTTGAGGAATGGCGAAGACTATCCCAGGAGACCATCGATAACATCATTCTCAGTATGCCTAGACGGGTAGAAACTTTAATAAGAGCACGTGGAGGAAATACGCGATATTAATCGCCATTTTTCTAATTTAACTAATTGTTATTTTAATATTAAATTTCACTTTTCCCGGTTACATGAAAAGTTCAAAAATGTACCATTTTTCACAAAAAGCATTTACTCGCAAAATCTGTTCTTAATGTGATCTCATTTTAAGTAAAACAAATGAAACTTTAAATAACAAAAGAAGTGTAGTAAGTATTTTAAAATACAACCATATTTTTTTAATTATGGACCTTTTTTTTTGTTCCGCTAAATATCCCGGCGAGTTTATTTAGAACTAGAAAAAATCCTCGGAAGAATAATTAATTTCACTAAATTACCCACAAAAAAGGCCTATGGTGAATTTAGATAGGACCAATAGTTCGAGAAATACGGCAGGCAACCTATATTCTAAGTTTTTTTGTTTTTTCAACAACCATGGTTATATTTTTGAATTTTCACAGAAACTAATAAAACTAGGAAAAAAACATAAGAAGCAAAAATAAACTTCATTAAATTATCTTCAAAATAGTATTTAGTTTATTTTGATAGAACTAATAGTTTCGGAAATATGGCTGCCTAACTGGAATAAAAAACTAAACCTTTGTAAAATCCGTAAATGTATAGTTTTCGAAATATATCTTGCTGTTGTGTAAAAACCGGTAATAGTCATGTAGACTTAGCATAATACTACATAATAGAATTTAACCCATAAATGTAACATATTTTTATAACATCCCCTCCTCCCACAACCCCCATCCCCACTTCCACAATCCCCTCCACCTCCCACAGCCCCGTCCCACCCTCATCGACCCCTTCCCTCCATCACCCACAACCCCCCTCCCCCATTATTTACGAAGTGTGGTGTTGTTTTGTAGATAGATAAAGATCTCATGTTAGTTTATTGTATTATAGCATCGACGATTTTCAAATAAAATGTCATGCACATTTTCGATCGCAATATTTCCGAAAGTATTAAGTCTATTGGAATGAAATAAAAAGCATTTTGTAGACGATTTTATGAACTTTTATTTTGTTCTTGGGGTTTTTTTCCTAGCTCTTATACTTTTCGTGTAAATCACAAGAAAATTAAACAATTTTTCAAAAAAATAAAAAAAACGCAAAAAAAGCCGGCATATTTCCAAAACTATTTGTACTATCATAATGATTTAAATGCCATTTGGTAGATTATTTAATGTAGAATATTTTCGCCATAGATGGGTTTTTTCTAGCACTAATATTTTTTGAGAAAATGACAAAAAACTGCAGTTGGGGAGACGTTTGGGGGGTGGGGGGGGAACGCCCGCGGCCTAGGAGGGGGGATTTTTAAGAGGTACTTCCCAGACCCCAAGGAACACTTGTGCCAAAAATCAGCTTTACATTTTTAATTTAGGTTTCCCATACAAAGCTTGTTTAGGTAGCCTGAGCTATAGGGAGTAGAGGTGGGCATAACGGCTTAAAACGTTAAGCAGACTTATATTCGTTATACTTTTTTCAAAAGTCACTTTATTAGAGATATTGACTATTTGAACTATTTCAATGAACTTTCTATCGTACTTTTCAGGCTTAGGACTGTCATACATGGATACTAACATTTTCAACTGAATTACCGAATCTTGTTTGTAAATTGTAATCCTAAATCCTAACTAGTACCTTCTCAATAATATCATATTATTTACTGCGAATGTGAGTTCGTTGGTTTGTTTGGCTTTCATGGCCCATCATTCAACGTATTTTGAAGAAATTTGGTACAGATGTAGGTTGTGTCCTGGGGAGGCAGGTTAAAACTTATCCCGGAAAATTAAGGAGTTACGACAGTAATTAAAAAAAACTTACAACGAACGAACGAAGTCGCGGAATTAAAATTATTTTAATGAATAATGTCAATATTCAGGCGTACTTATAAGTTCATTGATTTTATTTAATTATTTTATTTAATTAGTACGGACAGGCCAATTACACAACATGTACATTTTACGTATTTACACAGTATTTATTTACACACAAACACACGTATTTATTTATTCGAATTCAGAAACATTAGCTTTTCTACTTTTGATGTAGTCAGACGAGCTAGTCGTTTTGAAATGGTACAGGTACCCCGCGTCCGAAAATGCCCGTTCACTAGGAACTGAGGTAACCACCACATTACAGTTTTCTATTGTTCATACATTATTTCATACATTTTAACACGAAATATAAAATCACACAAATATTGTCTTTGAAAAATAATTAGTTCAAAATATAAAAAAATACTATTTACACTTATCTAAACTAAGCACCTACCTGTAAATCTGTCCTTACTTGCAGAAAAAAAAATTAATAGTAGAAAATACTCTATGAAATATCTATTTACACGAAACTATTAAAATCCTATACACAGATTAGTCTTCAAATTTATTTACACTTTTATTATTAGTTAAAACATACACTAAGTGTATTTTCAACGTTGCATATCAAAATAATTGATAATTTCTGAAATTTGCGAACAGTCGAGTAACGACAATCGTCAATGTTTTCGCCAACGTAACTGAAATGAATAATTTTAATTTATGAAATTATTAAGTTACGAAATAGCAAGCAGCAAATAAGCAGTGAGTTAGTTTCGTTAATAATCTCAATAAGACGCAAAACAAATTCAACCTTACTGTTGTGGAATAAAGATCTGTTTAGGAACTCACTCCTTTTGCGTTTATGATGTAATTATTATTGGCCGAATTGTTGCATCACGTTATATAGGCGACATCTGTTGGTGAAATGGTGACCACTTAAAACAATTTCGACACTCAAAACTGCCTAAGTATTGCTTAAGACTAGATGGCTCTGAAGACGAAAATAGTCTTTCTTCATAGTTAGAACTCTTTTCAAAGTCTAAACACGATTTAGGCGCAAAATAAATTTTATTTAATAGTTCAAAGATCTGTTTATCTTAATATATATAAATCTCGTGTCACAATGTTTGTCCTCAATGGACTCCTAAACCACTTAACCGATTATAATAAAATTCGCACACCATGTGCAGTTCGATCCAACTTGAGAGATAGGATAGTTTAAATCTTAAAAAAACATCAATTCACGCGGACGAAGTCGCGGGCATCATCTAGTAGACTATATTTGTTTAAGTTTACGATGAAAACTGCATCATGCCATGCGACATCTGCAGGCCGCTACTATAACCATTTAGATCAGTCTGTTGACTATTAGACTTGTCTTTCGACTATTGCTTCTTAGTATCAAAGAATGGCTCTAGATAGCTCTGATTGCAAGGACTGCTAGACGTATTACAAATTATTATAACTTGAACCAGCAATCAATATGATTAAAATAACAGTCAAAAAATAATTGGCTTTTTTTAACTAACGTGTTATAGTGTTAAGCCGGGTCCGCTGCGCCTTGTTACGAACAAAATATTGTTTTGCTAACACGTTAGTGAAACATAATTTTATAACAGGCCGTCCACTGCGATTTTCGAGTAGGTTTAGATTATTTTTGTTAGTAACATATTTTTTTTTTAATTTATTGATCAAGTACGTACAATCATAAAAACACCATCCTAAAAACCACAGAGTACTTTGTCTATATAGCTAAAAACTTTGACGTAGCGAGGATCATAGAGTAAGATCATACCGCTTATCTAAACCGAAAAACAAAGAGATTTGACGAGTTGTGCCTCTGGCGAGCACAGATACGAAATGAATTAAAGTTCCCCCCGGCCCCCCCGCAGGCGAACGCGGGGATGTTTTCCATCCGAGGCGGCAAACAAAAACACTTTCAAAACAGTTAGGCCACGCCCCCAAATAGCATGACCTTGGTTATAATAACACGTTTGTGTTAGCAAAACACGATAACAAGGCGCAGCGGACCCGGCTTTAGTTTTAAAAAACGTGTTATATTTTACGCTATCGGTTATAACGCCCACCTCTAATAGGGAGCCCAGTCGTCGCATGACCAGCGTAGAGAGTACATGACCAGCGTAGAGAGTAGTCGTCTCTCTGGCTCATGCAAGTCTTTTTTCATTATTGTGTGCTAAAGAAAAAGAAGATTTGTTGTCTGATAGACATGCCTTAGTTATGGAGAAAAGAGCATAGACTATATGAACTATATATAAAGTCTATTCTATTGTATTGATACAGAAATCACATGAAAATATATAAAATTATCTTGCCGGTATTTGAGGTAGATTGCAAAAAAAATACAACGAAATTCGCAAATTCAATTGAATAAATAGCTTCATCGCTTTTATAAGAATACACACTAAACTAGTTATTGAACAAAACACTGTACTTACCTTTTTATTTATACCTTAACGTTAAGGAGAAAATGAGGAAGAGAATAAAGGGAGGTGGTGCAAAATTAATAATGAACATAAATTCTAATAACTAAATAAACTAAGCAATATCATATACAACATATTAAAATAAACTAATATAATACAAAATAATAATAAGACATACATAGACTAAAATTTAGTCACTAAATAGATATACCAATAAATACATAAATAAATACAAGAAATAAAACAATAAATATGTTGCTACTAATGATAACAAAGAGATAGGTAATAATTTTTAACGTCGATTTTGATCTCCTTTTTACGCGCAGGAGGCGCCTGGGCACCACGTATTTTTTTAAATGAAAACATCCTCGCACGGACGAGGCAGCCGACTGCCGGGCCGGTCCAGACGATTATAAACTGATCTTTCTTAAAGATAGAGTTAATATTTGTTTGAACAACTTTGGACCATAGAGAAGTATATTAAGTAATCTATATGTCACCGTAAGATTGTAAAAAACCGTAAGATTGTAATCTAACGCTTATTTTTTTCGATAGATTGTAAACAGTCGAAAGATTGTGAAACGTTCAATGTTTTTTTTTCGATAGATTTTAAACAGTCGAAAGATTATTAGTATTGTGAGTATTTACGTTTTCTTGTCTCTTTCTTGTAGGTTAGGTTAGGGTTCGACATAAATAAATAAGTAGTGCCCAGCCGCAGGCCAGGCACTTAGGTTCTATCGGGTTAATAAACCTATCAGATTAACCTATCAGATCTACCGAAAAAGAATCCGTTATATTGTAATCATTCGACAGTTTACAATTTCGCGAGTTAGATTATAATCTAACGGTTTTTACAATCTTACGGTGACATATACACTGCAACAGTAAAATTGTCAAGTGCGAAAACAACCAAAAAAAGGTATGGTAAAAAGTAATTTGAATCTGTGCCTAAATTTTGAGTTTTTTTTGTGTTGTTTATTGTTTGTTATGACAAGTGGTGACAAATACAAATAAAAACTCAATACAATATGATTATAAATATATTTTAGTGCAGTGTTAGACTGGATTATCACTGAAATGTAATATCTTTATCGGGAAAATATATTTTTGAAAAATTGCGATCGTTACCGCGGTCGTTGACGCATTCTTTCCATTTAAATGTAATTGTTTGTAAACTTCAGCTTCTATAAATCATACCTTCATATAGATAAATTATATATATAAAGCCAATGCCGTTTACAGAACCATGATAAGTGGTCTGGGTATTTTTTTGTAGGAATTTTTCTGAAACATGATGCATGCGAGGTGCGCGAGGGGCGCGCGGGTGGTTCGCGGGTCGCGAAATATGAACAGTGCAAAAAACACAAGGTCAAATTCGCGAGGCCAGAAAGGTTAAGAAGACAGTATACTTTTTTGACAAACTACCCAGTTTCTTGCCATTTCTTCATAGTAGATCTTTGCTAATAAGTGGTAGAATCAAAACAAGAAGTATTATAAGGGACACCTGTCTGTCATGTATCACATAATGGGAAACAAATTAATTAACTGAGTACTTAATGAACATTTTGTAATAGTAACATTCAGTCATAAGAGAGATACAACTCACTTTAATGTATGTCTTCATATTTCCCGGTGACACGTCTTCAAAACTGAGGTCTGTTAATGTAGCCGTATCAACATTATAGTCTCTCTGATGGTGAATTTTTGCGTTTGCTCTCTCGCTGCGTATCTCATGCTTGTTCACATCAAACAGGGAGTCGTAGACATTATGGCATGTCTCTGTGCAGTCGCCCTCTGCAGGTTCTTGTTTCACCAGCGCTCCACAGTCCACAAAAAGAGTAGACTCGACTGGTTTCTGATGTTTTATTTCGACATTGTCAGCAGTACTGTGTGAGTCTAATGCCTGTCGGTCAACCCCTGTTGGCATCTGGTTTGGATCAGACATTTTCTTGAACCTATAGTCTTGCTCCTCGTTTCACAGAAATCCTCGGCCAGGGAATGTTGTTAGCAAACTATCGCGATCCGCGGGACGTAAGATCCTTGTTTGCCGCAGTTTGCCGAGACCGAGAGCACACCCAGAAAAGCTTCGATTTTTTTGGTACCTACCTACTACTACTTACGTACCGAAAAAGACGCTTCTGTCCATAGATTAAAGATTAAGAATAAAGCAGAGACAAGTAACCACCGCACTTTGAAGGATGTGCCCTAAGATATCTTTATTGAAGCTTCCTTTATCCTTAAAATGGCGCATGGGCGGAGCTTAATGCGGGCATTAGGGCTGAATTATCGATACCTTTGATTATGTCGATACTTATATACTCGATATAAAATTAACAAAATATAATTAATAAATAATTAAACATACATTTTGAAATACACTAGTATTCGTATGAGTATTCGTATTTTATAATGAACAAGCTGATGCCCGCGACCCCGTCCGCGTGAATTGAGGTTTTTTGTAAGAAAAAATTTTGTATGAAAAAAAATTTTTTTACTCATCGTTTCGTATAGAAGACAAAAATTCATTTGGAGGAAAAATACGGAGAGAGCTGATGATTGAGGATTTCGAAGACGGATGAAGAGCACAGCCAGGGTATTCAAGATAGGTGGGGTGTGCTCGACCAAATGTAACTCGAAACTTCACCCAATTGACAGTGTGCTAAAAAAAAATTCAAAATGGCGGATTTAAGATGGCCACCATACAAATTTCGTCGGTGTCTATCTCGGAGAGTATAAAAGATGGAAGAGTGGTTTCTTGGCAAAAGATGATCAGGACATGAAGGTCTACTTGATGTACAGGAAAAAATTCAAGATGGCGGAATTTATTTTTCCATAGAAAATGTATGGCGAATATTGAAGAGGCTTACAAGTGTAGAACTATGCAAGACTTTGATGCGGTTTTTTTACAAGATTTGTTCTGTATGGAAGAATTGTCAGTTTGCTGTTAGGAAAGCCAAGATGGCGAAGTTCAATGGCACCCAAAGGTACCCGATCGTCAGTGGTATGATATTGATATTAATCAACTAAGGAAAGTTTCTTTGTGTTTTTACTTCAACAGTCTCTTACACTGTATGCATGTCTGGAAAGTTTATTTACATTTAAAGGCCCTTTTAGATATTTAAGGGGTCTCTGTTTTATGTTTTCTTATGAGAATTTTTTTTACGTCTGTTGGATGCGTGGCACTCTGGCGCTTCCACTGTGCTTGCTAGCATAGCAGTGTGTTGTTTACTTCAGAACACGTAGGCAGTAAACACAAGGATAGAAGGAGAGCAAGTAAGTAGACAGTGGGCCGCGCGGTCTACGCGAACGGGTGCGGTTCCATTTCAAAATTTGTTTTTAAAGAAGAACTTTCCATAATTTTTCGGAGAAAAAATATATGGAGGTGTTTATTTCAGAAAGTACCTATACTAAATGGAAGAGTGGAGTGAAAGTACCTATACTAAATCGTTAAGGGATCAACGCACAGCCTAAACCGCTGGGGTTAGCAACTTGAAATTTTGACAGTAGGTTCCTTTTGTGACTTAGGCGCTCAATAAGGAAAGATTTTTCAAAATTACACTCCTACGGGGGTGAAATAGGGGGTGAAATTTTGTATGGAACTCCGGGTTGGCACTGAGAATTTCTTAATTGAAAAACCCAATACCTGACTTTTATGCCCGACCGGGAATCGAACCCAGGACCTCATGATCCGCAGTCGACTATGCTAACCACTAGACCAACGAGGCAGTCAAAAATAGTAATTAGTTAAAACGTAGCTTTCAATAAGTAAGAATAGTCAAAACATAGTAGTACATGTTTTATTAACAAAGTGCATCGTATAACTATAATTGAGTAAAATGTAACACATCCATCTCTATATACCTAATCAAAGCCACCGCAAGTACAACTTAAGCGCTTTATACACGGTCCATCTTGCTGTACGTTAGCTCAAGGCCGCGATGCTGGATGTAGCATACAGACTATCGTGCGCGCATCAAGCGTGAGCAGAATAAATCGAACGAATTGAGAGGAAGTGTATTAATTTATTTAAAATGCCACCTGTTTTATCAAAAGGCCAAAAAATTTGAGTTCTTTTGGTGTTGTCAGCAGCAGCAGGAGAGCAAAAACAATAGCAAGAGGTTTTGGACGAAATTTTTTTATCATAAACGTGCAAAGTATACTAATATTATAAATGCGAAAGTCACTTTGTTTGTTGGTTTGTTGGTTTGTCCTTCAATCACGCTGCAACGGAGCAACGGATTGACGTTATTTTTGGCATGGGTATAGTTGAGGACCTGGAGAGTGACATAGGCTACTTTTTATCCCGGAAAATTGAGGAGTTCCCGCGGGAATCAAAAAAACTTAAACAACGCGGACGAAGTCGCGGGCATCAGCTAGTATTGTATAATTTACTGAGATTGTTATTTTTCTGTGTAAACCATAAAGAAGAGCGATTACCTTATTAACTTTAATCTATAGCTATAGTTTGTAACGATTTAAATGACGTCCTTTGTTTACATAGCTTTAGTACAAGTAATACGAGTTATTTTTTAACGGCGCAGGCCCGCCGGTGGGTCGCGAAATTCCACACCTGTCAACGCCTCTGCGACGCTAGGGGGTCCGTGTTATTTAAAACCGCAGAGGAGGGGATCTGTTCTTGGAGTCTTTGTAAGGTATTTTGTATATATATTTTCACTTAGGCCAATGTTGAGAGCTGGATGATGTAGATCTTCCTTAACTAATGGTGTATCACTACGTGTAACAACCACGGAGCTAATGTTGCTAATAATTAAATCTAAAAACCGATTATTAGCATCAGGGATCAGGTTAAATTGACTTAAATTATTCAGAGATAAAAATGTTGATAATGCATTGACAAGTACCTGCGATCCATCAATATATTTATATTATTTATACTATATATTATATATTATATATTCATCAATAATTCATCAATATATTAGTACAATAATTAAAACTCGAGAAATCATCAATAATCTACAACGGTCCGCCGCCATCTTTGTGACGTCACAGCTGCCAAGCGTGTGCACGCGTCCGCGTTCTACACCCCCCCTACGCCAGCCTGCGAATTTGGGATATTGAAATAAATAAAAATTCGCATAGATGTATTTATTACGACCGACAGTTTCCTGTTCTAGAGACCATGACGAACACATACATACCAGTCGTAGGTATATAGAAGAGGGTACTACGAAATTTCGTCAAACTGCTCGATTTCCTCCATACTAATTAGCTTATGTGGCCAACAAAAAAAAGTAACACGCTGAGCAGGACAAGAAAAGAGATTTTCGCGCTCTGTCACTCCTTGGCATTAGCATATATACTCATTTCGCTCACTTGTGGTATTATTATTACAATGCCATAGCTATGCTGACGAAATCCATTGACGCAGCAAGAATACCATAAATTACATTAGATAGATATGCAAAAGATACGCGGTCCTCTACTGGTAAACACCAAACAACAATATGATAACCAGAGACAAGATAAATGATAACTGTGTTCTTCTTCTTTTCTTGGTTTATGGCTTTCAGTAGTGCCATAGCCGTCTATAGAGACGGATAGAGACGGCTATGGTAGTGCCAAGCAAAGAGTTATTCCAAGCAACGCAACATAAAAGCCGCACTTCAAAGAATTCAACATAACCTCCTCCTTTTTTGGAAGTCGGTTAAAAATTGTATATGTTATTGTTATTGGGTATGTTGCATCGCTTTTTTCCATGCTTTAACTTTTTAAATATGTAATTACCTGTCTTTTTTTGCCGATTGTTCGACTAATTTTAGAACGAATATTTTGTCATTGTGTCAGCCATAGATAATACACTGTGTCAGGGCGGCCGCCGTAGACGTGCCGTAGACTGAGAGAGATATAATTTTGAATGAGATTTAAAATTGAAAATGAAATTTTAAATGAGAGGTTTAATAATTGTTCTATGGCGATTGGCGACCGCGTATCTTTTGCATCAATCATTGATACATCGCAATCACCTCTGTTTGGTTAACACTCTTCTACTATTGGACGAAATCCATTGACGCAGCAAGAATACCATAAATTCAGCCAATCGGCAGGGCGACCGCATAACTTTTGCATCAATCTATATATATAAAATTTAAAGTCCTGACTGACTGACTGACTTATATATCAACGCACAGCCTAAACCGCAAGGGTTAACACTCTTCCACTATTGGACGAAATCCATTGACGCAGCAAGAATACTATAAATTCAGCCAATCTGCGGTGATTGCGAATATGTATCAATGATTGATGCAAAAGATACGCGGTCGCCTTGCGGGGGTGATTGCGATATATCAATGATTGATGCAAAAGATACGCGGTCGCCCTGCGGATCTCTGTCAATGTCAAAATCTGTCAAAAGCAGAGACGAGTGCGAGTGTTTATATGTCCGCAACAACAAAAACACGGCAGCAAGCGCAGCTAGCTATTGAATGGCAGCAAGCAAGAGCAAGGAATAAATCAAAGACTAGCGGCAAACAGGCAAAACATAATTGATATTATTTTTCAAAGATATTAATTACAAACCTCGAGTCTGCAAGGTTGTGAATTCCAGACCCAGTGCACACAGTGGTTAATTATAGGTGACAACGACTAAGTAAAGTAGGCACCAACATCTCTTAGACAAATATGTAGGTAGATGTACAATTATTCAAGACCGCAACTTCAATAAAGTCAGTTCAGAGGTTCAGAAGATGTCTTCAAAAGAAGAGAATTCTAATTTGGAAGCAGAAGAATCTCTGCTATACTCTGCACGACATGGACGATTGTCTGTTGTTAAGGCATTTTTGGATGCGAGGAAAGAAGGAAAGCTAACATTGGACATCAATTGTAAAGGTAAACATATTTACTAGTGAAATTCAAAAGCAGTATCTGCAGTATTTTATATACCTGTCTCTACTGCAACCAATATCATCGTGTTTAAGTTATTATAATATCCATACTAATGTATTAGTAATGTGAAAGAGTTTCGGTCTGTCTGTCTGCTACTCTTTAATGGTCCATCTATTTGACTGATTTTGATGAAATTTGGTACAGAGATAGGTTGTAACCAGAGGAAATTGCTCTTGCGGCTTTCTTAGACATTGAAGGCACATTTGATAATACTCCTATCCGCACGTTGGTGGGCGGCCTGGCCAACAAACAGGCTAACACGACTACCATCAGATGGCGGAGGCAATGCTCTCAAATCCCATAGCCAAGCTTGAGCTAAACAACATCTCTGCAGAGGTGCTTGCGACGAGGGGATGCCCACAGGGGGGCGTGTTATCACCTCTGCTGTGGACTCTTGCTGTTGATCAGCTTCTGCAGAAGATGACTGAACTTCGTATTGACACTCAGGGATATGCCGACGACCTGGTAGTCACAGTGCGAGGGAGCTGCCTAAGCATGATCTTGCACCTTATGCAGTGAACACTCTACATCATCAACAAATGGTGTAGAGATAAAGAGCTAACTGTAAATGTGGAGAAAACAGTTATAGTACCATTCACTAGGAGACACAAACTCGACAAAATCGAGCCGCCTAAGCTGAACAACAAAAGTATACCATTCTCAACAGAGGTTAAGTATCTGGGAATTACTTTGGACCAGAAACTAACCTGGAACGCATGTATGTTAATGGTGTACTTAAAAAAGCCAAAATGGCACTAGGAATCTGCGGTCGTTTTGCAGGGGCCAGATGGGGACTAAAACCAAAAGTCACCTTCTGGCTCTACACAGTGGTGGTGAGGCCAATGATATCCTACGCCTCAGCAGTCTTGTGTGGCAAAACGACACAGATCATCACCCAGAATAAGCTTGGCAGTCTACAAAGAACGGCCTGCCTGCTTATTACTGGAGCTGTGGACACATCGCCAGGAGCAGCCCTGGAAGCTCTTCTCAATTTACCTCCTCTCCACTTATTTCTGAGGAAGGAGGCGAGAATGAGTATGTACAGGATCACCTGCCAAAGGAAGACAAACTGGAGCTTCCAGGCACTGAGGGACTTTTATAACTTGTTGCTTGGGATCCCATTTTGGGAATGCCATCTGATATGATGGTCCCAAAACACTACTTCTTTAGGCCATATAAGGTGGAAATTCCGGATAGAGATGGCTGGATAAACAACAGAATCACTTGGCCATCGGGCAGCCTCAAATGGTACACCGATGGTTTGAACTCGGGCAAGGATGTGGAATCTTTGGAGAGAAACCCCGGGTTAAGATTTATCGTAATCTGGGTGTCTATTCATCCATATTCCAAGCGGAGGTTTACACCATTATAATCTGTGCAGAAACTATCCTGCAGAAGAACTACGCCAACAAAACAATTTACATTCACTCAGACAGCCAGGCAGCTTTATCAGCCCTGTCATCAGAGGTAATCACCTCAAGACTGGTTGACTGCTGCAGGGACACACTAAACACTCTGGCCCGTTGTAACAGGGTGGTTCTTCGCTGGGTACCTGGGCACATGGGAATAGTCGGAAATGAGAATGCCGACATTCTGGCTAAAACGGGCGCTAAGGATAGTTGGACCAGAACCAGTCTGCGGCATACCTAAAAGCCTGGTGCAGCTCACCCTGCTTACGTACTGCTTCTATGAAACACTCACTCGTTGGAGAAACTTACCTGGTCTAAACCACTCCAAGGCGCTGGTTAAAACCTTCAACAAGAAGGCCGCCTCCAAGGCGCTCAGCAGGAAAAACCTACGCATTATAGCGCGGGCTTTAACAGGTCACTGCGGTCTAAACAGATACATGTTTAACCTTAAGCTCAGGGACATGGATATCTGCAGATTATGCCAGGAATCCATTGAGACTCCGCTGCATATTATCTGCCAATGTCCTGCTTTAATGCATAAATGAAGTATCCATCTGGGCAAACATATTATTGACCTAAAAGACGCTTCCCGTATTCCAGTCAAGAAAACATTTCATCAAACAAAAAATTTCATCATTTATCCTGAAAGAACCATATTGTTTTTTTGGGATAAAAATACAAAGTTGCATTCAGATCTGTTTACCATATTGGGTGTGCAAAGGGAAACAATTTAAAATTTAAATACTTAATACTGTAAGAATCTTGAAAGTCTTGTTATAATTTGTAATACTCTTCACAGGAAAAAGTAAAAGCAACCTAGGATGGACTCCACTACACTTGGCGACATACTTTGGACACAAAGAAGTTGTAGAGGCACTTATGGATGCAGGTGCAGACGTAGATGAAGTTAATGACTCTGGAGACACAGCCTTACATAAGGCTTCGTTTATTGGCAATGAGGTAGAATTGCACCTTTTTAAATTAATTATAGGCTTATGCTTGACAACAATTATACCTAATAGGAAGTAATAAAGTGGCTAAAGATGGGACATGCTTATCTAGAAGATACCTATTCACTCTTCACATTTAAAGATACCCTGGATTGCAATTGGTAGGAAACAGATTAGTCTTAAAGAGTATTCCTGACCCTAGCCATGCCTAACAAAAGTGCCTGAAGAATGAAACATGTAAAACACAAAAATTATCTTCTGATATGGTAAAAACTGCAAATTCAAAGTATTTCGATGTTGTTGTTAACTTTTGTGTTTTAAAATTATAATCCTTGTTTTAGGGACGTCAGGGTATATGACATCAAATTGTAATTTTGAGTAATATTGCTTAAATATTGCTATATTATTGCGTTGCCATTGCTTAAATCAGTGTTGGCAATATGGCCACAGGCGTGCACTTCTAACATTTCTGTGCTGTTGTGAGTTTTCAGCAATTAAATCCTTGATATGATGGAAGAAAACATAGCAAAGGAACCTGCATGGCCAAGAGCTTTTCATAATGTTCTCAATAGTTTGCGAATCTGCTCTTAGACAGAGTGGTTGACTATGGCCAGACCCTTCTCAATTATAGATGCAAAAGTATATCTGTCTGTCTGCTACACTTTTCTGGCCTGTTTTTCTTTTCAATCTGTCTTTTCAACTGATTTTGATGAAATTTGGTACAGAGGTAGGTAGCATCCTGGGAAAGGAAATAGGCTTCTTTTTATATATTCTAGAAAATTAATGAGTTCCCATGGAAATCAGAAATCCTTAATCCACGCGGATGAAGTCACAGGCATCACCTAGTTTATCAAAATAGAGAAACACTATTTCATCATTATTGACGTACACCTTTTTCTTGGTATATTCTTTACCACAAACACCCCCCTTAATTGTCCTCAGGAGCTAGTAATCCTACTACTGAACTACAAAGCAGATGTGAACATAATGAATGGCGAAGGAAAGACAGCGATTGACGTGTGCAAAACACAAGACGTGCAAAGACTACTGGAGGCTGCGGGGCTGGCGGAGAGGAGAGACAGGGAGAGGAGACTGCTGACTTCTGCTAGAGAGGGACGGGTGGATGACGTGCAGGAATTGGTATGGCTTTTTTAATTATCTAGCCTTGGCTAGAAACTTCGCTCATGTAAAGGGAGTGCAATGCCACAATGCCGTAAGTCAATGAGAACTGAGCGTCGTGCGTAAACACGTAAGTAATCCAAAATAAAAGATCTAAGTATCAATTCCCCAAATATTAAGGTGGTAACTTTTACAAATTCTGTATAAATAACAATTTCAAACTACAAAATTGCATATTACAAAGTTCATGATAACCTAGTTTTAAAAATCCCTTCCCATAATACCTCTTTTTCTTTGAAATCCTTTTCCGTTGAAGCTGCTAGGCTATGGAACTCCTTACCGTTACATATTAGGCGTGCGCAATCTCTTGCAGTTTTTAAAAGACTCATCAAAGCGCACTTCCTTCCTCCCTGAATTATTAAATTACCTCACATCTTATATAATCCTTCATCTGATTTACTTTGCGTCTTCTGGCTTTTATTTTATTTTACCCCCTTTTTTGGCATAATATATATTATAGTATTTTATTATTTATTGATATTTATTATTTATGTATTATACTGTATTTTATAGCATTTTTATTTTGTAGTATATTATATATAATATACATATATTTATTATATATGCATAAATAAATACATTACTATTATTTCCTCCTGAACATATCTACGTACACCCTCGACTCACTAGGCTTAATTCCTATAAAGCGTGGTTGCCTGGAAGAGATCGCTTCAAAGCGATAAGGCCGCCATTTGTACCGATTTTTCTTTTAGTATTTTTATTGTTATTGTTTAAGTGTATTTCTTTATTTGGTGTACAATAAAGAATATTTCATTCATCAAATTTTCATACAAATTTCAAACCTTACCCCTTAGGGGTTGAATTTTAATAAAAACTTTCTTAGCAAATGCTTACTTCATAAGAGCGCTGTATGCCAAATTTTAGCTCTGAGGCTTAAGTTGTGGGTTGATAGATCAGCCAGTCAGTCTGTTTTCCTTTTATATATACTATAAATTTTCAGTGTTAAAAATAAAATAAAATACATGAATAACTAGAATGTGACGAATTGCTTTGAAACCTACCCCAGCTGTCTCGGGCCAGTGTCCTGACAAAAATCATGGATTTCGAAAGTTTATTTAAAATTGCTGCTTTCGTAAACTAGGCCTTTTTTAAATCGCTTATGAAAACTTAAAAAAAATTGTCTGTTTCGTATGAAGTCGCGGGCCTCATCTAGTTAATTTATATTTTAGTTAAGCAGTTCAAATCCCCCAAGTATCAACTGTGTGGACGCTCAAGGCAACACGTGCCTTCACTGTGCCGCTTACAGAGGGCACGCCAGGGTCGCCGTATTGTTGTTACAAAATGGAATTGATACTACGCTGAAAAACAATAGCGGTAAGTGAATTTACACTGATTCTATAAAATCTATATACATAAAAGAAAGTCGTGTTAGTTACACTATTTATAACTCAAGAATGGCTTTACCGATATGGCTGAAAATTGGTGAGGAGGTAGCTTAGAGCCAGGAGACAGACATAGGATACTATTTATTCCGTTCGACAGTGTTCCCGCGTGAGTTGACATAAAACATCAGTCACTATAAAACCTGGTATAACAAAAAAGAATCAAACTTGGAATAACAAAACACAAATGACAGCTATGTAATGGACGTATGGATGACAATTTGATGATGATGAGCGGAACAGAGTTCGCCGGGTCAGCTAGTAAATAATATAAATTACGAATTGAAAAAACCCACATTAAAACAAAGGAGATGGTTCAGATTTGTATGTGGGTCCGGTCCTTTTACAAGTAGAGAACTGAAAAAAAAATACAAGACCAGTTTTGATCGTTCAAATCTAAGAATTCGCCGTAATTTCAGTGATGAAATTATTTATTCTTTCAATGATAAGCAACACGAATGGGTAACAATGGCGGACTCATATTTTTTGAATTTTTTCTGTCAAGTGTCAAATAGTAAGAGGTTAGGGCGACTGGCTAAAAATGACAGCTACAGTGTAACGATCGCAATCACTTTGGATGCAACTATTGGCCGAAATCTATTCATGCAGACAAAATAACATAAATTCAGCCAATCAATACAATTGAGACTGTAACAATGATTGATGCAGGTTTTAGGTTTTAGGAAAACTAATGTATAAAAAAACTAGGAAATCATGTTATCCTTATCAGAGATGCCTAAGTGAGAAGTGGTACCTACCTAGGTATGGTCTATCTCGGTTTTAACAGGAAGCTGTAGGAGGATGTAGAGGGAGTTTCAACAATCTTATTTTTTTTTCAAAATAATGCAACCGAAGGATAGTGCGAAGTAAATCTTGATTTTTTTGCGTCTTAATCTGTAGACCCACGGGCTTAACGCACCAGTGGATCGAGGAGGAATTCCAGTTTAACTGTGGACCCACTGCGTTATTTTTTTATTGAACTGAAGTTCAAGATAGTATAAATTTCAATAAACAAAAAATGATCATATTTTATTGTCAATCGTTTATTATAATATAAAACACTCGCTTGAATAACTACAGGTTAGTATGCTTATGATTCACTTTAATCTACCTACTAACACCACCCTCTACTTTACTGAGATGCAACGTAGAAGAGATCTTCATCTTCATGAGAATCCCCAGTTCTTATCTTGATTAAGTATGCTGCCAATGCTGTTTTTGGCAATTTGCATGTTACTTGTTAATGCTGGGCTTATTTGATTGAAAATATTCAAATAATTCTCCTTTGAAAGCCCAGTCCAGTACTTAAGGAGATTATCATCCATTTCATGGAATCTTTCGAAGTCTAAATTACTAAAATATGTTGACTCATGACTTAAGCTAAGATTTAACATTGCTTTGATTTTTGACACAGTAAAATTTCTAGAAAACTGGTGTTCCTCTAAAAACTCCCAATTATATGGTTTTGTGTGCAGCACAAATTCTGCAGCTGTCAGTAACAAAAACTTTTTGGGATTCTAATATCCTCTTCCTGATATAATCTGGCCCATATAGCCTTTCTGTGTTTGAGGATGGTACGAAATAATGACTACTATTATTCGGTGTATGTTTATAGTCATCGCCCAGGCTTGAGTCAGATTTGGTCTTCTGGGTTGCTCAATATTGCCTTCAACAATTCTCATATAATTCTGTGTATGTGCCCAACAATCAACGCATAAATAAGCATGTTCTGGCAACTGAAACAAAAACACTTATGTATAAAACTCGTGAGGTGTAAAACAATTGTACAAAAGTACATTTTTACAACAATATGTAAAGTCTAAACTACATAACTTTTTTCATTATATTCTTAAAAAAATACAATTTAATCAATAATCTAACAAACCAACTGCATAATGCGAGGTTTTGTCTTATAAAGACAATATAAAAATCATACTTTATTCTTTATACTGGAAAATCAAATCCTGGAATTTTCAAAATAGGTATTTTTTATAGGCATCATCTAGTTCTTGTAAAATGTATAAAACAGCATATTTAAATACCTCATTGGAATAAATCCTTTCTGCCACCACGTCTCTCATATGGCCTTCGTATAAAATACGAACTTGTCGTTGATGTAAGGACATTCCACACCATGCACAGTCAACTCTGTAAAGTTGAGTTGAAGGCCCTGGTACTTGCTCTCTATCCTCCATATTCACAGCTCTTTGAACATTTCTACGGGCCGACACCCAGCATGCGTAACCAAATATTTATAGATTCAAAGTCCAGTAAAAAATGCCAGATCGCCAGAAAATCCACTAGAAACACAAGAGTATAATAATGATTCACGACTTCACGAGTTCACAACGACGAAAAAACACGTTATTTTGACAGTGACTGTCAGAAATGACATTTGATACATTTCGCGCCTACTGCAGGGCGACCGCGTAACTTTTGCATCAATCATTGGTACATCGCAATCACCTCCGATTGGCTGAATTTATGGTATTCTTGCTGCGTCAATGGATTTCGTCCAATAGTGGAAGAGTGTTAACCAATCAGAGGTGATTGCGATGTATCAATGATTGATGCAAAAGATACGCGGTGGCCCTGCTGCTTTCTCTATTGCTGAAGGTTGCCATCTTGGAAACGTATCGAAAACTTTTTTTTTTTTTTTTTTTTATCTTATTTATTTGGGGGCTTTTCTTTACAAAACAAAGAACGTCAGCCCCATCGTTCCCTGTGGCAACCTTATACCTATCTATACATTTGTTCTATTCATTATTCACTTATCTTAATTTAAAATCAAAAAGCATTCTGGCTGCCTCTGAAGCAGGGTCAGCCAGAATGCTTTGAAATGATGTGGGGGTGCTTGCACCCCCACATCATTGGCATTAAAATTAAACTTATGAAAAATTTCACGTCTCTTTACTCCGTTCCGGACACATTCACTCAACAAATGTTGGGTATCTTCTTCAACATTGCATAAATCACATTTAGGAGAATTTACTTTTTTCATCATGAACCCAAACTTGTTAAGAGGAACATGTCCAGAACGGAGTCTTAGAGCCATAACCACTTGTTGTCGTGTCAATCTCACATCGCAAAACCACGGGACACGAGGAGGTTCGCATTGTATACTCTTATACCAAATTCCCTTGCTTTTTGATCTTTCATCGAAATGCACTTTCCAGTCTTTGTAACATTCTTTCTTATACTTTCCTAAAATTTCAGAATAATTTGGTTTAACTTCTTTTTCAGTACCTTCGGATAATGCTCTTTTTGCCAAATCATCGGCTTTCTCGTTTCCCGTTAGCCCGATGTGAGAAGGAACCCACTGCAATTTTAAAGATACATCGCTGGATTGCAAATTATTTATAACATTTAATATTTTATAAGCCACCGATGTACCTCTTTTTCCTTTGACACTACTCATCAAGTGAAGCAGTGCACTTTTACTGTCCGTGTAAATTACAGTATTTCTAATCCTAAGACTTACAGCATAGCACATTGCCTCAAATATAGCAGTGAGTTCTGCAGTCATTATTGAGACGTTACCATTAATCTTAATCATTCTCCCGGTATTACAGCCTGGATCATAATAGGCACACCCTACATTTAACTTGTCCTTTGAGCCGTCCGTGTATAGCGAATACCATCCAGAATATTTCTCACAGATTTCCTGTATTGCTTCCTGTCTTAATGTATTCAGTTCATAACTTTTCTTTGAACTCTTCATACAATCTAAACTACTGTTAGCAATATTTTCAATGTCAATATTGGACACCCATGTTTCCAAATTAAACATTTCTAGAGGATTTGAGGAGCTAATCGTTTCTTCCTTTGTTTTTAAATAAGTTTTCGCAACTAAAGGTTTACTTTTATTACTCCAGTAACTATTGTCAAGCAGTAAACTAAGATCTGAAATACACTGAATGGTTTCGCTCTCAGACCAAGATTGACACTTTAAACAATATTTCACGGCGAGATAGAGCCTTCTTATACACAGAGGTGGTATACAAAGGTCGCTTTCCATTACGTGTATAGGGGTAGATCTTATGTATCCCCCTATTACTCTCATTGCCTGGTTTTGTATTTTATCTAATTTATACAAGTGAGTATATGCACTGTTATCATATAAGAAAGAGCCATAATCTATTCTACTCCTTATTAATGCTATATACAATCTACGTAGGTGTAATGGGTGTATTCCCCATCCAGAACCAGCAAGAACCTTAAGGACCTGCAAAAACTTCCCTGCTTTTGCACAAGTCTCATTAATATGTTTACCCCAGCGAAGTGACCTATCCAACCATATACCTAAGTATCGAAAACTATCAACAAGTTCTAGATTACAATCATTTACACATATATTTATTTCACTATGTCGTCTATGGCCTCTACTAAAAATGCATAATTTAGATTTATCACTCGATAATTCTAATCCCAATTTATTTAAAAGAGTTATTAATATGCCTAAAGCTATCTGTATATCTACTATGCTATCCTGAATTTTCTTACAACTAGAATATAAAACAATATCGTCAGCATATTGACTTAAAAAGACATTTTGAATGGACTGACATATCTCTACAGTAACTACATTAAATAACAAAGGCGAGAGTGGGTCTCCTTGAGCAAGACCTTTACACGTCCATCTCTCGTAAAAAGAATCGTCAACGTCGCTTTTAACTTTTAAATGTCGTTCGTTCAAGAATGACCACAAATATTTACAAATAAGAGACCCAACCTCTAACGTATCCAAAGTATTTACAAGAGTTTCAGTTAACACATTATTGTAGGCTCCTTCTATATCAACAAAACAAGCAACCGTTTCGACATTTTTGGTAAATCCACTTTGAACATGGGAAATAAGCCGCACTAAGTTATCGAGGCAAGATTGAGCTTTTCTAAACCCTGTTGTTCGAGAAGAAAAAATGTGATTTCTTTCAAAAAACCATTCAAGTCGTTTGTTAATCATGTTATGAAAAGTTTTAATAATACATGACATCAAAGAGATAGGTCTTAATTTGTTATTAACATTATTATCACCTGGTTTAGGAATAGCTATTACTTGGATGTCTCTCCATTGAATTGGCACAAAACTAGATTCAAATATTAAATTAAATATTTTTAACAAATAAAGTTTTGCATTTGTTGGTAGGTTTATTAACATTGAGTAAGAAATCTCATCAACTCCTGGCGCAGTATCCTTTGCCTTTAAAGTGTTATTTAATTCATGAATACTAAAGTTCGACTCCAGGATATCGTTTTTAGAGAAAAATGTAGGTGCTTTCGATGGTACAAAGTCAGGCGTCAAACTTCGTAAAAGTTTTTTCTTTTTCTCATCTGTTATACATGTTCTAGCCCTTCTAACACCTTTCATCCATTGCATCTTTCTCCAAACATCCGTCGCAGTCATACTTTCATCTAAGCTATTACAAAATTCGTGCCATCCATTTGATTCAGCCTGCATTATTAAAAGTCGTGCATCACAAATCTTTTTTCTAGTATAGTCAGGTTATCAGGAGTTGGGTTTCGCCTAAGATTTTTTAGCGCTAGTCTCCTTTCTGCAACACTTTTAGACAGCGATTGATTCCAAAAATTTTTTGGGACAAACTTCTGAGCTGGGTCTGTGCAAAATTTCATGAAAGGTATACTTTTTTCCGCCGCTAGATTAAGTTGTTGAACAAACCAATCATACATTTCCTGAATATCATTCGATTCAAAAAGGAACTCTGAAAATATATTAAACAAAATTTCGTTATACCTTTTCCAATCAGCTTTAGCATAATTCCTTTTTTTTATAAAATTTAGTGGTCCTTCATAACTAAATGAACATTTTATTACCAAATGGTCACTACCTAGGTTTTCATTTGTAACTTTCCAATCCATATTCACCGCAATATCGGATGAACAAAAAGTTATATCTGGAGACGACTTCTGGAGCAACCCATTTACAAGTTTAATTCTAGTAGGACTATTATTATTAATTGAAACTATCCCGAACTGAAGAGAACTGTCAAAAAGTTGATTCCCTCTAGTATCAGTTTTGTCAGACCAACTTGAATGTTGCCCATTAAAATCCCCAGCAATAATAGATTGCTTCGGAAATAAACAAAATAAATTATCCCAATCTGTTTGATTAGTATTGATATTAGAAGGGCAATATACCGAAATCACATTTTTTAAGTATTTACAATTAAAGATTTTTACATGAATTACTTCAATTCCATTATTATGCATGTCAAGATTTTTTGCTGCTGTTTTTAAAGATTTATGCGTCAAAATAGCAACACCACCATACGCGTCTATTCTATCAGTTCTATAAATATTATAATGACTTACATTAAGACTGGATCCAGGCTGTAACCAGGTCTCACTAATGATAGCAATATGAACCTTCTCCGTGTTTAACAATAACTTAAAATCAGCTAGTTTGGGTCTAAGGCTTTGAGAATTCCACTGCATTATATTTAAAGCAGACATTTTATTACAATTAGCCATTAAAGAACGATAATAATTTCTTTAACACTTCACCTCCTTGGAAAAACCTTTTAAACATAACGCCCACTTCTTTGATTACTAGCAAAATTGCATCGAAAATTTTTTCTTCGATGTCTTTGTCGGACAGCAAAACTTCTTTCAAACCCTTGAGAATTTTCCTAAACGTAGATATCTTTCCTTTGTCTTTCTTATTCATATTTTCCTTTTGATTAACATCTTCTTTAGGTAAATTACTATCATCTACATTAAGATCAAATCTCTCCTCTTGATTAGCCCTCTTTCTCTCTTTCTTACGAACTGTCTTCTTCTTACTGGTAGATGGCTTTAAATTCGTAACCACTGTGTGAATACTTTCGGAATCACTTTCCGTACTTGGCAGTGCTACATCCCTATAAGATCTTCCTACATCCCTATAAGATCTTCCTCCATTTGTAGTTTCATTAAATATAACATCTTCTTGTGAAACGCCACGCACGTCTTCCGCTGTTCCGCTTGGTCTCGATTCAGTTGCCTTACCCTTCTGCTGACGATACATCTCCAGAGCCTTTTTATAAGTGAGATTATTTTCGCACATAATTGCTCTAATATGTTTTTCTTTGATAAACATAGGACACTGCTTATTCATTGCCATATGAGGTCCTTTGCAATTTATACACACGAATTCCTGAACGTCGCAATTCTCATGTCCTTCTCCACATTTTGGGCACCTTATCTTTTTAGTTGGGCAAAATTTAATAATGTGCCCAAAAAGCCAGCATCCAGAGCATTGTGATACCGGGAAGGTGTATGGCTCAACTTTAAACCGGCACCCGTATCCTAAAATATACGAGGGTAAAGTTGAGCTTTTAAAACCAAGTCGCACCGACGAACTTGGCACCCACTCATTTTTCTCATTTAATCTCCTTAACCGTCTAATTGAAATAACGTCTACATCACTTTCAAATACTTCCAATATTTCTTTCTCTTCCATATCCAAATCAACATCCTTAACAACGCCATATGTAACGTTAACTTGGTTGGTATAGTGACATCGATAATCAAGCTCAAAAAATTTTTGACATTTCAACAATTTTTCAGCGTCATTCTCATTGCTCAAAGTAACAAAAACTTTATAAGGACCCTTGTACTTAATTCTTAAAATATTTTTAATATCTAGCGATCTCATTAATTTGGCCATTCCTATTTGTTTTGGCAAAATCTTTGTTGATGAAATGCAAATTTCATAAGTTCCGTCGGTTTCAGACGAAGCTTTGTGGATACGTTTTGTTTTTCTCTGTACCGTAATAAACCCATCGTCATCATTCTTACTTTCCTCACTATCCTCCCGCTGTCTTTTCTCCGTTCCGCGTGACATTTCGACCGCTACGGTCATAACTCGTTGCTCACAAACTGTATTACACACCACTGCTTCCTCTTCAATATCACTCGAATACATCATAATTCGATTTTCGTCTCTTAAAACGCATTGTGGGACCAATGCCATAAGACGGTAGATTTAAAATAAACAGAAAATTACGTAAGTAATTACACTGATACGCGTGCGTGCAGTCGTACAAAACAGGTACCGTGCGCCAGCGTTGACTGACAGCGCGCGACTGATCGAAAACTTGAAATACATTTTTAGGGTTCCGTACCAAAATGGTAAAATGGAACCCTTATGGTGCGACTTTCTCCGTCTGTCTGTCCGTCTGTCCGTCCGTCACACTCGATTATTTCAGTAACTACCGAAGCTATTGACATGAAATTTGGAATAGTTGTGTATATAAGTGGCCCAAAGACACTGAAATTAAAAAAAATTGGAAATTATTTTTGTTCTTATTTAAAAAGGGGGGAAAATCTGAGGGTTGAAATTTAAAAGTGAGATAACTGTACTGTGTGGGGTATCATATGAAAGGGTTTACTTTGTACATTCTAAAACAGATTTTTAATTATTTTTAGTTATGATAGTTTTTGATTTATCGGGGAAAATGTCTAAAAAAATACCGTTCCCCCCCCCTTATCTCCGGAGTTTACCAATCGAAAAATTTGAAATAATTATGGTCAATAGGAATTTACGTATATTTTACAGGAAAACTATAGCCAATGCTCTAACTAGCATAGTTTTTTTGATATTAACAATAAACCTCTACAAACAAAGTTAGTCTTGCGGTTCATTAACAAAGGTAATTATTTATTAATAATGGTACGGAACCCTTCGTGCGCGAGTCCGACTCGCACTTGCCCGGTTTTTTTTCTTTGTTTTATAGCCTTCTCCTTTTAAACCTTTTTTTTTTCTCTGTGCAATATCATGCGATCAGTCTTCTGACTATGAGCAGATGTGTTGAAGGCTGAGCTATCTCTTAACAGCTGAAAACTAAATCATTGTGACCAATTCAGTATAACACAATCTCTAAAATTCTAAAATGACAGCATTTAATCTAGTTCTGTCTATTTCCGCTGGGAGCATTATGAAAGGGTAAGCAAATTTTTAATGCTGTCATTTTAGTTAAGGGCATTACAGAATCAGCCCTAATATCAAATCATTTGTTTGGTGGCTACGATGAAATCGACAGATAAACATGTTTAAGTCATAACCCCTCGGAAGTAAGATTAAAAATTATAAAATACTCCCGATTTTGATGATATTTGGTACAGGGTTGTATCCCGGGGAAGGACATGGGGTACTTTTTATCCTGGAAAATTAAAAAGTTCCCGCGGGAATCGAAAAAACTTAGTCCACGCGGACGAAGTCGCGGGCATCATCTAGTCATGAATACTTGTAGGTCAGCTAGCGATAGACATGGCAAAGGACAATGAAATGCGTGAGGTGCTGAACGTTCGGCCCGTGCAGAGGTTACAGCGGACGGCGGCGAGGTTCGAGGGGCCGCTGTTGAAACGATCGCGGTTCCTGGGCTGGCGGCCCATTTGGGTGAGCGTGATGAATTAAGAATGATAGAATATTAATTATAGTCGTTTGTTGTATACTAGTTACTGCCCAAAGGTTGGATTTCGAAAATTCCAACCTTTCTTGTCTACTCGGTTGTGTTATGTATTCTATTCTTACAAAAACCTGAGTGCATAAGCACATTATATAATTGCATTGAGTCATTGTCATTGTTGCATTTTGATTGATGTAAAAAATATAAAATCTTATAATTTTTCTCAGATCCCGGCCTGATATTTTGATATTTGTAGCTAAAATTGATAGCTAGACCAGTCCAGACGACACCATTATATAGACAACAGTTATGGTTCATTTTTGGTAACAATAACACGTCTTTGAGCGGCCATATCTAGTGAAAGGCCCATCAGCATGCGGGCAGACTTTCACTATCGTCATCAGTGGAGAGAGGACCCACTAAATATTAAATCAGCCTTTCTAGCGATAGTTACCAAAAGTGCAGCTATCTCCTATAATAATACCTTTCCAGGGCGTGCTTCAACGCGGCGTATTCCTGTACTACGGCTCCCGAGCGGAGGCCGCTAGAGAAGGCGGCAGGTGGCGCGACCGCAAGTACCTGGACGGCGCCAAGCTCACCGCGCCCGACACCGAGCCCGCACTGCTCGTGGTCGGCTACAGCGACGGCGACAACCACCGGCTCGCTGTGCCGCAGGGGGACAGCGTGCACGCGTGTCGACAGGTATTATATACTACGCTATAGAAGGCGGCAGGTGGCGCGACCGCGAGTACCTGGACGGCGCTTGGCGCCTAAAACTAATAAGCGTAATAGGACTGCAATTAATTTTACGCCTTATAATATTTATTAGCAAATCAACGTGACGACGCGTCATATTATATACGATCTAATAATTGCTAATAATTATTTACAGTTTGTAAGTTTATCACGTCTTTGAGAGGTGATATCTAGAAAACGGCCCGATGAATAGCGTCAGTTTTTATACTGTTTACATAGGTACTGCGCATACTTTAATACTGTACAAGAATCAGCCTTCCTAGTTATGGTTCATTTTTGATTACCATAACACGTCTTTGAGCGGCCAGATCTAGTAAAAGGCCCATCCGCATGCGGGCAGACCTTCACCAACGTCATCAGAGGAGAGTGTAGCACCCACCCAATACTGAATCAGCTTTTCAACCTTTATTCCATCATAACTTCTTAATGCCTGAACAGATTTGGATGTATGGGATATCGTTAGAATCCTTACATTATCCAGAGTGACTCTGGTTATAATTTTTTTGAAATCATTTTTATCATTTATATATGTGTTTCATTGAAATGATTGTTTTCAGTCATGGATAACAGCGCTAAAAGAGCACATAGCGTACTCGGGCCACTACCTGTGGGCCGGCGCGCCGCCCGACTCCGCGCGAGAGGCTACTGAGGATCTGGATGACGAGTGCAAACCATTAGGTGAGTTAAATACGTACAGTTGACATCAAACGCACTTTATCTAAGTGAGTTATACGTACCATTCACATCAAACGCACGTTATCGAATCGCAATGCAGCTCATTTTACATGCCGTTAAGGAAATTGAAGTATATGCGATATTTATTTCTCTGTCCAATCATCTATTTAACTTTTGACAGCTTGAGTCAATGATGTCCTAACGCTTTACCGATTCGATTTTTGATGACAATCTACTTTATGTATTTATAAATAAAGAACTTTTTTATTGTTTTATAAAGATGGTGTTCAAATTACTATATTATATGTATTTAAATTATTCATTTAGGTAAAGGGGTACAAAAAAATGTACATTTTATAATTTGGCTACATCAATCAGGTTGGTCATAGAAACCATCCATCGCCAAATTTGTATAGTGCGTAAAGGACAATCGAGATAGCTCCGTGACTATTTTGAAAAAGAAAGTCGTACTGGTAATTCCTAGATGAGTACAGAGTTACGAAACATCGGATAAAAGAGCACGTCGCTTCACTATTGTCAAAAAAATTTGGGTCTATGAAGTATTGTATTTTTTGTCGATGGTTGCCTGTAAATAACTAGTGGTTCGCCCCGAACTGAGACCTCGCGGCGCCATCTATTGACATCATTGTGAAGTTCTGTTGTAAATACTAAGGCTCATTAAAAATTAAATAATTTCGTTTCCATATAATATTTATCTAATTTTAGTATTTGTTGTTCAAGTACAGTATATATTAGTCAAATAATTGATCAAGTTTCAGGCTCAGCATTTCAGTAAAGTTAGAGTTCTGAGGTCAACTTTGGACTTTAGAAAATCTCCACTTTGAGAACCCCCCCCCATTTCGTCAATTTTAAGGGAAAAATTAAAAAAAAATATATTTTTAGACTCTATTGCTAATTATCTTTAAAATTATATACCACAACCCTATGTAACGCTATAAAAATATTTTTTCTTCATATTCGCTTCTATGAGAGAGAGCCCCCCTGATATAAAGATTTTTATTACTTTTTAAGCAATATTCGGTTGGAGGCCATCAGTATATATATATATATATTTTAAATTTGAAGTAATTACGTTCAGTAATGTAGAAGTTATAAGTCTCTGACAGACGGACGGACGGACGGACAAGTGCAAATTCACTCAAGTAGACTCAGAGACCTTCGCTTCGCTCGGTCAATTATGAAACTTTATTGGCTTATGTCAAAATTTAAATAAATGGACTATGTTCAAATTATACGATAATTATTATCGGATGTTTAAATAAGTTTTCCCTACCTTAAGGCCTTACTCCATTTTTATAATCATAAGTTGGTAATTGGCATATGTGATTCTTTTTTTTTTTTTAAATTATTGTAGATTATTGGCTAAAGTGTGGCTTGATTATCGTAAGCTAGTGTAGAATTAGTATCGCTCGTTGGTCCGTAGGCTCGATGCAAGACGCGCTAACCACGGCGACCAACAGCCTGGCGCTGCTCGACACACAGTTGCGCGAGTGCGCCGCGATAGTCGCCGCGCTTGACAAGAGCGTCAACGTCGGCAACTCGCTGCACCACTCCGCTTACATGGTATGCAACATTAGTGTTAATAGTGGTTAACACTAATGAACCACTGACCAACTTATGAACCACTGAGCACAATATAACCGTCACTAAACAATATTGTTACGAAGTTCCACACTTGTTCCGTTATTTCCGTGTAACTGTTTATGGAACGGTGATTGAAGGTAACCGTTACGAGCGTATGGACTTTTCCTGCACTAGGTTGGTATCAAAACAAGGTACGTGCGACTAACTACTTGAAAAACCGATTTAGATGAATCAAACTTATTATGAATCACTTATTCTTCACAATAATTCACTTAAAATAATTAAACTCAATAAAAAATGCTATACTCACTATTAATTATTATTATTAGTATTGCTCGTTGGTCCGTCCTATTTTGCACAGACAAAATATGTCTATAAACAGTTACATTGATGGACTCTAAATATAATCGTAAATTTTAAAATTTAAATTTTAAAAAAAATTTGTAGTCATATGGACTGCCGATAGAAGTGAAAACGATTTAAAAAAAAAATCAAATTATTAAAATATAAACCTTAACACTAAGGCATTAAAGTTTAATTTCGATTGTAGTATATTTATATTTCAGACCTTTTGTCTTCGTAACCACGTGAGCATTTCGCTGTTCACGAGCATGTCGGTCACGCGAATCTACATTTTTACCCCCTACCAAAAAGTGCTCAACGCGGCTAAAGAAGTTTTCACTTAAAAAGTTCAATTCACCCAATTAGATTCAAACTCCTCGCTTTGACAATAAAGTATCGAAACTCTGTTGACGGTGATGATTTATGCCTGTAACTGTTCCAACTGTTTGTCAGCGGTTCCAGCACGCGTGCGGCTCGGGGCAGGCCGCGCTCGCCGCGCTGCGCCACTGCGCCGCGCTCGTGGCGCAGACCCGCGACAGAGACAGGCACGCCCTCGCTACACAGGTAACCCCACTTACAGGTCGTGCGCATGTTTGTGCGCATGTTTGCGCGCGCGGACAACGGACCGTACGAGCACCTCTACCGGACCGCCCCACTGACCGCGCGTCCGCTACCTCATGAGGACCTGTGATCACAGGTAGCGAAGTAGCGATCGGAGCGATGACGACGACGTCGTTACATACGTTTCGTGTAAATTCTCTTTCTATAATCGTTAACGCTTTAGCGAAAGCGATTAAAAACGCTAACCAAAGCGTTATCGATTATATTTAACTTTGCTTGGGGGCTGGCCATTTAACCGACTCCGCGCGCGACCTCGACACTATCCCGGCGTGCGACGGCGACCCTATCGCCCGCAGACGACTAAAATATAACAGCTAAAAGAAATTCACCGGGGTAAAGGTACAATACCTTGCGCCGCGCCAGTTTAAGGAGGCCCTTACCCCCGCTTGGCCCTTACGAGTCTATTGGAGAAGACCTGGGCGGGTCTTCTAGCATGTCCCATGTAACTCAATTAACGGCCTGTCTACCCGTGCGTGTTGCCAGTGATGACCTACGGAACCGAGACATGGTCGCTGACTATGGGCCTGATAAGAAGGCTCAGGGTCACTCAGCGGGCGATGGAAAGGGCTTGGTTGGGAGTGTCCCTACGTGATCAAATCAGAAATGAAGAGATCCGTAGGAGAACCAGAGTCGCCGATATAGCCCGAAGAGTTGCGAAGCTGAAGTGGCAATGGGCGGGGCACACAGTTCGGAGAACTGATGGACGTTGGGGTCCCAAAGTGCTGGAATGGCGACCCCGCACTGGAAGGCGTAGCGTCGGCAGACCCCAAACACGGTGGACGGACGACATCAAGAGAGTCGCAGGGAGTCGCTGGATCCAGGCGGCGCAAGACCGTGGCTTTTGGAAGACCCTACAATGGACCTATGTCCAGCAGTGGACGTCCATCGGTTGACGACGACGACGACGACGACGACCCGTTACCCTTCCTTACCTTTAGATTAATAGAATGGGGCTAAAGATCCTTTAGAAAAATTATAGTGGACTAGTCAATTTTATCCTGATGCAATTGTATTTCAACGCTCGAATTCTATCAACGTTGGCGATATTATGTAAAACTCAGATAAACCCTACTGGATACGGTCTTCTGTGTAAAATACGCCATTGGCACAGCGAAGTATTCGCATGCGGCAGCCAAACGATTAACGCCTTTATGCTGTGTTATAATTGAGTCTATTTTTGTACACAGATAGAGAGAAACCGAGTGTTGGAAGAAGCGTTAGCGGCACTGGCGAGGACGCACCACGCGCTTGAGATGTCAGTGGCGGAAGAACTTACTAAGGTAGCATTTTATTTAGCGAACGTCAAAATTTACACGAAACCAATAACAGCCTCTTGGTATTTTCACAATAAGAAACGATATATTAATTAATTTACAAATGTTGTCAGATATTGTGGTAGATCAGAGAATTGCCTACAATGTATACTAACTAATATTATAAAGAAGAAAGATTTGTTTCTTTGTAATGGATAAACTCAAAATTACTCAACCGATTTTAAAATTTCTTCCATGTATAGAAAGCTACATGATCAGCGAGTAACAGGCTATATTTTATTTTCAAAAAAATTAGAGATTCTTGCGAAAATTGCAATAATGTGAACTAAGTCGGAAAAAATCGTCTCTTTTGAGAGCTTACGTAGCGTGCGCTGCGTTAATAGTTACAGTTACACGAAAACAATGTATGATGGAATTGTTCCTCTCAAAAAGTTCTAAAAAAAGTCCGCGATGGCATATATCTATCTTTTAAGGTTGACTCACAATAACCATTTTTATGATTTTCAAATTTGATCTAAACCAATGCTTTACTTGCGAAGCTGTTTTTACCGACACAATATTAATCCATACCAAAATAAAATGGTTATAAATCTCAAGTATTTAATATAGACCAAATTCACCTTTTACACCATTTAATTTAGACGAATATCTTAGAAGATATCATAGAAATAAAGCAACGCGCAACAGATATAGGCGCGGCTGCAACCTGCTGTGGCAGGAGGTGATAATATCGCAGTGCTAATGTAAGTAAATGTAATGTAAAACCTGGCTACTGGGCCGACTGGCTATTATATGAGAATGCACTATTATGATGATTAGTGCTAACCGTGCGAAGCCGGGGCGGACCGCTAGTTTGGTAAAAATAAGGTTTGAATTAACGCAGTGAATAATACAATATCAGGGTGCAAAAAAGCTAAATAATCACTGAAAACCGTGCAGCTCAAATGAATAGTCTTATTACATTTAAAGTTTTCGTTTTGAAGTTTTAGTAGGCATGCTTTTAATTTAATTCTTTCAACATTTTTTTATTCGTAACTGCTAACTATATTTATTTAAATTAATTGTCGAATATTTATTTGCAGAGCAAAAGAAAAAAGAAAAGCTCGCAATCGAACAACGACTCGAAAGAAAACTTTTACGACGTTTACGAAGGTATGGTCATCTTTTTCTAGTTGTTGACATTTAATATAGGATTTAAAGTCGAATACCATTTATATGGAATCGATCAAGCGCCAGCTGTCAAGCGCCTTGTCATCATCCCTATTGTCATAATAATCATGATGACAAGTGACAATAGGCATGATGACAGTAACCAAGAATCAATGCAATTATGAATTTATCTAATGAAATAGGATTCGTGGATTATAAAAAACGTATTTATTTTTCAATATCGAGTGAGATTGCTATTTATTTTGATAAAATAAAACTATAAAATACAGCAATCTGCCATATTGCATAAAACACAAAGAAGCGAATGACGTCACAGTTGTTTGTTTTCGAGCTTTGAAAATCACACTATTGCTTACTGCACAGTGCACAGTACATTGGTAAAAACAATAGTGACGTCACAACGACGCCATGACACCGCCGAACGTTTTGCCGTGAATTTTAAAATTTAAATGTCAAATGCTAATTTTATCTACTAAACTTTATTTTTCTGCTGAAATAAGATATTTTTTCGAAATAGTAGATACTTCCGAACATAATCTGACTATTTTTCAAAATCAGTCATCATGCCTATTCAATCAAATCAGCAACTCTATTAGCAAACTTAAAAACACGCTTTTAGTATGAAGTTCGTATGAAATACATAATTGAGACGTCATCAAATTTCAACACACTTTTTTCTTTAATCGATAGTTCAAAATAATAATCAAACTTAAAACTAAAGTCCCGACGCGAACCACGAAGAATTTCGTACCATGAACTGTTATTACCTGTCTCTGTCACTCTCGCGTAAATACAACGCGTCTCGTTCTCGATGCAATGCCATTGCGTCTGTGCGAACGAGACGCATTTCGAGACAAATTCTTCGTGGTTCGCGTCCGGACTTTACCAGTCTTGTGAATTTAATGTCTTTTGGAAACCTTAAAATTAATAATCAGTAAGAAATAATTTATGTTTGACAAATCATCATCCCCATTCCATACAAATCGTTGCTGACGCGATTGAATGGGAAGAAAACCTCCCACTAGACACGCCGATCAACGGTTTAGAATCCGGTTTTGCGTATAGATTCAGACGACGACACGCTGGTGACGGCGGGCCTGTCCAGCCCGCTGGGCGCGCTCAGCCCGTGGGGCAGCAGCCCCGACCTGTCGAGGCGGACCCCTATCGGCAGTGTGTACGGCGATGGTAAGACTACCCACTAGACACGCTGGTGACGGCGGGTCTGTCCAGCCCGCTGGGCGCGCTCAACCCGTGGGGCAGCAGCCCCGACCTGTCGAGGCGGACCCCTATCGGCAGTGTGTACGGCGATGGTAAGACTACCCACTAGACACGCTGGTGACGGCGGGTCTGTCCAGCCCGCTGGGCGCGCTCAGCCCGTGGGGCAGCAGCCCCGACCTGTCGAGGCGGACCCCTATCGGCAGTGTGTACGGCGATGGTAAGACTACCCACTAGACACGCTGGTGACGGCGGGTCTGTCCAGCCCGCTGGGCGCGCTCAGCCCGTGGGGCAGCAGCCCCGACCTGTCGAGGCGGACCCCTATCGGCAGTGTGTACGGCGATGGTAAGACTACCCACTAGACACGCTGGTGACGGCGGGTCTGTCCAGCCCGCTGGGCGCGCTCAGCCCGTGGGGCAGCAGCCCCGACCTGTCGAGGCGGACCCCTATTGGCAGTGTGTACGGCGATGGTAAGACTACCCACTAGACACGCTGGTGACGGCGGGTCTGTCCAGCCCGCTGGGCGCGCTCAGCCCGTGGGGCAGCAGCCCCGACCTGTCGAGGCGGACCCCTATCGGCAGTGTGTACGGCGATGGTAAGACTACCCACTATAGACACGCAGGTCAACGGCTTTGAAGGCGGTTTAGCCTATGTCCTTCCCCGTGATACAATCTACCCCTGTACCAAATTTCATCAAAACGGTTGAGCAGATGGGCCGTGAAAGCATAGCAGACAGACAGACACACTTTCGTATTTATAATATTAGTATGGATATAAAATAAAATATTAAAATAAATTCAAAAATATAACCCATAATCATATCAATATAACAGGTGAAAGGACCCCAACGAACGAAGACCGCGAGGAGTTCGACCGTCGCTTGTCCATGGCATCGTTCTCATCCGGGTCCCCTCGGTCCCTACACACGGCGCTGAGCCCCGCCAGCTCCCGGGGCACCCTGGTCTCCCAGGGGGGGCATGTGTATAGAAACGCGAGGCCCTACAAAAAGAACATCAAACCCAGGTAAGAGATCTGCCACCCCTAGCCAATTTACATACGTTTCGTATCTACTCTCTTTCTATAATCGTTAACGCTTTACGTCTATACCGCAGAGTGAAAAAAAAAAGTTTTTTCGATTCCCGCGGGAACTCTTTAATTTTCCGGGATAAAAAGTAGCCTATGTGTCATTCCAGACTATAATCTATCTCTGTGCCAAATTTCATCCAGATCCGTTCAGCCGTTGGGGCATCATCATGCTTAGTAAAAAAGCAATTATAAGGTCTAGGTTGGAACGCGCTTGCCTTGAAGGTTCTTAGATTATATATTGTGGAAGGAAACACTTGCGCCGGTGCGTATTCCACACCTTAACGATTCGTATCAGAAACGTAGAGCAAAACAGATTGGACGTCAACGACATAAAGATGCCAACACTGTCGGCTCGCTGTTTTGTGGTAGAAAGGTGAAGAAGGAATGAGGTTGTGAAGATCCTGAGCAGACTCGCCAAGAAGTCTTAAATCATTAATAAACAAGCTTTTATCGTCTTTTATCGTCGTTATTTTTAGTTTTAGTGGTCTTCTCAGCAAACCATTTTAATTGCTACCCATTTCATGGGGGTGCATAAAAATAAATAGTCCGCCATGTTTGATTTAGAATGACGTCACTTAGTTCACCATGCATTGTCTTCCAAACCAAACGTGTGTGCAAAATTTCAGCTCAATCGGTTGGGGATAACTGTTTTAAAATTCAATTGCAAGATTTGACCTAAACAAACCTACAAACATTGGAAGTTAATTAAAAGCTTGTAAAAAACCGATAAGCAGACGACATTGCGTCGGTGCTGTAATCTGAGCAGTTTCGTCTGCATAAAACGTGATTGATCTCCAATGGATCTTCGTTAACACGTACGCAAGGGCATTCCAAACCTTAGGTTATTTAGTACTAGCTGATGCCCGCGACTTCGTACGCGTGGATCGAGGTTTTGTGGTTCCCGCGGGTACTCTTTAATTTTCCGGGATTAAAAGTAGCCTATGTGTTATTCCAGACTATAGTCTATCTCTGTGCCAAATTTCAGCCAGATCCGTTAAGCTGTTGGGGCGTGATTGTGTAACAAATATCCATATATCCATACATCCATCCAAACTTTCGCATTTATAATATTACTAGCTAATGCCTGCGACTTCGTCCGCGTGGATTGAGGTTTTTCGGTTTCCGCGGGAACTCTTTAATTTTCCGGCATAAAAAGTAGCCTATGTGTTATTCCAGACTATAATCTACCTCTGTGCCAAATTTCATCCAGAGCCGTTCAGCCGTTCGGGCGTGATTGAGTAACAAACATCCATACATACATACATACATCCATCCATCCAAACTTTGGCATTTATAATATTTATTTGATATTTGAATGATAAGTAAGATAAGAAGTAAGAAGTAAGATAGATGAGATACGTTTAGCAAAAACTTTTAGAGTGAGTAAATTAAATCGAACACGTAAGGATAAGATTTCTGTGAACTACGCGGCGAGTTTAATCTATTATTGAGGCGAATTCTTTTGTAGACCATCACTTAATCATAGGTATTATGAGGTCCAAAAGCTTTTAATCTCTTTAATTAGGATACAAAATTAAACTAAATCTCATAATTAAAGTGACAGCTTTATTTATATTGTTATCCCTTTCAGAATATTCCCTGTGAAAATGGGCAGCAATAGATTTTAGAGATTGTGTTAAACAGAATTGGCCACAATGTATGAATTCCTTGCATTTTGCAAAACGAACTCGTTTCTATTCAGATTAAAATTGGCAACAGCAACTGTTTAGAAGTTGTATTACGTCAATGTTTTCTATTGTTATGTTTTATTTTATAATTGGTTTTTATTCTTATTTTTTAACCTGTTTTATTCTTTTGTTTCAGTTCGAAATGGTCGCTTTGACTTTGGTTATCATGATTAATTATTATAATAAGTTGAAAATTGACTAAAACTTGCATAATTTACAAAAGCACAATAATATTTCTGATTCTTATGATTAATCTGTGATATCAATTGGCTGTAAGGTTTTTGAAGATATTATAAATATTTTAAGTTTATAAATTTAATAAATTTTAAGTTTTTGACATGTAATATTTGGTTATTATGATTACTTTTGATTTATGCAAAAGTGCTGTATTAGTAATAGTTGTGAATGTAATGAGTACAAAATTTGCATTTAAGAACATTCCTAATTTACTGAAGAAATGCAACAAATATTATGTTATAATTTAAGAACATAATAACGTTATTAAAGTTGGTAATTAAAGTTGGCTGTCATGCTCACCCTAACCTAACCGAATGTCATACATTGTATGACAAACACTGAGAATGTATGGAATGTACATACACTGAGAGGAATTTTCTTCTGATTATCCCCGTGAAAAGCGTTTTCTTTTTAAAATGGAGGAATTTATCTTTGTCAATTTCTGTTCGAATTTCTGTTTTTTCTGATTCCGTCATGATGAGATGTCCGTAAAGAAAAAGCGCTCCCTTTTCAGAAAGATTGTTTTTTGAACGGGGAAAATGACAAAGAAATTTCTCTTAGTTGTTTCTTTCGTTGGAAAGTATTATGACATCGTGTTTGTTAGTGAAAGCTATAAATAAATAAATAAATAAAATAAAGACTTTATTTCCAACAATTTTTAAGTTACGTAACACAATATTTTAAGTACAAGCAATATTACAATTAATACGTACCTAATATTTTTTTTTATCAATTCTATCAATGGGAAGGCACACTGCCAATTTATCCCGCTAGGTGACGCATCGTCGCTGGTGTTGTTTACCTGTCAAACACCATACCTATATTTTTTACGCGATAGTTTCATTTTCTTAGAATAATTCATTTTTATGCCTAAATGTTGTGCATTCCGTTTTCCTGCTGATGAGGAATGAAGAAGACTATGGTACAAAGCCTTGCGCCAATAAAATTGGAAACCCAGTTCATCGGCTAGGTTATGTAGCGCTCAATTTAGACCTGCCGATTATTATGGCAAGAGCACACACTGGTTTTTTTCCCAGATTCAGTTAAAATAGGACGCCTAATTACCTCAATTATGTACGCAAATGAACCTGACAGTTACCAGCGAGGGTGGCGCCATCTGAGATTAGCTTTGCCTGTGCCTCCCCATTACTATGTAATATATTCATTTGGAAACAAACCTTCGGGCCTAGCACCAAAGTTTGATAACTAAAACGTGATAGCAATTGTCTTCTATTGGCTGTGAGCCTGTGACACACTCACTATTGGATCTATTGGCTAGAATGCACGGTTGCAACAAGAATACAGTCCCACAAACTTAACTGTCCCGGTGGCCAAAATTGGAACTAATAAGTTTTTTTAAAAATAATATTAGCAACTTCATGGATGTAGGAATGATGCTAACAGACAAAAATTGAATAAGATATCAGTACTTAGTTTTTATTTTAGTACGGGACCCAGAGAGCAACTTTAAATGTGATACCAGATCATAGAGGTAGTATAGCGACGCTTAATGTTTTTATCGCCCAAGGGTGGTAAAAGTCTAGTTGTCTTAGTTAATACACCACTTTAGGAGCGAAGGTATTGTAAAGGAAGTTGGAGTTCGACTCTATCTTATTGAAGGTGAGAAGTAAGCTGTGAAAAGGAACCACAAAGGTATCAACAGTATGGAAAGACAGTGACAGAAAATATAGCAGTAGCATATTTATGTTATTGCGACGCGACTTGCGTTGTTCTCATTCCGGCATTCGCAAAAATAAATGCTTTGAACTGTACCTTAATAAAATCTACATGGCAAAGATCGAACTTAAGCTGGGTACTTATAGCAGAGAAAGGCGATTATCATCATTGCGGGAATCGCAATTGTTCCAATTGGCTGAAATCATGGTACAGTCCCACAAACTTATCTGGTCCGGTGGCCAAAATTGGAACTAATTTTTATGCCTGTTAAGTTTTTTTTTTTTAATAGATACTAGCGACGCTGTCACCGGGTCAGATAAGTTTATGGGACGATACAATCTTCTCAGGACGATCATTCATTGTCATACACCGAAGTAACTTTGGTACTTAATTCGAAAATCAAATCACTTCATCAGTCGCGACCGCTCCGAGTGGTCCGTACTCGCAGCGAGCAATATTCACGCTCCTTACCATTTTGCAGTGGTAACTTCGCTTAAGAGTGAGCAGCTACAGCAACGATTAAATGCTCGAACTGCCCGTGTAGTGCCACCCTTAGATGCACACTTATGTTGTACCAAAATACCATAAATACAGCCATTGCGATTACCACAACTTTCATGCTAGGCCTGTAATAATCTAAACCGATGTTATTTAGATGTCACAACTTTCATGCTAGGCCTATAATAATCTAAACCGGGCTATTTAGATGTACCTACCCGAATATAATTAATAAAATTGAATATTTTATTGACTAAGTTTGTGATGAACCCTACGTTAAGAATTTATTTTAGTATTATGTTGTTCGTGATTATAAATTTGATTTGGAAATACAGATTATGTTAAAGATTTAATTTTTATTTTTATTTTAATAATCCTTTTAAGTTGTAAATACAAAGATTATAGCTGTGCGGGTTTTCTCCGGTTGGCCTGTAACAAAAGGGGGTTCGGGCCTCGAGGCATGACTTCCTTACATTGGTGGTGGGGCGCGGGGTAACTCAGTTGGTACCCCCCTCCTTTTAGCCTTTCAGTGTAACTTTTTGATGTACAGAAAATTGAAATACTTACTTATAATCTGGTTGTTGTATCTGTCACCGTAAAATTTTAAAAACCGTTAGATAATAATAATCTATCTCGCGAGATTGCAAACTGTCGAAAGATATATTTATTGTATTTACGTTTTCTTGTCTCTTTCTTGTAGGTTAGGTTATAGTCAGACATAAATATTCAGGTTCTATCGGGTTAATATACCTATACCTAATAGATTATAATCGACCGAAAAATAATGCGTTAAATTGTAAGCAGTATGTTAGAGTTCACAATCTTTCGACAGTTTACAATTTCGCGAGGTATATTATAATCTAACGGTATTTACAATTTTACGCTATCATATCGATATTACAATTTAGATTAAACCTCTCATACGTAAAGCCTTACGTGTTGGATTACGACCCCGCGCGAGCTTAAAGTCCGGGCTTTGTCCCCAGAGAGTACACACAATTCGTAGGTAGGTTAATGACTCACACCACACAAAAGTGGCAACCGAAAAATCATTTTAATTCTGAGATTGTACGATAATTCCACAGAGATAGTCACTTCATAAAACTGACAGAGTGAACTATTGTCTAGGGATTATACACACGAACATACCTGCGACATTTTATGCGAATTTTCACCGGTGTTATTGTGAAACGTCGCACTGACATAGTGGCAGTGGGTGAGGGGGAAGGTAAGGACTGCCGCACATTTCCTACTAGGGCTATATAAATACTTTTAAGCAAATAATACCTAAAGAAATTCACCTTCTTGAAAGAGCAATCTTTGACTCAACTCATAACTTGAGTGTTCGATGATGATTGTGTAATGCTTGACTACATGTGCCTTTTTTATTGGTAACGGTCTCAAAATACCCTACTTCTAGGGGGATAATGTGAGAACTGTATCCACTAAAAGGCCATCGGTAGCCATTCAATATCTCACGGTGTCTCTGGTACAACCTTGTACCTACTCTTGAACATACTTCAAGACTTCAACGAAAAAGAATACCTAAAGCGTTTAAATGAAGCAATCTTATTACGGATGAATTTAAATGGATTGACGCATCGTATTTATCAGATACTCGTATTTATGAACGTCTAGACAAATATGTTGACTAAGGGTAAAAAAATACCTTCATATTATTATTTCGATCAAACAAACCCAAATAGAATTCGATTCTAAGGATCCTAATTATCATGCGAGCATCTTCATTAGTCATAATATTACCAAAAGTAGGGAATGTACAAGGGGCCTTACATCGGCCCCACGTTGGGCGCCACATTAAATTAGTTCTAGGGGGTGGGGGAAGGCGACGTCGAGTCTCTCCCGTCCGCAGACAGTTGCGCCGCAGCTTTCGCCGCCGACACACGTCTCTGCGGTGCGCGCGTATTCCAAACATTCCACACATGCCAGTCCGATCGTGAGTGTCCATCTGGTTACGTAATTGGACTATTTAGATCATTGCCTTGTTTGTTATTTATCTGATTTGATATTTATGTGATTATTTATTTACTTATTTTTATTTTAAAAGCGTTTTATAGGTTCTTATGACCTATGTACGTTAATGTATAATTTTAGTACAGTATCCTATGTAGGCAATTTGTTTCTTCCCATCCGAATAAAATTAGTTTTCATCCTATGAAATATATGGCATCTCATGTAGTTCGCCTGCGTTTTAGCAAAAGAATATTTGTTTTTTTGTACTTATCTGATAATTGTCAAGAGTTATATTGTTGTAATGACTTTTTTTCTAGAATATACTGAAAGTAAATCGCGTCTCCACAAAGTACCTAATTAATTAGTGCTTCACAGCCCAAGAGGGTAACTTTTGCTTCCTTGCCCTGATTAGGCAGGTAGCTCTCCCCCCGCGCAAAGCATTTATCTTGGTGCAGAGTTGCCTAATCCCAGTTGATTAATGAGAGGACTTCGCTCTACTTTTAGAGCAAAGTCCTCTCATTGATCAACTTTTTTTTAGGTTTTTTTTCATGCTAAAGAGAAATGGTACTCTTTTGGAATACCTGCCTAGATATAAGATGCCTATCTGGCTTTCACACAAACTCCTTATATATCTATCACACAAACTCCTTTTATATGATCAGTGTATTGGAATTTAAGAAAGATTCCCATTCAAAAATGCTCTTACCAAGCCAGAAGCATCTTAGAATTCAAGTGGCTCTTACAGGTTATTATATTTAAAATTAACAAATTTTTAACGAAATTATGACCATGACTTCGTCCGCGTGAATGTTTTTTTTTTTTTTAGGAAGTCCTGAAGGAAACTATTTTTAGTGTATGACAAGTACCTAGCCTATGTTACTCTCCAGGTCCTTAACTAGTTAGATATTTACCTACCCAATAATCAAATGGATCCGCTGCTTTGTTGCAACGTGTTTGTTTGCCACCATGCGTGACGCCATAGCTTATTTTTTATGCTGGGAAATCAAAGCTATTATAGCAAAGCTATGTATGCTATTATTTAGCTAGTCGATTTAGTAACGCCAAAGGTTGTTTAACTGTACGCTCGGTTACATTAAAAACAAAGGGGTTTGAATATTTTGACCTGTCAACCCTTCCGCCATTTTTATTTCTTTCGCCAAATAGCCGTTACGCATAAAACCTGTCTAAATCAATTGCTGGCATGAACTCAAGCTACTAATTACTATATGAGAAGAAATCTTCTAAAGCGTCAGGTTTCCGAGTTATAATCTACTCTGATGGTACCAGCAGTAGGTACAGGTTTGATAGCTTTTATCTTGAAACCCTGATGCTTTAGAAGATTTTGTCTCATGTTATAATACTTGCTTGTATTGATGCCAGCTATTAATTAATACTTAAAGGATTTTTGAGTGGCCGTTGTATCGAAAAAAAAATATTAAATGGCGGAACGGTTGGTCCATACAAAAATATCCTAACCCCTTCGTATTTTTAGGCACGAGCCCGAGTAGAGCTTAGTATTCTGTTGTAAAGCTTCGGAAAAACGACCGGTACATAGCCCGGAACATTTTGCCATGACCTGAAAACATCGTACGTGCCTTGAATCGTTATACATTTGGACATTATGTACCTCAGGGTCGTTCATTAAATACGTTAGATATATTATATCTAGGTTTAGACATCCGGGGATTTATGTAGGTAATGTATCTATCGCAGTCATCTGGTTTAATTTGCTATTTGATTGAATGACTAGCGCGTTCATTGAATGACAACATTCAATTGAATGACTGCCGAACGTCTTGTCACTCAACGTCCAACTAGTTAGCGTATTGTAACATAGCCCTTTGAACAGAGCGAACGTAAAATCAGTCAGGTGATTGAAATTTAGTTTTCTTGTCTCTTTCTTGTAGGTTAGGTTAGGGTTCTACATAAATAATCGGTTTTATCGGGTTAATATACCTTACAGATTACAATAACCAAACATTACAAAGTCGGCTATATCCCATTCAACGACTATGCTAGATGACGTTCAGTCAAGACGTTGAACGTTACATTAAACAACTTGACGAGTTGTCCTTTAGTCATTCAATTGAATGTTGTCATTCAATGAACGCGCTAGTCATTCAATCAAATAGCAGATTAAACCAGATGACTGCGACATATATATGGTTTAAAAGTTCGGTAAACTTGGCCGAACGTGAATTTAAATAGAGCATTGTAGGATTTATACATTTAGTTAAGTACTATTTAATTCAATTAATAATTATTATGTACCGAGTATTAAAAAGAAACACTAGTTATCCACTTAATTATACTTTAATTTAGCAATTCACACAAACACGGTGGTTGCCGCCGTTTTCACAGCGATCTATCTGGATCTATCTTAGTCTAGTGATGCCAGCTCTACCACAGAGTCAACCACCGTATAGGCAGTGATGCCATGAACAATTCGCTTTAATTTTCAACCGACTTCAAAAAAAGGAGGAGGTTCTCAATTCGACTGTATTTTTTTTTAAAATGTTTGTGACCTCAGAACTTTTAACTGGGTGGACCGATTTGGATGATTTTTTTTGAAAGGGCATAACTTCCCATGTGGTCCCATATTTTTATCGAAATCGGTCGAGCGGTTTTTAAAATATCAACAATAAAATAATTAAGTAGGTACTTTGTATAGCGTGTGCTTGTTGTTGTAAAGTTGGCGCGGGAGTTTGAAGTCGGTTGTTTAAAAAGAATTTTTTATATTAAATTATTCTCTCTAACACTAGTTAGACATGCCCGAGACTTCGTCGGCGTGGATTAGGGATGTTGATTCCAGTGGGAACTAAGTATTTAATTTTGTGAAACGTAGCCTTTGTGTTAATCCGTTTGTAAGCTATCTCCATTTCTAATTTCAGCCAAATCTTTTCAATCTATGTTGCGTGAAGGATTAACCAACTTACAAACTTATAATTTATCTACATTTATAATATTATTAGCTGATGCCCGCGACTCCGTCCGCGTGGAGGTATGAAAAATAGATAGTAGCCGATTCTCAGACCTACTCAATATGCTCACAAAATTTCATGAGAATCGGTCAAGCCGTTTCGGCGGAGTATGGGAACGAAAATTGTGACACGAGAATTTTTTATATAAGAAGTATTGATTAATGTAATGTATACCTAGTAGGTATTACCTACCAAAGTACTAACACTTCTGTAGGCTCCTAAGTGACTAAAGCCAATATTAGGTATACCTTTTTTGCTACGAAACGACACACAGGTAGGTACCTACTGCTAAATTTTCCCATATTATATTACCTACCTAAAAGCTTTTTATCGTCCCTCACGATCTCACAATGGCCGCCTGAGAGAGGTTGGCAATCTTTCTACTTACCTACACCTACAAAGCTAACTCTATATTCGGTATATGTACTTATTTAATCCTCAGGCCCTACCTGAAGTTAGTTTTTGTAATTCCAGCAGGCTTGGGCGGTTTGGCACAGTAATGGAAAATTGATAGACTCGTATTTTCAAATTTTGTGACTTTTAATTTCGCTAGATACCTAGTTACCTACCTCCTACTTACATTTAAATGCAAGAAGGTAGGTACCTACGCAGTACGTTCATAAATCCTCTTCTTCTTTATGAAATACTGAATGGGGTACCTAACTACCTCCTAACTACCTAGGTATAGCGGAAGCTCCCACCACCACCAGCACTACAGCCCATTAACGTCCCACTGCTGGGCACAGGCCTCCACTCTCATAGGAGAGAGGGAATTAGAGCTTAGACCCACCACGCTGCTCCAATGCGGGTTGGCGGGCTTTAACGACTATAATCATGTTAGTGATAATAACCGGGACCTCTCCGAGGCACGGGGGTGAAACACCGCCAACTTCCTAACTCCGGGCTAGTGCTGAGAATTTCTAGTCAGAAAAACCCAACACTTATTATGGCCCGACCCGGGACTCGGGCCCGGGACCATCGGGAAGCGGAAGCTCCACCAGCCCCAAAACCCACACTGTAATATATATAAAAAAAAAATAACAAACAAACTGCGATAAATATAATAAACAAAACTTAGTGGCTAACCTAGATGAAGAAAAAAAAACTACCTAGGCATAAACTCTCTCAATATAAATCTCTCTTTACTCTCTCTATAAAGCTAAAGGTCATATAAGGTCAAGAACTAAGATTGATTATCGCCGAAACTTCATCTGAATTCAAAAGCGTAGGTGTAGTGTAGAGCCTTAGGGAGGTGGGTGCAATTTGTTTTAGGACAAAACCCACGCAGGCCCGCCGCAAATTTGAAAGGCAATATTATTCGGAAACGCTTTTGTTATTTTATTAGGACGAACTAAGTATTATTTGGATAAATAGGAAGGAACAGGCATACCAATTTTACGAGTAGGTACCTCTAAATTATGCCGATGTGATGTACGAGGATTTTCCGGGATAAAAAGTAGCCTATGTGACCGATGTCCTTCCTCGGCGTGCAAAATCAGTTGAAAAGATGGGTTGTTAAACAGACAGACACACTATCGCATTTATAATATTTATAGTATGTATTGATAGACGATGCCCGGATGATAGATTGGCTCGGAAAATCAGTTGAATGCAGAGTTAAGGTATATGTGTCACAATACATTTACTCTGCATTCAACTCGAGCGCGAACTATACTTACCTGTGGCTGTGTCACTATGGTATTACTGTCATCTCAAGAAAATAAATGAATATCGGCCGGTTTCTGAATTGAGAATTTCATGTTGAGTCTGTCTCAAAGACTAAGTACTTAAGGACTAATTAAGCAAGTTTTTGTTTCTGAATTGATATTGTGTAAGGTTTGAGAGTTGGAGCTTGCTGTTTTTGCTTGAATGCTTAATTCAGAAATCGTCCCTATATCAATTCAGAAACAAAAATTTGCTTAATTGTAGTCCTTAAGTAGTCTTTGAGACAGACTCAACATGAAATTCTCAATTCAGAAACCGGCCGTATAAATACCTATATCTTTTTATCTACTACAATATAGCCCTTGACTGCGATCACACCTGTTGGTAAGTGTTGATGTGGTCTAGTTGGTAGGGCTAGCGAGCTAACCTGTTAGGCATATATGACAGTTAAGCTAAACCCATACCCCTAATCAGTTTCTACACGGCTTCGCACCGGAACGCTAAATTGCTTAGCGGGACGTCTTTGCCGGTAGGATGGTAACTAGCCACGGCCAAATCCTCCCACCAGACCAGACCAGAGATAATTCAGAGATAATTCAGAAATTACAAATTCTCAAATTGACCCCGCCGGGGAACCCGGGGACCTCCCACGTTAAGGCAACAGCCAACTGCAGCGCTCAACACTGCACCAGGGAGGTCGTCAATTAATGTAGGTACATTACACCTATAATAAACCTAGCAAAATATACTTTGTTAGGTTTAGTATAGTTGCCATAGCAACATGTCAAATACCAAAATAACTAGTGAATCACGACAAAAACCCCGTATTATCTGCATTTCCATTGCACAACTAGGTAGTTAAGTACCTACAACGATCTTTTATACATACCTAACTGGTAGTTAGAAACATTATAGAGTAAGTAGGTAAATGTTAATGCAATAAATAATACAAGTGAATATAATTAAAATTACTAAAAATATAATTAATTGCTCTGCCGTAGACACAAATACATACACGAACCCTGAAAACTAACACTCTTTTTTTGGGCAGTCGATGTAATAAAAAATCCCCCTCGAATGGAAGTACGGCTACCACTGCTAGGTACTACGTAACGATACCACAGCATTGGAATCTTATTCACATTTTTATAAAGTGATATATTTTTGTGAATCACTGAATATTGAACGATTGATGTTATATATTTTTGGAATCTACTCATCATTTTCTAGATGATGATTATAGAGTTGATATTATTTTCGATTTTTTTTTAACTGTAGTCCATGGTCCCCTGAAAACAATATACTCCTTTTTTCAGGCAGTCGTATAATAATAATTATTCATACGTCTGAAAGGGTGCATTCCATTAGGTACTCTTGAACTTTGCAGCAACAACTTAAATATTTACCTACACACTCGCTGCGGATTCTGTTCAATAGTGAATATATTGCGAGGCCAGTAACTTGTGCAACGTTCTACAAAATGGAGATGATTAAATGAGATATGAATTTATTCATTACTAGCTGATGCCCGCGACTTCGTCCGCGTATAATAAGTTTTTTTAATTCCCACAGGAGCTCCTTAATTTTCCGGAATAAAAAGTAGCTTATGCCACTCTCCAAGTCCTCAACTATGTCTATACCCATGCCAAAAATCACGTTGATCCGTTGCTCTGTTGCGGCGTGATTGAAGGACAAACCAACAAACAAACACACTTTCGCAATTATTATGTTAGTATGGTAACTAAAATTAAACATTAGACACTGGTGTCAAGTTGTCTATGTCTGTACTTTATGGTTGCAGGTTGGTCAACCATAATTTTACTTTCTACTTTCATTTCCTTGTTATTAATTAAGTACAGGTTGCCAAACTATGTATATACATCTTTATAACTACCTACCTACTTACATAGTATTCCCTAGAAGATTTTCACTTAGTTCGTTTATCAAGTTGGTATTTAGTCCATTAACTTGGACGAACTGCAAGCACTTTATGCCAATTAGTAGTTATTTAAACATTGCGGGCCTCCTACTGACTCACTAATTAAACTGTAACTAAGTCATTGGGGTGACTCATTTGGCAACGTAGACTATTAGAAAGACACACAAGTAAGTTAACTTGATATGTTGTTAAGGTATATAAGAACTAAGGAATACCTATATTCCTCTGCAACCAAATGCTGGAATTGTTTGCCACAGCCAATGCTGTTAATGCAATTAATTTAGCAATTCGAAAATATACTCTGTAGCATCTGCTCACTACTCTGCTTTGCTGTTCTGCTATCGTAAATGGGCGTAAGAGCTTAATTTTTTTTATTTTTTCTTAATTTAATTTCTTACAAGATAACGCATTCCTTGTATAACCCTCCCCTTTATTTGCCACTTTCACAAATTTTCACACTACCCGCAGTTTCATATGAAGACGATGGGAACTAAACACTACTAAACTAACAGTGCTTACAAAAGAGCTTAGTACATAACAGAGTTGGATATTTGGTGTTGCTTGTGACTCGTGTGTGTGCTTGCAAAACGTGAAGGAGCTAGGTGTCGCGCGCGGTCGGCGACGGATGCTGTGCTGGGTGTAAGATGGACAATGACCAACGCCTCTACAAATATCGGTGAGTATGATTTGCGTACAATTCCAGCAGTGTGCGGCTCAAATGTTTCTCTCGGTGGACTCCCATAAGCAAAGTTCGCAGGGTTTTTCTAGAGCATACTCGAGATGAAAATGTTCGTGTAAACCGAAATGGTATAATTCGAACACATTTTTTTTTCGATCGTGGTGTCTTGATCCAGTCGATTCCGTCGACCCCTGTAAATGTCGTGGTCTAATCTGGTTTTGTTTCCCAGCTCCTCCTCGTGTTGCACTGTGCACACGATTTTGGTCCAGTTACTCGCTAGCTATTGTATGCGGTGGGAATCGCACGGTATGCACTATGCGGTATGGGTGTGCGGTGGGAATCCCACTCCACTCGCGGTGGGAACCCCTCTTACCGTGTTGCTTAAGAACTCTAAACTAACTTTAAGTAGTAAATCAATCAGTTTGACTTCTATAACTCTAGCCATGGCAGACATTAATCTTACGCGTGTCACGATAGTTTACTTGAAAAGTTAGACTAGAGCTGAAACTCTATCTAGGCTAAGTAAACAGTTAACTAACTAGTCACCTATATCTTCATCAGAACGGAACCTACCCCAATGTATGTTGAGTAAACCCTCAAACATGTAGATGTAGGTAATTACACCCCCTTAGAACGGCAATGTGTCACGTGATCTATTCCCCCCTCCCCTTCCCCCTTTTTGTAGAGGAGGGAAGGCAGGCAATACTTATTAAATGGAGTCTGTACGTAGGAAATTGATTATGATCGAGGCTGTATCAAGTTGCCAACATGTTGCTTCCATTTTGGGTAAAGGCTTTTCCCTTTTCTTACATAACTTAATTAGTTAAGTATTTTGCTCTTGTTCCAAAACGTACATGGCCTCTTCTAAGTTTGGCCTGCTAGAGATCGTCTGATCTAAAAATGAACGCGCCTCACTAAACGTTTCGTTCAAAAACTTTGATTTTCCAGTCTATCCGGGTAAATTCCTATTTTCGTTTCCGAGATGCTGCAAGTTCGCTCTTTAGGTATAGGTATACCTACTGCCTGAAAATGAGAAAAAAAAGAAATAAATAATTCATTACTATGAAATATGAATATGTGAAATTGAGATGTTTGTTGATGAATCAGAACGCCGCAACATATCTAGTCAGACAACCCTGACGTACAAAAATTTTTACAAGTTTTCACAATTATTTCAAAACATTAAATGCCTAGTGAGTTTTAGCATTTGAGTTATAGGTAGAGCAGATCATTTAAATTTAGGTATTTAATCTATCAATAGAGTACCTACCTAGGTAAGTCTAAAGCTCGTCCCGTTTTAACAAGACAGTTCGAAACCCTGTAGGTATTACACAGAGCGAGGAGTGTGTAATGCGAGAACAGTGCCGGGAGACGTCCTTGTAGGTATTATGTTTACGAAAGGACCTCGATAATGATCGCTCCGGGACTCGGAGTATTGATCCCGGCTCGGCCGCCGGCTGCCTGCGTCCTTAGTCTAAGTTTTTACATGGCAAATCCGATTGAACGTAATCGAGCGTTCGATCACATTAGCGTCAAAGTAAAATGATTTAGAGCTAAATTTCGTGTATGCAGCCAGCGCTCCAAACGGTAACGTTTCAAACTAAAATCGGCTCTTTTGAATTTGTGATTTTAAATGAAGAGCTTTTCGGTCCATTTTACTTTGACGCCAGTGAAATCGAACGCTCGATTACGACTAATCGAATTTTCAATGATAAAACGGAGTCTTAGCATACTGCTCCGTTTTCACCCATAATGTATCTATAAGCGTGGGGCCAGACGAGTTATTTTCAGTCGCCTAGTTATGGTTCAACAGAAATTCTGCTGACCTGACAGACGGACGGACGGAAAATCCGTACACAACACGCACATTCAGTAAAAAACGATCCTCTCTTGGATTCTGGAGAAGATCACTTTTAGTGATAAGACCGCCCTTGCGCACTTTGTATCTATACTTGCTTACGTTATATCTTTTTCTGTTTATTTTACTATATATCTGTTTGTGTGGCATTAAAAAATATCTATCTTCTATCTCTCTCACCTCATCCCGCTACCCGACCGAAATTAGGTCGTATTTAAGCGAATTAGTCGTGAGTCGAACTCTTTCTGAATCTTCGTGAGGCAGTTTGAGAGTTTTATATTATGAAGCAGGATGTAGCAAAAAAATTCGCGACCGAAATAACGTTAAAAAAATTACGCTCGTCTGGCCTCATCCTAATACACACTTAGGCTGGGCTATTCAACTTCTGACTCGTAGCTTGTCTGTTTCAACGATTAAGGGTAAGTAACCGTAACATAACTTTTACTGCTATAATATAGTCATGTAACTGGACCCAAGTTACAAGCTTTAGTGTTCAGCCGTCAGCTAGTTACCTATAACTACAGCAAATAATTTTATTGCTGGCAACAATAGGTGTTTGTATGCAAACAGCTTGGGTACTCGTACAGCTGTTATTTTTAGATACTAGTATCTACCTAGGTACCTACGATATATTTATTCCAATCTACCTTCATTTCGAATTAAACGTAAAACGCCCTTTATAATGAGTAAGTAGGTAGAGCATAACGACTTATTTAATATCGTACCACAGAATAATATAATAGTACTGACGTAACGTAGACCATGAAATTCTACTTAGGTACAGGTGTAGAATGATGCGTAGGTAGAGGTACTTTATAATAAAATGTTGAATTTGAGTCTGTAATTTCTAACTGAAACAGAAATGTGCACACATATTCCCATGAATTCGCACATTTAGATGGATATTTTCACTTGTGGCATAAACTAAATATTAATAGCTAGGTACCTATTTGCCTTGTTAACTTACCTATATCAGAAGGCATTGTTCGTCTAAATTGAATCTGGTGTCGTCTTGTTGGGCGCTTCCGCCTTCAACCGTGGTTGTTAATTGTTATCTTCGTACCAGAACGTTAAATCGCTTGGCGGCACGTCTGTCCCTGTAGGGTGGTTTAACTAGCCACGGCCAAAGCCTCGCAGACCATGCCGGGGATCGAATCCGGGACCTCTCACTAACACTTAGACCACAAAGCTTGCCAGTGACACGTCACTGTAAATACCAAAACAGAGAGACGGGAGGTTTTCAAAAAGAGGTCGTTACTCGTAATACAGCCGTAGACATAATAATAATAATGTCCTTCTGACCGAATTTCGGCCACGGCGGCCAATCTCCTGAGAGATTAGCCATCTGCGCGGGAGATATTATAGTGCTCAAGTGTGTGCGCATACACAGGTGCATTCTCTGTTCCTTCTACTCTCATAGCCCGATGGGACAGAAAATCCGACACGACCGGTGAGAGATCAGGCGCAGGACCGACGGTTTAACGTGCTCTCCGAGGCACGGGGGTGAAACACCGCCAAATTCCTAACTCCGGGCTAGTACTGAGAATTTCTTGTCAGAAAAATCCAATACTTGTTGTGACCCGACCCGGGACTCGAACCCGGGACCTCGTCGGCCGCAGTCGAACATGCTAACCACTAGACCAACGAGGCAGTCAAGACATATTTTTTGCTGTCTACTTTGAAATTCCTTCCATTTATCTCGCGCCTCGTGTATCATTTAGCGGTAATCAAGCAGGCAGCTGGGGTGAGGATGATTTCGGCAATCTGATTACACGGCGGCCCTGGGGCTCCAGCCACCGTATTGCTATTCGCTACATATTTTATGCATAAGTACCCCGAGCCTCAATTTATTTTATTTTGTGAAAAAACGCAACTGTTGGGTGTCGACATACTTTGTAAAAAAATCTTTAAGTAATAGATATAAGATTTAAGGAATAGATTTTGTAACTATGTAGAACTAGAGGTCGCCCGCGACTTCGTCGGCGTACAATTGTTGATTTCCTATGAGATTATGAAATTTTCCCGCTGCAAACAGCCTATCTATAGAGGCTATATATAGCTTATGCAGGTTTTTTAGGGTTCCGTACCTCAAAAGGAAAAAACGGAACCCTTATAGGATCACTTCGTTGTCCGTCCGTCTGTGTGTCAAGACCCTTTTTCTCAGGAACGCATGGAGGTATCAAGCTGAAAGTCATATCGCATACTCAGGTCTACGGTTCCTTGGAGCTGTGAAAAAATCAAGCTTCTAAATCAACGCAATCAAAAGATACAGCCGATTATGCTGCAAATTTACGAATTTTCTTGCACTCGCAAGGGAATCAAAACCTACAGGGTACTTCCCGTGAACTCAGAATCTTGAAATTTGGTAGGAAGCAACGTCTAATAGCACAGATAAAGGAAAAATTGCGAAAAGCATAAATTTTTAGTTATATCATTTAATAAAAATATTTTTAATAATAAGGGTTCCGTACCTCAAAAGGAAAAACAACCCTTATAGGCTCACTATGTTGTCCGTCCGTCTGTGTGTCAAGACCCTTTTTCTCAGGAACGCATGGAGGTATCAAGCCGAAATTCATATCAAATACTCAAGTCTACTGTCCCTTGGAGCTGTGAAAAAATCAAACTTCTAAGCCAACACAATCAAAAAATGCAGCCGTTTATGCTGCAAATTTCGATACTCGCAAGGGAATCAAAACCTACAGGGTACGTCCCGTGAACTCAAGATCTTGAAAATTGGTACGAAGCAACGTCTTATAGCACAGATAAAGGAAAAATTGCGAAAAGCATAAAGGACATTGTTCCGTCCCCATACAAAGTTCGCCTAAGAACCAACCGTCATAAAACATTGATTATTGGGTTCAAATTAGTACCTTTTTATGCTTGAGAGCAGATTAAAACAACGGACACTTGCTTAGAAATTACTTATTACCAAAAATATTTTCAATTTTGAGGATATTTCAGCTTTCGCAATCCATCTGCTTGATCAAATAAATGTCATCTTTAACCAATTGTAATACAGCTGTAAACAGTATGTAGATAAGACAAGATTCGCAGTAGTCCGTCAAAAACATTACAGATGGTGTTATTAATAAGGATGCAGGTATCGTCATAGTTCATCGATAACTTCACAGATGGCGTTAGAAATATTAAATTATTGTACTTTCAATAGATGGCGTTGCGAGATTCAGAATACTAGCGCACTTAGCACTTTAAGCTGCTTTTATCTTGTTTCTTACGATACGGATCTAGCGCTCAAGCGGTTGTATTGGATATTATTTTAACCTGTAAGTTATTGATCTGTGGTTAATAATCGAGAGACGAAAACGTATAGTAATCAATTGAATACCCATTTATTTACTTTTAATTAATTTGAAGTGTCCGTTGAATTCTAATATTTGGAATAAAGGTTATAAAATAAGCTAAGAATTACTGTATATTTCAAACGTATGTTGATTCTTAGGCGAATTTGGTCAATGTCCTTTTTAGTTACATCATATAATAAAAATATTTTTAATAATTTTAAATTTAGTACCCCTTTCCGCCCGAACGCGTAGAGGTATTAAATAAAAATTAAAATAGATAAGTGGAATAAAAACTGGACTTTTGAAGGTTTAAAGGTTTGTACGGAATCCTCGGTGCGCGAGTCCAACTCGCACTTGGCCGGTTTTTTTTATTATTTAAAACTGATAACTTAAATGCTGATTTTCATGTCTATACTTCAAAGTCATAAAATTTGTATGTAACCTTTCACCCCCATTTCACCCTTTTTGGGGTGGATTTTCGTAAAATTGCTTATACAGGTTATTATTATTTAATGCTAATAACCTAAATCCCGATTTTCAAGTCTCTAAATTCAGAAACAAAGGACTTTCATACAAAATTACAACCCCCATTTCACCCTCTGTAGGGTAGATTTTCCAAAAATTGCATATACAGTTTATTATAACTTAAAACTAATAACCTAAATCCCGATTTTCAAGTCTCTTACTTCAAAAACTTGGAACCCTTATGTAAGCTTCCAACCCTCATTTCACCCCTATTAGGGTACATTTTCGTAAAATTGCTTATACAGGTCTTTATTATTTATAACTAATAACTCAATTGCCAATTTTCATGTCTCTAACTTCAAAAACAAATGACTTTCATACAAACTTCCAACCCCTATTTTAACCCCTTAGGGGTGGATTTTCTCAAAACCCTTTCTTAGCTGGCGTCTACACTATAGAAGGAATCTACCTTCCAAATTTCAAGTCTGTACGCTTTATAGTTCCTGAGATATCGTGATTAGTCAGTGAGTGAGTGGTATTTCGCTTTTATATATTATATAGAAGATATAGATTAATGATTAGTACATTTTATTATAGTGCCAAACCTGTAACCTCTTACAAAATATCTTTTTGTTGGAATTTTCCATAGATTTTTCAAGGTCAACTAACATGGCGTTCTCTCATATAACATCTAATATAATCTACTATATAAAAATAAGTCGGGTTTTCCTTCCTGACGCTATAACTCCAGAACGCACGAACCGATTTCCACGGTCTTGCATTCGTTGGAAAGGTCTCGGGCTCCGTGAGGTTTATAGCAAAGAAAATTCAGGAAAAAATTCAACAGAAAAGCGGGAAAGTCTTTTTAGCGGGAAAGCCATCTGGTGGCGAAACGGAGTTCGCCGGGTTTGCTAGTCAAATATAATAACATCAAATATAATCAGGAACCTTGGTCAACATGCCGTATAGAGGGTAAGGGTTGTTTGCGGAAAATCAACCGGCATCGATCCGTCGGGCGACCTTGTAACATGCCTATTGTAAGTTGTCGCTGAAATATGAGCTGCGTCTATTCATACGCCAATAAGAAAAAGAAAGCTCTACCTTTCCTTCTCAACCTACTTTTGTTATTAACGGCAATGTTGCTTCGTTAGATTTTTAAATCTAGAGAATCTTACTGCCTACTACTGAACACGAATCTCCTCTAAGAATGAGAAGGATTTGGCCATAGTCCACCACGCTGGCCAAGTGCGGATTGGCAGGCTTCACACACATATGGTGAAGTGTTTGAATGGCTTCCTTGCGCTGCTTTTCCTTATCTACTATTGCGAGTGGTATTTAATTGCTCAAACCCCAGGAATGCAATGACGAAACATGTTTGTTCTTTAAGCGAACCAGTTGAATAATGTCAGGTGGGGTAAGGAGCTCTCTGAACCGTACAGGTTGGAGTGCGGGGTGAGGCAGGGGGGGTTGACCTCGCCGAAGCTCTTCAAATTGTACGTGAACGAGCTGATCGTGGAACTCAGCAGCAAACCAGTCGGTTGCTGGATAGACGGCGTCTGCGTCAATAATCTTAGCTATGCTGACGACATGGTGTTGTTGGGTCCCACGGCCGGCTCGATCAGGGAGTTGCTTAAATCCTGCGAGGAGTATGCGGCTACTCACGGGCTTGTGTATAATGTGGCCAAAAGTGAATACCTGATTTTTAAGGCCTCCCGTAAGCAAGTCCAATACACACCTAGTATTGCTCTTAATGGGACTTTACTCAAGCAAGTGACACAGTACAAATATCTAGGTCACTATGTTACGGAGGATCTTAAAGACCAGGTAGACATAGAACGAGAACGGAGAGCCTTAGCTGTAAGGTGTAACATGTTGACCCGCAGGTTCGCCCGCTGTAGTAAGGAAGCGAAAATAACACTATTCAAAGCTTATTGTCAAACCTGCTACACGGTGGGTCTGTGGACTAATTACACTCAAAAGGCTATAGATACTTTGCGAGTCCAGTACAACAATTTATTCAGGATACTGTTGGGCTTGCCGCGATTCTGCTCAGCATCAGGCATGTTTGCAGAGGCACGTACTGATGATTTCTATGCCATCATCAGAAAAAAGGCTGCATCCCTCCTGGCAAGGCTCCGTTCAAGCCCAAACAGTATCCTGATGATGATAGCGGGTAAATTAGAGTCACCGATCCTGCAACATTTTATTAAAGTCCTCGTTCGGTGACTTAAATGGAATCATGTTTTTAAAGTAAAAATTATCCTAGAAATAGAATACTAACATAGTTTTTTAAGATTGTATTTTACTAACAACCATGGGCCTCTGTTGCCATAATAAAGAAAGTTATTTATTTATTTAATTATTTTGTCATCTTAATTGTACAATGTTTCTTGCAAATAAACGATTGATTGATTGATTGATTGATTGATTGATTGATTGATTGATTGATTGATTGATTGATTGATTGATTGATTGATTGATTGATTGATTGATTGATTGATTGATTGATTGATTGATTGAAAGTCAGAAGTGTGTGTCCGAGAATCGAACCCCCGAGCATCCGAACAGGAGACCGAACGTCTAAAAACCACTAGGCTCACTGTCACATCACACACTCACACACTATCACACACTATCACACACCACGGCCTCGGCCACACGGCAGTGTGGAAAATTCGGAAAAGTAAACATTAAATAGGGAGTACCTACACAACTGTGATTCGGAGCACGGAATCGGCGGTATCGGCGGCTATTGATTCGTCGGGTGACCTTGAGGAGCTACGTTCAGGTCACACACACAACACACACATCGGTGACCGATTTTTGTCGGCAAAAAACGAAACATACATATTGCTATATTGAAACGCACACGTCATAAGTACAAAAAGTCGGTGAAAAACTAAATCAGCCGATCCGAAATCGGTGGAAAATGAAAGGTTTGGACATTGGTCACAAAGGTCATAAAGTCGGTGATAAAGACGGTCCGATTGTCGGACCTACAAAAAGTCCGACGTGGGGACGTGGCTGAGCCCGTGAAACGTGTCCCTTGTAAAGTTGCCATTATTCAGGAAAATCGGAGTTTCCACAGGGTCCCTGGTGAACGATCTGGTCTTATAACTAGGAATTCCCGGACTGACTCCTCCTCGGGAGGGTTAATTTGCAAAGTAGTTTTTTGGTTTGGTGGGAGGCTTCCGCGGTCTTGGTTAAGTTTCCATACTTATGGCAAAGATATGCGGCAATACGATTTAGAATTTTCCGGTACGATGCCGTGTAGAAACTGATTAAGGATACGGGCTTAATTTAACACCATAAGTTAACAGCGTAGCCCGCTATCAACTTAGACTGCATCGACCAGGTGAGAATACAGGGTTAACTTATAGTGGAAGAAAAAATACATCTAGTTCTGTATATTTTTCTACTAGCATCTAACATAAGGATAACAATAATTAGACATCTGCAATAATAAAAAAAACTATTCAAATCCTCAAGATAAATTACATGTACCTGCTGTTTTCCTTGGAAAATAATTGCGGCATTAAAATGGACAACAATTTATCTCCGAAGAGACATACTCTGTGCCGGGCGGGTATTGATCGCAGAAACGACCTTGAGAAGCTCGGGCCCCCAGACCGACACTGAACTTTGAAAAGATACTCAAGAAGAAAACTTTGCGGTTGAAAGCTTAGTGGGGAAAATGTTTTGAAATAAATTGGTTTTAATCATAACTTGTTATTTGAAATTGAAGTTTGAATTTTTAAAAATATCAGAAAATTGGGTAGACTTCGGAGGGTACAATTCTTACGAGTACGCACTTTTTTTAACTATAATAGACGTGCGTTAGATTTTTGGTTATTAAATTCCTAAAATAAAACAATAGGCTTAAAAAACCAAGATCCTCTGGCACAATAATTCACTGTCAGCCTTTGTTTGCCTCCAGAACTTTCATCAACGCTGTTAAACTTAATTAAGAAAACTATAACTAGGTTGAAAAAAGTCTATTGAGTTCCTAGTTCCTACCATGTATAACTGGAACATCTAACCTTTTTTAGGGGACGGTTATTGTACTTACTACGTCAATACTGCCAATGTCTTGAATGTTTCCCAAAATATAGGCATTGTTGGTGAAAATGGACATAAGATTCTCTCAGAAGGTCTGAAACAATATAGTGCAGACTTAACTATATTGCAAAAATAACGTTCCAACTCCCATAGCAACAGCTACCATAGTAATGATGTAATTTCATTGTTTTCTTTCAGGACCTCTCTCCCAGTGGCCCAATTCAGCCGAGGCGACTTCTCCCTCTGGTCTGTGCTGAAGAACTGCGTGGGCAAGGAGCTGTCAAAGATCACGATGCCCGTCGTGTTCAACGAACCGCTGTCCTTCCTTCAGCGGATGCTGGAGTATCTGGAGTATGCGCATCTCTTAAGAATGGCGTCTGAACAGACGGATCCCGTTGCGAGGATGGAGTATATCGCTGGTATGGTATGGTTGACTTTTTGAACTTTATTGCATTTGATGAAATGCCAATGAAAATGATCCTGGTAAAAATATCAGGAATATCTATCTAATATTATCAGGAATATGCTTGAAAAGAGACCAATAATTGTATTGCCTGTCTGTAATTATTTATGTTATTGGAGTGCCAATTCGTTAAATTGCTGCAGATGTGGAGTTCTAAACTATACTTACAATTAAAGCCAAAAATATATATATTTTTCATAATATCGGATATAATTGCTCAAACTATCCCGACTGTTTTAACCTACACCACAAAACTAAAAATAGAACTATCAGATCATGTATCAGTCGTTCTTTTATAGGTCTATAGTATCAGTATTCCCAAATCCTATTGTTCCCAGTCCCCACGTATTCCCAGTATTACCTATAACTTATTTAGGGCGCCGAAGGCATGTCCTTGGGTCCCGATTTACATCAAATGGGCGTTATAAGAATTATTTATGGAAATATACAGAAACGCCTCAGGCCCAATTAATATAATTCCTTATTAGACTCGAATATTTCTTCGCGTAGGTGGTGGAATACCAGTAGGCATCTGTGTCCTAAATCTATTTTATTAGTATAGAAAGAAATACTCAATTCTTCAAGGGACTAAAATCAGGATACAAAGTTTAGTATCCTTTGATGTTTGTCTCAAAGTGTTTTCACAGACCGCATCTCCTAAATCAAAACAATCTGCCATTATCAAGTAAGTACTTAGTTCTCTTTTGTCTGTAATTATATTCGTTCCACTTGCGGTTACACGTCATTAGAACAACAAAGTTCAAATAGAACAACGTGTAAGGCATAATATACAGACTTGCCAAATTCTTACTAAGAAATAATTAGTTTTGTTTGTTTACACATTTCTAGGTATGTGTGTGTACATGCAAACAAAGTGGAACTCTCATGGCTTAGTCCTTTAAGCCGGCAATTTGACACGACCAGAGAAGCATTAGGTGTAGGATTTTGTGGTCGCTTAATGATTTACACCACCACATTCCTAACTCCAATCACAGAATGTAAATAGTACTCCTACTTCTCCGGGGAAACCTTCATAATATTTTAATTTTATTTTGCTATCGAGTGTCGCTTTTCATATGAATGGTGTAAATATTTAAATACTGTATGACTATAGCTATAGCCTTCTGTCGAGTACCTTCAATAATTTGATTATGCTTTTGCAGCTTAGCAGTTGAAGCGTGTTGGCAGTTGGTACGTCTGTAGATGTCAGCCATGGCTAAAATTACGCATTTAAACGCAAGCCTAGCGTTTCAGGAAATAATGAATGTGTTGGGAATTTCTCGTGAATATATTAAATAGTGACTCTCCGTGACATTTGCCTTTTAGCACGGGTGGAAATTAATTACATTTTTGTACAAAGTCACCGGAACCATTTTTCTTTTGACATTGAACAAGAAATGTAATTAGGTGTGCGTGCTTGAATATAAGTGGGACATTAGGTTGTTGAGAGTACCTTTAAACGTTCGCGAATGGAGTACATAAATCATAATTTTCGTCATTTATTTTAAATGTAGTAGGTAACTGAAATTCTTCAATAAGAATTAAGAAGTAATGAATTATTTATTAGAAGCTTCTGAAATTCAAAATGGCATTTAAATCGTCTATCGAGTTTAGCTGAATTTGATCTTTTGGATCCTGATTTTCGATATCGTCTGAGATACTTAATGTGCGGTCGCCAAAATGCTTATTTTCAGTAATCGCTTGAAATGTGATCTTAATCTGTGAGATTTTCCACTTATTGATTACAGTAAAGGCATGTCTTTTAAATTATTTGCTTTTTGAAGCTTTTTTGATTGGAAAAATAACAATAAAACTATATATTTTGAATAATAAGCCTATGTGGAATGCAGCCGAGAATTTCTAGCTTGATATACCTGAAATCGTAGTACAATAGCTTAATTAGTAGAGAAGCTATGCCGCAGCGTGGTTTCAACAAGTCGTGCTCTCTCTCGGAATTAGTTTTGTTCCTCCAGAACAATTGCGTCTGGTTCGCCGTCAGCTATTTTCTTTACATCTTCATTGTAGTTGTTGGACGTTAAACAATATAAATATTAATAGAGTTTAAAAGTTTATTGCAGTTTTTTTTCCATCTGAGACTAGGTACTATCTGCAAATGCAAAATATCAAAATTCATAAACATCGATAAAATTATGTGCTATCTGTAAATTATCTGTATAAAAATTAGATGTGAATCAAATATTTTTTCCTCTGGCGTGATGATGAAAAGATGCCGCGGGCAGTTTGATTGGTTCTTCGGCTTCTAAGGCTTCGGCCGTGGCTTCTTCTTCTTCCTGCTGGGCAGGTTTTCGCACTTAAACCCCAGTTAGAGGTCTGTTGTGCGTGCAGCCGTGGCTTATTACCACCCTACCGGCAAAGACGTGCCGCCAAGCGATTTAGCGTTCCGGTATGATGCCCTGTAGAAACTGATTAGGGGTATGGACTTAATATAACTGTCATGCCACTAACAGGTTAGCTCGCTACCATCCTAGACTGCACCATCACTTACCGTCAGGTGAAGTCGCAGTCAAGGGCTAACTTGTAGTGGATTTAATAAAAAACCGGCCAGGTGCGAGTCGGACTCGCGCACCGAGGGTTCCGTACTCAAGAAGTAGGTATAATTACCTTTGTTAATGAACCGCAAAACTAACTTTGTTTGTATAGGTTTACTGTTAATATCAAAAAATTACGTTTGTTGTATGGGAGCCCCCCTTTAATATTTACTTTATTGATATTTAATTATTTATTTTGAAAGGTAATATACAAGTTAATATTCTGTGAAAATTTGAACCGTCTACCTGTTACCGTTTTTAATATTGAGCAAAAAAATACGAAAAAAACACGTTTATTGTATGGGGACCCCCCTTAATATATATATATTTTTAATTTTTAGTATTTGTTGTTATAGCGGCAATGGAAATACATCATTTGTGAAAATTTCAGCTTTCTAGCTATCACGGTCTATGAGATACAGCCTGGAGACAGACAGACAGACAGACAGACAGACAGACAGACAGACAGACAGACAGACAGCGCAGTCTTAGTAATAGGGTCCCGTTTTAACCCTTTGGGTACGGAACCCTAAAAAAAGAAAGATAAAACAGCGGTTATATTTAATCATGTAAGCTTTCAGTGCACCAGAAACGATGTCATGTAGAAGCCAAATAAAAATAGGATAGTAATCTATACCCCTTTGATATATATCTCTTTCAGAACTAGGTCAACTCTTTTCTTCATTACGTGGTGATACTGGTTTTAAGAAAATTCGCCTTGCATTATTAAATTCGACTTTCTCAACTATTATCTGAATAAATAAATTGCGTACTTGATCAGACTATTGTAAGGAAACCGAATTAATTAAGACATCTCGTAACAATCTACGTTCAAAGAGATTTTCTCTTCAATATTCTTCGCAACTTGGTTATATTTCTCTGTGAACTACTTAGTTTCCGGGCTAAGTAGGTACCTAGTTGCGAGAACATAATATAATACAATGGTTCTGTTAGAGCAGAAGCCCGAAGCTAAATAAAAGTCACTTTTAACATATACTTAGTAATCTATTTTCTTGTTCTTTCTGCTTTGGAAGTTGCTGTGTACCGTGTCTTCATTTTTAACCGTCTTCCAAAAAAAGGAGGAGGTTCTCAATTTGGCGCGTATACAATGTGTAAGGTAATTAGTATAACATACCCGCGGCTACCCATGTTAGATGGTGTATAGATATATTGGAAAAATGTCATAAGACGTGTAGCTCATATCCTGGGGGAGTTACGTGGACTTCAAAATTTTAACATAAATGTTGAGGTGGCATCCCTTAAAACAGCTGATTCAATATCAATGAACTGCGAACAATACGACGTATGTTAAGCCTCGTAACCAGCGCGAGCGTTGCGATAAAATCCATTCGCGATATTAAAGTAATCATTATTCGGCATGCAATTAAATTCTCAAAGCAAAAGCCCGGCTAGAACTTACGTATTGTTGTAAAAAAATGCCCGACTAGTATCGGACATCGTAAGTCGAAGTCAGTCACTTATCCTTACTTTATGAGCCGCCTTTCCCTGTGATTAATTTCTCGACTTACTTCGTTTAAGTTTTGATCAATAATTAATTATTTTGTGTAGTTTGTTCTTTCAATGATTTGCAAATTGTAATGAATTGCCAAATTGCATAACGATACGATAATAATGATTATAATCGCTTGTAGTACAGTTCTGACTTTAGGTGTAGAAGGAACAAGGGACTCCACAGGGTTGCCAAAATTTACTTTCCATAATTAACTAATTAATTTTGTATGGAAGTTTTTGATAATTAATTTTGACTTTTTGACTCTACCATAGTGTTTATAACGTCAAAATGGCATGGGTAGCCGCCGGTATGTTATACCATTTACCTTACACCTTGTATATATATATATATATATATATATATATATATATATATATATATATATATATTTAAATGTCTGTTACCGCTAGAAGAAGCTCGCGAGATGGTCCCATAAAAAAATCTGACTCCAAATCCTCAATCCTGATGCTGCAGGGTACAGAACTCCTTAAAAATAGCGATTTAGGATTTTTTTATGGGGAATTCATATTGTAGGTGTCAAGCAACGACTTCATACTTAAAACCAAGTCCCAACTTCTCAACTCTGATGCTGCAGGGTACTGCACTCCTAAGCCGTGGGGATTAAATCTACACTAAAAAGTTAAAAATAAAAATTCTTTCCAAAAACCCGACTTCCTAAGCCACTGTAAAGTAAAAAATACTTTTGATTTCTACATACTATGTTGAAGTCGGCCGAGTATAAAAAAGATTGACGCGTCAGGCTCCCCCGACTTCAACATAGTGTGTAGAAATCAAAATTATTTTTTACTTTACAGTGGCTTTGGAAGTCCCGGTTTTTTGGAATGAATTTTTATAAGTCTTATCGTATTGTCTTTTCGTAAAGCATAATAACGAAAAGAGCTATAAATTTATGAGTCGGGTCCCATTTCATCTTCCTGTTCCTTGATCCTTTTTATCTCATCATCACTAAGTAATAAGTATCTACTATTCGTGTTAATCACGATTATAATATTACTTCTAAATAAATACAAATTATATCGCAATTCACGGAACTACCTAACTTCCTAATTTTTTGTTTTGATTGTCTATCTGACCATCAAAGTAGGCTTCAAAGTTAAAACATTGGCAGTTCCTGTTACAAACTTATACTGAAAAAATGTTCACATGCCTATTTTTCATATGCGGAAACCAGTTTGAAAATTAACAAAATATGTTGCAACATTACGGATTTTCCAAAATTTTATCTATGTCTGCTTCTTCCATTCAGATTACAATCCATTTTACAATATTAGGTATCACGAACGTGCGAATGCAGTCGAGGTCTAACTTGTAATCGTACTAAAAAAATTATATCATCTGTTCCAGCCTTTGCAGTAAGCGCTCTGGCATCGAACTGGGAACGGTTAGGCAAGCCGTTCAACCCGCTTCTAGGAGAAACTTATGAGCTTGAGCGACCAGAGTTCAGAGCCGTTTGTGAACAGGTATGTTTTAAGCCTAAGGATCACTAATTGCCAAAAGGTTGCCATTGAATGATTTACTTTTTATTCCAAAACTGTAATTTATACAACCAAGATTATTTTTAAATTGTCCAAAATATTATCTGAATATTTCATTTCAATATTCTGTACAGTTTGTTTTTAAAATGCTTTAGATTTCTTGCTCCAGTCACGGCCAATTTTTTTTTTATATTGCCACCTCTTTGTCAGCACACTACAGTCTATCTTCACATTTTTGTTTGATATGGGCTCAATTAAATGGACAGCTAGAATTGTTTTCTATATATAAGATTTGAGTCTGATTAAAGTTAGCTTTCTCCTGTCAGGTATCACATCACCCCCCAGTATCCGCCTTCCACGCTGACAGTCCTCATTTTGTCTTTCACGGCTCCGTGCATCCCAAACTCAAGTTTTGTGGCAAGAGTGTTGAGATTCAGCCCAAAGGACATGTCACAGTGGAGCTACCCAGGTGAGTAATTAAAACTTGAACAGTTTATTGTTGTACGGAAATCTTTTAATAACTTATACTTATTTATATTAATTTCAAGGTATTCTTCATTTCAAACGTGTTCTTTGAGGTGCATACAGACTCTACGAATTCCAGATGGGGCGAAGCGTATACCTGGACAAACGTAAACTGCTGTGTGCACAACGTGATCGTAGGAAAGCTCTGGATCGAGCAGTACGGCGCTATGGAGGTGACATGCCACGGCGGCGCTGGCCTCAAGGCCAGCCTTGCCTTTAAGCCCGCAGGCTTCAACAACAGGGACTTGCACAGAGTGGATGGATTTATTATAGACCACAAGTAAGACAGTCAAACAGACAGTTTTACTTTTACTTACTTACTAAAGGGGTGGAAGTGGTAAATACTTCGTCAAGGTGGTCAACTAAACTTTGACCACCTTGACGAAGTCCTCTAAGTATAAACTCTAACGTCAATTCTGCAATTTTAAAGGTGATTATACCTTGTTGAGTTTGACGTTAACACTCCATCTAAACGGTTATTTTTTGCTATCATAGAATGTCATCAAAATATGCCACCACCAACGCGACTTTTAGAAGTTTTAATTTGAGGGCATTCTTTGTGTCTGTTGCCTCTGTGGTATTATTTATGTATTATTTACTCCAATATTCAAATTTAAACATGCAACAGTATTTGATATGCTTAGTTTCCCAATTTTTTTTCTTGTTCTTTTGAATAAAACTCAAGATATGTTTCCAATTTCAGCAAGAAACGTCTCCGCTTCCTTTACGGCAAATGGACGGAGTACATCAAGGTCTGCAGCGCGGCGGCATACGACCAGTGGGCAAAGGAACGCGGGGAAGAGGCTGGGCCCCAGCAGACCCCCTCGCACACCCCCAAGAAGGTGCTTGCTAAGCTCAACAGTTTCAAGGTTGGAGCATTGCGGTCCATGTCAATACAGGACGTAAGTTATTTTTTAAATAAGTCTTACTTATTTCTTGCGGACAAGTCCAGTAAAAAGTAAAAACAAAAAGTAGGAACAAACCCGGTTTCAAATTTGGGGGAAATGCTAGAACAAACGAGATTAATTTCTAAAATAACATTTTGTGATATCAAAGTATTTTTTTAATAGTTAGGCTATAGGTACCTAAAAGTTTAATTATAATGTTTTCAATAAAGATATTTACAAAATATGGAATTCAAAGGACCTTGTGAGTTGTGACAAAATATAACAAATTCCACGTTTAGATAAAACCTCGATATACCTTTCTTTCACTGTTAATTTGATATGGATTACTTTTGTTTTCAGAACGACGAGGCTGAAAATTCTGAAGATGTCCCAAAACCAGATGAGTCCTATAACATCGATATTCCCGGGTCAGTCACACTCTGGGAAGCACGACCAAGGCCCAGCAACAGTGCTCAGGTAAATAATTAGAAGAAAAAAAATAACAAATGAAATTAAGATATTCTACAATCATACTAATATAATAAATGCGAAAGTGTGTTTGGTTGTTGGTTTGTTGGTTTAATGGTTTGTTGGTGTGTCCTTCAATCACGCCGCAAGGGAGCAACGGATCAACATTATTTTTGGCATGAGTATAGTTAAGGACCTGGAGAGTGAGATAGGCTACTTTTCATCCCGGAAAATTAAGGAGTTCCCGCGGGAATCAATAAAACTTAAACCACGCGGACGAAGTCGCGGGCATCAGCTAGTACTGAATATCACAAATTTAATATGATGGACCCAGTCTTCGGATATAAAGCTGTCTGAACAACATTATAACCACAGATAGAAGAACAGCATGCTTCTTATAATAATCATTAAGGAATAACTGCTTACATCACTTTGCTTTCTTCTGCAATACTTACATTAAATGCAAAAAATTCTGCAATAAATTTTTCGTTGATTTGGATTACTGGACGAGAACACGCCTCAAAATCGGAATTGATTTTGATAAAACGAGAATAGTTTATTGGATAGAGGCAGGCGTTACTTTGCGGAAGTCCATCATAATGAAGGAACCAGAAGTTTAATTCGCTATAATCCGCGACAAAAGGAATATCTATGTGGTACAGTGATTTTATATATATATATTGATTATATATTTTATATATTTTTTAATTATATATCGTGAATTTATTTATATTTTATTAATTTATTTTATATTTATTTACCACACCACAGAATTCCCCAAAAACTACCCTTTATATATTGATAAATATATATTGATTATATATAATGTATTATATATATTATTATTATATATATATATATATTTATATTTACTTAACGCACCACAGAATTCCCCAAAAACTACCCTCAACGCACGTTTCACTCCGATACCGGAGCATCCTCAGGAGATGTTGCCTCCACAATGCACGATTGTGAAGATTGTGTGATTGTGACGATCTTCACAATCGTGCATTGTGGAGGCAACATCTCCTGAGGATGCTCCGGTATCGGAGTGAAACGTGCGTTGAGGGTAGTTTTTGGGGAATTCTGTGGTGCGGTAAATAAATATAAATATATATATATATATAATAATAATATATAATCAATATATATTTATAATATATAAAGGGTAGTTTTTGGGGGAATTCTGTGGTGCGTTAAGTAAATATAAATATATATATATATATATAATAATAATATATATAATACATTATATATAATCAATATATATTTATCAATATATAAAGGGTAGTTTTTGGGGAATTCTGTGGTGTGGTAAATAAATATAAAATAAATTAATAAAATATAAATAAATTCACGATATATAATTAAAAAATATATAAAATATATAATCAATATATATATATAAAATCACTGTACCACATAGATATTCCTTTTGTCGCGGATTATAGCGAATTAAACTTCTGGTTCCTTCATTGAGAATAGTTTATTTCTGTCACTGATCTGATGTCGATGAAGTTTCCATAACAAGAAAACAATCATTCAAATTATTGAAAGTAGGACTAGTAGAACCTTTGGCTCTACATTTTATAACTTACTGACTGCCTCGTTGGCCTAGTGGTTGGCATATTCGACTGCGGCTGACGAGGTCCCGGATTCGAAGCCCAGGTCGGGCCATAAAACAAGTATTAGGTTTTTCTGATAAGAAATTCTCAGTACTATGCCGAAGTAAAGAAGTTGGCAGGGTTGCACCCCCGTTCCTCGATCGGTCGTGTCGGATTTTCCGTCCCATCGATGAGAGTAAAGGAACAGAGAGCGCACTTGTGTATACGCACACGCTTGTGTACTATAATATCTCCCGCGCAGATGGCTAATCTCTCTGGAGATAGGCCGCCGTGGCCGAAATTCGGTCGGGAGGACATTATTATTATATCCTACGTGACCAAAACTCCACCCTTTTCCCAGTATTACCAGTTCACCGAATTCGCGATGTCCTTGAACGAGTTGGAGCAAGACATGAAGGGTCAGCTCTGCCCCACGGACAGCCGCCTGCGACCGGACATCCGGCTGCTCGAGCAAGGGGACATCGACGGAGCAGCCGCCGAGAAGACGAGGCTCGAGGAGAAGCAGCGCTCCGCGAGGAAGATGTTCAAGAAGAGTGTGGATGGATTCCAACCACGGTATGTAAATTTGTTTCTTTTGATAACCAGGGTCCGATTGTCTGTTCACGTTCTACATGGTTCCTTCTACGACCCTTACTTAGCATTAAAGCAGTTTTGGCTACAATTTTTGCTAAGGGGCAAACAAGACAAACTTTTGGGACAGTCATGAAAGTGGTCAGTGGACCTCTAAAGAACATTTATTATACGGTTAATACTTTTCTTCTCTCTCTAAAATGCACCTGGGTGCTCGTAGTACATAACACAAATATAGGTTATACTATGATTATCTATGGCACGAAATATTAGAAAAACTTTTTAAAAAAATGTAGTAGAAAAAGTAAAGTAGAGACTTTATTTGGAGAAATTAAAAGGCCCAAACATTTATATATTATATACTTATATATAAAGATCTTAATTAATCAACCTTCCATAATTTTTAACGCGCGTCTTTCTCTAACTTTCCAGATGGTTCAGCCAAGGCACCAACCCATACACGAAGCAGGAGGACTGGCTCTACAACGGCGGCTACTGGGACCGCAACTACCAGCATCTACAAGACGTCGATATATTCTAATGCTTCCATCTGTTGGTATTCTACGACACTAAAAAACCGTTTGTCTCAGACTTTTTATCATATTTTCATTAAGTAATTAGCCCCAAGGTATCAAATATATATACTGAGTTATTTTTTGATACTCAGGATAAACATAATGAAGTACGAATTTTTTAAATGTAAGTACGACGTTTCCGACAAAATTATTGTTTAAATGTATTTAATGAGACGAAAATGTTTTATATTTACTAATATAAAGTAAAATAGTACTTATTTAACTAATTTATTTATTTTTAAGCAAATTATATACGCTTTTCATGCGTGTAATATATTTTAATAATTAAATGCCAAATATTATTTTATTTACGTATCTACTCATTATTAAGTTGCTGAGCAACATACCACGGTCCAACCGTTAATTTTATTTTTCTTAACAGTTTAAACGTTAAGATAGATATATCTAATTAGGAAAAATATATAGGTACCTACCTAACTCTAAGAGATATATATTAATTCCTGTTTAAAAGGTGTCATATCTATTTAATTATAATAAAAATATTAATAATTTATTTTCTTATAAAGCTATATCAGAATATTATTTTCAAATAATAGAAGCACAAAATAAAAGGGAAAAATCACGCATTTTCAGAAACAAAAGTTTACCTTCGCATATAAAAAATACGGTACATTAAACGTATGAGTATACTTTACGTAAACAGGGTTATTCTTAAAGCTCAACTCTTATGACTTATATATGTCACCGTAAGATTGTAAAAACCGTTAGATTATAATCTAACTCGCGAAATTGTAAACGGTCGAAAGATTACAATATAACGCATTATTTTTCGGTAGATTGTAATCTGTTAGGTATATTGACCCGATAGAACCTAAGATAGAACCTAACACTACCTAATTATTTATGTCGAACCCTAACCTAACCTACAAGAAAGAGACAAGACAATACAAAATACAATGAATATTTCAAAAATCTTTCGACAGTTTACAATCTAACGAGATAAAAAGCGTTAGATTACAATCTAACGGTTTTTGCAATCTTACGGTGACATATATTATACTAAAACCTTTTTAAACTTTTTCTTACTTTTGATATGTTTATATATATTTTAAGAGCAGGCTTTCTTCTGATTTGACTTTTTACTCACTTCCGCTGTTAGTTTATAAGTAACCCTGTTTAACTATTAAGTAAACTTAAAATAGAATTGTAACTTCCTGCTAGATTTTATGTAAAAACATTTAATTCTGCACATTATCCCAAGAAAACTCCTACCTTGACAGGGGTCACGACCCTCAGTAATGACACAGAGAGAGAGAATACTGCACAAACAAACCAATTTTAGTGAAAACACTACAAATACAATATATAATAATAAATACCTATATTATATAAGAAATTCATATTCATAGTAGTTGGCTAAATGTACAGAATAGTTTTTAAAATATTAATCGTTAAATTTGTCTCCTAGTCCAAAATTGTTGAGTTAGCAAACATTTTATGTACCTACCTACGTAACGCTAACGCTACACCCACACCAGTAAAAACTTGCGTTGCGTGTTTGAACGCTGAAGGCGCCGACTCGTATTATTAATTCGCCGCAAATTATTTTATTACACTATATTTATATATAAATTCGAGTCTGTTTCCACACGTAATACTCGGTAGGTGGATGATCCACATAATATATGCGTGAGATTTGAATTTTATAAATTTTGAATCAAGTTGTGAATGAAGTGAAGTTTCTGTTTCAAAGATAATTTTATTTTTTCGAAAAATCGTACACTCATTTTGTATTCGTGTGGGCGCGGCGTTAGGGTATTTCCCGCAACCGATTGAATGACAGACACCAAAAGATTGTAAAATTATGAGCTGTAACTTCAATGGAGGAACTTAACAACAGTTTAATTCTTTAGCTTAATTTGAAAGAACCATACAACCTTCAGAGGGCGCTTTCCATGAGTGTATGTCGTAATACGTTATTTACTTCCATAAGTATTATTACATTAGGAATAAGAAAGCAAGGTCCACATAAAGCGCGGCGAACTTACTTTACTTTGCCCTGCTGTACGTTTCGGCGGCCAGCGTCCCAAACGGAGCACTTACATTGATATGCTTTTATAGCGCAGCGCGGCTCGCTCTATGTGGTCCCAGCTTATGAATATAAATGAATGGAGTTCAAATTAGTAGAGGTGAATGTGACATAATAGAAGGCTGTACGCAGAAAGTTGTCCTTAGGGCTTGTGAATACCTATTATTGTAATGAAAGTTATCCCTTGAAAATGTATTCCCCAAATAAATAGGACGCCAAACAGTTCAGGAGTTTTATTTACCTTTATAATAGTGTATGCCTACTTACGGTACTACACGTGGCATCGATTTAAACTGTATGCCTATCGACGTTAGGCGATCTCTGTTCCCTCGCTCACATGGATCGATTGGATGGCAAAAATGTAATACTTACCTACTTACATACTTTTTGAGAAACCAAATAATAAAATATAGGTACCAGCCAAATAATAAAAATAAAAGCATTGATATAATTTTTAACTCATTTATTTTTATATTTTTCTCTCACTTCACAACCCTTACACAAATAATATCACTTAATTCTTTATTAAAGAAAAATAAAAATATATAAAAGATTAAGGTCATTTTTAGATACGAGAAAATTTATTTAGGCTTCATCTACACCAGATAGTGCGATATTTTGGCATGCCATAGTTCAGTGCTACCAGGCCGATTGGTACAATAACTTTAATTACCTATAGCAGAAATCGTCGCCAAAACTGTTGTACCAAAATATATATTAACGGGGCTCCGCAGGGGGGCCTATTTGCGGGTAAAGGATTGCTACAGTATAATATTACATTACAGTATAATATTACAGTATAATATATACAGTATAATAGTGCAGCATTGAGTACCTAATGATTGCAATCACCCCTTACTAGCACACTCGCTATTGGCCAAAATCTAGGTATTATTGTAGCACAGTTCGGTTGTAGCCAGAATACCATAAAAGATAATCACCACAATTGAGATGGTAGCAATGATCTATGATTCTCAGAATGAGGCCACATACCGGTATAGTATCGGCATAAAATAGACTGCCGCATGCTATTTAAGGGAGCATGCCGCAATGGCGCACTAATACTCGTCTGGTGTAAATGAAACTGCGTTTGTAGATTCACTTACAGTTGAAATTACAATCAAACAGTTGTACCGCAAAAAAAACATTAAACGCTTTTTTTTAAACGTGACAGGTTTCGTTATAAAACACCAATTCAGTACGTAATCTTGTTTAATTAATTATTATTTTTTGCATTAACACTGTTATCGTATTTAAATTTCACGTAAATAAAAAAGTTAACCTTTGGTATGCGTGTCGCAAAATATAATAATTAAGGAAGTAAGACCGTGATTCGGCACAAATCGTATGATTTATGAATAACCATTTCCTTATTTTAGTCATATTAAATTAAAGTCATGAACCAGCATATTTATAAAATTAAATAAAATAGGCATATTTACTTTATTTAAAAATAATTTTATGTAAACGTATAGTGTAATTTATCTTCTCGAAAACAAAGCGTCATAATGCGGACTTCCTAGACAAAATGACCTACAAATGGCACTTTTAACTGATCAAAAGCACATATGAAAGCGAAAAAGTATACATAATTATCTATATTACAGTCGGTATATAAAATACAGGCACAAGATAAAATGTATACGTACAAAAATAAAGCAAAACTGATAACCTTTTTGATAATTTTGCAATAATATTGAAATGTCTTCCCGAACCAGTGGTATTCACTCAACAATACAAGAGCACTTGTAAAAGTGTGTTTGAATAAAAAAAATGTGTTTCACTGAATAGTAGTAGTACGTTAACTAAGCAGCAGTGAAATACTTTGCAAATATATTTTTCACGATTATAATATATTTTTCAGGAAAGTAATTGCGTAAATCACTTATCTCATGATAAACGTCAGTCTGAAAACTATGATATTAATGTCATGTACCTTATTAAACCCTTGTTAACCACCTGTGGTGCAATGGACCCAGATTAAATTCCAACCTAAAACACTTTGTGTTGTCAGAGTTCTTCCACTTTTATGAAAATTAGTCAAAAAATAGCTATATTAAAAACCGTAAGTGGTGATAGGATAGTGGTTAAGACATCCGACCTCCTATATGGGGTCGCAGACTTAATCCCCGGGCACGCACCTCCAAATTTTCCAAGTCATATGCACTTGCTTCAAACAGTGCAACTGGCACTAAGTATTGCAATATTATCAATGGTTATTTTTTCTATCACCCTTTTAAATATCAGCTACCTACTTACAAAATAAAACCTACTTATCTAAGTCTAGCTTACAAAATATCACTATAAAAATTCGTTAAAGTTCTATTTACAATTTTCGAGATCCTAACATTTCTCTGTTTTATTTAGGAAATTTAGAGAAATGTTAGACTTCCTACATAATATTATTATTTTCGATTTTGTCAATTTAAAGAAAAATAACAGGGTTTAAAGAAAATAATATTTACAAATAAGGGAGAAAAAGTTATTAATAATGTTGTACATAGAAATGATTAACTTATTTATTTAGTTATCAGATCACAGTTCATAAAACGAAATAATCAAAAAAAAAAACAGAAAAGATACTGAGCCAGTTTTGAAGTTACTCGTATTCAGTGTAAATATTATAATTCTTACTACAATGTACAGCTGACAGCAATAAAATAGAAAGTCTAACTAGTTGTACTTAAAGTTTTCTGTTTTATTGATGCTGACCGTACCATCATGGCTGAGCAATAACACAGTACAGGCGGGTAACTAGAAAGAAACGGTGCCCGCTTCCCCATTACACTAAAAAATACACCGTTAAACACTGAGCACACAGAAAATAGGGGTAGTATTTGATTAAGGTGATCCTGGATTTTTGTAAATCTAAGGGCCGACTTTTCCATCTCCGAGTAACGTTTAATCGACGAATAAATTTAAAATTTTGACAATATTTGTCAAAACATCACATTTATTCGTCAGTCGTCAGAAGAAATCGGCCCTAAATTGTGTAAATTATGACCCACTTTCGGAAAAACTTCACACATACCACCCACACGCGATCCACCACAATTTTTTTGGGTATCACGCTTCATTCTGTGCATTCCTTGTTTGTTTGTAAACTGTATGCTTGCTATTTTCCCCATTAACATACTTGGTCCCTGGAGTTTTGGTAACTAAGGCAATTCAGTCAGGCAAATCGTGGTATAACCTCGGTGCAGCAAACGTTATTGCGCCTCCAGGCCCGAGTCCAGGAAGTCTTTGATGTGGAGAGGAACTGACCGCGGGAACACACGGAACATCTGGAAAAGAGACCAAATTAGAGAACAAGTAATTTTGGAAGTGGGAGGAGGTTTCGGTTCCCGGCAGAGTCAATTTGGGAATTTATAATTTGAATTTTCTCTGATCAAACTCAAATTTAAATATTTTTTATTCAAGTAGACTTTGGCAAGTGCTTTTGAATCGTTGAGTTAATCTAGCACTGGTTCGGAATTCCATTCCTACTGAAAAGAACCAGCAAGCAACTAACTATTTGGTTGCTCTTTTGAAAAATTAATTCACAATTACTTCAATGTGTAAATAAATAAGTAACCACTATCCTTAGCATTACTGGAGCGAGTCAAATCCATGCTTTTTTATCATTTACGTAATCTTTAACAGTAACTTTTCAGGAGCATACTTTTAATGGATTTCTTAAACTGTTGTTTAAAGGCAAGTTTAAAATCTAGTCTGGTGGGAGAATTCAGCCGTGGCCACCACCACCACCACCACAATACCAGCCAAGATGTGCCGCCAAGCGTTACGATGCCTGTAAAAACCGATTAGGGGTATGGGCTTAATGTAACTGCCATACTCCTAACAGGTTAGCCCGCCATCTTAGACTTCATCATCACTTACCAGCAGGAGAAATCGCAGTCAATGGCTAACTTATAGTGGAATCAATTAAAAAATCTCCGCAACGTAGTACCTGGTTAATGTAGTAAAGCGAGCTGGGTATAGTGATCTCGTGATATTCCCGCCGCACGGCGTCTACGATGTGCTCCACCGCCTCTTGCGGAGACAGGATCTTCATCAGCGAGGGGAACTTAATCTTGGGGTTCTTGCACAGACCAGTGTCCACGATGTATGGGCAGATACATGTTAACTTGATCTGGAAAAATATATTTGGTTATGTCAAATACTTGCATCTGTAAGAATATAGTTTTAACCACAGGAGGCTCAGATTGGTATAAAACATTCATATAGAACCAAAGGTACTATCAGTAAAATTGCCCTAAACAAGTCGTCCCTGATGGTAACATTCAAATAGACACCAGTCATACAGCTGTTCCGAATCCGTAATGTCTTTGACAGTTTTTTTGCTGGAGATTATATGCCAGACCGCCTTTAAAATCAAAGTAATCCTTTGAATACAGCCGTAAAGCTTCTGCTATAATATCAACTGGTCATTTGTGAAGATTTCTATGGTAATAGCGACAGGCATTTCCCATAAAAATAGCTCATAATTTTCTCCGCTTTGAGCTTTACGGAAAACACTTACTCCACTGAAATTCCTAGGGTCTTCTCTCAACTCCTCATGCACGGCCTCCATCATTCCTCGAACGGCGAATTTCGTGCCACAGTAGGGAACCAGGTTGCGGAGACCGATGACGCCGGCCATCGAAGACATCGCTACTATGTGCCCGTGATTTCTTTCCATCATTGCGGGGAGGAAGGCTTGCAACATCTGAGGAAATAAGAAGAAATTCATGCAAAAGTGTAATAGTTCAAAAACGTTCCTTATCCTTAAATTTTTTAATAAGCTGACAAATCTCTATCAGTAATAAACCTGGTAAGATTTTAAAGTTATAAACCAGTTAGGAAAGTTATACGGTACTGCCAGTCGCGATTATAAATTAACCTGCATCCATTAAATTACTCATTTCCTACAGGATAAAAAATTTAATCCTAAATCTTTATAGATAAAGAATATCACGATGTGGGGTGACGTTGGTAAAATTAATTTTGCGCTATACTGGCTTGCAGATATGATTTCAACGTTGATCTCCAAGATCTTCAACTCGTCTCTTCGCCTTCATAATGTATTAGTAAGGAAACTTGAAGATACTCACCCAAAGATGTGCGAGGCAGTTGACCTCAAATGCGACCCGTATTTCCTTCTCGGTGGTTTGCAGCAAGGGCTTGCAGGGCATGACCCCGGCGTTGTTCACCAAGATTGTCACCTCACCGACTTCTTTGCGTATCTTATCTGCCATCTCGTTGATAGCTTCGCGACTTGTAACGTCACATCTGTAAGCGAGCGTTTTTTGTTCTAATAATTTAATGATTATTTAAAATAATGATTTCTAGGTCCACGTCGCAATTAAACAATGCCAAATACTTCGCTGAAGAATGATAGAAGAATAAAATCGAGTTACTAGGAGTAATAGGAAAAAGATTTTTGTTGGACCAACTTTGTTGGCTTGGTCTAAAAAGGAATTTCTTACTCCATAAAATACTGAACGACGGAGACTACTTAACAATTTAAAGGAACTGAAAAAAGAAGAGAGAGAAAAACTGAGTACAGTAGGATCTGCTTTGCGAACCTGTGGTATAATAGTCCTAAAATATTAATATCAAAATGACAGAAGTTTTCCTACATGAAACATTTCACATTTACATTTTACAAAGAAGTAAGTAATGCACAATGTGAATCCATGTCAATCTTACAGACGGGAGGAGAGTCCCGTGAGAGTCGGGTACACTCTGCCAGTTCCAGTCCGCAAGGGTATCCTCCAAAGATGTGATAATTTATTATAAGACTTACATGTAGCTATGCGCCTTCCCCTTGCCCTCCTTGATGATGTCTACGGTCTCCTGGTTGCCGGTCAGGTTGATGTCTACGCACACGATGATGCTTCCGAGCTTGGCGAACCGCAACGCCATCTCCCGTCCCATGCCGTGACCGGCGCCCGTGATCTGAAAACCATGATGAATCCATTAAGTAATATTCTCCTGTTAGAAGTTTGACCGCCCGCCCCGTTTTGAAGCCCGCCAAACCGCATTGGAGCAGCGTAGTGGGTCTAAGCTCTAATTCCCTCTCTCCTATGACAGTGGAGGCCTGTGCCCAGCAGTGGGACGTTAATGGACTGTAGTGGTAGAGTGGTAAATCCGCGATTCCCATTTACCTTCGGATGTTGCGATTTTCTTACTTTCTACGATCAACGCCTCTCTTTCACATATTACTTTTGCACAGAAGTTTCGTAAATTACCAGATCAGATAAGAATGACAACTAGAATTTCTAGTAAATATAGTTTTTTGGTGAGGTTCTAAAATTGGGCATAACTTACACTAACTTATAATACATATATAAGACAGTATAATATTTTTTGTTATTGAAATAATAATGACTAGGAATTTATTTATCTTCTTTGTTTCGCTGAGTCATGACCTCCTCGTCAAATAATAAAGGCCTAATTTACATAAGTTATTCTATGAATAGATAACGTTGTAGGTAGTCAATACATTAAAAAAATCACTGCCATGCCAAATATTATAAATACTTGTTTTTTAAGGTCACTAATTGAATCGTTTTGAATTATGCATTAACAAAAAAGCTAACTACCGAAACGTAATATAAAAACATAAAGGATGCTACTGATGTCAAACGTATCGCATGCAGGCACCATTTAATTGGATAATATGACGTAATTATTGATGTTATACATAGGTAAAATCAAGGTGAAGCCAAATATTGCAAAGGTGCATCTTGTTTAGGAATAAAACTATTGAAAGAAAGACACCCAAGTACGTACTAAATTTGTGAGGAAGCAGTCAATTTGGCCAATTTAAACAAAAAATTAAAGAACACTCGAAACTATATAATCATTAATTTTGTCATGCAATGCATGAGTTAAGATTACGTTATCAAAGATATTGGATGAGTACTAATATCAGTAGTTTTTGTAAACGGTTTATATAAAGGATTTATGTAAAGGTTTAGTTTTATTACAACAATAAAAGATAATATGAGTGCATTGTTGAGTCAACATCTCCTGAGGATGCACCGGTGTCGGAGTGAAACTTACCTTGAGAGTGCTTCGGAAGATTTAAGTATGTGGTGTGGCAGCGTTACGTATTGCTTGATTGGTGGCTTGCTTTTTGTGCATGTTTAGTACCTAAATAAATCGCACGCTGCACAATGTGCACGTTGTACTCTAAGATTTTTCTGTGTTACAATTTATATTATTTATAAACTGTAACATTTAAACAGATGAACCAAAAAATGCAATGTCCAATCATCAATATGTGTGCAATTCACATACGGCAGAAGTGAAACTGCAGAAAAGTAGCCTACGAGAGAATGACATAAATATAACTTGTATTCTATCTCATTCTCTCGCATGCTTAATCCTATTTATAAATATTTGTCTCTGTTCGGTATCGCTTTTTCGTATCATCGAATTTTCAAATCACAAAGGTGCAAAGAAGTTCCATTTCAAAAAGTTGTACTACGTAGATTTGTGTTTTGCCGGGTAATAGCGAATTACGACTCTTGTTCCTTGGTTAGCTTAGTTTTGAATTCAGGTACTTACAAGTACAATTTCTCCCTTGACGCTCTTGGGCTCGGGCGGCACGAAGAACTTGTAGATGCAGTGGAACCAGGTGGCGTACATCTTCACGATGAGAACCAGGATCTCCACCGTCATCAGCACGCCGTGGTAGATCTTCATACCGATGCCCTGCTCGTCCGTCCTGGAAACAAAACGTTACTTTGAATATAAAGGTTATATGGGGACATAATACCTAGTGTTAATGAATAAGTTATTCCAGACTTATAATCTATATCTATGCCTTTCATCCAGATCTGTTCAGCCGTTCTGGCGTGATTGAGTAACAAACATCCTTCCATCTTTACTATCGCATTTATAATATTAGTATAAATATAGATACCTCGAAAATAACCTAACACTAGGTATTCTCAAAGGCGTGTGAAGTCTGCCAGTTCGCACTTGGCCAGCGTGGTCGACTATGGCTAAACCCTTTTCGTTCTGAGAGGAAACTCGCGCTCAGAACTGAGCCGGTATTGGGTTGAAGTGAGAGAATGTGAAACAAATCTTCTAGTTAATAAAATTCTACCACTGCTTGATGCAAATACAACGTTAGTTGTTAGACATGCAATTTTCTACAGGAGTTCATTTTATTACATGGATGAGCTAAATTTTTGTGAAAAATCCCCTAGGACCTAGGTGTACAAAATAAAATGGCACCGGACTCGTGTCTCCCTTGATTTGCCCCCTTGGGGAGACATAAGGTATGACTATTAGAAGAAATATTCATATGAGTTATCTTCATTAGCTAGAAACGTGGAATCTGATATTAATTAGGCTTCTGTTTATAAAAAAAGTCAGCTGTAGGTACAAGCGTTTTAGAAATGAATTGACCAGGCCAACTATGGGAGCTTGCCTAGGTGTCAAAAATCAATGTACAGCAATTTTTTTTTTATTATTGCAATTTTTATATATCATATTTTTTCAGATAAATCCTTTTCAGAAGTCTGAAGGCTCACAAAATTAACAAAATATATAAATAAAAGTTTCACCAAACAACTGCTGCTTTCCCACGCTAGATGGCGCTAGACGTTGTGGTTAGCGAGTCTAAACAATTATTTTCCACTATTCGACCACAATGTTCAGAAAAAATTAAGCTTTGCATAATTTGGGCAGGGATAAGGATAATACTGGAATAATAAAACTATATTTGCAAGAATTATGTAATTCTTTTAATAAATCACGTTATATTGCACTGCTGCTTTCCCACACTAAATGGCGCAAGACGTTTTGGCTAGGGAGTTCAAATACTCGACCACAGATGGCAGACAGATGCAATGTCACAGGGCGTTCCTTTAAACGCAGTGGTTATTTAAAAATGCTTTGTTATATACATTTCATCGGGGCTTGTTAACTAATAATAATTATTATTAACAAAACATCCATTTCCCATTTTATAATGTAGTGGCAGAGGTACTTAAATGGTATTCATGTAATGGATTACAAGATTATTATTAGGCATAGATAAAATGGAACGTCAAAATGGAGTAGTGCCTAAAAAAGGAAAGCGGATGCCCAAGAATTAAACAATAAACGTATTGTTTTTTTAGATATTTTAACCTTGACCTTATTCGGAATAATAAATCCATAATAATTTCAATTTTAATTTTTAAACCTTACTATAAAAACGGAAATCCTGCACATTGTCCCGAATCGGAGGGCAGTTTCTGGTCATGTCCTTGTGAGGTCCTATCTGCTTTATTTGCGTCCTATCCCACCCCTCGATGTAGGCTATGCATTATACCTACATATTATGTCAGGTAATTTTCTCAACGCAGATATATTATTTGGGCAGAGTAGGGCGTAGGGCTCCCAAAAGTAGGTAATCTAAGTGAAGTGGAATAGTTACTCAATTCATAATTTTTTTACTCAAAAAGTAGGTACCTAACTAACTACTAATACCTACCTACATTAATTTGACGATTTGTTGAGAGTGGACATTTTTTTATTTAAGTAGATTATGTACCTAAGTACTTAATGGTATTAGTCTGAGATAAAGATGATGAGATAATAGCAAAAAACATGTTTATACCACGATTTGTTTTCGACACTTATCTTTTAGTTTTTAATTATTTTATTTAAGATAATATTATTCTGAATTATCACCTTCACGCGTCGTGAACTGAGCCTAGCCATACCTATCTAGTAAGTATCTACTTACCAACAAGATATAAACGGGTAGGTATATGTACGAGAACGTAGAGTATCTTTGAATATAGTAGATAACTTCTCAAATATGCTAATTATACCTAAGTAGGTACATGATGCCCGCGACTTCTCCCGCGTGGATTAAGGTTTTTCTATTCCCGCAGGACTTCCTTAATTTTCCGGGATAAAAACTAGCCTATGTCCTCCTGGGGATGCGACCTACCTCTGTACCAAATTTCATCGAAATCATTTGAAAAGATAAGATATAAGATAAGATAAGATTTTAAAAGCGCAGCAGACACACTTGCATATTTATAATATTAGTAAGGATAAATTCGTATAGCTAGTCTTACTAATATTATAAATGGGAAATTTTGGATGGATGTATGGATGTAGGTATGAATGTATGGATGGATGGATGTTTGTTACTCAATCACGCCCCGACGGCTGAACGGATCTGGCTGAAATTTGGCATAGAGATAGATTATAGTCTGGAATAGCACATAGGCTTTTTATCCCGGAAAATTAAATAGTTCCCGCGGGAACCAAAAATCCTCAATCCACGCGGACGAAGTTGCAGGCATCAGCTAGTGAATAATAAATAGAACGTAAGTGTGATAATAGTTACGTCGTTTGGAATGAGGCCACGTACACTAAAATGGTTGATTCATGGCAATTTACTGCTGTTAGGGCACGAGGCGGTCTTGACTGACGGACACTAGGAGGAAAGACAACTGCTAGATTACCTACATAAGCAAATAAAACGTGTTATTCTTGAGCTATTTAGCATAACTACTTAATAATAAAATTCTTAATGTGGGCATTAAGATTTTAGAGATTAAAGATTAAAATTATAATAAATAAAATTCATAATAATTACTGCAACATCGTCCGCGTGGTTAATAGTTATTTGTTATACAAGAGCAAAGACAATATTGGTTTATAATTAATCTATGACAAGAGTGAAAAGTTGTTTTTTAACCGCGTGCTCAATTTTGATGACCGAGCAAGCGAAGGATTCTAAAATTAGAATCCTGAGCGTCAGCGAGGGAATCAAAAGGGCACGAGGTGAAAAATCTTTTCACTCGAGTGCAACACGTAACTTTTCATCCCACCTCAGCGAGGAAATGACATGACGTGAAAGAAAATGGTGCGCGCAAAGCAAATTAAAAAAGTACACCAAGAAGGTTACGAGTGTGAGTTTTTAACAAATTAAAAACGGTTGTATGGAAATTCGGCACCATAGAGGTAGAAGTAAATATGTTTTAATGATGTTTTGAATTCACAAACTTCATAGACGAGTGATATTTACTAACGTGTACACGATGTTCTAAATTCAATTTACTTTAGCCTCAAGAGGATAATAACGGCTTTTGCATTCAGATATCGAAGATTAAAAATACTCTTTCCGAGATGGTGGGATGAAAAGGTTTTTTCACACCACTCGCTTGACAATGTCTTATTACAAGACCAGTTATATAATAGCAGATTATTCAACACGGGGGTAATACAATGTCTTAAGTTACGGGCGCCGGGATAAATCCCAAGCGCAACGAGGGATTTATATGTACAGAATACTGAGTGAAGTACGCGGGTTTAGGAGGCCCAAGACGAAGACTCCTGGGTTGAATACTCTAATTTTTACACCTAAAAACCCCGCGGTTCACCTTTGCTATTTTAGATGCAACAGTCAAAGTTCCTCGGGAGTTACCTCTTCCAAAATCCCTCGATAGACTTGAGATTTTTACCGCCGCCCGTAACGTAAGACGTTGCATTATGTTGAATAATCTACTATTATTCTCGCAGAAAATTCCTAATTTTCCGGGATAAAAAATTGCCTTGAAGACCTTCTTCGGGATACAACCTAATTGCATTAAAATCGGTTGAAAAGATGAGCCGTTATAACGTAGCAGACAGACCGACACACTTTCGCATTTATAATATTATTATAGTGTGGTATGGATGGATATGGGATCACATGAAAATTCCGTGCCGTGCTGTGCCGACTTTGAGCGCAGGCCCTTAACGAACTCTTTTATCGAACGAATGGCAGTAGGGGTAAAAATATTCATCATCACTGTATGTAAATGGTAATTGCCCCAACGAGTACATGATATGTTAGTGGTTTCCTGCCGGTAACGCATCAGCGGCCCGCGTGCGATCAAGGTCGCGAGGTTTCGCCAACTCATAAGCATGTTCGATTCAATGAACAAAAATGTATGAAACATACGAAAAACTTAAAAAAAGCCTACCTAGGTAACTTGTACGGAACGGAGGTACGTAGTCATAGTTATTTGGTATATCATACAGTTGAGTCTAAGTAACTACTAAAGAATTTGTCTGAGTATTCTATTAATAAAACTTATTATGATCAGCAACTTATATTGAGATATACCTACTTACTCAATCAAACGAACTTCTGTGAAGTTCGATCAATATTAAATGAGTTGCTTTATTCAAAAAATTATACTTCTGTTGACTGTTGGAATCCAATTCATAATGCATATTTATGCATGTGCATAAATAAACATTGACATTTATTTTGCAAATGCACAAAGTTAGTACAAAATAAAGTTAATATGGCCGAGCCGTAGGTCAGTCATTTAATATTTTGAAATGATAAGTAATTACAAAAATTATTTAGGTGATTTATAGTTTTTTGCTATATACCAGCATCATCAGCCATTGAGCATACATTAATGGACATTTAAGCCTCTTTTAAGTAGCGCCAACGTGCTCTAAACGGGGCATAAAAAAGTTATAAAATAGAAATTTATGAAATAGTAGTCGATTAATTCGCGATAATCCAGCTATTTCCTTCCCTTATCTGACGAACGCTGCGAACGTTGCGCTTAGGTATTTATAACAAAACAATTATTTGTGATAACGCATTGGGATTGTTATCCCAATGCGTTATCACAAATAATTGTTTTTTGCGTTGACAAAACATAACCTTTTTTTTATTAGCTGGAAAAATGCTATTTGCGTTTACGCATCCCGCACAAGGCGGTTAGATATAACCTTGGTTTTATCAATTTGTATCCAGAGACCTAGAAGAGAGGCTCAGCATCTTTTCGAGATCTTGTGTGATTTTAGGTGTGTCGTCGGCGAACCGTTGTGAGATTTATCGGTGTATCGCAAAAATAATAATATATCTAATTTGTAGACATAAAGTTTTACGAGCCCTTAAAAGAGTTACCTAATTAGCTTATTATAGCATTGATGGCGTCGTTTTTACGGTGTCTATGAATGTTTATTTAAACAACAGCTATCTCTAATTTCGGCTATGACTTTTCCAGCTGTTTGAAAGAAAGAAAAGAAAGAAAAACAGTTTATTCGACAATGGTGTCACGGACAAAACACAGATTACATACTTAAAAATTTTGTCTGTGACACCACCCAGAATGGGTGTAGGTACAGCTCAGCATTAAGCCCTGCGTTGTATGCTAATAAATTGCATACAAAGCAGGGCGCTGGTTTTCGGCTGTGACCCGGGTGACGCCACAGTAACAAAAAATATTAATATAATAAAACAAAAGTAAAGTTTAAAAGCAGTCACAAGTAAGCAGCAAGTACTCATATTATATGCCATTTATAATAGTAACACACTTACTGTACAAAAAGAAAAAAGAAAAAAGAAAAAAGAAAAAGAAAAAGAAAAAATCTAAAACATACAACTACAATAAATAATATGAAAACAAGAAAAAAATATGTATCAAGAAAACCGCGGAAATCGGATAAAATAAGATATAAAATATTGTAAATAAAATATACCTACATATTGTGACATAGTAAATTGCACTGATATTATTTAGTAGGTAAACTCTTTAAAGAAAGATAAAAATATTTCATGAAAGAACCTTGTTGTTTTAAAATATCTAGATGTATAAATATAAAGAGTATTGTAGCGGAGTTTGCTTCCTTGCTTCTATGAAATTAATCGATGGTTAATACTAAACAAAAGATCCTTTATAGATTTTGTTCGGATTTACCTACGGAAAACCGATCAAAAGTTGTAAACATTTAGGTAGGTTAGGTACTTCAATAGTGTAATAATTCGAGTAGCTACAGCCACACCGACCTAATGTTTACTAATAACCAAATGATTTGTCATCATCATTTCATTGCCGGCTCACTACTGAGCACGAGACTACTCTCGGAATGAGAAGGGTTCTACCACGCTCGTCAATTGTGGATTGACAGACTCCACACACCTTCGAGAACAGCCATACTAATATTATAAATGCGAACTACTCAACCGACTTTGTTAAAATTTGGTACAGAGGTAGGTTACATCTCGGGAAAGGACATAGGCTACTTTTAATCCCGGTAAATTGAAGAGTTCCCGCGGGAATCAAAAAAATGTATCTGTTCAACCGCGATTTTGATGAAATTGGGTAGGGTATCCTGGGGAAGGACGTACACTTTTTATCCCGGAAAATTGAAAAGTTCCCGCGGGATACTAAAAACACCAATCCGCGCGGACGAAGTCGCGGGCATCATCTAGTTATGAATAACTCTTGGGTATGCAGGTTTCCTCACGATGTTTTCCTTCACCGTTTGAAGCAAGTATTTAATTCGTTGACCTAGTGTAAACGCGCCATAAATTGACTAAAACCAAACCAACAAGTGAGTGGGCAGCTTAAGTTGCGTACACACGCGGTGGTTGCCCCACGTATTGCGTTCACCTTAACATTGACCTGCATGCGTTGCCGACAACCCGACAGCCGGACAGTGAAATATCTAACTTATGCAATTAAAAACAACCGCTTAACATTTCCACGAATGGATAGTTGAATAAACTTTTCCATCCCTTGCTCGTTTTGTGATTCTTGACTAATTAAATAACGACCGATCGCAGCTTCGCTCCCATGGGAATTTCCGGAAAATCCGACTTTGTCTTATAGTGTTACTAGCGAATGCCCGCCACTTCGTCTGCGTGGTTGGAGGTTTTTTGGTTCCCCCGGGAACGCTAAATTTCCGAAATAAAAATTAGCCTATGTGCTATTCCAGACTATAAATTCCAAATTTCAGCCAGATCCGTTCAGCCGTTGGGGCGTGATTGAGTAACAAACATCCATACATCCATCCATCCAAACTTTCGCATTTATAATAAATGTTAATGATAAAATGTTAAATGATTTATTTATTTCATGTTGGGCAACTTGTGTCACTTATGATACGTCAAGACTCTACCAACAGTTCGGAAAAATATTCTACTGAGAGAGCCGGCAATAAACTCAGCAGCTGCTCTTTTCTTAGGAAAGAATATTATTAAGATGTCTAGTCCACTCTTTTGTATGGCTGCCAAACGTGGGTTTTATTCATAGATTAATTATAATACCAAGTAAGATTGCTAACTCCCTTAAAAAATTTTTTCTAGGTTAATACTATCGTTAGATGGCGCTACCAGGCTCGCTCTTTATATGATTATAGTAAAATCGGTGAAATATCGTATTTTCTTGTTTCAATTTGTATTAATTATTTAAATAAAATTATCAAAATACAAAAAATTTATAAAATCACTAAAGCAAATAGCAAATTTACATTCAACTAATTTTAACAAACAGCTTACACAGTTACGTCATCTCAGATTGTGCGAATGCGCATTTAGCGAGCTTTGATTGAATGAATGAAGTGAACAGTCTATATTGGTTTATATATTGTCTTTGGTTTTATTGAAAGCTGGTAGCTGTTGACAGTTACAAGCATTTGAAACGTGGGCACTGAGGAGGATGCTGAAGATCTCATGGAACCAGTTCGTCTCAATTGCTGAGGTACTACGAGCGCCATGTAACCGAGCTCTAATGACAACCGACGTACAGAAAAAGATGGCATTTTTCGGGCACCTTCAAAGAGGATCCCAGTACGCGTTCTCAATCCTAGAGGCATTAAGATTTCCGGGAAAAGAGCACCTAGAAGACAGAGGAGGAAGTGGGTGGACGACGTAAAGGAGTGGACCCGTCATAATTACTTAGAATTAAAGATGATTGCTCAAGATCGGAAGGCATTTCACCTGCTGACCGCCAAACTTCAATTTGAAGATGGCAAAAATTAAAGATGATGATGTCTAAATAACTGAAAACGAATTCAACGGAACGTGTCTAATATAAGAGAGACAATCCAGAAGTAGGTATTTATGAGACACTTTTAATATATTTGTACTTACTCTCATTTGGAACTTGCACGAATAAAATGGTTAAACGTGTAGTGGCTCCACGAGAGATATACCTACCTACTTAATTGAATTAGATAAAAGATGGCTAAACTTTCAGATAATATTCATTTGATCCGGCCACGATTGCTATCGTTAAGCTCTAAATCAAAATGCGATCTAAACACAAAAGTATTCAATAATCGCTGAGTCTGCCGGCAGGAGACTAAATCACCATCGTTTAAACTATTTTCAATATGGCGTCCGTATCTGCAGATTAAATCTAATGACATGAAACGACTCAAATTGACAGATATTATACTTTCTGTTTCATGAGGTATAATGACAAACAGTAATAATGCTAACATTATAAGTACCTACACGGTTGAATACCCACCTAACTAATCAAGGTATACATAAACATATACAGTATAACCACAGAGTCTAGAAATAACCCAGCATCTCGGTTACGTGATTACATAACTGCGCGTCCTAAATCGGCGCAATTATGTAACTAGGTACCTATCGGCAACACGAATCGGCCAGGAAGCGCATAATCTTATAGAGGAATTCTGAGTTTCTAATAACGAGTAATACTTACGGCCGGTTTCTGAATTGAGAATTTCATGTTGAGTCTGTCTCAAAGACTACTTAAGGACTAATTATAAGCAATTTTTTGTTTTTGAATTGATATTGTGTAAGGTTTGAGAGCTTGCTGCTTTTGCTTGAATGCGTAATTCAGAAACCGGCCCAATATCAATTCAGAAACAAAAATTTGCTTAATCAGTCCTTAAGTAGTCTTTGAGACAGACTCAACATGAAATTCTCAATTCAGAAACCGGCCGTTAGTGTTTAATTAGTTATTTATATGCTACAAGTGCAAAATGATTAAAGTTACATTAGAGGAGCAAGCTTTATTAGCGCCGAACACTGTGAACCTGTATAAATATAATACACAATTTGAAGTATTTTAAGTATTTGTGTGGATTACAGCTGTTTTAAAATTCAGTTGCAAGATTTGACCTAAACACACCCATAAACATTGTAAGTTAAATAAAAGCTTGTAAAAATCACACAGCAATAGAGCAAACGCGACAACTTTGTCTGTCTTTATTAGGGTTCCGTAGCCAAATTTGGCAAAAACGGAACCCTTATAGATTCGTCATGTCTGTCTGTCTGTCTGTCTGTCCGTCCGTATGTCACAGCCACTTTTTTCCGAAACTATAAGAACTATACTGTTGAAACTTGGTAAGTAGATGTATTCTGTGAACCGCATTAAGATTTTCTGTCAAAAATAGAAAAAAACAATAAATTTTGGGGGTTCCCCATACTTAGAACTGAAACTCAAAATTTTTTTTTCATCTAATCCATACGTGTGGGATATTTATGGATAGGTCTTCAAAAATGATATTGAGGTTTGTAGTATCATTTTTTTCTAAACTGAATAGTTTGCGCGAGAGACACTTCCAAAGTGGTAAGATGTGTGTGTCCCCCCCCTGTAACTTCTAAAATAAGAGAATGATAAAACTAAAAAAAATATATGATGTACATTACCATGCAAACTTCCACCGAAAATTGGTTTGAACGAAATCTAGTAAGTAGTTTTTTTTAATAATTTAAAACTTACTACATGTTTGTACGGAACCCTCGGTGCGCGAGTCCGACTCGCACTTGGCCGGTTTTTATACTCGCCCGACTTCCTTCAACATAGTGTGTAGAAATCAAAATTATTTTTTAATTTACAGTGGCTTTGGAAGTCGGTTTTTTGGAAAGAATTTTTGTAGACACAAGTTGTCCTACTTGAAATCTATATATATATAAAATTCAAAGTCCTGACTGACTGACTGACTTATATATCAACGCACAGCCTAAACCGCTAGGGTTAAAGACTTGAAATTTTGACAGTAGCTTCCTTTTGTAACGTAGGCGCTCACTAAGGAAGGATTTTTCAAAATTCTACCCCTAAGGGGTTGAAATAGGGGTTGAAAGTTTGTATGAAAGTCCGTCATTTCTCAAGTTATATCCACGAAACTTAGTATATGAGTTGTCGGTAAAAAATAAAGAAATACGTGTTTCACAGTTTTTGAAAATTTTACCCCCGAAGGGGTTAAATAGGGGATGAAAGTTTATATGAAAGTCTTTCATTTCTCAAGATATTTCTCAAGTTGTATCAACGAAACTTGGTATTTTGGCTTTAGGTAATAAATAAAGAAGTACGTGTGGCACAGTTTTTCAAAATTCCACCCCTGAAGGGGTAAAATAGGGGTTGAAAGTTTGTATGAAAGTCCTTCATTGCTCAAGTTATAGTGATGAAACTAAGCATTTGGACTTTCAGTTAGATATGCAGAAGTACGTGTTTCACCATTTTTTGAAAATTTGACCCCCAAAGGGGGGAAATAGGGGATGAATGTCCTTCATTTATCAACATATTTTTCAAGTTATATAACAACGAAACTTGGTATTTTGGCTTTCGGTATAATATAAAGAAGTACGTGTGTAACAGTTTTTCGAAATTCCACCCCCAAACGGGTAAAATGGGGGTTGTAAGTTGGTGTAAAAGGCCGGCGTTTTTCAAGTTAAATAGCCGTGAAACTTGATATTTGGGCCACCGCTTTAAATTATGAAATACATAATTCACAGTTTTTATAAATTCTATCCCCAAGGACGTTATATAGTCAATTCAATCACGCCGCAACAGAGCAACGGATCGACGGGTTTTTTTTAATGGGTTCTTCCCGGAAAATTAAGGAATGCCTATAGGAATTAAAAAACTTATGCCACGCGAACGAAGTCGCGGGCGTCCGCTAGTATTATATATAATTTCATTTCATTTCAATGCCCTGCCTTTGGCTTTGTTATTAAATCTGCAACAGAAAAAGTAAACTACTTATAATACCTATTTACGCAATCAAATAGATGTTAGAATTGCCGCCTAGTTACTAAGCGAATTTTTTGGTAGGTACCTATGGTACAAAATAACAAGGAAATACATTGAAAACTTGAAAAACAACATTAAATAAATAGCCTGTTTTAGATATCATCAAAAACATACATAAATATTTTAGGAACTACTTATACCTATTACTAAAGTGACTACTTTATCCTTGTATAAATTAAGATTTAAATAATATATTTTACATACTACCTGACCGCTCCAGTTTCGCCTGGTCGTCTCAGCTAATATACTACACATTGTGATTTGTACTTTTACGTATTCTGTGGCTATACTCTAGTTTTTTCAGGACATCTCTACGACTACGAAAATAGGTAAGAATTGTACCTAGTACCTACTTACATACCTAGTATACGACCCGAATAATATATTATGTATGTATGTATGTATGTTTGTTCCCGTTTTTTTCGGAAACCAAAGAACTGATTAAGTATGGCTTTTCATTCACGTAAATCTAACTATATGTACTTACGGGATGTTTTAGTAGGTATATAATGCACATATACCTCGTTCTTACATACGACGTATATTAAGTAAATGTACTTTTGATACACCTGATAATGTTCTTCTGGGTACACCTACGTCACCAATTTTTTTGATAATGTACCTATCTATAGGTACATTGATTTCACAAAAAATTCTGGAACGATGTAATTTTTTAGTAAGTTATAAAACTAAGTACTTAAGCACTTACTCAAAAAACAGTATATTCTTCTTCATTCCGGACTGTATAGACACGTTGAACCACATCACAGAGCAAAGCAAACAAAGCAACCAACAACCGCGAGTCAAACGGGCCGCAATTAACCACTGTATGAAATTCACAACTATTACGTTGTAAGCCAAAGAAGCGTGCGGCCGCCGAGCCAGACTTTCACTAATGCAGTTGCAGCCAAGGCTTGCGTGATCGCAGGAAGCGTGTGGAAACGCTACACGTCCTTTGTGTATCCTCCCCCGATTCTACTGGTTTAAATAGCGTTTCTAATAGAACCTACTACGAGAATTTGCTGTCCGTTTGATTTGTTGTTATTTTAATTATTCGACTTCGCGTGGATTTGGATTTTTGAAATACCCTCGGGAACTCCTTGATTTTCCGGGAAAAAAAGAAAAAACTTTCACTAATGCAGTTGCGGAAACTGGAAACGCTACACGTCCTGTGTGTATCCTCCCCCGATTCCGCTACTTAGCTACTACTTCAATTTGCTGTCCGTTTGTTTTGATGTTATTTCAACTATTCGACTTCGAACTATTCGACTTCGTCCGCGTGGATTTGGATTTTTGAAATACCCTCGGGAGCTCCTTGATTTTCCGGGATAAAAGAAAAGACTTTCACTAATGCAACTAAGTTGCAGCCAAGGCTTGCGCGTGATCGCAGGAAGCGTGTGGAAACGCTATACGTCCTGTGTGTGTCCTTCCCCGATTCCGCTACTTAGCTAATACTTCAATTTGCAGTCCGTTTGTTTGATGTTATTTCAACTATTCGACTTCGAACTATTCGACTTCGTCTACGTGGATTTGGATTTTTGAAATACCCTCGGGAACTCCTTCACTAATGCAATTGCAGCCAAGGCTTGCGTGATTGCAGGAAGCGTGTGGAAACGCTATACGTCGTGTGTAATCCTCCACCGATTTCGCTACTTAGCCACTACTTCAATTTGATGTCCGTTTGTTTTGATGTTATTTCAACTATTCGACTTCGAACTATTCGGCTTCGTCCGCGTGGATTTGGATTTTTGGAATACCATCAGGAACTCTTTAATTTCCCAGGTTAAAAAGAAAAGTCTATATGTCCCTCCCAGCCTCCGGGAAGCAACCTATCTCTGTATCAAAGTTCGTCTAAATCGATTGAAAAGATGGGCCGTGTAAGCGTAGCAGACAAACGGCTAAAATTCAGTCTCGTCGTGGGGAACTTTAATATTGTTGACGTTCGTGTTTCAGAATTATTATAATCCTTATTTTGGGGACGTCAAAGAATGTGACATAAAACTGACATTTTGAAATAATACTGCTGTTTAGCGATGGTAGTAATCCCAAGGACACGATCTGTTATTGAAATTGCGACAGCAATCACACACTTAACGAATACATAATTATTATGAATACTGCCAGGCTTAAACGAGTGTGATATAATTATCTAATAAGATAAAATCTCTCGTGAGGTCTCTTTACGATGTGATAATATACTCGATAATTAGGTAAAAGTAGGTTAATAATATCAAAACCTACTTCTAGAAAGACGCTTACTTATAGCACTTATAGGTCTTAGGTAAAGGTGTGTGAAATCTACCAATCCGCACTTGGCCAGCGTGGTGGACTACGGAGTGATATACGATTAACTAATCCGCAATGAGTACTGCACAGCACAAGCCACACATTGTGATTTATTTCTCAGCGGGTACAGATGAAGGAATGTTGTTTCCCAATCCGTGTGTAATCGAACTATTATTGCATAAGGCCTAGCGTAGACGACCGCTGTTCATCTGATGATATATTATTGGGGCCAATCTTTGTAAGTACCCGTTGTCCTAGGTGAGAAACTAAAACAACGCGATACGACTCCATAGAAGATGAAAAACTTATATACGCGACATCGTCGCGTCATGTCGTATCGAGTCGCGTTGTCGCGTTTGTCGCTTCCTAGGACAGGACCTTTAGTGTGCTTTCATTCCTATAACCTGAGATATCGTGATTAGTCAGTCAGCGAGTGAGTGAGTGGTATTTCGCTTTTAAATATATTATAGATAATATTATTATGCGAATGTGAGTTTGTTTGTTTGTTTGTTTGTTTGTTTGTTTGTTTGTTTGTTTGTTTGTTTGTTTGTTTGTTTGTTTGTTTGTTTGTTTGTTTGTTTGTTTGTTTGTTTGTTTGTTTGTTTGTTTGTTTGTTTGTTTGTTTGTTTGTTTGTTTGTTTGTTTGTTTGTTTGTTTGTTTGTTTGTTTGTTTGTTTGTTTGTTTGTTTGTTTGTTTGTTTGTTTGTTTGATGTACTTTTACGGCCCATATTTTCAACCGAATTTAATTTGTCAGAGGCATAGGTTGTGTTCCGGAAACGACATAGACAGGACAATTTAGGAGTTCCCGCGGGAATTAAAAAGACTTTAGTCTTTTTAATTTCTCTTACCATGGTAGGAAGGTAAAGACGTAGTTATTTATAATTAGGTTTCATGAGTTCTATTTTGGGAACTTGCATTTCGGACCAGCTATTTTCGGTTGTCTGTGTCGAGTATTGATGTTGTATAATGTACCTATAGCCACACGAGTGGCGTAATGGAACAGCGTAACAGATCATTAGAGTTTGTATGATGAACGAGTAAAACTAGTGTTTATTAAGCAGGCACACACTAAGAATACCTACGTATTTAAATACATACGCAACCAAAACAAGCTACTCAAACAAACATGACAAGAATGAAAGAAAAATCTTTCTGTCTTCAAACTTTTTTTTAAATTAAATTGCGAGATAGGCTTACGCTTGTCGACAATCATGCTTAGTGCAAATCAATGATGAGGTCTAGGTTGGAACGCGCTTGCTTAGAAGATGCCTATTCACTCTTCCCTTAAAGGTACCTAAATTATAGGTGGCAGTAGTTTGATAAGTTAAACGTACTTTCATGATCATTTCAAACCATTGCCGGATAACTACTTACTCTGAGCAGTGAGCGCGAGTCTTCTCCATGAGAACGATTCGGCCTCACTCCACCATGCTGGCCAAGTGCATATTGATAAAATTCATCTTTGGGAACATGATGCAAACCTCTCGGGCATGCAGGTTTCCTCACGGTGTTAATTCCAAGTTTTTTTTTCTATTATTGAGTAGGTACTAATCCAAATGCGCTCAATAGGTATAATTAAATTCTAGCCAGACTATTGGCTAATAAGTAATTTTACTTTTACCTGAGCAAACCTATTAATTAATTGCTGATGCCCGCGACTTCTTCCGCGTGGATTGAGGTGTTTTGGTTCCTGCGGGAACTTTAATTTTCCGGGATAAAAAGTAGCCTATTAAAATTATTTAAGACTATAATCTATATCTGTGCCAAATTTCATTCAGATCCATTCAGCCGTTCTGGCGTGATTGAGTAACAAAGATCCATACCATCCATCCATCCAAACTTTCGCATATTTTATAATATTTGTCTATGTAGATCTTAGAATATAGATCTTAGATCCTATGAAATTGTCCATTGATATTAATTGACGTATTCTTAATTGCGTGCCCGGGGATCGAAACCTCGACCACCCGAATAGGAAGCTGGGCGTCTATGCCACTAGACTTTGACCGCTTTTCGAACTTTGACCGCGGCAACCCTGACCGTTGACCTGTATTTCTTGTTTCTTTTTTTCCGTGTCTTGCGATGTTATTTTTGATTTCGATAACAAAAATTTAGGTTTCTTGTTTTTCATTGCTTCCTGTTTTCCCACTAGCCTACTACAAGTTAGCCCTTGACTGCGATCTCACCTTATGGTAAGTGACGACTGACGTTGAAGTCTAAGATGGTAGCGCTCTATAACCTGTTAGGCAGTTATATTAAACCCATACCCCTAATCGGTTTCTACACGGCATCGTACCGGAAAACTAAATCGCTTGGCGATACGTCTTTGCCGGTAGGCTGGTAACTAGCCACGGCCAAAGCCTCCCGCCTGAGGAGACCAGAGAAAATTCAGAAATTATAAATTCCCAAATTAACCCTGGCGGCATTCGAACCCGGGACCTCCTGCGTTAATACAACAGCGCTCAACACTGCGCCAGGGAGGTCTTGCGTGATGTTATTAAATTTCGTTAAGTTAACAAAAATCAAAATAATATGATTGTTGAATCAAGTTTTTGAATCCATATACATGCGAAAGTGAAAAACATCTAACATCTAAAACACCGGGCAAATTAAATCGCGTTTCGCCAAGAAAGTTTAATAGTAAGATAAGTTTATAGATATGAATTTCTGTATAACTTATAACGTCACCTTTTTATCTGTAAGCATAGTCTAAGTATAATAAGTTCTCATTTAAGTGAACTTAAATTGTTGTTCTGTTAGAAAATAATTTGTCTTTGAACCTAAGGTTTCTGCAATTGTTTACCTCTTCATTACTACATATAAGGAAAACCAGACTACCTAAATGCTAATAAGTACTTATCACAATAATTAGAATACAATGGTAAAAACAAAAGAAGTTGCAATAACAGAGTTTTTACTGGAAAAATTCCAATTAACATTAAAGGTAGGTATAAGATAAAAATGATTTCCCGTTCAATTAAAATTTAAAATTCATTTCATACAAGTAGCAGATTTCTTTTTGTACCTATATAAAAAGATATTTCTTTTTCTTTTTTCCATTAACCAGCTCTGTGAAGGTCGTTTTATACAGGGATCTTGACCATTATATGCGAACAGTAAAATAATAACTCGAGAATAAGATATCCAACCTCAGCGAGGAAATGACATGACGTGAAAGAAAATGGTGCGCGCAAAGCAAATTAAAAAAGTACACCAAGAAGGTTACGAGTGTGAGTTTTTAACAAATTAAAAACGGTTGTATGGAAATTCGGCACCATAGAGGTAGAAGTCAATAGGTTTTAATGATGTTTTGAATTCACAAACTTCATAGACGAGTGATATTCACAAACTTCATAGACGAGTGATATTTACTAACGTGCACACGATGTTCTAAATTCAATTTACTTTATTCTCAAGAGGATAATAACGGCTTTTGCATTCAGATATCGAAGATTAAAAATACTCTTTCCGAGATGGTGGGATGAAAAATATTTTTTACTAGCTGATGCCCGCGACTTCGTACGCGTGGATCGAGGTTTTGTTGTTCCCGCGGGAACTCTTGAATTTTCCGGGATAAAAAGTAGCCTATGTGCTATTCCAGACTATAATCTATCTCTGTGCCAAATTTCAGCCAGATCCGTTCAGCTGTTGGGGCGTGATTGAGTAACAAACATCCATACATCCATACATCCATCCAAACTTTCGCATTTATAATATTTATTTGATTTGATTTTTAATTATAAGATCAGAGCGATATAATAAATAAATTAAATAAAGTACTTAAATTAAATAAGGTGCTAATGGCGCTGCATCAGGATAATTATATGAACTGACAGCACTTCCGCCTCTCAGATTTTTCGCGCTGATAACTTTGCTCTTTTTTTTATCCATATAAATCGGAATCCCCTATTCGGTTTCTACACCGGCATCGTACCGGAACGCTAAATCGCTTGGCGGCTCGTCTTTGCCGGTAGGGTGATAACTAGTTACGGCCGAAGCCTCCCACCAGGCGAACCCGGGACCTCTGCACGTTAAGACAACAGCGCTACACACTGCGCCAAGGAGGTTGTCTTAAAATTATTGCGTGGATTTAACTTGCTCTATACGCTTAGGGCCTACAGTTACTTGTATATCTATACAACTGTATGATATTAATTTTAATAGACCAACCACAGAGTTTCTTGCTGGCTTTTCTCGATAGGAATTACCTACATACCTAACCAGTGGTAGATTCACAAGACGATTCAAAATCACTTGTACCAAATTATTAATTTTGAATAAAAAACGTTTGAATTTGAATTTAAATTACGCGAACTTTTCAAAACCAAACTTATGAGACACAGATCATACCTACTTAGGAGAAAAATTCCGCGTACAATTTTCCGCTACATTTTTTCCGCACGGCATTCCGCAGGATTTGTTCCCAGCCTAATAATCTAACTCGCTTCAACCTAATGCCGGCTCAGTACTGAGCACGAGTCTCAAAATGAGAAGGGTTTGACCATAGTCCACCACGCTGGGGCTTTGACAACCTCCCTGGCGCAGTGGTGAGCGCTGTGGAAGCGGGAAGTCGTGAGATCAATCCCCGGCAGGGTTGCTTTGGGATTTCTGAATTTTCTTTAGTCTGGTCTGGTGGCTTCGGCCATGGTCAGTTACATCTCCTACCTGCAAAGACGTACCGCCAAGCGATTCAGCGTTCTGTTACAATGCAGTGCAGAAACCAATTAGGGGTAAGTATGGGTATTGGATATAAAATGACAATTTCTCCAAGTTATTCCATTGAAAAGTACCTACCGCTATTTTTTAATTCTGCTGCTATCTTATAATTAGTAGGGTCACTAAGTTCTAACATAAATAGAATAAATAATGATAATAAAATGAAAAATAGATACAAATCGTTCAGTCAAGTAACTACCTTTGTGTTACATGGGTATTTTATGGTAGATAATTATGTTAATTGATACTGGATTGTGACCTAGGATTACATATTATCATGCTCGTATTTGTTTCAAAGACATGCTTATAAGATTGTCAGTAGGTAGGTCTTGTAACTACGCCAGGGCCGTCATCAGGCCTACCTACTCACAATTTTATGAGCATATCTTTGAAATCCTTACTAATGTTATAAATGCGATAGTGTGTCTGTCTGTCTGTCTGCTACGCTTTCACGGCTCATCCGTTGAACCGATTTTGATGAAATTTGGGACAGGGGTAGATTGTATCCCGGGGAAGGTAATCCCGGAAAATTCAAGATTTCCCGCGGGTATCAAAAACCTTAATCCACGCGGACGAAGTCGCGCGGGCATCATCTAGTAAATAATAAGATGATTACTGCTAATTTAAGCGATCATGGTAAGCCCACAAGAATCAAAGCCTATTCCTACCACTTATATTACCACAGCGTTCACAACTACGCCAGGGAGGTCATGAGTCCAAAATTTTAATCTTGTTGACGCTCTTCTTTCAGAATAATAATCCTTATTTTAGGGACGTCAAGGTACGTTATATAAAACGTCAATTTTAAAATAATACTGCTTTGAACGGTGATGGTAAGCACCCTGGCAGGATTGATCTAAATTTATAAGGAAAAGGTTACTGACTGACTGATCTATCAACGCACAGTTCAAACCACGGGACGGATCAGGTTGAAATTTGGCTCACAGATAGACATTAAGAAAAGGATAGCAATATAAATAGAGCTGTTTCGAAATGTTGTACTATAAAATTGGCCACATTGTCCCTAAAAATGAATCTTTCCCGCTGGACTCAAAGACATTATCCGTGACCGTCTTGTACATTTCAAGGGCGGTACCGGTGTCAATAGTATCTACAATTCGTCCATTAGACCGCCCCTACACGCACGGTTACCCAACGCCGTCCGTCACACGACCACAATTAACCTTATACGCGATACACGCAGCTTACAAGTGGATGTTGATTGTTGATGCCTCGAACTAACGTTATTTTAGCAGTTGGTTATGGGTTTAATATAACTCCCATGCCCCTAACAATATAGCCTAACGTAGCCCGCTACCATCTTAGACTGCATCATCATTCATCACTTACCATCAGGTAAGAGGTCAAGGGCTAATTTATAGTGGATAAAAAAATAAAAAATAGTACTTACTTAGTAGGTATTACTTTTACTTAGTGGGGCTGATTCTGAAGTGCACAATCTCCAAACTAAAATGAAATGACAGCATTAAAATATTGCTAACCCTTTCATAATACTCCCTGCGGAAAAGGACAGAACTAGATTTTATTAGCTGTCATTTTAGTTTAATTTAGAGATTGTGTTATACCTACTATAGTCTAGTTTAGAAAATTTTGTTGTACCGAATTGACCAGTGTCTTGTTTACACCTTTCTAGCTCGAAAAGCGCGCCTTTCCTGCTTAAAACAAGTGAGCAGTCGTTTTTGTTCACTCAGTGAGAAAAAGTAAGTAGGTATTTTGAATTTGGAACGCTGTGGATTGGGCATTTCTTTTAATTGTCTCACGAAACAAATTTTTTTTGACTGGGGAAAAATGAGGTCCAGGGTCCAGGTCGGGACAAAAAAGTAAGTTGTACCTATTGTGTTAAATCACACTAGGTGTGTCATCATCATCATCATCCTCAACCGATAGACGTCCACTGCTGGACATAGGCCTCTTGCAAGGATTTCCACACGCCTCGGTCTTACGCCGCCTGGACCCAGCGGCTCCCTGCACTAGGTGTGTAAGAAGTAATTAATAAATCTCATTTTCACTATGTGGCCGAGCTTTAAATTTCTGTAGGTACTTAGTGAAATGGACTCATAGAATAACAAAGTAAAGTTAAAAGTTCAAAACGGACAGTAATATTAAAATAAGGCAGCCTGTATACAATTTAACACATTCGCTGCGTTACGGCAAGTATTTTGCCGTATTTGACGGTCAGCCAGTGCGGCAGCTAGTTATCCTTGTTTTGCGCGCCGTGCGGGGGTGATCTAACTATGTTCCCGTGCGTGTAGGAAAGAGACAGTGATTTTTTCAATATGGTAGCTTTTAATATAACAATATTGTACACTAATAATATACGGCAAAATAGTTGCCGTAACGCACAGTAAGGTAAGTATTGTTATTCAGTGCGGTACGGCGACTATCTTGGCGTACCCCCCCAACCCGGTGCCTCCCCGCATGCGTCCGCGCGGCCACTCAGTTTGCACTAGTGTTGGCCGTAAGTGAGACGTACGTAAGCGCTCGATATTTTTTATGCAAAAAACTATCGATGTCAAGTGTGAAAGTTGTTCAGTGTGATAACTACCTAGTTACTAGCACTTCTATAGAATATAGAAGGCTAATATAGAACATTGATGAAACCATACCTAGTTTTCAAAATTTATTTTATTTCGATAAATTAGAGTTCCTAATATTGTGTGATCTCATCATAGATTAAAAAAAAAGTAATTATAATAAATTGATACCCTAAATTGAATCAAAATTTAAAAAACCTATGTATATTTTTATTAATTAGTGTTTTTGTACTAAGTACATGTGACTGATTTTTATTTTTTTATAATTTCCGACACTTGTAATAATAATTATTATGTTGACTAATTATGAAGAATTATGTTGTATTTGTTGCGTCTTTAATAAAGAATATCTTTAAAATATCGATTGTCATTTCAGAAGTAAACCCCCCATCCCTAGCAATTTTTTAACTTCTATGCTATACGGCATATAATATATTGCCGTAAATGACTGATTTTGAAAAATCTCTGTATCTTTCGAAATATCATAGAGAACCCGGGGCTACCGCAGCTAGGTATACATATATAGATGTAGCCTATCGATTTGTTAAAAAATCCATTGATATGAGGAGTTTCCACGTCTGCATGGACTTTGAAAGTCAGGTTCCGGTACGGCAAAATAGAGCTCGTAACGCATAGCAGGAAATATACATACGGACAGTATTTGTCTCGTAACGCACTAGCCGAAGGTTTAGATCCAATGCTGCCGCAGCGAATGTGTTAAGTAGTAATTATTATGAAATTGTTTAATTTTTTTTTAATCAAGTCAAGCAGGTAAAATAAACCAAGTAAAAAACACAAAACATGAACCAAGAAGGTTTGGCATATTCAGCTTCCCAGTTCTCTGACCTTTTTCGAACCAGAAGAGATTGTTTCGAAATTCCATACTGATTCGATCTTTTCTTTGTAGTTTGCTATACAAAAGTATTCCTGTAAAATCAGATCATTCCTATATTCAAATGATTATTTTTAGGTAGGTACCTACTCATTATGATTATTACCTATTGTTTGCCATTTTATAATACATACCTACTAATATTATAAATGTGATAATGTGTATGTCTGTCATTCACCTTATACCTTTTCAAGGCCCATTAGCTTTACCAATTGTTACAAAATTTAGTCCAAAATTTAATCTATCATTTTTCGGAATCTTGCATTCCGAAAATAGATTAAGTAAATAAAACTAAAATAGGTATCACGGGAATAAAAGTATTTAAATTTGTCCTGCAAAAAAAAAATAATAATATTTGATTCCACGATTTTTATTCTTTGCCGCGAATAATAGACCTGCGTCATAATTTTTTGTAAGTAGGTATATTAAAATATTATATAAGTAAGTACTTAATTTAAACTTATACATAACGATGGTTTTGATGGAGGCTATTCATAATACTTATCGTGTCTCGGAAAAGGTTTGTTACGAGCCCCGGCTTCGCTCGAGTTAAGTTTTAAGAATCAGTGATGGGGTGAATTTAAAAAATACCTGAAACTAATTTTTCTTAATATTTATAGGGCTTAGCAGTTAGTTACGGGCAGGATAAACCCCCTACGCAAAACGTGGCGTCGGGGATATACGTTTTGTCCTGTCACGCAGGTCTGTGTTCTCTCACAACCCTCTTGTGTTGTCGCTCTTGATACCCGTGTGAAGCCGGGGTAGGTCACTAGGCTAGAATATTAACTACTTGACTTACCATGGTGCTTTTGTCAATAAGTCTTGTGCGTTGCCATTTTTTTGACTTTCGACTGACGCCATTGTGAATCTGAAAATTTTAGAAGAAGATTCATGTTTAAATAAGAAAGGATTTTACTGCACAATTATTATATGTATACTTAAATAAAGTTTCCATCGATTATCAAAATCAAACTAATATAAATTCAATGTAAAAATCCAGTCGCGCTTTCCTAGATTTTTCCGAATTTGTACATCAGTATGCTAATATTAATAAGTACCTATATATTTTTTGTTAGCACTTCTGTTTTGAAGACAATACCTATGCAACTACAAACTTTATTAACGATTTGCTAAGCATTGCTAAATATAATACCTATTTCATAAAAGAAACGCATTAACTTTGACCTTGAAATTTGGTAAAAACAAGCCAGGGGGCATACCTACAACCAACGCTTTTAACACCGTACTGTTTTAATATTGTTGACGTTCGTGTTTTAGACTTACACTCCTTATTTTGCGGACACCAAGGTACTTACGAGACAAAAAACTGTCATTTTTAATAATACTGATTTGAGCAATGGTAGTAGGTGGTTACCCCAGAACAATAATTGAGAAGCATCCATACTTTCATACTAATATTATAAATGCGAAAGTGTTGTCTATCTGTCTGCTACGCTTTCCCGGCCCATCTTTGCAACCGATTTTGATGAAATTTTGTATAGAGGTAAGTTACATCCCGGGGCACCGGCTTTACGGAGTTCCCCCGGTAATTAAAAAACTTAATCCACACGGACGAAGTCGCGGCCATCATCTTAGTGACAATATAAAACTTGAATGACAAACATCATCTTTATAACACACCTATAACTTTATAGATATTAGGTACAATAATTCTTACGATCGGGATATTACGCGATGAAAGATTTTCTGTATAGGTAGTTGTTATTGTTATTCATGATCATGAAATATAACTGATTTCTAACCTATTGGGGCGTGATTGAGTAACAAACATCCATACATAATATTAGTAAGATGAGTAGCACCGGCAAAGACGTACCGCATAGCGACTATAATGCAAGCAATGCTTAGAGGATGCAGGCAATGCGCTCATTGCTGATTTCTTAAAAAGAGTTGCTTGTTAGAGACTTTTCAACTCTATAATTAGGTACCTATTACAGATATTCTTGCTTTTGCAATACGGTTGGGGCAACGTTGTTAAAATTATTCGAAATGTCAAGGCATTAGAAGTTTCTGGCATAAACAGGTGCGACAGATGGACATAACACAGATAATACCTATACCTATATCTATACTAATTTTGTAAATGCGAAAGTTTAGATGGATGGATTGTTGGATGTTTGTTACTCAATCACGCGAGAACGGCTGAACGGATCTGGACGAAATGTGGCACAAAGATAGATTATAGTCTGGAATAGCACATAGGCTACTTTTTATCTCGGAAAATTAAAGAGTTCGCGCGAGAACCAAAAAGCCTCAATCCACGCGGACGAAGTCGCGGACATCAGCTAGAAATATTAGAAATCAGAAAAGTTAGAAGTGCGTGCACGAGGATCGAACCCTCGACTACCTGAACAGGAGGCTGAACTAAGTCACCACTGGACTATCACTACTCCGCTTTTATAATAACATAGTATGGATTACTAAATTAACATTGAACTAGCAGATTTCATCTTATACTTTGTCCCACCAAATTATGTGGCCCGGGGGCCAAAATTGAACTAATTTTCATGCCTGTCTAGTTTTCATTTTTTAAATTTACTATGGGACTATACTGTGTAGGTACCAAATTTGAATAAATATACTTTGACTTTGAAGATAAATAGATAGTAATTATATTATTATATTGATTTTTTATTGATGACTATAAATTTATTAATTACTGGGCACAGCAATAAAAAAATGCTACAATGTGGAGTACAATAAAAGCATTGATTCATAATATTACATGAAGCAGCAATAGTCAGTTTTAATTTAACGCCCCTTGAGGAGCTCAAATTATTTTTTTTTTTTTTTTTTTTTCTCGGGTGTGAGGGAATATATTATAAGTAGATAAAATTAAAATCTAAATTAAATCTAAATTAAAAACTAAATTAAAAACTAAAAACTAAACATTAAAAATATCATCTATCCCGCTGCAATGAGGCAGTGTGCCCAGAACGCTGGCTGCGTTACCCCGCTGAATAGCCAAACTTATATGTTGGCTATTCAGCGGGGTAAATTTAAATGCATAACTTTATACTTATAAAGTTATGCATTTAAATGCCTTCTAACTATATATAAAAGGAGACATAGGAAGTAAGCTTGCTATAAAAGGTTGGAAGCACTTGAACCAGAATACCTACCACTATAATGATACTATTAAATAATTCATGATGAGTAAATTTGCATCAAAATAATTAAAATTCCTTACAGCTGAAAAGCGATTTAGCGTTCCAGTCCGATGCCGTGTTGAAAATTGAAACCTATTAGGGGTACCTATAGGTTTAATATAGCCCACTATCATCATAGACTGCATCATCATTCATCGCTTAATACCAGGTTATATTGCAGTCAAGCGCTAACTAGTAGTGGAAAGAAACTTTTGTCTAAAAACTCAAAATAAAACAAAATATTTTTAATTAAATGGTTTTCCGTGATAAAAATTCGGTCCGGTAGGTAAACTAGTTATTTCTGTACCTATCGTCGTCAAAATGTTTGACGGTTGGGACATGAAAAGGCAACAGAACACAGACACACAAACACGTACTATCGCATTTATAGTATATGGACCAAGATTAACATTGACCAAAAGATTGTTTGAAAAACGATAGGGAAGTTTGCAATAAAAGGTTGGAAACCCTTGAACTAAATTGAATCAACTTGAACTAGAAACTAAAATGGATGATAAATAATCTAAGGTAGTTATTAAAACATGATAGGTATGATAAATAATTATTCCAATTTGTCCGCACTAAACATTCTTAAAAAGGAACATAATATTTGTAAAGACTTACGTTGAATCACTTAAAAAACCAAAAGCACTAAACTCTTAATTAATATAGTCTCAACGAATAAAATCAGAAAGATTTTCTCGCTCGTACCGCGACCGTCCGGCGATAAATATTGCGAATGACTGGCTCGAATCGCGATGCGTAAATTAGGTCGAAGCTGTTAGTATTGTCAGTGACAAGTTTATCAGATCGAGTGCATGTGGCAGAGTCCTATCGGTCACTACACCCGCTAGGAACATTGGAACTGAACGTACATTTCTCAGGATCAAAGGCAGAAGTCAATGTTAGCTTGTCATTGGCAATCTCATCAAGTTTATCAGGTCGAGCGAAGAGTTTGTTGGTCACTTCACCCGATAAGAAAATACGAACAAATCCACTCAGGATCTAAGGCAGAAGTCACTGTTAAGTAAACTTTTCATTGCCAAGGTTGTCAGATCGAGTGCAGAGTTTTATCGGTCGTAGACCCGCTAGGAATATTGTAACTGCAGATACAAATCCACTCAAGATCTAAGGCAGGTCATTGGTAAGTGGTAACTTGTCATTGAAAAGTTTAAATCAGATCGAGTATAGAGTTTTATCGGTCACTGCACTCACAAGGAACATTGGACTAACAGGATATGAAGTGTTTGTTTTTTTTTTAACTTGCACTTCTAAATCTGCTTATCACTTGCTATAACGGTGAAGGAAAACGTCGTGGAAAGCTCGAGAGTTCTTCATAATATTTTCAAAGGAGAGCTCCCGATTATATCACATAATAGGTAATCGTTACAAACCCCAGAGTTGAAGCCTGTCGAGTCGTATTACGGAAGGACCTGGGTAGTTGGAAACCCACCGTATTAATGTCCCGAGAAAACTCCTACTTAATATTGATTTGTGCGACTATGCCAAAACGCAGCGCCGGGACTCAACTTCGCTCTACAGGTATGCGTTGCGTTTATAAAAATTCTTTCCAAAAAACCGACTTCCAAAGCCACTGTAAAGTAAAAAATAATTTTGATTTCTACACACTATGTTGAAGTCGGGCGAGCCTGACGCGTCAACTTTGCCTATCTTTGTTATACTTGCCCGACTTCAACATTGTGTGTAGAAATAAAAATTATTTTTTATTTTACAGTGGCTTTGGGAGTCGGTTTTTTGGAAAGAATTTTTATTTTTAACTTTTTAGTGTACTCTTAATCCCCACGGCTTAGGAGTGCAGTACCCTGCAGCATCAGAGTTAAGGAGTTGGGACTTGGGTTTAAGTATGAAGTCGTTGCTTGACACCTACAATATGAATTTTCCATAAAAAAATCCTAAATCGCTATTTTTAAGGAGTTCTGTACCCAGCAGCATCAGGATTGAGGAGTTGGGACTCAGAGTTGAATCGTATGCACGTGACTTGATACCTACTATATGAATTCACCATCAAAACTTCCTGACTCCCTAGTTTTGAGTCGTAGGTATACCTACAGCATCAGGATTGAGGATTTGGACTCAGAATTTTTTATGGGACCATTTCGCGAGCTTCCTCTAACCACTGAAAAAAAAATTTTTCAAATCGGTTTGGAAACCACGGAGATATGCGGTAACATACATTAAAAAAAATACGCGCCGATTTGAGAACCTCCTCCTTTTTTGGAAGTCGGTTAAAAATTATGTCTCTTAAAATAATTTAATAATATATCTTCTCATGCTATCTGATGTACTAGAATGGACTTGAGTCACGAATTTCGAGTTGGAGTAGGTAGATATTTTGACATCATATTGCGTTAGGTAGGTCGGTCTGTACCAACTACAAAATATGCCTATCGCCCACGGTTCAAATGACGTGTTCTCACGTGATGGGCCTCGTTTGCATTTCGGGCTGCATGGCATTGCTATGCATTCGTTACTAAGGGGCTACGTACCGGAACGCTAAATCGTTTTGCAGCTCGGCTTTGCTGACGGTTGGTAACGTCCAAAGCCTCCCTTTAGACCAGAGATAATCCAGAAAGTATTTTTGAAACTTCTCGAGCCGGGAATGATTGCAGTCAAGGGTTGACTACAAATTAACCCTTGACTGCAAATATTTGGTAAGTGATGATGCAGTCTATGATGGTGCGGATTAATATATGGGTATGGCATTTATTATTAAAATACTTACCTACTCCTTTTGTTTCTACGCGACATTGTACGGAAATGTAAAATATCTTTGTGGTACGGTTTTGATAGTAGGGTAACTAAGAAGTAGGCTAGGGTAGGGTAGTAGTGGTAACTAGCCATGACCGAAGCCAGACAGCAGCCAATATAAATATAAATCAATATAATCAATATAAACTTATACCACTTATTATGAGACAAGAGTCTTCATCACTGCGCCAGGGTCAGAAATTTGGTCGTTGTCGTACGGTACGGTTTAAAAGCTTTTGAAAAAGTATAGGGCTACTTAGTATATTTTTTTAATTAATGTATCATAAAGATACGTATCGCCAATGTTCAATGTTCCGAGTGTCTATTTTTGAAATATTCATTGTATTTACGTTTTCTTGTATCTTTCTTCTGGTTAGGTTAGCGTTCGACATAAATTGCGGCCGAGCATTTAGGTTTTATCGGGTTAATATACTTAACAGATTACAATCTATCGAAAAATAATGCGTTATCTGTCGTTATCTGTCGTGCGTTAACTGTCAATTGTAATCTGTCGACAGTTTACAATATCGCTAGTTAGATAACAATCCAACGGCCTTTGCAATCTTACGGTGACATATATACTCACAAGCTTATCTGATCCGGTAGTCAAAATTTGAGCTAATTTTTATGATTGTTTAGTTTTTGTTTTCATTTTATTTTTCATATTTATAACTAGCGATATAACAGATAAGTTTGTCGGACTACCTATAGACAACATATTATTATATTTCAAATAGTTTGTTTTTGCACACGGCAAGAAAAAAATATATGTGATAACATGTAGCTATGCCATTAAAAAATTCCGCCCAACCTTGAAACGGCGTGTAATTCTCGAGCAAGCGCGAACAAACATGGCGAACCAGAAGTGGAGGTGAAACAGCGCTTTCCAGTCCAAGGTCGCTCAGCTTTGGACGGTGGACGGTTGGGCGGGTATGAAATGGCCGTTAAACATCACATTCTCTCATTTATTCAGTTTTATTCGTTTTTTGTACAAAATATGTCCTATAAGCTTACAGAATAAGTGGACAAAGGTAAAGCTTAACTCTCAAATAGAAATTTCTGCCAGCTTTCCTTGAAAGTGAGTATAGCGTAATTGTTAAGTGGTATACTTAGGTCTAGGTACAAAGTCGGTAGTCCTAACTAGTAGTAGAAGTAACCCTACCGGCAAAGACACTATGGTAAAATGCCTGATAATTATTATGTAAGCGTATTATTGGCCTAATATGGTAGCGGGTAAGCCTGTTAGGGCAGGGCAGGGGTATGGCAGTTTCATCAAACCCATAACCTCCAATTGGGTTCTACACGGTATCGTCGGTACAAAAATCTCCTCATGTCGAGGGCGCATTAAATCTGCTATTTTTCAACCGACTTCAAAAAAAGGAGGAGGTTCTCAATTCGACTGTTTTTTTTAAATGTTTGTTACCTCAGAACTTTTGACTGGGTGGACCGATTTGGATGATTCTTTTTTTATTTGAAAGGGCATACTTCCCAAGTGGTCCCATATAAATTTTATCGAAATCGGTCGAGCGGTTTTTAAAATATCAACAATAAAATAAGTACTTTGTATACCGTGTGCTTGTTGTTGTAAAGTTGGCGCGGGAGTTTGAAGTCAGTTGTTTAAAAAGAATTTTTCATATTATTAAAATGAATAAAACCCATTTATACAAGATAGAGGTAAGGTATTATAATTGATAACTAGCGATGAATTACACAATGACACATCCTTACCAGCAGGTTAGTAACTAGGCACAGCCGTAGTCTCCCACCACACGAAACCTTGCTCTCCCACTGTCCCAACCTCAATAAACGTTCAATACATCGCAACGCGACTACAGCAAGCGGCCCACGTTTACTTTCCCCGTGGTCAGTGCACCGGGCGATGATCTCGCTTACGCCACATCATACCAAAGCGCCAAAGCTATGGGTTGCGCGACTGTTTTGTAGAAATATATGCATTTCTTCAGCTAGCCCGGTGACGACACCTGCGGATACATACCGGTTCTGCGTGCGAATTGTAATGGGTTTGTTTTTCTAAAATCGTAGTGTGGGATAATCAGCTAGACTAGAATAGGTTTGAAAGATTTTTTAATTCTTATCTACCTTCTTATATATCTAATGATTCGGAATGCCCTTCCTACCGAGAAGAACTCAGCTGCTCTCTTTTAACAGGAGCATAGGCGTAGGTAACTAGGAGGTACGTCTTAATAGACTCAGTTTTTTATTCCACTAATACAGGTGCCTTATGCCCCATCATAAAAAAGCACCAAAGCCATGGGTTGCGCGACTGTTTTGTAGAAATATATGCATTTCTTCAGCTAGCCCGGTGACGACACCTGCGGATACATACCGGTTCTGCGTGCGAATTGTAATGGGTTTGTTTTTCTAAAATCGTAGTGTGGGATACTCACAAGGTTTGAATTTTTTAAATTCTTATCTACCCGTTATTTAAATATGTTCGGAATGCCCTTCCTACCGAGAAGAATAAGCAAGAAACACGGCGACTGCTCTCTTTTCAACCGACTTCATAATAAGGAGGAGGTTCTCAATTCGACTGCATTTTTTTTTTTTTTTTATGTTTGTTACCTCAGAACTTTTGACTGGGTGGACCGATTTGGATGATTCTTTTTTAATTTGAAAGGGCATACTTCCCAAGTGGTCCCATATAAATTTTATCGAAATCGGTAGAGCGGTTTTTAAAATATCAACAATAAAATAAGTACTTTGTATACCGTGTGCTTGTTGTTGTAAAGTTGGCGCGGGAGTTTGAAGTCGGTTGTTTAAAAATAATTTTTTATATTAAATTATTTCAGGAGCGCATACGTAGGTACTAGGTACGTTTTAATAGACCCAGTTTCTTTTATTCTACTAATACAGGTGCTTTCTGCCCCATCATACCAAAGCACCAAAGCCATAGGTTACCTACTCGATTGGTTTGTTGCATTTCTTCAGCTAGCCCGGCGATGCCACCAGGCGGAAATACCGGTTTTGCGTGCAAATTACTTGTAGGTATATTGGGTTGTTTTTCTGAATTAAAATGGCTTATTTTTCGAAAATGGCAGTGTGGGACGATCGTCAATTTATAGACTAGACTAGCTGATGCCCACGACTTCGTCCGCGTCGGTAAGGTTTTTTGATTCCTGCGATAAAAAGTAGCTTAGATGTGTTATTCCAAAGTCCAAACTATACATGATCCGTTCAGCCGTTCTGGCGCACTTTTTTCGCATCCACGCCTATTAACCCATACTAATATTATAAATGCGAAAGTGTGTCTGTCGGTCAGTCCGTCTGCTACGCTTTCACGGCCCATCTGTTCAACCGATTTTGATGAAATTTAGTACAGGGATAGGTTGTATCCCGGGGAAGGATATGGGCTACGTTTTATCCCGGAAAATTTAAGAGTTCCCGCGGGAATCAAAAACTTATTCCACGCGGACTAAGTCGCGGGCATCATCTAGTTCATAATACTTTCGCATAAATAATATTAGTATGGAAGTATTAATTAGAAATACTATTTTATTCAACTACAGATACTTTACAGGTGCTTTGAAATTGTCAAGTAAATCTACCCGGTATTTTATGGTTCGTCATGGTTCAGAATGCCCTTCCTACCAAGAAGAACAAGCAAGAAACTCGGTGGAGCTGTTCTCTTTGTTTCAGGGTACACAGATTAAAGATTTAGTACTGGTACTTAGCAACTCTTAGACTTCGACTCTTAGAACTCGTACTTAGACAGACTTCTTTGCAAAAATAATAAGTTATTTTTTTTGTAACTATAGGTACATAACTCCCGGATAAACTCACGTGTTATGTCGGGAAAATGCCCGACTAGTTTCGAACCCGTTCGGGGCCCTCATTATTTTCATTTTTTAAATAATGTAATTGTTATATTTAATACTAAATATTGTTCGCCAGAAATGGCCGAATGCATGCTGGAGTGTTCACAACGAATAAATAGATCTAAAATCTAAATCTATTTATTTAATACTATAGGCCCGCGTGGATTAAGGGTAAGGTTTTGTGGTTCCCGAATCCCGCGGGAACTCTTCAAATTTCCGGGATAAAAAGAGGCGTAGGTATATCCTTCCCCGGGCTACAACCCATCCCTGTACCAAATTTCATGAAAATCGGTTGAACAGATGGGCCGTGAAAGTGTAGCAGACAGACAGACACACTTTCGCATTTATAATGTTAAGTATAGATAGGTCATACGCATCATAGGACCTACCGGCTAAGATCCTCAACGAGCTGTTGGTTCCAACGACCTCAATTTACATAGACGTGCCCGTCAAACAAAGAATGTGGACTTATTTTACTAACGCCATCTAGCCTGAAAAACGGGACAGTGCTATGGCAGGGACAAGGACAGGGCTATACACGTTAGGAGCGTGCTCTAAAGGTTGGACGCCCAATTTTTTTCTGTGAAAGGGCCCATCTAGTATCTACATATATATCGATGGTTGGTTCTGTGAAAGAGTTTATAGTATAGTAGGTACATAACAGTAGGGTCAGTAGGTTTTTTTTATCCACTACAAGTTGGCCCTTGAATGCGATTTCACCTGATGGTAAGTGATGATGCGGTCTAAGATGGTAGCGGGCTAACCTGTTAGGGGCATGGCAGTTATATTAAACCCATACCCCTATTCGGTTTCTACACGGCATCGTACCGGAGCGCTAAATCGCTCGGCGGCACGTCTTTGCCGGTAGGGTGGTAACTAGCCACGGCCAAAGCCTCCCACCAGGCCAGACCAGGGAAAATTCAGAAATTATAAATTCCCAAATTGACCCTGCCGGGGATTGAACCCAGGACCTCCGCACGTTAAGGCAACAGCGCTACACACTGCGCCACGGAGGTCGTCGAAAAGGTTGCGCGATAGCTTTTATTTCTTCAGATAGCCCGGCGCTTGCGAGTGACGACATCTGAGTTTACTTTCGGCAGAACATACCGGTTCATAATTTTTGTGTTTGCAAATTGCATTGAAATGCTTTTATTACATTTGGCCAATCGTAGATCCTCAACAAGGTCGCCTTGTTATAAAAAAAGTAACACGCCCTAGAAAGAGCTACGCTCGGAATTTCTATCATAATAATATTAAGTACTAGATGATGCCCGTTTTTAGGGTTCCGTACCCAAAGGGTAAAAACGGGACCCTATTACTAAGACTCCGCTGTCTGTCTGTCTGTCTGTCTGTCTGTCTGTCTCCAGGCTGTATCTCATAGACCGTGATAGCTAGTAAGCTGAAATTTTCACAAATGATGTATTTCCGTTGCCGCTATAACAACAAATACTAAAAATTAAAAAAATATATATATTAAGGGGGGTCCCCATACAATAAACGTGTTTTTTTCGTATTTTTTTGCTCAATATTAAAAACGGTAACAGGTAGACGGTTCAAATTTTCACAGAATATTAACTTGTATATTACCTTTCAAAATAAATAATTAAATATCAATAAAGTAAATATTAAAGGCGGGCGGGCTCCCATACAAAACAACAAACGTAATTTTTTGATATTAACAGTAAACCTCTACAAACAAAGTTAGTTTTGCGGTTCATTAACAAAGGTAATTATACCTACTTCTTGAGTACGGAGCCGTCGGTGCGCGAGTCCGACTCGCACTTGGCCGGTTTTTTAATTCCCGCTTAAATTTTGCCGGGTTAAAAAGAGGTATGTATCCTTCCCCGGGATACAAACTATCCCCGTATCAAATTTCATCAAAATCGTTTGAACAGATTTTTTTTATTCCTGCGGGAGCTCATAAATTTTCCGGGATAAAAAGTAGCCTAATGTCCTTCTCCGGGGTACAACCTATCCCTGTACCAAACTGTGCCGTTTAACCGCGTGCCGTGCAACTGGACGGTTAAAGTTCGACTGGACGTCTGTCTATTTTTCAATATGGGCACTTATGGGGCACTTCAATTATGTTTACGTTCGAACAATGCGTTCAAAGTTCAAACCATGATGTTTTATATAGGTATGTCAAACATCACAAGTTTTCGCTAAAGAAACCGTCAGCGTTGGCATTCTTATGTGGTTGATGTCCAATCTGCCCGCACGAAACGTTTTTGCTCGAAGCTTCTGATCCGAACCGCTAGGGTGTGGAACACCCTCCCAGCGCACGTGTTTCCTGCCACTTATAATTTAGGTACCTTCAAGGCAAGAGTGAATAGGCATCTTCTAGGCAAGCGCGCTCCAACCTAGACCTCATTATTGCTTTGCACTAAGCATGATTGTCGTCAAGCGCAAGCCTGTCTCACAATAAAAAAAAAGCAAATTATTATCATGACAAAAATATGAAAGCCACAGAGCACATTGAATATACTTTTTATATACTTTTTAATTGCTTGCAAATTGCAGTACAAACTAATAATAAATTGACAGCACTAAATCTAGTGCTACTTTTCCACAGGGATATTATGAGAGGAAGGACGATACAATTAATCCTGTCATTTAAGTTAGGCTATGAAATTGTATATCCATACTTCCATACTTCATGTCATACTAATATTAAGTCCTTACAAATATCATTGGTCCTTACATATGAAATTGCCGTTTTTTATGGGAGGAGCATAAAGTCGTTTTTTTTTAAAACATAATATATTTATTTAATCAATGTATATACCATTGCTATCTATGCACTTTTGCCATCTCATAGGTAGTTCATTGATCCCTTTGTTTGTTTTGTGGTTCCCGCGGAAACTCTTTAATTTTCCGTGATTAATTTGAATTTAATTAATTAATTTGATTTGGCAAAAATATTGCCAAATCTCAGCCAGATCCGTTAAGCTGTTGGGGCATGATTGAGTAACAAACATCCATCCATCCATACATCCATCCAAACTTTCGCATTTATAATATTAGTAAGATTATAAATGCGAAAGTGTGTACCGTTCCTGGAAATTTGGTATAGAGGTAGTCAATTGCGAAAAATTTAAGAGATCCCCCGGGAATTAAAAAAAACTTTATTCATGCGGACGAAGTCGCGTTATATATAGAGTAAGTCTATCACTGACTAATATAACTAATATATAGCTGACATAATATTGTGTACCTAACAGAATTAGCCAACTGTATACATTCTACGAGTGTTTTATAATAATATACGAGATGATGCCCGATGAATAGGGGTATGGCGGTTTAATATAACTGCCATGCCCCTTACAGGTTAGCCCTACATCTTTAGACTGCATCATAACTTACCATCAGGTGAGATCGCAATCAAGGGCTAGGATAATAAAACTCCGCGACCGCGTGGACTTAGGTATTTTTAAAAATCCCGTGGAAACCCTTTGATTTTCCGGGATAAAAGTATAGCCTAAGTCCGATTCCGGGATGCCCATCGAGTAGTGTGCTGTAACTATTTCATGTTTAATAATACATCTGTATTAAAATTTTATTCTTAGAGTACTATCATCAATATTAAAAACTAGCTGTTGCCCGCGACTTCTTCCGCGTCAATTTCTGTTATTATGATCGCGACTCGCGAGATCCAGTCGCGGAATTTTTTAGATCATTTAAAGAGGAATTATTCTTACATACATATTTTTTGGGTAACTTGAACCGTTTACGCAGCGCACGCAACGGAAGCCCTTAAATATGGATAATTTTCCCCGTTGTTGCAACTTGCAAGTTGCAACATTTTTCACTGATGCTTCGCTCCTATTGGTCGCAGCGTGATGTTATATAGCCTAAAGCCTTCCTCGATAAATGGACTATCCAACACAAAAAGAATTTTTCAATTCGAACCAGTAGTTCCTGAGATTAGCGCGTTCGAAACTTCAAACAAACAAACTCTTCAGCTTTGTAATATTATTAGTATTAAACTAGCGGCACGCTATGATGGCCGGTTTGACACATTACAATAGTGATGTGGAATGTCAATTTATTCTCGAACAAAAAACAATTAAGTTTTGTTTTTGTACCTGATTAAATAGGTTTAATAAAACAAAAATGTAAATGTTTATTTAATTTATTTGAACGAACTGAATATTTGAATGAAAATGAATATACATACTTTATATGCACACAAGAAACATATGAATACAAAAGATACCAAAAAAGGTGCCACAAAAGGCCATAATTAATCAGATTCGTCCATACTACTATTTTCACTGTCGTCACTGCTATCATCACCTGCATTAATAATTATATGTTCGTTTTCTATAATATTATCTATTTTCACATCTCTTTCATAATCTTCCCTTATTAATTTAACAGTTCTATTCACAACCTTTTCCCAGTCTCCTTTAGTCACATGTTCACAAGCTTCTTCTAATAATTTTAGCATTTTTTTTGTGGTAAATGGGGGTTCTGTATTGTGTCTTGCAGCATATCCCTTAATTTGAGCCCACACCAACTCAATCGCATTATACTCACAATGGTAAGGCGGTAACCGTATAACTCTGTGCCCATGTTCTAATGCTATTTCGTCAATGACGTATCGGATCTTGGTTGGTTTGTTTTCTTTTAAAAGACGTACTAATTCCGCTTTTAACATATTCATGTTTGCATCTACGCCATTTTTACGAAGCCATGCGACGATATCAGCTTTCTTTTGGGATTGGGCAGGTGGCTTGTCAATTTGCATCGAGTGGTATGGGGCGTTGTCCATAATTATAATAGATGGTTCAGGGAGGCTACACAACATTGAGGTAAACCATTCAGTAAACTTTTCTCCATTCATGTCTTCATGATAGTCTCCAGTGGTTTTTGACGCAAAAGCCATGAGAGAACCTTCGACAAACCCGTTGATGGTTCCGGCGTGACAAATTATAAGTCGCGATCCTTTTCCTACAGGAACTTTGGAAGTAGATGCTGGTACGCTCTTCATGGTACCTATTTTTTTATAAATTAATTCCCCAGAGTAATTTCCAAAAGCCAAACAATATTTTGATTTTATTGATTTGGCTTTTGGAAATTACTTTGGAGACAATGGAATTTAAGTTATTTAGGTAAATAAAACAACAGTTTATCAATTGGACAGTTTATTGTTTCTTTTTCATAAATAAATTAAAGCACAAAAACATAAACGGAGCACATTCACGGATGGAATTACATTCAGACGCAAAAAAGCGATTTCAGAGGTTTGTCCACATAGTGAAAATTGTTCATATTCACAAGTACATTCACCCCTTAAATGGTGCAAACTGATTTTTCTACACTTGTATACATTTTAGAAATCAATTTAATAAATAAATTTTGAGTCCTAAACCTAAAACTACATTCGATAAAATTTATGAATCTCTGCACATCACTATCGTCAATAAAGTAATACAATTATTTCCTTCAAAGTCGTTATCAATTAATACGGAACTTCATGAGCGGACAAACGTCAAACCGGCCATCATAGCGTGCCGCTAGTTTAGTCTATTATAGATTGTATCGTGACACCTTATTATTATTTTACGTAGGTATACCAATGTCATATACCTTCTACTTAGAAAGATAACTATTATTACAAGGTAGGCGTCGTTACGTGTAATGTACTTTTGCCGCGAAAAATGTGCAGGAGTTTACGCAGCTTCAAAAATAGTTTTAGTTCTTTATTCAAAATTCAGTTTTTTTTTTAATTTTAATAAGCCAAGCTGCTGTACCTAAAAGTTTGACCACCATAGGTGTGTGTCAGAATTACTGTAAAAAGTCGTTGAGAAGCGTTTTTTATCAGCATTGTGTTTTATAGATATTTTGTATATTTATTCTTCGATTTAGACTTATATGTGATTACGAAAGTTAAATCGGTATAGTAGCCCAGAATAGGTAATAGTAAAGTATAGAAGGTACAATAAAATAAATAAAACATGTCTACAAAATATTTCGTAGGTTCTAAAAAAATAGTAAGTACTTACTCAAGTACCTAATTTTCATGTCATAAAATAATAATATAAAATAATAAGTATTACAAGTCCATAAGTACATAATTTTTATCCTAGCTCATTGAATATATTGTGCAGTTTTAGATTAGGTATTTTCCATTCATATTAGGCACCCAAAATCGCACAATTGAACTCGTGCAGCTCGCGATCCCTTCGCAACAAGTGAATGTAATTAAAATTATTAAAAAATACGACTGCTCTGCCGTAGACACACATACCTACATACACGAACCCTGAAAACATAACATTCCTTTTGTGGGCAGTCGTGTAGTAAAAATCCCCCTCGAATGGAAGTACGACTACCACTGCTACTACGTAACGATATCATACCATCATTAATTACCTTTGGAATCTTATTCACATTTTTATTAATAAGTAAATGATATTTTTTTGTTAATCACTGGATATTGAACTATAGTGTCATATATTTTTGGAATCTACTCATCATTTTCTAGATGATGATTATAATATAGTTAATCTAATTTTCGATTTTTTTTCAACTTTAATGCGGAACCATGGTCACCCTAATATACCTAATCAAAGGGTCACCCCATCAATTTTTTTTTTAATTTTACGAGCCTATGTCACGGCCGGAATAAGCTAGGGATTGTAACGATAGGTACCTCATTTATCAAAATCGGTTCAGGCGCATAGAAGTTATGGTGGAATATACAAACTCACATACATACATACATACATTATACTCCTTTTTTCAGGCAGTCGTATAAAAAGGCGCATTCGCCAGATGTGTACACGCCCTATGATCTTCATAAATTAATAATACCAAGATATTTTATCAGTATTTTTAAAACTTGTACTTTTTATGTACCTACTGCAGACGGAGACCCGATCAATGCCCGTTGCTCTTAGGCCACTATCTTGTAATATATTATCAGGTGTTATCATTCCGTAATGATAAACATGATATTGATTTGTATGGTTGTACGTGTGTTCGTTGATATTTTAATAGATTGCTAGGAATCTATTTTAATTGTCGTCTCAATGAAGAAGTTTACCATATATATATTTTTAATTTAATAAGAAAATTAAGATAAAATAAAACGAAAATATGAAAGAATCATTAAAATATCTCAACAAATGAAAAAGTTATAGAACTTTAAAGATTTGCTTGCAAGACGGGAGACGTGACGTCATAATTCCCTATCAACCGACTTTATAAAGCCGAATAAACGAAATGAATGGACTTAACTTGACTTAATTGAATTAAAAGCAATTAATTTGTGTGTGAAGATAATTTTGAAGAATTAAATCTCGGCTAGGTACTAAAACTCACTCAATTCAATTCCCTTTTATATATATAGTGAAATCGGGTATAACCCGTGACTTCGTCAAACAAAATTTCTCACTCCAGTAAGATACATCAATCGGTGTACATTAAATAATTAAACTTTTAAATCGTCATTTCTCAGTCATTTATTGATGGATTTAAAAAAAACACTGATTTATTAGTTTTAATCTATATTTTACTACCGTTGTATTAAATATGATATTCACAACATCATGAAACTTCTCCATTGATAGACGTCAACTGCTGGTCGAAGGTCTCCTGCATGGATCTTCTTTGACTGTTATATTGAAAGAGGCATATGAACAACTGCGGATGCACAATGGCTGATTACGATGACGATGATGATGATGATGATGATGATATTTATTTGTATGAGTTTATGTATTCTATTTTTCAATTATAGTTATTTACGTAGATTAGTATGTAGTGTGTATAGTCTATTGTCAAATATAAATATTATAAATGCGAAAGTTTGGATGGATGGATGTATGGATGGATGGATGTATGGGTGGATTTTTGTAACTCAATCACGCCCCAACGGCTGAACGGATCTGGCTGAAATTTGACACAGAGATAGATTATAGTCTGGAATAGCACATAGGGTACTTTTTATCCCACTGACTGAACATACACAGGCTATGCTTGTGTCAAAAGATAATTATTTTCATAATTTAAGTTTAATTTTATAATTCAGTTTGGCATAAAAAACAAAGTGCTGCCTATCCCGAGATTTTTTCATCATTTTAAAAGTACTCCAATTGTTGTTGTAAAACCAGACTCCATTTTTATTCGTAGACATACCTAGTGATGTTATTATTGAAATCGATGAAATAAAAAACCGGCCAAGTGCGAGTCGGACTCGCGCACCGAGGGTTCCGTACAAACCTGTAGTAAGTTTTAAATTAAACACACATTTTACCACTTTGGAAGTGTCTCTCGCGCAAACTATTCAGTTTAGAAAAAAATGATATTACAAACCTCAATATCATTTTTAAAGACTTATCCATAGATACCCCACACCTTTGGGTTAGATGAAAAAAGTTTTTTAGTTTCAGTTCTAAGTATCTGATACCTCCAAAATTTATTGGTTTTTTTCTATTTTTGTAAGAAAATCTTAATGCGGTTTACAGAATACATCTACTTACCAAGTTTCAACAGTATAGCTCTTATAGTTTCGGAAAAAAGTGGCTGTGACATACGGACGGACAGACAGACAGACAGACAGACAGACAGACAGACAGACAGACATGACGAATCTATAAGGGTTCCGTTTTTGCCAAATTTGGCTACGGAACCCTAAAAACGAGCGGTGATCGACTTATAATCGATTAAAAACTATAATTTTCATAGTACTATAAAAAAATATCGATATTTATTTGCAAACCATTTTGATAGAATCGACTCAACTCGGTGCTAGTTGCAACACTTGCAGGTTAGTTGTCTGTGGTTTTTGCTTACTGACATTTTTGCTATTTTCGACAGCAAAGGTGATTCGAATTTAGATATTTTAATACCATGCCGTTTTCTTGTACGTCGAGTTGAGATATAGTATATTATTTCCTCCGTATGCGCTAAAACTTCTCTATGTTGCAGCTTGCGTTTACGCGTTTGTGCAGTGTTGTTATTTTTGGAGCCTACTAGGTACCATACCTAACCTAACCATTTACATAAAATCGTTTTTCTCAAAAACTGGGAGGAATAAATTAAAAATTCTTTTTGTATATGAAAGTAGGGTTATCAAACTTTATTTTAAGCAAACTTTTATCGAGACACAAAAATATTTGTTACTAGCCCAAACTCCATATATAGTACTGCTCAGTCTCCAGGAACCAAAAAAACCTCAAATAGATGTTTGTTACTCAATCACGCCAGAACGGCTGAACGGATCTGGATGAAATTTAGCACAGAGATAGATTATAGTCTGGACTAACATAAAGGCTACTTTTTATCCCGGAAAATTAAAGAGTTCCCGCGGGATCCACAAAACCTCGATCCACGCGTACGAAGTCGCGGGCATTAGCTAGTATGATCATAAGTTGCGCTATCCTGATGGATAGGTTGTCTGGAGGAGATCATTTTTAGTTATAAGACCGCCCTTGCGCACTTTGTTTTCATTACTTGTTTACTTTAGGTACTTTAGGTAGGTATTATATCTTTATGTTTCAAGTGGGGCAATAAATAATTTATCTATCTAACTATCTATCTTCACAGGATATGGTCTTGTGCTGCTTGCTTCCGGCTCCCAGCTATTCGCTTGAGCTCATGCGTCCACCTAGTGGGGTCGTCCTACGTGAGGCCGCCATTCAAGCAGTAGGTACTTACTAAAGTTTGAGTCCTAAGGTGCTTACTTTGATCGATCGTATGAACTAGAAGTATATTTCTGTAATCCGCCACAGTAGGTCAATTTATCAACCGACTTCAAAAAAAGGAGGAGGTTCTCAATTCGACTGTTTTTTTTTTTTTTATGTTTGTTACCTCAGAACTTTTGACTGGGTGGACCGATTTGGATGATTCTTTTTTTATTTGAAAGGGCATACTTCCCATGTGGTCCCATATAAATTTTATCGAAATCGGTCGAGCGGTTTTTAAAATATCAACAATACAATAAGTACTTTGTATAGCGTGTGCTTGTTGTTGTAAAGTTGGCGCGGGAGTTTGAAGTCGGTTGTTTAAAAAGAATTTTTTATATTAAACTAGCTGATGCCCGCAACTTCGTCCGCGTGGTTTAAGTTTTTTGTTATTCCCACGGGAATTCCTTAATTTTCCGGAATAAAAAGTAGCCTATGTCACTCTCCAGGTCCTCAACTATACCCATGCCGAAAATCACGTCAATCCGTTGCTCCGTTGCGGCGTGATTGAAGGACAAACCAACAAACCAACAAACCAACAAACCAACAAACCAACAAACAAAGTGACTTTCGCATTTATAATATTAGTATGATTATGTAATACAGTGTGTATCTTGCACTTGTAGCTTGCGATATTCACCACACCGCACAAATCTTCCAAATTATTCTCAACGTACGTTTCAGTTCGTCACCGGAGCAGCTCCAGGAGATGATGACTCCACAATGCATCATTTTAAAGAAGTAAGATTGTCTTTAGTATCCTGCTTCTATCCAATGTTTATCGATCGACTTGATGATGCCCGCGACTTCGTCCGCGTGAATTGATGTTTTTTGATTCCCGCGGGAACTCTTCAATTTTCCGGGATAAAAAGTAGCCTATGTCCTTCCGTCCTCCATAAGTAGGGATGTAACCTACCTCTGTACCAAATTTCATCAAAATCGGTTGAGTAGTTGGGCCGTGAAAGCGTAGCAGACAGACAGACACACTTTCGCATTTATAATATTAGTATGGATTTTAATCGAAAATCCCAAAAGAATTTTATTTTCCCGTTACTACTGTAGCAACGGGAGAAAAGCAATCTTTTGGAATTTTATGTCCCAATCAAAGTCCATTTCTCTTCTTTACCTTATCGCGACCAAATATGCATAATCGAGCGATAAGCGTAATTCTTAGGGTGATTCATAATATTAAATGCTTATTTTTGATTATGATTAGAGTAAAGTCGAGTATCTCGTATGCTAGTACAAACACCGTCCTTATCAGTTATCAGCCGGTGCTATTGTGGACTTCTTTGAGAGCGGTGGCAAAACGCGCACGTATTAAGAAATGTGAGTTTTAATTATATTTCTTCGGTTTTTACTAATATTTTTAAAGGTTTTAATTTAATATGAAAGTGAATTTTAGTGTATTCAACGGGTTTTATTGGAACTTAGTAGTAGGAATTTCGTTTCCATGACAATACAAAACTCTTAAAGTGAAATCCGGGTTTGACCCTTCGTTCACTCTGCCCCTACAGTACGATAGGAGTTAGAAGCCAAGTTCAGTAGAAAAGTTTATAATTTTTACCCACAATCAAATTACGTCATAATAAAATTTCTAACAGCAGCAGTTCGTTACCGCTCGCGATTTATCCGCGCGGACGAAGTCGCGGGCATGCGCACGCATGGATTGAGGTTTTTCGGTTCCCGCGGGAACTCTTTAATTTTTCAGGATATAGATATATATATAGATATATAGATAGAGCCTATGTGTTATTCCAGACTATAATCTATCTCTGTGCCAAATTCCATCCAGATCCGTTCAGCCGTTGGGACGTGATTGAGTAAGAAACATTCATCCATACATCCATCCATCCACACTTTCTTATTTATAATATTTATTTGATTGATTATTTGATATATTAGTACATAATATTATCACTATCAACATAGTATAAAACAAAGTCGCTTCCCGCTGTCTGTCCCTAATGCATAGATCTTTAACCGACTTCCAAAAAAGGAGGAAGTTCTCAATTCAGCGCGTATCTTTTTTTTTTTTTTTCAATGTATGTCGGTGCATAATGCATATCCCCGTGGTTTCTAAACCGATTTGAACATTTTTTTTTTTCATTGGTTAGAGGAAGCTCACGAGGTGGTCCCATAAAAAATTCTGACTCCAAATCCTCAATCCTGATGCTGTAGGTGTACCGTACTACATGAAATCCTCAAAACTAGTGAGTTAGGAAATTTTGATGGTGAATTCTTAATATCACCTCATCTCAATATCACAATATATGAATTCTAGGTATCAATTCACGTGCATACGATACAACTCTGAGTCCCAACTCCTCAACCCTGATGCTGCAGGGTACAGAACTCCTTAAACATAGTGGTTTAGGATTTTTTTATGGTGAATTAATATTGTAGGTGTCAAGCAACGACTCCATACTTAAACCCAATTTCCAACTCCTCAACTATGATGCTGCATGGTACTGCACTCCTAAGCCGTAGGGACTTAGAGTATACTAAAAAGTTATTATTTTTATTTTTTAAAACTACGCAACGGATTTGGATGCGGTTTGTTTTAATAGATAGAGTGACTCAAGAGGAAGATTTATATGTATAATACATGGATAATATAATAGAGAAACACTGATAATGTTAGAGGCTTCGAATGTGATGTCGTAAATAAACACAATTTTTTTGCTCTTACATTGCAAACGCTCGCTGAACCCTACGAGATAGATCAAAATAATGTGCTACAGTATTGTAGACCTTAAAAAGTTGTAACAAAAAGACCGCGATAGTATAATTATGTCTATCTCTTAGAGATAACCCACAATAACCATTTTTAACCTCTAAAGAAAACATGTTTGTATTGTCTGATGACAAAAAGCTGTGAGCGTTGTACCTATCCAAAGACATTCTGTAGTATATTTAGTATCAGCATTGCACCCGTGCGAAGCCGCTAGTAATATTATAAATGCGAAAGTTTGGATGGATGGAGGGATGTTTGTCAATCAATCACGCCACGTACGGCTGGACGGAACAGAGATAGATGACAGTCTGGAATAACACAGGCTACTTTTTGTCCTGAAAAATTACAGAGTTCCCGCGGGAACCAAAAACCTCAATCCACGCGGACGAAGTCGCGGACATCAGCTAGTTCGTCATTTATTATATACCTACTCATCGCACACACATTACACATATCTATAAACGTATTTATAGAAAACAACAAAATATTATTTATTGACCTTTGCGCATCATATTTTGTCTGGCGATCGATAAATAACTTCTGATAACTTTTACTTTTGAATAATCGCGAACTCCCTGCCATACATCACTTGATTTGATAAAGTAAGCCTTAGAAGCCAAAAAACAAGTGTGCTTTAAAAAAAACTTAAACGATTTCTGCCTTGGGTCCATCATCAAAACTCTTTTTCACCAATTGTACTTGAGTACCTATGTGTTTAGGGCTCGCCAAAACAAACTAAACTAAACCGAAGAGACGTCAGCTCTCTTTGTGCCGCGTTCTATCGACATAACAGTGGGGAGTATTCAGAAGAGATATGAAATCTAATAATAATAATAATAATATAATTTTTATTCAGGAAACTGTCCCATATTTTGTTAGTTACAATCCCTTATCTACTGCCTCGTTGGTCTAGTGGTTAGCATAGTCGACTGCGGATCACGAGGTCCTGGGTTCGATTCCCGGTCGGGCATAAAAGTTAGGTATTGGGTTTTTCAATTAAGAAATTCTCAGTGCCAGCCCGGAGTTGGAAGTTGGCGGTGTTTCACCCCCGTGCCTCGGAGAGCACGTTAAGCCGTCGGTCCCGGTTATTGTCACCAACATGATAATAATCGTTACAGCCCGCCAACCCGCATTGGAGCAGCGTGGTGGGTCTAAGCTCTAATTCCCGCTCTCCTATGAGAGTGGAGGCCTGTGCCCAGCAGTGGGACGTTAATAGGCTGTAGTGATGATGATGATGATGAATCCCTTATCCTGTGTTAGTAAATACAAAATACTTAACCTACTCTATACCTATACATAACACAATTACAAGGCCCTTTGGGGCCTCCTAGCGCGACTGTGTGCACCTCCAGAGGGGGCTGTCCAGCTTGCCCGCCAATGTGCCAAGGAGGGTGTTGGATATATGATATGATATGATATATGGATACCACCTGTGTTCCCTTATAATTACAATTTGAGGATAAACAAATATCTTAAAAGCCGGCAACGCTTTGGCGGTTCCTCTGGTGTTGCAAATGTTCATGGGCGGCAGTAATCACTATTAACATTGGGTAACCCGCCTGCTCGTTCGTTCGTTGTATATTAAAAAAAAACAAATAGAATCTCATCTTTCATAGGGACATAGCGGGAGCGGTGAATCTCGTTTTTGAATTGCTCTGGACGCTGCTCAAAGTAAACTATGAGACAGTACGCGGCATATGGAAGACGATCCTGCCGAACGAGCCTAAAGATGTCAAGGATGACATAGTATTGGTATGTATGGTTATAGGTCGCAAAAGTGACCGTAATTTTAGAATGTTGTACCTAGAAGTAAAATATTAAGTGGCACAAAATCTGACCCCAATAAACCAAACGTTTTTTTTAATTCTACTGAATTAAAAAAAACGTTTTTTGGGTCCTCTTTTCATATTTTTTTATTTTGTGAAGATGAAAATCTTTGAAATATTATTGCTCTATAATTTTCTGTACCTACTTCAGATAACTGGTACCGGCCATGGAATGGGTCGGGAGATGGCACTACGGTTCGCAAGACTCGGGGCCATCGTGGCATGCGTCGACATCAATGCTACCACCAACGAGGAGACTGCGCTGATGATTAAACAGGAGAAGGGGATAGTCCACGCCTACCAGTAAGTTTCAAAGCTTAGTGGTACTTTCTGGTCCCTAAAATGTATCAGAGGCCCGATTATCTAAGCAAATCGTAATCATTTGACAACTTGAAACTCGAACAGCTTATAGTCAGAGATCCGGATATATACCACGACCTTCACCGAGCTGTTTATCTATTAAACGTATTTATCTATTATTAAATAAAAATAAAAAGTAGGTTTCATCTATTAAACAGCTCGGTGAAGGTCGTGGTAATATGTCCGGATCGCTGACTATTAAGGAGTTCATATAATTATGCTTTTTGATGTGCTGGCAACTATGAACTCCTTATACCTACAGGTCGAATCGTTTGACAAACTTTGTGTCCCGGAAACTTTAGTGGCATCAGCTACTTAAAAAAAATTTTTTTTACCTCTTTCAGATGTGACGTCACGGATCGAGCAGCTGTGATGCAACTAAAGGAGAAGATCTGTCGGGAGGTCGGTGACGTGGCGATCCTCGTCAACAACGCGGGCATCATGCCCTGCAAGCCCGTGCTGGACCAGACCGAGACAGAGATCAGACTGTTAAACGAAATCAACATCAATGCTAACATTTGGGTAAGAACCATATTCAATAAGTATATATTTCACTGTTCTCACATTCTGGGGCATCTGGAAGAAATGTCTCCAAGAGTTATGCTGTCTATACGCATATCCTTTCAATGTTTACGTTTTAGTTTTTAAGTTTCTGGTACTAAATACAAAATGAATAAAAATAAACTATTCTATGCTTCAATATCTGTAAAGTATATAATTCCTCGTCCCTGGTTCAAGTTTTTCAATCGATATCATAAGGGCAATCCAAATAGAGCTCCTTATAGGTAATTTTAAAGCTCTAAAGACCAAATAAGCTGGATTTACAGACTTGAGCTTGCTCAGTATAATATCACTGCATAAGTATGATATGCTATCGATGCCCATACAAATCGCTGACCAGTTACGTACCTGCATGAACAACCAAGCTGTACACAAATTTTGTGCTAGAGTGACCAATTTTTGTACTGTAATTTCTGCGATGCTGGATTTCCCCTTCCCCATCACCAGCACCACCATTACAGCCCAATAACGTGCCACTGCTGGGCACAGGCCTCCACTCTCATAGGAGGGAGGGAATTTGAGCTTAGACCCACCACGCTGCTCCAATGCGTGTTGGCGGGCTAACTACTTTCCCGTTTCCAAAAAGCTACATAAAACTTTCTCTAAACAGATGATCCAAGCGTTCCTGCCGAACATGAAGACTCGTAACTACGGGCACATAGTGGCAATGTCGTCCATGGCGGGTCTGATGGGCATTCGAAACCTGGTGCCGTACTGCGGCTCCAAGTATGCGGTGCGAGGCATTATGGAGGCGTTGGCTGTAGAGATCAGAGACGACCCGCGGGGACTCCATGGAGTGAGTAGCTGCTTTTATATCATAATAGAGTGGAACTAGGGATATTCACGCCCCTGGTACTGTGACTTCAAGTAAGTATTCCGTGCGAGGTAGCATGGGGGCGCTCGCACCGTCTGTTTTGATCAGAAAACCTAACACAGTGGAGTGAGTAGCTGCTTTTGTATCATAGTAGAGCGGGACTAGGGGCATCCGCAAACTGATATCTTACTGCAGCTCTGAGTATGCTGTGCGAGGCATCATGAAGTCATGGAGGCGTTGGCTGTTGAGATCACCCGCGGGGACTCCATGGAGTGAGTAGCACATTTCTTCTCGTCTATCCCATGGTGTGGGGTGTCTTAGGATAGGTCGTTCAAAAATAGGGCGGGTGTGGGAAAACTATTTTTTGATTCAGGGATCCGTTTGTGAAATGTTAAACTTTAAAATGCTATAGAGTTGTCCCCCACCCTCTTTTTTTCATTTTCTCGGTTTTAAAAAAATTAAAATAGAGTTCTAGGGATAGCCGCAATATGGTAATGTTACTATGGTACCAAGTATGCTATGCGAGGCGTCAAGGAGCCAGACATGAGCCGAGGGACTTACTGGATTGATCATTGAGTTGTTGCATTACACATAATATGTTTACCATTTTCAGCGTCAATTTATCACTGGTTTCCACTCATCGATAATTATTTCGACGTTTAAACTATCGTGAGTGATATTCATTTTAGCTATAAATAATCTACCTACCGGCTAAAACTCACGTGTTTTGTCGGAAAATGCCCGACTAGTTTCAGTAGGTTAGTTAGTCTTAGTAGCAAGTTAGTATCGAGAATTAATGTAGGTACCTACTACTCGGAACTTTCACGGTTCTAAATATAGGTATATCACCCATGGGTAGTAGTACTGACATTGAAAATTGGTAGGTAATCGTCTTATCTGTCACTGATTCGGATTAGAGTTGAATAGTAAAAGATGGGGGCAGATAATCTACTTAATATTATTAACATTCCAAAGTTTATTATTGTCTTCATTTGATAGTTACTTACCTACTACCGACGAACCTAATCAAAAAGGTCATTTTACTGATAACTTTTAGAATAGACTCGTAACTTTTTGCTGTCTTTAGTTTTATACTTAAGCCAACACAATAACTGAAGTATCTCTCCTAAACTTAAGTACATCCTCGACTCTTCTCTTCTTCTTCTTCTTCTTTCCCTGGGCTTTTCCGCACTTAAGCACAGGTGCCCGTTTTGCGTGAGACCTCTGGTGCGACTCCCCGCTGGATCACTCCAGCCAGCCGAGCTCACTCCAGAATCCAAGCAGGCCGCCTAGGTCGGCGAGCACTTCCGGAAGTGTTGCTGGGGAGCCAATGTAGGCTTCTCTTTGAGTGGTTACAGCACTACACTCGAGTAGTGCATGTCTTGGTGTCTCCTCGCTCTCCATGCAGGCTCTGCACAGAGGGCTGTCGGTTATACCTAGAACATATAAGTGTTTGTTAAGTGGACACTGGACAGTGTCCTGTTATCATGCCTACAGCCGTCCTGAGTTTAGCTCTGTTTAATTGCAGTAGTTTCTTAGTTAGGCGTTGGTTTGGGCTTGGTATAGCCTCTTTTGTTTGTCTACAATTGTTGATGTTTGCCCAAAGTTCGACATGTGCATTTAGGTACCGTTTGTTGTTTTAACCAAGTCTTGTACTCACTGAATGTTATTGGAACGATCGGTTCAGGTCCCATTACCTTAAGGTTTGAGACTCGTCGAGCTAGTTCGTCTGCTGCGTCGTTACCTATGTTACCGCTGTGACCTTTAACCTCACTCACCTCGACTCTTGTTCACTAGTTTATTCTGGAAGAGATCGCTTGAAAGCGATTAGGCCGCCATTAGACCGATTTTTCTTTTCTTATTTTAATGTCGTTGTATGTATTTCTCGTGTTGTTGGTGTACAATAAGAATTTTTCATTCATTCATTATTATCTATGGTGCCGCCGGCCAGTAGGTATGGTTTGTCTAATTTAGGACGATAATTTTGGCAGATGCCATCTGCATAGACAGTTTCAGCCTGTCCCACTCTTTTTCTTCACTATTGCTATACACCTCATCTGTTTAGGACATGGTAAAGGTCTGATCATGAGTCTTCTCTCAGACAATGACGTAATTATATAAGTAAAGCAGGCTTAGCATGCACACAACGAGATATCTCCGATCTCGCGACGAGAGAGAGAGATGCAGTCGATGTCAGCTAATTTCTCGTTTACCCTAACATGCACCAAATAGTCGGCATGTAAGGGTTCGTAGAGAAAAATACCACAGATAAGAAATATTACTATATCTTAATTTTATATATTAATACTATTATATATTAATATATCTTTACTTTTGACGTAACGAGATAAGTCATACCTATTTGTAACCATGTTAGCTCATGTACACAAATAGAGATTTAACGGGTAGACCATAGATTTAGGATTGGTCTCGCTCCGCTCAATCCTAAATCTATAGGGTAGACATAATTTTACTCCTTGTGCGCATGCTAGCCCTACAGTGGTCTGAAACTGAAAGACCAACGCCCGGGTATAGGCGTAGGTATAGGTTACCAAGCTTTGTACTTAAACCAAATAGTAAACATTTAAACAAATGGTGAACATTTATTTAGTAAACTTTGATTTGTTTGCGCAGAATTAGTCTTGTTTACTTTTATTTTAAAACTACCTACAATTATCCCTTTATACCACGCGGATTTGACCTTGTGATTTTGCACGGCTCATATTTCGCGACCCGCGAACCACCCCCTCGCGCACCCCGCAGGCATCACGTTTCAGAAAAACACCTACAAAAAAATATCCAGGCCACCTATCATGGTTCTGTAAACGGCATTGGCTTTATCTATAATACATCTTTATGAAGGTATGATTTATAGAAGCTGACGTTTACAAACAATTACATATAACGGAAATAATGCGTCAACGACCGCGATAACGATCGCGATTTTTCAAAAATATATTTTCCCGATAAAGATTTATCATTTCAGTGATAATCCAGTCTAACACTGCACTAAAATATATTTATAAACTTATTGTATTGAGTTTTTATTTGTATTTGTCACCACTTGTCATAACAAACAATAAACAACACAAAAAAAACTCAAAATTTTGGCACAGATTCAAATGACTTTTTACCATAGCTTATTTTATTTTTTTGTTTTCGCACTTGACAATTTTACTGTTGTAGTGTAAAGACTACATTATGGACTTCTCTATGGTCCAAAGTTGTACAAACCAAAATAAACTCTATCATTAAGATAAATCAGATTATAATGGTCTGGACCGGCGAGCCCACCGGCGGGCTCGCGCGCGCGAGGAGGATTACACCTAATTAAGTAAAAAATTAATGAGTAAGAACCTTTTGTAGATGTAATCTTTTAAATTATACTAAGAGACTAAGATAAAATTATATATTTACCAAAGTTTTACCCCTACATAGGTACCTATTGGAGGAATCTGCAGCGCTCAGACTTGTCGTCAAGCGCTTACGAGCATGAAGAAACCAAAAATTGTACATTTTAGTTGTGAAATAAAATAAGTAAATTATTCCCCAGATCAAATTCACAACAGTGTACCCATACATCGTGGACACAGGCCTGTGCAAGAAGCCTCGCATCCGCTTCCAGAACGTGATGAAGATAGTCAGCGCTGAAGAAGCCGCCGACATGATCGTGGATGCTGTGCGGAGGGAGATCATCGAGATCACTATCCCGCCTGAACTGCACTTTATGAACAGGGTATGTGTCTCTCTGCATCGTATTCATTGATGAGTCTCACCTGATGGTAAGTTATGATGCAGTCTAAGACCGTAGCGGGCTATCCTGTTAGGGGTAAGTACCTAGTTAAAATAAAAAATAATTAAATAAACCCATACGGTTGGGCGGGCATACTTACTCCTAATCGGTTTTTAGGGTTCCGTAGCCAAAAAACGGAACCCTTATAGATTCGTCATGTCTGTCTGTCTGTCCGTCCGTATGTCACAGCCACTTTTTTCTATAGCTATAAGCAGAGGCGGCTCGTGAAAGATCATATTGGGAGTTCACTAAAAAAAAGAAAATGCTAACCAATTATTTGTAAATGAAGTCCATTCGGCGGTCATTACGTTATATTGTTCCATTTTAATCGCCTACACTATTTACATAAATCACAGTCTTTTTCACATAAATACACAACACAATATGTACACTATTTAAAACAACAATACAGATTTTCTAGCCAATGTACAATGATCCGACGCACTCGCGAAGAAATCAAAATAAATTTACTTTCGTATTTTGTGTTTTGTTTACATCTTACCGGCATAATACGAATAAAAAAAAAATACTCGCGAGTTTTAACTTTCTTCGTGACAACAGGCCATGTCATTTAGTCGGGTAATATCGCGAATGCGTACTTCGTGTCAGGAGCGCCGCTCCATATTTACCAAATGTCTCATACAAATCTTTTGTCTCACGCGCCGCTCGCATCGAATGTTCTCTTTTACTCTCATTACATTTCAATAAGAACGTTGTACTAAACTTTCGTCTATAGGAGCGTTGTTCTAAGCGCTCCACTTAACAAAAATACCATGTATTAAATTTGTGTTGATTGATGAAATAAGTAGTAAAGTAGGTAGGTAGGTACTTATGGATATTCATGATTAAAATGACAATGGGAATAGATTTATATAAAAATATTTATAACGTTTATAGCAAAGTTTATTTGATTATTATACCTACCTAGTACCTATGTATTTTTTTAAATTTGGTGGGAGTTCACTGCACCAGCGCTCCTTTGAGCGAGCCGCCTTTGGCTATAAGAACTATACTGTTGAAACTTGGTAAGTAGATGTATTCTGTGAACCGCATTAAGATTTTCTTACAAAAATAGAAAAAAAACAATAAATTTTGGGGGTTCCCCATACTTTCAACTGAAACTCAAAAATATTTTTTTCATCTAACGGTTCTAACCCATACGTGTGGGGTATCTATGGATAGGTCTTCAAAAATGATGTTGAGGTTTGTAATATCATTTTTTTCTAAACTGAAGTTTGCGCGAGAGACACTTCCAAAGTGGTAAAATGTGTGTCCCCCCCCCCTGTAACTTTTAAAATAAGAGAATGATAAAACTATAAAATATATATGATGTACATTACCATGCAAACTTCCACCGAAAATTGGTTTGAACGAGATCTAGTATGTAGTTTTTTTAATAATTTAAAACCTACTACATGTTTGTACGGAACGCTCGGTGCGCGAGTCCGACTCGCACTTGGCCGGTTTTTTTACTTTCTACACGCCATCCAAATGCTCAAATCACTTGGCGGCACTTCTTTGTCGGTGCGGTGGAGACTTGACACACGGCCGAAGTTTCTCACCAGACCCCTGAGCCCTTTCTATCTACCTAGGTATTATGCTCAGGTAGTAATATAAAATATCTATTATATTCTGTAACTGGATTTTTTCTCTACATTAATTAAATAAATAGCAGAAGATTTATTATCGACTATAATAATATGACGCCCGCGACGGGTTTTTGATTTTCCGGGATGCAACCAATATCGGTACCAAATTTCATCAAAATCGGTTGAAAAGATGAGCCAGACAGAATTGTCAGTCAGAAGACACACTTTCGCATTTTTAATATTAGTATGGAAGTAAGGATACAGAGCCCTGAAACAATATGTTTTTGTCTATCTGTCTGTCGACCTGTGTATGGAGTTCATAGACGCCTGCACGTCAAAAAGCTTGTATGAACTCCTTAAACAGTTATTGTATGAAACTTACTTATAATTGATGTCTTACGCTAGAAGAATACCTATTTATATGATTTTATTTTCCAGTACATATACCGACTGCTGCCATTCGAAGCCGCGTGTCTATGGAACGACTTCTTCAACACTGGCGTCGATGCTCACGACTGATTGATTATAAGTTATTGATAAATTAAATAGTGTAAAAATATCCTTTAAATATAAAATACACTTAGTAATACCCTATACACAGATAATATGCGTGTATAATTATTACACGTGTATATTTTAATATGTTTTTAGTTTTACGAAGTTATATAAGCAGTAGATTCCAGCTGTTATCCCTTATCTTTGATGATATAATTAATTACTAATAGGTACTTACCTAAAAATATCGGTCTTCAGGGATTATGCACGAATGGAAAATCTACTATTAGGTATATCAATGCTAACTCTATTTACTTTGATGTATAAGGTAGACTAGATTATACTTACTAACTAAAAGAAGAGAACCATGATTGAAACCAAATTACATGCAATACCTAAGGAGTTATTTTAAATACATTCTTATCTTCATATTGTTATTGATTGATAAATACTCATGTAAGACGTAATACTACTTATAATTTATGTTAATCCAATAAAGATATATCTTTATTTTTTTTGTACATTGGATGTTAGATAAAAGTCTGTCCATCCAGGTCTTAGTCATATTATATTATTACATCTTACTAATATTATAAATGGGAAAGTGAGTTTGTTTGTATGTTTGTTCCGCTTTCACGCCGTAACTACTGAACCAATTGCTTTGAAATTTTGCAGACGTAAAGTTAGAAGTCCGGATTAAATAATAGGGTACTTTTTATCCCGGAAAATTAAAGAGTTCCCGCGGGAGCTAAAACTTCTCAATCCACGCGGACGAAGTCGCGGGTATCAGCTAGTATTATATACAGCTTGAGTTATTTTTTTGTAAAACTCAGCTCTTTTAATTTTTATTTCTGAATACTTTATGTATACTTTTCTATACTTTATTTATTTTAAAATCATTTTATAATGTACTTACCTAATTTTTTTTTAAATTTCAATTTTGTATCAAAAATATGGTTTTATAGGTAAATTAAGTTTTATAAAAACGCAAACAGTCAAGTCAAAGTCAAAGTCAAATAACGTTTATTCAATTTAGGTAGGTATACTACACTTATTGACGTCGAGTTTTTTATAATATATAATGGTGATAATCAGTAACGGTATCTTAAAACTAAAGCTACGAGGGTTCCAAACGCGCCCTGGTCTGAGAAGAGCCCACAACAAACTCAGCCGGGCTTTTTTTTTCATTATCACCATTTCACAAATCATCTTAACTAAGGAACTATCAGAGCCAATAGATCAAATCATTGCCAAGCTTCCTTGTCATTTAAGTAATCCTTTACATGGTAATAAGATTTTTTAATGAGTTTACGTTTTACATTAACTTTGAACTTATTCAGAGACATTTTCAACATGTCTTCTGGGAGCTTATTGTAGAAGCGGACACTGTTTCCAACAAATGAATTGCTAGTTTTACAAAGCCTAGAAGCAGGCATTACAAGTTTATTTTTATTTCTAGTATTGACATTATGACAATCACTTTTCTTCTTGAATTTATCAATGTGTTTATGCACGTATACTAAATTTTCAAAAATAAATGCGAAACTCGAAATATTGAGATAATTTTATTTACACTTATAGTAAAGTAGTATTATAAGTAATACTTATAATGTATATTTTCTACCTTATTTAAACACTAGAAGTAGACTAGAACACAAATGTTTCATGTTTAAACACAAACGTTTTCTGTAGACTGAGCACTGAGCCTACAAAATTCAAATGCGTTTTTTTCAAATAAACTTTAACAAGTGCTTTTGAATCGTCAAATCAATGCTTAAGGTTCATTTTACTTTTGACGCTGATGTCAACGCTTATACAATCAATCGAATTTAAACTTAGCATGTAAAGATGTGCTTGAGCTTTATAAAGACGCTCAGTCGCCAATGTGCGCCGAGCCTAAGTCGAGTCCTTAGAGTTTTATTGCTTCGTACTTAACGTCTTTAGAAACGTAGTGGCGTGGCGCCTTGAAGGTAAGCACTGCCCGAATGCCTCTAATAGCAGCGGCTCGTGTTCAACTGCTTCCCTGTAGACATTTAAAAAAAAAAAAATTAAGTAAGATAAGGAAAATACCTAAGTCTTAGGATCGATTTACACAAAGTCAAAGCAAATCGATGCGACAGATAATATTTTATGCAGGATACTGAATGATGCCACCAACTTCGTCCGTTAAAAATTGCCGTGGGAAATTTTTGATTTTCCGCGATAGGATGGGTATGACTCCAGGGACTCCAGGAAATTCACGTCAATCCGTTGCTCCTGTGCAACGCGATTGTAAGATACACCAACAAACACACACATTTTCACATTCATAATTCCCGCAGAGGAAAGTACCCTGATTTGTCGAGGTCGGATTACGCTACGAATTAGTCTTTGAATGCGATCTGCGACCTGGTGGTAAATGATGATGCAGTCTAATCTATGGTAGTGGGCTAATCTGTCAGTGGTATGGCAGTTATATTAAGCCCATACCACTAATCAGTTCCAACACGACATCCGGAACACTTAATACGGCTGCACGTCTTTACCGGTAGGGTCACTAGCCACAGCCTTTTCAGATTCAGAAATTATAAATTCCCAAATTGACCCTGCCGGGGATCGATCCCAGGACCTGCTTATGAAACAACAGCACCACAGCGCCAGGGAGGTTGCTTAATCTTGTTCTAAGTTTTGAAGCTTAGAATTGGCCTGCGCTTTGTCACTGTTGCCAAGGTTTCCTCACGATGTTTTCCTTAGCCGCTTGAAGCAAGCGATATTAAATTTTTTTTAAACGCACGTATCTTCGAAAAGATGGAGGTGCGGGCCCGGGGATCGAACCCGCGACCTCGTCCAGGAGGTCGGGTGTCTTAACCACTAGGCTATCACAGCTACACCTGTAATCATCAATAGACAATTTCCCGTCTTTGTCTATATCCATTTTCTTGAGCACCAGCTCCACCAGATCTCTCACTCCCTCATCTGGGTCCTCATCTCCCGGCTGCTTTAGCAAGGAGTTCCTGGAAACAAAAAAACATTCAAAAGCTTGACGATGCCCCAAAAATTCATCAGCGTGGATTATTTTAAATTTTCCGGGATAAAGTGGCCACCCTAACTTCGCTAGGGAGGTGTTTCTGAAAATCCTTTCTGACTTAGTGGAAAACCTAGCAACAACTAGTTGGTACCGTATTGCCTCTTATCTCTGTACTCAATTCAGCTATAATGAAGTACTTAACTGGTTTATGTTGCAATGCGTTTAGAAAAGTCGAATAAGAAATCATTCATGTTATAATTATGCATATTCAGCAGCGTGCAGTCTTCTCAGCAGTCAGCTTAGAAGCAGTGCATACCCTAGTAATTTAGTAATCATAAATTACGCAAGACTCCAAAATCTAGGTTACACGAATCATTTTTCAGTAGACATCTCGTTCAACTTACCCATGAACCAATTGCACCTTTCTAGATGTTCAAGTTCTTACAGCCTGAGTCATCAGTGAAATGCGTAAGTGACCCTACCATAAAGAAGAGGAGAACTCACTTGAGTAGTACAAACATCTCGTCTCTAGTGATGTACCCGTCGCAGTTCAAGTCATACACAGCAAAGCAGTGCGCTCGCCGCTCATCAGCGTTGCCTCGTAGCAGCTTGCTCAGGTCGCGCGCCCACGCCTCGAACTTCAGCGCCCCTTCCCCACCGCCAGCGCCTCGCTCCCAGTTCAACCACACCCGGTCGATGGTTATAATATTATCTACAGCGACTAGATTGATATCGTTGTCCATTATCAATTTACGACATTAATTATTATTTGTCAAGTCTACCTATTCATGATATATATGAATAATCTTCATGTGAGTGGCGTGCAGTTTTAGTAAGCAAATAAGCAGTGTATACTCTATTAATAAACATGAATTATAGAAGAAGAGAACTCACTTGAGTAGTACAAACATCTCGTCTCTAGTGATGTACCCGTCGCAGTTCAAGTCGTACACGGCGAAGCAGTGCGCTCGCCGCTCATCGTCGTTGCCTCGCAGCAGCTTGCTCAACCCGCGCGCCCACGCCTCGAACTTCAGCGCCCCTTCCCCACCGCCAGCGCCTCGCTCCCAGGTGAACCAGACCCGGTCGAGGATTATATCTTCGGTGACTAGGTCGAATGTGTTGTGCATCACGTCGCGAAATGTGTTCTGGTCGATGCCCTGCCAAATAAATAGACTCACTTGACTTCAATCAATAGATACATCTGACCTCAATAAATAGACTCACTTTCCTCAATAAATAGACTCACTTTCCTCAATAAATAGGCTCACTTGACTTCAATGAACAGACACACTTGACTTCAATAGACTCTTTTGACTTCAATTAATAGACTCACTTGACTTCAAATAGGTAGATACACCAATATATTACCTTGAAGATGTCTATTTAAGTTAACATTTAGGAGCAAAAACGGAAACCGGATATACGGAACGTTGACGCGTATCTAAGATGATTGCTTTTACTCATATAATAGGTACTAGATGATATCTGCGACTTCGTCCGCGCGTTGACTACGGTTTTTTAAATTCGTTCTTTATAAAAAAATAATTGACACATAACGAATATTCCAATTTTCTTATGCTGTGTTATAATTTTGATGCTATATTCCACGACCACAACACGAGTATATAATGTCATGTAGATTGACCGAAAACGAAACGTTTATAACAAACAGTTCTCGATGTACCAATACAGTTGAACTTTATCGAGCAGTACCTAGGTAATTGGCCATCAATTCATGATATAAGCATAATAACAATAAAGTCCCATGACTCGTCGAAAGATAAGTAGTTTTTCCCGTATTGCGTGCGTCTACATAGTGTCTATCGCAATAACCGTTTTTATGTAGACAAAAGGAGAACCATATTATCGCTCTACTTATATAAACATAAAGACATATACCTATGCTCTTTATTACATAAGTTTATATTATTGAATATCATGAATTCAGCATGCAAGTTTTCAAACGTTTAAGGCTTTTTGTTAATAAGGCATATTTATCAGGTCTTATCATAGTTTTAAATTATACCCATGAAATCCCATCAATTCATCAATCAAAAATGCCATGCCTGAAAAATATAGGTTAGGATAATAGATATGTACCTACTTAATATTTTTCATTTACCGTGTATTTTTCACTTACATTTAGGTTACCCGAATGTCACTAATTTTACGTGAAAAAACTTTGTTTCTCGCCTTAAATCGCTTCATACTATCGCTTCGATTTACCAATTTACCTCAACACAAAATTCACGTTGAGTCGAGAGCTTTGATGGCCTCCCTGGCGCAGTGGTGAGCGCTGCAATCTCAAAAGTCCCCAGGTTCGATCCCCGGCACTCGGCAGGATCAATTTGGGAATTTGTACGATGCCGTACAAAAACCGTTTAAGGGTATGGTTTTAAAGGTCTAGTCCGTACGTAGTGGCAAGTATTCTTTGTATGAGGTTGTATGGAGCTGGGCCATTAAGCAACGCGGCACGGAGATGCACTTTAAATTGTCACTCACGTCAACTTTAGGCACTGGTTGTCCGATGACGGTGGTGGGCGCTACAGCCTGCGCCGCGACCACCAGCCGGCGGTACATCGCGAACAGCGCCTCCAGCTCATTCCTTCACAAGAGAAATCCAGATCAAATACATATCCATATACTACGACTAGAGGTCGCCCGCGACTTCGTCCGCGTACAATTGTTGATTTCCTATGAGATTATGAAATTTTCCCGCTGCAAACAGCCTATCTATAGAGGCTTTATATAGCTTATGCAGGTTTTTTTTATTATTTAAAACTGATAACTTAAATGCTAATTTTCATGTCTATACATCAAAGTCATAAATTTTGTATGTAACCTTTCACCCCCATTTCACCCCTTTTGGGGTGGATTTTCGTAAAATTGCTTATACAGATCATTATTATTTAAAGCTAATAACATAAATCCTGATTTTCAAGTCTCTAACTTCAGAAACATAGGACTTTCATACAAACTTACAACCCCCATTTCACCCTCTGTGGGGTAGATTTTCCTAAAATTGCTTATACAGTTTATTATAACTTAAAACTAATAACCTAAATCCCGATTTTCAAGTCCCTTACTTCAAAAACTTGGAACCCTTATGTAAGCTTCCAACCCCCATTTTACCCCTATTGGGGTACGTTTTCGTAAAATTGCTTATACAGGTTTTTATTATTTATAACTAATAATTTAATTGCCAATTTTCATGTCTCTAACTTCAAAAACAAAGGACTTTCATACAAACTTCCAACCCCTATTTTAACCCCTTAGGGGTGGATTTTCTCAAAACCCTTTCTTAGCTGGCGTCTACACCATAGAAGGAATCTACCTTCCAAATTTCAAGTCTGTACGCTTTATAGTTCCTGAGATATCGTGGTTAGTCAGTGAGTGAGTGAGTGAGTGAGTGAGTGAGTGGTATTTCGCTTTTATATATAGATAGATAGAAGAAGAAGATTCTCCATAGAAAAACTAAAGTCATTACTTTAGTTTTTCTATGGAGAATCGTAGCACGTTTAAATTAGGCCGGTGACCGAATGCGTCGGCCGCAGTAGTTTTTCGGCCAAGCCAACAGTACGTTTACAGTCAAGTCAGTTATGCTTATGACCGAATACGGCCCACTTACCTATTGCTATTACACTAGGTGGGTCACCGCAAACGAGCTAAGATCAAATGCGGCCGACCAATTCCCAGTTTACCTACATTAGTAGGCGACCGAAAGCTGCTGAAGTCGAATTCGGCCAAACCGACCTAATGTTAAACGCGCCATAAGCGGTAAAAATATATATCTCCCCAAATTATGAAGATTTCCCGCCCTTAATAAATTTTTCATTTCTTCGCACTTCTCAGCTTGAAAAGTTACAATAAATACTAAGAAAAGCGTCGATTAATAATAAATGAGGCCCTAAGCTAACTTGAAAAGTTACTTTTTAATTCACGTTAACTTAACGCACTTCTCAGACCAAAAAGTTACACTTAAGCCCTCAGAAAAGCCTCGTTAATAAGTTAAACCGCGTAATAAATAATGCCCTAAATTCTGAGTATTCTAAAACCACTCGACTCACTTGCTGAAGTGCGTGTTTCTGTAAAGATAATCTAGGGTTTTCTCCTTCAAATGTCTATACGGCATTGTTACGTTTCAACGCAGGGGTGCGTGTCGACGACCACTAGTCTATGACGACCACCCTCGCGAGGCCTACGACTTCAACTGACAAGCCACGAGGTTAAGGGGTGTAGACTGTAGACTTAGAAAACAAAACCTACTGTCTAATACAACTGCGTCCGTTTGCTTGTAGATTCGTTGCTTTTCAAACACGTCGCCGAATAGAGTACCAAGTTTTTTATACGACTGCCTGAAAAAAGGAGTATATTGTTTTCAGGGTTCATGTATGTATGTATGTATGTATGTGAGTTTGTATATTCCACCATAACTTCTATACGTCTGAACCGATTTTGATAAATGAGGTATCGTTAGAATCCCTAGCTTATTCCGGGTGACATAGGCTAGTAAAATTTAAAAAAAAAATAATGGGGTGACCATGGTCCCGCATTAAAGACTAAAGTTAAAAAAAAATATTCGAAAATAAGATTAACTATATAATCATCATCTAGATTCTAGAAAATGATGAGTAGATTCCAAAAATATACAAGGTGTAAGGTAATTAGTATAACATACCCGCGGCTACCCATGTTAGATGGTGTATAGATATATTGGAAAAATGTCATAAGACGTGTAGCTCATATCCTGGGGGAGTTATGTGGACTTCAAAATTTTAGCATAAATGTTGAGGTGGCATCCCTTAAAACAGCGGATTCAATATCAATGAACTGCGAACAATACGACGTATAATAAGCCTCGTTGCTAGCGCGAGCGTTGCGATAAAATCATAAAATCCAGTCGCGATACTAAAGTAATCATTATTCGGCATGCAATTAAATTCTCAAAGCAAAAGCCCGGCTAGAACTTACGTATTGTTGTAAAAAAATGCCCGACTAGTATCGGACTTCGTAAGTCGAAGTCAGTCACTTATCCTTACTTTATGAGCCGCCTTTCCCTGTGATTAATTTCTCGACTTACTTCGTTTAAGTTTTGATCAACAATTAATTATTCTGTGTAGTTTGTTCTTTCAATTATTTGCAAATTGTAATGAATTGCCAAATTGCATAACGATACGATAATAATTATTATATTATCGCTTGTAGTACAGTTCTGACTTTAGGTGTAGAAGGAACAAAGGACTCCACAGGGTTGCCAAAATTTATTTTCCATAATTAACTAATTAATTTTGTATGGAAGTTTTTGATAATTAATTTGGACTTTTTAACTCTACCATAGTGTTTATAACGTCAAAATGGCATGGGTAGCCGCCGGTATGTTATACCATTTACCTAACACCTTGTATAACACTATAGTTCAATATCCCGAGTGACACGGGCTATAAATTTTTGAAAAATTCAATACGGGCAGTCGTATTTTTTAATAATTTTAATTATATTCACTTGTTGCATGGGTTTAGTTGAGGACCAATTGACTAAGCAAAATGTAATAACAATTCGTATTACTAGAACTGTTTAAGGATGAACTCCTTAACATGCATTCTGACTTGGAGTCATATTCTAAGGTCGGATTGTCCGTTTGAAAACCGATTACGATTTCCTTACACAATAGGGCGGCAGGAGAATGACAAAGGCTACTTTGAATCCCGGAAAATTGAAGAGATTTCCGGGATTCACGCGGATAGAGTCGCGAGCATCATTTAGCATCGTTTACTTATATCGAAGGAAATCATACTTCATACTTTACTAATAGGTATTATGAATGCGAAAATGCGTTTGTTTGATGGTTTGTCTTTCAATCACGTCGCAACAGTGCAACGGATCGGCGTGATTTTTGCATGGGTAGGTATAGCTGGAGAATGATATAGGCTACTTTATCCGGGAAAATTGAAGAGTTCCCGCGGGAATGAAAAAAATGTATTTGTTCAACCGATTTTGATGAAATTTGGTACAGAGATAGGTTGTATCCCGGGGGAGAACATATAGGCTACTTTTTATCCCGGAAAATTTAAGAGTTCCCGCGGGAATCAAAAATCATCAATCCACGCGGACGAAGTCGCGGGCATCATCTAGTATTGTATATTTTAGAACTTTTTGGTCCCTACAATTTTTTTTATTTTTTAAAAAAGGTTGGTAGGTATAGGCTGTGGTATAACAATTTATGTATGGATTATACTTTTCTATCCGTATCTGAGAAACCTGTCATGTTCTTGAAAGGTACAATGTACCTACCTACGTTTAATATGTAAATGTATTATGATTTTCAGGAAAGTTGCTTGAGCTATTGAGCTTAAAGACCTAAATAAGTAGGCATTGAGACAGTTAATCTTTTGAATAACTATGTATACTATAATTTAGATGTTAAAAAAACAAGCAACCAAAACAATAATATCAACGTGATTTATGCGCTCAAACTTTCTTATTCCATAAACTTTCCCTATTAAAAACTCTGCAATTGCAAAGATAAGACAGCTGCTATATTTTGTAATTTAATTTTCTTATTTGAATGTTACCCTGACGATTACAATTCTTCTTTAAAGGGAAATATAATTACAAAGATTTTCGCCAAATATGCAAAAATTTTGCAATGAAAAAAGTGATAAAACCAAAAAATAACCTAATGTTTATAATGAACTAAATGTTGCTCGCGACTTCGTCCACGTGAATTAATAAGGTTTTTTGATTCCCGCGGGAACTCACAAATTTTCCGGTATAGCCCAGAGGATATCCTTCCCCTTCTTCTCCTTCCCCGAGATTTAACCTACCTTCACAGCAAATTTCATCAAAAGGACAGATCGTTCCCCGGGATTTAACCTACCTCCACAACAAATTTCATCAAAATCGGTTGAACAGATGGGCCGTGAAAGCGTAGCAGACAGACAGACAGACACACATTTGCATTTATGATATTATATTAAATAATATGGATTTGGATGTCACTCACGATAGTTTAGATCTTGGTAAAACGGAGATTGCGCAGCGAAAGTTATTGTCCATTGAGCATAAACTAAGTGCGTCGTAGCTTTTGCTTACTTGGTAAACCTGGTGGTCTTGACCAAAGACTCGATACAGCTCAGCGGAAGTGTGTTTCCGGCGGGGGCGGCTTTAGGGCGTCGCGAGCGAGGAGGGGAGGCGCGTTTCTCCGCTCCAGCCCTCCCGGTGTTGAGGAAGAGGCGGATGCCGCGCAAGGCGATGGCATTAACCACTTTGAAAAACCTGATGGTCTGCACCAAAGCCTCGACACTGAATGATTAGATGTTGCTTACTTGCTAAACCTGGTCTTGACCGAAGCCTCGATACCGCTAAACAGACGCTTGTTTCTAGGGAGCACAACAGCCTTAGGAATGAGAAGTGTAGGTGCGTTTTTTCACTGTAGCTTCGCATGAGAAAGACAGGATGCTCTTTGTAAAACTGGTGGAAATCGCGCAGCGAAAGCTATTTTCCAGGGAGGAAAAATTTGGTGCGTCGTCTTTTGCTTACTTGGTAAACCTGGTGGTCTTGAGCAAAGCCTCGATACAGCTTAGCGGAAGTGTGTTTCCAGCGAGGGCGGCTTTAGGGCGTCGAGAGCGAGGAGGGGAGGCGTGTTTCTCCAGTCCAGTCCTCCCAGCGTTGAGGAAGAGGCGGACGCCGCGCAAGGCGATGGCGCTGGCCGCCATGCTGATCTGCGGCTGCTGCTGTATCTTATCCGACATTGTCTGGAGTCTGGACAAACAAATATTTTGGCTATTTATTTTTCACGTTGATTGCCGAGAGAACTCTTCAGATACCCCTGTTAAAGTAGCGCCTATGTCCATATATTGTAAGTTTCACCTATTTCTTAACCAAGCACCTAACAGCTTTGGTACAAAATTTCATCAATATCTGTTTAAAACAAACATCTAAGTATTATGAGTTATGAGTATGACCCACAATTTTGCAAAAGAAATCATTTATAATTAATATTTTATGAAAAGATGGGCCGGGCCTTTAAAGCGAAGCCGTATTAGTATGGAAGTATGGATTGTACGCGTTGTAAATAGACAAACCCTGGGCCAGAAAGGTGATAAAAAATTAAGCACTTCAGCTGTTATTTGGTGCCAGAAATTTTAGGGGTCGGGGCCGAATCTAACAGGGGTTCTTAAATACAATCCATTCAACATTCAAATAGTAAACATGGCCTAAGCAAGCTTTGAGTTATGAAGTTCTTAGTTTGCTAAGAACACACTACATGAAGCTTTATAAAACTCATAAAAAAGTTTTTTTACACTCGGATATTGGCCAAACATCGACGCATTCGAGAACAGTTATAGCTGTTGCTATAAGGCTGTAGTATATCTATGTATTGATTGATGTGCAACTGTTCAAATTTCCTATGTCTACTAGAGGAAACTATGTAGATTACATTGCAAGCCTCCATAGTTCATAGTTCGTGCCTCGCACTACCTTTCACCCACAATCGGTAGCTTAGCTAATTGCTTTTGAACTTCTAAACAAAATTAGATTAGGTTTTGATTACTTCACTGTTGTACCACCTACAGCTGTATAATACGATTGCATTTGCATACGGAAAACCATTAAATTAAAATTAAATTGCCAGAGAAATCTGCGCGGGGGATATTATAGTGCACAAGTGTGTGCGCAAACACAGCTGCACTCTCTAGGATTCCTTTACTCTCATAGGTCGGTCGGAAAATCCGACACGACCGGAAAGACATCTAGTTCAGAACCGACGGCTTAACATACTCTCCGAGACACAGGGGTGACACACCGCCAACTTCCTTACTCTGGGCTAGTTCTGAGAATTTCTTGTCAGAAAAGCCCAATACTTGGTATGGCCCGACCCGGGACTTGAACCCGGGACCGCAGTCGAACATGCTAATAACTAGACCAACGAGGCAGTTGTGTCATTGGACGGATGATTTGAGATTTCATTCGATTACCTGCGGGTAGACGCTAGAAGCAAGCGGCACAAGACCGTGTTATATATAGAGATCCATGCAAGAGACCTTTGTCTAACACTGGACGTCTATCACTTTCAGTAGCAACGATGACGACCAATCCTATGTACGCACCCACAGGCTACAACTTTTACTTATACCTATATTTCGATGTGTAGCTACCAACAGTTAGCTATGATAAGTAGCTATAGGTAGGTAGCTTATTGATATTTTCGGACACAACAACAGATAGCACGTAAATATTTATAGAAATCATAATATCTACGAATAATAATTTGGCAAAACCAGCTGATATGAGACAGACCTTCGGTACAAAGGTCTGTCTCATATCAGCTGTTTTTATGACTCGTCAATAAAATCCATGCATGCACGATTGCGATAATGTGTAGGACAGCCAACCTTCAGAATAAAAAGACACGCGATATAGGTAAGCATAATCACATACATCGGAATTCTAGTAAGCAAAATACATTGAAAACGTTGAAAAATGTTGTGTATAGTATTTTTATCAAAAAAATCGCAACCAAAACAAACCTTCTTCTTTCTGTGAAGTCGGTAACAAGGCTATCCGATAAACTCAACACAGTAGGAAATAAGATGAAAATAGGGTCGATATATAATATGCAGCTACAGTTCTTAGGTTTAGAAGTGCACCCTAGCCTACTATCGTCATCATCATACACGCCCATAAATCCACTGCTGGGCAGTGGGCATAGACTTTTCCCAAAACCAATAACAAAGTTACTTAACGTAAGTATAATTAATTACATTTTCTTCTTTAATTAGGTATTAGTTAAAGAAGCAGATATACTATTTGACTGACCGTACTGTCATTCTTTAATCGCTTGGAATCTTGAGATTTTGCTTACTAATTACCTACTATCAATTCTTTGTACCCAGTAAGTAGGTATAAAAAGTTATTTTGCGAGATAGGCTTGTGCTTGACGACATAAGTAGTAGCAGTAGGTACATAGCTCTTCGCAGAAAAATCTCATGGTTCTACGCATATCAATGACTTCTTCAGAGAAAATTCCGTATATAAGTAAGAAAATCGGCAAACACTTAGGTGTCCTATATTTATGTAACTTACAAATTATTTTATATACTAAGAAGTAGTCTTACTACTAGAAGTACTTTCATTATTCAATTTAAAGACACTATGTCTTGTGTTCTTTAGGAAAGCAACTTAGCAAAAGAACACATCATTACCCTACAAAAGACAGTCTATTATTGAAATGATAGCAACAAAACTTACATAGTTAGATTCGGAGCTCCCCTATTCTCACCATATACTATACATACAAGTAAATAGGCTGGCTGTGTCGGATCGCACGTTTTCGTATATGTAAGTGAATCAAGTTGGGTGTTGCTTAGTAACGTTATTTGGGAGTATTGATATTTTCTTCGTTTAGGTTTAGGACTATAAATAACGATGTAGTTTGCCGTCTGTGTAGACTCACTTTACATTGCCGAAACTGTTTTGCGTATCTTTAAATCTATCGTTTACAAGTCGTTATATTACCTACTTATTATGTAACTATTTTTCGTCATAAGCCGTTAGACGTCTACTGCTGGACATAGGTCCATAAAATTGCTTTTAAGAAGGTACCATAAAACATAGCAACATTCAGTAACATTCGCGAAGTATATTGAGTTCTATATATGAAGTATATGAGTTAGATAGGTGGCACAAATGAAATAATAGAAATGAAATAATAGTTACTTGGTCATAAGGTAACTATTACTGACTTATTGAAAAATGAGTAGGTATTTGCCTATTTCAACTAGGGTACGCAGTGCTCTTATGCCTCTATGATCTGCATTCTGCGCGCCACTGTATCTAACGGTACATGGAGGATAGTTGATGGCGTTAACAACTTAACACCATAGAAAACACAAGTCGTGCTTTTAGACATTCAGTTTGGCGCTAGTCCATATTTACTCTAGTTTCGATCATTGAGTAAATAATAAAATATTGAATAGGATTTCTCTATCAGTAGCAACAAACGTGTTTGCTGGTTTGTCCTTCAATCACGCCGCAACCACAGTACGCCAACTATTACTACGTAAACGGTGCATTCATTTGCTCCAACGTGTTTTTTCATGGATTGAAATCCATGTACCCAAAAATTTTAATCCACGCGAAATCGCGTGAATCATCTCTCGGTGATGGAAGTAGGGGGTGGATAGTGGAACTCATCAATAACAAAGTTAACCCCTCATTTGGCTTGTTTTGACGAGTGGCATTATTTACATTATAGGGTAGAATTGATGAAGCGTGTAAAACTGTATTCATGCAAACTTAGGTTCTTTCAAACATGAAACTGTGCGAGTTACTTATTTGCTAAAACTTGTAAGGTAAGGGAGACCGATTCTGAACCATTCGTAAACTCGTAGCAAAAACGTCTGTAGACGGCTACGTCGTGGCTACGGACTACGGAGTTTTCTTTAGTTCCGATATCCTAACATAGATGGCATAACGAGTGCAATAATAATTTAGAATGAGAAGACTAAATTTTTAAACATACTTTATCCATACATAAACAGAATTTATCCATGGTTTAAGAGAAATTTGAATTATTGAGTGTTTTTAAGTTCACAAATGTGTTTAATTATTTCTCATAGATTTCTTTATTTACCTTGGTTATTTACAAGTGCTGCCATCTATTCGCTATAATTTAAATCACATATTAGGGCTAGAACACAGGATTTAAAATATTTTTTTAAACCGGTCTACTTTGCGGCTTTGGAATCTGGCTTTGTCGATCTTTAAAATGTAAAATATAGTCTGTGTACGTGTTTCGCTGTCAAATATCCTACTTGTCTCTGCTGTCAAATGTGGATGTCAAAGATAAAGTCAACCGAATCACACGTCAAACCGTCAAAGTCAAACACACACCCGTCAAACGCAAAAAAGAAACAATGGAGTTTTGTCGCTTTCGTTGCTAAATGTTGAAAAAAATATTTATTTTGGATCAGTATAACAACTTAGCTATCGCGATATCATAAATTATTACTGTGCTTTGTGTCGTGCAACGAATTCTGTTGAATATTGGTGTAAAACAGTGTTCTTATTGACTCCTTTTTAATTTGTTCGGTAGTGATTCTTTGGGTACGTATTTTATTTTTAATAAAGCTAAGAAACGATTTTTAAGTAGCACAACAGGATCTAGATGTTTGATGGATTCAAAAGCAAATCTATAAATTTTTATTTACCTTCTATAAGATACCTACTAAACGCCATAAAACAATAAGAATAAGATATTTTAAAGACAATATTTTAAATGTACAAATACTCAAAATAATGCTGTTTCAATAACAAATTGTTTACTTAAATGTTATGCACTGGGATACAAAAGTTAGTAAATAAATTAAGCAATAAAACCCTGTAGTAACTAAATAGTACCTATACCTATGATTTAATTATGTCATGTGATATACTTAACTTATTAACTTGTAAGATATAAACTTATTCGCTTTGCAATTTACAAATATATTAATTATAAACTAGATAACCCGCCCCAGCTTCCCACAGTTGAGTTTACCTTATACAGTAAATCAGTTAGGTATGTACTACACAGTATGCATTTATGGCAATAGATTTGCTGTTACCCATTGAGGAGTTCCACCCACCGGCTACCATCTCCGAACTATTCATCAGATCTTCATGAAATTAACATGGAACCATCAACCAACCTCATATTTTTCACCTTTGTAAAAAAAAAAGAATTGTTCAAATCTGTTCCAATTTAACTGAGTTATCTATATCTTTATATTTTATTTTATCAAATAAATATTATAAATGCGAAAGTTTGGATGGATGGATGTTTGTTACTCAACCACACCAGAACGGCTGAACAGATCTGGATGAAATTTGGCACAGAGATAGATTATAGTCTGGAATAGCACATAGGCTATAGGCATAGTTCCTAGGGGAACCAAAAAACTTCAATCCACATGGACAAAGTCACGGGCTTATGCTAGTAGAGTTTATAATAAGCATTGTTGGAACATATCTAAATTCCCTTCCTGGTTCTCACTACTTTTCACAACTGACACAACTGCCTTTGCTATGAGTCACAAATCACAATCAATCAATATTTATTTATTTAATGTACACTTTATGACGTCCAATAACTTATAAAACATGATGGTGATAGTCAGTTACTGTATCTTAAAACTAAAGCTACAAAACTACTAAAACATATTAGAAAAGAATACATTTTTGTGGGTCAATTTATTTTTCAAATTATGCACGTGCTTTCATTTTATAACTTGTTGAATTACCACAGGAACTCCTTAATTTTCCGGTATAAAAAGTAGCCTATGTCCAGGCTCCAGGTCCTCAACTATACCTATGAGAAAAATCACATCACCTGTTGCTTTTTTGCGGAGTGATTGAAGGGCATACCAACAAAAAACACACTTTTGCATCTATAATTTATATATAAGTATGATAATAGTATGGATTTTGTATTAATTCATATACGATTTTAGTCATAGTTACCACTGAAATAGAAGAGAATTTGACACAAAGCTTCCTTACAGACATCTATCTAAGTATGTACTTAAATTATTATTATTGGTACTTACCTACTCTTAATATTTACTTAACATAACTATCTACTCACAGACTTGCATTCTATTTGAAACTAGCTGATGCCTGCCACTTTGTTTGCTTGGATTTAGGTTCTCAAAAATCCCGTGGGAACTCTGATTTTCTGCTATAAAAATAAGCCTACATCATTCCCTCACTGGGATGTTACCTATCTCTGTACCAAATTTTTGCAAAATCGGTTGGGCCACAGATGAGCCCTGAAAGTGTAAGAGACAGTTACTAATATTGTAAATGCGAAAGTTTGGATGGATGTATGTATGTTTGTTACTCAATCACACCCCAACGGCTGAACTGATCTGGCTGAAATTTGGCAAGAGATAGATTATAGTCTGGAATAGCACATAGGCTACTTTTTATCCCGGAAAATTAAAGAGTTCCCGCCGGTACCACTAACCTCAAACCACCCCGACGAAGCCGCGGGTATTCGCTAGTTTAATATAAACAGGCTATAACGGCGTTAACTATTCAAGGTCCATGCATAAGCATGACCTGCAATGTATAATTTGGGTAACTATGGTCTTAAAAACAAATTCAAAGGACGCACATTCTTTCCGAGATATTTCTCAATGCACACTGAACCTTAGTTTAAAGTCGTGACTGAGCTAGGCGGTAAATAAGTCCAAGATATGTATTTACAGTGTAAGTACACGTAATGTTCAATGGAGTACCGGCGGAACTGGTCAGTGGTCAGGGCGACTAACGGGCTTTGATCCCGCGCTCGCCCCTCTGGGACGATTGTAGTTTTGAATCAGGATCGGATTACGGTCTTTGACCTGAGGTCTTCCTGGGTATCGTGGTATCTATCCGACTATTAGAAGCGGTTATAGCCTGGTAATTTAGACACCCGACCTTCTTACGACTCTACGAGGTTGCGGGTTCGATCCCCGGTCGCGCACCTCTAACTTTTCGAAGATATGACCGTTTTTAGAAATTAAATAAGTATCACTTGCTTCAAACGGTGAAGGGAAACATCATTCGTGAGGAAACCTGCATGCTCGAGTTCTGCATATATAGTGTGTGAAGTCTGCCAATTTGCACCTGGCCAACGTGATGGACTATGGCCAGATCCTTCTCATTCCGAGAGGAGACTCGTGCTCAGTAGTGAGCCGGCAATGGGTTTAAAGGAAGAAAGGCAGGATCTGACTATTACAACTCCTCAGGTCCCGGTGTTAACTCGAACGTTACCGATCAATTGTGATTTGTGATCTTTTTGCATTATTCTCGAGTGAATCCAAATTTTAGGAACCCCATTTCAATTTAAAAAATCGGCGGTTGCTTGAAAATTAGTGCTTAATAATTTGAAGTTTCCGTCAAAAATAAAGAAATACCAAACGACGCGTGTCAGGTGTTTTGGAAATTCCAACCTCAAGGGATTTATAAAGAGCAGGGGCTAGTGATATACACGTAGAAGCAGATAGCTTTGTTGTCCTTGTTGTCATGCCACTATGTTTCGCTCTCCAGTTTTTCACATGCATGACGTAGTTTTTAACTGCGGAACCCCGTCCGACCTACATCGCAGTTAGCTGCGAGTCGCAAGGCGGTCAGGGACACAGCTAGTCACTAGCTAGTAACTGCATAACAATGCTAACGATCGCTTTACATAATTGCCGTTTCCCTTTTCCCACACTCGACATTATGCTCCTGTGACATTGAGAATAATTAATTCTTTATCTTATTTCACGTTATTTATAAGATAACGTAGTGATACTCTTTGTTATAATAATGTCCTCGCGACTGAATTTCGGCCACGGTGGCCAATCTCCAGAGAGATTAGCCATCTGCGCGGGAGATATTACAGTGTGTTGGCGTGTGCGCAAACACAAGTGCACTCTCTATTCCTTTACTCTCATAGCCCGATCTAGCTATCCCTTACATAATGTTCTATGCTGAAAGGCATAGCACTTGATCTAGTCCTATGAATTATTGAGCCTATGGTCCACCATAGGCTCAATAATAATTCATAGGACTCCGTACAACAGATCCGTATTCTAAGTATCTAGTTTTTTAATCCACCTGAAATCGCCCCTATCATCTAGTACAAACAAAATAAATCAACCTACTTTATAGTTAATTTTACAGAAAGGCTTAATTTCATAGCACGTTGGTTAAAGTTTTGTATAATAGTAACAGCGGAATTGGTTACATTGTTGCAAAATTTCAGCATAGGCTTGTTATTTTCATAACAAAGGCTGCGCTCATTATAGTCTGACACTAGGCCGTGGAATAAAAAAAGCATTGGATAGTAATCTCAAAGCCCTCTTCATTTTATTTTAATAAAGTGTTTTGTTTGGCACTGATAGGAAACTTCTGATAGTTTCAGGTGCAGACTGCAGTCTGTGCTATACTAGGTATCTATACCAGTATTATAAATGCGAAAGGTTTTAATAGATGGATGGATGGATGTTTGCTACTCAATCACGCCAGAACGGCTGAACGGATCTGGATGAATTTTTGCACAGTATAGTCTGGAATAACACATCTAAGGCTATTTTTTATCCCGGAAAATAAAAGAGTTCTCGTGGGAACTAAAAATCCTCAATCCAAGCGGGCGAAGTGGCGGGCTTCAGCTAGTAACAAATAACGCAGTACGCACTCGACACTTTGCGAGGCTAGCCAAACAAAATTGAAAATCAATTCCACGGTACAAACGTGATCTTGGATTATTTATTAAACATGCGGATTGGAACGCCCGTCGCATGTGAAAACTCTAAACTCTACATAGAAATTGGAAAATAGTCTGGTGAAGTGCTATTTAAGTTTGATATAACTAGCTGATACCCGCGACTTCGTTCTCGTGTTCGTTCGTGAGTAACACTTATTTTTTAACTTATTTTTTAATCCCCGAGGAAAGTACGTAATTTTCCGGGATGGAAAGTAAGTACTTTGCATGGTCATAGTTGAGTACCAGGTACTCAACTATAACGATGCAAAAATCACACCGATCCGTTGCTCTGATGCGGCGTGATTGAAGGACAAACCAACAGACACACGCATTTAGAATATTAGACATAATTTAACAGTTTTTTTTCTGTAACTAGGTATTTGGTGTAGAATAATGTACTTTCTTTCATTCATTCAATGTCGGGGCACATGCTGTATGCATTCGTCCGGCCCTGGGCCGGCTCCAGGTGATGGAACTGCACGTGCAAGCCCAGCAAAAAAAGTCGTGAAAGAAAAAAATATACTCTAACTACTTAGAAATGTTTTTAACTCTTAACAAGTAATTAAAAGTCTTACGCAAACACTTTTGAAAGCTTTGGAAAGTGAGGTTCGAGCAAAAACGTTCTCTTTAACAGCTTTTTCACAAGTAAAAGCTGAACGCTTATAATTGAAAGGTGTCCTCAGAAAATTCCAAGTTTATTTGCTCCGGTCACAAGTTTTCAAAAGCACGAATCACTTCAGGTGTTAAAAATTCAATTTAACCTCAAGAAATAGCTATAACGCTTTCATGAATAACTATGCGGCGTTTCATAAATTAAGAGTCGTCGATGCTAAAGACATGACCCATTTACGTATCGTTAAAACGAGTAACCGCTCAGATTGACCTGTTTTTCGTATAAAGTACGATATTTTATTTTAAGCTTCAGGATTTGCTATTGAAGTTTGATAGGCTTTTTACATTTTTAATTTTAACCATCGAAATTGTCATGGCTATCTCATGGGGCTAACTGCGTCAACCGAAAGACGTCTAGATGGACATAATATATATAGTCCGCGCACGAGCTCCGAGGAATCGGGGTCTGAATAAGCGACGGCTATACGCCACCCCCGATCGTCGCTCCATATCCAGCACGCTCCCAGCACTAGATTCGAGCTTGACGAATGTAATTTGGCGATAGCAGTATTGTTTTGTACTTTAAACAACTCTAGGTCATTACTTTAACATTCCAAAGGATTCCTCGAAACTCGCGCGCGGACTAAGTATAGGTATCTTGTAAGGTCTTCAACTCGTTCGCCTGGATCCCTAGATCCAGAACCTCGTGGTGTGTCTGCCATCGCTTCGCTTTTCGGTTAAGGTCACAATTCCAGCACCTTCAAGTTTTTCATTCCTGCGGGAACCCTTTAATTTTCCGGGACAAAAAGTAGCCTTTGTCCGCCTCGGGATACAATACAACCTATCCAGCTGTACCGAATTTCATCAAAATCGGTTAAACAAATGAGCTGTAAAAGCGTAGCCGACAGACAGACAGACACACACACTTTCGCATTTATACTATTATTAGTATGGATTTGTAAATCGTATTTATTAGTTGTAACAACAAACTTGTTCACTTCATTTCCCAACAAACTTGTTGACGATGGTTTGTAATTCATCCCAGCCCAATCCGCCTGAACAATAGGTAAGCCTATTGTTCAGGCGGATTGGGCTTATTTTACGTTAAATTAATAATACAATAGATGTTTTCGTATTTCCAATCCAATTTCCGAAATCTCCTTTTCATCCCAATTGTAAATTCAATAGGTACCTTTTTACCGAGTTCAGTGACCTAGTATAAATTATGCGGCTATAAAACCTAGGGGCTTCTATTTTCCATTTCCATTGAGCTGAGCTTCTTAAAGTGATTTATATATTCACTGCATTTTGCTCTTAAATTTAACAATGGAGGAATTATTGGCGATAGTATTTTTAATCTTCTTTCCAATTTCTAAGATAGTACCTATTAATATTTAACTGAAGTTCCGGATCGTGTGACTATCTTGAAAATAAATTGTTATTTCATACATAACAGAAAAATTATTATTTTCTTCGAAATTAAGATTTATGAGACTAATGATAAAACTTTGTTCAGAAGTGCGATCTAGGGTCTTCAATTTTAATTATCTAAGGCTCTTACCCTTGTCACGTTAACTCTACGTTAGTTAGTTGGAACTTGGAATCCATACTAATTTTATAAATGCGAAAATGTCTGACTATCTGTCAGTCTACCTGTCTGCTACGCTTTTACTACTTTCACTACTGCGCATTTAGATATAGTGCAAAGGCTATCAAACGGCTTCAAAAATCTAAATCCAAGCGGACAACGTCCTAACTAGAAGTAGGTAACTATACACAGCGTTTACAAGAGCTTTTGGATTCGTAAAGTGAATTTACCTACTACTTGTTCAGAATACCGTTTCTACCGAGAAGAACCAGCAAGAAACTCGGCGGCGCCAGTTTTTATACCTATCTTTTTATTACAATTTGTTTTTTTTTTGTTTTCAATTAAGTAACGGAAATTACGTCAACTTTTATATAAATTACTTACCTAAGTCGAGCCTGAGCAGTTTGCTTCAAATGTTATCATCTATTGGTATCTTCAGAAGTGCCTCTTGGCTGTTTGATATTCCAGAATTGTGTTGAATTTCCAAGAATTCCAAGCGTCGCGTCGTCGGCTCTTCTTCTAACGAAATTGAATTATGTCGCAGTCTCGTCAGGGAATTTTGTCTGATCTTTTGAACTTTGAACTCATCGATTTTTAAACGACTTCCAAAAAATGAGGAGGTTCTCAATTCGGCGCGTATTTTTTTTACTAACGTTTCTGTCTGGATAAATATTTGTTATTTTACGGCCTATTTCTTTAAATTTTACCCGTTAATTTGAATCGAATAATTACTGTATTAGCAATGGAAATAGATCAGATCAGTACAAACTATTATTAATTCATCTGTGTGTAGGCTTATTGTTTTTATACATCGATGTCTGTGGTAAAATAAATCAGTGTCATCGGAAGAAGTCCCGCGACATGCAGTGGGACTGATACAGTTTGCGTTTTTTTTTCAAGATACGGCGCCAGCAATACGGGACGAAATTAACGAGTTCCCGCGGGAATCAATAACATCCAATCCACACGGACGAAGTCGCGGGCATAGTCTAGTAAGTAGTGTATAGTATAGTAGTAGTATAGAGAGTTTTTTCATATCCAAAACTATTACAACTAGCATTTTCTTCAAACCCGTGCCCGTAACATATTACTTACTCCCTTTAAGCTTTGTATGAAAGCCACAAAAATTCTTATCACAAACGCGGTACTTCCAAGGCTGTGTACTACTGAAGTAGCGTTATCCAATGCCACGACACATTCAACGTAACGTGTTATCTTCAAGGGTCATTGTAATTCTCTTTGTTACAAAAGATCAATAAAAAAAAACAAAAGCCTCTTTTCCCAGGCGGTATCGTGCAATCAGCTGATATAACCGGTTGATTAGCCGCGAGCGATCAAGTTCACGTGGAATAAAACATGAGGTAGAGGCTTGAAAGAAACCTTGTTATATAGATTGGCGTTTAAAATAATAGAGGGCCCTGGACTCTAAATACCTATATCACCTTTTGTAAGTTGTAACTCACTAGTTTTGTCGGAAAATGCCCGACTATTTTCGCACCCGTCCGGGGCCTTTATTCATGAGCCTATTCGCGCGACGCGGCTTCTGAACTCATCACATCATCGTGAGCTCTGAAGATGAGCTCACGATGGTGATGATATATTTATAATGAACCAGTAGGCCGGGCAGACTTTGTCCTGCCCTGAACCTCGAACCCGAGTGGCAGCGCCCCCTATCGGGTCCAATTGTGTATATAAACCATCCCGGGGTCCAAACAATAACAACAAAAAAGAATTAGCGAAATTGGTCCAGCCATTCACGCGTGATGCCGTGACCAAGGGAAATAGGGATTCATTTATATATATATATATATATAGATATCACTCTCGATAGTTTAAACGGCCTTTGGATATCTAGCGGAAATATAGGTCTGGGCAAGGGATAAAAAAAACAAATCGTGTAGTGTATTTGGACACCCCGTAAGAATATATAAGATATTTTCGCTATTCTATTTAAAAAATCCCCATGTTTTATCGTGCTAAATAGAATTATTTTCTAAAATAAATATGGAATCATAACATTTTCATGTAATGTAAGGCCCACAATTACTCGTGCTCAATTCCAAATGCGCACCCTTTTATTACACATTCTCCATTATACCCTCAACATCAGTTAAGGCTAAGTTCGCACTGCGAAAAACATTCGCGCGCACTTTTCTTCGCAATTCTGTAACACTAGAAACCATATGGATCATAATCATAATCACTTGCGAATAAAATTCTCGTGAAAAATATATCTGATTTGGAAAAATCCCATTGGTGCGGAAAGAATGATTTTATCCGAGCGAATATTTTGTGCTGTATCGAGTTGTTTCAATTTCAATTTCAATTTCAATTTATTTATTTATTATCAAAGAGATTTACATTTACAATTGTTTCTTAGCTCCCCTTAAGGCTTGCCGTCTTGTCTGGGGGCTGCACATTCCTCTGAAATCTATTACTTAAATACTATGTTATGTGGACAAGTAAAATAACATTAAGACAACAATAAACTCATCGCATTCGCAGTGCGGAGTAGGTGAAATCCGTACGCGAATATCATAAATCGCGAGAATGAAATTCGCGCGAATATTTTTCGCAGTGCGAACGTAACCTAATTCTACAGCAATTTTATCGTACAAGTTGGATTGTTGATTAAAAAACGGGTACAAAACGCCATCGGAGCACATTTTTCATTAACGAGAAATCTTTTCCCTTTGAAGCGTTGAGAGTAGGTACATATTTAGGTCTATGGCACGTAAAGCAATATGTGGCAAAGGAGTATCATAGCTGGAAAAACAATGGGATACCCCAGCCCTTATAGTCGTAAGTATTTAATTAAATAGTGAATTTATAATTGGTGAATGGAAAGGAAAAATTTTTGCGCCTAAGGCGCACAAAATTTTCCTTGAGATAGAGATAGAAATTTGTAAGGCAAATAATATAAATAAAATATTATTAAAACCGGCCAAGTGCGAGTCGTACTCGCGCAACGAGGGTTCCGTACAAACCTGCAGGTATAATTAAAAGTTATGGTATTTTTATTGCTAAATAAAATCCATAACATTAGTAAGTTTAAAATTATTAAAAATATTTTTATTGTATGATGTCACTAAAAATTTATGCTTTCGCAATTTTTCCTTTATCTGTGCAATAAGACGTTGCTTCGTACCAAATTTCAAGATTCTGAGTTCACGGGAAGTACCCAGTAGGTTTTGATTCCCTTGCGAGTGTTGAAAATTTGCAGCATAAACGGGTGTGTCTTTTGATTGCGTTGGCTTAGAAGTTTGATTTTTTCACAGCTCCAAGGGACAGTAGACCTGAGCATTTGATATGAATTTCAGCTTGATACCTCCATGCGTTCCTTCGAAGAAGGGTCTTGACAAACAGACGGACAACAAAGTGATCCTATAAGGGTTCCGTTTTTTCCTTAGGAGGTACGGAACCCTAAAAATAATAGCACAGCATAAAGCAAGACAAGAGAAATTGATGCTCTTAACACATAACCTTAAGTACCTAACTATTCTAACTAAAGCATTCTACGGTAGTTAAGTTTCTAAGTATAGCCTTGACTACGATGTCACATATAAGTCACTTGCCATTAGTTTAACCTGTTGTTAATTGCTTACGTTTTTCCCACGTTTGTATGTAAATGTACCTGCTTACAAGTGCCTACAGGCGTTGTGTGTCAACAATTATATTGCACGTGAGCTAGTGATCTAGTTTCTATGAAGCAATTTGCTTAAGCAGCTAACCGTATAAAAACTCTCCTGGACTCTTCATAACTGTAAAATTGTACCTTTTTCCGTACCAGATATAATTATTTCACTCCGATCAGTGTCTCTTTATACAGTGCCGCCAGCTATCAAACTTAACAGGCTTAAGCCTTTATTCATATTACGCTGTTGTCGATCATCCGCACAATCTTTGCAATTTGCGTAGCAAACGTAATTGGGCGTCAATATGTGTATAGTGTACCTAATTTGAATAAATAAATTTGAATTTGAATTGAAATATTAGTGTCCGACCTAACCTTCAGGAGGCTCAGCCCAAATAAACTAGCTTCGGCCGAATGGGCCGAAGTTTAGGCCGAAGCCGAAGGTTTCTAGCGATCGCCGGCATTGAACGAACTGTTGTGAATACACGAGAGCGCAATGGAAGAAGTGACGCGTGGGAGACGGGGCACTAGGCGTTGCCATCGCCTATATAGTCTAAGATCCGTATATAACATCGACCTTCACCGAGCTGTTTATTGGATGAAACCTCCTTTTTAGGGTTCCGTACCCAAAGGGTAAAAACGGGACCCTATTACTAAGACTCCGCTGTCTGTCTGTCAGTCTGTCTGTCTGTCTGTCTGTCTGTCTGTCTGTCTCCAGGCTGTATCTCATAGACCGTGATAGCTAGAAAGCTGAAATTTTCACAAATGATGTATTTCCGTTGCCGCTATAACAACAAATACTAAAAATTAAAAAAATGTATATATTAAGGGGGTCCCCATACAATAAACGTGTTTTTTTCGTATTTTTTTGCTCAATATTAAAAACGGTAACAGGTAGACGGTTCAAATTTTCACAGAATATTAACTTGTATATTAACATTCAAAATAAATAATTAAATGTCAATAAAGTAAATATTAAAGGGGGGGCTCCCATACAACAAACGTAATTTTTTGATATTAACAGTAAACCTCTACAAACAAAGTTAGTTTTGCGGTTCATTAACAAAGGTAATTATACCTACTTCTTGAGTACGGAACCCTCGGTGCACGAGTCCGACTCGCACTTGGCCGGTTTTTAGGGTTCCGTAGCCAAATTTGGCAAAAACGGAACCCTTATAGATTCGTCATGTCTGTCTGTCTGTCTGTCTGTCTGTCTGTCTGTCTGTCTGTCTGTCTGTCTGTCTGTCTGTCTGTCTGTCTGTCTGTCTGTCTGTCTGTCTGTCTGTCTGTCTGTCTGTCCGTCCGTATGTCACAGCCACTTTTTTCCGAAACTATAAGAGCTATACTGTTGAAACTTGGTAAGTAGATGTATTCTGTAAACCGCATTAAGATTTTCTTACAAAAATAGAAAAAAAACAATAAATTTTGGGGTTCCCAATACTTAGAACTGAAACTCAAAATTTTTTTTTCATCTAACCCATAGGTGTGGTATCCCATCCATAACCCTATCTATGGATAGGTCTTCAAAAATGATATTGAGGTTTGTAATATCATTTTTTTCTAAACTGAATAGTTTGCGCGAGAGACACTTCCAAAGTGGTAAAATGTGTGTCCCCCCCCCCCCGTAACTTCTAAAATAAGAGAATGATAAAACTAAAAAAAATATATGTTGTACATTACCATGCAAACTACCACCGAAAATTGGTTTGAACGAGATCAAGTAAGTAGTTTTTTTTTAATACGTCATTAATCGTAAATCGCAATTTACCTTTCATTCAATCAACTCAAATATTTAAAAAAAAACATTTAATTTAAAACTTACTACAGGTTTGTACGGAACCCTCGGTGCGCGAGTCCGACTCGCACTTGGCCGGTTTTATTTATTTTTATTTAGTAATAGATAAATACACCTAAAATAGGTTGCCTATCAAAATCCGGTCCAGGCTATTTTTACCCTCGACGAAGCGAAGACGGTATATGTGTTTGCCCTAAGAGGTTGTGTGTTTGTTTGTTTGTTTGTTTGTGCACTTTTTTGTCACCATTTTTCTCAAAAAGTACTGGGCCGATTGAGATGCGGTTTTTTGCATTAGATGCGTATAGCTTGTGAGAAGGTTTTTAGATATATTTTAGGACCATAGACAACCAAGCTGAGCTGTAGTCTATGATTTTAATATTTCAACATGTTACCATTTTTCACAAAAACTACTGGGCCGATTGAGATGCGGTTTTTTGCATTAGATGTGTATAGCTTGTGTGAAGGTTCTTAGATATATTTTAGGACCATAGACAACAAAGCTGAGCTGCAGTCTATGATCTTAATTTATGATCTTAATTTTTCTATGTGTTGAAAATTTTCACAAAAAGTACTGGGCCGATTGAGATGCGGTTTTTTGCATTAGATATGTTTAGCTTGTGAGAAGGTTCTTAGATATATTTTAGGACCATAGACAACAAAGCTGAGCTGTAGTCTATGATTTTATTTTTTCAATATGTTACCATTTTTCACAAAAAGTACTGGGCCGATTGAGATGCGGTTTTTTGCATTAGATGTGTATAGCTTGTGAGAAGGTTCTTAAATATATTTTAGGACCATAGACAACAAAGCTGAGCTGTAGTCTATGATCTTAATTTTTCAACCACTGTTACAATTTTTCACAAAAAGTACTGGGCCGATTGAGATGCGGTTTATTGCATTTAGGACTTCGTGCGATTACAAAACAGGAAACTGGTACCAAAATTTTAAAAAATCAGCGCCATTTTGAAATTCTTTGTTAATTGACCGATTTCGTTCAAAATCTATATTTGGGGCTCCCTGGGGTCACAAAACAGGAAACTGGTACCAAAATTAAAAAAAATCAGTGCCATTTTGAAATTCTTTGTTAATTGATCGATATCGTTCAAAATCGATATTTAGGACTCCCTGGGGTTACAAAACAGGAAACTGGTACCAAAATTTAAAAAAAATCAGCGCCATTTTGAAATTCTTTGTTAATTGATCGATTTCGTTCAAAATCGATATTTAGGACTCCCTGGGGTTACAAAACACGAAACTGTTACCAAACTTTAAAAAAACAGCGCCATTTTGAAATTCTTTGTTATTTAACCGATTTTGTTCAAAATCGATATTTAGGGCTTCGTGGGATTACAAAACAGGAAACTGGTACCAAAATTTAAAAAAATCAGCGCCATTTTGAAATTCTTTGTTAATTGACCGATTTCGTTCAAAATCGATATTTAGGGCTCCCTGGGGTCACAAAACAGGAAACTGGTACCAAAATTTTTAAAAATCAGCGCCATTTTGAAATTCTGTGTTAATTGACCGATTTCGTTCAAAATCGATATTTAGGGCTCCCTGGGGTCACAAAACAGGAAACTGGTACCAAAATTTTTAAAAATCAGCGCCATTTTGAAATTCTTTGTTAATTGACCAATTTCGTTCAAAATCGATGTTTAGGACTCCCTGGGGTTACGAAACAGGAAACTGTTACCAAAGTTTTAAAAAATCAGCGCCATTTTTATTTATTTTGTTATCACCATAATAAATGAATTCAGTTTAGTACAGTAAAATCTGTTACTACTTGTAAGTCTAACCACAACCCGTGAGCTGCTTTAGCAGCTCGCGCACAAGGCGAAATACTAGTTAGATATATATAGCTTGAGAGAAGGTTCTTAGATATATTTTAGGACCATAGACAACTAAGCTGAGCTTTCTCTATGATTTTAATATTTCGATATGTTACCATTTTTTACAAAAAGTACTGGGCCGATTGAAATGCGGTTTTTTTCATTAGATGTGTATAGCTTGTGAGAAGGTTCTTAGATATATTTTAGGACCATAGACAACAAAGCTGAGCTGTAGTCTATGATTTTATTTTTTCAATATGTTACCATTTTTCTCAAAAACTACTGTGCTGATTTAGATGCGGGCTTTTTGTTTTAGATATATTTAGCTTGTACCTAGATGCTGCCCAGGGTATCATGATGGAGTCAGGAGGCGATCATGGGATCTCCTTAAATTCTCATCGTATACCCGTCGCGTTTGGACTCTTTTGATTTGTCCATTTGAAAAGGGTTTGGCAATAGTCCACCACACTGGTCAAAAAACTACTGAGCTGTCAAAGATGCAGTTTTGTGTTTTAGATATTATGTAATATATACGTTTGCTACGTTCTAATTGTTGTTTCAAAGTTATACAGGTCAAAGGTATAATGGACTCTGCAGTTCGTCGTGGGTTTTTTTAAAATTTTTAATTTTATTACTTGTATTATTAAATTAATTAATTTTAATTAACTTTTTTTTGTCAAGTTTATTGTAATTAATGCTATACCATCGCGTCTGTTATAAAATTACCTATATTTTGATATATAACTCAAGCGTCTCCGATCCGTTAAGTTACCTATGGATTATGGTGGTTGTATGGTAATAATTAAAGGTGTATTTATCTATTACTAAATAAAAATAAAAAGGAGGTTTCATCCAATAAACAGCTCGGTGAAGGTCGATGTTATATACGGATCTTAGACTAATAGTAAATCGAAACATTGGACAAAAGTCAACATAAACTTTAAAAAATCCTTTATGTATTCACTTTCGGCCTCTGAGTAATACCTGAGCCTTTAGCCAAACTTGAACTGAATTTCTTAGGGTTATTAATCCTTCGGCTTTCGTTTGACTGAAGGTTGTGTCGATAGCCGATAAACCGGCTTTGGCCAGAAATCTACCTTCAGTAGGACACTAGCAGGGATTCAAATCAAACTCTATCTAAGGTAAGGATCTAACTGGCCAAGTTAAGAGCGTTCATAACTTGAGCCGCTAAGCAAGTTTAGGTATTTATATCGGGTAAATCCTTTGTCTCGGATAGTCCTTTGTTAAAGCGAGTGAACAGAAGGCGTCGGGTGCAAAGTAGTTTAACGAACCGTTTTGATCCTAATCCCATTACAATTATTTTTTCAATATTAAAAAAAAAAAATTTTTAATTCACTTTACATATACGTTTCATGTAAACTTTTTTAATATAAAGTGCATTCATATAAAGAGAAGGTTGCATGATTGTAAGTATAGATGTTTTTAAGTAGGTACCTTCATCCATACATATTTGTTTACTTATTTTCTGTTAGTTATTTATAAGACTCATTTTGTACAAAAAGAAATAAAATAAAAGTAAATAAATATTTTATATTAGTATTATTTCGATTTTTACGTAAAATTATGCAGAATCAAAAATTATTAGAATTTATATAGTCCATACTATACTAGATACTTCATTTATATACATATCATTACGTTTGCAGGCTTAGCATGCGCACAACGAGATTATCTCGCGAGGAGAGAGGCAAACGTTGTCGTTGCCGGCGATTCAATTCAATTTATTTTAAACATATTGTAGGACATACAGGTGTCTCTTATGTTACGTAATGTTTTGACTCCACCACCGGTTCGGAAAGCAGATTCTGCTGAGAAGAGCCGGCAAGAAACTCAGCAGTTGCTCTTTTTTTTATTTGAAACAAGATATTACAATTCGTAGGTAAGTATAAAAATAAATACACTAGTGTAAGTTATTATACTATCCTGTGGGTTTAGTGGCTAATTTTTCGTTTACCCCTGTGTGCATATTACAAAATGCGGTATATTACAAGAAAAAAATAGTCGCCATGTAAAGATTCGTAGAGAATAATAGCACAGATAAGAAATATTACTTTTGTCTCTACTTTTGACGTAACGAGACAAGTAACCATGTTAGCTTCGGTAGACAAAAAGAGATAACGAGTAGACATAATTTTACTCGTTGTACGCATGCTAGCCCTACTGGTCTTAGTTTTAACATTGCAAATTCGATTGATCGTTACCTACTGATCATATTATTTATTATTTTTATGAAAAATAATGTAAAATGAATCTTAACAGTATTGATATAGAGCTCAATTTCGTGTATACACTATGCATTCACAGCTACCGCACCAAATGGAAACGTTTTGAAATTAATACGGTTGGAATTTGGGACTTTAAATCAAGAGCCTATGGGTCCATTTTACTCTGACGGCAATGTGATAGAACGCTCGATTACGATTAATCCAATTTTCAATTTCACAATTTGACAAGGTCGTAGATATTTTTGTCATTAGTTTGAAAATCGGAGTTTTAGAATCCATTTCTGAAAAAAATAACTCATTTCCATTCGCACTTAATGAATCGTATAGACAAAACAAAAGAGATAAGCACGTTCAGATGCAGGTGTTTCACTAACGTAGGCTTTTGCTTATCATGATAACAATAGCGATCACTGGTCAATAGTGATACAATAATAAAAGAAAGGTCCGGTTTGAAAAATATAAAACACATTCGTCAAGTGGCACTCTGTAAACGATAACCTCTTGCAAAAGGTAATAAAACTATATAATCCTGCAGGTGTTGCGCTAGTGTACTCAGTTTACCAAAAAACAATAGAAATTTACTGCGCGCGTGGTAGTAATAAAAAACAGCTTTGCTACCAATTCTTCAAATAACTTTTTGCCGTGCTAATGAGTGTATTGTTATTTGTTAGAAATAAATAATTTTACCTGACAGTAAAATAAAAACGCGATGCCAAAAAAGCGCATACCATGAAAATCGAATTCAACTTTTTCGTGATGAAAATCGATGAACCTAAATTTTTGACTCATTGAGTAGTCTAGGTGTGAACTGAGGAAGTAGGAAAAGGCCGATAAGCTTTATCAAATATGCAACATAAAAAAGTTATTTTGACTTTTATATAATATTATTTACAACATAAAATTATTAGAATTACTGATTCACATCAGACAATGTCTTCTCAAATTCCAAACCAGGCAATAAAACTGATTTGGAATTTGAGAAGGCACTTGCAAATTGCAGGTATTGCACTAATGTAGGGTTTTGTTTAGTATAATAACAATTGCGATCACGGGTACAATAACAAAAAGAAAAGTCCGGTTTGATAAACATAAAGCACAATCATCTAATGACGCTCTGTAAACGAAATCCACTTGCAAAAGGTAAAAAGTATATAAATACAGTTAGTCATCATGAGTGCATTGTTTGGAATAAGTAACTTTGCCTGACAGTAAAATAAAACACGCAATGCCAATAAAGCGTGAAATGAGACCATAAAAAAACTTTTATAATACATACAAAACAACGACGTGATTGACCGATTGACCGACAACGCACAGACAAATCCGATGAACCTAAATATTTTATTCCTTGAGTAGTCTAGGTGTGCACTGAGGAAGTATTTTGAGTTTCAGTGAAATATCTCAGTTTGGATTTGCCATGACGTCGTACTATGGTCATATAATATCTCACTGTTCAAAATATGTAGTTTTGCAATAAAGAGGGAACCAACAAACAAAATCACATGTACATACATGATTGCTAAGGAATAAGCATTCCCCAAGTCATGAAACATAAAACAAAACCTATTCATCAAAAAGGTCCGTAAGCGCGGCTAATAATAAAAACTACCCAATTGTTTGCATAGCTACCTGCTTTTGCTACCGTGAAGACTGTATTTTTATGGTCATAAATTATATCTATCATAATGCTAATCACACCAATAGTCATAAGGAAAGACAATTTCACAACCGAACACAAGATACCGCGCTAATATGCCATGAAAGACAATAAAAGAGTGATTATCATTTCAATATGTGACAGTCGGATTAATATTTATAAGGGAAGGAGTTGCCAGTCTAGGTAGAGATTGTTGGTCAGCCTTTAAATAATAGTTAATCTAACCACAAGCCTAAAATGCAAGTTTAGTAAAGTAAATAACTATCTGATACACACGACCTTGTCTGAATGGAATATTCAAATTATTATTTAAGTAATATTACCATAAATATCATATACGTTCTGCATAAAGTATATAAACCTTAAACTATTAAAAAAAATCATCCATCAATAAGAAAAAGCAGCCAGTATTAAAAATGCCTACTATCGAGAAGTGGCAATCACACTACAATCTCAGGTATATGCTACGTATCTCATTTTGAGTTGCGGAGACAAAAGGCGTTACGTCCACCCTCTGGGAAGCCTCAGCTACGACTAGTTTTACTAGCGCTTGATCACGCAGTTTTGTAGGGTGTTACAAACTTATTTTTAGATGTAAATTATTGTTAATTATATATATTTTTTTGCTTTATATAATTGAAAATATGTCTTACTTTTAGGAGTACTAATTTATTTTTACAAATTAAGCCAAATAACCTCCTAAAATGACGGTTATATGTGTCCTTAATTTCGTCAAATTAAATCTTCCTTGTTTTGAATTTTATAACACAAAGAATAGCAAATTAATAATTTTTATCTTTAACTATGGTAGTTCAGGACCTTATACTCAATAAAAGTATCTCTTTGTGTGACCACAACGAGTAATTTTGAACGTTCGCTAACGTCAAACTTTACACAAAAATCAAGATTGAATAATGGTCTCTTGGTATTTTCGTAATAAGGAAAAATCTATTAATTAATTTCAAAATGTTGTCAGTCATAATGGTAGATCAGAGAATTCCCTACAATTTGGTATGAAAAAGTTTTGAGTTAATGCAGTGAATAATAAAATATCAGGGGGCAAAAAAGCTAAATATAAGGGTTTACCCTTGCAGCTCAAGTGTATCTAGTCTTAAAGGCGTTGCGCTGCATAATGTGTTTATGCAGAAATAAGCTAGCCTTTGACTTGGAGGCGTACGTCCATACATAATACAATATTCTCGAGACACGATCCAATTACGCTAAAGCGATTATCTTCGTCGTAAGCCTGGATATCAATTACCGTATAACCTTCGCCTTCGTCTATTATTGTAGCGACAAACCGCTGAATATTCAAGACCATGCTTCTCGTTGCGGCTTCCGGAAACGCTTATCTGTATTACGAAATATTGTTTAATATTAATCGTGTTATTAATGAATTGCGAAGAAAAAGATTAGGGTTAGGTAACATGTTCCTCTAAACATAATTTTGGACACGACGCGGTGGCCAATCTTGACGGAGAAGCAAGAACTGAGACTAGCAGGCGATATTATAGTGCACAAGTTTTTAAGTGAACATGTGCACTATCTATTCCCAAACTCCAGTGGGACGACAATCCGACACAGCCGGAGAGAGAGAAAGTGGCAGAATTAACGACTTTACTTGCTTTCTGAGGGTAGTTTAGCAGCCATCAAGTTCCTGACAAAATTGTGTCCAAAGGCGCTTTTCTAGTTATCGCTGGCGCAAACATGTGATGCTAATCGCGGTATTAAAAATATTCGTACAGGATTTAAATTAAGTTAGAAGATAGGCTTGATGACATTTTTGCCATACTCGCTGCTGTACCACACGGCTAACCTATAATGGATAACATGCGATGACTGAGGCAATTCAAATACCTGGATAAATTCACTGCTTCATTAATATATCAAGTCTAATGAAATTGACTATTGCAGAATCTACCGTCTAATATTTTTGACTCATTGAGTAGTCTAGGTGTGAACTGAGGAAGTAGGAAAAGGCCGATAAGCTTTATCAAATATGCAACATAAAAAAGTTATTTTGACTTTTATATAATATTATTTACAACATAAAATTATTAGAATTACTGATTCACATCAGACAATGTCTTCTCAAATTCCAAACCAGGCAATAAAACTGATTTGGAATTTGAGAAGGCACTTGCAAATTGCAGGTATTGCACTAATGTAGGGTTTTGTTTAGTATAATAACAATTGCGATCACGGGTACAATAACAAAAAGAAAAGTCCGGTTTGATAAACATAAAGCACAATCATCTAATGACGCTCTGTAAACGAAATCCACTTGCAAAAGGTAAAAAGTATATAAATACAGTTAGTCATCATGAGTGCATTGTTTGGAATAAGTAACTTTGCCTGACAGTAAAATAAAACACGCAATGCCAATAAAGCGTGAAATGAGACCATAAAAAAACTTTTATAATACATACAAAACAACGACGTGATTGACCGATTGACCGACAACGCACAGACAAATCCGATGAACCTAAATATTTTATTCCTTGAGTAGTCTAGGTGTGCACTGAGGAAGTATTTTGAGTTTCAGTGAAATATCTCAGTTTGGATTTGCCATGACGTCGTACTATGGTCATATAATATCTCACTGTTCAAAATATGTAGTTTTGCAATAAAGAGGGAACCAACAAACAAAATCACATGTACATACATGATTGCTAAGGAATAAGCATTCCCCAAGTCATGAAACATAAAACAAAACCTATTCATCAAAAAGGTCCGTAAGCGCGGCTAATAATAAAAACTACCCAATTGTTTGCATAGCTACCTGCTTTTGCTACCGTGAAGACTGTATTTTTATGGTCATAAATTATATCTATCATAATGCTAATCACACCAATAGTCATAAGGAAAGACAATTTCACAACCGAACACAAGATACCGCGCTAATATGCCATGAAAGACAATAAAAGAGTGATTATCATTTCAATATGTGACAGTCGGATTAATATTTATAAGGGAAGGAGTTGCCAGTCTAGGTAGAGATTGTTGGTCAGCCTTTAAATAATAGTTAATCTAACCACAAGCCTAAAATGCAAGTTTAGTAAAGTAAATAACTATCTGATACACACGACCTTGTCTGAATGGAATATTCAAATTATTATTTAAGTAATATTACCATAAATATCATATACGTTCTGCATAAAGTATATAAACCTTAAACTATTAAAAAAAATCATCCATCAATAAGAAAAAGCAGCCAGTATTAAAAATGCCTACTATCGAGAAGTGGCAATCACACTACAATCTCAGGTATATGCTACGTATCTCATTTTGAGTTGCGGAGACAAAAGGCGTTACGTCCACCCTCTGGGAAGCCTCAGCTACGACTAGTTTTACTAGCGCTTGATCACGCAGTTTTGTAGGGTGTTACAAACTTATTTTTAGATGTAAATTATTGTTAATTATATATATTTTTTTGCTTTATATAATTGAAAATATGTCTTACTTTTAGGAGTACTAATTTATTTTTACAAATTAAGCCAAATAACCTCCTAAAATGACGGTTATATGTGTCCTTAATTTCGTCAAATTAAATCTTCCTTGTTTTGAATTTTATAACACAAAGAATAGCAAATTAATAATTTTTATCTTTAACTATGGTAGTTCAGGACCTTATACTCAATAAAAGTATCTCTTTGTGTGACCACAACGAGTAATTTTGAACGTTCGCTAACGTCAAACTTTACACAAAAATCAAGATTGAATAATGGTCTCTTGGTATTTTCGTAATAAGGAAAAATCTATTAATTAATTTCAAAATGTTGTCAGTCATAATGGTAGATCAGAGAATTCCCTACAATTTGGTATGAAAAAGTTTTGAGTTAATGCAGTGAATAATAAAATATCAGGGGGCAAAAAAGCTAAATATAAGGGTTTACCCTTGCAGCTCAAGTGTATCTAGTCTTAAAGGCGTTGCGCTGCATAATGTGTTTATGCAGAAATAAGCTAGCCTTTGACTTGGAGGCGTACGTCCATACATAATACAATATTCTCGAGACACGATCCAATTACGCTAAAGCGATTATCTTCGTCGTAAGCCTGGATATCAATTACCGTATAACCTTCGCCTTCGTCTATTATTGTAGCGACAAACCGCTGAATATTCAAGACCATGCTTCTCGTTGCGGCTTCCGGAAACGCTTATCTGTATTACGAAATATTGTTTAATATTAATCGTGTTATTAATGAATTGCGAAGAAAAAGATTAGGGTTAGGTAACATGTTCCTCTAAACATAATTTTGGACACGACGCGGTGGCCAATCTTGACGGAGAAGCAAGAACTGAGACTAGCAGGCGATATTATAGTGCACAAGTTTTTAAGTGAACATGTGCACTATCTATTCCCAAACTCCAGTGGGACGACAATCCGACACAGCCGGAGAGAGAGAAAGTGGCAGAATTAACGACTTTACTTGCTTTCTGAGGGTAGTTTAGCAGCCATCAAGTTCCTGACAAAATTGTGTCCAAAGGCGCTTTTCTAGTTATCGCTGGCGCAAACATGTGATGCTAATCGCGGTATTAAAAATATTCGTACAGGATTTAAATTAAGTTAGAAGATAGGCTTGATGACATTTTTGCCATACTCGCTGCTGTACCACACGGCTAACCTATAATGGATAACATGCGATGACTGAGGCAATTCAAATACCTGGATAAATTCACTGCTTCATTAATCTATCAAGTCTAATGAAATTGACTATTGCAGAATCTACCGTCTAATAAGTCTAAATTGATGCCCAAGCCTTAAACCCTACTCGTCCGTGCACAATAAGTCAATTGACGGCTTAAAGCTCAGAGCTATCAAATTATCCGATATATTTTCGGCTTCACTCAGTAAGCCTCTTTTATTGGAAAACGTTGGTAATAACGTATAGAGTCTTCCATTAAAAACGGTTTATGTACCTCTCGCAAAGCGTGGGTGTTAAAAGCATGCCTAAGTGATGGATTGCGCCTATTTACATTCTCAACCTTAAGTGCTCACCTTCCGTTATTTATTTTTATCCTTCTACCTGAGAGCAGAAGCGTCATCCGCAGTCTTAGATGATAGAGGGTTAACCTGTTGAGGGGTATGTATCTTAGGACCGTTCAGTTGACCGATTGTAACTCTGATACTTGCGCCCAGTTCTATCCTGTTGTCCTAAGTGAAACGCGGCAACGCGACGCGACAGTATCAAACAGTAGCTGCCTTTCACGTGGCCTACGTTGTCGCGTTGATACGTCTGTTATTTTTATGGCATTCGCGTCGCGTGGCGTCGCTTCTGTCCATAGAATTTTAGTACCTGTCTGACGCTCACCTAGGACAACGGGTCAGCTAGAAACACGACAATGCGAATCGATACGACTAACGACACAACGCAACAGTATCAAATTATGCAAACAGTACGCAATAATTATACTTCACAGGGCATAATAATATGTTGTCGTTCGTATGAACTACGAATGAACTCGTATGAAAGCGTACATGGCGTCGCTCACCTAGGACTTTTTATACGAATTAATAAATTGAATTGAAAAAAAAAAGATAACTTTAGGTAAAGGTACAGCCGTTAGGTACAACTTTTATTGCTATTGGAAGCCTCTAAATGAAGATTTTTTCCAATCAACGCTGCTAGTGCCTAATGGGGTGAACCGGAGCAATCGAAAGCCTTCCTTCCACGGTTGATTTGACTTGGGATCAAGGTCCAAGGACAAGATGGCGTGTTTAAGGAACTTGGACCCTGGCGTAATGGATTAGTACCAAATACATCACATAAAACATCGTACAAATCACCTTTTTAACCGTGTTTTGATGTGGGATATGTTGCATCACGGGGAAGAACATAAGCCTATGTTTTCTTGGTTACATCCTCCTCTTTTAATATAGGTACATTCAAATCAAGAGTGAATAGGCATCTTCTAGGCAAGCGCGCTCCACCTTAGGCTGCATCACCACTTGCCAGCAAGTCTGATTGCAGCCAAGCGCTAGCCTATATAATTTAAAAAAAAAAAAAACATTTAATCCCGGAAAATTGAAGAGTTCCAGCGGAAATCAAAAAACCTTATTCCACGCGGACGAAGTCTCGTCATCAAGGGCGTCATGTAAACATTTTGTTTCATTCAGCGAAGTTTTCGGATCGGATCAGTTGTTTTTAGACCACTCGCTGCGATGGAAATGCCAGCAACAGTTGCAGCAAAGTTTTGTATATTTAAAGGCTATCTACATTTATTCAGGGAACGATCCGTTTATATCTCGAAGCCTTCATATTTTAAGAGGATTAGGTTAAAAGTTTTTATTCAATATGCTAAGCTCGGCTGCAACTTTGGTTTTATCCGTTTCCGTAGTTCGAAAACTGTCGACCTGGAAACACCTTACCAACCCGGAACAATTGAAGCTTAAGGGTAAACCTTTGTTTATCCTTTGGTTTTAAGTAGCGAATGTCGTCAAATAAACTTAAGAATGTTATTTGCGGTCTTAAACCAAAGTAAATCTTGCAAGGCCTTTTTTTAAAACCTTACATAAGTAAGGTTTTAAAAAACTGTGACTAGACGTGAGACTGACAAACATCAGTTTCTGCAAACTGCAAATCAGAAACACTCAAAGTTTGCAAATATTTTAAAAGAACGGCTCCTATACGAGCGGAAAAAAATGAAGCACAAACAGGAAAATGTTATATTTACAAGTGCTATTGAAATTAAAATAACTGTAATTAATAAAGCCAGATAGACGTACAATAATTTCGTGAAAAAGGCCATTTATTAAAACACGGCTCCTACAAATCCAAACAGGAAAAATATATTCTTCTATAAATAAAAATGAATGTTGCTAAGCGCAAAACTCGCGAACGGCTCGACCAATTCGGCTATTTTTTTTTCGTGTGTTCCTTAACTTCCACGGAATGTTATATAAAAAATAAATAAAAAAATTCGTTTCATTTAATTTTTAATTTGGTACAGAGATAGTTTACATGCCGGGAAATGACGTAGGCTACTTTTTATGCCGGAAAATTGAAGAGTTCCCGCGGTTATTAAAAAACCTCAAATGGATGTTTGTTTCCCGCTCTCCTACGAGAGGAGGCCTTTGCCCAGCAGTGGGACGTTAATGGGCTGTAGTGGTGGTGGTGGTGGTGAATGTTTGTTACTCAATCACGCCAGAACGGCTGAACGGATCTGAATGAAATTTGGCACAGAGATAGATTACAGTCAGGAAAAACAGATAGGCTACTTTTATCCCAGAAAATTGAAGAGTTCCCGCGGGAATTAAAAATCTCAATCCACGCGGACGAAGTAGCGGGCATCAGCTAGTTCGTAATATTTACACGTGCAATTTAAACCTATGATAATTGATAATTGAATACAGGCAGCGTGATTTGGTAATAGCTACCTGGTTTGTTTTCGACGCTCCAATGCATTCTAATTACTATAAAATCGTTCTAATTAGTTTGTTTTTCATCCATCTACCAATGAATACTATAGGGAGGTACTAATGCTGCATAGGTGCGAACTTTGTGGTCATCTATGCTCTGGCCTAACCCCAGGGGCAACCAGGGTGGTCTTTATATTACCTAGATGTTTTTTCGTAACCATTATTATTTATTTAACCCACTGTAATGTTTAGTTTTCATTTACATTAAGGTTATTTATTTAGAGCTGCATAGCTTGTAACGGAATATATTATATAAAATCCAATATAATATGAAGATGCAAAATAACACAAAAATATTTGTAGAAGTGCATCGAATCATGATAATAATTTGGAAGTCACATCACTGTTGACTGTAAAAATGTCTTTAAAATTATGGTAAAACATGTAGGACAGAAAAAGGCGTATATCGTGGCAGATTACAGATTTAGAAATATCTCATACTACTCGTAAGTACCGTCTGAAAGCAAAACCTGATACTGTGAAAGTTGAAATCACACGTTTTTTAGGCTGTTCGTGAGATAGATTCGGTTTTCCGCAAAAAGTTTTCAACTATTGGAATTTTTTACCACAACTGTTACGTATTTACTTTAGTTTTTACCCGCTTAGGGGCCTTAATCTTTTGCCAGCAAAAATAATGTTGTTTTTTTAAAGTCGTGTTATGTTTTACAGAATAATTAAGTTCGACTGGTTTTTCCTTCGAAAATAATTCATTTTTGTGTTTAAAATGAATGTAGCTCCCAGTTGGCTGAATATTTTACGTTACAATATAATTTACGTTTTAATAGCTTGGTGATTTTATATTTGGAAATAATAATAGGGTTTGAAACAAAACTTGACTTTCAAATTCAATAGCAATTTATTCAAAGGTGGTTGATGCACGGAAAATCTAATTAATGTCTGACTAAGATTAAGTAGGCACTTGTGTTTTCTTTATTGCTGTCTTGAGAGGCTTGGGTCTAATAAGACATTATGCAAACGAAGATAAGATAGTATAAGGTTTATATTTTAATTTTTCTTTTATTAAAAAAAATATCGTAAAAATAGAACTTGAAATTAATATTTATCTAATAAAGAACTTCGTTCCTATCTGGTGTCCCACGACACCATACTTTTTTAAAAGAATAATTGTAAATTAAAAATATGCACCGAATTGAGAAGTTCTTCTTTTCTCTTAATAAAAAAAAAAAACTCGGTAAAAATTAACTAGATCCTAAGATTATTAATAGAAGATAAAAGATAATATTTTATGCTAGAAAATGCTGAGAAAAGATCTCTTCTTTGTAGTGGGCTGGCAATGGGTGATGATGAATCCAAGTTCCTTCTATCATGCTTTGCTCTAGAGTCTAGACAATATATCATCCAACATAGTATCATTAACTTGAAGGACGATTACCAACACTTGGAGTGCGTGCCGCATTTAGGTCCCATTATGGCAGCAATAGCCATTGAAATCATGAGTCTGTATGTTGAAACCCTGACTGGATTTGACGTAACCCGCACACAATGGTTCCCACAGCACGCTTTCTATGTATATTATAAATGTGGATTGGGGAATACACAATCAAGAATACATTAAGTAAATAAACGGTTGTTTAAACTTCAAAATACTATAGGGAGTTACTGAAAGAAAGACCTTATTAAATTGAATTTAATGCGCCACAATAATAGCTCTCCGAGTCTTCCCTTCTAAGGTCTAAAGATGGACATCTAATTGTCCTTTCTTCTCGCATTGCAGTGATTACTCATCATGTATATTATTTATTTATTGGATCTACTAAGTAGGTACGTCACATAAATAGTTCCCTGCAATTTCGTCTCACACGACGATGTTGAAGACCTCCCTAGCGCAACAGCGCTTAACACTGGTTAAGCGCTGTAGCTTTAAGGGCAGTCCGTGGGAAGTCCCAGGTTCGATTCCCGGCAGGGTCAATTTGGGAATTTATAATTTCAGAATTTTCTCTGATCTAGTCTGGTGTGAGGCTTCGGCCGTGGCTAGTTACCACCCTACCAGCAAAGACATAACGCCCAGCGATTTAGCGTTCCGGTACGATGCCGTTTAGAAACCGACTAGTGAAGGACTAACTTGTAGGGAAATAAAAAAAATTAAAATAACATTTTCTCATGCTCAAGTTTTAAAGACTAATTATTAAAGCACCATAATATTCTTGCGTGAAATCTAATCGACTCGGTAGATCGAATCGAATTTCTCAATTTGGTCATAAGTGTATTTATTATGTGCAATATAATATTTTAAACTGAAAAGGTAGGTATCCGCTCTACGTCTAATGAAACATTTTACAATCTACGCTAATTTGACGTATTCGAGGCCGTCTAATATTTATAACTGATCATATATTAATTGTATATTTCAAAAACAATTTAATTAACCGACAAGACCACAGCGGTAATGCTCGTTTATGTTCATGTTACAAACTAGTGGGTAAAAGCAATTTAAAAATCGGTTATTAAATACATAATTGCAATCAGAGCAAATGTCGAAACACTAATAATGTTATGTAAATAGGAAGCAAAACCGTGTCTTACCGACTAACACAGAAATATATGTAGGAACAAATGTTATGAGGACCTTATGCAACTGTTACAACTTACAATGGTGCTAATTCCATTTCCATTCTTAATCACTCGGACTTCCTTTCGATGATAGATAAGATCCTAATCGAAAGTCGGATTTACATTAGGTCTGATACAAACTTAAAATTGCGTACCCAAAGTTAGAAGATCCAACGCTAAGTCAACATGAAAACGAGCACAGTAGGTCCGACACATTGGTCCCAGTTTGTCCCACTGTGTCCCCATTGCCACTTTAGCTAAGAGAATGTTCGAGCTACGAGTATGTCCGGTTTACTCTGGTTGTTTTTTCGCTTAATTTATAGGCTAGCGCTTGGCTTCAATGGGGCTATACTGCCAATGCTTAAAGCAATACTTAAGCAATATTACTCAAAATGACAGTTTTATGTCACGTACCTTGACGTTCCTAAAATAAGGATTATAATTCTAAAACACGAAAGTAGACAATAATTAAACAATATGGTAATATACAAGTGGTGATACAGCCTAAGGTGGAGATACAGCGCTTACCTAGAAGATAACTATTCACTATTGATTTGATCTGCACATGTCTGTTTTGATCACGTTGGGATACTCCCAGCATATCCCTTTCTATAATATAAATCAACGTATAACTAGAGCAATCACCATCCGCACATTTCATTTTTTTAAATATGCAAGTATTCATCATTAGACTTCCTATAAAAGTTGTTTGTTTCTTTAACAGTTATGTCTAGCAAAATGAACATGTGTAAAAAATGTTGAAATATAGGTAAATGACTATTAATTTATGTAAATTAGACTAGTTATGCGGCGATGCTCAGGAAGTCGGATTGTTAGGCTTATGTGAGGGTATCGGTATACTCCGTCCGTTATATAGTTTTCTATTTGACAGGCTGATTTGGTGCCATTGAAAAAACACATTACTAGAGGATTAGAGCATTAAAATAGTATATTGTGATACAAGGGTGGAAAGTAGGTTATTGCAAACGAGCTGTCATTAATAAGCCCGAGCCGAAGGTGAGGGTTTTTAATGTCACGAGTTTGCAATAACCTTCACACCCGTGTATCACACGACGTTTTTCAATACAGTTGTGGGAAATAGTAATAAACAAATCAAAGAATTACAAGTTTATTTCAACATACATACGTAAATAGTAATTAACTCTGAAAATTGAGAGTAAAGCTTGAGCAATTAACAACTTTGTTAACAAATATTTATCGTCTGGCGCTTCATTTAAATATTGCTCCACGTCATCAGTTGTCAATACTTTTGATTTTTTGCCTATAAAACCATCAGACTGCCGTTTCATGAAAGCTGATAATAATTTTAGGTAACTTTGGAGATCTATGTCATTATTTGTTTTGAGAGTAGTTTTTAACATGGAATAACTTGACCACAATGTAGATGGTTTATATTTTCCACTCAATTCATGAAAATAAGCTAACAAAACATTTTCTGAGAATGACTTAGTTTTTTTTTGTTTTCTCCATGAAATAAAATTATTGTAAGCCGTCATATATCTTTCTCGAGATTTTGGGGGCAAAAGTCCATCTTGCGCAGTTTTCGCCTCAGATAAAATATCTGGTGGAGTTAATTCCATTTCATCATTAGTACTAGAACTCATATTAACAAAAATATGATCAATTTATCACATAAACAAGTATAAATTACAAATTTAAAAAAAACCTCCGACTAGAAAAAAGCTGATGACCTTCAGACGGATGAACAGATTTTCATGAAACATGGCTAAGAACACTCGGGATAAAATTATCTATGACACAAAAAATACTAAACGAAAATCGGTTCATCCGTTTGGGAGCTACGATACCACAGACAGATACACAGATACACAGACAGACACGTTAAACTTATAATACCCCTCTCTTTTTGCGTCGGGGGTTAAAAATAAAAAATTTCAGCAAATGGCGCGTATTTACTTTGTATTTACACCTGGACATATTTTTTTTTTCAACGAAACTAGGCTACGGGTTCGTAGGTACCTACGCGTATACAGCCTATTCGATTTTTTGTCAAATGTTGAAAATAATTTAATTAAAACTGGTAATTAAATACAATCAACAACCATTTAAAAGAATTTTGGAAATTCAATGCTAAAACGTACGGATTCATTCATTTTTCCTCGTAAAAAGCCTATCCGATTATATTCTATGTATGAAAACTCCTTGCTACTAAACTTTTTTAATTGACTTGGAAAATTTAAAACTAAACTGCAAAAGTAAGTGTCGAGCTTGTAAAAGTAAGTCACGACCGTGTAAAAGTAAGATGCCTATGCGAAAGATTCAATTTTCGAATCATAACTACAGCCTCTGAAAGTGCGCCATGTTTGACAACTGTATTGAAAATGTAATATTAATGTTTGTAGTTGAATTATAAAGATGTGAGTGAAATTAGCAGGAACTGCTCTGGCTATGCCTATTTTTGAATAATTGTAAGAAACTAACGTAACTACTATTGGAATGCAAGAAGGAAAACAGACCTGTCAGCGTGGTTTTTATGGTGCTAAATGCCTTAACATAACTCTACCTAGCTTTAAAAGTCACGAAAGTCGGAACTAAACTGTTTATTTCGTGTACATGTAAAACTATGCGTTTTGCTGTTTTAGCTGGCATGTTTGTTGCTAAGAACCCATTGACCGGCATTCAGCTCTGCAACAATTTTGTGCAAACTAAGTACACAATTAGTTGTCAAGAAAACTTAACATGAAAGGCGTGTACCTGTCAAATAGCGACTTGTATACTAGAGCGGACTATAACGTGTAGGTATGCTCTGGATGTTTTATGTACCGCACGAGGTCTTTCACTTTTGTGAATTAATTTCCTATTCGACGGAGAAAGTTATTGTATCGACTAGTTAACTCAATCAGACCAATTGTTTTTTTTTTTTTTATCCACTACAACTTAGCCCTTGACTGCGATCTCACCTGATGGTAAGTGATGATGCAGTCTAAGATGGTAGCGGGCTAACCTGTTAGGGACATGGCAGTTATATTAAACCCATACCCCTATTCGGTTTCTACACGGCATCGAACCGGAACGCTAAATCGCTTGGCGGCACGTTTTTGCCGGTAGGGTGGTAACTAGCCACGGCCGAAGCCTTCCACCAGGCCTTCCACCAATTGGTTATCGAGTCATTTGTTTCGACCATTACTAAAATTCTACATCAATGGTTTTGACATATGTATACGCGTAACTTGCGCCACCTATTGTGCTCTAACTTCATGTCTAACTTCTAACTGCCTTTGGAAAAATTGTATTTTTTCTCTCTTCATGTGCCTCTCCACTATAAGAGGTTGGCCGTCATCTCGTAATGTCCTATTCTTTGCCAAACCGAAAAGTTGTGCTACATTGGCTATCCTGATCCACCCCCAGATGTTTCTAAGCCTCGTCTTTCTTCGTTTACCAACGCTCCTTTCCCTTAATTTTGCCCAACACGTTGGTCTGGCGAAGACGGTACCTTTCAATGATCATGTTTGAGAATATGTCCCAGATATCAGACCTTTATGCGTTTGATGGTCTAAATGAAGTCTCTTTCTACGGGCGCGCGCGTTGTAGAACATGATGAGCTTTAATGAAACAAACAATAATTCGTTCGCGCGCGAGTTAAATGCACAGCTTATGTATGTGTCACCTCAGGCCCCGACTGCATTCAACTCGCGCGCGTACTAAGTATATAGTGATTTTTGCGGTCGATTACATACAGTGCATTTCTTTATAACCCTGTGCATTCCGGAGTCGGGTAAAAAGTATGGAATCTTCAGTGCACGGTTTTGAATCGGTTGGTTTTTTCGATATTTTGGAAAACGGAGGCTATCATTAGAATATTCTAGGCAACAATTATAACTGGCATTTATTTTTATGGACTACTAGCTGATGCCCGCAACTTAACCCACTTGGCTAAGTTTTTTTTTAAATTCCCAGGAGAACTGTTTAATTTTCCGGGATAAAAATTAGCCTATTTCATTCTCCAGGTCCAACTATACCCATGCAAAAATAGCGTCGATCCGTTGTTCTAATGCGGCGTGATTGAAGAACAAACCAATAAACCAACAAACACACTTTCGCAATTATAATAATAGTAAGTATGATACCCTAGAATCTCAAAGTTGACAGTCTCTACCGATTGTTATTACATGCCAAGCTAATTGAAGCGTGTAACACTTTACCGAGGTAGTTATAATATGTATCAATTTCGTAATTTCCTATTTGCAAAACCCAATGAGTGCACAATTTATTTAACTGTTACATGTTGCGATACTATGATGAAATTACATCGTTTTTATGTGCGGGTGATACAATCCATACTAAAACAGACCTATTGCATAGTATCAATATTAACAACTTCATCCGCGTGGATTAAGTTTTTTAACTCCCTCGGGAAATCCGGACGGGGATTGACTAGGATAAAAGCCTATGTCACTCTCCAGCTCCTCAACTATACCAATGCAAAAAATCACGTTGATCCGTTGCTCCGTTGCGTAAATAAATCAACAAACAAACACACTTTCGTCTTTATAATATTAGTATGATAGTATGTTTTTTTTTTGTTTGCACTATGATTATCATCTGGAATTAATGTAGTGACGGAGACCTCTTTATGTCCTATTTTGCTTTGAAAAAAGTGCCAACTCATGTTGGTCATGAAATTAGAAGCGCAATATTAATTATGACAAACGCGTAGCTAGAACGAGAGAGATGATGCAGTGTTTTAGGCCAAGGATTTGGTACTAACAAAAAAATATATATATATTTAAATGTATAGGCTAGCGCTTGGCTGCAATCAGTTATCAGACTTGCTTGTAAGTGGTGATGCAGCCTAAGGTGGAGCGCGCTTGGCTAGAAGATACCTCTTGATTTGGATACCGAAAATGAGCATTTATGGGTATAACAGTACTATCTAACTATGTTCATGTGGGAGGCTTCGGCCGTGGCTAGTTACCACACTACCGGCTAATGAAGTACCGCCAAGCGATTTAGCGTTCCGGTATGATGCCATTTAGAAACCGTTTAAAAGGTTTAATATAACTTACATACCCCTCAATCAACAGGTTAACCCGAAGAAGAGATCGCAGTAAAGGGCTAACTTTTAGTGGAATAAAAAAAAATAGTTTATGAAAAAAAATCGTCGAAAACCGATATTAATCGGGGCTAAACTATTCCCTTTTGTTTTGTGCGTCACAACTCACATACCCAAAGCTCTTGTTTTAAAGCAAAAGCACTATATAACATTAGTAACCAAGGCCAACAGTTCAAGGCCGCAGCAGCACGCCAAAACCTCTCACACCCTTTTTACAGCAGTAGGTACGGCATGATAAATTATGGAGTGTACAAAAGAATTCAACTTATTGCGTTCTACGAACTGAGCTGTGGTTTGAACTTAGTCTCGTCACGCATAGCGTGTTTACCCGGGCTCTCCTTCATTGCGGATTTTTGGTGCAAATTCTTAGGAGTGTTTTTTAACGCCACTACAAGTGCGATCTTGACTGCTATCTCACCTGGTAAGTGATGATGCAGTCTAAGATGCTAGCGGACTAACCTGTTTGGCAGTTAGGTATATTAAACTCAATCGGTTTCACGGCATCGTACCGGAACGCTACATCGCTTGGCGGTACGTCTTTGCTTGTAGGGTGATAACTAGCCACGGCCGAAGCCTCTCATCAGGCCAGGCCAGAGAAAATTCAGAAATTATAAATTCCCGAAATTCCCCTGCCGGGGATCGAACCCAGGACCTCCCACGTAATAAGACCACAGCGCTTACCACTGCGCCAATTAATGTTAATGCGTTCAGGTGTTTAAGGTTTCGATCCCCAGGTTGTTTTATTTTTTTAGCAATTTGCGTTCTAAGTTAGAACGCAAATTGCTAAAAATTCTAAAAAAAAAATTGCTAGAACTTCTAAGCGATTATTAAGATGGAAAGAGGCTAATTTAGAAGGAATATTTGGCCGTTTATTATACTCATACGCCCCTAATCGGCTTCGTACGGTTAAGTCTACGTTTTTTCCATATAGCTGGCATTCTGGAAACTGACATAGCTTAGGTACTTCCCCATGCGTCAATGGATTTTGGCCCAATAAATTTCTTAATAGATTTTCTCAATAAATTATACGAATAAAGCTGAAACTCTGTGTGAACTCCCTTTGTTGTGCAAACGATGTGCAGGGTGACATTTTTAGAGCTGTGAACGATGATCCACGATAACTTGGTAAAATTAAACAGTTTCCGGCGAAAAATAGTTTTCAAAACACGTAACTGAGAGAAGTTTAAACAAACTCGGTACGTAAAAGTGATAATAGTAACAATTTTGCGAAATAAAACTAAGAAGATAGTTATTTATTAAAAATGCAATAGGTAATCGAAACCATTTATTTGAAAAAGGCTGAGGAAAGTGTCGGAATTGTAAATTATTATATTTTAGTAAGTGACATCCGATTGAACTTAGACATGATCTGAAATCTGAAATATTTTTCAAGAAAATATAAAGGTGTGAAATGCATAATTAAAATTGCATTTTGAATTGTGCTGTGTTGGCACAAATAGTAAGAGCCAAAAAACAAACTAAGAAGAAGAAAGGTAACTAAATTAAAAAAGTTGGCTCATTTGATCCTATCACTGTCAAATATCTATTTATATCCTTAAATGCTAAAATCAGGCAACACAAAGGAACCCCTATATGCAAACAAAATACCCTTTACGTACCTACTTATAAAATAAAGGCCCTTAATATTATCAATTTACTCGTTGTAAAATATCTTTGCGTAGTTTATGTCCAACGTAATTGTTAATTTCTTCACTAGGTACTCAGAATTTTGACACGATTACTCACAATTTTGCAATCAATCAATAAATCAATCAATCAAAACATTTATTCAATATAGGTACACTTAATGATGTTCAAAATAACTTACTTATAAAACACTAGCGGTCCGCCCCGGCTTCGCACGGGTAGCACTTGATCAAAATAGTCCATACCCAATAATGGTCAGTCGGCACTGAGACGAAAAACTCCACCATACGTTCTCAAATTTTGTTCAGCAAACCGCTGTGAACGCTTGGCACTTGAGTCTCCAATACGACGTATTTTCGCTGCCCTCGCCTGGGAACTATGTTTAGAACTAACAACTAAGTTGAGACCTGGCTCTTTTAGGCATTTCGCAGTCTGTCTACAACAGTTAGATATTAAAATGTTTAAAAAAATGTTAGTAAGTTCTCTTGTACATATTTATTATGTCATACAATTGACAAATAATATGATACCTATAAAAGTCAGTCAGAATTTTAATATAATAAAAAAATTAATAGACGAGTAGAGGTTTAATGTAAGAAGTTGAAAAAATCAAATTATTATTGCAATTTTCGTAGGGATCTCTAATTTTTTGAAAATAAAATATAGCCTATGTTACTCGCCGATAAAGTATCTTCCTATAGGTAAAAGAATTTTTAAAATCGGTCGAGTAGTTTCTTAGTTTATCCATTACATACAAACAAACAAACAAATCTTTCCTCTTTATAATATTAGTTTAGAATTTAGATGATGGTGATAAACGGTTACGGTATCTTAAAACTAAACTTTACACACACACACGCGCACACACTCACACGCGCACACACACACACACACACACACATACATACATACACACTACTCACTAGTTCACATTGTTTAAGTTAAATTGTAACGTACAATAATATATATATACAATGAATTATATAGTTTATAGTATTTTTAAGTGAATGCATAAATAACTATAGTTGAAAACATATGAGCTTGTGCACACATTTGGTTAACGAGGGAGAGGGCTGGTTATCCTTAACACAGGTCTAAAAAATCTAGCTAGGATAGCCAGTTCTTGATCTTGCAACATTTAATGTAAAATGTAAAATTATTTGATTAATAAATATAAATTATAAATTAAATTAAAATTAAAACTAAAGCGACGAGGGTTCCAAACGCGCCCTGGTCTGAAAAGAGCCCACAACAAACTCAGCCGGGGTTATTTATTTTATTATCATCAATTAGGTAGGTATTCTCGTTACCCTGTCTTCGTCATTCATTAAGTCCAGAATGTACGAAATAAAGCTTTAGCACACCCTTAAAAGTGTAATCGTGCATTGACCCCCCTGATATTTCACTTGAATAATTTGTGTGGCTTTTACCTTTAATTATTATGCTGCAAGCTTCTACCGTATTTGGCTACAAAGTTACTTCCTGTTTGTTTACTTCCGTTACATCAGCAAGAATTTTAATTATGTTTTAATCCTAACTTGTATTATGCATATTACGCATGCAGTATAGCCCTTTGGATATAGAATACAGCCGTATTCTGTTAATATTTGTCTCGTAGATACAGTACTCTAATCTCTATTATTATCTGTATACTTTTGTGAGTTACGAGTTTATCATTGTCATTTTTATCGATATCACAATTCGATAAAATTTTCTTTTTATCGAAACTAGCTGATGCCCACGACTTCGTCCGCGTGGAATAAGTTTTTCATTTCCCACGGAAGCTCCTTAATTTTCTGGGATAAAAAGTAGCCTATATCACTCTACAGGTCCTTGACTATACCCTTGCAAAAAATCACGTCGATCCGTTGCTCCGTTGCGGCGTGATTGCAGGACAAACCAACAAACAAACACTCTTTCGCATTTATAATATTAGTATGATACAGACAAATTTATTCAGTCGGAATTGCTTTATTTAAATCGCGTTAGAAGTTACGTCTTTGACTATAAACAGACTAGCTGATGCCCGCGATTTCGCCCGCGTGCCTATAAGTTTTTGAAATTCCAACGGGAACTCCTTATTTTTCCGGGATAAAAAGTAGCCTATGTCACTCTACGAGTCCTCAACTATACCAATACAAAAAGAATCAGGTCGATCCGTGGCTCTGTTGCGAGTTGCGACGCGATTGAAGAACAAACCAACAAATCAACAAACAAACACACTTCCGTATTTATAATATTAGTATGATTCTGTTATGTTGTTGTAGGACAGTTTTTTAGTTTTTGTTTCCCAGGACTTTTGAGTAATAAATTGCACCAGGTCCCGGTTAGCAGTAAACGAATATCTTGAATAGAGCTCAAGCGTTTATCTTTAACCGATATTGCTTTTGATATATAATGATAACCAAGACATTTGGTTTGTTTTTATGGCTCCAAAATAGCTATTTATGCAACTGTATCGTAATGAGGATCATTTTAATTCGAGTGCTGTTTTTTGATACGAGGCTTGCCGAGTATCAAAATAGGATAGTACGAGAATTAAAATGACTAATTACGTACAGTTGCATACAAGATTTTATCTACGACAAGGACGTCTTTATAATTTTTTACTTTATAAATTAATAAAAAAGTCAAATCAATCAAGTGCCAGAACCCAGAGCCGCTAAGCTATAGGTATCCTATTTATGAAGATAACCATATCGATACAGCTACGACTCATAACGATACAGCTCCCATACAACGAACTGTATCGTTATGAGAAGCAAACACGAAAGAGGGTTCAATTCGATATAGTTGTCAAATTCGAAATTGGAACTTTTCGATGCTGGAGTAGATAAAAGAAAATATATTCCCGACTGGTACTGGGCAATGAAAGTGTAAATGAAAACGTGTTTAGGTCCTTGCTCATTGATGAAAGCAAACCTGCGACGTGGTCCGACGCGCCGGCCATTCCGAAATCCAACCAGTCGCGGTTTGCCGCGCTGGGACCACAGACGCGTGGCTGTTGCTCTTAATTTTCCTCCATCGTTGGTTTAATTGTTATATGGACCGAATTTAAAAACCGTGACATAAACATTTGTGTGTGATTATTACGTGTTTGATTCTACTGTGATTCGCACGTTGCCTCGCCGGTTGTTACTGTTTGGAGGTTGTTGATATTTCTCAAGGTACGTTCGTTTCGTTTGTTTGATTTAGGTAGGTACCTGTAGGGACTGACGTTTTAAGCACTAAACTTGGTTTTCTTAGTTCTGTCTACAAACAAACGTCGCGTTCCACATACTTTGAGAAAACTGGTATATTCCTGACTAGATGATGGCCGCGACTTCGTCCGCGTGGATTGTGGTTTTTTAATTCCTGCGGGAACTATTCAATTTTCTGAGATAAAAAGTAGCCTATGTCCTTCCCCGGGATGTAAACCATCTCTGTACCAAATTCCATCAAAATCGGTTGAGTAGGTAGTTGGGCCGTGAAAGCGTAGCAGACAGGCAGACACTTCATTTATAATATTAGTGTGTATTATCTACAAATTATGGGTCTTCAAATATTTTATTACTTTTATTAAACTTTATTTTTGACAAAATCTGATTGAAATTTAATAATTATTTTTAAATCATTTGAAAATCTCAACTACCTATGTTATCTTTTTTTTGTTTTTATAGTCCGCACCATATAAGGAATTAGATACAAACGTAGGCCGTATTTCTTCCGCTTCATCTTTCGTAGGTAGGTACATTTTTTATGTGAAACGAATGCATACGGCATAACCGAGCGTATGGGAAAAGTTTCTTTTGTCTTGTTTTTGCAGTAACAGATCTAATTTGGCGGAACATTTGTGAGCATCAATCATTAAAATTGACCTGCAATTTAAAAACGCTTATGAGGTGTTGCATTTGAAACTGTCCTGGTGTTTTCACATAAAGAACAACTTCATGGAAGATCAAAAGATCGACAATTAACTACTACTACTACTACAACTCGAAGATTGTTACTGAATACAAAATAAAGAATGAGTGACGACTCTACTCTATCATGATTCCTGACCATAAATCTTATCACGATACCTATTTGATTAGATTCTAGAGCTTTTAAACCAGATCCTATTCCGTAAAAAAATTACATTTTAACAACTAATGCAATGTAATAGTCGTCTCTATTGATATTAACAGGATCCTTTGCAAGAAAAATAACAAAACTTATTGAAATCTATGCCTATTCAGGTATTTGATTACCGGTAGACCCTATGAAAAAAAGGAAAGGATTAAATAGACCTTGACTTGGTTCACAAAGGAAACGTACAAAAAACTTAACCCTTCGTCGTCTAACTTGTCAACGCTTGTATATTTTGTAATCGCAGCTACTACGTAAAATTGAAGGTTTTTAAAATGCTTTTTTGCCGGCACACAAAAAGATCATGACTGGACCAATATTACTCAGACACCGGACACGTAACTAATAACTACAAGTTTTTTTCAATGCTTCAACCTCAGATCAGGATACAGCAGACAAAAAAAATTTGTGGAATTTTCAAAATATTTATGTAAGTATATTTACAGTACCCGGGTGCTATCAAATGTGTAAGCAGAAAGGAACAGAAATAAAAAACTGGATTGGTAGATTTTTAAAAAAAAATCTTTGCAAAGAAGATTTTAGCGGAGACCTATATATATGTCAGGTTGTTGAGTCTTCGATTTAAGATTTACTGAACCCACTTTGGATAAATTAATTTTGTCTTAGATTTAGATAAATTACAATTCAACAGATTTCTCACAATCGCTATATGACAATAGTGATACGACACAGAAAAAAGATGATATTACTCATGGTTTTTTTTTCATGCGTGATAGGTGTTGCTACATATTTCTAGAATCGTGTTCTATCTTGGACTGCCTGCATCGCATTTTACAATCAGATGAGATAGTAATGAAGTTCAAACCTGTCGGAGATAAAAACCGTAATGTCGATATAAATGCCAATAAATTGTTTATCTTGATGCATTTTTAATTCACATTCATGTCTTCTGGTGGAGCTGTCGAACGAGTTACGAGATAGAACTCTCCTATGGTTTCATTATCTACATTCTAGTTATTCTGGAATCCACTTTTTATGTGAACTTTTTACCAATGCAGTAGTCTTTAGGTTATTGTTGGTAATTACTTCAGTAAATGCTCCGGCTTTTAACAAACAAATTATCTATAGTAAATTGCGCTCTATTATATTTTTTGGCCTTGAAAGTTATTTATAAGTATACATACATACAGTAGTTACCATTTCAGGTTTTTTGCTTTACTTGTTGACCATTATAATATTAGTATTCGAGTATTTGAGTTTATGTGTATAATGTGGCTAATTCGGTTGTATATAATCTCTAAGTTTAACTAAAATGACACGTATAATTTTATTGCCCTCTATTCATAATATTTAGGCTTGTCGAAAAACCGCTCATTAATGACCCCACGAGTTTTGTTTTGTTTATTTAGGTTCATATTTTCATCTTATCTTGCATCAACTTTTAATCTTAAACCTCTTCCTTCCAATCTAATGTGGGTTAAGTAAGCTATTTTGCCCCATCTTTCCGACTACAACTTATAAATAACGGTTTATTTTGTGTCACATCTTTGTTTAGATATTTATGTCAAGGTCACACAACTGCCGAAAAGCTTATTTCATATTTAGATACAATCTTATGTTTTCAACAATCTCTATAAACCGGTTATACCGCCGTAAGTTATCCGTGTACAATGTCTGAGTTCTAAAGGAACATTAGCTTTTTACTAGTAATTTGTACTGTTATTTATATTGTAAATATTTTTATTTACTATAGATGCTTATCTATTTTGTCAAGGACATAATATAGTGCTTTGTAAATTGTAATACATTCTACATTCGATTCGAGCGTACGTATTCCTGTATAATGTTAATACAGACACATGGAAGGTTATGAGGTAACCTACTCTTATGTTATGATTAATGATCGAAAATGTCATATGAATAAGCTCTGATGTACCTAAGTCCAAGCACAGTGGCAATGCGAATTGCAATCAAGTAGAAATAATAAATGCCTTCATTCCTACACTACGCTTTTGCTAGCTTGATCTGTGTATGTATGAATGTTTTGGATTCGTCGCCGACTTCCAGACCTCCGAATTAATTGAAGTTTTGCACACATACAAAGAACCTATGACAATACAATGAAGTATTAGCCTTATTAGTAAGAATGTAATGAGATATTACATTCAAAAAGCCCGAAATATAAATATCGGGAGGATTTATGGAACAAATTAAAAAAAAAACCCTTAGCATATTAAAAGGCCCTAGCGTACCCTTGCATATATTGGAAGGATTCGGAATCTCCAATGTATGCGCTGGTTCTTAAATTACCTACTTTATGTCAATTAAGTACTAGTTGATGCCCGCGACTTCGTCCGCGTGGAATAAGTTTTTTAAGAAACCGGAATAACAAGTAGCCTATGCCACTCTCTCTTCCCAACTACCTATAACCATGAAAAAAATCACGTCGATTCGTTGCTTTGTGATGAAGGACAAACCAACAAACAAACACACTTTCGCATTTATAATATTAGTATGATACTCAAGTGGTTAGTCCAGATATATTTTATTGTTGTATCTTAAATGTCAGGATTGCGGAAGCACTTGGCTTGGCTGTGCATGGCATTGCCCTCTGGAATAACTGGTATTGCAAGCGAGTGGCCTACTATAACTTCTAGCGAATATTCTCTGCTAAATCTGAATTCTGGGTACCTACTCACTAAACTTTTCGTTCTTATTGTAGTATACAGTCGCGATCAGAAAATGTTTACCTCCTTTAGGTTCATAATTGCATGGACCCTTTTGTGTTAGAAGGTCGTTATGTGGTTTAATTAGGCATAGATCATAGATTTTTTAACTTTTTCAGTAGATGGCTATAATATGGCAACTAGATGTGCGATGATGCTAATGTGTCAAACTTGAAATTAGGAAATGAATTTTATTATACAAAGTCAATAATGCTCTTTTTGTTGAATTCGATGTTTGAAAACTTTTGATAACTTTGAAACGTAATAAATTCCTTGCTTAAGCGTCTTAAACCTTAATGCACGCTGTGTTTTAAAGAATCTAATTTGAAAACTGGAAAAATCTTCAGACCGCGACGGTACATAAGGCTATGATGAAACTAAACGCTATTTCTCGCCAGTCGACAAGAGATGCGCTTTAATGAAGTGAACGGGATGATAGAAATTGGAATTTAGTGTCCAATGCCAAGGATTTAACACGAAATAGTATGCCGGAGTTTTCTAGCGGGGTTGGTACTTCACTACTTACAAACCTGTCCATTCCGTTCTCGGTGAATGGCGTCTCTTGCAACCTGTTTTCAATTGCTAATTCTGCAGTAGCCATTACATTATATTTAAATGCCGAGCTTAGAGAACTTTAGATTTTAGTACTAGTGATTAATTATGGTCTACATTTATACGCATTTAATTTAAAACGCTGTACGAGTAGGTAAATACTTAACACTGGATTGTGGATGAGGAAGGCTGAGGACCGGGTAGTGGAAAATGGGAATGATACAAATCTATATAACTCTTTTGACTAGTTCTGATACTTTTTTATATCATTCTTACTTGCTCACCTTTACATAGCTGGCATTTTATTTATCTAATTCTCAGCGTTGTCTAAATTAATTAGAAAACTTGTAAAATCTTAAGTTTCTTGATCCAGCAGTTTTAAATGTACGTTATTATATAATTTATAACACATTATATGTACAAGAGCAATTGCTATATTCAATTATATAGCAACAACAAATATCCTAATCAGCTAAATGAGCAATCGAAACACGTTGTCCTGTTATTGCAACTTCCTTATATCGTCCCCTGCGGAAGGACACTCGTTTCGCGCCTGCCTCTATCCGACGAATGAAAATTAATTTGTGACATTTTGTACCAGTTATACCGTGGGAAATATACTTATAAGTACCTACTTACTTCCAAACCTATTTCATGTCTTATCTACCTGCTTAAATAATAATGTCTGTTTTGTGTCTCATCAACTTAAATTGATGCCGTTTTATGTAGGTAAATAGGGCTATCTATGTTTTATTAGTGAACGGAAGCACAACTTTGTTATTTTATTAAACTACAAGTTAGCCCTTGGCTGCGATCTCACCTGATGGCAAGTGATGATTCAGTCTCTGATGGTAGCAGGCTAACCTGTTAGGGTACAGTTACCCCTAGTCGGTTTCTACACGACATCGTACCGAAACGCTAAATCGCTTGGCGGTACGTCTTTGCCGGTAGGGTGGTAACTAGCCACAGCAGAAGCCTCTCACCAGAAAATATCTACTTAAAATCGAAATATAAATGTTGAATCCATACTAATATTATAAATCGAAAGTCAGTTTGTTTGTTGGTTTGTTGGTTTTATCCTTCAATCACGCTGCAACAGAGCAACGGATTGACGTTTTTGCATGGGTATAGTTGAGGACCTGGAGAGTGACATAGGCTACTTTTTATCCCAGAAAATTAAGTAGGTAGTACCCGTGGGAATTAAAAAACTTATTCCATGCGGACGAAGTCGCGGGCATCAGCTAGGTTTTAATATTTTGATTGCTGGAACTAATAAAGAATTTTAATGACCATCTTAAGTTCATGTATCTCGCGTAAGAGCTCGCTATTAGCAAAAAAAAAAACTCTGTTGGGAAAAATTGATCTGAAGGCATTTTTTTTTCCTATTATTGATTACCAGCGAGGCACTCATTTAACTACGATCTAACCTTACTAATTGGCTAATGAGTAGTTCTATTTTAACCTAAACTTATAATTTATCTTATGTACTAAGAAATTGTCCATTGACGCATCTTAGTCTTTCTTGATAAACTTAGACACTTTGTTCACGTGTTCTTTTAGCACTACACACTACACTGTCACTCATCGCTTTACACTACTCAAAAGGTTCTGATTGAAGGCAATGATCATAATATTTCTATATTTATCTACTCCAGCATCGAAAAGTTCCAATTTCGAATTTGACAACTATATCGAATTGAACCCTCTTTCGTGTTTGCTTCTCATAACGATACAGTTCGTTGTATGGGAGCTGTATCGTTATGAGTCGTAGCTGTATCGATATGGTTATCTTCATAAATAGGATACCTATAGCTTAGCGGCTCTGGGTTCTGGCACTTGACTTTTTTATTAATTTATAAAGTAAAAAATTATAAAGACGTCCTTGTCGTAGATAAAATCTTGTATGCAACTGTACGTAATTAGTCATTTTAATTCTCGTACTATCCTTATTTGATACTCGGCAAGCCTCGTATCAAAAAACAGCACTCGAATTAAAATGACCCTCATTACGATACAGTTGCATAAATAGCTAATATAGTATTTCTATATTTATAGTACAGCGAGCTACAACTTGTAATCCAGCTCATTCTAATCTTAGCTCACACGGCACAGCGCAAATAAATCACCGATTTTTATGTTTTTCTCTCGTTTCTTTTACATACGGCCTACTGACATCATTCGTTTCGCTTTTCGGATTTTGTGTTGAAGATTTTATTTGAGAAAATGGGTCAAGAATTTTCGATATTTGATAGGCGAAGGTGATTTTTATCACATATTATCTCCTTGACTTGAAAAGAATTAACTTCTTAATTCGTGTCGATTTCCCAACCAGAATGATTCTCATATAACAGAATTCTTGTTTCTTTTTTGTATTATAAGTCGTTGTTTACAGCTATCGATTCAAAATGATGATCAGCTGTTACGTGTACTGATTATATTTGTATGTTCCTATCTTATCCAAAGCCTGATCATTTGTTGCTACAACAACTTTGTGCAAACAACTTATCAAATTAAATTGATAAAGTCTTTGCGTCAACTTTATAATACATCCTGCTCACAAAATTGTGAACCGAGCGAAGCAAAAGTATCTGAGTCTACTTGGGTGGATTGTCACTTGTCGGTCTGTCAGAGCCTTATAACTTTGGAATTCATGAATATAATTACTGCAAATTCACATTCAATGTAAATCGATGGCCTAAAGCGGAAAATTACATAGAAAGTTATTATTCTTATTTGATGGAGGCGCTCATAAAAGCAATTACAGAGCATCGTTTTCCCAGCCCATCCGTTCAAACGATTTTGACCAGATTTTTTTATTTATTTTTTTATTATCAAAATAAAAATCGTTACATTTTTGGTGGGTAGCACTGCGAAAAGCCACGTAGGTTTAAATTGCGCGCTCTTCTGTCAACATATCTGAATTTTTAACTATTTACAGCTAGCTAAATTAGTAAAAATACACAAACTAAACTACCTACAATTTGCGATTTTGAAGATAGATAAAGAGGTACCTAGCTTGCATTCTGGTCATTGAGTTCCCGGTGGTGGTGAGTCCCGAGAAAAACATGGTTTGGAAGAAGTTATCATCCAGTATTATCTCTATGAATCGAGTCGCAAGGAGTGGCTGGATCCAGGCGGCGCAAGACCGTGGCTTGTGGAGGACCCTACAGGAGAGCTACGTCCAGCAGTGGACGTCCATCGGTTGAGGACGACGACGACGACGACGATTCTATAAATGAAGGTTTTGATTGACTATTAAGCTGATCCGCCTTTTACAATATTACAAATATAGCATAGATTTTCATCGCTTGATTTTCTCAATGCAGACGGAAACTTATGAGGGCTACCGCGTTTAAATTCGCCGCTAGGGGCGCTAGTGTAGAGTGAGGTCTACGAAATGTCAAGTATATCTGGGCTTTTACCGCGAGTCCAATTATTTAGTTAATGTTGTGAATATTTAGCAATAACCGATTAATTATGGAAGATGTAAGATACGTGTCAATAAATGCCAGTGCTCTGTGCTTTGAAAGCGTAGCTAAGAAAAAGAAGTGCAAAAATAAGCGGGCTGAAAGAACAGCTAATTCATAGGTTAGTATTTCCCTGGTTCCTGTATGTTTAATATTTACAAAAGGGGGTTTTTTTCCAGAAATATGCTTGTTTACCGAATTTACAGCTATACTTTAGGACCTTACTCGCAAGTGGCGCTAACTAGTGAGCATAAAAACGGTAGCCCTCATTGGAAAGACAAGCTGCCATTGTTCAGTTGTGGGTCAAATACAAGAGTTCTATTGTTGTGTTCATCTAATAGGCCGTGACATTCGCTTTTATCGAAAAAGCGTTCAATTCGAAAGACTCGGCAAAGTCTTTACCAACCGTAGTTATTGGCGTTCTCCTCAAATGTGGTTTCTAAAATACTACCGAAACTGAACTATATTTTATACGTTTGCGTTTTGCATATGACTCATCGAACCTCGGGCGTGTGTCTGTCTGTTTATTGCCTGCCCACGGCTTAACCGCTGACTTATTTTGATGAAAACTGGCACAAATCTATATTTCGTCCTCATAAAGATTTCAACGATTATTTTTATCACGGAATGTAAAGAGTTTTCTCGGGAGTAAAAAAAATATAAAGGGGGGAATATAATCGCGGGCATCAGTTAGTATATTATAGTAAAATGATAAAAACCTTACTGAGTATTGAAAAAAAATATGTATAAAATGAAAATATATTATAACTGCTCGGCGCTCTACTTTACGTTTAAATACCATTAATAATTTTAATATTAAGTATATTATATAAACATTTGAAAGGAACATAATAGCTCTGGAATAGCTATTGAATATAATGAGAGAAGGGCCAATACATATTTTCGTTGCATAACGAAGGTTGTATGAAACTAGCCTGTCATTTGTCAAACTTGCAAAGTAGCTTTTTCGTAATTATAATTACTTCAGAAGAAACTTACGACAAGACTACCGTGAATAAATTTTCATGTTCGAACCTAATGGTCATCGATCAATAGAGTCATTACAGAAAGAGATTGCCTAAACCACATAGGCGGAACGTATCAAAAAACCACTTTGCGATTAACTAGTTCCGTAAAAAGTTAGTCAGTGTCATTTCGTTGTAGAATATCACAAAGCCAAAATAAACTGAATAGGTACAATAAGCCAGACTTTCCAGTTATAAATCATCACTACAGCCTATTAACGTCCCACTGCTGGGCACAGGCCTCTACTCTCATAGGAGAGCGGGAATTAGAGCTTAGACCCACCACGCTGCTCCAATGCGGATTGGCGGGCTTTAACGACCATTATCATGTTAGTGATAATAACCGGGACCGACGGCTTAACGTGCTCTCCGAGGCACGGGGGTGAAACACCGCCAACTTGCAACTCCGGGCTGGCACTGCGAATTTCTTAATGGAAAAACCCAATACCTAACTTTTATGCCCGACCGGGAATCGAACCCAGGACCTCGTGATCCGCAGTCATCTATGCTAACCACTAGACCAACGAGGCAGTCCCAGTTATCATACTAAAGGCAAAATAAAACCCGATATGCGTTATTGTATTGCACGCGCATGGCAAGCTATGTAAGCAAAACTTCACTATCCTTCATCTTCTTACTGGTTTTTGTCTTACTGTTCTGACATTCCTACTACTTCGCGAGTTCACCTACATAAAGAAAATTCTTGGCTTGTAGTATCAAACTCTAGAGGGTTGTTTTGTCCTCAGGAGCTGCCACTCATGCATGTGTTGTGCTATTTCTTGTCCATTGAATTTTTCTGGCTATCTAAGTATTTCCTCTATAACGCAGCAAGACCCTATTAGAAAGGATTTTCAAAATCTCTACAAGTTGCGATTATACTAGTCCTCCAAACTATATTTCATACATAATAATATTCAACCGTAATTGTTAGTTTGCTCAATTTAAGTATAGTTTTAGTCCACTAGAATTAATTGCACGTAGTTTCAAGTGTCGTTGACTTCGTGAATAACGAGTGCTTTGAACCGAAGCCAAACATAGGCGACGAAGTCTCTCAACGTTTCTGTTTTTACACCAAAATGCCTATTTGATCGTTCAGCACGCACGCTCTGTCAACCCGCGTACGATTTTAAAAGCCTTCAATAGATAAACCATTGAAAGATACACATAAATATGTATTATATTTATTACGTTAAGATTCCTTTAGATCAATGTCTCATTGCTGATTAAGTTTTAACCAGCAATGAGACATTGAGAAAAGGTACATGAACTCTTTTAAAGGATTTTTTCGGTTAAAAAAAAATTGTTACCAGGTAACTAGATGCCCAAGGCTTCGTCAACGAAGCTTTTTTCGAAAATCTTTCGAGAACCCTTTGATCTTCCGGGAAAAGTGACTACGACAATATCCTTATCGGATTGGATGCAAGCTCAAGTACCAAATTTTATCAAAATCCGTTAAATGGATAGGCCATGAAAAGGTGTCAGACAGACATATTTTCGCATTAATTATAATGTTGTATGGATTTGATTTTTTTGCTCCAGTCGCGACCAACATTGCCTTATCTCTTTCTCGGTGCACTAAAATGAATAAATCCATCCTTCTCACAATTTGGTGTCGTTATGGCCTCATAAGGCCAAAACCTTAAATATTTCCAAAGTCACAAGGTTTTTAACCAACAACAGCGTGTGTTCACACAGTAAATATTGATTCCGGAGTAATGGACGTTTGTCCGGAGCGTCCATTGCGTGTTGTTGATTGAACGAATTAGCACTTGGTCTGTTCATTTACATTTATTAGCTCTATCCATTTTCATCTTTTAAACAAGAGCTGCGAATTCCTGAGCACTTTTTTTCTATTTTCGAATGTGATTCATACTGGTATTTGCATAAATCTCATGGATGGATTAACAAGTTAATAACCTGTCCATTGTCTTCCTCTTCGCTGTCGTCAGCCGATATACGTTTTCTGTTGGACATAGGCCTCTAATTGTTACCATAGTCCGTAGGTAATTTAACGGATCGGAACCGCTTGGGTTATATATCAAAATATAGGTAATTTTATAACAAACGCGATGGTATAGCATTGGCTACAATAAACTTGACAAAAAAAATAATTAAAATTAACTAATTTAAAAATAGCCTGGACCGGATTTTGATAAGCTACCTATTTTAGGTGTATTTATCTATTACTAAATAAAAATAAAAAGTAGGTTTCATCCATAGCTCGGTGAAGGTCGTGGTTATATACGGATCTTAGACTATACGTCTTCTGCTATCAATCCATCAGATCAATCTTGAAAAAACAAGATTATTGTATCAAATTGTGTGTCCTTTTGTTACTACTTACTTATATTTACTTCGCTGGCGCGACCCAAAAGTCCCGGAACGATCTTGGCCTGTCACATACCTACTGCTCTACGCACGCGGTTTCAAGACATTTTTTGCGAGGACTTGCAGATTTTTTCATGCATCAACCATCCAGGGATATACCCATACAAATGTTTTCTTTACATTATTAAACTTTCTTATCGGACATTACTCGTCTGCACTGCATTGTCTATAGATGCCAATATTACAAATGCAATGTGTGTTCTAAGCAAGCATTTCCTCTACATGAATAGAAGGTATATTATAATATCTCATTGGTAGCTCTTATTAATTGAGAAATTTCAAGGGTGCTGAAACCGTTTTAAAGTACGATATTATCAAAGCTCTAGAATCTAAGCTAGCTAATCTAGCTATCATAAGATCCAGTTTCATCTTTTTTAGTCAAGTTTTTTTTTAATTTATTATATCAAGGTTATCTGATGTCTACAGTCACTTTGATCAATGTCAACCATTATAGTCTCGTAAAAGTTCGTATTTACCTTGACTGGCTTCGAAGTAACATCGCCTTACTTACGAAGTTTGAAGAATAGCCTGTTTTAGGGCTTGTCGAGTTTTAACGACCTTCTGTTTATATCGTCGACCTTATTCAGATATTGTTAAATAAGTTCCCTAGAGGGCATTATCTATTGTGTTACAATTATTTCGATAATCCATACTAATATTCATTAATTCTATTACTCCATACATTTCTTCTCTCTATCACATGTATGCAGATGATATTCAAATTTATCGCTCTACAGCCCTAGGTGATCTCGATGCTGCTGTTTCTGCCATTAATAGCGATCTAGCTGCAGTTGCGGAATGGAGTAAACAGTATGGGCTACATATTAATCCAGCAAAATCACAGGCAATTATCATTGGTAGTCCCGGATACATTGCAAAACTTGATTTGCGAGGCCTATCCCCAGTCTGCTTTAATGGCTTCATCATTCCGTACTGTGATTCTGTTAAGGATCTTGGTATATATTTAGACTCACAACTATCCTGGTCTGTGCATGTAAAAGAGTTGAGTAGGAGGACTTTTGCAACGATGAACTCTTTGCGACGGTTGCGCTCTGTCTTGCCAATCCCAACTAAAGTTATGTTGGCACATTCTCTCCTTCTCTCTATTCTCGATTATGCTGACGTAAGCTATCTTAACTTGACTGAGGACAAACTTAACAAGCTTGAGCGACTCCAAAATCTTGCCATACGGTTCATATTTGGCTTGCGTAAATATGACCACATATCTGAATATCGTCAAAAGCTCAAGCGGCTCCCTATTCGCCGTCGCCGGGATTTGCATGTACTTTCTCTTCTGTACTGTGTGCTATTTCACTTAAAAACTCCTTCCTACCTCAAGGAGAAATTTAGTTTTCTTGGAGTGCAATCCGACATAAGACCGTGCCGAACTTTAACTCTGAAAATCCCTCCTCATAAAACGAAGTTTTATACAAACTCGTTCGCTGTGCAAGCTACTGAGCTTTGGAATGCACTTCCTCTGACCATTCGCCAGTCAAAGTCACTAGAAATTTTCAAAAATGCTGTAAAAAACTATTATTTTTCAAACTGAAGACATCGTAAATTTAAGTATAATTTTTAACTTTTTATTATTTATATATTAACTGAATTATAGTATATTTATTAGTATATTTATTAGTCTATTTATTATATATATATATTTTATAATATTGTTTTATTAATGTTTATTATTAGTTTATGCATTAGAATGTAGCTATTCGAATGTATGTATATTATAGGATGTCACCACCTGCAATCCTTTTTTCCTCATTTTTTCCTATTCTGGTTGCCTGGTAGAGATCGCTACCTAAGCGATAAGGCCGCCTTTTGTATCGTGTTTGTGTTGTTTTCTTTCCTTCTTTTTGCTTTTTGTAATTTTTTGGTGGTACAAATAAAGAGTATATAATAATAATAATAATAATAAACCATCTATAAGACGCTAACATCCGTTCTGAGCCTCAAGATATCTCGTCATGTAGACGAAAATAACATCATGTCTGAGGCTCAGAACGGATGTCGGGGGGGTAGCCGTGGTACTAAGGAGCTCCTTATCATCGACTCCGTTGCGGGGCAATTGGTCAAACGCAACCGCCGGAACTTCTCCGCTGCCTGGATTGATTATAAAAAGGCATTCGACTCGGTGCCCCATTCATGGCTCTTGAGGGTCCTTGAACTATACAAAGTTGATGGTACAGTTCGAGACTTCCTCAGACAATGCATGGGGCAATGGAGTACGATCCTTTGTCTCCAAGGCGAGCGGTTGGCGGCTGCCGATGACCGGATAAGGATACGGCGAGGGATCTTCCAGGGTGACTGTCTGAGCCCACTTTGGTTTTGCCTGTCTCTGAACCCACTCAGCTCATTGCTGGAGAGTTCAGGGACGGGCTTTCAGTTTCGGAGGGGAGGGACAAGAGTGCCTCACCTTTTCTACATGGATGACCTCAAGCTGCTGGCACCCAATGCTACCCGCCTGCAAGAATTGCTGAATGTCACCACTGAGTTCAGCAATTCTATCAGGATGGAGCTTGGGATGGACAAGTGTGCGGTCTTGCATGTGGTGAGGGGGCAGGTTACTCATTCGGCTGAGGTTAATCTCGAGCCATCGAGCATTAGGACCCTCTCCGAAGCTGAATCATACCGGTATCTGGGTATGTCGCAATTGATAGGAGTGAATGAGGCGGACATGAAAGAGTCTGTTTGCGAGGCCTTCTTTGGCCGTCTGACAAAAATCTGTAAAAGCTTTTTGTCAGGCGCCAATAAGGTTCGAGCCTATAACGGCTGGGTTATGCCCGTTCTCATGTACACCTTTGGCGTACTCAGATGGACTCAGACCGAACTTGACGCCCTGGATAGAAAAGTCCGCACGACTATGACTCTCTATCGCATGCATCACCCAAAGTCATCTGTGATGAGATTGTATATCCCCCGGAAATGTGGTGGTCGAGGCGTATTAAGCGTCAAGACCATGCATAACCGGGAGATAGCCAATCTCAGAACATACTTCGAGACGAAGAGGGAGTCACCCATGCATAGAGAGGTCATAGAATGTGATAAAGGACTCACTCCCCTATCCTTAGCCAAAATCGAGTGGCAGGCGCCGGTGGTACTTAGCACCTCTGACCGGGAGACCGTATGGAAGGAGAAAGAGTTGCACGGACGCTTTTTTAAAGCTCTTAATGAGCCACACGTCGATAAAAAAGCGTCCGTGCAATGGCTGCGCTTTGGTGACCTCTTTGGGGAAACCGAGGGTTTTGTCTGTGCGATACAGGATCAGGTGGTTAAGACGCGGAACTACCGAAAGTACATTCTGAAGGATGGCACTCACGACATCTGTCGAGCCTGTTGCCGTCCCGGTGAGTCACTCAGACATGTGCTCTCGGGATGTTCGGCGCTTGCTAATACTGAGTATCTGCACAGACACAACCAAGCGGCCAAGATCCTTCACCAGGAGCGTGCTCTGAAGTACGGTCTCCTGGATGAGAGGTTGCCGTACTACAGGTACACACCGGTGCCTGTACTCGAGCGTGACGGAGTCCGGCTCTATTGGGACCGCTCCATCATCACGGACAGGACTATTCTAGCGAATAAGCCTGACATCGTGCTGTTGGACCGGGCACAGTCGCGGGTGTTTTTGGTGGACATCACCATTCCATATGACGAGAACCTTGTGAGAGCTGAGACGGAGAAAAAACGAAAGTATCTCGATCTGGCTCACGAGGTTTCCGCCATGTGGCATGTGGAGTCCACTGAAACCATCCCAATCGTAATATCTGCGAATGGGTTAGTCCCAGTCAGCCTTGCTCATCATCTGAGGCGACTGGGGTTCCGTGGCAGTTCGCTCGCAGCCAGGATGCAGAAAGCGGTGTTGCTAGACTCGGCTAGGATAGTCCGCCGGTTTCTCAACCTGTCGCCCTGACCCCCGGCCGTCTGGTCTCCCCTGCCGGGGTGTAATCCTCCGCCCGCTACAACTATTTATTTGTGTATTTGTGTATGTAAGTTTATTCATTTATTTTTATTTACGTAAGTTTATTATAACTCTTTTGGCCATATATGTATTTATTTTGTAGGCGGGCGTGAGAGCTAAATTTATGATGATAATAATAATAATAATATTATAAATGCGAAAGTTTGTCTGTCTGGTTCGCTTTCACGGTCCATCTGTTCAACCGAATTTGATTTTGGTATATGAAACCCTGAGAAGGACATAGGCTACTTTTTATCCCGGAAAATTAAAGAGTTCCCGTGGGAATCAAAAAAACCTTAATCCACGTGGGAAAATTCGCCGGCATCATCTTAAAATAATATACCAAAGTTAATTTTACACCCACATTTAACCCAAAAATCTGGTTTCGGTAAACGGTTGTCATGTAACGGAACCGCTATCTTGATTTCAAAACTCCTAGTTTAGACCGGAACTCCTCCTACACTGATTATATACTAGTATGTCGGTCCAACGTTCGTTTTTTCATCATTCATTCATGATCATGAGTCACCGTTTAGTTAGCACGTTAAAAGACATTTCTTGCCTAACTGACTGACTGATCGTTCATGCGTAGCCCAAACGGCTACCGTTAGATAGATACTTGGAAAGGATTTTTTTTCAAAACCTTGAAAATATAGGTAACTAGCTGATGCCCACGACTTCGTGCGTGTGGTTAAAGTTTTTTTTATTCCCGCGGGAACTTCTTTTTTCCGGGAATTTTCCGGGATAAAAGTAGCCTATGTTACTCTCCAGGTCCTCAACTATACCCATACCAAAATCACGTCGATCCGTTGCTCCGTTGCGGCGTGATTGAAGGACAAACCAACAAACAAACACACTTTCGCATTTATAATATCTATTAGTATGATGGTGTTCGAGATTCCGGTAAAAAAGACAAATACGTGTTTCACGAATCACAATTTTTAGAAATTCTATCCAATTCTTTTCCCGAGAAGGTTATCTAAAGTTGAGAGTTTCTATGAAATATCAATTTTCAAGACTCCATGAAAAGCTGTGTTTGGTCTATCGATTAAAATTGAACAGAGAGAATTGAAGATTGAAGAATCAGGATTACATTCCATACATTCCACCTCTGATTCCATTTTCATTCATTCCAGCCGAGCGAACTAGAGGCAGAAGCCCAATGAGGGCTACCGTTTTTATGCTCACTAGTTGGCGCCACTTGCGAGTAAGGTCCTGAAGTATAGCTGTATATTCGGTAAACAAGCATATTTCTGAAAAAAAGAACTCTTTTTTAAATAGTAAACATACAGGAACCAGGGAAATACTAACCTATGAATTAGCTGTTCGAAAGAATCCGCTTAATTTTGCACCTATTTTTCATAGCTACGCTTTCAAAGCACAGAGCACTGGCATTGTTTGGCACGTATCTTACATCTTCCATAATTAATCGGTTATTGCTAAATATTCATAACATTAATTAAATAATTAGACCCGCGATAAAAGCCCAGTGATATTTGACATTTCGGGGACCTCACACTACACTAGCGCCCCTAGCGGCGAATTTAAACGCGGTAGCCCTGATTGTCTGAGCAAATCGTTCATTTGACAGCTTAAAACGTATTACTCGAACTGTTTAAGGAGTTCATACATGCTTTTTGACGTGCTGGCAATCTGTTTGACAAGCGATTACGAGGGGCTGATCTAGTTCGCCCAACACCTAGTAAAGTAATGCCCGTACTACTAACGCTTAAAGCAATATATAAGCAATATTACTCAAAAACTACGGTTTGATGTCACGTAGGTACCTTGACGTTCTTTAAATCTACTATATAAAAATAAGTCGGGTTTTCCTTCCTGACGCTATAACTCCAGAACGCACGAACCGATTTCCACGGTTTTGCATTCGTTGGAAAGGTCTCGGGCTCCGTGAGGTTTATAGCAAAGAAAATTCAGGAAAAATTTCAACAGAATAGCGGGAAAATCTGTTTAGCGGGAAAGCCATCTGGTGGCGAAACGGAGTTCGCCGGGTTTGCTAGTTAATTCTAAAACACGAAATTCAACAATAATGAAACAATATGGCTTTATGCGTTGGCAGTATGGCCCCAGGGCCTTAAAACGTGACACTCATGTTAACTTTTGTTATCAATCTTTCAAACATTCCGACCTCCGTGGCGCAGTGTGTAGCGCTGTTGTCTTAACTTGCGGCAACTTTTCAACTGCCTCGGTGGTCTAGTGGTTAGCATGTTCGACTGCGGCCGACGAGGTCCCGGGTTCGATTCCCGGGTCGGGCCACAGCAAGTATTGCGTTTTTCTGACAAGAAATTCTCAGTATTAGCCCAGAGTAAGGAAGGTGGCGGTGTTTCACCCCCGTGCCTCGGAGAGCACGTAAAGCCGTCGGTCCTGCGTCTGATCTCTCTCCGGTCGTGTCGGATTTTCCGTCCCATCGGGCTATGAGAGTAAAGGAACAGAGAGTGCACCTGTGTATGCGCACACACTTGTGCACTATAATATCTCCCGCGCAGATGGCTAATCTCTCTGGAGATAGGCCGCCGTGACCGAAATTCGGTCAGGAGGACATTATTAACTTGCGGAGGTCCCGGGTTCGATCCCCGGCAGGGTCAATTTGGGAATTTGTAATTTCTGAACTTTCCCTGGTCTGGCCTGGTGGGAGGCTTCGGCCGTGGCTAGTGACCACCCTACCGGCAAAAGACGTGCCGCCAAGCGATTTAGCGTTCCGGTACGATGCCGTGTAGAAACCGAATAGGGGTATGGGTTTAATATAACTGCCATGCCCCTAACAGGTTAGCCCGCTACCATCTTAGACTGCATCATCACTTACCATCAGGCGTGATCGCAGTCAAGGGCTAACTTGTGATGGATAAAAAAAATCTCAACAACAACAACAACTATTGAACAAATATTGCTCAAACGTCATTCAAAAGTAACATCTCAAAATATTTCTAATTTTCGCAGAAGTTATCAAATTAAACCCAGCAATAACATAAAATGAGAATTTGGAGAAGTTGTATTTTTTGCCATACTTTAAGATAACGTGATGTCGCAACGGGACTTGTCATAAAAAGTGGAATAAAAATAAATCGAAAGAGACACCTTTTCGTTTTGTTACATTCTGAGACAAGCTTTTCAATTTTGCTCCTGAAAAAAGCTTATTATACTGTTGAAGATTACGTAAGCATGGATTTGACTCGCTCCAGCAATGCTAAGGACAGCGGTTACATATTATGTATAAATTAATAAAATTGTAAATTAATTTTTTTCAAAAGAGCAACCGCCGAGTTTCTTGCTGGTTCTTCTCGGTAGGAATGGCATTCCGAACCAGTGGTAGATTCACTCGACGATTCAAAAGTACTTGTAAAAGTCTATTTGAATAAAAATAATTTGAATTTTGAATTTTTTTTGAATTTTTTCTACGGAGAACAATCTAAGCCAAGCCCCTTTGGTTTGTGAAGATTCAAAACCGAGTTAAGAAATTGAACACGAGAGAACTTTTTTATTTGATAAAGTGATAGCAGATGTTGAAGCCCTTTTCCATCATCAAATTAGATTTTAAGATTGTATTTTAGGCCAGGCGCATATCTAGCGAAATTATCTACTTATATTTCTATGCTAATATTATAAATGCAATGCGAAAGTTGAATGAATGGTTAGATGTTTGTTACTCAATAACGCGAAAACGGCTAAACGGATCTAGATGAAGTGTGGAATAACACATAGGCTACCCCGGAAAATTAAAGCGTTCCTGCAGGGTCAGCCGTTCTGTTATAATATTAAGTAGAGATACCCAATTGTCCAATGATTTTAATAACTATAATCCTATACCTATATATTATATAAAATGATGTGCATATGCTACATAAGTTAAAACTTAAAGTGTTAGCATTTAAATATACAAACATTTAACCTATACCTCAAAATAATGGTAGTCAATTTCAGTTCTCTAGAGTCTAGAGCATACAACCGGGCAACTTGATCGACCGGAAGCTGATTAAAAAAAGAAAAAGACCGAAACCATCTAATTTCAGGTCGTCATACTATACGACATTAAATACACGGCCTTAATCTGTCATGCACACCGCTCTATAATGACAGCTTAAGGGCTTCTGCAGACTACAGACTTTTAAAAAACCAATATTTAAGTTGGTATGTAACTACATACTAAAACTGACTTAAACTATTCAGGAAGCGATGAGTATACTAAACGAGCAAGGCGACCGTCTATTTTCAATACAGCGATGATTTTCAGACTTGATTTTTCTGCTGGTTCTTCACGGCATTCCGAACCAGTTGTAGATTCACTCGACTATTCAAAATCACTTGTTAAAAGTCTGCTGGAATAAAAATATTTGATTTTGATTGAAAAGTATAAAATTGCGTTCAATGTTCGACAAAGTTTTCCATTGTTGCCCGACTTAACACGGTAAACCAAATATTGGTTAATATAATAATTTATTATGTTGCATTTAAAATTAGCATTTTTGAGATTTTAAATGATATTATTATAAGGAGTACAGTTCAGACCAAACGAATAAATCCTCGCGCACTTTTTTGATGTCAATATAAAGAACTGTATCAGTATTGGCTTTAAGTATAAAATGTGAAGCAGATAACAAGCGTTTCCTTCCTTATTATCTGCTTCGAATTTTATATTTAAACCCAAACTGATCAAAATTTATCTATAGCGTGTTGTTTGTTATTGTCAAACCAAATTTTATCTTGCTTAGCCTCATTCTCTTTTTTTTGTCTGTAAAAAAAGTCTTTATGCTGCAGGAATCTTATTTTCAAGTCATCATTACCTCCAAGCCATCCGTCTCTATTATAACACAATAAAGTTCAATTTCGTATACTATATACGCAAAAATAAAATTGAGCTGATATTAGTATTGTTATACTATCATGCAATAATGTAGAAATATTACTCGGTGCCGGCATACGACATTGTACTACATATCAGTTACACTCCGATTAAACCTCACAAGACCTCAATAGATGGTGTCGGTATTGTGTTACTAAACCAACGTTTCGAGTCTAGACTTAAAGTAACTGTTCGCGTTTTGTGAACAGGACGTGGAAACCTTGCACTGGGGCTATACCTACTGCCAATACTTATGCAATATTACTCAAAGTGACAGTTTTATGCCACGTACCTTGACGTTCCTAAAATAAGGATTATAATTCTAAAACACGAATGTCAGTAATGATGAAACAATTATGGCTTTAGCGTTGGCAGTATTGGCCCTGTTGTTTTTTTTTTGGGGCGACTGACGATGTTGGTATAGTCTACTCCATGCTCAAAGCTTGCGTAAGTTTCTGTTAAACATGTTGACATTTTCCGTAAGGGATTCCTCTTTCGCTAAGTACTGTTCTCAAAATATTAACTACGAATAAAATATCCAACAGGCATTCTGTTCATAACTTAGAAGTTACTATGAATTATGTCCAGTCGACCCCGCCTATTATTACTAAACCCTTCCTAATGGCACTATTAGCAGAAACTGTTACGCTATCATGAAAGTGCTAACAAAGGGATCACAAATCTTACCAACTCACAAGGGTATCGCAAATCCTAAATACACACTGTATTTGGGATATGCGATACCAGAGATTTGATATCAAGAGAAACACTTGGATATTGCCTATCCAATAACAACGGCTGCAATCATACTAATATTATAAATGCGAAAGTGTGTTTGTTTGTCCTTCAATCACGACGCAACGGAGCAACCACTCGACGTGATTTTTGGCATGGGTATAGTTGAGAACCTGGAAAGTGACATAGGCATAGGGCCCGGAAAATTCAAGAGTTTCAGCGGTTGTAAAAAAACTTAAACCACGCGGACGTAGTCGCGGGCATCAGCTAATACGCTATAAATTGTTGACAAATTAACAAGTTTAATACTACCAAAGATACTAACTAAAGAGGATTTTATCATCGTCATCCAGTTTCATTGTTATTTAATTTTCTAGGTTCGCTTGTGCAATTCTCAAAAATACATATTATCCATGTTTTGTATGATCATGATGTAGTGACTCAGCACAAAGTCAATATTAACCGATTCTTGTATTTATCGACAAGGACAAAGAGCGCCGAAGATTATATTATGAGGTAAATCAAATTATCAACTTGTAACTAATAACCATGGGACTCCATTTTATTTTCCACCGTTAGTCAAATAGTTGTGATAAAAGTTAAAAGCATAATGCAAGCCAATCAGGTAGCTTTATGATTCATCATCATTTCATCCCATCGCCTTGGACATAACTCACCGTGCTATCCAAATGCGAATTTTCATACTTCACATACCTACATCTGATATTACGGAAATGTTTTAGGCAGACTTAAAACCAAATGCTTAGGTAGGTGAAGGGAAAACAATGCCAGTCTATGTAAACTTAAAACATCAAACTAAATTGGTGTGTTATAATAACAAAGCCTAAAAACCTCACTTAACTTTAGCGAAAGGGCGAAACTTTTAATTAATTCAGTTACTCCTCAAGTTTAGAGCGTAATAAAAAATCAACAAGACCACAATAGGTAATGGGCCTCAATTTTTCGACACAGCTAATCAATCGGGTGCACTACGTTGTGAATTTTTGCACAACTCTTCAATTTCTATACACAATTTCACATTATAAAATAACTGTAGCAATTTGCGTAACTTTTTCCATCGACTGTGGCGGAATAGGGGGTCTGATAAACGTAGTCATGAACTAAATTAACGAAGGCTGTCAGAATTCGCTTTTGTATTTAAGCAGGTGGCAGATTGCGAAATTGACCTGCTTTGAAAGATAGACAGATAGGTACTCTAGATAAATATTTTAAGGGGCAACAAAATATATTAAGATCTAAATATTAGCAAATCCTCATTTTGTTTGAACTAAGTTGGGTGAGAAATAAAACAACATTGGAGATGCATTTTGTTTGGTCTGACAGGTTCAGAATTCCGTACTTAGTTCATACATATCCGTCGTTCTTAGGTTAAGATTTATGCCTTTTACCTTAGCTCAGAATTAAGACAGTTTCTAAAAACCAGTTATTTAAGTCTGTGCCTTAGTACTTAGTCTTTTCAGTAAATAGAGACCTATCATCGTCATCATAGCTTTACCACTATTGTCCACCGGATCCCTCTATATTTGACCTTCAAAGTCTTTGACCTGAATACCTTATGGCATCCATAAACCTCTAAACTTAAGACATTTACTCATTCACTTGTCTGCAGCCACACAATCTTTTTGGCGTTCCACCAAGCAACTTTTGAATAGGTACTCAACAGAAGACTAAAATATCAATGATCAATGATATTTAAGGAATATTTCTAAAAACAATAGAATAAGTATCAAATTATTGGTCATTTTTTGTGTAATATAAATAATCAAGCTTTTCTAATCGCAAGGTCGTCCTGGATAGCTAATGAAGGGTGCAGCGGCGCAGACAAGCCTGAAAAAACATTAGTCGCTACATTGGTGATTGAGTGTAGTCAGTAGTCACTTTATCTGGTTGTGCAAAATTATGTTTCGCAACCATTTTACTGTACCCACCACTTTACATTGACGTGGTGGTATATTTTATGACTAGCGAACTAATTCCACGCAATTCGCAACACAGTAAATTTGTCTCCCAAATGGTCTTTTTCAAAGTATTGTTTTTTTAAATCGTAAATTTCAAGTTTCAAGTATTGATTGCAACCTACGGGTTACGAGCATATTGGTGAAATAAAAACGCATTTGGTTTGTTAATGTCTATTTCTCGTGCTTGTCCTTGACTGGAAGAAATTCGGGTTGGGTAGGGATGGAAGGAATTTTAGGTAGATGCGTATTAGAATCGAGTATAGGCTAAGAACTCATACCACGTTTGATTTAAGTTCGGCTTTGAATAAAAGATTTTCAGAAAAAGCACGTTTCAATTCAACTCGTTTGTACCTCAAACTGGTTCGCAAGTCCCTTAGACCCTTTGTAGGTCCAGGCCTTCTCCAGTCTTTTTCCCATTCCCCTTTTTGTGAGGCATTGTTGCAATTTATTATCATTAATTATTCTTATCGCAGGTAAGTACGTATAAAATCAGAACTGATTATTTATTATGAAATGTCTTGTCCGCAGATCTGACAATCTCGGTGATCAACCTATGAGTCGACGGTGAATCACCCACTGACGTAAACGGTACGCACATACGTAATGTTTTTTATTTTATTTTACAGTTTACGCCTACATCAAATTAAGTATATAAAACTCAATAGACAAAAGTCTACATGTTGTGCCTTATTGACAGAAAAAAATGTTAAATAGGAATCCTTCATCCGAATGATGGACCCCAAAAAGACAGAAAAAAATTAAATAAGGCAATTATATCCTCAGGCTTTGTCCGTATACGGCTAGCACGTGCCGACTACTGCTACTTGCTAGCCTCACACGCAAGGTCAAGTTCGCAAAACGAGTTGTTGAGTGTTATGATAATATAAAATGATGTCGATGTCACTTATGCACTTGACTATGGTCTAACCTTATGTTTGCTATCGCAGATCAAACATTAAACATACTAACAAGCCCCCCAAGTGTGTAAGAAATCGTAATCGTAATGATTTGTCAAACGGATAGTTCGACCTGTTTGAGGAGTTCATAGATGCCTGCATGTCAAAAAGCATGTATGAACTCCTAAAACAGTTCGAGCCTCTGGGCTTCTGAGGAACAATTGTCTTAGCAAATCGTTATCATTTGACAGCTTAAAACGTATTACTCGAACTGTTTATGGACTTCATACATGCTTTTTGGCGTGCAGGCATCTATGAATTCCTTAAACAGGTCGAAAAGTTTGACAAACTATTACGATTTCCTTACACAATCGAGGGGCTGGATGAAGCAATCGTATAATAATTTAATATATCCAAACCATAGTGTAGAAATCATTTTAAGGTAACCTGCATGATATACCGGGGGAAGTTTTGAGATGACTAACAAACCAAATAGCATTGATGAAACGCAATATGACTGAGCTATTCGTTTCGAGTCCAGCAGCTTTTTCTCAGTACTTTATGATCGAATAGTGGTTAAAGTTCCTTAGGAACTGGTTTGACCCACGGACCACAGAGTAAGCTATTATCATTGGCGTGTTTGAAATACTAATCGTCTCATAGGATTTTAATAAGTAAGAGAAAAAAGAAAAATTAAAATTCTGTAGATTGTCTTTTATAGAAAAAACGGATTTGCAGTCTCGAAGGCCGTCCATGTAACTTTGCACAGTTGTTTACCTTTACACAGTTGTATAAAGTCATTTTCTTTTCCGGAATTTCTTCAGTCTGCTTCACTGTATTACGATAAATATTGTACCGTAGCATCAAACGAACAAACCTAGTTTTGTGGTCCTTACAAAAGCGATATTTTGTTTTTGAGACAGTATATAATGCTTCTTTCCAAGCTATGGCGAAACCAACTATCTGACTCACACTTGGCCGGTTTATTTTTAGGTTAGCATTGCAGTGTCAGTGTATCTTTTGTTACTACATACCTACTGCTATTTACATTTCCATTCCTTGGATCGTATTGTTATTTTGAGAGCACATTTTAGGAATTAGGTATTCTGACCCCTATTAATTAAGACCGCTGTCCGTTTCCGCAATCCGACTCCGTGAAACATGGAGCAATTTTGTTTGTGAATACTGAAACTCTTGAGTGAGAGGGATGAAGTAAAAAGGAAAAGCCCAATAGGACTTTCCATTTTTCTTTATCTCCCTAAAATGTCCTTCTCAAGACTAATTCCTCTCATTGTGGTGGCTTCTTTACCAAGACCTTGGTAAGGCAGTCAATCTGAGTTAATTCAGGATTGTTTACATTAATTCCTATATATCTGGCCTCTTGAGCCCTTTCTGGCCGTGTTATGTTCAGGGCCAATGCGTTTATTTTAGGGCTGTTGGGTCCTAATCCTTTTTTAACAGTAAATCTAACTAGCTTATGTCTGCGTGGATTATAGGATATTTAGAATCCTGCGGGTTTTCCATTATGAGTTACATGAGTACAGTTTAAGCTTTGTACTTAAACACTACTTAAAAAAGACTACCCTGTGAGTACCCTGACCTGCATGCCCTGCTTAAAGAGACTTATTGCTTGTTCGGTATTTTTTTGTCGGTATTAAATTTGGTTGGTATATGAAAGATCCTTTCGCACCTCTCAGTTTCTGTGGTAAAGAAGTAACAACCAAACAGACAATTTCGTAAATATTTTAAACAATATAAGTATGGATATGATGGTAGGAACTCAAATGATCCGAAGTTATTGAGACTTCAGTATTTTCTACTTAACGAGCTTCCTCTCCGCAACCTTTGAATTATTTGTTCAATGAATAAAATATTTGCACAATACTCCAAGTCTCTCGGTTACTTTCAAAGTTCGCCTTCAAAACGTTTGCCTAAGTAGACCAACCGCGTTTCTGCTCATTGAATCCTTTGAGAAGTTACAGTAACGCGATAATGTTTTACTTTGTTCGGTACCAATGTTATCTATTCACTTGTACATACTATAGAAACTGTAGACTTGGATATCAGACTTCAAAGGAAGCTGGAGGAAATTATACAAGAGAGACAAACTTTACCTTTGCGCAACTTAGGTCAATTTAAGTGCTAACTTTAAATCGAAGTCAAAATACTTTTAGAGCATTCGAATCATCAAGTGAATCTGCCACTGGTTCGGATTGCCATTCCTAGTTTTGTGCATTAAATGTATTGATTGAACTTTACGACACAATTTAACGTTTAATTTTGATACATATCAAAACCTTATCTTGTTTTGCTTTATTTAAAATAAAGGATAGAAGATGTGTAATCCTAATTGTTATAAACAAGATGGTACAAGAGTTTTGCAAAAGGGACTTATGTAGCTAAAGTTTGGTACGTCCTACAGTCGTTTCAGTAGTTCGTAGTTACCACTTCAGCAGTCCTTCAAAATTTGCCTCGGTTTCTAATTTGAATAAACTAGTTACCACAACTTAGCATACCTTCCTAATAGTGCTTTTCAGTATTATCCAGCAGTAGCGTTAATGTGATCCATATGGATTTAGATTTCAAAAATCCTGTATTAACTCTTTCCGGGATCAAAAGTATCCCATGTGCAAACCCTTACTCATGCATGCACCCTTCCCTTCAAACATGTACATTCCCTGGGGTGCAAACTAAGTATGGATATGTCTTAGGGGTCCATATTTAAATCATTCTGTATTTATTTAATTCCATTAATATGAGTAGTAAGTAGAAGGCTAAAAACCAAAAGAAGAATATCATAAAATGAGCTAATGACAACAATTGATATTGTAGCAATAATTGATCCTACAATACGAGTATGATGATGCATTTTGGCAATCGGTCAGCAGATTTAAGCTGATGGCCATTGGGTATGAGTAGTAAGTAGAATGGCTAAAAATCAAAAGAAGAATATCATAAAAAGAGCCAATAGCAGCAATTGATATTGTAGCAATAATTGATGCTACAATACGAGTATGATGATGTATTTTTGCAATCGGCCACCAGATTTAAGCTACTGGCCATTGGCCGTGTTCTCACAAGCCAACAAGACACCGACACAGCTACAATAATCAAGATTGTAAAGATATGCATTTGCCTTTTATTCAATCATAGTCTCCAAAAAAAATGGCGTACCCTTAAAGAAAAGACACAGAGACAAATTCGAAGACGTACGCAGACTTGTATTGCAAGTTTTAAGTCCAAAAATATTCCATGTTCCTTTGTGCTAAAGTTCGTCGCCTTAAGCCTTTGAAGCGTCTAAACGTTTTTCAATAGACGCGGTACTGACTAGGTCTTTCCATTGATAGAAGTCCTTTGTGGAGATCCTGCAGTCTGTAATACGCATTTCAAAATGGTATTTTGCTGAAACAGGTCTTACAGGATATAATATGGATCTTACAGGATATATGGACTTACCAAAAATATATTAGTTTCTTTCGATTTCAAAGATTATCAAGTCAAGTCAAGTCAAATAACGTTAATTCAATTTAGGTAGGTATACTACACTTATTAACGTCCAGTTATTTATAAAATATAATGTTGATAATCAGTAACGGTATCTCACGAGTAAAACTATCATATTTAAATGCCTTGAAAGAGTTCCTAAAAAGTGAATTTAATAATCATAGAAGAGTACTACAGAAAATAGCGTCCCTTTTGTACAACTAATATTGGTCAAAGTGCGTATCAGGCGCGCATAAAGTAGGGTTTATAACCACCGTAACCGTAACCATGCTGTTTCTGAAGACTGGCGGTCAGTATTTCTTAAACTGTAGTTTTTTTTTAAACTGTCTGAGTAACTTCATAATGATCTTAAAATATTCAAAGTTTCACTTTTACTTTTCGACTCTCGCTTTTCATGTTGGACAACAAAAGTCACCAGTGACGAATTCCACCAATACAGTTTTTTTTAATGTTTGTGACATACACACAAAACATGTAACGAACTAGACGAAACTAAGGTTCCTTGTTTCACTACGAACCCTAAAAATCTTTTAATAGCAACAATGTATGATAATATTATGGCCTCTCAAGGAGATACCTCTTCCTTACGCACAATAGGCTATTGTCTAGAATGCCCCATTTCGGATATGAACGACTATTTCTTCTTTCCCATTATTATGTCTTTTATATCTTTTTGATTGACAATCTTCAAAATATAATGGAATATCGAAGGAAGTCCAAAATATGATAGTAGTTATAAATTGAGTAAGTGATGGAAATGATTTGGTAGTTTTGACTCTTTTGTCTGATCGGCGTCTCTAAGGTCTTCTTAAGGTCGGTAAGGTTCAAGAAACTAACGATTATATTGCATTATGTATTAATACGAATTAAGGTGTAGAAACTGTATTGATTTTATTCGATTGTTTTTCTTCCGTGTTGTAGAAAAACAATTAACAGCCACACACTTTCACTCTTACCTATAATATGTTTTAGAAAACAGAAACAGTTTTTTTTTTTCAAGTACAATCGGTACGGAACGGTCCAATGTACAGGGTTGGCAGAAAAATTAAGATAGGAAGCTTATGTAGTCTTTGTTAAAATTTAAAAGGAAATTGGAGCATCAAAAACGTTTCTATCATCGTCTAATGGAGCATTAGATTTAGACGGCACAACTCAACTCCGGCATCATAATATGTATAAGACTTATTAACTTTATCTAGATAGGCTCTCCATAAGTAAAATCCCAACATAAGTAAGACCCACATGTGCTATCAAAGCAACTTTCTCAAAAAGGTAAAGCTATCAAAAATAGAATTAATAGTGCTTAGTGCTAACGAACCATAGAAAAGTTTTGTAAAATTATACCTTATCTTTATTATTAAGTAGTAGTAAAAGGGCAGCAGTGTAGAGATTATACACAGTAAAGAGAGTGGGGCTCTTATTTATTATTATACTAGCTGATGCCCGCGACTTCGTCCGCGTGGTTTAAGTTTTTTTGATTCCCACGGGAACTCCCTAATTTTCCGGGATAAAATAAAAAAAGTAGCCTATGACACTCCTCCAGGTCCTCAACTATGCCCATGCAAAAAATCACGTCGATCCGTTGCTTCGTTGCGGCGATTGAAGGACAAACCAACAAACCAACAAACAAACTGACTTTCGCATTTATAATATTAGTATGATTTATAAGTTTTTTCTTAAGTTTAGTCGCTCATGCGACTACGACGCTCTGTTAAGGCCACAAAAAGCTTTTTTTTTCATCTTCTAGATTCTAATGCACATGTATATTATGAATGTGATTCAAGTAGGTACCTAGTACTACGTTCCAAATTAATCATTGGCATTACACAAACTAATTCCATTGTACCATTCAGACGTGTAGGTGCATCTACAATAATTGATAACCCTATTCAAACGGTAATGCCCCACCTCGTGTGGATCAGAGCGAATCACGCACGCCCAAAAAACACAAAATGGTTACGCATACAACTTATTAACGTACATTCAAGTACATAAATAGTACCTAATTGAAGGTAACAAAGGCTTTTATTGCCTGCGTTTTGTAAACGGTAATTAAATAGGTATAGTGAAATTTATTGCCTTGATTCCATGAATCTCTGTGTACGAAAATAAGAGTACTTTTGCTTTTCTTAGTGACACCGGTAACTAAACTACGGCCGTTCAGAGAATGCGTTCCTGACACGTCGCGATTGAACTGACGACGTAACTTTGTAATGGCGTTGCAGTTACGATAAAAATATTATTGCTGGTTGTTTACCGTTTTAACAATTGATGAGCATTAAAACAACATTATTATGTCAATAATCAATTAATGTTATAATTTTGTGCCAAACTGAGTGTCAAATAACTTGGTAAACAATATTTTATTATTAGGTGTCAGGAACGCATTCTCTGAACGGCCGAACTTTAGCAGATGCTTAATAGAAACCAAATTGAAGAGAATAAGGAATTTGAAGCAGATTAAATACATCTGCAATACAATAATGAAGTGATTTCGTTATTATGTTATGTATTCTATTAAAGTTGGTTATCTTAAGGTACTGTGAGTAATATAAAAATAAACTAAGTAATCGTTTCTTGTAAAAGCCAAAATCTAAATTCGTTATTTTGTCAATGTTTCTCTTATTTTATTTTAATGGCCACACTCCACAGCGCGTATGCATCGAGGTGTCTGTGCGTTTGTATCCATACAAACACGCGTCTGAATTTGTTGACGTGTGCAGAGGTACCTGGCTGCGTCTGACGCGCGTGATAGTAAGAGTATCATAGAAGGGGTTAATTAATTAGTACTTATTATATTCAGGATTTTAATAAAACGTCACATATTTGGTCACACGCTCTCTAATCGGAACTATTAGCCTAGGGGCACATTACTTATATCATACTAAATGATTCCTGCTACTTCGTCTGCGTGGATTGAGATTTTTTGATTCCCGCAGGAACTCTTTAATTTACTGGGATAAAAAGTAGCCTATGTCCTTCCCCGGGATACAATCTACCCCTGTTGGTACAATTTCATCAAAATCGGTTGAACAGATAAGCCGTGAAAGCGTAGCAGACAGACAGACACACTTTCGCATTTATAATATTAAGTAAGTATGGATTTTGCTCGACCAACAAAGAACTTAAGTATAGCTTACACATTTACTGAGCTTATTTATGTCCTTATTCCTATGTCCTAATGGTTAACTATGTCTAATCGAGCGCCGGAGGTACGCAGTGGCTAGATTTGCGTTAGAATCACGTTTGTATAGCGTAGTCGGCGCGTAGAAAATACGCCGTGTGCATGGGCCCTAAGTCCTGCTTGCACAAGGACATATTTTAAGAGTTCTTGTGCAAATCACAACGACGTAATTTCGCATGCGAGTTTTCCTCCCAATTAAGGATAAAGCGGCGCAATTTCAAGATCCGTCGCTGCCAAATCACAAATGAACGCTTAACGTCTTAACGACATTTTTGGTGAGTACTTGCGAGTAATTTTCCCTTTCTCGCCCTGACGCCAATATTATTTCTTCTTAACGTCTGCCCTACTTGAGAGAATTTGTGCCTTATCTAATTTAGCAATCCATTTATCTTGCGGAGGTTATTTCATTAAGGTATTACTGAAATAAGCGGGGGTAGACTAGAGGTAATTCATTCAAAAAGTGCGGGGTCCGCATCCAGGGCACACTCTTTATTTTATTTATTTTTTGGGAGTTATCTGCGTTTAAAGCAATTTAACATCACCATAATTAGGGTGCTTATAATATAATAGAAATTATGTAACATTACCAATGTAAATACCTCATCTGTAAATTGTTTACTTACTTTGTTTTTTTTTTTTCACGATAAAATTACAAATCTGATTTGCACCCGTGCGAAGCCGGGGCGGACCGCTAGTATTATATAAAAGGAAAAGGTGGCTGGCTGACTCGTTTGTCAAAGCACTGCTCAAACCACTGGAAGGATCGGGCTGAAATTTGGCATGCAGATATCTATTATGACGTAAACATCCGCTAAGAAAGGATTTTTGTAAATTCAAACCCTAAGAGGGTAATATGGGGGTTTGAAATTTGGGTAATCCACACGGGCAAAAACTATTTCTTCTATAAGAAATGATTCTACTATAAGGATACAAATACGGAAATTTTGTAGTGTATACGAGCAACGTTCTGAATTCTAAAGTCATTAAAACCTCATTTGCCGGTGAGGTTGGTGAGAGCGAGCGCTGTTGGTGGGTTTGGGGGTAAATTGCGGAAAATTGGCGATTCACCGCGCTATGGGTTCACGGATATGGTTCGCAGACGCTATGAAAGATTATCTAGGCGTAAATGGCATTGAGATATGGAGCATTTTTGTCACAATTGGGCGTAAATCTGGTAATTTTCAATGAATATTTTTATTCAGCCTTCTTTGAGTAAAGCCATGTAAGGCCTTCCCTCCGATTGTGTAAAGAACTCGTTATCGTAATTAATCAGTTCATAGATGCCTGCACGTCAAAAAGCATGTATGAACTCCATAAACAGGTCGAATTATCCGTCAAATTGTAACGATGTTCTTAGACTATTGGGCCTTTTGGCTGCTAGATCATAAAGCTCTAAGTTGTTAAAGCTCTGAGACAAACTCGTCCACTTCAACAAAATGTCTAATCAGTATCAGCAACTGGGGCAACGCACAACGACGACTTTTTCGATAAATCAAACGAAGTTTTACTTACTTTGCCACTTTACGTTTAGATTTTGTTTCAGTTTATAAGATTCAGCCGTGAGTCAAAGTACATAAAGCTTAGTTTAATGAGTTATGGAAGTTGCTCGATTCTAGTTAACTCCGTCTGTTTGCGCTGGTATTAACTCCTCTAATATTGAGTGTTCTTGCAATGCCCCAAATATGGGAAAGAGGAAGGCTATTAGCCAAGAAAAACGATCATCTTTTTTTTTACACAAACTTTTACCAAGTTTGTGTAATAAAAACACTGAAGTTTTAAGAAATAGTGTTCTCCTCTCGTGTGAAAGGAAGATTCCACGCCAAGTTCCTGCACTTGGCGTTGATAAATCCGGAATTAAGTCAGTATGAATGTGAACCATTGCTTTTTTCTCATTTACAAAATCAAAAAAAAAAAAATTTTATTCAAAGTAGGTACCATAGTACTCTTTTTGAAGGTCATATATCAAACATTAAATTCATTAGAATTATTATAAAATAATAATAACAAAATCAAAATAAAAATAGCAAAGAGAAAATTAAATAATAACTAAAAATCATTCACTATAAATAATATTCAAAATATATAATAACTAATAATCTATTGGAGTGTCCACGCGTCTTTGTCTGATAAGTAGTCGTCAAGACTATAATAGCCTTAGACGGCTAAGAAAAAATCGAGCGAAATTATGCGAGCGGAAAACGCGCTGCGCTTTTGCCTTTAGCGTCCTGTCCGCGCATATTATGGCGCCCCTAACATTTCAATACGATACACAGCAGCGGAATTCTTCGCGCGATTTTCCGCTACTCTCCAACTAACGCCTGAACGCGCGTCTTTCCGCTCGCGAAAGTCTTAACTTGTTCCTGGCTCTAGTCATTTTACTTCCACAGCATTATTTTCTACATCACTAGTGAGTTTCCGCGCATGTGTTTCCGCTCGTAAAATTCCACGACTCATTTTGATCCTTTGAATTCCACAGCGGTACGGAATTCCGCAAGACTTTTTTTAGGTCATTTTTCCGTCTGTCTCCTTCCGGGGCCATACTGCCAACGATTAAAGCAATATCACTCAAAATATTATACTTATACAGTTTGATGTCACGTACCATGACGTTCCTAAAGTAAGATGAAATAAGGATTATAATAGGCATGATGACAGTAACCAAGAATCAATGAAATTTTGAATTTATCTAATGAAATAGGATTCATGGAGTAAAAAAAAACGTATTTATTTTTCTATTTCGAGGGAGATTGCTATTTATTTTGATAAAATAAAACTATAAAATACAGCAATCCACCATATTGGATAAAACACCAAGAAGCGAATGACGTCACAATTGTTTGTTTTCGAGCTTTGACAATCACACTATTGCTTACTGCACACTGCACAGAGTACATTGGTAAAAACAATAGTGACGTCACAAACGACGCCATGACACCGCCGAACGTTTTGGCGTGAATTTTAAAAATTAAATTTCAAATTCCAATTTCTACCAAACCTTATTTTTCTGCTGAAATAAGATATTTTTTCGAAATAGTAGATACTTCTGAACATAATCTGACCATTTTTCAAAATCAGTCATCATGCCTATTCTAAAACACAAAAGTCAACAATAATGAAACAATATGGCTTTAAGCGTTGGCAGTATAACCGCTGTTGTATAATATGCAGTCTGCTAGGCTCGTTTCATTCTGGCCTCAGTAATTTAATTTCAATTATTGGATAGAAGCAGGCGTTATTTTGCATGAAAATAAAGGAACTAGAAGTTTAATTCGCTAAAATCCGTGTAAAGATTTTTACAATCGTGCATAGTCGAATCAACATCTCAAGATGCCGGTCTTTGATTATATACTCCGGTATCGGAGTGAAACGTACGTTGGGGATAGTTTGGAAGATTTCTGTGGTGTGGTGAATATCGCGGGCTATAAGTGCGTGAAACACACTGTACCATATAGATTTACATATTGTCGCGGATTATAGCGAATTAAACTTCTAGTTCCTTCATTGATTTCAATTGTGCAATAGGCATGATGACTGATTTTGAAAAATGGTCAGATTATGTTCGGAAGTATCTACTATTTCGAAAAAATATCTTATTTCAGTGGAAAAATAAAGTTTGGTAGATAAAATTTTCATTTGAAATTTAAATTTTAAAATTCACGCCAAAACATTCGGCGGTGTCATGGCGTCGTTGTGACGTCACTATTGTTATTACCAATGTACTCTGTGCAGTGTGCAGTAAGCAATAGTGTGATTTTCAAAGCTCGAAAACAAACAATTGTGACGTCATTCGCTTCTTTGTGTTTTATGCAATATGGCGGATTGCTGTATTTTATAGTTTTGTTTTATCAAAATAAATAGTTATCTCACTAGAAATAGAAAAATAAATACGTTTTTTATAATCCATGAATCTTATTTCATTAGATAAATTCATTATTTCATTGATTCTTGGTTACTGTCATCATGCCTATTCATGCATTAGCTGAATTCCCCATATAAAACTCTACTAAGCAGTTCCTGGCCTGAGTATTGATGTCCATAGCATTCACGCGCTAATGAGTCAAATCTCAGCAGGCGGGGTCATTAACCTTTCCCTTTGTTGTTCCGCCTACACGAGACACTCAACACCTAGGTTGGTGCGAAACACACAATGGAAGAAAGGATTCTCGACATCTTTGTTCCACGAATAGTTTTTTAATGAAAGAAAAGCTGGACATGTCATACAAAAGAAAACACAAGGGCACTTTTCTAGCTACGAAAGATAGAAACAGAATATAAGCACCGTATACGAATACCTATGTTGTAATCATGCACTACACTCACTTACATTCACTTGGCCATTTATTGTAAAAGGTCATCTTTAGAAAAAAGTAACTTTCTTTTCGACTTTTCTTACTAATCCACTATAGTTTAGATAACTGATATATTTATTTCATGTAGTTTTCACTGGTGCCTATAATGCGCCAATCATATTTTTTATTATAAAATAGATGATGCCCGCGACTTCGTGTCTTGAAATGGATATGGATTTGGATGTGTGTGTATGTGTACGGCCTATCTGTTCAACTGATTTCGATCAAATTTGGTACAGATATAGGTTGCATCCCCGGGAAGGACATAGGCTACTATTATCCCAATAAATAGAAAAAAAGTTCGATCGGGAATCAACAAAGCCTAATCCACGCGAACGAAGTTGTGGTACTTAATCATCTAGTTGCAATATATTACACTAATCGATGCTTGCGTCTTCGTCTCCACATGAGGTTTTTCAAAAACCCCTGGAAAATATTCAATTTTCCGGTATAATATACCATGCAATATGTGATAACTATATCCATGCAATATGACGGAAAGAAGGTCGGTCAGCTTCATACAAACTGTGACCTGATTGTAAAGTGTCGCGACTCGCGACCATAAATGACCTAAGGTGGGATCGATTGATAATATAGCAGTGTATTAAATGTAATGATTCTTTTTTTTTTAACGCCGGAATTTGCTGGTAAATTCATGTTTGGTTTTGAGGTTAGGATTAAATACGACACCGGCGCCATTATTCAAAAACAACCATAATAGGTAGGTACTCCAGTATATTATGTCTTTCATTTATTTTGGAGTATAAGCCATTTTTGCTTTTTCGATGTTGGTTTTTAGTTAGTTCATTTTCGATGTTTGCCGTAGAAGCATGATGTTTTTAAGAACAATGGTGCATCCATAGAACAGGATGTTTATAGGACTGGCAACCCTAGTGATTTCAGATTTTGAATTTGATTTGAGTTTTGACGATACTCTTTGACTGATGACAGCTGTCACTTGACGTTGACGTCTGCGATCCGTTTCATATAATTTTTGCTGTTACACAAAATTATTCACACATGAAACACATTAAACAAGATAAAAACTGTAACTGCATTAGATTACGTGATGAAACGAAACGTAGTGATGAATTATGGTGCACAGATTAAAGAATATAAGTATCTAAAGGTGTGTTCAGATACATTAATACGATCCGATATGGTATTTTGCAATTATTTTATTTTTTATTCCGGCTTTAATAAAAAAATATAATAGGTGTACTTAAATGCCCATTTAATCACCTATATTTTGCCATTGTATTTATCAATGGTCGCTTTCATTTTTGGTCAGGTCATATTTGGCCATCCTTCTTTCGTAACGAACCCCAGTGGCACTAGTCATGTATTAAATGATAATGTTAATCCACCGCTAATACTAGCGTGTGAGCCGGGTTCCCAAGGCCTCTCTCATTATGACGCCTCGTGCTGAGATTTAATTAGTAAATTAGTATTATTTACTACCGCATTGAGAGTCGCTAATCAGCGGGCCTAATTAGTCACAAATCACAATTGACTTAAATAAATAAATTACAAATTTAAAAAACCCCCGACTAGAAAAAAGCTGATGACCTTCAGACGGACGAACAGATTTTCATGAAACATGGCTAAGAACACTCGGGATAAAATTATCTATGACACAAAAATTTTTAAACGAAAATCGGTTCATCCGTTTGGGAGCTACGATACCACAGACAGATACACAGATACACAGATACACAGATACACAGATACACAGACAGACACGTTAAACTTATAACACCCCTCTCTTTTTGCGTCGGGGGTTAAAAAAGATCTGGCGGACTAAGGCTACGTTCGCGCTGCGAAAAACATTCGCGCGAATTTTATTCTTGCGATTATATTTCGCGTACGGATGTCACCTACTCCGCACTGCGAATTCGGTGAGCGTCATTAAAACTCCGTACATACCTATATCACAAAATATATTCGCTCGAATATAATTCTTGCCGCACCGCGTGAAATTAGTATCAAACCAGAGATTATTTTCACGCGAATTTTATTCCATTTTTAAATAGAATGTGAGCCTATTGGAGAGAGATTACCAAACATGGTGTCATTTGGTTGCAGGTCGGCGGGCGGGGGAGACGTCACCACGCCGCCGTCATGACGCTGCACTGGTGGATGCACTGGTTCTGGGTGACAATGCTGCTCACCGTTATAGGTAATTATAACTACTCATCACCATCATTTTACCCCATCACCGGCTCACGCACGCAGGCTAACACCGAGTAGTAATCATCCTACAGTATTTTCCAATAAGTTTAGTACGCTTGCAGTTCGGGTTGAAAGCTTCCATTTTCGATGTGACTGAGCCAAACTAACTTTATAATTTTACGTCCTTAGTTACGAGTTTACGCAAAACTGCGACATAATATTTACTGTTACCATAATCTGACATTAAAGTTAAATGTCAGGCGCAAAACGTGACTGCCTGTAACGATCCATAAAATATATAAGGATTCTTATTCATTTAGCAAGTACCTATCTATTTTCTATAATACATAAGTAATATACCTACTATGGGAAAACTGAGTGGTGCGGGGGTGAGCGCTGCGGTCTTGTAAGTGGGGAAATCCCGGGTTCTAAATAGAAATTGGCGCAGCCCATGTGTTATTCCAGACTATACCTAAGCTATCTCTGTGCCGAATTTCATCCAGATCCGTTCAGCTGTTCTGGCGTGATTGAGTAACAAATCCATCCATCCAAACTTTCGCATTTATAATATTAAGTTAACGGGCCAGCGGAGGGCGACTTGCCCATACAAACGTAATACCAATGCGATTATTAAGATTGAACTTGTATTTATCTAGGTCCCTGGATAATAATTTATTTTTTCAAAATACTTTCCCAAAATTAAATGTAAGCACCATTGCGTTTCGCATGTTTTTACGACATAAATGACATGTTTTCTCCTTATCAATCGACTTCAAAAAAAGGAGAAGGTTCTCAATTCGACTGTATTTTTTTTTTCTTTATGTTTGGTACCTCAGAACTTTTGACTGGGTGGACCGATTTGGATGATTCCTTTTTTATTTGAAAGGGCATACTTCCCATGGGGTCCCATATAAATTTTATCGAAATCGGTCGAGCGGTTTTTAAAATATCAACAATAAAATAAGTACTTTGTATAGCGTGTGCTTGTTGTTGTAAAGTTGGCACGGGAGTTTGAAGTCGGTTTCGGTTCGGTTGGTTCGGAAAAAGAATTTTTTATATTAAATTATTTGTTTCATATTAAAAACAACGGTATCTCACTTACTAATTGAACAGCAACATAGCCTATATTGTCAAGTTACAGAATAACAACACGAAGTTAAAAACACAACAATTTTTCATTCATCATTTTTATTATTCACGGAACTTGGACTAAATGTATAAAAAATTCTGTACGCTCATATTGCTATCGCGCGTGCACGCGATCATGTGTCATTAGCCAAATAGAGATAGCAATATACCGGCATATTTATATTTGCGGTTCGAATAAAAGTTGCGAGCCGCGTTCGCCGGCCTCAAACTTATCTGACCCGGTGTCAGCGTCGCTAGTATTTTTTTTATTTTATTTATCCACTACAAGTCAGCCCTCGACTGCGATCTCACGTGATGGTAAGTGATGATGCAGTCTAAGATGGTAACGGGCTAACCTGTTAGGGGCATGGCAGTTATATTAAACCCATACATACCCCTATTCGGTTTCTACACGGCATCGTACCGGAACGCTAAATTGCTTGGCGGCACGTCTTTGCCGGTAGGGTGGTAACTAGCCATGGCCGAAGCCTCCCACCAGGCCAGACCAGGGAAAATTCAGAAATTATAAATTCCCAAATTGACCCTGCTGGGGATCGAACCGGGACCTCCGCACGTTAAGACAACAGCGCTACACACTGCGCCACGGAGGTCGTCAAAAAATAGTAAGTAAATAAGTATATTAACTAGGGCATGCTACCGGGAATTACCGGTATCAAAAGTACCGGGAATTCCCGAGACTTCTGAATATTTTCAGTCCCGGTTCTCCACACCACAAAACCGGTACTTTTGATACTTTCGAGACTCGAATTAAATAGATTACTTCTCTAATTAAGTGCGGATATTTCTGAATGTAACAAGAACTTCGTTCACTACACTGTATTTTATGATCACAAATTCGAGGTTTTAGTATAAAAAATCCTATTTTTACTTAGTCTTTCTAAATATTATTTACCAGCTTTTTGAAGATCAATTAATTGATGAATCTGTCACTCCAATAAAATTTGTTCTGCTTTAATGAGTTCATCATCATCATCACTACAGTCTATTAACGTCCCACTGCTGGGCACAGGCCTCCACTCTCATAGGAGAGCGGGAATTAGAGCTTAGACCCACCACGCTGCTCCAATGCGGGTTGGCGGGCTAATGAGTTAAAGAGTTACAGTAGATTAATTATGCTACTCTGATAATCGTATTATATTTCAGTTCAAAGTTTAGTTTCAAAAAAAAAGAAAGAAAATTGAATGACTGGGTTTACTGTAATATAAAATATACCTCATAAGCACCAGGATTATGGCTGCTAAATTTTGATTTTTGACTCCACTGTCATTGACACCAACGGCAGGGGGGAAGAATTCATAATTCTCTAAAATGCTCAGCGTTTTTCCGTTAAATCTTATATAAGAAGATAATTAGTGAAAAAACCAAGACTGTGGTCAGTCCAATCTTGATGTATGGAACTGGATTCTGGACAGTAAACTGGAGGCTGATAGGAAACATGATGATAGGAAGATCCTATAGTGAACCACACGCACGGAGAGGACGGTGGTTGGAGACAGAAATACTAAGAGGTACCGAACCCAGTATCCCCAACCCACCCAGAATCCAGAATCGACCAACCGATCGACCAACCAATTGACCAACCGATCGACCAACCAACCAGCCAACCAATCAGACAACCAATCGGCCAACCAATCAGACAACCAATCGGCCAACCAATCAGCCAACCAATCGACCATCCAATCAGCCAACCAATGAACCGATCGACCAACCGATCGACCAACCAATCGGACAACCAATCGACTAACCGATCGTTCAACCAATCGATCAACCGATAGACCAACCGGTCGACCAACCAATCGACCAACTGAGCGACCAACTGGTCGACCAACCAATCTACCAACCAATCGGACAACCAATTGGCCAACCAATCGTCCAACCGATCGATCAAACCAATCGACCAACCGATCGACTAACCAATCAACCAACCGATCGAACAACCAATCGACCAAGCGATCAACCAACCAATCGAGCAACCTATCGACCAACCAATCGACCAACCAATCGGACAACCAATCGGCCAACTGAGCGACCAACTGGTCGACCAACCAATCTACCAACCAATCGGACAACCAATTGGCCAACCAATCGTCCAACCGATCGATCAAACCAATCGACCAACCGATCGACCAACCAATCAACCAACCGATCGAACAACCAATCGACCAAGGGATCAACCAACCAATCGAGCAACCTATCGACCAACCAATCGACCAACCAATCGGACAACCAATCGGCCAACCAATTGTCCGATTGGTTGGTCGATTGGTTGGTCGATTGGTTGGTCGATATGTTGGTCGATTGGTTATCCGATTGGTTGGTCGATTGGTTGGTCGATCGGTTTGTCGATTGGTTGTTTGATCGGTTGGTCGATTGGTTTGCCAATCGGTTGGTTGATTGGCTGGTCGAACGGTTGGTCGATTGGTTTGATCGATCGGTTGGACGATTGGTTGGTTGATTGGTTGGTTGATCGGTTAGTCGATCGGTTGGTCGATTGGTTGGTCGATAGGTTGGTCGATCGGTTGGTCGATGGTTGGTATATCGGTTGGTCGATTGGTTGTCCGATTACTTGTATGATTGGTTGGTTGATCGGTTGGTTATTCGATGGAATAGCCGATTGGTTGGTCGATTGGTTGGTCGATCGGTTGGTTATTCGATCGAATGGTCGATTGGTTGGCCGATTGGTTGTTCGATCGGTTGGTCGATTAGTTGGTCGATCGGTTGGTCGATTGGTTTGATCGATCGGTTGGACGATTGGTTGGTTGATTGGTTGGTTGATCGGTTGGTCGATCGGTTGGTCGATTGGTTGGTCGATTGGTTGGTCGATTGGTTGTTCGACCGGTTGGTCGATTGGTTGTTCGATCGGTTGGTCGATTGGTTTGAACGATCGGTTGGTCGATTGGTTTGATCGATCGGTTGGACGATTGGTTGGTTGATTGGTTGGTTGATCGGTTGGTCGATCGGTTGGTCGATCGGTTGGTCGATTGGTTGGTCGATTGGTTGTTCGATTGGTTTGAACGATCGGTTGGACGATTGGTTGGTTGATTGGTTGGTTGATATGTTGGTCGATCGGTTGGTTGATTGGTTGGTTGATCGGTTGGTTATTCGATCGAATGGCCGATTGGTTGGTCGATTGGTTGGTCGATCGGTTGGTTATTCGATCGTTTGGTCGATTGGTTGGTCGATCGGTTGGTCGATTGGTTTGATCGATCGGTTCATTGGTCGTCCGATTGGTTGGCCGATTGGTTGTCCGATTGGTTGGTTGATTGGTTGGTTGATATGTTGGTCGATCGGTTGGTTGATTGGTTGGTTGATCGGTTGGTTATTCGATCGAATGGCCGATTGGTTGGTCGATTGGTTGGTCGATCGGTTGGTTATTCGATCGTATGGTCGATTGGTTGGTCGATCGGTTGGTCGATTGGTTTGATCGATCGGTTCATTGGTCGTCCGATTGGTTGGCCGATTGGTTGTCCGATTGGTTGGTCGGTTGGCTGGTCGATAGGTTGGTCGATTGGTTGTCCGATTGGTTGGCAGATTGGTTGGTCGATCGGTTGGTCGATTGGTTATTTGATCGGTTGGTCGATTGTGTAAGAGACAATCCAGAAGGTATTTATGAGACACTTTTAATATATTTGTACTCTCATTTGGAACTTGCACGAATAAATGGTTAAAAATAATGGTTAAAAAGAACTACATATTAAAAAGATGATAAGGATCACTTTGTTGTCCCTCTGACCAAGCCTCAAGGCTTTTTCCTAGAAACTGCTTGTAGTAATAAATTGATTGAGGCATTTAATTGCTATAAAAATAAAATTATAAGCTTATCACGATGCAAAAAAACAGCTTTTCGAAGTGTATTTTCAGACAAGATGTCCCACGCTATCACTGTAAAACCTATACGCCGGCCCTTTGCGTTGAACTACAATAAAAGTTTGAAATTTGGAACGATGCGAATTATTGCACAAGTTCATTAAAAATCATGAATTTATGATCCTGTGTGGAAATATTACGCGACATTTTATATATTATATCAAATAGTTGGTCTATTTCATACTTTCTGTTAATGTATTTGCCTTGTTTTGTGATAATTTATGGTAGTATCGAAAGTATCGAAAGTACCGGGTATTCCCGGTTCTATGCCAGTATCGGTCCGAAAATTCCCGGTACTCAGAAGCAGTATCGACTGCATGCCCTAATATTAACTACATATATATGAAAAATAAAATAAAACTAAACAGGCCTAAAAATTAGTTCCAATTTTGGCCACCGGGTCAGATAAGTTTGTTTCTGTATTAGTATGGAAGAGACTATAGATGTCAAGTCATATGTAACAGCCCCTATGTGCGTGGGTGCAAAAGGCCAAGCAGGGTACCGTTAAGCGCCTTACACGGCTTCCGCTAGACTTAGAGGATTCAACTGTAAGAAGATTAGCGTGATTCGCAACGTGCCGACGACTGCGGATGGGATTACAAATAATTGAATACTCAACCTAGAAGTACCAACGTAAACCAAAGTTGCTAATATAACAATTATTAGCTTGTCTTGTTCACTTGCAGAGTAAGATAATGTTCAACTCTTACACCAGAGTACATTCGTGGTATATTATTTATTCGTGGTACATTATTTTATTCGAGTACAGTAGTGGTGTATTACCACCTTAATTAATTATCAGTTGCTTGCTAATATAACTAGAAAGTGAAACTAATCAAACAAACCTTCTTACAATAACAAGTAGTTTTGACTCACTGTCAAGCCTGCCGTCTGACTCATCGATGCCCTGCCCCAAACCCTTAGATCTAGAAAGCTGAAATTTTGCTTATTCATAAGCGTGATTTTTAAATCCCACTGGAGAGAGTAGTTGACAAACCCCCACTAGGTGGATGATCTCAAATCAAGCGAGTTGCTGGGAGCCGCTTGAATCTAGCGGCGCTAGACCATGTTCCGTGGAGATCCATGCACCTTTGGACCGTTGTCCAGCTGTGGACGTCTATATTGGTTGAGAGGACTACGACGAAACTCGTGTACCTGGCGCCTGCATTATGCAGCAACAATTAAACATAGAATTCATTTATTATTTGCAATGTATCTGTATTCAATACAGTTAATTAGGCAAAACTTCATTAATTATTTTCCGGGGAAAACGGACGAAGCTCCTAATAATAGGGCTGTCAACTTTCTGATAAATAATTACTGAGTAATGACCAGCTAACGGAATAGAAAGAAGTGACATTTTTTTTTAAATACTGTCTATACAATAACACAGATAGTCTAGCAAAGTAAAAAAAATATTACTGACGTTTATAGCTAAACTATACCATTAACTACTTCAACTTAATTAGTGTGAATTTTAAAAACGTGGAAACTTCTGGTTTTCCAGCTCAATAGTTATGTAGTAGTCAGATTTCGATGTCAAAATCAGTTCAACCGATTTTATCGATGGGCCGTAAAAAAGGTAACAGACAGGAGGTACGTTTTTTGCATTTATATTTGCAATGAAAAGTACCTTTTTTATACACACGTGTTTATGAAGTATCCCATAATTATCAAGTACATCATCATTAAAATGAATGTCGAAGTAACAACCCTATTTGGGGCTGAAACGTAATTATTCGCACGCAAACTAATTGTGTGCGACCTTGGGGTGCGGTCCAACTGGCTATTTACTCTGGCTCTTTGTTGTTCATACATTATATCTACGGAATCTACTCAGTTCAATTGTTCATTTGATATTATTTAAAAAATAATGCTATCAAAACCTAGACATGCCTTTAAAATCAGCAATAGCCTAGCCGGTTTAGCTACCCGACCTCCGATTTGGATTATCGCATGTTCGATCCCCGGGCACGCATCTCTACCGAAGTTATACGATGATAACTATTCTAAATTATGAGATACTTTTCATTTGCGCCATTTTGGCCATCTCCTTTGGGAAAGAGATAGGCTGCATCTAGGGGAAGGGTGTAAAGTGTACTTTCTACCATGGGAAAGCCAAAATTTCTATGGCTCTTGCGGGAGTTTTCACAAACCTAATTTCACGCGAACGTAGTCACAGGCATCATCTAGTAAAGTAGAAAATATGCAATACTTCTTTTAAAATAATAATTTAATATAAAAAAATATTTTTAAACAACCGACTTCAAACTCCCGCGACAACTTTACAACAAGAAGCACACGCTATACAAAGTACTTATTTTATTGTTGATATTTTAAAAACCGCTCGACCGATTTCGATAAAATTTATATGGGACCCCATGGGAAGTATGCCCTTTCAAATAAAAAAGGAATCATCCAAATCGGTCCACCCAGTCAAAAGTTCTGAGGTACCAAACATAAAAAAAAAAAAAAAATACAGTCGAATTGAGAACCTTCTCCTTTTTTTGAAGTCGATTGATAAGGAGAAAACATGTCATTTATGTCGTAAAAACATGCGAAACGCAATGGTGCTTATTTTTGGAATTTGGAATCATCCAAAACGGTCCACCCAGTCAAAAGTTCTGAGGCAACAAACATAAAAAAAAAACAGTTGAATTGAGAACCTCCTCCTTTTTTTGAAGTCGGTTGAAAAAAGCGAGGCTCAGAAGGGCTGGAACCAAGACCCGTAAATCCAGTTGATTAAAAAAAACGTGGCAAACCTACTTTAAAAAACTTCATTCAAATAAGGAATCCTAGAGGAGAATCGTAACTATTTCATTGATTTATCAAATTGCTTTTCGCCGACCGGCAGCAAATAACGCCCGGCATGAAAGTTGCGAAATAAATAATTACTGGATAATGGTACACTTTTCACGACCCCGGAATTCGAAACTTTCATTTGGATAATTGAGAACCTTTTTTTTAATAAATTTTTTTCGAAAATTTCGAACCTTTCGATTGGTTGATTGGTAAACTTTTTTTTAATAAAAATTCTAGGTAACAGATCGTATTCACGGAACCCCTAATTGAGTAACGTGATACATGATAGTGAATTACTGGACGATTTTAAAATGCTTGGCTTACAGCTTTTGTACTGGGACAACGTATAGGACATTTTTATCCCGAAAAACTAAAGGGTTCTTTCGGGATAGGGGATGAAAGTATAAGGCGATTTTACTCCATTATTCCGTGAAATCTTAGATTGATTCCATGTAAAATTCCTAAAGATCTGATGATAAGGTCTTTGATGGAAGGTGTAACGGAATTCCTCAACGGGTCACAGCAAATTAATCGCGATTTTTTACGTTTTGTTTCTTTGTTTCTACGTGTTTGGTAGTAAGTAGAAACAGAGAAGCAGTCATCTAGTCTAGTCCATACTAATATCCATATTAATATTATAAATGCGAAAGTATGTCTGTCTGCTACGCTTTCACGTCCCATCTATTCAACCGATTTTGATGAAACTTAGATATTACAGGGGTAGGTGGCATCTCGGGGAAGGATATAGTGTACTTTTACCCCGGAAAATTAATGAATTTCCGCTGGAATCAAAAACATTTATCCACGCGAACGAAGTCGCGGGCATCAGCTAGTATAATAATAAACCAGGCCAAACAGTCTGCTACAAAGTGATATTAATAACTTAACATTTGTGCGGGCACCTCTGGGACTAAGTAGACATGAATAAATTACGCCTGTAAAGTAAGAAATATGTAAAAGCTCTGTAAAGTATTTCTATACGTGATATATATGTCACCGTAATCTAACGCTTTTTTTCGATAGATTGTAAACAGTCGAAAGATTGAGAACCGTTCAACATTTAAAGTGTCAATTTTTGAAATATTCATTGTATTTACGTTTTCTTGTCTCTTTCTTGTAGGTTAGGTTAGGGTCCGACATTGCGGCCGGGCGCTTAGGTCCTATCGGGTTAATAAACCTAACAGATTACAATCTACCGAAAAATAATCCGTTATATTGTAATCATTCGACAGTTTACAATTTCGCGAGATAGATTATAATCTAACGGTTTTTACAATCTTACGGTGACATACTCGTATACATTACACTTATTTCCGACTGTAATGGTGAAAAATGAACAAAAGTAAAATTTAATTTATAGCTTACATAGCCAGATAAGACCCGAAAAATTCATTGGATTTTTAAAGATTCCAGATATTTTGCAAAGCTCTGGGCTTCCTGAATGTGTTTCGGTGTTTGATATATTCCAATTAATTTATGCAATAGTAAATATTAATATGTTTAAGTGTAGGTACATCATTTTCCCGTGTCATTGGAATTTAATATCAAGCAGAGCGTAGTAGTGCAAGTGTAGCGCTGTTGTCTTAACGTGCGGAGGTCCCGGGTTCGATCACCGGCAGGGTCAATTTGGGAATTTATAATTTCTGGATTTTCCCTGGTCTGGCCTGGTGAGAGGCTCCGGCCGTGGCTAGTTACCGCCCTACCGGCAAAGACGTGTCGCCAAGCGATTTAGCGTTCCGGTACGATGCCGTGTAGAAACCGAATAGGGGTATGGGTTTAATATAACTGCCATGCCCCTAACAGGTTAGCCCGCTACCATCTTAGACTGCATCATCACTTACCATCAGGTGAGATCGCAGTCAAGGGCTAACTTGTAGTGGATAAAAAAAACGTAGTAATAATCTTCAACAGTAAGCTTTTTTCAGGAACATACTGTCTATTAATTATTATTAGTAACTTTCTCAATTCTTAAGCCTTGCAATTTCTATTGTTGCCAAATTTATGTTCTTCTACCGGATCCGGAACTCCAAATCTATTAGATAATCCTCAATTACATATAGACCTGGCAAAAGGTATGGCTAGCAATAGAGACAAGTACCATACATTACCGCGTACAATTATCTCTCATTAACTCTATTTAAATTCATTATTCAGCAGCACGAAACACATTTCAGTACGTTTTCGCTCTTTCGGAAGGCTTAATTATAGTTAATTTATGCTTATTGACGTTTAAACACTAACTACTCGTTATCTTTTCAGCGAACACCGGAAGGAACCTCGCAGCGCCCCAAACTGAAGAGTTCCAACGCTACGCAGACATTGAAATTGAGCCCCATGTCGCGGAGAGACAAGCGAGAGCTATGTACTTCACGAAGACATCACAAAATACAGTAAACAAGACAACCCCAATAACACAGAAGAATACAACAGAGAAAGAACCATCCAAAACAGACAATCCAACCACAAATGTTACATCCAATAACGCAACAGACATAAAATGGACACCAGTAAACATAACAGACAGCAACGTGTCGATTATATCACTGCCAGAAAACAATACAAACATTAACATAACAATAACAGACTACACAAACATGACCGAATCTCAAAACTCCACATTCGCAAAGAAACGCAATCTAACAAGACCCGATTTCGTCAAAGAAGATCTCACTTTGGAAGGAGCGTCCGAAAGTCGGATAGTGACTGAAAAACCTCTGTCTTTGGAGACGGCGTTTTTACAGACAAGAATTCCACCGAACATAGAAAGTTCTAGAAGGATAATAGATTCCAGTGACGGTGGTATGGACACCGGGGCGATAGCTGGGATATCGTTCGCGGCTCTGGTGCTGGTTGCCTTGGCTGGGAGTACAGCATTCATTCTGTACCGTAGAAGGTATCTAAACAAACCCCAGACGTTGAATGACAAATGCTCGAATCCTGATTCGAGCGGATATTTGGACGACAGTACTATCCGGGTAAGCCTTTTATTAGCCTCCTCCTAGCCTCCTAAGGCTAAGTTCGCACTGCGAAAAATATTCGCGCGAATTTTTTCCGCAATTCTATATCACTAGAAATCTTAATATGGAGGTGTACGCACTTGCGAATAAAATTCGCGCGAAAACAAAATCACTGGTTTTCAACCGACTTCAAAAAAAGGAGGAGGTTCTCAATTCGACTGTTTTTTTTTTTTTTTTAATGTTTGTTACCTCAGAACTTTTGATTGGGTGGACCGATTTGGATGATTCTTTTTTTATTTGAAAGGGCATACTTCCCATGTGGTCCCATATAAATTTTATCGAAATCGGTCGAGCGGTTTTTAAAATATCAACAATAAAATAAGTACTTTGTATAGCGTGTGCTTGTTGTTGTAAAGTTGGCGCGGGAGTTTGAAGTCGGTTGCTTAAAAATAATTTTTTATATTAAATTATATAATATAATTTCACGTGGTGAGAATAGGCATGATGACAGTAACCAAGAATCAATGAAATTGTGAATTTATCTAATGAAATAGGATTCATGGATTATAAAAAACGTATTTATTTTTCTTTTCTATTTTGAGTGAGATTGCTATTTATTTTGATAATATAAAACTATAAAATACAGCAATCCGCCATATTGGATAAAACACCAAGAAACGAATGACGTCACAATTGTTTGTTTTCGAGCTTTGACAATTACATTATTGTTTACTGCACACTGCACAGAGTACATTGGTAAAAACAATAGTGACGTCACAAACGACGCAATGACACCACCGAACGTTTTGGCGTGAATTTTAAAATTTGAATTTCAAATCTCAATTTTATCTACCAAACCTTATTTTTCTGCTGAAATAAGATACTTTTTCGAAATAGTAGATACTTCCGAACATAATCTGACCATTTTTCAAAATCAGTCATCATGCCTATTATATTCGCGCGAATATTTTGTGCTGCATGGAGTTGTATGACGCTCACCGCATTCGCAGTGCGAAATCCGTACGCGAAATAAAAATTGCGAGAGTCAAATTCGCGCGAATGTTTTTCGCAGTGCTATTTTTTTAATACATATTTAAAAAATCATTTCCTTAAAATTCAATGCTCTGATTACTTAAATACGAAATCTTAAATCTCTAAAATTTAAATAACTTTTTTAAATTTAAGATACTTCAAACGAAAGCCGACCGAAACCTTCCTTGCGTCGCCGGCACGCAACATCTATTTAGCTAATATACACAATATACGTACAATACATATGTAAATTATACTGAGTTGGCTGCTGGATGCGAAGTGGATTGCTTCCATGCAACTTTGTCAATAAGAAGATCATTATCAGTATAATAAACTGATATGAACTAATGAACTCTACTATATGAACTCTACTTAATAAAATATGTATGCTATTTTACACAGTCCTTAAATGCGAACTGCAAATCTATAAGTACCTACTCTTTTGGAGCCATGTTGGCCATGCCATGTAAAAGCATGCACTCGACCCCACAGAGGATTTCTGCATCTTGCTCACACGATATGACGCAGCGAGCTTATGGCGGTTTCTAGGTGCATCGATTATATCAGTTATTTGTTTAAAGATACAGATTAATGTTTTGCCTGAGCCTATCTAATAAATAATTTGTCTTCTTCCAGGATAACTCGGAGGAGATGTACAGCCTGGACAACGATTCATTCCTGAACTCGCTAGAGGCCATGACGATCCAGAACTATTGGACTGACACGGTGAAACACACCAAGCTATAATATGACCTTTTCTTAACATCCGATAGACGTCCGCCGCTGGGCATACGTCCGTTGCAAGAAGTTCTACAGAACCAGGTCTTTTGCCGCTTGTGTCCAGCGGCGCCCAATTTTTCGCTTGGGATCTCCAGATGCTGCGTTTTTGGTGCGAAATTTTGGGAACCCAACGTCTATCGGTTCTTTGAAAATGACGTGAAATTGACTAAAATTAGTGACACTTTGACTAAAATTAGTCTCGTTAGTGACTAGTCTAACGCTATGAAAACTATTTCAGTGATATTCATAATGTATTGAGTGTTGTGTAAAATTAGTGATACATTTGACTAAAATTCTGATTGATGACTAAATAAATTACATCAAAACGTAATTTTCGCTGGCATTAAAAAAAATCTTACAATATTGTGTGTACCTGTAATTGTAAGTCGGTTCTAAAATCCCAGTATTTTTTAGTTTATTATATAATGCATTCTTTAGTAAGTACTTACACTAAACTTTAACTAAATGTAGAGATAAAACTAATTCGAATAAGATCATTCAGATCAGGAGATCAGAAGAAGATCACTTCTACTTTCAATATAATCTTTATTGAATGTTTCAAGTTGTTTAGTTTTTCTACTTGATTTTAGTCAAATTTAATTTCAATACAATTGATAGTTACTCATTTGAACTTTAAATTTAAAAGAAATTCTATTTAGAATTATTTTTATAACTTGGTTATATTTATTTTATTTGTGCTAATGAAATTAATTTCATTTAAGAGATTGTTTATATTTCTTTTACCTTAGTTTATATTTCTGAGGCTTTCCATAATATAAATGTTTTTATTATAATACAATTTATACGTCCAAAAAGTTGCCGAAAACTGAATCACATACACAAGACTAAACCAAATTTTATGAATCAAATACCTATTGCTGTGTACAATATAAGCTTTTAAATTTCTGGTTATCATAATGATAATCGAAATTTATTTTAGTTTTTGTACACTGAAACTAGCTTTTATATGCACTATAGAAACTATATTTGTTAAAAAAATACTAATTTCGTTTTACACTATATAAGATCAATATTCAGGCTTAATTAATATTAATCTCAACTTCTGTCCAATTTTACATTACTAAATACAATAGTTAATTTTATTTAAAACTAAATTGTATTAAAATTAGTTTCCTGTTGTTTTGTAGAACTTAAATTGGTCGTGTGGTACTCTTAAAATTGTATTAATAATTAATGGCAAAATGTATCATACTTAATATTTAATAATGTATTTGAATTGTTAAGATTAGTCTAATCATAGTTAATTTATAAAAGATATATATATCAGTTCATATTAATAGAAAATCTTCCCTGTAAATATTGATTCCCTGTATGATTGTGATAACATATTTTGCTGTACCGTTTTATTAATAGTTGAAATTATTATTTTAATTTAGGTAAGCTAAGTATTTTCTGCGTTTATTATAAATGTGTCTAATAGATATAAAGTTATATCAACCAAATGTAATGTAAAATTAATCGTATTACGATTTTTTTGTCGCAGTATAATTCATTCGATTTGAAGTAAACATAGTTAATCTAAGTAGCAGTAAGAATGATCTCAATATATTTCACTAATAAGTTGGGATAGTATAATAAAAAACTTAAGCTTTAATACACCTGCAGTGGTAAAATAACTATTAAAGACTAAATTTCATTTACGTTAGAAAACATAAGTGAAATTTAGTCTTAGTTTACTCTAATGTAAAATTTCTCTAAAAATGAAGTCACTGAAACTTTGATAATTGTCTGGTCAGTGTTTTGATTGTAAGCTGAAAACTATAACGTAATTAGGCGTATTCCAATTGCGTACTAAGAAATCCTTACTGGGTGATTACTTATCAGAAGTAAATATTAATATCATCAAAATGGCTATAGGTATGGAACCGAAATACATAACATAATTTTATTTATATATTTTATTGTAATACAATCGCTGCTAAATATTATATTGAAAGGAATGAGTTTGTTTATAAAGCTTAAATATATAAAAGGCCTTGTATCTACTTTTTAAATGCCTAATTATTACTTCCATATCATGAAGGTACCTACTTATACATATTTTAAAACGTTTGTAACTTCTAAAGACAGAAAAATCACTTCACTCATATGCTTTACTCACATACTTCAACTGACAAAGTAAATTTTAATTGCCTTGAAATATGGTCAATTTTTGTTTCGTTTTGGAAGAAACGCTACGGAAAGCGCATTTCAATGGCATTATAGTAATATTCTCAGATGTGAATAACCTCTATACCACTTTTGTTACTATTTTATTATAACTACTGTTTATATTATTTGTTACCGAACGATTATACTTATTAATCGGTTAATTTGGCCTAATCGGTTGATGACAAATAGAATTGGCCATGCCCTCTTAACTCCTCACCTAAAACTCATGCAATGAAATCGGTCCAAATGACATTTACTTTATTTGTTTGTATGAAATCGTTTTATTTTTAGCCTATAGTTTACGAATTTGTTATTACATTTTGTATGAATTTGTAATTTCGATTTCCGTCCAGTTATTAGCGTTAATTTGTTGCATTTATTATTTCGAAACCAATTGGTTCTTCAATCATATTTTTATTGTTTTTTGCTTCTTAAATACTTTCTAATAAGGTACCTATATGTAATATACAAACCCCATTACATGTCCTTTAATTTAAATTGTATTGATCATTACAGATGGTACAATCAAACTTGTTATAAAATTATTCGCATAAAATCGCTATTGTTAACGATTTATAGTTTGTTTATACTCCCATAAACATAACTGACTAGGTGACAGCGTCGCTAGTAGTTAAATAAAATTTTTAAAAAAACATAACAGGCATAAAAATTAGTTCCAATTTTGACCACCCGGGCCAGATAAGTTGGCGGACTTTAATTAACCATGGATGTAAATAACTATCACAATTATTCTTTTATACAATAACATCCAAATTATACAGATAACTTATGTTGATCGCATATAAAAGCACTCGTCGAAAGCAAGATTATATTCCACTGAAGTGGAGTAGAGCAGAGAGGTGTTCCACAGATAATTAAGATGACGTGTTAATTTTATCACGTTATCTCTCATTAATCTAATTGGTCGACGCACACAATTGTCTCCCCTTTGCGAAACTTCGGTTACTTCTCGGTAAGCGAGTGCTTTATTGTGTGATATTTTGCTGAATTTAATGACAATCTATATGTGCTCTGTCGACAAATGCAATGGATCTTTGTGACAAAAAGTAGAGACCATAAATTTTTTAAACAAGTACCTAATAACAACAGGTTACCTTACAACTTCCCCAAGGTATTATTAATTTCACCTGTACGTGTGTCAAGAATTTTATTATCTCTGGGGTGTGTTTTATGTATTATTGAAATAAAATTGAAAGATTTTCAATGTCTTAGATTTTACAAAATGTAGAATATTTTTGATAGACATAATCTTAGATAAATAAAACCCTGATCTTTGTGACTGTAATTTAGTTGAAAGAGTGTAAACATTCGTAGAATATGAAATGTACCTATTAAATTTATTTTTACTTGCAAAATGATTTTTATTTCATCTGCCTCCGAAATTATAATACAGCCTTGCACATTGGAAATAAGTGAATGAACCAAGGTAAGGTTTATAGATCCAGGCCCCTTTGAATAAATAAAAGTTACTAACAACGGACAAACACAACAATCTGTGGTGTGAGAAGGACCCTAAGGAAGGACCAGAGCCCAGAGCCGTATAGACAGTAAAAAAGTCAAATGTCTTTGACTCAAATAGCTAGAACCCATAAAGCGAGTTGAAAAAATATCAATGTCAAAACTACTCTGTGGTCAAAACCAACTGGCAAGTGCCAACTATTCGTCAATCGTCATTCGGTAAGTAGAGGTGTAAAAGTAACGAAAAAAAGCGTACCCGTATGTATTCGTTACTATAACAATTAGTACTCGTTACTATCGTATCGTTACGTTACTCGTTACTTCTGATACCTCATAAGATGCTATGAAAAAGCCACAAATAGGTTCTTTATTACGTAAGTTTTTAAATTCACCCATACAACGAAAAATGCGAGTAACAAAATGCATGCGAGTAACGAAATGCATTCGTGAGTAACGTTTCGTTACTCGGTACTGGATGGCGCACCCGTTACTCAGTACCGAATACATACGGTTCGCTACAGCTCTAGTAATTCGTCCTGTGTAAAAAAATTGGAATAAAAAAAAAACACTGGCTGACGAAAAGTTTTGTTTTGATTGGTTTTGTAAATAGTATAACTTTATGTAACCATGGTAAAAGCTTGGTATATGGACAGCGACACCAACGACCAGCGTCTGGAACACCACAGGAACCCCCCTGAATTTATTACACTTGAGGATTTGTACAAAAAAACTGGAGTAGAGTATTTCAAAGTAAGCTTCCACGTGTTTGAGGTTTTATCAACTTTATTATACTTATCATGGGTTTCTTATCTTATTTTAACTGGCCCTCATCGAAAGGCTAAATAAGAATAGATAATGCAGTATTTTTTTGTCAAGATTAGCTGTTTTAGTAAACCTACATACTTACTATGAATAAGTAGTTAGAAGAACCGATAAGTAGACGTTGGGGTCCCAAAGTGCTGGAGTGGCGACTACGCACTGGAAAGCGCAGCGTCAGCAGACCCCCTACTCGCTGGACATACGACATCAGGCTAGTCGCAGGGAACCGCTAGATCCAGGCGGCGCAAGACTGCGGCGTGTGGAAAACCTTGCAAGAGGCCTTTGTTCCAGCTGTGGACGTCTATCGGTTGAGGATGATGATGTACTCAGGTATCTCTAGAGAGTTTATACAGAATTAGAGTTTGTATGTTTTAACTTTTATGGGTGGGTACTCTGACTTTGTTTTAACTTTTATCTACTAAACTTAAAAGATTTCAACTGATTTCCTGAGGAAAGTTTATATATATATTAAGTAAATCATATACCTATATAGGCAGGAATAGGTAGCCACCTTCCCCATAGGTATCTATCTGAAGCCTAAATAGTAAGTAGCTGTAGCACAGTGGCACAGTAATGGGAAAAATAAATGCAAGGAATAACATTGCAGTGAAGACCTTTTCTAGACCTCAGTTTAATAGGTTTATCACATAAATTTCAGATAAATGTGACATCATACAAAACTGATGGAGTGCTGGACAAAATAAAAAAAGACAGGGGTTACACATACGAGGATGAAATCACTTGCTCAAAGGAATGTCTGCCAAACTATGAAGAAAAGATCAAATCGTTTTATGAGGAACATCTCCATACTGACGAAGAAATAAGGTGTGGAATTTAATACTTAAGTTACTAGATGATGTGCGCAAGTTTATCATCATAACATGATATAATAGATTTCTTTTAAAGATCTCTTGGGAGTTAAAATTACCATATGTGCACACCCAAGATGCAAAATATCACTGTATCTTTTGTCACAATCAACAATCACAGTTGGACTGTAAAGTGATAGACAGATATAAGAAACAGAAAAAAAAACTTTAATTAGTAGAAGCTTGATTTAAGTCCACTCAGACAAAGGCAAAGTCTTCCTTGAATAATTTTTTAATTGTCTTTGTCTTTACATGATTATTATAGGTATTAAATATGACTTTCCCACTTTTCAGGCTGGTGTTAGATGGGTCAGGTTACTTTGACGTGCGAGATGGAGAGGACCAGTGGATCCGCATAGCTGTTACCGCTGGGGATATGATTGTCATCCCTAGTGGGATCTACCATCGATTTACATTGGACACTAATGTAAGTTTTAATTTCATGTTTCACCCAGATATACATATCTCAGGATTTTTGAATATTTATGCTTTTACCAGATAAATGTTTAAATTGGTTGAAAAGTAGCAAATTCCAATGTTGCTATTTTTAGACCACTTTGTCCTGGGAGCTACCTCATAAACGACTTTACATCAAGAGCTTTAACTTTAACATTTTAATTTCAGGTGTATCTTGTAGTTAAATGCTAAATCAAGGCATATATCTAGCAGTAAAATATCAGTCAATTAACAAACAGAAATGAACACTTTCGTAGCACAAATTATCCTTTGGCCTAATCTTTACTTGTTTACTTGTTGTTTCTTCTTCTTCTTCTTACTTACTTGTTGTTTACTTTACTATATTGTTCACCATCTTGTGATACAGGAGGAATTTTCAATTATTGTGGCTTTGCTTGGGGCAGTTTTTTTTTAAAGATCTTAAATGTCAAGCCATGAGTAAAAATAGGTGGTATTGCATGTTCAGGTCGAACTACTATTTTTATAGTATTATTATTATATTACTTGCCACATTCCAGGTTTTCCATCATTATTGAAATCCACCATAGAACACTTACTAGATGGTAGATACTTACTGTATTATGTTTGTTTCAGAACTTCATTCACGCAAAGCGTTTCTTCATCGGCGAGCCGGTGTGGCTGCCATACAACCGCCCCGCTGATGATATGCCGGCTCGCAGGGAGTACTTACACAAACTTCAGGAGGGTTTTGCTGCTGCTTACTGATCTAGCTTGCCTATTGATAGCCTGACCAGAAAAATAGAAAAGCCTGCTTGGGGATGCCATATTTGCATTTCTTATTGTTGCTTCATGTTTAACTATTACTTAGTCAGTGGCGTGCATTATATAGAGGCATAAAAACATTGCTTACCCTAGTTATAAAAACTTCAATGCTTATTTTTTCATCATGCCCTGCCTGAATATAGGTATCTACCTTATTAATGCCTACCCTGACTCTGAATACTTCACACGCCACTGTACTTAGTGTCTACTTAAGTTGTATAAGAGGCCTTTAAGTCATTATATAAGAATTGGTTAATTTTTCCCGTAATATTTTTTATTTTTCTGATCAGGCATCTTATTATCAACAGAGTCCCAGTTTTGAACCCAATGGTGGACCATAATATTATCTTCATTGTGTAGATTTATATTATAATTGATAGAGAAATAGTGTCTGTTATCAGGCACAATAATAATTGTGATAAAAGAAGTGGACCAAAAAAGGTTTACTACAAAAATCTAATTGGAATGATTACTACTATTAAAAAAAATTGCAATACTTTTCTTTTGCACTGAGGTTGTGTATGTTTTGGTCAACCTTACACTCCCTTTATTTTATACATATTATTATCATTAATTATATTATGCTTATGAGTTTCAAGTATCTCCATCATTGCCAAAACGGCGAGTTAAATAACCTTTTCTAAAAAATGATATGAAATGTGCACATTTCATACCCTGTAAATGAGTTCGAAAGTTAAACTTCCCGGCCTAGGCCATTAAAGAATCTATGTATTTTCATTACATATCATAAGTTTGAATTTGGAATCTTTCTTCCTGAATATCTTGTAACTTGTTATTATAATGTTCTTTGGCCTAAATAGTTTTAATTTGGAACTCTACCGTATTACGCGTTCAGCACTCACAGCGCAAAAAAAAATTAAAAGTAAGTATAATATTTATTTTTTATAATATTGAAAGGCGGGAATTAACTACATACCTAATCGTTATAATTTATTATTTAAAAGTGACGAAAAAATTAGTTCGAGTGAGGATATTATGGATTTAGATTGTACGCCTCCTTTTCTGAGAGCGCAGGCCGAATTAGCTAAAAATAATTTGCTTCCGCCGAAATCCAAAGAAAAGTCACTTGTTTCATTTTTTAACCGACTTCCAAAAAAGGAGGAGGTTCTCAATTCGGCGCGTATCTTTTTTTTTTTTTTTAATGTATGTCGGTGCATATCTCCGTGGTTTCTAAACCGATTTGAAAATTGGTTTTTTTTACATTGGTTAGAGGAAGCTCACGAGGTGGTCCCATAAAAAATCTGACTCCAAATCCTCAATCCTGATGCTGTAGGTGTACCTACGTCTCAAAACTAGGGAGTTAGGAGTTTTGATGGTGAATTCATATAGTAGGTATCAAGTCACGTGTATACGATACAACTCTGAGTCCCAACTCCTCAACCCTGAGTCCCAACTCCTCAACCCTGATGCTGTAGGGTACAGAACTCCTTAAAAATAACGATTTAAGATTTTTTTATGATGAATTAATATTGTAGGTGTCAAGCAACGACTTCATACTTAAACCCAAGTCCCAACTCCTCAACCCTGATGCTGCAGGGTACAGAACTCCTTAAACATAGTGGTTTAGGATTTTTTATGGTGAATTAATATTGTAGGTGTCAAGCAACGACTTCATACTTAAACCCAATTTCCAACTCCTCAACTCTGATGCTGCATGGTACTGCACTCCTAAGCCGTAGGGATTTAGAGTACACTAAAAAGTTAAAAATAAAAATTCTTTCCAAAAAACCGACTTCCAAAGCCACTGTAAAGTAAAAAATAATTTTGATTTCTACACACTATGTTGAAGTCGGGCGAGTATAACAAAGATAGGCATAGTTGACGCGTGAGGCTCGCCCGACTTCAACATAGTGTGTAGAAATCAAAATAATTTTTTACTTTACAGTGGCTTTGGAAGTCGGTTTTTTGGAAAGATTTTTTATTAAAAAAGCACTATACACACCTCGACCGGGAGAGCATTTCTGGTCTCGTATATAGCCGGCCTCGCGTAGCTCGGCCGTCTAACACTCGACCAGAAAACGCGTACTTCCCGGTCTCGCGATGTAATGTAACTATTTAATGGGCTATATTATGATCAGCCAAAAGTTGCTTCATGTTTGAAACTTATAGTAGCTACATACTGAGATTAGAGTAAGTGTTGGGATACTTTAGCAGTAAGAAAATTATCCTGAATATTTTTTTATTGTTGTTCAATATATTAATGTTAAAGTTCATCATGGTTTTATTCTTGTGTTGTATTGTACTTGTTTTTACTGCACATTATTTGGGCCAACTAGAGATATTTTTTTTGCATTTTTAAGAATGATTAAGAATTTTTTTTTGATTGTTTAAGAATCTACTATGAATTTTTGCTGTAAGATAAATTATATTTGAACCAACAACCATTCTGATTTCAGTACCCCTTACAGTACTAGAAATGCAGGAGGGAAATTTACAGTTAGCGTGATATAAAAAGGTTTCTGTTGATCGACAAACCCATTGCGCGGCAGAACACCTTTGCTTCTCACTTCAATGCACGCCGTGGCAAAGCCACGTATTTCTGTCACTGATTGTTACAGAATTTAACTGTCAGTGTCAGAAATACGTAATCTTACGACGGCGTGCATCACCACATTGGTACGGTTTTTCATGGAAACACTGATTAAAAAAACTGCAGATTCGTAAGTTTGCCATTGAGGTGACGATCTGTGAACATAAGATCGACCGATGACAAACTAAAAACTTAAGTGCCGTGTCTCTAACACTGTCTGTTTTTGAAAAACATATGATGATTTTCATACAAATTTCCATTCCCCATTTCGCCCCTTTTGGGGTAGATTTTCGTAAAAGGTTATTATTATTTAAAATTAATTAGGTACCTTAATGCCGATTTTCAAGTCACTAACTTCAAAAACTTAGAACCATCATGTAAGCTTCCAACCCCCATTTCACCCCCTTTGTTGTGGATTTTCGTAAACTTTCCGTACACAGGCTTAATTATTACAATAAATGATGGTTTTGTCTTACTCCACACAATGAAAAAGGTCCCTAGAACCTTGAAAATAAGGCCAACATTTTATCACAGCGAAATTTTAAATTGTATCTGGCGGATGTTTGGCCCATCAGATTAGTCTGGCTGTTTGCAAATAGTATTGAAATAATTCCCTGAGTATCGTGTATAAAAATGAAGACTCAGAAAATATGTAAGTAAAGTAACGTTATTTTTTTGCGAGCTTTAAAGTGTCTGGCAGCCACGGCATGAGTCTGGGAGTTGATTATTAATTTTTATTTACAATATTCTGTAAAAACATACATAAAAATCAGCACAATAGAAAATAAGTACTGTTAGCAACGTTTTACGTACCTATACCTTTAGCACCTTGTAACTATAAATTTGCGAGCTTACACACATTTTGTTTCTCAGAAAATAGGTCAGTTAATGGGGCTGACATGTACTGTATAAAAGTCCCTAAACAAATAAAGAAAAAAAAATAACATAAGTGTCCGTCTTTTCGGTATACTAAGACTTTAAGATTTTTTAAATATATTCCCAAACATAATATCAGTTTGAAAGCTTTTGTGTGTTCAATATTGGTATTTTGCCAGTAATTTAATGCATGAGTTATGTAGTTTTGTTTCGTAGTTTTTTTATATTAATTTATTTGTGGACCTCTTGTTTGAACCCTATTTTGTGATAAAATTTTGCTCTGCTTCTAAGTTCGTGAATTCATGGCCCCTATTTCGGGATAAAGTTTTTAGAGTGAGTTAAGATTATTTATTAATAAAAACATAATTATTTAAAAGGTTTAATAATTAATATATAGGACTAGCGGACGCCCGCGACTTCGTTCGCGTGGCATAAGTTTTTTAATTCCCATAGGCATTCCTTAATTTTCCGGGAAGAACCCATTAAAAAAACGCGTCGATCCGTTGCTCTGTTGCGGCGTGATTGAAGGACTATATAACGTCCTTTGGGATAGAATTTATAAAAACTGTGAATTATGTATTTCATAATTTAAACCGGTGGCCCAAATATCAAGTTTCACGGCTACTTAACTTGAAAAACGCCGGCCTTTTACACCAACTTACAACCCCCATTTTATCCGTTTGGGGGTGGAATTTTGAAAAACTGTTACACACGTACTTCTTTATATTATACCGAAAGCCAAAATACCAAGTTTCGTTGTTATATAACTTGAAAAATATGTTGATAAATGAAGGACATTCATCCCGTATTTCACCCCTTTGGGGGTCAAATTTTCAAAAAATGGTGAAACACGTACTTCTGCATATCTAACTGAAAGCCCAAATGCTAAGTTTCATCACTATAACTTGAGAAATGAAGGACTTTCATACAAACTTTCAACCCCTATTTTACCCCTTTAGGGGTAGAATTTTGAAAAACTGTGCCAAACGCACTTCTTTATTTATTACCTAAAGCCAAAATACCAAGTTTCGTTGATACAACTTGAGAAATATCTTGAGAAATGAAAGACTTTCATATAAACTTTCATCCCCTATTTTACCCATTCGGGGGTATAATTTTCAAAAACTGTGAAACACGTGTTTCTTTATTTTTTACCGATAGCTCATATACTAAGTTTAATGGATATAACTTGAGAAATGACGGACTTTCATACAAACTTTCAACCCCTATTTCACCCCCTTAGGGGTGGAATTTTGAAAAATCCTTCCTTAGTGAGCGCCTACGTTACAAAAGGAAGCTACTGTCAAAATTTCAAGTCTCTAACCCTAGCGGTTTAGGCTGTGCGTTGATATGTAAGTCAGTCAGTCAGTCAGTCAGGACTTTGAATTTTATATATATAGATAAAGATATTTCTTGTAAAAATAATTAATAAAAAAGATGTAAGAGTGAAATTCAGCCTAATAACAGTAAATACAGCTTTTATTAGGTACTGACCTAACTGAAACTAAAAATTAAAACAAAGCTCGTCTCTTTTGATTGAAACTTTAGTTCATTAAAGAATATTATTAATATATTCCGTTACAAGTGGTATGTGCCTAACCTACTAGCCTACCACTATAGATTTATCTATCACGAACTTAGGGACAAGTATAACAAAATAGACTGTCCCTTGGTTCGTGATATTGATTTTTGGAAATTCCCGCATATAATTTTGTATATCATTTTAAAATTAAGTAAATTAACTATTAACTACTCTATATATGTTAAAAATATACAAATATACCTAAAATGAAACGAATAACAAACAAAATTAAGCTGGGTGTACCTGTGCGAATTTACCTTTAAAATGTAAATTCAGGCCACTTTCAAACTCGTATTATAAGAATTCTAGTGAACAAAACATATAACGAATTTTGCTCCTAAGAAACTTAATTAAATACACTATCTGTTTTTTAAATTACATTTAAATTATCTTAATTATTATATAAATGCACAAGCTACAAAATTGTATCTTGAATATCCCTAATTCGGTAGTGTCACAATAAGAGCGCTTACGGTGACGAGTAATAAAAGCAAGCCCCACAGCTGGTTGAGGCCGTCTGAGAGTTTCGAGTGTCGTATTGCTTTCAGTTTAGCAGCCAAAATGTTGGTACTTGATTTTTTTGACAGTATAAGTGATAGAGAATTTATAGAAATGTATAATTTAAATAAATAATATTTAAATTGCTTATTTTTTGCTCCAGAAACAAAACTCACGAAATAACGTACTATCACGAAATAGGGGCCCGTTACCTTAAGTCAGGTCTGGCGGCTCTGGGATCTTGCTCTTTTACGAGTAGATACCTACAGCATATCGGTGTATGACGCGTCGGAAGATAACGGAATCAGATAAAATTCAGAATGACAGCCCACCGCTTCGTTCTGTCGAGGCCAAGTGAAAAAATTCAGTCGAGTGGTGTTGGTATCGTAACTGGTTGTGAACGTCTAGGTTTGTGATAAAAATAATCATAATTCATTATGCGAACTTCTTTTTAGGAATTACTCAAAAAGTAGCTTGTCCTTCCCCGGGATACAACCTACCACAGAGTACATTGTGCAACCTATTCCTGTACCAAATTACATCAAAATCGGTTGAACGGATGAGCCGTGAAAGCATAGCAGACAGACAGACAGACAGACAGACACACTTTCGCATTTATAATATTAGTATGGATTTAATTTTTAGTGTTTTAAGAAACAGATTATTAAACAATTTTAAGTAAGTACTTAATTAATAATTCAATCCTACTTATATTTCGCCAAATTATTACTAATTAGCGGTAATTATTATTATTACTTGATCAAATTACAGACAATGGTGCTAAAACTATACGCAGTGTCTGAGGGCCCGCCATCCATGTCAGTGAGACAGGCGCTGACGATATTGGAGATCCCTTTTCAACTGATCAACGTCGATTATGGTCAAGGAGAACACATGACCGCGGACTTTGCAAAGGTTTTTAATATAATTTTAAGCAACTATTGAGTACCTACTACGTAGAGCAGCGAACAGTTAAATAGGGTGGCCCAAATTGTGACGTCCAAAGAAAATAATTTGATTCCTCGTACTGGTAGGTATAGACATGAAAATCAGCATTCAAGTTATTAGTTTTAAATACTAAAAAACCTGCATAAGCTATAATATAGCTTAGCTGCAAACAGCCTATCTATACAGGCTTTATATAGCTGCTATATAAAGCCTGTATAGATAGGCTGTTTGCAGCGGGAAAATTTCATTATCTCATAGGAAATCAGTAGTTGTATACGCGGACGAAGTCGCGGGCGACCTCTAGTTGGATAATAAGATAAAACTATTTTAGTAAGCTAGTTTAGTAATTCTGTTCTTTTATGCTTACTGACTGTAAAAAAACTACAAAAAAAGCCAAATAACTTTTACGTGACCTTGATGTCACTTAATAGAAAAATATAGAAATTACTTATATACAGAAATATAAGCTATAAATTTGTCAAAAATAAGCAAAACTCAATTTTAAGAATCAAATTTTAAATTCAGTAATTTCCGTCTTACCACTACTAAAGTACCAATTTTTTTGACTAATAAGGGAAGCTTTGGAACCCCAAAAGTTTTTAAAATTAGTTTTAAGTGACGTGGACAGGTTTAAGAATTTTTAATCTAAAATTGAAAATTCGACTATACCTTTGTTGAACGACCAAAAATTTTCCGACTTGTGTTAATGACAAGATGGTAAGTATTTTATGCAAATAAGTAGGTACACTTCATATGAAGCATGTTAACAAAAAAAAGTTCGGAAAAAATCACTAAATAAAAAGAAAAGAAAAATTGAACACTCACTCCCTCAGAAATCTCACGAAAAACTTAAAAAAATTATAACTCGAAAACTATCAAAAATTGCTGAACATACCTACATACCTAGGGTATTTTCTGATAGGTCTAGGAACGAGGAATCAAATTGTTTTCTTTCGACGTCACTATATTTGGACCAGCCAATATATAAATTCAAAGAAGTTATAATTATGACGGTCCACAACCAATATAATATTATATTTGAAAATATAATATGTGCATAAAAACATGCATAAATTCAAGCAAAAGTGACTGTCATAATGTTAATACAAGAAATAAGAATAAAATTGTAGTGCCCGCTTCTAGACTAACATTAGTAATTCATTTGTCGGTAACAGTAGGCATACGTTTTTATAAACTCCCGCGCCAACTTTACAACAACAAGCACACGCTATACAAAGTACTTATTTTATTGTTGATATTTTAAAAACCGCTCGACCGATTTCGATAAAATTTATATGGGACCACATGGGAAGTATGCCCTTTCAAATAAAAAAAGAATCATCCAAATCGGTCCACCCAGTCAAAAGTTCTGAGGTAACAAACATTAAAAAAAAAAAGTCGAATTGAGAACCTCCTCCTTTTTTTGAAGTCGGTTGATAAACTCCCAGAAAACATATTGGAGATGTCTCTCACCAAGTTCAAAGTTTTCGTAAAACGTAAACCAAGTACTTAATTGAAAAGTCCTATTACAGTGTTAGGGATTATTTGAATGATATTAGGAAGGCATCGGTCCTATGAATTGTTCCAGCGGCTGATTATGTAATTATTATATTTATAAATCTAATTAAGTAATTTCCGATATTTTGTAAGATGGTGATAAGTAATTAAAAAAACCCGGCTGAGTTTGTTATGGGCTCTTCTCAGACCAGCTGGGTAGACATAATTTTCACGTAGTGTGCATGCTAAGCCAGCAGGGCGCGTTTGGAACCTTCGTAGCTTTAGTTTTAAAAGATACCGTAGTTAATTATCACCATCACGTCTTATACCTACTTTGAACGAATGACGTTCAGAACGTATAGAATAAATATGTTTTGAATTGAATTAATTTAAATCAGTAGGTACGCTTCTATGAAATTTCCGGTGGTGAAACTCGAGTCAGTTCCATTAAAACTTGACTTCGGTTACTTAGCACAGTGATAGACGCTGTCATCTTCAAAATCGGGCTAAATTGCATAAGTATTTGTGTAGTCTAAACAGGTCTAGAAATCTGGCTTGAATCTCGCCTTCTAATTATTATAAAAACAATACTACCATTCCCAGGTTAGCCTGCTTCATCAAAGACTAGATCAACGCTTAGCGCTTACCACTACTTAAGTACTTATTTGTCATTGCAGAATAATCTACCTATCTAGTCATCAAAACAAAAAATTAGGTACGTTGTTATACGCATGCAAATATTGATGGAATCGTCCAAGTATCGGTAGTCAGTATTACATTCTATCGAGCAAAACAGACGTGTCTCTCGGAGACCGGAGTGATAATCTTTTGTACTTACTACTTACTAACATAAATTATCTACCTATATTTCAGATGAATCCACAAAAAGAGATTCCTGTCTTAGACGATGAAGGGTTCTTTTTAAGTGAAAGCAATGCAATCCTACAGTACATTTGCGACAAGTATAAGCCAGAGTCTAATCTGTATCCCAAGGAACCTAAAGCCCGGTAGGTACATTAACTATTAGGGACAATATTATATTGAAATCAATGGCCATACATATGGAAAAATTTTACGTAGTTTTGTCTTTGATTGTACAGTTTTCAACGTAGATGATAGAAATATTTTAAATCGCAAACCTCTGAACTTTGGCTTTGGGTTTGACTTCAACGAGCTCGAACTTAAATCAATTTTTTAATAGGTACCTCGAATAGGTATGAAGTCTTTAGTCACGGTCTTTAGCAGAGTCTGTTGTTTTCTCATCACGGACTCTTATCTATTACCAACAAAGAAACAAGTACCTACCTACTACATTTATCAAGAAAATAACATTTAATTTGAACAGCATGCTAAATGTATATTTTATTTTTTTGCAGAGCCATCGTGAATCATCGACTTTGCTTCAACCTATCAACATACTATGCTAACATAGCTGCATACACAGTAAGTAGCTAGTAACTAGTACTTACCTATTACCTTCCTACTGAGTAATCTATACTTATTACTTATAATCTTATAAATGCGAAAGTGTCTGTCTGTCTGTCTGTCTGCTACGCTTTCACGGCCCAAATACTCAACCGATTTTGATGAATTTTGGTACAGAGATAGGTTACATCCCGGGGAAGGACATAGGCTACTTTTTATCCCGGAAAATTGAAGAGATCCCGCGGGATTCAAAAAAAATTATCTGTTCAACCGATTTTGATAAAATTTGGTACAGGGATAGGTTGTATCCTAGGGAAAGACAAAGGCTACTTATCCCGGAAAATTTAAGAGTTCCCGCGGGATACAAAAAACACCAATCCACGCGGACGAAGTCGCGGGCATCATCTAGTGTATTATAAACCATAAACGTATGGAATTAGAGCTCAATTTAGTGTATCCATTCTCATACGTTTAGGTATGTACGATACCATTTAAACGGATGAGAATGGATACACGAAATTGAGCTCTAATTCTATGTTGTTATGCTTTATTTTACTTTGACGCCGAACTTTGACGGTTTGATCGGCAACTTTTAGACAATCGGGGGGATGATCTTAATGTAAATAATCTGTAGTCGGCTTTGAGCAAAAGATCCTGTAGCCTAATAAACAAATATACCTACTAATTTCAATTCTGTTTATAATAACGCAGCTATTTTATGGAAAACTTCCAAATCGAGATCACCTTAACGACAAACATATTTCAGATAGAACCAGTTTTTTATGACTACGAACGCACAGAGTTTGGTTTGAAAAAAGTACACAGGGCATTGGACGTTTTGGAAACATATTTTGAGTCACTGGGTACCAGCTACGCGGCGGCTGACCACTTGACTATTGCAGACTTCCCTCTTATCAACACCAACATGACTATGGAAGCTATCGGTTTGGATTTCAGCAAATATAAAAGGGTATATTGAATTTGTTTTTGAATTGAAAACTTCTTTAGCCGCGTTGATCACTTGGTAGGGGGTAAACTAGTGGATCGCGTGACCGACATGCTCGCGAACAGCGACATGCTCGAACGTTTTTCTACATTCGAAATTTAACTTAAACTTTAATGCCTTAGTTTTAAGGTTTAATATTTTAATTATATATATTTTTTAAATCGTTTTCACTTGTATCGGCAGTCCCTATGTCTGCCATTTTTTTTTGAAAGTTTTCTACCAGATTTAGGTAAATTTAAAATTATTGTAAGCATTTTAAACTTTTAAAAGCTCTAAATTGACAACTGTTTGCTTTAGAAGAAAATAGTTTAAAACAGCTTTAATATTGTGATATTTTTTACAGATCTCAAAGTGGTACAATGACTTCAAAAAGAATTATCCTGAACTATGGAAAATTTCTGAAGGTGCGATGAAGGAAGTTCAATATTTAGAGAAAAATCCACCCGATTTATCACATTTGAATCATCCAATTCATCCAATGCGTAAAATTAATAAATAATTTACGAGTATTCTGTTAATTGCATTTCCTTTTCAACCGACTTCAAAAAAAGGAGGAGGTTCTCAATTCGACTGTATTTTTTTTTTATGTTTGTTACCTCAGAACTTTTGGCTGGGTGGACCGATTTGGATGATTATTTTTTTTATTTGAAAGGGCATACTTTCCAAGTGGTCTCATATAAATTTTATCGAAATCGGTCGAGCGGTTTTTAAAATATCAACAATAAAATTAGTACTTTGTATAGCGTGTGCTTGTTGTTGTAAAGTTTGCGCGGGAGTTTGAAGTCGGTTGTTTAAAAGATTTTTTATGTTAAATTATTTCTGATAAATAAATAAATAAAAGCTTTATTGTTTACATTATTGTTAGTGGTTGATCACAAATGATCTTAAGACTAAATTAAAAAATATAGTAGGTACTTATTATGGATTTTTGCTGTAAGATGAATTATTTTCGAACCAACAACCGTCCTGATTTCAGTACCCTTTATACAGTACTAGAACTGCAGGAGAGAAATTTACAGTTAGCGTGATATAAAAAGGTCTCTGTTGATCGACAAATCCATTGCGCGGCAGAACACCTTTGCGCCTCACTTCATTGACCGAGCGAAGCGAAGGTCCCTGAGTCTACTTGAGTAAATTTGCACTTGTCCGTCCGTCAGAGCCCTATAACTTCTGAACTACTGATTGTAATTACTTCAAATTTAAATATAATATGTAAACCGATGGCCTCCAGCCGAATATGGCTTAAAAAGTTATAAAAATCTTTATTTAAGGGGGGCTCTCATAGAAGCAAATGCGAAGTAAAATATTTTTTATAGCGTTAAATAGGGTTGCGGTATATCATTTTAAAGATAATTAGGAATAGTCTAAAAATATTTTTTTTATTATTTTTTCCCTAAAATTGACGAAATGGGGCGGGGGGGGGGGTCACAGTGGAGATTTTCTAACGTCCATATAGTTGACCTCAGAACTCAATTTTCTGAAAGGCTGAGTCTGAAACTTGATCAATAATTTTAATTGTATCATGTACTTGAACAACAAATACCTACTAAAATTATTATATTATATATTATATTATAAGGAAACGAAATTATTTAATTTTTAATGAGCTTCAGTATTTTTAACAGAACTTCACAATGATGTGAATAGATGGCGCTCTGTTATGGCGATATCGCGAGGTCTCAGTTCGGGGCGAACCACTAGTAATAATCTATGAACCACCCCCAATGATTGTAAGATTGACCGATGTCCTTACTAGTGCAGTACACTAGTCTACTAACATACCCTAGTCTAAATTATCATTGTGAGGCATGGCCTCCTTGATAAATGTTGACATATCAAATAATAGGTACTTATGCTTTTATTGACACAACAACCAATAACCGAAAGGTAAGATTTTCACATTTAAAAATATTAGGCTTCGATATTATGTCCTTACTCCTTAGCTCTTTCAACACCTGACCTAACACAATATGTATTTTCATCATCTTCGCTTCTGACACAGAGTTGCGAGTAGTTTGCTAGAAATCCAGGATACCTTCTGTGCACTGTTATAGGTATTTATTTGTACTGTTCTGACCTACAGTGCACGAAAACATAGATTGTCATATAAATGCGCGGCCGTATAGTCGCCACTCGCCCCTCACTCCAATGACCAAATAGATCGATAAATTCCTTACTACAAAGGTGCAACGTCTAAGAATTTAATATATAAATGCCTCAGTGAGGTTGAGTGGAATCGAGGAAACCATGACTTAGATTATGGGTTTACTAAGTCTATTTACATGAAATAAACTATAGTTATTTTTGGGAACAATTTATAAGTGCTCTAAATGTAGTAATTTCTGTGGATCTCAGCAATCCAAAATGTGGTTAGTTTAGACATGTGGCCTCCTTTATTTTATTTTGCCACATTTGACTCTGATGATTGCAGATACAGAATTTTGACAGCCCTTGTCATTAGTACAACATAACAAACATGGCTTGAATTTTTAATTTAAAGTTTTTAAGCATTTTCCCTAAAAATGGGCAACATATTCCAAATCAGAGATACTTCCTGACAAACGAAACTTAATATAACAACAAGGTAAATTAAAAATTATAAATGTATGTGTGTTTTTTGTTTGTTCTTTCACTGCTCATCTTTTCAACCGATTTTGATGAATAAATATAGAGACAGGTTCTATTCTGGGGAAGAACATAGGCTACTTTTTATCACGGAGTCCCCCCAAGAGAGTTTACAGGAATAAAAAACATCCACGCAAAGTTCCGGACATGGACCTTGCGGGCCTCATGTAGTAGTATGATAAATGCGAAAGTGTGTCTGTCAGTGTGCAACAACTCAACTGATAAACCTGATTTGAATCAAGACTTTACTGTACTTTTATCACATAGATCACATGGGATTTTAAAATCAGCTAGTAGATAATTTAAATAAAATACTTACAGAACCCTCTAAAACCTCCACCATGGCAGAAGGAATCATAATTTTTGGCCTCTGGTACTTGGCAATCGCTTACAACTATTACATGTAAGTTATTCTGCATTATTTGTGAAACCTAGCCGACTAATTCCAAGAACTTAGGTTAATATTTACCATTTTATACACACAATAATTTATTAATAATGGAAATGAAATTAAAATCAAACTTGATTAAAAATTCAACAATAATTTATTACCTATAGAAACATTTAAAAAATAAAAAGTAATATTTGTAATTATTATGATATTTTATAAGTCTGTTACAGCTGAATTTGGAATGTGTTTATATTACATACAAACTATTTGACTAGTCCTTTCTCCAACTGCTCCAGGAATCCTTTAGAGCACCGCACCGATTGCTGGTAGCACTTCTCAAAGCCTTTTGCATCACTGTCCTGTAATAAATAAACAGAAAGAATTAGTTATAGGGAACTAATATTACTAGTCACTTTTTTTCTTTACTTTTGTGTAATGCCAAAATAATACTATTACTATAGTTATTGCAGTGCTTTATGAGTGGGAGGTCTTGGGTTTGATCCCCGGCAGGGGCAATATAGGTAGAATCTAGTTTGATGTAATTACCTCCCTACCAGTAAAAGCTGTACCACCAAAAGCTGTAGGAACCTCTTTAGTTTCATCTAGTTTGTTATTAAAGTTAGTTATAGGTACTCACATAATAAGGATCCCTGATAATCCTGTCACCCTGAGGGTCAAAGTCTCCAAACAGTAACAGCTTGGCTTTGCTGCCCTTCGGTGCCTTATTTTTGAGTTCCCTCATATTGGCTTCATCCATCCCAAATATAAAGTCATATTTGTTGAAGTCTTCTTTGATTATCTGTTGGAATACAAAACAACAATATTTGGTTGATTTCATTTATATGAAGTACCTAAAAGGATTTGTATAATAATCCATTCATATGTGAAATTATAAATGCATTAGTCTGCCTGTCACTATATCAGATCTCAACAGTAGATCTTATTTTGATGAAATATGGCAAAACTTGCATCCTGGAGTCTTATCCTAGTTGTAACTTTTAGGATAAATTTTAACCGAAACACACTTTCACATTTAGGTATAATATTAGCACTTACAGATTTTAAGAAAAAAGTTTGGTAATTATATGACCAAGTCAGGTTTATCCAGGATGTAAATCTCAGGCTGGCATACCTAAGCCAATTTTAAATAAAGTAAATATTTAAAAGCTGCGTGAGAGGCCGTGGAATTGGCAATCAATACGTACTTGTCTCGCACAGTTATCGTAAGGCACTCCATGATTCTTCATAGTGTCGAGTGCCCTCCAGTCTGGTGGATTACCAACATGCCAGCTGCCTATAGCCGCGCTGTCTATCTCCCATTGCTCTCCAACACCCAAATCGTTCACTGTCTTCTGAAAAACACCTTCAGCTATCGGCGAACGGCAGATATTACCTTTAGAGAACGCAAAAAGTTAGAAACCGATTATTTTTGTTTACAGGTTATAAAAATACATGAGCATGCGTAAAAATGATTACCGAGACATATGAATAGGGCTTTCTTCGTATCCGACATTATTTTTTGAATTATGATTTTAAAACACTTAGAAAAAACTCAGCTGTTTTGGTTTGTTGTTATTCTGTCAACCAGCCAGAGACAAGTAACTTAAAAGGACTAAAGGATACAACCAGCTGTCAACCACCGACCAGAAAAAACTGTCAACTGTCATGATCGATAGTTGTCTATGGTTTTATCAAATATTCATGGTCAATAATTTTTATTTTGCTCTCTCTCAACCATAGAAGAAATCTCTCTCAGTCTACGCTCTCAACATACCTAATCAAAGCTCTCAACACTGTCTTGGATTCGAAGCTTTTTCGACGATATCTGAGACGGTGTCACAGAGTACATTAGGTACTTTGATCTATATACCTAATCAAAGATTAGGTATATATACTGGTAGACGGGTGTCAAGTCCAATGCGAGAGTTGCGCTTTACTGAAAATTGAAAAGTTGGAAAAATCTTTGCCAGAGGCTTTTTAAAATAAACGGATTCGCTATTGTTTCTTCTGATATTTTGTCAAATTTTCAAAATATAGTATAGTATCACACAGTAGGCAAATCGCATAATGCGCACGGCGGCGTTTGCGTTTGCCTTTCACAGTTTACACCGAATTCCAATCGGCCAGGGTTACGAACTAAATTGGCTTGACGATGCCCGCATCATTTTACTTGGCGTTACTGTGATCCAGTTACATATTTTAAATACTATTAAATTTTACTGACACAGAGTACTTTCTTTATATTTGTTTACTGATGATTTGTGTGAATTATGCCTAGTACCTATATATTGATCTGAGTTTAAAATATAGTCGACATATTTTACTATGTACCTACCTACTAGCTGACTAGCTGATGCCCGTTACTTCGTCTGCGTGGATTGAGGCTTTTTGTTCCCGCGGGGACAAACCAACAAACAAAAACACTTTCGCATTCATAATATTATGTAGTATGATAAAAATAATTTTAATTAATTTTGTAGTAGGTAATTTTTCGCGTTACCATCATCGCACCGCAAGGCCTGGCGAGGTCGTTTCGCATTCAACTGAAAATTGTTTCCACTTATCAGATATAATGAGGTTCCGTCTATTGTCATATGTTGTGAATAAGTAGGTATATTTACACAAATATAATCGGTTCCTAACTTTTTGCGTTATTTAAAGGTAATATCTGCCGTTCGCCGATAGCTGAAAATATATAAATAACTAGCAAACCCGGCGAACTCCGTTTCGCCACCAGATGGCTTTCCCGCTAAAAAGATTTTCCCGCTTTTCTGTTGAAATTTTTCCTGAATTTTCTTTGCTATAAACCTCACGGAGCCCGAGACCTTTCCAACGAATGCAAAACCGTGGAAATCGGTTCGTGCGTTCTGGAGTTATAGCGTCAGGAAGGAAAACCCGGCTTATTTTTATATAGTAGATTAAGCTACAAACATATAAATAATTTATGGATAGAGTAGGTACGTAGCGGTGAGGAACGAGTGGGTTGCGAGTGCGACAACGCATAATCAGTCGATTGCAATTGTTAAGCAACGTTGACCAAGTCAGTAACTGGATGGGTTGGCGAATTTGACCTTTTCGTTTCCTCCGTGCCTCGGAGAGCACGTTAATCCGTCGGTCCCGGTTGTTATCATTGAAATCTGTTAATAATCGTGAGAAACCTAAGAGTTCAAATAGGTAGTACTCTTATATAGTTGATTCGTATGCGGAAAGACCTGGGAAGTGGGAAGATTATCCCAAGGAGGTAGGGTATCCCTGCATTAGGCATTATGTCATTAATAGAAGGGGTTCACGACCCTCAGCAACGAAGATTACGACGCAGATAGAGAGAGACGTAGCGGTGATAGCCTAGTGGTTGAGGCGTTGGGCCTCTTGTTCGCGTGGTCGTGAAACTTTTCTGAGTTATCAACACCAGAGGCGTCTTTAGCCCATGTAGCGCCCGTGTGCAAACATTACCCTAGCGCGCGGTCAAAATGGAATACATAAGGTAGTTAGTAACAGCACATCAAGTTACCACAACTGTCAAATTTGCCGCCGGTGCCACTCACTACTGCACCAAATATAATCCTTAATTATGTGTTTTAAGGTTTATTTAAAGTTAAAAAAAAGTTTATATTGTAAAAGCCGCTCGTGGCGCGCCTTCCTTTGCTGTAATTCGACAAAATATATAAGAAGAGCTGCTCCAGATGCTATACAAAATGTACCTACTTAAATGTACTGCAAAGCGGAGCTCTTTTTACGTTGGTCATTGAAAGTGCCACGGCCGGCGAAACGCGCGGCGCTCGGCGCCCCCTAGGACCGCTGCGCCCGTGTGCACCGCACACCCTGCACCATAGGTAAAGACGCCTCTGATCAACACTTGCATTACCGAGAGTTTGTCATAATGTTCTCCAAGGTGTACGTAGTTCGCCACCACACTTGGTTAGTGTGGTGGACTATGACTATGTGGAGGTTTTGGTGACCTCCGTAGCGCAGCGTTGAGGGCAGTTGCCTTAACGTGCGGAGGTCCCGGGTTCGGTCCCCGGCAGGGTTTGGAAATTTATAATTTCTGAATTTTCCATGGTCCGGCCTGATGGGAGGCTTTGGCCGGGGCTATTTACCACCCTACCTGGCAAAGACGTGCCGCCAAGCGATTTAGCGTTCCGGTTCGATGCCGTGTAGAAACCGAATAGGGGTATGGGTTGAATGGGTGGATTAATACTAGTGGTTCGCCCCGAACTGAGACCTCGCGGCGCCATCTATTGACATCGTTGTGAAGTTCTGTTGTAAATACTAAGGCTCATTAAAAATTAAATAATTTCGTTAATGTTTCGCCTTATTGGGCATGCAAAAATAATAAATAATCAAAATATTATCATCATAGACAATAAGGTAACAATGACAAGGCATTACATATTGACATCAGAAACATTATCATTTAAATATCATAGAATTAATGTCATAAATTACAATCAATGTCAGAAAAAACGAATAACAAAATTAAATTTATACTATAGCCATGTCAATAATAATCAATATATAAAATAAAAATACTAGTGTCAATTTTCCTAACTGTCAACACGGTTGAATTTTTTAATGGTTCAAGAGTTCTTGGACCGAGTAAAAAGTTTTCTGTAAGAGCCACTTCTTCAACCTTATTTGAAATTTTTTTACTGTCAGCTCTTTAATATCTTTTGGCAGTGCATTAAAGATTTTTACACACATGGCACCACAATTCTTTAGGTACAGAGCTGTCTTTGGTGGTTTTTGAAAAACTAATCTGTTTTTATTTCTTGTGCCTCGTGGGAATGCTTCGTAAGCTTTTTTGAAGCAATGTGGGTTCAACTTCACAAATGTAGCGAGCTCAAATATATACATACAAGGAAGTGTTAGGATTTCTAATTTTTTGAATAGTGGCCTACATGATTCATATGGTCTTTTACCGCACATCGCACGCATGCATTTTTTTTGGGCAATAAATGCTCTTTGTATATTAGTCGAGTTGCCCCATACTATAAGTCCGTATTTTAAAATTGAGTATACGTAGCCGTAATAAGCTGTGCGTAATATTTCTACAGACGACGTTTGCCTTAATTTACTGAGCACATATCTGAATTTATTTACTTTATTACATACCTTTTCGATCTGTGGTTTCCAATTACAATATTTGTCTAGGGTTATGCCAAAGAAGGTAGTTTCATCTACCTCTTTAATTGGTTGACCATTATAGCTAAGTAGTAGTTTCGATTTGATTTTACTGTTATAGTTGCGAAATTGTATAAAATTTGTTTTAGATATATTTACCGCTAAATTATTGTCAGTCAGCCATTTTATAATTAATTGTATTTTATTATTTATGTCATTTTGGGATTCAATATTATTGTTTGGGTATGTCAAAATTAGAGAAATGTCATCAGCATAAAGAATACATTTGTCAGAAATTATGTCCGGTAGATCGTTTATGTACAATAAAAATAGAATCGGGCCAAGTAAACTACCCTGAGGCACTCCAGATTCATTCAAATGTTTGGCTGATTTGTATTCGGTAACAACACAGTTTTTGTTAAGATTTGTTATTTGAACAGATTGTGTTCTACCCTTCAGATAGCTTCTAAACCAATCCAAAGCAGGCCCACGGATTCCATAGTTTTCAAGTTTATTTAAAAGTAGGTCATGGGATACGAAATCAAATGCCTTAGTCATATCAAAGAATATCACAATTGGTCGCTGAGAAGTATCTAGGTGGGTAATAACAGAATTTACAAGGTCAAAACATGCATGAGTAGTTGATTTATTTTTTTGAAACCCATATTGTTCTTTTTTTAATATGTCAAATTTTTCTATAAATTCTAACAACCGTTTCTGCATAGCCTTTTCAAATATTTTAGAAAAAATTGATATTAGCGTTATGGGTCTATAATTTTGTAGACATTTTTTGTCACCCTTTTTGTGAATAGGTTTTATAATTGAACATTTTAGGGCCGTCGGAAAACAAACATTTTCAAGTGAGCAATTAATGAGAAATGTTAGTACAGGTGCTATTTCGTCAACGACAACCTTTATTATTTTGGTCGAAATTTCATCATACCCTACAGCATTGGTGTTGTTTAAAGATTTAATTAAGTTTTTGACTTCGTTTATAGTAAAAGGTTTCAAAAATAAGCTATTGCTTATTTTATTTTTGTTGGTGTTTTTTTTCTGATTTCTATCTGATTTCGTAAGGTCTATTAGATAGACGTTAAAGGCATTAGCAATTTCTATCGGGTCAGTTACAATTTTGTTGTCAACTATTACCTTATCAATAAAACGATTGATTGTACTGTCATTGGTGTGTTGCTTAATAATTTCCCAGCCAGCTTTGCATTTATTTTTTGCTGAATTTAAAAACCTCTTGTTACAATTTTCCTGTGCTAAACTAAAACAACGTCTAAGAATTTTTGAATACTTGGTATATGCATTTTTGTTTTTTGCATTCTTGTCCTTATAATAAATATACTGTAGCGTTCGCTTGGATCTGCAACTTTTTCGCAGTCCCTTGGTCACCCATTTAAGCTTAACTCTTTTATTGTTTATCTTTATTCTTTTTATTGGGAAACATAATTTGTAGAACAAACAAAATGTTTCGTGAAACTGTTCGCTTATTCAGCCCGCTTATTTTTGCACTTCTTTTTCTTAGCCCCGCTTTCAAAGCACAGAGCACTGGCATTTATTGACACGTATCTTACATCTTCAATAATTAATCGGTTATTGCTAAATATTGACAACATTAACTAAATAATTAGACTCGCGATAAAAGCCCAGTGATATTTGACATTTCGTAGACCTCACTCTACACTAGCGCCCCTAGAGGCGAATTTAAACGCGGTAGCCCTCATTATCTTTAAAATGATATAAGTACCGCAACCCTATGTAACACTATAAAAATATTTTTTCTTCATATTCGCTTCTATGAGAGCCCCCCTGAAATAAATATTTTTATTACTGTTTAAGCCATATTCGGCTGGAGGCCATCGGTTTATATCTATAATATTTAAATTTGAAGTAATTACGTTCAGTAATTCAGATGTTATAAGGCTCTGACAGACGGACGGACAAGTGCAAATTCACTCAAGTAGACTCAGAGACCTTCGCTTCGCTAGGTCAAATATAACTGCCATGCCCCTAACAGGTTAGCCCGCTGCCATCTTAGACTGCATCATCACTTACCATCAGGTGAGATCGCACTCAAAGGCGAACTTGTAGTGGATAAAAAAAAATGGCCAAACCATTCTCAATCTGAGAGCAGATTCGTGCTCATCAGTGGGCCGCTATGGGTTGTAGCTTAAAATGATGAATGAAAATGATACAGGTCACTCCACACAACTTACTGAGGTATTCTTGACAAAAAAATTTGTTTGCCAGTGTAGTTATGAACAAGAAAAAAATACTAAATTATATTATTTAAGTACATCTTTTACCATAGGTACAGCAAGTTATAATTTAATATTAAAACAATAGCAACATTCAGAAATTTGTGTAAAAAAATAAATTTCTTCTTATCCTACCATTCATTATAATAATCATATTATCACATATCGTTTCTTTGCGCCAGCCATTCCAAAAACCCTTTGGAGCATCTCACAGTTTGTTGGTAGCATTTCTCGAAGCCTCTGTCGTGGTTGTCCTGAAAATAAAACCAACCACATTTTATAGACTCCTAGGTTTCAAGTGTCTCGCGGATGAGTATATAAGATTTCAAAATAAAACTTTTGGACTAGCTGCTAGTTCCATATTATGAAATGACCACTAAACAGATCTGCTGCTATGAGCGCCATAGATTCGAGTACTACGAGTACATAGTACGAGTTATTTACTTCATGTTATTCAATAAAAACCTCTTGCATCTCTTCTACTGAGAATAAAGGCACAAACAAATATTTTTTACTTGATGGTATGTAGGGGGAAGCCTTTAAATCCTAACTAATAACATTAGAAATGCAAATGTCTGTCTGTCAGCTTTCAAGGTTCAATCGCTGTAGCAATCTAGGTGAGGTATAGCTAGCATGATTGACAATATTTTTTGATGAAAGATCCACAAGGACGATTTTGTTAGAGCGGGCATCAGCTAAGTAGTTGCTATTAAAATGACTTACAAAATAAGGGTCTCTGATGATTCTCTCCCTCTCTGGATCGAAGTCTCCGAACAGGAATATTTTAGCTTTGCACCCCTCGGGTGCCAGAGTCCGGAGGTCATTCATATTGCTATCATCCATTCCAAATATGAAGTCATAATTGTTGAAGTCATCTTGCGTTATCTGTGTAAAAGAATTAATTATTTAATTTAGTACTTACTAGATTATGCCTCCAGCATGGTACAGATTTTCGTCAAAATCGGTTGGGTGGATGGGCTGTGGAAAAGACAGAAATATAACTTTTCCCATTTTAATCTATACTTCTATATAATATTTTTAATAAATGTATTTAACTAGGAAAAATATCTTCTGTTATGAAGGTTAGTGGATTTTGGTGAACTCCCTGGCGCCATCGTGACCTATGTTGTCCAATATACCTCAGTGAGTGGTGCCAATTACGTTTCCCAACTCCGTCATTACTCATTAGCTTCCTCTACCTATAACTAAAACTCAAACTTAAACATCCTTGCAATTGTGGCAAATATTAATACGTCAAGTGGCAGGGACAAGAAAAAAAATGGCGGCCTCAAAATAGCTACATTGTCTGGTGATCGTTTTCAGCGGAAGTCACACTAGAAAAAAAGTTATGTCCGCGTTAAAAAATATATGTTACTTTCGAGTTGAACGAAGAACCTAAAGTTCTGCAGTTGTTCTTAAGAAATTCATAAAACAAACTAACATGCCTGCCAACATTATGATATCGTACATCATGTCTCTTCATAATGTTTAGGGCTCTGTCAGTTGGTGGATAGCCAACATTCCAGTCTGCTATACCGGCACTGTCAATCTCCCACAGATGACCCTGTGCCATTTTGTTCACAGTCTTCTGGAATACACCTTCTGCTATAGGTGAGCGGCAGCTATTTCCTATTAGAGAAAGTTATATGAAGTACCGAAATCCAGCACTCATTGAATAAAATGTATAGAACAGCTATCACAAACCAAATTTATTTTTGTTTGGAATGATTCATCTAGTACTTAGAGTTTGTTGCTAGTAATAGGTACATACCTATTAGTAAATCTAACCAAAAATAACTGTCCCCCAAGGAAGGGCTAGCAGTCTAGCACATATTGAGTGCCGCAAGTACAGGAGTTGCAGAGGCACTCTAAGTGGCTTGTTGTCTTCTCAACTGAAAGACATCCAATGCTGGTTTAGTCTAAATTCTGTGGATTTAGTCTGCTAATACAAGTAAGATACTTACCAAGACACACAAATAGAGCTTTCCGTTTAATCTCAGCCATGATTATGGTCCTTCTTGGAAAATGAGGAGATTCTTCAGTATGAGCAACTACAATATTTTAATATTTTAGTATTTTTACTCATGGTATTTTTTAAAATGAAAGTAGGTAAGTACCTATTACTTAAATAAAAACAAATACATAGGTACTTAAATGTGTAAATTCTTTTAATATTATAGAATATGCATAAATACAAATAATAACTTGTGTGACATTATTTTATTTTTCATATTCTTAGCAAAACTACTTATTTTAATTGATACCCTTAATAAGGGGCTGCATAAAAAATAACGTGTCCGCCATATTTGCGAGTCCACCATAATGGATTTTGAATGACGTCACTTAGATAATCATGAAGCCTGCCCTACCGACCGTCCTACATTTTTTTTTTGGAATAACGGCAACTCATAAAACCTTTATTAATCGATAGCTGGCATCAAATACAAGCAAGATTTTATTGAGACAAAATAACATTCTTTTCTGGCGATACATTACGTAATTTTAAGTTGCAAGTGAGCTTGCAACTTAAAATTGATTTCAATAATAATCCACTCAGTATAAACCAACTGATGATCAACACCAGTAAAAGTAAGCTCAGAAACGAAAAATTAACACTTAAATTATAGAACTTAGAACTTATTTGAGGCACAATGCGAAATTCACTTACGAAACACACTATGCAACAATGATTGATTTAAAAACATGAAGTGGATCTCACACATGTATTCAACACAAGTAAAAGTGGGCTATAGATCTCTGGGAATACCAATTACCATGGTACGTTTCATAAACATAATATAAGCATGAATTTTCCTGTTAAAATCCAGTTGAATTTAGTCATTGTTTAAAAACAAAAAATAACTATCTTTGGCAATCTGTCAGTGTTACTGTCATGCGCTGTCATAGTAATTAGTACGACATATGTGTATTATTTTTTATTAACTGGCATTACGGCTCTGGGTTACAGGATGTGTGTAACACACACCACAATCTCTTTAGTTGTCTATGAACAGTGAACTTGGATCATAGAATATAACGACTTGGAACTTAGACTATTTTTTTCTATAGTCTAAGACTTGGAATCACAAACATATGGAAATCATGGCATGACGAAAATAGGCGGGAAACGTAGGCGCGAAAGATATCACCTCTGAAAGGACCTCCGAAAAGTTGGAAGTTGGAACTTTAGATATATAGATCAAAATCTGTTCTTTTGTCTCGCTAAAATTCAGAAACGGCTTAACCGATTTTGATGTTTTGTTGTGCGTGTTTGTGCATCCCGGGATGGTTTATATTCCCAACTGGACCCGGTAGGGGGCGCTGCAATCGGGTTATAGGTTCAAGGCAGGACACCGTCTGCCACTAGTTTTGTATAATATTGTTCTGTAAACATTGTTGTTTTCAATGCATTACCATTAGGCATCCCGAATAAAAAATACAAATCAATATTTAAAACGGCAAGAATGGATGTGACGAAAATGGAATTGAAATTGTATGTGGAAGTGATGGGGCTCAGCTTTAGTATACCGGACGCTGAGTTGGAGGTTCATATTTTTTTTATAGAAAGACCTTGATGTGTTAAGCCTTGCACTAAAATATTTTACTACGGAACTCAATAGTTTTCGAGATATAATTTTTTGAAAATTGCAAATTTTCACCACTTTTGACTATTTCTTACGACATTTGCCATAGATTACAGACTCATTGACGTTTAGTTGGCGTACTAAAGTTTCGTTTTACGTATTAAAATCCGTTCCAAACATGAAAAGTATCATAAAATGTCAATAATCGTATTCAAACCATAGATAATGTCTATACCGATTATTGGAACGGAACGCGTGCGTTGGCGCCAAATTCAAATCTATGAGTTATCGTTTTACGCGTTTTTCAGTTTAAAAGGTTACAAGGTTAAAAAAAAACGTTTTAAGGTTATAGGTTTAATTATTTAACTAGAAAGGTATAAAGGTGTGTTATTATATGTATAATTAGGCATATCATACACAAAACCGAATCTGCACACCCCGACTCCACGCAGTCTTGTCTGCCCTGCCCCTAGAGTGTTTTTTTAAAGCGCGAAGCCAGAAGCTCGCGTAGGAGGTCCTGAATTCAGGGGCGACGAAGCGAGTCTTCTGGCGTAGCCCATTCTAATTAAGAAATTAACCTTTTCCACTACCTAAAACAAAAGGTAAGGTACTTTAAAGTAGGTATAATTAATTAAAACGTACAAAAGTAAAACCTAACCTCAAAATTTTAAAAAATTAATATCTCGCAAACTACTAAAATCCGTAACGTCTTACTTGGAGGGGGGGTATATCCCCTCCCCCCCTCCCCTTCCCCCCCCCCTCGCGTCCGGTATACTAAAGCCCAACCAGTGATGGAAGTAACTACGAGTACGACTAGAAAATGAAGAACCTATAACACATTTGAGCAACGACCTAAATTTATATAGACGGGCCCTGTCACGCAAAGAATGTGGGCCTGTTTTACTAACGCCATCTAGTCTGAAAAGCGGGACAGCGCTATGGCGGGGACAAGGAAAGGGCTATACAGGTTAGGAGCGCGCTCTAAACGTTGGACGCCCAATTTTTTTCTATGAAAGGGCCCATCTAGTAGGCACCTACATATAATATATTATCGATGCATTTGAGTAGTTAGGTATTAGAAAATATAATCTCATCTCAACTCATAAATATAAAATATAATATTATATATTATATAAAATCTATAACTTATCAACACACAGCCTAAACCGCTGGGGTTAGTAACTTGAAATGTTGACAGTAGGTTCCTTTTGTGACGTAGGCGCTCACTGAGGAAGGATTACCACCATAAGGTGAAATAGGGGGTGAAAGTTTGCATGAAAGTCCTTCATTTCTCAAAATATTCTCAAGTTATATCAACTAAACTTGGAATTTAGCTTGCGGTATTTAAAGAAGTATGTGAGTCACCGTTTTCCAAAATTCCACCCCCAAAGGGGTAAAATAGGGGTCGAAAGTTTGTATGACAGTCCGTCATTTGAAACTCAGCATTTAGGCTTTCAGTTAAATATGAAGAAGTACGTAGGTAATATAAAATTCGACCCCCAAAGGGGAGAAATAGGGGATGAATGTTTGTATGAAAGTCCTTCATTTTCAAGTTATATCAACGAAACTTGGTATTTTGGCTTTCGGTAAAAAATAAATAAGTAGGTACGTGTGTCACAGTTTTTCAAAATTCCATCCCCAAAGGAGTAAAATAGAGGTTGAAAGTTTGTATGAAAGTCATGCGAGCTGCGAGTTGAAAATGAATAAATACGTGTTTCACAGTTTTTGAAAATTCGACCCACAAAGGGGTAAAATAGAGAGTTTGTCCTTCAATCACGCCGCAACAGAGCAATGGGTATTTTAGTTGAGTACCTGGAGAGTGGCGTAGGCTACTTTTTATCCCGGAAAATTAAGGAGTGCCTGTGGGAAAACAAACTTATACCACGCGAACAAAGTCGCGAGCATCCGCTAGTATTACCTATTTAGACCACCAGCTCTGCAATTCAAAAGAATGATCTAAAACCAGTCTAAAAGCATTCGTCTGTGGTGTCCACTTTATTTGCGTAGGATACACTCCCAGTGTCTCGCGATGCAGTATATGCAGGGAGGGCTACCACACTTTTTGATTTTTCTGGATTTTACCCCTTATGTGCTCATTTAGGAATTAAAAAGATTTACGTTTTTTAAATCGTTCAGCAATGAGTGAATTTGCTACACCTTTTAAATATTATTGTATTCTGAGATCTGACTACCTACTTAAATGGTTTTTCACGTCTATAAATGATATTATACTTAAAAATAGTCATACGTATACCTAAATAAATAAATCGTCATAGCGATAGGCGCCCTATTAGGTGGGTATCGTAACCCCTGTCCCCTATAGAGGTCCGCTACAACACAGTAGGGTTACAAGGGTAGCGGCCAGCTTATGGCCGGTTGATTTGAACCATTGGCTATCGTAACTTACCTGCGTTCGTTAAAATTTAACACACGTAAGAAATTTAACGTCTGTTAATTTACTATTGCTTCATGGTAAAAATGGTGCATCAATTTCTTCTTTGAATGACGTTCGTTAGCGCCGTATTTAGAGGCTATGTGTCCGTCAAAACGTGTTGGCACATTCCAGCCTTAGACTGCATCATCACTAATATCCAAGTGAGATCGCAATCAAGAGCTAACTTGTAGTAGAATTGAAAAAAAATAATGTATGGATTAATTACGCATGGTCACCCTACTCTTAACCCCCCCTGAGAAGCATTTAACTATTTTTGTACCCCGCGTGCGGCAACGATGCACGATGTGTCGAAGTGTCCATAAATGGCGACAATGCATTTAGACATAGATCTCTTTGTCTCGCTGTTGCTAACCTGCAGTCACAGATAAGTTAACGTCTTGCTAGACATGCACTTAGCTAAGTTTGCACTGCGCCTACGCGTGGACTTTCATGCTAAATATATAGCTACCTTGATTACCATGGTAAGGGACCATTAAAATTTTTACGGCGTTGTTTGTGTGAGCATGCAATTTTCTGCGAATATTGGTTTGTGAGAAATGTGAAGAAAAGAAAGGTATCTTCACTTTCGTATTTTTGGTTCAAGTCTTGCCACGGATTTCTCTTTTACCATTTTATTTCTACAAAGATACAACGAAAACCGATTCGTTATTAACTTACACTTATTACGTTTCTATATTATCAAATTCAATGCATTATTGCCTCAATGAGGTCCTGCCATCCTATTGCAAGATATATCGACAAAATATTATCATAGAAACCTGTTATAAATATAAAAATTAAATGACACCAGTCATTAATACATTCTTAGCCCAAATCCAAACCATCAATAGAATCGTGAAGGTACCTTTCCTGATAGCATAATCACATGTTTTGAAGGGAAAAATGATATTTAGTTACTGGGTCGGGTCCCGGTCAGCTAGTCAAATATTGTAAGTAGGTACTAGGTATTGCAGGGTAGTGGGTACCTACCTAATGAATAATGATGTGAGTTAAAACAATTATTGTCAAATTAGGCTTATTTGGAAACCTCTATCTAACCCTGAAAATTGAATGGCAAGGTCAGATACAAATACACAGCCGTCAATTAGATGATTATATAAAATATATTACCTTTGTGTTTCTATATCGATCACGTACCTATGTATGATACAGTCAAATATGTACCTAGTTATTGTTGTCCTATTAAACATACCTACCTCCTCCTTTTTCATAATATTATATCTAAGGGTGTTTTATTATCTTTAAAAACCGATTAATTTTGATATTAATTTGGAAGATTTTCAGTACAAAAACTATAAAAACATCAAAATTCCATTAATAAATAATATGATTTGGCTATAAAAATCGGCCCTTCTATCTATAGGTTACTAGCTGATGCCCGCGACTCCGTCCGCGTGGAGGTATGAAAAATAGATGTTAGCCGATTCTCAGACCTAGGTACTCAATATGCTCACAAAATTTCATGAGAATCGGTCAAGCCGTTTCGGAGGAGTATATGGGAACGAAAATTGTGACACGAGAATTTTATACATATATAAGATTTACGCCAATTATGAGTAGGTATTATGACGTAGAACGATTGAACGATTTATATCGTACTAGATGATTCCCGCGACTTCGTCCGCGTGGATTAATTTTTTTTGATTCCCGCGGGAACTCTTGAATTTTCCGGGATAAAAAGTAGCCTATGTCCTTCCCCGGGATACAACCTATCCCTGTACCAAATTTCATCAAAATCAGTTGAACAGATGGGCCGAGAAAGCGTAGCAGACAGACAGACAGACAGACTCACTTTCGCATTTATTAGTATGGATCCATCAGCGGACAATGAGCGAAATCGACGCTTGACGACATGCATGTGTCTTTAATTTAGTTATTCTCGTACGAAATCGATGCAGATGTTTATCTGTTCCTTGATGTAGGTAATAGCAAGATGAACAAGAACGCTCGAAATGAATCGTTCATTATATTAAGTTCGCTGGCTCGATATTTAACTTTATAAATATATATTACACTTAATATTTTTGGGTCAAGGGGGACGGACCTTAAAAACCTTTAATTTGAAGTGTTTGATTCGTCCAAGAATTGAAGACATTACTAAGTTTAATGAAATATGTATATCTTTCATTATTTACTTACTTAGTTTTTAATTTCTGACTTAATTTTTTATTATATTTAAAAGCCTGATTTATTTGAATAAATTTTCAACATTTTTTATACTGCAGGAATCTAGGTATAGCGCGCATATTATTATGTCAAATGGATTTTAGAGTAAATCCAAGAAAGCTGAAAAGTGTCCTTTATTTCATTAGGCACACAATGTGACAATATGCAAATCGTTGATGATAATCGCTAAACAGGTAGGGGAGACCGGGGCAAGAAGAAGCTCGGGGCAGGACGGGAAATGTGCTTTTGTGCGTGACTGGTGAACACAACAGAGCCTAACACAGCGCCATTCGCTCGATGTTCATTGTTCAGTTGCGTCACAGGAGTTCGAGCGGCGCGTGCGTGTCACTGCGCGTTTTGGCTGCGCGGCGAGAAAAATCAGTTTTTTGGAGGAATTTTACGAAGTTATCTGTTTTGAATCGATGGGCACCAAGGTAAGTATCAGTTCTATTGTAACATTTAAGCACATACTTGTTGTAGTAGTGTAAAAGTAACGAATTTAGATTGCATTTTCGCATAATAATTTTGTAGGTTAGAACTGTTGTTACTTTTGCAAAATGTGTCTGTTGGGGCAAAAAGGTCGGGGCAAAATGGGATAGTATCCCGTTTTGCCCCATATGAGTAGATAGGAAAAAAAATCCACTACTTAATAATTAGTTTATTTTTAATTTGCAGTTTAAATGGTGCGAAATTATTCGAATTATTCGAATTATCGAAAAAAAATTAGAATAAAAACAAAAGACGCAAAAGAGGAACACGGATACTAGTTCATATGAAGACGATGACCTTTCAATTATTCTGGGTACTTATATTCACGGTCCACTGAAGGATGGTTTATTTATAGCATGTGCCATGGCTGGGCCCATAATTCCTGTGCAGGTGTAGACGATGACTGTGAAGAGGGTATATGTGAAAGTTGCCAGATTAAAATGTGTACTCATTATGCCCCATAGCATTTCCCATTTTGCCCCGATTATGGGGTAAGACGGGATATTTGACAGGTGCCATTTAGTTCCTATTTTATTTGCCAAAAAAATATGTGATTTAGCGCCATAAAAGATTATAATTATGTTAATTTAAAATGTAAGTGTTGCTTTTGTTGTAAGAGATTTTCAATAAACAGTTTGATTATCATATTATGACGTTTTTTCTCTTAAGTATCCCATCTTGCCCCGGTCTCCCCTAAACAATAAACCTGCATGTTTCCTGATTCCTATATCTATCTATATATTATATTCTTTATGCCCGCTATCCCACGCTTACATTCCAGAAATAAATCTACATGGTACCTAGTTACTTAAATTTCCAATTGCAGTCAGACACCACTATTTCCTGGACTAGAAATTCACACTAGCCCCTAGTCCGTTCCTTCGCTCCTTCTTTTCTTTTTTTTTCTTCAGTGTAGGTACACTTTAGAAAATTTACTAAAAGTATATCTACTTCTAAATAAAGCTTAATATTATACTGTCGAAGATTATGTAAATGATAGAAGAGCGCGTATTTGACTCGCTACTACTATGCGTCCCACTTATGACAGTGTCCTTACTAAAAAGAGTGGGTAACCACATAACCTTCTGTTCATTGTCTAGCGCTGCTAGGCGGGGTTGTCGGCCTGCGCTTCAAAATAGCCCTACGCAAGCGCATGCGACTGTAGGGTTGCCATCTATCCAGATTTATTTAAATGTGACTGCTAATACATTACCATTTTTTTTCTATAAACGATATAAAAGGTACGATAGTAGAACAGCGGGTTTGGTTTTAGTACCTAGCCTTAATAGAAGGCGTCAGCTCATCCAGCTCGACAGATCAGCCAATCAAAGCGTCAGCTCAGTAGAATTCTTCGCAGTTCGCACCGTTATTCACTCGTAAGAGTCTTGAGTCGTAGCTAAAACTCATCCTGCTCAGTGAAATAATTAACTATAACCATGTTATACTGAGCAGGGAATTAATTAAAAAGTTATTTGCAATAAGCAACACCTACTTCTTTACCTATTGACGATTCAAAAGTAGAAATAGAAAAGAAATATCGTTTATTACTCAAAAGCATTGGTACAAGTACATAAAAGCATTAATTACAATTACAGATTACTAATGATGATAATAAGTATGTAACTAGGTGTAGGTATATTATACTTGCTTGTACGTTTCATAAACTTTTACCGGTGGACCCTAAACTAGGAGGTGACCTGTATCGTAGGGTCCGAGTAAATGTTTACTATGGTTTACTTTTTTATTATTGCGGTTAAGCACGGAAAATTAGTGGCTGCGGATCTTAAGTTACATAGGAGTAGATATTCAAGATTCAAAGACTCAGAGTTTCAGGGTAATATTAATGATATATATATATGTTATGAATAGATATCATAATAAGGATTATATATAAGAGATCATTACATCACATCTAATAATAATAATTTAATATATTTTATAAATAAAAGTAATAGAAGTGTACAATTTTTTGTTTCAATTGTTTAGTTGATGCGTTTGAGCAACCGTTCTGTCTCTTCATAAGATAGTGTGTTAAGCCAAGATGTCAAGAAAAGTACTTGTATTAGTTTATTCAAATAAATAATCATTCTATTCTATTTCTGTTCGATTCGAAGCTTCGTATTGTAAAAGTTAGACCTTTATAGAGTCTAAGGTCGTAGACGGCTCAATAGCAAAACTAAAATTCTTTCCAGATTGAAGAACCTTTAGGTAGTTACCTTAGTTAAAGTTAAATACTTATCCTTAGTTGTATATCAGCGATGTGCCAACCCTACTTGCATGATCTAATGCAAATAAAATAACTCAACGCTAATCGGTTTTGCAGTCGCTTCGAACGACTAGATTTAAATAAGAAAGTATGTAAGCACCACAAAACTGTAATGAATTAATTGTATTTGGTATGTGAAAAACGAGGATTAGCAAGCTGAAATAGCAGTGAGCAGGCCATAGCTATCGCTGAAACTAAGTATGTTTAGACAGGACGTGCTCTGGAGTGGAAACCGCGTATCGGCACATCAAGCATGAAGCTTGGAACGATCTCTAGCCAACCGCTGCGGTGGACTGAGGGATATGCAGGTACCAGCAACAGCGCAGCGTGAGACAACCCGATCCCATACGACTGGCCAACTGCGATATTTGTGCACAACCGATCCGGTCTATCAATCTTTGAGGGATTCATGTCTCAGTTGCAACACAGAAACTTATCCTTGCTCACCAGAAAGCTAACAAAGCGAGTGGCACAAGTCAGTATTCTTACATCCTTACCTAATTATGGTTAGGTAGGATACTTTAGTCAAATTTTTACAAAAAGTACGAAAACCCTTAGGTACTTTTAGGCGGTGAAAAACGAACTGAAGCCCTGCCTGAATTGCAATTGACCCTCTCTTAAGCATAATATGCGGTAACGGAGAAAACGACATTCTGTAGGAACAGCTAAATCCTATTTTTAATCCTATCTTAACGATGCTCAAAACACATAATAGTATCGGTTGTGACAGCAAGGAGAGGCCGCTGGCATAGCGCCAACTCCATAAGGTCGATAGACGATATCGCACAAGAGACGAGAAGTGTGGAGCGTAGAGTTTAACGGCTCACCTCTTACATAACTGGACAAATTTAGATCACACAGGACTAATCAAAACAGAACCCTGAACCGACTTCAAGCATTTAGCATGCTACTAAAATTCTGATGATAGTTTTGGAATTCAGGCTATAGCATTCTATGGTTTTTCAGCCTATACGGGCAAACTCACACTACTGACAGGACAGGACAAAACGTCAGCTAGAAGAACGAACGAGTACTCTACTGGATTCTATTGCATCCCTTGATGTCGCTCAGGAGGCTAAACATAAAACTCTCTTAAGAAATGGGTCGTTTTAGTCCCTAGTTGCACAATCTTCTTTTTATCAGAGCTTTCTCTGTAAGGCATTAAATTTTTTAAACTTTGATATGCGGAACCTTGTAGTTAGCATGGATGCTATATTGTGCTTATAAATTGCAATTCGTGGAATACCTATTTACCTACTAAGTACTTGACTACTTATTGTTCCTTTGTAGTTTACATCCAAACGTGCAGTTCCCACGGACCGGACGCATATTATATCAAATCGATTCGAGTCCTCGTATTTGTAACGGTATAATACCTATTTAGCTGGAAATAAATGCGCTATTGCTGATTCGCGTATGCTAGCTAATTTTAGTATGGCAGTTATTTTATACATCACGGTACTAGTAAGTAGTAAAACTACACTTCCAATAACATTCGTTCGCTGTCTTTTGAGTTTTGAGTAGGTAGCTGAACTTGCAGGTTATTTTAATTCCACTACAAAATAAACCTTGACTACACCGTCAAGGGCTTATTTTGTAGTGGGACAAAAAATACCGTTACCACCAGGTGAGAACACAGAACACTATCACCTGGTGGTAATGGCAAGAGATCATGAGGTCTAAGATGGCAGCGGGCTAACCTACCATTTTAGACCTCATGATCTCTTCTCTACGTAAACAACATACCTATTCGATGATGGTCTACGTGAACAACATGTGTCACTTATGATAAGTCAAGACTCTACCACCGGTTCGGAAAACCGATTCTACTGAGAAGAGTTCTACTTAAAAGTACCTAATCCTAATTCCTAAAGGTTCATGAACACCTTATCCTAATTAAGATTAACAATACGATGAATGTGGCTCGTTCAAGGCTACAATCATGTGACTGCGATGACGTGTCGCCTCGGCCCTCGTTGATTTGCAGCGGACCTCCGTACTTTTTGCCATTAGTCACTCCATTTCCTGCGTTTTTGCCGTCTGTCTGTCTGCTCACATTGTTCACTTTGAGCACCTTACGGAATTCCATTACACTTACTTGTTTATTATTTGATAAATAGTTATTTGGGAAAGCATTTAGCTTTATTGCGACTTTTTGAAATTTGTAGACTATGAATAACATCTTGAGAAAGTCCTTATCGATCTCAGCAGCAGTTCAAAGCATAATTATTATTGTAAATCTTTATTGCACACAAGTACAAGACTTGTACTTGTGTGCAATAAAGATTTTTACGTACTTGTACTACAAGTACGCAGAAATAAAGGAGATGATAAAACTACGAATAGTACGAATACAGTATGCAAAGGCGGTCTTATCACCTAAGGAGATCTCTTCCATCATCATCTTTTAAAAAGTTCAGTTTTAATCGTTGACATTTGGCACTGTTCTTTAAAAAAGTCTTATTGGCATTATGGCGATCATAAACAGATTTTCATCATCATCATCATCACTACAGCCTATTAACGTCCCACTGCTGGGCACAGGCCCACTCTCATAGGAGAGCGGGAATTAGAGCTTAGACCCACCACGCTGCTCCAATGCGGGTTGGCGGGCTTTAACGACTATTATCATGTTAGTGATAATAACCGGGACCGACGGCTTAACGTGCTCTCCGAGGCACGGGGGTGAAACACCGCCAACTTCCAACTCCGGGCTGGCACTGAGAATTTCTTAATTGAAAAACCCAATACCTAACTTTTATGCCCGACCGGGAATCGAACCCAGGACCTCGTGATCCGCAGTCGACTATGCTAACCACTAGACCAACGAGGCAGTTTTTTTTGCCTTTCCAAAAATACCTACCATAGAACCTATGACAAATTTTCCTTCTTTTAGCGGTTAGGCTAGTAACTAGTGTAAAATCCTTCTAAAAATAGCCTTGAAGAAAGATATTTCTTGTAGATTAGGAATAATCTCTGAGGATTTAACTCAGAATATTCCTCTAAGAGCCGATAAAGGGTCCGCCTACTTGGTAATAAAATCAAAGATTAGATATAGTTAGGTATAAAAACTAGATTCGATACGTCGTCGTCGTTCGTTAGTACTCAAGATTAGTTCTAGACTAGCTCGGCCCACGATGTCGCAAACAGGAAGCGCAGATTGAATTCCTGTATATGGTTGCTGTGTAAATCTCAAACGAAGCGCGAAAATTAAAATTTTAAATTCAGCTAAATTCTTTTCGCTAGCCAGAACTGTAAAGGTTTCACCTGTGACTAATAATTCCACGATTTGTATGACAAAAAATCTTAGAAACTGTTTTTAACCAACTTCTCCTCGAGTTTGGGCCGTATTAAATTCACCTTTACTCAATTTATATAGTAGTATAGGGGCGGGGCTATAGTTTGATGAACTTCTAGTCCCTCGAGTTTGGGCCCATTAATTGGTTTGGAGCAAATTTGTTTAATTGCCTTATAGCATTTCGTATCTAAAACAAATTACGGAGTAGGTACCCTGCAGCGCACGTTGTGGATTGTGACATCCCTCATCCAGATTTCCGCCGCCTAGGCCCCTCAGACACACATACAGTTGTATAAGACTTATCGAGTTACATAGCTATTACATCTATACTAATATTATAAATGCGAAAGTTTGGATGGATGGATGTTTGTTACTCAATCACGCCAGAACGGCTGAACGGATCCGGATGAAATTTGGCACAGAGACAGATTATAGTCTGGAATAACACATACATACATGGCTACTTTTTATCCCGGAAAATTAAAGAGTTCCCACGGGAACCAAAAACCTCAATCCACGCGGACAAAGTCGCGGACATCGCGGGACTGTAACTAAATTTGTTGCCAAAGGTTACGGACCGACTTAGTCTAAATAAGTCTTAATCAATCATCATTGGGAATTTAATTGGAATCATCAGAATCAACTATTTTACCCATTCATCGTTTCATGTCCTATAAGTCTTTCTTCTACTAATGACTTAAATATTACAAATACGAAACTAAGTGTCGGTTGCCTTTTGACGGTTCAACCACTGAACTGGTCTTGACGAAATTTGGAACAAAGCTAGCTTGCAGTCGTGGGACGACCGAAATATCGGTCACGGATGGATTATTTGGTCCCGCACATTTAAAGAGAGTCCAAACCCAATCCAATAAAGCTAAAGTAGCCTAGTTAATAATTATTGTATCAATAGCAAATTTTCCACAAAGCCCCTCTGCCTCTATAAAAATATCTTTACCAATTTATTGATCTAGCCAGGCAAACACGATCTTCTGTTAACAACAGTTATTTGTAATAAGTAGCGATTTTGGGACCATTCCAATTATTGTTTTGGCCATTAAAATCAGCTGTCTGTGTGCCCAGCTAGCTCCCGAGTTCTGGTCTCGAAATTATGCAATATTATTAAATTCTCAAATACCAATGACGATGCCACTTGGCACAACATTAAACGCCGTAGTTTATGCCCAATTCTCAGGTACCGACTATTTGTGTCTTATAAACAAGTTAATTTTATCATCATTCTTTTCAACGAAGATGTTTCCTCTGAAGCGATTACTCTGAAGGGTATGTTTTTGTTTTTTGTTTATTTTTGATGTTTTTTTTTCTTTTTTGTTCTTTACTTTAAAAAATGTTTTTTATCAGATTATATCAGAAATTTTCTGTTTGGTTAAGAATTGTTTTTGTTTTTTGGAAAACTTCCGAAATAAACAACAAATATTAAAAAAAACTATTATTTGTTACAGTGCAAACTCCGAAAGCAAACCAAATGAAGAAGAAGCGAACAAAGATTCCGAGCATGTACAACAACGAAGTGCTCCTGAAGATGATAAGAAAGAAACAGAACAATCGAACAAAGCAGTAGATTCAGAAGAACCTGTAATAGCAAGACATTTAGAAGCACCATTCAAAATTGAGCCAATCGTTGAAACTATTGTAAAGCCAATGCTAGATCCCAAAGATGAAGAGGACTCTGCTGGAGAGTTTATGCAGGAGGAAATTGAAGAAGATTAAATTTTAGGGACGCAAAAACAAAAAATAATGCATGCATAATAATTATAATTAATGTCCTATTAATTAATATCCCTTAATTAATTAATGCCATACATGTTAATTTGTTCTCAAACCTGGACATGACTCACGCTACAAGTCCATTAGCTATTGGAACAAATTTTATAAAAGCTACTCATAAACCTAGTACTTATTTCTAAAGTTAGATAAATTTTAATGAAGTTTCCGTTAGCCAATCTCCGAAATTGGCATAAATCTTTGAATTTATTGTATTTATTTACAGATATTTTTGGTATTTCTACATTTTGCATTTACCGAACTACGTATTATAATAGTTTTATAGAAATAAACTTTATTTGTACATATCTGCATCTTCTATCTCAACGTCAATACACCTCTATTGCATAATTCTTTAAGTCTATTGCAATCGGAACAAACAACTGCATTCAGCCTGAAGAAATTTATCGCTGATATTGTTACTATGCTCCATAAAATTTATTATTTTCTCCGTCTAGAGCTCTCTTTTGAAATTCAGTCATCTAGCTAATAATCTTACGATTCATATTTGTGCGATTCAATTTGGTTAATAAATCTTTCTAATATTGATAAAAGTAATGAATGCAGACGCTCAGTAGTTAATAGATTTTAAATTTCAATAATGGTTTATTAGAGTTGATTTTCGATTGTCAGTTTAAATATCGATTGATTCAACATGCACAGTATGTTTACTATGTTCGCAATTATTAGCACATGTTTGCCTTTAGATACAAGGTCTAAAAGTGATAACTCAGTTACAGGTATTGTGGGATTTGTTAAACGTCATCAATAGGCATGATGACTGATTTTGAAAAATGGTCAGATTATGTTCGGAAGTATCTACTATTTCAAAAAAATATCTTATTTCAGCAGAAATATAAAGTTTAGTAGATAAAATTAGCATTTGAAATTTAAATTTTAAAATTCACGCCAAAACGTTCGGCGGTGTCATGGCGTCGTTGTGACGTCACTATTGTTTTTACCAATGTACTCTGTGCAGTGTTCAGTAAGCAATAGTGTGATTTTCAAAGCTCGAAAACAAACATTTGTGACGTCATTCGCTTCTTAGTGTTTTATGCAATATGGCGGATTGCTGTATTTTTTAGTTTTATTTTATCAAAATAAATAGCAATCTCACTCGATATTGAAAAATAAATACGTTTTTTATAATCCATGAATCCTATTTCATTAGATAAATTCATAATTGCATTGATTCTTGGTTACTGTCATCATGCCTATTCTAATGCTTCGCTAATTTCGAACGGTCAAGTTGAATGTCATGCAATGATGTAGAATTTTAGTACTTACCTGCTTACATAATGTCATGGAAATTTAGATTTTCCTTTATTTAAATGTCCGTAAGATAATTTAATTGCTTCGCTTTGGATATAGGTACGCTTTTAAGAACTTACCCAGGGTAATATTTAGTGTCTCGCTTTCTTTAGACACTTGCAAAGAGGAGTTCTATCACAGAATAGTACAGCTGGATCTATTCTTTTTCCCAAGGTTATATTTTTTGGAAGGAAGGATTATAAAGGTAAGAGAGCTCCAGGTTGCCAAAGAATTAATTAGTGTTCGGACAATATTATAATAAATGTGTTCTGTTTATATTATGCTCTTTCGCGTGATGACCACCAAATTACATACCAAAATGACCCACATGTCTCAAAATGAACATAATAATGATTTATTTTAGCGCTTGACATAAATCATTATTAACATCATCATCAACACATCTTACTGAGCATGGATTCGTTGAGGAACTAGAAGGGTGAACCTACACACACTTGTACTTGCATGTTTAAAAAGAAGCTGATTTATGAAGTAATTTTTCTTTCACCAGGGGCTACCTGCCTGCAGCACCAACGGCGCCTCCGGGAGAGCCAGGTAAGTGAGAGCTGCCAAAACCGAAACACTATATCCTTACTGGCCTATAGGTTATGTAAGTACCTGACTGGTATGCCGTATGAGGTTATTCTCATACTAAGGTGTGCAGCGGATACGAAATCTTGGGGTAGCACCAACGTACTATTACCTACCTATTCTGTGGTAGCACGGCTGAGCCTTTTAATAAACGTGAATGCGCGTGAAGTAAAACATCTTGAGGAATCCAGCATATAAGTTTCAGAAGAAATTCTGAGCATGGTTTGCGTTCTAATTATTTGATGCGAGCGAGTTACCAAGTTCAATTCATATCATATGGGAAAACTGACTTTTTAACCGGCTTCACGACTCTAGATTCTAGTTTTATCACCTTCTCTTTCTATGTGTCGTATTCCTCATTACTGAGGGTCGTGAACCCCTTTCCATTAATCACATAATGGTAGGAGTTTTCTTGGGATAATTTATCTTAATGTAATGATTTTTTTCCACAGAACCACCTAACATAGTACCGTCACAACCACCTCCGCCAAAGCCTTGATCAGGATTTAAATGAATGAACAGGATGAACTAAACACGGACTCTATGGTTCCAAATATAACAGCCTCCTTTTTAAAGGAGAATCTTCAGGAGATAGCAAGAAATATATTTAAATAAGATTTCAAACTTGATTTACCTATTAATAGTTGAATAATATAATATCTTATAATCATTTCTAGTTTTAATAATTTTACCTAAAGAACCTTCCGAAGGTAAATTCTTTAAACACTACAAATTTCTTTATTCTGATAATTAAGTAATTAATCAGTTGATCTGCTTATTTTGAGCAAAGGTTATATTTCGCTGCTTATTTTTAATACGGAGCCAACTGTCAAAATAATAAACCTACTTATTATAGAATTACTGGTAGTATGAAACAACAATACAATACAGGACAAAACAGTTATTTAGGAAGTCAAACATAAGTAGGTATGACTTGCCAAATGAAAAGTCAAATATTTTCCTGAAAACGCGTAGTAACAAATAACAAGATCCTTATATGTGACCTAAAAACAACGAAATACGAGTAAATAATATAAGTTTTTTTTTTTTTATCCACTACAAGTTAGCCCTTGACTGCGATCACACCTGATGGTAAGTGATGATGCAGTCTAAGATGGTAGCGGGCTAACCTGTTAGGGGCATGGCAGTTATATTAAACCCATACCCCTATTCGGTTTCTACACGGCATCGTACCGGAACGCTAAATCGCTTGGCGGCATCGTCTTTGCCGGTAGGGTGGTAACTAGCCACGGCCGAAGCCTCCCACCAGGCCAGACCAAGGAAAATTCAGGAATTATAAATTCCCAAATTGACCCTGCCGGGGATCGAACCCGGGACCTCCGCACGTTAAGGCAACAGCGCTACACACTACGCCACGGAGGTCGTCAAAGTAGGTTTATTCTATCTCGTCTCGTCGTTACATAACAAAATAATATTCAAATGCTCGTAAAATCCAAGTGTCCATCACTTATGTCAGTGTGTTGATGAGGTTGAAGCCGTCAGTCCTGACGCAAACGACCAGCAGTAGCCTTGGTACGAGAGTCACATCTCGACAAAATATTTCGAGGATCGAGAAACACTAAAGCGAGTGAATAAAAACATAGTATTATTATGAATGTGTAATGTATGAAGCTTTACGTTCTTGTTTTAAGGTTGGAGTCCATCCTAATGATTAACTAGTTATACCTACAACCAGGCCCCCTGCGAAAACTTCGTAAAACTAAAATAGCAAACTGAATAAGTAAACGACTATAAAACTAGGAACTTTAGGGTTCTGTGATGTCTTTTTTATATTCGGAAACTATCAACGATGGATAGAGATGTACAAACCCAGTACTAAGTAACCCATTTCTCAGAGGCTCGACAGAAATAAACACCAATCTACTCCAAGCGAGCAAATCTATGATTTACTTTGATTCCCGAAATATCCCATTGTATAACACCTTGTATCGTGCGGGGTTTTGCGTAACAGAATAATGTGCTCAGATTGGAAATGCTCCAAATATCTGAACATTATGTTACGAAAACAATTTAAATTGAATCTCTGTAGGGAAGGAGTATTTCGGGTAGATAAGATTCGAAATGAATTAAATCAATACTTAAGCAACATTACTCAAAATGACAGTTTGATGTCACGGACCTTGATGTTCCTAAAATAAGGATTATACATATATAATTCTAAAATGCGAACGTCAACAATAATGAAAGAATATGGCTTTAAGCCTTGGCAGTAGATATGCCCCCAGACAACGATTTTATCATAGGAGTAATGGCTGCTAGAGCAGAAAGAATGGAAGATCGTGATTCGTGTACAAAGTGAACGTAGTGTGGGGCGCTCTCCAGAAAGATGGACCAAGGATAATATGGAGGGTGGTGGGAAAAGGCGATTTTAAGCAAGGTTGACCGGGCGTAATATGATAGTGCTCTTTGAGAAAAGCCTTTCAACTGTGGACGTCTGCAATCTTAATTAAAATTAGCGATATTGAGGCAAACATATTAGAAAATAACAGATTATAACAGGGCCGGTTTCTGAATTAAGCATTCAAGCAAAAACAGCAAGCTCCAACTCTCAAACCTTACACAATATCAATATAGAAACAAAAATTTGCTTAGTTAGTCCTTAGGTAGTCCTTGAGACAGACTCAACATGAAATTCTCAATTCAGAAAACGGCCGATACAACCTTATGTTTTAAAAGGTACTTAGTCAAGTTTCCCGCGGTTTTTCACAGTTTTCTATTCATTAGACACACTTTAGCTCAAGCAATAGGTTTTATGCTTAAACACTTAGGAAATTAACACTGACGCGGATTTTCCTTTCGGGATAAACATAGTAGGATATAGATATAGGTATTAAGCAGTCATGGATACTGGTGAAGCCGCAAAACATACCTAACTGCTGTAAACTGAATATTTTAGTGTAAGCTCTAAATCCGTTTAGAAAAGGAAGCCCTTTTTAAGTGTAACTTCGCGTCGGTCGTTGGTTTAGTGATATAGTGCGAAAAGAAAGTTAATTAGATTATAATTTGCCCTCATTCTCATTAAGTAAAGTACTTAATGAGGAATTTTACCGCGTCGCCTAAAATGCCTTGCATTTAGGAATCCCTAGAACACCGAAGAGATATCAGTTCACTATTTATGTCTTATCGACCTCTACGGAAGTGTTTTGAGGATTAGGTAATTTGATATTATAATACTGTCTTTTTTATCGCACCTTACGTCCTTGAAACCATCTACACAGCCTGGTTGCCTAGTTTTCTTCCACCTCTCGTTATTCCAGGTACTGCCACATACCTCCAAATTATGGAACCAACATCAAATAGGTTGTGTTTCCTAAAACCAAATAGGGTTACAAGGATATCAAGGTACACAGTCACCATCAAAGGTCCTTGTACTTCGAATCATATCCCTCAGGGTATATCCTAGTATAGCTCTCTCCATAGCCCGCTGAGCTGCTTTGAATATTTATCTACTCCAGCATCGAAAAGTTCCAATTTCGAATTTGACAACTATATCGAATTGAACCCTCTTTCGTGTTTGCTTCTCATAACGATACAGTTCGTTGTATGGGGAGCTGTATCGTTATGAGTCGTAGCTGTATCGATATGGTTATCTTCATCAATAGGATACCTATAGCTTAGCGGCTCTGGGTTCTGGCACTTGATTGATTTGACTTTTTTATTAATTTATAAAGTAAAAAATTATAAAGACGTCCTTGTCGTAGATAAAATCTTGTATGCAACTGTACGTAATTAGTCATTTTAATTCTCCTCATTACGATACAGTTGCATAAATAGCTATTACAAGATGAGGACGCTTGTCAGTATCCACGGGCCTTATTGCGTAAAAATGATTACTACAGGGTAACAGTCGCAATCATCTCTGATTGGTGAACACTCTCCCGCCATTGGCAAAAATTCACTGTCACGGCAAGAATACCTACCATAAATTCAGCCAATCACAACATTATTGAGACTGTAGCAATGACTGATGTAGGTTTTACATAATAGGGCTACACGTTTCAGCACCATACGCCAAAAAATATGGGATAAAAAACACCGGAAAAAGTCCGGACGTCACAAGAAAATCTGTGCCCGACGACAACTGGTCATTTTGTTGCTTTTTTAAAATAAAATACAATTGCACGAGTAACGCTATTGGCACGTGCTCCAATTTTTTATCGATCTCAGTTTCTATTTTTAAATAACTATCCAATTTCTAAACGATAGGTCGCCCATAGCTAATGTGAGAAGAATGTGAACGTTCAGGAATTTATTATTGTTACTTTTATATTGCTTTTGGAAATTAATGAGCTACTTTAGAAATTACTATAAAATGTTATAGTTACTTACTTAACTGTTATAGGTAAAAGTTATGAAAAATATGTTAGGTTAAGAGCTGTACCTGTTTGGTTGAGGTACCTAATTATACAAATATACAAATTTTTTTTTGGGGGTGACCTTGAATAATAAGCTTGAGTGGTCAAATAGATACATTAGCAGGGAAACTCAGCTCAGCGGCTTTTGCTGTCAGGAAAATTAGACAGCTTACCGATATTGAGACGATAGGTATTTCTCAGTGAGATGCTGTAGGTACTAGGTACCTACCTTATTACCAACTAATCCAACTTTCTCCATTTCGAAATAGCTACTTGCAGTTTTAAGCGGAAAATAAAATACATACTACTAACGTACTAATGCTTTTGGTACTTACCTACCTACCTACACGAAACTCACAGCAGAAAAGCTCTGGCTGTACGCATTTTTTATTAGGAGGTATGAAAAATAGATAGTACTTAGCCGATTCTCAGACCTACTGAATATGCATATTAAATTTCATCAAAATCGGTCAAGCCGTTTCGGAGGAGTATAAACAAAACTGTGTCACAAAAAAATTTATATATTAGAATTTTTACCGATTAAGAATAAAACAAAATTTGAAAGCGTACCTCCTACTTACATAATTACTATAACTAACAATTCTACGCCTAATTATTATCTATCAGTTATCAAAATTGGAAACTGCACGATTAGTAATTTTTCAATACATGCAGATTAAAATGTTTTTATTCAAAATCATTTTACATGCGATTTTGAATCTTCGAGTGAATCTATCACAGGTTCAGAAAGAAATTCATTCTACAAGATAATTTTGCTAGAGGAAAAAGCTGTATACTTACTAACTTATTCGTGAAAGGTGCTTGACTTTCTCTGGAAAGTATGAACAAAAATAGACTGACGAAGTAAACAGAAACCCGTGGTCGAAACTCGAAACCAAATCGCGGTAACTATCTATGCCAGTATTACTGATATTGGTTATGTAGATGTACGGTAGACTAACATGCATCAATCAATCAAGATATACGGTATACCATAGCTTATACAAAAGTTGGTAGAATGAGGAAAAGATAGAAAGTCTTCAAGCATCCCACAGCCCACTGTCTTCAAGCATCCGTCACCAAGTCTCGCCTGCCACATGCTCTCGCAGTTTTAGTGCTTTCAAGTGCACTCGGAAACCGAGATTCGTGACTTGCGTTTAAATTTAAAAATATGCCAGACTTGGATAGGTTTTCTAAATTGTAAATTTTGTAATATACTAGAACCTACGTCACATTCAAGGTTGGCCATATTTAAACTAATATTATAATTAATGTGAAAGTTTGGATGGATGGATGGATGTTTGTTACTCAATCACGCCAGAACTACTGAACTGATCTGGATGAAATTTGACACAGAGATAAACTATAGAATAACACATTATTATACCTATTTAATCCCGTAAAATTAAAGAGTTCCCGCCTGGAACAACAAAACCTCAATCCATGCGGACGAAGTCGCGGGCATCAGCTAGTAGATAAATAATTGGTAAGTATATCAACTTTATTCTTAAGATAAAGGAATTTATAAAAACACTTTATCGAATGGGAAATTCACTTTAACATTCAGATATCAAAATAAAATATAAATTAAATTAAAATCTTATGTACACATAATAAAAAATCTGGGAATAAGAACACCTCTGTTATTTTGTTTTGGCTGGCGTATAATGAAATAATCTTCTCAAATAAACTTTTTTTAAGTGCTTTTGAATCTACCACTTTTTCGGAATGTGATTCCTCCCGGGAAGAATCAGCAAGAAACTCGGCGGTTGTTCTTTTTAAAAAACCATGGATTACACTGTTGTTTGAACAATCCTAACTAATGTGAGTTTGTTTGTTTGTTACGCTTTCACGATACATCTTTTCTACCGATTTTAATGAAATTTGTTACAGAAGTTCCCTCGGGAACTCCTCGATTTTCCGACATAGTAAAAAGTCCAATGCCCTTCCCCGAGATGCAAACTATCTCCTATAACATTACCCTTCGTCAAAATCGGGCCCAAATTGTCTAAGCAAATCATTATTGTCATTGACAGTTAAAACGTATTACTCGAACAGTTTCAAAAGTTCATACATGCTTATTACGTGCAACGGTTACAGGAACGATTTCCTTACACAATCGGGGAGCTGAACAGATGGCCCGTGAAAGCAGAAAGACTCACTTTCGCATTTACTATCCTACTTATATTTTTTTATTTTAGTATGGATGTATGTATGTAAGTATGGATACGGAAACCCCGTCCATGTACGGACGCGGCCGAAAAGGAAGCGTGAGTCAGCGGGTCAGTGACCGATGCAGCATGCAGCTTGGCAGCGCGGCGCGCGCTCGACAAATGTCACGTTCACCGCATGGACACGAGCAGGCCCCGACAAATGTCACCTTACTATTAAGCATTTCAATTATGAAGACCTTGGGCAAGGCACTTCGTTTTTAGTTAGCGCTAGTTTTGAACATTGAACACTCCAGTCAAATTTCCTTTCGACGTTTTAAAAGATAGTTTCACTTAAAATTGCCTAAAATAGGTATAGGTAAGAACATAAATAGATTTTAGGTGATTTCTAGAGCAAAACGTTAGTTACTACTTACCCATAAAGTGTAGGAACCAAGACACATCCAAATATGACCAATGGATAGTCAAAAATAAGAGGAAATAAAAAGTAAATAAAATTACCTGTGGTCCCATCAATGGGTCAAACCAATGGCACCACGGGTAAACGCTCTCCATTTACAGTATTTTGTTCCCAAAATGCAATTTCTGCTCATTACCAAAAGATTTATAGTGGGAGTAGAAATTGGTAATTCTCTATCTTGAGTTCCGACAGCGGGAGACTTAAGAATTCGTAAATGTTTTAGTGTTTGATTCGTCCAAGTTTAAAACCCTTATTTATAAAAGAAGGAAAAAACATGTTTTGGCATGTACATACAAAAGCTTAAACTATGTATTTCGTAGATATTATAAGAGCTCAGAGTAAGTATAACCGTAAACTTACTCTGAAGATAAGTGAGTACAGGGAGTAGGTATCTATTGTATTAGAGTAAGTAATTGATGGTTTAGATTTTGAAAAATCTGTGCATGAAATGTGTATCACAAAAAAGGTACGTCACCTTATTGACTTGATTATGTTCGAGAACTTGGGAGAACCCTGATATTATATTCAAAATAAGCAACGGAAAACCGCATTGGGATTCTGAGTACATATTCGAATGTACGTACCTTCCTACTGAGAACGTATTGATGTACCTATTTTGTTTTAAAATTAAGTTAGGCAAGGACTTTATTTTAAACAAAATGATGTCAGCATGGAGAAATCTGAACAGTAACAGTTAGAAGTTAGAACCTTAGGCAAGTAGCTTTGTCCCCCAAAACTAAGCATTTGTAATGGATCCAAAATCGCGCATTTGTAATGCGTGCAACAGAAATAGGTTGAACTGCGTCAGTCAGTTTCGTCAGTCATGAACTCATGAGTCGTTCGTGATCATCAATTCGTCCGTCACAGCTCGCAACTTTAGATAATATATAAGTAAGATCCGAAGATGCAGGCTGGTGTTTCCACTACTATTAGCACAGAATACATAATAGTAGTTACCTTCCAGCTCCTGTTGTCTAATGAACGATATTGACTGCGTTCGATTACAGACTGCGTTCATATTATGCCATCACACCACTGCAGCATATTAACGTCCCACTGCTGGGCACAGGCCTCCACTCTCATAGGAGAGAGGGAATTAGAGCTTAGACCCACCACGCTGCTCCAATGCGGGTTGGCGGGCTTTAACGACTATTATCATGTTAGTGATAATAACCGGGACCGACGGCTTAACGTGCTCTCCGAGGCACGGGGGTGAAACACCGCCAACTTCCAACTCCGGGCTGGCACTGAGAATTTCTTAATTGAAAAACCCAATACCTAACAATTTTATGCCCGACCGGGAATCGAACCCAGGACCTCGTGATCCGCAGTCGACTACGCTAACCGCTAGACCAACGAGGCACCACACGCTCTCTCACTATTCGCGGTCAAGCTTAAATCTTTCATCATTTATAGACACCGGCTCGCGGCCGGTCGCTAATCGCTATGTTCGGTAGAATACTTGATCTACTTATCGTTCTAATCTCGGTTCACCTTATCTGGTCCCTGGAACTACCATAGAAGATAATATGATAATCCTTGAAGGTGCCTACTTTGCAAATTCACCGAAAAGAGTGCATACCTACATAAGTCTTCAATTCCTTAATTTAAATAAAATTAAAACTCCCATTTGCTCGACAGTCTCAACAATCGAAGTACATCGAATGCACTGAGCACGGTTTGCAAATTGGTTTGAACAAGCGCGTAGGTTGGGACGGTGGGTACTGGGTATGTGGTGGATGTGAATGAGACGCGGGCGCGGCCGGATGTGGACTCCGTGTAGCTGCAAATTGGTGCCCTTCCTCCGGCGGCGGGCGCGCGGATGAGACGACCATTCCTTTATTATGATCCGATCCAGTTACAGTTGGTATTCTAGACTCAACAATCTAGATGTTATTATATATAGTCATCTTTTCAACAGTGCACAGTGCAGCCAATGATAATAACAATTTTCTATCCATTTTATACGTTCATGGTTAGAAGCACTATATTTGCTCGTTTTTCACATGAAATTATGTCATCGTCATCTCAACCGATAGATATCCACTGCTTCAAGGTTTCCTGCAAGAATCTTCACAGAACTCGTTTTATAGAGGGTTTTTTAGGTTTCTCACCTTTGATCAATCGATCAAATGAGGAGATCCGTTTTCGGAGAACGAAAATAACCGACATAGTCCAAAGAGTCGCTTAGCTTAAGTGGCTAGGGTATTAAAAGAATGAATTAGAAGTAAAAGCCCCTGGAAGCAAGAGGCACACGTGAGACGACCCTGTGCTGGGGAGCAGGAGATACATAGGACTACTGGCTAGTCGTAAAATAACCCGTTTAGTAGGTACCTAATTTTTGCCTTTGTAGGTTGGTCGGCAGTAAAATTGAATCATTTTTACCGTTAAAAAGTTTGCCCTTGTTAGTTTAATGATCTCACATTTTTCAAAAATCTAGTTTCTAGATTTATCCATGCAATTATCCGTATCAGTTAAAAGATAAGCGGTTGCCGTTCAGCCGGCATTAACGCATTAAACTCTATTTTACGCTTGAGGAATTTGCAACAGTATTGCATCACTGCCATTTGGGACGACTGTTAGGCCGATCAACTTTACCTCTATTTTTACCTTTAAATATGACGCATAATTTCATTGAGTCAGAATAAAATGACGCTTCAATTTGCAAATTAATAACTGGAATCTCACGTAGCCATAAACATGGATACGTAAATAAGGAAAGACTGTTCCAATAGCCTGCCTCATTGGTTTAGCGGTTAGCATGTTCGACTGCGGTCTGCGGCCGACGAGGTCCCGGGTTCGAGTCCTGGGTTGGGCCATAATTAAGTATTTCTGACTAGAAATTCTCAATACTAGCCTTGAGTTAGTCAGTTGGCGATGTTTCACCCCCGTACCTCGGAGAGCACGTTAAGCCGTCGGTCCCGGTTATTATCACTAACTTGATAATAGTCGTTAAAGCCCGCCAACCCGCATTGGAGCAGCGTGGTGGGTCTAAGCTCTAAAACCCTCTGTCCTATGAGAGTGGAGGCCTGTGCCCAGCAGTGGGACGTTAATGAGCTATAGTGGTGGCTCCAATAGGGATGCTTCTTTAACGTCTGTGCACGTCATCTTACCAACCACTGCTGCGACAATGGATCAGCTGGAATTCGCCAATACCGAAACAGTGTTGACCAATCAGAATGTGATCGTTAAACTGTAGCAATCATAAATCATACTTCATACTTAATATTATAAATGTGTGTTTATTTGTTGATTTGTTGGTTTGTCCTTCAATCACGCCGCAACAGAGCAACGGATCGACGTTATTTTTGTATGGGTATAGTTGAGGACCTGGAAAGTGACATAAGCTACTTTTTATCCCGGAAAATTAAGGAGTTCCCGTGGAATTAAAAAAATCTTATCCCACACGGATGAAGTGGCGGGCATCAGCTAGTAGGTACGCACATAAGGCGCCGGATTAGAAATTACAGATGAAACGCATAAAATTGATTTGACGGACGCAAAGATGATTCATTTGACTATGCATTTGAAATCTTCAAAGGTAAAGTAATTTCTGGTTAACAGAAAGATGAACTTAAATGATAAGGAGTTTGACTTCTATAATATGATACTAATATTCTTGCCTTGTCAAGTTGTCTAGTCACAAGTTCATCTAATTTGGTTTTCCCTTTGAATGATTACGGAAGGATCCCCTTTTCCTTCTTACTTGCTATTTGCTACCAGTAAGGCTTTTATAATTTAAAAAAAAAACAGAAGAATTACTTTTAAATCTTAAATCACTAATAGATTGCAACCAAACCCTTGCAGAGCAAGCTTTGATATAATTCATATCAGATTACTTAGTTATCGTAATACGAAATAAGTGGAGTTATCAATGATAACTTATCAGACATGGCGTTTGGAAATGGTACCGCCGACGGATTCGAGAAAATTCCAAAATGGTTTTATCGCTGAGAAAATTTTCCAAGTACTTTTACCGTGTTTACTTTATCCTGGGGTTTGTCTATGGTGCATATGCACTGACCACCTTGTACAGCATCAGGTGAGTGGAAGATAACTAGATTATTTTTTCGTTATCGAATTTCTTGAAGTTTGACGTTTTACCTGTTTTATCTTTAAACTTAATATTATCAGTTTTTATGTTGCTATCTCGAACTGTTTGTTTGAGTCACACCCTTGACAAATTGTTTGGACCGTATCGAAATATTTGTCGGTATGAGCCGATTCAAAATAAAATAGATTTCATGTTTTAGCTCTGCTATTCGCTCCATTATCCTATGCGAATCGTTGTCCCTCGACACTGCATCTATAATCCTATGTAGGTCCCGGCCCCCGCGGCAGTCTTCTTCCATTAATCGCAGCCATTCATCTGCCTTTTACAGATTGAGCCTTTATTCATTCTCTTTGCTTTTTGGCCAGCGATTTGATCATTTCTGCTGACACTTCAACCTATTATTTTACGGCCCTGGGTATTCGTTATAGAAAGCCTGCTGCCCACCTTACATGTTTACTATCAGTACGTCAGTACCTTAATATGGTCTCCTGATTTAGTACTTAAAACGTAAGATTAATGACTCGTATTATGCTAACGGTCATCCCTCCCAGAGCCATCAGATTCTCGCACTTGCATAATAAACATGTCCTACATGAAAATACAGATAGGTACAATTATATTTTCGTATATACTTGATGCCTATATTATATTTTTTATATCAATATCTACCTTCTAAGTTTTTTGCTTGTGCGGCCATTGACTTACCAATACTTGTGCGTAACTAGGTAGTATCAAGTTTTCATTACCGTTAGTTCTTTGAACAGATTCAAAACATTAAACAGCGGAATGGAGCTTAGTTATAATATATATATATATATATATACACATATAATATACCATACCATATATTATATATACTATATATACAATATATTATATATACTATATATATAATATATTATATATACAACCACCGAGTTGCTTGCTGGTTCTTCTCGGTAGGAACGGCATACCAAACCTGTGGTATATTAATTTGACTATTCATAAGAACTTGTACAAAATCTATTTGAATAAAAATCATTTGAATTTGAATAATAGCTGCAACAACGAAAACCCCCCAGGATAATGAGAAAATTATGCTACCGCAGCAGACACTGCTATTTCAAATGATATTTAAAAATACCATCATTCTCAAACCCAATTACTTTCAAAGCGCCTTAATGATATATTTGCCTATTCATTTAATGATCACCTGGCACGTTAAAACAAAGTCTCAGTGCCAATGCCAAAATATTTATTTTAATTAATTAGCTATCCTATCGTTAATAGCGATACAAATAGAATGGCCCAGCAGACTTTGTTTACAAGCCGAAAAGGGTGGCATATTATCGAAAAATTTAATCAAACTAATAATACTCACTATGACCAGCTCAATATGATTTTAAAGCATTTACAAATATAGTTCAAATTTAGTCGTTTTCATCTAGTTGGGATTCTGAAGGTTCTGAGGGGTCCGTTGCGAGGTTGCCATTCCAACAACTTGGGAGTTAGGACCTCAATATCTTAGGCCCGTTTTTCGAACTGTGACCCTGCCTATTAGTTCGCAGTTCTCAGTCTGCTTCAGTTCGCAATCCAACAATATTCTAGTACTTCTTCAGATATGATCTCCTTATTTCTGGTTTAATCACGCACCTAGAGAAACTCTGAGATTTCAGAAGACATCTGTAAATACGTATTTTTGCTTAGATCGTGATCGCAGATAATAGTTGAAAACAAAATAAACCAACGTAGGTAATGAGACTTCGAATCCAAATAAATTAATGAAGATAAACTGCGGAAAATGTTTATTTATACATCTTAGAAAATCTGGATGTTAATTTATTTCAATTGAGCTAATGAAAATCAATCGGATTACACCTTCTGTTCTGGATGAGCTTTAGTTGAATTGCTATGAAGACAAAATAAAGAAGGCTAAATAGGTAAGCTCGTCGTTCAAGGTTTTTTTTTTTATCCACTACAAGTTAGCCCTTGACTTGCGATCTCACCTGATGGTAAGTGACGATGCAGTCTAAGATGGTAGCGGGCTAACCTGTTAGGGGCATGGCAGTTATATTAAACCCATACCCCTATTCGGTTTCTACACGGCATCGTACCGGAACGCTAAATCGCTTGGCGGTACGACGATTAAAAGCCCACCTAATTCACTATTTACCTTTGTATGGACGTTACACAATTAGATAGGTATGTAAAAGATAGTAATTGCTAAATAAATCCGTTTTTTTTGGTCAACCTTGCACTAAATTTCCGATCCAATTTTAATTTTTTTTAGGTTAAATTTTTTTTTTCAAGATTCTCTAACATGTTTTCTTGTTCACTTTCACCTCGTTCAATGCTGGCTTTCCTCAGACTTAGTATCCGTTTTTTTTTTACGAATACAGAATTTTCATCGTCAAACAAATAAAACAATTGTTCATTTTAATACACTTTGGTAATTATTTTTTTTTGACAGAATAACAAAATTTGAAAGCCACACACAAAAAAACTGCTAACTTTATGGTTAGGTTGCGCAGATCACACTGTTGGGCTGACGCGTCACCCGCCGAGCTCCGGCATTTCTACATTAAACGTTTTATAACACAAAAAGTATAGACTTTAGAAAAAAAAGTTTAAAACAAAAGTTGTAGAGAATAAAGTGATCTTTAAAAATGAATGGATGCATTTTATTGATTAATCCAATATTTTAAGAGTTATTGGCCAAAAACGAAAAACCGGTTCATTAAATGGGCCATAAATCGTAAACGGTAAGTTTTACAAAAAAGTGTACGGCAAATAAAAGATGCGAAATTTTATTCTCTACAAAAAAGGTCTGAATAACTTTTGCCCTAAAGTGGATAGTTTCCGAGATATCGGCCAAAAACTTTTCCTCAAGATTGCGATCGAAGCTCCACCTGGATCTGTCAGCATTTTGTGTTTTTATGGTCAGTAAGTGACCCTTAACCTAAAAAAAAATTAAAATTGGATCGGAAATTTAGTGCAAGGTTAAATGCTTTATTTACTGGAGTAAGAGCTCGAGCTCAAACTGAAGATCAACTTCACTCTGACAACGTAAGCAAAAGAAAATATAAAAAAAACCGGCCAAGTGCGAGTCGGACTCGCGCACCGAGGGTTCCGTACTCAAGAAGTAGGTATAATTACCTTTGTTAATGAACCGCAAAACTAACTTTGTTTACTGTTAATATCAAAAAATTACGTTTGTTGTATGGGAGCCCCCCTTTAATATTTACTTTATTGATATTTAATTATTTATTTTGAAAGGTAATATACAAGTTAATATTCTGTGAAAATTTGAACCGTCTACCTGTTACCGTTTTTAATATTGAGCAAAAAAATACGAAAAAAACACGTTTATTGTATGGGGACCCCCCTTAATAGATATATATATTTTTTTAATTTTAGTATTTGTTGTTATAGCGGCAACGGAAACACATCATTTGTGAAAATTTCAGCTTTCTAGCTATCACGGTCTATGAGATACAGCCTGGAGACAGACAGACAGACAGACAGACAGACAGACAGACAGCGGAGTCTTAGTAATAGGGTCCCGTTTTTACCCTTTGGGTACGGAACCCTAAAAAGGATAGTCGGCCGGTTTCTGAATTGAGAATTTCGTGTTGAGTCTGTCTCAAAGACTACTTAAGGACTAATTAAGCAAATTTTTGTTTCTGAATTGAAAGACTACTCTTTGAGACAGACTCAACATGAAATTCTCAATTCAGAAACCGGCCGAGTGTCTCTGCGGGAGAAATTCTTTAGTTTATTTTTGTATTGATTTGTGTGTGTGATATGAAGTTTCTTACTAATAACACGAACAGCTGCATCCTGAAAATGGAAATAGGTCCGTCTTCTGAATGAAAATTAGGATATAGCTTTTTCTGTCGCAGCTCGCATTTTATCTAAATCTATTATACCTCTATGATCTTTAAAGTACCTAATTCTAAACTAATATTATAAAAAGAAGAAATATTTGATTATTTGTACCTAATGGATAAACCATTGATGCAGAATTTTAGTAGGTACCGGATTTAAACTCAAGAACTAATAAAACGATTCCGAAAATTCTTTCACGTATAGAAAACTAGATTATCAGAGAGTAGGAAACATGGGCTACCTATATTTTTTTTCAAAAAAATAAGAAATCCTTACTTCACTCACACTTCACACTTACTTTGACGACCTCCGTGGCGCAGTGTGTAACGCTGTTGCCTTAGCGTGCGGATCCCGGTTTCGATCCCCGGCAGGGTCAATTTAGGAATTTATAATTTCTGAATTTTCCCTGGTCTGGCCTGGTGGGAGGCTTCGGCCGTGGCTAGTTACCACCCTATACCGGCAAAGACGTGCCGCCAAGCGATTTAGTGTTCCGGTACGATGCCGTGTAGAAACCAAATAGGGGTACGGGTTTAATATAACTTCCATGCCCCTAACAGGTTAGCCCGGCCCGCTACCATCTTAGACTGCATCATCACTTACCATCAGGTGAGATCGCAGTCAAGGGCTAACTTGAAGTGGATTAAAAAAAAAACTTCATTAAGTTAACCGACAGACACTTTCGTAAATTAGTCCTGGTCATAGACACAATTATACATTTTCATTTTTTAGGCCATTGGAATAGTATAATAGATCGGAAAATTACAATTTATAGACAAGATATATGGCTTCGATAAGGCCTTCGGTCGGTAGCAACATTTATTTACATAGAAAAAGTACAAAGTATCTGCAATACACGTATCAATCATCAATCTGGCAGCGAATCAGATAGGTGCGGTATTCGCGTACCTAGCTACCTAGTACCTACCTACCTATAGGTACCTATATACCTAGTCGCAACATTGAAATCTCAATGTATCGAGCCAAAACATTTGTGTATCCATGTCTGTCTAGAATTAGATGCCTAAAACTCCGACATATTTATTGAAAGTGAAAGAAGAGACAGATTATTTCAATCGAATAATTACCGTTGCCTTTTTTGGTTTACGATTATTTAGGTAGGTACTAAAAAAAGGTATAAAGGTATACCTACTAAAAAGCAGATTATCACAAATTATCTACTTGTATACCATCAATGATAGTTGATACCAACGCTAAAAAGTATTAAACGAAAGGTATCAGTGTCAAAATATGCGGCAGAAAGCCGTATCTTTGGTTTGCGTTGACTTAGAAGCTTGATTTTTTTACAGCTCCAAGGGCCTGTAGCCCTAAGAATTTCACATTAATTTCAACTTGTAACCTCCACGCGTTCCCGAGAAAAAGGGTGTGGACAGACAGACAGACGGACAGACGGACAACGAAGTGATCCTATAAGATTTCCTTTTTCGGTACGTTTCCTCTTGAAGTACGGAATCCTAAAAACACTACCTATGGGATTTATGATATGGAAAACACAAAACAGATGCTGGCGTATTTTATTGTTCCGTAAATAATTTTCCACTAAATAAATCACTACTTAACCTTATTTCGTAAAAGCTGGTAGGTATCAATAATATTTACTCAGTCTCAATTATGATTGGCTGAATTTTTGGTATTCTCGCTGCGACAATAAATTTTGGCCAAAGGCGAAAGAGTTACCCAATCAGAAGTGATTGCGATCGTTACACTGTAGCAATCATAAACACGTAATAAGGTCCCAGATTTCATTATCCACTGACGAGTCCATGACGTCGGCTAACCTCGATGTTGGCACTGCCATTGCTCACTGGCCGATGCTCTGAAGCGCGTCTGTGCCAAACCCATCCAATTCAAGGTCATACATGATGATTACCGGAAGCTACCGACATTGCTCGACGCGTTACGAAGCTGAAGTGGCAATGGGCGGGGCACATAGTTCGAAGAACCGACAGACGTTGGGGTCCCTGAGGAAATGCTGGAATAGCGACCTCGCACTGGAAGCGCATGCGTTTGCAGACCCCCTACTCGGTGGACGGACGACATCAGACGAGTCGCAGGGACCAGGGAGTCACTGGATCCAGGCGGCGCAAGACCCCGGCGTGTGGAAATCCCTGCAAGAGGCCTATGCCCAGTTGTGGACGTTTGTCGGTTGATGATGATGACACAAACAAATGGCTATCTGTAGCCATAGGTCATAGATATTTCACAAGGCACCTAATTATTTCACTTTGCTCATTTTAAGATGATTCAACTTTCTTCAGTATACCTACTTAGAGAAATATTTCTCTGCTCAATGGAGATAGGATACAAATTTCAAATCTGAAATTTCTAGGTCTAGCGGTGCAGTAAGCTATAGATAGGAGGTACGTTGCTAGGTCAGTGAGTTTTTTTTTTTTTTATGTAAGTATTTTTAATTTGATTAGTTTATGAAAGTCAAGGCCATAATAATGGATTGCATGTCCACTCATTCCATTTACCTACTCGTAATATTTGGAGATAGGAACAGTGTCTGAATCATGAGAAATTAGTTGGAATAGTCCCGCTATTGGATAATTAAAATGTCGTATCTAGATATTATAGTCAATCAAAGTTTGAGAACAAAATTAATTACCTACGCCGAATTGACTAACATCCTCTAATAAAATTAGATTAAATCATCCTCTAATAATCCTCTGCCTCATGCTGAGGCACTGGATACATACGCATATGTATGTACCTAGTGCCCCAGCATGCAACAGCAGATATTTAAATTAGTTATTTTGTTTTAAGTATGTTTTATTTTTGTGTATACTAACATAGTTTTTAAGTTTTTTAAATTAATACTAACATAATAATATGGACTTTATACTGTCTGAAATAAACAATTTTTTTTTATTTATTTTTTTTATTCGGTAAACAATGCAATAAATTTTGAGATCATTCTAAAAAACATCAAAGCTAAGTATGGGACAGATATATGTAGAAGCAAGTTCTCATACGAATATTAAAAACCAAATTTTTCGGACCAAAGTAACAATAATGAATGTAGGACCTCTACCACGAAACCCTAACAAAACAAAAAGATCGATGAACTAGCGTGCCTCGTAAATTCAATTTTTTTGCCAACTCCTTTAAGTAAGCCTTGAAATTCGGAAGTAGTAGTCGGGCACGCAGACAAAAGTTGCCCTAAATTCGTTGCATGCATCACGCACAACGAATTAAGGGCAACATACTTTAATGTAAAATTGTCATTATTTCAGTGAGTACCTTGTAGTTGAATCACAGAATCATACTATTCATACTAATATCATAATATATTATAAATGCGAAAGTGTTTGTTTGTTGGTTTGTCCTTCAATCATACCGCAACGAAGCAACGGATCGACGTGATTTTTGGCAAGGGTATAGCTGAGGACCTGGAGAGTGACATAGGCTATTTGGTACAGGGATAGGTTGTATCCCGGGGAAGGACATAGGCTACTTTTTATCGCGGAAAATTAAGAGGTTCCCGCGGAAATCAAAAAACTTAAACCACGCGGACGAAGTCGCGGGCATCGGCTTGTAGCTATAGGTTGAACTGCTAGCGAGTAATGAGCAAGAACCGTGACGTCTCTTGGGTTGTCAGACCCAGTGAACTGCAAATTGTTTAACCGCTCATGGACCAATGATCGAGGCTTTGCGACAATTTTCGATAAACGCGATATGCGATAGCTGGGAGGATAAAAAAGTCTTCATTTACCATGCATCCATTCTAATATTATAAATGCGATAGCGTCTGTCTGTCTGTCTGTCGACTGCCTCGTTGGTCTAACACGTTTGACTGCGGCTGACGAGGTTCCGGGTTCGAGTCCCGGGTCGGGCCATAATAAGTATTGGGTTTTTCTGACTAGAAATTCTCAGTACTAGCCCGGAGTTAGGAAGTTGGCGGTGTTACACCCCCGTGCCTCGGAGAGCACGTTAAGCCGTCGGTCCCGGTTATTATCAGTATCATGATAATAGTCGTTAAAGCCCGCCAATCCCGCATTGGAGCAGCGTGGTGGGTCTAAGCTCTAATTCCCTCTCTCCTGTGAGAGTGGAGGCCTGTGCCCAGCAGTGGGACGTTAATGGGCTGTAGTGGTGGTGGTGTGGTCTGTCTGTCTGCTGCGCTTTAGCGGCCCATCTTTTCAACCGATTTTGTTGAAATTTGATATATAGATAGGTTGCATGATTGCATCCCGGGGAAAGACGTAGCCTAAAGGGTAGAAAAATTAAGGAGTTCCCGCCGGTATAAAAACCTCGTGTCAGTAGTGAGCCAGCGCGGCGACGGCTTCTAACGGTGGTGGTGGATACTAACAAGAATCATACGTTCTCGACGCCATTGGCCACCAAGCAATTTCCGCTTTGATTACCAACAAAAGCTGCAGGTATAGGTAGTTAGGCCTTGAGTTTCGGCACTGACATTGGCCGTACCAGCAGCGGGCAACGAATAGCGGGGAAACGGGGCAAGGTCGCTCGAGCATCCGCTTGGGAATTGATCGGTCGCATGCTACCCCCGCGCGTTGCATAACCCGACTTACGTAACCAACTACACGAAAGGCTGTACGTAGGTATAGTAGATCTAGGTACCTATAGCCTGACTTTAAAAGGGGATTTTCAGTGTAAAATTTTGTTTGAAAAGCCGTTTTCCTCAACATGTTACGAGTAATTAACACGAAAGCACTGTAGAAAAACAGTTTGTATTCTGTTCTGCTAAGCTTTCAAGGTTCATCTTTATTTGTTAAGGGGCTTTTATACCTTATACTAAATAGATGATGCCCGCAACTCGTATAGGCGTGGATTAAGTTATTTCGATTCCCGCGGGAACTCCCAAATTTTCCCGGATAAAATTTTGCCGATGTCCTTCCGCGGGATGTAAGTTGTAAGTGTAACCTACCTCGAAACCACATTAAAATTGGTTGAAAAGATTGGCCGTTGCAGACGTAGCAGAAGCGTAGCAGACAGATAGATAGATAGACAGACAGCCTCACTTTCGCATTATTAGTATGGGTTCCACCGATTTTGATGAAATTTGGAACAGGGGTAGGTTGTATCCCGGGGAAGGGCATAGGCTACTTTTTGTCCCGGAAAATTCAAGAGTTCCCGCGGGAATTAAAAACCTTAATCTACGCGGACGAAGTCGCGGACATCGTCTACAATCGTCTACGTCGCGTATATAGGTAGATTAATACGGATTTACAACTAGCAAAGATTGAAAATAGGTATTACGGTCTATTCACTCCATCCAGCAACGAGCTAAGTATTCTATGAGCCCTGGAATTCCTGGAAATATTTATAATTTTTATAATACTTAATACACGAGTTTGTTTTTAGGGTTCCGTAGCCAAATTTGGCAAAAACGGAACCCTTATAGATTCGTCATGTCTGTCTGTCTGTCTGTCTGTCTGTCCGTCCGTATGTCACAGCCACTTTTTACCGAAACTATAAGAGCTATACTGTTGAAACTTGGTAAGTAGATGTATTCTGTAAACCGCATTAAGATTTTCTTACAAAAATAGAAAAAAAACAATAAATTTTGGGGTTCCCCATACTTAGAACTGAAACTCAAAATTTTTTTTTCATCTAACCCATAGGTGTGGGGTATCTATGGATAGGTCTTCAAAAATGATATTGAGGTTTGTAATATCATTTTTTTCTAAACTGAATAGTTTGCGCGAGAGACACTTCCAAAGTGGTAAAATGTGTGTCCCCCCCCCCGTAACTTCTAAAATAAGAGAATGATAAAACTAAAAAAAATATATGTTGTACATTACCATGCAAACTACCACCGAAAATTGGTTTGAACGAGATCAAGTAAGTAGTTTTTTTTTTAATACGTCATTAATCGTAAATCGCAATTTACCTTTCATTCAATCAACTCAAATATTTAAAAAAAACATTTAATTTAAAACTTACTACAGGTTTGTACGGAACCCTCGGTGCGCGAGTCCGACTCGCACTTGGCCGGTTTTTTATTAGTCACATGGACTACGAAGTGAATCAAGCATGACGTAGAACTAATTAGAATTCATAACTCACAAGTAGGTACACACCCATCTATTTATAGAACACTTTTATGGCTTTACAAAATAAGAACTTATTATTATGAGCGTTAGTAGGAAATATAGTTAGTTACTTCATCAACATACCTACCTACCATGTCCGTCATTTTAATGTGAAAGTTTGGATGCTTATAAGTGTCACCGTAAGATTGTAAAAACCGTAAGATTGTAATCTAACGCTTTTTTTTCGATAGATTGTTTAAACAGTCGAAAGATTGTGAACCGTTCAATGTTGCGAGTGTCAATTTTTGAAATATTCATTGTATTTACGTTTTCTTGTCTCTTTCTTGTAGGTTAGGTTAGGGTTCGACATAAATAATCAAGTTATTCATAGTTAATCAAGTAGTGGCACTTAGGTTAAACCTAACAGATTACAATCTACCGAAAAATAATCCGCTATATTATAATCATTCGACAGTTTACAATTTCGCGAGTTAGATTATAATCTAACGGGTTTTACAATCTTACGGTGACAAGCATTGACTTAGTTGGTAAATCGATGCTTATAAGTTTGTATGTTTGGATATTTGTAACAATTGTAACTCCTTCACGCCGCAACGTTTGAACCTGACATACCACAAGGGCTACATTTTATCCCGGAAAATTAAAGAGTTCCCACGGGAACCAAAAAACCTCAATCCACGCGGACGAAGTCGCGGGCATCGTTTTTTACAATAAGTAAGTAATATGAAATAGGAATTTATGATTTCAGAAATAGGCTAGGCTTTTACTCTGCTGAACTGATAGACACTAAGTAGTAAACGCCATAATTTTCATTTTTTAGGGTTCCGTACCCAAAGATTAAAGATTAGCAGAAGCCTCTGATCATGTCCGTCTGTCCGTCCGTCTATCTGTCACAGGGATGTATCTTACAAACCGTAATAGCTAGACAGATGAACTTTCACAAAGTTATAGAACAACAAATAATAAAAATTCAATTAAATTAATAAAGCGGGCACCTACACAGGAAACGTGATTCTTTCGGTAGTAACATTAGGTAATAATAAAAATTGAATAAAGTTATTTTAAGGGGGCGCCACGCAACCTTACAACCACACAACCTTACCTTAACTACTTAATAAAGTTGTATTTAAAAATTGGGTACACATTAAATCTTGTACGATGGTATGGAATGGAACCCTTCGTGTGCGAGTCTGACTCGCACTTGGCCGGCCTATTTTTGTGACTTCTAATTTATTGTAAAAGAATTGCACTGCTAATATTATAGTTACCTAGCTAGGTTCTTAGAAAATTGTTTCAATTCAAAAAGCTAGTGCAAACTGACTAGAAAAACGGTAAATTAAAAAAAATAAAAGAATATTTTTAAAACCGGCTGAAGCAAGACGTGTCATTGCCAAGGTCTTCCAGAATCTTCCCACGGCCTCGGTGTTTTATTCTGAATCTAAATGTCATGTGCGTACTGTTTGGTTTGAAGTTAATGAATGGATAGGTGCTGTCCAAAATGAAAAATTGCTTACAAATCATATTTTTAGACGGCAAATATTAAATTAAATAAATAATAAAAATGCGAAAGTTCGGATGGATGTATGGATGCTTGTTACTCAATCACGCCCGGCCGGCTGAACTGATCTGGATGAAATTTGGCACAGAGATAGATTATAGTCTGGAACAACAATAGGCTACTTTTTATCCCTGAAAACTAAGGGGAAACCCGCGGGAAACAAAAAACCTCAATCAAAAATATTATAAATTATCACAGCAAAAATCTGGAGATTGCTTAGTGTTTGTTGTTGGCTCTTCTCAGACCAGGGCGCGTTTGGAACCCTCGTAGCTTCAGTTTTATGTGGACTTAGGTACTTATCGTAATTCATTATCATCATCACGTTTTATAAGTACCTACCTATATATTTTTTTTACCTTTGAATAAAGATCTATTCGAATTGAAAACATAGAATAAACTCGTAATAAAGAAAGTAGGTAAACCTGGAAAAGTTTATTCGTAGAAGAACCTCATAAAAGGAAAGGAAACCTGGAAAAGTAAATTCGTAGCAGAATCTCGTAAAAGAAAAGGAAACCTAACTCAACAAATTTAAAAGTAACTCAACACTTTTCAAAACAGAAGTGACAATTCTGAATCAAATAAACTCGACGTTGGCATCATGTTGGTAGGTATCCCTTGGTATTGGAATGGCGGATTGCACTGATATGCGCAGCATTGACAGCTCCCCCGGTTGGCTGACTCCCGAATTTAAAAAACCGGTCAAGTGCAAGTCAGACTCGCTCACAAAGGGTTCCGTTATCCGTCCCACCACACAATTTAATTATTTACTAAATTACAAGAAAGATGTCATAACTCACAACAATACTTTCTAAGCTAAACTAAGCTGTGAAATAACTGGCTTAAGTACATAATATGGCGCAAAACTTGTAGCGCTTGACAATCAATAACGCCCAATAACGTCCCACCACACGTAACCACCACAGCCCAATAACGTCCCACTGCGGTGCACAGGCCTCCATTCTCATAGGAGAGAGGGATTAAGAGCTTAGACCCACCATGCTGCTCCAATGCGGGTTGGCGAGCTTTAACGACTATTATCATGCTAGTGATAATAACCGGGACCGACGGCTTAACGTGCTCTCCGAGGCACGTGGTTGAAACACCGCCAACTTCCTAACTCCGGGCTAGTACTGAAAATTTCTAGCCAGAAAAACCCAATACGGCCCGTATTATGAGCTCGAACCTGGGACCTCGTCGGCCGCAGTTGAACATGCCAACGGCCAACCACTAGACCAACGTGACAAACTTCTGTGAACCATTAGCCCATAATTTTAGCTAAATTATTGATTCCCTAAGGCCTCACCCATTTCTGGTAGTAAATTCTCAAAGACGTATTATACTACGTGGGTTGTTGCATTCAATTTATCGTTTCAATTACCGGAAACTCATTTAACGAGCAACCAAGGGGCATTGTTAGTTGTTACTGCCACGCACTGCACAAATGCGCCCACAATCGTCTATGATAGTCGGTAACTCAACAACGAATTCTTGTTGACATAATATTACTTACATGATGGGCTATTATACCTAATCATTATTCATTGATGGTAGATTAATGTACAGGGCAGAAATAAATTTGTGTGAACGAGGCTGTGGATTGCTATTTCGGCCGAGAGCTGAATAGTACTTTTCTCTTATTTGCGAGGAAACAATAAAAGAATTAATTCAGGAAACAATGGTTTAATACATATTATTATTTATTATTAATCGATAAAGTGAGGTTTGCGTAATCGGCAATATTTGCATTTTCGGCATTGATCTTTCAAGTTTCAACACACAGCCTAAATTGCAGGCTTACCTACCGCAGATGTTGAAATGTCGAAATTCGGACTTCGTACCTAGGTAGGTATAAAATATGTACTATAAAAATGGGATTTAGAGAAATTCCAGCAGGATTCTTAATTCTAAATTCACGTGAACGAAGCCGTGGGCATCAAATTCAAATGATTTTTATTCAAATAAACTTTTACAAGTACTTTTGAATCTACCACTGGTTCGGAATACCATTCCTACCGAGAAGAACCAGCAAGCACTCGGCGGTTGCTCTTTTGAAAAAAAAAATTTACATCATCTAGAATGTTGAAAATTATGAACCCTGACATTCGTAAATTGTTAGGTGGATACGCCGCCGGCTAAATAAGTAGGTACATACATAAAGAGGCATATTGCGTCGCTTTTCCTACGAAAGGACCTAACTGACATCGAGTTAATTGTTCAGGGCAAGCGTTTTTCGGTTTCGTGCTCAACTATATTGTCCACAGCTAGCTCAAATAAAGCTATATTAAAATTAAAAAAATATTCTTATAATCTGTGAATCAAGGCCTTTTTGCAAGTAGGAATTGTCTTATTTAAATGTGCGTATTCATTTAGGTAAAAATATTTAAAACAGTTACGCCACTTCATAAGAACTTTGTTTTTCTGAAAAATTAATTACTTAGGAGATACGACTGTATTTTTTACTGAATAATTAAATCACATTTAATTCAAAATAATTTGTTTTTGATTTCTTTATATATAATAATAATTAGGATAGTTTTAAATCATTTTTTGACTGTAAGTTTTTGGATTCGTACTATTTTGGAATTTTTTACAACCCAAGGTTTTATACATTTTTTGTCACCAATTTACATAAATTTTAACTCTATTAGTTAATGTCTAAGGTATTCCGTCGCAATCAAAATTCAGACGTAAGTGAAAACCCCATTTTTATTCAATATAGTCTAGTTCACACTAAATGACGTATTTTCAGTTACGTCATAGTTGATAGATTTTTATCTAGCTGATCACTAAATAAAAATCTTTCTAATAGCCCTAAGTATAAAATACGCCACTTAGTATGATTTCCTTTTCGCAAATGAGCATATATACGCCATACTTACCGATTGTCCTAGCCAATAAACGGTGAAAGATATGAAAAAGCCGATAAACAGATCGACAGAGAATCAAAAGTACATTATTATGATGTATTTAGTGCAGTTACGTCAAAAGTGTCAGATAGGTCCTTTCGTAGGAAAAGCGACGAATTTGTACAAAAATGCTTTAGAAAAGGTTGCGGACTGCGGCATGAAAGAGTGGCGTTAAATAGGCCAACCAACCTAAAAAGGTCATAGATTATAGTTGTGTATGAAACAGCTGACTGCTGAGGGCCTGGGGTGGCGTTTATGGCTTCCTCGGCTCGAACGCTCCACGCAATGCCATGGCTTATCCGGTCAAGGACACGAGGATTTTGACCTTTTCCGAAATAATTCCATACAACACGTCCTCCTAACTTAGAAAAGATAGGACGCTTTTGAGTCTTACGTTGAGGTAGCTACTAAAGCACTACTTACCTAAGTACATAAAGGTATTAAAATTATATCATAGTAAATAGTAATTCTTCGCTTCTTATTTTTTTTCTGTTATTTATGGTCATCAGAAAAAGTGTACAGACTATAGTTCAAACGCATGTAACTTTTAAAAATAATGGATCTTGAATTATTTATTCCTTGGACTTAGTAGAAACAATAATCAAAACTAAATCACTCTTGTGTTATTTAGCGTAGGTGTTGTGTACCTAATACCTATAGACAGTACTTACTTTACTTAAATTAAAACAATTTTACTAAATAAAATATCATTAAATTTAATATTTGATAAAGTTTAGTACGAAAATGCTTTTATGCCGCCAAAAGTTTTCAAATTTTGAAATACGTAACTAACCGTTCGTCCCGTTCGTTCTGAGTTCTGACATTCGAAAATAAAATAGTGGTGTGCTTGGAGATCCAGATATTTCAGAAAAATACCAAAAAATATTATAGACTTAAAATTTAATGACTATGAGAATAAATCAACTTTGTTTACAAATAGCTTTAGCTACATTAAAGGCGGATGGAATGAAGTGGTTTGAAATTACCATGATATTACATTCTTTACTGTAAAATATTCGAAAGCGTAAGCCATTTTCCGGTAATTCTGGGAATGTTGAAAAGTTATGAGAATATTTAGTACGATCACTTTAAAATCATTGTAAACATCGTAATCAAAAGAAGAAAACATTAAAACTGAATCTCGTAGAGACTGTAGTCGTACCGTTATACTTTTGGAACTCATCCAGCTTGGGAAGGGAATCGGCAACATCCTAATTTTATATCAACCACTGGCGCTATGCAGCTAGTTAGAGATTTTAATACTATTGTGGAAACACTACCATCAATATTTTATTATTTCTGGTACCTAGGTTTATTATTAAACGATTCATTTGCAAAATTATACCTAGTATGTAAAATGATATTTCGAAAACATTAATCACGTATTGGAGTGTTACTAGCTAATATATCTTATGTTCGATGCGAAAAGTCATCGTTTTATTTGCTTATTGAAAGCATTTAGAAAGCGGCAGGTCTGCGATGACCAGACGTGGAGCATCCCAGCAAGGCCAAGGTTGATAGCGGTAGGGCCGCGGTGCGGGCGCGGGGCGTAGTGGGCCTTTACGTTCCGCGCGCTCCCACACCGACCATTCTACTCCTCGCAGTCGACTCTAACGGTTGTTCTAGTGCAAGGTAAGCGGTAGATTTTTTAAGAATTTATTCTACCGCCCCGACCAGCCTCTCCAACTGCTAACGTCATACGGTACCACTTCAAAAGTTTTGATAACGATTAACTTATTATCTAGTGTCAATCTAAACCGTTTCAAGATGTGGAATGATAAGTTGAAGTGTGCTTTTCCGATATGGCGGTTCTTTGCGGTAAGAAGTCCACACTGCATTCAAATAAAGCCCGCGCAGGTAAACGGTGGCGCTGGCCGGGGGTAGATTTCCCTCCGAAAAGTTTTGAAGCGGTTCCCGAAGGGCGGGAAGCGTGAGCCGCGTGCGTGCGTACTGGGCATCGATCGGGACAACCCTCGCCCTCGCCGCTCCCTGCACAGGCACACTCATTTGGGCAAAATATCACTCCATCATTGCATTTAGTATTCTCCGTTCATTTTATTTAGTTGCAGTAGTTTTTTTGTGATATAGTGCATGTTTTAGCGGCTAGTTGCGTCTCGTAATAATTGTGAAAATGGGTGGTTGTGCGACGAAAGAAAACAAGGAAAACAAACCGGCTGAAGAAGCCGACGGGTGCGTATTCTAAAGCCGGCATTTATTTTCAATGTGTCTTATCTTTCTTTACTATATCGAATTTTGCAGGATTTTATGACACGTAATCAATGCATTTGCAGTTTATACCCTCTAGCCAAAAATAAGTTAAAAACTAAAACATTTTTAGATAAGTCACTGTGAAGATTAGTTCATTTTAATTTCCTAAGAATTTGATCGAAATTGTTTAAAATATTATGATCGAAACATACATTTTTAAGGAATAAGGTTGAGGAATAACTTCCTGACTCCCGTATTGCTACTGTTTCAAATAGCTGAAAAATGTAGGTTATTTGAAAAATATGATTTTTGTCCTTTGAGTCTTTTTGTAATAATTTTCTTAACTATTATTACTACTTAGTACTTCGTAGTACTTCGCCTTTAGTCTTGAAAATTATTATTATTTTAATAAATTTACAAATGAATGAATTGTAAAGCCTGCATTCCAAAGCGGCCAGCTATTGGTATGAAATTTTCTTGGAATGTAAAAATGAATCTGTAATTTGAGTATGCTTTGTTATGTTAACTACGTTGTCGTACAGAAATGAATGCAATTTGGTAATAAGAAACTCGTGATAACATTCGTGCAGTCATCGAGTGGGAGGTAACAGCTGCGCGCAGCTAAGAAGCACCGGTGCGCAGTGAGCTGACAAATCCACTCGACTTGCGCGCGGCTAAGGCGACCTCTGGCAAAATTACGTAATTCTACTAAAATCAAGTGGCTCTTGGGTGTGTTCGAATAACAGTTCTATACCCCGGCAGTTTTCCTGACACTATCACCTAGTTGCTAGACCCTCTCATCGCCCCTAGTAGCATTAAATATAATCCATCACCATGAATTATAAAATCAAAGTCACGATTCCTGTTATTGTTTGCGGTGGTGCTGTTCTTGCGTATTACCTCATCAGACGGTTTGTAATATTTGTGTGTACAATTTTTTTACGAAAAGGAAAATTCATTGAATACTATGAATTAAATTAAACTTATATTTCATTCAAGTAAATTCAGTGAATGATTAAAATTATGCAACCATCTTAGTGCCGTACCCTCAGCCGTAGCTAGTTGCGAGTTTTAGTTGGCAGATACGTATTCCGGAAAACTTGGATGGACATCCCTATTCAATAAAAACGGAATTATTTGAAATTTTTCCAAACCCGCGTGGTCTTATTCCGACCATAGTGATTTTTTTATCATTTTTGTTTTTTGATTTTTGAACGACTGGCGCGTTCACGACACTATCATTCGCTAGTTTTGATTTTTGATTTTTCAGTTTTCTGCTTGGAGTTTGTTGTTGAAAGATTAGATTTATTTTCGAAAATGTGCACGCGCGCAACATGTGCAGCATTAAAGGCGTTAGCGCATTTCATTTATTTAGTTTAATTTTCCAACGGGTGTATTACTTAGATGATGATTTTATTATATTTTACAGAAAAGCCGCAGCAATGGTGGACGCCACAATAATGGAGAAAATGGAAGCTGGATTCAGCAAGCTCCAGGCCTCTGACTCAAAGTCGCTGCTGAAAAAATACCTTACCAAGGAAGTTTTCGAAGCTCTTAAGAACAAGAAGACATCCTTTGGCTCCACACTCCTGGATTGTATTCAGTCTGGTAAGTTCGAAAAATCTATACCTAACTTACTCAGAGAATGGCAGTTTCAGTTTATTTTCGCTGAATAGGGTAGGTAGATTATACCTACCTATATAACTTGATGAAATATAATTTATTTTATGTTAATTGCAATATGAGCGTATCAGGTTTAATTACCTACTGAAGCGTAAAACTCAATAGCTGTTAAGTGCCTAGGTACTTGCAGTGATCTATATGAAATGAAACCAAAGCCTTCATTAGTGACTTGATAAGTTTTTTCATTATTTCGCATATGGGAATGATGACCTTATTTCTTAGTTCATTTTGGTGAAGATTTTTCTGTAGTATATTAATCACTACCTACTTACTAATCAGAGTGGGTAATATGTTGAGTTCCAGTTGCTAAACTTTCATTATTATCAACTATTGAAGAGTTATATGAATAATAAACTATTATTAATTATTAATAAATATTTAAATGTTCATAGAACTGTAGGCACCTAATAGGTTTTCCCTGCTTTTAAAATTTGTAACTATATGGGTAGTACTTAGATACCCTATTCAATTATCTATATTTTAGATTAGATTTGAAAATAAAAGATAATCATTTTACTTATCAACAGATATCAAAATAATCTGCTGAAGATTAAGATTTTATCAATAAAATGACATTTCAGTTGATCTTTACCTAGTAGTTACCTACCTAGTATTCATTTCCAATAAGAAAATGGTTGGTTTTGCTAACCTCATTTAATTTATTCTTTAACTTGTTCTAGGTGTTGAGAACTTGGACTCTGGAGTTGGAATCTATGCTCCCGATGCAGAAGCTTACTCAGTGTTTGCTGACCTCTTCGACCCCATCATTGAGGATTACCACAATGGCTTCAAGAAGACAGACAAGCACCCCCCCAAGAACTGGGGTGATGTGGAGACCCTCGGCAACCTGGACCCCGACAATGAGTTCATTGTATCCACCCGTGTCCGCTGCGGCCGCTCACTGGAAGGCTACCCATTCAACCCCTGCCTAACAGAGGCCCAGTACAAGGAAATGGAAGACAAAGTCTCTTCGACCCTCTCCGGCCTCGAAGGCGAGCTCAAGGGCACCTTCTACCCCCTCACCGGTATGTCCAAGGAGACGCAGCAGCAGCTCATCGATGATCACTTCCTGTTCAAGGAGGGCGACCGCTTCCTGCAGGCTGCCAACGCCTGCCGCTTCTGGCCCACCGGCCGTGGCATCTACCACAATGAGAACAAGACTTTCCTGGTCTGGTGCAATGAGGAGGACCACCTCCGTATCATCTCCATGCAGATGGGTGGTGACCTGAAGCAAGTATACAAGAGGCTAGTGAGCGCGGTCAATGACATTGAGAAGAGGATCCCGTTCTCGCACCACGACCGTCTTGGCTTCCTCACCTTCTGCCCCACCAACTTGGGTACGACTGTGCGTGCCTCAGTACACATCAAGCTGCCCAAGCTGGCCGCTGACAAGGCCAAGCTCGAGGAGGTGGCATCCAAATACCACTTGCAGGTCCGAGGCACGCGCGGCGAGCACACTGAGGCGGAAGGTGGTGTCTATGACATCTCCAACAAACGGCGCATGGGCCTCACCGAGTACGACGCCGTCAAAGAGATGTACGACGGCATCGCGGAACTGATCAAAATCGAAAAGTCCCTGTAAGCTTTCGATCTCGTACTATCAGTATTTTTTTTGTATTATTTATCATTTTCACGTAAGTATTGGATGTTGGCTTGGGCTGCCGGGCGAACTAGTCATCGGCGCTTCACTCGGGCGTACGGGCACTCGGGCGGCCCTATATACTGTTTTTCGTAAAAGTATTTTCTATAAGGAAATGGAAAATAAAGACAGCTAGCGTTAAGACCAAAGCTGTTTATTTGTTTTATTAACCCCTCTATCTCTCTCTTCAATCACCAAATAAGTAGTAATGCTCAAAATTAGATAATTTATTAGGTAAACAAAACACGAAATTATTTATTTGCATACCTAATTTAAATATTAAATAACAAATATATAATCATAAAAATGAATCCCTATTTCCCTTGGTTCATAGATAAATATGTACAACCTGAAACCTTGGTTACGGCATCATGCGTTAACCAATTTCGCTAATTCTTTTTTTGTTGTATAGGTGAGGACCTGGAGAGTGACATAGGCTACTTTTTATCCCGGAAAATTAAAGAGTTCCCGCGGGAATAACAAAAAACTTAAACCACGCAGACGAAGTCGCGGGCATCGGCTAGTAATCAATAGAAATATCAAATATGTAATTTGATTACTTGTTTATGGGTTGTTGATTAGAGTTCTTCATTTTTACGACCTATGTTTGATTTGTCTCTCATACATCTACGGTAAACGGTTAACCCGCTATCTTCTTAGATTGCAGACTCGAACATCCAGGTGATATCAAAGTCAAGGGCTTAACTTTTAGTACCTGTAATGAAGGTCAATAGGTAAATCTATGTGGTACAGTGTGTGTGTGTAGATTTACCTATTGTCGCGGATTATAGCGAATTAAACTTCTACTTCCTTTCGGGTAGTTCCTTCAATAACATGGACTTCCGCAAAGTAACGCCTGCTCCTATGCAATATTTTAGTAAGTAAGTACTAATCTAGAAAAAGGTTAAGTACACATCTAAAAAGATTAATGGAGGTACCATACCTACGACAAAAAACAAAAGTCAATTCAAAGGTACCAGACGCTTGAGCCGGTCAGAAAAGCTTTGTAATAAGAGTGAAAACGCGGCAAATCACCGTTTCCGCGTCGGTAGCCCTCGGGCGTGGCAGGTGACGTTGCAACCCAATCTGACTAGTGACTTATCTATGCTAGTAACTACTGATGCTCGCTAGTCGCTGCCTCGTTGGCCTTGTGGGTAGAACGTTTGACTGTACAGGATAACTGGGTTCGATTCCTGACGGAACAAAAGTAGCTATTTTACTGTCAAGAAATTGTTAGTTTCAGCCCGGAGTGTTTTTGTAAAGCGCGAAGCCAGCCTAGACATTGCCATCTAAAAACAAGCGGAGTTTGTGGGAATGGGAAGTTTGGAAGTAACAACGTTAGGCCTCCCACCCACCCTACATTGGTAGCCGTATATAGTGTACTAGCAGATGCCCGCGACTTCGTCCGCGTGGTTTAAGTTTTTTTCCTCACAGGTACTCCTTAATTTTCCGGTATATAAAAAGTAGCCTATACCACTCTTCAGGTCCTTAACTACCCGTGCAAAATACCCGTTGCTCTGTTGCGGCGTGATTGAAGGACCAACTCTCTATTTCACCCCTTTGGGGGTAGAATTTTCAAAAACTGTGAAACATATATTTCTTTGTTTTCAATCGGTAGCTCACATACCAAGTTTCATGGCTATAACTTGGGAAATGAAGGACTTTCATACAAATTTCCGACCCCTATTTTACCCCTTCGAGGGTGATAATGTTACAAACTGTGACATATGTACTTCATTATTTTTTACCGAAAGCCAAAATACCAAGATTCGTTTAAAATATCTTGAGAAAGTAAGGCCTTTCATACCAACTTTCATCCCCTATTTCACCCCTTTGGGGGTCGAATTTTCAAAAACTGTGAAATAGGTACGTATTTCTGAGTTTTCAATTCGCAGCTCATATACCAAGTTTCATGGCTATAGCTTTCATACCAATTTTCAACCCCTATTTTACCACTTTAGGTTAGGGGCTAAATTCTGAAAAACTGTGACACACGTAATTCTTTATTTTTTAACGAAAGCCAAAATACCCAGTATCGTTTATATAACTCGAGAAGATCTTGAGAAATTAAGGATTTTCATACAAACTCTCAACCCCTATTTCACCCCTTCGGGGGTGGAATTTTGTAAAACTGTGAAACACATATGTTTTCATTTTCAACCCGCAGCTCATAATATATCAAGTTTCATGGCTATAACTTGAGAAATTAAGGACTTTCATACAAACTTTCAACCCCTATTTCACCCCTTCGGGGGTAGAATTTCGGGATAAAAAGTATCCTATGTCCTACCTCGTAGTATGGGCTCAAATCGTGCCAAGTTTCGTTTGAATTCATTCAGTAGTTTCGGCGTGATGCGCGGCCAAGATACAGACAGACAGACAGACAGACAAAAATGAAAAAAATTACAGATTTGGCTTCAGTATCGAATAATGAATGCCCTCGAAAAAAAATTTTCAAAATATCTTCAATGTACAGAATTGGACCTGTTACAGTTTTATTATAAGTATTGAATATCTATGGGTAGCACGTTGATTTTGGACATCCTATGCCAATTAAAATAGATCGTCTGCGAATTGGAGCTACCCTGATGCAGGAATAGTAATAGTTTAAACGAAGAGACTGGTGTCTGAATGTGTCTAGCGGGAAATTTAAAAATATTTTTAAAATTAATCAAAAAGTATTTTGGGAAAAACTCAATTTTCTCTTGATGCGCTTTTGCCACCGGCTTTTGCTGATGGTTCTGATGTACCTATTCAGTATTCATAGTCATAGCCGCAGTTGACGACAGTTGATTAGGAGCCTTGTAGGGCGATTGTGTAAAACCTGCATCAATCATTGTTACAGTCTCAATTGTTTTGATTGGCTGTATTGATGGTATTTTTGCTGCGTCAATGGATTTTGGCTAATAGTGGAAGAAAATTAACCAATCAGAGGTGATTGCAATCGTTACAATGTAGCTGTCATTTTGACACAATCGCCCGCTGGAGGCAGTGTTAGCAACTCGAAGTGTACTGACTATCGTACCAGGGGGCGTAAAATTATCGTACATGGATCGAAATTATCGTACTTATCAGGATAATGTCTATTATAAATAAATAAATTATATTAATTGTAATATTGATATGTACCCTATAGTTTGGTTTTATAAACCACCGCTTTCAAATCAACAGAAAACTGAAACCCAAATGTTTTACGCGCGGTACAGACGAACCGATTCCCTTACCACTTTAAGTTCAATAAACGCGCCAAGTTTAAAATTCACTCGGACAAAATTTCACTGTTCCCATGCAAGTTCGGTATGAAACATGCCAGAATTTCGTATTTATAAAGAAGAAATGGATATGAAATAAATCCCTTCGTCAGAGCGAATACAGACATGTATAACCATAGTAATATAACGGAATAACTGCCAACTTTTCTACACAAAATATACGATACGTATGAAGTGCGAACATTATCGAAATATCAAACTTACGGCCGGTTCCTGAATTGAGAATTTCATGTTGAGTCTGTGTAATTGTGTAAGGTTTGATATTTGTAATTGATATTGTGTAAGGTTTGAGAGTTGGAACTTGCTGTTTTTGCTTGAATGCATAATTCAGAAACCGGCCCAATATCAATTCAGAAACAAAAATTTGCTTAATTAGTCCTTAAGTAGTCTTTGAGACAGACTCAACATGAAATTCTCAATTCAGAAACCGGCCGTTATTCTCTTGTTCGCATTGGTAGATGCTAACCAATAAGAAAGCGTGTACAGCAGGCGCTGGATAAAGTTAAAGTCTCGGCAGTGGTGTAACTTATCAGATCGCATCCTAAGAACCAATAGGAATAGAGAACTTGTATTTCCCGGTATTTTCCCAAGAATTTATTGGACAAAATAAAACCATACTACTGCGACTTAGACTATCAGCGTATGAGTGAAATAATAAAAATTCTCAAATTTTGCATGATTATGGAAATTATCGTACAATCTGCGTACGATAATAATATGCTATCGTACATCGTACGTAAGCATTAAATTATCGTATGTGTACGATAATTATCGTACGGTTCCGAACGCCGGCTGGAGGTAAGAATACGGACTTGTGACATTCCGCTCTAGATCTTGGATCAGAGACCTGCAGGGCGACCGCGTATCTTTTGCATCAATCATTGATACATCGCAATCACCTCTGATTGGTTAACCCTACATATTAATACGAGTATAATGTTTTATGCAGCAACAAGGTGCGGCCCTGAGTTTTGTCTATGTGTGAGTAATGTTTCCGTGTGTTTGAAATTGCCACGCAATTTTTTTCATTATATTGAATCTGCTTCCCTATATAAATCTGTGGTTTAACTATACCGATAACTATTTAAAGTCATAGAGATACAAAAGAAGGATGTATTACATTTTACTCAATTATAGTTATACGATGCATTTTGTTAATAAAACATGTACTACTATGTTTTGACTATTCTTACTTATTGAAAGCTACGTTATTAGAATGAGACAGGTGTATTATGTTATTGCGTGAACGTGTCAGGCAATTGTCATATGACGTCATCAAATTTTGCTATTGAAGCCAATTTTTTGTAGCCTTTATATGGCGTCTGTTTGCTTCCGGTGTTTTGGTTGTGGCTAGTTACGTTTTGTGAATATTTTCTTATTATTTTTATGTGTTTTTGCTTAGTTTTGTGCACTTTTGTGTAATCAACAATGGTGAAGTGCTCAGTTGTGGGGTGTCGAAATAATAGTATTGTAAAACGCCTAGGAATTTCATTTCATAAGTGAGTAACAAAGTTGTTTTAATTTTTCTTTTTGTGGCGAGTATTTTAAGTTATTTCAACTAATTATAGCTTAGTTTCTTCTTTACTGAATCCAAAACACGCCAATTTTTGCGCTATCCCCGAAAATTTCGATTATTTCATTAGTTTTTGTTTTAGTGTTTATATAGTGTGGGGATTGTATTGTTTACAAATAAATTGAGTATCGATAAAATTAAAATTTCATATCACTCTTACTGTTTCTCACTCAGAGGGCTAGAGAGATGAAATTGAACAGTCAGCTTCTACTTATAATATTGCCAAACTCATTTTAGGCTGTAGCGATGATAACCTTGTGATTAAGACACCCGATCTCCGGGATGGTGTCTCGTATTCGAATATTATAGTGTCTATTCAAGTGGTTTTTGGTCCATTCATTGCAGTTATGTGTATCATTTTAACTAATGTTTTACAATTGTTTCAGATTCCCAAAAAATCTTGAATTAAGGATGAAATGGCAAAGTGCTATAAACAGACCTGATTTCTACCCTATATATACCCTGGCTGTGCTCTTCATCCGTCTTCGAAATCCTCAATCATCAGCTCTCTCCGTATTTTTCCTCCGAATGAATTTTTGTCTTATATACGAAACGATTAGTAAAAAAAAATTTTTTCATACAAAATTTTTTCATACAAGAAACCTCAATTCACGCGGACGGGGTCGCGGGCATCAGCAAGTATTATAAAATACGAATAGTGTTTTTCAAAAATTATGTTTAATTATTTATTAAGTATATTTGTGATAATTTTATATCGAGTATATAAGTATCCACATAATCAGCAGCCCTAATGCCCGCATTAAGCTCCGCCCATACGCCATTTTGAGGATACAGGAAGCTTCAATTTAAATATGTTAGGGCACATCCTTCTCTATATACCTTATCAAAGCTCAGATCAATGCCCTCAATGGTAAGGGCTAGAACTCAGAGCCGTACAGCCAAGTAATAAAAATTTAAAAAATACCCTATGGTCAGTGGTTACTATTAACTGTCATTATCTCTGGTTGACTTGTCTCTGGTCATTATGAAAAGTGATGGACGAGTTTTAAACTCGAAATACTCGAACTTGAGACTCGATTCGTTATCAGAGTCGACTGAGTGTATATCACGACTCACACTAAGTGTGGTTGCAGATGAAGAATTATTTGTTTCGGGTCACGCACTCAATGCTGCTGCCGTGATGTTTTCCTGATTATAGTTTTGAATCCATATCAAACTAGTTACCTAGATTTTAGATTCACCTAAGGGTTACTTTTTAAAAACAAGTTTATTGTACCTATGGTTTATTTTTATTATTTGTTGTTATAGCAGCATTACTCAATCTTTAAAAAAGTTCTCGTGTGGCTATTACGGTTCGAAACAGCAAAAAACGCCGAAAAAATCACCTGTCTCCTTCACTCTTTATTTTTTGATTTTACTTTAATTTTTATTATTTTTCTTGTCAAAGCGGAAGTAGTGTCTAGAAATACACACTCTGAAAATGTCATCTGTCTAGCTATTACGGTTAATAATATACAGCCCGCTGACAGATAGACGGACGGACGGATAGCGGAGGCTTAGCCATAGGGTCCCGTTGGCAGACTTTGAGTACGGAACCCTAAAAACAGCTGAGGAGTCGTCGCCTTGACTCAAGTCTTTCTAAGACGAAGTCATAGTTGCCTAAATCTATCCAATTATAGTATCTTTGAACTCTAGCGAATTAACTCCAGTACAGAGAAAGAACAACTCGAGTCAGTCACTAACTCACTAGTCAGTAGTCACTCGAGAAAACCAACTCGAGTTACATCACTAATTTTGTGATTGAACTAAAATCAAGTAAAAATGTGCTAAAAATTGTCACGTCAATTGTCATTTTCGAGTTTCGTGCTGTATAATTTACCTACCGCTGGTTTCTATTTCTGAAATAATAATAAATAAGAGTAGTATTTCATAATGTCTACACCAAAACCAGAAAAAGAGCTAAATTTGCCACTATCCAGAGTGAAAACTATAATGAAAAGTTCGCCAGATGTGGATGCTGTAGGACCAGAACCTTTGTATTTAGTTACCAAAGTTACGGTAAGTTCGCTTTTTTCACTTATTTTTAGCAATTAAAAGTTAGTGAAATGAATTAATTAGTAATTTCAACATAAAATAATGACCATGGCTAGTAAAAGATAAAGTTTATTTCCCCTGTCAAGATACTCTTTAAAAAAAGACAAAAAGTTCTTAGTAGGTACTTATCAATTGTTGTATCAACTTTGCGAATAGTATCATACCTATTTTAAGAGTTCATCAAAGTTCCTGTGTTTAAAAATGAATAAACTTGTCTCAAATAACTTACTCAAACTTGTGTTTTACAGGAATTATTCGTCATAGATCTAGCGAAACGCGCCTTTAAAAACAGTAAGAACAATTTATTAGAATACAAACACATAGCAGAGATAGTACAGGAGGATGACACTTTGGATTTCCTCAGAGAGATTATGCCAAGAAAAATTACTGTAAGACAGTTCAAAGATTTAATGGCGAAGAAAGCATCAAAGGGCAATGAATCTGATGAATCCAGTGAAGAATCTAGCGAAGAAGAAAGCTGTGAAGAAAGTACTAGTAGTTCAGAACAAGACTCACAAAACAGCTAGAATTAGTTTTAATTGCACAATCAATGTGGCCAATTCTGTATAACACAATTTCTAATCTAAACTAAAATAACAGCTCTAAATCTAGTAGTTAGCAATATATTTACACTGTCATTTTAGTTTGATTTTGAGATTGTGTACCACAGAATTAAAACCAATGCTCCTTATTCTATTCTGAAAATATGCCACAAATATGAAATGGTAATTTGTATAGGATATTGAGGAATAAGGGATAATGTTGCTCAGCAACTGCATGTGCAATGGATACTTCATAGGCACTGGTGAATAAATTTTAATGCAACAACCTCAAATGGAGTGGACTAAGATTGGTGAGGTTCCAGAACCTTTTGAAAACCACCATGGAGCAGTGGCGAGAGCTTTAGTCCTATAATGGGAGATCCCGGATTTGATCCAATTTGGGAATCTATAATTTCTGAATTTTGTCAGTGGTGGCTATTTATCACCCTACTGGCAAAGACGTACCCACCAAGCAATTAGGTGTTCCGGTATAGTGCTGTGTAGAAACCCATGATAATATTATGGGTTTAATATAAGTGCTGTACCCCTAAAAGGTTACCCAGCTACCATCTTAGACTGCAGCATCACTTACCATCAGGTAAGCTCGCAATCAGGTGGTATATTGTACTTATTGCTTTTTCTTTTTATTATAATATTATGCAGTATTTTTCTAAAGTCTATATTGGGCCCAAATATCGAAATAAAGAAAAATTGCAGTTGTAGTTGCTGAACAATGATATGATGAAGTTCAAAATAATTAGGTTTGTAAGGAGCATTTAGTGTCAAAAATTAGTACCTACATGTCTTTTCAAGATCCATATCACACTGACATGCATAGAATCACTTTTATTTTAAACGAATGTGAATTTATTACATAATTTCTTTATATTTCAAAATTGAATTAAATGGATCTGTTAAAAGACTGATCACATTTAGTAATGCTTGGTTCACCACCAGAGGGCTCGCCATATAAACAAAGTTTCATTCTTAATTATTATTATTTATTAATGTTACCCACTAAACTTAACCTTTGTATCGTATATAGACACACTCCAGATGCAGCTAGATACATATCTGTGTCTGTGATTGGTCAAAATATAAGAGAAGATACACTTTTGTAATATTTGAGCCCCTGTTCAATCTTTGTACTGAGAGTGCTCGGAAGACTACCTCGACTACTTCGAACTACCTACAGTGATTAGTGGGAGGGATGTTGACTCATAAGAGTCAATCTTTCATTAAAAAATCATTACTAATGAAATGTAAGATATTTTATGTACCATTTTATTGTTTTAATTTTTTTTATTCAAATCCTTTTGGAGACCTACCCAGGTATTATTGCATAATACACTTTTTGTTATTAAAATTAACTGTTAGATGCGATTAGGTATATTATGAATAAAATTCAATTTCAATGACAATAAACATTTCTTTTTTAAATAACTGGTTTTATTTCAATTTAATTCTATAGCTCATTTTGCTGTTTGCCTACAACGCCATCTGTGTCATCGGTGTTATACTACTAAAGTAATCTGACACTTTAGGGGCCACTTTGAGAAAGCCAGAATAAATAAGTCATCAGATGGCAACACTATACCTGAAATTCAATCCCTATGACTTCTTTTTGCACTCATGACTTGTGAAAATGAAAAATACAACGAATACAATAGAAGGCAACTAGTCTTTATATTACAAAATGTACCTATTCAAAACTTGGTCTCAAGGGATTTGACTAGAAACCCTGGTCAGTAGGTAAAAATTATCAAAGCTTGGGAATGAATGGGCTATGCTATAATAAAATAGGTACCTACTACCAACCATAGACTAATATTTACTACCGATAGGGTCTACTTCCTACTTAGTGATAAATAAAACAAGCAGTAAGTACTAGTAGTAAAATCCGTCAATAAATTTTCTACGTGTAAAATTGTTCGAACTTGCCTAAATTGTAAATTCTTCGTGTAGCGAATCGATTGACACTTCATTCATCAAAATCGGCTTAGTATTGTAGTTTAGGCGCTACGGTGGTAACTGGTAGGTACACTATACATTATATGTATATAAATAAGTATGTAGGTACAAAGCTTGTATTAGGTACAAACATACATACTCACTTTCCTTTTGGCTTTTGTGGGCTCTTCTCAGACTAGGGCGCGCTTGGAACACTCGTTGCTATAGTCACCATTTTACCTATATTTTATTTACGATCAATTGACCTATATTTTATTTTTGATCAGTGGACAATAATTTTGTCTTTGTATAAATAATAATAATAATACGAGCTTAATTTTCGCAATCACATTATTAAGGCGTCCCATTTGTTAGGATGATACAAATTCCTGCTAAATATTAGGCAAATATCCTTTTTAAGGTAACTCGTCAGTCAATAAACCTAATAATATTTAACACGCTTATGCTTCACCGACATTGTTTGTAAAGGTAAATAAGTCTATGTGTACATTCCAATTCAGGTCAAGATTGTTGAAGTAAAATCGATTGTCAAAAATAAAATAAAACGTCTATCACTCTATTAGCACTGGTCACTCAAGGCCTTTATAGGAGCCTTAGGTATATTATACTAATTAAGTATTTTCGGTAAAAGCAATGATATTTTATAACATCATCGGGTAAAAGTAATTATAAAGTAATTTCGTCAAAATGGATTGTACAGACGGGCGGTTAAAGTGTGGCAGACAGACAGACACACTTTCGCATCATCGTACATCGTATTAGAAATGCGAAAGTGTGTGAGTTCCCGTGGGAATTAAAAAACTTTTTCCAGACGGTCGAAGTCGCGGGCATCAGTTAGTTAATTTAATTTATGTATGGACTAGCTGATGCCTGCGACTTCGTCCGCGTGGATTCAGGTTTTTTGGTTCCCGCGGGAACTTTTTAATTTTCCGGGATAAAAAGTAGCCTATGTGTTATTCCAGACTATATCCATCTCTGTGCCAAATTTCATCCAGATCCATTCAGCCGTGATTCCATCCAGCATCCATTCATCCATCCATTAATCCATCCATATTAGTATAGAAGTATGGATTATTTTCCAATAATAACGCCAGTCATACATAGACTTGTTTTGCGCTCGACACGACCTTCGACGACGACGGCTCATTGTCACCTCACACAACTCCTCGCCGATGTGGCTGCTCCCCATCTTTGAACTCGGCAAACGTATTGTCACTCGTTGGTACTGAAGACTAATTTGAGCTGCAAGGTTTCAGGTCATTATTTAGCTTTTTTGCCCCATGATATTGTATCATTATATCAATAATTGAAAACGTTTTGAAATTAATGAATAGATTGCTCTTTATTGCGAAAATACCAAGAGGCTGTTACTGAATTATGGTTTTTGTATAAATTTTGACGTTCACTAAATCAAAAGAAAGCCTGATCTCCTAGACTTCTTTGTGACAAAAAATGTTTCTCAGCCCTATACCAACATTGAGCCAAGTTTGGATGGGTCTTCAGACCATTCCCCAGTAATTCTGGAGGTGAGCAACTCAGTAATATTAACAAGAGACAACAACGACTATCTTTATAATCATAAGACTGACTGGTACTCATTTAGAGACTACTTAAACAACAACATCGACCTAAAAGTTCCCCTCAAGAATACTGAAGACATCGAGAACGCTACGATATATATAACCAACCTTATTCAAGTCGCAGCATGGATCAACACCCCCTATCTTCACCCTAAACAACATGGCACTTATCTTTCATCTGACATAAGGGCAAAAATTGAAGAAAAAAGGCGGCTTCGGCGCACCTGGCAGGGCTCACGCTGCCCTGACGATAAAACTAGCCTTAACCGTGCCATAAAAGAACTTAAAGCGATACTGGCAGATGCATCCCATAACTTGATCAAGGAGAATCTTGAGGCATTATCGCCAACAGGTCGGGGAGACAGATCACTGTGGAAAGCCACTAAAACCTTGAACCAACCGCAACCTCATTTACCGCCTATTAGGACTGGTGCAACTTGGGCTCGAACAGACACTGAAAAAGCGGAAGCTTTTGCGGCTCACCTTAGTACTGTTTTCCAACCAAATGATCATCCCAGTCCAGACGACCCTGAAATACAAGAGATACTTGATCAAGACCTTCAGCTGTGCCTACCTCTCAAGCCTACTTCTCCCAAAGAGATTTCTAAAACAATCGCCTCTCTTGATTCCAAAAAAGCTCCAGGTTTTGACCTGATTACTCCCCGTGTTCTGAAAGAACTCCCCAGAAAGTGTCTGGTGTTTTTGGCTAACCTTTTCAACTGTATAATACAAAAAAATCACTTTCCTGACACTTGGAAAATATCCCAAATCATCATGATACACAAACCAGGGAAACCACAAGAAGAAACCACCTCCTATCGGCCCATTAGCCTAACACCAGTTCTGTCAAAAGTCTGGGAAAAAATTTTCCTTATTAGGTTGAAGAATGCCTTGGACGAAAGCGATGTCATCCCTGCTCACCAGTTTGGTTTTCGCAAGCAGCACTCTACCGTCGAACAAGTCCACAGGGTGTACCATACTATCCGACAGTGCCTAGAAATGAAGAAGTATTGCTCTGCCGCGTTTCTAGATGTGCAACAGGCCTTCGACAGAGTATGGCACAAAGGACTCTTGGCCAAAATTAAGAAATTTCTACCACACTCCATGTTCTTACTGCTTGCATCATATCTGGAAAATAGAGTATTTCAGGTCAGGCAAGGGGACGCCAGATCCACCTTCTACACTTGCTCCGCAGGGGTGCCCCAGGGCTCAGTTCTTGGTCCAGTCCTTTATAATATTTTCACATGTGATTTACCTCAATTCCCTGATGTCACCATAGCAACATTTGCTGACGATGCTGCTTTCCTCTCTTGCAATCAAGATGCCAATCGAGCTAGTTCCAGCCTCCAAAAACAACTTGATGCTATCCATTCGTGGCTTTCTAAATGGCGAATAAAAGCGAGTGCATCCAAATCACAGCACATCACCTTTGCACTAAGACCAGGAGACTGCCCTCCTGTCAAACTAGGTAACGATACTCTACCTTCTGCAAATTGTGTCAAGTACCTTGGTTTCCACCTGGACCGGCGCCTGACCTGGAAATATCACATTGACCATAAAAGAGACGAAATGAATGCTCGATTCCGTAACCTGCTCTGGTTGCTTGGCCGGCAATCAACACTGAGGCTTAACAACAAAGTGCTTATTTACTGCGCTATGCTGAAACCCATCTGGCTCTACGGCATTCAGTTGTGGGGGATCTGCAGTAAATCCAACGTAATGCGCATACAAAGGGTTCAAAATAACATACTCAGGACAATCACAAACGCGCCCTGGTTTGCACGCAACCATGAAATCCATCAATATCTGGATCTGCCAACAGTCAGTGATGAAATCAGCAAGTATTGCAAAAAACACCAAGACCGCCTTGCCAAGCATCCAAATCACCTTGCTAGCTCGTTGCTACGAGCCCCACGAGCGAAACGCCTGAAACGAGCTGATGTGCTCGATTATTGACGGACGGGCGAGCAATGGCTCCCTCGTCTGCAAATGCCATAATGTAACTCAGCCTATCTGATTATAGTCGCAAGACTGATTGCAGATACATAGGGAAAAAAAAAAAAAAAAAAAAAAAAAAAAACTAAATCAAAAGTTACTCGTTATAATATTATAATATGCGCCACACTGTTAGGTACTAAAACTAACTAAACTGTAGGTAGGTATGCAACGCAAAGCCCGCATAATGCGTGCGTGCAGATCGTGTGCATCATTGCATTTTAGGTACAGGTTCAGATTGCTATAGGTACCCTAGTTGTAAGGTTGCGATACCCTAGTTGTAAGGTTGCTAAGTATAACCTAGTTGTAAGGTTGCTTTTTGATTGCACGCAGGCAGCGCTAACGTGGTAAACTTGCGGCGCAGGAGCAGCGCGTAACGAATCACACTATCATCCACGCGTGCAGCGCGCGGCCTGACCCGGGAATCGAACATAAGACCTCGTCATCCGAAGTTGCAGCTATCAACGAGGCTGTATAGAAATAATAAGTAGTTTACCTGGACAACCTCTGTAGCACTTACTTAACCAATATCCATGACAGTAATTGAAAAAAAATCCAATGTTATTATTTACCACTTTCAATTCGAATAGGTACTCTATTGTAAGAACCTGCAGGTATTTGAGTAAATACTCTTGCACAAGAGTAGATACAATATCTAGGTCGTTATTGATATCACTAAATGGGTATTAATTTACCTTCATATTATTATTATTAAACTCTTATTTAATCGTTTTTTTCAAACTTAACTACTTCAGGGTTTCCGACAAAATTGTGAAACGACACATATTTTTAGTCAATAAATTTCATTTTCATTTTCATTTTCATTTTCATTTTTCAATGCGAAATCCACGCTATCATATCATACTAATATTATAAATGCGAAAGTCACTTTGTTTGTTGGTTTGTTGGTTTGTTGGTTTGTCCTTCAATCACGCCGCAACGGAGCAACCGATTGACGTGATTTTTGGCATGGGTATAGTTGAGGACCTGGAGAGTGTCATAGGCTACTTTTTATCCCGGAAAATGAAGGAGTTCCCGCGGGAATAACAAAAAACTTAAACCACGCGGACGAAGTCGCGGGCATCAGCTACTAATATTATAATCAACTAGCTGATGCCCGGGACTTCGTCCGTGTGTTTTTTTTAACTCCTTCAATTTCCGGCATAGTGAGGGTACATTTAATTATAATATTCTATGTATGCCATTTTGATCGATATCTTGTTGCCATCTTGTAGGTAGTGACTTGGGAATTTTGATCCAAAAAATGCGACAGTTAGGTAGTTTGGACAGTCCTCTCTGGATGTTAACCTAGCACTACCCAAATAATTCTGAAGAGGCCGAAACAGGTGAAAATCTGAGGGTGCTAGAGGTCAGGAGTAGATATTTAGTTTAATTGCTGTTCGTTTGTCTCGCTAAAACTCGAGAACTTGATTGAGAGAGATTTAGCTGATTTTGGTTTTGAAATGTTTGTCGTAGTCCAGGGAAGGTTTAAACGGTGAGAAAATATAGAAAAATTGCGAAGAAGATAAGGCAGGACAACGTCTGCCGGGCCCACTAGCAGGCCTGGCTCACTTGTCACGTGACCTGAGATTTTTAGGGTTCCGTAGCCAAATTTGGCAAAAACGGAACCCTTATAGATTCGTCATGTCTGTCTGTCTGTCTGTCCGTCCGTATGTCACAGCCACTTTTTTCCGAAACTATAAGAACTATACTGTTGAAACTTGGTAAGTAGATGTATTCTGTGAACCGCATTAAGATTTTCTTACAAAAATAGAAAAAATCAATAAATTTTGGGGGTTCCCCATACTTGGAACTGAAACTCAAAAATTTTTTTTTCATCTAACCCATACGTGTGGGGTATCTATGGATAGGTCTTCAAAAATGATATTGAGGTTTGTAATATCATTTTTTTCTAAACTGAATAGTTTGCGCGAGAGTTCCAAAGTGGTAAAATGTGTGTCCCCCCCCTGTAACTTCTAAAATAAGAGAATGATAAAACTACAAAAAATATATGATGTACATCACCATGCAAACTTCCACCGAAAATTGGTTTGAACGAGATCTAGTAAGTCGTTTTTTTAATAATTTAAAACTTAATACATGTTTGTACGGAACCCTCGGTGCGCGAGTCCGACTCGCACTTGGCCGGTTTTTTTAACTACTGCTGCGTGGACGCTCGACGGCACTCGTGTCAGTCGAGTATTGCGCGCGAACCGTAACTACTAACTAGCTATACTACATAGTACTATAATACCTATTCTGTGTCACTAGTTTATTAATTTTTATAATAAGTACGTTATACTATTATACCTACATAATGTGAATGCATAACACCTTTATGCTTACTTAGGTAAGCAATTACTCTTCCACAGTGCTTGTGGACAATAAACTCACCTTCGAACTTCGGTAGAAAAACTATTACACCACTAATTAACCCACCTATATTCAAATAGCAATGGTCCGTTAACTTTCGTAAGCTTTGTTTAACGTACATAAAACAGCAAATAAATGTGACCTACAATTTTTTTACGATGTGGTTATTATGCGGACGTAACGCAAGAATAATCCTTTTTCAAACTTGCAAAACCACTACAAATATACAACAAATAAATACTAATACTTGACAAGTAAAACTACTTCTGCAATGTTGTTATTAAACAGATTAAGGGTGGGGCCAGACGAGCGTAATTTTTAGGGTTCCGTAGCCAAATTTGGCAAAAACGGAACCCTTATAGATTCGTCATGTCTGTCTGTCTGTCTGTCCATCCGTATGTCACAGCCACTTTTTTCCGAAACTATAAGAACTATACTGTTGAAACTTGGTAAGTGGATGTATTGTGTGAACCGCATTAAGATTTTCTTACAAAAATACAAAAAAAAACAATAAATTTTGGGGGTGTTAGAACTGAAACTCAAAAATTTCATTTTTTTTTCATCTAACCCTTTAAACTGAATAGTTTGCGCGAGAGACACTTCCAAAGTGGTAAAATGTGTGTCCCCCCCCCCCCTGTTACTTCTAAAATAAGAGAATGATAAAACTAAAAAAAATATATGATGTACATTACCATGCAAACTTCCACCGAAAATTGGTTTGAACGAGATCTAGTAAGTAGTTTTTTTTAATACGTCAGAAATTGTAAACCGCAATTTACCTTTCATTCAATCAACTCAAATATTTAAAATAAAAATATTTTTAATAATTTAAAACTTACTACAGGTTTGTACGGAACCCTCGGTGCGCGAGTCCGATTCGCACTTGGCCGGTTTTTTACTTTTTTTTGAATTACGAGTCGCGTAATTTCTGATGCATTGTGTTAAGTATATATTAATATATTATATTTAAAAAAATATTTTATAGTCGGAAACTGCCACATGATGACTCTAAATGAGTGTAACATCTCCCACGCTGTACGACCAAATTTCGGTCAGGGACTGGGATGAGGTTATCACTTCATAGGTTACCTAAAACGTACCTATAACTTGAACTGTTTATGGAGTTCATACATGCTTTTGACGTACAGGCATCTATGAACTCCTTAAACAGGTGGAATTATATGTTTGACAAACGATTATGATAACGATTTCCTTACACAATCGGGAGGCAGTTCGTTACTGAATGTGTACGACTAAATTTTCTGTCCGTATGTCTGGCAGATCAGCAGAATTTCAGTTTTACCGAAACTACGCGACTCACAAAACAACGCTCGCTGGTTTCACATGAGTTTTCATGTCTAACTCGGACAACGTTATGATTTTGTATTTATACGAGCTTTAATTTGTTTTTATACGTTTTCTAATGAAGTTAGCTGACGTTTATCATCGGTAAATTTAAAAAATATATTAGGTACAACGTTAGATTTGAACTACTTGTTAAAATTAGATTTATAGCTTATTTACTTGACAGTTTAATGGACGGTCTAAGGCAAGTATAGGTAGGTACCTCAGTATTTTGAGGGCCTTACTAAAATATATATTTTGCGGAATAATAACATCGTCCGCGTGGATTTATATTAGAATTTTGATGATCCCGTGGGAAATCTTTGATTTTCCGGGATATAATTTTCCCCAGAAATCTTCCACCCACTTCCGTCACAATCGGTTCCACAGATGAGTCGTGAAAAATTAGCAGACAGATAGACATACTTTCGCATTTACAGTGTAAATTAGATATGGGTTCAAGAATCAAGCCTCAAGACGTAACTAACCTAAATATTATGTAAAAACCCTTTTTTAAGTTTCCCCGGGAGGTTACCTTTAGGTGCAGTGATTTTGCACATACCTACATTATATTATATCTACCTGTTTTATTAGGAATTAGCGGACCCGACAGACGTTGTCCTGTCAAATTTTCAATAAATCGAGTTCATACAAAAATTCCATAGAAAAAGGACGTTCAGTTTTTCCTAAATTTGAATCTTTTCCATATTTTTAGGGTTCCGTACCTCAAACGGAAAAAACAGAACCCTTATAGGATCACTTTGTTGTCCGTCCGTCTGTGTGTCAAGACCCTTTTTCTCAGGAACGCATGGAGGTATCAAGCTGAAATTCATATCAAATACTCAGGTCTACTGTCCCTTGGAGCTGTGAAAAAATCAAACTTCTAAGCCAACGAAATCAAAAGATACAGCCGTTTATGCTGCAAATTTTCGACACTCGCAAGGGAATCAAGACCTACAGGGTACTTCCCGTGAACTCAGAATCTTGAAATTTGGTACGAAGCAACGTCTTATAACCCAGATAAAGGAAAATTGCAAAAAGCATGTATTTTTAGTTACATCGTATAATAAAAATATTTTTAATAATTTTAAATCTACTACATTCCATATGAACGCGTAGAGGTATTAAATTGAAATTAATTAAATTTACACGTACATTACCACGTAACCATGACCGGTGTAATGCATATTTTTAGCGTAGCTGCATGAACTTACTTAAATTAAACAATAGTAAAGTAAGTAGTTATCAAGGATGCAACGTGCTTGCTGCAATATGTATAGAAGTGAGAAGTTGCAATAGGGGAGGTTGCACAAATGAAAGGAAATGAATACCAGCTACTACAGCTAGTTATGCAGTTCACCTTATTATTGTATGTTAACTACAGTGTACTACAAGAGTCTCGTTTAACGTTTTGTTCGCTAAATTTCGCCTAACTCTAGCTTAGTACATATTAGTGCTAGCACATTCTAAGGAGATACTCTCCTAGTCATACTTCAATCTACACGCTCCGCACAACGCATAGCGTCTCCCTGAACGGACCCAAATACGAACCTCTAAATTCGGCTATCCAACCTACAACCTACAAAGGCTCAACGTAGCTTCACCAGCCCAATCGATTGATATACGAGTACAATCATCCAGCCTCCCATTTCTATCCGACCTCCCATTCGTCCCAACGTCTTCCTAAGCTGAGGTCCGAGCCTCACAGGAGGCGCCCTCAGGAAGACGTTGACCCCCCCGATGTCATCGAGCTCTAGGGCTCTTTTCTCGGCGACGCCTAGCGCTCGCCCAACCAGTAGGGCCCATGCAGCATACTCAATCCGAAAAAAAAAATTACCGCACCAAGATCAATCGACCGACGATAAGAGGCCCAATCGTCTAAGCAAATCGTAATCATTTGACAACTCAAAACCATAGATTAAAGATTGGTCTCCGCTAAGCGTAGCGGCTAAATCTATGCTTATAACGTATTACGCTCATAAATTGTTTTTGATATACCTTCAGTCATCTATAAACTCCTTAAACAGGTCGAATTATCCGTTTAACAAAGGATTAGGTACGATTTCCTTACACAATCGAGAGGCAGAATCACAAGAGCCTTTAAAATGAATACGATCAGAACATCGATTATTCGCTAACTATTAAAATCGATGTGTATTTCTTGGCTAACCCTACCGCGCCTGCGTTACGTAAACCACCGTAACAGCAATTCCTGGTGTAACGTAACACTATTCCTGCTCACATAAATTAAACCAGTATGGGCACAACTATTACATTACTCCTACTTACTTAATTTATCTTGGCTGTATCCTACTTAGGCACAAGGCCCACATACGGAGTAGAGTGGCGCCATCTCACTAACACAACCCATAGTCTACTCACAGCTAACTACAGAGCACGAATCTCCTCACAGAATAGGTTTGGCCATTGCCAGATTGGCTTGATTGGCAGCCTTCACACACCTTTGAAGACTAAATGTAACGCCAAAGCATGACTTATTAACTTGAAATTGAGGTTAACATAGGTATAATATACCTTAGATCTTACGTGATCAAGTGAGCCAGGCCTGCTCTGAATCTACTCGCCGCCACTCTCCGCACCTCGACTCCACAGTTCTCTCACCATCAAGGTGCCCTTCCATTGAAGCGGAGCGGAGCAGAGATGTTTTGGGCGGACCAATCGGATTCTTGATCGATGACACGATAATTTTTTCGAGCACTTGTCAGGAATCTGGTTGTCTTGTTTGGCACGTCTCCGCTCCTCTCCGCTTCAATGGACAGGCACCCTCGCTCGCTGCACTCAGTCTGCGCTGGCCCTTATATCTACTTGTCACTTAAATATTCAATGATTACAACAAACTATGCACGATTACATTATTGGAGGATATATTCTATTTAAATTCGTTGGTACAACTCAATGAAGGCGTGTGCAACGTGCAAAGACATTTAACACATACAATAGTAGTTTGAAAACTTTATGGCAATTAATCCTTACATCACGCCAATGACAAACCAGGACAGAAAGTCCTATCGCCTACGTTCAAGGAGACCCGACCCCAAATGAAATGGGATGAGGGCATGGGAAAGAAGAAGAAGAAGTTTTACTTATTAATCCTTACTAATATATATATATATAAATATTTACAGCACATGAAATGCACTCAGTTTAATAGCGAGGATTTTTAACCATACATAAGGAAACGCCGCGCTGTATTAGTTAGGTTTTTAATAAATCCCGTGACAATATATTAATTTTCCGTTATAAAAAATAACGCTTCAGATATTTAAATATCCATGAAAAAAATCACTAGCTCGTTGAACTCTTTCACAGGCTCGACCCAACTTGCTAATAAGCATATTGGACATCTCTGGACGAACATCAATGAAATGTTTAAACATGAAATGGTTGTTCGATGTTCTTACTATTTTATTCAAAAAACTTAAATTAAAATAAAAAGAGTGTTGATATACAGATACCATTGCCTCCTGGTAAGTATAGGTACAAATTAGAGGAAACTACTTATAATTGTTTTCGTCTTATAATTATAAAAATAATATTTATAATGCCTATTTGTCTGTCTGTTCTTTATCTCCGTATTCGTTCGCGATGAAATCATTTTACAGGTGACGTTGAGTTGCGGAAATTTAACATAGTTGATAATATTACCTACCATTGACGTACAAAGGTAACGTGCGATTCGCATTGCAAGGCACGCCTGGTGTAGTATGTAATGTATTATTAATATTTAAACATACTTTAGGCAGAGATAAGTAAAGGGAGAAGAGTTGAATATTTTATGTTGCAAATCAAAACTTTTCCGTTCGTAACTGAGTTTGTTTTTTAAATTGCGGAGCATAGAAATAAACTACGTGGCCCATTTCGTATGGTCATTTCGACAGCATTATTACACTTTTGTCTGCACGTTAGAGTAGATACTGCGTATCACGTACGCACGGCTAGTTAAGTTTTTGATATACGTTTGTCACTTTTTATCTGTGAATTAATCTGAGGCACGTCATGTTGTCTCGAAGAGGCTCGTGCTTTTGGCATGATAAAATATTGGGAGTATGGTACAGAATTTTAATGACTAATGTAGGACTCTTCTAAAAAAGTAAAATGTAATGTCTGAGTATGTACCTAAGTTACTTATAAAGGGATCGCCCGCCGTCGTCAAGCGGGGTGATCGGTCCTTTAATTAGAACCATTCAACCTCACTCAGGTATGCCGTATGAGCTTAAAATAATTAATAAATTTTTCACTCTTTTATAAAATAACATCGCTCGCTCATGTTCTGTTCTATTTTCAAACCTCCTTTTTTGGAAGTCGATTAAAAAATTATAGACTTAATTTTATTAAAAAAATCCTTTGCCTTCGCCATAATAGTTATCTGAATTCTACTTTTTATATTCCGTAGATACCTACTATACTATCTGTGCTTTATATACCTATGCTAATATTATATTTCTGGTAATCTGGTAATTAGGTACCCATTTATTTTGCCTTACAAGTCACAACTACTGAATCAATTTCAATACAATTTGGCTCAGATATATCTTGCACCCTAGAAATGGCTCTATAGGGCCGCTTATCCCGGTAAAACGGGTACGTTACATACGGGATTTTAAAAATACCCTAGTCCATGTACTTGTAGGTGAAGGCGCGGGCAAGCTAGTTCCCAACAATATAAATCCTAATATCTAGGTAAGATATTTATTACCGTAATAAATCATTTAATTACTAAACCCGTATTTAAACCATGGTCCTTTTGCCCATCAATTCTGAGATAATCTAGACTTGCAATCACCTATAGGTATCTACCTACCTAGATAGGTACATATAATGTGTTAGGCAGCGTCTTTTCACAGAACAAACGATTCCCACTTTGTGCTATGACATCATTTGAGAAGTGGGCTCGGGTAAAACTGTGGAATTAATTCCTACAGTGCTGTGCTAAGTGATTACGCAGTCGTAGATGGTAGCGGGCTAGCTCCCGCTGCTGCTATAACTGCTGTAGGTACCCCTACTAGGGGTAGGTACAGCAGTTAAATTATTAAACCCATACCCCTAATCGCGGTTTCTACATGCGGCATCGTACCGGAACGCTAAATCTCTTGACGGCACGTATTTGTCGGTAGGGTGGTAACTAGCCACTGCCGATGCCTTCCACAGCCCACCAGGCCAGGCCACTGCAAATTCAGAAATGAATATGTTTTCAAACTGGCCCTGCTGGGGCCGAAATTCGGACCTCCCGTTTAAAGACAACAGAGTTCACCACTGCGCCAGGGAGGTCGTCAAAATTAGAACTACCGAAAAATCGCACTAAATAGTTTCAATCTTGAATAGAAATAGTGAGTAAACGTACATATATCAATTATTAATACCAAGCCGCGAGTTGTACTTTGCATAAAATTAACATTTAATAACTGTAATGATGAAATTCATCTATTGTCCTGTAAAAAACCGGTCTATCGCTGGAACATCAAGGTTAGTTTATTATTATTATTTCAATGTGATTTCTACAGCAATGAAAAACTAACGCCTTTATTCGTTCAGTGCGAATACCTTACGCTCTACATAGTACATTCGCGCGCGGGCTTTGCCTCTAACCGCACGATAATTCAATTTCAAAGGGCTAGAACCCAGAGCCGTGAAAAATATCGAAACGTAAAAATTCGCGAATATTTTCTTTTTCTTATTCCCGAAGGAGCGTGAGTGTGAAAAAGTTCAAATATGACAATTTACAGTAAAATAGTTCAGATAATTTTAGTTGGTGTTTGAAGTATTTAGTTCCAGCTTTTTCAGGTTTGTATCATTAAAAATATTTAATTATTTCACAATAGCTAAAAGAAATAAATACGAATTATAATTATTTTAATACATAAAATGAAAATGATAATGGTTAGATACTGTAATAATTAATCTACTACTCAGGTTAAGGTTCTTTATTTTAATAATAGGATAAAATTTAATAAGAAAGTAAAATTAATAATGCTTCACTTTCACTTTTTTATGAATATATTATAAGTAGATAAAATTAAAATCTAAATTAAATCTAAATTAAAAACTAAATTAAAAACTAAAAACTAAACATTAAAAATATCATCTATCCCGCTGCAATGAGGCAGTGTGCCCAGAACGCTGGCTGCGTTACCCCGCTGAATAGCCAAACTTATATGTTGGCCGAGGTAACTGCCAGCCCTCCGGTCACCTGTGGACTCTGTGAGACGAGAAGATAGATCCTTAAAAAAGGATCTGGCATCTTCGCCCCACGACCCCAGGGTTTCAACACCAAAAGCTTTTTTATGTAAAAGTAAAAAATTAAAAAGTGGAATTAAAATTTTTTTCATAATTATTTTTGAGTTACCGCGTGTAATTAATTTAACGTTCAGTATTATCTTACTTTCTTATATAATTTCTAATTTCTATAAGATACGTAAAAATATTGGACGAGTGAAATTAAATATTTTATCCTAAATTTTAAAACTAGCGTAGGTACACAAATAATATCACTTTCTCTATCTAGCATTTAATTTTATGTTGCTCTATCTAGTACCATCAAATATGATGCCTGAACTAGATCATAACTGCGTCTTCGTCCGCGTGATTTAAGTATTTTTTAAATTCTCGCGGGAACTCCTTACTTTTCCGGGATAGTCTCCTTCCCCGAGACACAAATCCTTCCTGTACCAAATTTCATCAAAATGGGTTGAAAAGATAGACCGTGAAAGCGGAAAAAACAAACAAACTCACATTCGCATCCACACTATATCCATACAAATCTATACTACATAATATTGTTCATAGTAATATTATAAATGCAATAGTGTGTCTTACTAACTTATGGATTAGGATTTCGTAGTGTAAGAAGTTATAGTTTCCCCCATATTTTCGTCGAGAGTACTAAGACTAAGTACTAAGACAATAAACAGTGGTCCCGACGCATAAAACTTACCGCACAAGATACATCGCGGGAATCATTTGGTCATGTCTATCCGGCAGTGTAACACACACGTCACAAAATAAACTATTCGAATTGTATTATAAAACTTTACAGTTCTAATTCTAATAGTTTATTTTGTGGCACAGTTATGTAATTATTGGATACGTACATGATGCCCGCGACTTCGTCCGCGTGGTTGATGATTTTTTATTCCCGCGGGAACTCTTCAATTTTCCGGGATAACAAAGTAGCCTATGTCCTTCCCCGGGATGTAACCTATCTCTATACCAAATTTCAACAAAATCGGTTGAGTAGTTAGGCCGTGAAAGCGTAGCAGACAGACAGACACACTTTCGCATTTATAATAATAAGTATGGATTAATAATATTAATTATAATTATATTTTATAATATTAATTAGAGCAAAGATATCAAACTTGACGTAACTTTCAGAAACACGGTATTTCGGACCTTTTTGTCGGTTGCTTGTCTGTGCTTCAGTAATTTAGCTTTGTGGATTACGTACCTATGTTCTGTGACTATATCTATACTAATAAACGCGAAAGTTTGGATGGATGGATGGATGAATGATGTTTGTTACTCAATCACGCCAGAACGGATCTGGATGTTTGGCACAGAGTTAGATTATAGGCTGGAATAACACATCCAACAGTACAGCCTATTAACGTCCCACAGCTGGGCAAAGGAGCGAGGGAATTAGAGCTTAGACCCACCACGCTGCTCCAATGGGGGTTGGCGGACTTTACCGACTATTATCATGTTAGTGATAATAACCGGGACCAACGGCTTAACGTGCTCTCCGAGGCACGGGGTGAAATACCACCGACTACCTAACTCCGGGCTAGTACTGAGAATTTCTAGTCAGAAAACCCCAATACTTAATTATTCAGGACTCGAACCCGGGACCTCGTCAGCCGCATTCGAACATGCTAGCCACTAGACCATCGAGCAGTTTAATAAGGAATAACACATAGGCTACTTTATATCCCGGAAAATTAAAAAAATCCCCCGCGAACCAAAAATCTTCAATCTACGCGAACGAAATCATCAGCTAGTGTAGGTATTATAATTAGCCTTGCATCCTACCGTTTTCTATCACAGATTTTACACACACATACCAATCCCACTACAGTCCATTAACGTCCCACTGCTGGGCACAGGCCTCCACTCTCATAGGAGAGGAAATTAGAGCTTAGACCAACCCAACCACCACCACCACTACAGCCTATTAGCGTCCCACTGCTGGGCACAGGCCTCCACTCTCATAGGAGAGAGGGAATTAGAGCTTAGACCCACCACGCTGCTCCAATGCGGGTTGGCGGGCTTTATAATGACTATTATCATGTTAGTGATAATAACCGGGACCGACGGCTTAACGTGCTCTCCGAGGCACGGGGGTGAAACACCGCCAACTTCCAACTCCGGGCCAACCACGCTGCTCCAATGCGGGTTGGCGGGCACATACCAATACGCTTATATAACATCATACTAATACTATAAATGCGAAAGTGTCTTTGTTTGTTGCTTTGTTGGTTTATTGGTTTGTTGGTTTGTCGTTCAATCACGCCGCAGTGGAGCATCGGATCGACGTATTTTTGGCATGGGTATAGTTGAGGACCTGGAGAATGACATAGGCTACTTTTACCGGAAAATTAGTGAGTTTCCGCGGGAATCAAAAAAACTTATTCCACGCGGACGAAGTCTACACAATAAAATCAAAATTTTTCGCTTCCAAAACTCCCGCATTTAGCATTTTTTCTGTTATTAGCAACAAGTGCAAATTCTGATGCAAATGTTCCACTGCTAATATTTTCTCGCTTTACTACACGTTTATCTTATCAAAATTATGCATATTAATATACTTATGTAACATACACGTAATAGCCTTTCTGTACAGAATAAAACAACAGATAGACATAGTAGTTTTATCCGAGTGTTGGCTAAATAAATCCCCACATATATTGCAAATGTAATAATATAATTATCATCATAATATAATAACCAAAACGAAGGAACAGTCGTTTACATCCGGTCTGAGATCAATAAAAAATTACGTAATATATTTACCGATATAATTAATGGAAAAAATCTCGTCAAAAAATTCTCCAACTCAGTTGTTGTAGTGAATATAATACAGATCTCCATCTTATAAAAAACCGGCCAAGGGCGTGTCGGGCCACGTGCAGTGTAGGGTTCCGTAGTAACACAAGTCCATCACAATATGCGGACATTTTATAAGTTGGTCGACTATCCATTACTCTTTAAATTGTAAAGCCAGTTGGCTTTATTCTCGTAGTGTCATCATCACGTTACTAATGATTAACTTTTTTTTTAATGAAAATAATACAATAGAACTTAATGCTAGCTAGCCTAACCTAATTACTATATAAATCATGCCCGCGTGGAATGGTGGCAAGAATGCTGGATAGCCAGGCTGATCCTTTGCTCAAAAGAAAATCAATAATATCATTTGGAAATTGGACACTTTGGCGCCAACGCACGCGTTCCGTTTTTCCAATAATCGGTAGGTACACATAAAATACTTTTTATGTTTGGAACGGATAATACTTACGTAAAACGAAACTTTAGTACGCCAACTAAACGTCAGCGTCAATGAGTCTGTAATCTATGGCAAAAACAATTAACAATTTACATGTTGATAATTAAACAACATGTACAAAATCTATATCTATACTTATAATAAAACTGTAACTGGAAGATTTCTGTACATTAATATATTCTGAAAATTTTAATCGGGCTATGCTTTACTATCGATACTGAGCCCAATACTGATTTTTATTTAATTTTTGTCTGTCTCTCTGTCTGTATGGCCGCGCATCACGCGAAAAGTAATGAACGGATTTAAATGAAATTTGGTATAGCGGTAGCTGATACTCCGGGTCAATATATAGGTAGTGTTTATCCCGATAGAAAATAAGGTAAGGTTCGTACTAAGACAACTTGTGTTACGGGTTCCTTTGATTTCCTTCCTTCATTCCTCCGACCCATTTACAATAATTATTATTATTAGTTATGAAATTTATGTTTTTTTTTTTTTTATCCACTACAAGTTAGCCCTTGACTGCGATCTCACCTGATGGTAAGTGATGATGCAGTCTAAGATGGTAGCGGGCTAACCTGTTAGGGTCATGACAGTTATATTAAACCCATACCCCTATTCGGTTTCTACACGGCATCGTACCGGAACGCTTAAACGCTTGGCGGTACGTCTTTGCCGGTAGGGTGGTAACTAGCCACGGCCGAAGCCTCCCACCAGGCCAGACCAGGGAAAATTTAGAAATTGTAAATTCCCAAATTGACCCTGCCGGGGATCGAACCCGGGACCTCCGCACGTTAAGGCAACAGCGCTACACACTGCGCCACGGAGGTCGTCGATCTGATTTAACTGCCGAAATTTAACAAGCTGTTAAAATTGCGGTTCAATACGTTTAAAACCCAAGGTTGTTAAAATATAGTGACAAACTAAATACTACGCCAGAAAGAAATTCTAGTCCAAGTACACCGGCGTCCGGACCTTCTAATTCGAAGGGCCACAGCTAGCCTAACCTTAATCTAGGCTCTGCGAAAGGACGAATTGAAGATTTGTTAGGTTAATTTTGTTGTGGGTTTTCTTTAGTAGGTACATATGAAATCGAGAAAATCAAACAAGTTAGAATCCATCCTTCTTTTCCTTATGACATACCTAGTTTGCAAAAGACGAGAAAGATAAGAAAAATGCCAGAAATAAATACCTATGAATTTTTTGAAAAAACTATTTAAGCCAGTTTTCGTTAAATTTTTTCATCAACCTATACTTCTATATTATCTATAATAGTTACTAATATTATAAATGCGAAAGTTTGGATGGGTGGTAGGGATGGATGGATGGATGTTTGTTACACAATCACGTCGGAACGGCAGAACCGATCTGCATGAAATTTGGCACAGAGATAGATTATAGTCTGGAATAGCACATAGGCTACTTTTATCCCGGAAAATTAAGGATTTACCGCGGGAACCAAAAAACCTTAATCCACGCGGACGAAGTCGCGGGCATCAGCTAGTCATATCATATTTTATACGCGGGTTTCGTCAATTATATCATATCACCTAGTTTATCTGGTCGAAACGGCAGATAGGTACTTTTATTTGACTTTTTTATAGTTGGAAGTGAATACGCAGGTTTTAGGTATATCCTGTACCAAACGTTATAATTCTGCCTATTAATGAAGAACCATCATAACAATTTTTTCCCCTTGACTGCGATCTCATCCGATTGTATAAGTGATAATGCAGTCTAAGATGGTAGCTGGCTAACCTGTTAGTTGTATGGCAGTTATATTAAACCCATGCCAAACACACTAAAAACGCTTGGTGGTTTGTCTTTGTAGGTAGGTTGGTAACCTGGTAGCCACGGGCGAAGCCTCCCACCAGACCAGAGAAAATTCAGTAATTATAAATTCCCAAATCGACCCTGCCTGCCTGCCTGAATCGGAATCGAACTCGGGTACTCCCACGTTAAGATAACGGCGCTCAACACTGCGCCAGGGAGGTCGTCAAAATTACTACGACCAATTATCATATTATTATAGAATTAGATAAATGAAGTGTATAATTAAACCTTTAAGGGTTAAACCTTGCCTCAATATTTTTTAATTATTAACACATAAATTAAAATAATACAATGTAACTTGTATCACTTCAGCGGGCAAAGAGTAGCTTTACACCCGTTGAATTCTTTTGCCGCAAGATAGAGGATCGTTCAACTTATTATTAACCCGCGACGCAAAAAGAGAGGGGTGTTATAAGTTTAACGTGTCTGTTTGTGTATCTGTCTGTGGTATCGTAGCGCCCAAAACAGATGAACCGATTTTCGTTTAGATTTTTTTGTGACACAGATAATTTTATCCCGAGTGTTCTTAGCCATGTTTGATGAAAATCTGTGCATGCGTCTGAAGGTCATCAGGTTTTTTCTTAACACTTTCGCTGCGTTACGGCAAGTATTTTGCCGTATTTGACGGTCAGCCAGTGCGGCAGCTAGTTTTCCTTGTTTTGCGCACGGTGCGGGGGTGATTTATCTATGTTCCCGTACGTGTAGGAAAGAGACAGTGATTTTTTCTATATGGTTGCTTTTAATATAATGATATTGTATACTAATAATGTACGGCAAAATAGTTGCCGTAACGCACAGCAAGGTAATTATTTTTATTCAGTGCGGTACGGCGACTATCTTGCCGTACCCCCCCAACCCCGCGCCTCACTGCATGCGTCCGCGCGGCCTCGCAGTTTGCATTAGTGTTGGCCGTAAGTGCTCGATATTTTTTATGCAAAAAACTACGCGACGAGACTTTCACGTAAAAAACATGATATGAGTAAGGGAATTACCTACTTTTTAAAATTTATTTTATTTCGTTAAAGTTCCTAAAATGATCTCATCATAGATTAAAAATAAAAAGTAATTACTAGTGGTTCGCCCCGAACTGAGACCTCGCGGTTTCACAGAGCGCCATATATTGACATCAGTGTGAAGTTCTGTTAAAAATATCATCATCATTAAAAATTAAATAATTTCGTTTCCTTATAATATTTATCTAATTTTAGTATTTGTTGTTCAAGTACAGGATATAATTCAAATAATTGATCAAGTTTCAGGCTTGAGAGTTCAGAAAATTGAGAGTTCTGAGGTCAACTTTGGACGTTAGAAAATCGCTACTTTGAAAGCCTCCCATTTCGTCAATTTTAGGGGAAAAATTCAAAAAAAAATATTTTTGGACTCTATTCTTAATTATCTTTAAAATGATATACTGCAACCCTATGTAACGCTATAAAAAATATTTTATTTCGCATTCGCTTCTATGAGAGCCCCCCTGAAATAAAGATTTTTAAAACTTTTTAAGCCATATTCGGCGGGAGGCCATCGATTTACATATTATATTTAAATTTGAAGTAATTACGTTCAGCAATTCAGAAGTTATAAGGCTCTGACAGACGGACGGACAAGTGCCAATTCACCCAAGTAGACTCAGAGACCTTCGCTTCGCTCGGTCAATAATAATTTGGTACCCTAATATGAATCAAAATTTAAAAAACCTATTTGTATTTATTATTATTTATTTATTAATCAGTGTATTTGTACTAAACTTACATGAGTGACTGCTTTTTATTTTAATTTTTTTTATATTTAAATATATTTTTTTAAATTGGCGATAGGTACTTGTAAGAGTAATTATTATGTTGACTAATTATGAAGAATTATGTTGATTTATACACTTAAATTTGTTGTGTCTTTAATAAAGAATATCTTTAAAATATCGATTGTCATTTCAGAAGTAAACCCATCCCTAGCAATTTTTTAACTTCTATGCTATACGGCATATATATTGCCGTAAATGACTGATTTTGAAAAATCTCTGTATCTTTCGAAATATCATAGAGAACCCGGGGCTACCGCAGCTAGGTATACACGAGGATGTAGCCTATCGATTTGTTCAAAAAACCCATTGATATGGTGAGTTTCCACGTCTCCATGAACTTTGAAAGTCAGGTTCCGGTACGGCAAAATAGAGGTCGTAACGCATATCAGGAAATATAGATACGGGCAGTATTTGTCTCGTACCGCACGAGCCGTAGGTTTAGGATCCAATGCTGCCGCAGCGAATGTGTTAATCTGTTACTTCCATATTATATCGGGGGTTGTTTTAAATTTGTAATACTTGTTTTAAATATTATTTAATGACAGCCTCAACCTATCTAATGGCAGGCGCCCAGCCAATATAGCAGGCGGCACCTTACCTTCAGTAGTTCTAAAATGGACACTTCGTTTTATTGGGTACCTATCAATTTGTAAGGAACGGTGTGATAATTTTCTGAAATTCTCACGTTTTCTAACTCAAAACGATGCTCTCTTTATGTTATGTACGACTATAATGCTCTTCAAAACTAGTCAAGTGTTCATATTACAATGTACCTACAACTTTTAAACGTCAATATAAAAGAATAATAAAACAATCATCTGTGAGTATAGAGCAAGGTTACCGTTAAATGTAACTCCATAAACCATAACAGAATGTTAAGATCTTTGTGATAGTAAATTGTACTTATGAAATACACATGTCTTTTTATTTCAAATTTTTAATCTTGAGTAATATCAGAAAGTGTATTAGGCCGAAATTATAACTGTTGCACAATAATTAAATATGGGCTTATAGTGCAACTGTAGCTTGACCATGAAAATACATTAGTAAAATAATTTGTAGGTAATGGGCATATAACTTTATACTTCTAGAGATACATGATATGCAACAATGGATGCGTGCGAATCTGTCACTTCCACTGTTAAGTATATAAATTACGTACAAATTGGTACCAGACCGTGTACTGTAGAGATCCTTGCAAGATACTTCTTGATCAGATTCTTCTACGGATATTCTAATTTGGCTACGAAGCGATACTTTTAGCCCTCTACTAAACATACTATTTCAGACAATCAAAACGATGCGATTATAGGCGTGTGATAATCATATTTTGGAAGACTTAGGCCCACTTGCACAAGGCCGTAAAATGTGTTTAAGTTAAATGCCTGTCATTTTATCTCAACCCCAGATCTTATCAAAAAGTGACAGCATCACAAAATTTAACTAAATCAGTTTAGCCGGTGTTGTGCAAGTCGACCTAGAAGAAAACGTAAGAACGAGCATCAAATAGAATCACGCTCCCGGAAATGTACCTATTATTTGCAAAGTGTTAGGTAGGTATTCTTTAACAAAGTCGTAGGAAACCCAAGTACTTAGGTTACATGCAATTTATATCAATCTATTGTCACGTAACAGTCCAACCATGAATCCGGCGAGTAACTCCTACTTAAAGATAATAAGGCGACTTCTCCACTAGAAACCATAAATATGATCACTAACATGCTTGCTCACTTACTGAAATATTTTTCTATAGGTTTTGTGTATTGTTTTAGCTACCTACAGTAAAGTATATAAGCGCCTACTTATAAGCAAAAAATTTGTAAAAGATTCTCGAAAATATAAAAAAACGTACCTATATACGCTACACGTGACCAGAGGGCTGGCCTATTCCTTGGCCAGAGGTTAAGCATTGCCATCCAGCGTGGCAATGCTGCCAGTCTTCTGGGCACGTTGCCCAATGACGGCGATGCGGAGGAATTCTTTGATGCATTTTAGCAAAATTTTCTTATTTTATAGATAAAAAATGTATTGTATCGATTTGTAGATATTTATCAAAAGAAAACCTATATATATATATATATATATATATATATAGATATAGTATATATTAATCACAAACTTTTCAATCCACGCGTTACAAACTTTTATCGATTTTCGAATCGACGAAAACGGTGAACGCCCCGTTAAAAACAGAGGCTGCAAAAGTTCAATCAATTCATGCAAGAATCTACCTCTATTTTCCAGTGTAATTTTAGAGTTCCGTATCTAAAGGGTGCCAACCCTATTACTAAACCTCCGTCCGTCCGTCTGTTTGTTTGCGAGCTGTGTCTTTCGAACCGTAATATTTAGACAGTTAAAATTGTCAGTGTGTATTTGTAATTTGTGTTACCATTTACCGCTGTAACAACAAATAATGAAAATAAAATAAAAATAAATGGGGGGTCCCATACAAAACGTGATTTTTGAGCGCCTCTATTGCTTCTTTATCGAAAGTATTTAAAAATTAAATAATGTTAAATCTTGAACGATTGTGTGGATCCCTTCGTTTGCGAGTCCAACTCGCGCTTGGCCGGTTTTTAATGTTATTTCAGGTTCAAGTTTAATGACGGTTTATGACTTTTTTCTAGATAATTTTATCACAAAGCGAATGGGCCTTAAGCTCACTCGAGGTCAAGGAGAAACACTGATGACTGATTCACAGTAATCTGTTGCCAGTTGCGGATGTGTTCTCAAATGACGGATCAACTCGAAGCGCGAAATCATCCTCAGAGGGCATACTACCATCGCTTAAAGCCGTATTGTTTTAATATTGTTCACGTTCGTGTTTTAGAACGATAATCCTTATTTTAGGGACGTCAAGGTAGAAACTACAAACCCTCCACCATTGACCTCGAGGAAACAAGACTGGGAATAACCGGCAAATTATATAGATAATATCTAACAAGAATAAGAGGTAATTAGTATATATTATTTCTTTTAGGTGCATAACCAGCATTGACTTCGAGGAAACAAGACTGGGAATAACCGGCAAATTATATAGATAAATTTTATCTAACAAGAATAAGAGGAAATTAGTATCTTCTTCTATCTATATCTTCTATATATATAAAAGCGAAATACCACTCACTCACTGACTAATCACGATATCTCAGGAACTATAAAGCGTACAGACTTGAAATTTGGAAAGTAGATTCCTTCTATGGTGTAGACGCCAGCTAAGAAAGGGTTTTGAGAAAATCCACCCCTAAGGGGTAAAAATAGGGGTTGGAAGTTTCTATGAAAGTCCTTTATTTTTGAAGTTAGAGACATGAAAATTGGCAATTAAGTTATTAGTTATGAATAATAAAAACCTGTATAAGCAATTTTACGAAAATGTACCCCAATAGGGGTGAAATGGGGGTTGGAAGCTTACATAAGGGGGTTCCAAGTTTTTGAAGTAAGAGACTTGAAAATCGAGATTTAGGGTATTAGTTTTAAGTTATAATGAACTGTATAAGCAATATTAGGAAAATCTACCCCACAGAGGGTGAAATGGGGGTTGTAAGTTTGTATGAAAGTCCTATATATGTTTCTGAAGTTAGAGACTTGAAAATCGGGATTTAGGTTATTGGCTTTAAAATATAATAATAACCTGTATAAGCAATTTTACGAAAATCCACCCCAAAAGGGGTGAAGGGTCACATACAAATTTTATGACTTTGAAGTATAGACATGAAAATCAGCATTTAAGTTATCAGTTTTAAATAATAAAAAAACCTGCATAAGCTATATAAAGCCTCTATAGATAGGCTGTTTGCAGCGGGAAAATTTCATAATCTCATAGGAAATCAACAATTGTACGCGGACGAAGTCGCGGGCGACCTCTAGTAATATATACACTGCACAAAATTTCAGGTTAATCCATTGCTCCTTTGCGGAACAGAATACCAACTAGCTAAATACTAGTTGCCGTGCAGTGATTTGGACAAATCAACAAACACACTTTCGTATTTATAATATTATAGTGGGGGTATACTCAAAATTCAATAAAAAATCTTTAACGTGAGATAAAAATTCTTTCCAAAAAACCGACTTCCAAAGCCACTGTAAAGTAAAAAATAATTTTGATTTCTACACACTATGTTGAAGTCGGGCGAGCCTGACGCGTCAACTTTGCCTATCTTTGTTATACTCGCCCGACTTCAACATAGTGTGTAGAAATCAAAATTATTTTTTACTTTACAGTGGCTTTGGAAGTCGGTTTTTTGGAAAGAATTTTTATTTTTAACTTTTTAGTGTACTCTAAATCCCCACGGCTTAGGAGTGCAGTACCATGCAGCATCAGAGTTGATTAGTTGGAAATTGGGTTTAAGTATGAAGTCGTTGCTTGACACCTACAATATTAATTCACCATAAAAAAATCCTAAACCACTATGTTTAAGGAGTTCTGTACCCTGCAGCATCAGGGTTGAGGAGTTGGGACTTGGGTTTAAGTATGAAGTCGTTGCTTGACACCTACAATATTAATTCATCATAAAAAAATCTTAAATCGTTATTTTTAAGGAGTTCTGTACCCTACAGCATCAGGGTTGAGGAGTTGGGACTCAGAGTTGTATCGTATACACGTGACTTGACCCCTACTATATGAATTCACCATCAAAACTCCTAACTCCCTAGTTTTGAGACGTAGGTACACCTACAGCATCAGGATTGAGGATTTGGAGTCAGATTTTTTTATGGGACCACCTCGTGAGCTTCCTCTAACCAATGTAAAAAAAAAATTTCAAATCGGTTTAGAAATCACGGAGATATGCACCGACATACATTAAAAAAAAAAAAAAAAAGATACGCGCTGAATTGAGAACCTCCTCCTTTTTTGGAAGTCGGTTAAAAACAATTAAGATCTTTCATTATACCTATTGTACACAATCACACTAATATTATAAATACGAAAGTGCGTTTGTTTGTTTGTTTGTCCTTCAATCACACCGCAACTGAGCAAAGAATCAACGTGATTTTTGGTATGGGTATACTTGAGGAAATGGAGTGACATAGGCTACTTTTTATCCCGGAAAATGAAGGAGTTCCCGCGGGAATAAAAAAAACTAAAACCACGCGGGCAAATTCGCGGGCATCAGCTAGTATTACCACAGAATAGGTAATAGTACAATGTATTACATAAGATTAATATCATATTATGCATCAAACTATTATAACTTAATAAGCAATGATAAAGTATGATAACAATATGCAGTGGCGTGCAGTTTATAGAGGCATAAAAGCACTGCTTATCCAAATGGAAATTCATCTTCGTTTTCATTATATCAGTCAGTAAATAAGTATTCAGACTAACTAAGGCCTACCCTAGCTTCAAGCCCTGTGCACGCCATGCTGACAATATGTAAGTTTGTTATTAGTAGATACCTAGGTACTCGATTGTTTTTAGGGTTCCGTACCCAAAGGGTAAAAACGGGACCCTATTACTAAGACTCCGCTGTCTGTCTGTCTGTCTGTCTGTCTGTCAGTCTCCAGGCTGTATCTCATAGACCGTGATAGCTAGAAAGCTGAAATTTTCACAAATGATGTATTTCCGTTGCCGCTATAACAACAAATACTTACTAAAAATTAAAAATATATATATATTAAGGGGGGTCCCCATACAATAAACGTGTTTTTTAATAATTTAAAACTTACTACATGTTTGTACGGAACCCTCGGTGCGCGAGTCCGACTCGCACTTGGCCGGTTTTTTCAACCTCACCATGAACTTGATTTAATAATAACATTTGTATGTACGTACCAACTGAACCGTAAGTACCTACCTATCTGCCTAATGATGCTAAGAAATAATGTCTGAGAAAAATCTCTGAATTTTTTGTACAGGTTTTAAATCATTTAGCTGAATATGTGACGTCAATGACCATTGTATTTAATTCTATAAGTTGGGATGATTCATGTCAAAACAAAATATTTTTTTGTGATTACTGTTTGTTTTTTAATGTCTTTATTGGTTCCATGAAAAAAATACAAAAGTTATAAAATAGTTAATAAAATAACTTACTGTTAACATCAATGTGGTAGAATTATTTATACAGGCTAAATCACCTTTTTAAACATTCATCATACATGAATACTAATAATTAGATAATATTTTATCAAATCACTGTAGCATACCACTGTTGAATAATAATAAGTGTCTTATTTTGTAACTATAAAGATTACTTTAACAAGTTCTTAATCGTATAATTATAAACATACTTAGATATCAAGTGAGAGAAAAATAACGCTTTTAATTTACTATTAGATATGTATTACGGGAACAATAATTGTACAATAATTCGACGCGTAACGCAGGTAGGTAGAAAGTGATTATTATTAGTGATTATTAAACACCAGCTGATGCCCGTGTGGAATGAGGTTTTTAGGTTCCCGCGGAAACTTTTTAATTTTCCGGGATAAAAAGTAGCCTGTGTTATTCCAGACTATAACCTATCTTCGTGCTCATTCAGATCCGTTCAGCCGTTCTGGCATGATTGAGTAACATCCATCATCCATCCATCCGAACTTTCGCATTGTACAAAACAAATCGCGCTCACTTCGCTCTCGCGACTAGCAGCATCAAGTACGCCGAAAATTACGAAGATTACGTCACCGCCAACCTTTACTGTGACGTCATCACTCTGCATCACTGCATTATCATTTGCGAGCTGGTTTTATTTCAGCCAAGCGCTAGTTATGTTTATGCTTCTATTCTTTCCATACAGTAACTTTACAGATATACCTACCTATTTATAGTAGGTATATTATTGTTATTTGTTTCATATTAATTACGAGAAGAAATAATATAATCTGCTGTTGATATTTGTATTCATTATTATACCTGGGAGTATGAAGTGTGATGCCTTATGCTATGTCATAGTAGGCCATGGGTATATCCAAAAACGGCCTGTGCAGGTACAATTTTCAAGTCTAATTTTAGGTTGTACATGGGTAGGTGTATGTATGTATGCCTACCTACGCATTTTATTAATTAATATAATTTTTATTTAATTTAATTTATATTATTTAAAAATACTATGCTAGATACCCGTGACTTCGGAGTTCGGACCCGTGGATTTAGGTGTTTGAAAAGAGAATTTTTGAACTCTTTATTTTCCGCCGCCTATGTCCTTACCTGGGAATAACATCATTATTTTCTCTGCACCAAATCTGGTGATCAGATGGACCGTAAAAGCGTATACAGACACAATTTCGCATTAAAAATCAATTGCTGTTCGTAAAATAATAAGTAACAAATATTGAAGTTATAAACGAATTACTTAATATTAAACTAACTTTAAAATAAAAAATTTAAAATTTTATTTTATAGTTAGTTTAATATTTCGCATTATAATTAGTATGGATAAGGAATATACTTACCTTATCTACCTATATTTTTAAAAACCTTAGTGCATAATAGTGTACATAAAACGCCTTATCATGGGTTTTAGACATTAAAGTATGATATCATTATCATAACTCATTACTCATCATTGACAAAACAAGCATTATTCTCAGATTGAAATCACGCTTACTGTATAAACGTAATGATACCTAACAATTTTTTTTCCGATTTATTATTCATGTGGAAAACAGGAAAATACTCATCTATAATTCTATCTTCTTGTAAATAAACCTATAAAAAATAAATTTAAAACTGTCATTGTACTTAGCCGGCTAAGTACCATGACAGTTTTAAATTTGTTTCATTCAAGTATTTTGTATAGGCATCGAGACACTACTGTATAGTCCCACAAACTTATTTGACCCGGTGACAGCGTCGCTAGTAGATATTAAAAATAAAATAAAATCAAAAACTAAACAGGCATAATCTAATTTTGGCCACCGGGCCAGATATTATATTAATATGTATACCTACGCAACATTTTCTTTTCGAGGAGGTGGTAGAGTCAATTCATGACGAAGAGGGACCTGTATCACAGAATAGGTAATAGTACAATGTACCTGTATTATAAATGACGAAAGTTAGGATGGATGAACGGATGTTTGTTACTCAATCACGCCAAAACGGCTAAACGGATCCGGATGAAATTTTTCACAGAGAAAGATTGTCTGGAATAACACATAGGCTAAGTACTTGTTATTCCGGAAAATTAAAGACTTCTAGCGGGTATCAAAAAACCTCAATTTACGCTGACGCAGTCGCGGGCATCGATTAGTGCCTTAGATATGAAACAAATTGAGTATTAAGATTGCACCCTTTGGGTTCCGACAGAATACCAGCGCTCAGGATTTGCTTTCAAAACCTGCAGCATTAATGCTGAGTCGGGCCTTTTCATCTTGTGCCATGTGGGTGCAAAAGCCATAGCTTAATTTTAAAGTTTGATTTTATCACGATTTTATGTACGAGGCATAAGATGAATAAATTATTTTCCTTTCTTCTTCTTTCCTATGCATCCTACTTCTAGCGGCTTTAGCAGACGTCGGGCGTCTTTATTTTAATCTACGAAAACTACGCATTATGACGTTTAAAAACGACGCTGAATAACATTATGACGTAAAGCTATTATAGTTTACCTTGTCTTCATTTTTATTGGGTTACTGACCCACCGTTATGGTAAGAAATAGAAAAACCACCACACGGCCTCGGTTTTAAGAATCCTTAACACAAATCTTATTGTGCAATTATGAATTGTAATAAGTATTACCTACATGCGTGATTTTATCAAAACGCAATGTGTTCATGTCTATATACCTTATATCCCCCTAAATTAAGTTAACGACGCTTGGCGAACCGTGAAGGCCTACCGAGTACCGAGCCTACTGACTAAAAAACCGCCCAAGTGTGTATCGGGCCACGCACAGAGTAGGGTTCCGTAGTTTCCCCTCACAATGTGCGGACTATATGGTCGGCTATTACTCGTAAAATAGTAAAGTTTACTTAGCTATGATAGTTTTCCTCATAACTTTGTTATATAATATACTAGCGGACGCCCGCGACTTCGTTCGCGTGGCATAGGTTTTTTAATTCCCACAGGAACTCCTTAATTTTCCGGGCTTTTTCTACGTCACACTCCAGGTACCAGCTATACCCATGCAAAAAATCGCGTCGATCCGTTGCTCTGTTGCGGCGTGATTAAAGGACAAACTCTCTATTTGACGTCCTTGGGGATAGAAATTTTAAAAAGTGGAAAATCCGTATCCGCATCATTTGAAACCAGAAGCCCAAATACCAAGTTTCAATGGCTATAGCTTGAAAAACGACGGACTTTCATACAAACTTTCAACCCCTATTTAACCCCTTTGGGGATGGAATTTTTAAAAAATGTGTCACACATCCTTCTTTATTTTTTACCGAAAACCAAGTTACCAAGTTTCGTAGATTATACTTGAAAAATATCTTGTAAAATAATGGACTTTTATACAAACTTCCATCCCCTATTTCAACCCTTTGGGGGTGGAAATTTCAAAAATCGCAAATCATATATTTCTTCATTTTAAACCGGTAGCTCAAATACTAAGATTCATGGATATAACTTTAAAAATGACGGACTTTCATACAAACTTTCAACCTTTATTTAACCCCTTTGGGGGTGGAGTTTCGAAAAACCCTTTCTTAGTGAATACCTACTCTTTACAAAGAACACACCCTCTAAACTTCATGTCTCCAGGACCAGCGGTTTAGGTTGTGCGTTGATATATAAGTCAGTCAGTCAGGACTTTGAATTTTATATATACATATATATGATTATTTCCTTGAATTTTCAGATATCCAAAAGTAATCGTTTAGTTGGCAGATGTTGTTAATGGATGATTTTGTTAATGGATTTCTGAATCGAAAATTGGTTTTCCCACACCCGCACTATTTTTGAACGACCTATCCAACGAGACCCACATCATGGGATAGACGAGATGCATTACATTCATGCATCCCACTTTACGTGTAGGGGAGGTATCCTAAAAACTTTCTAGTACTAATAGCACAGAAAAGGTAATAGTATAGTGTAGTCTCTGAGCTAAGCCGCGGATGGACGGATGGATGGACGGACATGGCTTAACTGTAAGGGTTCCTAATTGTAGACTAAATCTAAAGAGATGTAGCAAACAAGTACTAATTTGAAAAGTTTAAAAAATCGGCCAAGTGCGAGTCGGACTCGCGCACCGAGGGTTCCGTACTCAAGAAGTAGGTATAATTACCTTTCTTAATGAACCGCAAAACTAACTTTGTTTGTAGAGGTTTACTGTTAATATCAAAAAATTACGTTTGTTGTATGGGAGCCCCCCTTTAATATTTACTTTATTGATATTTAATTATTTATTTTGAAAGGTAATATACAAGTTAATATTCTGTGAAAATTTGACCCGTCTACCTGTTACCGTTTTTAATATTGAGCAAAAAAATACGAAAAAAACACGTTTATTGTATGGGGACCCCCCTTAAAATATTTTTTTTTTAATTTTTAGTATTTGTTGTTATAGCGGCAACGGAAATACATCATTTGTGAAAATTTCAGCTTTCTAGCTATCACGGTCTATGAGATACAGCCTGGAGACAGACAGACAGACAGACAGACAGACAGACAGCGGAGTCTTAGTAATAGGGTCCCGTTTTTACCCTTTGGGTACGGAACCCTAAAAACATACCGACTGGGGATTACTCATTACACTGCATACGCATATAACTACCACGTCATGTCTGGTGTTCACATGTCCTATTAAGAAATAGATCCTCCCTACACAACTTCTGTGATAAGTAACTTGTAAACATCTAAGATCAAAATTTGACGACCTCCCTGGCGCAGTTTTGAGCGAAGGCAACAGCCGGTCCCGGTTTCGATTCCCGGCTTCGATTTCGATTCGATTTTGTGTAAATTTGGGAATTTATAATTTCTGAATTTTCTCTAGTCTGGTCTAGCGGAAGGCTTCGGCCGTGGCTAGTTACCACCCTACCGGCAAAGACGTACCGCCAAGCGATTTAGCGTTCCGGTATGATGCCGTGTAAAAACCAAATACGGGTATGGGTTTAATAAAACTGCCATACCCCTAACAGGTTAGTTCGCTACCATCTTAGGCTGCATCATCACTTACCATCAGGTGAGATCGCAGTCAAGAGCTAACTTGTGGAATAAAAAAAAGTTCATATTAAGCAATTTGATTATATGAATGGGGATCAAGTAAAGCACACTAAATTCGATTCATCCATACTAATATTATAAATGCGAAAGTGTGTCTGTCTGTCTGTCTGCTACGCTTTCACGGTCCATCTGCTCAACCGATTTTGATGAAATTTGGTACAGGGATAGGTTATATCCCGGGGAAGGACATAGGCTACTTTTTATCCCGGAAAATTCAAGCGTTCCCGCGGGAATCGAAAAAACATGGTCCACGCGGACTAAGTCGCGGGAATCATCTAGTTTTTAATAAGAAATACACAAAGTACAGTATTTAAGTTATAATCTTGTGTATCGTTTCTTTACAAAACTTACAAATGAAAATGATATATGCCTACCGTACAATTGGTAGCAATGGAAATGAACGTCCATAACATACTTAATCGTCGCGGCCCTCCAAGGACAAAGTATCTGACATGATCATTTAGGGCAAGGATTTGATATAGAATGTTAGGTACTGATGATGTGTAATTACCTACTCACGGCTGGGTGGCTATAAACACTAATATTACTCGATGCAAAGCCTTTTTTTATACGACTTCAAAAAATTAGGCTATCAATTCGACACGTACCTATTTATGTAATACTAGATTCCCGTGACTTCGTCCGCGTGAGCCAAGTTTTTTCGATTCCCGCGCGAAGTCTTGAATTTTCCGGCATAAAAAATAGCCTATGTCCTTCCCCGGAATATAACCTATCCCTGTGCCAAATGTCATCAAAGTCGGTTGAACAGATTGGCCGTGAAAGCGTAGCAGACAGACAGACAGACAGACAGATAGACAGACAGACAGACACACTTTCGCATTTATAATATTAGTATGGATATGGATTATTGAACAGTGAACAGGGAACAGTGTTCCTTAGTTTTCAAGATGATGGACTTGAAGTCGGTTTAACTTTCAATCTTTTAGATTATCACTTGGTTTGGACTACGCAGGGTGCCTATTGTTGCGTACGCCATACACCATAGCTCTAGGTTCAATGACATCGGGAGAAGTCTTGGACCTCCGTAAAGACGTAGGGCAAATTAATAGAATTTTGGAGTAAACTAGTCCGTGAGCTCTCCTCACATCCGAGTGTCGTCGGAAATTGGGGACCTCGTCTTCCCTGGCAAAGGTTGTAACTTGTAATATGAGTAGATTACTCCATGCTCTGGTTCTACCAGTTAGGCTGCATTGTTAATCTTTGTCGTGTAAACCTTATAGGTTGTATTGTCATAACCTAGGTATAATAAAAGACGCGCTTATTTTCGAGGGCAAGGAGACGGCAACCAGATTAAAATGGACTTTCTGGTTCACGATGGTTCACGGGGACTCTTCCAGTAATCCAGTGACAGACTGAGGTTTTTACATTCATCTTAGATTACAGTAATTGATGCAGCTATTACGGAACAGGGCTGCTGGCTTCAAACGATGTGTAAGTACGCATTTGTCATTACACGGTCTATACACTATTAATTAAATGTATACCCACTGCCTACGTAACCTTGCTTCTAGCACGTGACACGTTTTCTGAAGTTAAACCTTAACTTAATGACAGTTGAAAATAACTTAGTAAAAAAGGACAAAAATTTGGTAGTTGCCGACCTCCTGATGTCAATGCTCATTGTTCTCTACAGAAAAAAGAAAAACACCTAAGGTATTTATCTCATTGCGAAACAATACGATTGTCATATACGAGTACCTACTATTTAGGTAGTAATTTTTTTATCGTATGTTCTCGGAGTGAATATATTATGACCAAGAATATATTATTTGTCTGGGAGAGGCCTCAGCCGTAATTGCTGGTTACCCCCCTACCGGGAAAGACGTACCTACTGCCTAACGATTTATTGTCCGTATCGTACCGGAGGACGATGCCGTGTAGAAACCGATTAGGATAATGGGTTTCATATAACTGCCGTATCCCTAACAGGTTAGTCCACTGTCATGTCATCAGTTACCATCAGGTGAGATCGCACTCAAAGCCTAACTTGTAGTGGAATAAAAACCAACTTTAAGAACGTAACAAAAAGGTTAAAAATACATGAAAAACATTTCATAATAAGTAGGTATGGTTCTTCAATAAGTATAACCTATTGTGCACTTTGCCAATCATAACATCTCTATCGTTTATGAGATAAACCTACAAGACATGTACCTAATAAAGGAGAGGGTAGAGTACACTCTACCATATAGTACGATTTTATTCACTAAGTAACTGAAAACCTACTTACCTTAAGTAAATAGTCTGGCCTGGTGTCCAAAATTGGGACAAACTTTATGCCTGTTTAATTTTTTTTTACCCTCGACGAAGCGGAGACGGTATATGTGTTTGCCCTAAGAGGTTGTGTGTTTGTTTGTTTGTTTGTTTGTTTGTTTGTGCACTTTTTTGTCACCATTTTTCTCAAAAAGTACTGGGCCGATTGAGATGCGGTTTTTTGCATTAGATACGTATAGCTTGTGAGAAGGTTTTTAGATATATTTTAGGACCATAGACAACCAAGCTGAACTGTAGTCTATGATTTTAATATTTCAACATGTTACCATTTTTCACAAAAACTACTGGGCCGATTGAGATGCGGTTTTTTGCATTAGATGTGTATAACTTGTGAGAAGGTTCTTAGATATATTTTAGGACCATAGACAACAAAGCTGAGCTGTAGTCTATGATCTTAATTTTTCTATGTGTTAAAAATTTTCACAAAAAGTACTGGGCCGATTGAGATGCGGTTTTTTGCATTAGATATGTTTAGCTTGTGAGAAGGTTCTTAGATATATTTTAGGACCATAGACAACAAAGCTGAGCTGTAGTCTATGATTTTATTTTTTCAATATGTTACCATTTTTCACAAAAAGTACTGGGCCGATTGAGATGCGGTTTTTTGCATTAGATGTGTATAGCTTGTGAGAAGGTTCTTAAATATATTTTAGGACCATAGACAACAAAGCTGAGCTGTAGTCTATGATCTTAATTTTTCAACCACTGTTACCATTTTTCACAAAAAGTACTGGGCCGATTGAGATGCGGTTTATTGCATTTAGGACTTCGTGCGATTACAAAACAGGAAACTGGTACCAAAATTTTAAAAAATCAGCGCCATTTTGAAATTCTTTGTTAATTGACCGATTTCGTTCAAAATCTATATTTAGGGCTCCCTGGGGTCACAAAACAGGAAACTGGTACCAAAATTTAAAAAAATCAGCGCCATTTTGAAATTCTTTGTTAATTGATCGATTTCGTTCAAAATCGATAGGTATTTAGGACTCCCTGGGGTCACAAAACAGGAAACTGTTACCAAACTTTAAAAAAACAGCGCCATTTTGAAATTCTTTGTTAATTAACCGATTTTGTTCAAAATCGATATTTAGGGCTTCGTGGGATTACAAAACAGGAAACTGGTACCAAAATTTAAAAAAAATCGGCGCAATTTTGAAATTCTTTGTTAATTGACCGATTTCGTTCAAAATCGATATTTAGGGCTCCCTGGGGTCACAAAACAGGAAACTGGTACTAAAATTTTAAAAAGTCAGCGCCATTTTGAAATTCTGTGTTAATTGACCGATTTCGTTCAAAATCGATATTTAGGGCTCCCTGGGGTCACAAAACAGGAAAATCGATATTTAGGGCTTCGTGGGATTACAAAACAGGAAACTGGTACCAAAATTTTAAAAAAATCAGCGCCATTTTGAAATTCTTTGTTAATTGACCGATTTCGTTCAAAATCGATATTTAGGGCTCCCTGGGGTCACAAAACAGGAAACTGGTACCAAAATTTTAAAAAATCAGCGCCATTTTGAAATTCTGTGTTAATTGACCGATTTCGTTCAAAATCGATAATTAGGGCTCCCTGGGGTCACAAAACAGGAAACTGTTACCAAAATTTTAGAAAATCAGCGCCATTTTGAAATTCTTTGTTAATTGACCAATTTCGTTCAAAATCGATATTTAGGACTCCCTGGGGTTACGAAACAGGAAACTGTTACCAAAGTTTTAAAAAATCAGCGCCATTTTTATTTATTTTGTTATCACCATAATAAATGGATTCAGTTTAGTACAGTAAAATCTGTACTACTTGTAAGTCTAACCACAACCCGTGAGCTGCTTTAGCAGCTCGCGCACAGGGCGAAATATATACAGCTTGAGAGAAGGTTCTTAGATATATTTTAGGACCATAGACAACCAAGCTGAGCTGTCTCTATGATTTTAATATTTCGATATGATACCATTTTTTACAAAAAGTACTGGGCCGATTGAAATGCGGTTTTTTTCATTAGATGTGTATAGCTTGTGAGAAGGTTCTTAGATATATTTTAGGACCATAGACAACAAAGCTGAGCTGTAGTCTATGATTTTATTTTTTCAATATGTTACCATTTTTCTCAAAAACTACTGTGCTGATTTAGATGCGGGCTTTTTGTTTTAGATATATTTAGCTTGTACCTAGATGCTGCCCAGGGTATCATGATGGAGTCAGGAGGCGATCATGGGAACTCCTTAAATTCTCATCGTATACCCGTCGCGTTTGGACTCTTTTGATTTGTCCATTTGAAAAGGGTTTGGCCATAGTCCACCACACTGGTCAAAAAAACTACTGAGCTGTCAAAGATGCAGTTTTGTGTTTTAGATATTATGTAATAATATACGTTTGCTACGTTCTAATTGTTGTTTCAAAGTTATAAAGGTCAAAGGTATAATGGAGCTCTGCAGTTCGTCGTGGGTTTTTTTAAAATTTTTAATTTTATTACTTGTTCACAAAATTATATACTAGCGACGCTGTCACCGGGTCAGATAAGTTTGTGTATCGGCCGGTGTCTGAATTGAGAATTTCATGTTGAGTCTGTCGCAAAGACTACTTAAGGACTAATTAAGCAACTTTTTGTTTCTGAATTGATATTGTGTAAGGTTCGAGAGTTGGAACTTGCTGTTTTTGCTTGAATGCTTAATTCAGAAACCGGCCCAATATCAATTCAGAAACAAACATTTGCTTAATTAGTCCTTAAGTAGTCTTTGAGACTCAACATGAAATTCTCAATTCAGAAACCGGCCGTAAACCATCTATTCATTTTTTTTTCAAAAGACATTTAATGTAGTTATGTATCGGTATGTAATAATATCTTACGATATATTATTTAAATATATAGACCCATATAAGGACTTTAAATCTATTGAAACCAAGATGGATGGTCTAAGATTGAAACCTCAATACCAGTTACATTAAGGTACGACTTCGTTGTATGTCAATTAATATTTATTACTTATGTATATGTCACCGTAAGATTGTAAAAACCGTTAGATTATAATCTAACTCGCGAAATTGTAAACTGTCGAATGATTACAATATAACGGATTATTTTTCGGTAGATTGTAATATGTTAGGTTTATTAACCCGATAGAACCTAAGTGCCCGGCCTGCGGCCTACTTGATTATTTATGTCGAACCCTAACCTAACCTACAAGAAAGAGACAAGAAAACGTAAATACAATGAATATTTCAAAAATTGACACTTATAACATTGAACGGTTCACAATCTTTCGACTGTTTATAATCTATCGAAAAAAAAGCGTTAGATTACAATCTTACGGTTTTTACAATCTTACGGTGACATATACACACTATGCTGGAAACAGAACTTATGTCGTCAAAACCAAAATTTCTAGAACATACCATTTCAACCAAAACCGTTTCAGCTCTGTTACTTAAACGTTGCAAACGATTTCGACACCCCGTTTCACCATGCTTTGCTTATCACAGTCTGTAAATTATATAAATTACAGTATAATTTAGTAGCACAGTTTAAAAAAATAAGTAGGCACAGATTGCGAAATCGGAGCGCCTATGCAGTTGTTTGTACACAAAAGGTGAATAAAATATTTAGATGGCCTTTGAGATTTATAAACCTAACCTAGTGCAACTATTACTGGATACATTAGGAAAATTAAAATTTATCCCGAAAAGTAAAAGAGCTCATGCGGGAACTAAAAAATCTCAAATCCATGTTTGTTAGGTACTCAATCACACCAGAACGGCTGAACGAAACTGGATGTTTAGCACTGAGATAGATTTTAGTCTGGAATAACACATAGGCTACTTTTATCTCGAAAAATAAAAGAGTTCCTGCGGGAACCAAAAAACCTCAAATGCATGTTTGTTACTCAACCACGCCAGAACGGCTGAACGAATTGGATGTTTGGCACAGAGATAGATTTTAGTCTGGAATAACACATAGGCTACTTTTATCTCGAAAAATAAAAGAGTTCCTGCGGGAACCAAAAAACCTCAAATGCATGTTTGTTACTCAATCACGCCAGAACGACTGAACGAATCTGGATGTTTGGCACAGAGATAGATTATAGATTGGAATAGGCTACTTTTATCCCGGAAAATTAAAGAGTTCCCATGACGAAACCACCTGCATCAGCCAGTAAAATTATAATCTTAATAAGTTAAAACAAAATCGGGTTTGCTTGAACATCACTCTAGAACGGCTGGACCTATTTTCATGGTTTTTGATATGTTGTATTTGTCACCGTCCTGAATAGCAGAATAACTATTAAAAACATAGGAAAATTGACGAAAAAAAAATTAATTAAAAAAAAAATCCCATTGATTTTCCCATGCAAAAGACCATGCGGACGAAGTCGCAGGCATAAGCTAGTATTTTATAAAAAAGGATCTACTTGAGTATGTATAGGTAGTGCAATGTCATGCCACGTCACAGGTTCACGCACATTTTTTTCATCATAAGTGTCAAAACACACGACGACAACCAATTATGTATAACGCAATCTCTAAAGTAACAAGCCTAAATCTATAGGTAACATAAGTAGTTATGTCCCTTTCCGCAGGGCTTATTACGAAAGGGTTAGCAATATTTTTAGCGATGTCATTTTAGTTTAGTTTAGAGATTGTGTACAACAGAATCAGCCTCATTTTCCGTGACAGACATAGAATCCACTTTTATGTGGACATGCACATAATACGGAATAGCGCGACAGGAAGTTACGAGTTTCCCCGTGGACTCAGGCGTTTCACATATTTTCCTTATTCAGATTTTCATAAATCATAGCTATAATAACACTGTAGATCCAACCCTCTGAATGATTGCGGCGGGGAACAGGGGTTAGTAAAAATATTTGAGTTGTTATTAAAAAAAGACAAGTAACATATTATACTTAGGGTCTGTTTCACAATGTCCAAATAAAGTTCCTAATACTTACCTAACAAATAAAATATTTGCTGGGTAAATCTGTCTAATAAAGGTCTGATATTTTTTTTCTGTTTCACAACTCAAGTGTCTAATAAAATATTTGCAAGATAACTATTGTGCAGTTTATCCGAAGGTCGAGGCGGCAACGTCGCATTATGATTGCTACGTTCCTATTTAGGCAGTTTCTTAATAAGGCACACTTCTCAAATTAGGGAAATCTTAATTTTTTAAATATTTATTTACGCGTAAATACTCGCATTACATGTTTTCCATGGTAAAAGCTTTGATTTGTATTTTTTTTTGCTTTCTTGTTGACATTTATAAATAATATTGTATGAAAAAAAAAATCGATAATACGTGTAACGAATCGCTAACTTGTGATGCCATTTTTGACTTTTGACATTTGCTAAACTTGTCTCTGTTTGCTAATTGCTTTCAGAGTTCAAGTAAACTTGTGATTTTGTGGCTCTTTCGTGGTGATTTTTAATTAAAATCTGACTCTATTACTACTAAAGTAGCTGTAAAAGTGCCTATAAGTTTATTTTTAATTCACTTTAATAGTTTTTTTAAGTTTAGAGGTATTTTAAAATACATTGAAGTACTCTTTATAAAGATGTCTCAAAAGCGTGACAGGAGTTGTAATTTTACGAGGGAGGAAATCGACTTGTTAGTTAAGCTCGTTGGAGTTTATAAAAACATTATAGAAAACAAAAAAAGTGATGCAGTAACGTGGAAAGAGAAGGAACGCTGCTGGAAAGCTATCGAAGCCTCTTTCAACAGTACTAGTGGTGTAGCTTTCCGTAATGCTAAAACGTTAAAATTAAAATACGAAGGCATTAAGAGGATGGCAAGGAAGAAGTCTGCTCTAATTCGTGCCGAAACGTACAGGACTGGAGGTGGTCCTGGTACAGCCCCTGACCTTACAGACACAGAAGAAAAAGTCAAGAAAATGATTTTGTTATCAGTAGACGGAATGGAAAGTACCTATGATTCAGATAATGTGGCGGGTACACCAGAGGGTAAGGGCATAATCTATAATGTTATAAAATAATTAACATTAAATACCTACCGTACAAAATTAATTTATGTTTTACTAATCATTTCAGTTTCACTACAGCCAGAGTCAATATCTCCCACTCATCACTCAGAAGATAGCCAAGACGTGATTGATTGTATTGTAGATTATGAAAATCCTGATGGTATGTGTCTAAATTGTGGGATGTGTGCTAGTTAATTATAACTTACCCAATGGATTTTAGAATGTAATACATTTGTGATTTTAGATGTTATTGAACAGTTCAGATCAAGCCAAAATGAAGATGCCATGGTTGTTGTGGCTGAAGGGGACCTCAATAAAACACAAGTACAGCCTCTCAAGCGACATATTTCATGTAAGTAACATTATCCACAAAGGACAATGGGTAATTTTGTATGGAACCCATACCCACCTTGTAGCGCGGGCATCAGTTAGTTTTTAGAGTTCCATACCCGAAGGGTGCCAACGGGACCCTATTACTAAGAATTCGCTGTCCGTCCGTCCATCTACCCGTCAGCAGGCTGTATCTCTTGAAGGGTAGTAAGTAGGTAGAGAGTTGAAATTATCACAGTATGTGTATTTCTATTACCGCTTTACAAATAATAAAAATTATGTAATGTCAGCATTGAAACTTTTAAATAAGTGTGTGTAAAAAAATATATCTTTTGTACAATGGTACGGAACCATTTGTATGCAAGTCCATTTGACCGATTTTTAATAATTAAAGTTGAAAAATAATAATTGCAACACAACCATTATTGTTTAAGATTTTTAGAACTGTTATTTAAGATTTGAATACAAATTAATGTTATTAATTTACAGGTGAAAACCAACTAACCCCAAAAATGAGAAAGACTAGTTTGAATGATACAAACTTGGACGATGACAATATGTCAGGCACAGACAAAAAATGGTCACATTGGAAGCCAAAAGCTTTGAGATAACTATACTAACTATGATTTGGAAAAGCGTGAAAAAGAAAATTAAGTAGTAGTAAGGCAATTTGTAAGGTATCTAGCACTGGAAAACGTACAAAAGGTACCCACGACCGACGCTACTAATATCAGCGTAGAAGAGATTCCGGTATAATTCTAAAACTAAACTAAACTGCGTTTTGCATCGGAAAAAGATGCCAGAAATAGGATCAAAGACATTTAAGTGACTGGGTAGGTATAATAAATGTAATTGGTACCCAGACCTTACTACAATAATTAATTAACTGATTAACGAACATTTAGAACAACAAACTAAAATTTAAGGTTTATTTTAAACTAGATGATTCCCGCGACTTCGCGGGTCCGCGTGAACCAAGTTTTTTCGATTCCCGCGGGAACTCTTGAACTTTCCGGGATAAAAGTAGCCTATGTCCTTCCCCGGGATACAACCTACCCCTGTACCGAATTTCATTAAAATCGGTTGAACAGATACATTTTTTGATTCCCGCGGGAACCTTTGAATTTTCCGGGATAAAAAGTAGTCTATGTCCTTCCCCGGATACAACCTTTCCCTGTACCAAATTTCATCAAAATCGGTTGAATAGATGGGCCGTGAAAGCGTAGCAGACAGACAGACACACTTTCGCATTTATAATATTAGTATGGATATGGATTGGCTCAGCGGTACACCACAGAATTTTAAATAAGGTACCTAATAGAAACGGTATCTCATGAATATGACACCGGAACTGTGTTTCGCTGTTATATTCATTGATAGGTCGTCTTTGAGCCCTATGGAAATAAATTGTAAGCACATTTATCCCTTGCATCCAAAGGAACCGAGCTAAATCAAACTGCATGGCTTTGAGCTTGAGATGTTGTAAATACTGAACAGTGACTTCATCAAAATTCAACGCATTCAACGCACTTTTTAGGGTTCCGTACCCAAAGGGTAAAAACGGGACCCTATTACTAAGACTCCGCTGTCTGTCTGTCTGTCTGTCTGTCTGTCTGTCTGTCTGTCTGTCTCCAGGCTGTATCTCATAGACCGTGATAGCTAGAAAGCTGAAATTTTCACAAATGATGTATTTCCGTTGCCGCTATAACAACAAATACTAAAAATTAAAAAAATATATATATTAATGGGGGTCCCCATACAATAAACTTGTTTTTTTCGTATTTTTTTGCTCAATATTAAAAACGGTAACAGGTAGACGGTTCAAATTTTCACAGAATATTAAATTGTATATTAGCTTTCAAAATAAATAATTAAATATCAATAAAGTAAATATTAAAGGGGGGCTCCCATACAACAAACGTAATTTTTTGATATTAACAGTAAACCTCTACAAACAAAGTTAGTTTTGCGGTTCATTAACAAAGGTAATTATACATACTTCTTGAGTACGGAACCCTCGGTGCGCGAGTCCGACTCGCACTTGGCCGGTTTTTTTACTTCAATCAATAGTTTAAAATAGTTAATCGAAAATAAAACTAACAGGATAATACTACTTTTGGGAGGTCCTCTATTTAAAATCACTAACAAATAATTTATTTGAATAGTTGTCAAATACCCTATTCCACCAGTGTGCGGCACTGTACGGCACTTTTCTGCACAGTGTGCGGAACAAATGTGTCTCTCGGTGGACTCGTACTCGAACAAGCGATCATATTATGTGCGCAGTAGTTTTTGCGCCCATCCACTCGAGATGAAAATGCTCGTGCACAAACGTGCTGCTCACGATTTTGGTGGAATCGCATCATTAGATACATGACCCAAGCTCAAATGATAATGACATGATAATAGTCGTCAAAGCCCGCCAACCCGTATTGGGGCAGCGTAGTGGGTCTGAACTCTAATTCTCTTTCTCTGAGAGTGGAGGCCTGTGCCGTTAATAGGCTGTAGTGGTGGTGGTGGAAATAAGCTCAATCTTAATAACCTCTTAATGGTATAGCACTTCTATACGTAATCCAAATTTTATGGTTTCACCTATCTCGATAAGAAATGCCTAGTTTCTACTGAACTTTACGTCACGACTAAATATTTATTGCATTTTCGCAGCCCGCCTCGTGGCTGTGATAAAACTACAGGTAAGTAACTACCACCAGTTAGTGGGGAAATCCAGGAACTGATCGAAATCTAAGTAAAAGGTTCAGTGTACCTAACCTCAATTAAAAGTGAGAAAACTCGTAAGTAGTTTAAGTTCGCTATGAACCACTTTAACTTAATCTATACCTATTATTAAAGTACAACGTTTCTGGCGCTGTGTTGAGCGCTGTGGTCTTATAAGTTGATAAGGGGGCTTGATCAACTCCGACAGAGTCAATTTGGGATTTTTTGTAATTTCTGAATTTTCTCTTGTCTGGTCTGCTGGGACTCTATAGGGCGCTTCGCCGTATTTAGTTACCGTCCTACCGGTGGCGACGTGCTGGAAAGCGTCCGGTATCATACTCCTAGAAGCCGACTAGGGGTTTGTGTTTAATATAACTGCAATACTCCTAACAGGTTAGCCCACTACCATCTTAGACTACATCTTCACTTCCCAAAAGTCTTTCTGCACGTTACCCGTACAATCGCGTATCGCATCCGATTGGATTGAATCTTTGTACTTACAGTCAAAAAATAGCGTATTTTTTAAGATACCTGTCGCTATTGGTAATAATATGACCCCGTTCCTTAGAATGTCCATCCATCCAATCTAGTATAAAATATCGAGTACGATTTATATAATAATCTAACTTGATATACATACATAAATATTATTTACTTAGTTTCGAAACCGTGATACTTTTTTGAGATCGGATTTCAGACGTTAGTTTCGTAAAACCACACATAATAATATCAGCTAACCTGAATATGCATGCGGATACCCCATACTTAATTAAAAACCGGCCAAGTGCGAGTCGGACTCGCGCACCGAGGGTTCCGTACAAACCTGTAGTAAGTTTTAAATTAAATGTTTTTTTAAAATATTTGAGTTGATTGAATGAAAGGTAAATTGCGATTTACGATTAATGACGTATTAAAAAAAAACTACTTACTTGATCTCGTTCAAACCAATTTTCGGTGGTAGTTTGCATGGTAATGTACAACATATATTTTTTTTAGTTTTATCATTCTCTTATTTTGGAAGTTACGGGGGGGGGACACAAATTTTACCACTTTGGAAGTGTCTCTCGCGCAAACTATTCAGTTTAGAAAAAAATGATATTACAAACCTCATTATCATTTTTGAAGACCTATCCATAGATACCTATGGGTTGGATGAAAAAAAAATTTTTGAGTTTCAGTTCCAAGTATGGGGAACCCCAAAATTTATTGTTTTTTTTCTATTTTTGTAAGAAAATCTTAATGCGGTTTACAGAATACATCTACTTACCAAGTTTCAACAGTATAGCTCTTATAGTTTCGGAAAAAAGTGGCTGTGACATACGGACGGACAGACAGACAGACAGACATGACGAATCTATAAGGGTTCCGTTTTTGCCAAATTTGGCTACGGAACCCTAAAAAGCGGTAATAGCCTGTAGTTAGCTGTGATTTAGACGACCAGCGTCAATTTAGTAAGATTTTCGTTCTTATTAAAAGTAAAATTTAAGTACTTAGTTAAAAAAAACGACCATCTAGGTAATTATTGATTGAGGGGCGACAATAACTACTATAACATTATAACATATACTTGGTAGTTGGTCTGGGAAAATGTGCAGCAAAACAATAATGCATTTAAATTCCGTTGCATTGTCCATTCAAGGCGTTTCAAGCGGCATTGTGTAATGTGATATGCATGGGTAAATGACATTGCTACTTACCTACACGATGGAAAAATTTCTAGATACTATCTAGGTACTAAGTAGATAGTAAGAATTTGCTTTTATTCGCTCAGCGGGCCATGTTCTTTGAAGCATAGAATCCGTGATAAGGAAATCAAATTTTTAGAAAGGCCTTAAAGGAGTTGTATCCAGGGCCGTAATTTTTTAAAAATAAAATAACGAGTAAATCTAAGAAGGAGGAGAACTAAAGTAACTGACATAGCCCAGAGAATTAGTAAAGCTGAAGTGGCAGTGGGCAGGCCATGGTTGTCGTTTCATTTGTAGTCCGGGTTTTAAAAAAGTTTTCAAGTCAGCGATCGCCGCCGGGTGGCCCGAGCGAAAAAAGAAAGTTGAATTACATTAATTAAAATTATATTTTACTAAATTTCGCGTGGATTAAGTTCTTTGATTCCTGCGGGAACTCCGAGATATATTTTCCGGTATAAAAAAGCTTATGTCCTTCCCCGGGATACAACCCATCCCTATACCAAATTTCATCAAAATCGGTTGAACGGTTGGCCCATGAAAGCGTAGCAGACAGACAGACAGACACACTTTCGCATTTATAATGTCATTATGGATAATATTAGTATTTAGTATGGATTTTACTAAGTTCCTGTTTTAATTATTACAAGTAACTTTATTTTTTAATTTTGACATGTCTCAAAATCCGAGGTTTTCACGCTTCTTGTCCTTGCCAGATTTTAGAGATGGCAACCCTACTTACGAGTATATCAAACAAGTAGTTTAGATTCGTACGAAATCGAAGAATCTTGTCGACGATCAATGCTTAAAGGCCATCGCAGTTCACAACTCTGACGTCTCTGTGATGCAACAGTGCAAGAACACTAAAGATAACACAGAACAAAGATCAAGATCAATGACGCCGAGCGACGACTCTCTTCGATTGCTTCAGCTGCTGTTATATAAACTGGGTGTTTTTGTTGTTGTTTTACACTCATAACTTAAACTATAGAGTATAGACAGTAGTTTTAGACTTATAAAAACTAGAGCAGTTGTTCGTGACTTCGATAACGCTACCAAAATTTAATGGCTCTATTTCCGCGAGACGTAGTACTAAATAAATAAAGAAAATAATAGGTAAAGCTAAGCTTAAATACATATCATAAATTGCAATGTTCAAGAGAATCCTTGTTTCTTCTTTTAAACATTATATTTATTTCAGAGTGAAAAGGCAAGCGCGCTCTACCTTAGGCTGCATCACCACTTGCAGCAGGTCTGATTGCAGCCAAGCCTATAAATTAATAAAGAATACATGCAGTTAAAATTCCTGCTTAAATTGGTTAACCCAAATAAAAAGAGAGAGTTCGAAGATCTAAGCCAAAAATTACTATATCCGGTGTTTGGATTGACTGACGTACACTTCACTGTTATTTGCTTGGAGATAAATAGATATTATACCTAGTCAATCGACGCTTAAATATAACGATAACTAAAAAAAACTGTACGAAATTTCCATAATAGCAAGTAATAGAAGGCCCTTTCGATTGTGCATACTTTTTATTCAATTTACGTTTTTGCATTCCTTTTTATGCCACAGTCAACAGCGCAACTGTTCTTCTGATGTAATCAATTTGAGTGGCCCGACATGCACTGTTATTTTTTTTCTTCGGACGCAACTCACCGCCGATATACCTAGATATTATTGTCGATTTATTGAATTCAACTTAAAATGCACTTAGCTTCCTTGTTGGTTACTGTGGAAGTCCGGGAAGACGGGGATGGGTGTCAAGTAGTATTTCTGTCAAGAAATTCTTAGTAGGTACCTACTTACTAGCCCGGAGTTAGGAAGTTGTGTAACTAATATTTATTATAAATGCGAAAGTGTGTCTGTGTGACTGCTACACTTTATGAACGAAATTTGGGACAAAGATATGTTACATCCGGAAGAAAGACATTTAACTAAGACACAATAAGAAAGGCTCCTTTTTATGCCGGAAAATGAAAGAGTTTCTACGGGATTGTACAAAAACCTAAATCCATGCAGATGAATTCGCGGGCATCATCTTGCTTAGAAATAAGGGTAGGTACAGAGATATGAACTTCAGTATATATGTAGTACAAGTCCTAGAATAAATAGGTACATTTGCGACGCCGCACCGCCTGGCGGTCTGCGGATGGCCATAATAAAGATATCAACGCGCTTGCGTTACCACAAGTTTAGTTTAGTGACTTTAGTGTAACCGCAAGTTATAAATAGTTTATTCTGTATTTATAGCAAGTAAGTTACTATGACAGATTTAGTGATGCGGTTTACTTATATCACGTTACTCTAAATGCAAGATTGTCTCACTAGCTCAATTTTGAGGTAATAGCGCAGACGACGGAATTTTGGCCCGGAAGTCGTTTCATTGACTGTCGCCCCGCGTTAACCTATATTGGTTCTATACAGCCATCGTACTTGTCCATCGTGTGTGTAATGTTATTGATTTCAATACTAGATAGTGCCCGTGACTTCGTCCGCGTGGAATAAGTTTTTTTTATTCCCTGGAAGCTCTTTCATTCTATGGGATAAAAAGTAGCCTATGCGCTTCCCCAGGATGCAACATAACTATCTTTGTCCCTTTCGTCAAAAAAGTGTAGCAGACACACAGACACAAAAACTTCCTTACTTCGGGCTATAATAGCCCGGAGTAAGGAAGTTTTTGTGTCTGTGTGCAGAATTATCAAGAATATAGTACTTATAGAATCAAAAAATTCTATATGTACCTTCTACTCTTATAGAATTTCTTGATAAAAAAACTTATTATCCAAAATTATAGCTAGAATTTCTTTATCTCTATCTTTGAATCTACCACTGGTTCGGAATACCGTCCCTATCGAGAAAAACCAGGAGAAACTCGATGGTTGCTATTTGGAAAAAATAATTCAATGTGTAGATACGTAACCGCAGTCCTAATCATTCCTGGAGTGAGTCAAATCCATGCTCACATAATCTTCAACAGAATAAATAAGCTTTTTCAGGAGCATTTTACTGTCAGATAATCTATTATATTGATATTCGAATCTCTCACCCCTCCCTCCTCTCATACAAAATAGTACTATCTACGGCTTCTTCAGATCTAGAATTCACGGATTCCGCACTGCATCTGTCTAGCCAAAACATCTTCATTGGTCAACTACATTGGTATCTTTAGACCAGCTGTACCTACCATACCTATTCTGTGTTTAGACTGGCATTAGTCCCGATCATGGAGCCATTGTAACGGTAATAACATATCAATTATTATCAATGGTATCGAATTACCTACGCAGTAATTGGAGCCGGGCAGTTAGCGCGCCGCATCGTTGCATGATTTAAATTACCTACGTATTTTTAACCGACTTCCAAAAAAGGAGGAGGTTCTCAATTCGGCGCGTATTTTTTTTAATGTATGTCGGTGCATATCTCCGTGGTTCCTGAACCGATTAGAATTTTTTTTAAGCTATTGCATAGCTTCTATCGCGGGCCTTGAGCGTGGAGACCGAATCCAGAAATTCCGTAACGAAAATAATTTAATATAAAAAATACTTTTTAAACAACCGACTTCAAACTCCCGCGCCAACTTTACAACAACAAGCACACGCTATACAAAGTACTTATTTTCTTGTTGATATTTTAAAAACCGCTCGACCGATTTCGATAAAATTTATATGGAACTACATGGGATGTATGCTCTTTCAAATAAAAAAAGAATCATCCAAATCGGTCCACCCAGTCAAAAGTTCTGAGTTAACAAAACATTTAAAAAAAAAAACAGTCGAATTGAGAACCTCCTCCTTTTTTTGAAGTCGGTTGAAAAACCTAACACTTTGGTTGCTATGACTACTTGTGTTGTTGACTTCAAGTTGTTGAAAATAAAAAGACTATTTTTATGAAAAGATGATTTTGGTTGCTATGACTACTTGTGTTGTTGACTTCAAGTTGTTGAAAATATAAAGGCGAAACAATTTTAAAGAATTATGTTTTCAATAGTCCGGGTGTCCAAGGGGAATTAAAAAAACCTTTTGAAAAACATAGAAAACATAATTCTTTAAAATTATTTCGCCTTTATATTTTCAACAACTTGAAGTCAACAACACAAGTAGTCATAGCAAGTTGATAAAAAATGCTATGCAATAGCTTTACCGCGGCAGTCTCCGAGTGCCACACGTCTTTTTTTTTCTATCAGTCGTTAGAGAGCTTTCTCGAGGTGGTCCCATAAAAAATTCTGACTCCAAATCCTCAACCCTGACACTAAAAATTTAAAAATAAATATTCTTTCCAAAAAACGACTTCCAACGCCACTGCAAAGTACAAAATATTTTTGATTTCTACCCACTATGTTGAAGTCAGGCGAGTCTGATGCGTCAACTTTGCTTATCCTTGTTGTACCCGGATTATTATTGGAAAGAATTTTTATGGTATCTACCTATTAAGTGATTGCAACGCGACATACAGTAGCCTTATTATGGAAAACCTGCATGAATCATTGTTACCGTCTCAATTGCTGTGATTGGCTGAATCCATACTATAATAATATAATAAGCTCTTTATTTCAGATAAAAATCCAATGTTACAATGGTAGGTATAAATAATAAATGATAAAACAAATAATAATAAAAATAAAATAAAATAAAACCTACCTTAAGCTATTTCCTAAAACTACTTCCTATTACTTATTTGCGTCTCTATTATAAATGCGAAAGTGTGTCTGTCTGTCAGCTACGCTTTCACTGCTCGTCTGTTCAACCAATTTTGAAGAAAATTTGTGAAATTTGGTGTGATTTGGTTACATATAACTAACATGCCCCAAACAGGTTAGCCCGCTACCATCTGAGACTGCATCATCACTTCCCTTGAGATCGCAGTCAAGGGCTAACTTGTAGTGGATTAAAAAAAATTAAATGAAATTAGTGAGCGAACGCAACAGAATGTTAAGCATGTGTTACTTGTCCGCAGAAAACAATGGCAGAAGCTGTGGAAGCGGGCGCTGCTTTGGCATGGCGTCTGCTCGCGACTCTAGAAGTTGGGTCCATCTTAGTGGCTACTTCAGCCCTCATAGCGTACACCGCAAGAGTCAATCTCGGAACTAGAGAGAGGCGACATAGGACTGCGAATAGCTTTCTGGTAAGTACCTAATTAGATTTAAGTTCCCGCAAAAAATATAGCCTAGGTCACTCTCCGGTCCTCAACTACTCGTATATCCATGCAAAAGATCCGTAGCTCAGTTGTAGCTTGATTGAAGGATAAGCTAACAAACACTTTGGCTTGAATACTAATATTATAAATGCGAAAGTGTATCTGTCTGTCTGCTACGCTTCCACGGCCCACTTTTTCAGCCGAATTTGATGAAATTTAGCACAGGGATAGGTTGTATACCGGGAAATTAAGGAGATCCCGCGAGAATGAAAAAACCTCATCCACGCGGACGAAGTCGCGGGCATCATCTAGTTTATAATATTTGAAGATTATTATCAACGAATAAGTACTTAGCTGAACAAATTAAAAAAATTATAGTAAAAAAAAATTACATAATATATATAATATATCTTATGAGGGCTCAGAACAACTTTCAAAGAAATTTTAAAAATCTCAGTTTTCTGAAAACCAGGTAACCTATACCTAATATTAATTATAATAGGTATAGTTCAGTCATTTTCTCCTTTTAGACATTCGAAATTATTAGAAATCGAGAAAATCAGCATTTTCCTGTAATTTATACTTAACAGCTTCATAAATTCTCATTTTCAGTTAACGAACTCAACAAACGCATTAGGTCAAGAGCTCACACGAAGGCTGGAAGCTGAAGGTTGCACCGTGCGCACACACACAAGCGACGCGACGAGCGTAGCGGAAGCGGATAAGGTTGACTGCTTAGTGGTGATAGGAGCGGAGTCGAAAGCTGGTTTGGATGGCATCTCGAGACTAGTTTCTGAAGATGTTTATGAGAATTTAAATGTAAGATAGTTCAGTAAATATGAAATAAATTTATGAATTTTATCTATTTATTAGTATTCTGTTCATAGCGACTCAGTAACACTAATAACTTACGTAAGTACCTACTAAGCAAAGTTGTTATTTTTCAGTAAAGACAGCCATAGGATTCCTAACAAATAACAACGTTGTAAATTAATTAATCAATACATAACACATGCCTAGATATAATAAAGAAACCGGGCCTTATCGGTTTGCACTTTACCTTTATTTTAAATGGCTAAGTATTAATATTTACGTAATGTCTACAGTCTAGACAGGAAACCTAAATAATAAAATCGATTTAAAAAATCCGCGGACTAATAAACAACCCAATGTTTGTCGATGACAATGCTAATGCTGTCAATCTATCACCGCTTGTTGGGTAATTTAAGTAAGTCTATCAAAATAATAATTAATTCGTATCTTGTAATAAGTGCTTCATACTTTGATTTAACAATTAAGTAGGTATAAATAGTATTTTTTGGTTTTCATAATTCATATAGTTTTTTTTAAGCTTATAATAAGTAATTTAAAAAATTTATATTTTTAATTCGTACTGATGTAGAGAGGTATGTCATCATATGTATTTTTACAATTAGCACAGATTATTTATAATACTAGCTAATGCCCGCGACTTCGTCTGCGTGGTTTGAGATTTTTTGGTTCCAGCGGGAACTCTTTAATTTTCCGGACTATAATCTATATCTGTGCCAAATTTCAGCCAGATCCGTTCAGCCGTTGGGGCGTGATTGAGTAACAAACATCCATACATCCATCCAAACTTTCGCATTTATAATATTAAGTAAGATATATAATTATATAATATTGTTGAAGCTATTGGAATCGCTGGCCACACGCGTGAAACATGGCGGGTCTATTGCATGGGCGTGCGCGGGCAACACGGGTGGAGCGTATGCGGACGCAGCCGCCGCTTTTGACGCCGTCATCCAAGCCAGTTTGCGACACATTGCTAAAAAGTAAGGCCAGTGACCGAAAGAAGGACGAAATTTCCCTCTCTCTCGTTGTCGTTTCCTCATTTCTTCATACACTTAATTATGAGCAGGCGTTTTTTAGTTAATAAATAATACATAATTAAGACTTAAGAGCAAAATAATAAGTACTTTTCCCATGCAGAGATAGCTACATAATGCCTCAGCCTACATAATAGAAAAGCTCTACATAACTACTCGTCTCTATGGAAAAGATGATTATGTGCTTTTTCGAGAATTGAGTACTATTTCTTTTTTACTATAATAAAAGAAAAGTATAAAAATACCTATTAATCCTTTATTTCCAGTTCACACTGCGAACCAATTTGGGTGGGTCGGTGTGCGAGCGCAGAGCGGGCCGTCGACAAAACTCTTTCAAAGCTTTTGCCTTGTACCAAACGACAAGAACACAGGTTCTCAATTAGGTACAGCTGCTATAATGTGTTATTAAAATGGGCGAGAGGAAGCCCTAAATATCTTATCAATAAATTACTAAATTAATCTCTCTTGTCTCTGTGTATTAAACGATTGTTATTACGTGTAATACAAATCCATACTAATATTATAAAAAGCGAGTGTGTCTGTCTGCCTGCTACGCTTTATCTTATCTGTCCATCTTTTAAACCGATTTTGATGATATTTGGTACAGGAATATAGGTTTTATCCCAAGGGCGGACATGGCTACTTTTCCCGGAAAATTCGGAGTTCTCGCGGGAATAAAAAAAACTAAATCTACGCGGACGAAGTCGCGGGTATCTTTACTAGAACTACACGGGAAACTATAGACTTTGAATATTTATACAATGTAAAGGCAAGTTCACTAAATTTTGAGTTCATCGCAAAATATACTGAACTGATTTTGATAAAACTATCTCAGTTTGCATGTACATTCACCTACCACTACACACCATAAAAATATACCTACATGGTACGGTACTGACTGTAATATTTTCAATAATATTAAATGTATTTGTTTTAAAATATTGTAGAAGAGATGATGTCCGCGATATCTACGTGAATTTAGGTTTTTCAAAATCGCGTGTCATGGTGGGAACTCCTTGTTTTCCGGAATAGCCTAGATGTCCTTGCACGGCATGAAAACTGTACCTAGTCGTACAATATTTCATCAAAATGGGTTGAAAAGATGAACCGTGAAAGCGTAGCAGACAGACACTTTCGCATTTAGGCAGGGCCGCGCCGCCCCTGTGTGCGAAGTGTGCGGCGCGCACACAGGCGCCAAGACAATAGGGGCGCCGCCAGTGGCGTGCAGATTTAATACTCAACTAATTGGTACAATAAAGTAAAAAAAACCGGGCAAGTGCGAGTCGGACTCGCGCACGAAGGGTTCCGTACCATTATTAATAAATAATTACCTTTGTTAATGAACCGCAAAACTAACTTTGTTTGTAGAGGTTTATTGTTAATATCAAAAAAACTATGCTAGTTAGAGCATTGGCTATAGTTTTTCTGTAAAATATACGTAAATTCCTATTGACCATAATTATTTCAAATTTTTCGATTCGTAAACTCCGGAGATAAGGGGGGGGGGGAACGGTATTTTTTTAGACATTTTCCCCGATATATCAAAAACTATCATAACTAAAAATAATTAAAAATCTGTTTTAGAATGTACAAAAAAAACCCTTTCATATGATACCCCACACAGTACAGTTATCTCACTTTTAAATTTCAACCCTCAGATTTTCCCCCCTTTTTAAATAAGAACAAAAATAATTTCAAAATTTTTTTAATTCCAGTGCCTTTGGGCCACTAATATACACAACTATTCCAAATTTCATGTCGATAGCTTCGGTAGTTACTGAAATAATCGAGTGTGACGGACGGACAGACGGACAGACGGACAGACGGACAGACAGACGGAGAAAGTCGCACCATAAGGGTTCCATTTTACCATTTTGGTACGGAACCCTAAAAAGACAACTAGAATAAAATCGTAAAAACGCCATCTATAGTTAATCACTACACTTCTGCCAACCCTAGCTTCGAACCCAGTGCACGCCAGCGCCACTGGGCGCCGCCATCGAATTATTTTGGTTACACGTCTACACAACAACTTATTCTTTGTGGAGTATCGCTAAGTAAGTAGGTAGGTACACTGGGCGCAAGCGCAACACATGCCTTATGAAATATTCATTTATTTATATTTATTATACATAATAATTCATAGATAGATAAATCAGTTTATTCAGACATAGGTACTCATGCGAGCGAACTGGTCTTACCTATTTAGGGAAATAATATAAAACTGGAGAACCTTTATTTCGGTCAAAATTAACAGATAATAAAAAAAAATAAGATAAAACATGAAAATTCGTGAAAAAAGAGGCGCTTCATAGGTTTCGCACACAGGCGCTGTGGGAGGTCGGCGCGGCCCTGCATTTAGGTACCTACCTATAATTGACCGAGCGAAGCGAAGGTCTCTGAGTCTACTTGAGTGAACTTGCACTTGCCCGTCCGTCCGTCCGTCTGTCAGAGCCTATATATTATATATAAATGAATCCCTATTTCCCTTGGTCACGGCATCACACGTGAACGGCTGGACCAATTTCGCTAATTCTTTTTTGTTGTGTTTGTTTGGACCTGGAGAGTGACATAGGTTACTTTTTATCCCGGAAAATTAAGGAGTTCCCGAGGGAATAACAAAAAATCAGCTAGTAACTTCTAGATTACTGAACGTAATCAGCTTCAAATTTAAATATAATATGTAAACCGATGGCTTCCAGCTGAAAATGGCTTAAAAAGTTATAAAAATCTTTATTTCAGGGGGGCTCTCATAGAAGCGAATGCGAAGTAAAATAATATTTTTTATAGCGTTACATATAGACTAAGAGATAGCTGCACTTTTTGTAACTATCGCCTGAAAAGCTGATTCAGTATTAGGTGGGCTCTAAAAAAATATTAGCAATTATTATGTCGTCACGTTGATTGCTGTTAAATAAATTCTTCTTTGAGAGGTGATATCTAGTGAAAGGCCCGATGAATAGCGTCAGTTTTAATACTGTTTAAATAGGTATTGCGCATACTTTAACACTGTACAAGAATCAGCTTTTCTAATTATGGTTCATTTTTGGTAACGTTAAACCGTTTTTGAGCGGCCATATCTAGCGAAAGGCCCATACATATGCGGGCAGGCTTTCACTTTTGACATTCAAAATTCAAAATTCAAAATTCAAATTATTTTTATTCAAATATATTTTTACAAGTACTTTTGAATCGTCGAGTGAATCTACCACTGGTTCGGAATGCCATAATTAGAGACATAATTAGAGAGCCCTACACCCACCTAATACTGAATCATCTTTTCAGGCGATAGTTACAAAAAGAGCAGCTATCTCTTATAATAATAGGGTTGCGGTATATAATTTTAAAGATAATAAGCAATAGAGTCCAAATTTTTTTTTTAATTTTTCCCCTCAAATTGACGAAATGGGGGGCTTAAGTGGAGATTTTCTAACGTCCAAAGTTGACCTCGGAACTCTCAATTTTCTGAAAGGCTGAACCTGAAACTCGATCAATTATTTGAATTAAATCCTGTACTTGAACAAGAAGTACTAAAATTAGATAAATATTATAAGGAAACGAAATTATTTAATTTTTAATGAGCTTCAGTATTTTTAACAGAACTTCACAATGATGTCAATAGATGGTGCTCTGTTATGGCGATACCGCGAGGTCTCAGTTCGAGGCGAACTACTAGTATATTATTCAGTTTTATTAAAGATTAGTCAATAAGCATTTTCTTACCAGTTGAATTATATTTTACAGAAATGCTGCGCACAATGTGAGCGAGTATCTGAGCCGATGGTTGAAAATGGTCACGTGAATAATCGAAAAAAATACGACAAACAGAAGAATTTTATCAGCCCGATTCCAAAATTATTTTTGTAGAGTGCCTAAGGATAACATAAAGGGCAATCTTAAGCAAATGCAAATCTCCTATAAAATGATGTTGTCTGGATCAGTAATACTGAATATACATAAAATATGTACCAACCTACTCATGTAGGTAGCTTTAGAATTAAGATTTGTGTAAATAATTTCAATATACTTACCTAACTAGTTAAAAACAGAAATAAATGATATAAGTAAACATGCATTTTTTAATAGTAGCTCATTCACACCGAGTAGTAAACCTATTGAGAGCTAATAGGCTAATTTTCGCTTTGAAACACATCTCACCACTTTCTGGCGGGGGACGGGGTAATAATGGGATTTCTTATTGGCTGGCTCAAGATCAACTATACACAGTTATATATGTTACCGCGGCACTTGGGCTGCCCGCTGCGCGACAGAAAATATATCGATAAAGTCTAATAGGTATATATTATTACCAGTATTGGAAAATCAATACAAATAATTTTATTCAAACAGCAAAATACCACCATATCATGTATAATTATAGATAACTAGCTGATGCCCGCGACTTCGTCCGCGTGTATTAAGGTTTTTGGTTCCCGCGGAAACTCTTTAATTTTCCGGAATAAAAAGTAGCCTTTGTATTATTCCAGAATAAAATCTATCACTGTGACAAACTTCATCCAGATCCATTCAGTAGTTTTTGCGTGAAAGAGTAACAAACATACATAGGTCCATACTTACATACGTTTAAAATATTAGTACGGATTATCTGATATGTATAATTTATATGTTTAATTAAAAATATGCCAAAATGTATATTCTCGCATCACTTCCAAACGGCTGGACCGATTCTGATGGAAATTTTTGTGTGTTTTAGTCGGACCCGGAATGGTTTATATTCACAATAGAACCCAGTAGGGGGCGCTGCAATCGAGTTCTTGGATCTGCCGCGTCTTTCATCAAACCAAATTTCATACCAAATTTCATCAAAGTCGACTGAAGAGATAAATATTTTTGATTCCCGCGCGAACTCTTGAATTTTCCGGGATAAAAAGTAGCCTATGTCCTTCCCCGGGGATACAACCTATCTCTGTACCAAATTTCATTAAAATCGGTTGAACAGATGGGCCGTGAAAGCGTAGCAGACAGACTGACACACTTTCGCATTTATAATACCAGCTGATGCCCGCGACTTCGTACGCGTGGATCGAGGTTTTGTGGTTCCCGCGGGAACTCTTTAATTTTCCGGGATAAAAAGGAGCCTATGTGCTATTCCAGACTATAATCTATCTCTGTGCCAAATTTCAGCCAGATCCGTTCAGCAGTTGGGGCGTGATTGAGTAACAAACATCCATACATCCATCCAAATTTTCGCATTTATAATATTAGTAAGATTTGATAATAAATTAATAATAATAATATTAGTATGGATTCATATTAGTTTATTCTTCTTCTATGTCCGATTTTTACGAAATTTGGTACAGGGTAGGTTATATCCCGGGGAAGGACATAGGCTTTTATCACGGAAAATTAAAAAGTTCCCGCGGGAATCATTAAATCCTAAACCACGCGGACGAAGTCGCGAGAATCATCTAGTTTTTCAATAAAGCGCATTTGGATACAGCGGTTAGTCTTAACTTTAATGCAGATGGATGGATGGTTTTAATTTATGATCAACATTATACCTACTGACACTTTTTAATCTTGAAATTATATCTTAGGCGCTTCTTTTTTGCATTATTATACAATACTAGATGATTCCCGCGACTTCATCCGCGTGGACCAAGTTTTTTCGATTCCCGCGGGAACTCTTGAATTTCCCGGGATAAGAAAAAGCCTATGTCCTTCCCCGGGATACAGCCTACCCCTGTACCAAATTTCATTAAAATCGGTTGAACAGATAAATTTTTTGATTCCCGCGGGAACCTTTGAATTTTCTGGGATAACAAGTAGCCTATGTTCTTCCCCGGGATACAACTTATCCCTGTACCAAATTTCATCAAAATCGGTTGAACAGATGGGCTGTGAAAGCGTAGCAGACAGACAGACACACTTTCGCATTTATAATATTAGTATGGATTAGTATGTTTACTAAACAACTTAAGTTTTCAACAGAAACTTTTTAATATTAATAGTAAACAATCAAATAAATAATAAACCTTTAACCTGCTCTTTTACTTCAGAATTGTTCGGAATATAATGAAATATAAATTTTTACTAAATAAATTAATGTATTGGCATTCAACTATCGATATAATTTATCGATAGTTGCACAGGTTACACTGGGCAGTGCGTGGAAGAGACGGAGATATGTAGAACTACATGTGAAAGACAAAGAAAAACTGAAAGACATTATTTTTATGCGTATTAATGATTTTTATTTATTATTACTTAACTAAACTTAATTATGAAATGCTATCCCATCCTTTGCATAGCTGGAGGTATTGCTTCTCTTCCCACGCTATTTAATGCTGCAAAAAGGCATATTTTTCGTTTTTTTTCTCGATCAATTCCCGAGCACTGTCGAATACGGACTGAGGGCGACTATAGGCACAAAACGTAGCGTTAGCAGTCATACTGCTAACGTTTGGCTGGTGAGGCGGCCCGCTATGCTCAGTCAATTGGTTATATGGTCTGTGCTCATTCAACATGGAGCCCGTACCTATAATGCAACGTCTTATGTTACGGGCGCCGCGCCGTGATAAACCCATAGGGCGCCGTCATAGGTAATATTATTTATCTACTCCAGCATCGAAAAGTTCCAATTTCGAATTTGACAACTATATCGAATTGAACCCTCTTTCGTGTTTGCTTCTCCTAACGATACAGTTCGTTGTATGGGAGCTGTATCGTTGAGTCGTAGGCTCGTAGCTGTATCGATATGGTTATCTTCATAAATAGGATACCTATAGCTTAGCGGCTCTGGGTTCTGGCACTTGATTGATTTGACTTTTTTATTAATTTATAAAGTAAAAAATTATAAAGACGTCCTTGTCGTAGATAAAATCTTGTATGCAACTGTACGTATTCTCGTACTATCCTATTTTGATACTCGGCAAGCCTCGTATCAAAAAACAGCACTCGAATTAAAATGACCCTCATTACGATACAGTTGCTTAAATAGCTATATTGTCATTTGTCATCGCTCGTGCGATGATGCGTGCTTCCGACGAAAATGATCGCGCACCCGTGCGTTCAAACGTGGTTCAAACATACTATTAAATGTACTCTGTGGTTCTACTAGATGTCCTATTGAAGATCACGCGATCACGCGATGCGATCAAATTGTCTATTTTTGTGCCATTCTGAAGAACCACCCACTCTGTTACGAACATCATCGACTCGAGCAGAGACTCGGGCGGACTCGAGCCAAAGTAAACGACTCTTTTTCTGTATATAAGAGCTTTGATTTTATTTAAAGGAAGTCCTATAATTATATAAAATCAACATATTATCAATATATAATTATATAAAGTCTAGAGCTATCTAGAGGTGGTCTAGTCTAGAGTCTGTCTACGATGTCGTAGATAGAGAAAGAGATATATTTATTTGCTCTATGAAATTATTTATATACTTACTTTACGATGGAATTGGTACCTATAAGCTTTTATGTACCTTATGGAGGTTAAAGTAGGAGGAGTGTTATCTCTGTATATGTCACCGTAAGATTGTAAAAACCGTTACATTATAATCTAACTCGCGAAATTTTAAACGGTCGAATGATTACAATATGACGCATTATCTTTCGGTAGATTGTAATCTGTTAGGTTTATTAACCCGATAGAACCTAATGCAATGCTAATGCAATGCTAAGGGCACTACCTGGTTATTTATGTAGAACCCTAAACTAACCTACAAGAAAGAGACAAGAAAACGTAAATACAATGAATATTTCAAAAATTGACACTTAGAACATTGAACGGTTCACAATCTTTCGACTGTTTACAATCTATCGAAAAAAAAAGCGTTAGATTACAATCTTACGGTTTTTACAATCTTACGGTGACATAATATATAAAAGTGTAAGTCGTAATGCATTAAATTGGGGGCGCCACCTATCATCAGGGTAAATTTAAAAGGAAGCGCCAAATATTATTAGAGTAGGTTTGAGAAATAAACAAGGAAATAAAACATTCATCATTATTTGTACAACGTAAGTTGAAGAAATTTTTAATAAATAACTGCTTTTAGTCGACAATTGCAATAAAATTATATATATTTTTTTTAATCTGCATACTTCAGTTCAGATAAACCCTACAGTTATGTCTACACCAGCGCCATTGTGGGAGTTTTTTGAACTGTCATACCAACCTTGGCCTAGGGGAACTTTTCTCCCCTAGGAGATAACACTCCTAAACTACCCTCCATAATATTGAGAAAGATATGATAATCAAAGATTAGTACAAACAAGTACTACTCTATAATATAGAGTAAGTATCATGCTTGTATCATAGACTCCGCATACGAGTACAAAAAACAACCTAGCCCACAGATTACTATGACCCAGCCACTACGCAGACCGAACACAGACTAGCTACACTAAAAAGTACATAAGTTCTTAACTTTATCACTTAGCATAGAGTATGTTATCCAGTTAATTATTAACTAATAACCCATAACCCTACACCACAATACACCGGCTACTATGCTACTCTATGCTACACAGTTTCTTTTTTTATGGTTCAAGTTCAACCCGTTCAACATAAAGCTGAACTACGCTGAACGCACGTTCTTTGCACATAGCGACAGGCTGACAGCTGCCAGTGCATAGCTTTGAATTCCTACATCCATGACTGGACAAAACGTGTTTCTGAACGAGAATCACCTCTCACGAACTACCCGACCGACTCAAAGAACGGCAAAGTATAACCTTAACAAGTTAAATTGAACTCTCGTTACATGCAACATCCATTAGTATACAATGCTTTTAAATTAAGTTGAATTATAATTTACCGGAACTTGGAATGTTGGAACTTGGAAGTTGGAAGTGATATTTTTTGTCGCGTACTTAAAGAACTACCTACACATTTAATTTACAAAAGAAAAGAAAGCTGTTGTTATTTAGTTTAGTAGGTGTAGGTAGTATGTGTTAAAAGTGTTAAAATGGAAGGAAATAGCAAGAAAAGGAGTCGAAAATCGAAGTTGGTGCCGCGGGACTGTTTGGATTCCGATGATGAGAATATCGCGAGTATGCAGGTAGATCCACCATTTTGTAAGAAAGTTTTCGACCTGTATAGGAAATCTTGGATACTTTGCGACTGAAGCAATAAATGTCCAGATCAGTCTATCCTTTCATGTTTAACATGTTGCTAAATAATAGCAAAATTACCTACATACTTATCTTGCAAGAAAAGTTTGTGTGGGTAGATAAATTTTTGTCTTTTTCAACTTTTTTCCTAAATACCTACATAAATTAACACGTGTCTTTTAATGCGAAACCAACATTATTAATGAAGTTGTTATTTACTTAGGGTACACTGACAATAATAGTAAGTATTTTTGGAATACAATTACCTAATACATAACCTCCACAGCCTGCCTTTTTGATGATATTTTTGTACTTATTGTAAGAATTACAAAAAATAAATTGATTAATGAAAGTAGATTTACAGAAAATAATGGCCTGAGCTGTAGTCAAATTTTTCCAAATTTATCTGAAGGGAGTTTTCAAATCTTAGGTACAATAATTAAGTTTCACCCTAAAAAACTTAGGAATAAATGCCTTGATATCATAAGAACTTAAATTATCCCCTCTGCTCTACAATATAGCGATAGCCTAGTGGTTGTGATTTCAATCTCCTTTTCATGGGTCCGAGTTTCAAATCTCAAGCAAATCTCGAGCATAAATGTCAAATGTATTTTTTTTTTCAAAAACACAAACAGTTAATTATTGGTTTCTTGATACTCTTAAGCCCTTGTTGGTTTATGAGCATTTCAATATTCCTCAATACAAAATCTAGATGGTTTCTAAACAGATAATATTGAAAATACTTGTACTATTAAACAGTGAAGGAAAATGCGAGGATTAGCACCTGTATGCCTGAGAGTTTTAAACTTTGACAATCAGACCAGTGTGATGGACTATGGCTCTAACACATATTATTCCTAGAGGAGTCACTTGTTCAGTATCTAAATTATAGATATTATTATATTTATGCTCTACTTTGCGTCAGTGCTACTGGATTAACTACATAATAAATCATTTGACTGCCTTCGTGGAACATTATTAAAAGAGGTTTTTATGCTTCCATACTGCCTACAAAAAGTGTATATTTTAAACTTTATGATTAGGGTCTAGCCCAACCAGAACGAATAACTTATTTTGGAAAACATGTTAAACAATTATTTTTAAATTCAAGTGTTTCTAAAATTTACTTTATTAGGTACTGAAAAGGTTTATCTAAGTAAGGCCCTTTAAACACCTGAAAGTTCTAATTAATAGCTGCTAGACTATTTTATTACTCATATTACTTATGTGATTTAAAAAATCTAGCCTCATGCTGTCTCTACATTATAAAAGGAACCTTTCCACAAAATTTCAGCTCTCTATGTCCATGGATTTGGGCATGAATTTGGGCCATAGAGATATAGGTTTAAAATTATTATAGAATAGGTTTAGTATAGACTTTGTCCCAGGTAATGAGTTACTTATGGAATCTTCAAAAACCTAAATCCATCAATCAATTTTATTAGGTAAGTGTACAAGGTGTGGTCTTTTTCTAAATTATAATATAGTGCCCAGCCAAATTTCAACTTGCTGTATGCAATATTTTAAACTAATATCATTAACTAGTTGATGGATGCCCTCGACTTTGTCCATGTGAATTGAGGTTTATTGGTTCCCATGGGAAGTCTTCAATTTTCCGGGATAAAAAGTAGTTATGTTAAGTAAAGACTATGTTATTCCAGACTAGAATCTATCTTTGTTCCAAATTTCAGCTGTTCTGGCATGATTGATAAATAAAATTAATTAAGTACTAAAATCAGATCAAATGAAATAAAAAATTAATAAAATACATAATATTAAAATTACTTGGTATATTTTTGATTATTTTGTTTACATCAGATAAAAAATTCAGTTCATCATGTCATATTATTTTACTTCAAATTGCATACTCTTGAATAGTACAAAAGGCTTTGTCTATTAGAATTCATGTGGGTGTAGTTGCTCATAATCATCTAGTTTAGTATTGAAAGCTTTGTCGATTGATACATATAAAATCATTTGTCCTGACTGACTGACTGGTCTATCAACGCTCAGCCTAAACTGCTGGGTTTAAAAACTTGAAATTTTGACAGTAAGTTTCTTTTGTGACGTAGGCACCCGCTAAGGAAGGATTTCAAAATTCCACCCCCAAGGGTGTAAAAAAGGGAGTGACAGTTTGTATGGAAGTCTGTCATTTTTCAAGTTATATCCATGAAACTTGGTATTTGAGGTATTTGTTTTAAATAAAGAAATGTGTATTTCACAGCTTTTGAAAATTCTACCCTTATAGGGTTGAAATAGGGGATGAAAGTTTTTACAAAAGTCCTTGGTCTCAAGATATTTTTCAAGTTATATTAACGAAACTTAGTATTTTGGCTTTCGGTAAAAAGTAAAGAAGTACGTGTGTCACAGTTCTTCAAAATTCCACCCTCAAAAATAGGGAAATTTTGTATGAAAGTCCGTCATTTTTCACGATATATTCATCAAAATTGGTATTTGGACTTCTGGTTTAAAATAAAGAAATACATCTATACCATTATAAATGCGAAAGTTTGGATGTATGGATGGATTTTTGTTACTCAATCACACCTCAACGGCTGAACAGATCTGTATGAAATTTGGCACAGAGATAGATAATAGTCTGGAATAGCACAGAGGCTACTTTTTATTCCGGAAAATTAAGGAGTTCCCGCAGGAACGGGAAACACCTTAATCCACACAGAAGGAGTCGCGGGCATCAGCTTGTGTTTAATAATTTTAGAAGATTCTACCCGAGGGCAAATAGAATAGGGGATTAAAGTTTGTAAGCATTTTTAGGAACCTAATTCCACACGGATGAAGTGGCAGGCAAAAGCTAAGAAAGAAAGCTAAGCTAGGTATTTAGTTAAAGGAGTAGTTTATTGATTACTTAATTAAACTAACCAAAATATACAAAGACTCATGTTCAGATAGACTAGATATGATAAAGGATTTTCTTTTCAATGTTCCATACAAGGAGCTCTACATTTTTAAAATAGTTAACCGAGTTTGTAAGATTTTTTTTTAAGTAGCTGGCTACCTATGTTATTTTTCTGATTGAGTAATTTCTTCATAACATATAATACAAAGACTACTGTGTATAAAATAATACAATACAATATAATACAATACAAATGTCTTTATTTTGCAGAAACATAAATTTACATTAGATGTTACATTTTCAAAGTTAAAGTCACATGATTCGCCTAGCAGACAGCATGCAAAATTTGTATCTAGACACTCAGTTACAATAATTATAGTCAGAATTTACAATTTAACATTACAAGAATTAATTATATTATAAGCATTCAGTCAAATTAAGTTATACCAATAAACTAAGTCTAAAAATAGTGTCAAGAAAATTTCCAATTTAATCAGTTTATTATTTAACATCAAAGTACCATTTATAATATTATAGCTTTTTTTACAAGAAATTCCATAAGTTTATGTTTCAACATATGAAAAAGAAAATAATACTAATACATCATATAATGACTTTGACTACTAGTCAAAATAAATTATTTTTTGTGATTATTACTTCACTATAGGATCTCCCAAAAGTAATAAACGTCCTCTGCTATTTTTATGTTGATTTATCATTTTAAACTATCGAGTATAGCGTCGAACTTTGATGACGTCACAATTCAGTATTTCGTAATTATAAATACGAAAGTGTGACTGTCTGTCTGTCTGCTAAGCTTTCACAGCCCATCTGTTTTTTATCCCACCCAAGAACATATTAACGCCTTGTACAGAATTTTAATATGTTCTTGGGTGGGTTCTTTATTTTTACTAATAAACCTTAACTTTATATTTTTAGGAAGAAATCGAGGCTGCATTGGTGCAAATAAAAAACAGAAATATTTTGAAGAAGTTGAGCAAACCACCCGCGCCGAAACCACCACAGCTCTCTATCAAAATAGAAGTGGAGGAACTCGGTGAGACGCGTGAACCTGAAAACAATTTGAATATAAGAATTGATTCCGTCAAGAGTCTCTCGGAACCCACTGTTCAACCCCCAGTCGTCTGTTCAACCCCTAGCGCGAGCACAGATCCCAATCAGATATCTGACGAAACGCTTAGAAAAGAAATCGAAACTTTATCTCGCGAAATCACCAGCCTAGCTGACAGACGTATAGAAATAAATATTAAAAATTTCTTAGGTAAAAATAGGAAAGTCGAGCCATACAACTATGTTGATGAAAAGTTGCAGGCTATATTCCGACGACGATGGACCGCTTGGCGGAACACGTTTCCGCAAATTCGGGAATCGCCGATGTTATACAAATGCGACAAATGCAACAAGGCCTGGTGGCATTTGTACGACTTTAGAGAACACATTCTCCAGAGGCACAAGAAAAAAATGACGATCCAGCTACAAACATTCTGCCACGAATGCCATATAATAGCGTACAGCGGCATCGGACCAGAATTGAGAGACGAAAAACCTCACATAGAGTCTAACTGTTGGAGGTGTGGACAAGACCTTGCTGCGCATATGGTATCGAATTGTGACAAAAGTGCTAAGTACCGCTGCAAAGGGTGTATGGAGAAATTTTATACATGTACTTTACTGTATGACCACAGACCTGTTTGCCCGTTGTACGTGAGCCTTACAAAGACAAAAAAGCAGAAATACCCGTGTTCCCAATGTCTCGCTAAGCACAGTACGGAGACACAACTCTTGACTCACATGGTGATGCGCCACAGCGTAAGGTCCGATCTTCCCATGGATTGGGTGCTTCGTATCTGCACTAATTGCAACTACGCCTTCCATTTGCAATCCTTTCACGACTGTCCATCCAAGCCTCCTGTGGCATCCTGCAAGTTTTGCTTACAAAAGTATAATACCCATTCATTGCTAATGATACACGTGAGTTTAACTGAAGAGCAGTTTCCATGCAAAGTATGTGGTGTGAAACTCAACAAACAGTGTATGGAACTACAGCATTTGATGGAGCACACTGATATCTATGCCACGTTATACAAATGTATTTATTGTACGGATCCAATATATTTTCCTACTTTGTATTTGGTTAATAAGCATAAGTTCAGCATGCACAGAGCAGAAAAAGAAAGCAAGAACTTGTTGACTTGTTATGATATGGTAAGTTGGCTGATCTCCTTACATTAGCATTAACTTGATTATCATTTTTTTTATAAGACTTGGGCATACCAGTATCGTCAGGTATTTTTAAATACTCAAAGATATGTTGTAATCAGAAAATTAATGTGGTAGTGTGCAAACAGTAATATGATTAACTTGTTTTTAAAATTATATCTGTCTCTCTTTGCTTTTCAAGGCTTTTACTTCCAGAAAATCGGGCTACCCGCAATATTAATATCAAGCTATAATTAGTAAAAAAAATTAAAAACCAGCACTGCTCTGCCAAAAAGTTTTTTTTTTTTCAAAAAGTTTATAGTCTATGTCACTTTGTATGTTCTAAGGATTCTAACAATACCCCATACACCCAAATCCGTTCAGGCATCAAGAAGTTTATCCTTTTTGACGACTTGTGTAAAACACCTAAATCCACGCGAACATAGTCGCGGGCATCTTCTAGCAATAAATCTTTCGGTACCACAGCGTGATCTAAAGGCGTACTTTTGTAACGTTTAAACGTGACTTACAAGGCCGTTTTACACTGCATGGTAAAGGTAATGGTTAAGTCGTATATATGTATCTAAATTTGATGTTACAGGTGGTGGTTCCAAAAAGATTGGCTGCCAGGCTACCAGGTTTCGAACTAGCAGAGAAGCAAAGAGTATTAGAACCTATCAGTTTGACAGAAAAAAGTTTTGACAGCTGTATGGAGAAATTCAGATTGAGAGATGGTGAGATTTTAAATTCAATTTTTTTTTGTTCAGGTAAAGTTAATCCTTTATTATTCTCATATTATGAAGGGATAAGCAAGCAGGGATATGGCAGTTTTTATTAATCCCATATCAATCGTAATATATTAATCAAGTAATAGCGAAATAATTTTAAAGAATTATGTTTCAAAACATAATTCTTTAAAATTATTTCGCTTTTATATTCCAAATCATCTTTTCATAAAAATAGTCTTTTTATTTTCAATACTTTGAAGTCAACAACACAAGTAGTCATAGCAACCAAAGTGTTAGGTTTTTTTGTAACTGAATTTCTGGATTCGGTCTCCACGCTCAAAGCCCGCGATAGAAGCTATGCAATAGCTTAAAAGAATCCTAAAATGGCACAGGGTGCCATGAATTAACCCAAGTGTTTATCATTGTGTGCGTGTCATTTTAATAATTCATTAAAGAGATTGTGAGAGAGGTTAAGCGCAAAACACACAGGAAGCGGGCGCGGGTCGGGTCGGGTGTCAGGCGGGTTGTATTCCTTGTATTGTATTTATATGGAAGACATCACACGGAACGCGGGCGCGGGTCGGGTGCGGGGCGGGAACCGCGCGGGGCCCGCGCCCGTTGCCCGCCACCACAAACAGGACGCGGGTGAGCGGGTAGCGGGCGGGTGTAGCGTCGTTGAATTTCGTCGTATTACACGTATTCTCCGAAAGGCATTCACACAGACGCGTGCGCGGATCGTGCGCGGCGCGTGTCGGGTGTTGTTTTTGTATTCATTTACAAAATAAAGTTTGTTTGAAAATGGAGCTGAACGAAAAAATAATCGAATGTGTTCGTCAGCATGTTTGCTTATAAGAACCAAGAATTATAAAAAGGCAGTTTTTAAAGCTAAAATATGGCAGCAGATTGCATACCAATTAAATGAGAATAGTACCTAAGTGTTTTATTTACATTTATTAATTATTAATTATTATTAAAATAATTGACAAATTTTTCTCTAATTTGAAATGCTTCATTCGTTGAGCGTCTATTTGTCGGATTTATCGATGCTAATCTTCTTGAAGAAGCCGCCGCCGTCGCAGTGTCTTGCGATAAATCTATGTCATTGCTACCGCGTTTAACAATGATGTAATTATGCAAGCAAGTTGTAGCTTTTACGCATCAATTGCCATTTCAACTTTACATAAGCGATGATATTCTCCATTAGTCTTTGTTTATTAATTTCATGAACCCACATCCTTTTCCTTTTCCGTGCTCTTCTTTTTAAAATAAGTAGAAATAATAACTCATCGTTCGCGTCTGAATCACACGACATTTCTGATTACACTGCAACCACTGCGGCTGTCAATGTGCGACCGCGCCCGACCCGCCACCGACCCGCAACCGCGCTGTGTGTGAAGTCAATCGACCAGCGCGTCACCCGACCCGACCCGCGCCCGCTTCCTGTGTGTTTTGCCCTTTAGGTGAACGCCCAGTTAAAGGTGTAGAATTTAGATATATTTTTCTGTTGCATGTGTGCAACTATGTGTTGCAACTGACAACCAATGATCTCTATGTACACACTGAATTGGCCACTTCAAAAAAATAGCTGTAGTCTGCAACTCACTTTACGTACTTTTAACTTTCTGGCCAGTGTTATAGTTACAATTTCTACTTCATAGAACACTATTTTTTCATCCCATCTATTCAAAAAGGACGACTTGAGTTGGTTCGCCTTTCAGTGCGCCCAAAGGTGGTGTTTTCTATAAGAAACTTTTAGCGGGCAGAAATGAGCTTTTAATCCTCTTTATTTCAAAAAGTACGCCGCAATTATCTTTTCCGCGCACTTTTTGAATTTGGAACGTCTTAGTGTCGATTTCACCAACTCAGAATAACGTTTAACCTAGGAATAAAATAGATATTTTGACAGAATTACTATAAACATCTGTCAAAACATCAATTTTAATCCTAGGTTAAACGTAAAGCGGAGTTGGTGAAATTGGCACTTAGTGTTCAGCGCCAAAGAAATCGAACGCAAATATTGTTTGAATAGAGACTGAATGGTACGACGGCCCATAGTCGCGCCGCCGGCTTTAATTTGGTTTCCTTTTTTTTTTAATAAAAAAAAAATTAAAAATGCGCGAACTAAAGGCCGCGTTTTCGTAAATTTTCACGGATTGTTAAAAATTCATGGTTTTATTTTGAAAAATGAGTTCTTCAAATGACAGTGAAAGTATAGAATTAATTCCTGAAAGTATTAGAACTCACACTAGAAATGTGATCTATTACTTGCAAAATCCCGGGAAAAATATATGAAAGCCTATGGTAATTTTATTGAATGGAGAAAGGCAAGAGGCGCCAAGAATTGTTCAGAATCTGTTTTGTGTGTGTGTGTGTGTGGTTTGTGTGTTGGAAGTAGTTCCAGTACTTAGCCAATACTAAACAAACTTCCACTCTTTGGAGTACCTGAAGAGGATGTCTGATGGATTTGTAGTTTTATTTTCTCATAGAGGGTGATGAAAAGTAGAGTGTATCATTCGGGCGCAAAATATTTTTGGGCTCGGGCGACGTACTTTGAATCCCTCGCTACGTTCAGGATTCTACTAAAGAATCCCTCGCTACGCTCGGGATTCTACTCTAGAATCCCTCACTTCGCTCTGGATTCAAAAAAGCGCCCTCGCCGTAAAAATATTATTTTGCTCCCTTATAATACAATCTACTATTGTTACGAATAGTGCTTAGATTTAATTCAATGGTTGCAACAGTCTGACATGAAGCGTGCCTCAATTGAAACCCACCAGTGCGGTACAACAAGTTAAAATAGACTCACCCTGCCCTTGGACCCAGAAAGCTGAAATTTTGCACAGAGATTTTCCTTATGTAAAGTAGACAAGGCCGGATTTTTCGAAATTCCCACGTGTGCGAAACTGCGCGCGATCTAGTCAATTCCATTTTTGAGCCAGCCATGGTTTACTCATAATAAGTGTAATAATATTTATTTAAAATTTCAGCTAATAATGATATGAAAAGCAGCAGTATCAGTAATGTTGATCCTAAACAGCCTGTAACCGAAATTGAAAAGCCACAATGTTCAGGTGAAGAGGTAATTATCGATATGACGCTGCCTGAAAGCACACAAGATGAAGATGTTGACGTGGAAATTCTTGATAATCCAGAAGAGAATGTTGTCATTGACATTACTGAACTGGATCATGACGATGAAGTTGGCATGAAAACCCCTGAGCATCAACAGAATAAAGACCTTGCTCACATAAAAACACCCCAAGAAAAAATCAATAATATACCTGAGAGTGACCTAGAAAGTTTAATTGATGTAAAAGTGCCTCTTTATAATCAAGAAAATAACAGTAATGTTGAATTACCTAATAATACCGCTAATAGTGGTGATGAAAATAGCGAAGAACAATGCAATGATGACACAATAGATCTTACACAAGAAAATAACATTAATGACATAGACGTAGCTGATAATACACAGGAAATGCATCGTTTTGACATAAAAATGCCTGAAAAGTTGAAAGAAAATCCAAAAAAAATTACTACAGAGATCAATGATGTCCCACCGACTGTAATCAATCAATTCGATACTTGTGTAGTTATCAAACAAGAAATAATTGACTATAGCGAAACCACAGATCATACTCAACGAAAATCAGAAGAAATGCCTGCAATTAAAATTGAAAATGTTAGTCAAGTTAAAGAAGAACCTTTAGACATAATTCAAGTAAAAGTGAATATTCTGAACAGTAACTGTGATACGAATAACACAAGTGTGAATGTTGTAAACAGTAACAATGATACGAATACCACAACTGATAATGAAGCACTAATAAAACATATTTTTAATGATAATATGGAGAATCGCCATAAATTAGTAGAAAAAGTTAATGTTTTGAACAATAGCAGTGATACAAATAACACAAGTAATATCAAAACAATAGTTAAACAAACTGTTAATGATAATTCAGGAACTGGCCGTGTTAATAAAAAATTAGGAGAAAATGTTAATGTTATGAAAAAAGGGCGTGTTAAAAAATTAAAGAGAAGTCATACAAAATTAGCAGCAAAACAAATTGTTAAGGGTAATTCGGCATCTCACTTTGACAACAATAAAAAGCTAGTTCACATTCATAAAATAACCAAAACTTATACAAATAATAAATTGAAACGCGAAATAGATATAATGGGAGCTAAAATTAATAGTGACAAATTTCGAACTGATATTAACATGAAATTGAGAGCTAATATTGATAACGAAAAACTTAAAAATAATATTAATTTTATTAAGTTGGAACCTAATATTGATAGTGATAAGTTAATGAAGAATAATGAAAACTCACAGGCTAATGATGTTGAAAATAATAGTAATAATTATAAATTAAATGCTAACATTGATACATTTAGCGACGCCGCTGAGAATGCTAAATTGATAGATAATATTGAGAAACTGAAAAATGATGTAGAAAATGATAAAGTAAAAGCTAACATTGACACATTGAATAATGATGTTGCGAACGATATATTGCAAACAGATTATGATAAATCGAAGGCCAATATTGATATATTGAGAAATGGTGGAAATAATCAACCGAAAACGGACAGTGATAATTTGAAAGATAATATTGAGAATTTGAGAAATGATGTTGAAAATGACAAATTGAAAACTAATAATGATAAACTGAGAGTCACCATTGATGGATTCATAAATAATAAATTAGCAGATGATAGCAATATTAATACTGATACTAACATGTCGGAATTGGTCAATCATATTAAACAAGAAGCTGATACAGTTGTGTACGAACATTTCGAAGTAGGAGAAGAAGTAATCAATTTCAAAATCAAAGAAGAAAACCTAGATGAGTTTATGGAAGATGATATGATAATATTGGATCCGAATAACAGTGTCAGTATCAAATATGAAATGGCACCTGTTGCCACCACTTCATCGGAGGACGTGGAAATGCAGTCGCTGGAGCCAGAAGTTATTGTATACCAATCATATGGTAAAAAGTAAATACATTTGTTTTTAATTTATTTTTAAAAGCTTAACGCCCTTTAAGCAGCCAATTTTAAAATAATCCAGGTACTAAAATTCTACATCAATGTAATCCGCCTATAGTCCATTTGTAGGGCAGGCGGAAAAATGGAATTTGAACTTAGAGTATAATAGCTAATCATTCCTTTCTTGTTTTGTTTTTTTATCTTTATTTAATTAATTCTTATATCTTTTAATTTATATAATATCTGATTTATTAGTTAAAGATAAATGATAGGGGATAGATAATGTAATGAAGCAGTGATAGCCTAGTGGTTAAGAGTAAGACACTACCTCCTGTAAGGTGTCGCGGGTTCGATCCATGGGCATGCACTCTTCGAAGCTACTATGTTATTTAAATAAATATTTAACTACATAAAAATTTGTACGTCAGGGTTACCTGACTGGATATGCTGTGACTTTTCATACTGTAACCACCATTGTAACACATATTCAGACAAATAAATTCATTATTTTCTATTCTATTCTATGGGCGTTTTAAGTCTCAGACGGTTTAAAGTCGAGAAAGAATCCATACTAATATTATAAATGCGAAAGTGTGTCTGTCTGTCTGTCCGTCTGTCTGTCTGTCTGTCTGTCTGTCTGCTACGCTTTCACGGCCCAACTACTCGACCGATTTTGATGAAATTTGGTACAGAGATAGGTAACATCCCGGGGAAGGACATAGGCTACTTTTTATCCCGGAAAATTGAGAAGTTCCCGCGGGAATCAAAAAAATGTATCTGTTAAACCGATTTTGATTAAATTTGATACAGGGATAGTTTATATCCCGGGGAAGGACATAGGCTACTTTTTATCCCGGAAAATTGAGGAGTTCCCGCGGGAATCAAAAACATCAATCCACGCGGACGAAGTCGCGGGCGTCATCTAGTTCGAAATATATTCTTAACCTCCCCTCAACCCTTCTTCCTGTTTCAAAAACGGATTATACATATAACTATGTTATGCTGCATGGCTTTCTGATTATATTATTATACATCTTGTTGAAACACCAGTATAAAAAGTATGTCAGTTCCAGGATGGAATCTAATTCTGTACCAGATTTCAAGCAAAACAACAGGCAGACACTTTCGCATTTATAATACTACTAGTAGTATTATATACTAGATGATGCCAGAGACTTTAGTTAAGTAAGTAGTAAGTAGGCCGTGAAAGCGTAGCAGACAGACAGACACACTTTTGTTTTTATAATATTAAGTATGGATTCATAGTTTATTTTTGTAAATGACGAATGATGAAATGCCGCAACATACCTATCCAGTCAGGCAACCCTGACGTACCTACAAATACAAGGTGTAACAATTTAATAGGCATATGAACACAGAATCATTTTACCTAAAAAAACAAGTATAAATTACAAATTTAAAAAACCCCCGACTAGAAAAAAGCTGATGACCTTCAGACTGATGAACAGATTTTCATGAAACATCTAAGGCTAAGAACATGGGACAAAATTATCTATGAAACAAAAAAATCTAAACGAAAATCGGTTCATCCGTTTGGGCGCTACGATACCACAGACAGATACACAAACAGACACGTTAAACTTATAACACCCCTCTCTTTTTGCGTCGGGGGTTAAAAATTATCTATGACACAAAAAAAACTGAACGAAAATCGGTCCATCCGTTTGGGCTCTACGATACCACAGACAGATACACAAGCATGTCATATTTAAAGTCATGGTTACCTTATCATGTTCTTTCAATATCATTGAAGTAATACGGTACAAAATTTCGAGTCAGATCCCCTCATCAACTATTAAAGAGCTGATGATCTTCAAACGGCTGAACAGATTTTTATGAAAAATAGCTAAGAACACTCGGGATAAAATTATCTATGACACAAAAAAAAACTAAACGAAAATCGGTCCATCCGTTTGGGCTCTACGATACCACAAACAGACACGTTAAACTTTTTTACACCCCTCTCTTTTTGGTACCACACACAGATACACAAGCATGTCATATTTAAAGTCATAGTTACCTTATCATGTTCTTTCAATATCATTGAAGTAATACGGTACAAAATTTCGAGTCAGATCCCCTCATCAACTATAAAAGAGCTGATGATCTTCAAACGGCTGAACAGATTTTTATGAAAAATAGCTAAGAACACTCGGGATAAAATTTTCTAAACACAAAAAAAACTAAACGAAAATCGGTCCATCCGTTTGGGCTCTACGATACCACAGACAGATACACAAACAGACACGTTAAACTTTTTTACACACCTCTCTTTTTGCGTCGGGGGTTAAAAATGCTTGATAAATTGCATACAACAGTCAAAGTACTCTTTTTTTGAAATACCCAATCCAGTGGTGTAATTGGTTGATGATGTGATGTGAAATGATAGTCGATCAAATGTCTCTAACATTAGGCCAATCTCCATCACAGATTATACAACCACCACTACAGCCCACTAACTTCCCACTGCTGGGCACAGGCCTCCACTCTCATAGGAGAGAAGGAATTAGAGCTTAAACCCACCACGCTGCTCAAAGGCAGGCTGACGGGCTTTCAAATACAAAAGTTTTTTATTCAAATTGACTTATTTATCCTTTCACCAAAGATTGTCTGTAAGAGATTGCTGTAGCAATAAGACCGCCTTTGCGCATGTCTATGATTGTAGTCTTACTAGTACTACTGTCAACTGTATTTAAACTGTTTATACTGTGTGTGCAGTAAAGATATCTAAATAAATAGACTTTTTTACAAGTGCTTATGTGTAGTCGAATGAATCTACCGCTGGTTCGGAATGCCTTTAACGACTATTATAATGTTACAGATTATACAAATGTACGAAATGCGACTACACGGGCTTCCACCACGAATACAAGGTTCATTTGCAACAAGAAGGCCACTCCGTCACTAAGAAGAGGCACGCATGTCTGCGAAGGAACAAGCCTCAAGAGAACGGGCCTGGGTACTTGTGTACCAAGTGTGACCTCACATACCAGTCGTCGTACAAGTATAATATACACTTTTGCAAGGTGAGCAAATAAAAGTTATTAAGGTACTAAAGAAATTTTTTACCACAAATCCAATGAATAAATCATTGGATTTGTGGTCTGAAAGACCGTCACCTAAACTAGCCGAGTCGGAGTGCCCCCAGTCCCGAGCTCGCTTCGCTCGCTCTTGCATGAGCGGGAGTGGTGCCTAAAAAGGAAGTGGAGAAGCTAGGAAAGCCACCCGACCTTCGTTCAGGAACTCCTTCGCCAGCTTCTGGCTACGCTCTTTACAAAATTATATTTTATGAAATGATAATTTGTCTGTTAATTGTTTTGTCAAGTTAATTATTTGTAGGACCAAAAGTTTTATAACGATTAATATATGATTCATAATTTTGGGAAACGTTGTTTGTGAAATGGAAATTTGTTATTTGCGAAATGATTGGTCACCTATATTTTTCCCCACGGATATCCGCGGATACGGATACGGATATCAGGCACATCACTAAATTATGTACTTACATCATGAACGCTGAAAACATTACACTCCTTTTTTGGGCACTCGTGTAAAAATAGGTGCCATTACCATCATCGCAACCCATCGCCGACCCACTGAGCACAAATCTCATCTATGATCCAGAATGAGAATTTCATCTCTGATCCAGAATGAGAAGGATCTAAACTATTTAGTTAGATTTGATAGAAGTTTATGCAAATTATACAGGAATATAATATGTGTAACGGAACTGTTGTCATTCATTCAAGGTCCACGGCTACAAGCCGCTGACGTGCCCCAAATGTTTCCGCCGCGTGCCCAGCGCACAAGCCTTCCACAGCCACATTCACTCCCACATCAAAGAAAACTTCGTCAACATATACGTCATAAAGACCAAGGACCACGATGACGAGCGAAACACGCACCAATGCAAGGTTTGCTCGGAGAAGGTCGTCGCAACTGACTTCTTCGCGCATTGGGAGAGCCATCTGGAGATATTGGATGTGCCACGCAAGTCGCAGAATAAGAATAAGGGGTTTTCGCCTTCGATGGAACACAAACATGAGTTGAAGAAGATGTTGCGTGAGTATTGTTTTTTATTTATTTTTTCGTTTCACACTCAATTATCCTCTGACGATATTATAGTGTCAGAGACCTTTTTGTTGCGAGTTTTGCTCTGAAAAGGGTGCCAACTCACGATGGTCGTAAAATTGGAAGTATTTTTTTTCGTGTGAGCGGCACTGTTTCCAGATTTGAGTGCTCCGTCAATTATTACCCTCGACGAAGCGGAGACGGTATATGTGTTTGCCCTAAGAGGTTGTGTGTTTGTTTGTTTGTTTGTGCACTTTTTTGTTACCATTTTTCTTAAAAAGTACTGGGCCGATTGAGATGCGGTTTTTTGCTTTAGATACGTATAGCTTGTGAGAAGGTTCTTAGATATATTTTAGGACCATAGACAACCAAGCTGAGCTGTAGTCTATGATTTTAATATTTCGACATGTTACCATTTTTCACAAAAACTACTGGGCCGATTGAGATGCGGTTTATTGCATTAGATATATATAGCTTGAGAGAAGGTTCTTAGACATATTTTAGGACCATAGACAACTAAGCTGAGCTGTAGTCTATGATTTTAATTTTTCAACCACTGTTACCATTTTTCACAAAAAGTACTGGGCCGATTGAGATGCGGTATATTGCATTTAGGACTTCGTGCGATTACAAAACAGGAAACTGGTACCAAAATTTTAAAAAATCAGCGCCATTTTGAAATTCTTTGTTAATTGACCGATTTCGTTCAAAATCTATATTTAGGGCTCCCTGGGGTCACAAAACAGGAAACTGGTACCAAAATTTAAAAAAATCAGCGCCATTTTGAAATTCTTTGTTAACTGATCGATTTCGTTCAAAATCGATATTTATGACTCCCTGGGGTTACAAAACAGGAAACTGTTACCAAACTTTAAAAAAACAGCGCCATTTTGAAATTCTTTGTTAATTAACCGATTTTGTTCAAAATCGATATTTAGGGCTTCGTGGGATTACAAAACAGGAAACTGGTACCAACATTTTAGAAAATCAGCGCCATTTTGAAATTCTTTGTTAATTGACCGATTTCGTTCAAAATCTTTATTTAGGGCTTCGTGGGATTACAAAACAGGAAACTGGTACCAAAATTTTAAAAAAATCAGCGCCAATTTGAAATTCTTTGTTAATTGACCGATTTCGTTCAAAATCGATACTATGGGCTCCCTGGGGTCACAAAACAGGAAACTGGTACCAAAATTTTAAAAAATCAGCGCCATTTTGAAATTCTGTGTTAATTGACCGATTTCGTTCAAAATCGATATTTAGGGCTCCCTGGGGTCACAAAACAGGAAACTGTTACCAAAATTTTAGAAAATCAGCGCCATTTTGAAATTATTTGTTAATTGACCAATTTCGTTCAAAATCGATATTTAGGACTCCCTGGGGTTACGAAACAGGAAACTGTTACCAAACTTTAAAAAAACAGCGCCATTTGGAAATTCTTTGTTTATTGACCGATTTCGTTCAAAATCGATATTTAGGACTTCGTGGGATTACAAAACAGGAAACTGGTACCAAAATTTAGAAAATCAGCGCCATTTTGAAATTCTTTGTTAATTGACCAATTTCGTTCAAAATCGATATTTAGGACTCCCTGGGGTTACGAAACAGGAAACTGTTACCAAACTTTAAAAAAACATCGCCATTTGGAAATTCTTTGTTTATTGACCGATTTCGTTCAAAATCGATATTTAGGACTTCGTGGGATTACAAAACAGGAAACTGGTACCAAAATTAAAAAAAAATCAGAGCCATTTTGAAATTCTTTGTTATTTGACCGATTTCGTTCAAAATCGATATTTAGGGCTCCCTGGGGTTACGAAACAGGAAACTGTTACCAAAGTTTTAAAAAATTAGCGCCATTTTTATTTATTTTGTTATCACCATAATAAATGAATTCAGTTTAGTACAGTAAAATCTGTACTACTTGTAAGTCTAACCACAACTCGTGAGCTGCTTTAGCAGCTCGCGCACAGGGCGAAATACTAGTTAGATATATGTATATAGCTTGAGATAAGGTTTTTAGACATATTTTAGGACCATAGACAACTAAGCTGAGCTGTAGTCTATGATTTTAATTTTTCAATATGTTAAAAATTTTCACAAAAAGTACTGGGCCGATTGAGATGCGGTTTTATGCATTAGATATGATTAGCTTGTGAAAAGGTTCTTAGATATATTTTAGGACCATAGACAACCAAGCTGAGCTGTAGTCTATGATTTTAATATTTCAATATGTTACCATTTTTCACAAAAAATACTGGGCCGATTGAGATGCGGTTTATTGCATTAGATATGTATAGCTTGAGAGAAGGATCTTAGATATATTTTAGGACCATAGACAACCAAGCTGAGCTGTAGTCTATGATTTTAATATTTCGATATGTTACCATTTTGCACAAAAAGTACTGGGCCGATTGAAATGCGGTTTTTTTCATTAGATGTGTATAGCTTGTGAGAAGGTTCTTAGATATATTTTAGGACCATAGACAACAAAGCTGAGCTGTAGTCTATGATTTTATTTTTTCAATATGTTACCATTTTCTCAAAAACTACTGTGCTGATTTAGATGCGGGCTTTTTGTTTTAGATATATTAAGCTTGTACCTTGATGCTGCCCAGGGTCTCATGATGGAGTCAGGAGGCGATCATGGGAACTCCTTAAATTCTCATCGTATACCCGTCGCGTTTGGACTCTTTTGATTTGTCGTGACAAGCGCGCCTCGGAAAGAGAAGGGTTTGGCCATAGTCCACCACGCTGGTCAAAAAAACTACTGAGCTGTCAAAGATGCAGTTTTGTGTTTTAGATATTATGTAATAAGTATATACATTTGCTAAGTTCTAATTGTTGTTTCAAAGTTATAAAGGTCAAAGGTATAATGGAGCTCGGCAGTTCGTCGTGGGTTTTTTAAATTTTTTAATTTTATTACTTGTGTAAATTATGCTATTTGAGTATTAAAGGGGTTGGAAGTTTGTATGAAAGTCCTTTGTTTTTGAAGTTTTTGACTTTAAAATCGGCATTTAAGTTATTAGAATTAGGTTAGTAATTTACGAAAATACAGCCCAAAGGGGGTGAAATGGGGGTTTGGAAGGTTACTTGAAAGTTCTGTTTTTAAGTATCAACATGAAAAACAGCATTACGGTTATTTCTTTTAAATAATGAAAACCTGCGTAAGCTATAGATATGTAGATAGGCCTTTTGCAGCGCGAAAATTTCATAATGTCATTGGAAACCAGAAATTGTATGCGGTCGACCGCTAGTGTTAAAATACGTACCCATAGAAGGTTTGCTCAGAGAAGCTCATCACAACTGACGTCTTCACAAAATGGCTTTCTGTTTGAAAATATTGGATTACTAGCTTATGCCCGCGACTACGTCCGCGTGGATAGAGGTTTTTTGGTTCCCGCGGGAACTCCTTAATTTTCCGGGATAAAACGTAGCCTATGTGCTATTCCAGACTATATTCTATCTCTGTGCCAAATTTCAGCCAGATCCGTTCAGCCGTTGGCGCGCGATTGAGTAACAAACATCCATACATCCATCCATGCAAACTTTCGCATTTATAATATTTACTAGCTTATGCCCGTGACTACGTCCGCGTGGATTGAGGTTTTTTGGTTCCCGCAGGAACTCCTTAATTTTCCGGGATAAAAAGTAGCCTATGTGCTATTCCAGACTATATTCTATCTCTGTGCCAAATTTCAGCCACATCCGTTCAGCCGTTGGCGCGTGATGGAGTAACAAACATCCATCAATCATCAATCAAATAATCAATCAATCAATCAATCAAATATCAATCAATCAATCAATCAAATATAAATGCGAAAGTTTGGATGGATGTCTGGATGGATGTATGGATGTATGGATGTTTGTTACTCAATCACGCGCCAACGGCTGAACGGATTTGGCTGGAATTTGGCACAGGGATAGACTATAGTCTGGACTCTGGAATAGCATATAGGCTAATTTTTATCCCGGAAAATTGAAGAGTTCCCGCGGGAATCAAACAAATGTATCTGTTCAACTGATTTTGATAAAATTTGGTACAGGGATAGGTTGTATCCCGGGGAAGGACGTAGGCTTCTTTTTATCCCGTAAAATTAAGGAGTTCCCGCGGGAACCTAAAAACCTCAAACCACGCGGACGTAGTCGCGGGCATCAGCTAGTACATCCATACATCCATACATCCATCCATCCATCCAAACTTTCGCATTTATAATATTTATTTGATTGATTTGATATATTTGACTAGATGATGCCGGCGACTTCATTCGCGTGAATTAAGTTTTTCATTCCCGCGCCCCTTTAAGTAAAAAACCGGCCAAGTGTTTATTTTAAATATTTGAGTTGATTGAATGAAAGGTAAATTGCGGTTTACGATTTATGACGTATTAAAAAAACCGGCCAAGTGCGAGTCGGACTCGCGCACCGAGGGTTCCGTACTCAAGAAGTAGGTATAATTACCTTTGTTAATGAACCGCAAAACTAACTTTGTTTGTAGAGGTTTACTGTTTATATCAAAAAATTACGTTTGTTGTATGGGAGCCCCCCTTTAATATTTACTTTATTTATATTTAATTATTTATTTTGAAAGGTAATATACAAGTTAATATTCTGCGAAAATTTGAACCGTCTACCTGTTACCGTTTTTAATATTGAGCAAAAAAATACGAAAAAAACACGTTTATTGTATGGGGACCCCCCTTAATATATATATTTTTTAAATTTTTGGTATTTGTTGTTATAGCGGCAACGGAAATACATCATTTGTGAAAATTTCAGCTTTCTAGCTATCACGGTCTATGAGATACAGCCTGGAGACAGACAGACAGACAGACAGACAGACAGACAGCGGAGTCTTAGTAATAGGGTCCCGTTTTTACCCTTTGGGTACGGAACCCTAAAAAACTACTTACTAGATCTCGTTCAAACCAATTTTCGGTGGAAGTTTGCATGGTAATGTACATCATATTATATTATTTTTATATTACTTATTTTAGAAGTTACAGTGGGGGGGACACACATTTTACCACTTTGGAAGTGTCTCTCGCGCAAACTATTCAGTTTAGAAAAAAATGATATTACAAACCTCAATATCATTTTTGAAGACCTATCCATAGATACCCCACTCGTATGGGTTAGATGAAAAAAAAAATTTTGAGTTTCAGTTCTAAGTATGGGGAACCCCCAAAACTTATTGTTTTTTTTTTTTCTATTTTAGTAAGAAAATCATAATGCGGTTCACAGAATACATCTACTTACCAAGTTTCAACAGTATAGTTCTTATAGTTTCGGAAAAAAGTGGCTGTGACATACGGACGGACAGACAGACAGACAGACAGACATGACGAATCTATAAGGGTTTCGTTTTTGCCAAATTTGGCTACGGAACCCTAAAAAGTAGCCTATGTCCTTCCCCGGGACACAACCTATCTCTTTACCAAATTTCATCAAAATCTGTTGAAAGATGGGCCGAGAAAGCGTAGCAGACAGACAGACACACTTTCTCATTAATAATATCAGTATGGATTAAGAAGGCAACGCGTTTTTTCAGTGCTCCTACAAGGATTACACCCACCAGGATCCCCGGAGGAGATACAGTTCACCAAACTGCGCAACTGCGTGAAATGCAACCGACGATTCGAGCGCAAGAACGAGTGCAAGCGGCACTTCATAGAACATCTCCTCAGCGACGCGTACGCGGAGAGACACAAGCACGGCTATCTGAGGTGCCAGATATGCTCCGAGGATTTCAATTCCAGTGAGAGGTTAGTGGGCATATTATAGTATCATCAGCATCATTATCATCATTTTAATCCAATGACGGCTCACTACTGATCACGTTTCTCGTCTTGCAATGAGAAGTGTGTGGCCATAGTCCACCACGCTGGCCAAGTGCCTAGCCAAGGGATAAGATAAATAATTTTCTCAAATCCAATATGGCATACAAAACGATATTATAGAATAGAATTTATTTTATAAGTTGACCCAACACATAGTAAACATAGATCATACACAGATAGTACTTAAAATCTAACATAAAATACCTACTTAATTAAGAGCAATGCGAATGAACGGGCAAAGCTGAGAGCAGGTATTCAGGTAGGTCGTCGCGCCGTCGCGCTCCTCCCGAAGAAGACCGAACGACCGCTTATTCAATGCGCATGTATGCGTTCGTACGTCGCTCGCTCAAACGAGTTCCTAAATAAAATTAAAATATGTCTTTGAGCTAATGAGGCTTCACCTTGCAGTCGGCAAGTGGATATATAGGTGTTTTGTGTTTCGTATAATATTTTTTGCTCTCTAATAACTTTGACCCTGGCTTTCTTTTTACCCTCGACGAATCACGAAGCGGAGACGGTATATGTGTTTGCCCTAAGGGGTTGTGTGTTTGTTTGTTTGTTTGTTTGTTTGTTTGTGCACTTTTTTGTTACCATTTTTCTCAAAAAGTACTGGGCTGATTGAGATGCGGTTTTTTGCATTAGATACGTATAGCTTGTGAGAAGGTTCTTAGATATATTTTAGGACCATAGACAACCAAGCTTAGCTGTAGTCTATGATTTTAATATTTCAACATGTTACCATTTTTCACAAAAAGTACTGGGCCGATCGAGATGCGGTTTTTTGCATTAGATGTGCATAGCTTGTGAGAAGGTTCTTAGATATATTTTTGGACCATAGACAACAAAACTGAGCTGTAGTCTATGATCTTAATTTTTCAACCACTATTACCATTTTTCACAAAAAGTACTGGGCCGATTGAAATGCGGTTTTTTTCATTAGATGTGTATAGCTTGTGAGAAGGTTCTTAGACATATTTTAGGACCATAGACAACTAAGCTGAGCTGTAGTGTATGATTTTAATTTTTCAATATGTTAAAAATTTTCACAAAAAGTACTGGGCCGATTGAGATGCGGTTTTTTGCATTAGATGTGTATAGCTTGTGAGAAGGTTCTTAAATATATTTTAGGACCATAGACAACATAGCTGAGCTGTAGTCTATGATCTTATTTTTTCAACCACTGTTACCATTTTTCACAAAAAGAACTGGGCCGATTGAGATGCGGTTTATTGCATTTAGAACTTCGTGCGATTACAAAACAGGAAACTGGTACCAAAATTTAAAAAAAAAACAGCGCCATTTTGAAATTCTTTGTTAATTGACCAATTTCGTTCAAAATCGATATTTAGGACTCCCTGGGGTTACGAAACAGGAAACTTTTAAAGTTTTAAAAAATCAGCGCCATTTTTATTTATTTTGCTATCACCATAATAAATGAATTCAGTTTAGTACAGTAAAATCTGTACTACTTGTAAGTCTAACCACAACCCATGAGCTGCTTTAGCAGCTCGCGCACAGGGTAAAATACTAGTTAGATATATATAGCTTGAGAGAAGGTTCTTAGACATATTTTAGGACCATAGACAACTAAGCTGAGCTGTAGTCTATGATTTTAATTTTTCAATATGTTAAAAATTTTCACAAAAAGTACTGGGCCGATTGAGATGCGGTTCTGACGTGACAACGTCTTATAATTCGATATAGCCGGCTGCACGCACGAAAAAAGATGACGTATGCGGCGTTACCTCGCTCTGAGGCGTTCCATGTAAGGCTTGAAGTGCAAGCGAGAGCGCGGAACGAGCGACTAAGAGGCACAATCGGCCTTTGCGTTCGGACATTCGACAGACAGACAGACAGACAACGTCTTATAATTCGATAGAGCCGGCTGCACGCACGAAAAAAGATGACGTATGCGGCGTTACCTCGCTCTGAGGCGTTCCATGTAAGGCTTGAAGTGCAAGCGAGAGCGCGGAACAAGCGACAAAGAGGCACAATCGGCCTTTGCGTTCGGCAGCGTTCGACATCCGTCTCTCTCCTACTTGAGTGAGCGATGCGTCTGCGTGGACAGCTGCTATATATAGCCCTTAGGCTGGCAAGTAACCGGATTCCGGTTACAGGCGTTTACGAGTCATCTGGCGTGTAACCGGATTCCGGTTACAAACAAAATGGCGGATCGCGTCCACCGCGGTTGCCGATATTTTTGTTTCTTATAAATAGATTACTGTCTCGATTCCTCTCTAACTTTGGTATTAAATACTAGGATAGACAAGGACACAGTAGGAATTTTTAAAAAAAAAAAAATTTTTTTGTCGTTTTTTATTTTGTTCTAGAGTAAGAATTATGGGAAAGAGTCTTTGTTACGTGTGTTATTACTCTAAAATGACTAACCATAGTGCACATCAATCAAAAAATCTACAGATACGGGTAATTTTGTTTATTTTATTGGTACCAAAAAAAAAAGAGGGTAATTTTTGCTATTTTTCTGTGTAAACCATAAAGAAGAGCGATTACCTTTCAAACTTTTATCTACAGCTGTAGTTCGTAACGATTTGAATGACGTAGTTTGTTTACATAGCTTCAGTACAAGTAATGGGAGTATTTTATGAAAAAAATTTTTAAATTGTTTCGAACGACGATTTATTTTGCAGAACCGCTTACAATCCCACCATGGAAAAAAAGCCTGACGAACCAGAGGATGTCACGAATAAGCCACTACCTTTGATGAGTGAACCCACGGAGGTTCAAGATGCTGTAGCATCTACTTTAGCAACGCCATTCGCGCAGCCAATAATCACTGCTTCAAAATCGAAAGCCCAAAAACAACGTGAGTACAGACAGCGTATCACAGCATCTAGAACTCCTGCTCAGGCGGCTGCTGCGAGAAAATCGAAAAATGAAAGACAACGCAACAACAGATTACGCCAAGCTGCTAACTTGGCTATTGCCAGTAATTCTCTTGAAACGACAACTACATCTCCATCTCGTTCAGGGGAAGAGTCGAACAATGTCCCAACTAGAAGTCAACGACAACACGCGCAACAACAATCTACCACCACTGCAGATCAACCTGATGAGCGTGTCAATCTCACAAATGAGCCACTCTTTCCTGCAATTCCTGTTCCCATGGAGGTTCAAGAAGCTGTTGCATCTAACTCTGCGACGCCATTTGCAGAACCAACAACTGCTGCTCCAAAAACAAGGGCACAAATACAACGTGAGTACAGACAGCGGATTGCTGCATCCAAAACTCCTGCACAGGCAGCAGCTGCAAGAGAAGCACGTAATGTAAGAGATCGAAACAACAGATTACGCCAAGCTGCTAACTTGGTTATTGCCAATGGTTCTCTAAAAGCGACAACTACATCCTCATCTCGTTCAGGGCAAAGGTTAAACACCGTCCATATTGATACTCAACGACAATTTACCGACCAAAAACGTCAAACTTTAGCAACAGAACCAGCAGAAACTACTGTACAACCAAGTACTTCTTCAGATTAAATTGAAGTTCAAGCACAATCTACTTGGAACACTAAATGGTCATCATCAATCATAAGATTCAAATCTACTTTTTTGGACAACGATTTTGGCTACGCTTGCTCGGTCTGTGACAGACTTTGGTTTAGAAACGACCTTAAACCCATCACTGCAGCACAGCTGAAGGTAATTTCGGATTGGTTTATCAAAGAAAATCGACAACTGAGCAGCGAAGAATATGAACTGGTTTGCAACACTTGCAAAAAGTCACTAAACAAACAATCGATGCCACCGCTAGCAAAAGTTAATGGATTCTCATATCCTGACCCACCACCAGGCCTACCACCGTTAGATCCCATCAGTGAACGATTGATTTCGCCTCGTCTACCATTTATGCAAGTGCGTCGTCTGCGCCATGATTTTTCTTATGGAATCATAGGACAAGTGATAAACGTACCAGTCGACGTTCAAGAAATGGTAAAATGTTTGCCGCGACAATTGGATGAGGACGACGTTATTAATGTAAACATTAAAAGAAACCTTGCCCACAAATCTGTTTACACTAGCGGATACATGTCCAAAAGTACAGTTACTTCGTGGTTAACTGTTCTGCAGAACTCTCCATTATATCGTTTGTACGAAATCAAAGTGGACTTGTCGAGACTGAATCATGCTTTGCCAGACTTCGATGACGTAGAGGATGACCCGTCAAACCGTATAGAAAATATCTCCGCAAAACAGAATCCTGAATCTGAAATTCTCGCTTCAAGACAACATACCGTGATGTGGAACGAAGAAGATTGTCTCAATATCGCACCAGGACACCGGGCAACTCCCCTCAACATCATTTACGACCGTCATGCAGAAGAGTTGTCATTCCCATCAATATACTATGGAAATCCACGTCGATTCCACATGGGAGTTTCAGTGACACCTTACATGATGGCAACCAGTGAAATACGACGAAGCGACAGACGCGGAGCCACGCCTCAAAAAATCTTGTACGTAGCAATGAAAATTTTGCGGCTACGTATGGTGGATGGAATTTACAGCACGTTTCGCAACGTTTCAGTCACAGAAAATGTTACACGACGTATGTTAGAAGACCCAGAATTTCTGAAAGAATATGTCTTACAAAACCTCGCATTCATGAAGACAGTGCCAAACTCCGTCCAATACTGGGCTTCTCGCAAACGTGACCTCTTTGCCATGATTCGTCAACTTGGTAAACCAACCATCTTTCTCACTATAAGTGCAAACGAAATACGATGGATGAAATTGCTTACTATACTTCTCAGACTGAGCAATAAATATCCTGGAAAATCAGCAGGAGATCTCAACACTTCCGAGCGCTGTACTTTAGTTAGTGACGATCCTGTGACGTGCTGCATTTACTTCTACAAGCTCGTCGGTTCCTTGATGAAAATGCTGAAATCCAAACAGTCCTATAATCCATTCGGAGAGTATTTTGTTAGAGATTACTTCATTCGTTTTGAGTTCCAGCATCGAGGAAGCCCCCACGCGCACATTTTATTGTGGTTAAACAACGACCCACATGAAACCCCGTCAGAAAATATGCCAAAAACCATTGAGTTCGTAGATAAATTGAGTACGGTAGCCCGGAATGATGTACCTAACAATTCCATCTACGCCAACCAGATACACAAACATACTTTCACATGGACGAAGCGAGGTGAGACAATTTGTAGATTCGGAATTCCGTACTGGCCAATGTCTACGACTCGTGTATTGGTTCCAATGCCTCAATCTGATAAACGCCGTCGAACACTACAACAGAAGGCGAAAGAGCTGCGTACTTCACTCGATGAACGTCGGTACGCGGGCATGGATGACTTTCTTGGAGCTAATGGTTTGACACACGATTCATACCTTGACATTGTGCGCTCAACGTTACGCAGACCAACTCTTCTGTTCAGACGAAACTTTGACGAACTTATGACAAACACGTTCAATCCGTACATTGCTGGCGAAGTCAACTCAAACATCGACATTCAATTTATCTTGGATGAATACAGCTGCGCAGAGTATGTTGTGGAGTACGTAAATAAATCAGCTCGTGGAATGGGCAATCTACGTCGTGAGCTTACTACGATGATGCAAGAGCATCCCGAACGGGACTACACAGACCAGTTGAAAGCTTTAAGCATCAAGCTGCTTAACGCTGTCGAGATGTCAGCGCAAGAAGCAGCATGGTATCTTCTACGTCAACCAATGAGCGAGACAAGTCGTCAAGTTGCGTACATTCCAACAGTATGGCCGACGGAAAGACAACGTTGCCGCAAACGTCGTCAACAAATGGACCGCGAAGGGCTTGACGGAAACAGTACTGATGTCTGGACCAAAAACATAATTCAGCGCTATGAAGAGCGTCCTGCATCTTTAGAACAAGTGTATTTAGCTGAGTTTTCATCGTGGTATGCTAAAGCTAATGATTTCGTTGACGAGGAGGACGACGTGCACGTGGATGGCGAAGAAGATCTAGAAAGTGAACCCGTAGCAAGAATGTCAAAAGCACGAAATCAATACCGCTAACGACTAATCGGACGCGTTATACGGTACAGACATTACGACATGGACGAAACTGTCAATTATAAACGAGAAATGGTTCTATTATACGTACAATTCCGCAACGAAATGTTAGAAATTGTTGATCAAAATAAATTTCTCCAATTATTTGACGACAACAAAGACGCGATCATGGAACGCCGTAGTCAATTCGAGTCTAATTTGAACATTGAAAACGTCATGAGAGAACTTGAATGATGATTTTGCAAAACGAAGACAACAGTAATTTGCGGGAAGAAGAATCCAGAACAGCCTTTGTTCAACAGTTGTTAGGAGAGGATGGTGCCGAAAACGTCGATGATCGTCTCACGACAAGGATTCTCGATTGTAAAGAAACGCAGCAATGTAATGTCAAAGCAACAGTATTGTGAACTTGTACGAACAACTAATCCGGAACAACGACAGATCATTCTTGAGGTTATTCATCGATTTCATGGTTGTGGAGATTACACTTCTGAAGCAGTTCAAATTTTCTTCACGGGTCCTGCAGGCTGTGGAAAAACTTACACGTTAAAGTGCCTCATGGAGACATACAACCGCTACACTCAGGAGCACAACTCAATGAACAACGCCTACATTGCCTGTGCAAGCACAGGTAAAGCCGCTGTACCTCTTGGTGGCAGTCCTGTCCGCTGTACCTCAGTCCATTCAGCGTTTCGTCTCACAACTTCTCGCGTGACGAAACTCTTATCCACAGAAAATTTGCAAGCTTACAGAAACATGTTCGTAGGCGTCAAAGCTGTTTTCATCGACGAGATCAGCATGTTAAGTTCAGCTATTCTTGAACAAGTTAACTACCGATTGCAGCAGATTACTGGCATATACGACAAACCTTTCGGAGACATTCACGTTATATTATGTGGAGATTTCAGACAGCTTCCACCTGTACGAGCAACTCCATGTTATACTATGCCGATCAATCAATTAGGAGGTCCGATTCTTTGGCACAGCATTGATTACTTCCCACTGGTTCGTGTTGTGCGACAAACCGATGAGCGGCTTTCAATGATTCTAACAAAAATCGCCGATGGACTTCAATTAAGCAACGATAATATCTCCCTTATTGAGTCCAGACATAAAACTCAGGCTTGGTGCAAGGAAAACGTGCCTGATGCTGTCAGTCTGTATTATAGTAACAATGAAGTGGATTCGTACAACCGAAGCGCAATTCTAAATGCATAAAACTGTCTCGCACATGATATTATGCTTGGTTATTCAAGTGAACAAGAGAAGAGACAATACCAAGGTAAACTACACAAGATGACAGTGGCAGAAACCGATGGATTACCGTACCTGCTGCCATTGGCAGTAGGATATCCCTACATGATAACTTCTAACATAGATGTCGCTGATAGGTTAGTAAATGGATCTATTGGTGTCTTGCGACATATCGAACGTCAACAGTCAAATGTAGATGACAATTCTGCAGAAGCAGGACCATCGACCAGTACAACTTCGCCAGCAGCTAGAGAAGAAATTGTTACTTTATGGTTCGAGTTTCCAGAAGAAACAACAGGAACCACAGCCAAAGTTAAATGTCGACCTCACGTGCAAAGCAAGCCAAATACTTTGTCTACAAACTGGGTACCAGTTTATAAGAAAATAGTAAACATTACACTAACAAAAACTATAAAATGCAAACGAAAACAGTTTCCTTGCGTTCCTGCTTGTGCCATCACTATTCACAAGTCACAAGGTGAGACGTTTGCTGTCATTGTTTATAAATACTCATCCAAGCAACCGCAACAACAACGGGTCGGGTAACAAGTTTAGAAGGCTTGCATATTATCACCGAAAAAGATGCTCCATTTCGGTTTAAACACAGACGGGAGGGAAACGATTCACAGACAACAAGAGATATCCGTAACGAATACATTCGACTTCGTGGACACACACTTCGAACAATTACTGATAATGCAGTAAAATTTTGTAATGACTCAAACAATGCAGGACAAATTCTAATAACGAACCTTAATTCACAGAGTTTGCCTGCTCACTTTGCAGATATTGAAAAAGACACAGTGATTCCAAGGTCTGATTATTTGATTCTGACTGAAACGTGGATGCGTGACAATTGTGATCCAATTTCAATTGAAAATTTTGAATGTGTAACCCGGCAGAATAATCGATCAGATTCTGAAACAAATGCAGCAGGTGGAGTGGCAATTTACAGAAACTTATCATCGAAATCCACACCCAAAATTCTCAACGTTGAACTTTCGGATACAACCCGCCTTATTAGAAACACTGGTGACGTTTGCTTAGCAGAAGTTACATGCTTCACCGCTGATACCACGTTTAAAATGTTTCTTGGCGCAGTTTATATTCATCCTGGAGCAAGTATGTCTAACATCAGTGTTCTGCTACATCAAGCACTATTTCCGTATGTTTATAACAGCCAGTATGTACATCCCATCATGGAAGTTGATACCAATATACCAATTCTTCTTTGTGGCGACTTCAACACAAATGTGAAAAATGACGAAACATTCATCAAATTCATGAAAGACATGTTTAATGTCGATTGTGCATCAGACGTTAATAACTCAACAACACTAGGAGGCACCACCATCGATTCAAGACACGCGGAAGCGTGTCCAGCCAAAGTCCAAAAAAGAAAGAACTGGCAGCACCGTGTGTAATATTACACGAACCATTTGGAGCCACTTTTGACCCCCTCATAACTCAAAAACTATTACACTTAAACATGTCAAATTTGGCTCATATATTGAGACCCGCGAGATACGTATGTGCTCCAAATTTCATAATTACACCTCAAATGGTTATTTAGATATAAACTTCCAAAAATCGTCATTTTTATGATCTACCTACGGATAGATCAAAACTCTGACACGGGGCATACTACCATCGCTTAAAGCCGTATTATTTTAATATTGTTGACGTTCATGTTGTAGTGTTATAATCATTATTTTAAGGACGTCAAAGTACGTGACATTCAACCGTTACTTTGAAATAATACTGCTTTAAGCGGTGGTAGTAACTCCCTCGTCCACTTCCTGCGGCAACTTGCATTACATTCTACGCATAGTGCATGCACAACTAAATAAAACAAGAGTTGTTAAGTAAAAAAAAACTCCTATTACTTAAATCATACTGCAGGTCTTTGTTTAAATTCGTTATTTTGTGTTGTTAACTATTGAAAATGACACATAATTATTATTTTAATGTAAATAATAATGAATAATAATATAGTTGCATTAAAACCTTACCTTCGTATTCACGCATTTTGTGCAACGAAACGTCATTGACAGAAAAGAAGAAGAAACGTATTTGAAAATTGAAGTCGTCAGTTCAAGTTGTCAGTTATTGTGATTTTTAATCATTGTTTAAAGTGGTTTTAGTGATATCGACTGTTTACCGTGCTTGTTTTCAATGTTTCACTAAAAACTTTTGCTATACTATAATATGGATTCGATCTCGCCGACTTCGCGCTATATTCCATGGATGACCATTGTTAGCAATTTGGGTACGTTACGTTGAGGTGCATAAATTGTCACCTGAGTGTAAACAGGATGCTAAGACCTGTTGTTACCATGGGTGGGCTCACCATCGAAATGATATTGTTGCACCGGCAGCTTTCTTGATAATGTAACGACAGTGATTATCTATTTAATATGAAGATGAATAAATCAATGAACTAATAGAAAAGTCCTATTACAGTGTAAAGGATTATTTGAATGATAGCAAGGCATGGGTATGAATTGTTACAGCGGCTGATTATGTAACTGTTATATTGTATATATAATTTCAAATATTTGTGAGATGGTGATAATAAAACAAACACAGTTGAGTTTGTTGCGGGCTCTTCTCAGACCAGGGCACGTTTGGAACCCTCGTAGCTTTAGTTTTAAGATACCGTAGTTAGTTATCACCATCACGTCTTATGCTCTGTAAGCATGACGTTCAGAAGGTGTACTTTGTAGGTACCTATTTTGAATAAATATGTTTTGAGTTTGAGATTGTGTTCAATAATTTCTGTACAAAAAGAAATGATATCCCATCAAAAACATAAATGTAAAATGAGAGCCAAAATCCAAAATTGTGATATGTATATAATAATGCATTGGTTGTTGACTTCAGCGACAAAAGAAGTGAGATCTAAATGGGTGCCAAAGTTCAATGGTCAGTCCTGCAATTTATTTATAACAACATAAAATATTTTATAACAACTTAAAATATCATTTCTTCTTATAACTTAGGATAATATGTTGAAGACTAAGGCTTTGGCTTGGCTAGTTTTCATATACGAATTATAGCCTTCGCAAGTTGTAAAGCTGTAAGTTCTTATTTTATTCTTCCGAAAATTTGGCTTGCTAGTAGAAACTGTACTTTTAGGTACCTACTTAATAATAATTCGTATATGGAAACTAGCCAAGCCAAAGCCTTAGTCTTCAACATATTATCCTAAGTTATAAGAAGAAATGATATTTTAAGTTGTTATAAAATATTTTATGTTGTTATAAATAAATTGCAGGACTGACCATTGAACTTTGGCACCCATTTAGATCTCACTTCTTTTGTCGCTGAAGTCAACAACCAATGCATTATTATATACATATCACAATTTTGGATTTTGGCTCTCATTTTACATTTATGTTTTTGATGGGATTGACTTTTTCAAGACACATTAAACTCGAAACACTCCCTAGGTTATGATTTTATTTTTTCATTTCCTACTTTTCCTATCATCGTCCTATTCTCAAAAGAATAACACAGATTGTAAGAAATTAAATATTACACATGTTTAAAAGTTGTAAAACAATTGCTCAACGCACATTTATACTTGTAAAAACTATTAAATTGTAAAAAAAAATGACATAATTGTATTTATGCGTACAAATAAATCTAACTTGATCAATTTCATTGTGATTTCCAATTACAGTAGGCGCTCGATAATCCGGCACCCGATTTTTTCCCTCTATGCCGGATTGTCGGAACTGCCGGATTATCGAATTTGTATAGGAAGTAAAAGCTTTTTACACATGTACAATGTAAAATAAAGTCTACATATCATAGATTCACAGTAAAAGACTATTTTAATATGGTTAGGTGAATTTATTATAAAAATAAAAAACACAAATATTATGTACATAGGTACATACATACATTATTACACATGTTCATCATTTGTGACATTTTCAGTTGTGGAAGAAGAAGATGACGTTTTGACCAAATAATTGTCAATTTTCGCTTGCTTCTTGCCATAATAAATTTTTTTAATTATCATTTCTCTTAACTTTCTCAAATTCAGTAAAATGTCGTTTATAGCGTTATTTTCCTCTGCCCAGCGGATACTGACATCTATTGATTTCAGGGCATCTTCAGTCTTCACTGAGGTGTTCGTGGGACTAAGAAAGGTCATTTCCAAATCATCTTGTTCAGAGCTAGAAACAGCATCGTTTATTATTTCTTCATCGGTCATTACAGGGTGAGAATCCGAGTTTTCCGCAAACCATTCCTCAATATCTTTTTCAGTCAACTCTGTCTGATTATTTTGGAACAACATTTGCTTCAGTTCTGCAAGAGGTAATTCGTCTTCTGAATTCCACTCTTCTTCTTCAGAATTTTGGTTCAGTGAAGGCCATAATTTTTTCCACGACGATTGAATCGCTTTTTGAGGTACCATGTTACATGCTTCAGTTACGTTAAAGACCGCATCTTTAAGGTTCATGTCCTTCAGTGTTTTAGTGACATCATCATCCCGGATAACTGAATTCAACAAGAGTTTCTTCTTGTAGTTACATTTTATCATCTGAATTACATTCTGGTCCATAGGTTGAAGTAACAGTGTGCAATTAGGTGGCATAAAAAGTGTTTGAATCTTACCATCCCTAGATGACAACTCATCATTTGGTCCATGGGCAGGTGCATTATCCAACAACAGAACAGCTTTAAGCGGAAGATTCTTGCTTTTCAAAAATTTACGTACCTCAGGCACAAAATCATTGTGAAACCAATCAATGAATAATTCTTTAGTTACCCATGCCTTGTTTTGATTTTTATACACAAGTGGAAGATTAACATTTTTGAATGCTCTAGGATTCTTCGCTTTTCCTATAAACAGCAGCTTAAGCTTATGAGTGCCACTAGCATTTGCACAGGGCATAATAGTGACCCTGTCTTTTGACACTTTCCTGCCTGGAGCTTCTGACTCCTTTCTGTAAACATAAGTTTTGTTAGGTAAAACTCTCCAAAACAGGCCGCTTTCGTCAGCGTTATAAACTTGATCCGATGTTAAACTAAGGTCATCAACTTTTTTCTTAAACTTTTCGACAAATGGAGCGACGGCTGATGTGTCACTAGATAATTTTTCGCCGGTTACAGTCAACAAACGTATTCCATATCTGGATTTGAAATTCTGGAACCATCCATCACTAGCTTTAAAGTTGGCATTCTTATATATTTTTTCATAAAAAGTTAAAGCTTTTTGACGAATAATATCTCCAGTAAGAGGCGTATTACGGGCTCGTTCTTGAAGAAACCACGTATACAACGCGTCCTCCATAAGAGGATACTCTCCAACCTTCATAGTTTGTCGCGAACTCGTCCCGGCGTCAGCAGTGTTGGCGAAGTTTTCGATCTTCTCACGATTCTTTTTTATATCGTAAATTGTTGCACGGCCTACACCATATTCACCAGCCAACTTCATCTGATTTTCACTTTTCTGATCCAACTTTCGCAAAATTTCCATCTTTTTAGTTAAACTTAATGTTTCGTGTTTACGTTTTTTGTCCGCCATTTTGTCAAAGCGACGCTGCGAAACAAGAAAAAGCAAAACAAACGTGGCTTCACTATTAAGGTTAGGCCCGGACTGAAACTATGTACTCCCCGCTCAGTAGTCCGGCGTTCAGCTGTGTAAAATGCCGGATTATAGAGCGGGCTACCTGAGTCCCAAAATGCCGGACTACTGAGCGTGCCGGATTGGCGAGCGCCGGATTATCGAGCGCCTACTGTACCTCCTTCTCTATATACATACAAATCTACAAATGAAATTAAAATTTTGTTTTGAAAAATGCTACCATTCCATCAGTATTTTCTTAAGACGTTGTCACGTTCAACTATCGTCAGTAAACCGACTTTACAGGCAACCAATTTTTTTGCATTAGATATGTTTAGCTAGTGAAAAGGTTCTTAGATATATTTTAGGACCATAGACAACTAAGCTGAGCTGTAGTCTATGATTTTATTATTTCAATATGTTACCATTTTTCACAAAAAGTACTGGGCCGATTGAGATGCGGTTTATTGCATTAGATATGTATAGCTTGAGAGAAGGTTCTTAGATATAATTTTAGTACCATAGATAACCAAGCTGAGCTGTAGTCTATGATTTTAATATTTCGATATGTTACCATTTTTCACAAGACCGTGCTCTGTGGCGATCCATGCAGGAGACCTTCGTCCAGCAGTGGACGTCTATAGGTTGAGACGACGACGACGACGACCATTTTTCACAAAAAGTACTGGGCCGATTGAAATGCGGTTTTTTTCATTAGATGTGTATAGCTTGTGAGAAGGTTCTTAGATATATTTTAGGACCATAGACAACAAAGCGAGCTGTAGTCTATGATTTTATTTTTTCAATATGTTACCATTTTTCTCAAAAACTACTGTGCTGATTTAGATGCGGGCTTTTTATTTTAGATATATTCAGCTTGTACCTAGATGCTGCCCAGGGTATCATGATGGAGCCAGGAGGTGGTCATAGGAACTTCTTAAGTTCTCATCGTAAACCCGTCACATTTTGACTCTTTTGATTTGTCGTGACAAGCGCTTTGTACCTACTTAGATGCTGTCCAGGGTCTCATGATGGAGTCAGGAGGCGATCATTGGAACTTCTTAAATCTCATCGTATACCCGTCGCGTTTGGACTCTTTAGATTTGTCTTGATAAGAACTTTGTACCTAGATGCTGCCCAGGGTCTCATGATGGAGCCAGGAGGTGGTCATAGGAACTCATCGTAAACCCGTCATATTTGGACTCTTTTGATTTGCCGTGACAAGCGCGCCTCGGAAAGAGAAGGGTTTGGCCATAGTCCACCACGCTGGTCAAAAAAACTACTGAGCCGTCAAAGATGCAGTTTTGTGTTTTAGATATTATGTAATATATACGTTTGCTAAGTTCTAATTGTTGTTTCAAAGTTATACAGGTCAAAGGTATAATGTAGCTCTGCAGTTCGTCGTGGGTTCTTTTAAATTTTTTAATTTTGTTACTTGTATTGGACTTATATCTCCGTTCTTAAAATGTTTTAATTGCACTACCAGTTAGTTACCAGGCCCTTCAGTGTGATCTCAGCTGACGGTAAGTGATGATGCAGTCTAAGATGATAGTGGGCTTACCTGTTAGGCATAAGGCAGTTAGTTACTACAAAGCCATCTCTCTGTCTGCGTCGAATTCCTCATTACTGAGGGTCGTGACTCCTTTCCATTAATCAAATAATGGTAGGAGTTTTCTTGGTATAATAATGCGGTGGGTTCCCACATCCTTCCGCACACGACTCGACTAAGCGTTAACTTAAAATTTTTATCCCCAATGACGTTAAACAGAGAGTTTGTCCTTCAATCACGCCGCAACAAAGCAACGCATCAACGTTTTTTTTTGCATGGGTATAGTCTAGGACCTCGAGATGATATAGGCTAAGTCCGGAAAATTGAGGAGTGCCTGAATTAAAAACACTTATGCCACGCGAACGAAGTCGCGAGCATCCGCTAGTTATGATATATAAATTACCAAATTAGGGTCATTTTGGCCGGGAATCAAACCCGTGACCTAGACCTCCCTGGCACGGGGTAAAAAAAGGGGAAAATGTGGCCATTTTAAAAGTAATTTCTTTCAAATGAGGAAACTGTTCATTGCATCATTACATTTGCTTCTATAATTAAAGGTTATCTGGAGGCAATCAATTTTAGTGATAAAACCGCCTTTGCGCACTTGTTATTTCTTTTTGTTTGTTAACTTTATTATTTCTTTTTAATGTTTTGTGTGACAATAAAGCAATTATCTATCTATCTATCTGTTTTCAAAGGAATAGGATAGATACACTCAAACAAATGGGTGTCATTTGGTCCTGGAAACGAATGTTTGTATAGCGCCCACAGCCAATATCGCCCTTTCGCGGGCCTCTCGCAAGATACGTGTTCCCGAACGTTTCCGACAATGACTACCCCTCCCCTCGCCGGCGAGGGGTGGCCACTGGCCACCAGTCTGGTGGCACCAGTTCACGCCACGAGCTGCGCCGGATTGTACGCGCCGCACATGCTGATTTTGACACGCAAAACTTGTAGTAACGTGTGATTTTTAACATAATACAAAGTAAATAACGCAACACGGGTTTTCATTTACTGATTTAAACCACGCCTATATTTGTCTTTTTTAAAACATGAGGTAATTTTTACTATTTAAACGGTACCCATATCAATTCCTCCAAATAAAAAATACGATTGTATATTTTAAGGGTAAAATATACATGATTTTCGTTCTCAAGATCCCTAAAAACCTCAGAATAATCCATAATATTTGTAGGAAATAATTGTCATGTCACTAACACCTGAACTTCCCTCATTCTGGCCCTAACAGAATAACAGCGTTGTGGTTACATTTTGTACCCACAACATTCAGCTGAGTTCGGGCCCTTTCGTTGGCACGACACATTTTAGATGTTAAGAGGAATTCTCCCGGCGATTTCTCCATACACATTTGTCTGTTTCCTCCGTGGATAATTACAATAGAGAAAATATTTTTGCTCCATAAAAGCCATATCTGTCCGTGCCATGCTCCTATGTTTTGCTTTTTTCAATAAATTAATAGTTTTAAGAACAACGAACCTTTAAAAATTGCAAAAAATGGCCCAGTTTTCGCGCAAACATAAGACATCCTGCAAATAAATTTGACGGATTTAATCAAAAAAAGAAAAACATACCGACATAGCCTGAGTCCTTCTTAAATTATTCGTAAAAAAATAATTAAAATCGGTTCAGTTTTGGAGGAGGAAACAGAAAAATACTAGAGTAAGAATTCTACTGTTTTTCATAGGTATTATCGGTCCAAGCTGCTGTTGTCCCTATCGGGTTTTATCGGCCTCTATTCGGAGAGGTTAAATACGTATTACACTCACACATATGTACACAGTTAGTGAGTTCAAGCGTAGTCGATATAATTATACCATCGATAATCTAGTGTTGTTTATCGATATCGATATTTTACTTTTTACTAACTCTGTGATCGTATATACCTAATATAATAGCGATCCGCCCCGGCTTCGCACGGTTAGCACTAATCATCATCAATAGTCCATAGTCCATACCCAATAATAGCCAGTCGGCACTGGGCTGCACATCAGGGCCCGTATTCTCTAACTCAGTGACTATCAAAAATGAAAGCAACTGACATATATGTAATATCCATTGAAGGTTTACTATGAAATAAAAAGTAACATTTCATAGCAAACCTTCAATGGATATTACATATATGTCAGTGGCTTTCATTTTTGATAGTCACTGAGTTAGAGAATACGGGCCCTGGTTTTACATTAACACTGCGATATCTCCGCACTGCCGGCCGCCCTTTTTCTATAGCGCGTAAATTTATTTCTTGACTGCCTCGTTGGTCTAGTGGTTGGCATATGTTCAACTACGGCCGACGAGGTCGGGTCATAACAAGTATTGGGTTTTTTTTGACAGGAAATTTTCAGTGCTAGCACCAGTGAACGCTATGGAATTTCTCAGATGAGAACATCGATACCCTGAATATCGATAGGTATTTCTTAGTTGCAGGTACAAACACCACATACGCGAGCATCTATGCTATTCCTTTGAGTTATCCCCAGATATTGATTAAGGAAAAAAAAACCTTTTTAAAATGGCAACGTGTCTCCGTTAAACGTACGTTGAGAATCGTTTGGAAGATTTTTGTAGTGTGGTGAATATCTGAATATGGCTATAAGTGCGGGGATACACACTGTACCACATAGATTTACCTATTGTCGCGGATTATAGCGAATAAATTAGTTTCTTCATTATGATGGCCTTCCGCAAAGGAACGCCTGCTTCTTTCCAATATTTAAAAATGGCATCATATTCCCCTTTTTGTATCCCAGGGAACCCTGATTGGTATTCTTCAGTACAAACGTTTTTTTCAGGTACAAACGCCACATGCGCGAACACGGCAGCCTGCCCATATACAAGTGTGAACTATGCGACAAGGCGTTCAGCGACTCGAGCAACTTCACCAAACACAAAAAAGTGCACAACCTGCACGTGCTCATATGCGACATTTGCAACAAGAAGTTCACCGGCAAAGCGTTCCTCGAGAAACACATCATAGTAAGTCTTGATCTCAGACTATAGACCTAAGTATTTGATATAAATTTCAACTTGATACCTCAACACGTTTTCAAGAAAAAGGTGAAGGTTTGACAAAAGGAAAGGTGTCAAGGTTTGACAGACAGAAGGACAAGAAAGTGATCCTTTATGGGTTCCTTTTTTTACATTCTCATTAAAAATTCTCAGCACTAGCCCGGAGTTAGGATTCCCCGGGATGTAACCCGTCTCTGTACCAAATTACATCAAAAATGGTTGAGTAGTTGGGCCGTGAAAGCGTAGCAGACAGACAGACAGACACACTTTCGCATTTATAATATAAGTATGGATAAAATAATTTTACGTGAGAAAAAGTAACAAGACGTTTACTTGAATAAACAAAAAAGTGTATGTGTGCCCACACGGCAGAAGTGAAACCCCACAAAGGTAAGTCTACGAGAGCATGAGATAAATATATGTATACTGTCTCATTCTCTCGTAGGTTTTATCCTGCGAGAGTGAGACAAATATAAGTTAAATAAATAAATAAAGAAATAAATAAAAGCTTTATTGTATCTTATTGCTAGATTTTACACATTTAAACACTTATCGACTAAATCCTACGACGAAAAAAAAAGTAAAATAAAATCTAACAATATACAATGGGTAGCAAACTCAGCACTACTGAGCATAGATAACAATGCTCAGCGCTGGTTTTCGGTTTGCTCCGGTTCTATTTTATTGTACAAAAACTTGCGCTGCGCACTTTGCCTTACATTTTTAGACTATAAATTTTATGAATATTGCACAACTAACTTATAAAACCAAAAAACATATAAAACTTAAACTAAAATACATACCCAAAAAAACCATGAAAATTATAATAAAAAAAGTTGTATTCTATCTCATTCTCTCGCAGGCTAAGTGTCGCTTTTTCGTTTCACCTAATTTTTTTAAATCACAATGATTAAAAAGATTTGAGTTTGAGTTTCATTTGTATCGCAGATGCACCAGAAGGTGAAACCTCTGGTGTGTCACGAGTGTAACAAAGTGTTCTACACGGCGTCGAGCTACCGGAAGCACATTAGCCGCGGCAAGACGCGCTTCAAATGCCCCTCGTGCCACGTGTTCTTTACCACGCTGCGAGACAAGTGGGACCACATGTGGGAGGTATGTGAGTCAAATGTTAAACTAGTGGTAAGAGTCTTGAATCAGTATTTTTGAAGTGAAAACTTCTTCAGCCTCGTTGAGTACTTTTTGGTAGGGGGTAAACTTGTTGATTCGTGTGACAGACATGCTTGTGAATGTGACATGCTCGCATTGTTACGAAGACAAAATATCTTAAATATAAATGTACTACATTCGAAATTAAACTTTAATGCTTTAGTGTTAAGGTTTATATTTTAATTTTTTTTTGTGTAATTAAAAAAAAAAGACGTGTGGCACTCGGAGACTGCCGCGGTAAAGCTATTGCATAGCATTTTTTATCAACTTGCTATGACTACTTGTGTTGTTGACTTCAAGTTGTTGAAAATATAAAGGCGAATGCTTTCAGTCCTTGAACTATAAACAGATCTGTGGTCCTTATACAGTGTGTTACTCGGTAAAGTGTAACCCTATAAGGGGGTGAAAGTAGACCATAAATTATCTCCCGTGCAGATGGCTAATTTCTTTGATTTATTTCTCTAAAGATTGGCCGCCGTGGCCGAAATTCGGTCAGGAGTCAAGGTCAAAAGGAGGACATTATTATTTTTCTTAATACAAAATACAGGTATTTTTATTAATACACTTCTTTTCTCCAGGTACACAAGGAGAGGAAGGTCCAAGCGGACTGTCCGATATGTAAGATGGCGTTCCGCAAACACCAGGACGTACGAAGCCACATACGCGTAGAGCACAGGGATACCCACTTCAGATATGCGCCCAACCGGATTGTTCTCTCCGACGACAGGCCAATTGCGCCTAAGCCGCAACCCAAAGTTAATGCAGATGCTGATTCCGAAGTTGTTGTTATGTATATGGATCAGTGAAGTGAAGTTTTATATTCTAGCAATGCTAGTCAATTGGCCCAAGATACATAACTTTGACGACGCGGACCCCAGACTACAAATATGTGCCCAACAGGACTGTAATCTTGGACCAGAGGCACGACCCTAAGCCGCAACACAAAGTTGTTAGTATATGGATCAGTGATGTGAAGGGTTATATTCTAGCAAGGCTGGTCAATTGGCCCAAGATTCATACCTACGGCGCCGCGAGCCGCCGACGGCACTCCAATCGCTCGTATGTCGCGCGCGCACTACGAAATACTTTTTCACTCCACACTTTCTGATCATATTTCCCTACTGTTCTATAAAAAGACTATATATTTTTATTTTCATATGTATTTATGATATTTTTGAAAGGCTATTTAGTTATATTATGTTTATATTTCTATGGGTCTGCTTACTATAATACTCATGGACGAATGTAGAGTGCAAGCTATTTTATTTTTGTACAACTTCACAATTTCATCTTACTTACTTTCAAGGAAGGCTGGAAGAGATTTCTTTTTAGAGATAAGCTTTACCTTTGTCCACTTTTTTATATTAGTTTTAAGACGATATGCAAAAATATTGAATCGTAAAATATATACATATGTACATATTTATTAAAAAAGCAATAATTCATATTTTGTATCAGCTCACTGAACAATCTCTTTCGTGCCTTATTCATATACTCGACACTGGCGAAACAACCTGTGCCCCTGTGGCATACCTAAAAGCCAGATGAATTGCACTTTATTACGTCGTGTCATAGTCGCTATTTATTTAATTGTCTTTGCGGAGTGAGACTTCTGTTCCTCAAAGGTACTAATAAGTATTCTGTGGTTCTAATGCAGACACAATCTCTAGTCTTCCTGGACATTTGGCCGTGAAGGCGATATCCGTAGGCCGTAAGCTACGCGGTCCATTAAGGGCAAACCACACAGGGGACGGGCGCGGGCCGTGTCGGGTCTCAGGCGGGTTGAATTCCTTGTATTTATATGAACGACATCACAAAGAACGCGGAAGCGGGTCGGGCGCCTGGCGGGTGACGCTGTGTGATGTCGTCCATATAAATACAAGGAATTCAACCCGCCTGACACCCGACACGGCCCGCGCCCGACCCGCGTCCTTTCCCTGTGTGTTTTGCGCTTAAGTGTGCGAGCTCAAGTAGAATGCCCTGTCTATCAAGAAATAAAGTCATTTGGACTGATGCCGTGGGCCCTTAATTTAATCAATTTGTTTAGAATTTGGACAAGAGGTTACTTTTTGCAAAATATAATTAGTAATAGATTTTTTTTTCTTCATTTATCATTTCTATATTTAATTTTTTGTAACATACTCTTGTAAGTAAATAAAAATTTGGTCGTAGGTTATAGATAGATAGAATAGATCTTCTGACTTCTATGGACCCTTATATTAATTCATGCATTCTATATGTAGTGTTAAATTTTAAATTCGAATAAATTGCAGTGCCTGACTATAATTGGTTATTATATTGTATTTTTGAAGTGCAAAACACACAGGGAGCGGGCGCGGGTCGGGTCGGGTGCACGGCTGGTTGAATTCCTTGTATTTATATGGACGACATCACTCAGCGACACCCGCCACGCGCCCGACCCGTGCCCGCTACCTGTGTGTTGTGCCCTTAAATAATGTGAAAATATAAATTTATATTTCTCAGAATTCACTAATGGTGGTACTCCATCATTCATTTCTTGCAGTTTTTTTTTGTAAATATTGTAAAAAAACACCAATTTGCATGACATGTTTAATGATATCTTTAGTTTATTACATTATATAATGTATTATGCTTAAAACGCTTTTTTTAGTTATTTAAGTTTACATCGTGATATTATACAATGATATATTTTTCTGGTTGCATGAATTTGTTTTTGCAATAAAAACTGTGTTATCTGCTGCACTCGGAGTCGCGTAATCATTACATAATATGTATTTTATAGTTATACTCCTTTCAATATAAAAATCTGTGCTAAGGAGTTCCTTAAGACTAGTAATGATGAGAACTCTGAGTGCAGCAGTATGAGAATCTCCTGAAAAGGGGGTCATAAAGTAATATTGTAATTATTTTATACTTGCTTTAATTTTAAATTATTTCTTTAATTGAGTTAAAATATTTGAAATTCCACGTGATACAATTTTTTTCTTGATGTGGAAAATAAAGAGTTGATTAAAATTGTTAATAATTGTATTAAGCGTTTAAAAAAACATGATCAATGCATAACATGTGCCAAATTATCTTCATTGTAGCCACGGAATTGGGAATGTCATATACTTAATTGCGTAATTTACTGTGTCATATTTAAAATGTCATAAAATCAATAAGTAAATAATTTCCAGACAGAAGGGTAGTATCGGCCGGTTTCTGAATTGAGAATTTCATGTTGAGTCAGTCTCAAAGACTACTTAAGGACTAATTAAGCAAATTTTTGTTTCTGAATTGATATTGGGCCGGTTTCTGAATTAAGCATTCAAGCAAAAACAGCAAGTTCCAACTCTCAAACCTTACACAATATCAATTCAGAAACAAAAATTTGCTTAAATAGTCCTTAAGTAGTCTTTGAGACGGACTCAACATGAAATTCTCAATTCAGAAACCGGCCGTATGTATTGCATATGAAGGGCACAGGAAAAGAAGGAGCTCTTTTTCTTCTTCTTTCTCTCTGGGCTTTTCCGCACTTAAGCACTGGTGCCCGTTGTACGAAGGAGCTCATTAACATTCTCATTGTTTCAAGTAATCAATGAATTAAACCTAAAGTTTCAATTTCTACACTTACAACTCTACTAGAATATGATTCGTACCCATATAAAAAAGGAACAGAATATATTTAACATAATAGATTGTTAATTTAAAATATTGGGTTGGTAAATAAATAATAGTTTGAAATTTAATTACCTAACTCCGAAATGTAATTGGCAAGAAGGGGCTCATTGTCACAATGATCTCCTTTTTTAACCGACTTCCAAAAAAGGAGGAGGTTCTCAATTCGGCGCGTATATTTTTTTTTTTTTTTAATGTATGTTACCGCATATCTCCGTGGTTTCCAAACCGAATTGAAAAAATTTTTTTTCAGTGGTTAGAGGAAGCTCGCGAGATGGTCCCATAAAAAAATTTGACTCCAAATCCTCAATCCTGATGCTGTAGGTATACTTAGTGAACTTACGACTCAAAACTAGGGAGTTAGGCAGTTTTGATGGTGAATTCATATAGTAGGTATCAAGTCACGTGTATACGATTCGACTCCAGTCCCGACTCCTCAACGCTGATGCTGCAGGGTACAGAACTCCTTAAAAATAGCGATTTAAAACTTTTTTATGGGAAATTCATATTGTAGGTGTCAAGCAACGACTTCATACTTAAGCCCAAATCCCAAACCTCAACTCTGATGCTGCAGGGTACTGCACTCATAAGCCGTGGGGATTAAGACTACACTAAAAAGTTAAAAATAAAAATGTTGAAGTCGGGCGAGTATAACAAAGATTGGCAAAGTTGACGCGTCAGGCTCGCCCGACTTCAACATAGTGTGTAGAAATCAAAATTATTTTTTACTTTACAGTGGCTTTGGAAGTCGGTTTTTTGGAAAGAATTTTTACATTTTACAACTTAAATGGTGATCATAAACAATGTCTAATTACATAAACACACTATGAATTAATAAATTAGCATGAAATTTATTTATGGGGTAAATTCGAGTAATATGTAATACTTTCAGGGGAACAAAACTTTTTTAAGTCCTGAAGGTCACTATATTTTTCAGCATAAATTGGCAATATGTGTGTATACAACCTTCCAGGCAAAATGAATTCATTTTGTTGTATAGTGTTTTCCTCACTGGTTTTCTTCCTTCTACCACTGATGCAAGCAGATTCCCAGGGTACCAGATTCCCAGGGCCCATTATAAGTAGAGCGGAAGCCTATTTTAGTATTTGACTTGTCAATTTTGAGAACTTTTATAGGGCGTGAAGGAAAAGATGACTTTTTAGCATAAATTGTGCCCAAATGACTAGTCCATGATCTAAAATAAGATATGTCCACCTCTATGACTTCAAATGGACTTGGCTTACAGCGTGCATTTTGAAAAATTTCTGTCCAATCCGATGGAAGTTCTGCTCTTGTCTTAGATTTCACCAAACCCATATTTTTATCGCTCTCCATATATGAGTGGCCTCTCACTGGAAACGTCACTGTTATTTTTTCCAGTTTTTTCCCAATATGTACTGAATGATGCAAGAAACGAAACATGGTAAAATTTTTATTTTGCCCTCCGCAAGAGTCACAAAATATTTGAAGGTGAGTAGTAGGCTTCATGTAGATAACTACATCCATCACTTTGTCTATAAAGACAAAGTGATGGACAAGCAAACATACATCATTGCTTGCTTTTTTACCTTCCGTTTCTGGATACAGGTAAAAGATGCTTTGTGATGAAGATAATACATGCACATTGAAAGCATACACTGATAGCTGTCGTTTATAATAAGTATCGTTTGTTTGTATGTTAGGAGCACAAAGATTTTTACCATAGTCAACACAAATTGCCTCCATTGTGCTGCCGGCTTCTCTACTTTGCAATCTTGCCATACGTTTTCTGTAGTAAAAAGTGCTTGCTTGTAGCTTATGTAATTTGTTTTGATTAAAAAGATTCAAAATTTCTCAGCCCATTGTAGACTTGGCAATTGTATCAGTGCATGTCTTCTTCTTAGTTTCCAATGCTTTTGTTTTTGCCATGAATTCGTCACAAATGCTGCATGTATCTGTACTAGGATAGCCGAAAGCAATGTTAAAATCGGTGCAAAAAATATGTCTTTATGTTCCATATGACACAGATACACCTTGATTATCTTGAAGGAACATTGCATGCATTTTTTTTATGTTTAATTCTTCAGGCAAATATGTTTTACTTGAATCATGTAGACTGTAATGACTGGAACGACCTAGAACAAAAGGTAAAAAATTGTGTTATCATGATTATAAAAAAAATTATAACATACCTAATTAGGTAAGTACTATAAATCGATATGCTGCCTTTATAGGGGGATTATACCGTGGGATAGTAATATAGGCTACTTTTTATCCCGGAAAATAAAGGAGTGCCTGTGGGAATTGAAAAAAACTTATGCCACGCGAATGAGTGATGCTCAATCGCACCAGAACGGTATACCTACTTATACTTATAATAAAACTGTAACAGGTCCAATTCTGTACATTGAAGATATTTCGAAAACTTTTTTTGGAGGGCACTCATTATTCGATACTGAAGCCAAATCTGTAATTTTTTCATTTTTGTCTGTCTGTAGGTATCTTAGCCGCGCATCACGCCGAAACTACTGAATGAATTCAAACGAAACTTGGCACGATTTGAGCCCATACTACGAGGTAGGACATAGGATACTTTTTATCCCGAAATTCTACTCCCGAAGGGGTGAAATAGGGGTTGGAAATTTGTATGAAAGTCCTAAATTTCTCAAGTTATAGCCGGACGCAATTGTACGCAGACGAGGACGCAGGCGACCTCTAGTTTCATTATAATAGTTTTAATTTCCTTTAAATAATTTATTATAGTAGGTAGTAGTTTTCTCGTACTCCCAGTAGTAAGTAATGTACCTACTCTCTTCTATTAAACAGTAATAATAATCAACCTGGGAACGATTATTTGGATACAATTTGACGCCTGTAGAGCCGTAATAAGGTATCCATCAGAATGGCGGGTGTAGGTTTTCCGATTACATTCAAACTTTACTGAATAAATGTACGATAAATGTACGTAATTGTACTAAATTATGGATAAATGTACTTTATTGTATATTGAGAAAACATGAAAATAAAGTGAGCAGCCATCCTGACGTCAGAATGGCGGGTGTACACTTACATCTTCTGCAAAAATAAACTTTTTTTTTTAAATTAGACATTACCACATAAATGTACGTTAAATGTACTTATGGAAACATAATATCAAAATTTAAAAAAATCCACATTTGGCGAGGAAAAAAAAATAATCTCCCGGGATACAACCTACTCTTGTACAAAATTTCATTAAAATCCATTGAACGAATGAGCTGTGAAAGCGTAGCAGGCAGACAGACAGACACACTTTCGTATTTATAATATTAGTATGGAATATAAGTATGGATTCAGTATTTCGTAGTTATTGTTATTTGAGTATTATTAGGTACAGTATCAACTAATATTTTTCCATAAAATATTAGTTGATACTGTACACTGATTCTGTTATCTCTAAACGATTCGATTAAATGAATTATTACACTTAGCGGAACTAGACTTTGATTTTTCTATTTTCAAACGCACCAAAATTAGCAGCCTTTCCAGTGAAAGTTGAGACTTTTTTTTTAACCACTACAAGTTAGCCCTTGACTGCGATCTCACCTGATGGTGAGTGAAGATGCAGCGTCTAAGATGGTAGCGGGCTAACCTGTCAGGGGCATGGCAGTTATATTAAACCCACACCCCTATTCGGTTTCTACACGGCATCGTACCGGAACGCTAGATCGCTTGGCGGCACATCCTTTGCCGGTAGGTCGGTCACTAGCCACGGCCGAAGCCTCCCACCTGGCAAACTGCATTATTTAACGTTTTTAGATACGGACAACATTCAGCCAATACAAAACGAACAAGTGTGTTGCGCAAGATTGAAATTCTTAGTTCACATGGGGATACCAGTATAATATAATATAAATTACCTACTCTAGATGCGGGGATACGGGGATACTTGTAGTGTTGGTAACAGAGTGGCCTCATTTTGTATTTCAGATTGGGTGCTAGATCTGGAAATTACGATGGATGTGTGAGCATAATTATTTGTAACTCAAATCATTTGAGTTGAAGATTATTTTTTTTCCTCGCCAAATGTGGATTTTTTTAATTTTGATATTATGTTTCCATAAGTACATTTAACGTACATTTATGTGGTAATGTCTAATTTAAAAAAAAAGTTTATTTTTGCAGAAGATGTAAGAGTACACCCGCCATTCTGACGTCAGGATGGCTGCTCACTTTATTTTCATATTTTCTCAATATACAATAAAGTACATTTATCCATAATTTAGTACAATTACGTACATTTATCGTACATTTATTCAGTAAAGTTTGAATGTAATCGGAAAACCTACACCCGCCATTCTGATGGATACGTAATAAGTCTATTTTTAATGATTGTCGTTGTCCTCATATGTCTATCTTTACCTCCAATTATCTTGGGAACGTGATACTTTGGGGTACTATGTTACTTGACATTATTTGTTCGTCTATGTGTCCTCTATCCATAAATACCACTTTCATCGTGCGCCGCGATTTTGAAAAAAAATCAAAATGGCGGCAGGTCGCTATGCCAGAAAGTTTCAATCCCCTTTAATACAAGTAATCTACCTTAGTGAACATTAACCTAAGATATGTGGTAGGTCGTCGTCGTCGTCAAGACGTCAACCCATGGACGTCCACCGCTGGACATGGGTCTCCTGTAGGGTCCTCCACAAGCCACGGTCTTGCGCCGCCTGGATCCAGCGACCAGTGTTGCCAACTCAACTACCTACTTCAAAATATGCTAGATTGGTGTAAAAAATATGCTTACCTTCTCTAAAAAATGCCAACATAATTAAGCATCGGTATTTATTGAGAAATTAAATCAAGGCAATAGAATATCAAGGTCTTCATCTTCATCAACATCAGCTGATGTGGAAGGCTGAGAGCCGGATTCGTAACACTCTTTGGTTCCGATACTGCGTAGTACATTGTCTGGAACAGTGTAAGAGTAACAGCACTTTCCTGCTCTTTTTAGGCCGAACCTAACGTACAAAATGGCATTCAGGGGTCTCACCGCCAAACGGTTTCGGAGTTTTGTTTTTACCAGACTCATTTGGTTGAATACACGTTCAATATCCGCATTTGAATGCGGCAATGTGAGACATTGCAAACTCACATAACTCTGACTGCAAAGGGGTTAAAGTCTCTTGAACTGAAAACATGGATAAATCTTCTGAAGTATTTTAAAATTAACCGGTAATCTCGAACGTAGTTCTGTCACAAGTTTCAGTGTGAAATTATTACAACGTTGGCGTAAATAGTTTGCTGCATCGGGCTGAAGATTGTATTCAAGTAATTTGGTCTCAAAAGCATATCCCATGTATGGTTTCGGATCTAAATAGCTTTCTATGTCTTCTGTTAAAATATCTACCCTTGCCGTTGGGTTCAGAATACGCCGACCTATCGATTCCACTAATAGACCGGGAGATGGTGATAGAAAATAGTCTCCCATTTTCTCCTGCATGCCTTTTTAAGAATAGATAACTAACCCTAAAATATGAAAGATAGAGGGGTTACTAGCCCTTGCGCGCTTGCACGTCATAAAGAAAATGGCTTCTCTTTGTGTAAAGAATTTTAGTATTTTTCCGTGACACTATATTGCATGCCTTTGTAAATATAACGTTGTTGGAACAAATTTAAGCTATAATAATTATTGATGGCATGCAATTCGCAACGGCCGACGGGGCTCAAAGGGGTATAGAAATGAAAAAAAAATAAAACATTTCCGTGTTTACAAATTGCATGCCGTTGTAAAAAATTAGTTTTTTTATCTCAAAAATACTCTACGAAAATTGGCATGCACCCCTCGTATGACCAAGGGTGGAAAATATTAGGAAAATGAACTTTTCCGTGATTTCTAACTGCATGCCATTTGAACAATACATAATTTTTATAATTTATTGACGTTAGCAAATTTGGCATGCGCAACAGGAAGTTGTAAAGTAGTGGCATGCATGACGAAAATTTCAAAAAACGCTGTTATAATTTCCGTGACTTTTTTTTGCATGCCATTCAATATTTCATTAAAAAACATGCACATGCATATTACACAAGCCTGACATAAAAAACTTGTGCAAAATTAAAAAAAGGTTTTTAACGAAAATAAAAATAAGGAACATTTCCCTGTATTTCAACCGACTTCAAAAAAAGGAGGAGGTTCTCAATTCGACTGTATTTTTTTTTAATGTTTGTTACCTCAGAACTTTTGACTGGGTGGACCGATTTGGATGATTCTTTTTTTATTTGAAAGGGCATACTTCCCAAGTGGTCCCATAATAAGATAAGATAAGATAAGATAAATTTATTTATAATAAATTTTATCGAAATCGGTCGAGCGGTTTTTAAAATATCAACAATAAAATAAGTAGTTTGTATAGCGTGTGCTTGTTGTTGTAAAGTTGGCGCGGGAGTTTGACGTCGGTTGTTTAAAAAGATTTTTTTTATATTAAATTATTTTGCATGCCTTTTTGTACATTGTCTGTAAATATTATTTTTAAACTTCAATAACAAATGGCATGCATGCTTATTGATAAATAATTACTTATATAAACAAAAATACCGCTGGCAATACATTGGTACGTGGCTTTCTTCAAACTAAGTTATTGTTTCTATTATTAAGTAGGTAGTCGGGTTTACTTTATTAAATAACTGAAATATTTTATATAGTAAGTATATTGTAAGTTCCAACAAAAAGTCACGTAAAATAAAAAAACGTTTTTTTTTTTTGTGATTTTGTAATGCCTGCTTTTTTTATTTTAAGCATACATTTCTCTCCTTTAATTTACATTTTAACTGTTTAAAAGGTTTTGCTTCAGTTATCGTGCGACCACGAAAAACGATATTTCTCAGTTTTTGATTTTTTTCTCAGGATATACCTACTTTGTGAAATGACTTGAAATTTATACGAAACTAGCGAACGTTCGCGACTTGGTCCGCGTGGCATAAGTTTTTTAATTCCCCCACAGGCACTCCTTACTTTTCCGGGATAAAAATAAGCCTATGTCACTCTTCAGGTACTCAACTATACCCAATTCCCATGCAAAAAATCACGCCAATCCGTTGCTATATTGCGGCGTGATTGAAGGACAAACTCCCTATTTGACTTTCTTGGAGATAGAAATTTAAAAAAATTTTAAAATCCGCATTTCATCCTTTTTAACCGGAAGCCCAAATACGAAGTTTCATGGCTATAGCTTGAAAAACGACGGAATTTCATAAAATTTTCAACCCCTATTTTAATCCCTTTGGGGGTGGAATTTTTATAAATTGTTACACACGTCCTTCTTATTTTTTTACCGAAAACCAAAATACCAAGTTTCGTAGATATAACTTGAAAAATAACTTGTAAAATAAAAGACTTTCATACAAACTTTAATCCCCTATTTCAGCCCTTTGGGGGTAGAATTTTCAAAAATGGCGAAATACGTATTTCTTCATTTTGAACCAGTAGCTCAAATACCAAGTTTCATGGATATAACTTGAAAAATGACGGACTTTCATACAAACTTTCAACCCTTATTTAACCCCTTTGGGGGTGCAATTTCGAAAAATCCTTTCTTAGTGAATACCTACTCCTCACAAAGAATACATCCTCCAAATTTCATGTCTCTAGGACCAGCGGTTTAGGCTGTGCGTTGATATATAAGTCAGTCAGTCAGTCAGGACTTTGAATTTTATATAAATAGGTATAGTTCTTGAATATCTCTTATATATCTCTCTATCATTTTGATTTTTTTCAGAGCCATTCGATCGTTATTAGCCGAAATATAACATGTTTAAAAAAAAAACAGTTTTTTGTGTTTAAAGCAATTTAGAAAATTCAAGCAGGAAAAGATAGATGATTGTATGCTCTTTTAGATGCATTTTTTTTAATAAGGTTTCCAAACGAAATCACTAAACAAAACGCCAAAAACTGAAATCTAAAAATCAAAAAGAAAAAAAAAGAAAAACGAGTCGTAAAAATAAAAAATGCATTCTTTTCCGGAGGTCGTATAAATAAAAACCGGCCAAGAGCGAGTCGGACTCGCGCACCGAGGGTTCCGTACTCAAGAAGTAGGTATAATTACCTTTGTTAATGAACCGCAAAACTAACTTTGTTTGTAGAGGTTTACTGTTAATATCAAAAAATTACGTTTGTTGTATGGGAGCCCCCCTTTAATATTTACTTTATTGATATTTAATTATTTATTTTGAAAGGTAATATACAAGTTAATATTCTGTGAAAATTTGAACCGTCTACCTGTTACCGTTTTTAATATTGAGCAAAAAAATACGAAAAAAACACGTTTATTGTATTGGGACCCCCCTTAATATATATATTTTTTTAATTTTTAGTATTTGTTGTTATAGCGGCAACGGAAATACATCATTTGTGAAAATTTCAACTTTCTAGCTATCACGGTCTATGAGATACAGCCTGGAGACAGACAGACAGACAGACAGACAGCGGAGTCTTAGTAATAGGGTCCCGTTTTTACCCTTTGGGTACGGAACCCTAAAAAATGAGTCTTGGTTTATACAAATCGATCGAGTACAAGTTGAGATCTTACTTACACATACATACAGACATTTTCCAAAAACACTATAATTTGATTCAAAATACCTTAATACACATTTCTAACATGTTTTCTGAAAACTTTTTTTTTACGAAACTGTACACTTGTAAGTATTAATACCTAACTGAAATAAAATATTTATTAAATATTATTTTTATTGTACATTATTCATTATTAACACTTTCAGTATCATTATTCATTACACACTGATTCATGTTCCGTAGTTTCTCCAATGTCGGATTCACAATCTCTGTCATCGTCATCAGTTTCGTCCTCCACATCTTCAAAATTAGGTGTTGTTATTAATTCATCATCCGCATCTGTTTCTTCTGGATCTATCAAAATTAAATAAACATTTGATTTTTAAGTATCAATTTGTCGTTCAAACTAAAAATCCTTCAGATTGTATGTTAAGTGTCAGCTAAAACGTGTTAAGGCATTTAAGTTCTATAAAAAAAAACAATAATATACTGTAATATTTGGAAAGAATTATATTTATTAACAAAATTTGAAAATTATGAAAAATCAACATAAAAAAATTTGGCCTCCTGTACCGGCCGGCATACAAAATAATAAATGTTCACATTTACACTAAACAAAAATCACAAATATACTGATTTGTCAACTCCGATATGTTAGCATAGGCCTCATGTACCCAAACCTTGCAGATTCCACATTGGATCCAATCTTCTTCAGTACTTTCTAAACACAATGTACAAGTTGTTTTGTCCTGGTGCAGACTCTGGTTTTCTTTTTCCCAATTTTCACCTTTCTTGACATTTTTTGAAACTAAATTTTTGCTTTTCTTCCTAACATCTTTTCCTGAAACGAGACTTTTACCTTTCTTGCAGGAATCTTGTTCAGAAAGCAAATTCTTCCCTCGCTTGACCGACTCAACACTTTTATCTGATCTTTTCTGTTCCAACATATTTTTGTATGGCGAACTTGTGTATATTTCACTTTTTTCAGCTTTACGACGTCGTGCATTAGATCGTCTGTTTGAAGCATCAGGAACTGGCGATACTTCTGCAACTACCGCTTTAAAATTGTCAACCGACAGGTCGATATCGTCAGTGGTTTCTTGAGTACTTGGATTGTTGAGCGGTTGCAATTTGAGATCCAGAGTCAAAAGTGACAGTTCGAGTCTGAGATTGTTGTGGAGCTGGAGGAGTTATTTCTGGCTGCTGACAAGAGGGTACATTTGTCAGTTTTGCCTGTCCAAAACCTGAAGTTGTTGGTTCTGCCACTTGAGGGTTTGTGAGCGATGATCCTGACGGTGATTGATAACTTTCTGTAATATTGGTCATATCCGAAGCTATAAAATATAAATCATTGAAAATATTTTTATTAAAGGGGTGAATACCGGTGCAACGAAAACCATTTACGGAAATATCTATCCGAGAACCTCGATTAAAAGCAGAAGCAACAAACCCTGCAACTTCATATTCACTGATTCGTATGCCAGGGTTTGATCGCATCCATAAGTCACATGCATCATTGTAGGCTGATTTAAAAGGCTTCATAAATGTTCGGTCAAGCGGTTGCAACTTGTGGGTTGTATGAGGCGGGGTGCTTATCATGTGATTGTGGTTTTTTCTAGCAAATTCAATGACATCCAAGTCTTTGTGACTAGCATGTCCATCAAGAACCAACAGAACTGGATTTTTTTTGTAGCATTTGAATATCTCTTGAAGTGACTCATCCATTTCAAAAACAGTTTGCATTCATCCAGCCATTTGGCTGAGCTTCACCCACACTTTCATGTGGTGCATTAATCAGTGCAGTCAGTGCAGTCTTTCATTTATACGGGTCCGTGGGAATACGAAAAATGGTGGCACGAACTGACCTCCAGCACTCATAGCAAAAAGCACCGTCACGTTTTTTCCACGCTCTGCCGAAGTTAGTTTTCCAACTTGTCTTTGGTTTTTAGCTGCTATAACTTTGGCATGTTTCTGGACAATACTTACGCCTGTTTCATCGCAATTCCATATTTTATAGGGGGTAAAATTAAATGTTTGCATCGAATTTTCAAGGCCTTCAAAGAAGCGCTCTACTTGAGGTCTATTAAAACCTACTGCTCTCATTAAACTCGTTGATTCAGCAGTTCGCAAGGATAGGGCACTGTGTCTTTTCATAAAAGAATAATAGTAGTTCTTTCCTGCTGACATTTTCTCCCTATTAAATTGGTGAGGTAATTTTAACTTTTCAGCTAGTTGGAAAGCTAGGCGAAGAAATTCCTGCTTGAAGAAATGCCTCTTTATTGTTTTTTATTGCAATAATTCTGTCATTTAATGTAGTTCTCTGTACCTGATAAAGTTCGGCGGCCCGACGCGCACTCATTTCGTTACTCAACACCGTTTGCACGGCTTTATGCATATTGACGGAATCCCAGTCACCCATCTTTTTCTTCCTCCCACCGTCACTACTATCGCCTGGCATCTTTGTGTACCTAGAATAAAATAAAAACAACAAAAATAAACTTAAATAGTGGCCGGTACTGGAAGACAATTTTATGGCCGGTACTGTAGGGAACTAAGAGGAAATAAAATGCGACCCCAGAAAATCTACACTAATATTATAAAGAGGAAAGATTTGTAATTTTGTATTTTTGTATGTAACGAATAAACTCAAAAAGTACTGGACCGATTTTAATAATTCTTTTTTCATTAGAAAGCTACATTATCACTGAGTAACATAGGCTATATTTAGTACTAGATTACTATAGAAATCTTTAGAAATTCCTATTAAAACCAACCGAAGGTGTAAAAAAATTAGCCATAAAATGTCTTTCATCGCATACGCTGCGAAGAGTATTAATGATAGTACAAAAAAATGTTGGACAATATTATAGAATATATCAATATCTACAAAAAACTTAGCGAGACCATGTGTCTAACTATTGTAGTTACGTCACTATAACTACTTTTTTACATTTAACAAATTGATAGAAATGCCGATCAAAATCTGACCGTGTTATCCATACCATTTATAAATTTTTATCCAAATAAATAATTTAATATTCAAGACTGTCTCAATACCTGATGATTACTTTTTGAATTATTGAAATCGGACATTCCATTCAAAAGATATCATGAAATTAAAATAAAAATACATGCCGGCGGCGGCCGCCACGCAGCGCATCGAGTACCTAACTAACTCTTCGTGAGAGGGGCAGTGCGGGAGAAGGGGGTGCACCATTATGAAAAATATCTGTACCTATTTATGTCTACCCGTGCGAAGCCGGGACGGGCCGCTAGTAATTTATAAATAAATATTGAAAGTAAATAGTTACATTTTATAATATGTAGTTAGTTACATAAATAATTAATACATACCAGGGCCCGTATTCTCTAACTCAGTGACTATCAAAAATGAAAGCCACTGACATATATGTAATATCCATTGAAGGTTTGCTATGAAATGTTACTTTTTATTTCATAGTAAACCTTCAATGGATATTACATATATGTCAGTTGCTTTCATTATTGATAGTCACTGAGTTAGAGAATACGGGCCCTGGTTTAACTTCTTTTGAACTCGTTCTATAAACGTCTTTAATCATGTTTATTTAAACGCATATACCTACCATTAAGTTTTCAGAATACTTAACGTTACGTTTAATAAATTGTAACTATTTTTAAAATCTTTGTGTTTTTTTTGGATTCCCATAAGTATAAGGAGTTTAATGAGTTATGACGTGGAGTTTAATAAGTCATTGAGCTATTAGGATCTTTCAGGGGTCAGGGAGACAAGGGGCGCAGCGTTTTTAAATATATTATATATAAATATATATAGGTATATACATATATGTCACCGGAAGATTGCAAAGGCCGTTGGATTGTAATCTAACTAGCGATATTGTAAACTGTCGACAGATTACAATTTAACGCATTATATTTCGGTAGATTGTAATCTGTTAGGTATATTAACCCGACAAAACCTAAGTGGCCGGGCACTGCCTGATTATATATGTCGAACCCTAATCTAACCTACAAGAAAGAGACAAGAAAACGTAAATACAATGAATATTTCAAAAATTGACACTCTGAACATTGAACGGTTCACAATCTGTCGACTGTATATAATATCGCTAGTTGGATTACAATCTAACGGTGACGTAAATAACGAATAGGCGGTTCACCTGATGTTAAGTGATTACCACCGCCCGTGAACACCAGAGGAACCGCGCCAGTGCGTTGCCAGCTTTTGAGATATTTGTTTATCCGCCCTTTGAATAGCCCCATATTATAATCATGAGGGAACACAGGGATAGAAGCTGGTTCCATCTTAAATCCCTTGGTCACGGCATCACGCGTGAATGGCTGGACCAATTTCGCTAATTCTTATTGTGTTGTGTTGGTTTGGACCCCGGGATGGGTGAGGCCGCCGTTTTTTGCTGATATGGCGCAGAAGTATTACGATAGTAGCGTAGAAACTTCTACGCGTCGGTGACGTTGAGTGGCGTACAATAGTGACGAGTAAAGGTTCGCATACACATGTCAAATGTTATTTTGATGTACAGCTATGTTGTACCTATAAATAAATAATAACCTAGTATGTGCATAAAAATGCACAAAGTAACCCATTGAATTATTAAAATCAACTTTATTAACTTCTTAGTTTTATGTTATGGCACAATGTTCAGTCTTACTTTTACTTAATCATAATAAGCATATTATGTAGGTAGGTACCTATATAGTATAACAGTTTACACTATTATCAGATTTGATCCATAAACTTATCTGAAATAACAGTTTGTTTTGGTTATCAATAATAATGTAAGATATTTCCTACCCGACAAAATTTTACGGAAACAGAACTCTTAAAAACCTACTCAATTTTTATGCTTAAATGTTTTAGGTCGAAGGTTTTGATGCCTCTCCTTTCTGATATTGGATTTTGAACAGTTATACGGTCAGCTGGTAACCTCATTCTTGCAGTGCCTGCACAACAAACAACATATTATTTTAAAAATTCATTTCTGTACAAGGCCGTTAGCTTAAGGAATGAACTACCTTCACAGATATGTCGAGCTAAAACTCTAAACAAGTATAAAATTGATGTGAAAAATCATTACAAATAGATTGTAACCATCAATAGCGACGTGATATTTTAACAGTATTGTTTTGTGTTATTTTGCGTTACTTTGTTTTTATTTAATCTTATGTATGTCTATTATATTTGTTTTGTATATTTTAGTGTATTAATATGTTATTTTATGATATTGGTTAATTTATGTATCTATTAGTATTTAAGTTTATTTTATGCATCACCCTCCATTGTCCACTTGCTCATTTTCTCCGTAATATTAGGGTTGTCTGGAAGAGATCGCTATTCAGCGATAAGACCGCCATATTGTACATACAATTTAAGTTTTTTCGGCTTGGCTATTGAAACGTGCTGCCCTGATAGAGCAAAGATGAGTTTATAGTCGTAGAGGGTCTTTCGATGCCTCCGAAACAATTTTTTTTTGCCGGACGCACGTTTTTCTACTAAAAATACGAATAATATACGTATATTTTTAGGTTAGAAACATAAGTTTTCGATAAAAAATTTGCGTGGAGCGAAATGTTGTTTGACACGACCGGCAAAAGCACAGACACACAATTTCTGTGCCTAAAGTAACCTTTTACCCCCTATCGGGGCGGCACGTTTCAAAAGTTTAACCTTTTTTTCTTTTGTGAATTGTTTTGATGTGTTTTTTGGTGTGCAATAAAGTATAACATGCATACATTGATATAAGAAAACAAGTGTAAACTCACCCTAATTTGGTGGCGAATAGGAAGTGGCGAATATCTACGCTACCGGTGGCGTTGAAGTGCCAAAATGGTGGCGAATTTTTTCTTTTACGCTACCGGCGCGTTGAGAAAACAACTGAAATCTCTGTAAATAACGTACAATTTGACTTGCATTATAGCAAGGGGAGGGAGAGGGGGGGGGGATATACCCCCCCTCCAAGTAAGACGTTACGAATTTTAGTAGTTTGCGAGATATTAATTTTTTAAAATTTTGAGGTTAGGTTTTACTTTTATACGTTTTAATTAATTATACCTACTTTAAAGTACCTTACCTTTTGTTTTAGGTAGTGGAAAAGGTTAATTTCTTAATTAGAATGGGCTACGCCAGAAGGCTCGCTTCATTCAGGACCTCCTACGCGAGCTTCTGGCTTCGCGCTTAAAAAAAACACTCTAGGGGCAGGGCAGACAAGACTGCGTGGAGTCGGGGTGTGCAGATTCGGTTTTGTGTATGATATGCCTAATTATACATTTATAACACACCTTTATACCTTTCTAGTTAAATAATTAAACCTATAACCTTAAAACGTTTTTTTTTAACCTTGTAACCTTTAAACTGAAAAACGCGTAAAACGATAACTCATACATTTGAATTTGGCGCCAACGCACGCGTTCCGTTCCAATAATCGGTATAGACATTATCTATGGTTTGAATACGATTATTGACATTTTATGATACTTTTCATGTTTGGAACGGATTTTAATACGTAAAACGAAACTTTAGTACGCCAACTAAACGTCAATGAGTCTGTAATCTATGGCAAATGTCGTAAGAAATAGTCAAAAGTGGTGAAAATTTGCAATTTTCAAAAAATTATATCTCGAAAACTATTGAGTTCCGCAGTAAAATATTTTAGTGCAAGGCTTAACACATCAAGGTCTTTCTATAAAAAAAATATGAACCTCCAACTCAGCGTCCGGTATACTAAAGCTGAGCCGCTTCAAATATAGCTTTCACTTCTACTTACATGGTGCACTGATAGTTTTGAGTGTAACAGATAAACTTACATTCTTATGCGCAAATATCTTCTCTTGAAAAAAGTGTGTACACAATCTTGATCACTTCATTGTTCATTCACTTGTCAACCGTCAAAAAAATGGACGCCATCGAGCCGCTGTCCATAGACTATAGAAACTCATTGTTGCCACGGCCCGATTTAAACCTCCCTGACTCAAAACTATATTACACATGGAGAATGGTGGCGTTGACAAAGTGGCGTTGAATCACAATTTTAGAGGATTAACTGATTTGGAATTTTTTATAAGGAAAGTCTTAAGATAAACCTTGCGAAATTAAAAGCATAGATAGTCTTTTATATAAGTATTCTTAATATATTAGCTGTGGGCCGGTTTCTGAATTGAGCATTCAAGCAAAAATCAGCTAAGTTTTGCTCAAATATTTGATTAAGACTTGAGTTTTTTACGTTTCACACGATAAAATTAGAATTTCTCAAATTGTAATTAGCTAAGTATTTGTCAAATTGACCACAGACAAGTATCTTAAAGGATGTAATTTACCCTTTGCGTTTCGTTTCACGTACAAAAACCGGTATAGATCGAAAATAATATTTATTTATAATCTTGTTAAATTTTATTATTAAATATGATTCCAAGAAATAAAATTTATAGAATTATGTTAAGAAAATTATGAATTTCAAATATTTCAGGCTTTTATCTCATAAAACTCTGATGTAGGCTATATTTTAAATCACCGCGATAGAGAATGGAGCGTATCAAATTATGTCAAAGTTTGACAAACGTCAAGTCGAAATCTTTTCTAATTTCTTTGTGATAAATAAAAATTGGAAAAAGAAACCTGCGATTAATATCAAGCCAAAGCAAATTAAAAGCTGGATGCTTAAAATTCCCAGCTATCACCTTTAAAGCGTGTCTTCTCCATTCTACGCGCCATTCGCGAGGTGTATTGTACCCTTTTGGTAGGTACAAACGCAAGCCGTATAGTCAAGATTTGAATTGATTGAAAATGGAAAGAGAAAAAAAGAAAAGGGCACCCAATTACAGTCATGAGGAAAAAGAAAATCTCCTCGAACTCGTAGATAAGTAAGTACCTAATATTTTTACCTATATATTTCAATTCCCTTGTATTGCTCGCAAGCCAGCTTTACTCCGTTTTCATTCAGTGCAGTATCTTGTGCATTTTACTTGGCCACAATTACTAGTTAGTACTTAGGTACGTACTACGTAGGAATGGAGTGCTTAAAAACTCGTCGAATATTCTATTCGTCTAGTCACAAGACATACCTACTTACAAATTTCTTGACCAATCAACAAACTTTGAATAATGTCAATGTTTTCTTTGAATAACAGGGATATTCATGTGTTTTTTATTATACTAGCTGATGCCCGCGACTTTGTCCGCGTGGATTGAGGTACTTTGTGTTCCCGCGTGTTTTTTTTTTTAATTTTCTGGGATATAAAGTAGCCTATACGTTATTCCAGACTATATTCTATCTCTGTGCCAAATTTCATCCAGATTGAGTAACAAACATCCATCTATCCATTCCAAACTTTCACATTTATAATGTTAGTATAGGTACGTCATCAATAAATATCAATATGTTCTCTCCACAGATTTCAAAATGTTTTGGACTGTAAAAAGACAGGCGCTTTTTACATACAAAAAAAAAAAGAAGCGTGGGTGGCCATAACGAAGAAATATAATAGCATGTGTACAACAGGCCCAAGAACTGAAGATATGCTTAAACATTTTTATAACAATCTTAAGCACCGGGCAAGAAAAGTGTCTGCCAGTGAAAATGTGAGTTTACGAAGAATAAATAATTACTGAATAAGATAATCATATTCTTACTATGGTTCACAAAATAACTATATTTTTTTTCAGAAACAGAGATATCTGAAAGAACTTTCTGTAAATTCAGAAATAGTCTCTAGGGATGATGTAAATGTAAGTATCTATGTATAAAACCATCTCGCTAATCTCTCCACAGTGATTTCAATTTAATTAATAATTTATTATTTCAGGACCAAAGCGACGAAAAGCTGATAGGTGAATGAATCTTCACTTATCTCCACGACTTCTGACGATAATGTAATAATTTCATATTTTATTTTCTTCTCAGAAATACATATCCATATACTAATATTATAAATGCGAAAGTGTGTCTGTCTGTCGGTCTGTCTGTCTGTCTGTCTGTCTGCTTGCTATGCTTTGACGGCCCACCTGTTCTACCAATTTAGATAAATTTGGTAGAGGGATAGTTTGTATCCCTGTAATTGAAAAATTAAAGAGTTCCCACGGGAATCAAAAAAAGCTTTACCTACGCGGACGAAGTCGCGGGCATCATCTAGTCTTTAATATTATAAACTAGCTGATGCCCGCGACTTCTGTCCATACAGACATATTCTGTGCTATTCTAGAATAGTATTAAGTTAAAAAAATCTTTTCAGGTAATTATTTTTGATAAAAAATTCGATTAAAGATCTAAAAAGAATGTGGGCTGATGACAAGGTATCTTTTTATTATAATAAAATGATATATTAAAGAAAAAGGTACTCAACCTCGTAGAAAATTTATGTTTATAAATAATTTTGTATATTTCAGAAAAATATAAAGAAAACTGGGGGTGGATCCTACAATCCAATACTAACAGATGCTGATCATCAAGTTTTGGCAATTTTAGATGACCAAATACGTCCTGATGAGAATCCTTTCGATGAAGCAACTGAATATTTTAGTAAGCACTTCTTACTTACTGTTTTGCTTAAATTCTGACTTGAAAACTACCTATCTAAATTTATATTGTTTGATGAAAATCCATACTAATATTATAAATGCGAAAGTGTGTCTGTCTGTCTGTCTGTCTGCTAGCTACGCTTTCACGGCCCAACTACTCCACCGATTTTGATGAAGGTATACAGAGATAGGTAACATCCCAGGGAAGGACATGCTACTTTTTATCCCGGAAAATTGAAGAGTTCCTGCGGGAATCAAAAAACATAAATCCACGCAGACAAAGTTGCGGGAATCATCTAGTAGTAATATATATGAAAACACATTATTAGTTTTTTTAGGACTCTGTACCCAAAGGTTGCCAAACAGGACCCTATTAAAAAACCTTAATCTACGCGGACGAAGTCGCAGGCATTATCTAGTATTATATATCCAATCCTCAGCCTCAGTAGTTTGTCTGTCTGTCAATTTCAATTTTCAGTTATTTTCAATCTGCAAAACGTTAATACATACAAATTTAAAATTTGGTTCATACACCATAGTATGGGATGATACTTGGAATTAGCTCTGGCCATTTTATTTACTTTTAAACCCTAATTTTAAAGTTGTATTTTGTAATATAACATTTTCTTTACAGAAGACACATTACCAGAAATAATCGTGGAAGATCCAGTGAATTCACAAACTAATACAGTGCCAGAACCAAAAAGATGCTTTTCAAATGATCTGCGTCCCAGAATGAAGGCAAAAAAAAACCAAAGAAGAATGAAGGCAATGAATGCATCAAAAAATCTGCAGAGATGCTTAAAAAAATTTATTTTAAGAGAAAAATAGAATTAGCATTCTATCAAAAAAAGAATGAAATTTTAAAATTTAGAAATGAGAAAAAAAGGCATGAAATTCAGATGCAAATATTAATAAAGCAGTTAGAAAAGGCGGAGAGAGAATTAATGTGAATTACATTTATTTCGAGCCTAATTTTGGGTGCACTTAGATACTTGAAGTTTAAATTCGTGATCCTATTATTTATGATAGTGGATAAGTTTTAAAGACCCTCTAAATTAATTTTTAGATTTGATATTTTTAAATAAAACAACATTTAAAAAACAAAACTTTTCTTTCAATTCAATATTTATTTATTAAATTAAGGTACACTGTACACTAATTAGTTTCCGAAATTTATAAAACACTAGCTAATGCCCGTGACTTCGTCTGCGTGGTTTGAGGTTTTTGGTTCCCGCTGGAACTCTTCAATTTTCCGGGATAAAAAGTAGCCTATGTCCTTCCCCGGGATGTAACTTATCTCTGTACCAAATTTCATCAAAATCGGTTGAACAGATACATTCTTTTGATTCCCGCGGGAACTCTTCAATTTTCCGGGATAAAAAGTAGCCTCTGTCCTTCCCCGGGATGTAACCTATCTCTGTACCAAATTTCATCAAAATCGGTTGAGTAGTTTTCGCGTGAAAGCGTAACAAACAAACTTACTTTCCCCTTTATATATTAGTAGGGATTTGATAAAATCTATCTAGGGGGTAATCTCTGGATCTACAGAACCTATCATAGGCTACATATTAACCTGAAAAATTAGTGAGTTCCCGTGGGAATTTAAAAACTTATTTCACGCGGACGAAGTCGGAGGCATCTGCAAGTTGCATATAATATATAAAAGTATGCAACGTTTGTTGAATTACTCTATAAATATCAAAAGCTTTTGAAAATGTTATGTTACTACTTTTTAAATTGCTTTTATAGGACATGTAATAAAAAAAGCATTAAATTTTTTTTTAACTTAGTTTATCATACATTTGTTGCTAACTCAATGGCATTCTCTTCTTCAACACACGACAGCTGAGTTGATAACTTCCAAGGGCTTGGTTCTGCATCGTCTGCCGGACCATTTGGAAGAGCATCCTGAAATATAATTATAATAAGTTTCTTTGTAAAAATTTTAATTCAGGAACACTCCACCTAGGTACCTACCAGCTAGTACCTACTCAAATGTTATCAAGATTGGTGTCATAAGACCTTGAGATATGTAAAGGTAAATAGGATTTTTCAATTAGTTAACGTTTTACAAAAACTTTGAACTTCTTGAGAGACATCTCCAATATGTCTGGGAGTATATTAATTATTAAAATGTATACTGTTGCCGACAAATGAATTACAAATTTTTCAAAGTCTAGAAGGGGGCACTATAATTTTATTATACTTTTCACTAGAAATTATAATTACCTGAAGGGCATTATCCTTATGCATTTGTAAACCAAGTTTCTACTAATGCTGATCTTACAGCAAAATTTTGTGCTTGTTGTGCTTGGGACAAAGGTAGAACATCATTTTGTTCTTCAACAAGTTCATCTTGTACCACATAGTCATCAAGGTCTAGGGCCATGTTATGTAAAACTACACATGCTACAATAACCTTGTACACCTTGCCTAATTTAAGCTGCATCCCGGAATGAAGACAGGGGAAACGCCTCTTCAGAACTCCAAAGCATCTCTCAATTGTATTTCTAGTAGTATCTAATCTGTGCTCTGTTATATGCTTCTTGTGCTGAAGTGGTAGGATTTAAAAATGGCGTCATGAGATACCTTAGACATGGGTATCCACTGTCTCCTAAAATAAGATATGACCCAAATCTTCCATCTTCAAATTGAGCAGCAAGTGGAGAATCATTCCAAATTGTTGTATCATGGACAGAACCTGGCCAACGGGCGATGATACTTCTTATTTTCAAATTAGCATCACATATAGCTTGAACATTAATAGAAAAGTAACCTTTTCTATTCCTATACAATTCTGCCCTGTTGCCACCAGGAGAATTAATTTTAATATGAGTGCAGTCCACTGCTCCAATTACTCTAGGAAATCCTGCTATCTCATAAAATCCTGCAGCCACATTTGGTCGCTCTTGAGCAGAAGGCATTTGCACGTACTGAGCCCTTAGCATAGCTATAGCACTGGATACTCTATCAGTCACCCGACACACAGTTGCCTTGCTTACGTTCGCCGTGTCTCCTACGACGGCCTGGAAACTGCCAGTTGCGTAATAGCGCAATGCTATAAGAAGTTGCAGGATTGGCGGAATGCTGTCCCTCCTTTGTATTCTGGCGGGTAATTTGGTCTTTATTTTGTCAAATATAAATCTAACAGATTCCTTGGAAAAGCGAAATCGGTCCTTAAACTGGTTGTCGCTGAGAGATGCAAAAAAATTTGCCCGATTTCTGATAACTTGTCGCCTGTGTGGTTGTCTTTGTAGAACTTCAGGCTCCTCCAAAGATGACAACGAAGAATCTTCACTAGACATTGTGCAAAAGCTGGATTTTTCACAAAGGTTCAAACGAGAGTAAAGTTTAAGTAGCCGAAATCCGTCACTTAACTATCACGCACTCAACTCTGAGAAAAGATGGCTTTGAGCACTGTCAAATGCGCTCTGAAACGCAATTTTGGTGTTAAGCAGAGATTTAAGTTTCGAAAATGTCAAATTTGAGATTTCTCAAGTTCCAATTCTCAAACCTAGCACATTATCAATTCAGAAACAATAATTTGCTTAAGTCGTTCCTAAGTCACACTTAAGGAGTCTTTGAGACATACTCAACATGAAATTCTCAATTCAGAAACCGGCCCTGTGTCTCAAGAATTCTCCAACTTTTAGCTACAGCGATGGTTAAAGTGCATCTGTGTCTCGGCGGATAGGAGTTTTTGTGTAATTTTCGTACCTCTTTTCAAGTTTCATTCGAAATATATTATTAGTTTATTATCTGAACTTAAACAATCATAATGTCCACTTGAGATCCTTTGTTGGTTAATACTATGCCGTTATCGAAAATTAGATATATATCATACTTTTTAAAATACTAACCGCGGAGAAAAAAAATTGTGAAATCAGCAGAAAATGGCGGCCTCACCCGGATGATTTATTCACAATTGGACCCGATAGGGGGAGCTGCAATCGGGTTCCAGGTTCAGGGTAGGACAAAGTCTGCCGGGCCCACTATAATTTAATATTTACTACTGTAATTTTATCTATATAAAGTCATTGGCATCGAATGACTTTAAATAGATAATGACAAAGTACATACTTCGTTGAAATAATACGTTTGCGTTTTAGGATGTCCGATCTGATGAACCATTTAAGGGCCAAACACCATACCAAACACAGTATGTCGATTGTCGGGAACGAGCGGGTCGGGTCTAAGTCGGGTGCAGTAGGTAGGAACTCAAGTACTGAATGCTGGCAATCAGAGACAAGTTAACCAGCTGGCAATGCTCTGTTTCATTTTGTCTATGGTTAGTTTTCACTTTTCGTTTGACTTTTCGGATTCGAAATGGAGTGTCAAACGTGTCCATAAACCAAAATAAATACAAATTATTATTTTATTTTATTTCAATGCCCGCAACAGCTTAATATTTGTCCTACATACAATTTTCGATTATGTTGATTTCGTGTTATCTTCTGTTCGACCTAAATTGCCGACGAAAACATGGAAGAGGTAGGTGTTTAGGTTACCATATTTTGTTGTGTCACTATCTCAATACTTTGCAACAATGCATGCTATATTTGCAATCGTTTTCACTTGCAGGAGCTTAGCGAAAATGAGTTGGAAGGACGAATGTATGCTATGTTACATTATGTTGACGAAACACAGACGAACGTTGGCTTAGATCAGAAAGGTATAAAAATCGTCGACAATGTACAACATAGTGGCTTACGACGTTACTGGCACAATAAAAACGAACAGAAAACACCTTATCAAAAGATCAATACCCCTAAAGAGCCAGTAAAAGCTCCTGAATCCAAGAATGTAGTGGACATCAGTCGGCACAAAAAAGATGAGGAACGTTTGTCATCCTCTCCAGATTTATCAATTTTCCAGCAGCCAGTACCCAATAATATTAAAAAAACTGTGGAGATCCTGGAAAATGAAGACTTGAATCGTGTTTTTGAGCTTGAATCAAGTGATGATGATGAAGTGATTGAAGTGGCTTTGCCTCCCAAACCGACCATCACTATCGAGAGCTCTGATGAAGACACAGTCGCTATTTCAATCAGCAACCCTGAAAAAAAAACAATTGAAAAAAATCATGAAAATAAAACTAGCAACAGAGAAGTAACAGCTAGTCCGGTGCCGTCAGTTGTTTCATCAGTCTCTGATGAGTTCATTCGTGGTGACTGCATAGCGCTTAACATATCTTCAAAACATGCCAACAACCAAAGCTTTGACTTCAGTTTGCACGGCGCTGACCTCCTCGGTCAGACTCCTACACGGAAGAAAAAGAAAAAACGGAACAAAGACACCTCTACACCTAACACAACGCCTGTAACTTCTACACCTATATCTGTGGACGAATGCTTTGCTACACCAAAGAGTAAAGCCAAGAATAAAAGGCAAAGAACAAAATCATACAGTGTCTCTGAAAAAAGCGTACCTAATCCAGATGTTTATGATTCAGATAGCAATCAGTCTACCAATGAAGGTAATAAGTACCCAAATCCCTTTGCAGTTTCTGATAAAACTTTACCAAGTACAGAGGTGTGTGAATCAGATCAATTAATTCAATCAGAAGTTGATAAAGATACATCTAAAGTTATCAATGTGAACAAGGAGGCTGAGAACACTAGTAGTTCAACTGAGAATTCCATCACTACTACTCCAAAGACAACAAAAAAGAACACTGATATTACAAACACTAAAAACAACACTTTAAATGAAAGTGTTATTGACTTGACTACACCTGACCCTAATAATGTAACAATAAATGAAAACATTGTAATGGGAAACGTTACTGGTTTCACCGAAGTAGAAGACAATATTGACGAAAATACACCAATACAGGACCTCTCAATGTGCGGGTCTACAAAAATACCGGCTATATTGAATGAAGATCTTGACTTCGACAATTTGAAGGGTAACAATAAAGTTTGTAAGAGACGGCGGTATTCTCTTACGACTCTTAGAGCAGAGATGGAGAAGTTTTACAATGAGAGTTGGGGAGGGGAAGATTTTAACCATCGGGAGATACAAAAAAATATGTCAAGTAAGCTTATTTAATCTTTATTTTCTTTCAAACTCAATTTGTTTGTTTTGTTTAATGATTGTAATTTTATAAAACAAATAAGGTTCTACAGGATTTTTGAAATCCTAAATTTTTGAGGATGAAGTAACAGACCTCATCTATTATTATTGATGCAGAAGCTTGTACTTGTACCTGCTACATTTTCATGGTCCAACTTTTTAACCGAATTAAGGTACTGAGATATTTTACAATATTGCTTATACTTACTTATCTTGCAACATATATATTACTTTTATCTCAAAAAATATATAAAGAGATTAGAAAACCCTTATTCCACATATCATAATATTACTTAGATGTCTTAAATGCAAAAGTGTTTGGTTGTCGGTTTGTCCTTCAATCACACAACACTAGAGCAACGGATTAACATGTGTTTTTATTGCATGGGTATATTTGAGAAGCTGGTAAGTGAAATAGGTTACTTTTTATCATGGGAAATATAGAGAGTTCCGGTGGGAGTTAAAAAGACGTATTCCACATGACAAAGTCGCGGTAATTAGCTAATATGATATACATATTTGTATGCATCCATACTAATATTATAAATGCGAAAGAGTGTCTGTCTGTCTATTACGCTTTCATGGCCCATCTATTCAACTGATTTTGATGAAATTTGGTATAGAGGTAGGTAACATCCCAGAAAATTAAAGAGTTCCCGTGGAAATCAAAAACCTTAATCCACGCGGACGAAGTTGTGGGCCTCATCTAGTAATCTAATGTAATAATATATTGCATCATCAATATATATATGTAATTGTAACTGTTGTATTAATTGTTAATTTTATTGCATCTAACCAAAATGTTTGTGTTTTTACTTAGGAGACAAGAACCTGTGGGTCATTGATCCAAAAGACAGAATGTCATCACTGACCAGGCGGAAAACTACGTAAGTCCAGCTCATAATTCTATTGGATTTTGTAATTAGTGTATCTTCATGTTACTTATAGTGAAAATTTTTCTTACTACAACAAAAGGTTTCTTAGTAAATAGTAAGTGTCCTAAATTAAATTGTTATAATTTATGACACTTACTTTTTACTAAGAAATAAGTAATTATTTTTTATAATGGAATGCAACTGATATTAGTCTTGCGCATAATAGTTCACAACCAGGAGTGGTCAGTGTATTACGCAGCTCCACAGCGAACTAGTTTGTTCTATAAGTTTGTCAACTCCCGTCGGCACTCTCGAATCAGAGAAAGGCGTCTGCCTTTCTCTTCCGTTTGCACGAAATCTTTTGTTTGTTAAATAATTTTGCAGTTATTTTTTACTTTCCATACTTACGTTGTACTCGTAATATTTTAATACTGAAATGATTTTTACTACATATTTATTCATTTATTAATGTAGAAATTGCGCTCGCGCTCTCGCTCACTCCCGCTAATCGTCATTACAAGACTGTCTTATATAACGAACTAAGGAGGGAGGGATTGGGAAATAGTTCACGTAGTTCGTCTGTAGGAAACTACTAATGACCTAGTTCGTTCATTAACTAACTAATGCAAGATTAACAGATATGACAATTAAAAGTTTGTAATTTATTTATTCATGAAAAACACACATATACACTGTATATTACTTCCTTTTCAGAAATATTTCAATAATCGATTTAAAGTCTTCCATTGAGAGAGAAAACTCGTGAAATACCCTACGTCATGTTTATTAATAGTTTTATATTTCTCTCTATTTTTATCTGTATGAACCTATCTCTGCACGTCATATCTGCTATATGCCATCAGTACTTTCACTTCATTTATTTTTACAGGTGCAATTACTGCAACCGTGTGGGCCATCGCGACGACATGTGTAAATCGAAACCGCCTGTGTGCTATATGTGTGGTTCGACGGGCCATTTTGAACCGCGATGTCCGAAGAAAATCTGCGTAAATGTAAGTAAATATAATTTAGCAGTGCTTACTATGGCGTTATGGCTTAAAAACTTCAAATAGTAACTAAATACTAGTATGCAACCAGAATGGCTATGTAACCCTACTATATGCCTGTTCACCTGTCACACGGTTATGGAAGTTTGTCGCGTTTATTTCAGTGTGGATCGCCAAACCGCATGTATTCGACAATGTGCCGCAACTGCTGCAACTGGGACCGCATGCGCTGCGCCGAGTGCGGCCAGAGCGGACACCCCGCCTCGCACTGCCCCGACCTATGGCGGCGCTATCACAACACTGTAAGATTTACTTGTTTAGTACTGACTCAGCAGCTGTAGTCTAGGCAATGAGGCGGTTTGTTGTATGGAGACCCCGCATTAAATCCTCAGTCGTTGAAACTTGGCAGGGTTGTAGTATGGCATGAACCAAAACTTATACAGAAATAACCAACAAAAAATCCGTCCGGAAGTTAGGTATGTATACCTAAAACTTAATATTTATGACTGAATTTTTTATCGATTTCTTTTTAATATAATAGTAGGTAGTATATTTACACTCAAAACTGAAATATCAAACTCAATAATCATGCAGAACATAAATATTTAACCGATTTTATTATCAAACCTAAACTGCGTTTACGCGATAATGTACCTACTTGCTTTAACAGTTAGGTATAGCATAAAAAACCTTATTTCTTTTTTGATTTTTTATTGGATAATTTATAATACATATATGTTTAACTCATGATACTTTATCATACTGTAAAGTTTCGTCGCCTGAGGAATTATTGTTGGGGTCGACTAGCTTTATTCCCTAGAGTTAGACTACTGACAAACTGCCATTAACGCATTCTCTCAGTGGCCATGGTATAACCGTTGTAATCCTAAAAGTAACTTTGTCCACAGATCAACTTGAACATGCCTCTGGAAGAGAATCATCAGTCTAAGAAACATTATCAAATTTTCTGCAGCGGATGCACGCGCCGCGGTCACTTTGTGCACACTTGCCGAAATTATCTGCCCTTCTCAGGCCTACCGATCAATTCACCCTTTGTTTCAGTATACAGACCTGTGTATTCACCGATTTGCAACAACGATTCAACGCAAAATAATCCAAACCAAGGCAATAAGCATTACACGAGAAATGTCCCGCAAGATCCTAACGTGTCATCTGAATCAACACCACAAAATGATCAACTCAAACGGCAGTCCAAATCGCCTGTAAATCATGAGACACATCTGAATAAAAGAAAGAATTTCGGTTTGCCTGATGATAAAGAAATACGCCAAAGAACCAAAAGTCCAATAAATAATAGTAACACCTTACAAAAAAAGGATACACAGAATAAAGAACCACCTGCTATAACCAATAAAAATACAGCAGAACCTAACAAAATTGCGAAAATAGCACCAGTTGAAGAAAATCAAGCAACGGATAAAGACTTTATTCCAGTAACATCATCTGAAAATCATGATAATAAAGGACAAATCATTCAAGATAATGAAGTGTCAGACACTAGCGATGTCGTCACTTCAGCGAGAATTTACATACCTAAAGAAATTGTAGAAAAGTTAAAGACAGAAGAGGGTGATATGTGGATGAAAGAAGCCCTCAAAAAGAACGATGTCACCCTCGAAAGTGACAACATAAATTTTTATGTGAGCATCAAAGGCATTGTCGGAAATCAGGAAGCCTTCCAAGCAGAACTCCGAGATTGGATTGCCACAAAGCAAAATAAAGAAAGAGTTGTGTCCAAATGTGAAGCTGATGTGACACAGGAATTGATTACTGATCAATCTGTGTTGCTCAATAACATACCTAAGTATAGGAACTCCGCCTTGCGACAACTGAACCAAGCATTTGAAACTCTTAATGCTGATTTTGGGGATCCTAAAGCTCTTTACAGGGAGTTAGTATATCTGCAAGATCGACATAAACAACTCTTGAAGGTCAAGGCTATAAGCCCCCAAAAACTGTCAAACAGTAGAAACAATATTAATGGCATGCTGAAAAAACTCAACATGGTACTGATCGGGCAAGCTGGCCTTGCAGGGGGCGTCAGACATTTGCGTGAATTGCATCTTCTACAGGAGAAACTCACAAACTATAGACACAAAATCATACCACTAACTATGCGTGAGGAGATCGGGCAACATTTCCATTGCATATTTACCGCTATACCGAGAGATGATTATGTGGAACTGCTCAATAAATACTACTATTCTCGACCGACGCCCGCATTGAAAAATAGACACAACAATATGATATTTAAAAGTCCTACGGTCACTCAAAAGAATAAGTTCAACATCCAACATTTACAACAAAATGTAAATAATGCCCATGATGATAATCGCCAAAGCAATACTGCTATAACGACGCCTCTCATGGCGAAGACCAAATACAAGCTCATGTTTTATAAAAAAAGGTTGCTGCGCGCCTATCCAAGAGATACGGTTCTAAAGAAGACCAAAACCGAACTTATAAATAAAATTAACTCGCAAATTATCTCTTTTGAGAGGAAAAGTCATGCAAGTAAAAGGAATTTTAAGAAAATAAAAAAGGTCCAGGAACAGGCTCAATTGTTCTTGTCTAATTTAAACAATTGAAACTGATTGTCTTGCTACTTGCGATACGTGTTCGCCCTTGTAGAAAGAGTCGCCACCATGTTTCAACCCATTTTTAAATGGATTTTATTTATGTAATGGCGATTTTTTCTTGTTAGGTGTAAGCGCACTTTAAGGGTGCATAATGAAAATAAACTTAGCGTAAAGTGCAACAAATGTCTTATTCATTGAGTCCTCAAAATAATAGTTCTAGAATGAATTTATGAACATCATCAAGATCCTAAGTTTATAAATAAGTAAATGGATGGCCGCAATTAAAACTGAAGTCGATAATTATGTAGGTAGCATACAACTTACATCTATCTGCATTCAATAACATGACTGCTAGTGCTTACATCCTAAGTTGTATGTATTAGAGAATAGAGATTTGAATTTTGACGGCAAGTCATTTGACATAACTCAAATGACTTGTTGTCAACGGCGAGCTTATGGCCTGCGGCGTCCATAAATTTTCAAACGTTTACGAATTCTTGCTGTGTCAATGGATTTCGTCCAATAGTGGAAGAGTGTTAACCAATCAGAGGTGATTGCGATCGTTACACTGTAGCCGGTCGCCGTTAACACTCTTCCACTATTGGACAAAATCCATTGACGCAGCAAGAATAACATAAAAGCTAATTACAACAATAGATACTGTAACAAAGATTGATGCAGGTTTTACACAATCGCCCTAGCCTGGTCTGTGGTCAAAATAATTAATAGCTCAGAGATTGATAGTCTGTTAGGGTTGCCAGAAGTATAGCAATTACCTTTTGTACGGTAATCAGGCCCTAAACATTATTACCCATAAAATACGGCAACGTCCGCATCATTACAGTGTCCTAAAATACGAAAATGGTATTCAAAAATTAAACAGTCGACAGATAAGATTCGTAATTCCTTCACAAACCCAAATAAAAATTACTTATAAAATTAATTCCAATTTCCACTGTTTAGTTATGTATGTATCCAATTATGTTTAGTTCAGATTTACGATGCACCGCTGAATTTTGCACGTGATGAATACAAAACACAAATTAAATACTCGTAATACAAAAACCTTTATTAGTTCGTTCCAAGTTGTAGGGAAAGTTTGCAACAGTAAAATAATGAATCCAAAAAATACATTTAAAGTTAAAATAAATAAACTTAATTTACATAATTACTATAGCGTGTGGGTTTGGTAAGTTTAATAGTGAGTACGGTAATTTATGACAATTTGACACAGAAGTATAGCCTATAGAGTGCGTGCTTCGAAGCAAGAACAGTAGGCACGGGAAGGATCATAGCATCGTTCCGTCAGCAAGTCCTTTAGTCAAAGGAACGCTAGCGCTAGAGCACCCATCGCGAAATCGGGACCGAAATTTCGTTTTTAAACTGAAAAAAATGGGTAAATGTGTCATAGAAACATGCAAACATGATACTCGTTATCATAATAAACATAATTCCAACATCACATTTCACCGGTTAGTCATATTTTTTTTAACTTTTATGTACTAGTGGTTCGCCCCGAACTGAAACCTCGCGGCGCTATCTATTGACATCATTGTGAAGTTCTGTTGTAAATACTAAGGCTCATTAAAAATTAAATAATTTCGTTTCCTTATAATATTTATCTAATTTTAGTATTTGTTGTTCAAGTACAGGATATAATTCAAATAATTGATCAAGTTTCAGGCTCAGCATTTCAGAAAATTTAGAGTTCTGAGGTCAACTTTGGACGTTAGAAAATCTCCACTTTAAAAGCCCCCCATTTCGTCAATTTTAGGGGAAAAATTAAAAAAAATATATTTTGGACTCTATTCCTTATTATCTACCGCAACCGTATGTAACGCTATAAAAAATATTTTGCTTCGCATTCACTTCTATGAGAGTACCCCTGAAATAAAGATTTTTAATTCGGCTGGAGGCCATCGGTTTATATGTGTAATATTTAAATTTGAAGTAATTACTTTCAGTAATTGAGAAGTTACAAGGCTCTGACAGACGGACGGACGGACAAGTGCAAATACACCCAAAGTAGACTCAGAGACCTTCGCTTCGCTCGGTCAAAAATAGAAATACCTACGTGTCGCGGGGGTGACACAGACGTGGGACGCAAGGTAACAAAATACCGCTCGCACCGCCCCGCAACCCCGCTACGATAGCCGACTGTTCATCGAATCGAATAGTGATGTGATACATTCGACTCGAGCGCCTCGGCGACTCGATTTAGGCTGTGCGTTGATTAGCTAACGATTATATAGATATATATTTATATATATATAGATTTTATGCATTCGATATACATCGGATATATATCAATCCATACTAATATTATAAATGCGAATGTGTGTCTGTCTGTCTGTTATGCCCAACTACTTAAACGATTTTGATTAAATTTGATACCGAGACAGTTTACATACCGGGGAAGGACATAGGCTACTTTTTATCCCGGAAAATTAAAGAGTTCCCGCGGGAATAAAAAAACAATCCACGCGAACGAAGTCGCGGGCTTCAGACGGACGGACAGACAGAAAGACACACTTTCGCATTTATAATATTAGTATGGATATACGATCGATCATTAAAAAACATATATGGGCTTAATCCGCGTGGAATGAGTTTTTTTTAATTGCCACGGAACCGCTTTAATTTTCCGGGATAAATATTACTTTCCTTTCCACGTCCTCAACAATACCCATGCAAAAAATCACGTCTTGCGTTGCTCTATTGAGGCATGATTGAAGGACAAACCAACAAACAAACACTTTCACATTAACAATATTAGTATGATAGGGTACAAACATACACAAATAATTGGTACCGTACCGTTCAGAATTCAGATGTATTTTATCGACTTTGCTCTTGCAGCGCACAATTGCCCATCCCTATTTTTTTACATGTCTATAAATATTAGTAGCTATAGTTAACTTGCCTACGCCGCGCACAAGGAGTGTGGTGCGATGGTAATCTATACCCTAAACTACCTCCACAGACATAATACAAAATAGATACCTCTATACAATTTGCCTCTTGGGTACGTCAAACGTATAAGCAGCTAGCGACAACACTGTCTGTGTGTGTCTTACGTCATTGTCATCGCTAATTGTCATTGTTATCAACGCAACATTGATTAGGTACCTTCACAAGTTCACACTTCACACTGCTTCACACCAGAGACAAGTAACATATAGGACAACTTCACAAGTTCACACTTCACAGCTGCTTCACAGAACCAGCACAGAACTGCAATACCATACTACTCTATGAACTGCACAGAACTTTTACCCTGTACAACAAAATTTATGTTATGTTCGGTTCATTTTACAATTTACAATTTATTGAAGTATTGCGTATTGTTTACTCGCATATCTGTGTACATTTAAATTAAGCTCAAAGTGTAGTAACTAAAAGAAACAATGATTGATTTTAGTATCAGTTCTGTAAGATACTTAACTGGACTATTGGTGTTGTTTTTGCTTTTCACAAGTATATCAGCAAGAAATGTAAGTTGGAGATTACACAGTATTAAGTCTTCTTGCCTGCCTACGGACACTGGGGCCAATTCTGTTGTACACCATAATCTAAACTAAACTAAAATGACCGCTCTATTTGTATTCATCAAGGATCAAAAAGCTTAGTTCGCCATAATTTGACAAAGCAGACAAATCTAAGTGGTACAATGTGTAGCTTGCGATATTCACAGTTCAATCACACCACACAAATCTTCCAAATTGTGATTGAAATTACTAACATAATCATTACGAGGGTAATTTCAAAGATTTGTGTGGTCTTGTGGTAATTGCTGGCTTGTATCATGTTGTACCCCATAGATTTGTCTGATTTGGTGGATTATACCAAATTAAGCTTTTTATTCCTTGATTATCATGGACTTCTGCAAAGTAGTGCCTGCTTCTATCCAATATCTATATATATTATAATCCCTTTCATAATCCCCTTCCCTTTCCCTACGGAAAGGGGCATTACTAGATTTAGAGCTGTCATTTTAGTCGAGATTGTGTTTTGGCCACATTGTGTGTGTTTGACAAGAACCTGAGAGTAACAGAATAAAATACAATATCTCCCATGTAGATGTCTAATCTCTGGCTAGTGTGGGTGAATTTCAGTCTGAAGGATAAAGGATATTTGAGATGCTCTGTCATATTTGTTCTATTAAAGAGAGATCACACTATGTGTTTTCTTATGCAGTATCCAGATGAAGACTATATGGACAGCTACTACAATCAAGAAAAGCAATTAAGGGCCAGTGCAGCTGTGGAAAAATTGGATACAGGTTGGTTGTCATTTGAGATACGTTCATATTTTAATTTTATATCCCTAATGATATTAAGCATACTACCTAGTACCTACTACTACATACAATGATTTCAAACAGAGAGGTGTAAATCCATACTTTTTAATTACACAACTGCCAAAAAAACGAGTGTAATGGCATCCCAATGTCTACATTTTCACATAGCCTACATTTTATTCTGGATATAAAAAGTTCCCGTGGGAATCAAATACTAAGACTTTGCACGCAGATGTAGTTGCCACATCATCTTGTTATCAATAATTATCATCTGATGATAATTAACTTTTTTTACTGGAAAGCCATTATTTTTGTCATATCCTTTTGGAATAGAATTTTTATCTTTTGTTGGTTTTGAGATAAGAATTGCTTTGGGAAGTTAGAAACACATTAGTGGTTATAAATAGTGTATCATTTAATTTTATTATATCACTAAGTAAGGGCCAGAAGCACTGCAATGCTTCTCATTTCATTAATTTGATTGGATGACTTGATAACACCTATTGTAAGTACATAAAATACAATATAGATTTTACTATATAGGAAATTTTCATGCATGTGTCTCTTAGCACAAAAATATGTGTGTCCAATAATTCTTCTGTCTATTCATGACGTGATTAAGTAGAATTTTTTATAGTTGTTGTCAGCACTTGCGTGAAGGTTATTATCAGTCTTTCAAGTTGACACGAGGGCAATTCAGCTAGGAATATTAAAAATCACAACTACAGATGGGGACATTATTGTGTAGAAACCTGCCCAGAAGGAAGATGAATATTATGAGTGCATAAGTGCATCTGTCCCTCTTTTTTCATTTCACGGCTCATCCGTTAAAACGTTTTGACAAAATTTGGAACAACATAGCTTGCATTTCAGAGGCATAACTCACATGAGATAAATGTGCTATTTATCACGGAAAATAAAAAGTCTCATAGGATTTCCAAAAAAAATTAAATTAATAACACTGGCTACTCTTATCCCGGAAACTTAAGGGGCTCCCTTCAAAATTTGATCTAAAATATCTGTAATTCAACTTGATTCAGCTGGTTCAAATGACTTCATAAAATTCTGAAAAAAATATATGTGCTACTTTCGTTCATCATCTTCAATTTTGCACAATTATTTTTTCAAAATATTATTTATTGAATTAAATACAAACCGTACCAAAAAAGCGTTTTTTCACTAATAATGCCTTATAACTTTTATAGCTTTGCAGGAATTAAAACAAAATTTACATGAGTATAATGAGAAAATATTTGTCCTCAATTTTGTGGAAGCACTTTATTTAATTTCGATATCCCAACAAAGTTATGGTGTATTTAGTTGTTTTTGTGAAATTATAGTGCTATGCGTCCCTGTCGCACCCACATACTGTGTTCGCAAGAGTGAGGAGAGGAAATGCTCAAGGTCGTTTGCGTGGGTATGAGCCTTAAGGAGTTTCCGCGGGGATAAAAAACTTAAACCACGCAGACGAAGTCGCGGGCATCAGCTAGTCTAGTCAATAAATATGAATTGAATTTTCTACAGCGGATGCGCCGCAATATGTGCCAAACTGGCCGAACACGACGGTCAAGCTTGGCCAAGTGTCCGCGGTGACCATCGACAACGCCGGCCATACGCTGGTGTTGCACCGCGGCGCCAATGCGTGGGACGCCTCTACGTTCTCGATGCGCAACATCTACCAGTTCATCGGCGACCCGCCTATATCCACCCCCACTATACTGCTGTTCAACGAGACGGGGGAACTGGTGGACTCGTGGGGACAAAATCTGTGAGTATACCTATCATTGACAGGGACAACTCCACAGGACTAGGACTAAATGCTTCAACAATGAAGCTTTATAATAAGTCGTAATGGATAGACAAGCAGGGATACTACCACGTTCTCGATGCGCAACATTTACCAGTTCATTGGCGACCTGCCTATATCCATACCCCCTATACTGCTATTCAACGAGACGGGGGAACTGGTGGACTCGTGGGGACAACATCTGTGAGTATACCTATCATTAAACTAGCGGCACGCTATGATGGCCGGTTTGACACATTACAATAGTGATGTGGAATGTCAATTTATTCTCGAACAAAAAACAATTAAGTTTTGTTTTTGTACCTGATTAAATAGGTTTAATAAAACAAAAATGTAAATGTTTATTTAATTTATTTGAACGAACTGAATATTTGAATGAAAATGAATATACATACTTTATATGCACACAAGAAACAAGGTAGTAGTTGTGCTAGCCAGCGATCCTATGTGACGATCGTATTAGATTCCATTTTTAAAAATTTTCAATTTAGAAAAGCAAATGCCGAGTTGTGGTATATATCATATAAAAATAAAAATTTTACCTTTTGTATGAAACAGCTGATATTTTTTTGCGATTTCAGAGGTTTGTCCACATAGTGAAAATTGTTCATATTCACAAGTACATTCACCCCTTAAATGGTGCAAACTGATTTTTCTACACTTGTATACATTTTAGAAATCAATTTAATAAATAAATTTTGAGTCCTAAACCTAAAACTACATTCGATAAAATTTATGAATCTCTGCACATCACTATCGTCAATAAAGTAATACAATTATTTCCTTCAAAGTCGTTATCAATTAATACGGAACTTCATGAGCGGACAAACGTCAAACCGGCCATCATAGCGTGCCGCTAGTGTAACAGGGACAACTCCACAAGACTAGGACTAAATTAAGCTCTATAATAAGTAGTCCACAGGACTAGGACTAAATTAAGCTCTATAATAAGTAGTAATAGATAGACAAGCAGGGATGCCACCACGTTCTCTATGCGGAACATCTACCAGTTCATCGGCGACCCGCCTATATCCACCTCCACTATTCTGCTGTTCAATAAGATGGGGGAACTGGTAGACCCGGGGGGACAACACCTGTGAGTGACCAATTTATAGGAAACCTGTTCATCAGTTACCTACACTTAGCTGCGTCCACCATACTGATTTATTACTGTTGTTCAACGAGACGGGGAAACTGGTGGACTTGTGGGGACAACATCTGTGTATATATAACTGTATAACTATCGGTGATCGTGTCAGCTCTATATAAGACAACAAGAAAATCTGACCCTGTGCACGTTTTAAAAGTTTTCATTTTATGAGCCAACCACAAATACCTACTACTCAACGAATCGGGGGAACTGACGCTTTTGGTTAATATCTCAAACCAACAAACTCGGGAACTCGGGGACTTTGATAGAGGGGGTTTTCCCTTTGTTAGCAGTATCACAACAATTTTTAAGTAGGTACATCTTAGTTATCACATCTCAGTCTGACTTGGATAGTTCAAGGCCAAGCTGTTATTTATGGCACATGTATCTCAACCAAAATATTGAATTATCAATATCAATACAATTCTATAAATTTCACCTGAATCCCTAGTTCAAGTCTTGGTTTGAGTGACGAGTCAAAAAATTGTTGTTGGGTTTTCCCGACAAGAGGCTGGAGTTGGTAAGTTGGCGGTTTTACATCTCCATGCCTCGAAGAGCATATAAAGCCGTTGGTACTGCGCCTGATCTCTATTCAGTCTTATCCTATTTCATTGTAACGGACTATGTGAGGAAATATGCATGCATGCACAATGCACAATATCTTGCGCGTACGGGCCACGGGACTAGTTAGCATTGAGTTTGATACGTCATTTAATACCCAGAAACCTGAAATTTCTTAATTTTGGATTGGACACATCATCAGTAATCCGTAGGCCAGAAAACCACACGGCAAAGTTATCATTAGACTGGAACTCAATCATAGGGGCATCGTCGTAGAAAGGCCTTTTGAAAATTGGAAACTCTTGGTCTATCTCAACTAAAGCCATTGAGAATTCTGTATAACACAATCTCTAAACTAAACTGACACCTCTAATCTAAATCTAGTTCTGTCTCTTTCTGCAGAGCGTAAAATAGAAGCCAGTCACAAGACTTAGCGTAGACAGTAAGGATGGAATTGTTGAACACAGATAATTTAGGAATTTAGGGAGGAAGAAAGTGCGCTTTGATGTCTTTTGAATGATGCAAGAGATTGCGCACGCCTAATATGAAGCGGTAAGGAGTTCCAGAGCCTAACAGCTTCAACAGAAAAGGATTTGGAATAGCAGGAAGTATTATGAGGAGGAATTTTTAAGATAAGATTGCATTAATGAGTTGAAGAGCAAATCATAACCAAGTGTTAATTTTTTCAGTTTCTACATGCCACACGGAATCACGGTAGACAAAGAAGACAACGTGTGGGTGACGGATGTCGCGCTGCATCAAGTGTTCAAGTTCACACCACAATCTAGAACACAGCCGGCTCTCGTTCTGGGTGAAAAGTGAGTCTGTGTTTGTCTGAGTTTGATGTTTGAAAAAAAAGTTGCTTATCTAGTTTAGTTGCGGACTAGTTGTCAAATACCCAATGGGGAATATGCATGTGATTTAGAAATGGACAAAAAAATTTATGTGTATTCTTTCTTGCTAAATAAATATATTCAGATGATTATTTTTACAAATTATCATGTTTCTATTATTAAATTTAATTATTTAAAAGTAGTCTTTTTCAAATTCCGCCAAAACGCAACGCTATTGGCGGAATGAAACATGACGTCACCATCCACTCTAGTCTGTGTCGACTGTTGACAGGTCGCTTGTTTTGTATGATTATTGAAGGTTATTCGCATTGTTTTTCCGCTATTTATGATAAATTATTAGTGTTGTTGGGAATTATTAACTGAAAGCAGTGATTCCTTGTGAAATAACCCTGTGCGTTCCGCAGTCGGGTAAAAAGACTCGCCACAATGACTGAAAGCGGTTTTGTCAAGGCAACTGAGAAATTCTTTTCCAATAGAAATTATCAACAGTGCAAACAAAAAAACCTAGTTATAACGTTTTGTGATCAAAATCAACACTCGTAGTCAGCAATGAAAATCATATTTATAAATTTGTAACATCAATAAATAAGTAAAAATATAGGGAATCAGAACAGTTTTATGAACATTTAATTAAATTTTTAGGTTAGTTTATTGTATATATTGTTCGCGAGTCCTAATGAAAAAGATTTTTGATATGTAGGTATATACATATTTAATACTCACGTCGAAATGATCTTCACAACAATATAAACTACTCAAGCACGATACATTTTCTCTCCTCATCACCTTACACCACTTTTTCTTTATATTTGCATCTTTGGGCATATGAAAATAAATCTTGTCAGGTGCAGTTTTAATATTATTTTTGCACATAGGGACAATACAATAATTATAATAAGCTTTTGGGTGCTCTTCCATCACAATATAATAATCTTTTACGCTTTACTTCACTCACTTTTATTAAATCTGTGAATCAAACACTTCGTTGTTAATTTATTCCTATGAATAAACGACGTCGAACGACGACAACGAACGCACCGTGACGTCACAGAACGAGCGCGCCAAAATGGGGGCGTTTAAATCGTCCGAAAATGATAGTAGTTTTAATTATTTTTTCTTAGCTTATTTAATAAAATTGTGCAAGTGTTATATTTTTTCCTGTTATATAATCACTTAAAGAATGGTTTAAAATAATAATAAAAATACATGCATATTCCCTATTGAAGAAAAAACCTAAATTTTTCGGGATCTTTGAATTTCCAGCGTCTCTCTGATTTTCGAAAATTCCACTCAAGTTAATCCATATGGGGGCTTATAGTTATCAATCAGTATGGTACATTGTTAGCCTTGTATGGTAGGTTCGTGCCGCGCGACGACGACTACCACTTCTGCAAGCCGGCGGCGGTTGCGGTGCTGTCGTCGGGTGACTTCTTCGTCGCGGACGGCTACTGCAACGCGCGCGTCGTCAAGTTCGCGCGCGACGGCACCAAGATACTGCAGTGGGGGAAACGTGAGTCACGCCTTTGACGACTACCACTTCTGCAAGCCGGCGGCGGGGGCGGTGCTCAATCCTCAATCCACGCGGACGAAGCTGGGGGCATCGATACCAAATACGCTATTTCTACGCAATACGATGGAGGCCTTCCTCATCACTGTGTTACATGAAGGGTACCCCTTTGTCAGAGCATACTTTAAAAAATTAATAACTCAATTATTATTTTTATCACCACTCGTTCTTTACTTGAAACAAGAGAATTGCCAGTCAGCTAGTTAATGTATAAAATCGGATCAAATAAAATAAATTAAAATTATTTTGTTGTTTAGGTTTTGGGGATTCCCCGTTCGTGTTCAACGTTCCGCACGCGCTCGCGCTGGTGGAGGAGCGCAACGAGCTGTGCGTGGCGGACCGAGAGCGCGGCCGCGTGGCGTGCTTCCGCGCGGACTCGGGCGCGTTCCGAGCCTCGTTCCGCAACTGGCTCGTCGGGCCGCGGCTGTTCAGCGTTGCATACGCGCCCGTCGACGGTGAGACTTGTTCCACATTCGCCTACGAAACTTAGTTCAAGGATGATAAAATTCTTATCCCGGGAGTAAAAGTACTTTAGCTGTATTGTAAAAGCAATTTTTTTAAATTAGAATTTAAAAAATACTACGATCTCTGATGAGTAAGTGATAATGCAGTCTAAGAATTGTATAGTAAGATGATAGCGTACTGTAACGTTTGGCGATATGGTAACAGGGTGGAATAAGGTTGCCTTAATGTGGGAGGTCCCGGGTTCGATTCCCGGCAGGAACAATTTGAGAATTTATAGTTTCTGAATTTTCTCTGGTCTAGTCTCGTTTTTTTTCTGGTCTTTCTCATTTTTCTGGTTCGGTTCTGGTCTAGTCTAGGAGGCTTTGGCTGTGGCTAGTTACCACCCAAACGGCAAAGACGTACTGCCAAGCGATTTAGCGTTCCGGTACGATACCGTATAGATATCGACTAGGGCTTTAATGTAACTGCCATACCCCCAAAAGATTAGCCCGCTACCATCTTAGACTGCATCATCACTTACCATCAGGTGAGATCGCAGTCAAGGGCTAACGTCTTGTAGCGGAATTAAGCAAAATAGATATGTGCACTATATAACTAACCACATTATGGGGTTATTTACTTATGGGACACTACCCTAATGTTGCCTGGAAGAGATCGCCATTTAAGCAATAAGGTCGCCTGTTCTGCCATGTCCATTAGATTATTATTATTTTTATGGTGTAGTGTGTACAATCTATGTATTCTAATATATGTATAAAGAGGTAAAGTTTGTGAGGTTGTAGGGGGTAATCTCTGGATCTACTGAACCGAATTTGAAAATTCTGGTATCAATAGAAAGCCACATTATTTGTGAGTGTCATCATACTAATATTATAAATGCGAAAGTGTGTTTATTTGTTGGTTTGTCGCCGCCAATCACGCCGCAACAGAGCAACGGATCGACGTGATTTTTGGCATGGGTATAGTTGAGAACCTGGAGAGTGACATAGGCTACTTTTTATCCCCGAAAATTAAGGAGTTCCCGCGGGAATCAAAAAAACTTAAACCACGCGGACGAAGTCGCGGGCATCAACTAGGGAGCCGAAAAATTAGGGAGTTCCCGTGGAAATTTTAAAACTCATGTCAAGCGGACGAAGTCGCGAGCATCTGCTAGTAAAGTATATTTTACTTTACTTTTGCTTTACCATTTTAGGTGGTCGCCTGTACATAGTGAACGGACCTAACATGAGTGGGGTCCCTTGTCGAGGCTACGTCATAGACTACACCAGCGGCCGTTTGCTACAAACCTTCGCCCCCACTGACGGCTTCCACAACCCGCACGATATAGCGGTTAAGCCTGACGGAAGCGCGATATATGTCGCGGAGCTGGACCCGCACAGAGTGACTAAGTTTGTCGACGAAACTGTGAGAAACGAAACGCGAGAAACAACGCCCAATGTGACGCACCCCAAGCCCACGGCGACTGTCGGTAAGTAGGTTTGTATGATTTTTTTTCTTTTTTTTTTTGTTTGTTTATTATGTAACATATACCACGATATAGCGGTTAAACCTGACGGAAGCGCGATATATGTCGCGGAGCTGGACCCGCATAGAGTGACTAAGTTTCTCGACGAAACTGTGAGAAACGAAACGCGAGAAAAGACGCCCAATGTGACGCACGGCGACGGCGACCACGGCGACTGTCGGGGAAGTAGGTTTGTATGTTTTTTTTTTAAATATTATATACAGACAGGGAAGATAAATTAAGAAGATCAAGCGAAACTGACATGGATAAATGGATAAAGTGACTGAATATTTAATACATATAAAAAAATGGTATAATGCATCTTCTAGGCAAGCGCGTCCCATCTTAGGCCGCATCATCACTTTCCGTCAGGTGTGATTGTGGTCAAGCGCAAGCCTATAATGAAAAAAAAATAAAATTTAAAAAAAAACAATAAAAACACTAATAAAGTATGGATACAATGGACCAGGTTACTAGCTCACGAATTATTTAATGAATTTGTTGTAGGCTCTTCTCAGACCAGGGCGCGTTTGAACCCTCGTAGCTTTAGTTTTAAGATACCGTAAGCGTAACCGATTATCACCATCATGTTTTTTTTAAGTAACTAATTTTTAACGTCAATAAGTGTACCTACAGTGTACCTATATTGAATAAATGATATTGAATATTGACTATAATTCTTTGTTCATAGAGTATTTGTGATATGAGAGCTAACGAGCGTGGTGTATAGTGTGGATTTATAGAATCTCCTTTTTTTATTGCGAGATAGGCTTGCGCTTGACGACAATCATGCTCAATGCAAAGCAATGAAGAGGTCTAGGTTGGAGCGCGCTGGCCTAGAATATATCTATTCATTCATTCTATAGTATTTTCTATTTACGTTATTTATTTTGTGTATAAGTCATGATGTGTGCACATGTTTTGGGTTATAAGTTATAACTTACAACAGATGCTATCATTTTATACTTGTACCATATTCACAATAAATAAAAAAATAAAACCATTGTTATCATGATCCGCTTCTATTCAACATGAATGTTTGTGATCGCAGAAGGCCACGTTCCGGCGTCCCCGGGGCCGGGCGAAGGCGTGGGCATGTCTGGAGCGCTGGGCGACGCGGGGAGCGCGTGGAGCATGTGGGGCGGAGCCCTAGGGGGCGCTCTAGCAGCGGCGGGGGCCACACTTCTTGTGGCCCTGTGTCGCGCCCGGAACACGGGTAAGACGAGCCGCGGGGCGCCACTCTTACACTAGCCGTTTTACTGCTGGACCCCGAGGCATAAAGAGTGTAAGGGGACCGCTACCGTAAACGAAGACAGGTGATATTACAGGTGTTAACTGATAAGAATACCACAAAAAACGCGAAAACAAAACGTTTTTACATTGGATTGTGTTCAGGTGACGTTTTCGGTAGCTGCCCCCTTACACCACTAGCCATATAAGTATGACACCACGCACGGTCTGTGGCGAAGGCTAGATTTGCAGTAAATACTGTGGCCCATCAGTATTTACCAAATACTTAAGTATTTACATTAATATTGATCTTCTTTAGTGTAATATGGATGTCTTGTGTATTCCATCAACGGAATGCAATCTTTCAGTATTTATCATACTGATAGACTACAGTATGTATTTACGTCTAGCATTTGCCCATACCCCTGCATTATCGAAATCAGTGGCGGTCAGCCCATAGAGGCATATAAGCACTGCTTACCTTAGTTGTAAAGGCTCAGTGCTAATTGTTATTTAACATCTGCTATTCAGCAGGTTCCTACCTAAGTGATGTATACCCTGCCATCAAACCCTTTGACCGCCACTGGTTGAAATCCCAGTCGAGAGTCGTACGAAGCGATTTGCTCCCTCGTTTCTACGTACTCTTAGAACACATAATGCCCTTCCGGCGCTTTCCCCGCCTACTATGATATTGGCACCTTCAAAAGAACAGTTAAGAAGTCTAATGTTCCAAGTTCCAAGCAAGCAAGCTCAATCTAGGCCGATACAATATGAATGTAATAGACAATTCATCCTTAGTTGAGTCATCAACACATATGATTTTCATTTTAATTTTTTTATTTATTATATCATGAGGGTTGCTATCACGCGCAAGTACATAGGCTTGCACTGAGCTCAACTCTGATCACTCACCCGATCATCTAAGAGACCTAAATGCAAACTATTACTAGATGATGCCCGCGACTTCGTCCGCATGGATTAAGTTTTTCTGTTTCCCGGTAGAACTCCTCTTTTCCGGAATAAAAAGTAGCCTATGTCCTTCCCCGGGACGTAACGTACGTCTGAACAAAATTTCACCAAAATCGGTTAAAAAGGCGGGCCGTTAAAGCGTAGCAGACAGACACTCTTTCGCATTTATAATATTAAGTATAGATTCCTACTGCATTACTTTATATTATATGCCCTCTTGCGAATGGGATAGAAATCTCACTAGAAGAAATCATATTAAATTTAGTAAGCTATTAAAATGTGATTCTACAGTACATTAGCAGATCTACTGTACATTGTTACTAACTTAATTTTAATTAGGTAGATGCGTAACTATGTCGTTAACCTTGACTTAAAATATGATAAAATAATGTACAAGCTAGTACATATTATTAAATAGTACAACTACATCATTCGACGTAATGAGTTTGATATGTAGAATTTATTTTAATAAATCATTGATTCATAGAAAATCTATGCATACATCAAAAAATTTAACAAATTACTCATGAATTTGTAAACATTCCTATTAGTTTAATTTAAGATCGAATTAAGTACTGAATAATATCCTTTTGATTACTTTAATGCTGTTTATTTTATTGTAATTTCCAATTAGTTGCCAATAAAGACTGAAACTGTCAATAAAAATTTAAGAATGCCATCAATCTTTTCTTAGGAGTTTATTAGCACTATTTTTTTATAAAGTTCCAAGAGTTCAAATTATGATCTGAGAGATTTAAATTTTAAAAAATCTTAAATTTTTATTTTCTTCAAGAATTTAAGTATGGTATTTATTTTTATATTTTTTAAGGCAATCGAAAGCTCATTACAATAGCTAGATAATTTAATAATTTTTTTGTGTTATTTAGTTAATTGTGAGAAAGTACTATTTATAGTTTAATGTTTTTTATTAATGTCTTAATTTTATTTTTCTTTGTCTCTGTTTTGTGCTGTATATTCTGTAAGCTATTCTTGGTTATTAATTTAATGCCAACAAATAATAGTATTTATTTTGTGGCTCATAAAACTGAAAGTTAAATTGTCAATTCCAGAAGTATTTCCTGTCTAAAGAATTCCTCTTTAGATAAAAGAGACAATTTATGGAATCCTTATGGTTTTGTGTGCGATTTTGTTGTTATGTACTTACTTAATTTTATGTATTGTCTTTCATGTACCTTCTAACTATAATTGTTTTAACGTTAAATGAAGTACGAGTTATTTAGTAAAATTGAATTATATTTGCTATTCGAAACTGCTTCTGTTGTTTTTATTTTTTTGCACCTTTTCGCTCTGCATGGTTATATTGAGCACATTATATTTGTTCAGTTTATATTTGGCTTAAAAAATGCTTATCCAATTTAGTTTCACAAGACCTGGTGGACCATGGTCTTTTCAACCGACTTCAAAAAAAGGAGGAGGTTCTCAATTCGACTGTATTTTTTTTTTGACTGGGTGGACCGATTTGGATGATTCTTTTTTTATTTGAAAGAGCATACTTCCCATGTGGTCCCATATAAATTTTATCGAAATCGGTCGAGCGGTTTTTAAAATATGAACAATAAAAGTTGGCGCGGGAGTTTGAAGTCGGTTGTTTAAAAAGTATTTTTTATATTAAATTATTCATTCTTATTTCGTTTGAAGTCATATACATAGAATCAAACAATACTCGAGGCCTATATTTAGAGAAAATATTTTTTCACACACTATAGTGTAACGAGCACCTGAAGAGAGTTGATAGATGGTTGGGTTAGACTCCAATTTCAAAATAGTGGGCTAAATATGCCATGAAACTTGAAAAAGCTGAAGCTTGAATATGTCTTCTACATGCTGCAATATATGTTCCATATAAAAGCAATATAAAAACCTATACAGATGGGTATTGTCAATGGGGATTAGTGAACTTTTTTTTCCACAATTCCCCATTAGGAAAATTCCCCATTTTCCACTTTTCTCCGTTGATCTTCAATGGTGAAAAGTGGAATAACCCGAATTATGGGTCAGTACGATTTGACGCGTGGGAATTAAAATGAGCTAGTATACGGACTCCATAATCTAAACTAGAATTCAACTCAAACAAGAGCGGCGCGAGTTACGTCACCGGCGTAGGTATTTTATTTTCATATAGCTTTGTTCTTGTAGCTCGCCAATAGGCGAGGCTCCACTCTAGGTACTGCAGTCCCACCACCTTATATGGCCCGGTGGCCAAAATTGGAACTAATGCTTATGCCTGTTAAGTTATTGTTTTTATTTTATTTTTAAATATACAGTGACGCTGTCACTGGGTCAGACGAGTTAGTGGGACTACATAATGGTTATAGAGATAGGTGCACCTTTTGTAACTATCGCCTGAAAAGCTGATTCAGTATTAAGTGGGTGGCTCTCCACTGATGTCAAAAGTGAAAGCCTGCCCGCATATGGATGGGTCTTTCGCTAGATATAGCCGCTCAAAAACGGTTTATCGTTACCAAAAATGAACCATAAATAGAAAGTAGAAAGAAGTAGGTATGTAAGTTCATTACGTCTTTGAGAGGTGATATCTAGTGAAAGGCCCGATGAATAGCGTCAGTTTTATTACTGTTTAGATAGGTATTGCGCATACTTTAATACTGTTTAAGAATCAGCTTTTACTAATTATGGTTCACTTTTGGTAACGATAAACCGTTTTTGAGCGGCCATATCTAGCGCAAGCCCCATCCATATGCAGACAGACTTTCACTTTTGACCTAAGTGGACAGCCTTACACCCACCTAATACTGAATTAGCTGTTCAGGCGATAGTTACAAAAAGTGCAGCTATCTCTTATAATATAACGACAGGTCGCAAGTCGGCGACGCGGCGTCGCTGGGAGTACGGTCGCGGTGAGTTCAAGCTGCGCCGGCTGTTAGAGCGGCGCCGCTTCACGCGCGTGCGCTCCGACGACTCCGAGGACGAGCCCGCGCCCATGCTGCCGCCACCCACCGCCTGATGACCACACCCACCGCCTGATGACCACACCCACCGCCTGATGACCACACCCACCGCCTGATGACCACACCCACCGCTTGATAACCACGTCGACAGCCCTAGCGCACTTGCTACCAGCGATACTTTGACGGCAATCATGAAAACTAGTTTAGGAATCTTGAAAATGGCTAAGCTCAACAGAGACTATGCTATACTGTTTGTAAATTGTAGCTATACCTCAATCGTTCAATCACGACGCGCTCATGACGTACCCAACTCTTTGTGATGATAAAACCATCTAGCATACAGAAAGCATAAATGAGAATATGCTAGAATGTAGAAATATTGGCCTTAATTATTTGTCCAACCCGGAACTTCTTGATTCGAATAAGTTAGTGACTAAAGACAAAGAGTGACTATCACTTGCTTCTTTTGTAAGAAACGACAAAACAAAAAAAAACATTAACTTTTCCTTAAGCTTAAAGTGCTTGATTGATTAAACAAAGTAAACTGTGCCACGAGCGACAAAAATGGGAAAATAAAAATAAATACTTATGTACCTAACTTAGCTCAATTTCAATTTTTTTCTGTTGAATACTTATTTACAACTCAACAATATATATATGTATAAGTACATATTATATACAAGCAAAAACATAGCACCGTGCGGCATGATAGTTGAAATACTTAAGGCCCTGTCTTACGTCAGCGACAACGCAATTAGATTCGACAAGACGCGACGCGAAGGTATCAAACAGTAGCTGACTCTTCACGTGGCCTACGTTGTTGCTTTCTCTATGGATTCGTATCGCGTCGTGTCGCTTTCGTCGCTCACCTAGGACCATTACCTACATTGTTTACGTTCAACTAAGTATCGTTGTAAATGTGAGATAAATAATAAAAAATACGTGGATCTGTCTTATAAATAAATGCCATTTTATTTTTCAGATCATCATACATTTATATATGTTTAACAACAATTAGGAATACTCTTAAATAAATATAAACAAATTCAATTCTTTACCAAATAATTACCTCTTATAGATAGAAAATTACGATTTCCTTCCCACTATTATGTGGTTTCGCGGCGATATCTTCGGATCGAACACCGGATAAATCGCGCAGGATATACCTGGAAAAGCAAAATATTCATTCATTTTTTGTGTGTATTTATAAAATTTTGTACTTAAATGTTTATAACTGCTTCACGCCGCAACGACTAAATCGATTTGGCTGAAATTTAGCAATGGAGATAATCAAGTTCGTGAGCCTTCATCGCAACACGCATCAATAACAAGGACTACTTAAGTAGTTAAGTATTCACGTACATTTCACGCGAACGCGAATCTAAATCGTAAATCAATGGGTATGTTCCGAAATACACTGCGAGCACTGTAAGGTGTGACGTTAATTTAGTATACTGCGAAACCGTTCCTTTATAGTTAGCTATACTGGTCACTGTTTAAAACGGAACGCAGTCAGCACTGAGAGCACCTTACCTCGAAAACTCCAGTGCTCACAGTACAAAAATGGCGACGATTTATGACGTCATATATTTCCCTAGGAAACTGCGGCAGTATACTGTCAGTCCATAACGGGACGAATTTCTCCCCAGTAAGAGCACTGAACAGTGCTCTCAGTGTATATCGAAACATACCCAATAAAATTCAAACCATTGTACACATAAAGTTGTCTAGGCAATATTGTCATAAGTACAATATTAAGCCCTCCCGAATACTTTTTCTGCAAAATAAATCCATATGCAGGATCAGTGGGGTTCGTATGGGATTTCACCTCTCACCAACGTTTATAGAATTTGAGTTTTGAAACGCAATAACGCCAGTGTAAAGGATCTCTTGATTAATGTCAAAATTCAGAAGCCGATTAAATTTTCGCAAGTTTATACTTTGGAGTAATGACTACTTTTAACGCTTTTTAACCGACTTCCAAAAAAGGAGGAGGTTCTCAATTCGGCGCGTATTTTTTTTTTAATGTATGTCGGTGCATATCTCCGTTGAACCAATTCGACATTTTTTTTCTATCAGTCGTTAGAGGAAGCTCTCGAGGTGGTCCCATAAAAAATTCTTACTCCAAATCATCAACCCTGACACTAAAAAGTTAAAAATAAAAATTCTTTCCAAAAAACCGACTTCCAACACCACTGTAAAGTACAAAATAATTTTGATTTCTACCCACTATGTTTAAGTCGGGCGAGTCTGATGCGTCAACTTTGCTTATCCTTGTTATACCCGCCCGACTTCAACATAGTGGGTAGAAATCAAAATTATTTTGTACTTTACAGTGGCATTGCAAGTCGGTTTTTTGGAAAGAATTTTTATTTATTTATATTAGACGCTCGAATTTAGTCGACATTGAGCTCTGCAATCTTATTAGGTACTGAAACAATAAAGCATGTACATGTACGCACTTGAAAACCTTTAAATCGCGGTATCGGTAATCGGCGGCAATACATATCATAAAAAGAAGGTAGTTGAGAATTGTATATCTACTTATTCCATAGTAGTCCTTTCTCTGTGACCTACCCTGCTTATTCGTGACCTGACATAAGTATAGACTCCCCATCATCATCATCATCACTACAGCCTATTAACGTCCCACTGCTGGGCACAGGCCTCCACTCTCATAGGAGAGCGGGAATTAGAGCTTAGACCCACCACGCTGCTCCAATGCGGGTTGGCGGGCTTTAACGACTATTATCATGTAAGTGATAATAACCGGGACCGACGGCTTAACGTGCTCTCCGAGGCACGGGGGTGAAACACCGCCAACTTCCAACTCCGGACTGGCACTGAGGATTTCTTAATTGAAAAACCCAATACCTAACTTTTATGCCCGACCGGGAATCGAACCCAGGACCTCGTGATCCGCAGTCGACTATGCTAACCACTAGACCAACGAGGCAGTCAGACTCCCCAAGACTATGATATTTCATAATAAACAAGGTCAAAATTAATGGAGCAAAAGCTCCTTTCTTTTAGGACATACAATATTATATCACAAGGGAGCGCTGGATGTATCAAGAAACTCATCATGGAATTTCGTTTTCGTAAACTGTGAAAACTCGCACTAAGGAAATTGTTGTTATACTTGTACTGTTCTAACTTTTTTGTCCTTTTTCTAGTCATTAAGTGCCAAAAATAATTATTTACTTATTGTATTTTAGTTAAAGCTGTAGTTTTTAGTTAAATATGTAAATCAGTGATTGGTGTATAAATTATTATTATTGTACATAAGGCGCGACGTGTGTACATTAATGTTAATGTACCTATTTCCTGATGTATATTTTCTTCTAATAAATGTCTATTTCAAAACAAAACATATTAGCATTTTACTTCGGATTTGGTTAGTAAGGGTAAAAACGAAAAAAACTTTTCTTGGGCAGTAGGAAATGACAAACTTGTCTACTCGACTTGTTGTCGCGTAGACAAGTTTGTCATTTCCTTTTGCATCGCTTCCATCGCTCACCTAGGACAACGGGCTAGATGTTAGCGGGTTAACCTATTAGAAGTCTAGTTTTAAAAAAACTGGTTAGGTACGTACCGTTCTCCAACATATAGAGTACGCGGTCCAAGAGTATGACCGTCTCCACTAGCGGTGCCAGAGCAAGTCTCAGGGTATAGAGGATCACAACTCGCTTCCATTGAGACAAGTCTCGCTCCACGGACTCGTGTTGTAATGGCTTCATGGATATACGATGGAGAGCAGCGTCGCAGTAACTGTAACGAGTTTAAACAAATGGGATAGGTATATTTTAAAACAAAGTTACTCTAAATGTTCAGGTTGCGGACCTAAATCACGAAATAGGTATAAAAGGTAATTTATTAATTAATATGAAAAGCCTCTTATAGGGAGCTTCTCTACGTTACACTAAATAACTTTTGTTCTAAGACTTAAAAATTCTGATAAAAACAAATTTCATTTTTGAAGTGACACTTCTTTAGAATTGTTGTGATTTGAAAATACGGTGAAACGACAAAGAGACAAACATATTCACAATAGGATTTAGCCTGCGAGAGAATGAGATAGAACACAAGTTATATTTATCTCATTCTCTCGTAGGCAACTTTTCTGAAGTCTCACTTCTGCCGTGTGTGAATTGCACAGTGCACACACACACACTTTTTTTTCATAAAAAAATAAAAATATACGCTCTTAGACGCGACACGCGGTCAGTGCGCGGTGGACCAGACCATTTAAGATTTCTATTTAGTGAATAAATTAAGTTTTAAAACAAATTGTAGGAAAAAAAGTTTTTCAATATTATGTAGAGACCTTGTAGAGAGACATTTATACAAACTAAATGGTTAACACGTAACAAAACCTTAGTATTCAAATTATGAGAAAAATGAAGAAAAAAAAAAAACTCTTCCCTTGCGGTCCAAATAAAAGGAACAAAGCTACAGGACCCTCAAATTACGACTCATATAAAGTTTAATGAAGGAACTAGAAGTTTAATTCGCTAAAATCCGCGACAATAGGTAAATCTATGTGGTACAGTGTGTATACCGCACTTATAGCCTGCGGTCCTCGCAGACCTGGGCGGCCTGCTTGGATTCAGGAGTGAGCTCGGCTGGCTGGAGTGATCCAGCGGGGAGTCGCACCGGAGCTCTCACGCACAACGGGCACCTGTGCTTAAGTGCGGAAAAGCCCAGAGATAGAAGAAGAAGAAGCTCGCGAAAATATTCACCACACCACAGAAATCTTCCAAGCTATCCTCAATGTAGTACGTTCCACTCGGATACCTTCGACAATGCACGATTGTAGAAAAAAAACAATAAAAGTAGTTTTTACAATTGTGCATTGTCGTGGATTATAACGAATTAAAGTTCTAGTTACTTCATTATCATGGACTTCCGCAAAGTAACGCCTGCTTTTATCCAACATACAAAGTCTGACTCCGTTTAGTTTTAAATGGTAGGTAACTTACCTAGTAAAAGTCATGTTGTTGGTGTGCTTAACACTCCTGATGGGCATATGCTTCAACGATGGGTCCACTTGCATGAGTAACTTTTCAAGAGCCGCTCTAAAGGCATGGACCTGGAATAAATATTTAAATAGATGGATAAATACTTAAAATGACAGTGTAGCTGCAAAATATATAAAAGGAAAAGGCTCAAACCAACAGACGGATTGGGCTGTTTTAACGACGTAGGCTAATAAAGAATCGGATAATGTGTCAGCTATTTTATTTAATCTGAAGGGGTAAAATAGAGGTTTGAAAGTTTGAAAATAGAACTAAACATGGGCGAAGGTACAGGTAAAAGCTAGTTAAATAAATATTATGTACTAGCTGATGCCAGCGACTTCGTCCACGTTAATTTTCTTTTATTCCCATGGGAACTCATTCATTTTCCGGGATAAAAAGTAGCCTATGTCACTCTCCAGGTCCTCAACTATACCCATGTGTTGCGGCGTGATTGAAGGACAAACTAATAAACCAACAAACAAACACACTCTCGCATTTATAATATTAGTATGATTTTAGGATTTCTTGTACAGTGCGGATTACGAGGTCCTGGGTTCAATTCCTGGTCGGGCATAAAAATTGTAGGATTTTGAGTCAAGAAATTCTCAGTACTAGCCCAGAGTTGGAAGTTGGCGGTGTTTCACGTGCCTCAGAGAGCACGTTAACAGCTCATGGAGCAGCTTGGTGGGTCTAAGCTCTAATTCCCTCTTTCATACGAGAGTGGAGGCCTGTGTGGGGCTTTAATGAGCTGTAGTGGTGGCGGTGGTAGATACAGAGCCTAAAACTTTTTATTTTTATTTTGTTTGTATCTGGCTCTGAAACTACTAAATGGATTTGAATAACCTTGGCATACCTTCAAATCGCGATATTCCCCTCTGCACAGCCTCTCGCAGTAAGTATCAATAGCATGGCAGGCTATCTCCCGACTGGTGTACGACAGTCCACTATTCAAGCCGCCCACATACCGGCTCATGGGATAGCCACAAGGCTCAGTGTTGCATGACAACTTCATGAAGCAACAACCCACTATACATATGAACTTTACCTGAAAAACAAAATGAATATATAAGGTACAGCCAAACAAGTCAAATGTTATCCCTAGATATGGAAAACTAATTAGAAATATCTCTATCTTCTAAGCAAGTGTGAGGAGTATATTTGTAGATTTGGGAAGCTAATTAGAAATATCTCTATCTTCTAGGCAAGAGTGCTTCAACATAGACCTCATCATTGCTTTGTTTTATGATTGTCGTCAAGCGCATGCCTAATCTGAAGAAAAAAAGGGGGAGAACTCTACAAAGATTTGTGTCTAGTATACCTATTATTATATGTAACTTCTAAAACATATCTGATTATTGAGTTTGGTAGTATTCAAGATATCCATACTTGGAACAGTGGTATCCTTACTAATATTAAAACAAATGTGTGAATCTGTCTGTCTATTACCTCATCATGGCCCATCAATTTAACTAATTTTGACTGAGTTTGACACAGAGATAGACTGCAAATTTCATCTGGAAAGGTTGGGCGGGCTGCATAGGCTACCTTTATCCTGGATAATCAAAGAGTGCCAATGGGATTTGCAATAAACCAAAACAAACATCACTGGCATCAGCTGGTTGAAATGTTTTACCTTATCACAATGAACAAAATGTTTGATCAACAGTGGACCCAAGTCCCCGCAAGGATGCAAACCAATAAGACCATAGTTCTTTACACTATTTGGTAAAGATACTTCTTGCAGTTGATCTATGGATGATAGAGTTACATTGCAATGTGTAGGTCGACGTAAACTAGACATTTGCTCCTCTGTTAGGTATTTTTTGGTTGTGTATTCTAATTCTGCATCAAGTTTCCTGGAAACAGGCACAACACAAATCTCAGGATACCTTCAAAAATCAACTCTATTTACATTGTATTACACTTTAAAGCGTAACTTACACTTAGAGTGAGGCCAAACGAGCGTAATTTTGTGAGTTGTCAGTCGCGTAATTTCTGCTGCATTTGGTTTCATACAAAAGTCCAGTTCGTGCCACACGGCGACGCAAAATGAGTTGTGCGCCGACTCACACAAATCCGACCGAATTGAGTTCGCGGGGGGCAAGGGGACCGCCGACCGAGGAAAGCGTCAGTCAGCTGTCAGGTAAAGATTGCGTGAAAGTCGAGACGTATTTTCCCCCAAAATGCTCCGTGAGTTATCTTCCGTGTCTTCTACATATGGTTCGTAAATACACAAAATTTGCAACGGTTCCATTGCACGACACAAACATCTGCTATAAACGTTGGATAGCGACTGAATAAAATGCGCCCGTTTGGCAGCCCAACAGAATTTCTGCGACCGAAATTACGGGACTGACAACTCACAAAATTACGCTCGTTTGGCCTCACCCTTAATGTGTGTCAGCTTTACAATCAACAATATTTAGTTTTTATCATACGAATTTCAATCTTATATCAAAAGAAATAAAGCCAAGTTTAAGTTGTAATCAAAAGAGTAAAGAAAACCTGAGAAGAAGAATTCTGTAAGGGACATTACAGAATAGAACAGAGCAGAGGCTCCTCTCCATTCTGTAAGATAAGTTTAGTGTGTGATAAAATCTCAGTAAGTATATAATATTAAATATGTTTTCTATTGCAAAAACCTGTTTTGATTCTAGTTTTTGATTTGAACTTTCAACTAGAGCATAAACTTTCACTATTTATTCATAAAATAAAATAATTAAATGCACTACAAAATTCTTCATCTTTATGGTATCACCAGAGTTATGACAGACCAAAATTAAAAGATTAAACTAAAATAAATTTAAAAAACACCAAAAATATACATACCAAACATACAGAGTACAGACCTAGCTTCCATCGTCAACCGAGTCTGCATTTCAATACCCACAGAATGCAAACTATACTTATATGACAATATCCTGATCAGGTGTCCCAAACCTGAGCCAAAGTCTACCACAGCCTCACAATCACTAAGCTTTGCATTCATATTGACAAAATCAGCCATCATACTAATCTCATGTCTCTTTTTTAGCTTGACATGTTTGAGAAAAAGATTTTTCAGTTTTGGATGGTTGCAGCTATATTTTCCTATAGCCTGATTATTTGTACTACCCCTGTAGCCACATCTGGGTATACTCAAGCCCCTAATGGCCTTGAAAAGTGCTAGAAGTGAAAGGGGTAACATGTGTTTTGTTCGGTTTCCAGAGAGAATGTCTCCCAAGTCTTTGGGGTCCATGTTTTGTAAGCTCTGTTGCCATGATGCTGGTAATTTCTCCCAGTGATTGTCCACAAAGAAATCCTGTAAGTTTTAGAGACTACATTGACAGACATGTCCTACTTAATATAAAGTGCGTCAGGATGGAAAATAATTAATTCGTATTTCACTTCGAGCAGTTTAAAAGACTTAAAAGCTGTGCTCAGGTCCAGCCTGAAGCAAGGTATAAACATACAGTCAGGACTTAACAAATAACAAGGCCCAAGTGGCATTAGGCGCTATAACAGATAAGTATAAAATAATCCTTATCCATCTACATATAGAATGCATAAAGATGAAACTAGCTAAATATTAAAGCACAGCTCAAACCACTGGGTTTAAAAACTGGGCTTCTTTTTTCTTATACAAAACTGTATATAAAGCTTATCATAGTCAACTCATCAGTTACAGCAAAGACAATATATACATGGTTACAGTAACAGTTGTTAATTTTCGTAGTAATATGGATAGCTCGCTAGGTTCTGTCTAGCAATTACTAATTTATTACTGACCAAAACATAAAGATCGAGGAGCCATTCATAAGTTTTTATGACTTCCAAACACTTTTCTATCACAGACTGAACAATTTCTTTTTGAGAATCCATTGCATAATGCATAGCAACGTATAGTTACTTTTTTATTGTAAGAAAACCACCAAAACCACACCTTTGAACCTAGTAATATAATATATAATGTACTCTGTGATAAGTCTATGTTTGAACCACACGTGACACGCTCGAAACTCAGCGTCTCACTCCGGTGCGTCAGCCACGCCCACAGACAGGTATTAGTTACTAGCAGTATGTTCCGATATACACTGCGAGCACTGTAAGGTGTGACGTCAATTTAGTATACTGCGAAGCCGTCCCTTTATAGTTAGAAGAACTAGCTATACTCATACTGGTTACTGTTTAAAACGGAACGCAGTCAGCACTGAGAGCACCTTACCTCGGAAACGCCAGTGCTCGCAGTAGAAAAATGGCGCCGATTTATGACGTCTTAGATTTCCCTAGGATACTTTACGTTACCTTCAGGTTGACACAGGTGCTTACCGGGCATGGTTGCTTCGGTGAGTACCTGTGCCGGATCGGTCGCGAGGAAACACCACGGTGCCACCATTGTGAGAACGACCTTGACTCCGCACAGCACACGCTTGAAGAGTGTCCCGCCTGGGAACCCGAGCGTCGTGTTTTGGTCAGCTACGTAGGGAGGGATCTTTCGCCGCCTGCTGTCGTAGCGGCAATGCTAGCGGCAAATGAAGCATGGAGGGCCGTGGTATCCTTTTGTGATGCTGTCATGCTCAAAAAAGAGAACGCTGAGCGGGAACGAGAACGTTCCAATCCCACTCGGAGACGGAGGTAGCAGGGCAACACTGACCGGCGCGGCGCCCTGATTAAAATATATAAAGGGACCTCGAAGTCGCACGTGGCTGAAAGTGGGGCTTTGGCCGCTCATTGTCCATGCGACTCTATGATTCATGATTGATACATGAAATCAGGGATTACATCACCCTGGACGAGCCCAATGGGCATCGCGCAAGGGAGTCTCCGGCGTATGTTCTCTGAGAGTTCCCGGAGATTACCATTATGCTCAGAGGATGGACACCGAGGGGGTTTTAGTGGGTAAAAATCCCACATCACCTGCACTCTCCCCAGGAGATCGGGTATCTTCAGAAGATTTCCCCCTCGTTAAAAAAAAAAAAAAGGATACTACGGCAGTATACTGTCAGTCCATAACGGAACTTTCTCCCCAGTAATAGCATTGAACAGTGCTCGCAGTGTATATCGGAACATACCCAAAGTTACTAGAACTCAGCAGGGCGACCGCGTATCTTTTGCATCAATCATTGATACATCGCAATCACCTCTGATTGGTTAACACTCTTCCACTATTGGAAGAAATCCACATTGACGCAGCAAGAATACCATAAATTCAGCCAATCGGAGGTGATTGCGATGTATCAAAGATTGATGCAAAAGATACGCGATGCATGCCGGTCTCTGATGCTCTGAAACAGCGTTACCACCACAGATTTTGAAAAAGGCTTTTATAAAGGAAGCAGATTCAATATTATGAAAAAAATAGCGTGGCAATGGGGAGGTGGGAGGTACAGGCAAAGCATTGCAGATGGCGCCACCCGATAGGGTGGCGCCATCTGCAATGCTTTGATGTCAGGTTTATTTGCGTACATTTTTGAGGCAATAAAACAATTAAATCTCTAGAATCAATGCCAGCGTGTAACCGAAAGGGATAGGCAAAACGCTGCAAAGCACCAAACACATTAAGTGCTTTACGAACAAAACCGTGACACGCAGAAAGGGATAAAACATATTTTTTTCTCATTCTATCTTGTGTAACATCCCAACACTGCATCTCTTTCATGTGGGAGTGAAAAGGAGATATGGCGTCGTCTATATATCTCTCTCAGTCTACGTAATTAGGCGTCCTATTTGAATTGAATTGGGGAAAAAACCAATGTATGTGCCATAGATAATACACTAAACTAGCGGCACGCTATGATGGCCGGTTTGACACATTACAATAGTGATGTGGAATGTCAATTTATTCTCGAACAAAAAACAATTAAGTTTTGTTTTTGTACCTGATTAAATAGGTTTAATAAAACAAAAATGTAAATGTTTATTTAATTTATTTGAACGAACTGAATATTTGAATGAAAATGAATATACATACTTTATATGCACACAAGAAACATATGAATACAAAAGATACCAAAAAAGGTGCCACAAAAGGCCATAATTAATCAGATTCGTCCATACTACTATTTTCACTGTCGTCACTGCTATCATCACCTGCATTAATAATTATATGTTCGTTTTCTATAATATTATCTATTTTCACATCTCTTTCATAATCTTCCCTTATTAATTTAACAGTTCTATTCACAACCTTTTCCCAGTCTCCTTTAGTCACATGTTCACAAGCTTCTTCTAATAATTTTAGCATTTTTTTTGTGGTAAATGGGGGTTCTGTATTGTGTCTTGCAGCATATCCCTTAATTTGAGCCCACACCAACTCAATCGCATTATACTCACAATGGTAAGGCGGTAACCGTATAACTCTGTGCCCATGTTCTAATGCTATTTCGTCAATGACGTATCGGATCTTGGTTGGTTTGTTTTCTTTTAAAAGACGTACTAATTCCGCTTTTAACATATTCATGTTTGCATCTACGCCATTTTTACGAAGCCATGCGACGATATCAGCTTTCTTTTGGGATTGGGCAGGTGGCTTGTCAATTTGCATCGAGTGGTATGGGGCGTTGTCCATAATTATAATAGATGGTTCAGGGAGGCTACACAACATTGAGGTAAACCATTCAGTAAACTTTTCTCCATTCATGTCTTCATGATAGTCTCCAGTGGTTTTTGACGCAAAAGCCATGAGAGAACCTTCGACAAACCCGTTGATGGTTCCGGCGTGACAAATTATAAGTCGCGATCCTTTTCCTACAGGAACTTTGGAAGTAGATGCTGCTGTGTCATCGTTCCAAGAACGGCCTACAGTATGGTTAGCATTAAGCCATGTTTCATCCAAGAACACAACATTTTGCCAATTTTTGATTTCTTTCACTTGCCGTAAAAAAGTATACCTTGCCATCGCTATATCAAATCTTTCCATCAATATTTTGCGTTTGTTACATTTTTTGTATCGAAATCCAATGGTCTTCAAAATCTTCGTTAAAGAACTTTCCCCACCGAAGAATAATCCAGCTTCCTTCAGTGAATGCACCAACTTTTTTCTTGTTGGATACTCCTTCTGTAAATAGTAGCCGTAAACATGTCTTCGGATAGCATCGGCATCAAAGCTATCGCTGCCTACGACTGGTTTTGCTCGTTTTCTCTTTTTTGGTGTGTGAAGTTTATTTTCTTCTGTGCCAGTCTCGCCATATTTTTCTTTAGTTATCCGTCTAACAGTTCGTTGTCCAATATTAAGCGCATCAGCTACGCGTTCAACCACTGACGTTATAGGTAAAATTGGCCCTCCATTTTGAGCTTCACGATCGAAATAGTTACGAAGGCGTATTACGAACTCACGTGTCTGACTATTTAGAACAGTTCTCTGCGTACGTTCGGTCATATCGACGAAATCCACAACAAAGGGCTTGAACAGAGTCCAAATTAACGAGCAAGGGTCAACAGTAATGCAGTATCAATATTTGAAATCCAAAGCCAGGTCAAAACTATATCACAATCGCATTGCACTGACAGTTTATACTTTTCGAAGCAACGTCAATTCGAAACTGCTTTGTTTTGCATTGAGCATTGACGCGAGTTTGCCGGAGGTAGTAGTTGTGCTAGCCAGCGATCACAGAGTACATTGAATATACAGGTATAGAGATAACACTGAGGATTGTTGTATAAGCGCCATCTAACGGTATACGACGAACCTAAAGCCAAGCAAATCGCGCTCATCATGGTACCTATTTTTTTATAAATTAATTCCCCAGAGTAATTTCTAAAAGCCAAACAATATTTTGATTTTATTGATTTGGCTTTTGGAAATTACTTTGGAGACAATGGAATTTAAGTTATTTAGGTAAATAAAACAACAGTTTATCAATTGGACAGTTTATTGTTTCTTTTTCATAAATAAATTAAAGCACAAAAACATAAACGGAGCACATTCACGGATGGAATTACATTCAGACGCAAAAAAGCGATTTCAGAGGTTTGTCCACATAGTGAAAATTGTTCATATTCACAAGTACATTCACCCCTTAAATGGTGCAAACTGATTTTTCTACACTTGTATACATTTTAGAAATCAATTTAATAAATAAATTTTGAGTCCTAAACCTAAAACTACATTCGATAAAATTTATGAATCTCTGCACATCACTATCGTCAATAAAGTAATACAATTATTTCCTTCAAAGTCGTTATCAATTAATACGGAACTTCATGAGCGGAGAAACGTCAAACCGGCCATCATAGCGTGCCGCTAGTTTATATACTAGAGATAGATGCGCCACTCACATCAGTGGGTCTTCTCCGTTTGGTTGTCCGTTTGGCCCGTGAGGGCCAAGCGGGGGTACGGGCCTCGAAGCTGAGCCTCCTTACCCGGGCGGGGCGCGGGGCAACTCCGTGCCCCAGTGAATGGCTTTAAGCCGTAACGACGGCTTGGGCCTGCCTGGGAGGCTACGGGCCCTAAAGTTTGGTGTTTAGTGGGTCCGCACTGCGGGTGACGTCATCGTCACCGCGTGCGGGACCCGTTTCTTCTTTTTAGGCATGGAGGCGCGTAAGCACCGCCAAGCCTGCTGTGAGGGCTTGTATTGCGCCCTGGCCCTGCAGATACGCCGTCAGCCCAGTCGTGAGCGTGTAGGGAGTTATTGGATTTCCTCGCTCTACAACCAACTACCTAGTTAGGATTCACTTCCTAAGTGTAGGCGTTGAAATGATACACTCGATAATAACTACCACGATAGTATATTAAAATAATGTCTTATTGAAAAACAACATTGTATAGATAAATGGTAAAAGAACGGTGGGCCTAGCAGCGAGGCTAGACGACCACGCTAGTTCGCGTCTGTAGAGTGAATAATCCTCCGGCCGTTCGACGTTGCTTTCTGCCAATCAGCGATTCGATATTCGAACTTCAGAACATAGCTCGCAGACGTATGCACTGGCCGGTGCGAAGCAAAGAGGCCAGCTAGCGGAGCACCACATCACCCCCCTGCAGAGTGAAAAAGAACGGGAGAAGAAAAAGAAATTAAGTTTGTAAATGCGACGGAAAACGCACCCTACGTCCGGAACGCGTATAAACTGGAGTTGTACTTGTTGCATCTGATGGATCAAGTGACAAGTAAGCTGGTTTCAACCTGTCAATAGAGACTGTGATTGGTTTCCCTTTCACTTCAATCCTAAAAGACTTTTCACCACGCTCCAACACCTTGAAAGGACCGGTGTACGGCTGCTGTAACGCTAACTTGATCGTTCCTCGACGTAAATACACGAATGATGCGGAAGATAAATCTTTAGGTATATAGAAAAACTTTTTGCAATGTGCAGTTGCAGGAGTTGGCGATAGATTCGCCATATGAGTGCGAAGTCTATCAATAAAATATGTTGGATCAATATGACGATCCTTAAAAGTAGGGTTAAAAAATTCACCTGGCAATCTCAGTGATTCCCCATATACAAGCTCTGCGCTAGAAGTCCCGAGGTCTTCCTTCCAGGCGCTCCTTATTCCCAGGAGTACAAGTGGGAGTACCTCGGTCCATTGCGGGTTAGCGTGACACATAATCGCCGCCTTCAGCTGGCGGTGAAGTCGCTCCACCATACCGTTGCATTGCGGGTGATACGAAGTTGTCGTGCGATGCTGCGCGCCGGTCAACTCCACTATCTTAGAAAACAAATGAGAGTTAAATTGAGACCCTTGGTCGGTAATAATGACCTCAGGACACCCTAGCCTTGCTAACCAGCCAGAAACGAATGTAGCTGTGCACGTTTCGGCGGTAATGTCTGGCATTGGAAATACCTCAGGCCATCGTGTAAAACGATCGATGACGGTGAGACAGTACTTGAAACCAGACGAGTAAGGTAATGGGCCTACTATATCCATATGAATCACAGAAAAACGATTAGATGGATCTGAAAATCTAGACAAAGGTGAACTTGTATGGCGGGTAACTTTTGATAGTTGACACCCCTGACAAGCACGTGTCCACATGCGACAATCCTTTCTCATAGACGGCCATACAAAACGTTCAGCTATCAAGCGTGAAGTAGCTCGTACGCCAGGATGACTCAGATTATGAAAGCTGTCAAAAATATTCCTTCGGAAATTCTGAGTAACAAAGGGACGGGGTTTTCCAGTAGAGAGGTCACAAACTAGTTTAACTGTTGTGCCTGGAATCGGAACGCGTGCCAACTTCATTGAAGTTGAATCACGCAGCTTCCTTAATTCCTCATCGGATGCCTGCGAACGAGAAAGCTCCACGAGGAGGTCCTGTGCTGAGATGCCCTCCACTCGCGAGAACGCATCTGCAACGAGGTTGTCTGCCCCTTTGACATGCTGAATATCTGTAGTATACTGTGAAATAAAAATAATTTGATTTAACTGAACAGGGGGAAGCTTTTCTCGTTTTTGAGAGAAAACATATAACAAAGGTTTATGATCAGTAAAAATCGTGGCGGGTTGAGCCTCTAGAATGTGCCTAAAATGCTGCACACTTTCATAGACTGCTAATAATTCCCTATAATAAGCTGGCCAAGTAGACTGCTTTTCGGTCAGCTTTTTACTGAAAAATGCTATCGGCTGCCAACCTTGTCCTACCTTTTGCTGCAGACAGGCACCTACATGCGAACAAGACGCATCAGTAAATAATCCTAGATGAGCGTCAGGCAAAGGGTGCGCTAAAAGGGTTGCGTTAGCTAAACTTTCCTTACAAGCTGCAAAACTACGCTCTAAATCAGGTGACCAAATAAATGGCTTTGCACCTTTACCTTGAATAGCTGACAGAGCATCAATGAGTGGCGCTTGATAACGTGCAATGTGAGGAAGAAATCTCCGATAAAAATTTACCATACCAAGGAAACGTCGGACTCCTTGAACCGTTTTTGGCAAGGGAAAATCCTGTAAATCCTTGATCCGTTCGATAGGCGGGCTGATACCAGCAGCACTAATCCTATAACCGAGGAACCTTACTTCTGAAACATTGAAATGGCATTTTTTCTCATTAATTACCACGCCGTATTCCTCTAAGCGCTTGAATAATAAACGTAAATGCTCGGCGTGCTGCTGCGGGTCCCTAGAAAAAACTAAAATATCATCAACATAAGCAAAACAAAAATCCAAGCCACGTACGACTTCATCAATAAACCGCTGGAATGTTTGACCAGCGTTGCGTAACCCGAAAGCCATATAAGGAAATTCAAAAAGACCAAAAGGGGTTATAATTGCTGTTTTACAAATATCCTCTTTTGCGACAGGAATCTGTTGATATGCTTTAACTAAATCAATCGTACTAAAGATCGTTGAATTAACCAAATTTTGATTAAAATCACCGATGTGACGAACGGGATACCTATCTGGTATCGTTCGCGCATTCAAAGCGCGGTAATCACCGCACGGACGCCAGTCAGTGTCACCTTTTGGAGATAAATGTAAAGCGGAAGACCAAGCGCTATCGGAAAGCCTAGCAGAACCGCATGCTAGCATGTTATCAAATTCTTTCTTTGCAATGGCGAGCTTCTGCGGACCTAGGCGGCGCGGGCGAGAAGATACTGGTGGTCCATCAGTAGTTCTGATGAAATGCACCGTGTTGTGTTTTATCTCGCGCACTGGGCCTGGAGGTCTAATAATGGCCGGAAATTCCGATAAAATATCGTTTGCACTACTTACTGTCTTCACGCTATCTTGCTCACATACCGTGATTGACGCCGTACTAGAGAGTCCAGTCGAGTTGTCAATCAGGCGGCTGGTGTTACAATCTGGTAACAAATTAAAATGCGCTAAAAAATCTGCACCAATAATGGCGGTGCTAACATCGCATATAACAAAATGCCATCTAAAATCTCGGCGTAATCCTAAATCTAAACCTAAAAGAATTGAGCCATACGTTTTAATGACGCTGCCGTTTGCAGCGCGCATACTATAATCGGCAACTTTAGGGTGCCGTTCTACCCACGAAACTGGATAACAAGATACATCAGAGCCAAGTATCTATTAAAAAACGAATTTTAGATCTTCTTTCTGAAATAAATAATCGGCGACTACGTTGCGGGCAAGCTGGCATCGCCTCTACAGATTGCCTTGCCGGTTTCCCGGATCCACAAATGAACACGGCTTTGTGCATTTTGTCGCGCGCGATGCAAATCTACGATGATACCAACAAACCTCACCACCGTTATTTCGGTTGTTAGGAGAGGGTGAAAATAAACGATTGTTAAAACGTCTTCTGGACCTGCTTCTGCTTCGGTTAGAAAACTTACTATCCTTGGTAAGCGCTGCTATTTGTTTGGTCAGTTCATCAATGCGACCTGAAAGTGTAGCTACATTAGAATCGGATGAGCAAGATGTTTTTTCTAAAGTAGAAGTAGAAGTAGATGGAGATGGAGTCACAACTGAAGTAGAGGGAGTAGTTACGTCAGGAGAGACCTCTAAAATTTTGTCCGCTAGGTCTGCAATTTTGTCCAAGCTTAGCTCAGACTGAGCGGCTAAAATTGCCTGAAGATGCTGCGGTAAACAACGCATCCATAATTGACGCAAAATACTTTGATCGCGCAATGCATGACCTGCAAGAGAAAGTAGGTGGCGAAGAAATTGTGATGGTTTGCGATCACCTAATGCCTCGTCGCTTATTAATTGTCTAACTCTTTGTTCTTCAGACGCAGAGAGACGACGGATGAGTTCCTTCTTTAAAAATTTATATCGCTCAGTAGATGGAGGCTGAGTGATAACATCTTCAATCTCACCTATTATACGCGAATCCAATTGTGCAACAACATGATCAAATTTTGTTTGATCAACCGTGATACCTGAAATTGCAAATTGCGCCTCGACTTGAGCGAACCAGACTGTAGGTCGGTCCACCCAAAATGGTGGAAGTTTAGCTGAAACCTTACAAATTTTAGGCGCATCTGCAATGGGGTCAGATGCGGTACTCGCTAGCTTGGACCGTAGCGACTTATTTTCTTCCACTAATGGCATAGCTGATCCAAGCAGCTCCTTAATTTTTTTTTTAAGCGACTCATTTTCGTCTTCCAAAATTTTAATTTTCTCCATTATTTTATATTTAAGATCCTAAAATTTTTAAAAACTAATTCGCTGAAAGAAAATAAATTATTGTTTACAAAATATCTGAAAATGTCAGATAGTCACGTTCCTATAAAACAAATTCAAAACAATTGACACTATTGTCTATAAATTTTCTCTTCCAAAATTTGAATTTGAACTATAATCTTCCTTCTTATATTTGAATCTTGAAAAAAAGAAATAAAATCTGCGATGTCAAATGTCCATCGATCCGTCACAGCATTCTATTTATTCGAAAATATTTTCGAAGTCTTCTTCGATGAATTTATGTTTCTCCTTGGCAACGATGCTTCACAATAATATTCTTGTTTAAATAAGTATTCTTCTGATTACTATTAAATTTCAAAGATTATTCTTCTTCTAGCTTGATATGAAACGTCCTCAAAAAGCGAGCTTTGACCTTTTATTGAGGTCACTTGAAAATAGACTGACCTTTTATTGAAAATATTCTTCTCGGGGTCACCATTTGTAGAGAGTTATTGGATTTCCTCGCTCTACAACCAACTACCTAGTTAGGATTCACTTCCTAAGTGTAGGCGTTGAAATGATACACTCGATAATAACTACCACGATAGTATATTAAAATAATGTCTTATTGAAAAACAACATTGTATAGATAAATGGTAAAAGAACGGTGGGCCTAGCAGCGAGGCTAGACGACCACGCTAGTTCGCGTCTGTAGAGTGAATAATCCTCCGGCCGTTCGACGTTGCTTTCTGCCAATCAGCGATTCGATATTCGAACTTCAGAACATAGCTCGCAGACGTATGCACTGGCCGGTGCGAAGCAAAGAGGCCAGCTAGCGGAGCACCACAAGCGCCTCGATCACGGCCCGGACTATAGCCACAATGTCCGGGTCGGTCTGCGCTTCTTGTTGGGCCGGTTGGTTTGCAGGGCGGGCGTTAGCGGAGATTGACGGTTGTGGGGCGGGTTGGCTGGCCAGTGGCCGGGCGTGCAGCTGCGGCCTGGCGGGGACGCGGTGCGTCGAATTGTGTCGGGCTTGGTGCAGCCTGACGCGTGCGAGTAGCTAGTGGTACGGTTGGTAGGCGGGTGGGTGGCACCTGACTTGTGGCCTCGGCGGGTGATCGTCGGCCAGCGGCGGGCTCCGGCTGTTGCGGAGTCGAGGCCTCCGCCGGTGCGGTACGGTGCGAGCGAGGCGCGCGGTTTCGGCGGCGTCTTCTCGCTCGCACCGGCGAGCCCCGTTCGGTGGGCGGGTTTGCGGCACTCACATTTCAAGTGTCTAAAAAGGTGTACCCTGAACGCTAGATGTCGCTGTATCGTGTACAACGCAGCTGGCAGTACCACTAGATTTATCATTTACTATATATTTTTTTTATCTCAATAAAATAGTGATACAGGATTTTTTTTACTAATTTTAATATTATCAGATAACATTAACATTATTGTTAAATAAAAACAGCCTATTTCACCTAAGAAATAAGTTTTTTTTTTATTAAAATCAAAGGCTGAACATACATTTAATAAGTCGCACATCCAAAATAACACTTTCTTGCTGATTTTCTCGGCATTATATCCTAGTTCGTTGCGGCAAACAAAGTCCGGTAGGGAAAAGCAGGGTCGATAAGTTGGCAGTGGCAAAGTCCAGTTAGCAAGAGCAGATCAATCGTCAAAGGCAGGTAACACTGGTCCAGGGCATAAAAGAGGTCAAACGTTCAAAGAAGATACAACAAAACAAGCAGATAATCCAGAATTTTCAAACACAACACAACTCAAGCAAGAGCACATAAACGGAATTTAATTGGAAAAACTGTCAAGTCAACCACAAGTGATAACTGTCAGTATTTTTTTTTGGAATCGCCATCTATAGTACGCTCTAGAAAAATAGCTTACGAGTTTTTGTTCCCTGATCACAAGATGGCAGTGTTTTCTACGCAATATTTGTTTACGTGAATTTGTACGGCAGTTTCACCCCCCTGGTATGTGCTCTCGCCATAAAAATTGTCAGGTCTAAAGTGAGCGATACATAACCTAGCCAATGAACTAGGTTTCCAATTTTGTTGGCACACGGCTTTGTACCATAGTCTTCTTTCCTCATCAGCAGGAAAACGGTGTGCGCCTTTATTATCACCTTTGAATGCACATCATTTAGGCATTTTAATGAATTGATCTAAGAAATTTAAGCTATCGCGTAAAAAATATATGGTGTTTGACAGGTAAACAACACCAGCGACGATGCTGGATAAATTGCCATTGTGTCTCCCCACAGGGGAGGTGAAACTGCCGTACAAATTCACTTAAACAAATATTGCGTAGAAAACACTGCCATCTGGTGATCGGGGAACAAAAACTCGTAAGCTATTTTTCTAGAGCGTACTATAGATGGCGTTTATTAGTAAAAATCTCTGAATCCAGATCCCAAAAATTCCAAAAAAAAACTGACAGTTATCAGTTGTGGTTGTCGTCCTTCCCCGGGACACAACCTATCTCTGTACCAAATTTTATCAAAATCAGTTGAACAGATACATTTGTTTGATTCCCGCGGGAACTCTTCAATTTTCCGGGATAAAAAGTAGCCTACGTCCTTCCCCGGGATACAACCTATCTCTGTACCAAATTTTATCAAAATCAGTTGAACAAATACATTTGTTTGATTCCCGCGGGAACCAAACAAATACATTTGTTTGATTCCCGCGGGAACTCTTCAATTTTCCGGGATAAAAAGTAGCCTATGTGCTATTCCAGACTATAATCTATCTCTGTGCCAAATTTCAGCCAGATCCGTTCAGCTGTTGGGGCGTGATTGAGTACAAACATCCATACATCATTCCATCCAAACTTTCGCATTTATAATATTTATTTGATATTTGATTTGATAAAATATTGAAAGTACATAAATAAAATCTATAAAAAATCTATAAAATCAGTATGTTTAACAATTTTACTTAGTGGTTCACCTAGGACCTGGACCCAGCCCAGGGGGGGGGGTCATGACCCCCATGACCCCCCCCCCCCCCCCCCCTGGATCCGCCCTTGGTAAAGGGTACACCTTTTTAGACACTTGAAATGTGAGTGGCGCATCTATCATTTGCTGTTAGTTGACATCTAAAGTCTAATTAGTTTAGTAGGTACTGTTATAATTTTTATACAATTATGTGTTTCAATTCACAATTATACATTTCCAAAACACGATTTAATATTTTTATCCATTACGCATTAATTTAATTTCCGCGGCAAAAATGATATTTTTTTTTACTAACTGTATGACCTATATTATCTATGGCCGAGATGGCGCAATATATATTAAGTCACCGTAAGATTGTAAAAACCGTTAGATTATAATCTAACTCGCGAAATTGTAAACTGTCGATTGATTACAATATAACGGATTATTTTTCGGTAGATTGTAATCTGTTAGGTTTATTAACCCGATAGAACCTAACTACTTGTTTATTTATGTCGAACCCTAACCTAACCTACAAGAAAGAGACAATAAAACGTAAAAAAATTGACACTCAAAACATTGAACGGTTCACAATCTTGCGACTGTTTACAATCTATCGAAAAAAAAGCGTTAGAAATCCAATCTTACGGTGACATTTAACGGCGTTGTAAAATACGCCCACTTGACAGGGTCCGTATAGGTAAATAGCACAGAGTACATTGAATATAGGGGTAGGAGCACAGATTTATAAATTTATTTTAATTTTTTTTTCTTTTCTCTATTATGTCTGTGCCCTGTGGGTAAGAGGTCGTTGACAAAGAGAATATAATCATTACGTTTTTGTCGTTGATAGAGGACCTTGAACGCAAAATAGACGCTTGGTGTCGGCGAACCTTTTGATTTATTTACTGAAAAACAAATAATCAACCTTAATCTCCAAAAAGTTCTTTACAGAAAACCGCCTTCCAACGCCGTCTGATGCGTCAATTTTGCTTATCCTTGTTATACCCGCCTGACTTCAACATAGTGGGTAGAAATCAAAATTATTTTGTACTTTACAGTGGCGTTGAAAGGCGGTTTTTTGGAAAGAATTTTTATTTTCAACTTTTTAGTGTCAGGGTTGAGGATTTGGAGTCAGAATTTTTTATGGCACCACCCCGAGAGCTTCCTCTAACGACTGATAGAAAAAAAATCAAATCGGTTCAGAAACCATACAGAGATATTATGCACCGACATAGGTACATTTAAAAAAAATACGCGCCGAATTGAGAACCTCCTCTTTTTTTTTGGAAGTCGGTCTCGCATCACTTTCACTTCAGAACGGCTGGTCCGATTGTGATTTGTGATGGAAGTGGGTCCCAGGATGATTTAGGACCTGGCAGGGGGCGCTGCAGTCGAAGGTTCTGGGTAGGGAAAAGTAAAAATAAAACAAAGAATTTGATTTTTCCCCTTTTTACTTTAGGTACCTATTTAAAAACATTAAATATTAAAATAAAATAAAAGTAGATACGTACCTAGTCTACCTACCTATCTAATAATATTTAGTTGATCTAAGAACATAGCAATAAAGTTAAAATCAGATCTTGATAATACAAATATAATACAAATATTGGAAATCATATTACGAAGCTATGTCTACATAAAACGATTTAACTATTTTACAAATCAAAAATAAAAAAGAATTTCCTTTTATGATGGTTACTGGTTCGGTTAATAGCTGCGTAGTCAGTCAATCATAGTACCTAAATTAAATCAGAACTATCATAGTAAATTAAAGCGCAGTAAATTAAATAACTGATCTATTTGGTGTGTCATGTGTGGTACGTAATGCAGCGCGTAGGTCGCCGGGTGGGCGAGTGTCCTTCCGCGTAGGTACGTACCTACAGCCTACAGGACCTATCGTTCAATATACTACGAAACAAAGTTGTCTGATTTAATTCCCCTTGGATTTATTGTACAAAATACATTTGCAGATTTGCCCTTAAGAAATTAAATCATTAAGTATATGAGTATTTTTATTACAGTTTGAAGATAAGATAACTAAAATCATACACTAAAGCTTGACTTAGATTGAGACAAGACGTTCCAGAATAAACCATATACTATTAAATTACTACTTTTACCAAACGAGATAAATTATCACAGAATAATGGAATGTAAAAGGTTCAAAATGTACAATATTATGATATCTGGACTATCAAATACATATTATAAATGCGAAAGTTTGGATGGATGGATGTATGGATGGATGTTTGTTACTTACTCAATCACGCCGCAACGGCTGAACGGACTGGATGAAATTTGGCACAGAGATAGATTATAGTCTGGAATAGCATATAGGCTACTTTTTATACCGAAAAATTAAGGAGTTCCCGCGGGAACCAAAAAACCTCAATCCACGCGGACGCAGTCGCGGGCATCAGCTAGTGGAGTAATAAGTTCCAAGTGAATCAAATAATCAATAATGAATCTACCTACTTATAATGGATGTAAACTACTTATAATAAAAATAAATTAGGTATGTTGGTACTTAAATGATTCAGTATTGAAATGGCCATAAAATATAATAAGTTATAAAAATTATCACAATAAAAATATAATAGTGTAGAGTAAAACTTATACTTAGGGCCGCTTCCACAAGGTAGTAAGTGGGCCTAGAACGAATAAAAAAATAATTTACTTAATGCAACAAAATTAAATATAAATTGGAGCACTTCCGGAGGCCTTTTAAATCAGTACCTAGTCAGAGATGCATTTGTTAGTACGAGATCGTATTGACTCAGTTGTGTCCAAACATTCGCGCGGCAAATGCGTGGCAGCAACACGCGGCGCGACCTTTATTTGCAGGACACAATTATTCTGCCGTGCACGTGGTAAGGACTTGAGTACTATACCCACGATTAGAACATACGCGAATGACGTCTAATAACAGATAGACAGGGCGCGCGGCAGCGGCGCACGATTACAGCGCGATGTTAGGTCACTTGTGATGAATAAAAATGCAATTTACCATTTTAAAACCTATTACTTACTAAATTCAAAGAATTAATATCATCACGGCAGGATCTTTGGACTAAATTCAGTTTTATCATGATAAAAAATGCAAATACAAAAACAATAAAAAATAAACAGCTATGACTTAAGAGTTGGACTTACTCGATAAATTCTTAGACAAAACCTTTTAAGGAAACATGAGATTCGTTGGAGCATAGACAGATCTACAGCATGAGATTGATTTGTATTTAGATAATTATATTCCATACAGAACTGGTCATGTATATTTGGAAAATCTGGAAACGCTTCTGAACAAAAATGTGGGTAGTACGTAAACTCTTCAGTCAATTGAATATAGTTATACCTACTTGCTTCTTGTCTTATTTTACCTTCTAGAGAGCATGGCGATGCAATATAAAATCTATACTGTCTTTTACGATTATGTAGCATCATTTCAGCATTCGTCAAAACATCATCAATTCTCATAAACAATTCCTTCATAGACATTGAACCATATTTGTATATGAAAGTAGTTGGAGCCAGTCTATAGTTATGTCCTGTCTTTCTGTCCTTATAAACCTTAGTTGTACTTTCTAATTGAAGCAGGAATGTTGGTATACTGTAGCTATGTGTTGTAATAACATGAAAGTGAGTTCCGTACATACTTTTTATTTCTTGGTGAAGGCTCTGTGCAAATGGATATAAGCCACCTTGGTGTATGAACCCAAAAAATATAGTTAGTATCATGTTCAAGGCGTACCATACATATAGCAGTGTTTTCTTTAAATTTTTAAAGTTTGGTCCATCAATATCATTGGGGTAAAAGTGATTCCCATATAAATACACAAGTGGGGTCAGAACTGGAATGATGAATCGAGCCTCTTGGTGTGGGAATAGCGATAGAATAGCTATTGGAATGATAAGTGAGAATAACATCAGTCCTGTGATGCTTTGTATCCTTGGTAACTTGCTGTACTGGCCCCTGATAAATCTGAAATTGACAAAATTACCATTGTCACAGATTATATTAATTTAGGTATATCAATTATTCATTTCAAGAAAAATTCAGCATCAATTGAGTTAAATTTTTTAAGTTTCAAGTAAAATATTCTGACAGGGGTCATGTATAATGCAATCTGCTTAATAATTTCGTTCATTAATACATTAAATATATATATATTATATTACCCTTTGATATTGACTGCCTCGTTGGTCTAGTGGTTAGCATAGTCGACTGCGGATCACGAGGTCCTGGGTTCGATTCCCGGTCGGGCATAAAAGTTAGGTATTGGGTTTTTCAATTAAGAATTCTCAGTGCCAGCCCGGAGTTGGAAGTTGGCGGTGTTTCACCCCCGTGCCTCGGAGAGCACGTTAAGCCGTTGGTCCCGGTTATTATCACTAACATGATAGTAGTTGTTAAAGCCCGCCAACCCGCATTGGAGCAGCGTGATGGGTCTAAGCTCTAATTCCCGCTCTCCTATGAGAGTGGAGGCCTGTGCCCAGCAGTGGGACGTTAATAGGCTGTAGTGATGATGATGATAGTAGTATAATGTATGTATTTAAAGTTAGAACATTACCTGTTAGCTTGAAGCACCAATATGAAAAAAGCAATAACTCCCAGTACATTGAACAATAATGGTATATTAACAACAAGGTGGAGCCAGCGGGGGTGCAGACCATGTGCATCCAGATTCTTTAAGTCTGAGTTATATCTCAGAAAGTTCAATGGAGTCACAACCCAATTGTCCCAAGATAACTTTAACATTTCAATATCAGCCATTGTCAAATAACCATAATAGCTAGAGTCTATCACTATCAGTAGCAATAAAATAGGTATACCAGACAGAATTAACGTAAAGATCCTATAGTGGAAGTCTTTAAACCCAACAACTTTAGACCCTAGTCCTCTGTGCAACCAGAAGAATATAGGAGGGAATGCAAATCCAACGAATGTTGGACGGTTAAAGATTCCTATAACAACAACAGTAGCAAGAATTGCTACATGATTCAGAGAGTGGTGGGGCAAATGTGTTTTCAATTTAAATATCTTCACCTTTTCCACAGCTGTTTTTGCTTGATTATACTTCTCATTTAGAAACTCATTGTGGTAAATAACCTTATCAGATTTGTACATACATTCTGCTACTAATAATAGGAGTACAGAGAAAAACATCATTTCAAATGCATTAGAAAAACTGCGACAGCAGTACACCAAAACAACATAGGAACTAGCAAATATCTTTAGCCTATTCCTAAAATTCTGTCCATATAAAACACATACTTTATACAAGCAATAGTCATTGATGAGTGATAGCAAGCATATGAATAACCTGGGAACGGTGAGTAAGAAGTAAGGAGTTCGTAAATCAATATTTAAATAATATTTTGTATAAGGATTTGCTATTCGAATAAGGTGCAAAGGTGGACCAAGTATCAATTTGGGTACTAAAATATTTCGTATTGGGAATTTTGGGTTGAACTCCCAAGTGCGGGCCACATCAATTGTGAAGAGATCTCCTGAAAAAAACAAAACCATTAATAAAATCCACTATCTGTGCAATATGAGTAAGTGTTAATGGTATACACTCTGAATTATTTTTTTATTATTCCAGACAAGTGCTAAGACAAAAAGAAAAAAGTTATAACAAAAGTTCATAAGCATTAAAGTGCATTGATGCTTTAATCATACTAATATTATAAATGCGAAAGTGTGTTTGTTGGCTTGTCCTTCAATCACGCCCCAACGGAGCAACGGATCGACGTGATTTTTGGCATGGGTATAGTTGAGGAGCTGGAGAGTGACATAGGCTAATTTTTATCCCGAAAAATTAAGGAGTTCCCGCAGGAAACGACGGAGTCGCGGGCGTTAGCTAGCTGATTTAATAAGAGTTCAAAAGTTTTTTTGTCCTAGATTACTGAACAGTTGGCCGCTTGGTTTTATAATGTTTTCTGGTCTTTTAAATCTAAAACTAAGTTTAAGGTTTCATGGGTTTAATTGTGTGTCTAATGGACCTTGCGTTTATTAATTGGTTACTAATTACTTACCTGCAATTACTTCCACATTTTGGAAGAATTCGTCCGGATGTATGTATCCAGTTTGGGGTAATAAAGTTAGCACAAATCTTATTCCAACTAATAACCAATATGAAAGTGGTAGTTTCACCGGGGTCTTGAAAGCGATCGCCTTGAATAAGTGTGTTTTTAAAAACATGTTATCTTCGCGCCCCTATCACGTTAATTAATAAAATTTATAAGTCATTCATATTTCATCGTTGTTTGAATCAAGGAACATAACATATTTACTACGGGGAGGTTTTTTTTTCTGGTCGGTGGGGGAGGTCACAGATCAAGTATTAGTTACTACGTAAGGGGAGGTTTGAATCGTTGAATTTTAGCTGGTCTCCCGTCTCTGGTTCAGGATTGAATTTTTTTGATTCCGAAAAATATTTCAATTTCAATAAAAACACCCATAGACAACAAACAGAGTCGGGAGCAACTCGGGAGTCCACTTGACGGCCTTAAGTCCACTGTCCGACACTGGTCCGCCGTCCGACACTTTGATGTGGTCCGATGTGGTCTCTGGGTCTACGCAAAGACATTACACTTACCAGAGACACTTACTAACTAGACTGTGCACTATGGCGAAAAACCCGGTCCGCGCGAGAGGTCTCCCGTTGGTAGTGTGTCCCTTTCTAATTAGGTGACAACATAGTCGTCTCTATCTCCAGAGGATAGAGACGGCTATGGTCTACGTATATCTCTCTCTGTCTACGGGTCTACGCCTACTTATAAAGATCTTTTTATTTTATTTTAAATATATAGGTTAGCGCTTGGCTGCAATCAGACTTGCAAATCTATCCACACTCCACAGACATAATCTATATATATATCGTGTCACAATTTGCGTTCCCATACTCCTCCGAAACGGCTTGACCGATTCTCATGAAATTTTGTGAGCATATTGAGTAGGTCTGAGAATCGGCCAACATCTATTTTTCATACCTCCACGCGGACGGAGTCAGGGGCATCAGCTAGTAACTTTATAAATCTGTGGCTCTATCAAAAGCTCTATGGTCCAAAGGGTGTCCGTGGCTTTGATTATGATAGAGGAGGTCCGTGGGGTGTATATGTCACCGTAAGATAGTAAAAGCCGTTAGATTATAATCTAACTCGCGAAATTGTAAACTGTCGAATGATTACAATATAACGGAATATTTTTCGGTAGATTGTAATCTTTTAGGTTTATTAACCCGATAGAACCTAAGTCTGGGCACTACTTGATTATTTATGTCGAACCCTAACCTAACCTACAAGAAAGAGACAAGCAAACGTAAATACAATGAATATTTCAAAAATTGACACTTAAAACATTGAACAGTTCACAATGTTTCGAACGTTTACAATCTATCGAAAAAAAAGCGTTAGATTACAATCTTACGGTTTTTACAATCTTATACGGTGACATATAAAACGCAAACGGACAAACACCGGCAGGAGCGTGGCAGTAACTGCAAACAGGTACTGCAGATCGGAATTTGAATGGCGGGCTTGGCGGGCTTTATATATAATCAAAGGGCTATAAAGTGTAGAGTTGTTCAAAACTGTTATAAATCCATAGCACGCTACGGACTATAAACTATAAAATTTTAGCGCTTAAAATACGCTATGTTATAACGCAATTTTTAGCGCGCTTTTAAATACGCTATGTTATAACAAAAGAAAGCGTGTAGTCGGACGGCAGGCACGATATGTCTTGCACAGCAGCACGCTTAATTTTGTAGCGCGCTAAATTTCGTAACGCGCAAAGATAACGTTCACTCACAATAGCGCGTTACGCGAGACTAACGGTCTAACCATCTGCCAGCGGCAGCGCGCTACCGGCAAGCGGGCGCCGCTACAAGTGCTACGAGGCGCCGCTCGCGATCGCGTGATATTCTTAAAGCCCGTAACGTCATGACTCATTGTGGCTCCTCACTTATCACAATATCCGCGTTATGGAACAATAGCGTGTTATGATATTGCGCAATGCGCTACGTGTTATGTTATCCCTCTCTAATAGAGTTGCAATGCGAAGAATAGACTAGACTTCTGAGACTAGACTCACTAGACTAGAAAGAAAAGCCTCCGCTGAGTAAGATCTATGACCTCCGCGAAATCTATGTCTGCCAAACATGGTGCTGTCACATTTGTTACAAAAAAAATGCCAATCATTATCAGATGTCAATTGTCAATGTCATTTCATTGCCGTGTTTGGAAGTTCGCCTCGCCTCGGTATTTTATATTTTAAAATAGCAATGACTATGTAAATTAACATAAAAGTAGTTCAAAGTCAAAATTACTGTACTAGCGACATAAACACGTCATTTACATTCAGCTATGGTGAATATTTCTGTTATTATTTTATCTCTATTCGTTCATTTGGTGATGTGTTTACATTTTTAGTTATTACGCTTTAAATTTTGTTTGCTTTGTTTAGTCGACTCCCTTACCGTCTCAGACCACCCGGTCCAGTGGAGACGTGAAGAAAACACCCCCCTCGTCTATTGTAACAAGGAATGGAGCAAGGAAAGCGAAAATACAAACCCGTGCTATGTCTGCCGGAGTCAAAGTATGTTTAGTAAGATCCTACTTTTACGGTTTAACCTATATTTACTGTAGGTACATTATGTGGCTCCTCAAGAATCCTTGAAAGGAGAAGCAAGGAATCACTCCGTTGCCCTATGCATACACCAGTGAACTCAAGTTTTTTTTTATTTGAGGCAGCAACTTCGGGGAGTACTGTACTGTATTGTGAAATAAATACGTTGAATGAATACATTAAAATGACTAAATGTATTGCTTAGCGCAAAACTCAAGAGTGGCTGGACCAATTCTAATGGTAGTTTTGTGTGTTTAAGTGGATCCCGGGATAATGTATATTATGTACAATTGAACCTAGTAGGTGGGGCTGCAATCAAGTTCTAGGTTCAGGGCAGGACAATGTTAGCTGGACCCATTAGTTAAAAAATAAAAAATTTGCAGATGCAGATGAGATGCAGACTAGTTTTCAAATGTCAAAATACTCAAAGGAGAAGGTTCAGTTTGTATGGGGCTTGAGTTGGTCCTTTTACAAGTAGAGAAATGAAAGAAAAACAATACTAGATCAGTTTTGATCGTTCAAATCTACGAATTCATTGTAATTTCAGTGGTGAAATTATTTAATCTTTCCATGATAATGGCGTTTTCTAAAGAAAACAAGTTAGCTTGGAAACATATCGAAAACTTGAAATACATTTTTTTTTACATTATTTACTTTACTGTTCTAAATGATTATATTTTTAATACAATATATGTATTTTCCTCTATTCATGGTAGAATGTACAAAGAGTCCACCAAAAATAGTTAACTGTATTTTACTAGTGGTTCGCCATGAACTGAGACCTCGCGGTATCCATAAAACCAATAAACTTTTACCATCACCAACGCCATCTATGGTTATCATTGTGCAGTTCTGTTAAAAATACTGAAGCTCATTAAAAATTAAATAATTTTGTTTCATCATAATATTTATCTAATTTTAGTATTTGTTGTTCAAGTACAGGATATAATTCAAATAATTGATCAAGTTTCAGGCTCAGCCTTTCAGAAAATGAGTAGGGTAAACTGAGTTCTGAGGTAAACTTTGGACGTTAGAAAATCTCTACTTTGAAAGCCTACATTTCGTCAATTTTAGGGGAAAAATAAAATAAAAAAAAATTTGGACTCTATTCCTAATTATCTTTAAAATGATATACCGCAACCCTATGTAACACTATAAAAAATATTTTACTTCGCATTTGCATCTATGAGAGCCCCCCTGAAATAAAGATTTTTATAACTTTTTAAGCCATATAGGGCTGGAGGCCATCGGTTTATATATTATACATATTTACATTTTAAGTAATTACGTTCAGTAATTCAGAAGTTTTAAGGCTCTGACGGACGGACGGACAAGTGCAAATTCACTCAAGTAGACTCAGAGACCTTCGCTTCGCTCAGTCGATAAATACTTTGTTAATCTGCTGTTTACAGAAATGATAATTAATAAAGTTACAATTTATTAGTAATCCCTGTAAAGATAAATTTTATAATTTTATTATTTTTTATTATTAGTGCTTCACACACGAGGATAGTTTCTAAACTTACTGTAAGATAATGTAAGAAGGTGAATAAATATAATAAAATGTGGAGTAAGTGATAACAAATTACAATTTTAACTACATGTATATTTAAATCTATAGTAATAATATACATGCGAAATGGTGTTTGTTTGTTTGTGTGTCCTTCAATTACCCAGCAACAGATGAACATTATTTTTGCATAGGTATAGTTAAAAATCTGGAGAGTGGCATAGTACTCTTTACCCCAGAAAATCAATGGGATTTTTTCATCATGTACGATTGCAAGGGCATAACCTAGTAGTTAAATAAATATGAATTATCTCTCTTAATTCATAGATCCATACTTCCATACTAATATTATAAATGCGAAAGTGTGTCTGTCTGTCTGTCTGCTACGCTTTCAAGGCCCATCTGTTCAACCGATTTTGATGAAATTTGGTACAGGGATAGGTTATATCCCGGGGAAGGACATAGGCTACTTTTTATCCCGGAAAATTCAAGAGTTCCCGCGGGACTTTAAAAAACTTGGTCCACGCGGACGAAGTCGCGGGAATCATCTAGTTTATAATAATTATCTCTACTATGTAAATGTAATTTCCTTTTTCCTGCTGGAAAATATAATCTAATAATTAAATCAAATTAATCTAATAATTAATGTATTTTTATTTTTTGTTAGCCGTCTGCCTCCGTGATAGCTGCTAAGAAGAAAGCTCAACAAAAGAAAAAGTTAACCGTTGATACAGTGTTGCGTGACCCGTATCAAATAGTAAGTACAATCTATACTAATATCACAGTCTAACTAAAGGGATACATTCCAGACGCCATTCCGCACCAGTGGTAGATTCACTTGACGATTCAAAAGCATTTTGTAAAGTTTATTTGATTTAAAAAACTTTAGTTCTGAGTTAAACATGTTTTACAATCTTTTCTTCATTTCTCATCCTCCTATAAGAGGATCAGCTCTAAATGACATTTTACTCTTTCAACTTATTTGCTTATATGTATAGTCCTTGGACTGATTGCAAATTACACTAAGAAAAAAAATGTCATCCGAGGGAAATGTTTAGACAAAAGAATTTTGCAAGGTGACAGGGAAGGGTATGATCTCCGAGCTGGCTGAATTTTGAATACAAAATGTTGTCATTCCAGTACAATTTTTTATAAAACCTACCATCTGTAATCCACACAGATGAAATCACAGAAAACTGTAAATATTATGTCAGATTTCTTAAATAGTTATTGAGTTCGATTGGTTTACCTGTGCCATTTCAAGTCAATAACAATAGAAAAAAGTTTGTCTATTAGAAGGTATAAGACAAACTGCACTTACCTTGATGGACTTAATTTGTTCGCCCGAAAGCATTGATCTGCTGACGTCACGCACTTTAAACCAGCCATCATCATCACTTCAACCCTTTTCCGACCCACAAGCACGAGATTCCTTTCAGAATCGAAAGTATTTTGGCCATAGTCCACCACGGTGGCCAAATACCGATAAGCAAACAACCCTTGGCAACATCAAAATATAGATAAATACAGCTTTACAATGATGATACATGGTTACATCTGCATGAAAACTGCCACATACAAAAGTTCACACCCGGACGTACACACTACACACACAGCTTCTTCCCGATCGTGACGCAAGTGGCGACACTTCGTTGTATTTATTAACCACCCGTTTGTCCTGCAGTGCCCGTTACTCGAAAGTTTTGGTTATCATCTTGCTAAAAATTTGCAGTTCGGTTGTATTCTGCTGTGTCAGTAGGTAAAGCAGTTTATAATGGATAGTTTTCGTAGTGTACAACTATTACGAAGCCTGCTGATTGGTTGACTAAAGTGGTGTTTTTGATGCAACTGCATTTTAGCCAGTAGCTATACATAGATGTCGAATACTTGCGGCCGATTTGTGACACAAAAATTGATACAGTCGCGGTTTTTATCAAACTACCCTCCAAATTATATTGTAAAGGATAGATACAACAGAAAGTGTGTTCATAACAAGTACGTTCTAACTTCAAACTAAGAATGGAACTAAATAAAATCTTAAAGCTTTTATGTTTATTCGATATAATTTTAATCTGCTGAATTGTGCTGGTTTTATAATTAAGAAAACCACTCTCGTCTGCCCCATCAGCTCTACCATTTCAGCATGGATAAACCTTTGAGCTATGTTGGTCACTTTGGTATTTAAAAAAAATTCTCAGTCTGGTTATTATTTATGTTGTATTAAATAGTATTATTTGTTGTTCATAGGCTATGGAGTCAAAGACGAAGGTGAAAGGTGCTACGGGATGCGTCACGGAGCCGCGCATGGCTGAGCATCGATGCCTGTGGGATGATAATTATCCTGAATGCCCAGAGAGGTTGATTGGAGTTATTAACCGGTAAGTACGAAAATATAGCTGAAAATAGCATAAAGGCACATTTATAGTAGTAAGTTTTACTCTCGTAAGTTGGTTAAACACATTCTCCGAATAGGTTTCCACTCGCCTGAGCCATTTCAAGTAATCTCATGGTTTCGTAAGTTCTCAGCAAGTTGATGATTAAGTTGTAGTTGATGTGATTTTTGAACTTTTGAAAGTTGTAAGATACTACGATAAGCGACATACAAAACCGTTGACATTATCGTAAGTTATTTAGGTAAGCAAATAACGCGAGGAAAATTCACAAGTGTAATTCTGACCTTTGCTTTTTACTTTTAATTTCATTGCCATTCATGTTTGAAACAGGTGTCAAGAACTGAACCTGATAGAGCAATGTGTATCATTCCCACCGAGAGCGGCGACCAAGGAAGTGCTGCACACGTTACATTCACCTTCTGTTCACGAGATGTTAGCGACCACACAGCACAGTAATGATGTGCAGCTCCTAGAAGATTTGTCTTCGAAGCATGACGCTGTTTATATACATCCTGTAAGTTGTAGTTTCATCAGTTTGCGAGTAGTAGCTATTGCCATTTTTGCATGTTTTTCACTTGTCAATCACTCACGAGATTTTGTTGACCTCAAAACCAATGATATTATAGCTTTAAAGAGTACTTGTCGCCAAAGCACTATGCTACTTATATTCACCATGCGAGTTAGAAATTGTATCAGATTGCGGATAAAGCCTATTAGTGTTCCTGCATTTTTGAGCTTGATGTGAGCTTTTTTTGAGGCCAAGCGCTTCTCACTATTGCGTTCCATACATTTTGTCTGATATCTTTGTAGAGAATTTCATGCTCAACAACTTTTTATATAACATCTTTAGAAGCATAGAAAAGAAAATATTTGGAATTTTAATTTTTTTCCAACATAAAAATAAATTTCATACAAATTCATGCGATATGCGGCTGGTCTTCTATAACCTTTAGAACTTTAGATTCGGATTTTTTTCAGAGTACCCACGAACTCGCTATGATCGCAGCCGGGTCTACAATAGACATGGTGGACCGGATATTGTCCGGCGCGGTACAGAACGGCGCCGCGTTCGTGCGGCCGCCCGGACACCACGCCATGCGCGCCGAGCCGTGCGGGTACTGCTTCTACAACAACGTGGCGCTCGCGGCGCACCACGCGCTCAACGTGCGCCATGTGCAGAGGTCAGTTCACTCAGTATGGGTGTTTTTTCACTGCACGGCCCGTCTCTGGCCCGGCATCGACACCGACATTAGTGGACGCATAATTCTATGAAATTGTATGGCACGCTGTCTCACTGGCCCGGCCCGACACCGACATTAGTGGACGCATAATTCTATGAAATTGTATGGCACGCTGTCTCACTGGCCCGGCCCGATGCCGACATTAGTGGACGCATAATTCTAGGAAATTGTATGGCACGCTGTCTCACTGGCCCGGCCCGACTCCGACATTAGTGGACGCATAATTCTATGAAATTGTATGGCACGCTGTCTCACTGGCCCGGCCCGACTCCGACATTAGTGGATGCATAATTCTATGAAATTGTATGACACGCTGTCTCACTGGCCCGGCCCGATGCCGACATTAGTGGACGTATAATTCTATGAAATTGTATGACACGCTGTCTCACTGGCCCGGCCCGATGCCGACATACCGGCGCCGGCGCCGGCATCGTTATGTATGTGTTGTGTAGGTACACATGCAAGCTTCCATGTGAGCGTGCGAGTTGCGCGGTCAGTGACCCGCCCCGCGTCCAGTTGGCACTAGTACACAACTTTTTTTTTTAAATGACACATAATGAAAGGCATACAATAACACGCGCCGTGATAACATATTATGGTAGGTTACATCCCGGGAAAGGACATGGGCTACTTATTATCCTAGAAAATTCCCGCGGGAATCAAAATAACTAATTGCGCGGATGAAGTCGCGGGTATCAGCTAGTAATACAATAATTAGGATTAGGTATGACTACGTTCGCGCTCATCACTACGTTAGTTATTAATATTTGCCAATTTTATAAAAGGATAGCTTTTCATTGTTTCAGGATACTGATAATCGACTGGGATGTACACCACGGACAAGCTACTCAGCAGATGTTCTATGACGATCCAAGGTTAGTGATACAAACGAAGTCGTTAAACGTAGTTGATAAAACATCCTCATTTATTCATCTATTCCTATTTTCCCAATAGGGGTGATGCTTATTTCAAAAATAAATTGTTTCTAACTGATTATTAAATAGAGGGTCTTCCAAAAGAACTAAAATTCACATCCTCGGTTAAGTTTGATAACCATTATAAACTATAGATTAAAGAAAAAAAGTGTGCTGAAATTTGATGATGTCCTAACTATGTATGTATTTCATACAAACTTCCATACTAGAAGTGTGTTATACTGAATAGGTATATTATGCCAGTTCACTCTTAATTTGAAGATACCAATATAAAGGCGTTCCATATCCTAGCAGTCCGAATCAGAAACGAGGAAGCAAATGTCTTCACTATATTGTGGGCTCTTCTCAGACCAGTTCGCGTTTAGAACCCTCGTAGCTTTAGTCCGTTCGTTATCACCATCACGTCTTATACTTTGTATACTTGACGTTCATGAAGAGTAGGTATAAAGGTTCATTTTTAACCGACTTCCACAAAGGAGGAGGTTCTCAATTCGGCGCGTTTTTTTTTTTGGTGGACTTTTTGTACACTCTACCAGGAACAGAGAAAAATACATAGATTGTATTAAAAATTTAATAATTTAGAATAGTAAAGTAAATAAAGTGAAAAAAAAATGTATTTCAAGTTTTCGATACGTTTCCAAGATATACCTTCAGCTTTAAAGAAGGCATTAGGCGCGAAATGTATCAAATGTCATTTCTGACAGTCACTGTCAAAATAACGTGTTTTTCTTTTGAAAACGTCAAGAAACGCCTTACAAAATTTAACATTACTCCGCTTCATATTCGCCGTAAACGGGAAAACTTGCTGACCCTCCATAAGATACTACATGCCAATATAGACTCCCCCACTTTGCTATCCCAGATTAAATTAAAAACCAGGCATATTATATGCCGTAGATCAAAAACATTTTCACTCGAAGTTTGTAGAAATAATACTTCATATTACAATACTATCATAAGAACGTGTCGATTGTATAATGAAATTGAATAATATGATATTGATATTTTTAACTCAAGATTATCTCAATTCATAAATAAATTGTATAAAATAGTTAAGTAGACTAACACTGTATATTTGCTTTACTTAAACTAAGTATCATTTGTTATTTTGTGGTTTACTTTGCACGATAGAACCTTACTCATGTAGTGCGACTCTGTAGGATTACAATAAGATTAAAATGTTATTAGATAAGACTTTAGGTTAGATCAGTATTGTAATCTGTTTTAGTTGCCAAATAAATAAAATAAATAAATAAATAAAAAATATGAATCCGCCTTTGTTACAGACTCATGTTTAGTGTTGCTTATCGTGGTTTGACTTTGACTATACAGGGTGGTGTATTTCTCGATCCACCGGTACGAGCACGGCGCGTTTTGGCCCAACCTGCGGCAGTCCGACTTCCACTATACAGGGTGTGGCTGCGGGGAAGGGTACACTTTCAACGTGCCGCTGAATAAGACGGGCATGACTGACGCGGATTATATCGCTATATGGCACCAGCTGCTACTGCCCATGGCTATTGAGGTGAGTTTTATTATTATTATAAAAACATAACAATTCTTTATTTATGAAACACGTCTGGGGCGACATTACAGTTGCCCAATTCGTCTCCTTATAAGCTACAAAAAGTACACCTTAAAATTAAAATGAAACTAAACACAAAATAAAATAAAAAACAAACTAAACATACTTAATTAGATTGAAAAATTCATCCAAAACACGAATAAACTACTTATTACTTACTTTGTCACATTGTCTTCACGCGGTAACATTATGTTACCGGTTAGCAACTAACACGTTTTGTCGGAATGTCCCCGACTGAGTTTCGAATCCGAGCATGTTCACGTGACGCGGCTGCGAAGCGCTGCCTACGCGCAGTGAAATGTCGTACCCGCTGCAGGGGTGGGAGGGGGGATGGCGAGGTTGATATACATTTCATCTGGTCCAACGTACAATTTCTATAATTTCATCTTTTGTATACTTATGAATATCTAGCGACCATGGCTTCGTTTCTCGTTAGAAGGTCGAAAAATCCAGCCCTGTTCTTTGTCTACGTTAGTTCTTTGTAAAGGGAACTTATGTGCGAAATTTTAGCTTTCTAGTGTTTTTCGCTGGGCGATGAGTCGGTCAGTGGGTGAGTGAGTCGGGGTTTTTCTCTTTATTGAATAATAAAATTGTAAAATACTTTATTTATTATTATATATTCTTCTAACTTCTGCTGCTGTTATATCGGGCTATGAGAGTAAAGGAACAGAGAGTGCAACTCAGAAATTCGGTCAGGAGTACATTATAATTATAACTTATGTGGATATAAGAATTTTTACTTCAAAAATTCTAACAGTCGATTGAAATATCGAGAAATTGCTCGTGTTTGTGATAATATCAACGTGCAGTTTAATTTGACCGTTTCTGATATAATATTTTTGTGTACCGCAGTACCAACCGGAGCTGGTGCTCATATCGGCGGGCTACGACGCCGCTGTGGGCTGCCCCGAGGTACTCTATCCCTTTCTATCTCTAGTCTCCACTATACCTGTCTCTTTCAGTTCTCGCCTCAACTCGTCTTAGTCTCCGCTGGGTATGATTCCGCTCTTGGCGATGAGAAGGTGCGTATACTATTGCTATCCCCTTCACCTGAACGATTAGGATCATTAGAACATTTTAGTTTGTATCATTCGGAAATAAAAGGTCTACTTTCTAGTCTCACTCATTGGTAATGGGTGATATATATGCTAAATATGACATGGTGCGAGCGCAGCGAGTGCAAAATTTTACCTCTGGCTCTGCTATGCTGTCCGTTTAGAGAGATTATTCACACCCCGCTGTAGTTACTATTATATGAGATTCGATACTCCCATACATATATTATAAATGCAAATGCCTATCCATGGGTTTGCTACGTTTAAAGGCCCGTTATTTCAATAGATTTTGGTGAAGTTTTGTACTAAGGTTGCATCCGAGAGCTGCACATACTACTTCTCATTCCGGAAAATCAAAGAGTTCCCATAGGATTTTTAAAAACCTAAATCCACGCGGATGAAGTCGCGAACATGATCTTTTATCTAATGATCCTCGCCTCAACTGTTATAGCATTTTTATTAGAAGCGGCACAGTTTAACTTAACCAGCTACCATACCTGACATATTTTGTGATATATAATTATCCCCTCAGGGCGAGATGGAGGTAACGCCCGCATGCTACGCCAATCTACTCAACATGGTGATGAGTGTTTGCCCCAGCGTTTGTGTGGTGTTAGAGGGCGGCTACTGTATCCGCTCGCTCGCCGAATCGGCCGCGCTCACCCTGCGCACTTTACTAGGACACCCTCCACCGCGGTTGCAGACTTTAGCCGAACCGAGTGACTCGTAAGTTATAGGAAATAGAGTCTGTTTTCCTTTGGCAGGATTAGATGTATGCCCCAGCGTGTGTGTGGTGTTAGAAGGCGGTTACTGTATCCGCTCGCTCGCTGAATCGGCCGCGCCCACTCTACGCACTTTACTAGGACACCCACCACCGCGGTTGCAGACCCTAGCCGCACCTTCCGACTCGTAAGTTGTAGGCAATAGAGTCTGTTTTCCTTTGGCAACTTCTCTCGCCCTGCGCACTTTACTAGGACACCTTCCACCGTGGCTGTAGAGTTTATGTGAACCGAGTGACTCTTAAGTTGTTGGCAAGACTTTTTTATCTTGTCAAAGTGCGATGAAGGTAGCGCCAGTTTTTTTTTACGCGATTGCTCAACATGGTGAGGAGTGTATGTCTCATTATATCCTTCATAGTATTATATAAGGAGACTTACTATAGATGTTTGAAAACAAAAAAAATTTCTAAATTATAATATTTTATTTTAGTGTAACTTTTTTTCTGGCGTAGCCTTGACAAAGTATTATTTCTTATACAGAATACGGGAATCCATCCTCAATTGCATATACGCACACAAAAAGCACTGGCGCTGTTACAACTACCAACCCACGTACAGTACAGACACGACAGTCGTCAATGTGTGCGACAGAGAGAAACAGAAGCATACGGTCACAGTGAAGTGGGAGGGAGATGAAACGAGGCCTGAGCGTTTCGCCACAAGGGACTGCTATCCGTTACAAGATGACACAACTAAACGACGTATAAGGGAGAAATTGGACCATTTGTCAATGGGTAAGTAACTTTTTATATATTTTAATTTATAATATATTTTAATACACTTAAGCATTCATAATATTAGTATAGATGGATTTAGAAGTTTGGTATAATTTTAAGCAATTTACTAAAGTCCTAGCGTTTGCGATAGCACGGGACGGAGTTACAGTCAAATGATCCTGTCCCCCTATTCTCTAACTCAGTGGCAATCAAAAAATGAAAGCCACTGACATACATTTTGTGTCCATTGATGGTTTGCTTTATGATATAAAATTAACATTTCCGGTCATACCTGCAATGGATAAAAAATATATGTCAGTGGCTTTAATTTTTTTATAGCCACCGAGATATAGAACAGGAGGCAGTGGCGGAGCCCGGGTAGGCATTGATTACATAGACCTACTTTCGTCTTTCAGACAGGAAATGATGTAAATTATGCATTGAGCTTTTTAACTAGGTTAAGCAGTACCTTTATGTCTCTATGTCGTGCACGTCACTGATAGGAGGGCAGTGCACAATGGCCCGACGAGATAGATGTTCACCGAACTGTTGTTTGTACAGTGACTGACTTGACGCTGGCGCAACACCCGGTGTGCTACATCTACGATGAGGCCATGCTGAAACACAGGAATATATGCGAACCGTGAGTATTGACCGGTAAATCCACTATTATAGCTTAAGATCCCGATATACGACGACCTTCACCGAGCTGGTGAATAGATGAAACCTATTTTTTATTTTTATTTAATCAAATCAAATAATAATCATACTAATCAAATAAATATTATAAATGCGAAAGTTTGGATGGATGGATGTATGGATGTTTGTTACTTAATCAATCATCAATCAAACTTCCCCTTATATACTCATTTCTTATCCTATCCATTCTAGTCACACCAAACATCCATCTCAACATTCGCATTTCGGTCGCATGTACTTTTCTTTCATCCGTCCCTTTCACCGCCCAACATTCTGAACCATACAATGCGACAGGTCTAACGACTGTCTTATAGATTTTCCCTTTTAGTTTAAATGGATAAAAAATCCTCGTTGGTCTAGTGGTTAGCATGTTTGACTGCGGCTGACGAGGTCCCGGGTTCGAGTCCCGGGTCGGGCCATAATAAGTGTTGGGTTTTTCTGACTAGAAATTCTCAGCACTAGCCCGGAGTTAGGAAGTTGGCGGTGTTTCACCCTCGTGCCTCGGAGAGCACGTTAAGCCGTCGGTCCCGATTATTATCACTAACATAATAATAGTCGTTAAAGCCCGCCAAGCGTGGTGGGTCTAAGCTCTAATACCCTCTCTCCTATGAGAGTGGAGGCCTGTGCCCAGCTGTGGGACGTTAATGGGCTGTAGTGGTGGTGGTGGTGGTGGTAGTGGTGGTTAAAAAATCGAACAAGCCCGCGTGCGGTCTATTTAGATGCCATTAATTCTTTAGTCTGTACTCTGTGGTAGAATTGTCGCGAATACGAATCAGGGCTACCGCGTTTAAATTCGCCGCTAGGGGCGCTAGTGTAGTGTGAGGTCCCCAAAATGTCAAATATCACTGGACTTTTATCGCGGGTCTAATTATTTAATTAATGTTATGAATATTTAGCAATAACCGATTAATTATGGAAGATGTAAGATACGTGCCAAAGAATGCCAGTGCTCTGTGCTTTGAAAGCGTAGCTAAGGAAAATAGGTGCAAAATTAAGCGGATTCTTTCGAACAGCTAATTCATAGGTTAGTATTTCCCTGGTTCCTGTATGTTTACTATTTAAAAAATACTTCTTTTTTTCACAAATATGCTTGTTTACCGAATATACAGCTATACTTCAGGACCTTACTCGCAAGTGGCGCCAACTAGTGAGCATAAAAACGGTAGCCCTCATTGGTTGGTACGGACGTTTCCATAACTTAAATGGTTAAATAATATTAATAATCGCCCGTCTAGAGGTCACGTAGAGAGTCCGGAGCGCATTCTACGTATACACGAGCGTCATCGCGACTTCGGCTTATTGGAGCGCCTGCATCCTTTGCCCGCGCGGACCGCGAGCGACGAGGAAATACTCGCTGTGCACACCAGCAAGCATCTTGACAGGTGAGCAAGGATAACTTCATATATATAGTGTGTTTTTAGGGTTCCGTAGCTCAAAAGGAAAAAAGGAACCCTTATAGGTTCACTTTGTTGTCCGTCTGTCAACCAATCTACCTATAGAGAATATGTGGGAGGTATCAAATTGAAATTAATATCAGATACTTAGATCCACAGTCTCTTGGAGCTGTATAAAAATCAAGCTTCTAAATCAACGCAATCAAAAAATAAGGCCGTTTATGTCGCATATTTTGACACCCACCAATAAATCAAACCTATAGGGTACTTCCCGTTGACCTAGAATAAGTAAATTAAGATCCGAAAAACGTTAATTCGTACACATAAGGTATCGAATTGTTTGTCAGGCGCTACCAGTTTAGCGCCATAATATGTAAGCCAGTTATTTTACAGCTGATTATACGTGTTGTTATGAAAACTTTATTGTTATTTACTAAACGAATTTATATTGTGTGTATTGTTAATATTGTACGGAACCCTTTGTGCGCGAGTCTGACTCGCACTTGACCGGTTTTTATTTTTTAATGTTTTTCAAACGTTTTTACACAAAATTTACTACGCACTACTACATAATCCTTAAATTGTCATCCAAACAAAACAAAAACAGAAAGACCTCCAGTTCTCTAATTTTGCAAATCAGATCGGTTTTGTTGATTGAATATTACACCTAACTTTGTATGCACAGGTTAAAAGAACTAGCAAGTACGAAGCTGAGGGATCTGAACAGTCAGAAGGAAGCTTATGACTCTGTATACTTCCATCCAGACACATTAGAAAGTGCTGCGGTGGCGGCCGGCTGCGTATTACAGGTAATGTCTGAACTTATCTATATACTAATCCATGCTAATATTATAAATGCGAAAGTGTGTCTGTCTGTATGTCTATCCATCTGTCTGTCTGTCTGTCTGCTACGCTTTCACAGCCCACCTGTTTAACCGTTTTAGATATCAAAAAACGGACGGAGTCGCGGGCATTATCCATACTAATATTATAAATGCGAAACTGTGTCTGTCTGTCTGTCTACTACGCTTTCACGGCCCAACTACTCAACCGATTTTGATGAAATTTGGTTGAGAGATAGTTTACATCCCGGGGAAGGACATAGGCTTTTTATCCCCGAAAATTAAGAGTTCCCGCGGGAATAAAATAAACTGATTTACCGCGGACAAAGTCGCGGGCATCATCTAGTATCCGATATTTTTCTTTGTTTTTATTTTCAATAATTTACGATACAAGTACAACTATACCGTCTATGAATTCATCTTGATTGTGCTCTTATAGTAACAGGATGTGGAAAACTTAAAATGACGGCAAACTGGAAGTCACAAATTCAATTTTTAACTCAAATAAATAAATAAATAAATAAAGAATTTTTTATTCACCAACAGTTAATCATGATTGGTTGGCACATGTTTTTCAAATATTGGCATCTTGCTTGATATGTCTCAATAATTTTTAAGCGCCATTCGATTAAATTAAATTTAGATAGGTATTATTTTTTTATGTACGGTGAATATGTTCAATAAATATTTTTTCTTTAATTCATTCAATATTGAACTCCATCGCCAAAGCTTGTTAACGCAGTATTGTCCAGGGTCGCCCAATACATTTTAATGAGTGAAAAAAAGATAATATATGCGTCATTCAATTTTGAACTCTGTCCCTATAGATGGTAGACGCAGTTTTGTCCAACGTGGCCGGGTCAGGCGTATGTGTGATCCGACCACCGGGTCACCACGCGGACGATGAGATTCCCAGCGGCTTCTGTTTACTCAACAACGCGGCTATAGCAGCCAAGTATGCCATACAGAGTCACGGGCTACAACGAGTGTTGATTGTGGATTGGGACGTGCATCATGGGAATGGAACACAAAGAATCACTTATGGTGATAAAGAGGTACGTCACACACACATAACCGAGTGTGCACACACGTAAAACATTACGCACGCACGCACGCGAATGTGTGCGTGTGAGTGAATTCATTTAAAATCATCAAATATCAAATAAATATTATAAATGCGAAAGTTTGGATGGATGTATGGATGTTTGTTACTCGAACACCCCCGAACGGCTGAACGGATCTGGATGAAATTTGGCACAGAGATAGATTATAGTCTGGAATAACACATAGGCTGGAAAATTAATTTTTTTATCCCGGAAAATTAAAGAGTTCCCCCGGGAACCAAAAATCTCAAACCACGCGGACGAAGTCGCGGGCATTAGCTAGTATAAAACAATATATTATTCATTATATATTTTGCACTATCCCGCGCTCTAGTTTGATAATCTCTCCCCAAAGGTTGTCTGGAAGAGATTGCTTTAGCAATAAGACTGCCTTTGCACCATTCTGTATAATCTTTTAACCTTTTTGTTTATTGTCTCTATTTTTAAAATAGTATTTTATCAGTGCAATAAAGAGTTTTATCAATCTATTTATCTATATTCTCGCTGTTTTGAGATCAGCAATAAACTTTTACGAACTTGGTTTTGCTGTCCTAAATAAAATGTGGTTATATTATCATTGGATGGTAGATACTCGTATTTATTCTTACTCATATTTGGCCATTTCTTCATTTTATTATATGGCAAAGAAAGGCGGTGCTTAGTCACACTGGTGATAGAGAAGATAACTTTGTTCTAACTCCACAATTATGAGTTGTTTTGGAGAATTTCTTCACAAAAAATGTCTATATCTCACATACACACTCACAATGACAAAAAAATTACGCCGGGAGTACACTTGTCACGCCTGTCGTGATCAGTACTTTTTATTTTTCAGATCCTATACATATCAATCCACCGTTACGATAACGGATCTTTCTTCCCGAACTCACGAGATGCTGATTACACTGCGGTTGGCGAGGGGCGGGGGGAGGGGTACAACGTCAACGTTCCTTGGAATAAGGTGAGTTAAGAATCATACTAATATTATAAATGCGAAAATATGTTTGTTTATCCTTCAATCACGCCGCAACAGAGCAACGGATTTTTTTTGCATCGGTATAGTTGAGGACCGGAGACTGGAGGCTAATTTTTATCCCTGAAAATTAAGGAATTGTATGAATTAAAAAACTTATTCCACGCGGACAAAGTCGCGGGCATCAGCTAGTTATTGATGAATATAAATATCTTTAATTTTGTTTTTCATTAGGTGTCGAATCTTCCACTGGCTCGGAATTCCTTACCTAACGAAAAGAACCAGCGAGAAACTCAGTGGTTGATACTTTCTTCAACAATTTTAATTAGTAAAGTTACTTTTAACTGTAAATTGCTGGAGCGAGTTTATTAGCAATTAACATAATCTTCGATTGATATTATAGAAATGTAATAGAATTTTAGGTAGTGTAAAGGCTCGGCTTAAATTTTTTTGTGGATGTTTTAATTATAAAATAGTATGCCCATTCCCACGAATGATTTTCGGAATTTGTTGAGGCGGAGCGAAGGAGTCACGAGCCTATTGCGATTCCTTTTTAGCGCGGTATGGGCGACGCGGAATACATGGCTGCCTTCACGCAAGTAGTTCTGCCCATTGCATACGAGTACAACCCGGATTTAGTGCTAGTCTCGGCTGGGTTTGATGCCTGCGTGGGCGACCCTCTTGGCGGTAATGTATAGCAATTATACTACTTGCTTTTCTATAACAGTTGGCGAACTTGGCTAGATATAGCATTTTCCATCACTAGACTGGATCAGCCTAACGCATAAGCACAGAAGTCGTGTGACATGTGAATATGTACTTAGATTTTTTGAAAGAAACACTGCAGCTTCTGACCAGATTATTGTTTTTCATGCCTTAGTTTTGTAAAGGACGCAGATTCGGACTGCAAGGCAGATTTTTGAAGCAAAGTTTTGGGGTCATATTTAAAAACTAGCTAATGCCCGCGACTTTGTCCACGTGGATTGAGGTTTTTTATGATACACGCGGGAACTCTTTAATGTTCCGGGATAAAAAGTAGCCAATTTGTTATTCCAGACTATAATCTATCTCTGTGCCAAACATCCATTCAGCCGTTCTGGCGTGATTGAATAACAAACGCCCATCCAAACTTTCGCATATTCTATAATATAAGTAAAGAAGTATAGATATTCCATTTTCTATAGAAGCATTGATATCTTGCGGCTTTTTCGTAATAATAATAGAATTTGGGATAGAGTAAAAGTTCAGGTATTTTTTTTACCTGCCTAGCAGTAACTTGAAAACTAAAACGTTTTACCCATTCCAGGTTGCAAAGTGTCACCGGAATGCTACGGCCAGATGGCACACATGCTAAGAGGCCTGGCCGGCGGTCGCGTCATACTCTGCTTAGAAGGCGGCTACAATGTTACCAGCATCTCCTATGCTATGGCTATGTGCACCAAAGCGTTACTAGGAGACCCTATACTACACCATTACGAACCAAAACATACAGTCCACTGGTCTGCAGTCGAAAGCATCAATAACGTGATAAAAACACACAAAAAGTACTGGAAAAATCTCAAATTCCATCTCGCACTACCGATAGAGGATGTTTTGGAAAAACCAGCGCCATCTAGAGGTTTAATCATCACTGATTCAGAAACTTCAAAACGGTTGAACGATTCCAAAAAGTCCGAAATTGATACTGATTTGGAATGCAGCTTGTCGAATTTGAGTTTGAAAGTTGAAAATAAATGCTCAGATGGTATACATTGCGGTACTGATGATGAAGAGGATGTGGGTAGTTCGAAAAAAACTGTAGCAGAAAGTGTCCCAAAAGAAAATGAAGGTTGTACAAAAGTGAATGAGGGTTCATCAAAAGTGGATGAAAGTGCATCAAAAGTGAACGAAGGTGCTTCAAAAGTGAACGATGGTGTATCTAAAGTGAACAATGGTGCATCAAATGTGAACGATGGTGCATTAAGAGTGAACGAAAGTGAAATGAAAGTGAATGAACCAACAACACTAGTGGACTTTTTATCAGAGAACATGCAGGCTATAGTTGATGGGGACATGTTCGCAGTGGTTCCTTTGCAGTGGTGTCCGCATTTGGACATGTTATATGCGATCCCTGAGGGGGTGAAATTGGAACAAGGTGTCAAATGTGTGGACTGTGACCATACTGAGGAGAACTGGGTGTGCCTGCATTGTTATATTGTAAGTATAATATAACCTATTATTATAATTTAGTATTATAACCTAGCCTCCTCCTAGGGAAGCACCTAGTGCAGCCTGAGAAGGCAAAGAAGCCAAGAAGCTGCTGCTGTTCCTAGCAACAAGTAGTATTAGCCAGGAACTATAGATGGTGGTGATCACAATAGATGGGCAACGGTCAAAGTGATACTGGGTTTCTTTACAGAGCCCTGCATAGCCACATCACCCAAGAAGTAAATATTATAATGAGTTTTGACCTGTGCAAACACTGGCTTCGCCCACCAATGGGTGCAGGAGGAATTCCTGTTTACCTGTGCACCCACTGCATTATGGTTGCAAAAAACTTTAAAAAATATAATGACACATTACTATTTTGTTCATTATTGGCCAAATTCGACTTTAGGACAAACTGGATTTGTATGTCAAAAATCAGATTTGTAATTTGGGTATTCACAAGAATAAAACTGTTTTTAGGATAAACTACTTTTCAAAGTTTTGTCAATTAGGTCAATACCAGTATACTTATATTATAAATCTGAATATGTCTGTCTGTCTCCTACATTTTCACGGCCCATCTATAAAATCGATTTTGACCAAATTTGGAACAAACATAACAGAGATAGGTCATTTTTATCTCGGAAAATCAAAAAGGAACACTTTTTCAAAAATAGGGGATGAAGTGATGGGACGGTCGTTATTTAGTAACATAACTAAGATTGAGTAGGTCAGATTTTATAGCGAGATCTATACACAATAATTAGTTTGGTGTAGGCCTAAGTCTGTAGTTAAGTTTGGCCAAGCTATATTTTGTGACATGTTTTGTGTGAAATAGTCAAAACACCAAAAAAATATTAACAAAGTCATACAAATGTGGTATGCTTATATCATTAATTAATTATTGTTCCTAAATATCTGAGTATGAGCTTTGTTTTTAATAAACCTTCTGCTAGGTGAAACATATCCATTCCAACTCTGTAACACCTAATGTAAATGTATGTTTCTGCAAAATATAGAAATTGTACTTATTGTATCGTTTCAGACCGCGTGCGGACGCCATATTAACGGTCACATGCAAGCTCACTACCGCTCGACCGGTCACGCTCTGGCATTATCTCTCGTCGACCTTTCCGCCTGGTGCAGCGCCTGTGACGCGTATGTGGACAACGCATTACTCTACGACGCGAAGAACAACGCACACCGATGCAAGTTCGGCGAAGACATGCCTTGGTGTTACAAAACTGACATTCAAATGGAATAGTTCTGCAAGAAAGAGACGCATATGACAATTACAACGAAACAAAAAGAGACGGCAAACTTTATATTTTCCACTATGTACTGTGTTTTTCTTAAATGTACGATACTGTACTAATGTGAAATACTAACAAGAGATTAAACCATAGAATAGCTGACATAATTAATTAAAAAACAATAGATAATAATCATCAAAGCTATTAACTTAATAGGAATACAAATTAAGGATATTAGGATAACCTACAAACAATTATTTTATTTATACATGTGTGTATAATATTGTTTATTTTTTTGTATATTTTATCACTGTAAGCTGAACAAGCCTTGGAATTATGACGTAAAGTTTACTTTACATAAAGTGAATCATTCCACATTTTAATAATGATATGAAATAGTACTTTATGTACATTGTAATTCAGGTGAAATTTGAAAATAATTGTATTTTGTACAAAATCTAATTCTCCATAAATAATGATTGAACATGCTCATTGCTCATCTACTTTTTAATTTCTAGTATAGTTCTATGAAATACCGATTTAATTATATAAAAATGAAATCATTGTAAAACTATTTAATTTAACTGTAATCGAATGCAGTAAATATATCTAAATAATACATAACACATAATACAGTATAATTAGACAGTTTTACAATGAAATAGGGTTGAAAATAATAATGACATTCAGTAAAATGTGACACTTTAACATTTCATATTTCTGTGTATAATAAATTAACAGTAAACATCATACATAGTAGACTAAGAGATAGCTGTACTTTTGGTAACTATCGCTAGGAAGCCTGATTCAGTATTTGGTGGGTTTAGGGCTCTCCTCTGGTGGAAATAGCGACGGTCGGCCCGCATGCGGCAGCTTTAAATTACCAAAAGTAGTACGGCTATATCTTATAATGTAGCAAAACTTAATATATTTGTAAATTTAATGATAAAAAACAATGCAACATGATAAAAGACAATACAAATTACAATGATTGGGAACATAGTGTTTTAAACTAAAAATGGCTATCAGTGTGCCAAAATTAAATTGCTCATTTTAAATGACTAATTTATGTTAATAATGACATTAATAAAATCATATCATATTTATTAACAAACTTGTGTTTTAATTCTTCAGCTTTATAAAAGTATATTACATCATTGTAAGGGACTTACTGGTCTATAATAGGGGCTTGAGTTATGGGCCTTGGCATAATATGACCCATCGCTGTTCCTATGTTGATTTAGTTTAATGAGTTATTTCTGTTAACTCATGCGGATTCTTCACGGTCATTTTCTCTCATGTCTTACCTGCAACTCCTGAGTGAGATAACACACTTTCTTTCATAGCCGCGACTCGCGAGTTATACCTACATAGAATAATAATTTGTTTTTTTTTTAAATCCACTACAAGTAAGCCCTTGACTACAATCTCACCTGATGGTAAGTGATGACGCAGTCTAAGATGGTGGCGGGCTAACCTCTACTGGGGTATGGCAGTTATACTTACACACAGATGATCTTTGGCACTTTACACGGCATTGTACAGGAACGTTATCGCTTGGCGGCTCATATTTGCCCGTAGGGCACGGTAGGGTAGTAAGCATAGAGATTTTATGGGTATTATAGCTACTATACTACCTCTATGGTAGTAACTAGCCTTGAGCAAGGACCTTTAAACAAAGGTCCTTGGCCTTGAGGGACGAGTGGCCTAGCTGTGACAACGCATATCAGTCGATTGCGATTGTTAAGCAACGTTGACCCAAGTCGGTAACTGGATGGAGTGCCGCGGAGAGCACGTTAAGCCGTCGGTCCCGGTTATTATCACTAACATCTGATAATAATCGTTACAAAAACCTAATATAACGCTAGTCGAGTCGTATGCGGTAGCTGGGAACTTGTGCTGGGAACCCACCGCATTATTAACCCAAGAAAACTACCATTATTTGATTACTTAATGGAAAGGGGTCACGACCCTCAGTAATGAGGAATACGACGCAGAGAGAGAGAGTAACTAGCCACAGTTCGCCTCCCACAAGGCCAAACCTAAACGTAGGATCATAAACAAAACTATCAGCAGGGTGACCGCGTATCTTTTGTTTTGCATCAATCATTGATACATAGCAATCACCTCTGATTGGTTAACACTCTTCCACTATTGGACGAAATCCATTGACGCAGCAAGAATACCATAAATTCAGCCAATCGGAGATGATATGTATCAATGATTGATGCAAAAGATACGCGGTCGCCCTGCAGTAATAAAAAAAGTGTCACTTATTACGTCTGTAGTGCCTGCGTACCAGAGACAAGTAACATATACTGCGTACTGCCTTTCAGGTTGTATAGTGGTGGGTCGTTGTCGTATTTTTGACGGACGAAACGCAACTGATTTCCTGGCGACGAAAACGGTTGCAGAAAACGGTCGTCGTTGCAACTGGTTTGAAGACGGCTTAAAAACCATCTTCAAACCAGTTGCAACGACGAGTCTTCAAACTGGTAATACATTATCGCCTGTATGTCATGGGTATAAAGTTCACTTTTGATTGTAAGAACGAACGTGGAACGAGGACGACTGCATTCGCGACGACGCGACGTGTGTCGTTGAACCAATTCATTCTCGACTGTATTTTCTTGGATGTAAAATATTACATCGCACAAAGTTACGTACATATTTATCTATGGTACTGCCTACGTAATGCCTGTCAGTGGCGAATCAATCAATCAATGTCAAATTGACATTTGAGGAAAGTGATTACATTCTCTGATTACATTCTCTTTGGGTGGGAAAATAAATGGAAAAATGTGCAAAATTCGTGTATTTTTATTGGAAATTAGATTTAAATAGGATGCGAATGGTCTGAAATGTTCTGTATTTTAGGAGTGTTTTATCATTAAATTGTATTATTGAAGACATACATTTTGCATTTTGAAAGGTTAGTGAAATTTACCCTCTTCCTTTCACTTTCTTTTAAATGATTGTTTTATTTACAATTTTATAACCCCTCATTCAATTTAATATTAGAATGGATGTGGATTAATTACTTACTTATTAGGACTATCCAACCTCCACTTTCTGGTAAAGGTTATGAATAATTTCCCAGTCAGTAAGGTTAACGGTTTTATCAGATGCTAGTATTTTTATACCTGAGATCAATGTTTTAAATTGCTCTTCCATCCCACATGACACTGGCAAAGTGCATGGTGCTGGTACAAGGAAAGGCCAAAATAAGAAGTAGAATGTTTTAAATTCTCATTGTCTTTCTTTGTCAGAGGTATTTTTCAATTCAGATTTTGTCCTGAGAGGTGAACTTACCTATCAATAATAGCCAGTCCTGTGTCACACAGAATAATGCTGTCATAGAGCAGCAATTTTTTTTTAATGATTGTATGAAATAGATTTATTTAAATTACTTACAATTTTTGAAAGTTGTTCAGTAATACAGTGTAAACTCTATATAGCGACACTGAAGGGACTGTGCATTTTATGGCGTTATAGAGAGTTGTCGTTAAATGGAGAGAAGAAATTAGAAATTAGAATTAGTATCAGTAAAACTTTTTCGTCAATACACAGTGATTTTCTTTTATTAGCCATATTTACAGTTTGAAAGTTTGTGAGCAACTAAGAATATGATAAGGTATAGATAACAACAGGTACACGTACAAGCAATCCCAATTTGTAAACAAAAGAACAAATTTCTTAGGTATGCATGATGCCGACAGTCGAGTTTATTGCGGGCTAGGATAATAAAGCGACAATAGATCGTACACAGCTGCACAGTTTTTACTAATTTTAGCAATTTAAAAGGTACTTTTTATTACTCAATTGTTGTTGTTATTGAGAGTGGGTGTAATGCTATGTAGAGTGAAACATTGTATGAAAGACAAGCTAAACCAACCAAAGCCAATTGATTTCGACGCTTAAGGGAGTTTGTCGTTAAATAGAGTGACGTTACATGGAGTTTACACTGTACATACAAAAGTTACCCTTGATTAGTTTTTATAGTCAAATAATTTTATTCAATATAGGTAGGTACACTACACTTATAAAATAATTTTAGCCTCCTTCTGTTTGTATAGATTGATGTGTGATCAGATTACATATTGTAGGTGTACATTAGCATTATTACATGCAGCAGATTACATAAAGCATGAAGCTACTAAGGCCTCTGTGGGTGAGGGGCGGGCGCCGCGTCAGCACCTGGTCGCCTCTAGCCACCTCCTTCAACACTAGACCCACTTCCAGACCTATATTTGATTCTTTGAGGGAGAGAACAGTAAGTGTTTAAAAAGATTTCTGAAAGTTAAGCAATTATTTGTTTCGGTTAGTAGGTAAGTATATACATGATTGTAGTGTATTTGTTACAAAAATAATTAAGGAGCTAAAAGTTAAATTAAACCACTTGATTACTTATATCAGATTGTGTAGTCAAGTCAAAAAGTCAATACAAAGCTAAAATGGATGGTGGAATTTTAGTATAAAAGACTACCCTCATTCCCATGAACAATCTTTGGTCTTTTTTTGAGGCGGAGCGAAGGAGTCACGATTCTGCTGCGTATTTGTTTGCCTTTAGAGCAGATTCCACTAAGACTAATAATAATATTCTGCATTGAGCATAGTAGAGCAATTTAAGATTTGCTTACAAATTTAACAGGGTCTCTTCAATAAGCCAGAGCTCACAAGCTTTGAAGGCTTCCACATACTCAAGGAACAAGCAATAGCAGCCACAGATAGGCTAATAGATGAAGCCACGTCCAACCCCACGCGGCCAATGGTGGACATATTTGATGAGCTGTCAGATACTCTGTGCAAAGTTGCAGATCTGGCGGAGTTTGTGCGGATCGCTCATCCCCAACCCCACTTTGCGAGTGCGGCAGAAGAAGCTTGCATTAGCGTTAGTGGGGTAGTAGAGAAGTAAGCATGTATTATCATTTATCTAGGTGTATCCTACATTATACAATACAATACAGAAAGTTTAGATGGATGTATGGATGGATGTTTGTTACTCAATCACACCGGAACGGTTGAACGGATTTGGATGAAATTTGGCACAGAGATAGATTATTATCTGCTATATAATATATGTCTGTACTTTTTATCCCAGGAAATTAAAGAGTAGCCTCAGCAACCGAAAACAGAAAACCGAAATTCCCTCAATATTAAATATTTAGTGACAGTATTCTTGTACATTCATTTGGGAATGGCATTACTACAACTATTATGGAGTTAAGCCAAACCGCTTACTTAAAACAAATTTTTAGAATAAAATAAAAACTGATAGAAAATACTCCTTTGGCCTTGCATTATTTTAATGTAGCCTTTGGTTTTTTAAGGTTAAACACACACAAAGGCCTATACGAAGCCCTCCGAGACTCAGTAAAACGCGGAACATGCGGCGATAGACACCTAGCGGAACTTTTCCTCTTCGACTTTGAGCAAAGCGGCATACAACTGCCCGACGGACCGCGACAAAGCGTCGTGGCTTTAAACGATCTCATTCTACAGACTGGGCAGCAGTTCATGGCTGGAGCGGCCAAACCCAGGAGGGTTCCACGGTCGGCTATTCCACAGAACGTGAGGCAGTTGTAAGTTAAATGGATGTAACTTTACCCTTCTACACTATATTTTCTTCACTTGCTTGCTTCACTTCAAAATAATTTTAAAAACTACTCATTCGGATCCGCACGCCATCAATCTCCAACAGAAATTGCTGGACAGTTAAGGTTTTAAAATTACACACCTACCTAAATTAGGTTTTTCCAATGTCGTTTCTTTTCAAAAACTTTAGAAAACAGAACAAGACCTTTCATAAGACCTCACCTTGTCACAATTGGATTACTTGTTCCGCTCTCATTTTAAATTATTTTCTCTTTATCTTAATGTTTTCACAATAAAATGACCTTGTCTGATCTATTTATTTTTTCATAGCTTTTAAAGCTATGAATATTCTTTGGAGATTGAAATTTTTGATCTTATCCAAAAGTTTCATAACTTCTTTTATTGAATTTAATAGTATCCTCACTAATATTATAAATGGGAAAGTGAGTTTGTTTGTATGTTTGTTCCGCTTTCACGCCGTAACTACTGAACCGATTGCTTTGAAATTTTGCAGACGTAAAGTTAGAAGTCCGGATTAAATAATAGGGTACTTTTTATCCCGGAAAATTAAAGAGTTCCCGCGGGAACTAAAACTCCTCAATCCACGCGGACGAAGTCGCGGGTATCAGCTAGTATTTTATAATCAGTATTGAAGGCACTTCAAAGTAAAGTGCATTTTTTATGTTTTATAACGGATTTCGTTTGTTCCAGCTTCAGTTCAGAAGGCGACCACGTTATGGTGAGCGGTGTATACGCGGAGTGTGGAGAGGCGGCCGCGCGTGAAACCGCTTACCGCTTGTACCTCGCGCCAGACAAAAAGCAAGAGCAGTTACTATGCGCTACTCTACAGGCGAGACATCAGCTGGCCGACCTTTGTGGATTCCAGTGCTATGCAGATAGGTAAAAAAAACAACGAAAAACTCAAGATTGCACTCCTTGTCTTAGTAACTTTCATGTTGAACGCTAGATGGCGTTGCACGAAGTTCAGTCTCGCTAGCAATGTGCAAACTTGTAATGAAATGTGTATGACAGGAACTGGAGTAATTTACTTCGTGGGTCTCTGCTCGAAATAAAGATCTTCCTTCCAGCTATATATAATAACTAGCGGTCCGCCCCGGCTTCGCACGGGTAGCACTTGATCAAAATAGTCCATACCCAATAATGGTCAGTCGGCACTGAGACGAAAAACGGGTTGGCTATAGACATCCGGTACTCGCTTTCAGGGGTGGGGAGGGGTGGGGAGGGTGGGAAGGGGGGAGAGGGTGCCCCCCCCCCTCTTTGTTCCCCCCACCGGAAAGGCATAGTTTTTTTTTATGAATTTTTAAAAATCTCATTTTGAGGTTATGTTTTCATACATTTACAACGCGTGCAGGGGTGGGGATGGGTGGGGAGGGGGGAGATGGTGCCCCCCCTCTTTGTTCCCCCCACCGGAAAGGCATAGTTTTTTTTTATGAATTTTTAAAAATCTCATTTTGAGGTTATGTTTTCATATATTTACACCACAAAAATTAAGCTGCTCTATCAATTTTGGGGCTCAGCTATAGTATACTGCCCGCTGAGTTGGACGTTCATATTTTTTTTACAGAAAGACCTTGATGTGGTAAGCATTGCACTAATATATTTTACTGCGGAACTCAATAGTTTTCGAGATATAATTTTTTGAAAATTCGTAAATGTTCACCACTTTTCACTATTTCTTACGACATTTGCCATAGATTACAGACTCATTGACGTTTAGTTGGCGTACTAAAGTTTCGTTTTACGTATTAAAATCCGTTCCAAACATGAAAAGTATCATAAAATGTCAACGACCTCAATTTACATAGACGGGCCCTGTCGAACAAAGAATGTGGACTTATGTTTAACAACGCCATCTAGTCTGAAAAGCGGGAACTTGCTTGCAACATATGCGCCATCTTGAAAACGTATGACTCGGTCATAGATTAGTACAGATGCGCTTGTCGAAAATAATACCTACATGAGTGTACTCTCTGAGGTAAACGATAAATGTTAGTATGACGTTGTTATTTTTACCACTTTTTTGTTACCAGTTTCCTGGAAAACCATTGAACAGATTATTATGCGGTTTTTTGCATTAGATATATATAGCTTGTGAGAAGGTTCTTAGATATATTTAAAGGTCAAAGTCCACACAATGGGGCGCTGCAGTTCGTCGTCGTCGTCTTTTTAATTTAATTATTTGTTCATTGTTGATACTGAAGTTTTGTCGATAAATTGACAGAAATAAAGTCATTTTTAGGGTTGCGTACCAAAATGATAAGAAAACAACCATTGTGGTGCGACATGACTGTCTGTCACACTTAGCATAATTCGGTAACTACTAATGCAAAAAACTTGAAATTTAAAATAATAACAGCTAAAACAGTTTAAAATAATCCTCGCCAAACCTTATTGCAAATGAAAGAATTCAAAAATAATTATTAGTACTATTATAATAAAAAGGGGTTGGAATGGGAGAGGTGAAAGAGTACTAATGGATCGAGTCACAGAAAAATACTTCATTTGAAATTATTTTATTTTATACATTTCTAAGTATGCTACTTGCCATCAAAAGAAATATTAAAAGTTATTTTGAGATAAATCACTTACACAGTGTGCATTTAAAAATACGATTAAGTAATAAACACTTGTAAGTAGGTAGCTGTACATAATAGGTACTAAACAACTCTTGTTCAACGAAATAATAAAATTCTGAATTTTGAATTAACTATTTATTTTTCATCAAATATCAATCAATCAAATCAAAAATAATAATATATAATATAATAATATAAATATTATAAATGCGAAAGTTTGGATGGATGGATGTATGGATGTATGGATGTTTGTTACTCAATCACGCCCCAAAGGCTGAACGGATTGGGCTGAAATTTGGCACAGAGATAGATTATAGTCTGGAATAGCACATAGGCTACTTTTTATCCCGGAAAATTAAGGAGTTCCCGCGGGAATCAAAAATCCTCAAACCACACAGACGAAGTCGCGAGCATTCGCTAGTACAAAATAAAAATTATCAACTTTAATAAATAAAAACCCTGTATTTATTGAAGTTGGTTAAACATTAAACTCACGTCAATAACTAATTTTATCATATTATTACAATAGCATAATATTGCGTCTCGGAAGGTATTAATGCCTACTGTCCGTTCTGCCCATCTATGCATTAACTAATCTTGGTTGCATTTTTTTTATCGTACTGGACTGGACTATTCTAGGGCTGGAACCCAAAGCCGTAAGACCAGTTATTAAAAAAAAAAATATCATAGTTTGCCGCGGAAATTAAATGATTGCGAAATGGATAAAAATATTAAATAGGAAGATTAAATAACGTTTTCTTGGAAATGTATAATTGTGAATTGAAACACTTACCATAAAATAAAAATAATACAGTGCCAAACTAATAAGACTTTAGATGTTACCTTAATAACAAATTATCTACACGATGAGCGACCGTGATCGCGCTACGACGGGGACAAAGACAGGCTTATGATAGGTTATAGGAGCGCGCTCTCATAGTTGCTCACCCGCCATTTTTCTATGAAAGGGCCCATCTAGTATTTACATATATATCGATGTAAAATGTCAATAATCGTATTCAAACCATAGATAATGTCTATACCGATTATTGGAACGGAACGCGTGCGTTGGCGCCAAATTCAAATCTATGAGTCATCGTTTTACGCGCTTTTCAAGGTTAAAGGTTGAGAAGGTTAAAGTAGGTACAATTAATTAAAAGGTATAAATGTCGGTTCTAGTTATAATTAGGTACTTCAGCATGTGATAGGCAAAACCGAATCAGCACACCCCGACTCCACGCAGTCTTGTCTGCCCTACCCCTAGAGTGTTTTTTTTAAGCGCGAAGCCAGAAGCGAGTCTTCTGGCGTAGCCCATTCTATTTAAGGAGGATTCTTGGAGGGGGTGAGAGGGAGAGGGTGAAGTCTAAGGAGTTTTCCTCCCCCTTACTCCCCCTCCCCCTCTTAAGTATGTATTTTAGTCATTATTACGATAAAATTACTTCATAATTTCAAAACTTTAAAAATTTATTTTTCGAAAACTATTGCGTTCCGCACTTTTTCCCTTGGAGGGGGGGTTTACATACAAAAGTTACCCTTGATTAGTTTTTAAAGTCAAATAGTCAAATAATTTTATTCAATTTAGGTAGGTATACTTCACTTATAAAATAATTTTAGCCTCCTTCTGTTTGTATAGATTGATGTGTGATAAGATTACATATTGTAGGTGTACATTAGCATTATTACATGCAGCAGATTACATAAAGCATGAAGCTACTAAAACCTCTGTGGGTGAGGGGCGGGCGCCGCGTCAGCACCTGGTCGCCTCTAGCCACCGCCTTCAATACTAGACCCACTTCCAGACCTATATTTGATTCTTTGAGGGAGAGAACAGTAAGTATTTAAAAAGATTTCTGAAAGTTATGCTGCTATTTTAATCATAATTATTTGTTTCGGTTAGTAGTTAAGTAATATACATAATTGTAGTTGTTACAAAAATAATTAAGGAGCTAAAAGTTAAATTGAACCACTTGCACTTACTTATATCAATTTGTGTAGTCAAGTCAAAAATTTTGGCAAAAAAGTCAATACAAAGCTAAAATGAATTGTGGAATTTTAGTATAAAAGCCTACCCTCATTCCCATGAAAAATCTTAGGTCTTTTTTGAGGCGGAGCGAAGGAGTCAAGATTCTGCTGCGTATTTGTTTGCCTTTAGTGCAGATTCCACTAAGACTACTAATAATAATATTCTGCATTGAGCATAGTAGAGCAATTTAAGATTTGCTTACAAATTTAACAGGGTCTCTTCAATAAGCCAGAGCTCACAAGCTTTGAAGGCTTCCACATACTCAAGGAACAAGCAATAGCAGCCACAGATAGGCTAATAGATGAAGCCACATCCAACCCCACGCGGCCAATGGTGGACATATTTGATGAGCTGTCAGATACTCTGTGCAAAGTTGCAGATCTGGCGGAGTTTGTGCGGATCGCTCATCCCCAACTCAGCACACCCCGACTCCACGCAGTCTTGTCTGCCCTACCCCTAGAGTGTTTTTTTTAAGCGCGAAGCCAGAAGCGAGTCTTCTGGCGTAGCCCATTCTATTTAAGGAGGATTCTTGGAGGGGGTGAGAGGGAGAGGGTGAAGTCTAAGGAGTTTTCCTAGCGTCCCCACCTCTCCCCCTTACTCCCCCTCCCCCTCTTAAGTATGTATTTTAGTCATTATTACGATAAAATTACTTCATAATTTCAAAACTTTAAAAATTTATTTTTCGAAAACTATTGCGTTCCGCACTTCTTCCCTTGGAGGGGGGGTCCGTCGCGGGCAGTATACTATAGCCCAACCAATAAAACAATTATTTCAATAATTGTTTTATTTACATCATAACAGTCATAGAACCAAGTCCCCACATATCTTGAGTCATCATACGCGAGTAAAACCTAAAGGTAGGTTAGGTTAGGTTAGAACATAAATATAACTGGTGCCCGGCCGCAGGCCGGGCACTTAGGTTCTATTAGTTTGAAATGAAAAATTAAATTGTAGGGGTTCTAAGCTCCCTCTAACCACTAGACTATGGAAAACCTTAAGGTAGGTTAGGTTAGGTTAGAACATAAATATAACTGGTGCCCGGCCGCAGGCCGCGCACTTAGGTTCTATTAATTGGAAGTTAAATTAGGTTGGGTTAGAACATAAATATTTTTATACACTTAGGTTCTTTGTAAATGTATGAAAATATAACCTCAAAATGAGATTTTTAAAAATTCATTAAAAAAAATATGCATTTCCGGTGGGGGGAAAAAAGATGGGGGGCACCCTCCCCCCTCCCGACCCATCCACCCCCTCCCCACCCCTGCACGCGTTGTAAATGTATGAAAACATAACCTCAAAATGAGATTTTTAAAAAATCATAAAAAAAAACTATGCATTTCCGGTGGGGGGAACAAAAAGGGGGGGTACCCTCTCCCCCCTCCCCACCCTCCCCCACCCTCCCCTCCCCTGAAAGCGAGTACCGGATGTCTATATAATACCCCGAAAAACTCCACCACACGTTCTCAAATGTTGTTCAGCAAACCGCTGTGAACACTTGGCACTTGAGTCTCCAATACGACGTATTTTCGCTGCCCTCACCTGGGAACTATGTTTAGAACTAACAACTAAGTTGAGACCTGGCTCTTTTAGGCATTTCGCAGTAGTCTGTCTATAACAGTTAGATATTAAAATGTTAAAATAAATGTTAGTAACTTCTCTTGTATTTATTATGTTTGTCTTGACAAATATGACATAAAAGTGTCTTGACAAAATATATGACTTAAAAGACAGTCTGAATTAATAGACAAATAGAAGTTTAACGTAAAAGGTTAAATTAGGTGAATTTTTCCGACTTAATTCACATTATTGCAATTTTCGAAGGGATCTCTTATTTATTTTAAAATAAAATATAGCCTATGTTACTCGCTGATAAAATAGCTTTCTATAGGTGAAAGAATTTTTAAAATCGGTCCAGTAGTTTTTTAGTTTATCCATTACAAACAAACAAACAAACAAATAAACAAATCTTTCCTCTTTATAATATTAGTTTAGATTATTATTATTATTGTTACTCTTTATTTTGTACACCACAACACAAAAATATAAATGACACAAATAAATACATAGGGACGAAGTAGAATACAAAAAGGCGGCCTTTTCGCTTAGTAGCGATCTCTGCCAGGCAACCTTAGGACAGTCTTAATTAGTCTAGATGATGTATTTATAGTTATAATGAATATCACGCATGATAGTTCAAACAATTAAATTATGATTTTGTCGCTCCCGTAGAGCAATAAAGGCGAGCACGATGGAAACGTCGTCCAATGTGCGTCAGTTCTTAGACATCCTCTCAGACAATCTATACGACCGCGCAAACATCGACTTTGAAGCCATGGCCGGAATGAAACACAAGGAAACGCCCTATCAGGTACTCTTCTATTTTTCTTCTTTCTTTATCAGCTTTTACTTTTCGTCCACAAGCCCCAGCGTCCCGCTCTTTCTATTTGTTCCATTTTCTCCTACTTGCTCTGAAATTGTTTCATTAATTAATTAAGAATGACACCATTGATATACACATAGAAGTAAAAAATTTGATGAGTTTTGCTACCAATAGACAAAAATGGAAAAGGACGGAGGTTTTTACACATCAAAATAAATCCAACTAAAAACTTGCTATCCCGGAAAATTCAAGAGTTCCCATGGAAATCAAAAGAATTTTCTGTTCAATTAATTTTTATGAAATCTGGTACAGGGATAGTTTATATCCCGGGAAAACACATAGGTTTCTTTTTATCCTGGAAAATTCAAGAGTTCCCCGCGGGAATCAAAACCATAATCTACGCGGACGAAGTCGCAGGCATCATCTAGTTAATATAATAACATCGTCGTCGTCCTTTTGAACTTGGCAAGTCCTCGGCTTCGCCTCGCCCTTCCAATATTACTCAGCCCTGATTTACTTTATTTCCGACCTGGGCAGTAATGTACTATTTTTGATGTTAATTAACCAGAACTCGCTAATGTGCTGGGATACACCCTACTTCACACACAAGGCAAAGACTCAACTGCTCAACGTGGCGTCCTCTGACTTCAACCCGTACTTCTCTCTCGGAGCCTGTATGGAAGGCCTCAATATGCTGTGCCAAGAACTGTATGGCATCACTTTGCAGTCTGAACAGATGTTGCCAGGTATTGACGACTTTATTAAAACCTTGGGATATATTATGTATCTTTGTTAGTTGTTTTATTTCTAACTAGATGCCTGCGACTTCGTCCGAGTGGATTACGGGTTTTTGATACCCGCGGGAATTCTTTAATTTTCCTGGAGAAAAAGTATATGTCCTTCCCTGGGATATAACCTATCCCTGTATCAAATTTCATCAAAATCGGTTGAACAGGTGGGCCGTGAAAGCGTAGCATACTAACAGAGAAACAGACACACTTTCGCATTAATATAGTATGGACTAGATGCCCGCGACGTCCGCGTGGATTACATACGGTTTTTTGATACCCACGAGATTAATTTTCTGGGATAGAAACGTCAAACTATCCCTATACACACCGGTTGAAAAGTTGGGCCGTTAAAGTGTAGCAGATAGACAGACACGCTTTCGTATTTTATTAGTTTATAATAACCAAATATAATTAACTGATGAAACCTCCATAGTTAAGAGGCCTTAAATTTTGGGAGAAATTAGTGCCTTTCAAGTACGATATAATATTGACTTGTTCACAGTTTCATGCAATTTAAAAGGATGAAAGGTCACTCGGTGTTCGTGAGGCAGCTTCGTAAATACCAGGCGTGTTGTACATAGCACGTCGGGTATTTACCAGAGGCGGCTCGTGAAAGATCATATTGGGAGTTCACTAAAAAAAAAAATGCTTACCAATTATTTGTAAATGAAGTCCATACGTTATATTGTTCCATTTTAACCGCCTACACTATTTACATAAATCACAGTCTTTTTCACATAAATACACAACACAATAAGTACACTATTTAAAACAACAATACCTACAGATTTTCCAGCCACTGTACAATGATCCGACGCACTCGCGAAGAAATCAAAATAAATTTACTTTCGTATTTTGTGTTTTGTTTACATCTTACCGGCATAATACGAATAAAAAAAATACTCGCGAGTTTTAACTCTTTCTTCGTGACAACAGGCCATCTCATTTAGTCGGGTAATATCGCGCATGCGTACTTCGTGTCAGGAGCGCCGCTCCATATTTACCAAACTTCTCATACAAATCTTTTGTCTCACGCGCCGCTCGCATCGAATGCTCTCTTTTACTCTCATTACATTTCAATAAGAACGTTGTACTAAACTTTCGTCTATAGGAGCGTTGTTCTAAGCGCTCCACTTAACAAAAATACCATGTGTTGATTGATGAATTATGTAGTAAAGTAGGTAGGTAGGTACTTATGGATATTCATGATTAAAATGACAATGGGAATAGATTTATATAAAAATATTTATAACGTTTATAGCAAAGTTTATTTGATTATTATACCTACCTAGTACCTATGTATTTTTTTAAATTTTGTGGGAGTTCACTGCACCAGCGCTCCTTTGAGCGAGCCGCCTTTGGTATTTACTAATATGCGGATGGTCCGCAACCAATATACGAAAAAATATAACGCTTTTTAAGATCTAAGATAGATCACGGATTACATTTTTCAATTAAAAACTTCAGTATTGAAAATTTTCAGTTTTGATGAGAATAGCTTGAGGTGTTTTTATTAATGTAATTGTTTAGGTGCAGAGATGAACTACCTTTTTAGGTACTTGTGGTACATGTAATATTCACATATTGGCTATCTGTTCATCAAACACGTAATAGAAAGTAAGATGACAAAATATAATATACTGCTGTGCTGCTGCTGTGACACCTGCGAGAGTTTTTTTAACCTTCCCAGATAGTTTCAAGTTTCTTATTTTTTTTTATTTTAAATTGTGTATTTTAACGGTACATTGTAAATATGTATTTGCCTATGGGTTTTAATGCCTCTAATAAAAACTTTATTATTATTATTATTATTATATAATAATTTGTAAATACTTAAATGTTTTTTGTTTTCTATAATGTAACATCTTTAATATGTTCCGTAAAAATATGAATTACTAGCAACTGCCCGCGACTTCGTCGGCGTGGTTTGTTTTTTGATTCCCACTGCAATTCCTTAATTTTCTGGGATAAAATAAACTCCAGGTGTTAATACCTCAACTACAACCCATGCCAAAAATCACCTCGATCATGATATATTTTGTGAAATTTAGTGATATAAATTCGTCGATCTTTTTGTCGGCCCTAACGCAGACTACGGTCTATTTGGGCTGCAATTTACAAACGTCAGCCTGAGTTTTTAGTCTAGTGCTTTGGTCTGCAAAATTGTGGTGTAATTTTAGATATATTTTTTAAAGGCATTAAATAAAATAAATAAATAAATAGATCCGTTGCTCCTTTGCGGCGTGATTGAAGGACAAACCAATAAACCAACAAAGAAACACATTTTCGCATTTATATTATTACGGGTTCTACGATTATTGTTAGTAGAATTAATTGTTTGTAGGTGAGTCCTGGTCCCCGGACGTGTACAAACTAGCAGTGGTGGCGGAGAATGAGGGTCTACTGGGCCATATCTACTGCGACCTGTATGAGCGGCCCGGCAAACCTCATCAAGACTGCCACTTCACTATACAGGGCGGGAAACTGCTGCCCGACGGCTCATATCAGGTGAGGGGTCATCTATAAAGTACGTCACATGTTAAGGGGGTATAGGGGGTCGACGAAATGTGACATTGTGATCTTGCTTCCCCTTTTTCGACAGAAATCTCTGTCAAGCGATATATATGACCACCTTTTGTTCTTTTCTTCATAATTGACCAAATGAAAAAATATTTATTAATCGTGGCACATAAACGTACTGCGAATGATACATAAATACATTATGATGTGGTTTTATTGCCAGAATCCGATCGTAGTGGTGATGCTATCACTGAGCGGCGGCCACAGGTCCGGCCCAGCGTTGCTCGGCCCCGGCGCGGTAGACAACCTGTTCCACGAGGTGGGGCACGCGCTGCACTCGATGTTGGCACGCGCCGCCCACCAGCACGTGGCGGGCACCAGGTGCGCCACCGACCTCGCCGAGCTGCCCTCCGTGCTCATGGAACACTTCGCCGCGTGCCCCGACGTGAGTACTGACCCGCAGGTGGGGCACGCGCTGCACTCGATGTTGGCACGCGCCGCCCACCAGCACGTGGCGGGCACCAGGTGCGCCACCGACCTCGCCGAGCTGCCCTCCGTGCTCATGGAACACTTCGCCGCGTGCCCCGACGTGAGTACTGACCCGCAGGTGGGGCACGCGCTGCACTCGATGTTGGCACGCGCCGCCCACCAACACGTGGCGGGCACCAGGTGCGCCACCGACCTCGCCGAGCTGCCCTCCGTGCTCATGGAACACTTCGCCGCGTGCCCCGACGTGAGTACTGACCCGCAGGTGGGGCACGCGCTGCACTCGATGTTGGCACGCGCCGCCCACCAGCACGTGGCGGGCACCAGGTGCGCCACCGACCTCGCCGAGCTGCCCTCCGTGCTCATGGAACACTTCGCCGCGTGCCCCGACGTGAGTACTGACCCGCAGGTGGGGCACGCGCTGCACTCGATGTTGGCACGCGCCGCCCACCAGCACGTGGCGGGCACCAGGTGCGCCACCGACCTCGCCGAGCTGCCCTCCGTGCTCATGGAACACTTCGCCGCGTGCCCCGACGTGAGTACTGACCCGCAGGTGGGGCACGCGCTGCACTCGATGTTGGCACGCGCCGCCCACCAGCACGTGGCGGGCACCAGGTGCGCCACCGACCTCGCCGAGCTGCCCTCCGTGCTCATGGAACACTTCGCCGCGTGCCCCGACGTGAGTACTGACCCGCAGGTGGGGCACGCGCTGCACTCGATGTTGGCACGCGCCGCCCACCAACACGTGGCGGGCACCAGGTGCGCCACCGACCTCGCCGAGCTGCCCTCCGTGCTCATGGAACACTTCGCCGCGTGCCCCGACGTGAGTACTGACCCGCAGGTGGGGCACGCGCTGCCGTGAACATATTAGTAAAAATACCGCCCGAAGAAGCTTCGTAAATACCAGACGTGTCGTACTAGTACATCAGGTATTTACGAATATGCGGCAAGCCCACAACATGTCGGCATTGATTATGAAAAATATAAAAATACCTTCTTCGGGAGGTATTTTAGCTTCGTAAATACCAGACGTGTCGTACCGTACTAGCACATCGGGTATTTACGAATATGAGGCAAGCCCACAATATGTCGGCCGTCGGCATTGATTATGAAAAATATTGCGTTTTCTTAGATAGATCGCCATCTAAGCTAAGCGGATGTTCATTTTTTGAAGTGACAAGACACCTGTATTACTGTTGACGCGGAAAACGGAAGCTGAAAGGGCATTTTTTATTCTACCAGTATAAGAAATGAGCAGTCTGTGTTCTGGTGGCCTAGTGGGAGATTCTATGCGTATTCGATCGCGTCAATTCGATAACGATCAATTCCATACAAATGCAATAAACCATACAATAGTACTTTAACGAGAGCGAATAGGTATAAAATCCCCCACTTGGCCTGCTGTATTCTTCTCAGTGTGAAATGAGCGTATTATAATGTGAAGCTAACGCGTATGTACGTGTTGTAGGTAGTCCGTCGGTTCGCGCGACATTTCCAGACGGGCGCGCCGATGCCTGAAGACATGCTGCAGCGACTTTGCGCCTCCAAACACCTGTTTGGCGCCAGCGAAATGCAGTTGCAAGTAGGTTTGACTCTTATTTTAAATACTTATTTGGACTTTTGTTGTGTGTGTTCAAATTCGTATCGCTAAAATTTTCTGGCGATTTTAAGTGACGAAAAGTCACGTTTAATGTTGGACGATGGAAGTTTATATAATCTTGCACGGCAACTCTTCCGCTATTGGACAAACCATCATAAAATCAACCTTACACAACAATTAGGCCATGTTCAAATGCAACAGTGATAGATGACAGAGACGTTCTTATAGCGTTTTTAAATAAATACCCTTTATTCTGCTAAATAAACAATCACACAAAATTTTTAAAAAATATTTGCGTCGCCCATGGTATTTTGCGTCACGGCAGGTATTTTACTCAGCGCTGGACCAGCAGTACCATGGCGCTGAGGCGGCGCAGTGCGGCGACACCAGCCACGTGCTGCGACTAGTGCAGAAACAGTATTACGGGCTGCCCTACGTTGAAAATACCGTAAGTGTATTTTTTTTTATCCACTACAAGTGAGCCCCTTGACTGCGATATCACGTGATGGTAAGTGATGATGCAGTCTAAGATGGTAGCGGGCTAACCTGTTAGGGGCATGGCAGTTATATTAAACCCATACCCCTATTCTGTTCTACACGGCATCGTACCGGAACGCTAAATATCTTGGCGGCACGTCTTTGCCGGTAGGGTGGTAACTAGCCACGGCCGAAGCCTCCCACCATGCCAGACCAGGGAAAATTCAGAAATTATAAATTCCCAAATTGACCCTGCCGGGGATCGAACCCGGGACCTCCGCACGTTAAGACAACAGCGCTACACACTGCGCCACGGAGGTCGTCAAGGTATTCCATAGATAGCGAGATTAAAAACCGGCCAAGTGCGAGTCGGACTCGCGCACCGAGGGTTCCGTACAAACATTAAATATAAGTTTTATATTAAATAGATTTTGAGTTGGTTGAATCAAAGGTAAATTGCGGTTTACGATTTATGACGTATTAAAAAAAATCTACTTACTAGATCTCGTTCAAACCAATTTTCGGTGGAAGTTTGCATGGTAATGTACATCATATATTTTTTTTAGTTTTATCATTCGCTTATTTTAGAAGTTACAGGGGGGGGACACACATTTTACCACTTTGAAAGTGTCTCTCGCGCAAACTATTCAGTTTAGAAAAAAATGATATTACAAACCTCAATATCATTTTTGAAGACCTATCCATAGATACCCCACACGTATGGGTTAGATGAAAAAAAAAATTTTGAGTTTCAGTTCTAAGTATGGGGAACCCCCAAAATTTATTGTTTTTTTTCTATTTTTGTAAGAAAATCTTAATGCGGTTCACAGAATACATCTACTTACCAAGTTTCAACAGTATAGTTCTTATAGTTTCGGAAAAAAGTAACTGTGACATACGGACGGACAGACAGACAGACAGACAGACAGACAGACAGACAGACAGACATGACGAATCTATAAGGGTTCCGTTTTTGCCAAATTTGGCTACGGAACCCTAAAAAGGAAGGAGACTGGAGCGACAGGTGACAGATTGATATTTTAATCATCAAGCGTTGTTGCGTGCGGAAACTTACAGCATTAAAGAATGAATTGTTTATGCTATTCTATATTTTTCAATTTAATTTTAATATTAAACAGAATATACATTATACTTTGTACTGGTATAAAGTATCTTCTTAGGAAGATACTTTAGATGTGATAAGTGTGTTTGTTTATTGGTTTGCCTTTTATTCACGCTGCGACAGAGCAACGGATCGATGTGATTTTTTCATGGATATAGCTGAGGAGATGGAGAGTGACATAGGCTACTTTTTATCCCGGAAAATTGAAGAGCTCCTGTGGGGATTAAGAAAACTTATCCCACACAGACGTAGTCGCGGGCATCAGCTAGTACTTTTATACAATACATGATTACCTATGTACAATCATGAACACTTTATTAATTTACTAGCTCATGCCCGCGACTTCGTCCGCGTGGTTTAAGTTTTTTGTTATTCCCGCGGGATCTACTTAATTTTTCCGGGATAAAAAGTAGCCTATGTCACTCTCCAGGTCCTCAACTATACCCATGCCAAAAATCACGTCGATCCGTTGCGCCGTTGAAGCGTGATTGAAGGACAAACCAACTGACTTTCGCATTTATAATATTAGTATGATGTTGTTATATTTTTTTACCGCCCCCCCCCCCCCAGGCGTGGCAGCACCGCTTCAGCCACCTGATCGGTTACGGCGCGAAGTATTACTCGTACCTGATATCTCGGGCTCTCGCGTGGGCCGTGTGGCGCAAACACTTCGCTGCTGAGCCGCTGAGCCGGAGCGCGGGCGAGGGGCTGCGCCACGGGCTCCTGAGGCACGGGGGCTCCATACCGCCGCAGGTATTCAAAATTCAAATGAACTTTTACAAGTACTTTTGAATCGTCGAGTGAATCTACCACTGGTTCGGAATGACATTCCTACCGAAAAGAACCAGCAAGAAACTCGGCGGTTGATCTTTTGAAAAAAATAATTTACAATTTCATTAGTTTATAGAATACATATTATGTAATAGCTGTTCTTAGCATTGCTGGAGCGAGCCAAATCCATGCTCCTTTGTCATTTATGTAAATTTCAGCAATATAATAAGCTTTTTTCAGGAGCATTCTTTTATTGGACTTCTTTCTTCTTCTATTGTCTTTATCTCATCTATATACTAATTATTATAAATGCGAAAGTTTGGATGGATGGATGGATGTTTGTTACTTAATCACGCCAGAACGGCTGAACAAATCTAGATGAAATTTGGCTCAGAGATAGATTGTAGTCTGGAATAACACATATCACAACACATTATAAAATTGTTTTGAATATCTCTCTCTCTCTCTCTGCGTCGTAGTCCTCATTACTGAGAGTCGTGACCCCTTTCCATTAATCACATAATGGTAGTTTTCTTGGTATAATAATGCGATGGGTTCCCACGTCCTTCCGCATACGACTCTCAACTAAGAGTATTTTAACTCTTAGGTTTTTGTAAATCGATGATGAAATGATGCCAAGTTTGAACCTTCAAATTCGGTCACCCATCCAGTTACCGACTTAGGTCAACGTTGCTTTACGGTAGCAACCGACTTAAATGCGTTGTCACAACTTCAGAACAGGTTTTTTCCTTATAACTGACTTCGAAAAGGCATATGAAACGATATAAAAAATCATTACAGATTCTCCTGCGCGATTACTTGGAGACAGAGATAACACCACACACTCTAGCGATGGCGCTGACGGAGGAACTCGACTACCACAGGGACCACCTCGATACTGTGTTCAAAATCAGTGACAAGTGAACTTATATGTTGTGAATATTGAGGAGACAATCGGAAAAGTGATCTCCATTGATGTATTTTAACGTTTAAACTATCGTGAGTGATATTCATTTGAACTATACATAATAGGCATGATGACAGTAACCATGAATCAATTCAATTATGAATTTATCTAATGAAATAGGATTCATGGATTATAAAAAACGTATTTATTTTTCAATATCGAGTGAGATTGCTATTTATTTTGATAAAATAAAACTATAAAATACAGCAATCCGCCATATTGCATAAAACACAAACACGCGAATGACGTCACAATTGTTTGTTTTCGAGCTTTGACAATCACACTATTGCTTACTGCACACTGCTCAGAGTACATTGGTAAAAACAATAGTGACGTCACAACGACGCCATGACACCGCCGAACGTTTTGGCGTGAATTTTAAAATTTAAATTTCAAATGCTAATTTTATCTACTAAACTTTATTTTTCTGCTGAAATAAGATATGTTTTCGAAATAGTAGATACTTCCGAACATAATCTGACCATTTTTCAAAATCAGTCATCATGCCTATTACCGGATAAACTCACGTGTTATTTTGGAAAAACGCCCGACTAGTTTCGAACCCATTCGGGGTCCTTATTCATGAGTCTGTAGTTATGTATAGTCCAGTGATGTATTTATTATCTTTGACGTTAAATCAACTTTTGAGGCAATTGGGCATTTTGCAACTAGTCCAGCATTTTTACCGAACGTCAAAACGCGTGCTTAGCATGGGATTTTGTATGAAATACTGAATTGTGACGTCATCATAGTTGGACGCACTTTTTTGCTTTCATCGATAGTTTAAAATAGTAATTAAAGATAAAATTAACAGACATTACCACTTTTGGGAGCTCCTCTATTTTAGTAATCTAAAAAAAAAAATACTAGTAGTCAACCCAATATAATTGGGTATTATAATATAAGTTATAATACCCAATTGCCTCTGTTGGGTCAAGTCTTTTAGTGCCTTAATGTTCAAGTCAGTCATTTATTCTAAGTGGGTTGGTATGTTAACTTTTTCAAAGTAAAATCTGCAACGACGCAGCAGCGGAGCGTTAGGATCATATGAAACAAATGATCATAGTGTGGTTTACGCTGAACTTTCACTATTTCTACTATCATATTATAGAAATTGAATGCACTGTATGGGAATACATATCTAGAAAATATTGAGATCGAAGGTTTCGAGTAATCAAACTAATTAATATGACAAAGAAAGCCCTACTGCAATATTCCGGCGGCGCGCTATCGAAACACAATATGTCTTCCCCTACTTTTATTGATAAAGATTACCCATTTATTATTATTCTCTAGTGTAAATATAGTAGATCTGCCATTAGTTTTAATTTTTTTAACACATATATTTTAATTTAATGATGTAAATAGTAAAATAAAATTGCTTTTGTTTTCGACTGCGGAACGCACAGGGTTATGTATACATCAGTCTATTATTTATGTTTGTTTGTTCCTTTACGGAAAATCCGCACAATCCATTTTATATTTTAAAAAGTAGTAAAACCAATTATTCTTAATTATTAACCTTTTTACCTATTGTGACTTACAAGACCTTTTTACATTTCGTAAGCAGAGGCGGCTCGTGAAAGATCATATTGGGAGTTCACTAAAAAAAAAAAATGCTTACCAATTATTTGTAAATGAAGTCCATTCGGCGGTCACTACGTTATATTGTTCCATTTTAATCGCCTACCTACACTATTTACATAAATCACAGTCTTTTTCACATAAATACACAACACAATATGTACACTATTTAAAACAACAATACAGATTTTCCAGCCACTGTACAATGATCCAACGCACTCGCGAAGAAATCAAAATAAATTTACTTTCATATTTTGTGTTTTGTTTACACCTTACCGGCATAATACGAATAAAAAAAATACTCGCGAGTTTTAACTCTTTCTTCGTGACAACAGGCCATGTCATTTAGTCGGGTAATATCGCGCATGCGTACTTCGTGTCAGGAGCGCCGCTCCATATTTACCAAATATCTCATACAAATCTTTTGTCTCACGCGCCGCTCGCATCGAATGCTCTCTTTTACTCTCATTACATTTCAATAGGAACGTTGTACTAAACCTTCGTCTATAGGAGCGTTGTTCTAAGCGCTCCACTTAACAAAAATACCATGTATTAAATTTGTGTTGATTGATGAAATAAGTAGTAAAGTAGGTAGGTAGGTACATAAGGATATTCATGATTAAAATGACAATGGGAATAGATTTATATAAAAATATTTAAAACGTTTATAGCAAAGTTTATTTGATTATTATACCTACCTAGTACCTATGTATTTTTTAAAATTTTGTGGGAGTTCACTGCACCAGCGCTCCTTTGAGCGAGCCGCCTTTGTTCGTAAGCTACTCATACAAGCGAATTACATAAAACTTACAAGAGTAATTGTGGCCTTAGGTCCACGTGGACAACCTACCTAAACAATATTGCTATCACTGCAATATTCAATTACGATCAGTTTAAATGGGAAAAATTTAATTTTTCACATTTTTAATAATACCTAGTATGTGTCAATATCAGGCATCTTAACTGCGCCTACTAAATGCACCTCTAAACTTAATGTTTGTGCTGCGACTATGTCGATAAAATTATCGATAAGCTTGCGAAAGATGTTGATGGACATCGTGGAGAGATGTTACAGATCACCGATTACATTTGCGTGCGTACCTTAAGCTATTTTGTGATTTGAATAGTATTGTTGTAATAGAAAATAATTGTAATTATGACGAAATAAAACAATTGTGGAAAATTATAAATAGTTTATTATTTAATGGTGATCCCTCCCGAAGTTAACACAACTGAAGGATCGAAATAGCAAAATAACATTTGGACTTAAACTAAGTTACCAAGTCAAACCGAACTTCTAATCTAAAGTATAATGTACAAACAGAATTCTTTACATCAAACTGCCTACTTTGACAGTTATCTTTCAATAGTTCTATATATCTGTCGAGCAAAATATCGATAGTGTCGAAGGCACAAAATCAGCAATACCTGCGCTACTATCGAAGTTTTGTAATGTATTGACGTGTTTAATTCTATCGATAGATGAGAATATTATTTAGAAATTATCGATAACCACAACACAACACTAATTCGAGACAATAACTTAATACAAATAATTAGATACCTATCGGAAAATGAAATCCGTCTAGGCTAGCTGTACTGTTAGCATAGAAAGTCCTGGAACTAAACTGTTGTCAAGTGCTAATCGGTTAATTCGCTAAAGTAGCAAACGGTTAATTCGCACTTCTGTTAGCCAGTGTATCAAAAGACCTTCAATCACTCACTTCAACTGCCGAGTGAAAGCGAGTAATCAGACACCACTGGTGCCCGACCTCTCGCTCTAATTTGTTTAGTAGAAGTGGGATAGCGATAAGTAATCTATATAATATATAAAATTCAAAGTCCTGACTGACTGACTTATATATCAACGCACAGCCTAAACCGCTAGGGTTAGAGACTTGAAATTTTGACAGTAGCTTCCTTTTGTAACGTAGGCGCTCACTAAGGAAGGATTTTTCAAAATTCCACCCCTAAGGGGGTGAAATAGGGGTTGAAAGTTTGTATGAAAGTCCGTCATTTCTCAAGTTATATCCATGAAACTTAGTATATGAGTTAAAGGTAAAAAATAAAAAAATACGTGTTTCGCAGTTTTTGAAAATTCTACCCCCGAAGGGGTGTAATAGGGGATGAAAGTTTATATGAAAGTCCTTCATTTCTCAAGATATTTCTCATGTTGTATCAACGAAACTTGGTATTTTAAGGTAATAAATAAAAAAGTACTTGTGGCACAGTTTTTCAAAATTCCACCCCTAAAGCGGTAAACTAGGGGTGGAAAGTTTGTATGAAATTCCTTCATTTCTCAAGTTATAGTGATGAAACTTAGCATTTGGGCTTTCAGTTAGATATGCAGAAGTACGTGTTTCACCATTTTTGAAAATTTGACCCCCAAAGGGGTGAAATAGGGGATGAATGTCCTTCATTTATTAACATATTTTTCAAGTTATAACAACGAAACTTGGTATTTTGGCTTTCGGTTTAATATAAAGAAGTACATGTGTAACAGTTTTTCAAAATTCCACCCCCAAACGGGTATAAGGGGGGTTGTAAGTTAGTTTTAAGGCCGGCGTTTTTCAAGTTAAATAGCCGTGAAACTTGATATTTGGGCTACCGGTTTAAATTATGAAATACATAATTCATTTTATAAATTCTATCCCAAAGGACGTTAAATAGTCCTCGCCGCAATAGAGCAACGGATCGACGGTTTTTTTTCATGGGTTCTTTTTATCGCGGAAAATTAAGGAATGCCTATGGGAATTAAAAAACTTATGCCACGCGAACGAAGTCGCGGGCGACCGCTTGTACATAATATAATAAGCACTCCAGTCTTTACCTATAGCTTCGTGAAGAAACCTATGTTAATGTCGGTTAACGACAATGACGATCGTTAAAAGCATGCAGTGCGTGTGAATACTCCAAAGGAAGTCGGTTAAAAAAAACCTTTTCACCTCACTAGTTCAAGAAGGGTGTATTTACTGCTTAAAACCAGTGAGCAAAAGTTCTTTATTATCCTTCGCTTGCTCGGGATTCAATTTAGGCACTCCCAACAAAAACGGACTTTGCTATCTAGTTGTACAAATAACTATTTCATGCGGGTCACCGTCTAATATCACACGTAAGTATATATCTCGAGTACCAGTTGAGAATAGCAAGGGACGTAAATCATCCAATACAATGGACACTTTGGTTCCGTGAATTTAATTTTGTCGCATATTTGTTGCTCTGAAACTTGAGGTTGATGAAAATATCCCTTCTTGCCCACCTACTAGGAAGATCCGAACTAGTGACAAAATACAAAGACAATCCTCAATCTTTTCCTTTTATTAATTTGAGGTAAAAACCCAGAATACTCTTTCTTTAGTCTATGGCTCTTGCTGATAAAAAAATTAAAATTTGACACTGTTCTATCATCAAATGTATAGTCCGTCAAACTTAACTGACCCGGTGGCCAAAACTAAAACAATTTTTTATGGCTGTTTAGATATTGTTTTTATTTTACTTTTCAAATCTACTAGCGACATTGTCACCGGGTAAGATAAGTTTGTGGGACTAAAATATAACGTGAATATGAATACTGCGATCAAATATATGAGGTGAGACTAGGAAAAATCTGAACTCGTAACTTTTGTCACAATTGAGAAAAGTATGGTTTGGGAGAAAAATATTTGCTTATTTTTTTCTGCTTTATTTAGCTCGATAACGAAATCTTTTGAACATTAAAATATTATATGGTCAGCTTAGTCACTTGATTGGTCAAATCGGTTTGCCTTCTCAGCTCTTTCTACATTACCGAACTATTATCGCCTTTGCTAACGTTGAAATAAGATCGAAAATCAACTGACACACCTACCAGTCCTCTAGACTTGACACTACTAGTAGCAAGTTATGAGTTTATGGCACTTGATTTTCGATATTATTTCAATAGTCCCAAAGACGAAAATGATTTGGCAGTGAAGAATGTTCTGCGCATCGCCAGATATGCGCAGACGATACGGACATTATGACATGTTCAAAATATCTTTCCGTCCTTGTTCGCATTGTATGGTGTATGGATTGGCGCGATGAGTGTGTGTGTGTGTATTACGCAACGTAGTTGTATTGGTTGGGGTTGTCCTTATCGCGTTCCATGTAGTCTCTATCGATTAGCGACTCGATGCGCTTCTTGAGGTCTGCGGGCTGTGAAAAATAAAACGATTTTAGATTCAGACTAATATTATAACTAACTAACGCGAAAGTGTGACAAACACACCCTCTCTTACTCTTTCACACTCTTTGACGGCAACCAATCTCAGTACCAAATTTCATCAATGGCGGTTGAACGGATGGGCCGTGAAAGCGTAGCAGACATATAGACAGACACACGTTATGGTATTGATTCCACCTCTAATGGACTTGGAAAATCGTGGCTCATACTTTGGTATTTGACTAGTAGTCAAATCCATACTAATATTATAAATGCGAAAGTGTGTCTGTCTGTCTGTGTCTGCTACGCTTTCACGGCCCATCGGTTCAACCGATTTTGATGAAATTTGTTACAGGGATAGGTTGTATCCCGGGGAAGGACACAGGCTACTTTTTATCCCGGAAAATTCAAGAGTTCCCGCGGGAATAAAAAAAAAACTTAATCCACGCGGACGAAGTCGCGGGAATCATCTAGTACCCAAAAATGAGACACAGTTTTTTTAAACCATAATACAAACACACAATATACACATTTTACAATTTCACTCTAGGGAGTTCTATAGGTTTTACTCGCATTACAAGACACAACAAGACAACAACAACAGTACCAAGTGTGTGCACTAACCTTGACGGGGAACTTGAGCTGGTTGTACAGCTCGGATATGAGCAGGTTGTGGGACAGCGCTTTGCGCATCTTCATGACGCGCACGATCGCCGCGTCGATCTGGTATTGCCGGTCTTGGAACACTTCAGTCGCTTTCTGTATAACAAGTGTGTGCACTAACCTTGACGGGGAACTTGAGCTGGTTGTACAGCTTGGATATGAGCAGGTTGTGGGACAGCGCTTTGCGCATCTTCATGACGCGCACGATCGCCGCGTCGATCTGGTATTGCCGGTCTTGGAACACTTCAGTCGCTTTCTGTATAACAAGTGTGTGCACTAACCTTGACGGGGAACTTGAGCTGGTTGTACAGCTCGGATATGAGCAGGTTGTGGGACAGCGCTTTGCGCATCTTCATGACGCGCACTGTTATACCCCTTTACTGTTAAGGGATATGCTGATGCATTCTGCTGCCCCTTTACCCCTGGGCGCCTTATATACCCATTGTTATCCCAGATACAATTCAGTCAACGGGCAGTCGCGGTAGCTTACACAATTTGTACCGGTTATTTGTATTTTTCTTAAAAGGTGTTATTAAAGTAACATTAAATATTTCAGTGAATTAAATCTTTTTTTTAAAAAGACTCTTCAAAGGCATCCCATAACAAATTGGTGGCAGCGGTGGGATCCCGAAAATTCCGGTCGCCTAAAAAGAAAAGCTCCGCGCACCCTTGGCTCCGCGTAGACCAACGTATTTTCCGGAAGGAAAATTTTGAACAATCAAACCAGGACTCGTTAAAAGTGCTATAGTGTAGTGAAAAGAAAATCAGTGAAAATAGGTGGAAAAGTGAAGTGAAAAGTGCACGAGTTCCTGTTTCTGGCAGACGACCTCAGGCGCGTGAAGTGTCTGTTCCCGTCCGGAGCAGCACCAGGGGTTGACCCTGACTCCACAAAGCTGGGATTCTCGCGAGGTCCGGCCGCTCATATAAACAAGCTCCAGCGATAAGCGAAGAATGCAGGCGAGCGTCCTGTTTATTTTAACATTCGGCGAACTGTGAGTGTTATCTTGTTATTTTATTAAGGCTACGCGTTACACGAACTATATTTCTACAAAGAAGATTATAACGAAAGTTATTGTTTTAATATTGAAGTCACATTTATAACGAAAGAAAAAGTGTTGGAAAACATTGAAAGTTATCATATAATATATTAACTTTACGAAAGAAAGTAATTTTAAAAGAAAGTAAATTTTAGTTTTAAAAGAAAGCTTATTTTAAGAGAAACTTATACTAACGTTTGATTTGACATTTTATTTTATACAGGCTTTTTATATTTATTACTTTATTTGCTTTTGTGTCTTGTACTTTATTGATTATTTTTATTTGTGTCTTGTATATCAAAATATCCAGATCGAAAAATTATTAGAGTATAGTTATTAATTAAAGTTTCATAATGGCAAAGCAAGAAAAAGTAAATCTAGATGTCCCACAGGGAACCTCAGAAGGTGAAAGGTCACCATCCCCAGTTTTTTCAAAAACAATTAGAGGCAAAATGGAAGTTGAGCTAAATACTTTGTTAAAGTTCATAAAACCCTATGATGGGTCACGTGAAACTATAAATTCTTTTATCACGAATTGCAATAATGCATTTGAATTAGCTTCAGACTCACAAAAGTATATCTTGTTTAAGTATATTTTAAGTCAGCTGCAAGGAAAGGCTGAAATTGCGGCATCTATAAAGGAATTTACGTGTTACGAGCAACTTAAGGAGTTTCTAAAAACTCAGTTCAGTCAGAAAAAACATTATTCACATTTAATAACGGATCTACAAGAAACAAAACAATTACCAACGGATAGTGTAGTACAATTTTCTACTAAGATTGAATCAATTCTGACTCAACTTTTAACGGAGATTACGATGAGTTCCAATAAAAAATCTGAGATCCCCGGGCGTACAGCCGCGATGGAAGATCTGGCACTCCATCACTTTTTGATGGGCCTACATCCAAGAATATCTAATATTGTTAGGTGTAGATCTCCCAAGAATCTTAATGAAGCAATTGGTTACGCTATTTCAGAAGAAAAAATTCAACAGACTCTTTATAGGAAAGTAGAAAGTTCTCAAAAGGAGAAGAAGGGTCATCAAGGTCAGTTTATACCCAGACCCCTTCAGGGTCAACGAAAATTCTATAGACCTCTTCAAGGTCACAATAGTTCTTTCATACCTAAACCCTCTCAGAACTATCAAGGTCAATTTGTACCAAGGCCCCTTCAGGGCCAACAAGGTCAACAAGGTTTTTATAGGCCTCCTCAAGGTCCATCAAATTTAAACAATAATTTTGCACCTAGACCTCAAGGTCACCAGGGATATAGATTACCGCAACCTCCTCAATTTAATAGACCGCGTGTAAATTTCGTAGATGAAGAAGAAGGTGAAGAACCATACACTTCTTATGAAGAAGAGTACTATCCGGGTCCTTCAGCCCCTGATGAGCAGGAATATAATGATGATAACCTTGATCCTGAATTATCAGAAAATAATTTAAACGAATAAATGTCCCGTCGGCGTGTCGGACGCGACATAATTACGAATTCGGCACGAATAGAGTTTACAAAATTATAAATAATAATGATCGATACTTACCACATATAAAATTGCAGACCTCTGGAAGTTCCAGACCTCTATCACTGCTATTAGATACAGGCGCCTCAATCTGCCTCATAAAGAGTTCATCACTTACAAATACAATTAAAGTACATCCTGATAATATAACAATCAAGGGAATAGACTCCAAAGGTAGTCTACCTTTGAAAAGTTTAGGATATGTAAATTTAAAATTAAAAATTGGAGATGAATTTATTCACCACAAATTTCATGTATTTAACGAATTACAAATTCCCTATGATGGAATTATTGGCACCGACCTTTTTATGACATACAATTGTCAACTGAATTACAACACGAATAGCCTCGAAATCAACCGACGCAAAGTATATTTACTCTTTCATGAACCCGATTATATCATAAAACCAAGGTCAGAGACTGTTATAGAATGCACTGTAGAAAATCCTGGAATAAAAGAAGGGATAGTAATAGACCAACAGATCTCTAAGGAAGTCCTTATTTCAAATTGCATCGTAAAAGTAAAACCCAATAAAAGAATCAATGCAACAATATTAAACACGTCAGAGAGACCAATTAAAATAAATTCTAATTTAAAACTTAAATTACACGAAATTCCCGACCATAATATTAAGTTAGTTAACAATTGCCAGAGCACATTAGAACGAACTGAACAGGTAATTAGTTCACTCCGGATGTCTCACTTAAATGGTGAAGAAAGCGAACAACTTGCAAACATCTGTGCACAATATTCCGATATATTCCATTTACCTGATGACAAATTAACTTATACGAATGCGTTAAAACATCAAATCAAAACTAATTCTGACACTCCCATTAATGTTAAATCCTATAGGTTCCCGCAATGTCATAAAGAGGAAGTACAAAAACAAATAAGTAAAATGCTGGATCAGGATATAATTCAAACATCTGTATCACCATGGTCATCACCCATCTGGGTCGTGCCAAAGAAAATTGATGCCTCAGGTGAAAAGAAATGGCGTGTAGTAATAGATTACAGAAAACTTAACGACATTACTATTGGGGAATCATACCCAATTCCACAAATCAATGAAATTTTGGACCAATTAGGCAATAGTAAATACTTTTCGACTCTTGATTTGGCTTCAGGTTTCCACCAAATCAGATTAGCTCCAGAAGATGCAGATAAGACGGCGTTTACCATTCCAGAAGGACACTTCCAATTTAAAAGAATGCCATTCGGATTAAAGAATGCCCCGGCTACCTTTCAAAGGATGATGAACACCGTCTTGTCCGGCTTACAGGGCATTCATTGTTATGTTTATTTGGATGACATCGTCATTTATTCTTATGATCTGAATTCACATATCGAAAAATTACAAAAAGTTTTCGACAGGTTACGCCAAGCCAATCTGAAACTACAACCGGACAAATGCGAGTTTCTCCGGAAAGAAGTTAATTATTTAGGACACACAATCACAGACGAAGGAGTTAGACCCAACCCTGAAAAGATAAAAGCTGTAAAAGAATTCCCAATTCCAAAGAACCAAAAGGACATAAAATCTTACCTAGGTCTTGTTTCCTACTACCGCAGGTTCATTCCGGATTTTTCCCTGCTTGCAAAACCACTTACCTCGCTCCTGAAAAAGGATACCATGTTTAACTGGGGTAACGAACAACAACTCGCTTTCGAAACCCTGAAAAGTAAATTATTAACAGCACCGATACTTACCTATCCGGATTTTACAAAACCATTCATACTTACCTGTGACGCATCGAATTACGCTATCTCAGCGATTTTGTCCCAAGGTGAGATAGGAAAAGACCGTCCTATCGCGTTTGCATCGCGCACTCTTAACAAAGCTGAAATCAATTACAGCACAACAGAGAAGGAATGTCTTGCAATTGTTTTTGGTACCAAAACATTCAGACCTTACCTGTATGGAAATACATTTACCATCGTTACAGACCACAAGCCGCTCCAATGGCTCTTCAATTGTAAAGATCCTGGATCAAGACTAGTAAGGTGGAGACTCAAACTGGAAGAGTACAACTACACCATAAAGTATAAAAAGGGAAAAATTAATGCTAATGCTGACGCTTTATCAAGATACCCGGTTAATCCTGTTACAGTTGACCCAGAGGAAACAAACGCTGATTTAACACAATCACCTGGACAGGAAGACCCAAATCTAGATAGAGATCTAGAAGAATTACTCATCTCTCCACCCTCCTTCCGACTAGATGAGATTTTATCTGATACGGAGGACCAACCGGTCATCCCTAATACAAATCCTCAAATTGAAGATTTCTCTCCTCTACCGATTGCCGACAACCTTCCAGAAATGTTTGAGACACCATTGATTCCAGAATCATCACCACCTGGGCCTTCTATACCATCACCACATATGCCTTCTGTATCATCACCACCTGTACCTTCTGTACCATCACCACATATGCCTTCGGTATCATCACCACCTGTACCTTCTGTACCATCATCACCTGTACCTTCTGTACCACCTACACTTCCACTTGAACCCATTAGTTCACCACCTACTGGACAAATCGATATACCAAGTAGAGAACTAAGCCCAACCAATGATGATTATTCTACATTTCTGAAAACCGTATCCGAAAGAAATAAAAGTTTTAATACACACATCATAGAGCACAATGAAAGTTTGATGAAATCATCAGTTCAAACCCTGTTAATACCCACTTCCATTGACCTCGATGAATCAAACCCATACGTTGAAGAATTATTAGGAAACATTGTAAACTCAACCGAAATTATAGAAGCTGAAAAACAATTACACTCATTTTATAAGGTAGAGTCAAACAATAAAACTTATCTTCTTCTTTTCACAAAAGTGCACCATTTTGATGAAACACGATATAATGAAATATTCGAAACCCTGAAACGCGTTAGAAATAGATTACTAATATTTGGAGATATAAATGAAATTGGAATTTCTGATTTCAGAAACCCATTCGAAAAACATTCTTTTACGAAAATATACAATATACTTCTGTTTCTTTTTAATAATACTGGTATTAAAGTAAATATATATCACAACAATATAATTTATCCTTCTCCTACCGAAATAAAGAAGATTCTCCATGATAATCATGACATCCCGGTCGCCGGACACCTGGGAACTGTTCGCATGTATAACAGAATAAAAGACATGTACTACTGGAAAGGAATGCGCCGAGATATAGAAACATATGTTAAAGCATGCAAATCTTGTCAGGAGAATAAAGCTTTAAGGAGAATAAATAGAGCTCCTATGCAGATAACTAGTACTTCTACTGCACCTTGGCAACGCCTTAGTTTAGATATAGTAGGACCCCTCCCGGAATCTGGAACAGCAAAATTAAAATACATACTTACCTTGCAAGATGACCTGACAAAATTCTCAGTAGCATACCCCATTCGCAGCACAACCGCTGAAGAAACAGCTGATTGTCTTCTCCATTTCATTTCCATGTTTGGAATACCTAAAATTATCCTTACAGACCAAGGAACAAACTTTACAGCAGAATTATTCAAGGAAACTTGTAAATTTTTAAAGATCAAACAACTATGGTCATCACCATATCATCCACAAACACAAGGCGCACTTGAAAGAAGTCATTCGACTCTAAAAGAATACTTGAAGTCTTATGTCAACGAAGGTCAAACTGACTGGCCTCGTTATGTCTATACTGCGATGTTAGCTTATAATACCGCTGTACATTGCACCACTAATTATACACCGTATGAGTTAATGTATGGCCATAAACCATTTATTCCAAATTCCATTTTTGAAGAATCTCCTGGAGCCACTTATCCTGAATATGTAAAGATGCTCCAAAATCGTCTTAAATTCTCACAAGAAAAAGCTACACAAAATATACGAAATTCCAAAACTGTATCCAAAAACTATTACGATAGTCATAGTAGACCACAACAATACAAAGTGGGCGACTATGTTTACGTGAAAAATCATTTAAGGTTACGTAAGGCCTTATCTCCACTATGGAAAGGACCTTATAAAGTAATAAAAATTTTGGGTAACAATACCTTATCATTATTAATTAATAGACGTCATGTCACTCATCATTATGATCAGGTGAAACTGGCCGAAATATCTAATAATGCGTAGTAGTTGGTTAAACTTACTTATAGGAATTAGTTTAAAACAGTAGATTAAAAGGTAACTAGATATAGAATAGTATTAATTTTCACTTTATTATAAAATTTAATTTAGTTTACTTACCTTAGGCTTAAGGAATAAGAAAAGTTACTAGCATTCAGTTAAATACAAATAAAATGGAATTACTTATAATTAACATATTATGAAATTTTTCAGCGTTTCCGCCCAACTGCATCGGGAATACATTCAACAAATTTCCGCAAGCTCCGGTATTTATTTTGATTACCTGGGAAATGTAAAGATAAATGAAGGACAATTAAATGTTTTAATTCCAGTAGATATATCTTTTGTTAAACCACATATAGAAAATATTAACTTAGTAATGAATACAGTTAAAGATAGTTGTAAACGAACAGCAATGAATAAGGAATGTTATAATATTTTTGAGCCTTTATCACTGCGTTGCAAGGATATGGTGAAACAATTCTCTGCTATATCTCATTTGTTAGATACAAAAAATAAGCGCAGCGCTTGGTTTGCAGGAATCGGTTCAATAATGAAGCATATTTTTGGAACTTTAGACGAAGATGATGCCATAACTTTCGATAATGCAATAGAATCTGTATTAAATAACGAAAAGAAAATGTCATCATTAATTAAGGACAATATTTTAGTTACTAATTCTATAATTAACAATTTTAATGAAACACTTATAAAAGTCCAATTAAACGAACATCATTTAAATGAAGCCATTGATAAATTCTCCTCCGAAATAGAAAACCTATCTGTCGCCACAGATAAAATTCAGTTACAATTAAATATTAACGACGTATTCACTAATCTTGAAATGTCTATACTTACCTTATCATTCCAGCTTGAAGATATTATAAATGCTATTATGTTCAGTAGTCAGAATATATTGCACCCAGCAATAATGACACCAAAACAACTCCACAAGGAACTTATTGATTGCTTCAGACATTTACCTCAAGGTTTGGAATTACCAATTCCACTCGAAATTTCCATGATACATATTATCATGAAAATATCAAAGGTATCGTCCTATTATATGAAGAACAAATTAATATTTGTATTACAAATACCATTAGTATCTAGTACACAGTATAAGCTATATCATAACATTCCTCTACCTACACCGCACACTCTTGATAACCCAGAGTCTTTCAGTTTGATAATTCCTAGCTCGAAATATATTGCCGTAACTATTGATAAAAATCATTATTTCGATCTGGACAGTTTGATTAATTGTCTGACTGTTAATCACGAACATTATATATGTGATGTTTCAAATGTGTATGCAACTGATGCTAAGATTACATGTGAAAGTGAATTATTATCAAAGGTTATTAACAAAATTCCTAACCAGTGTGAAACTAAATTTATATACGGTAAGGTAAACATTTGGAAAAAGTTAAATTATAACAGATGGATATTTGTCCAATCAGAATCTAGTAAGATTATTATAGAATGTTCAAATTTTAAAATACACCAAGAAAGCACGTTGTCAGGAACAGGCATTTTAACTCTACCTGAGTCATGTGTTGGATATAATAAGAATACAGTTTTAGTGAATAATAAATTTAATAAAAATATATCCTCACCAACAATCACCTTTGATTATAACCTCATAAATGATACCTGTTGTGATAAGTTTAAGTTTGATCAAATTAAAAATAGTGTGTCTCCTATTCATTTAGAAAAGATTGATTTAGATAACTTGAAACCTCAAAAGGATATGTTGATCAGAAAACTTTTAAATACACAATTACACGAGGAAATTCCGCATATAATCAAATATGGGACTCACTATTCAATTTTAACTATAATTGTTTTCATCGTCACTATTGTTGGAATAGTTTACATTTTGACCACTAAGGTAATTAAGATTCTTAATGTAAAAAAATATAAATCACCGGTCAGAGATCAAGAAAATATAGAGCTAAATGTCAAAATTGATTGTCAAGATACTAACGACGAACCAACAGACAGACCAGTCAGTTACCCGAGTCTCAAAAGGAATCTTTAAATTTCTATAAAAACTTCGGAAAATAGTCCGAAGTTTTCCTTATAGGGGGAGGTGTTATACCCCTTTACTGTTAAGGGATATGCTGATGCATTCTGCTGCCCCTTTACCCCTGGGCGCCTTATATACCCATTGTTATCCCAGATACAATTCAGTCAACGGGCAGTCGCGGTAGCTTACACAACTTGTACCGGTTATTTGTATTTTTCTTAAAAGGTGTTATTAAAGTAACATTAAATATTTCAGTGAATTAAATCTTTTTTTTAAAAAGACTCTTCAAAGGCATCCCATAACAGCACGATCGCCGCGTCGATCTGGTATTGCCGGTCTTGGAACACTTCAGTCGCTTTCTGTATAACAAGTGTGTGCACTAACCTTGACGGGGAACTTGAGCTGGTTGTACAGCTCGGATATGAGCAGGTTGTGGGACAGCGCTTTGCGCATCTTCATGACGCGCACGATCGCCGCGTCGATCTGGTATTGCCGGTCTTGGAACACTTCAGTCGCTTTCTGTATAACAAGTGTGTGCACTAACCTTGACGGGGAACTTGAGCTGGTTGTACAGCTCGGATATGAGCAGGTTGTGGGACAGCGCTTAGCGCATCTTCATGACGCGCACGATCACCGCGTCGATCTGGTATTGCCGGTCTTGGAACACTTCAGTAGCTTTCTGTATAACAAGTGTGTGCACTAACCTTGACGGGGAACTTGAGCTGGTTGTACAGCTCGGATATGAGCAGGTTGTGGGACAGCGCTTTGCGCATCTTCATGACGCGCACGATCGCCGCGTCGATCTGGTATTGCCGGTCTTGGAACACTTCAGTCGCTTTCTGTATAACAAGTGTGTGCACTAACCTTGACGGGGAACTTGAGCTGGTTGTACAGCTCGGATATGAGCAGGTTGTGGGACAGCGCTTAGCGCATCTTCATGACGCGCACGATCACCGCGTCGATCTGGTATTGCCGGTCTTGGAACACTTCAGTAGCTTTCTGTATAACAAGTGTGTGCACTAACCTTGACGGGGAACTTGAGCTGGTTGTACAGCTCGGATATGAGCAGGTTGTGGGACAGCGCTTTGCGCATCTTCATGACGCGCACGATCGCCGCGTCGATCTGGTATTGCCGGTCTTGGAACACTTCAGTCGCTTTCTGTATAACAAGTGTGTGCACTAACCTTGACAGGGAACTTGAGCTGGTTGTACAGCTCGGATATGAGCAGGTTGTGGGACAGCGCTTTGCGCATCTTCATGACGCGCACGATCGCCGCGTCGATCTGGTATTGCCGGTCTTGGAACACTTCAGTCGCTTTCTGTATAACAAGTGTGTGCACTAACCTTGACGGGGAACTTGAGCTGGTTGTACAGCTCGGATATGAGCAGGTTGTGGGACAGCGCTTAGCGCATCTTCATGACGCGCACGATCACCGCGTCGATCTGGTATTGCCGGTCTTGGAACACTTCAGTCGCTTTCTGTATAACAAGTGTGTGCACTAACCTTGACGGGGAACTTGAGCTGGTTGTACAGCTCGGATATGAGCAGGTTGTAGGACAGCGCTTAGCGCATCTTCATGACGCGCACGATCGCCGCGTCGATCTGGTATTGCCGGTCTTGGAACACTTCAGTCGCTTTCTGTATAACAAGTGTGTGCACTAACCTTGACGGGGAACTTGAGCTGGTTGTACAGCTCGGATATGAGCAGGTTGTGGGACAGCGCTTAGCGCATCTTCATGACGCGCACGATCACCGCGTCGATCTGGTATTGCCGGTCTTGGAACACTTCAGTCGCTTTCTGTATAACAAGTGTGTGCACTAACCTTGACGGGGAACTTGAGCTGGTTGTACAGCTCGGATATGAGCAGGTTGTGGGACAGCGCTTTGCGCATCTTCATGACGCGCACGATCGCCGCGTCGATCTGGTATTGCCGGTCTTGGAACACTTCAGCCGCTTTCTGTATAACAAGTGTGTGCACTAACCTTGACGGGGAACTTGAGCTGGTTGTACAGCTCGGATATGAGCAGGTTGTGGGACAGCGCTTTGCGCATCTTCATGACGCGCACGATCGCCGCGTCGATCTGGTATTGCCGGTCTTGGAACACTTCAGTCGCTTTCTGTATAACAAGTGTGTGCACTAACCTTGACGGGGAACTTGAGCTGGTTGTACAGCTCGGATATGAGCAGGTTGTGGGACAGCGCTTAGCGCATCTTCATGACGCGCACGATCGCCGCGTCGATCTGGTATTGCCGGTCTTGGAACACTTCAGTCGCTTTCTGTATAACAAGTGTGTGCACTAACCTTAACGGGGAACTTGAGCTGGTTGTACAGCTCGGATATGAGCAGGTTGTGGGACAGCGCTTTGCGCATCTTCATGACGCGCACGATCGCCGCGTCGATCTGGTATTGCCGGTCTTGGAACACTTCAGTCGCTTTCTGTATAACAAGTGTGTGCACTAACCTTGACGGGGAACTTGAGCTGGTTGTACAGCTCGGATATGAGCAGGTTGTGGGACAGCGCTTTGCGCATCTTCATGACGCGCACGATCGCCGCGTCGATCTGGTATTGCCGGTCTTGGAACACTTCAGTCGCTTTCTGTATAACAAGTGTGTGCACTAACCTTGACGGGGAACTTGAGCTGGTTGTACAGCTCGGATATGAGCAGGTTGTGGGACAGCGCTTTGCGCATCTTCATGACGCGCACGATCGCCGCGTCGATCTGGTATTGCCGGTCTTGGAACACTTCAGTCGCTTTCTGTATAACAAGTGTGTGCACTAACCTTGACGGGGAACTTGAGCTGGTTGTACAGCTCGGATATGAGCAGGTTGTGGGACAGCGCTTTGCGCATCTTCATGACGCGCACGATCGCCGCGTCGATCTGGTATTGCCGGTCTTGGAACACGCGCTCTTCCGTCGCCTTCTGTTCTTCACTCTGCAAACAAACATTTCGCATTGACATAATGGCAAAGTGAAGCAGCTTGTACACATGAAAGTACGATTTGCATGCGCAGAATTAGTCTATTTATTTTAAAACTACCTACATTATATTGTAAGTTGAAATTTCATGAGTAAGAACCTTTTATAGATTTAATTTGTACATTTTGCTTTACTGATCATCCAATGACAATATTTTTTTACCCACGTCGGAACGGAGACGGCATGTTTGTCCTAAGAGGTTGTGCGTTTGTTTGTTTGTGTTTTTTTTGTTACCTCTTTCCTGGCAAAGTATTGGACCGATTAATGCGGTTTTTAGCATTAGATATGTACAGCTTCCGAGAAGGTTCTTAGATATTTATTTGAGCCATATTCCACCACGCTGGCTAACAAGGGGGCGTTTCGTGATTCTATTTTTTAATCATAGTTTAAATCCGCTGACGGCTCTACGGCACGAGAGTTCTCACGATTCACATAATAGAGTTCAAAGTGTAACAATACGAGTGCAATAATGTTGGACCAGCTGATTCCGGAGTATAGCATCACCTTGAAGGAAGATCTTTGACCACCATCAAAACTGGCGTCGCGCAAGAGAAGCACCGGCGCTTTTTCATAAAGTTCATTATTTGCTGAAGTCAGTCACCGAGGGGGTTTTAGCGGGTTGAAAATAGAAATCCCACATAACTCGACTTCTCCATGAGGTAGGGAATTTCTGGAACATTCTCCCGCTCATAAACAAACAAAAAAAGGCACTCACAGTCTCCTTCATCTGTATCTGGTTGATCTTGATGCGGAACAGCTTATTGGTGAAGTCCGCGTTGAACGAGAACTGGTCCTTGTCCTGCACGTCGCGGCCGCGCGGCACCTTTGTCACCACGCGCGCCTTGCCGCACGCCAGCGACTGCAGGGTGCGGCGGAGCTCGCCTTCCTGGAACGATGCGAGTGTCATAAATCTATCTCGTTTTAACTCTGTCTCTCGAAAACGCCGATACCCTGGCTAAAACGGGCGCTAAGGTAAGGCAGATCGGACCAGAACCGGTCTGCGGTATACCTAAAAGCCTGGTGCAGCTCACCCTGCTAACCTACTGCTTCTATGAAACACTCACTCGTTGGAGAAACTTACGTGGTCTAAACCATTCAAAGGCGCTAGTCAGAACCTTCAACAAGAAGGCCGCCTCCGAGGCGCTAGCGCTCAGCAGAAAAAACCTACGCATTTTAGCACGAGCTTTAACAGGTCACTGCGGTCTTAACAGACACATGTTTAACCTTAAGCTGAGGGACACGGATATCTGCAGATTATGCCAGGAATCCTATGAGACCCCGCTGCATATTATCTGCCAATGTCCCGCTCTAATGCATAAACGAAGCATCCATCTGGGCAAACATATTATTAACCCAGAGGATGCTTCCCGTATTCCAGTCAAGAAAACGCTGCTGTTCCTGGCAGAAACAAGTATTGGCGAGGAAATTTAAACTGGAGGTCACATCACAATAGATCAAAGACGGTCGCAGTGATACAGGACATAAGGGACTGAAACCTCAACAAGAAGAAGAAGAAGAAGAAGAACTCTGTCTTAAGAGGCCGGAGAGCGGCGCTCGCAACTTCTATTCGAACCGCAAATATAAATTTGCCAGTATATTGCTATCTCTGTTTGAGTGATGACACATGATCGCGTGCAAACGCGATAGCAATATGAGCGTACAGAGTTTGTTACACATTTTGGTCTTGTTCCGTGAATACCAAAAATGATGAATGAAAAATTGTTGTGTTTTTAACTTCGTGTTGTTATTCTGTAACTTGATAATATAGGCTATGTTCCTAATCAATTAGTACGCGAGATATCGTTGGTTTTAATATGAAACCAATAAGGAGAAAACATGTCATTTATGTCGTAAAAACATGCAAAACGCAATGTGCTTACATTTAATTTTGAGAAAGTATTTTGAAAAAATATTTATCCAGGGACCTAGATAAATACAAGTTCAATCTTAATAATCGCATAATTTGGTGGAAATATTCTCGAATTACAAATAATTTTGGTATTACGTATGTATGAGCAATTCACTCTCTGCTGGCACCTTAAGTCAGAGCTAAGTCAAAGTACGCTCTATAGATCTCAGACTTAGAATTCTATCCTTTTCTTTCGAATGACTGTTATCATGAGAGGAAGTGATAAACCATTTTTTATCCTAATAGCATCTGGATTGGGTTATAATAAAGTCCATAAGCACCAGGATAAAACCAAAAATTTCAAGAAAAGTTTGTTAGCCATCTTCGATTGGACGTAATTTTCGTAATCAGCAGCAGGAAATTTTTCAAAAATAGACCGTCATCCATTTTGGATTTCAAAATGGACACCATTTTTAAAATCTTATTTTGGGGCGTACCTACCCAAAGTATATTAAATGAAATCGATAACAAATATTTATTTTTACCCACGACGGAACTGAGACGGTATGTATGTGTTTACCCTCAGAGGTTGTGCGATCGTTTATTTGTTTGTAAAATAAACTAAAGCAGACTTAGAAAGGAAACAAACAGTAGTTATGTACCTCAATGTTAGTAGCAGTTTTAATATCTTCAAAGGTTAGGTTGTCTCCATCATTGAACAGCAGCAAGACAAGAGCTTGGAACAGCGACACCTGCAGCTCTTTGTTGCCCTGCAAACAAGATATTACATGGATATTAGATATATAATAAATTCACTAAAAGCTGAATATTTATCACTAAATAAATTTTCGCTGACATATACTTATTATCATAGAATACAGATTTATATTACAATAATTGATGAAACATCAAAATTCTGTAGATTTACTGCCTCAAATAAAGTTTGAACAGATTATGAGATTTTCTTGTACAGGTTGGTTCGCAAAATATTTCGCCCCAATGAAGTTGGTATAGTGCTTATATTTTGCCTAAATTGTGTCAGGCCATTGTAAAAGTTTAGGCCAGATGTTAAATGCATATTTAAGTGGCCCCAAGTGCTCCTGCTGTCAGTCAGCTGTCACTTATACCTGTGCGAAGTGCGCCCGAAGCACGCAGTGGCCCAGAGTGGCCTGCCACTGCAGCTTGCGGCCCGAATGCTTGGCCAGGTAGAACTTGGCTCCTGCTGTCAGTCAGCTGTCACATATACCTGTGCGAAGTGCGCCCGAAGCACGCAGTGGCCCAGAGTGGCCTGCCACTGCAGCTTGCGGCCCGAATGCTTGGCCAGGTAGAACTTGGCTCCTGCTGTCAGTCAGCTGTCACATACACCTGTACGAAGTGCGCCCGAAGCACGCAGTGGCCCAGAGTGGCCTGCCACTGCAGCTTGCGGCCCGAATGCTTGGCCAGGTAGAACTTGGCTCCTGCTGTCAGTCAGCTGTCACATATACCTGTGCGAAGTGCGCCCGAAGCACGCAGTGGCCCAGAGTGGCCTGCCACTGCAGCTTGCGGCCCGAATGCTTGGCCAGGTAGAACTTGGCTCCTGCTGTCAGTCAGCTGTCACATATACCTGTGCGAAGTGCGCCCGAAGCACGCAGTGGCCCAGAGTGGCCTGCCACTGCAGCTTGCGGCCCGAATGCTTGGCCAGGTAGAACTTAGCAAAGTGCTCCTGATGCCGGGTCAGCTCCGCTGGCAGCCGGACTTCCACCGGAGGGTATGTGGGCCAGAAACCCATCGTAAGGATGTATACTGACAGGTCCAGGCCAGAACCCTCCTGAGTTGCTGCCAAGTGCTGAAAGAAATGATATATTCAAGCTTATTATATTTGCATCTCAGCAATGACAAAATAAATATTTTGGTCTGTTTTTGGTTTGATGTCATTTTAACAAATAAAAGATTGTATCGATTTATAGTATTGTTATAAAAATCCTAGCCCAAAATCAGCAAATTTTTAAATGGGTTTACTATATATGTCAACAAACAAGTAATTTGCACTCTCGTTGATTTTAAAAGCCATTATTGTACCATTTCAGTAAAATAGTGTGTGTGGGTGAATCAAATGTCAATTTTAATTTGCTGAGAAGAGTGGCCCAAAAACTATTGTGTGAGTTTATGTGTGCCCACCAATTGATTTGTTAAATGTATTTTTGCAATTTCAAACATCAACCTCATAAACATATTTTCAATCGACACCAGAGCAAAAACAAAACAACAATAGTCAAGTCGTTTGCATTCACATTCGGCAGCCTACAAGTCAGTGTAATTCTTGTTACATTATGTATGTACGTATTGTGTATTAGCTACATAGTGTAACATTCTTTTTCTTTTTAAAGAGAGTAGCTGCTGAGTGTTTTGCTGGTTTATCTCAGTAGAAGTTAGAAGAGTTATGACATTTCATAAGTAGCACAAGTTGTCCTAAGTGAAATAAATCATTTAATTTCAAGATTCACTCACCTGTTTATACGTAATATTGATATCCTTAGACAATTCCATATCCTTGAACATGCCCTCCAGCTTGCAAGTGAAGCCACCTCCGCACTCCTGCTTCAGTTTACTTAACATTGACTTCTCAGCGTCCACCGAGGCAGACTTTCCCACAAGCAACCGTTTGGCTAAGTCCTTCTTATAGAACGCTTCGAACACGTCCTTGCCGTGTATGAAACGGAATAACACCATGATTTTGTCTAACAGTCTTTCTAGTTCCTCTTCTGTCGCTTCCTTGTTGCCTGCTCGGAGTTTGAGGTCGACGAATTTTGCTAGAAGAAAGAAGAAAATTGAATAGGATTATAATTTTCCTTGGTTCAACTGATTTCAAAGATTTGTGGCTTTTGACTTTCACAAACTTTTTGATGTTCTCGCATAAATAATATCTTATGATACAAGACAACTCTGTGTTTCTTTCTTCATGATAAGTTCAGCTTTTCAGCTGTGATAAAGTGGCAGACAAACACACTATTCATCGAGAGTACTCCTGTAAGAATATCGAAATTGGTTGAGAAATAAGGTAGGACAGATATTGGAAGAAGTCATTTCCAGGTTTTCGTCAGGGATGCAGGAGAGGTGTCCAGCTGTTCAGACTGTTACCTATGAGCTCAGCGGGCTTGTTAGACTAAGAGATAGATAGAGAATTTTGATAACGATCGCCAGAAAAGCTGATCCAGTATTAGGTGGGTTTAAGGGCTCTCTACTGATGAGGATAGTGAAAGTTTGCCCGCATGCGAATGGGCCTTTCACTAGATATGGCCGCTCAAAAACGGTTCATGGTTACTAAAAATGAACCATAATTAGAAAAGCTGATTCTTGTACCACCACCACCACCACTACAGCCCATTAACGTCCCACTGCTGGGCACAGGCCTCCACTCTCATAGGAGAGGAGAGGATTCTTGTACAGTATTAAAGTATGCACAGTTACCTATGCAAACAGTACTAAAACTGATGCTATTCATCGGGCCTTTCACTAGATATCACCTCTCAAAAACGTTATGAACATACATACTGTAAAAAAATGTAAGCAAAAATTATGAAGGCGCCTTCATAATTTTTGCTTAAAAAAATTGCCGACATAATAATTGTTACCAAAAGTGCAGCTATCTCTTATAATATGTTCTGGCGCTGGTTGATGAAGTGCTCGAAGGCTTCGCGGATGGAGTATAGGAAGCGGTCGTTGCGCTGGAAGTACCAGCTCAGTCCAGCAGTTCAGAGTGTTACCTATGAGCTCAGCGGGCTTGTTCTGGCGCTGGTTGATGAAATGCTCGAAGGCTTCGCGGATGGAGTATAGGAAGCGGTCGTTGCGCTGGAAGCATGAGGTCACGACATTGTCCAGCTGTTCCTTGAATTCCAGCAGTTCTCCTACCATAGTCTTGTCACGTTCCGGCTCGATTACTATCGTGCGACCCTTTTTCTGCGGACAATTTAGTAAATGATCTTACAATAGAATGCTTTTGTACAAAATAATGTGTGTGTATGTATAAATAAATAATACTTCTCTAGTATGCATGAAGTATTAAAATCATAGTCAGGTTTGATTAGTCCCTACGGAATTTTGCCTGCTGCCTGTATGGTGTGTCTGACATGCAAGGATTAAAAAACCTTCCCAATTCTGCAATATTAAATAATGTTCTTTTTATCTGTATCTAAATATTAATATTACAGTACATCATGCTGAGTTGGATTTGATCTAGTTTAATCATGTTGGGATGCATTGACTCAAAATATTTCTTTTGGTATCATTAGTAGAATTATTACATGCATCCTTACCTTGATATAGGCATTGAAATGATTGCAGAGTTCATTAAGACCGTCCTTCACTCGGCTGAACAGGCTATACAGTGTGGTCAGGTCCTGCTGCCGAGGCCCGTCCATCAGGGACTCGAGGCCTTTGCTGAGGATGCCTGATAGATGCTCGCTGAGCAACTGCCGCTCGATTGTGTGGATTAACTGCCATCTGGTAACAAGTCGTCAAAAATATTGGTGGGATTCACAATATCAAGTGATTTCATAAATTTTTTGATTATAGATTTTTATACACGGTGCCTGTGCCACCGTCGTGCAAAAGCGGCCCCAGTTATGAGTCCGATATAAGATATCCTTGAGCAATATTAAAAATGACCTCATGTCAATACACACACTAGCGAAAAAAATTTATTAAAATTTCGAAAAAATTTGAAACATCCTGTTTAATTATGTTTACGAAAGTACATGCGAAGTAACCTCTGTTACAAGTTCAAGGAATTCTCTTCCTCACATTAATCGTGCAAGAGAAATTTTGTGAACCAATAGCGAATGGTTATTTGAAAAGTCCACGTGGACCGAGGTCCAATCATGCGCTCGCGCTATCCTTTTGACCCATCGGCCCCGCCCCCTTTTTACAGGAAATAGCAAAATGCAAAAAATAGATTTACTCAGTTACGGGTCGGCCACCGAACGTGCGCAAGCGGAAGTATAGTACCTACGCATAATTTTCGTTGTTGTTTCCGTAATTATTATTTTTCTTAAAACATGGTACAAAGTCTAATTCTTGAGTTACTGTAAGACGTACAGCGTAGTGTTAGATGTCTAAACTACCAGTAGGTACAGCGCGAAGTGATGTGAAAGTGATTAAACTCAAACATTTTTATGACTTACAAAAACATGCTCTTTTGTTTGGAGTAAAACAGCAAGCAATTCGAATAATTACTTCATTACAGGAAGATAGGTTAAACTTTTCTGTTCTGTGTGGTTTGTGTGTTAATCTACTCATGTGGCATGAACATACCTATGGAATTAATTAAGGAAAGGTACTGTACCTAATTTTGTTGATTTTAATCGAAATAGCTGGTAAAAAGTGTAAGTTTGTTACCTAGGTACTTTCTTGATGAGTCTGAAACAATTGACTACTTACTTAATTCCTAATCATACCCACCGAATTATTATTAAGAAGAAAGAAAAACAAAACCCTTGCCATTATGTGATTAATGGAAAGGGCCCTTAGAAATGAGGAATACGACTCAGAAAGAGAACCACCTACTTATTTTTTAAACCCGAGTAAGTAGCTACCTACCATTTCTTGTTGAACATTTTAGTTGGATTTGAAATGAAATGTTTATTTCATGTACTTAGAACAATTATTGTTTCCGAAAGTCCGTAAAAAGTACGAAGATTGAAATTAAGTAAGTAAGTACCTAGTACCTACCTACATCAATAATACGAGCTTGCATTGCAAACAGCTGATCGAATGAGGCACACGGTCTGTGCCTTGGTAGGTACTCGGCCATTTTTACGTAAGTAGCGTACGTAACAAGTTTGACGTACTTGACTAACAAGTAACTTCTCAGCAGAGGGTCTTAACTCATAGTCTTAAAGGTTACTGCATTTACTGCACGTATTCCAGTACATTTTCGTTAAAGTGAATGACCTTTAGGGACACGTGCCCGCGCCGTGCTACTGTAGGTACTCGAGCGCCGCCGTTCCGCGAGCGCCATATTTACGTGCGCTATGGGGTGTTTTCAAATGAAGCTATTTTTTATTTATTTTTTAAATGAAACCATTGAAATGTTCTTTATTTTTTTTTGTATTTTACCAGTGGACTGTAGGCATTGGGTACATTAACTGGTTTGCTTTTCAACGACTATAAAAAAAGCACCGTGTATATCATGCAATGAAAAGTCACTGAAATAAAAAAAAAATTAAATTGTATATTAAAAAAATACAATCAAGGCCGTGAAGAATTTTTTGTCTGTGATTTTTGAAGATCAGCAATAATCAGAAGAGAAAGAGAAGAGAGAAGAGCCAAACACCTTGATTGAAAAAAAAATATGCAAATTTCATTGATACTGTGTTATAGTTTCTAGTTTCTTATGTGTTGTTTTATATCAATTTTTAAAAACTGTGCATAATTATAGATAACTGAGCATTTTAAATTTTTCGAATATCTAAAGAAAGATCAGCAATGGTCAAATTGATATTTGTTCTCCAGGAACCAAGCATAGCACCATCCTCTCCAAGAAGAAGTCATAATTATTTATCCCTTAATCCAGGTTCAGTTTATATGATCTTTTCAATAAGAAAAGTCATATAAAGTCCCAGAACCCACAAAACACATCTGCTCATAGTCAGTCAGAAGACTGATCGCATGATATTGCACAGAGAGAAAAAAATTATTGAAATTAACTTCTTTTGGCGAGTTAAGGAAAAATTATTAGAGTGAATTTTTACGATGCGCGCGCGCGCACACCGACACCCAAATTCGAAACCCTGGTAACCGAAAGTTAGTTGGTTAACTTATAAATTATTGAATGTACAACACGGGTTTTATATAAACCAGAATAATATATATTATTTAATAAATAAATTATTTTTAATTATTATTTTTAAAATTATAACTTCTTGCGTGCGTAGGTACATAAGTAGACACGGTTTTTTATTATTTATCAATCATACTTGGTACAGGGGTCCAAATAATGCAGCAGGCGTTCGTTCTCTTCCCGGAGCCTCTTCTCCACATGAGCCAGGTACTGTGGGACGGCCAGCTCGCGCATTAGCCGCTGACCTTCAGCCGCGTATAGCCTCTCCGTTGCCAGGAGGAATCTACAACAGGAATACAGAATTATTTAGACTTCTTTCATGTCCATTAAGTTGTTTTTTATTCCTGCGGGAACTCCACAATTTTCCGGGATAAATATATGATAAGCCTACAACAGTCCTTCAACAGAATGTTTACCTACCTCTATATCAAATTTCATCAAAATCGGTTGAAAAGATGGGCCGTTTAAGGCTAAACCGTAGCAGCCACACTTTCACATTTATAATTTTTTTTCAATTTAGAGACTAGAGTTCCCAGAAACACAGACATGGGCCATGGTTTTTACTGTGAGTTTTGCGCTGAAAAAAGGTGCAAATTCGTAGAATTGGTGAGTGGATTACTAAGGACTATTGCTGCCACTACACTCTCGCTGGATCAGCAGCAATAGCCCGTCCACTGTGCGCGTCTGGATCAGTGTGTTGTGAGCTGGATAGGGAGATTGCCTACTTGTTCTCAAAGGCGTCCTGGTAGATCTGCAGGTCAGACAGCATCCGCAGCAGGCTCTTGAGCAGCGAGATGTCCACCGAGTCGCCACCGCGTTCGCGCTCAATCAGCAGCAATAGCCCGTCCACCGTGCGAGTCTGGATCAGTGTGTTCATTGCTATGTGGTGCCGGAACAGGTCTAAGCCCATGTCCCTAGAGAAAAAAGGTCCGTGTCATCTTTACGCGCGGTGTAAGTGAAGTTAGGAGTATGCGGAATTTATTTGTAAAAAAATAAAAATACACATAAAGATTGATCAATTGAGAACCTCCTCCTTTTTTGGTTTACCTACCGCTTAAAAACTGTGAGAAGTGGTTTTTTTCCAACTCAGTGAGTAAAAGTATTTTGAATTTAAAACCAGTGAGCAAAAGTTAACAATTACAATTATTGATGCTACAACTACAAGTGCAGCGTTATGACAATTAGAGTTGAGATAGAAGAAATACAGCTTTCCATATCAATAATTTAATCAAACTACTTACTTGGTATGTACTATAAAACACTTTGATAAAAGATGATAGACATAGGCATTTTGAATAAAGACAGTGGTAACACATAAAAATAATTAAATTTTTATCATGTAACATTGTAAAACTTACAAGTTATACATACTGTCTTACCATAAAGAATGTATGCTAGGATTCTGCAGCACATAAGTACGGTCGAGGTATAGGAAGATGCTTCTGATCATGATCATCTGACGGCAGTGGGCTCGCCAGCAGTCATCTATTCTCTTGAGGAAGACCTGCCGGTCCATACTCTCAGACAGAAACTGTTCTATGTTGGACTTCACATGAGCCTCTACTAGGTTTGTCAGGTTGACGTAAAGCTGGGAAGCCATCTGAAATAGCACAATCAAAGAGCTTATGACAATGATTTCTAAAATCAATGTCAATCAAATCTACAGAGAAGTAGAGAAACAATTTTCACATAAGTATTAATTATATAAATTTTATATACTAATTAATACTAATGTGAAATTAAATAAATTGCTGATAATTTTACAGCAAAAGGAGATTAATTATTGATATTATTTATAGATAAACGATGTTTACAATAACAGCATTATTTGAGTAATAACAATAAAAATTTGTTTACAAACAATGAGACTTTGTGGATAAGATTGCAGTATTCGATTTTGTAAACAAAATTATATGATGGAACTTTGAGCTTTTCAAGTAAGTCAATGCTTGTGATATTTTTATCCTAATTTATCACTGACAGCTCCAAAGTTGTAAAAAATCCCAATTTATGCACTTCATGTCGCATTTTTTTTATGACAACGATACTATGTGACATGTCACCAAAGAAAATGTCAGACTTGTCTAAGTAATAACGTAGGCTACATAAAGGTTCCGCATTTGTCGCTCACCTAGGACAATGGGTAACTTAGGGCAACAGGTAAGGTTTAAATGCTTACTTTATGGCTACACATGTTTTCTACAGCCTGATATAATTCTTCTAAGGAGTAAGCAATTGCCTTTGAAGTTTGTATGGCTATCACAGCCTCTTTTAGCTTGCTCCATGTTGTCTCCTGGTAGTTTTCCGGAAGATTTGGCTTACCTGGGGAGAATATAACTAATTACTGAAGTCTCCAAGGTTATGATGCGATCCATACTAATATTATAAACATAATGTAAAAGTGTATATCTGTTTTACACTTTTTACATGTCAAATACCAATAATAATAAACTGAACTTGACAAAATTGGTGCACACAAATTGCTTAAACCTTCCCTGGACTACAACAAACATTTAAAAACCAAACTTAGCTAAATCAGCCCAGCCAATCTCGAGTTTTAGCGAGACAAACGAACAGCAATTGATTTTTATATATCTCTATATATAAAAATGAATCCCTATTTCCCTTGGTCACGGCATCACGCGTGAACGGCTCGACCAATTTCGCTAATTCTTTTTTTGTAGTATAGATGAGGACCTGGAGAGTGACATAGGCTACTTTTTATCCCGGAAAATTAAGGAGTTCCCGCGGGAATAACCAAAAACTTAAACCACGCGGAAGAAGTCGCGGGCATCAGCTAGTAGATAATAATAATAATAATAATAATAATAATATAATATAATATAATATAGTATAATATAATATAATATATGCCCCCAACAAATCACATCTACTGGAGTTACTAAAGGTAACTAAAACCTTTAGTGATTCCATTAGGATGGAATTTGGTGTGGACAAATGTGCGGTCATGCATGTAAAGCGAGGGAAGATTGTGGAATCTGAGGGTATTGAGCTCTCGGATTCCATATACCTCAGATCGCTCTCCCCAACTGAAACCTACAAATATCTGGGCATGATGGAGGCATTAGGTATCAGAGAGGCCGACATGAGACGATCGGTGAGGGAGCGTTTCCTTGGCCGCCTGAAGAAAGTACTGAAAAGCCTTTTGTCGGGCGGCAATAAGGTGCGCGCCTTCAATGGTTGGGTCATGCCGGTATTGATGTACTCCTTCGGCATACTCAGGTGGACTCAGACTGAGCTGGACGCCCTGGACAGACAAGTTCGTACCCTGCTAACCGCATATCGGATGCATCACCCACGCTCCTCGGTGATGAGGCTATACATCCCGCGGAAATGTGGGGGTAGAGGCCTTTTGAATGCCAAAAACCTCCACAACCACGAGGTGTGCAATCTCAGGGAGTACTTTCTCCACACCGAGGCAGAGATGCACCGCGATGTGGTCACGGTGGACAGGGGTCTGACGCCGCTCTCCTTGGCTAACGAGAACTGGCGCATACCTGTAGTGCTCAGTACCAATGACCGCAGGGTTGTATGGCAAGGTAAAGAACTTCACGGACGCTTTTATCGGGCCCTCCATGGACCTGATGTGGACTTTGAAGCGTCCGTGGCCTGGCTGCGCTTCGGTAACCTCTTTGGGGAAACCGAAGGGTTTGTATGTGCAATTATGGACGAGGTCATGATGACGAACAATTACAGAAAATACATAATGAAGGATAGAACGGTAGACATATGTCGGGCATGTCGCCGTCCTGGAGAAACTATCCGTCACATTGTCTCTGGTTGTTCTCATCTGGCTAACGGCGAATACTTACACAGACATAACCAAGTGGCCAGGATTATCCACCAACAACTGGCCTTGAAATACAATCTTGTGGAATCGGAGGTACCGTACTACAGGTATGTGCCCGACTCAGTTCTCGAAAATGGTCATATCACACTATACTGGGATCGGTCTATCATTACAGACAGGACTATTGTAGCCAATAAGCCTGACATAGTGGTGATAGACCGATCAGAACGCCGTGCAATGATTGTTGATATTACTGTCCCGCATGACGAGAACCTAGTGAAAGCTGAGAAAGAGAAACTAACCAAGTATCTAGACTTGGCTCACGAGGTTGTCGCCATGTGGAATGTGGACTCGGCAATCATTGTACCGATAGTCGTGACTACTAATGGTCTTATAGCCAAGAGCCTCGACCAACATCTTTCCAGGCTCTCATTGGGTAGAGCTGGGTCAAGGGCCAGATCCAGAAGGCTGTACTCCTGGACACGGCTCGCATCGTCAGGAGGTTCCTCTCTCTGGGGCCCTGACCGCCAGTTTCTTGGACCCTGTTCCCGAGACCGGTGGAACACTATTTTTTAAATTTTTAAATGTTTTTTTATTTTTGTTTTCATAGTTAAATATTTAAAAATGTAAATAATATGGACCTAAATGAAATAAATAAATAATATAATATAATAATAATTAGCATGCGGTAAAATTTATTTTAGGTAGGTATAGGTTTTGACAATCTAGATCTTGATAAAAGGCTATTTTGTATTTCAGAAAATCAAGATTTCCTAGTGAATTTTAAAATGCATGAATTTATTAATCAGACAAGGTTGCAGATAACATCTAGTATTATTGTATAATGTGAAAGCGTCCGCCACTGTCTGCTCAGTGCTGATGAAAGTTGGCAGTGAAAAATATAATTAAATTTCCATGCGAAAAATTTTCCACGCGGACGAGGTCGCATGCAACAGCTGCTAGTAACCAAATATTTGACTTACTCTTGAAGTTTTTTATAACCAACTTTTTTGTCGTTGCTCCTGGTTTGCTCATGGACGAAGACGAAACAGTTTTCACCGCACCATTGGAGTTCGGATTTAGTACCGAAAAGTTAGATTTCTTTTCGTTTGCACTCATTTCGTCGCTTTTTGTTTTTTTGGTCTGAGTACTTGAATACTCCTTGGTTTCGGTGCTGGCACTCGATAAAGAACGTTTTCTGGATTGATTGCCTCCCTCCTCGACCAAAACAGAAGTTTTAGCTAAACCCGACATAAGAAAGCATGATATGGCGACAGCCACTATACAGAGTAAGGCAATTAACACTAATTAATTATGTATAAAATACAAATAAAAAATAGATGAAATCAGTCAATATTTCGCTACAATCAACATGATGGCCACCATTTTTAATTTAAAAATATTTTTAATTTTTTGACAACTACATATAATTGAGGGATCGTATTGCCCACAGAGTATGCTTTTAAATATTTTGCCTTGAGGTTGGTAACATCGTAAAGGTGCAGACACACTAGTGTTGTGGGGTAAGGTAATCTCACAGACATAATAATGAAAAGGGTAATCTGGCGCGATGACGCGCGACTACCTATCGACCAATTCAGCGCGCTTGATGCCTCATATTACATTGTTCCAAAAGACTTTCTGGCTTTAAGATTTGCCATTACATACATGTTTAAAGACTGTGTTAATCCCCTATTACACCGCACTTTCCACAGGGACCCTTCCGCTATATCAGTGTAGTTTAATATGCCACAGGGTGGAAAGGTCCCTATTCAGGGAGATCGAATGGTCCGGTTCTGCCTAGCTTGCTTTGCGCCCTGCAGTCAGGGTAATGTAATAACATTCAGGGCGGTTAAAGAGCTCAGTCGTCGCACGACCAGCGTAGGTACTGTTCAGTAGTTGTGTTTCTCCGGCTCGCGCGAACATATTGACAATATTAAGTCGTGTCCAAAGGAAAAAGAAATTTTGATGAATGTGCTTGAGATGTACAAAAGACATGCCTCATCTATGGAAAAAAGAACATACAGATTACATGAATAAAGATATAAGAGCCGAGGGATTTCGTATTTTACTAGCTGATGCCCGCGACTTCGTGCGCGTGGAATGAAGTTTTTTGGTTCCCGCGGTAACTCTTTAGTTTTCAAGGATAAAAGTGATGAAATGTATATTTTATGTAGGACTAGCTGATGTACGCGACTTCGTCCGCGTGGTAGAGGTGTCAAATAATTAATATAGCCGTTAAATATATTTAATACTAGCTGATGCCCGCGACTTCGTCCGCGTGGATTGACGTGTGTTATTCCAAACTATAATCTGATGTTTGACAGTTACGAAACCCATGAACATTTTGTATGGGAAAATCAAGGGGAAATGTTTCTTTTATTTTATTTTTCGTCAATTGTCTAATGTTTTTAATAGCTATTCTGCTATTCGGGACGGAAATAAATACAACAAATCAAAAACCATGAAAATCGGTCCAGCCGTTTGATAGCATGGGTGCCTAGTGAACGATAACTAACATAAAGATACACGTACAACTCTCTTGACGTTCTCGTTCAGAGTGAGGCAGCAGGGCCGGATAGTCAGTGCAGTGTAATACCGACGCCAAAACTAGCGGCCACGCCCACCCTTAACACAGGGCCCTGTGTCAAGTGCAGTGTAATAGGGGTTTAAAACAGCATTTGTTAAGTAGAGGTTAATAAACGATCGAAGATTTTCTGAATGACAAAGTTGCATGGAAGCAACCGGCCTCGCATCCAGTGACCCACAAGTCAGTGTAATACTTGAAACGTAACGGTCTCAGCTCAGTTGCTCTTTATAAAGAAAAGAGCAACTGCTTGAAAAGAGTTTCTTGCCGACTCTTCGCAGTTTTCCGAACTGGTGGTAGAGCCACAGAGTACTTTTTATATACGGGAAAGAGCCTTATCACACCTTAGAAGTGACACAAGTTGTCCTATGTGAAATAAATAAATCATTTATCATTTACTTAGTAAATGACGCAGAAGCAAAAGACAGGGAAGTAGAAGCATGAGAGCATCCGCATCATAGGAGGGAAGGGATGGTAAAAACTAAAAGATTTCCGCGACCGTCCGTTGAATTAAGCCCGTTGGTTTTAGCAGAATGATGCAAGCGTGGTTGACGCTGTTCGCATAAAAATGCTTGCTTGATGATGATTGTTATGCCACCACGTGCTGGACACGCGCTAGACATAAAATTACTAGATGATGCCCCGTGACTTCATCCGCGTGGGTAAAGTTTTTTTTTTCCCCCGGGAACCATTTCATTTTCTTTGGTAAAAAATCCGTAACCGGGATACAACTTGTCCCTGTATCATACTTCATCAAAATCGGTTGAACAGATGTGCCGTGAAAGCGTAACAGCCAGACAGACGCTTTATGTTTATAATATTAGTATGGAAATGTGGATGTACCTAACTACCTACAAGGTATGGACTATGGACTATGGATATTTTTTGCTTGGCGCGACTATTTGACTGAAGTCAACAAACGCTTGATCAAGCATAGTTTGTGTATTGTGATTTGTGCCCATTGTGCTTGATGAAACAAATTGACTTGTATTGGTCTAAGAGCCGGATATACCTCTACCTTCACCGATCTGTTTACGTACCAGATGAAACCTACTTTTTATTTTTATTTAATAATAGATAAATACGCCTAAAATAGGTTGCCTATCAAAATCCGGTCCGGGCTATTTTTAAATTAATTAATTTTAATTTAAAAAAATTGACAAGGTTATTGTAGCCAATGCTATACCATCGCGTTTGTTAAACAACTAGGTTTCATCTAGTAAACAGATTGGTGAAGGTCGAGGTATATTCAGATATCGGACTATATGATCAAGCCGCCAAGTCAACGTGATTTTGTAAAACCTCCTTTTATGAAGTTGGTTAAAAAAAAAAAACCGGCCAAGTGCGAGTCGGACTCGCGCACCGAGGGTTCCGTACTCAAGAAGTAGGTAATGAAGCAAAACAATCAGGCAAAAACCAATATGTCTATTTGACGACGAGTACGAGGTTTACTGTTAATATCAAAAAAACTTTGCTAGTTAGAGCATTGGCTATAGTTTTCCTGTAAAATATACATAAATTCCTATTGACCATAATTATTTCAGATTTTTCGATTGGTAAACTCCGGAGATAAGGGGGGGGGAACGGTATTTTTTTAGACGTTTTCCCCGATAAATCAAAAACTATCACGACTAAAAATAATTAAAAATCTGTTTTAGAATGTACAAAGTAAACCCTTTCATATGATACCCCACACAGTACAGTTATCTCACTTTTAAATTTCAACCCTCCGATTTTCCCCCCTTTTTAAATAAGAACAAAAATAATTTCCAATTTTTTTTAATTCCAGTGCCTTTGGGCCACTAATATACACAACTATTCCAAATTTCATGTCGATAGCTTCGGTAGTTACTGAAATAATCGAGTGTGACGGACGGACAGACGGACAGACGGACAGACAGACGGAGAAAGTCGCACCATAAGGGTTCCATGTTACCATTTTGGTACGGAACCCTAATAAACGGATTGAGTTAGTAGGTAAATATTTGATATGTATTGAAATAAGACATAACTATATAACGTTGATTATATGTAAATAAAATAAAGTAAATTATAAACTCGATACCACCGCAGTGAGGCATAGTGCCCAAGATGCTGGCAGCATTGCCCCTTTGGATGGCAAAACTCATTCTTGGGCCAAGGTGCTGCCAGCTCTTGAATCCCCGGCCGACTCGAACTCTTTTTGAAATTTCACCAAAAAGTGCACGAGCCCCCGGGTCCTAAAGCCCCTTAGTCTCAACCCCGAAAGGCATAAATAATATGAAAGCTCCAGCGAGGTTCTCATAATATTTGCGCTTCTTGGCCCGTTCGACGCTAGTGGCTGCCGCTCGGATGTAGATCATGTAGACACGATATTATGTAGATACCTAGATAGAGTCCTCTATAGGTTATTCCAAGATACAATACAAAATAAATAAATAAAGTTTGGGAGATTCCATCCTTATCCTATGAAAAGGAGGAGGATTCGTAAGGAGGCTCTATAGCCTCCTTACGAATTTAATCAAAATAAAAATCAATTGCTGTGCGTTAATCGCGCAAAAACTCTGTAGGTAATGGCTGGACCGATTTTTATGACATTTATAGTGTGTGTTTGAGTGGATCCCGCTTTGATTACTTGAGGGATCCCGGGATGGTTTAGATTCATTTTGGACTCGGTAGGTGGCGCTGCTATTTGATTCTAGGTTCAGGGCAGAACAACGTTTGCCGGGCCCACTAGTACTTAGAGGAGAGTAACTAAATGTGGGCTAGTGCTTTAATATGGGCTAGTAACAATTCTCGAAAACCTACAATCGAAAGACACAACAAACGACGATCGTCTATCGCATTCATTCCCTCTAACATCGCACTCACTCATTCTCGTCGTCGCGCGCGAGCTGTCGCCAGTATCAGCCATACTTGTGTTGCTGCTGTCGAAAAATTTTCTGTGGTACGTATCAATGTGTTATTTAATTAATGAAAATTAGGTCTATATACTGTAACTAAGTGTTTTATTGCAGAATATATGTTTAATTTTATGATTTTCGGTCGATTTATTGCTTGCTTATATATGATTTGTAAAGTACACGATCAAGTTGATTTTAGTAAAGAATTTCAAATATGGGCTATGACTATGGTCCTAAATATGGGCTAGCCCATATTTAGGAACCACCGGACTTGAGGTCTAGGTCTGAGACTCAAACAGAAGAATCTACTTCTGGAACTGGACATGCACCAACACATGACTGTCAACCTTCGTCTTCTGGAATTGATCGTAGCAGTCCAGGTCTAGTATCTCCTTATGACATAAGTCCCGTGGCAAAAAAAAGTCAGAAAGACATCACAGAACAAGAAAAACAAATGAAAAAGAAAATAAAACAAATGATAAGAAACCCAAGCAAAAGAAAAGAAGTATAGGAAATAAGAAAGCCAAGACCAGAAACGAAAGTGAAGGTGAAGAAGATATCCAATTTGATTCAGATACCCCTAAAGGAAGGAACCAGATGCCCCTATAGGAAGAGAGACTCCTGACACTGCCGATGCAGCGTGTATGTTTTGTCAGGAACTTTTTTCCGAAAACGCAGCAGGAGAACTGTGGGACAGATGTCAGCTCTGGGCACATAATGACTGTGCTGGGCCAGAGTTTTACACCTGGATATGTGATTTTTGTAAGTAAATGATGTGATTTCTTCCATCGTCCAAAGTAGTTTGATCTCTTATAAGATTAATATTTATAATTGTTATTTTCGTACAAGATATTATAAGTTTTTATTTGTAGCCCATATTTGAGTACCTGTTCCATATTTAGCGTCTATTTTGATACATATTTTGTTTAATGCTCAATTTAATAATATATTATAATATTATGAACATAAGATTATTACTTAGCTCTTTAAAAATGTATGTGTGATTATTTTGACGTCAATAAATGCTTAATTTTTTAATAGTTTTTTATTTCTGAGGCAAAAACAAAATGGTAGCCTATATTTGGTTACTCTCCTCTACTATTTCAATAAAATAGTTGTCTTATTACCCGACTGCGGAACGCACAGGGTTATGTGTTCATCAGTCTATATATGTTTGTATGTTCCTTGCAGGGCAGCTACAGCCTAAACGCGTGGACCGATTTTGATGATTCTTGCACCAGTTTGTGCCGAATATATCATTAGAGTGTCACTGTGGAAGCCAAATTTGAGAAAAAACAAAATGGCGCCCTCTAGAGGCCATAATGTAACAAATTAAAAAATAAAAGTCGATGGACTATGGCAAGTGGGGTATCGATGAAAAGGTCTTGCAAAATCATAGTTAGGTTTCCTTGATCATTTTCTTATTTTAACGATCATTTAGGATTTAAGAGGTTTCAAAGGTTGCATTCCTTTGTGTCACATTACAGAAAAAACGGCTGAACCGATTTTGATAGTAATTGCACTAATGGATTTGTTTTAGTCTTCCGAGTGTCACAATGGAGGCCGAATTTGAGAAAAAACAAAATGGCGCCTTCTAGAAGCCATAATGTAACAAATTAAGAAATAAAAGTCGATGGACTATGGCAAGTGGGGTACCGATGAAAAGGTCTTGCAAAATCATAGTTAGGTTTCTTTGATCATTTTCTCGTTTTAACGATCATTTAGGATTTACAAGGTTTCAAAGGTTGTATTCCTTTGCGTCACATTACAGAAAAAACGGCTGAACCGATTTTGATAGTAATTGCACTAATAGATTTGTTTTAGTCTTCCGAGTGTCACAACGGAGGCCGAATTTGAGAAAAACAAAATGGCGTCGACTGGAAGCCAATTAATAAATGAAAGTCGATAGGCTATAAGCAAGTGGGGTATCGTTAGATAGGTCTTTTAAAATCACACCTAGGTTCCTTAAACAATTTTTCCGTGTAAATGATAATTTACGAGGTTTCAAAGGAAATGTTCAAAGTTCCTACTCATATCATCTATATCTATCAAACTAGGTGGATTATCACAAAAACCGCTTAACCGATTTTAAAACTTATGTCACTAGAAAGCTTTATTATTAACAAGTAAAATAGGCTATATTTTATTTCCAAACAAATTAGAGATCCTTACGAAAATTGCAAAAATGTTCGTTAAGTCGGAAAAAAATCATCTCATCTGAGAGCTTACGTGGCGTGCGCTGCCTAAATCGTTAAAATTACACAACAACAATGTATGGTGGAAAAGTTCCTCTCAAAAAGTTCTAAAAATAAAAAAGTAATTTAAAAAGAACAAAAAACCCGACTGCTTGGATACCTAAAAGTATAAAACAAGACATGAATTGAAGTATTTCATAATTATCAATTTAAATCGTATAATATTAATTAAATTTATCAAGGCGCAGTCGCACGTTAAGGTTAGCTATTAGACGTGCGACTGCGCCTTGATAAATTTTATTTTTGCATTTTTAGTTATGAAGATTCCCGGGTCAGGGAATAAAGGCCTTCAGCTTTCAAAATTTTTATGCGGTTGTTTTTATTTTTTTAAACTATTGTACCTACTTAGGTATGTTTCCTTTGAGCATAGAGTTAGGAACGTCTTACTGAATGCCTTGGAGAGACACTTGATAGTTTCAATATTGTAGTTAAGTAAGTACCCTTACTTTTCCTTCATTTCCCGTTCGTTTTATTTTAAAGATTTGTTTCTGTCGTGATGACAAATAACCACTAAGACTGGCGTGAAGATGCTGTCTAAAATGATAGCGGGTTAATTTAGAAGATTAATATGAGTATGGCTAAATAGTACCTACACGGTCTGACAGTCGTCATGAATGTTTACTTGATAAATAATTTTAATAGTAACTAAGTATAGAAGTTAGAACGTAGGGGGCTAGGGACCTGAGTAGCTCCGATTTTTTTGTGGTCTAGCAATAAATATTTTTAATGAATCTTTCTATTTACCATGCCTATCATATCAGCTAGCTAGTCTGACCACTCAGCGGCTTAACTTATCTTATATTCATCATCATCGGCAATCTTAGCAGAATAAGACATAACTACGACGGGCATAGCCGCGGGCAAATGCTAGTCATGTTTAAAAAAACATAAAGCCAGCGCATCTTTTAAATATATAAAAAAATCCAAACGATAATTGCATAGGTACTTAATTAAATGCTATTGTTGCAGTAGTGGTGCGCCAAGTTGGTGATTTTATTACAATTTGCACCCCTCGTGAAGGGTGCAGGGTGCAGGTTTCGCGTGCGGGGGAGTGGGTGTAACAAGTGGCCCGGCGGGACATGTGCGAGCCATTCAGTTTCAGTCCCCGTTCATTCACTTGCCGCGTCGAACCACTTCGAGCCGGGTAGTTGGCTCGCGTGGGTGTATGACCCGGTCTCGATTTCCGAACGTTGCGCGCGTGGTTCGTGTTTTTTGTGACTATTAAAATTATTGTTTATGGTTTTGAACTCTACGTTAATAGTGTGACATTTTTATTCCTGAACGAGTTTCGTAGATTTTCGTGTGGGAATAAATTTTATATGATAAACTTGAGCTTTATTTGAAAAGTAGTTTTTTTTAATCGGTGAGATTGTCGAAGATTTACAGTCGTACATCTTATTACAATATTATGTGATTATTTTTAAAGCACTATAAAGGCAACATTCGCAGAGTACAGCCTTTTTGTATTTGTAAAAAAATACTGATGTTAATATAATTAATTAAAAAGTACATACAGACTTAACATAAAAAATGGGTGAACAAACATTCAATATCGAGGATAATCATCTCGAACAGCACATTGTCACGTTGTTCGAGAAATTGGAGTGTTTACGAAGGGACGCCAGTTCGACGGCTAGTGATGTGCTCGGCAAGGTGCCAGCGAGGCTGGAAGTGCGGACTCTTTCTCTGTGGAAGGCCGTGGTAGCAGAGTGTGCGGCTTCGTTTCTTTACGTGTTTATCGTGTGCGGCGCGGCTGGCGGCGCAGGCGTCGGCGCGTCCGCTTCAGCTGTCCTGCTATCCACCGCGCTCGCTTCCGGCTGCGCTATAGCCACCTTGACTTTGTGCTTCGCTCACATATCAGGTAAAGTTTGGACTTTGGGTAAAAGTTAAACTTTATAAAAAAAAACGCTCGCTTCGCTCGCCTGCTTTTATATATTTTTTTATCGGCATTAAAATTCAAAATTATAAATTCAAATTATTTTTATTCAAATAGACTTTTACAAGTACTTTTGAATCGTCGAGTGAATCTACCACTGGTTCGGAATGCCATTCCTACCGAGAAGAACCAGCAAGAAACTCGGCGGTTGCTCTTTTGAAAAAAAAAATATACAATTTCATTAATTTGTAGAATACATTAAGTAACAGCTGTCCTTAGCATTGCTGGAGCGAGTCAAATCCATGCTCCTTTGCCATTTACGTAATCTTCAACAGTATAATAAGCTTTTTTCAGGAGCATACTTTTAATGGACTTCTTAAACTTGCCATCGATTGCCAAATGCTTAACGTGCCCACGTTTGAGCTTTCAATTCAAACCTAAACCGTTTTAAACCGCAGGAGCTTTTAAAATTTTACATTCACATTTAGAAATACAATAGGTACCTAAGGCGTGCTCCAGCCTCATCAAAATAGGTTCAGCAAAATTCACGTGATGTGTGCAAGTAATCAGTAACATTTTTGTAATAGAAGGTCGAGATAAAAGTATGAACCCAGATACTTTTTGAATTTTTTGTGATTTCATTGATATCAGAAATTGGGATCCCTTCGTATTTCGTTCTCCAAAAAAATAGAAAGGACCATATTTTGTTATTGTTACATCTACTTACCTGCTTATATTGCTTTGTTCCGAACAAGGTAGGTAGCTACGGTGTCAATCTTGAATCTACCCAGAGGCAATATGAGAATATTTGAGTTTAGGTTTTACTCTGATTTATCTACTTGCTTTTGTAGTTAAACTTCACTTAATAGTACATAACTCAGAAGTGCGATTGTCTAACTTATGTTCATGGATTGATATTAAATACGATAGTCATTGATCGTAAATCTCTTTTTCGGACGGAAGTCACTCGCAGAAGTTCAAACGTCACTTCCGCTGAAAATGTCTTCGAAACAGATCAGCTAAAATTATGTTTTTAAGAGCTTTTATCGCGGTATGTTTTTTTAAAAAAAGAAAGTTTAATCTATGAAACTAATCACTTTTAAATACTAAAGGATTACAAATCTACAACGTACTTATTATACCTACGTTGTACCTACAATCTACATCATAATTATTTATTTTAATAATATATAACCTAGTTTTACTTCATACACACAATAATTAAATTTTACAAGAGATTCACCTGCCCAGAGCTGAAAAGAGCCTGAAATGTACACTCCACGTGTATTTCCCATCTAATAGAGAACTTACGTGATACAAGTTCTCCAACAGCACAAACCTATGAGCACAAACTATACTCTTAGAGTACGCGCACGAATTAAACGCATTTGCCATTCGGTGATGAGAACTTCGTTCCGTCGTCTACTGTACCTACTATTTATCGATAGTTCGAAAAGCGTGTGAAAAATGCCGCAGAGGTCCTAGGAGATCACGTTGCAGGCGTGTGAGGCAGGTGTGTGGACGACGGATCACAAAACAAGGTTACTACGGATCCCAATGCATTAAATTCGTGCGCCAGCTAATAGCTGTGCTAATAGGTACCTACTACTGATGGACGTAATAATAATTGGTTTATTCCTCCAAGCTAGGTAAACCACGAGTAGGTTTACCTACGTTGTTTCAAAAGTTATTAATCACAAGTCACTGGATTTCATTTCTTATTAAAAGTACCGTGAAAGTTATTCATAGTTCCAAACTTCCAAAGAGACTTTAGTGGGACGTGATCTTCATTCCTTACAGAATTTGCATTCTTGGTCTCGGATGTGGTAACTCTGAAATTTATTTTATGCTACAATTTTCATTGTATCTTATCTTATTCAACAGAGGATTGTAGGTTTGTAGGTGTAGTTAAGAGTGTTGAATTAAAAAATGTATTCACTCTTGCATGCAAGTGAAATGAAAATATTCTAGTACCTACCGAGTACCGACACAGTATTGGTATCTAATAAATGAGCCCAAACTTGAATACATCTGCTAAGTCGTATGGAGAGGGACAGTCTGAAAACTATCGCCCACAGAGTAACACGAATAATTATGGTTCTTTTTTTAAATTATTAACTAAATTATTGTTAAAATCAAAAGTAAATAAAAAGTTTTAATCAATAATCATTCACTCAAAAATGTTTTCAACGAAGCACATCACTAAAATCGAAATAAAAAAAATATTGCAAAATGGCTGAAAAATCTTTGATGCTTGTCATTGTTAGAATAAAATTACATATATAAAAATAAGAACCATAGAGAGAAATAACTTGTACTAATTACTATTTCGTAGCTTGTTTCACCAATTTATTTTGGCCCGATGGCTACATTTGGAACTAATTTAGATGCCTGTGTAGTTCTTGTTTTTATTTTCTTTTCTTTCAATATTAAATACTAGCGACGCACCGGGTCAGATAAGTTTGTAAGACTGGTATGAGTAGTTAATCACAGGGCATCACATTAGCAACACCCAGATATAACCTTTTTCATTTGCCTCATTAGTCTTTCTTATAGCTAGGGATAAGCACTCAGTACTTACTTCATGTTCATATAATTATAGAGGATTCTAATAACAGAGTTTGCTTAATGCTTTTACGTATTCGAATTTCGAAACTACTCGTGCGTGCAGCGTGAATCACTTTGCAGTGTCTTTGTTTCGTATTCGGTTGGGGTTTGGTATCATTAGTCTCGTCACGTACCCAGTAGGTACTACACCTCACGAATCTGAAAAAGTTTAGGGAAAAGCTAAGAAGAAATAGATGGATAGATGCGTACACGATCTCTAAACTAAATTGACAGCTCTAATAAAATGTACCTAGAGCTGTCCTAATAATTATTGGTCTATTTTGCCGAGAGTAAGTAGGTATCTACCTATAGTGGATGGAAGCGATTACAAATTTATATTATTTAAGAACTGTCCTTTTAATTAAGTTAAGAGAAGAGACAGAACTCACATGTTAACCTGGATATTAATCTTTATTGCCAACATTAATTTCATACAGTGAAAAATATATTAACAGAAAAAATGTAGGTAGGTATGTGTGCAATTCACACACGGCAGAAGTGAAACTTCAGAAAAGAAGCCTACGAGAGAATGAGATAAATATATCTTGTATTATCTCTCACTCTCGTAGGCTAAATCCTATATTTTTTGTTTTTGTTTGTCTCTTTTTGGTGTCGCTTTTTCGTTTCGTTGAATTTTCGAATCACAACGATTTTAAAGAAGTTTCACTTTAAAAAGGTGCAAAAACTACGACGTGCATCAATAGAAATACCTAGGAATATTTTAAAAATAAACAAAAAGTAGAGAAGATGAAATATCTACAAATAAACCACCCACGACAAGATAATATTATACATAAACAACTTTATAATAACTTAATACCTACCACACGTGTACGCCCTGCACCCTTTAACCCCTCATCATAATTTTATATCCCTCCGCCATGGCTGAACAATGACATTTTAAATTATATCTAGCGTTAAATACATCTTCACAATGTGGGTTAATTTAACAGAATAGTGTTCGCGCGTTGGAGGCAATAAAATTTGTATATATTTATACACCTAATCCGCCCTAATTCACACTAATGTGTGTCACATCCCTATTTTAAGATTGGTCAATGTGAAAATCAATACCTACTTAAATAAACGCGGCAATACCTTTTTAGATGATGCCCTTTTTTCCCGCCTGATTTTAGGTTTTACCACAGAATACTTCAAAGTACCTACCCTTGGACCTTGGTTCTACACGGCATCGTACCAGAACGATACCATACTAATATCTATGTATATATTAATGGTAATATCTCTATTAATAGTATAATATTATAAATGCGAAAGTTTGGATAGATGGATGGTTGGATGTTTGAGTACAAGCGACAATCCAGACAAACCAAATTAAAAGACAATCCAATTAATATATTAAAAGTGTTTCGTTAATACCTGATTAACGAAACACTTTTAATATATTGATTGTCCTCTCATTTGAAACTTGCACGAGTAAATGATTAAACGTGTAGAACTGTAGAGGTTCCACTAGAGATTCAATGTAATTAGATAAAAGTTGGCTAGGTATACTTTAAAACAATATTCATTTGATCCGCCCACGATTGCTATCGTTAAGCTCTAAACCAAATTGCAATCTAAACACAAAAGTACCTACCTATTCAATAATCGCTGAGTCTACCGGCAGGAGACTGAAATACTAGCGCCAAAACACTCTTACTTACTAGTTTCAATATGGCGTCCGTACCCGCCGATTAAATCGAATGACATGAAACGAGTCAAATTGACAGATATTATACTTCCTGTTTCATGAGATACACCTAATGACAAACAGTAATAATGCTAACATTTGTTACTCAATCACGTCAAAACGTCTGAACGGATCTGGATGAAAGGCACAGAGATATATTATAGTCTGGAATAGCACATAGGCTATTTTTTCCCCCTGAAAATTAAAGAGTTCCTGCGGGAACGCGGACGAAGTCGCGGGCATCAGCTAGTTATTATTATATGCGATAGTCATAGAGAAAATATTATACTCTATGGCGATAGTGTTATGTCTGTCTATTTGTCTGCTACGCAAGCTGCAACGCTTTCAGTTTCACGAAATTTGCTATAGAGATATGGGTTGTAGGTGTCACCGTAAGATTGTAAAAACCGTAAGATTGTAATCTAACGCTTTTTTTTCGATAGACTGTAAACAGTCGAAAGATTGTGAACCGTTCAATGTTTTAAGTGTCAATTTTTGAAATATTCATTGTATTTACGTTTTCTTGTCTTTTTCTTGTAGGTTAGGTTAGGGTTCGGCATAAATAATCAAGTAGTGATATAGTGTAGTATACTTAGGTTCTATCGGGTTAATAAACCTAACAGATTACAATCTACCTACCGAAAAATAATCCCTTATATTGTAATCATTCGACAGTTTACAATTTCGCGAGTTAGATTATAATCTAACGGTTTTTACAATCTTACGGTGACATAGGTATGCTTCGATCACAGAAAAAAACTTTTTTTTCTGTGATGAATAAAAGGGCTCCCTCAAAACTTATACTCGTATCTAAGCGGACGAAGTCGCGGGCATCATCTTACCTCTCTAGTTACTAATAAATTAGAAACCCTTTCATTAACAAAGAGCAAATTGTTAATTAAGTATAGATGGTAGCTACAACAACAGTCCTCTCTAAAAGGAGCGGCCTTTTCACGTTTGTTGAGTGTTTAGAGCATAGAGGTAGTCTATACTACCTCTGTGGTTTAGAGCCTATACACACTACGTATTTTATACGCGCAGACAATGCTCGATCGTGGAACGCGCGGCACCTGCGCTTTTTAACAGACTTTCAAAAAAGTAAGACACCCTCAATTCGGTGCGTATCTTTTTGTTTTTTAGTAAGTATAAAAAGCAGCTTGTGCTGACAAAGAAAAATGGAAGACCTTTAACCAGATGTAAAGACGAGATGGAAGCATTTGAGGGAAAACTCTGATTCCACAAAAGAAAGAGTGGAAGGGAGAGCCCTTTGCCCGGCAGTGGGATGATATATAACACAAAAATTCAAAATGTATCATAGTTAGTTAAATAAAACGAATTATAGGTTTATATGAATAAATAAAAAGCAGGTTGTAGCATTTTTATCAATACAATCGGGCGCATAACGCGCGTTCTCAGCACTTTAATCGCTTTGTAGGGGCGGGTCACTCTTCTAGCACTGGCTTCGACTGACGGGCGTACAGGTTTGCGTGAAGTCTTCTTGAAAATAGCGTCATCTGCGAGTGTATAATACGCCGTGTGCATAGGCTCTCAGCGGGCCAAAACTCGGTTATTCTGCATAATGCTACATCTACAACGCGTACATTTCCATATTATGCGCAGGTCATGAGGTCAAGCTGACGAGCTAACGATGTGCATTATGACATGTTAAATACTGATGAAATAAGATAAATAGCCGGATAAATGATGTACCTATCTTGCGATTTACACGCCAGTGCAAGTATGTAGTGCAATACTTATTAATTACCGCCAAAATTATTATGATAAGTAATTGTAAATAAATGATTTTAATTTGCATAAAAGTATTTAATTAATCTTTTTTTTACATTATCTAAGGTAGATTTAGTAGGTAGATCATCCATTATCCTGTTATTCCAGGTCATTTCTGCCACGTACCTGGAAATTTTGGAACCAGCTTTCATCTTCTGTTTTCCCTCATGATTGGGGCTCTTCAAATGGCGGATAAACAAATATCTCAAAAGCCAGCAATGCATTGGCGGTTCCTCTGGTGCTGCAAATGTTCATGGGCGGCGGTAATCACTTACCATCAGGTGACTCGCCTGCTCGTTTGCTCGCTATACATATAAAAATAAGATATTTTTCCCAACAGAATTTTCCGCATTTAACATTCATAGAGTGCATTCACAGTGTACACAGAACACATTCTCTTTGTATCCCGCGAGATTGGTTTTTGTGTCCGATCATAATTTCGCTTTATGTTTTATCGCACTGTAGTGGAGAATTATTATTTTTTGTTTCACAAATAAATTACTCCTTTACTTTTTATTTGACACGAACTGTACTCTATTCTAGCAGTTGTCTTGTCAGTGTAGCGTGTAACTTTGATAAATAAAAAACCGGCCAAGTGCGAGTCGTACTCGCGCACCGAGGGTTCCGTACAAACCTGTAGTAAGTTTTAAATTAAATGTTTTTTTTAAATATTTGAGTTGATTGAATGAAAGGTAAATTGCGGTTTACGATTTATGACGTATTAAAAAAAACTACTTACTAGATCTCGTTCAAACCAATTTTCGGTGGAAGTTTGCATGGTAATGTACAACATATATTTTTTTTATTTTTATCATTCTCTTAATTTAGAAATTACGGGGGGGGGGACACACATTTTACCACTTTGGAAGTGTCTCTCGCGCAAACTATTCAGTTTAGAAAAAAATGATACTAGAAACCTCAATATCATTTTTGAAGACCTATCCATAAATACCCCACACCTATGGGTTAGATGAAAAAAAAATTTTTGAGTTTCAGTTCTAAGTATTTACCCCCAAAATTTATTGTTTTTTTTCTATTTTTGTAAGAAAATCTTAATGCGGTTTACAGAATACATCTACTTACCAAGTTTCAACAGTATAGCTCTTATAGTTTCGGAAAAAAGTGGCTGTGACATACGGACGGACAGACAGACAGACAGACAGACAGACAGACATGACGAATCTATAAGGGTTCCGTTTTTGCCAAATTTGGCTACGGAACCCTAAAAATGGTGAAAAGTTGAAAATCACTAAGGACTTTACAAGATAAAATTGAATAAGTACACGGATAAAGGTTGATTGCGGTTTAGTTTTAGAGAAAGGTTGTTTGCTTTTTTTATATAATTTGCTGTAGATAACACGGAACACCGTGAGCTAAATCACAACTTTTATTTCTCTAGAACTACATAATAGATACCTATCAAAACTTTATTTGGAAAATCTTTTTATAGAGATCCCGCTTATTGGACAGCATAGACAATATTATATCTCTGTTATAGTCTATACTCTCTATACGTATTATCCCTGACGCTGTATTTGGTATAGTAAACTAACCAAGCGTTTTCTTACAATGAAAATCTATATAAATTCAAGCTAGTGCGCTTCACGCACTGCACACATTAGATTTAGTTAACCTATACGAATTTGCCAAATATGTCTCATTTCGGTGTCAAAAAGGGTTGAAAATCCATACTTCCATACTAATGTTATAAATGCGAAAGTGTGTCTGTCTGTCTGTCTGCCTGCTACGCTTTCACGGCCCATCTGTTCAACCGATTTTGATGAAATTTGGCTACTTTTTATCCCGGTAAATTAAAGAGTGCCCGCGGTAATTAAACTCTTAATTCACGCGGACGAAGTCGCGGGCATCTGCTAGTAGGTAATGTAATAAATATGTGTTGTTCCAGGTGCACACGTGAACCCGGCAGTTTCGGTGGCGCTGTGCGTGCGGCGTAAAGTGTCACCGCTGCGGACCGCGCTGTACGTCGCCGCGCAGTGCGGGGGCGCCATCGCGGGCGCCGCAGCGATCTATGGGTGAGTGTGTTTCTAGCTTATGTGTTTGATGAGGTATATCTATGATATGCGAAATATTCCCGGAATTGGGTATTTTAAATAAGTAAATAATTCATTATTGATCATCACTTACAAACATAGGTACCCTTAAGCCTTTCATCATAACACTTTCAAAATAACAGCATTCTAGTAGGTAGGTATATTAACAGCATCTGAGCTAAGCCACGAACAGATGGACCAACGGACATGGCGTAAGTCGAAACTATAAGGGTTCCTTGTTGACTACTGACTAGTACTACGTAACCGTCATGAACAGTAAACATGATAACAGTTAAACAGACTACTAGCCGGAACTGAGGAATATTAGGACCACAGAGGTAGTATTCTATGATTAGGACAGACAAATGTTGTTATTTGGTTGTTATAGTATTTAAAATCAACCGTAACCGAATTAATTGGCTGGGGACTCATCCGGAACAGAGTTTCAACGTAGATAAACAAAGCCGAACAGACTTTAGAGTCTAGTCATTTATGTAGCCTAAAATAACAGTTTTAATATCCCGCTTAAGGCTCTGTCAGTGCGTTAAACCCATATTAAAATTCTACATGAATGGTAAAACCGACAGAACAGATTTTTTAAAGCAGTGTATCTAACGGTGACAATATATGCTATGCTTATAATGTGTTGTTTTCATGACCTTTGAGCAGCCATTGACGCAATTCAAAAACAATTTTTAAAAAATCTCCGCACAAAAAAGCCTTTAAAGATAGGTACCCCTTAGTTTATTTACCAGAGCATTTATAGAGCAATTTTTCTCCTTAATGAAACTAATATAATTTGCTGTAAAAATATTATAAGTATTAATTTTTATTTAACGGTAAATATTTTTTCTTTACAAATTATTTCTTTCATTTTTAGGGTTCCGTACCCAAAGGGTAAAAACGGGACCCTATTACTAAGACTCCGCTGTCTGTCTGTCTGTCTGTCTGTCTGTCTGTCTGTCTTTCTGTCTGTCTGTCTGTCTCCAGGCTGTATCTCATAGACCGTGATAGCTAGAAAGCTGAAATTTCACAAATGATGTATTTCCATTGCCGCTGTAACAACAAATACTAAAAATTAAAAAAATATGTATATTAAGGGGGGTCCCCATACAATAAACGTGTTTTTTTCGTATTTTTTTTGCTCAATATTAAAAACGGTAACAGGTAGACGGTTCAAATTTTCACAGAATATTAACTTGTATATTACCTTTCAAAATAAATAATTAAATATCAATAAAGTAAATATTAAAGGGGGGCTCCCATACAACAAACGTATTTTTTGATATTAACAGTAAACCTCTACAAACAAAGTTAGTTTTGCGGTTCATTAACAAAGGTAATTATACCTACTTCTTGAGTACGGAACCCTCGGTGCGCGAGTCCGACTCGCACTTGGCCTGTTTTTTGAGACCTGCGCTTGCTTGATTTCACCCACGCGCGCCTGTAATTTGATCTCTTGAACTGAGAGCGCCTTAACAATATTCGGCATCTCTAGATTTAATTATATTACTGACAAAGCTTGAAGCTGAAAACATTAATTGTTAATGATAATGTCAGGAAAGGAATTGTTAATTTCAGGAAAATAAGGGAGATTGTAGCTAATTTTCTGTTGTACCTATACTAGGTATCTCTACTTAATTAGATTGATAGGATTTTCGTGGAAGCATTGTTAAAGCCAAATAATTTGTCTACGAATTAGCCACATCTACCTACTTTTGTACGGTCTATCTAATACACCTGTTTATTTATTTTAAATGTATTTATTTATTTAATTCAAAGTATCATAAAACATTGTTAGCTAGGAACAGACCCATGAATTAAAAAAATAATGAGAAAGCGTTAGATACGTTTTATTAAGTATTTTATGAATACAATCATGAAATACTTAATAAAATCAATTCTTTCCCTCCTCTAAAAAGTTTCTGAAGATTTTCACGTCGATTATGAGCAGCCCAGCAGTTTCGTGCCGTTTATTTTCTAATTCAACGGCTGTATTTAGCAGGAAATTCAATCAGGCGTAAGTTTTACATGCAAATATTCTATTAGGTACTTAACTTAGGAATTTTCCTTAAATTTTCCGGCTCGAACAAGGCTAGCTAGGGGTGGCAGGAATGTAAATAGTCTCATTAAATCAGCTGAAGTGAAATAAGGGAGTTGTTTGTGCTCTTTTTCATATTAGCCTTTGACAAAAAGCCTGTTTTATACCTATTATTGTTCTGAACTCCTAGTCATAATGGAATAAGAATAATTTATAGCAATAGTGAAATGTTAACTTCTTTTTTTTAGCGTAGTAGAAAGCATAGCAGACAGACAGACACAATTTCGTATTTATCATACTACTATCGAATGCCCGCGACTTCGTCTGCGTGGTTTGAGGATTTTTGGTTTCCGCGGGAACTCTTTCATTTTCCGGTATAAAAAGTAGCCTATGTGCTATTCCAGACTATAATCTATCTCTCACTCTGTCAAATTTCAGCCAGATCCGTTCAGCCGTTGGAGCGTGATTGAGTAACAAACATCTATATACATCCATACATCCATACATCCATACATCCATCCATACATCCATCCAAACTTTCGCATTTGTAATATTAGTAAGATAACTAAGATTGCGACTTCGTTTGCGTGGTTTGAGTATTTTTTTAAGTTCCGCGGGAACTCATAATTTTCCGGTTTAAAAATTAAAAAGTAGCCATAAGCCTATGTCTTTCCACAATATACAACCTATCTCTGTATCAAATTTCATCAAAATGGGTTCAAAAGATTGTGACTAACTTTTTCCTGCGTCTTCTTCCCCGTGTTTTTTACTATACATCCTGTTGGAATTCTAGGGTCTACCTTAGACTAATAACGCCTATTTCGATGGGATGTCTACAATGTAGACATTGTAGAGGAAACCTACAAGCAAAATCTCAGTAAGGTTTGGGCTACAGTAAGTAGGTAATTTACGTTGAGAATAGACTATTGAGATACAGTCAATCTGTAATTTTAAATTCTTTTAGATACTCGCAATAGGAACTCCAATCACCAGTTTCGCAATACTGCAGAACTGAACATGTATTTATTACCATGTAAAGGATTACTTAAATGACAAGGAAGCTTGGCAATGATTTGATCAATTGGCTCTGATAGTTCCTTAGTTAAGATGATTTGTGAAATGGTGATAATGAAAAAAACAAAAACCGGCCAAGTGCGAGTCGGACTCGCGCACCGAGGGTTCCGTACAAACCTGTAGTAAGTTTTAAATTAAATGTTTTTTTTTTAATATTTGAGTTGATTGAATGAAAGGTAAATTGCGGTTTACGATTTATGACGTATTAAAAAAAAACTACTTACTTGATCTCGTTCAAACCAATTTTCGGTGGAAGTTTGCATGGTAATGTACAACATATATTTTTTTTAGTTTTATCATTCTCTTATTTTAGAAGTTACGGGGGGGGGGGGACACACATTTTACCACTTTGGAAGTGTCTCTCGCGCAAACTATTCAGTTTAGAAAAAAAATGATATTACACACCTCAATATCATTTTTGAAGACCTATCTATAGATACCCCACACCTATGGGTTAGATGAAAAAAAAATTTTTGAGTTTCAGTTCTAAGTATGGGGAACCCCAAAATTTATTGTTTTTTTTTCTATTTTTGTAAGAAAATCTTAATGCGGTTTACAGAATACATCTACTTACCAAGTTTCAACAGTATAGCTCTTATAGTTTCGGAAAAAAGTGGCTGTGACATACGGACGGACAGACAGACAGACAAACAGACAGACAGACAGACAGACATGACGAATCTATAAGGGTTCCGTTTTTGCCAAATTTGGCTACGGAACCCTAAAAACCCCGGCTGAGTTTGTTGTGGGCTCTTCTCAGACCAGGGCGCGTTTGGAACCCTCGTAGCTTTAGTTTTAAGATACCGTTACTGATTATCACCATTATATATTATAAAAAACTCGACGTCAATAAGTGTAGTATACCTACTTAAATTGAATAAACGTTATTTTGACTTTTGACTTTTGACTTTTGCTATGAAATTGGAGTTTTGTATTTCAAAAAATGTAAATCTGCATTTGCCATGTTGCTATTGAGAACACGTCAGCTGGAAACCTGAACCGGTTCCGACACTAACTATCAGTTTTGTAGCATAGTCCGGTTCAATGAAGTACTATACGCCATAATACAACAAAGGTCCGGGTATTGAGCATCGTTTAAACGTCTACAGATGTGCCAACAAGTCGGCCCTAGATCCTGCAAGTACCCAGTACCAAATATCTAACTAGCTTTAGGTACAGTACCCTAACCCAACTGTATCAGAGCACGTCTCTCAAAAAGGTGCTGAACGGCTCATTGAAAGTGGTATCAATCACTTTTATCAATTACCTATTTGAACAATTTACCATAGGTACGGGACTTTTCAGAAAATTGAACAAAGTCGCCGGTTTTCGCCAACTAGTCAACAAAACTTTGGCCAAACGCGAACAAATTGCCTGTCAAAAACCAACCATGAACCAAGTAATACAATTATTTTAGTCCAACGTCTAAGTTAACTGAGTGAAAGGGCTAATTAATTAATTGGTTCGAACGTCTACGTCCGACTTAATTAATTTTGTTATACAGTTCTCTAGTGTGCGATCCAAGCTCTGCTTTCTGATAGGTGCTCTGCAGGAAATTGGATTGGGAAGTTGGAAGTTGTCAAATGTCACGATTGTAGATGTCGTATCGATCTTCATCGAATGTTTGACCATGTCTGATGTCTGTCCCATGCGACTGTTCAAACAGCTTGAAACAGCTTGACATGTTTGCTTTGTGATATGTCTTAAAATATGTCGCTTGTTGATATCGTTTGAGTAAGGTAACGATATTTCATGGAATCAAGCATTTTAGGGGTTACGTGTAAAATCGTAATCAGTTCAGTATGATGTCAGAGTACGGCTAAATCGAATAAGTACCTACATATTATTTTATAGAGTTCGTAGAATTGGAGAAGTTTCATTATGTAGTTACTGTAATTCAGTAGTAAGTTTTTAATTTAGATTTTAATTTATTCCATTCTTTATTCAAATTAAATTTTGAATAAAGAATACTTATTAATAAATCATCAAACTAATAAATCAGTGTTTTTTTAAAACCATCAATAAAATATGACTGAGAAATTAATTATTTAAAGTTTAAGGCTGACATGCACAACACCGGCTAAACTTATTTTTATCAGTTAAATTTTGTGAAGCTTTAATTTTTTGAAAATTTTATTTTCGCGTTGACATGAAAAGGACGGGTATATAATTATATCATCTTGTGCACAGTGCAAGTGGACCTAAGTATCTGTAGGCCCAAAGACTGCAGTCTCGTGCTCGTAACACGTAACTTGTAATTTGTGTAACTTAACCGAGTTATAAAGCACTACCGGCCCAGGGGCCATACTGCCAACGCTTACAGCAATACTTAATCAATATTGCTCTAAATGACATTTTGATATCACGTACTTGACTTTCCTAAAATAAGGATTATAATTCTAAAACACGAAAGCCAACAATAATGAAACAATATGGCTTATATTGGCAACTATGGCCTCTGTTCTAGTTTACATAAAAATAAAAGAATATGCCCCCAAAAAAGGCTAACTAGTCTCTTTGTAATTTGGATACTCCTCCTAACTATAGTTGATTTGCAATAGGGCAAAAATAAACTTTATAGCTTTTTTAACTTATTTAGTTTTAAAGTTCGATCGCGGATGCAAGTCGAGTGGAAGTTGGAACTAACAACTGGTTCCACTAAAGTTGCAACACCAGTTTCGTGTGCGCATCTGCCAGCTCGAGTAAGTGGGCCAATAAAAACTGTAGTATTTGTAGATACACTTGTTTTATTGTGAAGCTTTATCCAGACTTTCTCGCAATCTATCTAATCTCAAATCTTATTACCTAACTTACTTACTTCCTTCGGCGCTACAACCCTTTGTGGGGCTTGCTCTCCTCTACAGTTTCTTTCTACCTGACTCTATCCTTGGCCTCCTTCTTCCTTGAAGGGGGCTTCCCGAGTTTCTGCAGATCTACTTCTACACAATGGATCCATCTGTTTCGAGGTCTTCCTTTGGGTCGCTCTGTTTAGGTATCCATTGTGCCATCACTTTTACTCCTCTGCTCGGTAACATCCTCTCCACATGTCCTCCCATCGTAGACGCTGAGATTTACAATATCTTACTATTGTTTCCCCTTCAATCAGTCGTTAAATCAACTCAAATCTTATTATTCAATTATTATTTCAATTCTCTCTTCTATCTCGGGACCATGGGGTCCCGGACCTTTGAAAGGCGTACGAGGGGCCGAAACCAACTTGCAGAGGCCCGTTAGACAATTTTACTCTAATGGAAATATGACACCAACCGGCGAATATCCCTATATGCACTATGCGAGTGCACCCAAGGACAATCCCCGTTTGTATTAAATTAAATTTTATTATTATTAATGCGAAAGTGTGTCTGTCTGTCTGCTACGCTTAAACGACCCGTCTTTTCAACCGCTTTTGATGCAATTTGTTACATGGTTAGGTTTAATCTGTGGTTTAATCTCGGATAAGGACATAGCTACTTTTATCCCAAAAAAATTAAGAGTTTCCGTGGGAATAAAAAAGCCGTAACACGCGGACGAAGTCACGGGCATCAACTAGTATTAAAATGACTAATATGAGTTGGTATTCTATAGTGTAAATAAATAAATAAATAACTAGTCTGAAAGCGAAGTTCAGGCCCTGATATAAGAATAAGAAAACAGGGTCGAAGGGCCGATTCCGAATCCTCCGCTAGGTAATAATAACATGGGGAGCTTTTAGTGATCCGTAGTGAGAGGTATACACGTAACCAATGAGCTTTGGTGTTATACTCTTATTTTCACTTGAAGAGTGTAACTTCTCTACATAATACTGAAAAACTTTTGTTCTTGACACAGACACAGGAAAGATTGTGAATCGTTCAAAGTTCTGAGTGTCAACTTTTGAAATATTCATTGTATTTACGTTTTCTTGTCTCTTTCTTGTAGGTTAGGTTAGGGTTCGACATAAATAATCAGTGACCGGCCGCAAGCCGGGCACTTAGGTTTTATCGAGTTAATATACCTAACAGATTACAATCTACCGAAAAATAATGCGTTAAATTGCAATCTGTCGACAGTTTACAATTTCGCTAGTTAGATTACAATCTAACGGTATTTGCAATCTTACGGTGACATATATCTACTTACGTAAATTTACTTATAAGGATTTTAAAATTGTGGAACTCCGAGTCTTTCGATTTTGAGCTCGTCAAATTGACGATTATCGATGAAAAACTATTCGATTGGTAACAAACTAACCTCTAAAACAAACTACTTTCGCATAGAAAATGTTATTCCTATGTCCTATGTTTTGTTCTTCAATATCATTGATATATTATCACCACATTGTAAGACATATCTATGTACTGTTTAGAATATAAGGAATATTATGTACATTTTTGTACGGAACAGTCTCTATTTTGTCCTCACTCCTCACCTCATACCTTTAGACCTCTCTATAAGTATCATAACTTTACCTGGTCGATTTCACGGGCCATTTCCCTTTCATTCAAAAATATCAGCCTTATTCGAACCTTTGCCGTGAGGATATCAGAATATGCGACTTTATTTACCTGGATGTTTCCAACCTGAATTGATATTGATGCCATTAACCCATGTTTATGCCAATTTATATGGTGAGTAAGGCTTAGGTATATACCTACCTACGTTAAAGTTTAACTAAGGAAAATTAAAGGAATTGTTTTGCTTTTTTACCTACATTTCAAAGAAAAGCCTCATTTAGAATTTACCTACGTGGATCGTTGGATACAATTTGATCAAGCCATTACTATATCTATTTATCACTAGATTATGTCCGCGACTTCATCCGCGTGGATTAAGTTTTTTATATTCCCGCGGGAACTCCTTAATTTTCCGGGATAAAATGTAGCCTATGCGGCTATGCCCTTTCCCGGGATGCAACCTATCTCTATACCAAACATCAAAATCGGTTGAAAATATGGACCGTGGAAGCGTATCAGACAGACAGACACACTTTAGCATTTATAATATCAGTATTAGTGTTTAGTACTTATGAATTAAGTAAGGCACCTCAGCATTCATCAGGGCACATTTGAAGGTAAAATTTGTTCAAGCATCAGGTACCAAGGTTCTGCAACCTTATGGAGCTGGAGCCAAATATTTTTAGCCGTACCTAGGGTCGCCAACATTTTTTAGTGTTGTTCATCAAAAACTGAAATAATTATAATAATTTTGCGTACCTACTATATTTTTCTTCAGCACTACGTAGGTAATTTATGCTAACTCGAAATATAATGTATAATTATAAATGTAAAGTGTGTCTGTCTGTCTGCTACGCTTTCACGGTCCATCTGTTCAACCGAATCGCATGAAATTCGGTATAGTGGTGGGTTACATCTCGGAGCTACTTTCTATCCCGGAAAATTAAAGAGTTCCCGCGGGAATCAAAAACCTTAATCCAAGCGGACGAAGTTGCGTGTATCATGTAGTGTATAATAGTTAGGTAACCCTTGTTGAAACCCATGTAACGCAAACGCAAATCTCGTAAAACTAAATAAAAAATTACCCATTGAAAAATCGCTTGCCAAAATGGCCTCGTAAAGTTAATTTACTGCGTATAATTAGGAGAGTTACCTACATTTGCGCGGTGGAGTCTTAATTACTTGGTCGGGTTGTACAAATGAGCATATTATTGATTCGCCCCGTTCGTGTATACGATTATAATTCGTACGAGATGCGACGACGAGGCTGTGTAGGTTTTATTGCGTCATCCGGAATGCTGTATCTCTATATCTACACGGGATAAACGGCTTATTCTTGCTTACTAAAATTCTACATCAATGTTTTAAGTAGATAACATCCATACTCATCAATCAAATATTAAATATTATAAATGCGAAAGTTTGGATGTATGGATGTATGGATGTATGGATGTATGGATGTATGGATGTATGGATGTATGGATGTATGGATGTTTGTTACTCAATCACGCGCCAACGGCTGAACGGATCTGGCTGAAATTTGGCACAGAGATAGAATATAGTCAGTTTTTATCCCGGAAAATTAAGGAGTTCCCGCGGGAACCAAAAACCTCAATCCACGCGGACGTAGTCGCGGGCATAAGCTAGTATTATTATAAACGCGAAAGTGTGTCTGTTTCGCTTTCACGGCCAATCCTATTCAACCAATTTTGTCGAAAGGTTCTGTAGCAAATGTACCTCGTAATTCCGGAGTACCTATGACATAGATTTTTACTGGAAAATGTATGAGTTCCCGTAGGAATATAAAAACTAATCTCATCATCATAACATTGATACTAACTAGACGATGCCAGCGACTCCATAAGTTCATTCTTGTGAAAGTCCAGACTTCAGTATACCTACTTGTGAAAGTTTATTTAAATTAAAAAAAACATTTTATTTGATTTGATTCAACTCCCATGCAAAAAATCACGGCATAGCTCTGTATTGAAGGACAAACCAACAAACGTACGAGTACTTTCGCATTAATAAAATCCAATAAATATTATAAAAGTGTGTTTGTCCGCGACAGACAAACACACTTTAGCAGGGTAGGAATAATGAGTCAATTATTAATAACATCCTTTTTGCCCGGAAACTTTAAGATTTCCCGCGCGCGGGAAACGCGCGGACCTGTTATAATTTTTCGGGATAAAAAGTAGATACTGGCATATGTTACTCACCAGGTCCATAACTAAGTTTATACCCATGCAAAACTGTTGCTCTGTTGCGGCGTGATTTAAGGACAAACCTACAAACAAACACGAGTGTGTGCTCTCGCATGTTAAATGTTAATTACATAATATATTTTTTCACCTTTCGTTACATTCATTGTAAAAGTTAGCGGACAGACAGACACACTTTAGTCTTTATTTATTATATATTATATTATACTAGCTGATGCCCGCGACTACGTCCGCGTGGATTTAGGTTTTTTGGTTCCCGCGGGAACTCCTTAATTTTCCGGGATAAAAAGTAGCCTATGTTTTAATCCAGGTTATAAGCTATCTATGTTCCAAATTTCAGCCAAATCGGTTCAGTAGTTACGGCGTGAAAGCGGAACAAACATACAAACAAACTCACTTTCCCATTTATAATATTAAGTAAGGATAAGGATTAGTTTGGTATCTTATCTCTGGTTTGGACGGGTCTTATATTATCAAAACATTACCAACCCCTTACCCCACGATGCGATATTATTATATCTCACAACTCACAAGCATGAAGTAGGTAGGAGGTACTAGAAAATCAAGAAACTACCTAAAACATTTTGGCAAATAGGCCACTATCTGCTCTGTTGCCCGACCATTTATGAGAACACCTGCTGAACTATGGCCATTATGTCCCTAGTTTCGTTACAATGGCCCTTTACAGTTGTCAAAAACACCTATTGTATGAAAAAATATTACCTGCCCACGGTGATTCAGAGTGTAACAATGTTACCCATAACTGCTAGTGATGCAATTTATAACACTCCCTGTTGGACAGTTTTTTTTTCTAGGAAGAAAGAAAAATATTTATGGCGAAACGCTTACATAATTAGATTTTCAACCGACTTCAAAAAAAGGAGGAGGTTCTCAATTCGACTGTTTTTTTTTTTTTTATGTTTGTTACCTCAAAACTTTTGACTGGGTGGACCGATTTGGATGATTCTTTTTTATTTGAAAGGGCATATCTCCCATGTGGTCCCATATAAGTTTTATAGAAATCGGTCGAGCGGTTTTTAAAATATCAACAATAAAATAAGTACTTTGTACAGCGTGTGCTTGTTGTTGTAAAGTTGGCGCGGGAGTTTGAAGTCGGTTGTTTAAAAAGAATTTTTTATATTAAATTATACTATAAAGCCTATAACACGAAAGATGTTATAAAAAACTGGCGTATGTTCTATGCTCACTGCTCAGAGCAAAACTTTTTTTCACGGTCTAATGGCCGAAAAGAACGTCTACAGGATAACGGAAGGCAAGTTAGTTTAGCAGAGATTAATTAATATTAGTAGTACGTGAACGTCTCTTTGTACTTTTAGTTCATTCGAATGATTTCTCTGGAGTCGGACAAAGGAATCCATTTTAGTCGCTTTTGTTTCTTTTTCGTATTTCCGCGTCACTTTCTATGAGTTTAGGCTATTTACTTTTAAACTGCAGCAGCAATAAAAATAAGCAGTTAACAAGGGAACCCCTGAGGACGGTGGTAATTATACAAACTGCAGGAGTTTGGTAAAGTTTTGCATTGCACCAGTGACCTCCCATTCGCGCTTCGTTACTCCGCGATGAGACGCCGGAGAGTTCCTGGGTTCCTGGGAAGGGAATTAAAATAGTTTGTGTTGTTATTGCTAGCCTCCTGGAATTTAACGCTAATCGAAACTCAAAACAGAGCTACCATGTTATTTACTACACTCAGCCATCGATTATTTTGTTAATATAATTATGTATACTATTTTAATCACAGACCTTCTATGATGTACCTACCTATAATAGTTACTTCATTAGAAAATTGTAGGATTTCTGACTCGTAACGTTTTTTTCTAAAAACCGGTCGCGGGGCGTAGTTTCTTTATGTTTGATCAAATATCTACTCGCTGTTTCTAAGATGATAACCTAAAATAAGAAATCTTCCAAAATAGGCCGTTACCAAATTTTCCGTCAACCTTTTTTAATATTTTTATTGGAAAAATTGGCAAGAGAGCCTTCAGTTAAAACTTAAATATAGATTAGGGACGAAGTAACTTTCCATATTTTCAAGGATCTGTGAGCTTTGATTAAATATCTAGATAATTCATAAAAGAAAATATCTTCCAATACAGGTCGTTGCCACATTTTCCGTCAACCTACTTAAGGGTCCGTATTCTCGCCCGCCCAACTGCGCGCTCAGCCTATTTTGGAATCTGTAGGTATACCGCACAGTAAGACCGTTAGCTGCACTCACACATAGACGGCATAGGCCGATAAAGATACTTTGATACTTTGCGTAGTCAAATTCGTAATATTCTCACCATGTTAATAAAATTTCATAATCCTAGATATTACTTAAATATTATTTTCCCTATTAATAATTAATGTTTATTTGGCATACATATACTTTTATAAAATATACTTACACACGGGTATATGTAAGACCAAAAACTAGATGCACCTACATGTTTTTCATTTATTTACTTATCATTAAAATTGATGATTTTTTAAGTTTTATCTGAAAGTTACTAATAATTAGGGTACACGATTATTGACCAAGTTTTACTACATGGGTCATTAGAGTAATTAGGTTGTCTCGAAAACACTATTGTTATTTTGAAAACAACTCACAGATAAGCGATTGGTATTGTGTATTGCGCAGGTGTAGTTAGCACGTGCAAAGGATTAGTCATAAATAATATCACAGACACGCGGACCCTCTCAGGTATACCTGATACCTGTACCTGAATGTAACATACTTCAAGCGGACTATGACTTCCAGTTGGATAATGCTATAAATAAAAACTTTATGAGCATTATTTACCTTACTCAAAGTAAGTTTGAATAACAAAATATATTGTGTCAAAATATGTCTAGCAAAACATACCTTATGCTGTTTATGAAAAAGTACAATTTAAATTGTAATCATGATTAGTTAAAAGATATAATTATAAACTATTTTCAATTCGCAAATTGACCACTGCAAGGTCAATTCCGGAATTTGCAATTTCCGAATATTGGCTGGTCCAGGTCTAGTTGAAGACTTCGGCCGTGCCTATTTATCACCCTATCGGCAAAGATGTGCCGCCAAGGGATTTAGCATTCCAGTACGATATCGTTTATCGTGGTTATGGGTTATAACCGATTAGAGTTTGACACCACACCCCTAACGGGTTAGCCCGCTACCATCTTAGACTGTATAATCACTTACCATACTACAATGTTTTAGTGGAATAAAAAAAGCTAAGGACAGTAAGGTTTTTTTATGTAGATATTGTATATTCCAATAGTAATTTATGTAGCTCTTAGATAATTGCTATATAGAAGACGTATATGATATAATTCGTTTTATCTTTAGCCATGACTTCGTTAAATTTGGGCTCTATTGAATCTCTTGTCTAATTTGATCCAATTGCATAGTTTAGTTTTAGTAAAATTGTACCGCCAAGCAATTTAGCGTTCCGGTACGATGGCGAATGTCCCATTTTTATCTGGTGACTGCATCATCCTTCACCACTAGGTGACATCGCAGTGAAGGGCTAACTTTTAGAGAGGTAGAGGAATAAAAAAGAATTTAAAAACCCAAAAGCAATATTGGTAATATTTATTTTAAATATGATTCTTATATAAAATATTTTTGTCATAAAACAGTGTCTCTGAGAGGCATACATCTTGCTTTTCGGGAATCCAATATTTCTGGAAGTAAACAATTATAATAAAATTTTACTAATTTATCTTCCATGTTTTTTTTCCAAAAATCTAAATCTCTTTCAATTACTTCGATTTTTAGATTATGCTCAGGGCCAGTCCACACGGCAAATAAACATCTAGGTTTTTGAGTTATGTGTAACTGGCCCTGAATTTGGTAATACCAATCATGGTTCTTGTTTAGAGTCATTGATTGTTTTTCTGATTTCCACATTTTTATTTTTTTTGCTTTTACGGCTTCCTCAGGATCCATTCCAAATGCAGACTGCGGACATTTTATTTCTATTATTCCTTTGCTATACAAAGCATCTGGAGTGGCACCCAAAAAAAAAAATTCAGAGTCTATGTAAAGGCCGCATCTTTCAATTTTGATGTTTTCTTGTTTAGCCAGCTGTTCCAAAGCAGCAGCTTCGTTTTCTCTGCCATGTTGTATAGCTGAAATGTTATCTAGAGAGTAGCTGTACAACATCGCCTTGACAAGAGGTGCCGAGCTAATGTTTCCCCGTCTTTTGCATACTTTGGCAAAATTTGATGCCGTTATAAGACATCGCCGTAGCTCTAACCATAGAGCGCTTTCAGCCTGTAAAACGGTTTCCCTCTCTATAGCATCTTTTTTTTCTAACTGCTTTTTTAGATGTTCCAAGTAAAGGATCTAAAACAAAGATTAAAAAAATAATTGCATGAACTAGACAACTAACGGGGAAAAAATGATTTCAGTTAGAAAGAATGAAAGATAGAAGTGAACACAAATTGCAATGCAACAATACGTTAATTGTTTGATGATTTACAATAAATATAAAGAACCCTAACCTTTGCTCTCTCATATTCCTCTCCAGTCATATCAGGTTTCTGGCACGATTCACCATAGTCTGCATTTTGAGAGGTAAAATTGAGTCGACGTTTTGGCTTCCATACTTTTTTTCTAGTATTTTTCAATCGTTTACGTGTTTCAAACTTTTTTGTTGCAACGGAAGGACTGCTCTGCGCTATAGTTTTGTGCAATGTTGTAATGGGAGCGCCCGTATTATGTGCAACTACAGCCACATAACATCTAAGGGTGTATGAATTTTTGAGAGCATAATTTATGCGTTTACCCCCAACATACTTGGCTACAATAGCATTGAATTGCTCTGCCCGGTTATTATTTAAATTATGCAGAAGACTTTGAGCATGATTTGATAAAGAAGTGGCGTGCATCATTAATTTTAACATTAATTCATTTATGTGTGGGACATTGTTATACTCAAGTTTCTTTTCTGGTGTACAATAATAGTCTTCACAGTTTTGATGGTCACCGAAAACATGTTTTGGGCTATTAAGAATATCATCTCTCAGTTTTATAACTGTCTGGTGGTTTGGTAAATTTTGTGCTTTTCTAAATCTAACAGCTGCTTTTATTGCAACACGTAGACGATTGATGCGATCTGTGTTCAATAACTTACGTTGGACTATTGGTATAGAAGTGTCTTTAGTTAATTTTAGATTTTTGCCATTATAATTACGCATCAAATGATTAGAACACTCTATCTTTTGAACGGTAACATTTGGGTATGGCCGACTCTCTAAAATATTTTTGAATGTGCTCGCATCTCCATCTGCTACGAGGTGAGAATATATTAAATTTTGTTCTTTTTCAGATTTCTGAAAACCCTCTACAATTGCAGTTTGTTCCATACTAGTCGATGAACCTCGGTGATTAATATTGCATTCATGTGGTGGTATCAAATTGTTTTTACTTTTCGAACACACCATGCAGTATTTATTTTTTACACTTATGTGTAAAACTTTTCCACTATTTAATCCTACTATTGCACCTACTCCTGCTAGTGAAGAATAATTATTTTTGTACGATCGCTTAGACCAACAAGCATCTGCTGTTACAGCTATCATAGGTATTCCAGTTGCACTTTTTTCAGTAGCTTTTTCGGCTTCTTCAGCAGCTGCGTCTTTCATAGTCGCTTCCGCGGTTGTTTTCCACCATTCGTAACAATTATTATGGCACTTAGAGTATAACTTTTGGCTTAATGTTGGTAAGTTCATTGATGTAGCAAGTTCATTGAAATTAGTTAGTCCACATCCGATGAGAATTGATCCCGAAACCGCGGAATGGTTAACATCCTTTACAGATTCTTCTTCATCGTGTGATGTGTTAAGCTTAAATTGACTTCCACACAGAGAGCAATTCATCTCAAATGTAGACTGAAGTCCATGACGTTTTTCATCAACTATTTTCAAATAATCAAGGCTACATCCGAATCTCTCGCCATGCTTCGATATTTGTATGAATTGATCGATCAGGAATTGAAAATCAACTATTCTCCTACCTTCTACAAGTAATGGGATATCCAATGTGTGCTGCAAAATATGAAAATAAATTAATAATTCCTGCTTCTTATTTCCATCCTTATTGTAATGTAATTGTTATGATACAGGTACTTACTTGATCTAATATAGTTGTGTCTTTTTCAATACAGAACTCAGTATCATTTATTGCACTGATGTCAACAACCTGCCTATTTGGATTTGTATTACTCAGATCATTCTGAACTTCAAATCTATAAATTTAAAAAATATGTTCAGAAAACTGAATTTAATAATAATTATTAATATGTCAATTAATGTTGTTTTAAATACCCAGAATCTCCTTTACGTTTTACATTGTTTATCAACGTTTTTTTCCTTTTGACACGACCGAAGATTTTACGTTTTACAGTTTTAGCCATTATAACTACTTGGTAGCTAGGCGAAAGCTGAAAGCATAATGGCGCTATTAGTACGATTTTATTAAAATGGAAAGCATTTAATATTATAACAAAATAGTGTACAGTCATTAGATAGAAGAATTGTACGACAAGATAGATAATGATCGGTTAAAAAGATAAATTTTTTGATTCCCACGGGAACCTTTGAATCCGGGATAAAAAGTAGCCTATATCCTTCCCCGGGATACAACCTATCCCTGTACCAAATTTCATCAAAATCGGTTGAACAGGTGGGCCGTGAAAGCGTAGCAGACAGACAGACAGACAGACACACTTTCGCATTTATAAATATTATTAGTATGGATTCTTACCTTGTGATATATAAAACAAGTAAAATCCAATCCAGAAGCGATTACTCCAATCCAAAAACAAAGCAAGGGTCCAAATATTATTTGCACTGATTTCACAAGTCAATATAGAGATGCCAAGGTAAGAAAAACAAAATCACTAAACTTTTATGGTTTTTTTGGAAGCAGGTGAGCAGAGCAGAGTACCTCAATGATCGCAAGCGACTAGAAAAGTGACAGTAAGAGGTTTGAGTGTTTTAAATAATGTAAAAATATAGGCATCCCTACTATTTGCAATTAAGTTGTCTTGGAAATACATTCTAATTTTGATAAACAACGAAAACAACTTTCAAGTAATCGATAAATAGGTTTACTCGTGTATTACGCAGGTGCAATCTGCACGTGCATAGGATTAGGTCATAAATAAGCGACCCTTAGAAGTATCTGGTAATAAAAAAATACCATACTTCACACGGGCCATGCAATTGGATCAATTTAGGAAAGAGACCAAGACAACTAAAAGTCATAAAAGTGTGACATATTTGTTTATATAACACTTCAAATAAAATCCTCACCAGAAACTAAAAGTAAAAAAAACTTCGAGTAGATTTCAGTTACAAAATGTAGATATTCATACAAACTCATCTTGTTTACCGCAAACGAAACAATATGTTATAAATAAAAACTTTATGACCATTGAGCTTTTTACTCAAAGTAAATTTGAAAAAGAAATAATATTGTAATAAAATGTGTATTGCAATATATACCTTATGCAGCTTACGATAAAGTACAAATTAAATTGCATTTATGATGAGCTTCTTCGTTTTAGAATTTCAAATTGTTGCGGTAATATTTTATAACTTATAATATTGTTTAGTATTTTGATCGAAAGGCATTGCTATTACGTTGCTATTGTCGAAAGGTAAAAGAATAAATTAAATCTATGCTAACAATTTTTGATATTGGAATCCATGGATATTTGAAACCATTTTATGATAGGTACCTTTTATTGACCCGTGATAAGTAGTATAGTTTACGATCAATATTTGGGAGTTTATAATTTCTGATTTTTTCTGGTCTGCGGATCCGGGAGGTTTTGGCCGTAGCTGATTATTACCACCCTACCGGCAAAGACGTGCCACCAAGCCACTTAGTGCTCCAGTAAAATGCCGCGTAGAATAGAAATCATCACCTACCATCAGGTGAGATCGCAATCAAGGGGTAACTAAGCTTGTAATGGATAAAAAAATCAATAAAAGTAATACTATAGATTTAGATTTAGGATTTTAAAGAAAATATAATGTTTCAGGAAAGTAAATTCAAAACCCATATAAACCCATAAATTTACGAAAAAAACTGTATGAGATTATAATATTATATAGTACAACATTATTTAATAGTCATAAAAAAATGATACTTATTAATTAATAATTAAATACGTATCACGCATTCATTCAATATCGATCGGATCAAGAACCATTCATTCCCTGCTCATCAAACTAAGGCAGTCGCGCTATGTATTGTTAGCAACACGTTTTTACAAAGGCTTGTGAGAGAGCTCACGCACACATACAAAAGAGCTCGTCCGGCAACACGTCCTCCCTCGAAGAGCGCTGGGCTCGGTATGCCGGTCGTGCGGTGTGCAGTACCATTTTACACGTGAAATTTATGTGATTTTGATATTTTTTATTGGTCATATAGGTATTTTATAGAACTTTATTTTTTTACAATTTATATTATTTAAATACTAAGCATTCATAGAAAATTTTATTTTATCAGTAAATACGCCAAACTTTTAAGAAATACAGGTTATTGTGACGCGTAAATTTTGATAAATCGTGCACATTGATTTGTTTTTTTTATTAACTTATTTTGTATAGAACGTATAAAAACTAATTGCAACAGTCCAATTTTAAGAGTCTGTTTATAATTTTAGTATTTTTTATAAGTCATTTATTATAATTTTTCGTGGATTTATATGGGTCAAAAGTGTCGCCTAAAATAGTAAAAATGGTAATCGTATTCCGCAAGAATGAGAATTTCACTATTATATTTTAATAAAATTTATATTTTTTTTTGCAACAGTCTACTCAGGAGGGATTTATCTTTAATTTTTTAATTTGCTTTTTGTTATAATACTAATATCTCATGCACAAAGCTGATCAAAAGTTCTTAAAATTTCGGTTAGCGGGGATACGGATTCTTAAATATTTATTGGATAAACTAGCTGATGCCCGCTACTTCGTCCGCGTGGATTTAAGTTTTTTTTTTTTGGTTCCCACGGGAAGAAAATGCCAAATTTTACCTAGATCCGTTTAGCTGTTCTGGCGTGATTGAGTAACAAAGCTCCATCCATACTACTTACTACATATATCCTTACCGTATTATTGTAAGTTAAGTTTCTCATGTAAGTGAACTTTTGTTAAATAAATCTTTTTAAACTTAACCTATCCAGTAATCATCTTTCAAACATCATCAATCCAAACTTTCGCATTTATAATGTTAGTATACTTAGATTGGCAAAGGAGAGCCTGCCTGCCAGTGCTGGATATACACATTTGGCGCACTAAAGCTATACAATTTTTTTCACACCACTCGCTCAACAACGCCTTATTACATGGCCTATTATCTAAGGTTAAAGTAAGACATTAAATCCCTAGGGTTATAATTTTGTACTGAAATCCATTATTCCCTAGGGTCATAATGTGATTTGAATTTAGAATCATCGCGCATCTGAAGCAAGATCAGAAGGAAATTCTATTCATTCCAAAGAGGTTTTATTCATAATTCTTATTGCTATATTCATAAAGTCTAATTTCGGTAAACAGAATGTGTTCTCAGCAGGCGCGGCCAACTCGATTTTCGAAAACCGAAGCCGTGGCCCACTGGATTCGCACTGACGACATTTGTTTGTCAAATCGAGTAGGCCACGCCAGCTGAAAGAAGTGGTTGTATCGCGAGGTGTGAAAAGTAGAGTATTCACCGTAGGGGTAATGCTGTATTAATCTTGGGCGCCCCTAATTCCCGCGCTACTCTCAGGATTCTAGATGCAACACCCTCGCTACGCTCGGGAGTTACTCTAAAATCCCTCGTTCCGCTTGGGATTTATCCCGGCGCCCGTGACATAATACATCGCATTACCCCCGTGGTGAATAATCTACTATTCCGCTCTTACTGACTTCCAAAATTAGATGCACTGTTCACAATAAAGTTAATTCCTTTTTTTAGGGAATAATCTAGTTTCTAGATTCGGTACCAATTTTTTTTTGGGCCAATTTTGCCGCCCCCCTAACTTTTCCCCCCCAAGCTTCAGCTTTTTTAGCTTCTATGGTAAGTCCGGCACTGCTGCCTGCATATTACTTCTAAAGATTACGAACACAGACCATACAACCAATAGGTTTACTACTCGGTGATTACGAAGTAACTTTCCATATTTTCAAGGATCTGTGTAGGATCTGCGTCGGTGCAGTGAACCCCGCTCGGCAGATGTTGCGTTGTGTAGGTACCTACACGTGTGGACCAGTACGTGAACGCACGTGTATCCCTTATCCCCTCTCTGTATCCTTTGTGCTTCCAGTAGGATGGGTCCTTGAGCGATATTCAAGACGATTCGGAAGTTGATATTAAGTTTATCTCTATTGATTCTCCTAGAAGGTTTATGATACTAAGGTTAAGTGCAAATTGGTCAAACTATGATGATAATTAAAAAAAAAGTAATCTCATTGACTTTCCTCTAACCATAGTAGGTAAAGCTCCTAATAGTTTTTGAATAATTAAGTTTAATTATGGTCCCGCGCTCGAGGGCATATTATATTTTTAGGACGTGACAGCGACTTACCATGGGACACGAGGAAAAAGTTGATAATTTAGTCACATCTGATGTGCAAAATTTTGGATAATATAATTGCAAAATATTGCACCTGTTGTGAAATAAGTATGTACCTACTTATATAGACTCCATCTCTCTCTCTCTCTCTGCGTCGTATTCCTCATTGCTGAGGGTCGTGACCCCATTCCATTAATCACATAATGGCAGTGGTTTTCTTGTGATAATAATGCGGTGGGTTACCAGGTCCTTCCGCACACGACTCGACTATAAGAGTAGGTAATATTTCAACACAGGCTCCTAACGATTATTATCATGTGTCATGATTTGTTAGTGATAATAACTGGGCAGAGGAAACGAAAAGGCCAAATATGGACTGCCAAATTCGGTCACCCATCTAGTTACCGACTTGGGATGTTGCTTATCAATCCCAATCGACTTATATATGTCACCTTAAGATTGCAAAGGCCGTTGGATTGTAATCTAACTAGCGATATTGTAAACTATCGACAGATTATTTTTCGGTAGATTGTAATCTGTTAGGTATATTAACCCGATAAAATCTAAGTGCCCGGCACTTATTTATGTCGAACCCTAACCTTACCTACAAGATAGAGACAAGAAGAAGTAAATACAAAGAATATTTCAAAAATTGACACTCGGAACATTGAACGGTTCACAATCTGTCGTCGGTTTACAATTTCGCTAGTTAGATTACAATCTAACGGTTTTTGCAATCTTACGGTGAGATATACGTTGTCGCAACTAGTAGAAAAGCTTATAAGTATAGATAGGTATTTAAAAGCTTTAATTTAATATCGAATCTTAACAAATAACAAACCTATACGCGTAATATTTGTTATTTGTTATTATTATTATTATTATATTATTTTTATTTATTGTACGGTGTACCTACCTATAGACACACTGTTCATACCGCACACTGTACTTACAGATACATAGTAGGTACCTATAGAAACTTCTTAGAACTTATTTCCCTAAAATATCCTATTTCCCGAGGGATTTGAACGGCGGACAATGAATTAAAATAAAGGATTCCAGAGCCTTAGGCTGAAGGCAAAGGGCCTATGTACGTACTTACTTACCTACTCAGGCAGCGTCAGATATATTTTTGAGGTGTATGGCGAGCCCATAAAAAGATTTTCTTCTCTCATAATCCCATTTTCCTTAAGGGGGAAAAAAAGAAAGACAATTTCTCCATTCTCCATTTTTATTTTTACTTTTTTGCTAAGTAAGTTTTCCTTTAATTGAAGGAATATAATATATATATAGGTAATTTTTCAATTAAGAAATTCTCAGTGCTAGCCCGGAGTTGGAAGTTGGCGGTGTTTCACCCCCGTGCCTCGGAGAGCACGTTAAGCCGTCGGTCCCGGTTATTATCACTAACATGATAATAGTCGTTAAAGCCCGCCAACCCGCATTGGAGCAGCGTGGTGGGTCTAAGCTCTAATTCCCTCCTCTCCTATGAGAGTGGAGGCCTGTGCCCAGCAGTGGGACGTTAATAGGCTGTAGTGATGAAGTTTTCCTTGTTAAAGTAAAAGTAAAATAAGTAACTTACTCTATTGTACATGGAACACTACAAATATACTACCAAATCGGTCAAAGGTAATTTTGATGAACATGGTAAAACAGGTAACCTTAGCGCACGAAATATAGGTAAGTACATTAAAGCGAATGCCTATATACCTACCCGTCATTGATACATACCAAGTGCGTTTCCACCATGGGAGGTATCCACTTTCCACCATGTGCTACGCTGCTAAGCTACGGTGTTATGTCAATCCCACCAATAGGAGCGCTATACCTAACATCTATTGATCTAGCTATGAAAATCAAGCGCTCGTAGTGCTAGGTTTGATACAAATCCGTAGCTTAGCAACGTAGTACGTCTTTGGTGGAAACGCTCCTAATGGGTTCGATGACAACTGAATCAAATCAAACTTTATCAAACTTAAAAACGCGCTTCTATAATATGTACATAGTTGTGACGTCAGCAAATTTCAACGCACTTTTTTTTTCTTAATCTATAAGTACTTAGTTCAAATGGTAATCAAACTTAAAACTCTTTTGGAAGAACCTATATGTAATAATAATCAGTAACAAATAATTTATTTTTGATACAAGCATAATCCCTATTCTGATGAAATATTTGTTACGTAACAGGCTACAGTACATTGGAAGCTTCAATCATAGTACATGTCAGCAGGCTTCGCAACAATATTAAGGCACTTCCTGTTTTCAAATAAGACCTTTGTAAACAAAAACGTGACGATTGTGTCGCAAGCAATAGCTGTCTATTTCCGGTTAGCTTCGTTTACGAAAGGATCTTCGGCTCTTTTGTAAATTGGCAGATCTTGTCTTTGGTATTAAGGGCAACAGGGCCGTGGGGGTACTGACAAAGGATGTTTGGTTTGGAAGTCTTCTACTAGTTATATTATAATGGTCTGTTATTTTAATAATTTATTGAATTTCAATCTGTTTGATTGAGTTGTAATTGGAATTTAAAGTTGCTTCTGAAATTGTTAAATCATAATAATTTAAGATTTATGAAATAAACTAGATGATTTCCACGATTTCGTCCGCGTGGACTAAGTTTTATCGAATCCTTAATTTTCCGGGATAAAAATGATTTCCGGGATTTCGATATTTGGCACGGGGTCAAGGAGTATCCCGGAGAGGATATAGGATGTATAGGTTTTTTATTCCGAAATATTAAATAGTTCCCTTGGGAACGAAAAAAACTTAATTCAGGCGGATGAACTGGCGGCCATCATCTATTATAATATATATGATAAAGAAAAACGTTCGATAAACAAATAGTTAGAGTTAGAGTAAGTAAGTATTTGGTCAAAATTTTATTCGACCGCGTCCAAAGCCGTTTCCCTGTTACCATCGTGTTACGGAACCCTTAAAATTCGTGTAAGGCTGCTTCACAATAACTACACGTATTGTTACGACTTACGTATCTATTTCTATGAGGGGAGGCATTGTATCAAGGAGCCGGGAGGAGCGACTTTGATCGATGCCCCCTTTGTGTTGTTGAGTTAAGATTATTCGTTGCCATGGTGAGAGAATGAAGATTGACGTACCTTCTTACAAGTTACGTCTCGTAGTGAATTTTTAATCTTTGTTGGAAAATGTAGGGTAGGTTTAAATTCTGTCCTTCTACCGGGATATATGGCGGAATTTTTATCTTTTTTCCCGAAACATACTTATTAGTATTTCGCATTTTAATAAGTAATTATGGATAGGTTCAGTTTGAGCAACAGAACAACGTCAGATAGGTACAATATTCGTAAAGTTCTTGAATGTATGTACTTCGCCAGACTTTCCCACCCTTGGGCCATAAAAACATTACCGCACAGTTATACCTATTAGCCTACAAAGCGAGTGCGGTAATATAATGGCCGTCATACAAAATATCAGCTTCTATTATGTAAATCGTAAACTTGCATCAATCATTGTTATTACAATCTCAATTTTTGTGATTGAATGAATTTATGGTGGTCCTGCTGCGACAGTGAATTTTGACCAATAGAGAAAGAGTGTTAGCCAATCAATTGGGTGCTTACGATTTTTACACTGTAGCAATCATTTTTACGTAATAATGCCCCAGCTATACTGTTCAGTACAACTCTAGCGAGGCAGTGAAATGTAAAAGGTTTTATTAAAAGGTCAATTACTACGGCGTACGTTTTTAGGTAACTACATTCTTGAATATTCAATGTTTCGTAATTGCCTAACTGAGTCCGTCTATGCCGGAAGTCCGACCCAGGAATTCAAGATCGCTTATATCGGCTTTCAAAGAAAATATGTAGTTAATTTCAGTACGAAGCATGAGATTTGAATAAATAGACCTTGAAAAAAGTCTCATATGTGAAACATGAATACGTACCTAATTATTTAAAAAAACGGCCAAGTGCGACTCAGATTCGCGCACCGAGGGTTCCGTGCGTTGTACCTATGATCTTAAAAAATACTGCCTATGTGGTGAGTACTGTAGTCGTATTAATTTGGTTGGTTCCGGGTTTAGCTCTGGTCGGATGTGGTCGAAGGCGTCGGCCAGGGGGATTACTACCATCGCTTAAAGCAGTATTAAGTACTTCAAAATGACAGTTTTATGCCACGTACCTTGACGTCCTTAATTAATGCTTATAATATTAAAACACGAACGTCGACAATAATAAAACAATTCGGCTATAATAAGCGATAGTAGGTAGTAGTCCCCGGATTAGTTCACTAAAAAAAAGACATGCCGATTGCCGACAACGGAGCGTTCATCGCGGTTAGCTTTGACGTGTGCTTGACTACGGGAAAAATACTTTTTTTAAATCGCAGGCGACGGTAAGCATCGAAGTGATCTGTCTCGTGATTGGTCAAATCGGTTTGCCATTTTTTTATCATCACTGATGTGATCTTTAAAACCAAAGATAACATCTTTCGTCCTAAGACACAGTTATGGGATCTTTAAGGTTAACTCTATAAATATATTATTTTTTATTTTTTATTTAAGGTTTACTAGCGATTTTTACATCGAGATACTTAGTATAGGTACAAGCAAGATGTAACGTTCACAATGTGTAAAAATCATATAAAAGTAAACACAACATGCAAAATTCCTTAGCTACATCACATTACAATAATTACAGTTAAAATGACAATTACATAAAATATGTCTGTATGGTTAAATACAACAACATAATAACGCATTTCAATTATATTTACAATATTTATGAGAACCGTTGTTAATTATTCTTAATTTGTATAGGTGTATGATATTATAATAATAATAAAAAAAAAAAAACATTCTACAAACAAAAATTGACAGATAAAGCATACATACCAACAAATCAATACCTAGAACTCATATTGGCTAAGTCGCATATTACTAATTTGCGAAATACAGCACGTGAACTGACTGCGTTCGTTGTATAGTTTGCACAGTCGAGGCAGAGTAGTGTTGGCGCCAAATACTGTTCTGCTGCCTGGTGGCACTAGGGGAGTTATGGGAGTGCGCGGATATCTATGCGGTGCTCTAAACTTTATTTTGCTAAGCAACTTTGGACAATCTACTTTATTTCTTAGTAAGTTGTACAGAAACATAAGATCCAATAAATCTCTTCTTTTTTCAAGGGTCATCATTTTAAAATATTTTAACCTTTCCTTATAAGAAATAACTGTTTTATGTATTTTAGCTCCAAACGACAGATGCCACATAAATCTTTTTTGTATACGTGTATATACATATATTATGTATAAAGCCATTAATTAATCATCAGAAAAACAAAAACAACTTTTGCCGAAAACTAAATAAACACATCAATACGTGTATTCATTTCCCACTAGTAATTAAAAGCCGCAAGCCAAAGCTCGCCAGTTCTGATTTTCAGTTTGTTTTCCGTGAATTTTGTTTACTTTTTGATACCTTCACTGTACCTACGTTTTACGGAGAATTTGCAGCGAAATATAATACCGGGGCGAATATGTTTTGGTGTCCCGTAATAAAATAAGGAATCCTTTTTCGCCCAGTCTTTCTGTCCTTCTGTCAATAAGCCCGCCTGTCTAACCACAGCTATTCAAAGTTTAAAACCTATTATTTAAACCTATAAAAGAGCAGTAAAATTGAAGGGAAGTAGGTACTTACAGTTGTAGAAGCTTGATAACACTACAATGGTCATATTTAAATGAAAGATATGCTGATATTAAGATAAGCGAGAGTCGAAAATAATTTTGGGTTATCTACCCCTTCAAAAGAGACCTATAGTTGAATAGTTATCTCAAAAAATGAGATTTTAAGAAGATTTGGTAAAGAATATTAAATTTAGGAAAAACTTACCAAATAATAGAAAACAAGGTTTTAGCAAATGGCATGAAACTACCACGGAACCCTTGCATAATATAACTAGGTATTCTGACTTGCACATGGCCGCACGTTTTATATTTTCGAAAGTTTGATACTACAAAGCAAATATTTTTCGCTATTTAAAATGATCAAATTTTTATCTACTAGATATTATAAACATACTATCAGTAAATTGTTAATTGAATTCAGCGTTCGTTTATTTTCAGTTTTCAGTATATTTAGTTTTGCTCTGTCTGTAGGAAGGTACCTACTAGGTACTTACTCTGAGTCTGTAGGGAAATTAAGCAGTAAATAAATATATGTATTTAGTTTTCCGGAAGTTTTATGATATTATTCGCGTGTATCTTGTGTATTTTAATCCCGTGGGAATTCTTTGATTTTCCGTATGCAGATGTAATGCCTTTCTATACCTACTAAATTTCAAAATCGGCGGATATATGCGACCTATTGCGCTGTATTGAGTTTAATCAGACTTCATTTTCATTTAAAACCGTTTTAACCCTAAAGTTTTAATGATTAAACTCGGAACAATTTCAAAACGATCTTCCCTTTACTAAACGATGTTCTGTTTCAAGCAGAACGAATGACTGTAAGTTGTAACAAGTTCCTAGCAACTAGCTTAGTGAATTAGCATAGCATAGCATGACTATGGTTTTTCTTACGCCGCTACAACGACGACCTCCCTGGCGCAATAGGCCCCGGGTTCGATCCCCGGCAGGGTCAATAGGCATGATGATCGTAACCAAGAATCAACGAAATTATGAATTTATCTAATAAAAAATAAAAAAAGATTCCGACGAATTGAGAACCTCCTCCTTTTTTGAAGTCGGTTAAAAATGGGATTCATGAATTTTAAAAAACGTATTTTTTTTCCTATTTCGAGTGAGATTGCTATTAATTTTGATAAAATAAAACTATAAAATACAGCAATCCGCCATATTGCATAAAACACAAAGAAGCGAATGACGTCACAATTGTTTGTTTTCGAGCTTTGACAATCACACTATTGCTTACTGCACACTGCACAGAGTACATTGGTAAAAACAATAGTGACGTCACAAACGATGCCATGACACCGCCGAACGTTTTGGCGTGAATTTTAAAATTTAAATTTCAAATGCCAATTTTATCTACCAAACGTTATTTTTCTGCTGAAATAAGATATTTCTTCGAAATAGTAGATACTTCCGAACATAATCTGACCATTTTTCAAAATCAGTCATCATGCCTATTTGGGAATTTATAATTTCTAAATTTTCCTTGGTTTGGCCTGGTAGGAGGCTGCGGACGTGGCTAGTTACCGCGCAGAAATCGATTAGGGGTAAGGGTTAATTATAACTGCCATTCCCCTAACAGGTTAGCCCGCTACCATCTTAGACTGCATTATCACTTACCATCAGGTGAAATCGCAGTCTAGGGTTAACTTGTAGTGGAATAAAAAAAACAAGTTACCTTGACTGCAATTAATATAGGGTATTATTTTAATGGTCAGTACGGCGAAACGTCGTCTAAACTCTCTAATAGATAGTTCAAGTTTTCGGCTCACTGACCGCTCTATAAATAACATCCTGTATTATGTAGCTTGTTTGAAGTTAGAAAATTGTTTTTGTTAAGGAATTCCAAATTATCAATTTAATTTTAATTATTTAACGGTAAAGGAAATACATCGAGAAGAAACCTGCAAACTTGAGACTTGAGAGTTCTTGATGATGTTCCTAAAGGTGTGCAAAGCCTGCTCGCACTTTGCCAGCGTGGTGGATTATGGCCTAGACCCTACCAATTCAGAGAGGAGATTCTTGTTCAGAAGTGGGCTAGGAATGGGTTCAGGTGATGATAATGATGACCTGCTAATAATAAGTAGCAATCTAATTATGTTGTAGGTATACCTATTTTGCAGTGCAGATCAATACAGCCTTGACAGTTGACAGTTTACACACTAAAGCGAGGCTCTACATTAATCTGACATTATAACAGTATGTTAATTTTAGATTTAATTTCTGATAAATGATTAGGTACAATTATTGTACGTGAAAGCAATCACCTATTGAATAATGAACGGATAAATAGGGAACAGCTGTAAGAATTATTAGAGCTTTTCTCTATTCAGTGAACTGATGGTGAAAACATGCATTAATAATTGCTTCGTGCACGTATAATTTGCGGATAATCCGGTAACTATTCACGACCGAAGTTTTCAATCATCAAATGCAAGAATAGCTGTACGGAGAGATAGATTATATTCTGGAATAACACAAAGGCTACTTTTTATCTCGGAAAATTAAAATGATCCCGCGGGAACCAAAAAACCTCAATCCATTCGGACGAAGTCGCCAGCATATCAGCAATATACAAAATAGGTATCAGCAGGAAATAGTACAAATACATATCAGCAAGTATTTTTTAAGGTCGTCGTGTTTTACCAAAGACCACGCATAACACGATCTACATTTGAGACCCATGCAGGATCCATGCATTGACACAAAATCTCATGTATTCACGTTATACTGGCACTACCCGAGGCACACAAAATACCGTTGCTATTGAAACGCTGAGAAATAGAACACTCTGTATGTGATTGGATTGTGGTAGGTACGTAATTTGGTAGGATTGAAATACGGAATACATACCTTCCATGTTTCCTGATTTTGAATTTGTTTGAGGCTCTGGCATAACCGTAAGGGCGGAAACACACTGCCGATAAAATATTGGGTATTTGACAACAGCCTAGCCAAATCAGCAAATCTTTTTTCTTACGTCTAAACGTGCGCTTATAGTATGGGATTTTGCGTGGAATACTTACTTGTGTCGTCATAAAGGTCCACACCTTTTTTGCAATAAAAGCTAAATTGTAATTTTGGTTGAAAAAAAAAAAACGCGGTTAATTTATTCTTTAAAAAATAATGAGAGTCCACGTTTTTAGGGTTCCGTACCAAAATGGTAAAATGGAACCCTTATGGTGCGACTTTCTCCGTCTGTCTGTCCGTCCGTCACACTCGATTATTTCAGTAAATACCGAAGCTATCGACATGAAATTTGGAATAGTTGTGTATATTAGTGGCCCAAAGACACTGGAATTAAAAAAAATTGGACATTATTTTTGTTCTCATTTAAAAAGGGGGGAAAATCTGAGGGTTGAAATTTAAAAGTGAGATAACTGTACTGTGTGGGGTATCATATGAAAGGGTTTACTTTGTACATTCTAAAACAGATTTTTAATTATTTTTAGTTATGATAGTTTTTGATTTATCGGGGAAAATGTCTAAAAAAATACCTTCCCCCCCCCCCCCCCCCCCCCTTATCTCCGGAGTTTACCCATCGAAAAATTTGAAATAATTATGGTCAATAGGAATTTACGTATATTTTACAGGAAAACTATAGCCAATGCTCTAACTAGCATAGTTTTTTTGATATTAACAATAAACCTCTACAAACAAAGTTAGTCTTGCGGTTCATTAACAAAGGTAATTATTTATTAATAATGGTACGGAACCCTTCGTGCGCGAGTCCGACTCGCACTTGCCCGGTTTTTTTATTATGTTACAACTTAATATGTTGTCTATCCACCACCACCACCCACTACAGACCATTAGGTAACGTCCCACTGCTGGGCACGGGCCTCCACTCTCATAGGAGAGTGGGAATTAGAGCTTAGACCCACCACGCCATCCAATGCGGGTTGGCGGGCTTTAACGACATACACACACACACAACATACACGTTAGCACGTTAAGCCGTCGGTCCCGGTTATTATCACTAACATGATACTATTATCATGTTAGTGATAATAACCGGGACCGACGGCTTAACGTGCTAACGTGTATGTTGTCTATATCAAAAATAAATTATTATTTAGCGATTATTTTTGACTTTCTTAAGGAGCCCGCACAATAGGCGACAGGAGGAACCGTCGTTCTGCATAATAAGTTTTATTTGTTAGATAGTAGGTAGGTACTAGGTAGATAAATGGGTTATTACAATAATATATTTTTGCGCTAATATAAAGATTATAGAAAATGTAACAAATTATTAGTAGGTATAAGTACGATGTGACAATTTCATTTATTTATACAAATAGAAATGAATTCGAGTTTACGCAGGCTTACATAAATATAATTGAATTTCCGCCGAACGTACAGAGATGAAATATCATTTTCAATTTCCAAAAAGTTTCCAATGATATTAAAAATTGCGAAAGTGTGTTTGTTGTCCTTTGAAGTGCTCTGAAAAGTGATACAAATTTGACAAATTGCAAAAAGCATTGACAAATCTATTTCTTTACTTAAGTTTTAATTATAATTAGTTAATAGGTTAATAATTAGGTACTTAATTAGTTATTAATAATTAATTTATATTCATAGTTCAAACACAATTTTATATTATTTATGATGAGAAATAAATGGCTTTTTATACGTTAGTAGTTCTGGAAAATATGTTATCTGCAACTTTTTTAAAACAATTAGTATGAGGTACCTTATAGTATGCTCACCATTTGCTTGATCGTCTGGGAATATTAGTTTATTTTGTGGTCACAGACATGGACATTACACAACGTCTCGTATATGTCCATACCTTTAATTAAAGATTGGCTATAGGTATTGACATAATTTGAGCAGGTGGATACTCGACAGCGGCGCGGTCGATCAGTTCACACCTGGCTGGCGCGGAACAAAGCGCGGAAGGTTCCGCTTAAGGCTTTCTGATCACTCCCATTGGTTTTCCTGACTGATATTTCATATTGCGAGGTTTTAATCAAAGATTTTCCGCTCCGATGTGGGATGCTGATTAATAAGAAGTGATAGAAAAGCATTGACAAATAAGCTCTTTAATAACTAGCGTGTAAATAAGTTTTTTTGAATTCCCACTCCTCTCACGAGCTCCTTAATTTTCCGGGATAAAAAGCTATGCCTATGCCACTCTCCAGGCCTGCCTAGCATGCAGCCTCCTCTACTATGTCCATGCATAAAATCACGTCGATCCGTTTCTCTGTTGCGACGTGATTGAAGGACAAACCAACAAATAAACACACTTTCGCATTTATAATATTAGTATGATTACCTAATGATTACCTACCACAGACCACAGTCTATAAAACCTTGTTTCGGGGTTTATTGAAGCACATACAGTGACCCGAACGCGTTCGCGTTTAGAGCTGTATTTTCGCTTAATGAGCGTTTTTGTTCTTTGAGCTTAACATGCCCAGTTTCTTCCACTTCCACGTCATAACTACGGTTTTTTTGGAAGGTGCAAGGTCCCGGCTTCCGTGTCAGTAGCAAAAAGTTTGCGCAGCGCCTTAGGTACGTTACCAAATAAATAATTTAAAGTGTGACGAAAGTTCAGAAGTTGTAAACATAATGTCAATGAATGGAAAATAGAGTTGTAAGTACTAATAAACGTTACTTGCAGGCAATAAACTTCTGCATTATATTCAAGTTCCATATGCAAAATCTTCGCTACCGAAATCATATTGAAAGGAGTTTATGTCGTATGACGCCTCGGGTCTAACTAAGTTAGCTAAAGTTTACAGTTAGAACTTTAATTGTCGACCGAGTCAAGATAGTAGAAGAAGAGGTCTTTGTTTTAAGTCTTAGATTCAATTACCTAGTTGCGTCGATTTTTTTAGTGGAATTCGATATAAAATATACTTAATTTAGTTGAAAAAATTAAACCATTTTCATTCATGATAATAATATAATTGGTCTAGCCACATCTTGATGGTCATAAAACAGTAATTGTGTCACGAAATGGTCGACTTCTTTATCATAATAATTAGTAACTAGTAATTTGTACTCGGTAGGCGCTAGGAAGGGCATTCCGAACCAGTGGCGTTTTCTACACTGGTCGATTAAAAGTTAATCTATCATTTAGGATAAAAATATTTTGACTTTGAATTCAAACACACTTGACCTGTCTTAAATTTCATTATTCTTGTTAGTTTAGGTACTTACTCGTAACAGATGTTGGAAATAACAAAGTTATAATATCAGGTCAATCAATGAGCTTTTCAGGTTGGCTCAGTTAATATTATGTTACGCTAGAGTTGCCACAAAGTTCTGCAGTGAGTGTTCTAGTTTAATGTTTGCCACCAAATCATATTGAAGTGAGTTTATTGTTCTTCGTGGTATTGAGTTGGAGTAAGGCCACGGATATACCTATTTAGCGACGCGACAAGCGGAAGCAATCTTTTGACACCATTGACTATGGCTATGGGCCTGGTTTTACTTTTCGGACGCCGGCGATATACTTGTAGTCCTAGCATGTAAATCCTGAATCATATTGTTGCGATTGCCTGAATTTATGTTATGGGCTAGATTTTAGCTAATAGTTCAATCAGAGCTGATTTCGATCTTTACACTAGCCATATTTTTTACGTTATAAAGCCCCTGATTTCCTTTTCTTTTCGCTTGCCAAATGAATAATACTATACGGATTAGACAGGAGGACCGAACTACCTAAGTATACCGATAACTTGCGACGAAAATAAGAAAAATACTCCCGGAAATCCAACAAATTTTCACGGGATTTGTAAAAACCTAAAACCACACGGTTGAAGTCGCGAACATCATCATAATATTTATTTATATGTTCTGTACCAGTAACTTAAAACTAAAACATAAACATTGAAAGGACATGCACAAGGACAACTTATCTCTTGAAGAGATTTCTTCCAGATGCCCCATTTGGTAAGTCAATGCCCCATACTAATAATAGGGAATATGCATAAAATTTAAATTTGTCTCAAATATTTTTTTCTAGATTCTTTATTGTCTTTACATTATACTTAAAAGGTATTTTTTTTATTTAGTTATTACTAGCTGATGCCCGCGACTACGTCCGCGTGGTTTGAGGTTTTTTGGTTCCCGCGGGAACTCCTAAATTTTCCGGGATAAAAAGTAGCCTATGTGCTATTCCAGACTATAATCTATCCCTGTGCCAAATTTCAGCCAAATCCGTTCAGCCGTTGGCGCGTGATTGAGTAACAAACATTCATACATCCATACATCCATCCAGACATCCATCCAAACTTTCGTATTTATAATATTTATAATATAGTGATTGATTTAAACCCAGAAAATATTAAATAGAAAGTGAAAAATAAGGATGCCTCCCTTATTTTTTTTATTCAAACTTGCAAAACGCGTCACCATTGGTCGAAACGAAATGTGTCGTAAATGGTCACGTCAGTGGATTTATCGGCGTCGATATTCATACTGTGTTAGTAGTGTTTGTGAGAAAAAATGGTTTAAAACTGTATTCCTGTGTGATTACTTGTTAAATAATAGTAATTATGAAGTAACTGAACTGAATCGCTATAGTAAACAAACACGGGAAATAACCAATGACGTCATCAAAAGCATGCGATTAATGGTGGCGTTTGAACGGCTCAAATTTATACTTAACTTTGAAACACCAATTAACGTAATTATTTGACTATTTTCAAACCTATTTATATTTTTACTATGTTATAAAGATATAAATGATTGATTTAAGAAATAAAAATAAATCATGCATATTCCCTATTAAGTACAGTTGATTTTTTATTGTTTCCGCCATCGCGCTTTGTGGCTTATCGCTGCCGCTTTAGCGATATGTTCGTGGCCTTATATATCTATCTGACTTGACGGCAACGGTAATATAAACTCCCAACTTTAATTGTGTCGCTCGAATCATTCCAACTTTCACGAATTACGGTCCATTTTATTTGTGCCAGCTAAGTATACTAACTTTAAATGGAATTCGATTTCCTGGAGATGGTTTGCAAACATTTTGAGAAGGTTTTTTGGTAGATTGAGGGTTCGACAACTCAACGAAAGGGCGCTGTGATTATTTAGACAAGTGAGTAAATACCTACCGATTCAAAGAAAGGACGAGATGAAGCCTGAAGCGTTTCGTCCATGGCCTGAAGTTGCTTTGGCATTCACAGTCAAGTTCCAAACAAATATTAATATTATGATCTGTATACATTTTCATTGATGTATTTAATTAGGTAGATATCTTTTAGGACCACCGAGTAGTATGGTCTGTGTTTAGGACCGTCAAAGATACCTCGTTGTATAGATATTTTAATACCATTACGAGCTTTTTTTAGAAAGTTTTTGGGAATAGTTACGCGCATGGGCGTGCAGTTCATAGAGGCATTAAAGCACCGCTTATACATGTGCAACAAATGGAAATACGATAATGCTCATTTTTAGGGTTCCGTAGCCAAATTTGGCAAAAACGGAACCCTTATAGATTCGTCATGTCTGTCTGTCTGTCTGTCTGTCTGTCTGTCTGTCTGTCCGTCCGTATGTCACAGTCACTTTTTTCCGAAACTATAAGAGCTATACTGTTGAAATTTGGTAAGTAGATGTATTCTGTAAACCGCATTAAGATTTTCTTACAAAAATAGAAAAAAAACAATAAATTTTGGGGGTTCCCCATACTTAGAACTGAAACTCAAAAATTTTTTTTCATCTAACCCATTAGTGTGGGGTACCTATGGATAGGTCTTTAAAAATGATATTGAGGTTTGTAATATCATTTTTTTCTAAACTGAATAGTTTGCGCGAGAGACACTTTCAAAGTGGTAAAATGTGTGTCCCCCCCCCCCGTAACTTCTAAAATAAGAGAATGATAAAACTAAAAAAAATATATGTTGTACATTACCATGCAAACTTCCACCGAAAATTGGTTTGAACGAGATCTAGTAAGTAGTTTTTTTTTAATACGTCATAAATCGTTAACCGCAATTTACCTTTCATTCAATCAACTCAAATATTTAAAAAAAACATTTAATTTAAAACTTACTACAGGTTTGTACGGAACCCTCGGTGCGCGAGTCCGACTCGCACTTGGCCGGTTTTTCATCAATATTTGCCTTACTATTGCATACCCTAGCTTCAATAGCTTCAAAACAACAGAACCCTACCTCATGCTTGCCCTGATGCGTACTTGACCAGTTATTTATATCTACTAGCAGTCAATTCCAAAGCCGAAAAGCCTTTACCTCTCCACATATTTCACCAAAATGTTCGAAAACCGCGCTCACAGCATCCTACACAAATCATCTCTGGTAGGTACAATATCCCCACGCCTCGGTAGCACTATAACGATGTTTACAGACTGCCAAAAGACGCGATACAGAGTATGAAAACAGCCAATATTTACACGTATCAAAAGTTCCCACAGGGTGAAGTCATAGTCTAGCAAACATACAGTGCAGCGTAAAAACGAGTGTACGCTTGTAAAGAGAGCAAATGTCACTGGCGGTCCAGTGAAGATTGGAATGATTTCTGAGGCCATGCTGTAATAAAGGATCACCTATATCTGTCGTTGTTCAACTACTGATACCCAATAAAATATATCATTTTAGGGCTGAAAAGCTTTCGTCGAATAAATAAATACTTTAAAATGTTGTTTTAATATACGTTAAATATCTTAATTTCTAAGTATTTTTCTGAAAACAATGCAGGATCTCTACCGTGTACCTACTTACCTCGTCTCCGCTGAGATACATATACTATTATATGTATAGCGTATGCTATGTACTTACAGTTAAAACGAGACGGATTTATGAGTTACATAATTGGTTACATAAATCTGTCTCGTTTTAACTTACTCTAGCTCTCTAGGTCTAGCTACACCTAAATTCGTGATACGGTTTCCTTGATTCCAAACTGTGCGCTTGCTGAGTTGTGGCTATTATACGTGTATTTATGAGCTAACAAGCGATAATAAACTTTTCTCCCATTATCATGCCGCTGCTTGTTTCAGCGCTCGCTAACTTCCATAGAGCTAGGGTAAACAAAGCCGGCAAATTGAAAATTTAACCTCACCATGTAGGTAGTATACGTATCCATACTAATAATATAAATGCGAAACTGTGTCTGTCATTCTGTCTATCTGTCATCTGCTACGCTTTCACGGCCCATCTGTTCAAGCGATTTTGATAAAATTTGTTGCAGGGATAACTAGGTTGCATCCCGGGGAAGGACATAGACTGCTTTTTATCCCGGAAAATTAAAGAGTTCTCGCCGGAATCAAAAACATCCATACATCCATCCAAACTTTCGCATTTATAATATTAGTAAGAAGTAAGATAAATGCGACAGTTTGTATGGATGGCTGGATGGATGGATGTTTGTAACTCAATCACGCCAGAACGGCTGAACGGATCTGGATGAAATTTGGCACGGAGATAGACTATAGTCTGGAATAACACTTATGCTCCCGGAAAATTTCGGAAATCCCGCGGGAACCAAAAAATCTCAATCCACACGGACGAAGTCGCGGGCATCAGCTAGAAATTACCTAAATATGAATAAGAATAACAGTGGCAATTCATTATCTACTAATTACTTGGCCGTACATACATATAGTACATACCTACATATTTTATGCTACAGCCTACAAGCATTGAGGCCATATGTTGCAATATAATAATACGATAGCATATGATCCTAACGAGGCCGTGAGAGAGTTTCACTATCTAACACGCAGCTCTGGCTTCAATCATATAAATCATCATATTAATAAGTTAATAACATCAGCATGCAAATCATTATGAATTTTATTCATCATTTTCTCCGAAAAGTTGTAACTACATAACTCTATTCTGCATATTTATGGAATGGGCTTTAGATGCTTTAATCCATGTAATCCTCGAGGTAAGTTATTTCGGTCGGTTTTGTATAAATAACTCAGAGAAGAGCTCTTATTAGTATAGGTAGGTGTTTAGAATAACAATTCTAAATACATATCTACATTATAATATTTCATACGGTTCATAACATAAGTTAATTTTTTTTGTATCGCGTCATTTGTCTGGGGCCCTAGTAAAATATTTTTTAACCTATTCGATCGCGTTAAAGTTAATTACTTAGGTACGATTTGTATGGAATTGTCAAACGCTTGATGACAGATGACAGACGGCGCTCCTGTTATTTCATACAAATCGAAGTTAACTTTAATGCGATCGAATAAAAAAATCTCCCACTAGGCCCAATGAACTCGTACTTGAAGGAAATCGGGGAAAACTGATATTTGAAAATCCGTACTTATAAATGCAAAAGTGTGTCCGTCTGTCTGTTATATCACGGTTCATGCGCATAACCGATTTTGACGGGTGCACAGATATGCGCTGCATCTCGGAGTCTTATATCTCGGGAAATCAGAATTCTTAAAAGAAACCTAAAACCACATGGACGAAGTCACGGGCATCGTTTTTTAAACAAATAAACTTTTTATTACAAGTGCTTTTGAACCGTCGTGTCGAGCGATCGACTAAAATACACACATTACGGTTCTTACGAAATCCTATAGGTACTTAAAAACTTTTCCCAATAAAAATTCACGTCACCCATACTCAACTCGTGCTTGAACGAAATCGCAGAAAGTCGCAGAAACTCCAACGTAAGTTACCTACATTATTATAGTTTCCACTTCTCAGTAGAATCTACATTCCGGTAATAGTCATTACGACGTACAAATAGATCTCAAGACTTAGCTCAAAGCACTTTGTAATCGGTTTCAGGAGTCTAACACGTCTACTTATAAGTATCTACTTAGTTAGTATTTATAGTATAATAGGCTATAGAGTTCAAGCCGACGAGACGGTCTTATTATATCCGAACATAATACATAGGTACCGCATGCGTAAGTATATTACTAGATGATGCCCGCGACTTCATCCGCGTGGATTAAGTTTGTCGATTCCGCGGGAACTACTTAATTTTCCGGGATAAAATGTATGTATACGTCCTTCCCCGAGATACAACCTATCTCTATACAAAATTTCATCAGAATCGGTTGAAACGATGGGCCGTCAAAGCGTAGCAGACAGACAGACACACTTCGCATTTATAATATTAGTATGGAAATATTAGTATGGATATGGACTAGTGACGATTATAGCGATGCACTCTAGTGCGTAAGTATATATAGTTAGTTGACGACCTCCGTGGCGCAGTGTGTAGCGCTGTTGTCTTAACGTGCGGAGGTGCCGGGTTCGATCCCCGGCAGGGTCAATTTGGGAATTTATAATTTCTGAATTTTCTCTGGTCTGGCCTGGTGGGAGGCTTCGGCCGCGGCTAGTTACCACCCTACCGGCAAAGACGTGCCGTCAAGCGATTTAGCGTTCCGGTACGATGCCGTGTAGAAACCGAATTGGGATATGGGTTTAATATAACTGCCATGCCCCTAACAGGTTAGCCCGCTACCATCTTAGACTGCATCATCACTTACCATCAGGTGAGATCGCAGTCAAGGGCTAACTTGTAGAGCATTAAAAAAAAAATAGTAGTTACTGACCGTCTTCATTACATAAAGACTAGCTAAATTGCCCGCGGCTTCATTCACGTTTGGTTTTCCATACAAATTTCAAACCCCTATTTTACTCCCCTAGGGGTTGATTTTCAGAAATCCTTTCTCAGCAGTAGAGATGCACTAATAGTTCTGAAAATTAATTAGAAACGGAGTCAGCAAGTTGCTACGGACGAAGAAATATTATCAAGAAAAGTGTTGCTCTTTAGACGAGATTGTAAGACATTAATCTAACTACAAGAAATATCTGTACGGAACGCTTCACATTAATAAAACTTGGCTGAAAACTTAAACGCTGCCTTCAAAATACCTACCTCTTTTCAGCCACGTACACTTCATAAAGACGAAAAGACACTGCCCTAGAAACAAATTATTCTTAGGATAACTAAAAAACTGATATATTATAGGCTTATTAGATAAACACGTTCAAAATAGTCCTACCGTAGAATCTAGTGCACCTAATCTATTTGGGCCAAAGACAATATATAAACCACAATAATAAATTATTCATTCCAACAATCTCTACCCCTATACATGAAATATATATGTCTTATTTATTTCATTTAGGACAAGTCTTGTCTCTTAATATCATACCAAGTTACACCGGTTCGGTAAAAAGATTCTATTGAGAAGAGATTTAAAACCGGCAAGAAACTCAACAGTTACTCTTAAAAAAGAAGAGAAATAAAATTACATATATTAGAAATATATACGTAATGTAACAAGAATTACACTGACTGGTGGACCAGTAGAATATTTATTTATTTGTACTTAGATTGAGACCCCTAATACTTAAAGTTCAATAAGTTAAAGGTCCCTCTAGTCATACAGGGGCTTATGGAAATTACTGCTTTGGAATCAATTGCCGAGCGACATTAGGCAGTCAAAGTCTTTAAATATCTTTAAGAGTCGTGTAAAGGAATATTACCTTTCTAATATGCTATAGAATATATTTTAAGTATTTTCTTTTGTATGTAGGTTTATGTACTGTATACATATATATACATACATATATATAAAAAAATATTTATGTATATTTATTTATATTTTTTTTATTTATGTTTAGTTATATATGTATTATTAGTATGTATAGGTTAAGTAGTATATTATTATTGCATGTTATTATTATTGTTTCCCGCTCCTTTTTAAAGTTTCCTTTAGAAATGGGTTGTCTGGAGGAGATCACTTTTGGTGATAAGACCGCCCTTGCGCACGTGTTAATTTCTGTTTTTGTTTATTTTTAAGTTATTTCTTTGTTAAATACAAATCGATACAATACATTTTTTATCTATATAATAAGAATACGGACGAAGAAATATTATCAAGAAAAATGTTGCTCTTTAGACGAGATTGTAAGACATTAATCTAACTACAAGAAAGATCTGTACGGAACGCTTCACATTAATAAAACTTGGCTGAAAACTTAAACGCTGCTTTCAAAATATCTACCTCTTTTCAGCCACGTACACGCCATAAAGACGAAAAGACACTGCCCTAGAAACAAATTATTCTTAGGATAACTAAAAAACTGATATATTATAGGCTTATTAGTTAAACACGTCCAAAATAGTCCTACCGTAGAATCTAGATGCACCTAATCTATTTGGGCCAAAGACAATATATAAACCACAATAATAAATTATTCATTCCAACAATCTCTACCCCTATACATGAAATATATATGTAAATCTGTTACAATTTTGTTATGTGTGGCAATAAAGAATTTATCTATCTATCTATCTATCTATCTACTTACCTACCATTCACACTGAAAAATAAAATATGATGATATTATTATGTAACAATTTGTAAGAAAGCATAAAGAAGCTCCAAGCCTCAAGGCCAGTCTCGAGAGGTAATTTGGCTATGGAGAGAGACGTGGTGTAATCTGTCATTATCGTGTAATGAAATATCATCCCATGACATTCAGTTTTCACGCTGATAAAAACTTGGAATAATTTTATTTATATTAATTGAGTCATTAAGACGACCTCCCAGTGGTTCAAGCAGACGAGCAGGCGGGTCACCTGATTGTTATCAGACTCTGATTTATATATGGTACCTACCTATTCATCAAGGGATCACCATCGCCCATTGCAGTAGGTATCAGAGGAACCGCCTTTTAAGGAATGTATTCATGGGTGAATGGGAAGCGGGAGGGTTCAATTCCTTTCAGGAGCAATTTGGAAAGTGGCAAACTTTTAATTTGCCTCTAGTAGGGTAGAACGCTTCAACTATCGCCAGTTCTCACCCCAGCAAAATCGTACCGCCAAGCGATATACCGATAGATTTCCGATTCGATGCTGCTTAACCGTTTATATGATTAAACTGCAATATTTCATTCCAAGTTAGTCCATATCCAATTCAGACTGCATCTTCACTTACCACCACATGATATCGCAGTCAGATGCTAGTCAAGGGAACATGCTATGGAGTAAAATGAATAAATCAAACTCGATAACGTTTTACCAAGAAACTTTTAAAGAGACTTTCCCATCATCCACCTTTGCCTCATTAAATTTGCATCAAAATAACATTTTAAGGCACCTATACCGTAGGCTGCACTAATATCACTGAACTTCCGGTGTATAATAGCACGGTAAAAGCTGCGTAAAAGGTTCCACTTTTACTACAAATGAGGCAAACACTTTTCAGCCCACCTGCACCGTGCCTGTAATATTTTCCTACAACCTAATGAACAACTTTATGTAAGTAAGTACTAGTACCAAGTACTATTATAATATTCTGTGGTACTAGTACAGTCCGTCAAACTCACAGGTCAAACTTATCTGACCCGGTGGCCAAAATTGGAACAAATTCGCAGCATAATTAAAGATTTATGAAGTGAAACTTCTTTAGAATCGTTGTGATTTGAAAACTCGATGAAACGAAAAAGCGACACCAAAAGCAGACAAACATATACGCATAATAGGTAGCCTGCGAGAAAATGAGGATAGAATACAAATTATATTTATCTCATTCTCTCGTTGCACATATATCTACACTTTTTTTTATTTTGTTTATTTTAAGCGTATACTTAATAGGTATATTAGTAAAGTTACACTGAAGAACTTTTTTGTTTTCACAGATGTTGTACAGGTATTCTAACAGAAATTCATTCTGGAACAGGCCCTTAATTTATGGGTGACATTAATGGGAGGTGATAACTGTGGTGATAAGCACTGCCTGTTAGTTTAGCACTTGAATAGGGTGTAGGAAATATGCCGGTGCGGACACCTACTTGCCTATAGAGCTTTAGATTTCAGCCACAAGTCATTTAAACAATACAATTCGGCCTTCTTGCTTCGGGTTCTGGCACCTTCAATTTATTATAACTTTGATGCTTTATAACTTTTAAGCGATTTAATATATCATTATAACGCGGTGAAGGAAAACATCTGAGAGTTTTAAACTTTAAAAATAACATGGATAATGTTTTCAAAGGTGAAACGCACCTGAACTGGAAAGAACACATTAACAATAACAAGGCAAAATTATCAAAATTCTTGTACGCGCTCAATGTTCTGAAACGTAATACCGATTTAAAAACTGCCCTAATCGCATAGGTACTACGCATATGCACAGTCCTGGCTGAGATATGGAGTCATGATGTGGGGAAATAGCGTCAATTCCGAAGAACTATTTATCATGCAAAAAAAATGTATTAGAGTAATTTTTAACCTCGGCAACCGGGACAGCTGTCGACCATGTTTCATGAAATATAATATTTTGACCTTACCTAGCCTATACATACTAGAAGTTGGTTTATTCGTGAGGAAACATCTGAACTTTTATACACAAAAAACATATAAATCGACTCGACATAAATCTAAACTGGCCTTATCTCAACACAGAACGAAACTATTCTCTAATAGCCCACATTACGCATCAGCGATGATATATAACAAAATTCCCGATAGGATTAAAAATACTGAATCAGATAATAAATTTAAGAAAGAACTCCAGACCCTGTTAACCCAGAAGGGATTCTATGAGGTTGATGAATTTTTAGCCAATTGAACAATCTGCGCGAAAAGCCTAGTTGACGTAATATTTAATAGTTTATTTCACTTGACATCGTTTTATTTCATAATTTTATTTATTTAATACTTTATAATTTAATTTGACATAATATTGTAGGTACTCACTTGACAAAATTTAATTTAATTTAATGAAATCTGATGTTTTATCAATATTTTTAATTTGAATATAAATGTAATAATTAAGATAGTTAGAAGTTAAAGTTAATGTAACGTATTTTAATTTTAATTATTGTAACTTTATTTATGTACTTGCTGTGCCCCAACAGGGTTTATAATGCAAATAAATGAATATGAATATGAATATGAAAGTGAACTCTGGCAACTTGGCCAGCGTGGTGGACTATAGGCTAAGGTCCTTGTCATTCTAAAATACCATGCTACTGGTGTGCATGCGGTGATGAATTAAGAAAATAACTTACCGTTTAAAGTTTGTAATGGAAAAAATGACAGTATAAGTTATAGCAAATTACCTCGTGATATATTGCAGGTAGCCGCAATATCGAAGTAATAAATATAATATTTGGAGTTTGGACGGCAGGACTCGTTATATATGCCTGCGGGTATCTCGATTATGAATTATGCAGTTCGCCGTGCGACCACAGCTCATATCCGCCGCTGGCTACATTTCACTATGATATCTATAAGTATATATAAAATTCAAAGTCCTGACTGACTGACTGACTGACTTATATATCAACGCACAGCCTAAACCGCTAGGGTTAGAGATTTGAAATTTTGACAGTAGGTTCCTTTCGTGAATAAGGCGCTCACTGAGGAAGGATTCTTCAAAATTCCACCCCTAAGGGGGTGAAATAAGGGTCGAAAGTTTTTATGAAAGTCCGTCATTTCTCAAGTTATATCCATGAAACTTAGTATATGAGTTATCGGTAAAAAATAAAGAAATTCGTGTTTCACAGTTTTTGAAAATTCTACCCCCGAAGGGGTGAAATAGGGGATGAAAGTTTTCATGAAAGTCCTTCATTTCTCAAGATATTTCTCAAGTTGTATCAACGAAACTTGGTATTTTGGCTTTAGGTAATAAATAAAGAAGTACATGTGGCATAGTTTTACAAAATTCCACCCCTAAAGGGGTAAAATTAGGGATTGAAAGTTTGTATGAAAGTCCTTGATTTCTCAAGTTATAGTGATGAAACTTAGCATTTGGGCTTTCAGTTAGTTATGCAGACGTACGTGTTTCACCATTTTTGAAAATTCGACCCCCAAAGGGGTGAAATAGGGGATGAATATCCTTCATTTATCAACATATTTTTCAAGTTATAACAACGAAACTTGGTATTTTGGCTTTCGGTATAATATAAAGAAGTACGTGGGTAACAGTTTTTCAAAATTCCACCCCCAAACGGGTAAAATGGGGGTTGTAAGTTGGTGTAAAAGGCCGGCGTTTTTCAAGTTAACTAAATAGCGGTGAAACTTGATATTTGGGCTACCGGTTTAAATTATGAAATACATTATTCACACTTTTTATAAATTCTATCCCAAAGGACGTTAAATAGTCCTTCAATCACGCCGCAACAGAGCAACGGATCGACGGGTTTTTTTTCATGGGTTCTTTTTATCCCGAAAAATTAAGGAATGCCTATGGGAATTAAAAAGTCATGCCACGCGAACGAAGTCGCGGGCGTCCGCTAGTATAATATATGACACTATTGTTTGCTACATTATTACCTATAACAACACAAATCACACTGTTCACAATATGATCATCGGCTTACAGTACAGTACACTATACAGAAGTATAATATATCAGTAAACTATGAATAAAAAAAAGAAAAAAAAAAGGGCGAATTAAATTATTCAAAGCCGGCATCGCATTAGCCTCCTCTGGTGTTGCAACTTGCAAATGTTCTTGGGCGGCGAAAATCACTATTAACATCAGGTGAGCCGCCTGCTCGTTTGCTCGCTATATTTAAATTTAAAAAAAAACCGGCCAAGTGCGAGTCAGACTCGCGCACGAAGGGTTCCGTACCATTATTAATAAATAATTACCTTTGTTAATGAACCGCAAGACTAACTTTGTTTGTAGAGGTTTATTGTTAATATCAAAAAAACTATGCTAGTTAGAGCATTGGCTATAGTTTTTCTGTAAAATATACGTAAATTCCTATTGACCATAATTATTTCAAATTTTTCGATTGGTAAACTCCGGAGATAAGGGGGGGGGGAACAGTATTTTTTTAGACATTTTCCCCGATAAATCAAAAACTATCATAACTAAAAATAATTAAAAATCTGTTTTAGAATTTACAAAGTAAACCCTTTCATATGATACACAGTACCTACAGTTATCTCACTTTTAAATTTCAACCCTCAGATTTTCCCCCCTTTTTAAAAAAAAACAAAAATAATTTCCAATTTTTTTAATTCCAGTGTCTTTGGGCCACTAATATACACAACTATTTCAAATTTCATGTCGATAGCTTCGGTAGTTACTGAAATAATCGAGTGTGACGGACGGACAGACGGACAGACGGACAGACAGACGGAGAAAGTCGCACCATAAGGGTTCCATTTTACCATTTTGGTACGGAACCCTAAAAATGGATAGAACTACAGTTCGCGCGAGTTGAATGCAGAGTAAATGTGTGCGTCACCATACATTTAATCTGCATTCAACTCGCGCTCGAACTATATGTAGTTAGGGTACCTAATTTGAATCCTACGCAAAGCCCTGCCTTGCTCGCATGGCAATTTCGGAATAACAGGCCTTATTCCTAGATTAGATAGTTAGTATTCTGTTTTCCTTGTCTACATTATTATGGGAACCTCTGAGCAAAATTTCAATTTCTTTGTCCAATTGGCGCTGGGCGATGATGATTTAGTACTTTCTTTATAAAGAGCAACTGCTGAGTTTATTGCAGGTTCTTCTCAGTGGAATCTTCCTTCCGAAACGGTGGTTGAGTCATGAGTCATGACATTTGAAAGAAGAGAGAAAGAAAATCTATTTATTTTCACCATTGTGCCACACATTTAAATGTTACCATGGCGCCTCCATTACTTGTTGAGCATTAAACTCATGGTCAAGTCCTAGAGGCACCCAGACAACACTTGTCGTGCGTGGCACAACCTGAAAGAAGGCATCAGCTCAGCATGATGCTGAATGCCTTGCATTTCGTGAGTAGCACAAGTTGTCCTACCTACCTACGTGATATAAATAAAATAAAAATCATTTCAATTTATATGTTATTAAAATATTTCCTGTTATCACTAAGTAGACCCAGGGAACATAATATGCCTTACATTCGATTTTATTCGCTTTAACAATAATGTAAAGAAAAATAACGTAGTTTCGGAGAAAAATAGAGAGCATAATAAAACGAACATTAGGAAAATGTGCTCGATTTTACTCTCGGAAAATAATTCAATGCTCAATTTCAAACTCAATACGGCGCAGCGCTTAAATAAGTAAACCACATTGGGTTACGTCGTTCAGAATTAAACTACGAGTATGTACATCCATTGCAGAAATCACGTCGATCCGTAGACCGTAGCTCTGCTGCGACGTTATTGAAATACAAACCGACAAACCATTAAGCAAACGCGGTGCATGATGGCCTAGTAGTTTAAACACCCAGCTTCCTATTCTGGTGGTTGTGGGTTCGATCCCCGGGCAAGCACCTGTTATAACTGCAGGCGTGTAAGGAAAGGAAATGTCACTTGCTTGTTGCTGCTTTTGCTGAGAGTTCTTCATAATGTTCTCAGTGTGTGAAGTCTGCCAATCCGCACTTGGCCAGCGTGGTGGACAATGGCGAAACCCTTCTCGTTTTGAGAAGAAACTCGTGCTCAGTAGTGAGCCAACAATGGGTTGAAGACGAGTGAGACTGTGACCTGTGTGAACCTACCAGTTTTCCTTAAAAAAACTTACGTTTTGACGACCTCCCTGGCGCAGTGGTGAGCGCTTTGCTTGTCTTAACGCGGAGGAGGAGGAGGACCTTTCCTCCTCCCAGGTTCGTTCCCGGCAGCATCAATTTGGGAACTTAAAATTTCTGAATTTTCACTGGTCTGGCCTGATGGGAGACTTCGGCCGTGGCTAGTTATCACCCTATCGGCAAAGGCGTGCCGCCAAGAGTCTCTTCTCTCTCTCTTCTCAATCTCTTGGCGGCATTCCGGTACGACGCCTTGTAGAAAGTTAAGTTTAATACATAACTGCCGCCATACCCCAAACAGGTAAGCCGTAAGACCGCTACCATTTTAGACTGCATCGTCACTAACCATCAGGTGACATCAAGGGCTGACTGGTAGTGGATGTAAAAACAAATAAACTGAAACAAAGTTAGCCGTACGTAATTTGTGCGATTCATGCAAATATTATGCGAAGTGGTGCAGAACTTATTTTAGCTTCTGTCGGCTGCGGGCGTTTGTTAAACTGTATAATTCATCAAATGCCCATTCCGTTCCATCTGTATTCTGTACGGCGTCATCTGGCTTTTATTAATTGTCCAGTGTCATCCAGTTATATCCAGTGTCATGGAAGCAACCGGCTTTGAATCCAGTGACCCCAAGTCAGTAGAATACGTCTTGATGTATGTGTTGCATTGTTATTTGTTTGCATAATACTGTAACCTTTTTCTTTTTTAAGAAAAGAGCAACTGCTGAGTTTCTTGCCGGCTCTTCTCAGTAGAAACAGCTTTCCGAACCAGTGGTAGAGCTATGACTTATGTCCTACATGAAATAAATAAATCATTTATCATATGATACCGCCTTACTGGTTAATATCGACTCCCTTCGTTCTAATTAACTAGGTACTAAAGTACCTAGTTATGAGATAGATTCTGTGAAAAAAGGTAGATCTTTATACAACTCCATGTTAAATACCTCTTGTGATATTAAAAAATATGTCGATTTCGTGGCTAAAACAAAAGTAGCCTCAATGAGGAATACACCAAAAGTATACTAAAAATAATTAAACTGTTAGGTTAGTAGGTACTTTTTTTAATATTTTTCCGCAATGCAACCTTATTAAATGACATTGATTTTATCCAATTCAGAATCAGCTCTATTTGAATTGAATTTAATCAATCCATCCATACTATCCATACTAATATTATAAATGCGAAAGTGTGTCTGTCTGTTTGTCCGTCTGTCTGTCTGTCTGTCTGCTACGCTTTCACGGCCCAACTACTCAACCGATTTTGATGAAATTTGGTACAGAGATTGGTCACATCCCGGGGAAGGACATAGGCTACATTTTATCCCTGAAAATTGAAGAGTTCCCGCGGGAATCAAACAAATGTATCTGTTCAACCGATTTTGATGAAATTTGGTACAGGGAGAGGTTGTACCCCGGGGAAGGACATAGGTTGCTTTTTATCCCGGAAAATTGAAGAGTTCCCGCGGGAATAAAAAAAAACAATCTACGCGGACGAAGTCTTATTAGATTATCATCTAGTAAATAAATAAACCATACTAATATTATAAATGCGAAAGTGTGTCTGTCTGTCTGTCCGTCTGTCTGTCTGTCTGTCTGTCTGCTACGCTTTCACGGCCCAACTACTCAACCGATTTTGATGAAATTTGGTACAGAGATTATGGTCACATCCCGGGGAAGGACACAGGCTACATTTTATCCCGGAAAATTGAAGAGTTCCCGCGGGAATCAAACAAATGTATCTGTTCAACCGATTTTGATGAAATTTGGTACAGGGAGAGGTTATACCCCGGGGAAGGACATAGGTTGCTTTTTATCCCGGAAAATTGAAGAGTTCCCGCGGGAATAAAAAAAAACAATCCACGCGGACGAAGTCGCGGGTATCATCTAGTAAATAAATAAAAATTGTCCCTTTTACGTACTATTATATTATTCTGTGCTTTTACCAATACGCCTGAGTAATCCTGCTACGTTTGTTATCTTTGAACTAGAGACTATAGGTTATCATACGATACGATTTACATGCATACAGACACACTTTGACAACTGCCTCGTTAGTCCAGTGGTTAGCATGTTCGACTGCGGCCGACGAGGTCCCGGGTTCGAGTCCCGGGTCGGGCCAGAGACTATAAATTTTCTGACTTTAAATTCTCAATACTAGCCCGGAGTTGGAAGTTGGCGGTGTTTCACCCCCGTGCCTCGGAGAGCACGTAAAGCCATCGGTCCCGGTTATTATCACTAACATGATAACAGTCGTTAAAGCCCGCCAACCCGCATTGGAGCAGCGTGGTGGGTCTAAGCTCTAATTCCTTCTCTCCTATGAGAGTGGAGGCCTGTGCTCAGCAGTGGGACGTTAATGGGGTAGTCAGACACATTTATGCATTTATAAATTACTAGATGATACCCGCGACTTCGTCCGCGTAGATTAGGGTTTTTGATTCCCGCGGGAACTCTCGAATTTTCCGGGATAAAATGTAGCCTATGTCCTTCCCCGGGACACCGCCTATCCCTGTACCGAATTTCATCAAAATCGGTTGAATAGATAAACTTTTTTGTTTCCCCCGGGAACTCTCGAATTTTCCGGGATAAAAAGTAGCCTATGTCCTTCCCCGGGATACAATCTATCCCTGTACCAAATTTCATCAAAATCGGTTGAATAGATGGGCCGTGAAAGCGTAGCAGACAGACAGACAGACAGACAGACAGACGGACAGACAGCAGACACACTTTCGCATTTATAATATTAGTATGGATGGAAGTATGGATAATATTGGTTGCTCTCGACCGCGGCAGTTCTAAAGCTAAGATAAAGTTTAATTTGCTCTTAGTAAAATCTACTTGGACGTAGATAAGCCATTCTAGCTCTAAAAGGGTAATAGTTATCAAATTTCCACAGAGGAAAACAGTGTTCAAAACTTTATTATTTTGTTAATCTACTAACTCTGTTTTCGTCCAATTTCTGGTGATGCCGTCGAAGTTTACCCCATTTCCCGCTCGATAAAGTTGTTGTTAGGGTGCGTTTCCACCAGATAATATTAAGAAAAATGATGTGATGATGACGAGTGCGAGGGAGCTGAGCGGTGCGCGAGAAAGAAGTATACTTAATTGATTTTGATTTTTTCATGTATTTATTGTAAAGTTATGAAACAATAGTTAATTACTGTCCAGGTCTGAAATAAAGCAATTGACAGCCGAGTAATATTGGGACCACGGGGCGAATACCGAGGACCTCCCAAGTGATATTAAAAGGACGCGGCGCTAGTCGAGGCCTATTTTAAACGAGGCAGCCATTGCTTGAGACTATTATTGAGACTGTTGTGTTGGAAATTGCTGGCGTGCTCGCCGAAAAGAGCCGACTGATCTATTTTTTTTCATTAAATAATTAATTATGAAGCGATTTCCGAACCAGTGCAAGAATAGTAGAATGTTATTCGGTCTAAGTCACCTTTAGGATTAGGAACTTCATTTTCATAGCCTCGCTCATCGCAGGCGGATAAGCGCTTAGCAAAGCGAATTCTTTTTATACGAAGTAAGCAAGCAAATGATGGCATTCCCGCTCCACTCATTTTCTTCGCAAACCTTTACGGGAAACGCACCCTAAGCCTAGTAGGTATTATAGGTATTATATTATATAATAGTAGGTATTATATAGTAGGTAGGTATTGTCAACCTTGCTCTATAATTGAACTCCTTTAAACCTCCATTTAGCTCCTTTTATAGAATTTTCAGCAGTTTCTAGAATTCTTGTTTATCGAATTAAATGAAGTTTAACTCATGTACCAAATCAGATAAATAAGCAAAATCGGTAATTTGATTTGTGGCGTTCATTATGGGCAGAAAATAATGCTCAGTAAATTAATTAATAATGCATATAAATGATAGTACAATAAATTAATAGCGTAAGTGCCTACTCTCATTACCCAGTATAGAGTTATTTTGTAAGGGAAAAATTGTCAAAAAAATCAAGCTCTCCCTCAGTCTAAACTCTAAAGTACCGATTGGTCAATACCTGTGCAGCATCTTCCAAGTCTCGAACTTAATTCAAAAAAATATAACGTAAGTATTATAATATGGCACAGAGATCTCTAACATTCACAGCGACGTACATATTTTAACAAGCTTTTAATCCTGGCAAAAAAATAGTAGCCAGGTAACACGGAATTAATATTAAATCCACGCGGACGAAGTCACGGGCATCCCCTACACATACTAATAGTAAATTTTCTGTGCCCTGATCTTTGCTATTAAGTAGATTTAAAAATTTTAGATAAGTATGATCTTCTACATAAAATTCAAAGTCCAGACTGACTGACTGACTGACTGACTTATATATAACGCACAGCCTAAATTGCTAGGGTTAGAAACTGAAATTTTGGCAGCAGGTTCCTTTTGTGGCGTAGGCACTCACTAAGGAAGGATTTTTCAAAATTCTACCCTTGTTGGGGTGAAATAGGGGTGGAAAGTTTGTATAAAAGTCCTTCATTTCTCAAGTTATAGCCATGAAACTTAGCATTTGGGCTTTTGGTTAAATATGTTGAAGTACGTGTTTCACCATTTTTGAAAATTCGATCCTCAAAGACGTTAAATAGAGAGTTTGTACTTCAATCACGACGCAATAGAGCAACGGATCAACGTGATATTTTGCATGAGTTGAGGACCTGGAGAGTGACATAGGCTACTTTTTATACTGGAAAATTAAGGAATGCCTGTGGGGAAAATACTTAAACCACGCGGACGAAGTCGCGGGCATCAGCTAGTCTTCTATATTAGATTTTAAACTTTTTTGCTAAGTTGAGGCATTTAAAATGTCAAAGCAAAATAATAATCGGATAAGCTTAAAATAGCGGGAGCTTGAAGTGGCAGCTATGCGTGCTTATTTTAAGTCGAGCTATAAATATTCCAGCAATATTAAATTTTCGAAGGATCTAATTGGGCCAATACTTGCACAAGATTAGCTGCAGTGGCCATGCGGATAGGTTGTTTTTAATAAGTTTTTTTTTTAGGTACACTTAGTTACCACTACGAGGCCCACTAATATGCTAATAGTCTGTTTATTCCCTAGTTGATCGGTTCTTTTGACAAAAATACTGGGTTTTTTCTCGTTAGAAAGCACGCCCTTGGAAAGAACTACTGTATTTTATTTACTTTCTTATTTAACAGTTCTGTGATAGGTACACACAAACACAACAAATCGTTTAAAATTCATATTTGAGGTAACGACTGTTAAATAATATTGTAAATAAAAGCTATAAAACAAAATAAGCAAAATAATATTATATAATGCTCTTGCAAAAAATATATTTCGAGATGGGTTGGTTGGGGACTTTTTATTATATCTTCGAATGAAGCGTCTCATATAAATATGATAGAACTTCACTTTGTAAGTAGGTTTAATCACTAAATAATATTGTTACAAATTACAATAATGGTTTAGCTAACTACCCAGTGTGAAAGGTCTGTCCGGTAGAAAATACTAAGAAGGTACATAAATCTTATAAAGTAGGCAACTCTTCCTCTTCTGAGCCTACACCGAAAGATTTACGAGTAGATTGCATGTTCCTGGTAAAACGAGGGCTTTCCTTTGTAGGGTTTTAAAAATAATGTGGGTATGACCTAGAACCTGCAACGTCTTACACAAACTCAGGATAAAATCGTGAACTTGTAGTAAAAGCTTGTTTATAGTTCACCAAAATAAAGTCTACTGGCCGAATTCTTAAGAAGAATTTAAAATAAAAATCTAATTAAGAAAGCTACTTTTAGCGGAAAAAAATCCTTGAGAAATAGTTTTCCGTGAAACAGGGTGAAAGATATTTTTCCCTGACACCCACTTCGTTCGAGTACCTACGTTATCTCGAGGGCCATTCAAATCGAGATGAATATTCAAGTTTTCCTTTACAATGAAAAGAAAATCTTCTTGTTTTAGGAACCTACTCCTTGTGTATGTATTATATGTATATTAATTTTTATAACATATTATATGTATTTGTACACATTTCCACAAGCAATGTTTATAAATACGAGTGTTACGCGTTTCGCTGAAAAGGTTACTGCAGCGATATGTTTACATAAGACTATTATATACTCTATTAGTATCTAGTAGTAGTATAACAGCTAACTAAACAAAACTTAACTATAGATCGATCCTGCCCTGCCCTGCCCTGCCCTGAACTTCCAGATTTGGATATAAAGATCCACGTCTGAGTGAGAGTGAGGTAGTAATTAATTATTAGATAGAAGCAGGCGTTACAGGCAAACTAGAAGTTTAATTCGCCATAATCCGCCACAGAAAACAAATCTATGTGGTACAGTGCGTATCTCGAACCTGATGCCCGCGACATTCACCACACCACACAAACCCTCAAAAATACCCTCAACGTACGTTTCACTCCGATACCGGAGCATCTACAGGAGTAAACTATTAGACAATCGTGCATTGTAAAGGCAACATCTCTATATGTATAGGCATACCTATATATAATAGGCATACCTAGATAGGTACCTATCGCTACAATTTTTTTATCTCAAACTTCTCTTAGTTTTTGGTATTTTTAAGGTAGCTATTGTGATTTCAAGGTAGGGCATTGCCCCACAATGGGGGGGGGGGCCCTAGCTACGGAAGTGCCCTGACGTTACTAAAATAAGGATCATAATTCTACAACACGGAAGTCAACAATAATTAAACAAGATGGCAAGTGGGGAGGAGGGGGGGGGGGGGGGGGATAGGTACGTCCTTTTAAAGCTAAATAAATAAAGTTATTTGTTATAACGTTTAGGCGCGTATAGTGCTTACGACACTTTGACGCAGCTGACTGTATTTTACATCAGAACCCCGCTCGAGGGCGTATAAAAACTTTTAGACCCAGATAGCCTGTTTCGAGTTGAACCAGACCTTTTTACGCGTATTATTTTGCAGTATACGAACTGTATTTTATTCACTTAAGAAAGAGTTCCATTTAGCTTGGCTATAGTTTGACGGTGCCGTGCACTTACTGTAAAATTGCTCGGTAAGCTGATTTTCAGGATCCTAATGGGATCCTACATTATCATTAATTTTTAGTGGAGTTTTTATCTATCTATGTATTAATTAATAATTTATTAATAATTTTTTAATTTATTTATATATATTAGGTATATTTAAGTATATATTTTATTTTTGTAGCATGATTTCAGCTGATGCCATTAATAACAATAATATTTCTGATTCAGATAACGATGTTTTTCTTACGGATTCATCTCTGTCTAGTGTCAGCTTCCATAGTGCCGCCATACCACTAAATTCTGCACTTGATAACATATTTTCGGTATTTTCAAAAAAATTTAATATAGCTCATATTAATGCTCAGAGCATTCCTGCTCATTATTCAGATTTTTTGGCTTCATTTGATTCCAAAAATGTTCACGCTGTTTTAGTTTCAGAGTCTTTTTTAAAACCTTCTCTTCCTTCAACTTCCTATAGTTTGCCTGGCTATCATCTTATTAGGAATGATCGAACGGGTAAAGGTGGCGGCGGTGTGGCAATTTACTTGCGAAGTCATATTCCTTTTCGTATTCTAGATAAGTCCCCATCTTTATACTCTGAATCCTCAGAGCACTTATTTATTGAGGTACTGTTTGGTCAGAAAAAAGTCCTTCTCGGGGTTTATTATAGCCCATCTCTCCATATCAGTTATTTTGATTCATTTGAAAATTTACTTGAAGAATACTCCTCCTCGGTTGATCATACTATAATTATGGGTGATTTCAATACATGTATTATCAAAAATGACCATCGGGCCAAGCGTTTGTTGAGAATTATTGATGGCTCAAATCTAGAACTGTTACCAACAAATGCTACCCATTTTTTCCCTAATTGTCTTCCTTCCCAATTAGATCTCATGATAGTTTCTTCTCCTAGCCTTGTGGATGCTCATGGGCAGCTGCCGGCCGATGCATTCTCATATCATGATTTGATGTATATGTCTTATAAAATTCGGCCTCCTAAAGTGAAACCTAGCATTGTTATGCGTCGGAGTTTTCGAAATTTTGATAATGACAAATTCATGGAGGATCTAAATAACATTGATTGGCAAGCTGTTTTTGATGCTCCTACAGCAGATGACAAGCTCAATATTTTTAATACTCTTTTAACTGATTTATTTGATATTCATGCACCTCTTCGACTCATCAAAGTTAAGCACCTTCCAGCTCCATGGCTTACCGATAGTATCAGAGTGCTTATGTCTAAACGGAATGCGGCAAAAGGTAAATATAAGTTGAATCCAACTGATGCTAATCTTGTGAAATATAAAAAATTACGTAACCGCTGTAGCAGAATGTGTCGTGATGCACAGCGTCAGTACATTCATTCGTCAGTTGATCACAATGATTCTGGGAAAACCTGGCGATTCCTTGCATCTTTAGGCATTGGGCGGCAGCGTCAAGTAGTTTCGAACTCTGCTGACTTAGATTCTCTTAATAATAACTTTGCTAGTGCCCGTCCTTTTGATGTGCTCATTAAACAAGGAACGCTTAGTTACTTAAACTCTATTCCTGTGCATAGTAGGCCCGAGTTCCAGTTCAGTTCTACAACTGCAGTTGAGGTCCGTAAGCATATTCTTGCTATAAAATCTGATGCTATTGGTAGTGATGGGGTAAGCAGGAAGATGATTACAATTGCACTTGATGGTATTATTCCAATTTTATGTCATATTTTTAATTTTTCACTTACCTCTGGTGCTTTCCCTATTGCTTGGACTAAAGCTTATATTATTCCCGTTCCTAAAGTTCAAAATCCTGTAATACCATCTCATTTTCGACCCATTTCCATCCTCCCTTTCTTATCCAAAGTGCTTGAGCGTATTGTGCATCAACAATTAAGCATCTATCTAACTAGGTATGATATTTTGACAAGTTTTCAATCAGGCTTTCGGCGGGGTCATAGCACAGCAACAGCCCTTATCAAGGTCTGTGATGATATTAGGTATGCGGTTGATAATAAGCTCCTTACAGTGATTGCATTATTAGACTTCAGTAATGCTTTTAATACCGTGGACTTTGATTTGCTCTTGGCTATATTAAAGACCGTTAATTTGTCGCCTACTGTCATCAGCTGGTTTCGGTCTTATCTCTGTGGTCGTCAGCAGTGTGTTCGTTTAGGTGATAAGTTTTCTTCATTTATTTCTCTACAAGCTGGTGTTCCGCAGGGTGGTGTGCTATCTCCTCTTCTCTTCTCCATTTATATCAACTCTGTTACCTCAGTAATTTCTTCTTCTTATCATTTGTATGCTGATGATCTGCAGATTTATGTATCGGCAACCATTGATGATCTAGCTGTTGCTATTAATACTATCAATGCAGATTTAAATAAAGTTAGTGCTTGGTGTCGTTCTTATGGTCTTTTGATAAATCCAAATAAGTCTCAGGTGACTATTATTGGCAGCAATTATTACGTTTCCTTACTTTCCCATAATAGTCTACCACCTGTTCACTTAGATGGCACAGTCATATCCTTAAGTAGTGTGGTTAGGGATCTTGGCCTTATCTTAGATAATTCTTTGTCTTGGGTTCCACAAGTTACAGAGCTAAGCCGAAAGATATTTGCTGCACTTGGGTATTTAAGACGGTGGAAACATTTTTTGCCCATAAAGACTAAAATACTTTTGGCAAATACTCTTCTTTTACCCATTTTGGACTATGCTGATGTTAGTTATTTGGATTTATCGGAGACCATGCTTAACAAATTGGATAGATTGCAGAATGTATGTATTCGCTACATCTATGGCCTGCGCAAATATGATCATGTGTCTGAGTTTCGGGCACAGTTGAAGTGGCTGCCAATTCGATCCCGCAGAAACTTACACGCTCTTTCGCTCCTATACACTATTTTATATCATCCTCAAACGCCACCATATTTGAAAGAGCGATTCACTTTTCTTGGCAGCAAAGACATTCAATTTTATTTGCGGTCCAGGGACGACAACAAGTTAAAAATACCATTGAGTCGGACTGAGGTGTATGCAAATTCCTTTACGGTAAAGACAGTCAAGTTATGGAATGCGCTACCAGGTAATATTAGACAGTCAAAATCTTTGAGTATTTTTAAGAATCGTTTGAAAGAATTGTATCTTACTAATATGCTATAAAATATTTATGTATGTATTATGATTAAATGTATTGGTATTTTAGTATTTATATGTTTTAGTATTTTATTTGTGTAATTGTTTAAGTATTATTAGAATGTATAGTTTATGTAGTATATTATAAATATGTATTAATGTTGTTGCACTATCCCGCTTCATTGCATTAGCTTCTTTATTAAAGGTTGTCTGGAGGAGATCACTTTTAGTGATAAGACCGCCTTTGCGCACTTGTTATTTCTTTTTGATTGTTAACTTTATTGTTTCTTTTTAATGTTTTGTGTGGCAATAAAGCATTTATCTATCTATCTATCTATCTATTCTATCCATCTTTTGGGTATTACCTATTTGTCAAAGAGGTAAAAGCATTATTTACAATTATAACATGTACCTACTTACATAAATGTCATCATCTACCACTACCACCACTACACCCCATTAATGTCCCACCGCTGGGCACAGGTCTCCACACTCATAGGAGAGTGGAAATTAGAGCTTAGACCCACTATGCGGGCTTTAACGACTATTATCATGTTAGTGATAATAGCCGGGACAGACGGCTTAACGTGCTCTCCGAGGCACGGGGGTGTAACACCGCCAACTTCCTGACTCCGGGCTAGTACTGAGAACTAACCCTGGACTAACCCTGGACTCGAACCCCGGGACCTCGTCGGCCGCAGTCGAATATGCTACCCACTAGGCCAACGAGGCAGTTGCAGCTATCATAAAGGCACACGAGTATATATCCGACTCTGTGATAAAGGTAAGTACGAGTAAATTCCAAAATATTGTTATTTGTCACCCCCTACGGCAGAAGGAAGTAGGGACCTTTAGATCCGGCGTATTCAGGCCGCGTAGCGATCCCTACCTATACCCGGATGTTTCTCTTTCTTTAACATAATATTTTTATACTTAACCTGCCTTATTTTCTCAGATATGTACATTAAATAGGAGTAGGTAAGATCTCGATACCGGGCATCTTGTAATAGCTCAACGTCTTGTATTTTTAATAAGAGTTATTCAAATAAGAGTCGAATAGAAACATCAACATTTGCTTAGTATAATCAATTAACTAATTTCTTCAATTAGCTGAGGCGAAATTTACGAAAAAAAGGTATAATTTGTGCTGCAATTTTATAAGTTATGGCAGTTTGAGAGACTTAATCCATACTTTCAAACTAATATTTTATATTATAAATATGCGAATGTATGTGTGTCTGCAGGCTTTCACGGCCCACCTTTGATGATTATTTGGTGTAGAGATATAGATTGCATCCCGGGGAAGGACATAGGCAAGGCAAAGTCGATGAACCCGATTTTCTGAGATAAAATGTAGCCTAGTTAGGATATGTATATTATGTAGGTACAGTCTGATAGATTAACGAAGAATATTTTAAAGTTGAGAAGATTTAACAATTCCCTTATAATTGTGCGCGGAAGTAAGACGTAGCTCCGGGCTCCCTCATCCTCTCGAGATCGCTTATATTCAACTCACGTCCGCAGCCCCGGGTCCCAGCGGATGCGTTATATGGCCCAAATTATACATACTGTACCTAATCTAGATTCATAGAGTCCTTCCGTTCATACTACTTAACATTATAAGCGACCTACTTTAAAACCACGAACCCTACAATCATAAATTCATCAGAGTTCTAATTCGACTAATCGTAATCAATCAAAATAAATATTGGTAGGTACACGTACTACCTGTTTCTAATATAATTTAATATAAAAAAATATTTTTAAACAACCGACTTCAAACTCCCGCGTCAACTTTACAACAACAAGCACACGCTATACAAAGTACTTATTTTATTGTTGATATTTTAAAAACCGCGCGACCGATTTCGATAAAATTTACATGGGACCACATGGGAAGTATGCCCTTTCAAATGAAAAAAGAATCAGCCAAATCGGTCCACCCAGTCATAAGTTCTGAGGTAACAAACATTAAAAAAAAAAAAATTTAACAAACATGAAAATGGTTTATTTCTTTTCTCTCAATGATTTTCCTGGATAAAGATCACCGCTCCAGGTCAACCATGGATAATTTTTAGGGTACCGTACCCATTGAGGTATAATGTACTAACGTACTACTTCAATGACCGTACCTCAAGAGGAAAAAGGAATCCCTTATAGGATCACTTCGTTGTCCGTTTGTCTGTCTGTTTGTCTTTCCATTTATGATTATTTTAAAAATCCGAATGAGATAGGTACCTATATGATATTATGTAATCGCTTATCGCACGGGCCACAGCTTGACTTCTCCTTCCCACCCTTCTCCCCTCCCTCCCCTCCTTCTTCTTCTCCCTTAAACTCATATAAAATCTTGTTTGGTGTGGTCACTTATCCTATAATCAAACACCTATTGAAATATTCACAAAAAAAAGCAATCTAACAGTACAGGATGCAGTCGGAATGCGTTTATAATAGTAACAGTATAAAAATGTGTTCAAAAATAGCTCTAAATCACGTAATTGGATGCACCGGGCCTTTTCTTATACTTTTTTCGTCAAATTTTTTGTTCAAAACTCACAGCCGGCGACTTTTTCTTACATTCCAAGTATTAGGTAGGTAGTAATTTTAGAACACAGATTAAAAAAATGAACGGTTTAAAATTATTATGATGTAGTCAAAGTAATATAGTTCTATTTCTTTGACATTATGAAATCATATGGGTTGTCTTTTTGCGTTTCCAATGAGTTTATAAATTGGGCTAGTTTTTAGCCAAAGTACTCGTTTCCAACTGACCTAAATATACCTACTACCCGTAGATACCCGACTGCGCGAAAGCAAAATATAAACTTTTTATAAGTATAGTTTAAAAAAATAATTAAAAACTAATAAAACATGCTTCACCAACTGCATCTAATGTAAATCACAGAAATAGGAATTTGTTCTGTGATGTAAATGAACAAGCCAAATGAGCCTATTGCCTAATCGTCTTACGACGCGATACACATAAAAGATCTTGTCTCAATTTGTGTCTGTGTTAAAAGATAATGTATGTCATTTGTAAACAATAGTCAATAAAGTTGATAATCTTCAAGGTTACAAGGTCAAACTTATCTTGAGATAACTTGAGCTTCTGGCTACTGTCTAGCTACTAACTTTTCGTTTGATTTATTTCAATAACTTATGGTACATAGGTACATTGATTTCTTCGTGTTCTTCACAAGTTCCTAAATAAGTATATCTATTTCTTATTTTACAGGGGAGAGACGATACTTCAAAATACTTCGTATTTATGTAGCCGCAAGCGCCAAAGTTTTGAATTTATTGGCACACGGCACACCGGCCATCCATATTTCACGGAACTTTTTTGCAGGTTTCGTTTGCAAATTGTAATTAATATCTTAGGTACTTAGAAAAAACAAATGGTGATATTAATCTTCATAGCAAAGTTATAGTTATTTAGTAGATGATGTTCTGGCGGACTTTATCCGCGTGGATTTAGGGTTTTCTAAAACTTGTATAAAATATGCCGTGGTAAGTCTTTGATTTTCCAGAATATAATTGATCCGTCCGTGAAAATGATCTTATACCTACGGTTAGTCCATGACAAGCTTACAGACAGAATTTAATACACAAGTAAAATATTCTCGGTTTTCTGATATATATAGGAGGATATAGTAGAGTTGGCAACGTGGTATAAAATAATACCATACAGGTAGCCTGAGCAGTACAACCTTTTTTATTTCACGAATATAGTAAACAAGTCGTTACGTGTACCAATATTTGGATTCGAATGAAAATTATGTCCCTTCATCACGGCCAGGAAGGCTATCCATTTAATTTATTTCATCGCACCATTTTTAACGACTTTTTATAGCCAGTCTGTTTTTATAACGTTTTGGATGCTCATATTTACGTAACCTTTCACTAGAGGATAACTCGACTTTTCTAAAAAACTCGACTTAGGTATATTAGTCCTCTACCATCACCACCTCCAGAGCTATGATAGCCTAGGTGGCCTCCTATTCGGATGGTCGGGGGCTCGACTTCGATCCCTGGGCACAAGCCTCTAATGCCATCCGCCCTAGTAAGTATGAAAGTAAGAAATCTATATAAAACAATCTGGCCCCCATCCGATTTTCTAAGATTTTTTTGATCCCCGAAGAGAAAAGTTTGCCCACAAACGTGTCAGATGAATAAGACGTTGTTATAATTCAGTTCTATGTTCACGCCACGTGTTACGAACTCTTTGTTAAGCTCAAGAGAGCACGCTCATTTGTACAACGGGATTGTCTCTCGCTCAAGTTGTTTCATGTAACTCATTTTGCTCGAAGCGACATGTTTCATTGCAACTTGCGAGTGCAACTCCTCCAAACTTACTTACAACTATTACCTAATCAGTACTATTATATTATTCTGTGCTAATACCTAATGCACTTAAAGTTCTCTCCATGTGTGATGTTTTTATACGACTGCCTGAAAAAAGGAGTATATTGTTTTCAGGGTTCATGTATGTATGTATGTATGTGAGTTTGTATATTCCACCATAACATCTATACGCCTGAACCGACTTTGATAAATGAGGTATCGTTAGAATCCCTAGCTTATTCCGGGTGACATAGGCTAGTAAAAAGTAAAAAAGAATTGATGTGGTGACCATGGGTCCGCATTAAAGACTAAAGTTGAAAAAAAATATTAGAAAATAAGAATAAATATAATAACATTATCTTGAAAATGATGAGTAGATTCCAAAAATATATATCACTATAACTAGTTCAATATTCAGTGATTCACAAAAAATATCATTTCATAAAAATGTGAATAAGATTCCAAAGGTAATTCATGACTGTGGTATCGTTACGTAGTAGCAGTGGTAGCCGTACTTCCATTCGAGAGGGATTTTTTATTACACGACTGCCCAAAAAAGGAGTGTTATGTTTTCAGGGTTCGTGTATGTAGGTATGTGTGTCTACGGCAGAGCAGTCGTATTTTTTAATAATTTTAATTGTATTTATGTATGTATTGCACGGGTTTAATTAATTAAGTCTAGTTAATTACACAACTAGATGATGCCCGCGACTTCGTCCTTGTGGATAAAGGTCTTTTATTTCCGCGCGAACTGTATTTTCCGGGGTAAAATCATATTCTGTGTTAAAAGTAGCTTAATTACTGCCCTGGTTTGCAACAGTTGTAATCAACAAATTTCGACTGAAAATATGAGTCTTGAAAGCAGATAGCCAGACAGACACATTTTCGCATGTATAATATTAGTATGGAACACTAATGGATGAATTTCATAATTTGATAAAAAAGAAGTTGTATAGAACCTATCGGTTCTTCCCATAACCCCAGCCTAGATTTACCTACACAAACGTTGAAAGTTTATTTTGTTCACACACATATAACTTGGGAAACGGTTTCAAACTTTCCACTGCATTATGTACCCAAATACCTAACTAATTTAGTGGTAACTTATTTTGAGCTCTAGGACAAAGCGATAGTCTATATTATAATAATTAAAAAAGTAATCACTTTTATGAGAACAGTTTATAATTATTAAAGTTCGTAACAAGCGTCTCAGTTGTTACAAACTTTTTAGAGATACTTAATAAAAAATTCTTCCTTGCATTTTACGTAAATTGTAAAGTAACGTCCTAAATTGTACAATCTATTTTGACACCACGTAGAAAATTATTATGAGTAGATACCTGAAAGTAGTATTTTCTAATATTAGTATGGATATGGATTATATATTTTTTAGAGACTTATTGTCACTAACGAATATTCGTCCAAATCGGTCCGAGGCTCAAAGCGGGCGGCACGCGTTGCTATCACCCTGTAGTCCGTGTCATTTCTTTCGACTTTACGACCGGCTTGTTTCAGCTTTTCCGAGTATACTTTTTGCCTGCAATGAATCGCATCTCGTGATCAATTCTCAGCGGGCTGCGGAGTGATATAAATCCTAGCTCACCTAAGCCGCGGTCCGCAAGGCGCTAGCTTTGCGCACTGCGGTACACGGGAAATTTAATAGTTCCGCTGCAAGGACCTTTTTGCAGTGTTATCTACATGTCCATGCTATGTTGTCGTTTACCCATATAAAAAACAAAAAAGAAGAACTGAATAAAAACTAAAATAAACGCACGGAAAGGACTTAACTTAAAATTAATTAAAAAAGGAGCAGACGTGAACGGCATATATATAGTGTATTATCTATGTGAACGGCGCAATGCACAAAAAAGCACAATAACATTGACAGGTGACAGCAAATATGGCGGACTACCGTCGCCACAGACCATACTACCATACACTATGTGTACTTTGTTTTTTAGTCTTACATTTAAAGATTGTGACAGCGCAGTAGTGCAAGGTGCATACTACATTGTACAAAAGTGAGGACGAGATCACAGAACAAAATTTTCCGTCTTAAGCCGTCAGCCGTCAGGGTAGCACTGCTTTCAAGCTTATAGGGCACGCATGCCACTGCCCTACATGAACTGTTGATATTTCCAAACATCATGGTCACCGTAGTTGCAATGCTTTTTATCAGAATGGAACTTAATCCCTCATGAAGTGTCAGAACTTTTTGTATTGAATGGGAGTCGTTTATCTTCTCCTAAGAGTGTTGCTTGATGGCCACAACTCAGTGGTAAACTTTTGAATTTATTACCACCTCTATCCAAGTTTTATGGATTGTATCTATTGTAAAGCCAAAGTTTTGGGAAACTTCAGTTTTCTTCCTGGTTATAATCACCCTGTAGAGTAGATATAATGTAGGTAACACGTAGCAACCCTGATTCGGTATTCATACAATTTAACCTCATACTAACTGAGTCATTTTAATTTCATGTTTTATTTATTAGGTAACTGCCTCGTTGGTCTAGTGGTTGGCATGTTCGACTGCGGCCGACGAGGTCCCGGGTTCGAGTCCCGGGTCGGGCCATAATTGAGTATTGGGTTTTTCTGACTAGAAATTCTCAGTAGGTACTAGCGCGGAGTTAGGAAGTTGGCGGTGTTTCACCCCCGTGCCTCGGAGAGCACGTTAAGCCGTTGGTCCCGGTTATTATCACTAATGATAATAGTCGTTAAAGCCCGCCAACCCGCATTGGAGCAGCGTGGTGGGTCTAAGCTCTAATTCCCACTCTCCACATGAGAGTGGAGGCCTGTGCCCAGCAGTGGGACGTTAATGGGCTGTAGTAGTGAATTTATTAGGTAATTACTAGATGAAGTCTGCAACTTCAAAACGACAAAAAGGCGTCGTTTTGTAATACGGCGGGTTTTACAATCCGGCTACGACATACTGGAGTCTCTAAATTATGTTTATGTAGGTACTTTAAAATAAAAGGATGTTTAAAGTATTGTACACTGTATTGAAATTATTACACTTTTAAGCTCGCTTGGGAGTTACTTAAATACTTGCACGTACGGTTTGTATCTAGGGTAATATACTCGTAATGCTTTTAGTTCTGACTGGTGTTCTAGCATCGTTTATCTTGCTACGCCGGATAACTGTGAAAAACGGATTGTTCCCAACTTTAAGTTGAATGTTTCGCGCTTGCATACACAGGGACAATAAATAATGATAAAACGTATTACTTCAGCAACATAGTAAAACCACAGCGTAACTATACGTATATTCATACAGTGGGTCGACGCCCATAAAGTGACAGGTGGTTACCAGGATTGTAGCACCTAGAGGTACGCTACTCTCACCTAGGTAAATGGTTGAGAGAGGTAGGAAAGTGCAAACAAAGGCATTAGAGTGACAGAATTGTGTAAGTGTATTGATAAATGACACAATTCCTCCTCTTCCTCCAGTTTCCTCCGTCACGCCCCTGTCACCCCGCAGCGTGGCTCTGTTTTGAGTTAAGACGCCTCCGTCGCAAGACAGAGGCGAGTTACGAGCCAACCAAAGACCTTTAAACACCACTATTCAGACTAATGTGAACAATTTTGTCTTTCAATGGGGAATTACATCTCTTGGCCTCTGGGGGCATACTACCATCGCTTAATGTCGTATTGTTTTAATATTTGTTACGTTCGTGTTTAAGAATCATATTCCCTATCTAAGGGATTTCAAGGTATGGACATAAAACTGTCATTTTGAAGTAAGCTTTAAGCTTTGGTATAGTATAGTAACACCCTGTGCCGTCTGCAATCGAGACCCAAGTCTGAATTCTTAGAACATTAGAGCAAAGATAATATGCCAACACCATTACTTACGACCTACGTTTTATAACTGCCTAAGGTGACTTGGTATATAAGAACGACGTTAAGAGGCCATAACATTGACTTATAGTTGGTAAATCTATGGGCCATAATGAAACGAAAATGTAAGAACGATATAATTTTTTAGTGTATAATTTTAACTACACAATTTTAAGGTCCATTTGATATAAGTACTTATAGTACTCGTAAGTAACGTCAAAGAGTTTCGAAGCTGAAACGGTGGTTGTGGCCATCATGACCTGCTTGACGCAGAGGTGAGCTGTGGTTTATTATATACTAGCGATCCGCCCCGGCTTCGCACGGGTAGCACTAATAATCCTAATAGTCTATACCCAATGTAGCGAGCGGGCAGTGGGCAGTGGGCAGGTTTTACATTTTAATATTATATTGTTAGAGTACGTCCGTCCCCGTCCTCACCACACCTGCCACATTGTTTTGTGTAACTTTACCTATTTAGTCAGCGCACGCCTCGTAAGCTCTCAGAAGAAACGATTTTTTCCGACTTCGTCTACATTATTGCAGTTTTCGTAAGGATCTCTAATTTTTTTCAAAATCAAATATAGCCTATGTTACTCGCTGATAATGTAGCTTTCTAAAGGTGAAAGAATTTCTAAAATCGGTTGAGTAGTTTGTGAGTTTATCAATTACAAACGAACAAACAAATCTTTCCTCTTTATAAGATTAGTACATATAGATAGTATAGATTAATGGAAAAATTGATCGAGCGCTAGCTGTCAAGGCCTTGACTTAATTCCATACATAATCGTTGATAGCGTTTTAACGATCAAATGGGAAGAAAATCTCCCATTTAAATAAATAATTTTCGCACACTGCAAAAAGTTTCAACCCAAGCATACGATGCGCGAAGGCATAGGCCACGAACAGAACGGTAATTTTTTTTCAATTCTGCTACACGTAAGCCCTATTACCCGTAAGCCCGCCAACCCGCATTGAGCAGCGTGGTGGGTCTAAGCTCTAATTCCCGCTCTCACATGAGAGTGGAGGCCTGTGCCCAGCAGTGGGACGTTAATAGGCTGTAGTGATGATGATGATAAAGCCCTATTATAGGTATGTCAGTTATATTTAACCCATACCCCTAATCGGTTTCTACACGGCATCGTACTGGAACGCCAAATCGCTTGGCAGCTACGATATTATTGGCAGCACGTATATGCCGTCGCGGCGCTAGCTAGTCACACCCGAAGCTTCCCAGACCAGACCAGAGAAAATTCTGAAATCACATATTCCCAAATTCGACCCCGCAGGGAATCAAACAAGCATTCGCTTAGTACTGCGCAAGGGAGATCGTCAAAATGTTTATGGTATGTCCTTAGATACGATGATGACGACAGGGAGTTTTCACGACGCTTTAACAGACAAACCGTATAATTTTCAGCTTTATCCGTTCTCACAAAATAAAAAATCTTTTAATGAAAGAAAATGAATGTCGGTCGTGGGAAAAAACGCACTGATTCATGTTTAATGAGCATAACTAAACGAGAACTTGACGACCCCCAGCTTATACAGGATGTTTCAATTATGCTCGCCGCAGTTCGGTGATCATTATGTTCTTATGCGGGCGGCGGACGAACCCTTTGTCAATTTATTCGTCCTGACCGCACGATTTCTTCCTAATCTAAATCCATCGTACAAGGCGAATCGCACTCTAATTGCCGGCCGATCCGGGGTATCGAAGATATTGAGGGATCGCCTGAAAATCAGCGCTATTATGGTGTGTCGCACAGAGGTAGTATAGTACCTCTATGGTGTGTCGTCTACACCAAAACAGCATCACGATGAGTCGATGCCCTTTTAGGAATTATTTTTTTGTCAGGTTAATTCCTAAGTTTTGTAATAGTAATTTTGTTTTGGTTTTTATCTGTGTCGTTTGTAATTCCAAGTAAAGATTAATTCATTCATTTTATTTACTTTATCCGCGTAGATTTAGGTTTATCCGTGGAAACTCTGATGTTCTGATATAAAAAGTATTCCCATATCCAAGATCAAGATCAGAGTGGATAGTGGGAGATTTCTTCCCATTCTTCTTACATATATTCGATCGAATATGTAAAATACTTCCACGCGGCCTGTAGTTCGGCTGTGAACCGTGTATGTGACTTAATATTATTGTATTGATTAGTCATAGCATTAACAAATTACTATCGTGAACTGGCTGAACCTGCCTCCAGTTCGTTACCTTTTCAGTTGTCTCCTTGTCAGGTTTCGTCAAAATCGTAGACTGATGACCATAGATAAGTTAACTGCGGACAGTCAAATACTTTCGGATTTATAATTTTATTACGGATGTATAGAAATAACAAACACCTTGAAGTCTACAAAATTCCAAATATCCTATTTGTATATCAAACCCAGTATTATAAATTGGATTATCACCACAAACTTTGCATTAGAGCTCACATACTGCTAGTATAAAAGAAACTTACACTAATCCCACTTCGGGTCCGTGAACAGGGTTGATCCCTTCAATGCGGCCCTCAGAGGGCCAGCGTGGGAACGTGTGGGTGATGGATAACTTAGCCATTTGTCACGATACATCGATATCAGATCCAAGGATGGGAAATTTCAAGGTGTGACTTTTAAAAATTTGTATTGGGGTTGCTGGAAAAGAATGAATATTCCAACAAAATTAAAAAACGTACGTACGCGTACGTTCTATTTCCATTCTAAAATAATAAATGCGAAAGTGTGTCTGTCTGTCTGTTATATCGTCGCCTTTCCTACGAAAGGACCTAACTGACATCGAGTTAAATGTTCAGGGCAAGCGTTTTTCGGTTTCGTGCTCAACTATATTGTCCACAGCTTGCTCAAATAAAGCTATATTAAAATTTAAAAAATATTCTTATAATCTGTGAATCAAGGCCTTTTTGCAAGTAGGAATTGTCTTATTTAAATGTGCGTATTCATTTAGGTAAAAATATTTAAAACAGTTACGCCACTTCATAAGAACTTTGTTTTTCTGAAAAATTAATTACTTAGGAGATACGACTGTATTTTTTACTGAATAATTAAATCACATTTAATTCAAAATAATTTGTTTTTTATTTCTTTACATATAATAATAATTAGGATAGTTTGAAATCATTTTTTGACTGAAAGTTTTTGGATTCGTACTATTTTGGATTTTTTTACTGCCCAAGGTTTTATACATTTTTTGTCACCAATTTACATAAATTTTTAACTCTATTAGTTAATGTCTAAGGTATTCCGTCGCAATCAAAATTCAGACGTAAGTGAAAACCCCATTTTTATTCAATATAGTCTAGTTCACACTAAATGACGTATTTTCAGTTACGTCATAGTTGATAGATTTTTATTTAGCTGATCACTAAATAAAAATCTTTCTAATAGCCCTAAGTATAAAATACGCCACTTAGTATGATTTCCTTTTCGCAAATGAGCATATACACCATACTTACCGATTGTCCTAGCCAGTAAACGGTAAAAGATATGAAAAAGTCGATAAGACAGATCGACAGAGAATCAAAAGTACATTATTATGATGTATTTAGTGCAGTTACGTCAAAAGTGTCAGATAGGTCCTTTCGTAGGAAAGGCGACGATATGTCTGCTGCGCCATTTCCTGGCCCATCTTTTCAACCGATTTTGACGAAATTTGGTACGCATATAGATTACATCTCGGGGAAGGACAAAGGCATAAGGAAGATTATCCCCGAAAAAAAATTTAAATCCACGCCGACGAAGTCGCGGGCATCATCTAATTCTAAGTACTTAGTTATTAAAGTAAGTTTAGTTACTTAAGCGATAAAAGATTTAAGTGGTGATAATGCATGCAGTGGAAACACCGGATAGGGACCTCGCTTCACTCAGTCAGTGTAGTCAAGTGAAATTTAAAGTTTTATCATGAAAGGCTTAGCCCCTTCAGCTGTGACCCCGCCGTCTGGACACGCGTCATGCTCATGATGGATAGCCCTGCCATTTGTCACGCTTAATCGATGTCATATCGCCCGCTTTCCCCGTGCACTAGGTGACGCTGTTGATTTATACGCGGAAAAATAGGACGGTTTTCATCGTTCCAACAAAATGGCTACGAAAATGGGTTTTAATTTGAGTGGAGTTTAATTTTATGTCGATAATGCGCCATAGCAAAAATCAAACCTTGCTAGGTCTATGATCAAAACATAGAAACAGTTCAGAGAAAAAAAAGTTAGTCTATATTGTAGAGATAGTAAAGAGACAATACAAGTATGCGGTGATAGTCTAGTGATGTACCTACACGCCCGGCTTCTTATTTGTGTAGTCGAGGGTTCGATACTCGGGCAACACCTCTGTTTGTGTTTTACGAAATTAAATATCACTTGCTTCAACGGTGAAGTTTTTTTTGTTTCGCACTCAGATAATCCTCTGACAAGGTGTGTGTGTGTGTGTGTGTGTGTGTGTGTGTGTGTGTGTGTGTGTGTGTGTGTGTGTGTGTGTGTGTGTGTGTGTGTGTGTGTGTGTGTGTGTTCGTGTGTGTGTGTGTGTGTCAACGGTGAAGTGAAAAATAGTGAGGAAAACTGCATAATCTTCATAATGTTCTCAAAGGTGTGAGAAGGTGTGGCCAGCGGCGTGGTGGACTAAGCCCAAACCCATCTCATTCTGAGCAGAGACACGTGAGCTCAGTAGCGGGCCGGCGATGGGTTGATGACGATGATGAGTAAAATTACTACGCTTTTAGACTTAACATGATATGTTTTACTTTTTTAATAAACAATCCTATATCCTATCATAAACAATACTTGGTAAAAATCTTCATTCCAACGCATGTGAAACATTTCCATTTGTATGGAATTCAGCTCAGCCTAGAATGCCTGCTTGGATATTTTCTACACAACCAAGTTTTGCTAGCGTTTCAATATGAAAATACATCGCCAAATTCCATCACCGCCTTTAGTATTTCTTAATATTATGAGGTAAAGGTGAAATGTTGCAATAAGTATGAAATTAAATAATAATTTTAAAAAAAAGGAAACGGATCAAGAAACAACGGGAAAGGAAAGGAAAGGAAAATAAAACAAATCGTATAAATTTTAATAATTTAGGTTTTAAAACATATATTTTAAAAAACACGGTTTATCTTCATTATCTTAGACATATTAAAAGATATTAAAACAACGTTCTATCTAACTAAAATTTATGGCCAGACCCAATATGTAAATTTTAATCAATACACAAGCTAGGGCGAAACTACAGAAAAAGGAATCTGCTTAGTGGGCGAAACACATAAAAACTGTGGCTGACAATGAAGTCGAAGAGCTTTTTTGCGGTTCTTTATCAATCCTGTTATCCACCGCCAATAAATGATAATAAAACCCCTCAAACGCGATATAGACATCACACATTTTTTTGACATAAACCCTTTTTTCCAAAAATAACACTACACAGCGGGTGTCGGGCGCGAACTTGTTGCCCTTTGCCCTTTATGGCGTCCCATAAAGAAAACAAAAGTGTTTTAACCCGCAGTTAACCCTTCCTGACACATGTCGTCGCGGCTCGGCGTGAAGCTGAGAATCATGAGAGAAACAATCTGGGGTAATTTCGACCCCAGAAGTGAAAAGGAACTTTATTTATATGACGTTAAAACCTACATATTTCATTACAATAATTGTATGGATGGAATGGTAAAAATATGGCTAGTAAGTGCGGTTTATAGATTGTATTGTATTTATGGAATAGGGCTTTATGAGTACAACTACTTGGGCGTATCTGCTTGTTACATTAGATAGGTATGTATGCGTTTCGCCCATATGGTGTTATTTGTGTTTCCTATTATAATATTATCATGGCTATACCTAAGTCTTGTCTGCTATCAAAAAATATTTCTATGCATTTCTATAATAAAATTATTGAGATGTAGGTACCATTGGTACGGTAGACTTTTCGCATATCGTTTACCACAAACAGTAAATTTTGACTTCATTGAAATCATAAAAGGTTATTTATTTAATATTTAAAAAAAAAATAAAGAAAGTAATGAAAAAAATAAGGAGGCAAGTAAAGTAATAAGTAATAAAAAAATAAAAAGTAAGGGGAAAAAATAAAGAAATGAAACTCAAAGGTTTGGTAAGTATTTAATATAATATTATTTAGTTACTTGAAATGCATAGATTATTTTAATTTTGCGTCTAGTTTGCTTTCAATTGCATCCAATTAATTTCTTTACTTTTTAAAACGCCCGTAAATAAAGTAGGTATGTAGGTATACACTTGAAATGAAAATTTTAAGCTATTGCCACAGTTTAACGAAATACTAGACTGTGCTATTGCATAGCTTCTATCGCGGGCCTTGAGCGTGGAGACCGAATCCAGAAATTCCGTAACGAAAATAACCTAACACTTTGGTTGCTATGACTATTAATTGTGTTGTTGACTTCAAGTTGTTGAAACTTTTACTATACTGAACCCTACTATGCGCGTGGCTCGACGCGCACTTGGCCACTTTGTAGTTTAATCTGTCACTGTGATCATACTGCTTTAGAAATATAATATGAGAGATTTCGTATTTAAAATTTTAGTTCTCCTTTGAGCAACAGAAATTCTGCAGAAAATGCATAGGATCTAATTCCCGAGATTTTAATTAAATCGCGTTAAGGTTAGGTACACTGAATAGGTATTTCGGATGTCTTACAGAAGATGAATATTAAATTTTAAAACAGTATGGCACCGATTTATGTCATAATACATATTTATATATTTCAATGCTACTTTTCTGTTTAACTTTTAGTCAAAACTCAAAATATACGGAAATCATAATGTAGGTATTTACAAAGTATATGGAAAATAAAACTCGTCCAATAAAATTAAAATTAATTCGTGACCTTACAACTAGGACCACTGTTTTAACTTTAAATACAATAAATCATAAGTTTATCTTTTGAAACGATAGATAAACTTATGATTGTTTGGTAGGTACAGAATAAATGAATTATAACTCTGAAAAGTTATAGGTACCTAGGAATGAAGACATCAGGGTATCAATTTACAAGTGAGGTTAAAGTGTACCGAATAAAATATGAAATACATGAATACAATACGAAATCAACATCGCATTAAAACACAAGAGGCACTTGCAAACTCGCGGTTCGAATTCAATCGTTTCTCTTTAAATATAAGCGTGTTCTTTATTCCAATAATATAAAGTTTACATTCGCTTGTTCAGTTTTCACCGTAATTGCCGGATTATTCGATACTTTTTAACAAGTGCCACTTCATACAATTGAATTTTAGGAGCGATACCCTTCGGGTTATATCTACTCGTAATTTTAAACAAATGTCACAGTTTATTACGACGTCTAAAAAAGATAGCTCATAGAATAGGGGAAGGCCATATTGGGCCACATTAAAAAGTGCATCGGTAAATTAAATGTAATTGTTCCCTTGTTAATATATTTTGGGGTTGGATACAGATAACATTTTGCTGTTTGTGGGATTTTTTATTTGAAGCATTTATCGTTTTCCTGTATTGTGGTTTCGGTTTTGTTTACGGACTCTACTCTACACACTTAGACTAATACCTACCTATTTACTTATTCTGTGCCAATACTACATTGTACTACCTATTACCTATTCTGTGCTAATACTACCTTTATGCACTACTTCTAAGGAATTCGTCTTTTAAACGGCTCTAGTCTGCCCATTACGAATTTTTATTTTATTCTATAAGCAACCAACAGCTTGTGCCCTACAATCTACACACTATCGAAGTTATCAATAATAGGTACGATTCTACTTTCTGTGATCTAAACAAATAAACCAAACTAAAAGTAGGTAGATTATTAATTTAATTCCATTATTTAACTTTATTTGTAGTTGTAACTTCATGATCATGAATTCGTGATACATGACATCCCTATTAGGTACCTATATTTATACAGTTCTTTAATGAAATGAAATGTTTATTTCAAAAATTGTGCCAGCTACAATTTACCACCGGTTTGAAAACCAGATTCTTCTGAGAAGAACCGGCAAGGAACTAAGCAGTTGCTCTATTTAAAAAGCAACATGTTACCTGCATTATGTAAGCAGGTAAGGTAGGTACCTATACAGAAGGGTAACATATTTATAGTTACTCTCCTGTGAGCACCGAGTAGTAAACCTATTGAGAGCTAATAGCCACATTTTCGCTTTGAAACACATCTCACCACTTTCAGGCGGGGGACGAGGTAATAAAAGCATTTCTTATTGGCTGGCTCAAGGTCAACTTTACAGAGTTATAAGTGCAAAGTATATGTTACCGCGGCACTTGGGCTGCCCGCTGCTCGACAAAAATGTATCGATAAAAATTACCAGTAGGTACCTATTGGAAAATCAATACAAATAATTTTATTCAAACAGCAAAATACAACCATATGTATGATTATAGATAATTATCTGATAAATTTTTTTTTTTTAAATTGCCCAAGTGCCCAAGTGCCCAAGTTCTACAATAAAGAACTTAAATTTTCAACAACAACTTTTAATCAAATAAATAATAAACCTCTAACCTGTTCTTCTACTTCAGAATTGTTCGGAATTTAATGAAATATAAGTTTTTACTCAATAAATTAATTTATTGACATTCAAGTAGTCTAAGGCTATCGATATAATTTATCGAAAGATGCACGGGCTGCACTGGGCTATGCGTGGAAGAGACGGAGATATGTAGAACTACATGTGAAAGACAAAGAAAAACTGAAAGACATCCACGGGTTCCTTTTCATTTTTGTAAATATTTTAATTTTTTTGCTTATGATGATTTTTATTTATTATTACAAAACTACACTTACTTATGAAATGTTATCCCATTCATTACATAGCTGGAGGTATTGCTTCTCTTTCCACGCCATTTAATGCTACAGAGAGGCCTAATTTTCGTTTTATACTAGATCAATTCCCGAGCACTGTCGAATACGGACTGAGGGCGACTATAGGCACAAAACGTAGCGTTAGCAGTCATACTGCTAACGTTTGGCTGGTGAGGGGGCACGCTATGCTCAGTCAATTGGTTGTATGGTCTGTGCCTGTGAGCACCGAGTAGTGTGAGGCACTGGACGCAAAGTCACATAGGTAATTACTGAAATTATTTATCGAGATCATACTTGTGATTCATTTCATAAGTAAGTTAGAAGTCATAGTTAGGTAAGTACTTAAAATGTTTTTCATCGGCCGTCAAGACTCGAGCCATAACATTCGCCTCATCATCGCATAACATACTTCCCTCCCATAAAAAGGCGCGTGCTAATACGGCCATTGTTCCCTCGACGAGCAAAATAACAAATATTAGATGACATGGATAAAACGTTCCATAAAACCTGACCGCAGGGCTACAACTTTGCCGTAGAAGCGAGAGCGAGCGGCGCGACTAGCGGCTTACACTGAACCAATACTTGGCCACAGTTTTCGCCGTAGCTTCTAAAAAAACCGACGAAGCATCAAAAAATAAAATACTTATATTGCGAACTGCGAGGTGGTCAAATAATGTATTTAAAAACAAAGGTCGCGTAGAAGAATGCACGAGGAATGGTGATAATATAGCATGAAATACACGTCAAGCCGAGTTAATTATAATACTATTATGTCAAACTAGGCAATCTGTAAATAGGCATCTTATAAGCAAGAGCATTCTAACCTAGACCTCATCATAACTTTGCATTTTTTATTCTGCAAATCAAGAATATCGGCCGGTTTCGGAATTGAGAATTTCATGTTGAGTCTGTCTGAAAGGCTACTTAAGGGCTAATTAAGCAATTTTTGTTTCTGTATTGGGCCGGTTTCTGAATTAAGCATTCAAGCAAAAACAGCAAGTTCCAAGTCTCAAACCTTACACAATTCAGAAACAAAAATTTGCTTAATTAGTCCTTTAGTAAGTAGTCTAGCGTTAATTAAAAGTTGTACAATACTTCTATAATTGCTTCGGAAAAGTGTCCCATTACATCTTCTTCGTTTTCACTCAGAATTATCTTTACCAAATACCTAATTATGGTGCATTAAGTATCCGCTTATGCGGCAAAGCTGTGGCCCTCCATTCAGTCCAGTCATCCCGCCATAAGGTGTGAATGTTCGCAAATTACTGACCATTCACAAAACGTATAGAACAGCCCCATCTCCGTGGTTCTGTACTCGTGTCATTTGTGCTCACTTGACCCCAGCCAGCGCGCATAAATTATGCATAATCATCTGTGTACCACACCATATGAAGGGATAAAAAAATCTTTTCTCCGTACTTTGTTGTTAGAGCGTTTGCGTTATATTTTTGAAAAGCTGTGATAGTTTATCAGTTGTTATTATATGATTGTTTTTTTGCTAATGCACTTGCTAATCCTATAGGAATGCGGCACTATAATATTCAATTTACCTAATTAATAGATAAAATTCGTTAGAAGTAACCAATAGGTAGGTAATAGGTATATAACACCAAACTAAAAATTACGTCCAAATTAGCCCAGCTCTGCTGAAGTGATGCGCTAGCATACATGCGGAAATTGATTTTTATCTAAATAACATGTAAGTATAGATTATTTAAGTTTTGACATATTTTTCTATATCAATGAAAAATATTGCTTTCAATATTGGAAAATTGTTATTCCAAAACACGATCGAAACAAAATTATTATTGACAGTAGGTAGGTATCACCCAATGCCGATCTCATCAAAACACCGAAATTGAATACGCTTCTAAATCTCGTCTATCTGTCGTCCAAATCTCGGATTTTCCCCGAAATTATCGGTAAAAAGCGAAGTGAAATATAAACGGATTGAAATTTGCCCCGTACCTATACGCAAACATAACAAAAAACTGAGTAAGGGTTTGGACACATCAGGGGTCAAACCGCAAACTTATCAGTTTTGATGAAATGCAATTAGACAGCAAAATGTACAAGTTTCGTCTTAACACGGTATGTGTCAAAATACAGAAGCATTGTTCAGAGCAAAAGAAGCTTCTGTTAAGATTTTAGACGACCTCCCTGGAGCAGTGATTTGATGTGTGAGTGTGACAGATATATTGTGGAAGGTCCCAGGCTCATGTACGGGCAGGGACAATTTGGTCATTTATAATTTCTAAAGTTCCGTTACGGTACCGCGTAGAAATCGATTAGGGCTATGGTTTAAATATAATATAACTTCCATATACCTATTAGCTTAGCCTGCTACGATTTTAGAGTGCAACACTACCACCACGTGAATTGATTATTACCTACTTCAGAATTAACAAAAGGTTGTATTACCTAATCTCTGCCTAAATAAGTAAATTATAAAGCAATTCTTACACATAGCGACATGGACGACGCAACGGCGCACCGTTGTAATGTATCCAGGCCCTTATAACTAAAGCAGGGGCTGTATAATCTCACCACAAAGGTATTAGACGGATGTTAGAATATCTAATGAACGCCATTAGATGCTATCTAACGCAGGTGCACCGATTTGCATACGTTTTTTGCGGCTGCCTTTTACAATGATGTCCAGAGCTTTTGGGGAATCGCTAAAGCTTATTTTACAAAGGATAGATAAAATGCTTTCCATTTACTTTTTTAAACTAGCTTTTATGTTATTTGAGTAAGTCAGAACTTTATACAAAACTTAATGATGCCCGCGACTTCGTCCGCGTGGATTAAGGTTTTTAATTCCCGCGGGAAACTCTTGAATTTTCTGGCATAAAAAGTAGCCCAAGTTCTTCCCCGGGAAACCAACTATCCCTGTACTTACCAAATTTCATCAAAATCGGTTGAACAGATGAGTCTTGAAAGCTTAGCAGACAGACAGACAGACAGACGGACGGACAGACAGCCAGACACACTTTCGCATTTATAATATTAGTATGGATTAACTATAGAAATTCAATAGCAACATTCCGGTATCTCATCCGTATCTTTGTGGAATTAGAAAAAGAGAAATACTATCTCCACCGAGTTTGGTTGTATGGTCTGTGACTATCTCAGATTGGATCGATCTTTTCCATTCATAGCTTTTATGTGATTAATGTACTTAGACACAATGCTATTAATCACTGGATTGGATTTACTAGGATTCTCTGCGCTTCCAGATAAAATAAAAGAATTTATCATTCAGCTATGCAGGCTTACTACCATCGCATAAAGCAGTATTATTTTAATATTGTTAGCACTCTTGTTTCAGAATGATAATAAACTAGGTGATGCCCGCGACTTCGTCCGCGTGGATTAAGGTTTTTGATTCCCGCGGGAACTCCTTAATTTTCCGGGATAAAAAGTAGCCTATGTCCTTCCCCGGGATATAACCTATCCCTGTAGGTACCAAATTTTATCAAAATTGGTTGAACAGATGGGCCGTGAAAGCGTAGCACACAGACAGACAGACAGACTCACTTTCGCATTTATAATATTAGAATGGACGTTGGGGACGTCAAGGTACGTCATATATTAAACTGCAATATTTAAATAATACTGCAACAAACTTTCGCAGTTAAAATATTTATTTTATTTTATTTAGATAAGATGATAATATGATGGATAACAGGAAAAGATGACTAAACAATTCGTTACTGCGAAATGCGAATAAAACTGGAGATTATTTCAGAGTCAGAACGGAATCTCTCAGAGTAATACGTATTATGGATAGTTTCCAGCGTTTTGTCCTCTGCAATGAATAGCTGTTGGCTGACCGAGGTGTAGCAGCGTCGCGTCGCTGCCTTCAGAGATGGAGACAGCCGCAATGAAACGAAATACTCTAAGAGAAGGTGGCCGATAAAGTACCTATGAAATGGAATCAATTATTATTATCCACTAGCTGATGCCCGCGACTTAGTCTGCGCGGATTAAAGTTTCTTGGTTGCCGCGTGTACTCTTTAATTTTCCGAGATGAAAAGTAGCCTATGTGATATTCCAGACTATTATCTATCTCTAATTCTCTATAATCTATAGGCCTTTCACCAAGATCCGTTCAGTCGTTCTGGCGTGATTCAGTAACAAACATCCATGCGTATATCCATATCCATCTAAACTTTCGCATTTATAATATTAGTATAGATATACCTCAATTTACTAATGCAAAGTGTGTCTGCTATTAATAATAATTGCAACTGACAGGTAAGTTGCAATTATATGCCAATTTCAGCCTGATCAGTCCAGTGGTCTGAACTGTGCGTTGATAATTTAGTCAGTAGGTCAGTCACTAGAAGAAGAAAATAACTAATAAGTACACCCTCGTGCTTCGGAGAGCACGCTAAGCCGTAGGTCTTGGTTATTACCTACCTATCACTAACATGATAATAGTCGTAGATAGTCGTTAAATCCCGCCAACCCACATTAGAGCAGCGTAGTGGGTCTAAGCTCTAATTCCCACTCTCCTGTGAAGTGGAAGGCTGTGCCCAGCAGTGGGACGTTAATGGGGTGTAGTGGTGGTGTTGGAGTATAAGACACTTTCAAAAAATTGTCTCCCAGCTCTCAGTCTAAAATAAAAAGTAGATTTTTCGTTCATTAACCAAGGATTTTCAAGTCAAAAACGTCGTCGGGTGCTGTTACCCTTAATTTCCATGTCGGCAGTGAGTCGTAACTCGTAGCTCTACATCTTGTTGTAATTACCGCCGGGGCTAGGGTTACCATATCTCAGGATTTGTTCTTAGGTTACAGGATTATGGGGCTCTTGACAGGATTGCGGCTGGCTTTCGCAAATCTCATGGATTTTTCAGTATTTCAATAAAACAGTACCCTATACGTTATACAGAAAAGTTACCATCAACTAGATGATTCCCGCGACTTCGTCCGCGTGAAACAAATTTTAACGATTCCCGTGGGAATTCTTGAATTTTCCGGGATAAAAAGTAGCCTTTGTCCATCCCCGGGATACAACCTACCCCTGTACCTTTCATTCAAATCGGTTGAACAGATACATTTTTTGATTCCCGCGGGAACCTTTAAATTTTCCGGGATAAAAAGTAGCCTATGTCCTTCCCCGGGATACAACTTACCCATGTACCAAATTTCATTAAAATCGGTTCAACAGATGGGCCGTGAAAGCGTAGCAGACAGACACACAGACACACTTCCGCATTTATAATATAAGTATGGATATATTAGTTTGGATGTTAGTATGGATGGATTATCTTCTTTTGACAATTTCACAAATAACATGTTATAAAATAAAATACGGAACCTTTACCGCGTTCGTGAGTGATGAATCTTCGGTATCATACTAAATGTTATATTTGTGAAAGTGTGTTTGTTTATTGGTTTGTCCTTAAATCAATCTCGCCGCAACAGAGCAACGGATCGACGTGATCTGTAGCATGGGTATATTTGAGGACCTGGAGAGTGACATAGGTTACTTTTATCCCGGAAAATTGAGGAGTTTCCGTGGGAATTAAAAAACTTTCTCCACGCGGACGAAGTCGCGGGCATCAGCTCGCTAAAATCTCAGGACATTTCTATGAAAATCCGGTTTTTTCTCAGGGCTTTTCTTTTCATCTGGCAACCCTAGCCTGGTAACCCTAGCCGGAGCAGTCACGAGTGGATTATGAGGGTCGCGTTATCTCTGTCGACGCTTTCTGGATTGTTCTTTGCTGTTTTATCTAAATTATCCATGTTCGAGGCTGCGGATATAGCGAAATAATATATTTTATAAACTTTATGCAGGAGTTTAAGGGAAATTAGAAATATTTAAGTATGAAAACACAGGAAAATTATACCTAAAGAAATTTCAAGCATACAGTGCATGTGGGTTTCCTCGTGAGTCGTGACCAGCAGTCAAATTACTGCAAATTATATTTTTAATTGCTTACTTTACTTAAACGCCACATTGTGGCCAATTCTGTTTAAACACAATCTCGAAACTAAGGTAAAATAACAGCTCTAAATCTAGTGCTGCCCCTTTCCGAAGTGAGAATTTTAAAAGGGTTATCAATCTAAATAGAGCTATCGTTTTAGTTTAGTTTAGAAATGGCGTACAACAGAATTGGCCTCATTACTAAGTATTCTAAAAAGAAAGAGGTGACTGTATTGTTCAAATAAGAAACTATGATGAAATTAAAAATAACAATAATGGGGTATGGAGATATGAAACTATCATACTAATATTATAAATGCGAAAGTCACTTTGTTTGTTGGTTTGTAATTGGTTTGTTGGTTTGTCCTTCAATCACGCCGCAACGGAGCAACGGATTGACGTGATTTTTGGCATGTGTATAGTTGAGGACCTGGAGAGTGACATAGGCTACTTTTATCCCGGAAAATTAAGGAGTTCCCGCGGGAATAACAAAAAACTTAAACCACGCGGACGAAGTCGCGGGCATCAGCTAGTCAACAATAATGGGATATTTGAACCAGTACGGCGTCTCATTTAAATCCATTATCGACCCCCTAAACCTTTGAGCATTTGAGGCTTAGAATAATGCCGATAACCAAAGGGATCACTAAAGTAGTTTGTAAAGTAAATATATTCTCCTCATAAATATGCATGAAAACAGACTATTTCATGCTGGTTTCCTCGGGGAATCTGTCTGCTCTAGAGATTTGGCTTCTGGCGTCATTTTGTGTTGTTTATAGACACCGCAGAACAGCTCTAGATCAGAATAAAGTACCTCTCTGAATCTGTAGTTTATGTCTCATGAGATAGCCCCTTTAGAGTTTAGAGGTTTTGATATTAGATAAATATTCAAACCCCAGATTACCTACTCGTGTCTATTTCCTTCCTAACTGGATGTATAAGCTATGAGGATCAGAGGTGCAATCATGTAAGGATTGCCGATCAAATCGTATAAGTTCGGCTTCAAAGTAAAATAAACCATAAATCATTGAACTAGAGGTCAATTTCGTGTATCCATTCTTATACGTTTAGGCTATCGTACATACATGATTTTTGGTCGGTTTGAAGGTTTAGAATAATTATAATCTACTTATCCATAACAATATGAATCGCACTGAATACTGATGTGCGACATGTCAGTCTGTCTATCTGCTAGGCTTTGAAGAGTTGACAATCCATCTATTCAACCAATTTTGGCGAAATTTTGTAAACCGGCATACGACGCAGTGAAGAAACTTAGGTTTTTCCAGCGACTTCTCCACAGAGTAATTTAAAAATCACATGGAAACCTATTTTTTCTTGGGATTCAAAATCCTGTCAAATAACACCGTGCCAATTTTGTTTAATCGGTTCAGCAGCTACTAGCCAATAGAAAACCCAAACGGAACATAAAATAAATGGGTAGAATTTTCTGATTTCCTTGTGACAAAATTGCGCGAACAATTTTTCAAAGTACAGTAAATACTTTTTACTCGCAATTTTAATTAAAAAGCGATCTCTACCGACGAGCAGTTAAACAAAAACTATATCTAAGAACCTTCGCGGCTTCATATAGCGAAGCTCTTTACGTGTTTAATAAAAACCCGCAACAAAGAATCTCATTTCCTGGCCATCGTATGTGTTGAAAAACGTCGCGTGACTTCGGCTCGCCATGGGTTCAGATTTATCATTATTTATTATTATTATACTTATTCTCATTTTTAGAGCCCTTTTATGAGGTTTTATTATTTGGGCTTTAATATCTTTCGATGGAGTATTTACCTACTCTCTACTATTTTTTTTAAATATTATGAATTTAATAAGAACTTTATCATGTATGTTTTCATGTGTTTGGTGCATTTGAGCTATGATGATTTGCTTCCTTTTATCTACTATATAAATAATTCAGACCGTTAGGATATGAAATAAAATAACCTCCCGGCTACCATTTTCCCTTTAAATATTCAAATAAGCATCTTCTAGGCAAGCGAGCTCCACCTTAGGCTGCGTCAACATTTGCCAGCAGTTTATTGCAGTCAAGTTTAAAAAAACAAAAACAGGGATATATGCATTAATATTTATAGTAATACCACAGAATAGGTAATAGTAGGTACTAAGTTATAAGCGCCATTGTGTCGGCTGCCGTACGACGGATGTGTTATTTTACAGACATCTGGATTAAACACGGTTCAGCGAGCTACCAAGGTTCTGGGGTTAATGGCGAATAATTACATCAGCAGGGTTGTGCCAGTGAGAATTCTGCTGGATTTTATTGTATCTGCGATTAAATGCACATGGATTTGATAAGCAAGATAATAGTTACAATTCCTCTTGTAGCAATTGTTCATGCCATCTATGGCAAGGAAAACTTGTATTTCCGTGTGGTTCATAAGAAAACACCTGTCTTACTGACTGACAACGCACCTGACCAAATTGTTGGGTCCGTAATCCAGATGTATGAAAAAAATCCCATAAGTACATGGAAATTTCTCATTCTTGACGTTACAAAATAATACAGGTACTTACCTGCAGGTAACTTTTTGGACCTCTTTTTTATTAAGTGGGTACCTACCGCGTGATGCCTGCGACTTTGTCCGCAAAATCTCAGGGATAGGTACCTAGTAGGTACTCTGATTTTCCGCCATAAAAAGGGTCCTCAACTACACCCATGTAAAATATCACTTCAGTCCGTTGCTCTGTTGCGATGCGATTGAAGGACAGACCAATAATCAAAATACATCTTTCGCATTTATAATATTAAATTATGATTACTGGCACGAAAGAATGTTTGTTTATATTTCTGTAAGTTTTTATGTTTGTTACTCCTTCACCCCACAACGACTGAACCGATTTGGCTGGAATTTCGAATGGAGATAGCTTATACACATAGGCTACGTAATATAATCCCAGAAAACAAAGGAATCGAATAACTATTCACGCGAGTACACACAAAGTCGCGGGCATCATTATTATTTAGTAGACCGTACCTTTGACTTAAAGTTAAAAACAAAAGTAACTAAACAATAAATATAACAGTGGATTTATTTTATTCTAGGTATTCGGAAAAAACTCGAAAAGCTGGAATTCGTATTGTTTTGGAGCACGGACTTTTGAAACAAAATACCTAGTGCGAAAAGCGAATATTACCTACATGGAATTACAACGCTAACTTGTTTTTAGAATTGCGAAAACGCGCTCCGTTTTTAAAGCACGCGTTATACAAAAACTCATAAATATACTTGAGTCTTGAATGGATATTATAGTAAGAAAGTACTTTTATTTTACTCTCCATAACAAGAAAGACACAAACAAGAATGATGTTCTATTTCTAAAATAACAAGTTGAAGCATTGATGTAGAATTTTACTATGAGTTGAGGTTACTTTTACAGAGCACTTCTTTCGCGACTTCGTTCCCTTGGATATAGGTTTTTGAAATACCCCGTGAGAACTGGATTTTTGGTACCTATCTATATATATACCCTAGTAACCTATGATCTGCCCCGGGAATTGGGATGCAATCTATCTCTGTACTGAATTTTGTTAAAATCCGTGAAAGCGTAGCAGACAGACCTTTCGCGTTTAAGTAGATAATATAATATTACTATAATATGACTATGGATTAGTATTTCAATAAAAGAAAATAAAAAGTAAAATGTGCTTTATTGTGCACCATAATAGCTATTTATGCAACTGTATCGTAATGAGGGTCATTTTAATTCGAGTGCTGTTTTTTCAAAATAGGATAGTACGAGAATTAAAATGACTAATTACGTACAGTTGCATACAAGATTTTATCTACGACAAGGACGTCTTTTATAATTTTTACTTTTTATATTAATAAAAAAGTCAAATCAATCAAGTGCCAGAACCCAGAGTCGCTAAGCTATAGGTATCCTATTTATGAAGATAACCATATCGATACAGCTACGACTCATAACGATACAGCTCCCATACAACGAACTGTATCGTTATGAGAAGCAAACACGAAAGAGGGTTCAATTCGATATACCTAGTTGTCAAATTCGAAATTGGAACTTTTCGATGCTGGAGTAGATAAAATTAATAATCTAATGAGTAAATGCTTATTATACCTATAGCTTAAATAGCGATCTGAGAGTTCTTCCAGACAACCTTAGGGCAGAGGAGAAAAATAATAGCTTGGGTCTTCTTTGGAACACTTTAAAGCCCAAACGATTTCCCTATTTGAAATAAGTACCTAGGTACCTAAGTGAAAGATTTTCATTAACCAAGCAGATTTTGTCGGGAAGATCGGCTTACATTGGGAGCAGATTTTTGTAGATTGTCTGTAAGCAAGATGGTAGACAGAAATAACGTGGGAACAGATCGAGTTGATGAAAATACAATAGGGGAGACAACGCTCCGCCTTGTGGGACATCAACTATTGAGCATTTAGTACGGATATAGGAAAGCGATGCAACTAAAGATAAAGTTTTGTGAATCATTTTTTTTGGTAATTTCGACTATGTATTAGGTACCTACCTAAGTACCTACTCATAAAATTCTGTTCACATCGTACTTTTGGTCATTTATTTACTAAGGCTCTAGTGGTCTTATAAAACCGGTAGCCCTAAGTGAAGTTGGAGCGTGAACTAGTTCACCGTCAACAATACCTATTGAGCGCGCTATCTGATGAATAGCATCATTGTCGCGCGACAGCGGACGCCAGCTCGACCCATAAACGTTTCAGTCACTTACGGCTTATGATTTTAAGCTTATTTCGTGGTTTAACGACATATTTTAATGTATATAACGGGTACATACCACGATTAATTTTTGTTTAATCGTGGTATGTACCCGTTATATACATTAAAATACTTACGGCTTACTTCTATCAACTATGTATTATTACCTATTATATTCTGTTCTGTGCCTCTACGGCCTACCTACACTGTGGAGTGTGGACTATTATTAATTGTCCGGGATAAAAAGTAGCCTATGTCCTTCCCCGGGATGTTACCTTGATACCAAAAATCCGTTGAACAGATGGGCCGTGAAAGCTTAGCAGGCAGACAGACACACTCGCATTTATAATATTTGTATGGAATTAATAGTAATTCCATACAAATATTATAATGAAATGAGGGATCTATAAGAACTCATCCATATCCCTATGGATATATGGATGAGTTCTTATAGATCCCTCATATTGCAGTAGGTATCTACCTACAGTACCTATAGGTAACTAAGTATATTATTGTTTGCAATTTGCACCATTTGCATAACGCGATCGTCGGAATAACATTAGGGAACATGCATTATACTTCGCCATTAGCTATAATTAATTATTCCCAACACTCTCGCATCATGTGGGTCCATCGGAGTTTACTAGCTGTTCAATAACTTGAGGGACGAGGGGCCTAGTTGTGACAACGCATATTGTCGATTGCGAATGTTAAGCAACGTTGACCCAAGTCGGTAACTGGATGGGTGACCTAATTTTATGGTAGTCGGACATGGCAAAACTTTAAGTTTTCCTAGTTGATTAAGGAACTCTAAAGACGCGTTGTCTCCAAGTCTATATGTCACCGTAAGATTATAAAAACCGTTAGATTATAATCTAACTCGAGAAATTGTAAACTGTCGAATGATTACAATATAACGGATTATTTTTCGGTAGATTGTAATCTGTTAGGTTTATTAACCCGATAGAACCTAAGTGCCCGTCTGCGGCCGGGCACTACTTGATTATTTATGTCGAACCCTAACCTAACCTACAAGAAAGAGACAAGAAAACGTAAATACAATGAATATTTCAAAAATTGACACTTAAAACATTGAACGGTTCACAATATTTCGAATGTTTACAATCTATCGAAAAAAAAGCGTTAGATTACAATCTTACGGTTTTTAGAATCTTACGGTGACATATACATTCAACTGATTAAGCTCAACGACTCAAGGGCAGATGCGTCCGGAGCCAGCCCTGATAAAACATCGTGATACATCGCGTGTCCTGTTTCAATTAAAGCCTATTTAAAAACACATTTCGCTCGCAGCTGGCACCGCCTCGACTCCTTGTGTTTTATTATTTTATTCTAACACAAGTTAGCTTCAAAGTTAATTCTTAGTTTGATTTTCCGAGTTAAAAAGTAGCCTGTATGTCCTTTTTTTATTGTGAGACAGGCTTGCGCTTGACGACAATCATGCTTAGTGCAAAGCAATGATGAGGTCTAGGTTGGAACGCGCTTGCCTAGAAGATGCCTATTCACTCTTGCCTTGAAGGTACTTATGTTACATGTGGCAGGAAACACGTGCGCTGGGAGGGACGTGTTCCACACTTTAGCGGTTCGAGAATGTAATAGCTATTTGCACCAAAATCGGTATCGGTAATCGGTACAACCTCGGTAATGGTTGTAGGTACCATGCTACCCGCGCAGAGATTATGTTAAAGTCAATGATCAGTGATCAGACACATCTCCTCATCTCAGCGTTCTTTTTACGTGACGGGACCTACCGTCAATTTGTGTAGGCACCTACTTGCTGATAAACATGTGTATTTATTTAAAACCTAAATCCTAGATGTGTGGACATCACAGTAAATATAAAAAATCTACCGTAATTACTTATATAAGCACACATTACCGAAGGTTTCTACCATTAATTCCACTAATGGTACTTTGCGAGGCTCCACACATCCTGCACCCATCCACGTTCCACACGTAGACACTAAACTCATTTTAGCTAAGCACCTACAAAGTACGAATAAACTAGTGAACTTAGAAAACAAAGAGGTTCTATTCGTAAAAAAAGAAAATAAGTAACTAATAGTATGTAGGGTCAACACGTCAGTTCGCCGACCACCACCCGTTCACGACCGTTTTTCCGAAAACAACCAATAACAGTTGTAATATTAACGCAACGATCACTCTTTTTAGGGTTCCGTACCAAAATGGTAAAATGGAACCCTTATGGTGCGACTTTCTCCGTCTGTCTGTCCGTCTGTCCGTCTGTCCGTCTGTCCGTCCGTCACACTCGATTATTTCAGTAACTACCGAAGCTATCGACATGAAATTTGGAATAGTTTCGTATATTAGTGGCCCAAAGACACTGAAATTAAAAAATATTGGAAATTATTTTTGTTCTTATTTAAAAAGGGGGGAAAATCTGAGGGTTGAAATTTAAAAGTGAGATGACTGTACTGTGTGGGGTATCATATGAAAGAGTTTACTTTGTACATTCTAAAACAGATTTTTAATTATTTTTAGTTATGATAGTTTTTGATTTATCGGGGAAAATGTCTAAAAAAATACCGTTCCCCCCCCTTATCTCCGGAGTTTACCAATCGAAAAATTTGAAATAATTATGGTCAATAGGAATTTACGTATACTTTACAGGAAAACTATAGTCAATGCTCTAACTAGCATAGTTTTTTTGATATTAACAATAAACCTCTACAAACAAAGTTAGTCTTGCGGTTCATTAACAAAGGTAATTATTTATTAATAATGGTACGGATCCCTTCGTGCGCGAGTCCGACTCGCACTTGCTTGGTTTTTTTTCTTGAAAATCATGCTCTATCTATCCCTTACTCTCAGGTCAAATTTGGCCAACCTAATATATTTCAGTATAACTCTGTGAGCCGATGAATCTGAGCCGGAGCACACACATTGATTTTGGAGCAAAATGCTAGGAAAAAAAATAGTGAGGAGGCCAAACTTAAACCGTGGGTAAAACATGTTTTATTAAAGTTATTGCATACATTTTGTGCTTGGTGTCAGAATATTATTAAATTATAATTTAGAATCCATATTATGTCCATAAAATGCTTATTTATTTAAATAAATGGTGGTCGCTAATGGGCCGAATAAAATTGAGCTTCCTTCCTTTTACGACCCATGGTCGTAAACTAGCGGTTTGTAACGAATCATTTTTGAGCTTTTCTAACTTGCCGCATAATATTAGCGCAAATTTTATTGTTTCTTGACATCCTATTATGTATGGTTTATTTAAACGTCAGTTTGCGACCGGCAAAATAAAGAGAAAACCGAAAAATCTAAACGTATTTTGATGATGTAAAACAACGTGGTCGGCAACGGATCATTTCTCGACCATCGATGTAATTACATACAAAAGTAATAAAAAATACAATATTTTTGTGGTCGTATACGGACTAGATAACGACCATGTGGTTATTTGCATTAGTTTGTCTACATAGTAGTGGTCGTATACTGATTAGCTAGCGACCATGAAGACGGTTTTAAATTTTTGTCTATATTTTGGCGGTTGAGTATTGACTACTACTTTATTTTATTTTACTTTTTACTTTTTAAAATAATCTGGTAGGGTGATATGAGCACCAATTATTTTTTATATGATTCCAGAAAACTGGACTAAGTAGCAGGAGTTTGTGGACCAACTACTTCAGGCTACTAACTAAACTCAGCTAAAAATTATCGAATATCTGTACAGTACTATGTTAGACTTAGAGCTTTCGTCCTCGATTTGTAACTGCAATTTTCAAGAAGCCTTGGTGTACTCAGTTTGTTCTAGATTAGGATTTGTTTGGATATAAAATAATCTTTGACACATTTTGTATTTAATCCAAAGTGTCTCGTTTAAGAGATATAATCCACACTTTCAGAATCCATTTCTGATTACCGTATATCTTCAGATTATGCTTCAGCGATCAAACTCATATCAGTTGATCGAAGCAAGTGTCTTGCATTTGCCGGTATGTTTGTTATAACAATATTTTTCCTCTTGGATTTCTAAAATTCCCTTAAAGAGGCTTAGTGCCTGTCTATAAACTGAAAAACTGGCTTTGTTATGATACAATTTTTAGTTAAATAACCATTGAAATTATCGTTAATGGATTCATAAAATACGTTACTCTTCATCCAATCGCATTTTGTAAGTCCAGATAGATAAATTAACTCTTTATTGCACACACTTAAAAACAATAACAATAAACAAAAGGTTAAAAGATAAGATCAAGGGTGAGAATTGCAAAGGCGGTCTTATTGCTAAAGCAATCTCTTCCAGACAACCTTTGGGGAGAGGAGATTATCAAACAAGAGCGTGGGATAGTGCAACAATTAAACATTAAAATATATATAGTAATAATAGTAGCATAAATATCCCTCTATTTGGCCCGAATAGACCAAATAGAGGGATAATAAATAGATAGGACCAAAGTGAATTAATTGCAACCTAAATGTTTATACAAGCGACTTCTGAAGATAGAGAGACTGTCGTATATCCGCTGGAAGGCTTTTCCACAATAATACGGATTTACGGGTGAAAGATTTACCATAATATCCTGTGCGACTGGCAGGAATGTGCAAGCTATTATCCGTACATGACCTTAGGTGTTGTAGTTCGTTGTTAGAGCCAAGGAAGGAGAAACACTGTTTGAGGTAAGATGGTAAGAAGGAGTATGAGGATTGTATAGAATAGAGTAGAGGAGTGTTAGCATGTGCAGATTGCGACGGAGTCTGATTGGGAGCCACTTCAACCTTACGCAACCCGTAGATAAATCTTATGCATAGGTTTTGAAGATGCTCGAGCTTATTCAGCTGTTCTTCGGTTGGATCGGGGTAGGACGAGTCAGCATAGTCTAGAAGTGGTAAAAGAAGAGAGTTAGCTAAAAAAATTTGGTTTTAACTGGAAGAAAGTTTTTCAGCGTCTCAGGCCACCAATTGACGCAAACAACTTCCGGCTAACCTCAGCGATTTGCGGGACCCAGGATAAAGAACTGTCGATATAAATGCCAAGTTTTTTGACCAAAGAGCTAATTTCCAGGGTAGTTGGGCCGAGGCGGATGGGAGGTAAATTGCTTCGTATGATCTTGTCAAGCTGCTTGGAGCCACCTAATAGAGCTACTTAAGATTTTTTTGGGTTAACAGACAGTCCGTAGGATTCGCTCCAATTAGATTAGATTGGATTCTTAGGAGTCCAGGTACATATAATTAAGACAATTTATCATCCATTGCTTCAGGGGTTCTTACCTCTAATAATATTCCCTTAGGCCAGACTCCCTAAAGCCATCGTTGATAATATGCGAGAATCATGGGTACTTGAACGTTTAGAAATTCGATGGATGAAGAGCGAAGTCTTTTATGAATATGTAAGCAATGCTTTCAATGATTGGGTAATCAAAAATGTTATAAAAAAGCCCGTAAACCTATTCATAGATGGGTACAAGTCTCACATGACTTACTCTCTGATACTCTAAGTGAGTTAGATTAGGAATGGTTAACCAGCTATGCAACCCAATATCATTCAGCTGGCTGACGTCAGGCAACTAAAGCAAAAGCTGGAAAGCACAGTTAAGAACTGGCAGTCTCGTACCGAAAATATAAACAAAACAGTTTCAAAATATATTTTTTGTAGAAGTTCTAGTTCAAATAAAAACACAGTGCGGGCCAGAGATTTTGATGCAGCTTCGAAGTTTAATATCTCCTTGTTAAAATCTAAATATGCATTGACAGCATTGCCCACAAGCCCCTGCTTAATCACATTCCAGCTCGAAATTTGATATTTTGACAATTTAACTAATTAGGACCGATGCTACAATTAATATCTTACACACCAAATGAGATGTCTTTTGATGAGTGCCAAATGACAAAAGCGAAACATAGACTAAGCTACTAAGTGCAATTTCCACAAGCATGAAGAAATAATATTTTTAGAAAAGGGATAATGAAAATTTAGAATTGGAAGAACACGAAAGCAGTAATTAAAAGCAAAGGAAAAACAGGAAAGCAAAAGAAAAAGAGAAGAGATGTAGAAAAAGAAGACTAATCAAAAAATAAAAAGAGAAGAAATGTAGGAAAAGAAGACTAATCAAGAAAAAAATTTAAGCATGCAAGTTATGTCCATAATATTCTATGTTCGTTAGAAAATATAACACTTTTTTGCTATTTTTTATAATGAATATTGACTAATAAATCATAGAAAAAATAAATAAACGTGTTTTTAGAACAATTAATTGTTATTTTTATTTTCGACCTTATCTTAATATATCAAGAGATCGTTTTTCAGTGGCTGTTGAATGGTCGTAAACTGACTACAGTGTGGTCGTAAAATAACGAAAGCTGGTCGTAAACTGAAAAAAACGCACTTTTTGACAAATCGGCATATTGCATAAAATAGGGAAATAGAAATATTTAAATCATACGGTAATTATGTTCCTTCGTGTTTCTTTCATGCATATAAATTGTTATTTCGTCAAATAAGGTAAATTTCAAAGAGCTGTGTAACTTTAAAGACGGCAAGTCGACTAACTGTTCGTCAACTGACGTGTTGACCCTACGAATAGGTAGGTAGGTACTAAAACCTGCCGCCGCGCTGTTTGAAATTCGGATTTGGACCATTATATTGTTGATCTAAGATTTTAAAGCCTGAAAAAGTCGAAAAAAAGTTGAAACTGTCTAAAAGTTTTAGGTGTCTAAAAATAACATAGCTTAAGATATCAATTTACTAGATTGCAGTAGGTAAAAATGCAATGTTGAATATCTATAAACTATCATAATAACTATATCTAATCCATACTCCATACTTAATATTATAAATGCGAAAGTGTGTCTGTCTGTCTGTCTGTCTGTCTGTCTGTCTGTCTGTCTGCTACGCTTTCACGGCCTAACTACTCAACCGATTTTGATAAAATTTGGTACAGGGATAGTTTGTATCCCGGGGAAGGACATAGGCTACTTTTTATCCCGGAAAAACAAACAGTTCCTGTGGGATAGTACGCTCTTTTTCTCGCATTTGTTGTTAGATTATGCGGCTACGGCGCAACGGATCGACGTGATTTTTTGCATAGGTATATTTGAGGACCTGGAGAGTAACATAGGAAACTTTTTATCCCGGAAAAACAAACAGTTCCTGTGGGACAGTATGCTCTTTTTCTCGCATTTGTTGTTCAATTATACGGCAACGGCGCAACGGATCGATGTGATTTTTCGCATAGGTATATTGGAAGCTCTGGAGAGTAACATAAGCTACTTTTTATCCCGGAAAAACAAACAGTTCCTGTGGGACAGTATGCTCTTTTTCTTGCATTTGTTGTTCAATTATGCGGCCTTTGTTGTTCAATTATGCGGCAAGGGCGCAACGGATCGATGTGATTTTTTGCACAGGTATATTGGAGGCCCTGGAGAGTAACATAGGCTACTTTTTATCCCGGAAAAACAAACAGTTCCTGTGGGATAGTACGCTCTTTTTCTCGCATTTGTTGTTAGATTATGCGGCTACGGCGCAACGGATCGACGTGATTTTTTGCATAGGTATATTTGAGGACCTGGAGAGTAACATAGGCTACTTTTTATCCCGGAAAAACAAACAGTTCCTGTGGGATAGTACGCTCTTTTTCTCGCATTTGTTGTTAGATTATGCGGCTACGGCGCAACGGATCGACGTGATTTTTTGCATAGGTATATTTGAGGACCTGGAGAGTAACATAGGCAACTTTTTATCCCGGAAAAACAAACAATTCCTGTGGGACAGTATGCTCTTTTTCTCGCATTTGTTGTTCAATTATACGGCAACGGCGCAACGGATCGATGTGATTTTTCGCATAGGTATATTGGAAGCTCTGGAGAGTAACATAAGCTACTTTTTATCCCGGAAAAACAAACAGTTCCTGTGGGACAGTATGCTCTTTTTCTCGCATTTGTTGTTCAATTATGCGGCCTTTGTTGTTCAATTATGCGGCAACGGCGCAACGGATCGATGTGATTTTTCGCATAGGTTTATTGGAGGCTCTGGAGAGTAACATAAGCTACTTTTTATCCCGGAAAAACAAACAGTTCCTGTGGGATAGTACGCTCTTTTTCTCGCATTTGTTGTTAGATTATGCGGCTACGGCGCAACGGATCGACGTAATTTTTTGCATAGGTATATTTGAGGACCTGGAGAGTAACATAGGCAACTTTTTATCCCGGAAAAACAAACAGTTCCTGTGGCACAGTATGCTCTTTTTCTCGCATTTGTTGTTCAATTATACGGCAACGGCGCAACGGTACGATGTGATTTTTCGCATAGGTATATTGGAAGCTCTGGAGAGTAACATAAGCTACTTTTTATCCCGGAAAAACAAACAGTTCCTGTGGGACAGTATGCTCTTTTTCTTGCATTTGTTGTTCAATTATGCGGCCTTTGTTGTTCAATTATGCGGCAAGGGCGCAACGGATCGATGTGATTTTTTGCATTGGTATATTGGAGGCCCTGGAGAGTAACATAGGCTACTTTTTATCCCGGAAAAACCAACAGTTCCTGTGGGATAGTACGCTCTTTTCCTCGCATTTGTTGTTAGATTATGCGGCTACGGCGCAACGGATCGACGTGATTTTTTGCATAGGTATATTTGAGGACCTGGAGAGTAACATAGGCAACTTTTTATCCCGAAAAAACAAACAGTTCCTGTGGGACAGTATGCTCTTTTTCTCGCATTTTTTGTTCAATTATGCGGTAACGGCGCAACGGATCGATGTGATTTTTCGCATAGGTATATTGGAGGCTCTGGAGAGTAACATAAGCTACTTTTTATCCCGGAAAAACAAACAGTTCCTGTGGGACAGTATGCTCTTTTTCTTGCATTTTTTGTTCAATTATGCGGCCTTTGTTGTTCAATTATGCGGCAACGGCGCAACGGATCGATGTGATTTTTTGCATAGGTATATTGGAGGCCCTGTACCTATTATTTGTAATTTTTTTAAAACACTGTTTAAAATTAAACACAGTAAGCACCATCACCACCACATTTCATTAAATAAAACAACAACACAAATAGGTAAGTATATATAAGTTTTTCTCAAGTAAGTATATGTAAAAAAAAAATAAGTTTAGGTAAATGAAACTTATTTTTAAACTCATACTCATACGCCACAGTACAGCATACAATATAAGCAGTGCCATGCGCCTTAAATAATTTTGTATGCATAGGTATCAAAGTTATTATATTTTTACGCGGGCGAAGCCGCGGGTAAAAGCTAGTAAATAATAATGCAAACAATTATTAGAACTTCCTGCATACTAAAAATTCCTAACCTAATAAAAAACCTTTTCTCGCGGACAAAGCCGCGGACATGATGTAGGTGAGGACATACATCCATACTTTACTTATTTACTTATAATACCTATTATAAATGCGAAAGTGTGTTTGTCTGTCTGTCTGTCTGTCTGCTACGCTTTCACGGCCCATCTGTTGAACCGATTTTGATGAAATTTGGTACAGGGATAGGTTGTATGCCGGGGAAGGACATAGGCTACTTTTTATCCCGGAAAATTTAAGAGTTCCCGCGCGAATCGAAAAAATTTGGTCCACGCGGACGAAGTCGCGGGAATCATCTAGTAGGTAATAAACAAGAACCTTATTTTAAGGGTCTTGGTAGGTAATAAACGCTTAAGTACAAAGTACCCAGGCCTGAGCTAAGGTTTGAAAGGAAACATCATAATCGCCGTGCTAATGAGTTTTTTATGGCAAGCGTCCCCCATGCCATGTCTTCCTTTAGAATAAAATATCCTGTGGGTATGTAAATAGCATAGATTAATTATAAACCAAGTACGGAACCCTCGGTGCGCGAGTCCGACTCGCACTTAACCGGTTTTTTTTTTTGTTTGTGACCGTGATAAGACTAATGAACTCCGAGATCCTGCTACTTAACTGCTGACCGCTTGTTCTGGACTCTGAGATTCTGCTGCTATACGATTAATCTTTGAGGTTAAGTTTGGCAATTGTTAGGTATTCTTTAGCCATTTAGCTAATAATAATATATTTATCGACATGCAGGGTTCCGAAATATGTAAATCCATATCCATACTAATATTATCATACTTCATACTAATATTATAAATGCGAAAGTGTGTCTGTCTGTCTGTCCGTCTGTCTGTCTGTATGTCTGCTACGCTTTCACGGCCCATCTATTCAACCGATTTTGATGAAATTTGGTACAGGGATAGATTGTATCCCGCGGAAGGACATAGGCTACTTTTTATCCCGGAAAATTTAAGAGTTCCCGCGGGAATCGAAAAAAATTGGTCCACGCGGACTTATGTAAGCATAATTCCAGAAGTGGGTAAATAGTTAAAATTACTTTTAAAATATATGTTTGTACTCTCTCTAAAACGTGCACGAGCGAATGGTCACAACGTGTAGCGGTTTCACGAGAGATTTAATGTAAACAGTTAATTATAAAAACTTGGTCAAAGCATCACAGCAACAATAAATTAATCATTTGATCAGGCTGCAGTTGCTACTGCTAAGCTCTGAATCAAATTGCGATCTAAACACAAAAGTATTCAATAATCGCTGAGTCTGCCGGTAGGAGACTGATTTACCAAAGTCAAAATACTCGTATTTATACAAATTATTTCAATATGGCATATCACCGCCAAAGAACGAACCGAGTGAAATACATCGAATGAGTCAAATATCAGCCTAATTAAACATTCATCACTAAACAAATACACAATCTTTTATCTTTTCCAAAATATCAATTCAATTTTAAACGCAAAGCTGACAGTTCGGCCGTCCTGCAAATAACGTGCTCGTGTTCAAGTCATATCACGGGCAATTATGCCCCAAATCGTGAACATGCGTCTAGCCCCAAATCATGATCAGGCGTTCTTGCCTGTGAAGTTCTTGCCTGAATTCATGATCAGGCGGTCATGCCTGGGCCGCTCCTGCTCACGATTACTTCGCTAATAATAATATGTAAAACACTTATCAAACTGCCGAACTCTCAGTCTTCATCAAAACTCATGAATACACACTCAATAAACTGAAACGACTCACCTCATTCGATGCACTCTTCGAAGTCTGAATCACTTATTTACTTTCACAAATCTACACATAGGTATTTTGAGGTTAAATACAATAACCTCACAAAACTTTTTATCTTGAGTAATACGAGTACTTTCACATAATTTACAATTTAAAGCGAATCTACCACTGGTTCGGAATGCCACAATCATAGCGAGAAGAACCAGCAAGAAACTCGGTGGCTTCTAACATTCAAAATTACTTTTTCACAGCCACCGATCAATCAACAAAACTATCACAAATTGATACAAATTTCTAATGTCGGTACTTTTCAAATTTAACAAACAAATATGCTGATGGCAAAGCGAAATCAAGGCAACGTGAGATACATCCCACTTCTGAAATTTGTAAACATAATTCCAGAAGTGGGCAAATAATTAAAATTACTTTTAAAATATATGTTTGTACTCTCTCTAAAACGTGCACGAGCGAATGGTCACAACGTGTAGCGGTTTCACGAGAGATTTAATGTAAACAGTTAATTATAAAAACTTGGTCAAAGCATCACAGCAACAATAAATTAATCATTTGATCAGGCTGCAGTTGCTACTGCTAAGCTCTGAATCAAATTGCGATCTAAACACAAAAGTATTCAATAATCGCTGAGTCTGCCGGTAGGAGACTGATTTACCAAAGTCAAAATACTCGTATTTATACAAATTATTTCAATATGGCAAATCACCGCCAAAGAACGAACCGAGTGAAATACATCGAATGAGTCAAATATCAGCCTAATTAAACATTCATCACTAAACAAATACACAATCTTTTATCTTTTCCAAAATATCAATTCAATTTTAAACGCAAAGCTGACACGTAGTCGCGGGAATCATCTAGTAAATAAATATAATATAGATAATTATTTTATTTATAGCTAGCTAATTACAGTAGAAATCTGGTTGATGGCGATATAATTTAGGTAGGTACTTAGGTAATAATCAAGAAAAAATATTTACAGTAGGTATTGTGCATTATTCAAGAAATACTTGATAAAAAACTAAATTTACCATTACTCTAGAGTCTACCTACTTCAGAACTATAGGCACATGAGTTCTGATCTGCTTAGAGCCTTCGGTCATGGCTAGCTATAACCCTACCGGCGAAGCCAAGTGCTGCCAAGCGATTTAGCGTACCTAGAAATCGATTTGGGGTTTATTATAAGTACCAAGCCGTTATACCCCTTCTTATTAGCCCACTACTATCTTAGGCTACATCATCAAATACCATCAGGTTGAATCGCAGTCAAGGGCTGACTTGTGAAAGAATCAAAAAACAAGAATAACTAACATATACTTATAAGAAATACTTTAAAAAAACACAAAAACAAGTGATCAAGATTGTTTTTTAAAAAAAATATATAATTAGACACGTTTACGTGCTCTCCGAGGCACGGGGTTGAAACACCGCCAACTTCCTAACTCCGGGCTAGTATTGAGAATTTCTTGCCAGAAAAACCCAATACTTGTTATGGCCCGACCCGGGACTCGAACCCGGGACCTCGTCGGTCGCAGTCAAAGACAATATATAAACCTGTATTATAATTAATCTATGGTCGCAGTCCAACATGCTAACCACTATACCAACGAGGCAGTCATGGATATATAACTATACGTTAGATGGCACTAGGTAAGTTTGATCGAGTTGATGATTCAACTACTACTCGTTAGATGGCAATAGCTATGTTCGTTATTAATTATTTTTCAGCTTGCACAGTTACGCCATCTCAGATAATGCGAAGAACTACAAGGTACCGGCGACTTTAATGCGCATTTAGCGAGCTTTGATTTAATGTATGAAGAGAACAGTCTTATACTGGTTTATATATTGTCTTTGGTAAATAGTAACAACTTTTATTGGTAGAGCTTCTCTATAATGAAATATGATTTTTAATTAGAATATAATGTAAGTAGATACTTTGATATTACATTTTTGAAAATAAGTCGGCAAAAGATTATAGAAATAGCTGTCAATAAATTAATTACTTATTGTATTGACAGTTACTATTTCTGTCACTACAGACACTAATAACTTCTATACTTACCACGTCGTTAAAAGACGACTGAATGGCATTCCGAACCAGTGGTAGATTCACTCGACGATTCAAAAGCACTTGTAACAGTTTGTTTGAATTTTTAAAAACCATTTGAATTTGGCTTTGGCGGCCATTTCTGTTAGCGGCGAGGACATCTAATAATATTAAGTATTATCGTTAGCGTACAGTAACGTTCAAACGTCATTTCCTTCCGAAAAAAAGATCTGCAGCTTACAAAGTTACAACTGAGGATACCCTACCTAATTTTTCATTCACCACTCTCCTAGATTGCAGTAGACCCATATTATATAGACCCGCATACTTAAGCCCTAACAGGTAGTATTTGTCTTGTTGCAGGGTCAGCGTGCCAGGCTACGCGGGCGGGCTGTCAGCGTCGCTGCCGGGCGGCACGGGCGCGGGTGCGGCGTGGGAGCGTCTCGGGGCAGAGCTGCTGCTATCCGGACTGGTGGCGGGCGCTTACTTCGCGGCCATGGAACGGCGCTGGACCGGCGCTGCGCCCGCCCTACTCGGCGCCGCTTATTGCGCTGCTAGCTTTGTTTCTGTAAGTTTTCTTATTATTAGCGTGTCTGGATACGTGAGCGAGCTGTCAGCGTCGCTGCCGTGCGGCGCGCGTGGGAGTGACTTGGGGCAGAGCTGCTGCTGTCCAAACTGGTGGATAGCAGCAGCTAGCGGTATCTATTTCCCGGCCATGGCGGGGCGCTGGTTTTTTTCATTTTAAATTTAATAGATGTCTCAGCGAAGCATTTACCTTGTAGTTATTTTTTTTAATACCTGCGACACTTGGGATAGCCATACTTGCCAGGGTTCAAGCTATATAGGTAACAACTAAGTACCTACCTACCTACTGTTTAAAAAAGTTTTCCTTATTCCGTTAGACGGTTAGATAAAGCGAAATATTTACGAGAAGTACTTATCGGCTATCAGGGGACATTTTACCTGCCTTCTATTTTAATTTCCCAAAAGAATTTTGCCTATCACACTACGAAATATAAGCCAATCTCATTTTATCGCTGGCGCGCAATTTAAATCTTTTCTTGCGGGAAATGTATCGGTTTACCAGTTTCCCACTTCGATTCCATTCATTCAATATTCAATCCAATAACACTATAAAGTCTTATTCAACCTTCAAATGCGAAAAATTGTATTGGTCTTACACACTGAGTAGGAAAATATAGGGATGGCCTGACAATTGCCGGGCTATTCTCTAACCGGACCTCGCCATAGTTCAAACGTTGAAGCAGCGACGAACTGGTGAATATCGAGATCAGAGTATTATCATGAATAGTTAAATTCTGTTTCTATTACTTTTCGACTTTCAAGGTAAATATCTAAATATTTGCACGCACATGTCGCATTTGAATTTGCGATGGTGCAGTCTTTGGAAACATTCAGAATGGAAACATTCATTTTTAGACGGGATAGATAGAACTCGCAGCAATATTAGGTTATTTTATTGGAAACTAGCTGATGCCCGCGACTTCGTCCGCGTGGTTTAAGTTTTTTGTTATTCCCGCGGGAACTCCTTAATTTTCCGGGATAAAAAGTAGCCTATGTCACTCTCTAGGTCCTCACCTATACAAAAAAAAAAGAATTAGCGAAATTGGTCCAGCCGTTCACGCGTGATGCCGTGACCAAGGGAAATAGGGATTCATTTTTATATATATAGATATATATATAATATAATATAATATATATATAAATACACAAATTTTGATATTTCGATGTTCAAGTATTTTGGGTCTTTGATATAAATTTATTATGTAGGTATTAGAAACACAATGTTTTAAATTATTATCTATATATATAAAATTCAAAGTCCTGACTGACTGACTGACTTATATATCAACGCACAGCCTAAACCGCTGGTCCTAGAGACATGAAATTTGGAGGGTGTGTTCTTTGTAAAGAGTAGGTATCCACTAAGAAAGGATTTTTCGAAATTCCACCCCCAAAGGGGTAATGAAAGTCCGTCATTTTTCAAGTTATATCCATGAAATTTGATATTTGAGCTACCGGTTCAAAGTGAAGAAATACGTGTTTCGCCATTTTTGAAAATTCTACCCACAAAGGGCTGAAATAGGGGGTGAAAGTTTGTATGAAAATCTTTTATTTTACAAGTTATTTTTCAAGTTATATCTACGAAACTTGGTATTTTGGTTTTCGGTAAAAAAAATAAGAAGGACGTGAGTAACAATTTTTAAAAATTCCACCCCAAAAGGGATTAAATAGGGGTTGAAAGTTTTATGAAATTCCGTCGTTTTTCAAGCTATAGCCATGAAACTTGGTATTTGGGCTTCCGGTTAAAAAGGATGAAATACGGATTTCACAATTTATAAAATTTCTATCCCCAAGAAAGTCAAATAGGTAGTTTGTCCGTCAATCACACCGCAACAGAGCAACGGATCGGCGTGATTTTTTGCATGGGTATTGGGTATAGTTGAATACCTGGAGAGTGACATAGGCTTCTTTTTATACCGGAAAAGTAAGGAGTGCCTGTGGGAATTAAAAAAACTTATGTCACGCGGACGAAGTCGCGGGCGACCGCTAGTTAGAATATATTAGAAACACTTTGTTTTAAATTAATTAATAAATTATTATTATATGATGTAACAAAAACTTTATGCTTTTCTCAATTATTCCTATATCTGTGCTTTATGGCGTTGCTTCGTACCAAATTTCAAGATTCTGAGAGTGTCAAAAATTTGCAGCATAAACGGCTGTATCTTTTGATTGCGTTTGCTTAGAAGCTTGATTTTTTCACAGCTCCAAGGGCCGGCCACCACATCGTAGACATCCTACCACGTCACAGTTTGTACGGAACCCTCGGTGCGCGAGTTCGACTCGCACTTGGCCGGTTTTTTTCTTCCTGTTGCGACCAATATTGCCATCTTTTCCCAGTACACTTCAGTGATAGATAAATTTATCATCTATCCTTCCACGCTCCGTTTTGGGCTCAAGGTGTCAAATAAATTTCGACGGCGAACTCGAGGACGAACACATCATTTTTGAGAATACTTACAGGATCGAAGGTCCCAAGTCGCCAGCGGACGGAGACGTAGAGTTTTCAATAGCCCGTCGCCGATTACGATTCTCCGAACACAATGCGTATCCTCCCGCTACACTACCTGCCTTTTGTAGTGAATCCTTAACAGATGTCCGTTTTTTTGTGCCAGATGTGTACGTACAAAGTGCGGCAAACAAAAACGCGAACACGGAAGATTCTACGTTCGAATTTAAACATTTCTATTGAATGCTTCGATGAATAGAATGGACTGAAAAGATCTTTGGAGACATGAAAGATCCATAGATCACAATTTTCGTAATGGTTTATATTTGTATGGATTTAAAAATATAGCTTTGAAATTAAAAGTGTTTGTAGATAGTGCTCCAAATAAGTGCTAAGTAAGGTGGTCACTGAGATTTAGTGGCTTCCCATCCGGGTATTTTTCGGAGCTCTATCCCGGGAACTTTGTTTCCAGCTGCAGAAAGTCGGGTTTGCCTGCTTCTGGATTAGACTACAAGTATATTTACCACGGTGACTGAGTTTTTCTACCATCGAACATTATAATACCTACCCTAGCTTTTGCTGGTACAAGACATGTATAATTTTGTATTCTGTGGTCTCTTCTAATTGCATTTATTTCCTTATAATTGTCCTTATTCCTTACCCAATGGAGACGAGGTTTTAATTCACGAGATCCCGGCGGGTAGTCTATTGTTGCAGGCAGGTATACCTAGGTAGGTAGGCTATAGTAAAGGAATAGCGCAAGATCCTTTCAATGGAGACGTTTTTAAATGCCTCGCTCATTTCCGTTCGAAAATAAAATGTGAAAAAATTGCGCAAAAATCTGGAGCGAAGGTAGGGTTGCCACTCTAATGAGATTTAGCTATAACCTAACCACTTCTTTATGAAAATTATTTTTATTGGCCGAAAACAGGAGAGATCTGGAATACTGTTTCACGGAGGAGTAGGCAAAATGAATCAGTGCTAATGATGATATTTTTTTAAGTTACCTGACTAAATTCATAAATTGCAAATAATTAAGTACATCACTATAAGTAAAATTAATACTCCTCACTATTTTTACTTTATTATTAGGTAACTTTATTATTTCTTAGCTAGTCTGATTTTTAATTAATTAATTTTTAATTTTATCCCATTGGTCTTAACTTATAATTACTTAACTCGGCTGGTTTCTGAATTAAGAATTTCATGTTGAGTCTGTCTCAAAGACTACTTAAGGACTAATTAAGCAAATTTTTGTTTCTAAATTGATATTGTGTAAGGTTTGAGAGTTGGAGCTTGCTGTTCTTGCTTGAATGCTTAATTCAGAAACCGGCACAATAGCAAATTAGAAACAAAAATTTGCTTAATTAGTCCTTAAGTAGTCTTTGAGACAGACTCAACATGAAATTCTCAATTCAGAAACCGGCCGAACTTTTAAGTTATCATATAAAGAATACGGTATTCGATAATTAATTTCTGCAATAAAAATGAAAATTGTGCTATTTGTACAGAAACGTGTGTTCTTGCTTTTTAGTATTTTTAAAAGCTATTTACAATCACGCGACAACCCTAATGAAAGTAAAAAGTCGCGTTCGTCGTAGTTTCGAAATCACCTCTATTTGACGTCACTGAGGGATGCGAGTTCCGTGAATTGCATACAGTTTGCCTTCGCTCACTGCAACTTCGAATGTGGAGCAATCAGGAAACTCTTGAATTCTTTACACTGCTACTATGTAGTACTTCGCTGAGTAAAACTGCCAGCCTAGCCGTTGTAAAATTCTGGTTCCGGTATAACAATTTGTTGCTTAACCCACTTTAGAAATGTAAAAAAGTGATTATGTCAAAATGAAGTTTCAGAAGTAATAATAGAATAATTATAAATATTTCATTGTAAACATGGTATAGAAATGAAACGTTGTCGACCAAGGCCACCAAAAGCCTAAAGAAAATCATACATGAGTTTGAGATTGCAGACCTTTTGCCAACGCTTTGTCGATGCAAAATCCGCCAAAAGCGTGTTTGCATCGTATATTTTGGGCTGCAGAGACGCAGTAATGAAACGCTTTTGTTGGAAGACTTTTAATTACCGAGGCAACTCCGATTTTCCGGGATAAAAATCCTATGTTTTACCCCGGGATGCAACCTATCTCTGTACCAAATTTCATCAAAATCGGTTGAACAGATGGGCCGAGAAGGCAGAGCAGATTAATTTTCGTATGTTTGATCCGTGCTACAAAAATTATCTATCGATCTTTCCAGATGCCATCACTCAACCCAGCGCGGTCACTAGGCCCGTCGTTCGTGCTGTCTCGCTGGGAAAGCCACTGGGTGTGCTGGGTGGGAGGCATCGGCGGCGGCATAGCCTGCGCGCTGCTGCACGAGTGGGGCGCTAGGCGACCAGGAGCCGCCTCCATCTCCAGAGCATCTTCACCAAGGTACGTATGGGAATGTTAGGATCGAAGTTAAACAAACCCAATGTAATTTACGAATATTATATTATTGAAAGTTGATTATTTAATTTGCGTTACAAAAGTCTATTGATATATAAGATAAATGATTTAAAACACTAATTACGGACTATGTACGATATAACAAATATAATAATTAATTGATTGAATTGAGTGAATTAGCCGGACATGAGATGCGTGTACGCGGCCTCCCGTCGTCGGGGTTCAGAATTCACTGATTCGAATTTCGAACGCCCGGGAGAATCCCGACCGAAAGCGAGTCGGAACGGAAATTCCCGAGGGTTCAGTAGGTCTCGTGGGACTTCGCCACATCAGCCCCCCCGGAGACCTTTAGGTCGATCATGACGAATAAAGAATTCGTTCTTTTACACAATTCGTTTCACTCGTTACAAAAGTAAGTATTATAATTAAAATTAAACATAAAACTTAATTAGATATTTAACTATGACATGTTTACAAAAAATAAACGATACAATGCAATATTAGAAGCTTACGTACAATATTAATAGCTAAACGTATTCTCTAAAAATTGTTTTACATACTAATGACATGTGGGTATACTCACATAAACCTGCGAGGGAATCTTACCTGTCTGCCAGAGCGAGTTACTGTATCATGCTTGGTGGCAGGCGGTTCTGAAGTGATGGGCGTGAACGAAGAAGGTTGAGATTCGTGTACAAAGTACGCTGGTTTGAGACGATCGATTGAAACCGTGACGACCTTACCGTTTATGTCGATTTTGAAAGTTTTCTCCGATCGCTCTATTACCTTATACGGACCAGAGTAAGGTGGTTGTAGTGGTCTTCGGACGGCATCTTGTCTCAGGAAGACAGCAGTAGCAGAGGATAAATCCTTGTGCACGAACGTTTTTGCATTACCGTGACGTACTACCGGAGTCGGCTTCAATTCGCGGATGTGATTGCGAAGGCGAGATAGAAAATCGCTGTAATCAACGACTTCCGGTGCGGATGGCAAGAATAAGTCTCCAGGCAAGCGAAGACTTTCACCATATACCAGCTCTGCAGAGGTAGATGCAATATCGTCTTTCCAGGCGCTGCGTATCCCCAGTAACACAAGAGGAAGTACCTCGACCCATTTCTCGTTATCGTGACACATAATTGCTGCTTTTAATTGCCGGTGAAACCTCTCTACTAAACCGTTGGCGGCGGGATGATACGCCGTAGTGGTGAGGTGTTGGCAACCAGTAAATTTTGCCAGCTCTTTAAATAAATGGGAGTCAAATTGGCGCCCTCGGTCTGTCGTTATTTTACGAGGACAGCCAAAACGTGCTAGCCAAAGCGTGCGTGTAACTTACAACAGCACGAGCCACTCTTTCTGCTGTGATATCTTCTAGAGGAATCACCTCGGGCCAACGCGTAAATCGATCGACTGCAGTAAGACAATAGCGGTAGCCGTGCGATATGGTAAGCGGCCCTATGAGATCGATATGAACGTGATCAAAACGCGAAGATGGAGGAGTAAAAGTGTGAACTGGAGCTTGGGTGTGCCGTGTAACCTTTGATCGTTGACAAGCGAGGCAGGCTTTTGTCCATGCTCTGCAGTCCTTTCGTATACTAGGCCATACGTACCTTTCGGTCATCAGTCGGATGGTAGGCGTAGCACCAGGATGACTCAAGCCATGAATAGCGTCGAAGGCCTGTTTGCGAAATTCGGGCGTAAGATACAGACGTGGTTTTGGACCAGAAACATCGCAATACATTTTACATGCACTAGAGTCAGAAATTCTTATTTTCTGTAAGTCCAGCGAAGAAGAAGTGTGCAAAAGATGTCTCAATTCGGAGTCCGTCTCTTGTGAAGAAGCGAGTTTATCTAAATTAATGCTATCAGTAACAGATTCAATCCGAGAGAGCGCATCGGCAACGACGTTGTCCTCTCCGGAAATGTGTCGCACGTCGGTCGAGAATTGTGATACGAAATCGAAATATCGGAACTGACGTGGAGAGCATTTTTCAGACGCTTTACGAAACGCAGCAACAATAGGTTTGTGGTCATTCCAGATCGTGAACTGCTTCAGCTCGACCATGAAACGAAAATATTTCACGGCTTCGTAAATTGCGAGAAGCTCTCGATCGAAAGGGCTATACTTACGTTGAGCAGAGGTCAGTTTCTTGGAGAAGAAAGCAAGGGGTTGACAATTACCTTCAACTTTCTGCTGCAATACGGCGCCGATGGCGATATCGGACGCATCACAGACCAACATCAGATCCGCTGTAGGATCGGGATGAGCAAGCAGTGTTGCATCGACGAGGCTCTTTTTGCATTCGTTGAAAGCCTGTTCCAGCTCAACCGTCCAAGTGATTGGAGTGTTTGGCTTGGTATCCGTGCCGCTAAGTAGTTGGTGTAAAGGTGCTTGGATTTTCGCAGCGTTCGGTAGGTACCTTCTATAAAAGTTAATCATACCGAGAAATCTCCTTAATTCTTTCAAGGTCTTGGGCTGTGTGAAGTTCTGGATGCTACTTACCTTTTCTGGCGTAGGACTCGTGCCGTTTGCCGTAACTAAGTAGCCGAGGAACTCGACTTCCGGAACACCAAATACGCTTTTAGCGGAGTTTAAAACAGCACCATGATCTCGAAGGCGCTCTAGAACCTGTTTGAGATGAAATTCGTGATCGTTGTGGTCGCGTGACGCAATCAATATGTCATCTTTATACGGGAAAGCAAAATCCAGGTCCCTTAAGATTTCGTCCATGAACCGCTGAAACGATTGCGCGGCGTTCCTTAGACCAAAACTCATGAACGGAAACTCGAATAATCCGAACGGCGTAGTTATGGCAGTTTTGGGTACATCCGCAGGGTTGACTGGAATCAAATGGTAAGCACGCACCAAATCAATTTTGCTAAACACGGTACAGCCATGTAGATTATGGGAAAAATCTGCGATGTGGCGTACTGGGTATCGATCGGGTACTGTTCGAGCGTTGATACCTCTGTAGTCTCCGCAAGGTCGATCAGTACCGTCTTTTTTAGGTACTAGATGGAGAGGCGCTGCCCACGGACTATCGGATCTACGTGCAATACCTGCTCTTACCATATCCTCAAACTCACGCTTAGCTCGGCGGAGCCGGTCCGGTGCCAATCTGCGAGGTCGACTGTACACCGGCGGACCGGGCGTAGTGCGTATGTAGTGGAGCGTTTGATGCTTGACTTCGCGCACCATTGGCTCGCCAGAGGGTCGCGTGACCTCAGGAAACTGTTTGAGTAACTGATGATAACGAGAATTACCTGTAACAGTCTTAATTTCGCACTCTAAGGAAGATAACACGGGTTTAGCATTTACAATGAGCGTAGTCGTATTATCAACTAATCGGTGGTTCCTTACATCTACAAGTAGGTTATAATATGATAAAAAATCTATGCCTATGATCGGTCTGGTTACGTCGGCTATTACAAAACGCCAGCGAAAATCTCGACGCAACCCGAAATTTAAATTTAAGTTTACTGTTCCATATGTATTAATCACTGTACCATTAGCGGCAAAAAGTTTATAGTCAGTCTTCTTAACAATTGTCGTATAAGAACTTACATTTCTAATAGGGAACACACACAAATCAGCACCAGTGTCTATTAAGAACTTAACGTTAGAGTGTTTGTCCGTTACAAATACGCGACTCGGTGTGACGTCACGACAGTCATCGTTAGCCGCCATCAATGACTGCGTTTTTCGTTTTCCGATGAGTAAGTGCACGGCTCACGGCACTTAGTAGCTTTGCTCTGGAACTTGCGGTGATACCAGCATTGGACATCAGTCGCAGAATCATTGGATCGGCTACGGGAACGTCGGCGCCATCTCGTGCTGCTATTCGATCTCGAGCGGGATCGCGATGACGATGTAAGTGCGGCGACTTTGCGCGACAAATCAGCGATTGATTGTTTCAGTTCGCTGATCTCATTATTCGACGTCGACGCAGACAGCTGATGAACCTGCGGCGCGGTACCAATCACATCCTTAACTGTGTCCGCAAGTGTAGCCAACTCGTCGAGGCTACTCTTCGATTGCGACGCCAAGATTACTTGAATATGAGTAGGTAGTCGGCCCGTCCATAGGGTACGTAAAAAGTCGTCGGGTACGCTTGGACCTGCTAAACCTTGTAAGTGTCGCAGGAATTGCGACGGCTTACGATCCCCAATGTCCTCTTGGGTTAATAATTGACGTACTCGTTGCTCCTGTGACGACGAAAGACGTTTCACCAGCTCTGTCTTAATCTTATTATATTTATCACTATCGGGAGGGTTTTTAATAACGTCTCTTATTTCGGTTATGTACTTATAATCCAAATTTGAAATTACGTAATTATACTTGGTCGTGTCTGCTGTTATATTTGTTAAAGCAAACTGCCCTTCTAGCTGTGCGAACCAAAGAGCTGGCTCGTCTGGCCAAAAAGGTGGGACTTTTACGCGCACAGTTTCTACCGCGGGAGATTCGTTGTCTTCAGCCATTGTTTAAAATAAAAAACTTTTATTACACTGAATCTATTTTCGGAATAAAACAAGTTCGTCACTATGCACACAAAGAATGTTCGAAATATGCAAGCACTTGAGAGTTCGGGACGCGTCGCCGGTTCACCACTTATGGGAACGTCGGGTGTCACCAGTTATGGGAATGTTAGGATCGAAGTTAAACAAACCCAATGTAATTTACGAATATTATATTATTGAAAGTTGATTATTTAATTTGCGTTACAAAAGTCTATTGATATATAAGATAAATGATTTAAAACACTAATTACGGACTATGTACGATATAACAAATATAATAATTAATTGATTGAATTGAGTGAATTAGCCGGACATGAGATGCGTGTACGCGGCCTCCCGTCGTCGGGTTTCAGAATTCACTGATTCGAATTTCGACGGGAGAATCCCGACCGAAAGCGAGTCGGAACGGAAATTCCCGAGGGTTCAGTAGGTCTCGTGGGACTTCGCCACATACGTTACAATTCTTCGACGACTTATAATTTCAAACTACCCTCAAAGTAACTTTGAGGGTACCTAGTAAAAGTAACAGTCTACTAAGTAGACTGTTACTGTTAAGAATGTTATCGAAAGATATACAGTAGAAGAAATCTTGTACCACTGTATATGTGTATAGATAATATCATTGCATCCACATACTCCTGGGACCAGGTTTTTGCATAGGGTATAGGAATATGGAATTAAAAATCTTTTTAACATCCTCTGTGTATAGGTTATATTAGAAAATCGATATAACGACGATTAACGACCATCATGCCTTGTAAAAAGTAATGAAGAGGTCTAAAGTTGGAGTGAACTTGTAATGTGTGCGTTGAAAGCCATCAAGGTATAGTAAATGACAGGATAGTAAAGGGGTAACTAGTTCTGTGTTCTATTTTCTGTAGAATAGTATAGGAGTAACAAGATTTTATAAAGGGGTTTTATGGTATTACAGGGATCTTGACGAGCTGGACAAGCCGGCGTTCCCGTCTCACCACCACTACCGCCACGCTCCCACATACTGCTCTGCGGCCGCTCCTCGACCAGACACCACTGAGCCTCTATACTCCGGCTCCAAGTCGCTGTACTGCCGCTCGCCGCCGCCCGCGCGCCACACGCTGCACAGGTCTGGTGGACCTCCATCCCTCATGTAACTATTGGTGTCATTCGCTCGCTCAATGAATTACCCCTTTTTTAATCCCTCAATTTCTACGTAGATGCCATGGTAGTAGAATCCACATTAAAGTCTCTTTTTTGCACAAAATGTTCTTGTAGATTAGTAAACACTAGCTACAGCTATCTGGCGGCCCAATCTCATATGCAACTTTTGGTGTCTTTCGCTGGCTTAATGAATTACCCCTTTTTTAATCCCTCAATATCTTCGTAGATGCCATTGGTAATAGATTCCGTATTTAGGTATCCTTGCATATACTTATTAGATGTTCTCCTAGATTAGTAAACACACGATGCAGCGATCTGGCGGACCCAATCACAAATGTAACTATTGCAGGTGTCTTTCGCTGGCTCAATGAATAACTTACCCCATTTATAATCCTTCGGTTTCTACGTATATGCAATGGTATAGTAGATTTAACCTTGAAGAATAGACTAGAATTTATTTTATTTGCTGACACTGCCAACACAATACCTATTATACACAAAAATACGCACAAAAACTTAACGCCCTTAAACCACAGATGAAGTAATTCTTTGCTTGAATTCCATTATAGCCATCTAAATATACTAAGTAGGTATATCTAAAAAAATTGTGCTATTTTGTATACGTATTATGCCTGTCAGCTTTGAAGATTTCGACAACTTATTTAAATGGACAAAAGATATTTCTCATGAAGATTCCTAGCACGCAATCATTCTTGTCGTCAGATCACAGTCAGTGTACAGCAAAAGCAGCGGCGCAGGGGCAGCCACGGTGCCTCAGGTGACATCACTGGCGGCCACACAGTCTCAGCTGCTGTTGCGGCCGCCCACACACACGGTCGCGATGAACCAGAACGTGCACAACGCGCAGAGGGACCCGGCCTACGGGGCCACTGCGAACGGCGTGCGACCCGGACCCGCCGGTGAGGCTGACTCCTTATCACTCGTGTGAAGGCTCCCACTAGCCACCTCGCTGGTCACACAGTCTCAGCTGCTGTTGCGGCCGCTCACACACACGGTCACGATGAACCAGAACGTGCACAACGCGCAGAGGGACCCGGCCTACGGGGACACTGCGAACGGCGTGCGACCCGGACCCGCCGGTGAGTCTGACTCCTTATCACTCGTGTGAAGGCTCCCACTAGCCACCTCGCTGGTCACACAGTCTCAGCTGCTGTTGCGGCCGCTCACACACACGGTCACGATGAACCAGAACGTGCGCAACGCGCAGAGGGACCCGGCCTACGGGGCCACTGCGAACGGCGTGCGACCTGGGCCCGCCGGTGAGTCTGACTTCTTATCACTCGTGTGAAGGCTCTCACAAGCCACCTCGCTGGTCACGCAGTCTCGGCTGCTGTTGCGGCTGCCTACACACACGGTCACGATGAACCAGAACGTGCACAACGCGTAGAGGGATCCGGCCTACGGGGCCACTGCGAACGGCGTGCGACCCGGACCCGCCGGTGAGTCTGACTCCTTATCACTCGTGTGAAGGCTCCCACAAGCCACCTCGCTGGCCACACAGTTTCAGCTGCTGTTGCGGCCGCCCACACACACGGTCGCGATGAACCAGAACGTGCACAACGCGCAGAGGGACCCGGCCTACGGGGCCACTGCGAATGGCGTGCGACCCGGACCCGTCGGTGAGTCTGACTCTTTATCACTCGTGTGAAGGCTCCCACAAGCCACCTCGCTGGCCACACAGTTTCAGCTGCTGTTGCGGCCGCCCACACACACGGTCGCGATGAACCAGAACGTGCACAACGCGCAGAGGGACCCGGCCTACAGGGCCACTGCGAACGGCGTGCGACCCGGACCCGCCGGTGAGTCTGACTCTTTATCACTCGTGTGAAGGCTCCCACAAGCCACCTCGCTGGTCACACAGTCTCAGCTGCTGTTGTGGCCGCTCACACACACGGTCACGATGAACCAGAATGTGAACAACGCGCAGAGGGACCCAGCCTACGGGGCCACTGCGAACGGCGTGCCACCCGGACCCGTCGGTGAGTCTGACTCTTTATCACTCGTGTGAAGGCTCCCACAAGCCACCTCGCTGGTCACACAGTCTCAGCTGCTGTTGCGGCCGCCAACACACACGGTCACGATGAACCAGAACGTGCACAACGCGCAGAGGGACCCAGCCTACGGAGCCACTGCGAACGGCGTGCGACCCGGACCCGCCGGTGAGTCTGACTCCTTATCACTCGTGTGAAGACTCCCACATGCCACCTCGCTGGCCACACAGTCTCAGTTGCTGTTGCGGCCGCCCACACACACGGTCACGATGAACCAGAACGTACACAACGTGCAGAGTGACCCGGCCTACGGGGCCACCGCGAACGGCGTGCGACCCGGACCCGCCGGTGAGTCCGACTCCGTATCACTCGTGTGAAGGCTCCCACAAGCCACCTCGCTGGCCACAGTATTTCCATAAGGACTCCTATTTGCCTACTTCACTGTAGAAACGGCTCATTTTATCGAAATTATCTAAGTAGGTTCGTAAGAGATTTTCTTTTTCGTCTATAGGTGTTTCAGTTTGTGCTCATTTCCATTTTACGTTCATATTATTTTGTAAATTTGTGTTAACACTAAGATGATGTGCGCATGATTGTCTGTTCATTCATCAAAACCTTTTCCCTCAGTAACCCCTTGTGGTATCTGATCAATGAATACTAAGGTGTCACCACAGACCATACAACCAATTGACTGAGCATAGCGTGCCCCCTCACCAGCCAAACGTTAGCAGTATGACTGCTAACGCTACGTTTTGTGCCTATAGTCGCCCTCAGTCCGTATTCGACAGTGCTCGGGAATTGATCTAGTATAAAACGAAAATTAGGCCTCTCTGTAGCATTAAATGGCGTGGAAAGAGAAGCAATACCTCCAGCTATGTAAAGGATGGGATAACATTTCATAAGTTAGTGTAGTTTTGTAATAATAAATAAAAAACATCAATACGCAAAGAAATAAAAATATTTACAAAAATGAAAAGGAACCCGTTGATGTCTTTCAGTATTTCTTTGTCTTTCACATGTAGTTCTACATATCTCCGTCTCTTCCACGCATAGCCCAGTGTAGCCCGTGCAACTATCGATAAATTATATCGATAGCCTTAGACCACTTGAATGCCAATAAATTAATTTATTGAGTAAAAACTTATATTTCATTAAATTCAGAACAATTCTGAAGTAGAAGAACAGGTTTCTTATTTATTTGATTAAAAGTTGTTCTTGAAAACTTAAGTTCTTTAGTATAGAACTTGGGCAATTAAAAAATATTATATAAGTATCAGATAATTATTCATAATCAAACATCATCATCATCATCACTACAGCCTATTATCGTCCCACTGCTGGGCACAGGCCTCCACTCTCATAGGAGAGCGGGAATTAGAGCTTAGACCCACCACGCTGCTCCAATGCGGGTTGGCGGGCTTTAACGACTATTATCATGTTAGTGATAATAACCGGGACCGACGGCTTAACGTGCTCTCCGAGGCACGGGGGTGAAACACCGCCAACTTCCAACTCCGGGCTGGCACTGAGAATTTCTTAATTAAAAAACCCAATACCTAACTTTTATGCCCGACCGGGAATCGAACCCAGGACCTCGTGATCCGCAGTCGACTATGCTAACCACTAGACCAACGAGGCATAATCATACATCTGGTTGTATATTGCTGTTTGAATACAATTATTTGTATTGATTTTCCAATAGGTACCTACTGGTAATTTTTATCGATACATTTTTGTCGCGCAGTGGGCAGCCCAAGTGCCGCGGTAACATATACTTTGTACTTTTAACTGTGTAAAGTTGACCTTGAGTCAGCCAATGAGAAATGCTATTATTACCTCGTCCCCCACCTGAAAGTGGTGAGATGTGTTTCAAAGCGAAAATGTGGCTATTAGCTCTCAATAGGTTTACTACTCGGTGGGTGTCACCTTCCTTTCCAAGATACAGAAACCTCATTCGCACGTGGCCAGATTTTTAAACTTATAACCTGTAACATTCCAGGTGCAGCAGTGCAAGAGCGCCGCGAGTCAGTGTACGGCGGCAGCACGGGCACTAGGCGAGGGCCGCTCTCCTCAGAGGACAGCGCGTACGGCAGCTATGCGCCTGCGAGGGCCTACCGCCCGCCCGAACACTACTAGCGACGCGCCTCGCAGCACAATATTGCGCTGCTGTTTGACGTTTGAACCAGTCTGATCCACACCTTGGATCGCGGTGACCCGTCTTAAGACTTAATTTTGTGGTGAAATACCATCAATAGTGATTAAAATATGATTCAGTAGAAGACCAGTGGGATTGGTGCCAGTAGACTGTACTGTGGGAGCTATGAAATGAACCGCGCGAGAGCCTATCGCCCGCCCGAGCATTACTAGCCGCACGTATCCCTACAATGAACCAAAGTAACCCATAACGTGAACCAAAAAAATCTTAAGACTAAAGGTTTTCCAGTCGATCGAACCGAGGTTCCCCAAAGATAGTGCATTTAGCAGATATATTATTCATTTTAAGTGCACAACAAAAGCAGTGTGGTATACCTAGTGGTTATAAGACATTAGGCAAGTTGGGTGAATAATATGGGACCTAGTTATAGCACCATTATTCATGGCGCACTGCCGTCTGAATTGTGAACCACTCTGACCCTAATCGTAGATCGCTGTTACCTGTAAAAGTATTGACTTTAATAGATGTTTAAATTCAAAATGTATTACCACGAGTGATCCTTTAGTTAGCATATTATAATCGAATAGGTAATTAAAAACGATAATCTGTAAAATTATTGACACAAATTACGTACTGCTAAGAGAATTACAGTTCCGCTATACAATTTAATGGTTATATCAGTATTTAGTGTTATCAGGGAGTCTGACACAAAAATTGACTTTACGAAACTATCGATAATCGCTAACGAAAGAACACTAAAAATAAAATATGCAACTGTGCATTTTCGAAAATAGTGTGAGAGTAAAGGTGCCATTCCACCAGTGTATACGACACAAATGTTTTAAATCTCGGTGGACTCGCACAAGAAAACATACGTTCCCAGTTTTTTTTCTGCCCATGATCCATTTCTCATGAAATTATGTGTATCTTTGTTAATTGTAAGCAAGTATATTAAGTTTTTTATTTATCGTCACTTTGACGCAGTGAGAGACGCATTGTGCAACTGTAAGGTATCTTCGTAGGTACATATGTTATCTAAATCAAATAAAATAAATAAATTAAGATGAAAAGGTTCGTGCACTTTGCTGCACATGATTATGATTTTGTTGTAATTGCGCATTTAATTAATATGATTTGTGTTAAAGTACATAGGCTTTTTTGTATAATGGATAATTTGAATGTTACATATGTCTCCTACGAAGATACAATAGTATAATTAATTAATTATGATAAGTCAGAACCTATACATGTACCTATAATAAGTAGGTAGATCATGTACAGTAATTGTAAATAAATACAATATTAAACATTAAATTACAAATTAAGTACATTTTAACCATAACGGTAGATAAAATGTGTGCCAAACAGAAACAGGTACCCAGTTTAGATTATCTAACAGAAAAAAGTCGGAATGTCGAGTTATAAAACCAAATTAATTCCAAATACTTAATTTTAATGTTATTTTAATATTTAAATGTTTAAGTAATTTAGATAGGAAATAATTTTGTATAAGTAGTTACTAAAAGTAGTAGATAGTAAATAATAAGTTAAGTCCTAGTTTCTTTTATATGACTGACTGATGATATTATATGTAATTTATCTCTGTGTCGTATTACTCGTTGCTGAGGGCCGTGACCCCTTTCCATTAATCACGTAATGGCAGGGGTTTAATAATGCGGTGGCGGGTGGGCTCCCATTTCCTTCCGCATACGACTTAACTAAGAGTACTTATTTCAACTCTTAGGTTTGTAACGATTGTCACATGTGAATGATAATAACAGGGAGCGACTGCTTAACGTGCTCTCCGAGGCACGGAGAAAACGAAAATGCCAAATTAGAAATCCCAAATTCGGTCACCCATTCAGTTACCCACATATTGATTTCAAATATTGTACAACGAAATAGGAATGTATTATGTAGGTATCTAGGTATATTAAAATTATTAATTTAATTAAGTGTATAATATGTAATGTAAAATAGGTAGATATAATAATATTATGCTGAGGAAACGGTGTCGCTTTTATTCATCATTCTAATAATGATAATTTATAACCTAATCCTCCGATGTTATTAGGATAATAAAACGTGTTTATCTCTTTTCCTCGTATGATTACAGTCACTCGAGAGAAAAGGATAGAATGCAAACTAACTGTCATATAATAGCATCTGGATATCAGAATCAGAAATTATTTATTTGATATTATGTAATATAGATATATAATATTATGCTTTATTTACAAATATGTATCTATTTGACCATTTCTTTATATTCGTAGAAAAAGCCGCTAGAAAGATTTCATCTAACCCGGCGTTGTCCTCGGTGAGCAACGAAAGCGACGTGACGCGATACGACTCCATAGAAATTGACAAACTTATCTACGCGACAACGTCGGCCACGTGGAGGTTCAGCTACTGGTCGATATTGCGACGTGTCGAGTCGCGTTGTCGCGTTTGTCGCTGACAAGGCTTGACTGTTAGACTGTACATTGTACAATATTGTGAGGCTTGGCGGTTTTAAGTTTGCTGTTCATACTTAGTACAGACAAACCTAGTGTTTTGTAAATACATAGGTTTTTAGAGCTCATTAAGGTAATAGGGTTGATTGGCCGTTTTTAATCCACTAGCACTTGACTAAAATTTCACCTGGTAGTAACATCCTATTTTTTAAGTTCTAATAACTTATTAGATCTTAAAAAATAGTATTATTAATATTAAGAAAAAAAGAATCTACTTATTTATACTTCTTTTGTTCTGTGATTATGATAGCGTACTTTGACTTGGTTCAGACATACCTACCTATTAAGACAAAGTAAAGTGAAAGTACTCCATCTATAAATCTTGTTGTGAACTGTATAAATGAATTAAGTAATTTAATAATCATAAGACTGTTACCTTTATATAAATATTATTTTAAGGCTTCCAAATAATATAGGAAATAATATAATTAGGATAAGATATGATAGGTAAAAAATCTCATTGAAATAATGTAAGTAGATGAATAATACCATTTTTGATCAATCACAGTGATTCTCTATTCTAAAAAAATATTCTCACTCGTTAATCCTATTCAGAACACGCTGTATAACATATTCAGAAATAAATTTACTTGCAGTTAATATGCAGTTTTATTTACAGTTTATATTTCAATAGTGGGAAATTAAATTCCTAATAGTTCAACGGTTGCACTAATCAGTTGTACTATTCAGAGGCCCAATTGTCTAAGCAAATTGTAATCATTTGTCAGCAACAACAACGTATTACTCGGACTGTTTATGGAGTTCATACATGCTCTTTGACGTAGGTACAGGCGTCTATGAACTCCATAAAGGTCGAATTAACCGTTTGACAAGCAAGTTTGCGATTACGATTTCCATAAGCTTCGTATCCATTAGAGCAGCCTCGACTTGAGGCAAACAACCTCAGTTTGAGGCTGCTCGGCCTGAGGCATATGCCCGATGCACGTTGCGGATCAAGCTGAGGCGACACGCCTCATCGTCATCCGCGAGCCAGTGTAAAGCCAACACTGGCGCCCGTCTCCATCAAATGCACGGCTCAGACTGAGGCTCCTTTGAGCACGCCAAAAAAAACCGACAAAATATGGCTCGACTCGCGGCGCCATATTTGTTTCGTGTCGCGGCGCGCCTCAGGTTGAGGCATCGTCTCCACTTGCGCGGCCTCGGAGCGAGGCAGCCGCTCGGCCGAGGCTGCCTCTAGTGGATACGCGGCTTTACAGAATCGGGGGCTGAAATGCTTACCCCCTAGACACAATCTGCATGGCAAAACGTCACGAAAAGCGCGCGCGTATGCGTGTACGTTCTGGACTCGGGGTGCAACCTGTCTCGGTAGGAGTTTTCGTAAAAACCAGTCAAGCGGATGGGCTATGAAGTAGTTAGAAACAGACAAACACACTTTCTCATTTTTTTAAATTTTTTCGTAGATATGTATTTATATGTGGAACTAAATCATAGTCCCTACGGAAGGATTCAGGCCATGCCAACATAGCTATGTACCTACTAAAAATCAAACAGTTCCGTATTTTAAAAAAAACCTAAATCGACACAGGAAGTGAGGAGTAATTATCTAGAAAGAAAATAATAGGCCAGGTTTTACCGTATTAGTTAGTAGGTCAATGTTATAATATTGAGGTTGACAAAATGAAGACCTGACATGGAATATTAATCAAACTCAATTAAATTTGTATTTAAAATGCTTTTTATTATCCGGAACATTATACTAATCTCGAATAATAATTGTAAAACAATAAGTAGGTATATTATTTTCTATTGATGAAGCTAAAGCACATTGCATATTGCATGAGAACGTAAATTCCTTACCACAATTCGATTTCGTAACATTATTATTATTGCATATAAAATACTATAAAAACCTTTTATCTCCGTCCGATCATTTGAATAAGATATACTGGGTCCTATAACATTAATGGTATTAACTAGAATAAGTCACAGACTCAAGGAAAAATATAGACTGAGTGCTAATTAAGTCTGAAACATTCCACTCGACCTGAGCTAACGAAATACGCTTTGAATAAAATTATCGTATTTTCTTATTGAGTATCTATATCTTATTAAGTATTTAATGAAAATGAAACAGCTGCCAACCAACCAACCAACTGGTGAATATTGGTGTGTGGTGAGCCAACTGGTGATAATTATTTGTACACAATCTCTGAACTAATTTGACTTATCCAAAACCATTTCCATCCTTTTTCGAAATGAACAAGAGCATACATTTTATAAATTATGCAAATCAATTCACAACGGGATTTGACAGACTACAAACGAATAAACACTAATGAAGATCAATTTTACGGAGGCAAAATTTTACATTGATCTTTTAAACAGATTGGTCTTGATGATTAGCGTAGGTAGCTAAAAAAAAGATTTTGAAGGCCAAGACCCTCTGAAATGTCGATTTGATAAACATCTTTTCATAAGAATCCACCGCTTCATCCGCTTCTTTGCATTTGTTCGTCCAAACTAAATCTATCTTTTTCCTTACGTCTGTACCTAAAGAATTAAAAAAAATTGATCTACTAAATATTAAAAAGTCACAAATCTGATGAAATTCCTACCGTTCTGAACCTATCTAACTGACACAGTGACATAACAATATGGGGTTGAAAAGACGGGGGCTTTTGTCTAAAAGGGGCATCGAGTTCCTTGAATCTAACAGATTAAAAAGATGCTGATGTTTTTTTTTTTGTAAAATCGTTTATAAGTATTACGTATTTGTAGCAGACACATGTATGTGCAGATGCGACGCTGGCTATCACAGGACTCGCAGCCGCACATTTACCTTACCTCGTCTTCCTCACCAGTAAACACCTACCACATTACCAGGAATTACACGGGAAAATAATAACACAAGAGGATCACTTTATTATACGCATTATATAGCATGTTGATGGTTACGAAGTACCTTCAAAGGAAAATAATAAAACACCAGTGTATACTTTATTATTTACGGCACAGTGATGATTAGAGTGAATTAGCATGGTTGATGTAAATTAGCATAGTCGATGGAAATTAGCATAGTTGATGGAATATTGACGCCGAGGAAGTCTTCATTGCACGGCTGGATCAGGCAGACACCATCACTCCACGTAGATGACGGGCACTGTAGCATTGCACTCGAAGCCGATGAACACGTCCTCACTCCGCAGCGGCCGCCGGCGAATGAAAGGCCCGCGCAATGCGCGAGCTAGTTTTATAGCCGCGCGCTTGCAACTTACGGTGCATTAGGCGACGCGCAGACCGACGACGCACGCGCCTTTCCGCCATAGGCATACATTAGGTAGTTATTAATTAAATCTAAGAAGTGATATTATTGGTCGATCTTAGTGTAGATTTTGTAGCAACATTTGATTGGCTGTTTGCTGTAATATAAGTTTGCTGTAGTAATTTTTGTATAAAACACGGATGGCACTAAAATAAAATTCATTCCATTAGATCCAGCAATCGAGTTTCATTCTGCCTACAACCTCCAGTCCCCACAGTGGTGACCCCGACGACTACGTAGTATGGCGCGCAAAGAAGATTCACCGCTCGAAAATATCATCGAGTCCATCGGAGTCAAATCTCGAATCCCACCGTTTTGGCGCGATAACCCGCGGCTATGGTTCGCACACTTCGAGACGATGGTTGCGGCGCAGAAACTAGGAGACGAAAATAAATTCGGCCTGGCAGTGTCTCAATTAGAAAAATGTGACGTCGAGCAGATAGGTGATATTCTTATCGGACCACAGACTGGAAGATACGAAAGCCTTAAAGCTAGGTTGTTGTCAGTCTACGAAGTCTCCGAGGGCAAGAAGCTGCAGAAATTATTAAATGAAATGGAGCTCGGGGACCAACGTCCATCACAACTCCTTCGAAGGATGCAGGATTTAGCTCGCGATAACATGGCAGAAAACACCCTACGCTTGCTTTGGATGGGACACTTACCTGCGTCTACTCGCGCGGTCCTGTCTATCAGTGAAGAGACCCTGAAATTAGAGGCGTTGGCGGCGATGGCAGACAAGATGCACGAGCAAGCCAAGGAGGTCAACATAGTATGCTCGTGCAAAGGGCAGCCTTCCAGATCGGAAAAAGCAGACGTGTCCATCGTCGAAGCTATCGAAGACTTGAGGAAAGAAATAGCACAGCTCAAAATGGATCGTTCCCGTTCAAGAGAGCGACGTCGGTACTCACCTGCAGGGCGCAGATTCAGAAGCCGCTCGAGATCTCAAGCATCTAAGTACGAGAAGGACTCGCAGCCCATTTGTTATTTTCATCGAAGATTTGGAAAGGAAGCATATCGTTGCAGGAGTCCGTGCGACTTCAATAGCAAAAAGGATTCGGGAAACTAGCAACGGCTCACGCTCAGGCGGGGAACGTGGTCGAAGAAATATCGAAAAACCGCCTATTCATCAAAGATATTTCCTCTGGAATCAATTTCTTAATCGATACTGGTGCCAACGTGTCCGTACTACCTGCTCAATTCTCCAAAAACCGCCACACAGTGAATGATCAGCTATATGCCGCAAACGGGTCAACTATTCCATGCTACGGAGAGAAGACGCTGACTCTGAATCTGGGATTAAGACGACCTTACAAATGGAAATTCGTGATCGCAGCAGTCAGCCGGCCAATATTAGGAGCGGACTTTTTGCACCATTATAATCTCACAATAGACCTCCATGGCCGAAGTTTAATGGACAAGGAAACCAATTTAACCGTGAAAGGCTACGTATCATCGTGTCCAGAAGAGAGCATACGCACTATCGACATCAGCCGGCCATACCACGACCTCCTAGCAAAGTATCCAGATATTACTCGACCCAATCTTCAGAGGCTAAGAGACGGGAGCGACGAAGTCAAGCACCACATCGAAACTACAGGCCCGCCGATCTACGCGAAGGCAAGACCCTTACCCCCGCATAAATACAAGGCAGCTAAAGAAGAATTCCAGACAATGATAAATCAAGGGATATGTCGTCCTTCAAACAGCCCATGGGCGAGCCCACTCCACATAGTAGATAAAAAGGATGGAAGTTACCGATTCTGTGGAGACTATAGGCGCCTTAACGCAGTTACTATACCTGATCGATACCCGATCCCTCGTCTCCATGATTTTACATACAACCTACGAGACAAGAAGATTTTCTCCAAAATCGATCTGAAGAAGGCCTACTATCAGATAAAGAATCGTGAAGAAGATGTAAAAAAAACTGCCGTCATCACACCATTCGGCCTATTCGAGTTCACCAGGATGTGTTTTGGTCTACGTAACGCCGGGCAAACCTTCCAGCGTCATATCGACAACATAATGAGAGGACTCGCAGTGTTTCCATTTGTGGACGACATCCTCATCGCGTCGGCTACTGAAGCAGATCACAAGAAAGACTTGGAAGAGGTTTTTAAGAGATTGGACGCGAATGGCCTACAAATAAACGTCACTAAGTGTGTATTCGGACAACGCCAACTGGACTTCCTCGGGTATACAATATCAGAACAAGGGATTACACCCACGGAAGAAAAGACGCGAGCTCTTAAATCATACCCATTACCAGCGACAATTCAAGATTTGCGCCGTTTTATGGGAATGATCAACTTTTATAGAACGAGTATTCCGCACGCAGCAGATCATCAGAAAGAACTCAATTTGTACTTACATAGAGCAAAGAAAAACGATAAGACGCTAATTCAGTGGACTGACACGGCGCGAAGAAGTTTCGAGAAGTGCAAGGAAGACATCGCCAACGCCGTTCGTTTGTCATACCCGTCAGCCGACGCTTGTTTTGCTTTGATGACTGACGCGTCAGATACATGCGCCGGAGCTGTTCTACAACAAAATATCCACGGAAGTTGGAGGCCACTTGGATTTTTTTCGAAGAAGCTTAACGAAGCCCAACAGAAGTACAGCACTTACGATCGGGAATTACTGTCTATCTACCTGGCGGTTCGACATTTTCGTCGGATGTTCGAAGGAAGGGAGCTTATTATATACACTGATCACAAACCACTCACGAACTCAATAACTGCTAGCAGCAAGAACGAGACACCACGGCGTACGAGATATCTGGAATATATAGGACAGTTCACGTCTGATATTCGTCACGTTTCTGGTAAAGATAACCAGGTTGCCGATGCATTCTCTCGAATAGAAACAATTTCATGCCCGTCACCGATTGATTATGAGGCACTAGCCAGGAGTCAAGCTCAAGATGAAGACCTAAAAGAACTGAGGAAGAACGCAAAGCACGACCTCAAAAACGTCGCATTGCCTGGAACTTCTACTAAAATCACATGCGAATTCTCATCGGGCTCGGCTCGTCCCTACCTACCCAAGGAGTTTCGCGAAGTAGTGTATCGTGCAACGCATGAGCTAAGCCATCCTGGTGTCAGAACCACAAGAAGAATGGTATCGTCTCGATATTTCTGGCCCTCAATGAAAACGGACGTCGTAAGCTGGGCTAAGGGTTGTTTGCAGTGTCAGAGAGCAAAAATCCAGAAACACACGAAATCTCCGATTGGATCATTTAAAGAAGTGGATCGACTGTCGCACGTTCATGTCGATATAGTAGGACCCTTACCTATATCGCAGGGGTTTCGTTATTTACTTACCATGATTGACCGAACGTCTAAGTGGCCAGAAGCATACCCAATCTCGGAAATAACAGCTGAAACTATAGCTAATACGTTCTACGATGGATGGATATCAAGATTTGGGTGTCCCGCCTTCATCACAACGGATCGGGGATCCCAATTTGAGTCGGACCTGTTCAACAAGTTGATGGAGAGAATGGGCATTAAAAGAATTCACACCACAGCCTATCACCCACAAGCGAATGGCATAGTTGAGCGGTGGCATAGGTCCCTGAAGGCCGCTTTGATTGCAAGATTCAATACGATAAATTGGGCACGTGAACTACCTACTGTTTTACTGGGACTACGTGCTGCAATAAAAGAAGATATCGGCAAGAGCACCGCGGAGCTATTGTATGGTCAGCCACTTCGGTTGCCTGGTGAATTTTACGAAGAATATATCAAGGGAAACAATTCATCATCCTATTTCGCGCATAACCTCAGCAACGCATTAAGGAAAGCACAAGCACAGAGGAATTCAACCCAAAATCAAGCGACATTTATTCACGAAGACCTAAGCAAGTGTTCGCATGTGTTCGTACGAAACGATGCAGTCAAGAGACCGTTGACGCCTAACTATGATGGACCCTTCGAAGTCATGGATCGGCACGACAAGTATTACACCCTGGAAATTAAAGGACGGATAGCCAACGTGTCTATCGATCGCTTGAAGCCTGCATTCTTCGTTAATACGGCTAGCGAGGATAAAGCTACATACGTAACGAGATCTGGCCGAATATCAAAACCACCTGTACGCTTCGCTGGCGGGGAGTGATGTAGCAGACACATGTATGTGCAGATGCGACGCTGGCTATCACAGGACTCGCAGCTGCACATTTACCTTACCTCGTCTTCCTCACCAGTAAACACCTACCACATTACCAGGAATTACACGGGAAAATAATAACACAAGAGGATCACTTTATTATACGCATTATATAGCATGTTGATGGTTACGAAGTACCTTCAAAGGAAAATAATAAAACACCAGTGTATACTTTATTATTTACGGCACAGTGATGATTAGAGTGAATTAGCATGGTTGATGTAAATTAGCATAGTCGATGGAAATTAGCATAGTTGATGGAATATTGACGCCGAGGAAGTCTTCATTGCACGGCTGGATCAGGCAGACACCATCACTCCACGTAGATGACGGGCACTGTAGCATTGCACTCGAAGCCGATGAACACGTCCTCACTCCGCAGCGGCCGCCGGCGAATGAAAGGCCCGCGCAATGCGCGAGCTAGTTTTATAGCCGCGCGCTTGCAACTTACGGTGCATTAGGCGACGCGCAGACCGACGACGCACGCGCCTTTCCGCCATAGGCATACATTAGGTAGTTATTAATTAAATCTAAGAAGTGATATTATTGGTCGATCTTAGTGTAGATTTTGTAGCAACATTTGATTGGCTGTTTGCTGTAATATAAGTTTGCTGTAGTAATTTTTGTATAAAACACGGATGGCACTAAAATAAAATTCATTCCATTAGATCCAGCAATCGAGTTTCATTCTGCCTACAACCTCCAGTCCCCACATATTCACTAAAATAGATTTAAAATAATTTATTTAGTGCTATTTCATTTAAGTTTTATTTCAATTAAAAGTATTAAAGAACAAATCTCAAATAACGATCACCATTCTCGCCATGTTGTTACGTCACTGCTCACACAAACTTAAAAATATGAACTAGCAAGTTAGAATACTAATTGTGCTTCAATATATTAATCACTATAGAGAAAGATTAAATACTTACTTACATTAGATTAGTCTTAGGTATCGTCAGATCGCAACGATGCGTGTCCGGCAAGCCTTAGCCTTGTCTTGACCAAATAAATATACAAATATGTATAAATAACAACATATTTACATAATGTGAGATCTTAAATACCATTTCCTTTTTCGCGCCTTTGAAACCCTGATAAAAATCGATAGCCTCGAAAAACGAAATCACAATAAACGAAATCACAATAAACTTTAAAAGTTTCATATGCTAAATTATTTAGGTTTTTTATGAATCATAAGACCTTTTCTCATATTATCCCCGACCCGTAAGTTAATGCTACACGAAAAAGAGCTGAAAGCGGTGAGTTTTCATTGAAATGGAGCCAAATACAAAGAAATACCTACTTTGACTTTGTTCAGAGATCAGACTTAACTAGTTAAAAACGAGTTTAGTGATAGCAGTCTGAGCAAAAGCAAAGCACGTAAGATATCAGCCTTAGGCTGAGTGTAAAAGGCTTTGAACAAATCGATCTAAGCTCTTCGATGGCGCTTTATACAAATTATTTCACTATAAATAAAATAAAGTAAACCTCATGGAGTGCGTCTTCTTCAAATAAGACTACAGGAAAAAGATAGACGGCTAACAAGTGCCATATGAAGCCAGCACGAAAAAGCCGTGTCCAATATAAAAAACTGATCACTTAACACTTTTTTACACAATTAACACGTATACACGGTAATAAAATTCTTAGCTTAAGACATAAGAAAGGAGAGAATTTGCAGCCATAAGTTATGTCTTGTCAATTATTGAACATAAACCTAAGTCGGTCTTTAGCAAGTCTGAAAGTTGGTTGGCTATAAACAGCCAACCAACTTAAAGGCTTGCCGCATGAGCAAATGTCGGCTGTCTAGCACCTAGTCCTAGTGCATACGTTAAGGGGCGTTACCTAGTGCCTACTTATGTTTATTTTTCACGCTGATCGTCGGCGCTGACGATCAAGCGCGTAACAAGTCATTATCGACTATCGACCTGTCAGCAATAAAAAGGAACGACTATAATTCACATAATATTTTTACATGGGAACATCGACGAACAAGAGAATAAAATCAGCCAAGTTTTGGTTGAAAGCTGACAAATCTAGCAAGATTCTGTACACATTTCTCTGGACTATGCCTTAGTAACATGAATAACTATGTTTTGGCAAAAGCTCCGTCTATCCTTTTTCTCTAGTCAATGATAGTAAATTAGAAAATGACGATAAACTTGCTTGCTATGCGCAATTCAATCGTCTTCGTTGGCAGTGCGGAGGTGGATGGGGTGACAGGGGGAGGCGGAAAAGGTTCATCACGCGGCCCTCTTGCTAAGATCCCTGGATAGGTAGGTCTCGACAGGAAATATTGATGATCTTGTTCATTATAGACAAGATTCGATAGTTCCGATCCCAAAGCTTCGTGAAGCGTTAAAGGGTTGCGAGAGTGACTGGTGACAAGGGGAGGGGGAGGGGTTCAGCACACGCAGCCGCTCCCGTTGCCACCCTGTCTGATTCCACGGGCGATCGAGTCTGCGGGTCCACAGCTTAGAAAATAACCATGAACTTGATTATTATGGGTGCAGGTCGATTCTTCCGATACGCGTGGCTCCGTGAAGCGTTGCGGAGTTTGGGGAGAGTGACTGGTGACAGGGGGAGGGGGAGGGGTTCAGCACACGCAGCCGCTCTCGTTGCCCTCCTGCTCTGATCCCATGGACGATTGAGTCTGCAGGTCCACAGCTTAAATAGAAAATAACCATGAACTTGATTATTATGGGCGCAGGTCGATTCTTCCGATACGCGTGGCTCCGTGAAGCGTTGCGGAGGGTGGGGGAGTGACTGGTGACAGGGGGAGGGGGAGGGGTTCAGCACACGCAGCCGCTCTCGTTGCCCTCCTGCTCTGATCCCATGGGCGATTGAGTCTGCAGGTCCACAGCTTAAATAGAAAATAACCATGAACTTGATTATTATGGGCGCAGGTCGATTCTTCCGATACGCGTGGCTCCGTGCAGCGTTGCGGAGGGTGGGGGAGTGACTGGTGACAGGGGGAGGGGGAGGGGTTCAGCACACGCAGCCGCTCTCGTTGCCCTCCTGCTCTGATCCCATGGGCGATTGAGTCTGCAGGTCCACAGCTTAAATAGAAAATAACCATGAACTTGATTATTATGGGCGCAGGTCGATTCTTCCGATACGCGTGGCTCCGTGCAGCGTTGCGGAGGGTGGGGGAGTGACTGGTGACAGGGGGAGGGGGAGGGGTTCAGCACACGCAGCCGCTCTCGTTGCCCTCCTGCTCTGATCCCATGGGCGATTGAGTCTGCAGGTCCACAGCTGTTGGTGTTGCAGTTAAGGATATTGGAAGAACTTTCACAGCTTTTTCAGTGTCAGATTATCTAAGTATAGTTCTTGCAAATTCACGAGCGCGCGTGAACTTTACTTATAGTTATGCACAATGCGTAAGTGTGCGTGCCTCTCGGAGCGGACCGTCCTAGGTACGATCTCGTACAAGGACACATTTACATGTATACAAATATATACAGAAGAAAGGAATTTTTAGCAGAAACGCGTGAGCCTAGCGCACTCGTGAAATGCAAGAACTAGGTATAACATCGTATTAACTACCAACAGGCAACATGTTTTCCAATACATTCGCAATTTGCATTTGCTCAACTTCACAGCGCACTAGTGCGGTAATAAAATGGCCACTATAAAAATCTACAGCTGTTTCGGTGCCGCTATCTTTATCGAGGTATTTTGTAGTACCAAATAAGTAGTAAAATAAAATTAAGTAATAAGTATTAAAATTAAACTCTTCTCTGGTTAACTCTAGTTAACCAAAAAATCTTGAAAAAAATTCGGTGAGTTTTAGTCATGTCATGTAGACATGACTAACGGCCGGTTTCTGAATTGAGAATTTCATGTTGAGTCTGTCTCAAAGACTACTTAAGGACTAATTAAGCAAATTTTTGTTTCTGTATTGATATTGTGTAAGGTTAGAGAGTTGGAACTTGCTGTTTTTGCTTGAATGCTTAATTCAGAAACCGGCCCAATATCGTTTCAGAAACAAAAATTGGCTTAATTAGTCCTTAAGTAGTCTTTGAGACAGACTCAACATGAAATTCTCAATTCAGAAACCGGCCGTAAAACTCACCGAATTTTTTTCCCAGATTGGAATCTCGCACGCCTTTGTAGTTCGTTAGCATGGAAAAATATAGAGGGCGCTGCAGCGCAACCGTGTAGTACATCTGCTCCGTAAAAAGTGAAATTAATAAATAAATCATATAAGTTTTAGTGCCTATTCGTCATAAATTAACGTATAACCGTGATATAAGTACGTGTCAATGTTATTAACGTTAAACATTAGTAATACCTAAAAAATCATTCCATTGCTGGTTCATACGAAGTGTCATCTTTATAATTTACGGAATTGAATAACAGTGAACGACAGTTTATATACATTAGAGATAGCTTTTTAGCTATGGAATTGTGAAATTATTATATGCTAAAAGCTACAGAAAGTCGAAATAATATACCAAAATATCCACTTAATAAACACTTTCATGGGACAAATTGAAGGTAGGACTAAGACAAAAATATAATTTCTTATTACTGCAGTTCGACAGAAACGATCTATGCTACGTTGAAGAAGTGTCCTAACAAAAGAATAATTTCACATAGACGAATATCCGAATATAGGGAAAGGTCACATCGGCGTAATATCAAGATTTGATTCCCGGTACTGCGGTAACTTCACCATTACTTACATAGGATAATTACATAAATTATTCCTCTACCTATTGATATATAATATAAGTATTAAAAGCTGGTTAACTACTTATACGTCTAATTAAATAAACAAAAAAAAAGAACTTTTCGACTACTATAACTATAAGTATATTATACTAAGTACAATAACATCTATAATGGAAGACATAACAAATATGCTCCTAGATATTATGAAAAAAATGGAAATACAAAAAGAGGAAATCAGAGAGATACCAAAATCAATAATTAACACCATAGATGAGAAGTTAAAAGTTTATGAGCAAAGCCTCCCAAGCCGGGTGGTCGCCGTGGGAGGACTAGACCAAAACCCACCAGCTGTATAATAAAAAGCGCTTAAATTAGCAATAAATTCGCTATAAGTTTAAATGTACTGAAACGTAAGCTATTATTTCGGACAAACTCCGATTATAGAAGGCACTGGTGGAGGCCTATATTATAGGAGACATAAATGAGATAGAGTATAAATGGTATTGTAATATTCATATATTAGGCCTTGGTTTTCTAATGGTATTAATTAAATATTATAATATATTTTTATCAAAGCATGTAAGGCTTAAACTTAATATTCCTAAACTTATAACTGAACAAAAATTGTGTAAGTAATTCTGTCTAAAAGAAGAAAAAAGAAACTATAATTACAATTTAAATCACCTTACAAATTTTTGTTCCAGTAATGTCTACACTACTGTACTTGTATAAATATTATATATATGTAATATTATAATCAGAATACAAATTATTATATAGTAATTTGTATTCTGATTATATTAATATATTATTTTTATTATAATACTACTTGTACCAAAAATAGCATTATATTTTATGATCCAAAATATAAATTTAACTAAGATGTAAATTAATATTCTATTCTCGCAAGATAATAATAATTAGGTGTAGGTTAAAAGAATGAAATAAATTTCGCAACATATCAATTGTGTAAACTGAAACATAAATTATGGAAAAATGGAATAATTAACATTCTGACACTACCATTTGCTTTTCTAAATTAAAAATATTAAACTTATCTTATGAAACAAAGTTCCTTATTGATAAACATAAATGAGAATAAGCCAAATAATAATGAGCATTAATGTCCTTTTCTTTTATATAGTAAAATAAAATTAAGGCGCTGTACGTAAGTATGTATTTTTAAGCTCTTAGAATTAAAAAAAAAAGTTTTTAATATTTCAAGAATTGTTCAAATATGTTTCCAGTAAATAAAGGCTATTTTATTTATTATTTATTTTATTTTATTTAGTATAGAAAAATTGCATTTTTAAAATTTTTCACTTTGTTTACTCACTAATGTACCTATTGTAAAACTTTGTATGATACACGTGCGCATTGAAAATTATACTCTCAGACATATTTAATACCTAATAGTTTACACCTCGTGTGTAATTTTCATAATGCTGCACTAGTAGCCTAAATGACTATTATCCACTAAGTTCTCAAGCTATTCCTAACTATAAGTTCAGAGGTGATTATAAAACATCAACCACTGCTTCTGAGTAACGTATCAAAATAATACCGCGAAATTCCGAATGAGTGTAACTATGGAGATTGGAAATTGGAGATTGACTGTTTAAGGAAAAAGATCATAGAAATTGATCATACATCTCCCTCTATATATTTACACACAGTTAACTTGGAAACTTTAATAATATCATCATAAGGATTTCGTTAAAATTTAACGACACTGAATAACAAAAACCCAAACTAGTGGTTTAAGAGTTTTATTCAAATTATCAGCGTGAGATACGGGTATTTATTTACAAACAAGTCGACGACACAATGTCTATACACTACGTTACACTTACACAAGCTTAACGCTTTTTGCACTCGAGTTCGAGTTAACTCAACACCAAAACATAAGATGACACCATTTTTATACACGCAAAATTGTAATCTACTAGAGCCATCCTTGTCACAATGTTATATTTAGAAAAGGAAAACACGAACTAAGTTCTGGTTCTAATTAAAAAATAATTTGCGTCATAGCTTTGCATAGTTAAAACATAACTTCATAAGATTTATTGTGAACTGGCAACATTGAATTGTATTTTTTGTGTATAATAAAGTTTAGAATTTGTTGGTTGTAATCAGTAAAGCTATAATACCACAAACATAACTGACCCGGTCAATGTTACCTGTATATTAAAAATAAAATAAAAACAAAAACTAAAAAGTCATAAATTTAGTTCCAATTTTGGCCACCGTGCCAGATATGTTGGTGGAACTATACAATAGTTGATGGTACTTGTCTTTTCGAATGTACACCAAAAGCTAAACTAAAATGACACCTTCAATAGTGTTTGCTATCCATTTCCGAACAATAAAAAGGAGACGGTTCAGATTTGTATGGGGCGTAGGCCTAGTCTTGTACAAGTAGAAAAATAAAGGAAAATAAAAGACTAGACCAGTTTTTATCGGCCAAATCTACGAATTCGTCGTAATTTCAGTGGTAAAATTATTTATCTTTCCAAGACATGGAACACTAAACATGAGTCGGTAACAATGGCGGATTCATATTTTTTGACGTTTTCGAAAGAAAAACACGTTATTTTGACAGTGACTGTCAGAAATGACATTTGATACATTTCGCGCCTACTGCCTTCTCTATGGCTGAAGGTTGCCATCTTGGAAACGTATCGAAAACTTGAATTACATGTTTTATTTTTTTCTCGTTATTTACTTTACTGTTTTAAATTATTATATTTTTAATACAATCTATGAATTTTCCTCTATTCATGGTATAGTGTACAAGAGTAGGCCTAAAATGAACCTTTTCCTTTGTGAAAGAGATACATATCAATAGTTTTAGTTCTTGCAAATAAGCGTAGAGTGTGTACAAACGAAAAAGCACAAATATAAAAAGCAGAGGACTAAAATATGTTCGTATTTTGGTTCCCATAAACACAATAAAGTGAAAAAAAAAAAGTTTACTTACAATGCAACCGTCGCACGTTTAACAATGTTATTGTGATTATAATGGCATTTAAATCTAGTCATAAGTAAAAATAAATCTCGAAAATTATATTACATAATATAATATAAAATCTCACTTAAAAATCATAAAATCTTAAATAACATATTGTATAAATTTAGATTTTTTGAACCTATTACGGCATCAACTAGTGAATAGAAAAGAATTGCCCTATACAATTAATTATTTAAGCAGATTTTATCGATTAAAATTAATGATTAAGTATATTAAATAAATTATCAAAAAAGCTGGAATGGAAATCTTCGATTACCTATGTATTATTAGAATTTTTCTGTTAAATTTCAATTATACGAACGTTATATTATATTCATAAGCTTGTATTCAATGTCTCACTAAATAAAAGTTTCAGTAACATTATAAAAGATATCTAAATAAGATTTTCTTAAGCACTAAAGTAAATAAATAATACTAATGTACATAGACCGCGTCACCTCTCTCACAAGTAAAATATAGAAGATATAATATTAATACATATTGAGCCAATCAATTCAAATTAACAGTAGGTACCTGTTTAAGTACAAAAGTATTTGATTTGAGCTGTAAATAAATTCGCGCAATTTTTTCATGTCCCTGAATAAAGAACTGTACCTGTATTGACATTAAGTATAAAATCAAAAGACATCAAGCGTTCCATTGCTTGTTGTCTTCTTCGAATTTTTAACTAGCCATTATGGACACAGTGACATCAAAAAGTGCGCGGGAATTTTACTGAATTGACCCAAATTCTGAAATGAACTTATAATAAACGAAGATTAATATGGATTTTTTACTATCAACCCTACCAAGATTATTGAGAATAAACCTCTGAATACATATTATATCGAGGTGTCCGCGGCCGCGTGCTATATACACATTAAGGACACGGGACAGGAATCCCATACCTTCAGAGCAGTTTCACAAATCGTTAATCCTACACGCTTGGCGCATTCACACTCTCATCTGCACTCGAATTCGTGTTAAGGTGTGTCCAAACACAGAGCAGCAAGTGCGCGGCAGCAAAACGCGGTGTTTGCAAGACACAATTTTATCTAGTTAAGCATATTGCGCTTTGTGTGGATACACCTTTACGTGTGCAACCCTTTAAAATTAAAAAAAAAATCTATCTTGAGAGTTCCTCATATACTATAGATGAGACTAGGCATTTACTCACACAAAACTTGAGCGATGTATGTCCGACTAGTGGCTTTCCACCAACCAACCAACCAGGGGCTTTTATTTCCAGGCAGGCCATAATGAAATATCAGCATTCAGATATTTCAACTTGGGTAAGCACTGCTTTTATGCATCTAAAGCCTGTACGCCACTGCGTGATATTAATTGTATATTCCTGGGATATCGGCCAGCACAGTACCAAGAGGTGGGACGGTTTGACCAAAGTAACGGTATCAAACAATGTTCGCTAGGAAATCACGCCTTCTTGTAAAACATTTAATGGACTTCATTCAAGGCTTTATAGGAAATACTTGGTGACGACACCGCTATCCTGAACGACGAACTTCGACGGTTGGGAATACACCGAGCAAATTATGTGCGAGTAAAAGCATAGTCCTGTTCATAATAATGTAGAATCATTTACTAAATAAGCGATCCCGAATCACTTTAAGACAACCTTCCCACCAAACTACGAAATATGGCCAAAGACACGTTAATAAAAACATATGACGAAAAGGAACTTGTTAAACAATGTGCAGTTTCAACACCATTAAACTTCCCCGCCTGGTATAAACCTTAAAGTATACTTGCTGTATTTGAGTTTTGGTTTATGGGTGCATATTTTCCATATTTTTTATTGCATATTTTTCATATTTTACATTGTTTTCTGACCGTCTGAATTTTTTAAATAATGGTAGGTGTTTTTTTGTGTTAATAATTTAGTTGGCTCCCAGATTCTTTCGCATACCTAATGCAGTGGGGTCCAAAATACTTTCAGACACATTAATAAGCTAATATAAGCGAAAACTATACACTTTTGAAAATCCCCATTAAAAATATATCCTAGGACTTTTAATTGACATGCCCTTTCCTACTTTATTTATTTTTGTCGATAACCTTCTGGATAATTGCCGTCTAAATGGCTACTGCAGTCTTTCTATTACTACAACGAATTCGCTACAACACACAAGCAAAAAGACATCCCGTGTATTATTGCTTTTGCGTTTATAAAGCTTCCAGACGTATTGACGTATTGCGTATTGATATGCTTTAAAATTATTGAGATCAGGGCATTGAGTGTAAATGAGTTAACAATTAGGAATGAAGGTTCTTTTATTCCACTACAAGTCACCCCTTGACTGCGATATCGCCTGACGGTAAGTGATAATGCAGTCTAACATGGTAGCGGGCTAACCTGTTAACGGTACGGCAGTACTTAATATTAAACCCATACCCCTAATCGGTTTCTACACAGCATCGTACCGGAACGCTAAATCACTTGGCGGTACATCTTTGCCGGTAGGGTGGTAACCACGGCCGAAGCCTACCACCAGACCAGACCAAACCAAAGAAAATTCGGAAATTATAAATTCCCAAATCGACCCTGCCGGGGATCAAACCCAGTACCTCTCTAATAAGACAACAGAAAAACTAAAAAAGATCATCATCTAATTAATATTGCACTATAAACAATAGAGCTGCCTTCAAAAAATTTCATACCCAACTCGTTCATTCAGAACAACTATGATAAAACGAACAATAGGGATGATGCCTATATCAACAGAAATGATTTCTAACTGATTATTAAATGTAGGGTCTTCCAAAAGACCTAAAATTCACATCCTCGGTTAGTTTTAAGTTTGATGACCATTTTAAAATGTAGATTAAAGAAAAGTGCGTTGAAATTTTATGACGTCACTTCTGTGACGTCATTTCATACAACTTCCATACTAGAAGTGCGTTTTTAAGTTTGTTAAAGAGTTGCTGATTTGATTGAGTTGTCATCATCCCTATTTGAGCAAAAATGTTCTCGTGTAGGCCAGGGATGAAACAAATAGAAAAACGCTTATTCCCTTCGGCGTTCTTACCGCATCGATTTAGCGTTTGATGAATAGTCAAATTGGTAATCCATACTTTGCTGTTTAACTTTGTCAAATTAAAAATAGTTCTATGGACAAAGTACCAGAAAAAGACGCTTGCCTGATAATAATTAAGTTTTTACATTAGTGTCAAAGCAGACGTGTGGATTTCATAACAATTGAAAATGATCTTTAGTAAATTTCACATGAGGTTGAAATTAACACATTAATTAACTTAACACGTTATAAGCACGGGCGTCAAAAAAATGTGAGAACCACCTTGTCATCCAGCTATCCAGTTATATTATACCAATTTCAGTCGTTTGTTTAAGTTACTAAAGTCGAATTTCAATTGTTATGCAATATCCATAGCCATTTTACAGATACGCTGACTTCGCAGCTTACACGTGTCGCGTGGCGGGTGGGGGGTGCCCTTGTGCTGCTGTGGGGTCGCGAGGGGCCACGAGGGGTCGCGAGGGGCCACGAGGGGTCGGTCCTAGCACGCGCAGCCGCTGTCAGGCTCCTTGTTGTCACCGGGCGCTTGTCGCAGGATCACTTCGTGCACTGAACATATAGTATTAAGGAAAATAAAAACAAATACACTACGGGGTCTATCGCTAGATACTAGTGACATTATGGCCATTTCTGTTATACACATCTCTAAACAGAAATGACAGCTATAGTGCTGACCCTTTCTGCAGGGAGTATTATGAGAAGGATAGCAATATGAATAGAGCTGTTATTTTAGATTAGAGATGGTGTACAAAAGAATTGGCTTCATTGTATCAACAAAGCGTCTATGTAACTTGATTTTAGATTATTCCAAAACAAAGGTAAATTGACAGGTCTAGCAATAGTATAATGATTTTCACAATGTATTCTGCGACAAAAGAAAGCATTACTATAGGTCTTGTCAGTTTAGTGAAGATATTTGCAAATTATATGTTATTATATTATGTACTAGATGATGCCCGTGACTTCGTCCGCTTGGATTTTTTTTATTACCGCGAGAACTCTTCAATTTTCCAGGATAAGAAGTATGTGCGTATGTGCTTCCCCGGGATGTAACCTGTATCAAATTTCATCAAAATTGGGTGAGCAGTTGGGCCGTCGTGAAAGCGTAACAGACAGACAGATAGACACACTTTCGCATTTATAATATAAGTATGGATTACATAATATGTAAAATTAACATGAGAATAACAATTCATTATGTTAGATGTATATTACGATACAAATAAGGCCTTGCAGATTAACACCAGAAAATAGAGGCTTGTTGATAATTCTAAAACAATCGAAAATTTATAGAAATGTAATAATTTAGTAATTTGTCTTGATTTAATAAAGATAAAATTATTTAACTACTAATTTCAAGAGTAGCAAATATAAAGGATATTTCAAAGTAACCCTCACCAAAATACATATTATTACAACCATGTTACACTAATTTCTTAGTGAATATTATTAAGCTATTTCATATACAAGCAAAGAAATATAGAATAATGTGTAAAAGAATATATATGAGATGAAATGGTGTACAACGATTTATTCTTCACGATTCTAAAGTATTCAGCCTAAAATCCATTAGGTCGTAACTCACATCCATATATATTATATGTACTATGTTCTATTAAATTGCGTCTATTATTCAAGAAATCGAGAAAAAACTGAGATTACATAAGCGGCCTAGTGGATCTTAGGTGTATACTACTCTGAAAATGTGTCACAAAGATTAAAACATGCATTATGTTAAAAGGGCTAATTTTTTTTATTTTAGTGTTTGCATTAAAAATTCTAAACGAAAAGCCTACTATAGCTTTTAACCACCTAGTTCAGTATTCCAGGGATCATCATGCAATGTAACTTTTAAGTTGATTTAATTTTTTTTTTAAATAATATATTAGTAGTAGACTCGACGCACTTTGATTTTAGACTATAATGTCTGATTTGAAATCACATTCCCAATGTAAGTGTGGGTTTGCAATAATCACATACATCCTATCGACTGCGCCACATAAAAACGTGCCAGGTAAAGAGGAGTGTTAAACATATACTGATCTATTCTCATTATCTTTCATCGTTTAACTTACCCTCATACACTGTTAAAAGATATTAACATTACGTAAAGCTTTTCACAATGTTCTGCAAAAAGGGTCCGTTTATTTAAAAACGTATATACAAAATATGAATGTCAATGTAATATAAAAGCTAAAATATAGAGATGAGTGCAAAGAAACTAAGCAGGCAACATCGACACTGTAACATTAGTAATGTTAACTTTACTTACACGAGTGTCAGCCCAGTATTAACCATCACCCACAAACAAAACCCGGTGACGTCACTGTTCGATGGACCGCTATACCCGTGAAATACGCAAACAAGAACGGGGACGCATAATTTTTGGAAACCATTAATCCAATATCGATAATTTTTGTTTGGTTAATTTTGACATATTTAAAATACATCCTGTGTTTTAATGAATATTAAAACCGCCATAACAGACATGCCGTTTATGTTTAACGATTCTTATTGATCGTCTAAACTAAATCATTGAAATGTGGAATATTTCTAAATAATAATCATTTTCATTAGCAAAAGAATAAAAATACACAAAGGTACAATCATCTTATCAAATTGTTATTTAGTATAAAAATGTATCAGCATATTATAATCGTCTACCATAGACGATATTTCTTAGGTCAAAGGTAACCATAGATCAACGCAAATGTCAGACATATAGGTCACCTATATCCTATTGGATATGGTACAGCCAAAGGGTGAAAAATATCCACGATCACATACGAAGCATGTTAGTTTTCCTTAAAAAATATACCAGACCGAGCATGGAACCGAGATCAACACAATAATATAAATCATCCCTTCACACAACCCAATAAATTGAAAAACACCACACGTATTAATCAATATAAATAATATGAAAAAACTTTACTTAAACAGGTGTAGATGCGTGTATCTTTGAGAATTCAACACATAGAAACTAGGTTGTTGGTTTTTTATATTGGGAGTAAAATTCTGAAAATCTTTTCTTAGAGAACCTACGTTATAGAAAAACCTAAATGCAAACTTTCTGCTTTCTAGACTGAGCCATGTCGTTGTTTGTTTTATATATGGGGAGAAAAATCATGAAAATATTTTCTTAGAGAACTTACATTATAGAAAAACCTAATTGCAAACTTTCTGCTTTCTAGACGGCGCGGCGTCATGTCAGTCAGTCAATTTCTCCTTTTATTCGATAGAGATGGCTTCCATTTCTCGTATTTTATCGAACTATTTATATATATGACCGCAGATATCTTTTACTTTGTGCAGGAAAACTATACATTCAAACTATAAAATTTATAGCCGTATAAACCTTTGGCTTTTCGCCCTCTAGCACATTACACAGACTCGACGCCTATTCCATGTCGACTCAAATCACAGTAAAGCATACAAATGTGAACTTTATAACGTGTTACTAGCGGTGAAATTTTGTACATTTTATTTAAAAGAAGTGGGCCACGCGTGGTTCACGTGTGGAACATTGATCTTTGGACCCGTTTGTTAAAATGTTAAAAACTCTACCGTAGTGAACACGATAAAAACGCTCAAATTTCCATGATTTACTATGCATAGAGTGGGAGACTGGGAGTGAAGTCGGTGTCAAGTCGGCATAATGTGCGAAGACCTTTTAAGATCCAGCAACGCAGACTGAATGGATAAAACTTATTACACAAACTAATTAAATGTTGAACTATGTGTTGAATTCTCAAAGGGCGTGTATGAACTGCGTGAGATGTATAATGGTGTGTTCCAAAAGTGATATAATTGCAAAAACATAGGGCTTCATAGTAAAAAGGATACTGTCTTCAGGAGGCTTGCTCTCCGCAGAGTCCATGCCGGGCAGGGCTGCCGCTACCCGCCGGAATAACTGGAAACATGTGGGAATGCAACTTTAAACCCTCGTAGTATAGGATTATTAATCCTAATAGTTATGTAACTTGATGTACAGTTTTTTTTAAGAATATTCTTAAATGAGTTTTGAAATGGCTCCTATACTATGGCAAAAAGGTAAAAATTAACTAACGAATGCGGCGATCTAATTCCCCTAATGAGTGAGCGTAACAGAACTTCGCTTCTGTAAGGTCACGGGTGTCCCAAAACACCTCACAGTATAAGAGTCCACACAATCTAATGACTCTCACTGAACCAAGCATTAAATAAATAAAATAAAATAAAATAGCTTTTATTATTCCTTACACACAATTACACAGTTGCGCAGCGCCTACATTATGGCCTACTCTACAGTTTATTTTACATTATAATTAAATAACAATTTAATCCTTAATAAGTATTTCTTAAGTAGGTACCTAGAACTAACATGCACATAGTAGATATATTTAGTTTTAGCAAACAGTAGTTATCGAGTTCATCAGTACACAGGTAGGTATAGGTTATATTGTACATTATTAGTAGGTATGGCAAATGGACTACAGACGCCCTTATGACAATCCATATAAACAATAGGTAATCAATTTATTATTCCTTACACATCTATGCTTCCTTCAGTTTACAAATGTCTATGTTTGTTCAACGTTTGTTTACATATTTGTTTTCAGTTATTTCAGTTGTTTAGAACTGTCTACATTTGTTTACATTTCCCTGATACTTCATAGAACCAAGCATTAGGAATGATAAAACGTTGGAATAGTAGTGTAGGTGCACACATACCTACCTACATGATGACGTAAACATGACGCGACCACGTTAGCCAATCACGTGCCGCCGCCTGAATCACGATTAAGAAGTTCTTATTATATAGAACTTTCAACCTACGACTGTTGGCACAGCTGGGATCTCCGAGCATGACACCGACTCGGAGGAAGATCTTCCTATTGCCTCGGGAGCACACACCATACGCTCCCGACATTGGTGACCCCCGACAAGCAACACTAAACAAGTCAAAGTCATGGATAGAGTCAACAGTCAAAATCAAAGTCAAGAAAACATTTGTAAGTCTTCAGCACTACATCAAAACACAACCGGGTCGACAGCACAGCATCAGACGAAACAGCGGGTCAGCAAGTAACGCAGCAATAATGGAGTCGCACACACAGCATCAGAATAGTACGAGCCTGCCACGCGCCACCTACTCTGTGGTACGAAGTTCTTTCAGAATTGTGCTATAATAGAACTTTCAACCTACAACAATTGGCACAGCTGGGATCTCCGAGCATGACACCGACTCGGAGGAAGATCTTCCTATTGCCTCAGGAGCACACACCATACGCTCCCGACAGTAGAACAGGGTACATACATTTGATCAAGTTTAGGATTTTTTTGTAACCATGCAGACTCAAATGCAACAATCGGCTTCTTGAGTGCAGACGACGCACTTGTCAGATAGGTCCTTGCGCTTGCCTACCAACATTATGATGACGTCAGAGCCACACATCGTTAACCACTTCGAATTAACGGGTCATCAATTCAGCTGAAGAAACTTGTTAAGCCCAAATTGCCTTTAAGACACCAAATATTCAATAGAACTTTTGGGGTAAAACAATCTCGTTAGGTACATGTTTAACATAATAGTAACTGTTTAATTGGCGTTGGTCTTGAGATCTTTCTTATATCAGCATCATGATGACGTCAGAGCCACGTTTCGCAGTCAATCAATCCACTTTCTGCTAACAACTCTCCTCAGCTGTAAGGTAGTCTGTTACACCTTACCTGTTTAACATTGTACCCAGCCTTGGCGCTGGTCTCAATGAACTTGACGTTAAGCTCCATACACTTGCGGTCGCCATCCTCGGTGGAGACCTACCGCTTGTCCGACAGATCCGTCTTATTGCCGACCAACATTATGATGACGTCAGACCCACGCGCCGTTGACAACCCACCTCAGCTGTGGGGTAGCCTGTTACAACTTACCTGTTTAACATTGTACCCAGCCTTGGCGCTCGTCTCTATGAACATGACGTTGAGCTCCTTGGCCTTGCGGTCGCCGTCTTCGGTGGAGACCTGCCGCTTGCCTGACAGATCCGTTTTATTTCCGACCAGCATTATGATGGCCTCAGAGACGCGCGCCGTTGACAACTCGCCTCAGCTGTGGGGTAGTCTGTTACAACTTTAACATGGTACCCAGCCTTGGCGCTGGTCTCTATGAACATGACGTTGAGCTCCTTGGCGTTGCGGTCGCCGTCTTCGGTGGAGACCTGCCGCTTGTCTGACAGATCCGTTTTATTTCCGACCAGCATTATGATGGCCTCAGAGACGCGCGCCGTTGACTACTCGCCTCAGCTGTGGAGTAGTCTGTTACAACTTACCTGTTTAACATTGTACCCAGCCTTGGCGCTGGTCTCTATGAACATGACGTTGAGCTCCTTGGCCTTGCGGTCGCCGTCTTCGGTGGAAACCTGCCGCTTGTCCGACAGATCCGTTTTATTTCCGACCAGCATTATGATGACGTCAGAGCCACGCTCCGTGCGCACATCGTCGATCCACTTCGACGTCTGGTGGAATGAGTTTGCATCTGCAAATGAAATCACAAATTAAGAATGACCTCTCTATCGCTGCGAACAAGAAGAACAAGTCTTACAAAGAAACTCCCTTTTTTACCAATAAGGTTGAGTCCTAATGAAATGTATAACTTATTCTTTAATACTTTCAGTGGAATATTCAAATCAATATTCACCAGTAGAACGGTCTTAACTACTGATGCAAACGTTTTTAGCGAATGGGTAACAAATGAATTACAAAGAAATAGGCAAAAATTATATGAATTGTATGCAGAGCGACAGTATGATACTCGTGATGAGTTTAAGCAGCATATTCAACTCTATTAATAATGAAAAAGCCCCGGCTGAGTTTGTTGTGGGCACTTCTCAGACCAGGGCGCGTTTGGAACATTCATAGTTTCAGTTTTAAGATACCGGAACTAATTATCACCATTATGTTTTATAAGTAGGTAAGTAATTGACGTCAATGTGTGTACCTACAGTGTACCTAAATTGAATAAATTAATATTTGATTGATTGATTGATTTGTGGCCAGATATTTTAGTACATAACTATTTAGCAAGTTATTGTTCGTTGTGGTGTGAAAATAGTTATCAATACTTCAATAATAAAGTTCAATCAGGAATAACGCTTTATTACCGTCTTGTAAAAACCAACAAGCAATTATTTTCGTATGCAAGCAGTTCTCGGCTCTCAATAAACTCGCGTTTATTGTTCGAGCCCAGTAGTTTAACGAGCCGTTTATCGCCTAATCTGACGCTGCGCACGCATTCATTGTACGCTATAACTAAACCCAGTTTTGATGGTTCTACAATTCGATGAAAGACCCCTATAAATTTATGGTTGGATATAAATTGTAGGTGTCCTCTAAGCTTGAACAATAATACCAGAAATGTATCGTCAGTTTATTTGTAAAAAAAATATGAAATTACGAAGTAACAACCAGTTTTTACAAGCTTTTATTTAGGTTCACCAGTCCCGGTGTGTCAGTCTGTAATCAAATCTTGCAATTTAAAGAAGACGGTTCGGATTTGTATGGGGCGTGGGCCGGTGGGACTAGTCTGGTACAAGTAGTGATAAGAAAGAATAGTATATTGTGATACAAGGGTGGAAAGTAGGTTATTGCAAACGAGCTGTCATTAATAAGCCCGAGCCGAAGGTGAGGGTTTTTAATGTCACGAGTTTGCAATAACCTTCACACCCGTGTATCACACGACGTTTTTCAATACAGTTGTGGGAAATAGTACAAAAATATAATCAATTCATCACATAAAAAATAAAAAATTTCAGCAAATGGCGCGTATTTACACCTGGACATATTTTTTTTTTCAACGAAACTATAGGCTACGGGTTCGTACGTACGCGTATACAGCCTATTCGATTTTTGTCAAATGGGGAAAATAATTAAATTAAAACTGGTAATTAAATATAATCAACAACCATTTAATAGAATTTTTCAATACAGTTGAAAATATAATCAATTTATCACATAAAAAATAAAAAAAATCAGCATATTACACCAGGCAGGTATTGGCAGGTAGGTATTTACGCCTGGACATTTTTTTTTTTCAACGAAACTAGGCTCTGGGTCCGTACCTACGCGTATACCTACAGCCTATACTATTTTTGTCAAATGTTGAAAATAATTAAATTAAAACTGGTAATTAAATATAATCAACAACCATTTAAAAGAATTTTGGAAATTCAATGCTAAAACGTACGGATTCATTCATTTTTCCTCGTAAAAAGCCTATCCGATTATATTCTATGTATGAAAACTCCTTGCTACTAAACTTTTTTAATTGACTTGGAAAATTTAAAACTAAACTGCAAAAGTAAGTGTCGAGCTTGTAAAAGTAAGTCACGACCGTGTAAAAGTAAGATGCCTATGCGAAAGATTCAATTTTCGAATCATAACTACAGCCTCTGAAAGTGCGCCATGTTTGACAACTGTATTGAAAAATAAAATATAAACCAGCTTTGATTGTTTAAATCCACGAATTCGTCCTAATTTCAGTGGTGAAGTTATTTAATCTTTACACGATTAGCAACACTAAACATGAGTAGGTAACAATGGCGATATCGTTTTCTGTTCTAATTTATTTTATTTTCAATAAAATCTATCTTCTAAATTCTTAAAAACATTTTAGTTTAAGCGATAAGTATATCAACTTTTAATACATTTTAAAGGCCAACAAGATCTTTATTAAATTAAAAAAATCTTGTACTCGTATAACATTTTTGTTCGTCCTCCTCGCCTAGGGGATTCTCAACGGGCGATATATCTTTCCCCGGGTAATGCGACCCGTCACGCAGCCAACGGGATCCCGGGCTCTTTATTAAATAATAAAGAGAAACAAAAACACGCTAATGTACAAATTGTGCTCCGTTAATAAATAATCATCTTCTATTAGAGATAAATAACTAAAGTTGCCCCAGCGGAACGAATGGAATTTTTATATTTTAAAATTCTAAAAAAAGGAATTACCATCATATAACTTATAGACGTTAAAGAGAAACAGGTAAGTACATGTAAAATCCGAAGTTTCTAGTTCTTAAACAAAGTAGTTTTCGTAGTAGCTTGATATTAATATGTAAGCCAGTTTATTGTTACAGTAGATAATAGGCGCATATGAGTTAAACATTTTCTAAAACAATTTAGAATATTACAATACGTCGAGACCGTTCCTGCCACGCAGCCTGATATGTGCAAGCAGCTTTATATCAATATCAATATTCATATTCATTTATTTATTTTGCATTCCAATATAGTTCATAAAGTATAATTTACATATAATATTATATATATATATATATATATATATATATATATATATATATAATGCAATATACCTAACCTTTTGATACATATATATAAAATATATATTTCTCTTCTGAAATGGCAGACTTTAATGACCTACATATAATATGTCGTGACTTGCCCTAGATCCACATTTACCGTCTACACCACCTGTCAGTTAGCCTATATAACGTGCTGTAACCTATGCCTAAGTTAGGTACTTTACGGGGCACGACTATGTCACAAGCGTAATAAAAACGTGTTACAAAAGGCGAGAGACTAAGTACAAATAATAAGTGTAGCCTAGTGTAGGGGTATCTTGGTGCGTTTCGTTATCTTCAATATCATCTCAATCCATCGTCAGCTCAGAGTACGGTTCTCGTCTCAGAAGGAGAAGAGTTAAGGTCGTAATCGGAACATAGCTGTCAGAACCTATATATGGTACCTACTTTAATATTTCATTGGACTTGTTTCGCTTGCCCCGTCGCTTTAAGGCTGTGGCCTTACAATTTATAGGTTTAGGGGTGGTTGGAGACAAATATTTGAACTGGCGGGACGCAAGGTCGTCGCAAACAAATCCAACGATCCACATCTTTATTTGTCACCGATGACGCGATCCGAGCAATCCCATTTTGAATCTTGTCACTTCGTGTTTAAAATACAAGTTTCTTTGACGTGACGCGAGAAAGTGGATTCGTTTAATTGAAAGGCATAGCGGCGGTGGAGTCGGCTGTAAAACTTTATGAAACACATTGCAAAATCTCTACATTTTTCGGCAATGAGTCAACGACCTGTCCCGTCCACCCACGTATCATTATATCATAATATGAACAACTTCATAGTTAAGTCAAGAAATCTAGCCTAAGTGTGCCAAGTGTTTATGATTTCTATTTTTAAAATTGGGTTTCATTTATGATTACTGGGCCGTTTTTTTTAATATATAAGCTAGCGCTTGGCAGCAATCAGACCTGCTTGCAAGTAGTGATGCAGCCTAAGGTCCAACTTACACTGCGCGCTTTCTAGAAGATGCCTATTCACTCTTGATTTGATGTGTAAGATAGATTGGGGAGGGGGGATGTTAGCAAAAAAACCTTTTGCAGCAAGGATCAATAAATCCTACGAAATTGACTAGCCATACAAAAGAATGAGTAGTATTGACAAAAACCTAGCACGATCTAAAAAAAAAGAGTTTCCAAAAAAAGATTCAAGATGATTTTATCAATAGACAGGAAGACCTAAAATTAAAGGGCGAAAGGTTTCTCTCGAAAACGTCGCGTACGTCTGAAATTGGAAGAACTTTAAAATTTTAATTCGTTATTCGTCAATAAATTATTGATAATCTCTCTTCGCCGTACTTGGCATACTAATACGGTCATTTGGAAGTTTTACACACCAATTTTAAAAACTCCCGAGAAACTTTCCAGACCCCCATTTTGAGCACCAAATTACTGGGTTATACTTCATTGCCTCCTCTATTGGACGAATGTGTGGTCTATTTGCTGTTATTATATATGTACTTTAACTAGCGATCCGCCCCGGCTTCGCACGGGTAGCAATATAATAATCATATTAGTCTATTCCCAATATAGCCAGTGGGCACTGGGCAGGGGGCAGGTTTTACATTTTAATACTACACCTTCGCAAGTAAAGCATTGGTTCAGACCAAATTTGAATATCATAAAAATTGTTATTGTGATTCAACCTTAAAAGATAGATCATACTTATATATATTTTTTAGCACTTTTTGAGAGGAGCAATTCCACCATATATTGTTTTCGTGTAACTTTAACTATATTAACGCTGCGCACGCCACGTAAGCTCTCAAGAGAGACGATTTTTTCCGACTTAGTTCACATTATTGCAATTTTCGAAAGGATCTCTAATTTTTTGAAAATAATATAATATAGCCTATGTTACTCGCTGATAATGTGGCTTTCTATAGGTGAAAGAATTTTAAAAATCGGTTCAGTAGTTTTTGTGTTTATCCATTACAAACAAACAAACAAAAAAACAAATCTTTCCTCTTTATAATATTAGTATTTTAATAGTACCAACAGCTAAATGAAGATAATAATCGTGCATCAATATGCCTAATGCTGTTCAACCTTCAGATATTGGCGAGGCCAATGACACACTTTCAGCGTTTCAGAAGACTGTTACATGCAATCTAACTGAAATGCAATCTTTTGTTTACAATGTTTTATTCAATACATTCGAGGTCTAATAAATCGACAGATTTTTTATCAGATGTTAAGTTTGAAGATTTTGAAAAACGTAGACTAATTGTAAAGTCCTATTACAGTGTAATGGATTATTTTGATGATAGGAAGGCATGGGTATGAATTGTTCCAGAGGCTAATTATTTAATTGTTACAATTATAAATCTAATTAATTAATTTACGATAGTTGTGAGATGGTGATACTAAAAAACAACCCCCGGCTAAGTTTGCTGTGGGCTCTTCTCAGACCAGAGCGCGTTCGGAACCCTCGTAGCTTTAGTTTTAAGATACCGTAACTGATTGACACCATCATGTTGTATGAGTAGTTGGACGTCAATAATTGTACAGTGTATTTAATTTGAAAAAATATACCTACTTTGAGTTTGTGTTTAAGTTTGATGACGAGTAAAAAGAGGGTACCTAAATATTCTTATAGATTTTAAAATTTATTCAGTTTGTTGCGGACAGCTGAGCGGTCTAAAACTAAATGAGAAGCGCGTACGCCGCGTTTTGAGTATATGAACGTAGGAGTGAGCGAGTGACCATATATAAGACAGAGAGAGCATATATGGAGCCAGAACAGGCGTCAGGGCAAGACAAGGAAAGTGTATATGTCGAGACCGTTGGTGCACTTTGGACCGGTGGCTCCACCCCCTGGCTCCTGATTGGAGAAAAACTGGCATTGCTCGCTGGCGCCGACATTCATGTGCCGGTTCAGATATGGGAATATAACCGGCCAAAAAGCAAGGAGAAATGGTTCCAGTGCTTTGAAGTGAAATTATAACAGTGAAATAGTAAATAGGGCAGTATAGGGCAAAAGTACCTCCCATAGCTCAGTGATTAAATTCAGTGAAAAACAGCTCAGGGTAAGTGACCTGAATAACAGAGCGGCTGCTAGCCGAGTACCTCTCCGAAGCCAGATCCCTGGCTGAGGAAGGCTGTGATATTTATATCGCCTTATAGGTATATGCTCTGGGGTCACTACACTCTATCCAAGCTGTCGTCATCATCGGGTCAACGGCCCGCGGTCGGGCATCAACTACGTAGGGGTCACCGCCCTCCGCGATGGGTTCGATTCATACCTACTGGCCGGGTTGGGGTCAATAACCTGCCCCAACCAGTACCTAGGCTAAGACTAGCAGCCTTCGTCGGCCGGCCCAGACGGAACGTGGCATTGCTAACACGAACAGCTGACCCATATGCCCGAACCGTGCGAATACCGTCCACGAGTCATCGAGTGCGAGCTCCCGAGCTACGTATCTCCTTCGATCCAGGCCAGCTGGAACGCCGAGTGGTTGCAGTGTGGCGGCGTATACAGCGCCGTAGGCAACGTGTAGTAACGTGGAACCGTCGACGACGATCCTTGACGGTAGCTTCTCATAGTGCATCGCGACGTACAACGATAAGAAGGCTGCGTCATCCCATGCGGTTACGCTCGCAGCGCAGACGTCTGCGATAATGGTTCGGTAGTGCTAGTGAACACACCGTTAGTGATCAGTGAGGCCGTAAGTAAATGACTTTAATAAATTAACTTGTAATTATTTTAACGTAAAACTAGTTGCACATTTTGCTGAATACGGCCCCTTAACAGAAATTTTCATTATTTTCCCTAACCTTAATGTTACTGTACAAGTTGGTATTCGGTATGTTTGTTTATTAATCCGTATTGATAAGCTCTTAAATTAAATTCTTATTATCGTTCTAACAGTTATTCATTGGATAGTTAAATTCCTTCTTGTTTAATGTATAGGTGTTAATCTTAGCTGATATATACCTTTTCTGTGTATAATAGGTACTAGCCTTTATTGATGTGTACTTATTATAATCATATGTTTTTCCATATTTAGGTCATAATATAGGTATGTGTATTCCTATAATGTTGTCATTTATAAACTCCCTTTGTGTGTATGTCCGCGAGTAGGTCGTGTCGATACCTACTCGCGCAATAACCCGTTGTGTACTTTATTATTGTTTATAATTGACTCGTGTAATATGTTGTAGCTTTTAGATTCTTATGTGTTATGTTCTTGTGTGTTATGTTCTTGTGTATAACTTTTGTTGTGTTTGGCCACGAGTAGGTCGTGTCTAAACCTACCCGTGAGTCAGTCTGTTGTAAAATCAAAACTGCTTGTTGTATATGCTTATGAAGAATAAATGTGTCATGTTTTGTACATAGAGAACTGTTTTATTGTTGAGCAAATCCTTCCCGAGATCCAAGCATATACTTGTATAAGTTCCGTAGGCAACAGTGCGGAACATTTTGGTCCTTCGAACCGGATCTCTGGAACAGTAGAAGGATTTAAAACAGTTCTCTATAATTTTATGTGAATTAATCTGTGTCAATTAATTTTGTTTAATTAGGTACAATGGTTGTAACTCGTAGCCAAGCTGGGGATGACCCAGAGACTGATGTGGAGTTCTCTGAAGCGCGTACTGAAGACGCGCCCCCAGCCGAAACCCAGGATGCCAGAACGAGGCACGGCGACGGACAGGACCAAGGTCAAAGGAGAAACGACCAACCGTCAACCAGCCGTCAACCTGTTTCGGAACAACCAGCTACTACGAGAAGACCATTGGAGCGAGCTATTTTGAGGGGGGTACGAAGCACATCAACACCCAAAGCACTGGAACCACGGGGAGAGATGTCACAACCCCGTCAACAACCTGCCCCACATGCCGCCGAGCAGTCAGGGAGTGTACTGCAGAGGATAAGAGCGGCAGAAGAGGAGGCAGAGGAACAACTTATGTCGCTGCATCTGGCTCACAAACAGGAGCTAGTAAGGAGGCGTTTGGCCCGAGATGTAGCGAGCATAAGAGGAGATGCACCGGATGTACAGGCCCAGACGGCAGACACTGAAGCCCCAGTGTTACGCATGGTTCAGGATTGGTTAAGAACACGTGAAACGCACGCGCCGTCAACAGGGGCAATGGAACCTCGAACCGAAGCAGAGCAGCTGAGGGAGTCGAGAGAAACACGTACAGCAGTGCATCGACCGGTTAGAATGAAACCGGTACGTAAGGTTGAGTGGGAACAAGCGAACATCCTACCAACCTTTTTCCCGCCACCGACAACGGCCAATGAGGGAGCGAGATCAGAAATGGATCATCTCGTCTCTACACTAAACCACGTGGTCAACAGACGACCACCGCTCAGAGAGCTGACGCAGCTACCTAAGTTTTCAGGAGCAGCGAACGAGTGGACCGGATTTAAAGTGGCCATGATACACAGTACGGAACAGTTCCAATTCTCACCGATAGAGAACATAGCCAGATTAAGGAACTGCCTACAGGGTAAAGCCAGAGAAGCCGTGTCAAGTTTGCTGAACGCTAGGCAACCAGACCCCGAGCGAATAATGAAAGCTCTTGACCGAACATTCGGGAGGCCTGAAGTAATAGCAAAGCAAGCAGTCGCAAGTATACAGAAAATGAAAAAGCCAGAATCACCAGTTGAGTTAGATGACTTTGCCATCGCATTGCAAAATATAGTGAGCACCCTTCAGGAGACAGAGGGACAGCGACATCATCTAACCAACCCACAGTTGGTGGACGAGGTATTGGACAAGTTACCTCCGGCGATTAAAGAAAAATGGGTAGACTACGCATATGAGTACTGCGATTTCAGCGAACCTGAAATCGTAACGTTAGCCAAGTTCATCGAGATGGAGGCTGACCGGAGGATACTATTCCTGAAGCCAAACGATAAGATGAAATGGGCGTCAGCAGAGCAACCACGTGAACGACAAAAGAATGTGCCTTCAAGACGCCAACCATGGGCTGAGAAGCAGTCTTTCACAATGTCGGCCGATGCTCAGAATCAGAAGCAGTTATGTAGCTCGTGTGGCGGGAACCACCAACTACCAACGTGTCCAAAATACCTGAAATTGGACCAGAAAACTCGATGGGAATTAGTTAGGGAATAAGGGTATGTTTCAGGTGCCTGGAAATTAAGCACTACCGGTATAGATGTAAAGCGAAGTTATGTGAGGTTGATGGATTTATTCAACCTCATCACGCCCTTCTGCACAGCTGTGAACCAGCCAACGGGGGCGCCGCGACCGTAAGCGTCTTGAACACAACGGCGGTCCGAGCGCGCGATCGGATCCTGCTGAAAATCTGTCCAGTCACTATCAAGGGCCCGCAGGGTGAAGTACAGACCTACGCCCTGTTGGATGAGGGCTCTACAGTGACACTGGTAGACGAAGGAGTTGCGGCCGCCGTGGGAGCAGAAGGACCGGTAGGAAACCTCAGAATCCATGGAGTGAATTCGGTAGTTGAAGCAAGGGGTAGCAGGAACGTTAAGCTGCTCCTTAGAGGATCTGGACAGTTTGAAACAATAACTGCAAGTACGGTTCGGAATATGAAGTTGCATCCGCAAACCGTTCCCGCAAGTGTCAGACGGTACACGCACCTTCAGGAATTTAATGCAGAAGACGTGTGCTACATGGGGGCAGAACCGCGGATCCTAATAGGTGTTGATAATTGGCACCTAATTGTCTCACGACAAATTCGTGCGGGCGCACGGAAAGAGCCGGTGGCCGTCCGCACAAGCCTAGGTTGGATGATTATGGGACCCCTGCCTAGGATGCTCTTGGATGAACGGCTAGAAAGTGGGCTTCATCATCTTCACATGAGGCATCAAAAAAGTGATGGCCTGAAGAAAAAAGAGCATAAAGAGGGGAAAGCTCCTGATAGGAAGGAGCCGAACCTATGTACTGAGCATGGATTTGAAGCTCAGAAACCGTCGCACCTGTTCGAGGACCCAGGTGAGCGGTTGCAGCCGTCGCGTCTGTTCGAGGACCCAGACGAGCGGTTGCAGGAAATGGTGGATAATAGGATTCATCATCTTCACATGAGGCATCAAAAAAGTGATGGCCTGAAAAGAAAATACCATAAAGAGGTGAAAGCTCCTGATAGGAAGGAGCCGAACCTATGTACTGAGCATGGATTTAATGAAGCTCAAGAACCGTCGCATCTGTTCGAGGACCCAGGTGAGCGGTTGCAGCCGTCGCGTCTGTTCGAGGACCCAGACGAGCGGTTGCATGAAATGGTAAAGACACACTTCCATATCGATGCATTGGGAGTGAGTATGGCACAAAAGGTGAAGCCAGAAGACGAACGTGCTGTTCGGGTTTTTGAGAATACAACCCGGAGGACTGGTCAACGATTCGAAGTTGGATTGCCGTGGCGTTATGATGATGTAAAGATGCCACCTAGCTTCGAAAATGCCTTCCGTCGACTGAAGACTATGGAACGGAAGATGGACCGTGATGCAGCGTTCGCCGAAAGTTATACGGCTCAGATAGAAAACTTGTTGGACAAGACGTATGCAGTAGAATGCAGCGGCCAGGAAGAAAATGAAGACAGAGCGTGGTTTCTCCCGCACTTCGCGGTTAGAAACCCAAACAAGCCAGGAAAGATACGGCTAGTCTTCGATGCTGCTGCAGTGTGCAATGGAACAAGTCTCAACCAGAAACTGTTAGAGGGACCGGACCTCTTGCAGTCACTGCCTGGCATATTGTATCGGTTCCGTGAACAACCGATAGCAGTGACGGCGGATATACAAGAAATGTTTTTGCAGGTCAAAATCCGAGAAGAGGATCAACCATCTCAGATGTTCCTATGGCGAGGGAATGACCGGCAACAGCCCCCCAAGAAGTATAAGATGACTTCCATGATCTTCGGGGCAACGTGTTCTCCGTTTCTGGCACACAGCGTACGCAACAAGAACGCGAAGGAATTTGAACTCTCTCATCCAGCGGCATTGGACGCAATCACCAAGAGTCACTATATGGACGACTTCGTGGATAGCTTCAGGACGATAGAAGAAGCTCAAAAGGTGGTGATGGATGTAGACTTCGTGCATAAGCAAGCAAGTTTTATGCTTCGTGGATGGAACTCCAACGAGAGAAGCATACTGAGCCACATTCCCCCAGAGCTTTGCTGCAAGACGCAAACGCTTCTCATGGCAGGAATGAACAATGAGGAAAAGACATTGGGTCTTATATGGGATTCCCAAAAGGATGAATTGGGATTCAACACGTCAATGCCACGAGTAAGGAAGGAGGTGAAAGACATGGAACGTGCACCTACCAAAAGAGAAACATTGAGTGCGGTAATGTCGATCTATGACCCGCTCGGTTTTCTAGGACCTTACACAATAGTGGCCAAAATTATGTTACAATCGCTATGGCGATTGGACGTTGGATGGGACGAGCCCATACCCAACGAACAGGCGAAGCAGTTCTTCACCTGGATGCAAGGATTGAACAACATCGGGCAGCTTCGACTACCTCGGTGCTATGAAACAATGGACGATGACAGTGAGAAACAGCTGCATGTGTTCTGCGATGCGAGTGAGCTAGCCTATGCAGCCGTGGCATATTGGCGTATTGAAAAGCCAGATGGGACCGTCACCGTTCGATTGGCGGCATCTAAGGCTAAGGTAGCTCCGCTGAAGAGTACCAGCATCCCTCGACTGGAACTTCAGGCAGCAGTCATCGGGTCAAGACTTGCAGATGCAGTAAAAAAGGAACATCGTTGGGAGGTAACGAGTACGACATTTTGGTCAGACTCCCGAACAGTTCTTATATGGGTAAGAACGAATGCCAAAAAGTATACACCCTTTGTGGCGCATCGGCTAGGAGAGATTGCCGAGCGAACAAACCCATCACAGTGGCGCTGGGTGCCAACCAAGGAGAACCCAGCGGACGATGCAACGCGCTCCTCGTACATATCTGGTCCACGAACAGAGTGGCTGGAGGGACCAGGCTTTCTGCGGCGACCGAATTCTGACTGGCCCGCGGAGACGGTCCAAGAACGGGGGGAGCCCGAGGAAGAAGTTCTCGTGCATCACGTAACTCAGGGACCGCCGAAACATTGGGAAGCGATGCCTGACATTAACCGAATACGTAAATGGGACGTGCTGATACGAGCAACGGCACGAGTCCTCTACATTGCGTCGAAATGGATACGTAAAAGCACGCAACTGGAGGTACGATGTGTTGGTGTAAGAACACAAGGTGTGTTCCGAAGACCAACTAGGAAGCTAGCTGTCCTCCCGGTTGAGGAAGAGGCTGCGTCTCCTTAAGAGGGAGCCTGCGCCGGGGGGAGGATGTTGCGGACAGCTGAGCGGTCTAAAACTAAATGAGAAGCGCGTACGCCGCGTTTTGAGTATATGAACGTAGGAGTGAGCGAGTGACCATATATAAGACAGAGAGAGCATATATGGAGCCAGAACAGGCGTCAGGGCAAGACAAGGAAAGTGTATATGTCGAGACCGTTGGTGCACTTTGGACCGGTGGCTCCACCCCCTGGCTCCTGATTGGAGAAAAACTGGCATTGCTCGCTGGCGCCGACATTCATGTGCCGGTTCAGATATGGGAATATAACCGGCCAAAAAGCAAGGAGAAATGGTTCCAGTGCTTTGAAGTGAAATTATAACAGTGAAATAGTAAATAGGGCAGTATAGGGCAAAAGTACCTCCCATAGCTCAGTGATTAAATTCAGTGAAAAACAGCTCAGGGTAAGTGACCTGAATAACAGAGCGGCTGCTAGCCGAGTACCTCTCCGAAGCCAGATCCCTGGCTGAGGAAGGCTGTGATATTTATATCGCCTTATAGGTATATGCTCTGGGGTCACTACACTCTATCCAAGCTGTCGTCATCATCGGGTCAACGGCCCGCGGTCGGGCATCAACTACGTAGGGGTCACCGCCCTCCGCGATGGGTTCGATTCATACCTACTGGCCGGGTTGGGGTCAATAACCTGCCCCAACCAGTACCTAGGCTAAGACTAGCAGCCTTCGTCGGCCGGCCCAGACGGAACGTGGCATTGCTAACACGAACAGCTGACCCATATGCCCGAACCGTGCGAATACCGTCCACGAGTCATCGAGTGCGAGCTCCCGAGCTACGTATCTCCTTCGATCCAGGCCAGCTGGAACGCCGAGTGGTTGCAGTGTGGCGGCGTATACAGCGCCGTAGGCAACGTGTAGTAACGTGGAACCGTCGACGACGATCCTTGACGGTAGCTTCTCATAGTGCATCGCGACGTACAACGATAAGAAGGCTGCGTCATCCCATGCGGTTACGCTCGCAGCGCAGACGTCTGCGATAATGGTTCGGTAGTGCTAGTGAACACACCGTTAGTGATCAGTGAGGCCGTAAGTAAATGACTTTAATAAATTAACTTGTAATTATTTTAACGTAAAACTAGTTGCACATTTTGCTGAATACGGCCCCTTAACAGAAATTTTCATTATTTTCCCTAACCTTAATGTTACTGTACAAGTTGGTATTCGGTATGTTTGTTTATTAATCCGTATTGATAAGCTCTTAAATTAAATTCTTATTATCGTTCTAACAGTTATTCATTGGATAGTTAAATTCCTTCTTGTTTAATGTATAGGTGTTAATCTTAGCTGATATATACCTTTTCTGTGTATAATAGGTACTAGCCTTTATTGATGTGTACTTATTATAATCATATGTTTTTCCATATTTAGGTCATAATATAGGTATGTGTATTCCTATAATGTTGTCATTTATAAACTCCCTTTGTGTGTATGTCCGCGAGTAGGTCGTGTCGATACCTACTCGCGCAATAACCCGTTGTGTACTTTATTATTGTTTATAATTGACTCGTGTAATATGTTGTAGCTTTTAGATTCTTATGTGTTATGTTCTTGTGTGTTATGTTCTTGTGTATAACTTTTGTTGTGTTTGGCCACGAGTAGGTCGTGTCTAAACCTACCCGTGAGTCAGTCTGTTGTAAAATCAAAACTGCTTGTTGTATATGCTTATGAAGAATAAATGTGTCATGTTTTGTACATAGAGAACTGTTTTATTGTTGAGCAAATCCTTCCCGAGATCCAAGCATATACTTGTATAAGTTCCGTAGGCAACAGTGCGGAACACAGTTCTTGACAAGATTTTGTGGTTATATGCTCATGAGTAATTGCTTTGTTATCTCTCTGGCAAATTAAGGGCAATAGTACTATTGGTGGTTATTGACCACTGCGCCTATGGATGTCGTCAAATATATATGTCACCGTAAGATTGTAATCTAACGCTTTTTTTTCGATAGATTGTAAACAGTCGAAAGATTGTGAACCGTTCAATGTTTTGTGTGTCAATTTTTGGAATATTCATTGTATTTACGTTTTCTTGTCTCTTTCTTGTAGGTTAGGTTAGGGTTCGACATAAATAAGGCCGGGCACTTAGGTTCTATCGGGTTAATAAACCTAACAGATTACAATGTACCGAAAAATAATCCGTTATATTGTAATCATTCGCCAGATTACAATTTCGCGAGTTAGATTATAATCTAACGGTTTTTACAATCTTACGGTGACATAGATATCTCTCTCTCTATCTTAAGTTAATCTTGTGGTTTCCTTACATAATAAGACACTATTTTGATCATTAAGATAAAGTGGATTTTCAAGTAACTTAACATGTGATTTGATAACATTTATATTAGCTTTGTCATGAATTTTTTAAGTAATGCAAATTTTGATCCCGTTTAGAGGTAACTGGAGCATGTCAACCAAATGCATAGGTATTCTATACTTTTATCCATATAGCTTTTACATGATTAGAAACGACTGCTGTTATCACATTTTATTTATAACTAGTGGGTCCGGCAGACGTTGTCCTGCACTATCTTCCTCGCAATTTTTAGGGTTCCGTATCTCAAAAGGAAAAACGGAACCCTTATAGGATCACTTTGTTGTCCGTCCGTCTGTGTCAAGACCCTTTTTCTCAGGAACGCATGGAGGTATCAAACTGAAATTCATATCAAATACTCAGGTCTACTGTCCCTTGGAGCTGTGAAAAAATCAAACTTCAAAGCCAACACAATCAAAAGATACAGCCGTTTATGCTGCAAATTTTCGAATTTTCTTGCACTCGCAAGGGAATCAAAACCTACAGGGTACTTCCCGTGAACTCAGAATCTTGAAATTTGGTACGAAGCAACGTCTTATAGCACAGATAAGGAAAAATTGCGAAAAGCATACATTTTTAGTTACATCATTTAATAAAAATATTTTTAATAATTTTAAACTTAGGTAGGTACTACAGTTTTGTACGGAACCCTCGGTGCGCGAGTCCGACTCGCACTTGGCCGGTTTCTTTCCATATTTTCTCACCGTTTAAACCAGCTAAATCGGCCCAGCCGTTCTCGAGTTTTAGCGAGACAAACGAACAGCAATTGATTTTTATATAGATATAGATTTAGATACCTAGAAGATAATATAATCTGGACTCTAAATTCGTCATTGATGGTTTTATTTTGGGTCAAAGTAGAAAGGGTTTGTATTCCAATTAACTTTTGCGAGGAGGCGACTTTTGAACCGTCAAGTGAATGCCAGTCGGGTCGACAGTATTTTTACGGAAATCAACTGGCGTAGAACTCATTAGGGTTATAAGAGCAAAGGGTGACTTATCCGCCAGTATATAATAACATTTGCAACGCTGCCTTCCATACTAAAACTCCTTATAACATCCATTTTCTAGACGTTCGGTGATAAATTTTTCCACGGATAAACACGGTATATGGTTTTATTTCGTTTTAGATCGTAAAAACATTTCTCAGGACTACCGAAGCCGAATGTTTATGCGCCTTAGAGTAAAAGAAACGAAAGAGTTATGTTATCACTTAAATTAGGTACTCTCGTCGACCATATTATACATGATACGACACAGACAACGCGCGACGGAAGCCAAAACGGCAAGAAATCACAGTGAAGGCGCGCATACGCGAGCACGATTTTTTATAACGGGCTTTTGAATTTACCCGCGATTCGCGCGTGTATACTGATTCAATCTCAAAATCACCTCTGATTGATTAAACTCTACCGCTATTGGCCAAAATCCATCCTCACAGCAATAATCCCACCAATTCAGCCAATCACAACAGTTGACAATGATAAATGCTGGTTTTACAAATTAATAGGGCTGCTGGATACTGGGCCTAAGGGTTTCTTTTAATACCATTTTGGTACGAAAATCAAACCCATATTTTTTGCGTGGTCCACAAGGCGAGAGCTCACAATATGCGACCTTGCTCTCGGACGTGTAACTTGATGGAGTTATAATGTCATGCAAAATTTATGCGCGGTCATACGAAGGCGGTAGACCGGCGAGATGGCAGTGTAACGTTATACCACACGGTCACGTAATATTAAAGCCTCGTATTCACTAGAGGACAAACGTCCTGCGACATTTGTCGCTAGAGATGTCGGAGTACATCAGTCGACTACGCTCGACACGTCTGACAACAGTCTCCAATAGGCCAAAGATCGGGAGACAAAATATCTGGCGACGTCCATCGACATCGCCCGACATCGCATGACAAGTCTACAACAGGCAAAAGTTCGCGAGACTAGATGGCTGCCGAGTGCCGACGTCTGTCAACATCGCGTTTCCCGTCCTCTCTAGCGGGACTGCGGGACATTTGTCCCCCAGTGAATACGAGGCTTTACACTGAGGTTACACCGACTCATGCTAGCGAATGTGGGTATAGTAACAGGTTTGACTCGAACTAGTGGTGTATTGTCAATAGAGATGACGTAACACCTATGTGGTAATGTCCTAATGATTCATGAATTAAAAATATTCTTATGGTACAACTATATTCACCATCAGATATGATTAGCTATGTTAATTACGCAGCATTTATGTATCTTAATGAATGAAAACCAAAAGTATGTTTGTTCAGTTAAAAGTACTTAACTTATTTTTTTAATCCCGTGAGAAGTAGATATACCTACTTAAATAAATATAGATATAAGAACTAGATTTCGTCAAAATCGGTTTAACATATAGGTCATGAAAGGTACCAGACATACAACTTTTGCATTCACTATAAGTATTACTAGTATTACTTATATCATTTATTTTATTAAGTAATATAATATTATGCTACCTGAATTAGAAAATAAATGCTGTATCGTAACTAAATAATTCATCACTGCATTTATGTATGAAATGGATGGATCTATGGGCTTTCAAAATACGATCTTTCTCTGAAAAGTTTGTTCTTTTTCACAGTTAACTTGTTGGTACAATAGTGTATACTTAATCATTTTACCTTACCCAATGCCAAAGTTAGTAAGTAGTTAATTTAGTTAAAAATGGCAAACACCTAGTGCTCACTGGCAAGTGGCAAGTTATTTTATCAAGTCACTATTGCTCTGTGTTTAAAATGTAATGTAATGTAAATAATCAATGGATTATTAACCATATATGTATTTTATGGGTAACAAATGTGTTACCCGTGTTACTTCCAGCATTACTACCAGTAGTAACTTGGGTATTTTTTGCCTGTGTTACTAGTTGTGTAAGTTCTATGTACCTAACTAGATTATTTAATGTTGTTCATTTGTTACCCGTATCACTACTTACCAGTCTACTCTCAACTTTAATTAGATAGGCTTGGTTACTAAATAATTACTAAGGTGTCATTATACTAATTTAATTATAAGAATTCTTGTGTAAATTAGATAATCTCGCCCTTAAATTTTTGTTTCACGCAACTCAGTATTAATCAATTAATATTATCACTCACTAGTAATATCGTACACAACAACCGCCACTGTGGAATCCCTGATGTAGGAGGGTATGAGCGAGCGGAATCTCTCCTGGCCGGCCGTGTCCCATAGCTGCAGCCGCACCGTGCGGTCTTCCAGATACATTGTCTTGGAGAGGAAGTCTATGCCGATAGTTGCCTGTTAAATACAATAATTTTAAGTACACTAAGTTAAGTATACTATACTAAGTACTATAACTTAGAATAGGAATAAATTACCGCCATAATATTATGACGGCATAGCTGACTACAAAATAGGTAAGTACTTACTGTTTTTGAATCAATTTATTATTAATTAAGTAAGTAGATGATACCCACAACTTCATCCGTATGGATTTACGTTTTTGAAAATTCCCATGGAAACTCTTACCAGACTAATCAAGTAAATTAAAAAAATAATTAACTAAGTACTTACGTAATGTACAAGTATTTCTTTGATAACCATAATTTTCAAGTAACAGTTCATACATAAATTTTGTTGGAATTCCTAATCTTAGCTCCTTTTATTCTGTGAGACATAGGGTTCCTGCAGGATTTTTTTAAATCCTAAATCCATGGGTAGAACCTAGTAGGTGGTTACCTAAATCTAACCATTTTAGATAAATTTTAAAAAGGTTTGTCTTCAGTTGCAGTGGTCTAACTGTTTTCATATAAATACACTTTTAAAACTCAATACATAATTAATAATAGGCATGATGACAGTAACCAAGAATCAATGAAATTATGAATTTATCTAATGAAATAGGATTCATGGATTATAAAAAACGTATTTATTTTTCTATTTCGAGTGAGATTGCTATTTATTTTGATAAAATAAAACTATAAAATACAGCAATCCGCCATATTGGATAAAACACCAAGAACTCAAAGAAGCGAATGACGTCACAATTGTTTGTTTTCATGCTGCACACTGCACAGAGTACATTGGTAAAAACAATAGTGACGTCACAAACGACGCCATGAGACCGCCGAACGTTTTGGCGTGAATTTTAAAATTTAAACTTCAAATGCCAATTTTATCTACCAAACCTTATTTTTCTGCTGAAATAAAATATTTTTTCGAAATAGTAGATATTTCCGAACATAATCTGACCATTTTTCAAAATCAGTCATCATGCCTATTATCTGAGTTATATCATTCAAGCTAAGAGAGAGTTTGAACAACTGAATAAATATTCAGTACATTCTGCTTGCAAGAACTTACCTAAGAATTACAGATATTAAGTATCTTAGTTTGTTAATTACATATTATATTAGGTTAGGTACTATAATCTTAGTAATGAAATCAAATCAAATAAATATTATAAATGCGAAAGTTTGGATGGTTGGATGGATGGATGTATGGATGTATGGATGTATGATGTTTGTTACTCAATCACGCCCCAACGGCTGAACGGATCTGACTGAAATTTAGCACCGAGATAGATTATAGTCTGGAATAGCACATAGGCTACTTTTTATTCCGGAAAATTAAGGAGTTCCCGCGGGAACCGAAAAACCTCAATCCACGCTTATCCATTCCATACTATTCTACTACTATATTCTATCATACTGTAATATATACTGTATTCTATACTATTATACTATACTAGTATTCCATACTATCCATACTAATATTATAAAAGCGAATGTGTGTCTGTTGTCTGTTACGCTTTCACAGCCCATCTGTTCAACCGATTTTGATAAAATATGGTATACATCCTGGGGAAGGACAAAGGCTACTGTTTATCCTAGAAAATTAAAGAGTTCCTGTGGGGAATCAAAAATCCTTAATCCACACAGACATCGCAGGCATAAATGACATACCTAATTATTAAGTAGTTTACACAGTTAAGTAATATGCCAAAAATTTATCAATACTTATTCATCAATACCTATTCAAACATATGTTTGCAATTAAGAAAACAAATGTCCATTGCTTCACCTTATCACCACAACATAGTCTTATCAGTAGTGTAGATGAAATGGCAATTATTTTAATGATAATAAAGTTTATTTAAGTGTACTGTTACTTTCTACATAATACGAGTTCTGTATAATATGTTATTTCAACAAGATTTCTGTCTTCCTAGTACTAAACTAGACAAGAGTGGTAGAGTCTAGATAGTCTTAAGTGACATGTAAGTAAGTGGTCCTACGTGTTTCATTTCATTTCAAAGACATAAGTAAATTTATAAGCTGTGTGACCTAAATTGACTTGATTAATTTAATTGTTGGTTTTGACTATATTTGAGTAACTAAATTTCAGGCAAAAGAGAATAATGTCAGACACTTAGAATAACAACTGATTGTATCTGTGATTGTGATTTTTCATGGCCCGTACATAACCAATCTTAACAAAACAAGGTAGTCATAGGTAGTGATTCCGGAGACAGACAGGCTACATTTTATCCCTGAAAATTCACATGTAGTTCTCTTGGAGTTTAAAAAACGGACTCAAATCAACACAGACGAAGGGTCAGGCATCTAGTTGTGAAAAAGTACATATTTATTTTAATTATTTTAATACATTGAGTGTTTTTTGTGTGTCCTTCTAACAGCTAAGCCTCTCAATTAATCTTGATGAAATATGGTAAACACAGAAAATCAATGAGTTCCTATAGGATTTCAGAAAAGCATGAACTATGCAAACAAAGTTATAGGCTAGTTATTATCATATACCTAATATATGTAATTTTGGCAAATTTTGTTGACCATTTGTATAGCAAGGAACATTTGCCATGACTTTGACTTTGTGAAATTTCTGATTCTCATCAATTATACAGTCTAAACAGTAGCTTAATGTTAACTCACCTGATAAGTGTTGTCAAAACTATCGTACATGAATCTAGTGATCAGCGACGTCTTTCCCACTGAAAAACATAAGTTAGAGGTCAATGCACCGTCTAATTACGTTGAGCCTATCCAATAAAGAATGCATTGACTAACGGGAGCGGACGGAGCGAAGAATAGCGTGAGAATTGCCGGAGCAAGCCGCGATATTACTCATCATCTCAGGAGTAACCTACATCTATTATGCTGCGTAATCAATCGTAATAATGATATCAAAATCGATGTTGAACCGGCGAGATACCGTAAAACAAAGGTAGGTCGATGTAGGTCAGTAATTCAATAAGTCTGAACAAATCTACGTGTCGTAAATTCAAAAACGATAAATTAAAGATGTACGACCGTCTGGCCAATTTGACTTCGACTCACCGCTTTGTTCACCAAGAAATACGAGCTTAAACTTGCGCAAGGGGTTACCGAATTCGCCCGACGTAGACATGGTTATATTGTTTTACTAAATTATGTCCGCTTAACTATAATTTCACAGTAATTCTTATCACAGAAAACTACATGAACAATGACAGTTCAGTTCGTCGGCCACTCCTGCGGCAAGCACACACGAGCGCAGCGCCGCCACGTTACGGCAGACTGACGGTGACGGCGCTAGTCGCTATTCGAGAGCCAACTCAGCAAAATTACATCATTGACTTTAATCGAATGTCGTACACGATAAAGACTATTTTTAATTTGCATGAAAACCATGACGTGTGAAACAAACTTTATTTTGATAAAAACATCTCAGTCAGTGATACTCGTGAATTTCAAAAATTGATTTATTCCTGAACGCAGCCGCACTTGTCATTTATAGACAAGCATGACAAGCATGAGACAATAGACATTCATTAGACAATTTCTTTGATCAAAACTTCAAAGAGACAATTTATTTATGATTTTAATTCAATTCAATTCCCAGATGATGGCTTTTAGGTATGCCACAGGGGCACAGGTTGTTTCGCCAGTGTCGAGTATAAAGGTGCGACATATTAGTGTATTATCTATGGGTGCGACTGCGAGACATGATCACATGTCACATGCAGCTCTTTTTTGTCTATACTATATGGCAACTAAAGCTGAGTATACACTTCCAAATGTTTTTTTTCTCATCCAGGGATGACTGTTAACAGAGGTGGAATCATGTAAGGATTGTCGATCAAATCGAAAGTTCGGCTTCAAAGTAAAATAAACCATAATTGAATTGAATTAGAGCTCAATTTCGTGTATCCATTCTCATAGGTTTATGTATGTGCGATACCCTAAACGTATAAGAATGGATACACGAAATTGAGCTCTAACTCAATGCCTTTATGGTTTATTTTACTTTGAAGCCGAACTTGACGATTTGATCCGCAATCCTTACATGATTGCACCTCTGGTCCCTGGAAGCAACGCATTCCAACATTATCATATTATGTTACCAACTTACCATGCGATTATAAACTGCCAATCAATAGCAAAATAATGGCTTTGGTTTATTCAAAGTTCGAATGAGAGTCGTTTTATTTCTTCTTCTCATACGTTCTTTCTTGGCAAGTTGGCAGAGTGGTCGTGTTTTTTGGTGATTTAGCCTTCACGGCAGCTCTTGCGATCTCCTTCGGTCGATTTCTGTTGGCGGCGTCAAGGGGACAGTCGAAGACGAATAATTTTGTGGCCAAACTTAAAATAAATCCGTCCACCTACTTAGTTGGGGAACGACTACGGGGACGTGTGCCCTAAACTCGACCTTGTACAACTTATTTGATTATTTACTTGCCTATTTACTGTAACTTTAATGTAGAGTGTGGAGGGACCTGGGAGGAGATAAGAATTCTATGAGGTGATCTTTTCTCTTACTAGGTATCGATTAAATAACGACTAGGTAAGTATAAGATAGCAGTACAATAAAACAATCGTAAGAATGTTTAAAACTTTACTAAAATAATAAAACTGTACAAAATAATATTTTGAAAATTATCACAAAATTATGTAGGTAACCTAAACAATAAATGTATTAGGTATTCTATATAGAATCATTTCATTTCATTAGGGTTACATATTTTTATAATATGTGGATGGATAAAGGTATATACATACTGAGGCCTTACTACGAAAAAATGATTGCTACCTGGCCTAAGGATCGCAATCACCTCTGATTGGTTAACACTTTTTCACTAAAAATTGATGCAACAAGAAAAACATAATCACAACAATTGAGACTGTAAGACTGCATTTTCGGAAGTGTTTCAAGTGTATAGTGATAGCGTATAGCAAACGTGGATCCACCACCGCGGCCCCGCTGCCCACCGAAAATGCAGCCTAGTAGGTAAGTACAACAACCTCAATTTACATAGACGGGCCATGTCAAACAAAGAATGTGGACTTATTTTACTAACGCCATCTAGTCTGAAAAGCGGGACAGCGCTACGGCGGGGACAAGGCTGTCCTTGTCCCCGAGCGCGCTCCACACCTATATAAGCCTGTGCTTATACAGGTGTGGAGCGCGCTCGTCAGGTCAGGTATGAAAGGGCCCATCTAGTACATATATATATCTATGGCCTAGTACGATTCAACATTAAACGCGCCGCATCGAATCGCAATGCAGCACATTTTACATGCAGTATAGGAATTCAAAGTGTCTACACATTCGTAATAAAGTCCATATTTGCATAGACATGCGGCAGCATACGACATCAGCCGAATGTGTTCCTTGGTATGCGCGTTCCATGCAAATATGGACTATAATATATTGAAACAAATTTTACATAAAAGGGCTACAGGTGTTTATCAAAGCATTTCATTGACCTACAATTTCAATACTTATTAGGTATAGTTATATTTAATAATGAAATATTATTTGCACCTAAAATGACTTTTTAACTAAGTGTAAAGGATAGCATTGAAACTTCTTAAGTTGCAGGGTAAAATAAATTCAATAGGCAAAATGTATCATGATTCATGACTGTTTACTCTATTTCTTTGTAAAAATAGAGATGTTTTTATGACCCTCTTTTAGCACAATAGATAACCAGTCTTAGGTATTAACAACCAATAAGTGCAAATAACATTTTTTATTACAATACTCAAGTCCACACAGAATTCAGCAATTTCAGCATGGTTTAAAGAAGTCAACAAGCTCATTGAGCACCTACAATTTTCAGGAATTTATTTCATAGGAAATAATAAGAACTTAATTAAATTTTTACTGAATGGACTTGGGATTGTGTATATGCGCTCCACACCTGTATAAGCCTGTGCTTATACAGGTGTGGAGCGCGCTCGTCAGGTCAGGTATGAAAGGGCCCATCTAGTACATATATATATCTATGGCCTAGTACGATTCAACATTAAACGCGCCGCATCGAATCGCAATGCAGCACATTTTACATGCAGTATAGGAATTCAAAGTGTCTACACATTCGTAATAAAGTCCATATTTGCATAGACATGCGACAGCATACGACATCAGCCGAATGTGTTCCTTGGTATGCGCGTTCCATGCAAATATGGACTATAATATATTGAAACAAATTTTACATAAAAGGGCTACAGGTGTTTATCAAAGCATTTCATTGACCTACAATTTCAATACTTATTAGGTATAGTTATATTTAATAATGAAATATTATCTATAATATAAAAATAAGTCGGATTTTCCTTCCTGACGCTATAACTCCAGAACGCACGAACCGATTTCCACGGTTTTGCATTCGTTGGAAAGGTCTCGGGCTCCGTGAGGTTTATAGCAAATAAAATTTCAAGAGCGGGAACGGGAACGGAAAACCGAATTTCACGCGGGCGGAGCCGCGGGCAAAAGCTAGTTTGCACCTAAAATGACTTTTTAACTAAGTGTAAAGGATAGCATTGAAACTTCTTAAGTTGCAGGGTAAAATAAATTCAATAGGCAAAATGTATTATGATTCATGACTGTTTACTCTATTTCTTTGTAAAAATAGAGATGTTTTTATGACCCTCTTTTAACACAATAGATAACCAGTCTTAGGTATTAACAACCAATAAGTGCAAATAACATTTTTTATTACAATACTCAAGTCCACACAGAATTCAGCAATTTCAGCATGGTTTAAAGAAGTCAACAAGCTCATTGAGCACCTACAATTTTCGGGAATTTATTTCATAGGAAATAATAAGAACTTAATTAAATTTTTACTGAATGGACTTGGGATTGTGTATATGCAGCAACATATTTTACACTCCATGGTGGCAATAATAATCATTGATTTAATTGTCATTAATGCTATTTTATTTTCTTTCATATATTGGTAACAGATTTGCTAAACATATTAATTTATTATTTATACAAGATAAAAGTTTGGTGTTAAAATAATGATTCTAAGAAAGTTTATTCTAATCTTATTTTTATCCTAAGGCCACAAGTCCATTGGGATGAAACTCCTACAATTTTTTCAACTTATGCAAGTCACTAACTGTGTTTGCAAGTGTTTTGGAAAAGCTCACGTCTGCAAGTTTTATTACTAGTGGACACTCAGCTTAATATAATACATGCATATTCATAAAATTCAGAAATTTGAACAAATAAGTTGAATAATATTGCAATATCTTTGGTTACTGCAATTTTAACTGCAAACCTGATTTCAGTTTTTTCTTATTTCACTGCAGCTCTGGCAAATGTATTGCAACCAAATATTCAACCAACAAATGTAGTACCTACTATACTAAAAATATCATATCATTTTGTACCACTTAATGGTGTTTATGTTTCTACTTTCTAATTTAATGGTGTTTATGTTTCTACTTTCTAATTAAGGTATCTAAAATAATATGAAGGGAAGGAATAACCACATGCAGAGGCTTGGCAACCTGGCCTCTGAATCTACCGAAACTTCCAAAAGAAGTTTCATAAGAATTTTTCCTGATAATTCCTTCTGGGATAATAACCCATCTCCAGGGAAGCAACCTATCTCTGTAGTAGTGACTGTACCAAATTTTGTCACAATTGGTTGAACAGATTGGCTGTGAAAACGTATAGCAGGTAGACAGTCACACACTTCCACATTTTGTAATATACTTAGTAAATATCGTGTCTAAAAACCAGTGTAGACTCGATTATATATAGGCTACACCATATTTTTATTATTTATATAATACAATATACATGCATGGTGGAGATAAATAAATTATAAACATTTCAAAGACTATGGAGCATGCCGTCTCGGAGGAAACATGTTTTCTTCTACAACTATAACACCACATAACAAATCATAACCCGTACGGTTATGACGGAACACAAACAACACTACACATAGAGGGAACAGGAGAGATATTAGGAAGTTCTTCATCAGTGAGCGGACTAGTGCTAGCATAAAACTCAAAGGTTTGCCGGGGTACAACAGGACTGTTTCCTTTGGTCTGCCCTCTACTGGAATGACGGCTGAGGCTGTGACTACACGGAGGCCTAGCAGGGCTTTGCCTGGAGTAGCCCCGCCAGTCCGCCCCACGCTGCTACTTAAGCAAAATGCCTGGAATATAACAAGGGATAAATTAATCAAGTAACATTTATGGAAGGTGATAATATGTACACACTACACAGTATGACTGTTGAGAAATGTTAAAGGTTTGTGTTTAGTTGAAGAGTACTTGGTTACTTTGTTTGTCAATAAAGTGAACTAAAGTGGGTAGGTTACAATAAAATGATATGACAGCCTTATTACATATCAAACTACCTAGCTACCCCGTAGTTTTAGGTGCACACTGAACAATTGAAGGAACACCACGCGACACGATACAACGCTATAGAAAATGACAGATGTATCTACGTGACAACGCAGGCCACTACTGTTTGATATTGTCGCGTCGCGTCACGTTGCCGCGTCTGTCGCTCACCTAGGACATTGGGTAATATGGTTTACCATACTCAAATTTTTTTGTTTGTTCCCACTTATCAAACAAAAAGTCAATTCTTGCATTGCTAAGACCAAAATTATTCCATGTTGTTGTTTATATTACTTTATAACATAGGTCAGATGTCAAGAAAATGTTAAAATGCATCATATTATTATCTTAGCAATTAATCTATAATAGCTGATATTAAATAGGCTAGGTACATAGTAAATAATAATAAATAAATAAATAATAAAATCGTTTTATTTCTGGCAGGGACCCATAATATAGAATTAAAATTACAAAATAATAAAAAGATGTAAAAATTAAAATTAAAATTAGAGCTACAACTACAAAAAAACAAGTTATAGCAATAACAAAGTAATATTATATAAAAAATTCTATAGTTACCTCAAATACGCAAACCAAAGACCTATAGATGACTTCTAGTAGAAGTATTTCAGATGTCAGCTCTATTGCAAACTTGTAGTCATCATAATTCTCGCTGAACTTGTAGAAATCAAACTTCTCCAAATCACTGAAAGTACAAATCTTATGCACAAACTAACTAATGTGGTTTATATTGGGGATGATTCTGTTGTACACAATGTTGTAAACTTAATCAAATTGACAGGCCTAAATCAAATACTGTCCCTTACTGCAGTGAATTTTATCGGGATAGCAATAATAAAACCAATGCAATGTTACCACTCCTGTCCCTAGGTGTACCTATATAAACAGAATAACTATTCAGAATTTCAACTCAGTTGGATACCACTGGGCAAAAGTACATTTTTCAATTTATAATATTACTAGCTATAGCCTAACTTCATCCTTTATGAGTTTGAGTTTCTTTTAATAGTTATTAGCCGATGCCCGCAATTTCGTCCATGTGGATGCAAAAAATATATCCATCCTATACCCATGCAAAATATCACTTCAATCCATTGCAGAGTGAACGAACAACTTTCGCATTTATAATATTAGTACAATGGGAACTCTTTGTTTATTTTTGTTATTTCCTTTATGCACAAAATAAATAGATTAATTACCAGAGTGGAAAGTTTCATATCTTGCAAGCTATCTCCATACCAATATGGGCAAAATTGTTTCAACAGTGAGAAGAAAATGGGCAGACACTATCATCATCATCATCAACCGACAGACGACTGCTGGACATAGGTCTCTTGCAAGGATTCCCACATGCTGCCGCCCTGTGCCGCCTGGATCTAGCAACTCCCTGCCACTCGTCTGATGTTGTCTGTCCACTGAGTAGGGGAGTCTGCCAAAGCTGCGCTTCCCAGTGCGAGGTCACCGTTCCAGCACTTTAGGACCCCAACGTCTGTCGGTTTTTTGAACTATGTGCCCCGCCCATTACAACTTCAGCTTCGCAATGCGTCGAGCAATGTTGGTTACTTTCGTTCTTCTGCAAATCTCCTCATTCCTGATTTGCACATTTGACAGGCAGACACATTCAATGATTGAGAAGATTGAAGAAAAAATTGATACTTACATCAATTCAAACATATCCACAGCTATGAAGGTAACAAGGAGCTTAAGTATGAATAGCAGCATGAAATCAATTAACTCGGCCAAAATTCTTTTGTATAATGGCGGTATTATGTACTCAAAACCCCCATGTCTAGCTATAGCTGCAATAAAAAGTAATTAAATATTAAAATCCAGTATAATTTGGTTTAGAAGCCCCCATAAAGAGGGCTCAATCTTGGAGATTTAGTGTCTTACTTTTCAGAGCTATGTGCATTTAAAGCCATAAAACTTGCTGTAACAGTGAAGAAAAACATCTTTAGGACATCTCCATGCCTGAAACTTGTCTATATTTTCAAAGGTGTTTGAAGTTTGCCAATCAGCACTAAGCTATTTTGGTATTTATGACCCAAACTCTTTCTGAGAGGACTCATTAGCAGTTATCCAGTGATGAATCAAGATGAACACAATTTCTTCAATAAAACGTCTCTGAGGCTCTGAGGGGGTGAAACACTGCCTAATTCCAAGTTAATACCGAAAATTTATTGACTATTTTTGGCCTAACCCAGGAATTGAAATCAAAACCAAGATCTGTAATCAAACATGCTAAATACTTTACTTACAAGTATTTAAATGACTTAAAAACAAAGCACAAGATTTCATTATTATTATTTTTAATATTGTCTAATGTATCACAATAATAATAACACAATATGAAACTTACTTTCTGCCGGGGATTGCGGTTCCGCCGGAGTCTGATTATCAGCTTGAGGTCTTGGAGGAGCAGGGACTTGGTAAGGCAACTGCTGCCCTTGGAACTGGTAGTTATTATTGAGCAAGGGCACATTATTAGTTGTATTGCTCTGCAGCCCCTGCAGTGTCATCATATAGTAAGGAAAACATGTCGATAGATTCTGGTACATATGCGCTTGCTGTATCCATAATCTTAGCGCCTTGAAGTAAAGTTCACGCTCCGACGTCTCACTCGCCGGGTCAACATTGTCCAAGAGTCTTTCGGTGTCCGACATTGTGAATAAACTACATGAATGTGATGAAACAACGAATTTTCGAGCAAGTAAGTGTAGTGCGAACACGTCAGTTTTATGATTTGTTATTTTGTACTTTTTTTTTGCTGTACATTGTTGCTGCTACAAATGTCAAATTCAAATGACAATTGACAAATTGTCAAATTAAATAGGTCATAGGGATGTGGAAATCTTATCAGTATCGGTAATAAGTTGTGATAAAAACTAAATCACTGTTACGACTAAGATGACAACAAATAAACAAAACTCAAAACTGCATACTGTTTCAGTAGGCAGTTTTGTTTATTTGATGACTTAGAGTACGCGCGCGAGTTGAATGCAGATCCTTTGTATGTGTCACCATACACTAGCTCTACATTTAACTCGCGTGCGAACTGTAGGTACTAATGATATTTATTTGTTGACTGGTGAACTTAACTTAAAAATAGGACTCTTAATAATAAAAAAACCAAACTAAAGATTTTCAAATACTTCAGACGCTTCATTTGGCCTAAATATAAACCTATCAATTGCGCAAAAAGTGCGGTACACTTATTGAGCTAATATTATAAAAATAACCACGAAAGTGTGTTTGTGAAATTTATTTGTTTTGCGTGGATATAGACAGCTTAAAAGTTTCATATTATGAGACTAATTATGTGTGGCAGCCCTACGAAGATTGCCGACGCTGCAACCCCTACCAATACGTAAAGTTGTTTATTAGGGTCAAGCCGACGCATCATTATTAATTAAGATCTAGATTTAACTATTCTATTCCTAACATCGGTTAGAGTCACCATGGCGTATATTCCTAGTAATAACTTTTTTTGTATAATTAATTAAATAAGAAATAAAATAAATTCTCCTTTTTTAAATCCTCCAAGTACCACTAACGTATTTGGCTACTTTTTCTTCTTATCTTGAAATCATATCAAATAATATTATAATAATATGCATGTTCACATGCAAGAACTCCTTCTTTCCTTTCGAGCTTCCCGCAAGGCATTTGGTCAATATTATCGAATTGGAAAAATCTAAGTGGATCATATGTTGAGCATGCGAAAGCAGTCTACAGTTCATTCAAATAGATATTGGTTCAAAATCATAAATTAAAACAAAAATAGAACAAAAAATTATTTGAGTGTCTTTTCTAAATCTGCTTAAACCTAAAATTCTATTAATGAATAATTACTTAAATTATTTCACCAAATTGTTTTTCTTTTCGTTTTTAGGAATCGAAATCGATTACATTATCGATTTTGAGTAGGTTCACATCACCACTGATAAATAAAATCATAGACAATCACAGACAAAATAATATGTACACCTGACAGATTTTCAACAATCATGGGATTTTTTTATACACGGTCCATCTAGCTGTAGGTTGGCTCAAGGCCGCGGTGCTGGATGTAGCATACAGACTATCGTGCGAGCAGCGTGTTTTAATTTATTTAAAATGCCACCTGTTTTATCAAAACGCCAAAAAATGGGAGTTCTTCTGGTGTTGTCAGCAGCAGCAGAAGAGAGGAAAAAAAATAGCAAGAGGTTTTGGATGATTTTTTTTTATCATAAACGTGCGAAGTATAAGTACTCAAGTAAATATAATAAATAAAACAAATAGGTACTTTAAGTATTTGTTTTTTTTATTAAATATAAAATAAAATCTTGAAAGTGTTTCAGGATCCATTTTGACGTGCAGTCACCTTGCGAAACAAGCTCTGAATCAAAAGTACTCTGTGCTCTGAATGTTATACGCCAGGAGTATAAGTGTTCTGTGATGTTAAATCTGCTGTACAGCAAGGCCATACACCTACACGTAACACGATCAAGCACGCACTACGCAGTACGCAGGACCGCTCTGCAGGGCTACCGCGTATCTTTTGCATCAATCATTGATACATCGCAATCACCTCCGATTGGCTGAATTTATGACGTCAATGGATCTCGTCCAATAGTGGAAGAGTGTTAACCAATCAGAGGTGATTGCGATGTATCAATGGTTGATGCAAAAGTTACGCGGTCGCCCTGCAGGCCTCTGACGTACGTCCGCGTTATTCATTGTCTATCTGCACGACGTTCGCGGTAGTGATGGGTCGATGTCGTATTTTTGACGGACGAAACGCAACGGTTTTCCTGGCGACGAAAACGGTTGCAGAAAACGGTCTTCAAACCAGTTGCGACGTTGACCGTATCACGAACACATTCTCGACTGTATATCATGGGCATAAAGTTCACTTTTGATTGTAAGAACTGTTTTGAGAACGAACGTGGAACGAGGACGACTACGTTCGCGACGACATGTGTCGTTGAATCAATTCATTCTCGACTGTATGTCATGGGCATAAAGTTCACTTTTGATTGTAAGAACTGTTTTGAGAACGAACGTGGAACGAGGACGACTACGTTCGCGACGACGTGTGTCGTTGAATCAATTCATTCTCGACTGTATTTTCTCAGGCGTAAAATATAAAATCGCACCAAGTTATTCGAAGACTGGTTTGTGCAACGAAGACTGTTTTACCCAGGCACAAGGAGGCTGTGACCCAGGACGTAAAAACGGTTTCACCGTCGCAGAACAGAGAACGGTCTTTTGAAACGGTTCGTCGTCGCAACGCCCACCAGTAGTTCGCGGTGGTGGGGGCGCTCGCTGGATGCAAAATTGGTCGTGCAAATCCAGCAAGCAATTAATAATAATTACCGACGTACGTCAAGCCTATTCACAGTCGTTTTTAATCGTGCATCGTGCATGACCTTGGCGGGATGTCCAGCAAGATGGACCGTGTATAAAGCGCTATCTTCAACTATTTAAACAAGAAATAAACCGGTTATCTTACAACAATCTGGCAACTCTAAGGGTTGCGAAGGGCAACAATGGTAAACAAACGTCAGGCGGTTTGTCATGGTTTGTCAGCCGCCCGTCCACCGGATGCGTGCGCAAATCGCATTAATCCCTTGATTTTGTGGAGTGTGGCGTGAGCATTGGTGTAAAAGCAAAGGGATTCTTCATTTAGTCCCAAATTGTATCTTACGTGGTAGTTTTCATAACTTATATTCTCCAGCTGCCTTGCGATAGTACATTAACTTTAGTGAAGTGTTTACTTACGTCTGTGGTTAGCGCAAAAGTGACCGGATCAATCGGTATAAATTTACTGTATTATCGCCCTGTACAATGCGATGTGCACGATGGGTGACTGTTGATGTAGAATAAAGAAAACCAGACACTAGCTTCGTGGGCAGCTAGCTGTAAGTATTTACGTTATCATAGTTTTATTTAACTGCGTGCTTAAACACGTACGATTTGAGTGCTACACCTGAGTTTGTCTTATAACAGGTTAAAACTACGCGGTTGTCACGAAAACTATCTTAAAAAGCGTTATTTTGCTAGTAACGGCTGTAGTTAACCTTGACATTATATTCGTGATAATCTTTTTATCTTTTTACGGATCCTCCGAGTAAAAACTGCGCGTAGCATGTCCTAGGAGCGTATTTTGCGCCAGTGGATCACTATTAAATTCTGTATATACCCCCCCAATATTTGCTGATTCATTAAAATATTAAATGCAGTGTGGTGATTAAGTCTTACAATTTTTTTATTTTACAGAAAAACTTCATTAATTTTTTTCAACTATCATAGACTAGGTGAGGCCCGCGACTTCGTCCATGTGGATTCAAGCTTTTGTTCCTGCGGCCTTGTTAATCTTCCAGTATAAAAGGTAGCCTATGTCGTTCCCCGGAATGCAACCTACCTCTGTACCTCTCGTCAAAATCGGTTGGACAGATGGGCTGGGAAAGCATAGCCGACTGACAGACACATTCTTTTGCATTTATAATATAAAGTATGGATACTAACTATCAAAGAAAAAGGCAGCAAGGCAGGTTTTAGAGGAATGCATATGGTGCTGTACAGACCAATTTATTCCACTCCGCTCAAGCTGCACTCATTCCCCCCCCCCCCAGCCTATTTATCATCTACTATACAGCTGGTAAGTAGTATCATGTGATATTAGTATCATTATCAATATCATTGTCCTTGGCCTGCTCCATTTGTGTATAGCTTTATCATTATCAGTAAGTAGTAGTAGGTAAATAAATCACCTGCAGTTATACTGTTGGAGCTGAGGTTTGCTTGTCACTCGTTAGAAGCTCTATGAAGGCTTGGACGGATGCGTTCTATATTCTCTTACTCTTAAAGAACAGGTGCGGAACCAACAGCTTTATAATATACTCTCTGAGGTGCAGGGGTGTCCCACCACCAACTTCCTAAAATAAGTACTTAAGTAAGTACTAGTGGTGTAACAAATATTTAAATTTGAAAATATTCGTGTCTTTTTTAATATTCACATTTGCAATACACCATGCAATTTCTTTGCCATTGTATTTCGTAAGTAGTGAAAATTGAAAATAATTTTTAAAATAACTAATTAGGTTTAGGTAACTGATTAGGTTTTCTTGCTTACAATATTTTTATTTTGGTATTCAAGTTACTACCTACTTAAACATTTATTAAAAATACAAAAAAATTTATTTATTGAGACAAGGCATGTAAGTTAAAATATAACAGCATTATTATTTCATTACACTGCTATTTTTAGGGTACCGTTCTGTACCTCAAAAGGAAAAAACGGAACCCTTATAGGATCACTTTGTTGTCCGTCCGTCTGTGTGTCAAGACCCTTTTTCTCAGGAACACATGTATCAAGCTGAAATTCATATCAAATACTCAGGTCTACTGTCCCTTGGAGCTGTGAAATATCAAACTTCTAAGCCAATGCAATCAAAAGGTACAGCCGTTTATGCTGCAAATTTTCGTCACTCGCAAGGGAATCAAAACCTACGGGGTACTTCCCGTGAACTCAGAATCTTGAAATTTGGTACGAAGCAACGTCTTAATCGTGCGAAACGTGAGAAATTATTTTTTAGTTTTGTTAGATTTATTTTCATGTTTTGTTACAACAACCTTTGAACTTATCTCCAACGATGCACGTCTATCTAACTGTCAGTTGACAGCAAAGAAATAGTTCTAACTGAAGTGTCTAACTACAGCTAAGTAGATAAGTAGGATCTACAATTTTAGTTAGCTATTCTGCAACAATTCAAAGAGCCGGCGCCGTTTGTCCTAATTAACATTTACTGCGCATACGCACGCAGCGACCCGACTGCATTGCAGGACCCTTACTCATTGCTTGCTGCGCTTTCGTGACGCAAATCGTGTCGTACTTAACGTAAGTGACACTTTGCTTGCAATTTGGTAGGCTATAACTATCTGAACCTTTAAACATAATTTTGCGTGACGGCGATTTCGCTCACCTGAACTTAGATTTTCATACTTTCAAACCCCTATTTTCAAAAGACTTCAAAAAAAGGAGGAGGTTCTCAATTCGATTTTTTTTTATGTTTGTTACCTCAGAACTTTTGACTGGGTGGACCGATTTGGATAATTCTTTTTTTATTTGAAAGGGCATACTTCCCATGTGGTCCCATATAAATTTTATCGAAATCGGTCGAGCGGTTTTTAAAATATCAACAATAAAATAAGTACTTTGCATAGCGTGTGCTTGTTGTTGTAAAGTTGGCGCGGGAGTTTGAAGTCGGTTGTTTAAAAGAATTTTTTTATATTAAATTATAGTATGTATGTGTATGCCTATATTGTAATAGCTAAGTAATTGTATGCCCAGCCCAATCCGTCCCGAAGTTTGAGCTGTGTGCGTTGATGGATCAATTTCCCTCAAGTTACCTTTTCCTTTTCATAACATCATAACATCTGAATTGTCAAATATATAAATAAATATTTGACAATTCAGAAGTTACCTATGATGAATGAATGAGGAATAGTTACTTACTTTGTAGTGCCTTCCGGGTTATAGCCTTGACTAATAGCTATCCAGTTGTGCTCGGACTTAAGTACTTGGGGTGAGTACAAACGTCAGGAAAAAAAATAATCAGTGATCACAATTCAAACATGAAACAATTTCAAAACCACTTGCACTTCCAAAATTGTTCAAGAATCGATTCATTGATTTTGATTACAGCGTGAATGCCGTAAAAGTAGCAAAAAAGCTATCATAATGTCATTTTAATATGCAAATTCTTACCTCCGATTGTAGGCATCCGGTCGTCCCCCGTTGCATTTCTCTCCCTACCGGAAACCCTCCCTTAATTACGATATGCATGTCCCCGACTACCCGTGCCCACTTTAAAATGCCTTTGACGTCACGGTATGCGATGTCAAGATACACCCTTCGGCTCCTACACTCCGACTAGAGGTGATTTACGGAATTTTATCAAATGCCTGTTATTGACGTCACTACCTGTGATCACCTTTTTTATATATTAAATAACTTCGTCTGCGTATGATTCCCGCGGGAACTTCCGGGATAAAAAGTAGCCTATGTCCTTCCCCGGGATGTAACTTACACAATTTCTGTCCGGGAAAGCTTAGCAGACAGATAGACACAACGCATTTATAATATTAGTATGGAAGGAAGTATGGATTAGCATTCAAATCTATCGCCATTGACTCAGTATATCAGATAACCGGTCGAGCTTGTGATTCAGCGGTATTCGATAATTGTCTTCCAAGAACAGATGTCGAATACCCTCATCCCTCAGCGTCAGAGGTTGTTACGGAGAAATCTAAGTATTTAATTAATTTATTCTCAGCTAGATGATACCCGTGACTTCGCCCGCGTTAATTAAGTATATTATATTCCCGCGGGAACAGTTTCACATTTATTGCATTCCGGGATAAAATTCCTCGGAAATAATCAAAACCTCTCAAATAATCTATACCAAATTTCGTCAAAACGATTGAAAAGATAGGATAAGGATAGTTAAAAAGTCCATCCATCCATCCCAGCCTGTATTCGTCCACTGTTGGACATAGGCCTTTTGGAGAGCGCGCCACCACACACGGTCCTCCGCCTTCCTCATCCACCCACTTCCCGCTACCTTTTTAAGGTCGTCGGTCCAGCGGGCTGGAGGTCGTCCCACACTGCGTTACGTACGTGGTCTCCACTCCAGAACGCGTCTGCCCCAACGGCCATCGGTTCTGCGACAGACATGCATGCCCACTGCCACTTCAGCTTACTAATTCGCTGGGCTATGTCGGTTACCTTGGTTCTCCGGCGAATTCCCACGTTACGGATTGTATCCCTCAGAGAAACACCCAACATAGCCCGCTCCATAGCCCGCTGAGCGACTTTAAATTTGTGGAGAAGGCCAGCCGTCAGTTAAAAAACATATAGCCTTCGTTAAATATGTTCTTTCCTGGGATGCAGCCTATCTCTGCCAATATTTTGTATAAATCGGTTGAAAAGATGGTCCGTGAAAGCGTAGCAAACAGACAGACATAATATTATGCGACATGCGCATTTATAATATCAGTACGAAATATTATCAGAATTGAGCTGGTAAAATCAAGTGATTCAATACAAACTCTAGTTTCTTATGAAGCATAGTTTCTTACGAAGTCGAGGCTGAACTCACCTGTTTGCCGCTTCGAGGGATGAATAAGTTAGCAGCCAGTAATGGTGTCAAGAAGTGATAATTATATTTAGCGCTCAATAATGTATTTATTTTGGGGCTAAGTGATGACGCATTCTTATATCTTGACCAAATATTGGTGAGAATCCACTGGATTAGCTGCGTATATTTATACTGGCTCAAGGTTTATGGCTCTTAATATTAATCTTGGATATTATTATGTGTTTTACTTAAGTTATTGCTTGACTAGGATAGAAATTGCGGAGAAGACTAGCGGGCGCTATTCAAGGTTTGCATCGCAACATATAACTTTTACACATAATATTATAACAATTTACGAATCGTATCATGGAACTAGGAATCGGCGTATTATAGTACTAGCTGATGCCCGCGACTACGTCCGCGTGGATTGAGGGTTTTGGTTTCCGAAGGAACTCCTTAATTTTCCGGGATAAAAAGTAGCCTATGTGCTATTCCAGACTATAATCAGCTATAATCTATCTCTGTGCCAAATTTCAGCCAGCACCGTTCATCCGTTGGCGCGTGATTGAGCAAACATCCATACATCCATCCAAACTTTCGCATTTATAATACTAGATGACTAGATGATGCCCGCGACTTCGTACGCGTGGATTGAGGTTTTTTGGTTTCCGCGGGAACTCTTTCATTTTCCGGGATATAAAGTAGCCTATGTGCTATTACAGACTATAATCTATATCTGTGCCAAATTTCATCCAAATCCAACAAACATCCATCCATCCATACATACATCCATTCAAACTTTCGCATTTATAATATTTATTTGATTAGTAAGATCAATAATCAATATACCTACCTAGTATGTAAATATTATTTGATCATCCATACTTCCATACTCTAATGATGTAAAAATATTTGCTTTGTATTACTTCGCTAGGAAATCATCCAGGAGACCTCTGTTCAGATTTTATTACGGCTACGGCTTGCGGTTGACTCACGACTGCAATCACAGCAAACTTTTAGTTAGTAGTAGTTTGGTGCCTAGAAAGTGCCTAACTTCTATATTCTCTCTTCTTTCGAAGGTACCAAGGAGGCTTAACTATATAGGGGAAACGGAGGCCGGTAATGAAGAACTTACTAATTATTATTGATTGACAGCTATTATCGTTAACTTCATTAGGCATTCAGCATGATATAAATAGGTACAATTTCCAAAAGAATATCATTATTTCGCGCTTGACGTCAGATCGCGCGGAGATCAAAGTCGCCATATACAAATGAACTTTGATGAACGCTCGACTTCATTCTTTGAAGCGAGTCATCCTAATAGTTATTATTTGTCTTGATTCACAGAATCTATGATTTCATCGCATCTAGATTTGCAACCATGATAATTAATAATCTTGTTTTCGATGTTTACGAGTATGTACCTGCTTACTACCTATTACAACCTACATTTTAAGCTGGACTAACGTATTAATAAAATGAAAAAAAAACAACGTAACCAGAATCTTTTCGCCGGAGTCTTGTGGAATGTGGAATCAGACAGCTTACCGATGTTCAGACGACTAAGCTCATCTTACTTAGTACTTTGCCTACTTTCGTAGTGAAATGTTTAAAATGCAATCCTCTCATAATGCCGTTCATTAAAAAGGTGTGAGCAAATGAGAGCTATACCAATTAGGGCATGCTACCGGGAATTACCGGTATCAAAAGTACCGGGAATTCCCGAGACTTCTGAATATTTTCAGTCCCGGTTCTCCACACCACAAAACCGGTACTTTTGATACTTTCGAACCTCGAATTAAATAGATTACTTCTCTAATTAAATGCGGATATTTCTGAATGTAACAAGAACTTCGTTCACTACACTGTATTTTATGATCACAAATTCGAGGTATTTGTATAAAAAATCCTATTTTTACTTTGAGTATTTATACTTAGTCTTTCTAAATATTATTTACCAGCTTTTTTGAAGATCAATTAATTGATGAATCTGTCACTCCAATAAAATTTGTTCTGCTTTAATGAGTTACAGTAGATTAATTATGTTACTCTGATAATCTTATTATATTTCAGTTCAAAGTTTAGTTTCAAAAAAAAAGAAAGAAAATTGAATGACTGGGTTTACTGTAATATAAAATATACCTCATAAGCACCAGGATTATGGCTGCTAAATTTTGATTTTTGACTCCACTGTCATTGACACCAACGGCAGAGGGGAAGAATTCATAATTCTCTAAAATGCTCAGCGTTTTTCCGTTAAATCTTAGATAGAATCTTAGATCCAAGATAATTAGTGAAAAAACCAAGACTGTGGTCAGTCCAATCTTGATGTATGGAACTGGATTCTGGACAGTAAACTGGAGGTTCTTAGTGGCTGATAGGAAACATGATAGGAAGATCCTATAGTGAACCACACGCACGGAGAGGTGGTTGGAGACATAGAAATACTAAGAGGTACCGAACCCAGTATCCCCAACCCACCCAGAACCCAGAATCGACCAACCGATCGACCTACCAATTGACCAACCGATCGACCAACCAACCAGCCAACCAATCGGACAACCAATCGGACAACCAATCGACCAACCGATCGACCAACCAATCGACTAACCGATCGTTCAACCAATCGATCAACCGATAGACCAACCGGTCGACCAACCAATCAACCAACCGATCGAACAACCAATCGACCAACCGACCAACCAACCAATCACCTACCTATCGACCAACCAATCGACCAACCAATCGGACGACCAATGAACCGATCGATCAAACCAATCGCCCAACCGATCGACCATCCCATCGACTAACTAATCGACCAACCGTTCGACCAACCATTCAACCAACCGATCGGCCAACCAATCGACCAACCGATCAAACAACCAGTCGACAAACCGATCGACCAACCAATCGACCAACCAATCGGACAACCAATGAACCGATCGATCAAACCAATCGACCAACCGATCGACCAACCAATCGACCAACCGATCGACCAACCAATCGACTAACCGATCGTTCAACCAATCGATCAACCGATAGACAAACCGGTCGACCAACCAATCGACCAACTGAGCGACCAACAGGTCGACCAACCGATCGATCAAACCAATCGACCAACCGATCGACCAACCAATCGACCAACCGATTGACCAACCAATCAACCAACCGATCGAACAACCAATCGACCAACCGACCAACCAACCAATCACCTACCTATCGACCAACCAATCGACCAACCAATCGGACAACCAATCGACTAACCGATCGTTCAACCAATCGATCAACCGATAGACCAACCGGTCGACCAACCAATCGACCAACTGAGCGACCAACAAGTCGACCAACCAATCGTTCAACCAATCGGACAACCAATTGGCCAACCAATCGTCCAACCGATCGTTCAAACCAATCGACCAACCGATCGACCAACCAATCAACCAACTGATCGAACAACCAATCGACCAACCGACCAACCAACCAATCACCTACCTATCGACCAACCAATCGATCAACCAATCGGACAACCAATCGGCCAACCAATCGGACGACCAATGAACCGATCGATCAAACCAATCGCCCAACCGATCGACCATCTCATCGACTAACTAATCGACCAACCATTCGACCAACCATTCAACCAACCGATCGGCCAACCAATCGACCAACCGATCAAACAACCAGTCGACAAACCGATCGACCAACCAATCGACCAACCAATCGACCAACCAATCGGACAACCAATGAACCGATCGATCAAACCAATCGACCAACCGATCGACCAACCAATCGACCAACCGATCCAGCAACCAATCGACCAACCGATCAATCAACCGATCGAACAACCCATCGACCAACCGATCGACCAACCAATCGACCAACCAATTGACCAACCGGTCGATTAGTTGGTCGATGCGTTGGTCGATTGGTTGGTAGATTGGTTGTCCGGTTAATTGGTTGATTGATTGGTTGATTTGTTGGTCGATCGGTTGGTCGATTGGTTGGTCGATAGGTTGGTCGATCGGTTGGTTGATTGGTTGGTTGATCGATTGGTTATTCGATCGAATGGCCGATTGGTTGGTCGATGGTTATTCGATCGAATGGTAGATTGGTTGGTCGATTGGTTGGTCGATCGGTTGGTCGATTGGTTTGATCGATCGGTTCATTGGTCGTCCGATTGGTTGGCCGATTGGTTGTCCGATTGGTTGGTCGGTTGGCTGGTCGATAGGTTGGTCGATTGGTTGTCCGATTGGTTGGTCGATTGTGTAAGAGACAATCCAGAAGTAGGTATTTATGAGACACTTTTAATATATTTGTACTCTCATTTGGAACTTGCACGAATAAATGGTTAAAAAGAACTACATATTAAAAAGATGATAAGGATCACTTTGTCCCTCTGACCACGCCTCTAGGCTTTTTTCTAGAAACTGCTTGTAGTAATAAATTGATTGAGGCATTTAATTGCTATAAAAATAAAATTATAAGCTTATCACGATACAAAAAACAGCTTTTCGAAGTGTATTTTCAGACAAGATGTCCCACGCTATCACTGTAAAACCCTTCGCGCCGGCCCTTCGCGTTGAACTAAGTACAATAAAAGTTTGAAATTTGGAACGATGCGAATTATTGCACAAGTTTATTAAAAATCATGAATTTATGATCCTGTGTGGAAATATTACGCGACATTTTATATATTAAGTATGTCAAATAGTTGGTCTATTTCATACTTTCTGTAATGTATTTGCCTTGTTTTGTGATAATTTATGGTAGTATCGAAAGTATCGAAAGTACCGGGAATTCCCGGTTCTATGCCAGTATCGGTCCGAAAATTCCCGGTACTCAGAAGCAGTATCGACTGCATGCCCTGTTACCAATATAGTTAGTTACTACAATATTTTGATTCTACTATACCACACGATCGACTGTTAGTCCAGTCGATCGTGGCAAGGCAAAAAATATAAATACAGACCAGACTGCCCAACGTAATCACCTACTGCTGGACGCATCATAATTATAGGTCTCTATACTATAGACACGCAACCCTTTTGTTTTTCAACCGATTTCGTTAAAACTCGCAACTATTGAAGAAATTAGTAAACGATCTATAGAAAAAGTGGAAAAAGTTGGAAATACAAGATGGCGGCCGAGCTGTAGTGTATACTATAGAGACCTACACTAAAAATCCGGCCAAGTGGGAGTCGGACTCGCGCATCGAGGGTTCCGTACAAACTTCTAAGCCAACGCAATTAAAAGATACAGCCGTTTATGCTGACACTCGCAAGGGAATCAAAACCTACAGGGTACTTCCCGTGAACTCAGAATCTTGAAATTTGGTACGAAGCAATGTCTTATTAGCACAGATAAAGGGAGAATTGCAAAAAGCATACATTTTTAGTTACATCATTTATATTTAAAATATTTTTAATAATTTTAAAAGTTTAAAGAAATATAAAATCCTTGATTGCGTTGGCTTAGAAGTTAGATTTTTTCACAGCTCCGAGGGACAGTAGACCTGAGTATTTGATATGAATTTCAGCTTGATACCGCCATGCATTCCCTAGAAAAAGGGTCTTGACACACAGACGGACGGGCAACAAAGTGATCCTATGAGGGTTCCGTTTTTTCCTTTTGACACAACCTAAGTTATTTTCCGGCATTTTGCACTCTCAGATTTCACTAGACAGACTCCACATACCGAGATGTGGAAAACCCTGTCCTTACTGACGAGCAGTCGGGTTAAAGCACTTCACATCAGCTATCTTCTCGTAGATCACTCAAAATAACGGAGTCCTCTGATATTATAAGGGCAGATCACGCCTCTGGAGTCGTGACTGATTGTGATTAATGAGTTTCGGGAAAACGTTGCCGGCGCTTAACCTGTTACGTGTTGGTATGAGGCCTTTTTGTTTCGGTACTACATATAATAAAGAGAAATTCTCCCGAGGATTGATGATCTGTTGAAATGATAAAATACTTAAGTAAATTGATTTCAATTAAAATGCTAATCGGGATTCGGGATGTATACAATTTGTATCCCTCTTAAGTCCAATTCCTCATTGCTGAGGCTACAGCCTCAATAGAATAGATGTAATTAATAGATAGGTAGAATTGATCGTGCAGGGATCATAACGCAAATGGGTTCTCAGACCCTTCTTCCGCAAACAACTCAACTGAGAGTATAATTACAAATTGGTCTTTAGGAGTTAGGTATTATCAGATTTAGAGATGATAAGCGACACGGACCGGGAAGAGTGTTTCTAAGGTAAGAATAACACTTTGAGAAACCCTTCTTTAAATATATTCCGCTTGCCCAGACCTTGACACAGGGAACGAGCGAAAGTGTGGACTGTAGAAGCCTGAAATCTGGACACACGTATGTTAAGTAGCTACTGAAGAGTGAAAACGCGTGGCAAAAATACGACCAGATGCTAAGACCTCGTCCCCCCCCCCTCTCTCTCTCTCTCTCTCTCTCTCTCTCTCTCTCTCTCTCTCTCTCTTCGGTCGTTCCTTCATTGCTGAAGATCGTGGTCCTGGCTAGATCCTACCCTCGAACGGATTATTACGGAGAAATGGAAAGACCTCGTCCAGAAGGTGCAAATTCACCGCGAATAATTTTGCACTCGTAAGTTGCGTCCATATGGAGCGTGCAACGCGCGACCATTTGGGCGTGCAACACGCGTATTTGCCCCGTCTGGACAAAATCTAAGAGCCATAGTGATGTTTAGATAGAGGAAAATAACTTACTTAAATAAGCGAAAAATGTATGAAGAAGAGGAGAAATCTGGAGAGCATGAAGAAATGTAATCCGTTTTCGTGTTCACCTGGAAGACATGTGGAGGATTTTTTCCGTGTAAGCAGACCTCCGGGATGTTTTCCGCCACTGTAAAAGCGATACCGTATTTTTCACGGAGGAAACTAAAACGGTTCAGTCCTCCAGTTTCCGATTTGGGTCAACCCTTGAAATCGTTGCCAAGGTTTAGCTTTTCGTCGAATAAAATAAAATAGAAAGTCATGAAATTCCCCTGAAGAATTCCCGTTACACGATCAATATTACGTGTATCACTAACAACCAACAGGTAAGAGGCCCTAAACCTTTTTCTAGAGATCATTTATAACCATCAGCCTCGTGACTTCTTTCGAGGGCTGTCGTTAGCTCTTATGATGTTATAGAATAGGTATAGGGCGTTTTTTGCCGAAGAACATTATGGCGATAACGTGGAATTAATTTATGAATTAGGTGGCCTTTGACAGAGAGCTAAAGAAAGACAGAGAAATAAAGCCTCGTTTGTGATTATCTACACTAATATCATAAATGCGAAAGTGTTTCTGTCTGTTTGTCTGTCTGTCTGCTACGCTAGACTCAACCGATTTGATGAAATTTGGTACAGAGATAGGTTACATCCCGGGGAAGGACATAGGCTACTTTTTATGCCGGAAAATTGAAGAGTTCCCGCGGGAATCAAAAAACATCAATCCACGCGGACGAAGTCGCGGGCATCATCTAGTTATTCTAGTATATTAATATATTGTGAGCGTAAAAAAAGTTGCTAAAGTGGATATTATGCTAAAATTTGCAACGAAATTGTAATATTTCCCTATATTTTTTATTATCAAAGCTTTTTGTTTGCTGTTACGATATGCATAATGTACTTAAAGAACAAATAGCTAGCTAAAGTAAGTAGATATTAATTTTTTGCTAAAGATTGTAACACTTATGATAATTATTGTAATACATACCTATATTTTTAACCAAGCTTTTCGTTTGCTTTTAGAATGCATAATGTACTTAATACTTAGTTTCTTAAATAACATACTGTATGCAAGTTTCTTTCTGGCTCTTCTGAACAGGTATAATCGTTCCGAACCAGTGATAGGCTCAATAAAAAAATTATAATATCTCTCATCTACTCTTAAATTCTACTTATCTATTCTAATTTCAAAACACTATTATAGATAGCAATCATTGAACCGAGATTGATGGGCACAGCAATCCTTTAGTTTAGTCGGAAATTAGGTAGGTACAATGGGGATCGTCGCGTTGTCAGTCATGGGTCATCAACAACGGGTAACTGACTGTATCCGTTGAGCATTACTGCAGCGATTCTACCTTTAATATCAACTGTTGACACAAATTTTTCTGAATTTTTGACACGATCATCACTTTACAATCGTGCATTGTCTAGTCAACATCTCCTGAAGATGCTCCGGTATCGGAGTGAAACGTACGTTGAGTATAATTTGGAAAAAAATCTGTGGTGTGGTGAATATCGCAAGAGTACCACATAGATTTACCTATTGTGGCGGATTATAGTAAATTAAACTTCTAGTTCCATCATTATCATGGACTTCCGCAAAATAACGCCTATTTCTATCTAATACTAGCTGTTGCCCGCGACTTCGTCCGCCTCAATTTCTGTTATTATGATCGCGAGATCCAGTCGCGGACATTTTTAGATCATGTAAAGAGGAATAATTCTTTCATACATATTTTTTGGGTAACTTGAACCGTTTACGCAGCGCACGCAACGGAAGCCCTCAAATATGGATAATTTTCCCCGTTGTTGCAACATTTTTCACTGATGCTTCGCTCCTATTGGTCGCAGCGTGATGTTATATAGCCTAAAGCCTTCCTCGATAAATGGACTATCCAACACAAAAAGACATTTTCAATTCGAACCATTAGTTCCTGAGATTAGCGAGTTCAAACAAACAAACTCTTCAGCTTTATAACATACTTGTATAGATTACGATGTCCAATAGTACGATGGGTACAGGGTATCCCATTTCTGATGTTTTCGTTCATAAAGCAATAATGTTACGTCTGTCTAAAGATAAATTTCCAATTAATTTTGTAAATAATATTATCAGCTGTAATTCGCCTAAACCGTTGGAACTAAATACTTTAACATTTTGCATTATTTATAGCTTATCTTTGTTATCTAGATTCGAAGCCACCAATAACAATGAATTTTGAGAAATTGTAACAAGATTTTTAAATAATTCCCCGTGATCGCCAGTCGCACACGTCTGTCGGACGCCAGTCGGACGCGTAGTCGCAGGAAAAAGGTAGTAAGCTAAGTACTCTATACTTAAGTAATAAAAAATTCATAGCACCTATTCAAGATCAATCTCCTGTTATTTACTCTACAAGCCATTATCAGTCACAATAACAGTTCGTAGTGTTGTAAAGTTGTCCAATATAAAGAGATCGGCTCTCAAGCGGAACCGTTTGTTACGGAGTGTAGCTCCGACATAGAGCACCGGACTATAAATAGGTATAGAATAGGGAGCAGTACTCCCAGGAATGCGCTCCCAACCGAAAACAGATAAGCGTTACGCTGTCCACACACGTGCCAACTAATCGGCTGCCAGCATGTGCAATTACCAACCAGTTATAAACTTAACATACTAATATTAACATAATAGAGGTCGCCCGCGACTTCGTCCACGCACAATTTTTGATTTCCTATGAGATTATAAATTTTCACGCTGCAAACACCAAACCTATCTATAGAGGATTTATATAGCTTATGCAGGTTTTTTATTATTATTTAAAACTAATAACTTAAATGCTAATTTTCATGTCTATACTTCAAAATCAAACAAATCGTATGTAACATTTCACCCCCATTTCACCCTCTGTGGGGTAGATTTTCCTAAAATTGCTTATACAGTTTAATATAACTTGAAACTAATAACCTAAATCCCGATTTTCAAGTCTCTAACTTCAAAAACTTGGAACCCTTATGTAAGCTTCCAATCCCCATTTCACCCCTATTGGGGTACATTTTCGTAAAATTGCTTATACAGGTTTTTATTATTTATAACTAATAACTTAATTGTCAATTTTCATGCCTCTAACTTCAAAAACAAAGGACTTTCATACAAACTTCCAACCCCCATTTTAACCCCCTTAGGGGTGGACTTTTTCAAAACCCTTTCTTAGCTGGCGCCTACACCGTAGAAGGAATCTACCTTCCAAATTTCAATGGGCTACTTTTTAGCCCGGAAAATTAAGGTGTTCCTGTGGGAATTAAAAACTCATCCCACGCGGACAAAGTCGCGGGCATCAGCTAGTAACCGATAAAATGACTACGCCTGTTTAGTAAAATTGCATGCCATTCGTTGCAAAAGATGACGAAATGTAACAACGGGTCAGGTTTTTTCATGCACGAATTAAACTTCCTCAGCTGATCAAATCAATTGCTCGCTAACACAGAAGCCAACCTACATCGCTTAAAGCCGAATTGTTTTAATATTGTTAACTTTTGCGTTTTAGAATAATTATAATCCTTATTTTAGGGACATCAAGGTACGTGACATAAAACTGTCACTTTGAAATAATACTTTTAAGCTTTTAAATTTAAGCGATGGTAGGACTTAGGTTGGTCAACAAGTTGGAACGTTTATAGATGGCGTTACCATGAACACATTCTTGTGATGACGTCGCGCTACACGGCCCGCACGTTACGCCATAATAGAATTCCACTGAGCCATTGGGTTTTTTGGATTGCTCGATTGATGGATCCGTATGTTAGGGGCGATTCACTTAAATCACAACACTAATTTTCCTTGAGAAAACGCTTGAAAAGGAAGATGTGGATGAGGAAAGCTGTTCAAAAGGAAGACTGGATGCGATTAGAAGAAGCTAACAATATTCGTAGAGTAAATGCATTTAACGGCGGTTTTATGTTAAGTTGCCATATATTAAGTTGACATCTAACTATCAACAGACTACTTGTTATGCCTGCTTCTAGGCTTAGTAAAACTAGCAATTCATTTGTTGGAAACAGTGTCCGCTTCTACAATAAGCTCCCAGAAGACATGTTGAAGATGTCTCTGAATAAGTTCAAACTTAATGTAAAACGTAAACTGATTAAAAAATTGTATTACCACGTAAAGGATTACATAAATGACAAGGAAGCTTGGCAATGATTTGATCTAGTGGCTCAGATAGTTCCTTAGTTAAGATGATTTGTGAAATGGTGATAATGAAAAAAAAACCCCGGCTGAGTTTGTTGTGGTCTCTTCTCAGACCAGGGCGCGTTTGGAACCCTCGTAGCTTTAGTTTTAAGATGCCGTTACTGATTATCACCATTATATTTTATTTATAAATAACTGGACGTCAACAAGTGTAGTATACCTACCTGAATTGAGTAAAAATTATTTGACTTTGACTTTGACTTTGACTACCAACGCCGCTTCTAAGTTTTTCCTACTCTACGTTTTTTTTTTTTTTTAATAGCACTACAATTTAAAAGTAAAAATATTCATAGTGTAAAAATTTGAACGGCGTTGGTAGTAGTCTTGATAGTTAGATGTCAACTAAAGAAATAGAGCACGCGAAATGAAGACTTGCGATCTCACTTGGTGGTAAGTGATCATGCCGCCTGAGATGGCAGCGAGCTAACCTGCCATACGGTTAAATTGTACATCGCACCGGAACGCTAAACAATTGGCGGCACGGCCGAAGCCTCCCACCTGGCCAGACCAGAGAAAATTCAGAAATTATAAACTCCCAAAATGACCCTGCCGGGGATCGAATTCAAAACATCCAGTTTATAATACCACAGCGCTCAACACGCAAGAATTATGATAATATACTTAATGCAAAATACTGTACAATATTTACAACTAGCTGATGCCCGCGACTTCGTCCGCGTGGTTTAATTTTTTTGTTATTCCCGCGGGAACTCCTTAATTTTCCGGGATAAAAAGTAGCCTATGTCACTCTCCAGGTCCTCAACTATACCCATGCCAAAAATCACGTCAATCCGTTGCTCCGTTGCGGCGTGATTGAAGGACAAACCAACAAACCAACAAACCAACAAACAAAGTGACTTTCGCATTTATAATATTAATATTAATAAGTAAAGTATGATGCGTAGCTACCCGCGTCTCGTCCATAAAAATAAAATAAAGTAATCGATTGATTGTTTTGTTTCCACGAAACGAATACTCGATTGTGACAGTCGAGGCCCTGTACATTCGAAACCTTTTCTATTATTCATAATAATCGACCCAATGCCTTACCATTTTGTTACCCTTGGTACCGCTATTGCCTTGATCTTGAGCCCTAGTTACAGGGTTTGGTATCCGAATATTCCTATTAAATCCGAACTCGCGGGCATCATCTAGGTAAGATATTCTACTAATTTCTTACTCGTACCTTGTTTCTGTCTCTCTGCGTCGTATTTCTCATTACTAAGGGTTGTGACCCCTTTCCATTGAACACATAATGGTTGGAGTTTTCTTGGGATAAGTGATAATACGATGGGGTTTCAACGTCCTTCTGCGTACGACTCGACTAAGTGTGAGATCTATAGAACTATAGAACTTTGTCTTAGCTTAGACTTAAGACATGGTTAAAACGAGACAGATCAATGTTACCATAGAGGTAAACTCTATGAATGTTCCATAAGTCCATCTCGTTTTAAATCTAAGTAAAGTCAGAGGCAAGTCAAAGTACGCTCTATAGATCCTCAGTCTTAAGTGTATTTAAACCACCGAGTAGTAAACCTAATGGTCTGTGATTTAAACTCTTTGGTCTTTGTAACGATTATTATCAGATCTTAGTGATATAATAACCGGGGCCGACGGCATTACGTGCTCTCCGAGGCACGGAGGATACGAAAAGTCCAAATTTGAACGTCCAAATTCGTTCACCCATCCAGTTATCGACTTGGGTCAACGTTGCTTAACAGTCGCAATCGACTTATATGCGTTGTCACAGCTAGGCCACTTGTCCCTCTTACCTTACCTACTTACCTAGTTTAATGTGACGCAATACTAATAACTAGCTTAAATCACAACTATTTATACATAAAATACTAATTAGTAAATATCATAATTTGCGTCAATGGTTTTTTTCCGCAACCTAACCGCAATAGTTATTTTTCAATAAATAATTAATTCAGCATATTATGTAAAATAACAGAATTAAGTACCTATGGCCCCGCCTTCGCCCGAGTTGGTTTACCTTATTAACTGTGACTATTACATAATGTTAAAAAAATTGCTTTTTACTCGCGACGAAACGGTGACGGTATATATATATGTGTTTGCCCTAAGAGGTTGTGCGTTTGTTTGTGCACTTTTTTGTTACCACTTTCCTGGAAAACTACTGGATCGATTATGCGATTTTTTGTTTACTAAGCTATCACGCTGATCGAAATAGGAATGATGACAATGCAATCAAATCAGCAACTTAATAAACACGTTTGTAGTATGAAAGTTTGTTTGAAAAATACATAGTGGTGCTGTAATCAAATTTCAACACACTTTTTTCTTTAAACTATAGCTTAAAATGGTTATCAGACTTAACTAACTGCATGGATGTGAATTATAGATCTTTTGAAAGACCCTCTATTTTTATAATAATATAAAAAATTCTTTTTAAACAACCGACTTCAAACTCCCGCGCCAACTTTAGAACAAGCATACACCATACAAAGTACTTATTTTATTGTTGATATTTTAAAAACCGCTCGACCGATTTCGATAAAATTTATATGGGACCACGTGGGAAGTATGCCCTTTCAAATAAAAAAAGAATCATCCAAATCGGTCTACCCAGTCAAAAGTTCTGAGGTAACAAACATTAAAAAAAAAAAAAAATACAGTCGAATTGAGAACCTCCTCCTTTTTTTGAAGTCGGTTGATAATCAAAACAATTTGTTTGACAGGCATCATCCCCGTTGATTTGCTTTTATCCGTTTAAAGTCTCGTGAACTTGTTATTTAACCAATTAATGCATCAATCAATCAATATTTATTCATTCAATTTAGGTACACTGTACACATACTGACGTCCAATAACTTATAAAACATGATGGTGATGATCAGTTACAAGAGCTTTTTTAGCTCCATGGTTACGGTATCTTATGTATGAAAACTTTTCTACTTCTTATCTTGTTTTATTGCCAAACCAGCATAATAATATGTCCTCAGTGTCAACTGTCAAGCAGTTAGACTAACCATTTTAACCCCCGACGCAAAAAGAGAGGGGTGTTATAAGTTTAACGTGTCTGTTTGTGTATCTGTCTGTGGTATCGTAGAGCCCAAACGGATGGACCTATTTTCGTTTAGTTGTTTTTGTGTCATCGATAATTTTATCCCGAGTGTTCTTAGCCGTGTTTGATGAAAATCTGTTCAGCCGTTTGAAAATCGTCAGCTCTTTAATTGTTGATGAGGGGATCTGACTACCTTCTATATGTCCTATCACTTCCAAATTTGGTACCGTATTACTTCAATTATACCTACTTTCAAAAAGACAAAATAAAAGTAAAATTAATAATTTTAAAAAACCCCCGACACAAAAAATAAACTCTAAAAACTAACAAATAATATTTTAAACCTATTATAATTATTATCGTCCCATATAGTTATTATTTAATTTCAATTATTTTTATTACAACGAGAGTGTTCTAAGCCATTTTTCATGAAAATCTGTTCATCCGTTTAAAGGTCATCAGCTTTTTTCTTAATCTGTTACCATATTATGTCGGGGGTTGTTTTAAATTTGTAATTTATACTTGTTATGTTCCTATATCCAAGCTAACGCCGCTGTAAACATGACAGGTTTGTATGGTTGCAGCACTACTGAATGCTCAAAAAGTTATGTTAAATGTTAAATGATTTATTTATTTCACCTACCTAGTTGACAAAACAGTAGACAAAAGTTGTTGCCACTTATGAGAAGTCAAACTACCACCAGTTAGGAAATTCAGAAACAAAAATTTGCTTAATTAGTCCCTAAGTAGTCTTTGAGACAGACTCAACATGAAATTCTCAATTCAGAAACCGGCCGTCTATTTAACTACTCGGTGCCTAATATACAACGTTAGTTTTAGTTTAATCGAAAACCGAAACACGTGTCGAATATTTTCACGTAAGGAATATTTATACAAAATTTCAATTTTTTTTTATCGAAAACTAACGAAGTTATAAGCTTCTTGAGTTGGGTCATTGTCCTCGCTAAAACATGGTCACCCAAAACGCGGCGTCAAGACGGCGTGCGCTGTGACGTGTTCCGCCACTGTGCCGCGTGGTAGGTAGTAGGTAAATACAGCGCGTGAGTGTTTGTAAGAGAGACAATAGTCATTATCACAATTGCACTATTACACTTCATTAATTAAGTATTTACACAGTACACAGTAATGTGCAAGACGGCGGTTAGAAGGCGGAACTGACCATTTTCCCTTAGACGTTGTATGAACGGCAAGCATGGGTGCCTCAAACTCCTACCGCGGACACATGTCACCACATACCGTCAATGGTTGCATCATTTCCGTGTGTTGCACGTTCGTAAACACTGAAAACTCATTTTCTCAAACGATAGCGGTAATATTTACGCGGGAGCAACCGATTGCGTGAATATGCGTGTCATACTCTTACGCAAGCTTCTGGAGTCTGGACGACTGGCGCCGGGCGCGAGTGGAGCGCGGGGCGCGGGCGCCGGCCATTTGCTGGCGGGCGGGTTGATGACGTCATCGACTGCGACTCTCGATGTGTCATTGTACCGCTTGCGAGGCCGCAATGCCAGCTGGTTAGGTCATTCAACTTTGTGTCCAAACTTGCAGGATTTTAAAATATTTTTTGGACAAAATATAACACGGTATAAAAATGGTTGCATTAGATTCTGTTACTGATTCTGAACAAACTACTTTCAGGTTTTGATTATACAAAAACTAACGTTATATATTGATAATTTCAAAATGTTTTCTTTAATTTTCCGCGTGGCATATCAATATCATGGTTAAAATAGGAGTGTAAACAAACCGTCAGAACGCAATCCGTCTTCACTCGCTTTCAGCCATCCATCCTATTCTATCATCAATAACTGATCGACGTGCGCCGAAGGGAGTTATCAATTATATCGATATAAACCCGGCTTAGTTTGTTGTGGGCTCTTCTCAGACCAGGCGCGTTTGGAACCCTCATAGCTTTAGTTTTAAGATACCGTAACTGATTATCACCATCATGTTTTATAAGTAATTTGACGTTAAAAAGTGTAACTACAGTGTAGCTACCTAATTTGAATAAATTAATATTCAATTGATTGATTGATTACCACAATAATAGGTAAGTAGAAATAGTCAAAAATGCAAGGAACGTGAATAAAATATCGCAATCGAAATGTCTTCACTCGCCTTCACCTATGCATCCTATCATTCTTCATTCATCATAGCAGTTATCTAGATATCTGTAGTCTAACTATACCACGAAATACTCACATAAAAAACGGCTGAACATAGGTAGAGTAAAGAGCATAGTATCTGGAATACTTACCAACGCAATAAAGCCATCTTGTTTCATTATTGTTGGCTTTCGTGTCAGAATTATAATCCTTATTGTAGGAACGGTAAGGTGCGTGACATAAAACTGTCATTTTGGGTAATATTGCTTAAGTACTGCTTTAAGCGTTGTCCCAGTTTGGTGCCAGTAAAGCACCACCTATGCTACCAGATAAACTATACAATGAGTCAATTTTTCAGCGCGGTACATAATGGAAAACTGAAGGAACGTGAACAATTCAGATTGCAATTCGTCTTCACTCGCTTACACCCGTCCATTCTATCCTATCACCAATAACCATAGATTAATTATAATACCAAGTATAGATTGCTAACTCCCTGATAAAAACTTTTGTAGGTTAATACTATCGTTAGATGGCGCTACCAGGCTCGCTCTTTATATGATTATAATAAAATCGGTGAAATATCGTATTTTCTTGGTTCAATTTGTATTAATTATTTATATAAAATTATCAAAATACAAAAATTTGATAAAATCACTCAAGCAAATAGCAAATTTACATTAATTCAACTAATTTTAACAAACAGCTTGCACAGTTACGCCATCTCAGATTGTGCGAAGAACTACAAGGTACCGGCGACTTTAATGCGCATTTAGCGAGCTTTGATTGAATGTATGAAGTGAACAGTCTTATACTGGTTTATATATTGTCTTTGCCAATAGCTGATCGACGCAAACGTGCGCCGTATAATCACGATATCATCATCATCATCATCATCATCATCATCATCTTCAACCGATAGACGTCCACTGCTGGACATAGGCCTCTTGCAAGGATTTCCACACGCCTCGGTCTTGCGCCGCCTGGACCCAGCGGCTCCCTGCGACTCTCCTGATGTCGTCTGTCCAGCGAGTAGGGGGTCTGCCAACGCTGCGCTTTCCCGTGCGTGGTCGCCACGATATCATACATTATACAAAATCTACTTCATGCCTATTGAGCAAACAGGCATAAACGACATCCATTTATATTATGTAGAGGTCGTCTTTCTCAAAATTCCGCTAATCCCTTACTTTTAATTTGATTAAATTTTCTCTTTTGTATTTTTCGGGTTTTTACCATAACAAAGAATTATATTTTTATTATTAGTGTAAACGGGGCTTTATGAAACGCCAACGCAACGATTTTTGCGAAGAAAAGTGACTTAGGAAAATTCCTGAAATAATAAGTAAATTTTTTGCTTTGATCTTTTTCAGGCTGACTTATCTCAAAAATTACAAGCGAAATCATTTAGCGATATAAAAACATAATTTCTTAGAAATATGAAATTACTTATGGCATAATATTTTTTTTGGCATTATTCGTGATAGGTACAATACAATATTCGTGGAAAGTTATTCTTAGATTTATTTGCGCAAATCTTAAGGCGAAAATACTTAATCGTTCACACGTTTATGGCGTTTTATAAATGTTTTCAACCCCCGACGCAAAAAGAGAGGGGTGTTATAAGTTTAACGTGTCTGTTTGTGTATCTGTCTGTGGTATCGTAGCGCCCAAACGGATGAAACGATTTTCGTTTAGTTTTTTTTTGTGTCATAGATAATTTCATCCCGAGTGTTCTTAGCCATGTTTCATGAAAATCAGTTCATCCGTCTGAAGGTTATCATCTTTTTTTTTAATCTGTTACTTCCATATTATTATGTCGGGGGTTGTTTTAAATTTGTAATTTATACTTGTATTTATTTTAGAAGGTAAGTAGTGCCCTGCATTACTCGCTACAAAGTACTAGCAGAGAAGAGCGTGAAATTTTAAAACTGAAAATAGTTTTTGACCGTATACTCGGACTAGCAAGTAGCATTTGCCCAAGGTGTCGCCTACGTGAAATTCGGGTCAAGCTTTATTTCAGGTTTACACGGAATGGATAAAAAAAAGTAATGTGTTCCGTATTCTTTGACCTAATGTCAAAGAAAAGGTAAAGGTTTAAAACAAAATAATTCAAATAACTAATAATGTTAGAGAATAAATAGAACATTTAAAAACTTGTAAAAGCACTTGTAAAGTTAAGTAGTCGTATAAGACGTCGTAAGACGCTATTCCTTCAATACCTGCATTAGGTAGGCGTTGAAATCGGAAAATTATTTCGAAAAGAAGAAAAGTGTACGGTTTCCCAGTGTTGCCACTTAGCGGCTGCAATGTAGTATAACCTAGATTTGAAGGCACGGCTGAAACAAAATTCTTCCCAGCTCTCCTAGGAAACCATAGATAGAATAAAGACGGTCCGTAGGTATACCGTGTAAGGGAGACTGCCCTATGTACGCGAGCTGTACATAATGCATCATCAACCCAAGTATTTGATAATTATTTTAACTTGATACCTTCACGGGTTCCCGAGAAAAAGTGGTTGACAGACAGACAGATAGACGGACAACGAAGTGATCCTGTAAACCTATAAGGGTTCCTTTTTTCCTCTTGAGGTACGAAACCCTAAAAACCACAATTGAGAATTGGCACGTTTATGGTGTCGTACACATTCGTACCTCAATTCGCGTGATCCAAATATAATTTAGCAGTAGGTATAAAGTCAAAAGGATATTTCCTCTGTGGCTGTCGAGTGTCGACCCAGTGTCAGCCCGCTTCACACCGACCCACTTGTTTCCTGACATTATGTCGGAGTTAAAACGTTGGGTGGAACAACTTTCGTTTGCTATTATTATAAGTATAACTATAAGTAGTTTTTTATGTATCCTACTAGCTTGCAGCTACGTAGTTTTTTTCCGTGGTGTCACCTGAATCAGGGACCAGGCTGAAAATCAGCGCTGTATGGTTACTGCTTGCACTGAACATACAACATGAACAGCATTATGCTGAGCCTGGGCCATTTTTTGGATTGTGCCATGCGTTATATAGTTCATCCCTGCGCCTCATCGGTGTTGTTTAGATTCTAGATCTTGTTTAGATCGTTGAGGTGCAGGGGTGATCTACCTGTAGGTATGTTTGTTATGTATGACATAATTTGGAAATAAATGTTTTTTCTTTCTTTCTTTTCTTTTTCTTTCTTTATGCCAGAGTCTCAGAATAGGAAAAGTTTACGGCGGGTTTATGTGTCAATTTGGGGTTTTGACGTTGTTTTTTGTTGGTTCAGGGATTAGGCACTAGCTGATGACCGCGACTACATCCGCGTTGATCGAGGTTTTTTTTTGGTTCCCGCGGGAACTCTTTAATTTTCCGTCCATTCATCTAAACTTTCGCATATTTTGTAATATTAGTATAGAATTATAGATAATGCTCGCCCTATATTAAAAGCACAATAGCACAGAATAGTTACAACCAACTTTAGGCGGTTTTAGTTGAAATGCGCAAGTATGTCTGTCTGACTGTTAACTTTCATAGCCCATCCGTTTAACCGATTTTGGCGAAAATTGGTACAGAGATAGATATAGCTTGCATCCCGAGGACAGACATAGACTCCTTTTTTATCCTGGAATATCTAAGTAACCACAAATTTTTAAAATCTTATCTAATTAAACCACGGGGAAAAAGTCGCGCGAATCGTCTAGTCTTGTCGCGAAGTGCATATATGCGATCGCGAAATACTTAGATCTTTGGTAAGAGAAATTAGCATCTATGATCTATCGTAGTAATTTATCAGTTATCTATGACATACCCGGAAATCAATCAATAGATTATGAATTCTATATTTTAAAACCTTGATAAATGAATATCGCGTTGCATAGCAACTCGTTGATTTTTTGGTCTCCAAGAATGTAATGGAACCGTAATCCTTGCGCTTCATGGAAATGGTGTTATCACGAAGCGTTGATCGAGAGTTGGTGAAATCGAAAGCTAAGTACCTAGGCAGATTTCTTAATATATAGTATTTCGAGAATCAGTTATATTGATTCGTGATTTATGAGCGCTCATGAGTTACTTGGGGAAATGAAGGTCGTGATCGACAATGTGTTAACTATAAAGGTCGTTATCGACAATGTGTGGATTATTACTGGTCGTTATCGACAATTAGTCAGAATACTTACACATCTATAACTAAGATGATTATTACTGGTCGTTATCGACAATTAGTCAGAATACTTACACATCTATAACTAAGATGATTATTACTGGTCGTTATCGACAATTAGGCAGAATACTAACACATCTATAACTAAGATGATTATTACTAGTCGTTATCGACAATTAGGCAGAATACTAACACATCTATAACTAAGATTATTATTACTGGTCGTGATCGACAATTAGGCAGAACACTTACACATCTTTAACTATGATTAACAGAAGTTTATATTAGGTCTTAGGGCATCACGAACGGTGATGTCATAGTCAATGTGAATGTACAGGTCTCCGAGATGACGCACACCACGATGAGAGAGAGAGCGACAGGACACAAAGGCGAGATATAGTAATACGAGGCGGCCAGCGCCCGTAGACTTGTGTACAGGTATGACTCCATCGGGTATATAGATCATTTCGGTGACATTCTGTTCCAGTGAACATCCCTATATATCGGTAATAAAGTTGTCCGTTTGTATTTATATTATTGACGTGGACGTATTCAAAGAAATAAAGCAGATAAGTAATGGAATAGAATGGCTTGCCGACATGGTGGATAGAAAATTTGGATGGATGGATGTTTGTTACTCATTCACGCCAGAACGGCTGAACGGATCTGGATGAAATTTGACACAGAGATAGATTATAGTCTGGTATAACACAAAAGCTACTTTTTATCCTAGAAAATGAAGGATTTCCCGCGAGAACCTAAAAACCTTAATCCACGGTGGTAAAGTCGCGGGAATCATCTAGTCAGCTATTTGTGTAAGTAATTAACCTATTTTGCTCTGTCCGTGCTGTGAAAGTTTTGGATGATCACGTACCTAGTAGTAACTAGTGACTTGGTTTTTTTTTTTTTTTTAATGTTTGTTACCTCTGAACTTTTGACTGGGTGGACCGATTTGGATGATTCTTTTTTTATTTGAAAGGGCATACTTCCCATGTGGTCCCATATAAATTTTATCGAAATCGGTCGAGCGGTTTTTAAAATATCAACAATAAAATAAGTACTTTGTATAGCGTGTGCTTGTTGTTGTAAAGTTGACGCGGGAGTTTGAAGTCGGTTGTTTAAAAAGAATTTTTTATATTAAATTATTGTGAAACCACAAACAAACCCACTATATTTATTTAGCAATGTTTCCAGGTAATTAGTTTTGCATCGGGATATTTCCTCCGTGGTAGGTAGTTGGCCTTGTAATCACTACTACGTGCCGTTCCTCGTGTTTCCGATGATAGTTATTTAGCACAACACACAGAGCAACCACCGAGTTTCTTGCTGGTTCTTCTCGGTAGGAATGGCATTCCGAACCAGTGGTAGATTCACTCGACTATTCAAAAGCACTTCTCAAAAACTATTTGAATAAAAAAGTTTTGTAGTTTGATATTGTTTTATTCATAGAGGTAAATTACACTACCTCTGTGGTTTTATCTGACAGCACAGAAATTCGGCTTATGCGTGCACATATTGTATGACGGATCAATCTCATCAGTTCATTTCGATACCTAATCGGATTCACTCGAAACTCTTTAACTTTAGAGTTGGTTCTGGCTGCCTTAGGCGCGTATGTTTTCAGGCCGATATCTACTAAGTAATATTAGTAATACGAAAGTGTGTTTGTTTATTGGTTTATCCGTGAATTACGTCGCAACAGAGCAATGGATCGACGTGATTTTTTTGCATGAGTATAGTTGAGGACTTGAAAATCATACTAATATTATAAATGCGAAAGTGTGTTTGTTTGTTGGTTTGTCTTTCAATCACGCCGCAACGGAGCAACGGATCGACATGATTTTTGGCATGGACATAGTTGAGGATCTGGAGAGTGACATAGGCTACTATTTATCCAGGAAAATTAAGGAGTTCCCGTGGGAATCGAAAAAACTAAAACCACGCGGACGAAGTCGCGGGCATCAGCTAGTGCCTAATAGCTATGTTTTTAAAGGGAGTCCATCCATTCTACTATAGCTATGTCTTGGATCCGTAAGTTATCATCACTGACACTACATATTCAAAGATCGTCAGACTTGATCGTTGAAAGAACTTAGGACTAGGAGATTAAATAGATTCAGTACGTAATTATATCGACTAACGTTTTATCAACAGATCCACGATTTTTCATTGTATGTTGAGGAGTTTATCTCTACTATATCCATGCACGTGGAAGTTGCACTTGCTTAGTGCTTAAATACGCAGTGGCACGTGTTTCCGTCGATATCGAGTTTCAGTCAGCGTGATCCAATTACCTGTGCTTATATGAAGGAAACTCGGCAACATGAAACCACCTATATGGCTGACGACCTAATTTCATGCTATTACCAGTAACCACACCCCCGACACTTCATACATGCGAACTGATTTCATTAGGTACCTATAGTATTGACAAGGACAACGCTATTATGTAAATCGAGTGAGACAAGGGCAGTGCTTCCCATAATACTAGTAACCGTAGGTACTCTAAAGGTTGTGGGCAACTGCTGGGAACGAATAATTATTGGCAGGGAGAGTGAGTGTCACTGCTTTACATTGTATATGTCACCGTAAGATTGCAAAGGCCGTTGGATTGTAATCTAACTAGCGATATTGTAAACTGTCGACAGATTACAATTTAATGCATTATTTTTCGGTAGATTGTAATCTGTTAGGTACCCGATAAAACCTAAGTGTGCCTAAGTGCCTGGCCGCATATTTATGTCGAACCCTAACCTAACCTACAAGAAAGAGACAAGAAAACGTAAATACAATGAATATTTCAAAAATTGACACTCGCAACATTGAACGGTTCGCAATCTGTCGACACTTTACAATATCGCTAGTTGGATTACAATGTAACGGTTTTTGCAATCTTACGGTGACATTTATAGCTATTACAGTACATACAATGCTTGACGTATACCTTTATCTATTAATCACATGCTGACTATGCTATCTTCTTTCTTCCTAATGGGCAGGTTTCCGCACTCAATTTCCAGGTGGAAGTCTGTTGTACGTGAATTGCTCCTCCCGTCGGAGTTTTCTTTTCAGCCATCCGAGCTCGCTCCAGAAGCCTAGAAGACCGCCCATGCTATACTAATCTAAACTAATATTATAAAGAGGGAAGATTTGTTTGTTTGTTTGTAATGGATAAACTCAGAAACTACTCGACCGATTTTAAAGATTCTTTCACCTATATAGAAGGCTACTTTATCAGCAAGTAACTTATGCTATATTTTATTTTAAAAAATTAGAGATCCCTACGAAAATTGCAATAATAATTTGATTTTTTCAACTTTTTAAGATAAAGCTCTATTCGTCTATTATTTTTTTATTATAATATTCAAATTCTGGCTGTCTTTTATAGGTATAATATTTGTCAATTGTATGTCATCTAAACTAATATTATAAAGAGGAAAAATTTGTTTGTTTGTTTGTTTGTAATGGATAAACTCAAAAACTGCTCAACCGATTTTTAAAATTCTTTCACCTATAGAAAGCTACTTTATCAGCGAGTAACATAGGCTGCATTTTATTTTAAAATAAGTTAGAGATCTCTTCGAAAATTGCAATAATGTGAATTAAGTCGGAAAAATTGAACCTCTATTCGTATATTAATTAAGACTGTCTTTTATGTCATAATATTTGTCAAGACACATTTAAAATGTCATATTTGACAAGACAAAAATAATAAATACAAGAAAACTTCTCTTTCGTGCCTTATCCATATACTCGACACTGGCAAAACAACCTGTGCCCCTGTGGCATACCTAAAAGCCATCATCTGGGAATTGAATTGAATTGAATTACAAAAAAACTTACCAACATTTTTTTTAAACATTGTAATATCTAATTGCTGTAGACAGACTGCGAAAAGCCTAAAAGATCAGGGCCTCAACTTTGTAAACATAGTTCCCAGGCGAGGGCAGTGAAAATATGTCGTATTGGAGAATCTTCATTTGAAAATGAAAATCGTCTTGCAAGTCAGAGAGATTACGTGTCGCAATCGCATGCCACCTGGGGATTAAAAACGGATACCGACGGGTGCTTATAATATAGTAGAAATTATGTAACATTAACCATGTAAACGTCATCTGTAAATTGTTTACTTTGTTTTTTTTTTCACGATAAAATTACAAATCTGAATTGCACCCGTGCGTAGCCGGGGCGGACTGCTAGTAATAAATACAAGAGAACTCGTACTTACATTTTTTTTAAACATTTTAATATCTAACTGTTGTAGACAGACTGCGAAATGCCTAAAAGAGCCAGGTCTCAACTTAGTTGTTAGTTCTAAACATAGTTCCCAGGCGAGGGCAGCGAAAATACGTCGTATTGGAGACTCAAGTGCCAAGCGTTCACAGCGGCTTGCTGAACAAAGTTTGAGTCGGGGCTTTTCTCGTTATATGTAAAAGTAGTGATAATAAATAAATAATAGGTACGAGAGCGACGGCTTAACGTGTTCTCGGCATGCAAAGGCCAAATTCGGACTTCATTCGGTCACCGATCCATTTACCGACTTGGGTCTTCTTTGCTTGACAATCGCAATCGACTGATATGCGCAGTCGCAAATAGGCCACGTGTCGATGTTATCAGAGTTATGGTAATTTAGAGTAAACACAATTTCAGTAGCTCTTCGTATTGCGAACACGTCCCAATATAACGGTATAGGAACTGTTTTATTTCCCCAGGCATCGATACACGTGTGCATCAAACAGCAATCACATTATCGAGCTCGACTCCCGAACGCTAATTTTACAACTTTGCTTCATTTATTGCGCAGTATACGTGGCAGTCAACACATTCTTTCGCTAAACAATTTTTTAAATTTCATTCTACCTACAACATGTAAGCCCTTGACTGCGATCTCACCTGGATGATAACTGATGATGCAGTCTTGAGTGTCGACCTCCGTGGCGCAGTGTGTAGCGCTGTTGCCTTAACGTGCGGAGGTTCCGGGTTAGATCCCCGGCAGGGTCAATTTGGGAATTTATAATTTCTGAATTTTCCCTTGTCTGGCCAGCCCCCCTAGCATGGGCCGGAGATAAAAATTTTATCCCCTCCGACAGTTTTATCCACTCTCCGAGTATGGGCACAGGGGTGGATATAATTATCGACGGTGATAAGGCGGGGAAAGACTAGTCCCCGACTAATGTCAAGGAGTCATAATTTTTTATCTGTGCTTTTGATTTTGCTTGTTTTCGTTACTCTTTAATTTTTATCCTTTCCTCGGGGAGAAAATGTCCCGGCCCATGCTAGGGGGGCTGGTGGGGCTTCGGCCGTGGCTAGTTACCACCCTACCGGCAAAGACGTGCCGCCAAGCGATTTAGCGTTCCGGTACGATGCCGTGTAGAAACCGAATAGGGGTATGGGTTTAATATAACTGCCATGCCCCTAACAGGTTAGCCCGCTACCATCTTATACTGCATCATCACTTACCATCAGGTGAGATCGCAGTCAAGGGCTAACTAGTAGTGGATAAAAAAAAGTGATAGGTAGCTGGCTAACCTATTTAGGGGTCTTTGTCGTCAACCGATAGACCAAGACACTGCTAGACGTAGGTCTCTAGTAGGGACCGCCTGGATCCATCGCCTCCTTGAGACTTGCTAGATTTCATTCGTTGATGACTCCCCACTCCAGCAGTTTGGACCCCAACGTCCATTGGTTCTTCGAACTATGTGCCCCGTCTATTGCCACTTCAGCTTTTCAACGAGTCAAGCCGTCATGTCGGTAACTCTGGTTCTCCCACGGATTTCCTTATTTATGATTTAATCACGGAAGGATACTCAGAGCATTGCTCTCTACGTCGCCCGGAGAGTGACCCAGAGCCTTTCATCAGATTTATAGGTAGATAAGCGACCATGTCTTTGATCCAAAATACATAAATGTCATTATTGAAAGAAAACGTTTTTATTCAATCACAATCTTTAGTTTAAGAAACTCTTATAATAATAAGAAACTATAATTTAGTATAAGAAAATATAGCAACAAGGTTATGTGACCAAATATAGATCTCCAACTCAGCATCATGCTACAGCAGGCTGCAGCGCTGGTTTTCAGTGGAAATTTAAAATTCATTGGCAACACATACTGATCGAATACTTTCGTGTTCAGGCACTGAGGAATTTTGGAACAAGCGTTGAGTTCTGACTTACCTATGACGAATTATTAATAGCATCGTTTCTGGGTATATTTTATATCGCAATAAATCGTGCGAGCAAATGAAGCGTTTCGCGGCGAGATGAAATAGCGCAGGCGTGTAACAGATGCGGAATTGCGGATCTCCGATATAATTTGCTTAGTGAACGAGCGGGATTATGTTGCGCTATAAACGGGCGGGGTAGCGCCAAGTTGTAAAATTTGCGTTCGGAAATTAAGTTCGATGATCTGATGGCGTTATTTTTTGTTACACTGGCTGATCCGCCCCGGCTTCGCTCTAGTGAGATTTTTAAAAACAATACGAGAAACTAGTTCGGAAACGTACCAGTTTTTATGGATACAGCTTGAAAAGTAACGGACTTACATATATGTTACAAACTTTTATCCGCTATTTACTTAATTTATTTACGAGATGGAATTTCCAAAAATCATCTTAAGTGCCTGTGTCATACAATGTTGTTCAGCAGTAACTTTATTTGGATAGTTAGCAATAACTTTTAGATTGCCCAATACATTTTATTTTGTGTCCGTGTAGATCTCTGTGAGAATTTAGTTGTTCAAAGACTATCCTTTTATGTAACAATAAGCTAAACCCATTCAAATCGAGTAAATATATTCCGAGCGTCTCCATTCAAATAAAAGATAGTGTTCAAAGAATATTTGTTACAAATCTTCCTTGTAGAGCGCGAAGAAGGGTCGCAATTTATTACAATGACAGTGTTTACATTTTTTGCCCCGAGGAATTTAGTTCGCCGGTCGAGGCAAAAGGAGTCCTTTATGCAGCAATTGAAATGAGCCATCGAGGCCAGATAACTATGTCTGGGTAAAAAGTAAATATTCCACGAAGAACGCCGTACAATTGTCGCCTTCTTTATTGCGAAGCTGGGCTTGTTTGGTGAGATATTAGTCCAGAGACTACCATAGATTTAGGATTGGTCTCCGCTGCGCTAGTCTAGATGGAGCGCAGCGGAGACCAATCCTAAATCTTGTGGAGCACGAAATGCATAGCATAGTACGGTATGTACGGTCTTCCTTTCTTCTTACGTTTCTTCTTCTTCCTACGTAAATTCTTTTTACGTTACTGCGTTTTTAAACCTCAATGAATCCCGTTTAGAAAGGATCAACGGTAGGTACTTAATTTTTTTTGTTACCTTTAACTCTATCCTTGGAATTGCCGTTACAAATTACAACGCGTGTACAAACCAGTATACGGCTACTTTAGTGCATCGTGCACAAAACTCTGCGAAATCCTTGCATTGTGTGCCAGCCTGAGGTCAAACTGCTTATTGCGACACGTCATCTTTGTGTAACAGATGCTGCAAAGTGCTTTTTGTGCAATATGTCTCAAGGTTTAGATATAAAAGGAATATTTGAACGTAAAAGCATAAGAGGCTTTTTAGTTTTTAAGAAACCACAATTGTTGATCTTCAAAAGAAAGAAATACATTTTTATGCAATGCAAGTCTGTAATCATTTACAGACTTGCACTGCATAAAAATGGCTTCGCGGCTCATGGGCGATAGAGCATGCATCAAAATCCATTATTATTCCATAACAATAGGTATCTATACCATCCATACTAATATTATAAATGCGAAAGTGTGTCTGTTTATCTGTCTACTGAGCATTCAAGGCCCAAATTTTTAACCGATTTAGATAAAATTTTGTATAGTGCTAGGTTGCATCTCGGGGAAGGACATATACTACTTTTATCCCGGAAAGATAAGAAGTTCCCGCTGGAATAGAAAAATGAAATTCACGCGGACGGAGTCGCGGGCATTAGCTAGTACTTACCATAAATTCAGTCAATCACAATAATTGAGATTGTAGCAATGACTGATGCAGCATATTTGAAATAGGGGTAATGATTCCATGCCAAGTGCAAGTCAAGACAGAGAACCAGTTCGGCGATGACGTTGATACCAAGATGGTTATATAATGCAATGCGCATGTTAATCTCAGACAGCACCCTGACGCTACGTGCCATCCATTATTCAATAGGCACTCATAATGCACTTCCTGTTTTATTTAGAAAAAAAAAAGTTTTTTATCATTTGAGGCAAATTTTGCACGAAAACTTTAGCATTATACTTATTTAATTACTACTAGTGGGCCCGGCAGATTTTGTCCTGCTCTATCTTCCTTACAATTTTTCCATATTTTCTCACCGTTTATACCTTCCCTGGACTACGACAAACATTTCAAATTTCAATACCTAAATCAGCCCAGCCGTTCTCGAGTTTTAGCAACAATTGATTTTTATATATATAGAACATTATGTGTCTGTCACTGGACAACGTTCAACGCGGGACATAGGTCGAAACGCGCAGAGAGAAGTTTAATCTAAATTGTGGAATTAATACAATATTTTTTTTCTTATTACCCTGAAATAACTAATTAATAATTTACTATACTACTGTGAATTAACGCATTGGAAAATGCAGCAGAGATTTTAAAGCATAAATTGAGTTGCAATCAACTGGAGCCGCGAGATCCAGCAAACTCTTTCAAAAAACAAATAAAGTTGTGTAGGTTACATACAATAGTACGTTTTGACAATAATTTTTTTTTGCTTATCTATAATAAGCACCTACTTTCCTTTTTTTAAATCCAAATCCTAACAAGGGTCCATGTTAAGTGAATGTAATAATTGTAAGTTTTCGGTTCTGCTGAGAGGAAAAAAATTGGTTTAAAAAATGGTTACATTATTTTTTATCTCCTTGTTTGTCTAACTATGGTCTGTGTTCGGAATTGAAAGAAATGTGAGATAAATTCCAACGTGAAACTATTAATTTTTATTTTCTTCTAGAGTTACTTGTTAGTCTATAATAGGTAACTTGATTCTTACTATACCTATTTAGGATTCAGAATTGTTTTTTTAAATTCTTTGGTTTACTTTATTTAAATAACTTCAAATACAAATACTAATAAAAACCTTTATTTGAAAGTTAGGAACCGCCGTATCTTTCTTTACGTCCACATCCTTTTACGAAATCGCTTCAAACATTGGCAATTTATATCCAGATAAATAAAATATAAGGTTTCAAGATTAAGGAATTTCTCTAGGTATTAGCGTTTTGCTTCGATGTCAGGGGCCATACTGCCAAGTGCCAACGCTTTAAGCCATATTGTTGACTTTCCTGTTTTAGAATTATTAAAATCCTTAATTAGGAATGTCAAAGTACGTGACATCAAACTGTCATTTTGAGTAATATTGCTTAACCGATTCGTTGCTGATGGCACGACAGGCGTGTCATCAATGGTTTTAACTAGTGGCTTATGACACGATAGGCGTGTCATTTTTTCATCGATTGTAACACCCTCAGATTGAGTTTTAGAAGGGTCTGCCCAGAACAAAACTATCAAGATTTTCCACGTAGATTAAGCCTGTTGTCTTAGCCTCTCGATATTGCGTGAATGCAACAGTTCCAGGGATTGACAACCTTTATAAATTGCATTGAATTTACATTTGCACTAGGTAGGTACACGAAAGGCGTGTCTATTTGAATTGATTGTAACAAAGGGACCATAAAATAGGTCGATATAAAGGATATACTTAGAAGAAAATCATCGTGATTTTTTTATTCATTTAATATAACAAATACAACGTGTTTTTTTCATTAATGATTTTGATATGCAAGTAACATTTTAGTTTTATCAAAAAATCCATAGGTATTCTGTTATCTTGTAAGCGACTTTCTGGAGCGTCTCAACATTCCTGCGCATCCGCCATTGTATTATTTTTTTCTAAATTGGAAAAATAACATCATAAATTTGTTAAAATATAAGTTGACCGACTTAATAATAATAAATGACTTAAAATGAATACTGAGTACCATAAACTAGCTTAAGACACCAAGCACATGAGAGATTTCGAAGAGTGCCGCCGGTCACTGTCAAACAATAGCCGGCTTTTTATGATACATGCCCCTAAGCAATTATAAACCTTACTTCAATAAGCATACGGATAATATTATCTTTTCTTGCTGTTGTTTGTTTATAAATAAATTGTAATTCAATGCTTTTACAAATAAAATAATACCTCTCATAACCCTAGCTTTTAAATGTTATATGTACCTATTTATTACCTTATACAAATATAGTATATATTACACCCATTAGACATTAGTTTCCTTGACCAATTACGTGAATACACCGAAAAATAATAAACAATATCAAAAAGGTTTTAAACATCTGAAAAAGTAAAGTCACTTAGCTTCCATTTCAGGAATAACACGTAGTTTACCTCTGCAAAACCAATGTAATTAACGTATCGTGCCGTACACTCCCGTAGTTTGATTCCAACTAAACTTGAATCAAGTCTAAACCAGTAAAAAAGTAAAAAAAACATGTAGTTTTATACACATGGCTGATGGCACACTAGGCGTGCCATGGACTTCTATGGCGCTTGACACGCCAGTCGTGTCATAGAAAATTTGTTCCCAGCCATGGCGAAAAGTTTTCCAAAATGGGTGCCGCAACGAATCGGTTAAGTATAATGCTTTAGGCGAAGCGTTGGCAGCATGGCCCCAGGCCACCTGTACACACTGTATATCACGGATCCATGATAGTTACTAGTTAGTATTCTATGACTGAGCACCGCAGTAACAAATAGTTCTGTAATACAAGTAAAATATACAGGATATCCAGATACTGGATTACGCTACGTAGCCGATAAGTGCTTGTTATCAGCAAATTTGATACGCGCTCATCCGATACTTTTATCAGGGGCCATTCAGACAATCTCGACATTAATGTAGAGCCGTTTTTATTTATTAAAATAACCTAAACTATTTCATATTTAAATCCAGGTATTTACTACACGTACTTACTTCAATACGCAACGTTGGTACTTTCTACACGGTCTCCGTTGGTCTTTTAGACTATTTAATTAGAGCTGTTGGAGTGTAGCATAGCCTATAAGCCTTAAATATCAAAATGACTTTGTTATTAGAATTATTGTAATTATATTAGAGTACAAGTAATAAAATTAAAAATTTTAAAAAAACCCACGATGAACTGCACAGCTCCATTATACCTTTGACCTTTATAACTTTGAAACAACAATTAGAACTTAGCAAACGTATATATTACATAATATCTAAAACACAAAACTGCATCTTTGACAGCTCAGTAGTTTTTTTGACCAGTATGGTGGACTATGGCTAAACCCCATTTCTTTCCGAGGCGCGCTTGTCACGACAAATCAAAAGAGTCCAAACGCGACGGGTATACGATGTGAATTTAAGGAGTTCCCATGATCGCCTCCTGACTCCATCATGATACCCTGGGCAGCATCTAGGTACAAGCTAAATATATCTAAAACAAAAAGCCCGCATCTAAATCAGCACAGTACTTTTTGTAAAAAATGGTAACATATCGAAATATTAAAATCATAGACTACAGCTCAGCTTGGTTATCTATGGTCCTAAAATATATCTAAGAACCTTCTCTCAAGCTATATAATATATCTAAGAAGTATTTCGCCCTGTGCGCGAGCTGCTAAAGCAGCTCACGGGTTGTGGTTAGACTTACAAGTAGTACAGATTTTACTGTACTAAACTGAATTCATATATTATGGTGATAACAAAATAAATAAAAATGGCGCTGATTTTTTAAAACTTTGGTAACAGTTTCCTGTTTCGTAACCCCAGGGAGTCCTAAATATCGATTTTGAACGAAATTGGTCAATTAACAAAGAATTTCAAAATGGCGCTGATTTTCTAAAATTTTGGTAACAGTTTCCTGTTTTGTGACCCCAGGGAGCCCTAAATATCGATTTTGAACGAAATCGGTCAATTAACACAGAATTTCAAAATAGCGCTGATTTTTTAAAATTTTGGTACCAGTTTCCTGTTTTGTGACCCCAGGGAGCCCTACATATCGATTTTGAATGAAATCGGACAATTAACAAAGAATTTCAAAATGGCGCTGATTTTTTTTTAATTTTGGTACCAGTTTCCTGTTTTGTAATCCCACGAAGTCCTAAATATCGATTTTGAACGAAATCGGTCAATTAACAAAGAATTTCAAAATGGCGCTGTTTTTTTAAAGTTTGATAACAGTTTCCTGTTTTGTGACCCCAGGGAGCCCTAAATATAGATTTTGAACGAAATCGGTCAATTAACAAAGAATTTCAAAATGGCGCTGATTTTAAAAAATTTTGGTACCAGTTTCCTGTTTTGTAATCGCACGAAGTCCTAAATGCAATAAACCGCATCTCAATCGGCCCAGTACTTTTTGTGAAAAATGGTCACAGTGGTTGAAAAATTAAGATCATAGACTACAGCTCAGCTTTGTTGTCTATGGTCCTAAAATATATCTAAGAACCTTCTCACAAGCTAAACATATCTAATGCAAAAAACCGCATCTCAATCGGCCCAGTACTTTTTGTGAAAATTTTTAACACATAGAAAAATTAAAATCATAGACTACAGCTCAGCTTAGTTGTCTATGGTCCTAAAATATGTCTAAGAACCTTCTCTCAAGCTATATATATCTAATGCTATAAACCGCATCTCAATCGGCCCAGTACTTTTTGTGAAAAATGGTAACGGTGGTTGAAAAATTAAGATCATAGACTACAGCTCAGCTTTGTTGTCTATGGTCCTTAAATATATCTAAGAACCTTCTCACAAGCTATACACATCTAATGCAAAAAACCGCATCTCAATCGGCCCAGTAGTTTTTTTGAAAAATGGTAACATATATTGAAATATTAAAATCATAGACTACAGCTCAGCTTGGTTGTCTATGGTCCTAAAATATATCTAAAAACCTTCTCACAAGCTATACGTATCTAATGCAAAAAACCGCATCTCAATCGGCCCAGTACTTTTTGAGAAAAATGGTAACAAAAAAGTGCACAAACAAACAAACAAACACACAACCTCTTAGGGCAAACACATATACCGTCTCCGCTTCGTCGAGGGTAAAAACGGACAGTTGTTGATTTTGCAAGCAGGATAATTTGTATGTAGGTACACCTGTCTCTCACCTTTATGAATATTTATTGAATAATGCTATTACGTTTTCGATCATTGTTTCATTTTACATGTATGTAAATATTATGACGTCAATACACATATTTCAAAGAAGTAAGACACATTGAGAGAGAGTTTGAAATTAGAATTCTGTTTTCTTACTGTAGTAAGCTGTGATAAAGTTTAAGGTAATATACATAAACACAACTTTTCTATTTTCCTTCCAGTAAATAATAAATAGCTTCCATTAGTTTTTTAATTAAACGACTTCACTCACTTCGCCTATGTCAAATGCAATTCAATTTTGAGTACCAGTAGACACATTGATAGATTTTGATGATTTTGCCTAATTAATTATGTTAAACCTGTATCAATCATTGTTACAGTCTCAATTTTGTGATTGACTGAATTCATGGTATTCTTGATGCGTCAATGGTTGTCCACTCGCGGAAGAGTGATAACCAATCGGAGGTGATCTGTAGCTGTCATTTTTACGTAATAAGGCTCCTTGAAAGGGCATTGCTTTTAATTAAACCCATATCCCTAAAAGAAAAAGCGTTATAAAAATGCGGGAAATCCAGAAACCAGAACACGTGTTCATTAACCTTTGTTTGCGAATCATACAGTGGCAGTAGGTGTATTTTTCGTGAAACCCACTAGGGGAGATGAGCTAAAAAAGGGTTAATCCGTAAAGCTGTAGGAACGTTTGATTTATCACGCTGCCATATACATATTCATAAAAATCATGGCCATATTCCCTGAAAGCCTTGCGATATCGGTTTTATTGCGAATTCGTACAATACTGTACGCCTGCATGAATATTCGCTAGATAATGTTATTACGAGATTCAATGAAGGAATGATTGTTATTTTAATGTTCACCACCGTAGTTAATTGAGCATAATAAAGTGTACCCATGGAGCATTTCTGTACAGATTTTTTTCTTGATCCAATCGCAAGTTCGTCACCTATGAACTTTTTATATCCAGAATATCGCTGTCGTCCTCTAAACCGGTAGACGTCTACTGAGTTGAGAACTGATGAATTGTCTATCTGCTGCAAGGATCTCCTAGAAACAGGAGACTGTAGGTGCCGCTTCCGGTTAAAAGCTACGAGCAACTCGTTTAAGATCCACCACCGGTCTACCTAACGGGGGTCTTTCAAAATATGTAATTCTAAGACAAAAGTGTTAGAATTAATGACAATTTGACAAAGATGAATTGCAGTCAGTTTTGAGGACTAATAAAAAAAAAACGATCTACCATTTTGTTTAGGTACAATAACATTGAAGTTGGAACCATCAAAATGGTCAATTCTCTGTTTGAACATAGGATGTATGCGTGTTCATATTAATGAACACGACGTATTCCAGTCCTAACTAACTGCCGCCACGCATGAATTATGAATTAGATAGTGGCATCCGGAAAATGGGGACTGCGGTTACGAGGAGTTTGAATTATTTGTTTGGTCAAGTTTGAAGTGTTATATATGCATGTACTATGTAGTGTTCAATACCGCCAATAGGGATGATGGCTATATCTTCTTCTTCTATATATATAGTGTAAGCATGATTCCAGAAGTGGGCAAATAATTAAAATTGCTTTAAAATATGTTTGTACTCTCATCAAAACGTGCACGAGCGAATGGTCACAACGTGTAGCGGTTTCACGAGAGATTTAATGTAAACAGTTAAGTATAAAACTTGGACAAAGCATCACAACAACAATAAATTAATCAATTGATTAGGCTGCAGTTGCTACTGCTAAGCTCTAAATCAAATTGCGATCTAAACACAAAAGTATTCAATAATCGCTGAGTCTACCGGTAGGAGACTAACTTTCAAACGTCAAAATACTCGTATTTATGCAAATAATTCCAATATGGCGTATCGCCGCCAAAGAACGAACCGAGTGAAATACACCGAATGAGTCAAGTATCAACTTAATTAAACCTTCGTCAATAAATAAATATACAATCTTTTATCTTTTTTAAAAATTCAATTCAAATTTAAACACAAAGCTGACAATAGGTACTCGGGAACGGCCGATTTAGCTAATTTAGTTTTGAAATGTTTGTCGTAGTCCAGGGAAGGTTTAAACGGTGAGAAAATATGGAAAAATTGCGAGGGCAGGACAACATCTTCCGGGCCCACTAGTCTAAAATAAATTATTTCTTACTGATTATATTTAAAAAATGGTCTTAAAAAAGACCTAAAATTCACATCCTTGGTTAGTTTTAAGTTTGATAACTATTTTAAAATATAGATTATAGAAAAAGGCGTTGAAATTTAATGACGTCACAACTATGCATTTCATACAACTTCCATACTAGGAGCGCGTTTTTAAGTTTGATAAAGAGTTGCTGATTTGATTGAGTTGTCATCATCCCTATTGTGTCTCTGCCTGTGATATTGTCGTCACTCATTATCTAAAATCAATTTCACATTTCAATTTTTGGTGATTTTGATTTATGTTGATAAACTTAATTGATTCACTTTTGTTGAAAGGCGCAGAAAAGAAAGGCAACAGTGACAGTGCCATTGAATGATTTACTTTATTCAATTCTTTCATTGTTGTTTATTGCATTATTCAAATTTCCAAAGCATTCTCAAAGGACTTCAATTATTTAAATCGTGGTACTCCAAACAACATTTCAGATTAAGACCATCAAACTTGTTTACGTGATGACAAAAATGTAATGTTCTGCGTAAGTTATTCAGACAATATACTCGTAAGCGTTGGGCGTGCTATAATTCTAGTTGAATAATGTATTAACGGCGAAGGTCGGCGAGCTGGCCTCGTGCTGGTCAGCTCTGTTGAATTGGCTAATCACGACACTGAAAACTGATACTAAATGGGTAATGTGCTTCTTCACATCATTTTGTTCATGTTATAATTAAATAAAAAATTGACTTATAATGTGGTACATTTTTTAATTAATTTTCCTTAATTTTTTAGATCGAATACCTATTTGATCAAATGCAAACAATGAAAACTAAATTTGTTTCTTATTCAGAACAATAATTGAAAACTTAGATAACTTTAAGCAATGGAATTTTATAATTAGAAATAAATATTCAGAATAAAATCAAACCCTGATTTAAATCCTACAGTCGGTTGAAGTAGAAGTTACTACAATTACATTAGTTACTAACACAATTTGTCAGAAATGTTTACATCGCTGAAAAAAATTACGGATGAATTCTGAATTATCCATTTTGAGCTACGCCAAACTAAATCTTCATCAGGCAATCTAAAACTAAATCGTATGCATTTTTTTTTGAAAATCTAAACGGAAACTAAGTACATTTGAATGGTGAGCCTATGTCAGAACTGCAGAAAGAATTAGCTGTGACGTCAAAGAAACATAAACGCGAAATTCGACCATGACTTTATGACTTTATGTTAACAAACTTTTTACTGTAAATAAACAGAAGCAGCGTCTGATTGAAGATAAAACCTGTGAGAAGCTTGTTTATAACATTCATTTTTTACGGAGCAATATAAAACATTTGAATCAGCATTAAACTGGATATAAAACCATATAACAGGTATCTTTAATCTTTGAATATTATAAATATCGCCGGATATCCGTTTAATGCGGTCTTCCCGCCTCTACTGAATCACCAAAGTGCCCACGGAACCAACGTAGTTGGCCAAGTGCGAGGTGGCAAACTAAAGTAACACATCTTTGAGAACTATATGGAGAACTCTGAAGCATGCAGGTTTCCATATCGTTTTCCTTCACTGTTAACGAAAGTGATATTTAATTACTTAAAACTTCCAGTATCACTCATAATATTTCTACGAACTCCAATCGCTTGCCTAATTTCTGATACAAATGGTCCAAAATGTCGAACTTTAATTTGGATAGAAGCAGGCGTTACTTTGCGGAAGTCCATGATATAATGAAAGAACTAAAAGTTTAATTCGCTATAATCAGCTACAGTAGGTAAATCAATGTGGCAGTGTGTATCTTGCACTTGTAGTCTTGCTATATTCACCACAGCACAAAAATCTTGCAAATGATTCGCAATGTACGTTTCACTCTGACACCGGAGCATATCTTTAGGAGATGTTGACTCGACAATGCAAGATTGTAAATCTTTGCAATCGTGCATTGTCGCGTTTTAATTTAATTTCTTCTTAATTTAAATTAAATTTCTTCCATAATGAAAGCCATAAAAAAACTGTTTCCGCATCCTTACATTTTCTCTTTCCTCAATGAGTCCTTCATTGTTTTCACGTACCTATATGAGCTAGTTCACATTAACACGTCAACCGGTGCGGCGTCAATGTTACGTAAGCACGTTGACCAAATTCGATCATGACATTCACACACGTTTAATTGGCCGGAGCAATGGCCGAATGAACGGCCTCCGATTTAAAAGGTGCGCTTTATTTTGGAGTCAGATCTAATTTGGCGTTAGATAATTAAGCTAATTGATTTCGGATTGTTAATGAATTATTCATTGATTTAGATTATCTTTTAAATGATTTGTTGACGCTAGACTAGAGAGTTTGTTCTATGAGATCGAGAATTAGAGGAGAGATCTCAAGTTACATTGTAAATAATATGATCCAGATTTTAAGTCAAAAGTAAGTTTCTTGGTGAAATCAATTATATCTAGTTGTCTTTCAAAGTATTAGTAATAAAATCTGTTATCCAATCGATTTTGTTAATCCAGTAAAGATATGAGCCAGTAGGTAAGCTAATCGATTCTTTTCTTCAAGTAAAGATATGCGCTTCATTTGAGTCCTAGAATCAGCAGAATAAAGTTGAAGCTTTACTTATTCATGACGGTCTGAATAGAATTAATACCTAATCTGCATTATACACGATTTATTCGAAGCTGAGAACACGACGTTACATGACACTTAGGTACAGAAATCACGCGTCGCAAACTTTGACTCATTTCGTTCGTGACATTGAATAATGTATCTAGGTATATACAAATTATTACACAACCGTTTAATGAACCAGAGCGATGTCCGATTGAACGGGATTTTAAATAGTTACGCCTGAAAGCATTGGTGATTATGATGTAATTCGTGGATAATTAACTGCGCCTCCCAGAGTTTAAGATACGTACTTGTTTCATTAAGAATTCCAGAATAGGTAAAACCTTTCCCAATAATGTCAGGCCCATTCCAGGGGGCATACTACCATCACTTAAATCCGTATTGTTTTAATATTGTTGACGTTCGTGTTTTAGAATTATAATCCTTATTTTAGGGAGGTCAAGATACGTGACATAAAACTGTCATTTTGAAGTAATACTGCAACCCCCCAAACTTGAAGCACTCGTCCAACATTTTACGTTTAGCTTATGTAAGTATAATTCCAGAAGTGGGCAAATAATTAAAATTACTTTTAAAATATGTTAATTGTACTCTCTTTAAAACTTGCACAAGCGAATGGTCACAACGTGTAGCGATTTCACGAGAGATTTAATGTAAACAGTTAAGTATAAAACTTGGCCAAAGCATCACAACAACATTAAATTAATCATTTGATCAGACTGCAGTTGCTACTGCTAAGATCTAAATCAAATTGGGATCTAAACACAAAAGTATTCAATAATCGCTGAGTCTGCCGGTAGGAGACTAACCTTCAAACGTCAAAATACTCGTATTTATGTTAATTATTCCAATATGGCGTATCCCCGCCAAAGAACGAACCGCGAGTGAAATGCATCGAATGAGTCTAATATCTGTTTAATTAAACATTTATCAATAAATAAACGAACAATCTTTTATCATTTTTTAAAAATTTCAAATCAATTTTAAACACAAAGCTGACACTAAATAGTCGAAATTGATGAAAACATATTGAAGTGATCAGTCAGGCAGGAATTTTGTGGTCTGTGGTCTTTCGAAATGTGACGTAAAAATAGTAGTGTGTGACGTAAATTAATGCATAATTACGTTAAACTGACGTTAGTAACTCGGTGAATTTACAGTTACTTCAAACTTGCTTATTTTAAAATTTATATGGCCATATTAAACTTTACTCGTTGATTCATTGTGGTTCGCGGTTGTCCGATTAATATTCCTATATTTGAATTAGTTTAATTAGGTTTTATAGTCGTCCTTTCCAATTTTTTTTATTGTTTGTTGTCCAAGTTTTAGTTGAGCCTTGAGTGCGAGCAAACTTGACTTTAAGTGATGATACAAGTATTAGATGGTAGTGGGATAATTTGTGCGGTGAAGAGGCGGTATTTTTATTATACTGTTAATATTAAACCTAATCGGTTTCAACACGGCATCGTATCGGAACGCTAAATCGCTTGGCGGAACGTCTTTGCTGGTAGCCTAACTAGCCACGACCAAACCAGAGAAAGTTCAGAAATATAAACTCCCCAATTGGCCGGGCCGGGGCCAGTATCGCACCCGGGACCTGCCACTTATGGGACCACAGCGCCAAAGAGATCGTCAGTATTATTATAATATTATTTATCTACTCCAGCATCGAAAAGTTCCAATTTCGAATTTGACAACTAAGTATATCGAATTGAACCCTCTTTCGTGTTTGCTTCTCATAACGATACAGTTCGTTGTATGGGAGCTGTATCGTTGTGAGTCGTAGCTGTATCGATATGGTTATCTTCATAAATAGGATACCTATAGCTTAGCGGCTCTGGGTTCTGGCACTTTTGGTTTTTATTAATTTATAAAGTAAAAAATTATAAAGACGTCCTTGTCGTAGATAAAATCTTGTATGCAACTGTACGTAATTAGTCATTTTAATTCTCGTACTATCCTATTTTGATACTCGGCAAGCCTCGTATCAAAAAACAGCACTCGAATTAAAATGACCCTCATTACGATACAGTTGCATAAATAGCTATTTTGCTCGGCAGTTAAATTATTTACAAAAGAAATTTCAAGTATTAAATTTGAGAGCCGTGACGCACATCCTTTGTTATCTCATTATGCTGTAATAATAAGCGCTCGTTGTGTTTTGTGACACAAAAACTGAAGGGGCGTAATCTCAACTCAACTCAACTCAACTCGGCTCAACCGATAGAAGTCCACTGCCAGACGATTGTACAAGAATTTCCAATGAAAACGGTCGTGTGCCACTGGCGTCCAACGGCTTAGGGCATACCCCTTACATGGAAAATTGAAAGTATGTATTGTTTTTCTTGTCTCGTTAAAGATCACAGCCTGTGGTCCTTAAGAGCCATGTGGTTCACAGGAGATCATATTGGGTCGAGCGCACGTCATGCGTTGTACCAAGAGACGCGTGCAAGTGATTCTAGTCACCAACAAACGTGTACGTCATCGAGCGCTCGAGGACGATCGTGTTTACAGGCTGCACTTTATATAGGTGCCTACATAAAAGGCAGAGTATAAAATGTATGGTCGGGATTATTTAAGCCTTGATGTAGGCCTATAGTGCCTTCGCCTACCTATATGAGTCGGCATCTCCAACTTTTTAGAGCTGTGTGCGTTTTAAGACCCTGTCTAGCGTAAAAAGGTGGTTTTTAAAAGCAGTGTATCCATCAAACGGTGACATAATGTATGCTTGTAAAAATAATTTGCAGTTTTCAAGACCTCTAAGTAGCCATTGACGCATCTCAAAACACAATTTAAAAAAATCTCTGCATTGAAATTTATTTTAAACATACCTCTTAATTTACCTTGTAAAGCAATTTTTCTCCTTATTGAAACCAATAAATAATTAGCTCTAGAAATATAAGATAAAATTCGTATTTCTAAATCAAACACATTGTCGGATTCATTTGTATTGAAAAGTAAATATTAATTTTTTTACAAATGATTTCATGCATTTCTTGCGCCATGCGCTTGCTCTATTTCGCCCCCCCCCCGCGCCTGTGTTTTGCATCTCGTGAGCTCACAGCGCCTTAAGCTACTCAATGCTCTCAAAGGCTTGTGAAGTCAGCCAATCGACACTAATTGAGCTGGTGGGCTATGGTCTATGACCAAAAAATCCACCACGATGGGCGATAGCGGATAAGAAATGAAAAGGCTTTAAAACACCTCTCATTCGGAGACAAGACCCGGGCTTAGTAGTAACTTGCGATGGATTAAGATAGTGTTGATGATGATGAACTTCCTACATCCTAACGTTAAAGCCGTAATTATCTTTTCTAAAAAGTTATATGAAATGTGCACATTTCATACCCTGTAAATGAGTTCGAAAGTTAAACTTCCCGGCCTAGGCCAGTAAAGAATGTATGTATTTTCATTACATATCATAAGTTTGAATTTGGAATCTTTCTTCCTGAATATCTTGTAACTTGTTATAATGTTCTTTGGCCGAAATAGTTTAAATTTGGAACTCTACCGTATTACGCGTTCAGCACTCACAGCGCAAAAAAAATATTAAAAGTATAAAACCAATTACAATTTCAATTACTAATTCAAATATAATTACATAATATAATGTATTAAAAAAAGTCACTTGTTTCATTTTTTAAAAAAGCACTATGCACACCTCGACCGGGAGAGCATTTCTGGTCTCGTATATAGCTCGGCCGTCTAACTAACACTCGACCAGAAAACGCGTACTTCCTGGTCTCGCGATGTAATGTACCTACTATTATTCATTGAAATTTAAAATGTAAAATTTGTAACACCCGAGGTACAGCCAATCTGTCGTTAGATTCGTATACTCGCCCCTAGTTTTTAAAGTTTGTGGGAATACTGCGGGAGTTTGTTCCACGATTTGCAATTTTGAAATGTTTAAGGAATTATCTGGTACTTCTATTCTTCATTTCTCTCAGTCTAGCTATTTAATACAATTTTTGGAGAATTGGAAGCCTTATGTTTTGGTAATTCCCCTTTCCATTGTTCATAGAAATCTGTTCCACCAAAGAGGCTTCTCGAATAGTATTAATTAATTTGTTAAATTGTACGCGCGGGAGCAAAGGAAAGCACTTCAACAGGCTTTCATGTTAATTAATAATTAATTTTCCAACGGTACCATTCCAAGACAACCCACCATTGCTCCTGTTGTTTATTCGATTTCACTCTGTTTCAGGAACTAAATAGTTCAACTATTAATTCAGGATTTAGGTTAAGTTAGGCTAAGGCATGGCTAACGTTTGAAACTCGTCAATATTGTTTCAGTACGCGTTGAATATTCGAGTAGTTTGATGAAGTCTGTGAAAGCAATACCCCGAAATTGGATAGTTGATACCTAGACTTTCATTCTGCAAGGACTTGGCCTATCTCTTCCACCCGCCCAAAAAAAATTTCAGAACTAGGGCCAAGGTACACCGGTAGAGCCAAAGCGTCCTTCTTGGACTTAACATACCATCGGAAACATCATGGAGAACTTTCAATGTCATGGAGGACATGGTCTACAGGTTTTCACAAGATGTTATCCTTAGCATTTCTTGTAAGTGATATTTAATTTCTTAAAGTACCGCGTTTTTGGTAAAAATATTCGCAAATACCGTTGATTTCTAACTATACTAAAAGTTATTCAAATACTATAGCTGATGCCCGCGACTTCGTCCGCATGGTTCAAGTTTTTGTTATTTCCGCGGGAACTCCTTAATTTTCCGGGATAAAAAGTAGCCTATGTCACTCTCCAGGTCCTCAACTATACCCATGCCAAAAATCACGTCAATCCGTTGCTCCGTTGCGGCGTGATTGAAGGACAAACCATCAAACCAACAAACAAACACACTTTCGCATTTATAATATTATTCAAATATTTTGTATTTTCAAACTCCATTTAAACAACGAACGAACGTAACAAACGAAGTCACGATGTCATAAGGAAATGCTAATTTTTAACCGACTTCCAAAAAAGGAGGAGGTTCTCAATTCGGCGCGTAATTTTTTTTTTTTTTTAATGTATGTATACCGCGTATCTCCGTGGTTTCCAAACCGGTTTAATTTTTTTTTTCAGTGGTTAGAGGAAGCTCGCGAGATGGTCCCATAAAAAAATCTGACTCCAAATCCTCAATCCTGATGCTGTAGGTATACCTTCGTCTCAAAACTAGGGAATTAGGTAGTTTTGATGGTGAATTCATATAGTAGGTATCAAGTCACGAGTATACGATTCAACTCTGAGTCCCAACTCTTCAACCCTGATGCTGCAGGGTACAGAACTCCTTAAAAATAGCGATTTAGGATTTTTTATGGGGAATTCATATTGTAGGTTTCAAGCAACGACTTCATACTTAAACCCAAGTCCCAACTCATCAACTCTGATGCTGCAGAGTACTGCACTCCTAAGCCGTGGGGATCTAGACTAAACTAAAAAGTTAAAAATAAAAATTCTTTCCAAAAAACAAAGATATAATAACAAAGATAGGCAAAGTTGACGCGTCAGGCTCGCCCGACTTCAACATAGTGTGTAGAAATCAAAATTATTTTTTACTTTACAGTGGCTTTGGAAGTCGGTTTTTTGGAAAGAATTTTTATAGATGTTCGCTTTAGTATAGCGTTAAACAAAAATTGCAAACAAGTAATCCATTCTTCTATTCTAATATTATAAATGCGAAAGTTTGTCTGTCTGTCCGTCCGTCCGTCCGTCCGTCTGTCTGCTGCGCTTTCACGGCTCATCTGTTAAACCGATTTTAATGAAATTTAGTTTCTGGCTATAGGCAGGGGGGAAGGAGATCCCGCAAACCAAAAATCTTAATCAACGCGGACGAACTCGTGGGCATCAGCTAGTTCAAATATATAAATTCATATAAACCTTCACTTAGGCGAACCGACATATTGAAGCATGGGATGGCAGGATGCCCTATTGGTTTTCTCCGTAAAAGCATCTCCCAGTTCTAAAGGAAATCTAATTATTTAGACGGGAGACAGAAGGCCTACACGACTCGTATCATATTACCTCACGACATCCCCGATAGAATATCGACCAATGTTTTCTTTATATCGTACTACATAGATGATCGTCTTCGACGTGGATTTAGATTTTTGTAAAATTCCGTGGGAATTTTCAGGTTTTTCACAACACTTGTGCTAGAAATCACGTTGATTCGTTGCGCCGTTCGGCGTAATTGAAAGACAAACAAACAAACAATTTCGTATTTATAATAGGAAGTAATAACACTGACATATTTGATAGCTGTTAGATGAAATATCACAAAATTGATGAGTCAGAAAAAATATTGTGGCCTAGGCGAGATATCATAAGACCTATCGCGCATTACAAGAAAATGTCTTGTGTCTTATAAGCAATATCTCATATTTTGTATGCGCGTGTCTGACACAAGAAAAAATATCAATTATGTATGGTCTCATACAACAGCCATTGGGACTTAATCTATATATATAAAATTCAAAGTCCTGACTGACTGACTGACTGACTGACTGACTTATATATCAACGCACAGCCTAAACCGCTAACTTAGCATTTGGGCTTTCAGTTAGATATGCAGAAGTACGTGTTTCACCATTTTTTGAAAATTTGACCCCCAAAGGGGTGAAATAGGGGATGAATGTCCTTCTTTTATCAACATATTTTTCAAGTTATATAACAACGAAACTTATTAATAATAATATAAAGAAGTACGCGTGTAACAGTTTTTCAAAATTCCACCCCCAAACGGGTAAAATGGGGGTTGTAAGTTGGTGTAAAAGGCCGGCGTTTTTCAAGTTAAATAGCCGTGAAACTTGATATTTGGGCTACCGGTTTAAATGATGAAATACATAATTCACAGTTTTTATAAATTCTATCCCAAAGGACGTTATATAGTCCTTCAATCACGCCGCAACAGAGCAACGGGTTTTTTTAATGGGTTCTTCCCGGAAAATTAAGGAATGCCTATGGGAATTAAAAAACTTGTGCCACGCGAACGAAGTCGCGGGCGTCCGCTAGTTTCTTATAAGACACAAGAAATTTTCTTGTTAAGACCTAATATTACGCTAGCAGAAGCCTTAACTCGAACTTCTCAAGTTTGTTATTTATTCATTGAATAAGGAAGATTATTCAAAATGTAAAATGTCAGCTAAACACTTAAATAAGTCCATAGTAGTGTTCTTATAAAATGATAATAACAAATCATGTTAGAAAGTCAGGATGATTGATCACTTTATAATAAGCTAGGTTATTGATTTTATTTTGTTTTGATGTTGTTTTTCCAATAAATGCTAATATCGAATGTCAGATATAATAAAATTTGAGATCCAGGGATTATTTCTAAAGAATGTTGTTAAGTTGGCGCTGGGTAGCTCAATCCACGCGGACGAATTCGCGGGCATCAACTAGTTTTCAATATTCTTTAGTGCCTTCGTTCAGAGTGGGTACTCCTACGACAAAACATAGACGGTAAATTATAAATGCGAAAGTTTGGATGGATGTATGGATGTTTGTTACTCAATCACGCCCCAACGGCTGAACGGATCTGGCTGAAATTTGGCAAAAAGATAGAAATAGTCTGGAATAGCACATAGGCTACTTTTTATCCCGGAAAATTAAAGTTCCCGCGGGAACCAAAAAAATCTCAAACCACGCAGGCGAAGTCGCGGGCATTACCTAGTATATTATATAACTGCATTTGAAGGAGATATTTTAGCCGATAGTTCCTCAGTCCAAATTGGTTTCGGCTGGGCCCTATAGGCAGAGCCTCGCGCTATACCTGGGCGTGGCAAAATCACTTCCCCGGTAATAAACTTTTTACCTTTTAGCTGGCCTGCCGATCTTAGCTTGATACGTTGTGGTTTTTAGTATGTCGTGTGTCGATTTCGAGGCTCGTTGTCATAGACTTTGTCGCTACTCGCTAAGCAGGAGGGTGTGGCAGTTTCAGTAGTAATGCTCGCTATCATTCATATCATCATCGCCGTATTTGTTTATTTTCATGAGTTTTACGAAACCTTTGTTTCCTTCACGAATCGCCTAAAATTTACTCTTAATGTCAAACGTATAATCTAAAAGACCAAACACGTTAGGCTATTTTACGAAAATATAAATTTTTCATGTGGATTCAGTTCTGATTAACATTACAAGCCCGGAAAGCACTTTATATCAAGGATGGTATTTTTCTTAAACGGCATAATAATCAGTAAGCGTGGTCGTAACCATGCATTAGCCTCTCACTGATAAAAAACTCAAGTGACGTCATCATAGTCATTCACTTCATTTCACCTGTTCATTTGTCACTGGGATGAGTTCCTTATACCGCATTCACGTAGTAATTAGCGCTTAATCTATGGCTTAGTCAGTTCTGTTTACTACTAATAAGCGGCAAGTGATGATTGATGCAGGATGTGTCACGAAATCACGACTCACGAATCACGATCAAGTATGAGCATCATTGTTCTGACAGGTGAAGAACTGACTGACTAGACACATTGACTGCATTATACATGAAAATATATATTAATGGTTGAAGATAAAATATAGCATGTTAATAAAGAATTGTTAAAAACAGAAGGACTTAATGCTCCTACTAAAAACCTACTGAAACCACTTTGTAAGACGATATGAGTAGTTAGGAGTAAAATCACTTCTAAGTCAGAGACTAAAAGATATATTAGTAGAATTACTGTACAAATTATATAATTTTTAATATTTATTTAAAACATTAAACAATACAATAGAACTTAAAGTTAGTTACTAGTTAGCCTAACTTAATTAAAATAATGCATGCAGTAATTCTTTTAGAATTAACATTACTGCATTTTTTTTTTAATTGAAAATAATACAATAGAACTTAATGCTAGCTAGCCTAACCTAATTACTATATAAATCATGCCCGCGTGGAATAGTGGCAAGAATGCTGGCTGCATTTCCGCGCTGGACAGCCAGGCTGATCCTTTGCGCAAAAAATGAGCCAGCCCTTCTGTCACCAGATGAGGCAATTAACCGCGGTGAAATATCTCGTAAAAAGTTTTTGGCACTAAGACTCCATGGCCCCAGGGTCTCCACGGCAAACGGAACAAATATGTAACTCTCTATGAGAGAGGCATACTTCCGCCGCTTGCCGGTTTCAGCCTTTTCTGCTGCGGCTCCCGGCCTTGATGCTGTCTCCCTGATATGACACGGGGCCAATGTGTCTACGCATGTTGCGTCCCACATTAGCGCCCGTCCCCGTTCCCAGGGAACCAGCGTCAATCCATCAGGTCTCTTGCCATCATCATTATATATTTTATGACTATGTCCACCCTCAGAATCCAAATTACAAACTATTTCTGTAAGTACCAAATTTTGCCAAGAGACAGACAGTCTAAGTTTTATTTTCTTTCGTAATAAATTAAATAAGGACGTTTAGTCTAACACATACTATGCCGATTTATGTAGATTGATGTACTATGCCGTCTTCTAGAAGGGTGAGTAATTAAACCACGTAATGCGCTCCAGGAATTGTGTGTAATTGTGCTAGATAATGTTGAAAGTCTCCTCAGTTCGAGGGGAGAAAATACTTAAATTGCGGTAGAAAAAGACCTACGCAGTGGAGTAGTTCGGGAAATTAAGACAAAGACTGAAATACGCTATACTAAATAAAGTGTGTAAGTGTACTGTACTAATGTCCGGGGACTCCCGTAAATACTCTAGTTAGGTTTGGGGGCGTCAGTGAGAAACAATCCCCTGGGTTAAGTCGTGAAGATTTTTCATAACGATTTGTCTTCGTTACTTCGGCGTTCGGTTTTCCGCCGGAGCGGAGTATGTTTATGATTAAATAGTAAATACATACTATTAGTCTGGATTACACATAGTGGGCTAGTCCTCGACCTTTTTGTCTTTGGTTGTATCACTAATTTTACTTCATTTAATCTATACTAATATCTACTTATTATAACAAGTGAATGTAATTAAAATTATTAAAAAATACGACTGCTTTGCCGTAGACACACATAATATTACATACACGGACCCTGAAAACATAACACTCCTTTTCTGGGCAGTCGTGTAATAAAAATTCCCCTCGAATGGAAGTACGGCTACCACTGCTACTACGTAACGATACCACGTCAGTCATTAACTACCTTTGGAATCTTATTCACATTTTTATTAAATGATTTTTTTTTGTGAATCACTGGATATTGAACTATAGTGTTATATATTTTTGGAATCTACTCATCATTTTCTAGATGATGAATATATAGTTAATGTTATTTTCGAATATTTTTTTTCAACTTTAGTCTTTAATGCGGAACCATGGTCACCGCATAAATTTTTAAAAAAAATTTAACTAGCCTATGTCACCCGGAATAAGCTAGGAATTCTAACGATACCTAATTTATCAAAATCGGTTAAGGCGTATAGAAGTTATGGTGGAATATACAAACTCATATACATACATACATACATACATACATACATGAACCCTGAAAACAATATCCTACTATATTCCACTATACTCCTTTTTTCAGGCAGTCGTATAAAAAGGTAAAGTTTGTGAGGTTGTGGGGGGTAATATCTTGATCTACTGAACCAATTTTGAAAATTCTGGTTCCAATAGAAAGCCACATTATTTGTGTCATAGGCTATATAATATTAACCCTAAAAATTAGGGAGTTCCCGTGGGAATTATAAAAACTTATTTCACGCGGACGAAGTCGCAGGCATCTGCTAGTGGAGAATAATATCCTGAGCACGTAACAGATGTTAATGCTACAAAGTATTTATTCGTAATTATGATAAAGCAGAAGGTTAGCTACACGATATCGTGGCCCTGCCAGCTGAAACAAAACACCTGCTTCGTGTACTAACACCTTGACACGACTTGTCGTCTTGCACTACAATGAAGTGTATACTTATGACTTATATATGTCACCGTAAGATTGTAAAAACCGTAAGATTGTACCTACACTAGCGGCACGCTATGATGGCCGGTTTGACGTTTGTCCGCTCATGAAGTTCCGTATTAATTGATAACGACTTTGAAGGAAATAATTGTATTACTTTATTGACGATAGTGATGTGCAGAGATTCATAAATTTTATCGAATGTAGTTTTAGGTTTAGGACTCAAAATTTATTTATTAAATTGATTTCTAAAATGTATACAAGTGTAGAAAAATCAGTTTGCACCATTTAAGGGGTGAATGTACTTGTGAATATGAACAATTTTCACTATGTGGACAAACCTCTGAAATCGCTTTTTTGCGTCTGAATGTAATTCCATCCGTGAATGTGCTCCGTTTATGTTTTTGTGCTTTAATTTATTTATGAAAAAGAAACAATAAACTGTCCAATTGATAAACTGTTGTTTTATTTACCTAAATAACTTAAATTCCATTGTCTCCAAAGTAATTTCCAAAAGCCAAATCAATAAAATCAAAATATTGTTTGGCTTTTGTATTCATATGTTTCTTGTGTGCATATAAAGTATGTATATTCATTTTCATTCAAATATTCAGTTCGTTCAAATAAATTAAATAAACATTTACATTTTTGTTTTATTAAACCTATTTAATCAGGTACAAAAACAAAACTTAATTGTTTTTTGTTCGAGAATAAATCGACATTCCACATCACTATTGTAATGTGTCAAACCGGCCATCATAGCGTGCCGCTAGTTTAACGTACCGTAACCGTAATCTAACGTTTTTTTTTTCGATAGATCGTAAACATTCTAAAGATTGTGAACCGTTCAATGTTTTAAGTGTCAATTTTCAACCGACTTCAAAAAAAGGAGGAGGTTCTCAATTCGACTGTATTTTTAATGTTTGTTACCTCAGAACTTTTGACTGGGTGGACCGATTTGAATGATTCTTTTTTTATTTGAAAGGGCATACTTCCCATGTGGTCCCATATAAATTTTATCGAAATCGGTCGAGCGGTTTTTAAAATATCAACAATAAAATAAGTACTTTGTATAGCGTGTGCTTGTTGTTGTAAAGTTGGCGCGAGAGTTTGAAGTCGGTTGTTTAAAAATAATTTATATTTAATTATTGAAATATTCATTGTATTTACGTTTTCTTGTCTTTCTTGTAGGTTAGGTTAGGGTTCGACATAAATAATCAAGTAGTGCCCGGCCTTCTATCGGGTTAATAAACCTAACAGATTACAATCTACCGAAAAATAATCCGTTATATTGTAATCATTCGACAGTTTACAATTTCGCGAGTTAGATTTTAATCTAACGGTTTTTGTAATCTTACGGTGACAAATATGCATTATTACGTATATACCTTCACCTTATTGCTATTAGAGCAAGATCCCGTGATCGGCCAGACCTTCGTTATTTTATAAAACTTGAAACTTTTGTCAGCACATGTCCTCAGCAGTGGTAGGATAGGTCGGTGACTATGAAGTTTTGATCATCGTGGTAACAGGTAGCAAATGTGCATAAAATTACTACTCAAAAGTATAAGTGTCATAGTATTTTTTTTAAAGATTTTCTTCGGTATCATCTACTTATAATATTATAAATGCGAGTAGGTATAAGTAAGTGTGTTTGATTGTTGGTTTGTCTTTCAATAACGCCGCAGCCGATCAGCGTGAATTTTGGCATGGTCATTGTTGAGGATCTGGAGAGTGACATAGGCTACCATAGGCTCCTTTTTTTATCCCGGAAAAGACGAAAGATTTTTATTTAAAAAAAATCCAGTGGTTTTAAACCTTAAAACAATTTTTATTTTTGGATTTATTAACCTATCGAACGCTATTTTCAACCGACTTCAAAAAAAGGAGGAGATTCTCAATTCGGCTGTTTTTTTTTTCGTTTTTTTTTTTATGTTTGTAACCTCAGAACTTTTGACTGGGTGGACCGATTTAAATGATTCTTTTTTTATTTCAAAGGGCAGACTTCCCAAGTGGTCCCATACAAATTTTATCGAAATCGGTCGAGCGGTTTTTAAAATATCAACAATAAATTAAGTACTTTGCATAGCGTGTGCTTGTTGTTGCCGCGTGTGCGCGGGAGTTTGAAGTCGGTTGTTTAAAAAGAATTTTTTACATTAAATTATATGTAACCTACTTAAATAACCATTAAAAAACACTATTTATTTCAATCTTGCAATTCGTAGACGTTTGTTAGAACTCACAAAACTAATAAACAATCGTCTGCGTGCGCGCATCAGCATCACAATTCACAGCCTCAATATTACCAGCAGGGAGACCGCGTATCTTTTGCATCGCAATCACCTCCGATTGGCTGAAATTATGGTATTCTTGTTGCGTCAAATGATTTCGTCCAATAGTGGAAAAGTGTTAACCAATCAGAGGTGATTGCGATGTATCCAATGATTGATGCAAAAGATACGCGGTCGACCTACTGATTTTAATAGTGCTGCTATAAAATTAGACCGATTGTTTACTACATGCAAGCTAACATCAAACGTATTGTTAGTTTGGTGGCCCGCTCCTAACTGTGTGCTCTCAGGCGCAATTGTTATGTCAACATGAACAACCGGCATCGCTTTTATAAACGCAATCACTTCGATTATGACCCGTATTCTTATAGCATTAAGATCTAGCATAGCTTAGTGCTCGTTTGGATGTTAGCAAGTCGGACAAATATTTGAAATGATTAAAACTGTGGCGCCAGTTAAGTTCTAGCTCGAAATTAATGGCATCAACTGATGTTTATCTTTGTTCCTAATTGAGGTTGCACAGTAGCCAGATTTTTCTTTTATGTTGCATTTATCTTATCTTACTTCTTATCTTATCTTACTAATATAATAAATGCGAAAGTTTGGATGGATGTATGTATGGATGTTTGTTACTCAATCACGCCCCAACGGCTGAACGGATCTGGCTGAAATTTGGCACAGAGATAGATTATAGTCCGGAATAGCACATAGGCTAAAAATTTAAGATTTCCCGCGGGAACCACAAAACCTCGATCCACGCGTACGTAGTCGCGGGCATCAGCTAGTCTACCATATTAATGTTTGGAAATTTTCTATCTACAAAAAACTAACTGCGATAGGTTTAAAGAGTGTGGCGGGAAGTTGCTTCATGAAAACGCCCGAGGACAATGTGATGGTAGCTGCTAACTGCTAAGTGCTAGTTCTCACTCTCACTTGGAGGCCTATTTCTATACCTATCCTCCACAGGCTGATAATCATTTATATGTATGTTAAACTCCTGATAATAATTTATATGTATGTTAAACTCGTTTTAAATATGAACTTGTTACAGTCAAAAATGATACTATATTTGTGATAAAGGCTATAATTTATCTGAAAACGAAGCTTATGGTGATTGTCACAAGTATAAGACATGAGTTGACAAAATCGCAGGAAATTGTTACACGTATCCATCAAGCCATGGCTTAATTCTGAAACCTTGGAACAATGGGAGGCATTCGTATACAATACATAGGTATTACATTATGCATACTGGAATTAATTTAGCTCACAAACAGCATGGTAATCGCGCATGAATAACAATCAAAGCATAACAAAATCAACAGTCCCGTGAAAATAGACGAATAGAGAAATTTACATTTCCGGGGAACGATATGGAAACTGGAAAGCGTAAATTACTTGATTTGCTAGTCTTATGACTAAACCAGATGAAAATGATACGTTTTATTACATTTACTAGCTGATGCCCGCGACTTCGTCCGCGTGGTTTATGTGTTTTTAAATTACCCTGGGAACTCCTTAATTTTCCGGGATAAAAAGTAGCCTATGTGATATGTCACTCTCCAGGTCCTCAACTATACCCATGCCAAAAATCACGTCGATCCGTTGCTCCGTTGCGGCGTGATTGAAGGACAAACCAACAAACCAACAAACAAACACCCTTTCGCATTTATAATATCATTATGATTTGACGACCTCCGTGGCGCAGTGTTGAGCGCTGTTGTCTTAACGTGCGGAGGTCCCGAGTTCGATAGTTATAACCGGCAAAGACTTACCGCCAAGCGATATCACGTTCCGGTGCGATGCCGTGTAGAAACCGACCAGGGCTATGGGTTTAATATAGCTGTTATACCTCTAACAGGTTAGCCCGCTACTCTTAGATAGACTGCATCATCACTTACCATCAGGCAAGGTCGCAGTCGAGGGCTAACTTGTAGTGGATATAAAAAAAACAACTCCATCATCTGACAAGATTCATTTGATATTTAAGACTCTCGAAGGCGTCTGGTTCCTATTTTTAGGTCCATTGAAAAGCCCATGTCGTTTTGAACAATAATTCACATCAGAAAGCATTTTAATTTTAGCAGATTTAATAATATTCTTGTATGCATTTTATTTCTAGATTTCTAGGTTGCGTTTTAATACCGTGTTGTTTTCCTGTCTTAATTTGATGTAAGTTTACACAGTTGGAGTGGTAGAGTGGTATTGGTATGCTCTGTTAACAAATTGAATGACAAACATAACCAGAATTGACTGCCTCGTTGGTCTATAGTGGTTAGCATTGTCGACTGCGGATCACGAGGTCCTGGGTTCGATTCCCGGTCGGGCATAAAAGTTAGGTATTGGGTTTTTCAATTAAGAAATTCTCAGTGCCAGCCCGGAGTTGGAAGTTGGCGGTGTTTCACCCCCGTGCCTCGGAGAGCACGTTAAGCCGTTGGTCCCGGTTATTATCACTAACATGATAATAATCGTTAAAGCCCGCCAACCCGCATTGGAGCAGCGTGGTGGGTCGAAACTCTAATTCCCGCTCTCTTATGAGAGTGGAGGTCTGTGCCCAGCAGTGGGACGTTAATAGGCTGTAGTGAGTGAGTGAGAGAAACATAACCTGACTAAAGGGCGTGAGACCGTCCTTACGCACACAATTTCGCGAATTGTCGCAAACAATTCCAAAAAATCGTCGGTGTATTTATGACGAACATGTTCTAGTAACTCCATAAACCTCGCTCAACTTGAATCGTGAACATACTTCGTAGTATGTACTAACAGTTACCAGGAATAGAGACCGACAAAGGCGGCTCGCAGCTGGTTAGTATCATACCGGCCTTCCTTTTGCTGCAAAACAAGCGGAAAATGAGCTAAAAATTGTTCATGGGCAAATGCATACAGGGGCCATTCTGCCAACACTTAAAGCAATCCATAAGCAATATTACTCAAAATGCCAGTTTGATGTCACGTACCTTGCGTCCCTAAAATAAGGATTATAATTCTAAAACACGAAAGTCAACAATAATGAAACAATACGGCTTAAGTGATGGTAGTACGGCTCCTTTACAGTTGTACATTTAAGACCTCTACGTGTCGACTTCTCGAGCGGTGTAGAGATGAGTCGCTTACAAAACCTTAAAGTTAAACTCACAACCACAGGACATAACTAAAACAACTTGGGCAATTCGGGCATAGGTATTAGGTACTCAGGCAATAACGTGAGTTTAAGCCGTTAGTTATACTTTTAAATAATAACTCAACTACATTATACTTCGACACACGGTTGATATAATAGCTATTTCTGAAAAAAAAAAAAGAAGGAGGACAGTCAAAGACCGGCCGCCATGCCAAATTTTGTGATAGTGTGGCATGATGGAAAGCCATATAACAAGAAAAGAAGACAGATAAAGGACATGGCCAGCCGAACTATGGGAGCTTGCCTAGATATCAAAAATCAATGCGCAGCAATGATTTCTTTATTATTGTAATTGTTATATTTTATAGTTTTCAGATAAAATAGTTTCAGCAGTCTGAAGGTTAGGAAAACTGAGAAAATAAATAAAAATGTTTCACCAAATAACTGCTTTCCCAGACTAGATGGCGCTAGTTGTTATGGTTAGCGAGTCTAAAAAAAATTATTTTCAAGTATTGCTAACCACGTTTCTCAGGAAAATAATTAGGCTTCGCATTATTTGAACATGGATGAGGATAATACTGGAATAATTCTTTATTCTTTATTTATTCTTTATTCTTTATTTGTGAAACATGCCTGGGGAGACATTACAGTTGCCCAATTCGTCTCCCCAGACTAAAAATACCTTAAAACTAAAATAAAATAAGACAAATATAAAACAAACGAAACTAACAAAAAAGACACAATAAAATTAAAAATTAAAACTCAAATTAAAAAAAAAAATACATTTAAAACACTAAAATAAACCACATATCACTTACTTTCTAGCAAAGGTTTTATTTTATTTACGAGTTTGAGCGGTGGGGTATGAAAAATGTCTAGTTCCCAATTCTTTTCCGCTAAATCATTGAGCAAGCGCAGTGCACGAACAAGTGGAGCTTGCCCAGCCATTACTGTTCTGCAATAATTTAATGCAAATAATTTGCGACGACGCGCAGTTACGTAGTCATCTGGTACATGCAGGTTTACAGAACTCAATATGACTGAATTACTAGTTTTGCCCTGTACCAGATTAACCACGTATAGAAGTAGAGCTATGTTGCGCCTCACTTCCAACCTATCGTATCCTATCATTCCAAGGAGGAAGAGACTTGGATATATAGTAGGATAACCCACTGAATAGCCGTACTGTTTCCTGTATAACCATCTAATAAACTTCTTCTGTATTTTTTCGAGCATATCTATATATTTGGCTTCATATGGATTCCAAATAATAGCATTGCTCTCGAGTTTACTTCTCACATAAGCGTTGTAGAGCAGTTTAATAGCAGCAATCGATTTAAAATGCTGCGCCTGACGGAGCACAAACCCTAAAATTCTATATGCTTTAGAACAGATATCTTGTATGTGTCCACGGAATGTCAGATCTTCTGACAAATTCGTGCCTAAATCCCTCGTCGTAGTCACGCGCGATATATTCGATCCGCCTAGCCAATAATTCGCAACTATCGGAGCTGCTTTCCGAGTAAAGGTGATGACAGCGCATTTTTTAATATTAAAAAACAACCTGTTCTCGTTACACCACTGCAAAACATTATCAATGTCACCCTGAAGAATCTGGGCGTCAGAAGAGTCTTCAATCTTATAAAACAATTTTAGATCATCCGCAAATAATAAGCAATTAGCTCGGGTAACTGCATTTGGTAAATCATTAATTAGAATTAAATAATAAAACTATATTTGCAAGAACTATGTAATTCCTTTAAAAATCACGCTACTTTGTACTGCTGCCACACTAGATGGCGCTAAACGTTTTAGTTAGCGAGTCTTTTCAACTATTCGACAACAGATGGCGATAAACGCTTTGGTTAGCGAGTTTTTCAACTACTCGGCTACAGATGGCAGTCAGATGCAATGCCAGAAGGCATTACGTTCCTTTAAACGCAATGGTTATTTGAGAATGCTTTCTTCGATCAATTACACGTTTCATTGAGGCTTGTCAACTAACAAAAATATATATGAACAAAACATACATTTCCTTTTCATAACTGTTTAATTGATCAAAAATAAATCACTCATAATATAGTGACTAAGGTAATGGTATTCATGTAGAGTTGCAAGATTATTATTAGGCATGGATAAAACGGAACGTGGAGTAGAACAAAATGGAGTAGTGCCTAAAAGAGGAAATCGGATGCTCATGATTTAAACAATAAACGTATTGTTTTATTTAGACATTTTAACCCTGACCTTATTCGGAATAATAAATCCATAGTAATTTCGGTTTTAATTTTTAAACCTTACTGCAAAAACGGAAATCCTGCGCATTGTCCCAAATCAGAGGGCAGTTACTAGTCATGTCATTTGAGTAAAGTTGTTATTACTTATAGCTATATGTTAGCTTATAGTATGTAGGTATTTGTTTGTATGTTTATATTTATACACCACCCGCAAGTTAATCTCCTTAACTTCTGCTAATCCTAAGGTTGCCTGGCAGAGATCGCTGCTAAGCGATAAGGCCGCCTTTTTGTACTTCCTTCTGTGTATTTTTGTTCCTCAATTTTTTTTTTTATCCACTACAAGTTAGCCTTTGACTGCGATCTCACCTGATGGTAAGTGATGACGCAGTCTAAGATGGTAGCGGGCTAACCTGTTAGGGGCATGGCAGTTATATTAAACCCATACCCCTATTCGGTTTCTACACGGCATCGTACTGGAACGCTAAATCGCTTGGCGGCACGTCTTTGCCGGTAGGGTGGTAACTAGCCACGGCCGAAGCCTCCCACCAGGCCAGACCAGGCTTCTCTCTTTTATTATGTAGTGGTGTACAAATAAAGTGTAATAATAATAGCTGAGAACGAAGAAAATTGCTTTGTATCAAAATAATTATTATTGTATTATTAAAGCAAATATTAGAAATATTACTGAGATAGCACAATTTTTAATTAATTGACACCGCACAAGTACAACATGTGCTCAGTGCGTGATTGATTTAGGAATTTGGAAAAGACTATATTTTAGCCTTGTTAATTTATTTAGGTCAATATTTCAATCGCTGAATAATGTATATTAACTGAAGAGTAGGTACCTACTTACTAGTTGCAAAAATATTTTTTAGAAATGTTATCAAAGTTTTGTACCTACTTAATCTTATTACAAAAAGATAAAATTGCAAACGGCTAAGTAAATAACTTTTATTGGGTACAAAACCTTTGACCTTTGCTTTGCTCGTGAAAACCTTAATACGGAATACCGTAGCGTAGACTACTGCGCGGAATACTGCGAATCGAAATCCATACTAATATTATAAATGCGAAAGTGCGTCTGTCTGCTACGCTTTCAGGGCTCATCCGTTCAACCGATTTTGATGAAATTTGGTACAGAGGTAGGTTTTATCCTGGAAAATGAAAGAGTCGAGCCGATTTGAGCCGAAATCAAAAAATCTCAATCCACACGGACGAAGTCGCGGGCATCATCTAGTAATAAAATCAATTAATGAACGAAATATTTATCTAATATGAAAAAGTTATGGTAATTTAAAAGCTTATATATGTAATTTCAATTACAGTTGGTTCTCTCGGAGTTATGTAGAGAACTTAGAGTCGAGGTCTACTCTAGATAACTTGTTTATTATACTTACGGCACAAAATATATCTAGCTAACTGTTGCTTTGTCCCAGAACTCCCACACTCCCAGACATGATGACTACTTAATAGGTACCTACTTAGACACAGAATAATTTTATCGTATTTTTAAATATATTTTTTTATTTGCAGGTTAATGCAGCGCCTTAAACCAGGCATCTTATGAAATCCGCGCCGCCTATAGCCGCATTTTAAATTGTGAGTACAAATTAATCTTAGCTTTATTGAGGTGGGCCTTAATTTAAATTCGCCAGCAAATCATAAATCGGCTCCCAAGATTTGCCGTGCACAAGGTTAGAACAACGCTAGGTTAGCTTTTGGAACCTATTTACTGGCAGGTCCTGATGAAAAAAATAAGCTTTGTGCTATTTTATTAAAACTAGGTTAGGAAGTGCTTTTATGCCTCTATTAGTTGCCCGCTACGACTCTCTAGTGACTAGTCTCTACCTATTTCCATCGGTGACATAGAATCTGCGCTTCCTTTAAATATGTTTCACTAATCATTATTTGTGATGATGTGATGGGTGATGTGATGATGATGAATCATTATTTAGTGTGTGTTTCGTTTTATAAAAGTTATATGTATAGTAATACAATACGAGAATAAAAGTTGAACTATACTATATAAAAACAAAAGATAACTCCTTGGTTTTACCTTATGTATAACATAACATAACATTATTGTGACATAATTATTTATGTCATGGGTAAATTAAAAACAATGAGAATTAAGTAAATGATAATGCTGCATATTTTTTAACAATCATTGTTTTAGTCGTTAATTTTATCCTAGTCATTATGACTAACATACGTAATCCATACTAGGTAATATTATCCATACTAGGTAATATTATAAATGCGAAAGTGTGTCTGTCTGTCTGTCTGTCTGCTACGCTTTCACGGCCCATCTGTTCAACCGATTTTGATGAAATTTGGTACAGGGATAGGTTGTATCCCGGGGAAGGACATAGGCTACTTTTTATCCCGGAAAATTTAAGAGTTCCCGCGGAAATCGAAAAAATTAGGTCAACGCGGACGAAGTCGCGGGAATCATCTAGTTCGTTATATAAACTGAGCAGTGCGTATCCACCCGTTACATGTTATGTTACATGACTGATCCTGCTAAAGACGAGTGTTTACTAAATCTACCATCGTTTGAAATTTATGTTGAACCAATTAAAAAGCTATTTAACATCCATTAGTCAAATAATTTAAATTACTTTGACGTAAGCTGCTAACTTTGAATAACATTAAATATATTATAGTTGTAAAATAGTTCAGACGATTATGTTCACTAAAAAGCCTGATGAGTAAGGCTCAAAATCGTGGAGTCCTGGTTTCTTGTCTGACTGAATATTATGCTGCGTGTATAGGTATATCAAACCCTCGTTATATGGGTGAACTCTCTTATTAATTATCCCCATTAACAAGTGGTCCCTCATAGTTAAAAAAATTGATCAGTTCCAAAATCCACAGTTGAAAAGTATTAAATCCCAAAGCTTTAACGAATTTTATCCTTACTTACAGCCCGTTTTCATTAATAATGCCTTAATTTTGGGGAACACCTAAGCTCAGTCGGTGACAGTTATTCCACGTGAAAACTGTCACTTATTCGTCTTAAGGGTTCTCCAAATTTTAGGTATCGTTGATGAAATCAGGGATTAACCTGTTGCGCTTAAGCACCCTTAATACGCACTTGCAAAACTCATCTCAATTCCTTTACTTCAAGATTGAGATTAGCTTGCAACATTTGCATTATAATATAGAAAAGCAAACATCGTTAAAGTCGCATCACACGCCTCCCTTCGTACTCTCTAGAGTATTGACAATAATCGTTTGTGTACACTTATGCACGTGAGGAAAATTGGATGACTTGCAGTTCACAGTTTAAGTAGTATCAGCTGGTGCAATTGTGTTTTTCAACGTCAACTTCTGTTTTCTTTCCTTGTATAAGGGCGTGACTCCGACGTGTCGTGTGACGTGCATCACCTCGTGTTTATCTGCCAGTTTCTGTAAAAGGATAGTTTTTAATGGTTTCCTTGATGTTATATCAATGTCCATTGTCCATCCTTTAACGACTCTTGATAATTTGCATTTTGAATCAAATCAGCATACATTTTTCAAGCTATAGATTTCATGATTTACATCTTCTTTGAAAACTGATGCGATGCGATGCGATGATGATTCATTTTGTTTCCTTCGTAGATAGATAGTAGCTGGTAAAGCCAAAGCCCGCCTTTGCCACAAAATTATTATATTTTGTATCCCCAACGTCATCAAACCGTCTAATGTCACACGTCTTTATTTTGGTTTTGGCTTTCCTCTTACGACTATTTATAATCGTGTCAGTATTATTTTCATGATTAAAATAAAGGAACATAGAAACGTAATTTAACCCACATCACGTTAGGTAAATTCTGAAAGTTTTGCACACCCTTGGGACTTTCGGATATCCAAAGGTTGTCCTTATTTCCACCGGGAGCAACTTCGGTCGATTATCTCACAACTTTATCATTCAAAGTAGAGCTATGAGATCGTCCTTCAAAGTAGAGCTAAGTATAAGATCTTTGGTATTTGCGGAATTGTCCGCTGATCAGCGATTTTATTTTGACCAATAGATGCGCTTGAATATTATTATATTATTTATGATTAGCTGATGGCCGCGACTTCGTCCACGTGGAATAAGGTTTTCTGATTCCCACGAGACTCCTTAATTTTCCGGGATAAAAAGTAGCCTATGTCACTCTCCAGGTCCTCAATTATACCCATGCAACAAATCACGTCAATCCGTTGTACTTTTGCGGCGTGATTGAAGGATAAACCAACAAAGGAACACACTTTCACAATCATAATATTAGTATGATTCGATTGTATGATGTAGGTATATTTTCACGCATATATTTTATCGTTCCAAACTACGAGTATATGTAACCTTTTGACGACCTCCGTGGCGCAGTGTGTAGCGCTGTTGCCTTAACGTGCGGAGGTCCCGGGTTCGATCCCCGGCAGGGTCAATTTGGGAATTTATAATTTCTGAATTTTCCCTGGTCTGGCCTGGTGGGAGGCTTTGGCCGTGGCTAGTTACCACCCTACCGGCAAAGACGTGCCGCCAAGCGATTGAGCGTTCCGGTACGATGCCGTGTAGAAACCGAATAGGGGTATGGGTTTAATATAACTGCCATGCCCCTAACAGGTTAGCCCGCTACCATCTTAGACTGCATCATCACTTACCATCAGGTGAGATCGCAGTCAAGGGCTAACTTGTAGTGGATTAAAAAAAAAAAAAAAAACCTACTAACTAGAAATAAAAAATTTGGTGTGGAAATATTAAATTTTACTTTCAACGTCATAAAATCAAGGGAAAACCTTTTACATAAATTAGCGAATGGAAATATTTAAAAGCTTGTAATAAAAATTCGTTGCAATCAAGGTAATGGGCATTGGTTTCGGTGAAATTAATACTTTTTTTAATGGTTATTCGTCTACGCTCCACTGAGCGTTTTGTCTCTGTATAGCTGTATGCTTCTATCTATAAACAACGATGGACATATCGAGTAAGTAGGTAACTATAGTTTCACAAACTTGTCTGACCCGGTGACAGCGTCGCTAGTATATATAAACAATTAAAAAAAAAAACGGCACCAAAATTAATTTCAATTTTGGCAACCGAGACAGATAAGTTTGTGGGACTATAACATGTTTTATCAGAACAAATATCAGTACAGTAAAGTGAAATGAATGCGGTAGTCATTTTGGACATACTACACGTCGTATAATCATAATAATACATCTTTTTCGAGACTCTTTAAAAATGTAAGGCCGCTCAGTGCGCCGCGCCCATAGAGGTAGTATAAGGTATACTACCTCTGTGGCCGCGCCGTTCTTGACTTCTGAATTCAATGTACAATTGCGCTTCTTTATAGCATTGTATGTAAATTATAACATCTTGAAAGGCTTGAGAAATTCGATTGTCGATTGATGCGTGTCGAAAGTCTTTTGTGTTGTTAACTGTTGTTAACCCAGACGGGGGAACACTAATAACCCGTTATGTTATGTTATGTTATCACGAGTTAAATAAAAAATCATTCAACGAAAAAATTCTTTCCAAAAAACCGACTTCCAAAGCCACTGTAAAGTAAAAAATAATTTTGATTTCTACACACTATGTTGAAGTCGGGCGAGCCTGACGAGTCAACTTTGCCTATCTTTGTTATACTCGCCCGACTTCATAATAATGTCTTCCCGACCGAATTTCGGCCACGGCGGCCAATCTACTGAGAGATTAGCCATCTGCGCGGGAGATATTATGGTGCACAAGCGTGTGCGCATCCACAGGTGCACTCTCTGTTCCTTTTACTCTCATAGCCCGATGGGACGGAAAATCCGACACGACCGGTGAGAGATCAGGCGCAGGACCGACGGCTTAACGTGCTCTCCGAGGCACGGGGGTGAAACACCGCCAACTTCCAACTCCGGGCTGGCACTGAGAATTTCTTAATTGAAATCCCAATACCTAACTTTTATGCCCGACCGGGAATCGAACCCAGGACCTCGTGATCCGCAGTCGACTATGCTAACCACTAGACCAACGAGGCAGAAAAAAAAAATATACGCGCCGAATTGAGAACCTCCTCCTTTTTTGGAAGTCGGTTAAAAATACCAAACTACAGTGGTCTTAGTTTCATTCCAAGGGTCATTGAGATAAGTGCTTATGTTTCTGCTTTTTACCCGACTGCGGAACGCACAGGGTTATGTGTTCATCAGTCTATATATGTATTTTTTACATTATTTTGTAACTTTTTGGTGAATAATTCGCATTTACAAATGTGGACTTCAGTGAAACCTATACTTAGGATTTTTTCTATTATAAGGATATAATAACAAACGTATCTATTCATCAGGAGATGAATAGATACGTTTGTTTGCATTCTGCGAGCAAATTGGTATTTTTTCCTTTATTTAAATTTCCCTGTATAATTTTTCTTAATTTACGAGTATGCTGTGTATCGATCGCAATCACCACTGATTGGCTAACTCTTTCCCTTTTACCCAAAATACTTAAAAGTTTTTTTTGTAAAAAATATTAAACTTTACCTTCTCCGGAGGATAACTAAACCTTTTTGTCAGCGAGCTATTTTAAAAAGGTAGGTAGGTATAAAGTATAAAGGGCTTTTAGGGGTTTATGGAGCGCAACATACTCCAGGTATCATCTGCGCCATTCATTACTCTCGGGGTCTGCCTGCGACCTTCGGACAGCTACGACAATGATATCAAGTATCAACACGTGTCCATAAACCGGCGGCAAAATTACTTTACAAAATACTTATGTTATTAAAATATTTGCGAAAAAGCAACGTTTATACGCGCAAAGGCATTCTCTTTTATAAGGAGAGCAGAGAGGAAAATTGAGCTCAGGCCCACTAATGCACAAACACGATTCTCGCCTGACTAGGATTAAAATCCACCCCTTTGGATATTGGGACAAATACGCGTTTTAAACAATAAGCTTCTTCCAACATCCATTTACTCATCATAAGTACTTTAAACTGTGTTGTCTAAGTTCAAACTGAAGTCCCTTCGGAACGATTTTACTGCTTAAATACAGTGTAATGTAGACTGAACTGTCTAAACAGTGGTTCGAGTAAATAATCAAAGCCGAGTGGGACATTAAACGAGTCGCGTGATTACAAAATCTCATTACTGGCGCTCTAATTTACGTATCGGGATTTACGGCCCAGTAAACAAAGGCAGCTGTGGAGAATTTGAATTAGTGGCAACTGGCAACAAATTGACGTCAAAAGACATTGGAAAGAGGCTCTTGCAGAGTTTTGAGTCCATAAAGCTCTTAAAATTGCTTTCTGATATTGTTGGTATTCTCAGTACCGAAAGCTTACCGGACGTCAATGAGCCATCGATATATATGTAGGTACTAGATGGGCCCTTTCATAGAAAAAAGTTGGGCGTCCGACTTGTGGTGCATGCCCCTCACCTATATAGCCGGTCCTTGTCCCCGCCATAGCGCTGTCCCGCTTTTCAGACCAGATGGCGTTAGTAAAATAAGTCCACATTCTTTATTTTACAGGGCCCATCTATGTAAATTGAGGTCGTTGCAATGAGCGCTTCCTGACAGACGCAGTGTAGAAATAATCTTGCCTCACTCTTGAGTGCAAATTAAAAAGCGCTATGAGCTAAGTAAGCAGAACAAATACCGAGGTTCAGTAGCATAGATAAACTAGCATACAACCGAGCGGTAGACAAGTTTGCGTAACAGATACCGAGCTTCTGCAGCATCGACAAATACCATATCGACATCGACAGACACCATACGGGATTAAGTGCCTAAAAAGAAGAGGCAGGATTAATTTGACATTTCCAGTTACGTGTTCTTTGACCTTTTGTGAATTTCTAAAGGGACCTATTGACGTGATTTGACAACTCTATAGGTACAACAGTAAATTTCAGTCAACTGCGTGGATTTTAATGATTACGTGTCACGTGTAATCTCAATGAAGTTGCAGAGGGAATTATCATTGATGACCTCCATGCTGGCAAGACTGGTATTCGCTGGGGTACTAGGGATAATATTCAGATAGATAAATATTTCAATTATTGTAAAAAGAACCTAGTCAATATTAATGATAGTTTTTTATGTAAGGAATGCCAAAGCTTTAAACACTGTGATAATTTAAGTAAACATTATAGTTTTATAGATAACTTGTACAGTCAAATTGTCAAAGTCATGCAATTAGGTGCTAAAAACTCACTAGGAAAATGTCATATGAAAGATAATAAGCATAAGAAAAAAGTGACAGGTTGGAATTTGCATGTGCAGCAAAGTCACCAAATTTATAGATTAAATTTTGTAACATGGGTAATGGCAGGCAAGCCTTCTAATGGACCCATATATGACGAAATGATAGTTACTCGCAAGGACTTTAAAAATAGACTTCGCTGGTGCCAAAGAAATGAAGATTCTATAAAACTGGATATTTTGGCTATGTATCGAAAAGAATGTAATTTTCCAAAGTTTTGGAAAGAAACAAAAAAATTTAGCTATAAGCAAAGTCTGCCCACAAAAGTTAATGGTTTACATGAACATGCACAGATAGCCAACATGTTTGCAAATAAGTTCAAAGTACAACCTCGATCGATAAACACAGACCTAGGACTCCTAGGAGCTATAAAGAGTCATACTTCAGTCACACTTGATAACCCTGTGGTGCAATTTACTCCTGATCAGATCACTAAAATAGTTCGTCAAATGAAGCGGGGCAAATCACCAGGCCATGATGAGCTCAGTTTAGAGCATGTCCTTTATGGAGGTGAACTTTTGCATAGTAAACTATGCAAACTATACAATTTATGTCTAAGGTATTCTTATCTTCCTCAAAACCTCATGAAGACTGTGGTGGTACCTATCGTTAAAAATAAAACCGGTGATCTGGGATCAGCAAACAACTACCGCCCAATCTCATTGGGAACCATTACCGGTAAAGTACTTGAACGTTTGATACAACCCGATCTGCTGAAAAATATTGTTATTGACGATGCGCAATTTGGTTTCCGTCCTGGTCTTTCGACTGACTCAGCAATCCTTAGTTTAAAGCATACCGTAGACTATTATACGAGTCGAGAGACATCAGTTTACGCATGTTTTTTGGACATGAGTCAAGCTTTCGACCTGGTGAATTATGATATTCTCTGGGCGAAATTATACCAATGTAACGTCCCAAGTGAATTAGTGGGTCTCCTAAGATACTGGTACGGAAACCAAATAAATAGTATTAAATGGGGCGACACGACGTCTAATTACTATAAATTAGATTGCGGAGTACGTCAGGGGGTATTACCTCTCCGGATCTTTTTAACTTGTATGTAAATGACTTGATAGAGGAACTGAGAACCACAAAAATTGGATGTCATATCGGTAGCACGTGTGTGAACAGTCTCAGTTACGCTGATGACATGGTGGTTCTCAGTCCCTCTATCAAGGGACTTAGGAAGTTGCTTTCAGTCTGTGAGCATTATGCCAATGCACACGGGCTGAAATATAATGTCACTAAGTCAGAAATGTTGGTATTTCGAGCTGGCAAAGGTCCGGAGAGGGTACCTGAGGTTTTACTTGATGGATCGGCAGGTCGGGTTGTGAAAAAGTTCAAGTATTTAGGACATGTTCTTACTGAGAATCTGAAGGATGATAGCGACATTGAGAGAGAGAGGAGGGCACTCTCGATTCGTTGCAACATGCTAGCCCGAAGATTTGGAAAATGCAGCAAATCTGTCAAGATTGTACTGTTTAACGCGTATTGTCAGTGTTTTTACACCTGCCAACTATGGACAAGTTTTCTCAGAAGGTCCTACACGGCAATACGCGTGCAGTACAATGATGCGTTTCGTATATTGATGGGCTTGCCGAGATACTGTAGTGCCTCGGGCATGTTTGCCGAATCGAGAGTGCCGGATTTCTATGCAGTAATGAGAAAAAGAGTTGCCTCCTTCTGGGAGAGACTTCGTGCATCGAAAAACAGCATACTCCAAATGATCTGTGATGGTATGCCTAGCAGTATCTTCACATATTGGCTATCTGTGCATCGAAAGAATAATCGGAAATAGTAGTAATAAGTAGGTTATTTTTGACCATGACGCCTGGCAAGAGTTTTTTTAACCTTCCCAGATAGTTTATAAGTTTTATGTATGTGTACTTTACTGTATGTAATTAGGTACTTTTTATTTTTATTTTATTTTATATATTTTCTTGTATTTATATTAATTATTTGTGTCAATTTATGTATACTGGGCAACTTAGCCTTTAATAAAAACCTTATTATTATTATTATTATTTTGGTTTAACTTCTTTTTTTTTTCTCTTCATTAAATGAAGGTGAAAATAATAATGCACGGGCCGGAGCCAAGTGCATAATTAGGGTTACCTACTCCTGTGTTAAAAACTTACGTACTAAGCGGCATGTATTTAGGATTACGGCCTTTTGTAGAAGCAAATAGGTTTTCCAATTAATATTTAATGCCTTCAAACTATTATGCAGTGTTTTAGGTATAACTCCTGTGGATGAAATAATCACAGGGACAGTTCTGGTGCTGTTCACTTTCCACTGGGTTTTAATTTCTATAGATAAGTCTGTGTATTTTGCAATCTTTTCTGTGTATGTAGAAGCTAAATTGTGTGTATTACAGATAGCAATATCTATTAGGAGGACTGAATTATTTTGTTTATCTAGTATAGTTATATCGGGTCTATTATAATATATGGTTTTATCCGTCACTATGGTTCTGTCCCAATAAACCCTGTAGCTGTTGTTCTCCAGAACTGACTGTGGCTGGTATTTATAGTACGGTACTTTTTCTTCTATTAATTTAAACTGATACGCTAGATTTTGGTGGATTATGGCTGCAACTTGATCGTGGCGATGTTTGTAGTCTGTCTGTGCTATGGATTTGCATGCACCGGTTATATGCTGTATAGTTTCTGTACTGCTATGGCATCGTCTACATGTATCGACAACGTTTGGATTACGGATAATATGTTTCTGGTAGTTTTTTGTATCAATAACTTGATCTTGGATGGCAAGCATGAAACCCTCAGTTTCAGGGAATAGATTGCCTCGTTTAAGCCACTCGTTCGACGCTTCGGTGTCGACATGTTGTTGCTTTAAATCGCAGCGGTGTCTTCCGTGTAAATACTTCTGGGTCCATGCTTGTATTTTGTCTTTATTGTCAGTTAAACGCTCACTTGCTTGGGTGTTCCTGTCTAGTAAGTTAAGGGGTGTTAAGTTTTTATCAGAGGTTACAATCAATTTATGTAGCACAGAATCCTCTGCTCGATCATGAAAGAATTTTCTTAGTGATGTTATTTGCCTGTTATGTAGATTAGCTATGTCTATTATTCCCCTGCCTCCCTCGTCTCTGGGAAGTGTTAATCGTTCTGTGCATGAACGTGGGTGATGCTTTCGGTGTTTAGTCATGGTGGTGTTAATAATGCGTTGGAGTTTTTTCAGATCAGTTTGTGACCATTTTATTATTCCGAATGAGTATGTAAGTATCGGGATAGCGTAAGAATTTATGGCTTTTGTGGTGTTACGGGAGTTTAACTGTGTTTTGAGTACGGAGTTGAGTCTGTGTTTGAATTTGCGAGTGAGATCTTTTTTCGTGTCATTTTGGCGAATTTGTCTATCTTGTTGGAAGCCTAGATATTTATACGACTCGTTTTGGTCTAGTGCGTCCATCTTTTCACCTGTACTTAGGACGTAGTCATTTAACTGTAGATTACCCTGTTTAAATGTAAATGTTTTGCATTTATCGATGCCAAATTCCATATGTATATCTCTGGAAAATTGTTGAGTTATGTCTGCGAGTTTGTGTAGGGAAGTTACATTGTTGCTGTATAGTTTTATGTCATCCATGTAAAGGAGATGGGAGAGTGTTGGCTGATCTTTTGTCATATTCGACTCAGAGTTAACTTTATTTAAGAGGTGTGACAGAGGATTTAGTGCAAGGCAAAACCAGAGAGGGCTGAGTGCGTCTCCTTGGAATATTCCTCTTCTAATTGGTATTTCCTCAGTTTCTATAGTGTCTGTTCCTTTTCCTACTTTAAGCTTAGTTCTCCAGTATTGCATTGTGTACGAGAGGAAAGTTATTAGTGTGGGATGAATTTTGTAGAGGTGTAAAGTTTGAACTAACCAACTATGCGGTACTGAATCGAAAGCCTTACGGTAATCTATGTACATTGTGCAGATATCCTGTTTACGCGTGTGAGCTTTTTTCATTGTTACGGAATCTATTATAAGCTGCTCCTTACAGCCTTGGCTGCGCTTCCGGCATCCTTTCTGTTCCTGGGCAAGAATATCATTACTGGTGATATGTTTATCTATAAGTTTGGTTATACAAGCTGTAAGTATTTTGTATATGGTTTGTAAGCACGTTATTGGTCGGTATTTGGCTGGATTTTGTGTATCGCTGGTGTTTTTTGGAATTAGAAAAGTTGTTCCTTGTGTTATGTATATTGGCATTGAACTTGGGTTTTGAATAAACATATTTAAATGGTTGTGTAATAGAGGATGTGTTGTGGTAAATTTTTTGTACCAATAATTGTGGATATGATCAGAACCTGGTGTCTTCCAATTATGAGTATTTTTCATTACATCTAAGAATATGTCTACCGGTATATTCTCAAATGTCATTTGTGGAGTATTTATTTCGTTGCGTGATTCTGTATCAAGCCATTCGGCTTGTTCGTTGTGTTGCATTGGGTTAGCCCAAATACCTGACCAATAATCTTTTAATTGTTCAAGAGATGGTAAAGGTTGTGGTAGAGTAGTATCTGACGTGTGTTGTGTGTTACTAGTATTTTGATTCAGATGTCTGTAAAATAACTTTTCATTATTCCTAAATTGTGTATTTTGCTTTATCCTCTGAGTGCAACTCTCATATCTCCTAAGTCTGCTACTTGTAGCTGATAACCTCTGTTTTAAGCTATCTGGATATTGTTCGTTAGTTAGATTTGGTTCTTCATGCCGTGAGTGAATTTTGTATTTATCTTTTATAGTTGCTATTTGTGCCAACAATCTATTGCTTCTATTTCCTCTGATGTACTGAGTTAATCTAGCGATGTCTTTTCTAAGGGATTCTTTCTTTTTCTGCAGCCTTTTTTGCCATGGTGGTGTGTATATTTTACTTTTATTCACTGATGGGCTAATGGTATCTTTTATTTTGGCACCATTGCAGATAGCTGCAGTATATGCCGCGCAGTAAATTAGTGTTTGGGTTGTGATGAAATCGTGATCAGTTGAGGTGTGTTGTGGCAATATGTTTTTATCAATGTAATTTACGATATGAGCTAATTTTTTTGAAGTGTTCTGTTTGGGAATAAATGGTCTTTGGATTGGGTCACTGTTTTTAAATTTTTCATATGTTGTTTCAAAGGTTGATCTTATTTTTATATTTAAATCCTCTGTAGCTTGCACATACTGCTGCGTTTCGTTGTTTGTGTTAGGCCCACTCTCAGCCTGATTAAGAGTTAGGCTACAGTCATCGACGTTTGGTGTTATTTGAACTGGTTGTGTGAGGTGTGCACTGTCATTATTGTTAGTTGGAAGGGTTAAAAGTGTCTGTTCTACTTCATCTCGGATCTCTTGTATTCGTTTTACTGATAAACGCCTGTTTTGAACAATAAATCGTCTTTGATCTGCAATTCGTTGCTCAGATACGTGAGATATTTGTGGGAATCGTGATGTTATGGCGGCATGTAAAGGTCCTCGGTAAGCTGATTTATTTGATTCGCATTGGGTAATTTTAAAATACTCTCGTATAATGGCTTCATTAATGTCATCGGTCCAGCGGATTCTTGAAGTCATTCCATTTATATCAGGCTGGATTGGAGTGTTGTTGATACGTAACTCGTTTTCTACGTCTTTTCTTATATCATCTATGGTTTGTTGAGGTAAAAGTTTTCTTCTTATAATGGCCCTCCTTTGGTCACCAATCCTTTGTTTCGAAACATCAAAGTTTATGAATTTATCTGTAAATTTTTGATGTAGTAGATCTAAGTGGCGAGGTTTGGATTCTAATTCGCTAACTATAAGATATGTGCGCCATATGAATTCGTTCATTTCAACAGTCCACTTTTTTCGCGCCTTGTTGTGGCCATCGGTGGGTGCAGTAATTGTGGCAGGTGCCATCTGCACAACATCCTCTGGGCCAGATGAGTTAGATGATGAGGAACTTGGTCTATTCTGTAATTCGAATGGATGTGGTGATGTAGCTGGTGAGTTGAATAAACTTTGTGTGGATGACGGAGATGACGGCAATTCCAAATGTTGTTGTCTTGAAGTTCCAGCTACATTTACTGTACTTTGAATAGAGCTGTGTGTCGCTTTTCTAGATCTCAAATAGTATTTTGAGGTATGGATGCTCGTAATTTCCTTTTCATTTTTCCTTTCAATAGCAGTCTCGGAGTCCATAATTTCGTTGGTATCACAAGTCGTTTGATGGTTTAAGACCGCCACCCGGAGATTCTTCTTTCCCCTGACCCCTCGAGGCACCTCCTTACCATCATCAGTGTCCCTCTCAGAGTCGCCGGGCACTTGGGGAAGTGCTATTGGTTTCATCTTCATAGGTTAAACTGGACTTGATAACCCATCGTACCTGTCCATAGCACGTGGGTGTGTAGTAGACTTAACTAGCAAGTTAAGTCCTATGGGCGCCGCCGTTGGTGTACTCATCTTGCAAACAATCCAACCGAGTCCTACTCAAAGCGCATACACCTAGAATACGAATCGATCATACCATTTGCAAGTGACACTCTTCCGCCGTCGCCCTAAGCCGACATCCTACACTGATGCCAGCTGTTCTGCTTCGCCTCATTAGGACACATCATTGTCCTCGAGCCTAGGCAGCTTAGGTTGGTGGATATCCCGCCACCATCGGTCGCCAGAGCCTCGTTAGTTAGCTAGCAGGGGGTACCACGGGCAGGTGAGGTTGACGTTTGGAGTGCTGAGATGGGGGTGCACTCCCTTACCCCCCTTATTATTATTATTATTATTATTACTCCTCACTAGATATTTATTGGAACATCTAATCTTTTATATTCCTTTATCTATATTATCAATGTAAGTACTCACTTACTCAGGACGAGTTTTCACAAGGTTGTCTGATATAAAATTCAAAGTCTATGAATATATTTCAATTATTATTACTGAAAGTCTTTCCAAGTATCTTAAAGCGTTACATGTAACACAGAACGTGAGAATGTTGCGGTAAGTACATTTAAGTCGGTTCAAGTTTGGCAAACTCAGCATTGTAGAGGACTTAATAGGAAGTTTACGAGATCCGAATTTAAAGCACATCAAAGTTAGAAACCGACGATCTGAAGAAACACTTCAGTCATCTTGGTAAAAGTAAACCTTAATTAGCTAACGACAAACAAAAACAGAATGAAGTTCCAGACAATCTTGGAGAAAAGCGATTTTCCGTGTTTGGTGGATAACAACACCAATCTAACTTGCTTGCGCGTTACATTTTAGTTATTGTTTTGACTCGAAATAAATTAAATTACAAACATGTAACCATTTTGATTGATAGCCGAAGTCATGAGACAAGATAAATACTTACTTGCGAAATAATAAAAGCTAAAAAATAATTAGGTAGGTCCTAGGTCATCACCTCACCAGTCATCACACCACTCTTCTCAATATAGGGATTAATCAAACCCAAAAATAAAATCTTATCATTTGATAAGTGTCGGAATACGCGTCGAATTGAGAACCTCCTCCTTTTTCTGAAGTCGGTTAATAATCAAAGTCTTATCTTATTTAAATAATCAAAAAGATTGGGTCATTGTACAATTTGCCTTGTTGCAGAATTATACTACTGTCAATGTAATTCTTGCCTTGGGGGTTAAGAGTGTAACTGTGTAAACAATAGCAGCTGTGGAGTTTGAATAAGTATCTAGAATTTGATTGGGTGCCATTAGATTTATTCAAAGTTTATTCGAAGATAATATTTGTCAGAACTGGCGATACAAAAATGCGTTAAAATGTGCCAATTCCTCCATTGACTCCAAAAAGAGATTATTTATCAATTATCATTAACTTATCACTTATTTTATCGGTTTTTATTTTTTAATTTTATTCCACTTAGCCCTTGACTGCAATCACGGCAATTGACGGCATCGTACCGGAACGCTTAATCGTTTGGCGTTACATCTTTGCCGGTGGGGTGGTAACTAGCCACGACCGGACCGGACCGGACTAGACCATAGAAAATTCACATACTTACTATAAATTCTGCCTCGTTGGTCTAGTGGTTAGCAGAGTCGACTGCGGATCACGAGGTCCTGGGTTCGATTCCCGGTCGGGCATAAAAAGTTAGGTATTGGGTTTTTCAACTAAGAAATTCTCAGTGCCAGCCCGGAGTTGGAAGTTGGCGGTGTTTCACCCCCGTGCCTCGGAGAGCACGTTAAGCCGTCGATCCCGGTTACTATCACCAACATGATAGTAGTCGTTAAAGCCCGCCAACCCGCATTGGAGCAGCGTGGTGGGTCTAAGCTCTAATCCCCGCTCTCCTATGAGAGTGGAGGCCTGTGCCCAGCAGTGGGACGTTAATAGGCTGTAGTGATGATGACTATAAATTCCCAAAATGACCCTGCCGGGATTCGAACCTAGGAACTTCCACGTTAAGACAACAGCGTTCACCATTGTGCCAGGAAGGTCGTCAAAAATTGAGAGGTTCATTCTCAATCTCTTAGAAATCAATTTTATCTTACGTACTAGATCTAATGGTTTAGTCGCTTCAGAAATTTCTTAGTAAAGATGCGATCCAGAAGGGATTCGTGTACCAGATCAATAAATATTTCAAATACCACACCAAATTTCCTACGATCAAACAGTTCAGTATCCCGAGAGAAACAATTCAATTCAACAAAGGAACAGTTCTCTTCAAATGTTCCAAGCGTTATTACAGTACCTATTCTAATTTCAATTTCAAACGTCACAATCGCTCGAAGGCAATGGGGGTGTTGTCGACTCATCCAATCGGCATCTCTTTATCAAACGTCAAACTGCACGCTTATCTAGTTAGCTCAGGTTACTTATGCAAGCTTTGTATGGGAACCCTAAAATAAAGATGAAGATAATTTTCGCCATAGAAAGTTTTTTTCTAGCACTAATATATTTTGAGAAAATAACAAAAACCTGCGGTTGGGGAGACGTTTGGGGGGGGTGGGGGGGAACGCCCGCGGCCTAGGGGGGGTGGGGGGATTTTTAAGAGGTACTTCCCAGACCCCAAGGAACACTTGTGCCAAAAATCAGCTTTACATTTTTTTTTAGGGTCAATGTTTTAGTCCCGTACTACGTAGTCTAGGCAATGGGGCGGTTTGTTGTATGGAGACCCCCGCATTAAATCCTCAGTCGGCGAAACTTGGCAAGGTTGTAGTATGGTATAAACCAATATTAATACAAAAATATCCAACGAAAAATCCATCCGGAAGTTAAGTATTTATACTTAAAACTAAATTTTTATGTCTGAATATTTTCTCGATTTTTTTAAAAATAATAGAAGGTAGTATATATACTTACACTCAAAATCGAAATATCAAACGAAATAATTATGCAGAGCATTGATATTTAAACCGATTTTATTGAGAAAACTTAAACTGCGTTACATATGCGTATAGCCTAAAATACCTTACTTCCTTCATGATTTCTTATTGGATCTTTATAATATACGTTTAAGTCAAGATACTTTATCATACTGTAAAGTTTCGTCATCTGAGGAATTATTGTTGGGGTCAACTAGCTTTATTGCCTAGACTACTGTCTAGGCAATAAAGCTAGTTGACCCCAACAATAATCTTGTATGAAATGCTGAAACGTGACATCATAAAAATTGGACGTGAATCTTACTTCTTTTGGAAGACACAAAGGGCCGCTTGCACAAGGACCTTAATACCTATGTTAATACTGATTTACTTATTTAAATTTGGTAATGCTGTCACTTTTTGGCATGAGTATTTTGCGGTTTCCAAAAAGTGACAGCATTAAAATTCACTAAATCAAATAGAGTCTAGAGACTTAATGCGACCCAATCTATTTTTGATATAGGCATTGTCTGATAGCAATATTGCCTATTAGGAACGAATATAACACAGTTTTATTTACTTCGGATAATAGTTGACAACATACAGGTAACGCACGACTTAGTTGTTTTACTTAACTTTGGAAATATTATATCGTTTAAAAAAAAGCCTTTTTGTCTCTGTGTGGCTTTGGAAGTCGGTTTTTTGGAAAGAATTTTTATTTTTGACTTTTTAGTATCAGGGTCAGAATTTTTTATGGGACTACTTTGAGAGCTTCCTCTAACGACTGATAGAAAAAAATTAAAATAGATTCAGAAACCACAGAGATATGCACTGACATACATTCAAAAAAAAAATTAAAAAAATACGCGCCGAATTGGAAGACGGTTTTAAAAATCACCGCACGGCGTATCTATTTGGGAATAAAACTTTTTCATTAAGTTTGATAATTATTGATGCTTAAATGTTGTTAAATGGGTTTCCAAACGAGAGAAAAAGAGAGAGAATTGAGGATTAATATATAATTTTTGGAAAAAATGGGAAAGAAAGAGATCGATAATTCGTATCGAAAAGTCTTATTTACTTTGCTCTACATTCTTAAATTATAACGGATTTTATGACCAGACATCTGGACAGCATTTATGCGAACCGCTATAAATAGAATTTGCGCACTCATAATTTTTTGGATAACATAGGGTTAGCGCCTTAGAAAATTCGATATGCAGTATCAGTATTTTTATACGACTGCCTGAAAAAAGGAGTATATTGTTTTCAGGGTTCATGTATTCATGTATGTATGTATGTATGTGAGATTGTATATTCCACTATAACTTCTATACGCCTGAACCGATTTTGATAAATGAGGTATCGTTAGAATCCCTAGCTTATTCCGGGTGACATAGGCTAGTAAAATTAAAAAAAAAAAAATTGATGGGGTGATCATGGTCCCGCATTAAAGACTAAAGTTGAAAAAAATATGTCAAAATAAGATTAACTATATAATCATCATCTAGAAAATGATGAATAGATTCCATAAATATATAACACTATAGTTCAATATCCAGTGATTCACAAAAAATATCATTTAATAAAAATGTGAATAAGATTAAAATGGGAAATAAAATTTCAATGGGGAAGGGCAGTCGTATTTTTGAATTGTTGTAATTATGTTCACAGTTGTGAATATAGAAATCGTGTTAGGCGATGTTGTAGATTCTGTTCAAGGAGTCTATAACATGTAGATTATTAATCTAGGAAATATGTACCGAAAGCATATCACCCATTATGACAAGACAAAACGTAACGTACGCAGAAGGTTTAATTAATAAAGCCTGTGGCTCGTAAGCCAGTAGCAAAATTTCAGTAGGGAAGTACTTAGTTGTTTTTCAGATGACTGTAGTGTTAGCTCATAGGTCTATAATTATGCCTGACTATTTATTATGTACATGTATTCAATATTTAATCATCACATCATCACATCATCACTACAGCCTATTAGGTCCCACAGCTGGGCACAGGCCTCCAATCTCATAGGAGAGCGGGAATTAGAGCTTAGACCCACCACGCTGCTCCAATGCGGGTTGGCGGGCTTTAACGACTATTATCATGTTAGTGATAATAACCGGGACAGACGGCTTAACGTGCTCTCCGAGGCACGGGGGTGAAACACCGCCAACTTCCAACTCCGGGCTGGCACTGAGAATTTCTTAATTGAAAACCCAATACCTAACTTTTATGCCCGACCGGGAATCGAACCCAGGACCTCGTGATCCGCAGTCGACTATGCTAACCACTAGACCAACGAGGCAGGCAATATTTAATCGTTATTATTAAACTACAATCTGAAACCAGTGGCTGTGTTGTCATTCTCCTACTCCGAACCCTATATACATAACTGCTTCGAAACTCCATGCTTACTCGATCTGTAACGATGCTATGGTAGCCTCTACTGATTTTAATGCAAATCACATGCATAGTCACTAAGCAATGCTTAAAACATCTCGAGCAAAAAATATATAGGCTCGAAAAATACTTTCAGAGTTGGCATTTTATTGAACAGTTTTATGACATAGACTATGTCATATAGCGCCTGTTCCAGACGTAAAATAAAGGTGTTAAAGTTCATGGAACGAATGAAAGGTTGAGTGCTCCGTGCCATAAACATGAAGAGTTAGCGGAGCCCTATAATCCAGCAGCTCTTAACAAACGCCCACGCACATTTCCCGCGGCCCATTTAAAGGATCAGTGGGCTCTACCGAGAAATTGTTTTGCTGTAATTTCACACCTGTCCCATTTAATGGGTCGTTGGTTGCAACTGGATCAGATTCAGGAGGGTTTTCAGCTGCATTGTAACAGTTGACAGTAGCTTTACTGTGATGTCGGAACTCAATGTAGTTATGTTTCACTTGGTCTAAAAATTAAACAATATCTGTTCAAAATATGCATTGGATCACTCGCACGCAATAAATTTTGTAAAACTATCCTGTTTACTTCAGCTGAATCTATACAGGGAGGCTAATTTTTGTGTGAATGCGAAAATAAACCTCCCTGTCCGATACCCTTTCAAAGTTTCATGGCACGTCCATCCCCTTATACGATTGTGACGAAATTTAGAACAAGCAGCTAAATGAAAAATGAGTTATGGACAAAAAATATGATTAACAAATGATTGTGGCTGAAGCCTTTTGTAAATGACTTCTAAAAATAGCTGCTGGAACTGATTACTGGAAAATGAAAGAGTACCCACACGATTATAAAAACCTTAATCTACGCAGGCAAGGTAGCGTGCATCAGCTAGATAAATATAAGTACAGGAAGAAGGTTTACGAATCTTTTCTGCAATTAATTAACCTATTGTTTGCTCTTTTTGCTCCAAAGAATATCATAATACCTCCGGGATCTAGGAAAAATGCTTGTAATGCTTCAACAAAGTAGGTATGTAATTAAATTCTTGATGTTGCTTTAATATTATGAATTCTTAATTAACTTTAAAATTTTGAGAAAATTAAAACAAGGGTAACACAAAATTAATATAATGTCTACCCTCTTTTTATTAAGTTCATAATTTCTCAAAATTTTATAGGTAAACGGTAAAAAGCGATGAAATAAATGGTTTTCGTTAGAGTTTAATTCGTTATTAGGCCCTCGATAGTCACAAGATCCTTTTAGATAGCTACGTCACCTGAATTTTCATATACTGAACCGAGATTTACACAAAGAAAACTTTTTCAACCGACCTCAAAAAAAGGAGGATGTTCTCAATTCGACCGTTTTTAGGGTTCCGTACCAAAATGGTAAAATGGAACCCTTATGGTGCGACTTTCTCCGTCTGTCTGTCCGTCTGTCCGTCCGTCACACTCGATTATTTCAGTAACTACCGAAGCTATCAACATGAAATTTGGAATAGTTATGTATATTAGTGGCCCAAAGACACTGGAATTCAAAAAAATTGGAAAATATTTTTGTTCTTATTTAAAAAGGGGGGAAAATCTGAGGGTTGAAATTTAAAAGTGAGATAACTGTACTGTGTGGGATATCATATGAAAGGGTTTACTTTGTACATTCTAAAACAGATTTTTAATTATTTTTAGTTATGATAGTTTTTGATTTATCGGGGAAAATGTCTAAAAAAATACCATTCCCCCCCCCCCTTATCTCCGGAGTTTACCAATCGAAAAATTTGAAATAATTATGGTCAATAGGAATTTACGTATATTTTACAGGAAAACTATAGCCAATGCTCTAACTAGCATAGTTTTTTTGATATTAACAATAAACCTCTACAAACAAAGTTAGTCTTGCGGTTCATTAACAAAGGTAATTATTTATTAATAATGGTACGGAACCCTTCGTGCGCGAGTCCGACTCGCACTTGCCCGGTTTTTTTTTTTTATGTTTGTTACCTCAGAACTTTTGACTGGGTGGACCGATTTGGATGATTCTTTTTTTATTTGAAAGTGCATACTTCCCAAGTGGTCCCATATAATTTTTATCGAAATCGGTCGAGCGGTTTTTAAAATATCAACAATAAAATAAGTACTTTGTATAGCGTGTGCTTGTTGTTGTAAAGTTGGCGCGGGAGTTTGAAGTCGGTTGTTTAAAAATATTTTTTTATATTAAATTATTTTATTCCACTAAAAGTTAGTCCTTGATTGCGATCTCACCTGATGGTAAGTGACGATGCAGTCTAAGATGGTAGCGGGCTAACCTGTTAAAGGTATGACAGTTATATTAAACCCATACCCATAGTCGGTTTATACACGGCATAGTACCGGAACCTAAATCGCTTGGCGGCACGTCTTTGCCGGTAGGGTGGTAACTAGCCACGGCCGGCCACCAGGCCTGACCAGAGAAAGTTCAGAAATTATAAATTCTCAATTGACCCTGCCGCGAATCGAATCTTGGCCCTCCCACTTTAAGACAACAGCGCTCAACACTGCGCCAGGGAGGTCGTCAAAACTTTGATGAAGTCGCTAAAACATACTAGGATTAAATTTGGCAAGTTTTCAAACTCACATCAGAACAAATGTTGCTGGAGTAGTTTGATAACCTGTATTATTCTATATTATGTAGGGGAAACTTTTAATGAGGTGACATTGTACGTAATTTGGTACATGTCTTAGAAATAAAAGCTTTATTTTCTAACATTTATTAAGAGTAGCTACTAGATACCACTATTTTATTAAATGGTTAAAAATTAGAACTGTTTTTTTAGTGACCATGTATATAGTCCGTCAAACTTATCTGGCCCGGTGGCCAAAATATGAACTAATTTTTATGCCGTGTAGTTTTTTTATTTTTAATACATACTAGCGACACTGTAGCGGTGACAGCGCATTAATTTAGCTTAATTTATTTAACCTCCAACCTTAAAAGCTTCTCCATCGAGACCCCTTATTGTCTCTTCATTATTTAAAAGCCTCACATTTCTCCCCAACAATTTGTTTGGCAGTGCTACAACATCAGCCCCTGTACCTAGACGTGCTACGTTGCTAAGCTACGGATGAGTGTTTTCCATAAATTCCATAGGAACCAATAGGACCGCTCATAGCATAACTAACTCTTAGCTTAAATCAAGCGCTCCTATTGGTGGGTTTGACTCACATCCGTAGCTTAGCAGCGTAGCACATCTCGACCGGTGGGAAGACTCCCTTATGCTCCGTAATTAGCTAGAGTCTAGTCCTTATGTCCTAATTAAGGACAATGTCTCGTACGACCCTAAATGGAGAATGAATGTATGCCAGGGCTGAGTGCTTGCATGAAATATTAATGTAACTAAGTAAATTGCGGTTGTATTTTAAAACTAAATGACATTTGTTGCTTAATGTAACGTAACCGTATGCGAGGAATATTTAATTCTATTGAAGAGGTGGAGTTGTGGAGTACCGTGTTCCAATCGAAATTCTTAGTTATATGTTAAGATCCCAAAGACAAAACAAAATATTGTTTACCGTTAAGCGAATTTCTTGGCCTAGTACCTACTGAAATATTTACATTAAAGACGAATTTTCCCTGGTCTGGCCTGGTGGGAGGCTTTGGCCTTGGCTAGTTACCACCCTACCGGCAAAGACGTGCCACCAAGCGATTTAGCGTTCCGGTACAGTTCCGGAACAGGGGTATGGGTTTAATATAACTGCCATGCCCCTAACTTAAAATTCGAGTGTCAATATTCGGAGAATAGATAATCAGGACCCGAGACCGTGTAAAAAAATACCTACAAAAAAGTTCCAGTCATCTAAGTGTATCGTAATTTTGAAGCTTCAAAATTAAAATCCAATAATATGACAAAGATTAACCTATTTCTTTCTAAACGATAAACCGTTTACGTAATGATAGATCCCAGCCGCATAAATTTAAGATGTCAATTTGTATTGGGACAGTTAACCATTTAGCTTGACACGAAATTTAATAACAACGTCAATTTTCCTGAGCCACACTTACCTACTCCCCTTTTAATCTATGCGTTCGTGTTGCGAAATAATTCGATGATGTTTTCGGGCACTTTCGGGATTTTAAGGGCATCGATATTAGAAAAAGGTCTTTGCTAAAGGGCCGAATTTTCAATCGAATGAATGGACAGCTGTATCAGATGTATCAGAATGTGCGTTCACATGGTAACGCCTAAGTTTTATTGTGTGAAGCTTAGCACACTCGCGTGACAGTGCAAAACGTCATCCCCTTGTGACGTAGACTGTTAGCACTAATGTTTTCGCAAAACAATACCAATGGGTTTGTTTATTTATTATGTAACATATTGCAATGTTACACGCACGTACGTTACCGGATCTTTGTTTGCACACACTGTGGGAACTAACCTGGATAAACACATCATTTATGTGCTGAAACTTAAACAAAATATACGCTGCGTATGGTCACAGTATGGCTATGATTATGAATTTACAATCCTAAAATTTAATAGTTTAATAGCATGGGTACAAGAAATAAAAAACTTGAAAGTGATGACAATTTTATTTTCTCGATGCAATGCGGCAAATATACAAATATAGGGTTAATACATCTAGTAAAAGCAATCGCAAAGATCTCAGTTATAATACTTGACTATAAGCAGAAAATATAGAAGGATTGAAGGACTAAAGAGAAGGAGAAACCTCAGGAATGACATGTAGTTGCATGCAATGACGTACGAGTAAATCTAACTTATCAGGAAACTAACAGACCGTGTTTCTGTCCAGAGCTTTATAAGGCTGGATTGAAAAAAAAGACTGCAGGCCCGTAGGCAGTAAAAAAGAAATGAGATTTGGAAACTCATTGTTTAACGATGATTAACTTCGTTATCATACCACCCAAATTTCATTTAAATCGTAGGTATACTCCTCAGAGTAAAGAACAAATAAATTAAATCAATTTTGAGGATTACTCGTACATGCCACATCATAATTGAACAGAAACAATAGAGAATAGATTGTATGTTCAAGGACGATGTATGGTTTCTTGAATCGGCATAGCAAGGCGTACCGTTTAAACAAATGCAGTGCATCTGTAAAGGTTCATCTTCCATTGTTATCTTTTAGAGGCGTCGTACTGGAGTGTAATGCTCTGTCTCGGTTTGCGGAATGTCTTTTTCTATGATGCTTTGAAGTATTGTTTATGCAAACTGAAGCTTTCATAAAAGTCTTTGCTCACAACCGAGTCTACTTCGCAAATGCAATCCGTTTAACGATCTCTGTTGGACGCAGGACATGTATCTGTCTACACTAATATTCAAAATGCAAAACTTTGGATGTATGGATGGTTGTTAGTCACTCAATCACGCGCCAGAACGGCTGAACGGATCTGGATGTTTGGCACAGAGATCGATTATAGTCTGGAATAACAGTAACACATAGACTACTTTTTATCCTTGAAAATTAAAGAGTTCCCGCGGAAACCAAAAAATCCTCAATCCACGCGCACTAAGTATGCCCGGCATGCCTTGCATTGTTATTTGCTAATTGTGCTGCCTGTTGTAAGTAGGTACATGAATGAAGGTATGTCGGATGCTAACAAGTAAGTGTCGGAAAAACTACAAAGAACTCAATCAGATGAACGATTTGTGAACGCAGCTTTGTACGCATAGATGAATACAAAAATACAATTATGGATCTTTAAAAATACAATTATTGTTATAAGATCTTAAACTTCTAATCTAAAAATACAAAATAACTTATTTTAGAATTAATGAACCAAAATTGAGTTGGTTGTTACTTGTTGAGAGTGTTGAGCCAAAATAATAACTGCTCCGTAAAGTAAATTTTATAAAATTATTTTGGTAAAATCTCAAAATTCACCAGTGCTTCTTTTCAAAGCAGAAATCGGAGTTAACCACTTCAAAGTCTTTCTTTCACAGTCTAGTGTTTAACTTTTCCATGGCTTCCGCAACTTTTTGGAGAATAAAAGCGAAAGGTAAAGCCGCCCATAAAAGGTAGAGTGATTGTTTATGAAAGCTTCGAAATTGGAAACTTTTGAAGGTAAAGCAAAGTATTATAGAAAAATCGATTTCATTTCTTTTTTGTACGGTGTATTTTGAGCTTCGTAAGTAATTAAGTAATTCATCAACGCAAATTGTGAACTTTAGTTTCGGAGTACTTCGGACTCCCAACTCGCTGACATAAACAACCACAGCTGATAGCAGTCACTGGACTGTAGGTCGTTGAAGGGAGCCTGAAAACTATATCTCGTATGAGGCGTATATTTTTTTTTTAGCTGCAACTACTGGGTGATAAAATTTCAGTCTGCTTCAGTCTACGAGTACGAATTACAAGACTACCACTTTTATGAGCTACGCCTTGCGTACCTGCGCAGGAATCTTATTTTTGAATGGCGCAAAAATGTTCCAGCCAATCATAGCGCGTGTCCGTCCGCTGTTGGTTGTTGCCCTATACGCGCCATGTTCGAGCACTATAGATAAATAGCACGGGTCTCTGTTGTTGTCGTGATCTACCGACAATATTCCCTACATAGGGCTACACACAAACACCAGCCAAACACAGCGTCTTCGCCGGCGAAGACGAGGACCCCGATATCTTACGTCACCCGGACGTGGTGTTAACCCACGGCCTCGGGGGCGTGTGGACTAATCTAGTCCAACCGACCTCCCATTCGTCCCAACGTCATCCTAAGCCGAGGTCAGAGCCTCCGCCCGTAGGAAGACGTTGCCCCCCCCCCCCCCCATGTCTTCGAGCCCTAGGGCTCTTTTCTCGGCGACGCCTAGCGCTCGCCCAACCCCCCGGTGACGCTGTAGCGGCCAGTAGGGCCCAGTCCGAAAGCATACTCAATCCGAAAAAAAAAATTTTTGTTGTGCTTAAAATCTTAACGTTAAGCGATAAGGCCTGTGTTTCATTTTGTTCACATTAGGTTTTAGTTGGCGATAGGTTGCTTTTCTGCGCTAACGAATTTTATTGATGTCACTTATAAAAGTGGTAGTACCGTACCTAGTTCTGATCGTCTACACGCAGAATGTTCAATACGCCAAATGTATAAAACAGCCACGGACCGATCCGAAACTTCTGTCTTCCGTACTCTTCCGAGGCGACACTAATGTCTATTACACTTGACTCTATCCCTCACGGGCTTGTGGCTTTTGACCTGACTGACATTTCTCATTATCTGTGTTGGGTACCGACGTTGGTTTGTGCAAGTATCGTAGCTTGTTTTGTGCCATATCAACATGAAACTTCTCGGCACATTTCATAAAGGTCATGTTTTGCACTTTCCCCTTCTGGAGGGAATTTTCAGTGAGGAAACACGTGTCTGCTACCTAATGTTATAAATAAGCAATTATAATTAACTGAGATATCGACGTAACCTCATAAATACTTGATGTTTTAATTGCAGTTTCTCTCTACAATATTATAGACCAACACCTCCATTAAGAGAAGATTGTCAATAATTCCACCGAGTGAAGCCAAAGACAACTAAGTATTTATTTCTTCCGTTTTCAAGGAGGAAAAGTTCGGGCACTTAGAAATACTTAGAAAAAAAAAGAATATACTTATACCGAAAATATCCACGACCGACGACCATTACGTATTACCTAACTAGATCTGAAAACTATAAATTGCAACTGCCATAAACTAATTGGGTATTAAACTTCCGCAAAGTAGGTATCGCCTGCTTCTATCCAATAGGTAAATCATAATTTATTTTTGGCGTAGGTAACATCCCAATAATAGGCATGATGACAGTAACCAACAATCAATGAAATTATGAATTTATCTAATGAAATAGGATTCATGAATTATAAAAAACGTATTTATTTTCCTATTTCGAGTGAGATTGCTATTTATTTTCGTAAAATAAAACTATAAAATACGGCAATCCGCCATATTGCATAAAACACAAAGAAGCGAATGACGTCACAATTGTTTGTTTTCGAGCTTTGACAATCACACTATTGCTTACTGCACACTGCACAGAGTACATTGGTAAAAACAATAGTGACGTCACAAACGACGCCATGACACCGCCGAACGTTTTGGCGTCAATTTTAAAATTTAAATTTCAAATGCCAATTTTATCTACCAAACTTTATTTTTCTGCTGAAATAAGATATTTTTCCGAAATAGTAGATACTTCCGAACATAATCTGTCCATTTTTCAAAATCAGTCATCATGCCTATTGCTGAAATCCAACTTTGAATTTGCACCTGCGTACTTGTGTAGGCGTATGATGAGAGTGTTCGCCTTCGGTCTATTCACGTAAACATTTCCAATTTCCTGGCGTCCTATTTTATCAACCGACTTCAAAAGAAGGAGGAGGTTCTCAATTCGACTGTATTTTTTTTTTTTTTTTTATGTTTGTTACCTCAGAACTTTTGACTGGGTGGACCGATTTGGATGATTCTTTTTTTATATGAAAGGGCATACTTCCCATGTGGTCCCATATAAATTTTATCGAAATCGGTCGAGCGGTTTTTAAAATATCAACAATAAAATAAGTACTTTGTACAGCGTGTGCTTGTTGTTGTAAAGTTGGCGCGGGAGTTTGAAGTCGGTTGTTTAAAAATAATTTTTTATATTAAATTATATTTTCTATGGACTTAAAGATAAGTAAAAATCTCATATTTTGCTGGGGAATATACTTACTGTATTACCTTGTTCAAGTTCTATGCATATATTTTTTTAAGTCTGTTGTCCAAAAAATATGCGGATTCTGTGGGAAGGTTTAGGTGCTGTTAATTAGGTATAAGTACATTTTTAAGAATGTGTGTTTGTGAAACTACGTTATTTTCAAAAATGTCAGTTTAATCGCGCTTCTAGGGAGTTAAATAAACTTTTAAACTCTATTAAAAACAATTTAGGTACCCATTTTGGTAGGTCAAAAAAAAAATCCTCATACATAGGTCAAAAAAGTTCTTGTTCTAAAAAAAGTTTATAATGGGCAAAAATATAATTGAAAACGCAACTGAAAAATTTAAAATCTATACTTGCCTAGATACTTTGGCTTCCAGTGCGAAGCCAGCGCTGGCGGGTCAAGTGAATAAATTATTTTAATCAAATGTTTCAATTTATTCTTGTGCTTCACTATAGTGAAGCACAAGAATAAATTGAAACATTTGATTAAAATAATTTATTCATTATAATGCGGACTGACCTACTTTCAAGTTGCTGACAGAAAACGTGTAGCTATAATACTTAGGTATTCTGTTTCGTAATAATTATTGTTAAATATTCAATCGGCTAAGTATATGTACAAATTAAATGATCTCAGCAATTTCTTAGTAAAAATCTTGTATGAAACATGATTTCAAATGTTCGATTTGAAACAGCCGTTGCCTAGCTGAAGTCCATGGTGGCCAAGGAACAAGAAACTTAATCCGCTAAAGACACAGGCCCAATTGTCTAGGCAAATCGTTATCATTTGACAGCTTAGAACGTACAACTCGAACTGTTTAGTATATTATTAGGAGTTCATAGTATGCTTTTTGTCGTGCAAGCACCTATGAACTCCCTAAACAGGTCTAAATACATTTGAAAAACAATTACGATTTCCTTACACAGTCGGGGGGGCAGAGGTGCGATTATGTAAGAATTGTCGATCAAATCGTTAAAGTTCGGCTTCAAAGTAAACCATAAAATCATTGAATTAGAGCTCAATTTCGTGTATCCAATCTCATCCGTTTAGGTTATCGTACAAACCTAAACGTATAAGAATGGATACACGAAATTCAGCTCTAATTCAATGCTCTTATGGTATATTTTACTTTAAATCCGAACTTTGACGATTTGATCGGTAATTCTTACATAACTGTATGATGTAAACGTGCAGCATGAAATGTATAGCGCCTGCTTCTGCACATGCAAACATGTCTCAAATATTTAACTTGATGTCATGAGCTGAACAGTACCTATCCCATTATGTTAGATTCCGTTGTCTTCAGACGTCTTCACTGATAGGTACTTTCCTTACCTTACCATTCCATTATTACTTCATATAAACATTGTAATATTGACCTTATACATTACACTAATAGACACAACACAAATGAGGTCACCCACCGGAGAGATGTCCCGTTTCCTTCAGGAACCCGGCTATTATGGCATTAGTGTTGTGACTCCAAGGCCTGCCCGCACTGTAAATATGCCGACGCAAATTGATGCAATAAAAATTGTATTACGCTCGAGGAAAACCTTTTTAGAGATCCGTGAGGAAAATGTTAAGAAGACTTTTAAATTCACGGCCGGTTTCTGAATTGATGATATTGGGCCGGTTTCTGAATTAAGAATTCAAGCAAAAACAGCAAGTTCCAACTCTCAAACCTTACACAATATCATATTCAGAAACAAAAATTTGCTTAATTAGTCCTTACGTGTAGTCTTTGAGACAGACTCAATATGAAATTCTCAATTCAGAAACCGGCCGAAAGTGTCGGTAATTGAGTATTTATCATATTCTAAGTTGTCCGTTGCACTTGCAACAAAAAGTATGGTGGCTAGGTAGGAATTTCAAAAAGAATATTGAACATTTAAAAAGCTTAATACCAAATATAATATAAGTTATCGTGGAGGGCCCGCTTCCTGACCGATGATTTACAATATTCATCTCGGCATTGTACGCTTTGAAATTTTATGTTGCGGAAGACCGCAATATAATTTGTGTGAGTGGTTTTAAGTGTATTGAAAACACTAAGTAACGCTTTAGTGACATTTAATAAGCCCTTGCGGCTTTTATTGAGATAAATGTTGTTCTTTTTATACGACTGCCTGAAAAAAGGAGTATATTGTTTTCAGGATTCCTGTATGTATATATGTGAGTTTGATATTCCACCATAACTTGAACCTGAAGCCTGAACCGATTTTGATAAATGAGGTATCGTTAGAATCCCTAGCTTATTCCGGGTAACATAAGCTAGTAAAATTTAAAATAAAATTGATGGGGTGACCATGGTTCCGCATTAAAGACTAAAGTTGAAAAAAAAAATTCGAAAATAAGATTAACTATATAATCATCATCTAGAAAATGATGAGTAGATTCCAAAAATATATTATAACACTATAGTTCAATATCCAGTGATTCACAAAAAAATGTAATTTAATAAAAATGTGGATAAGATTCCAAAGATTATTAATGACTGTGGTATCGTTACCGCACTTCAATTCGAGGGGGATTTTTTAGTACACGACTGCCCAAAAAAGGACTGCTAAGTTTTCAGGGTTCGTGTATGTATGTGTGTCTACGGCAGAGCAGTCGTATTTTTTAATAATTTTAATAATATTCACTTGTTAGGCGGTTTACTTATTATCCGAATCCAGACTTCTCGCATAGGTGGTTCACGTCTTACTATCTGGTCCAGACTGCTCGCAGTAGCTGGGAGAAGCTTAGGCCAGACCTCCGAAACTTCATACAAGCGAACTGATTTAATTAACTTCCTACTACGAACTACTGAGTACTTGACTTGGAATAAACCTTGGTAGCAATAAACCTTTGCAAAAACGTAAGATTTTCGGGCATCTCATGGGGCATAGTGCAATCAAATTGAAAAATGGAAGCTATGCGACCCCGTAGCCAGCTAGTATAGGTATATATAGACATAATTCGACACGTGAAATGCGTGTGTACATTTGTAACGAGTTTCCGAGGATACTGGACATATTTTGATAAATATTCTGCCTTCCATGTTACAAAATAGTAGATTTTTTATTTCTAGGTATTCATATTCATCATCTAGGTTCTGGATGATTTTTGCGACTCCTTCCGCATAGATTTGGATTTTAGAAATCCCGGGGAACTCTTTATATTTTTAGGGATTAAAAGCCTATACCCGTCTCCGGGATGCAAGCTGTCCACCAGATTTCGTTAAAATGGGTTAAGCAGATGGATCGTTAGTACCCATTGATCCATAGTTCGCCAGTACTCAATTGTTTATAAGCTTTATCGGATAGCCTTGTCTGAATAAACCGAAAACAATATAGAAAACTGGCACCAGTAGCAAAACAAGAAAAAAAAATGTCGATAAGCAAGAAGGAGGGAAGATAGTGAACATATTTATTGGACACACGTCCTTGAAAATGTCTCTATTCGTGCGTATTTACTTAATGCTCTCAAATATACTGCCGACCGAAATATCACTTGGATTACAAGCAAAAGTACTCCAATGGATATTTAGGAGTATCATAACTTTGTTTGGAGGTCGCAAGTCGCACTACAATATTGTCTGTAACCGTGTACCGACGTGACGTCACGTCCGCAATTTCGGAACCAAAGATACAAATAACGTTCTGTTAATGAAAGAATGACAATCATGCAAAATGGGCATCTATAATACTAATATTTTATGTGAAAGTTTGGATGGATGGATGTATGGATGGATGGATGAAATCTGGCACAGAGATAGATTATAGTCTAGAATAACACATAGGCTACTTTTTATCCTGGAAAACTAAAGAGTTCCCACGGGAACCAAAAGACCTCAATTCACGCGGGTCGCGGGTATCATCTAGTTCTAGTATTACCATAACCTGGTGCCGTAAGTCGTAACTCGTAAAGATCATCTTAGTCTTCAATACCTACCAGAATTTGCCACTTGATTCCGTCTTGAGCGTGTTCGTGGCAATCAACTCTTCCGAAATCTTACAAATAGCATCTTGGCACTCCCAAGTACACTACCTATCCAATATGAAAACGCCCTATAGGTAACGCCCAAAACGTCCTAAATCGACGGAGCTTGTGTATGACCACGACGAAGTCAAAATATCTTCCTATTGAACATTCCGAATAGCCGCTCTATCAAGTAACATTTTAGTTACTTAAACCTCTTTGACCAGAACACATTTACACATTTCCACAGGGACTTTGGAACGTCCTTTCATATTTTGACACGATTTTATAGACATCATAACAATGTTAATACGATGACATCAGACGTTACCTACGTAGGCCCGAGGGTTGCCATAATATCTCTATAAACTTTTAATTTTCTCTTATGACGTTGTAAAAGGTAATAGTAGACCGAGGGGCTAATCTATGTTTGTCCAATGCCCAAGCATTTTAGTGTTGAGACTGCAGGATGCTGCAGTCGTCTAACGGTAGCGTTCAAAATCAAAAGTCACTTCTTAGATTTAACGGAGCGATGATGTAGTTGGATACGTCATACGCATCGTATTTGGTAGTTATCTTAACGGGCCGGCGGAAAGCGAATTGCCCATATTACAAACGTAATACCAAAATAATTTGTAATTCGAGAATATTTCCACCATATTATGCGATTATTAAGATTGAACTTGTATTTATCTAGGTCCCTGGATAATTATCTTTTCAAAATACTTTCCCAAAATTAAATGTAAGCACATTGCGTTTCGCATGTTTTTACGACATACATGACATGTTTTCTCCTTATTTATTTCATATTAAAACCAACGATATCTCACGTACTAATTGATCAGGAACATAGCATATATTATCAAGTTACAGAAAGTTAAAAACACATAACAATTTTTCATTCATCATTTCTGGTATTCACGGAACAAGACCAAAATGTATAACAAACTCTGTACGCTCATATTGCTATCGCGCTTGCACGCGATCTTGTGTCATCAGCCAAATAGAGATAGCAATATACCGGCAAATTTATATTTGCGGTTCGAATAGAAGTTGCGAGCGCCGCTCCCCGGCCGGAACAAAAGTTCTTTATGCCTACCATATAGAAAGAAAGAAAGAAAGAAAATATATTTATTCATCGATGGTGTCACAAACAAACAGTCAATTATTGTAATATTGTACCTAAAACTATGCTTGTCTGTGACACCACCCAGAATGGGTGTACAGCTCAGCTTTTGCCCTACATCAAAACTTACGTTTGCACGTTTTGTGCAGGGCGCTGATTTTCAGCTGTGACCCGGGTGGCGTCACATCCAACCGAATGAATATACCTAACTTACAAACCATAATAACTTACCTGTATTCCACTAAACTACAAATCTAAAGCTATCAAAAAATAACAATAATATAAATACAAACACAAGAATTAAGGTCCAGAGCATAAAGAAGCAACAAACAACACGTATCTATATGCAAATATTAACTGAATATATGTAAAGATGATGTTCATAATAAATATAACATAATATAATAAAATATAATAAGAACACATTACATAATAATAATACATAATTAACCCTATTATATTAAATATATTATATTTTACTTGCATCCGCGCGAATAAACAATACGAAATCCTACATTAATTATTTAGTAACCTAACTATATAACAGATATATCCACAGCGACCGCTTCATATTCTCTTTGTTTAACAAGAATGAACTGTTTTAATTTTTGATTAAAAGCATTCTTTGAACGGCATTCCCGAATAGGCGGTAGGATGTTATTCCAACATCGGGTCGCCGCATACTTAAAACTGCCCCTAAAGGCAGCTGAACAATGATGCGGAACACTTAAAAGCTTACGAGTACCTCTGAAATGGTCTCGGCCCTCGTACAACCTTCCCAGCTTATCATAAATGTACAACGGTTTGCCACTTCTGAAAACCCCGAAAAGCAAACTGGCAAGGTGCACCTTCCTCCTGTATCTCATTTTTAGCAGATTATGCTTATTTAAATAAGGTGTAACATGAGTTCTAGGAGGAATGTTGAAACAGAATCGTGCATACGCATTCTGAACTCGCTGAATTAACTTGCTCGTTCTGATCAACTATCGAGGACCATAGACCACATCAGCGTAGTTCAGCTTCGATAAAATTAATGCTTCCACTAGACGGATCCGCACATCCTGACTGATAAATTTACGAATTTTGTACAGTATTTTTAAACGATAAAAGCAGTTGCGCACTACTGTGGCTATATGCTTTTCAAACCTAAGCTCCGTGTCCATTAGCAAGCCTAGATTGCGAGCTTCAAACACACGTTCCAAAGCATTACCCTTTAAACACACGTTAGCCGAAGTAAAATTAATTTTGCTTATTTGTGCCCTAGTTCCAAAAATTAAGAGCTTAGATTTACAGGGATTGAGAACCAACGAGTTACTCTCCGACCAATCCGCGATTCGCTGGAGATCTTCATTTATCATCTGGATTGCATATAGGTATTTGCTTGGTTCAAAAGAGTAGTATACCTGTAAATCATCAGCATAAATATGAAATTTACAATTTTTAATATTCTTGATAATGTCAGCACTATATAAAATAAATAATAGAGGACCTAAGATTGATCCTTGAGGCACACCACGGGTTACCTCAGCAACACCGGAACGACATTTCTTACCATCGTCCTGCGTAACTTCAACATACTGCTTCCTATTGCTTAAATAGCTATTGAACCACCTAACTGCACTGGTATCAAAGCCATAATATGATAATTTTGACAATAACAGCGCTATATTAATATTTATACTGTCAAATGCACGCGAGAAATCCAATAAAACCAAAATCGTACACATCTTTTTATCCTGAGCCGTATACGTACATAGTACATACATAATTTTGGCAGAGTAAATTTTTCTCATTTTCTTTTGCCGGTGTGAAAAGCCAAAAGAAAATGAGAGGCTTGATACATCCAGACTTTAAAAAAAAGTAAACTAGCCTATGAGCTAATGAGATAAATATAACTTGTATTCTGTCTCATTTTCTCGCAGGCTAAATCCTATTATGAATATGTTTGTCTCAGTTTGGTGTCGCTTTTTCTGTTCATCGAATTTTCAAATCACAACGATTCTAAAGAAGTTTCACTTCAAAACCTACATAAAAACCTTCGAGGAGTGGGCTGTGGCCCGTTCATCCTAGTCGTGGTTTAGGATAAGGAAGTAGGGCGTGAAAATGCAATTCTGCGATTAAAGTACATTGAACGCTCAATATGGGCGATAAATAGTGTCGCGTACTCAATCTTCCATGAACCTTGACCGCACTTTAGTTGCCGCTTATAGCCATAGATTAGATATCACACAGTTCGGTAACTCTACCGGTGAAATTCTACCGGTGTAAGGCACTGTTTCTATCAGTGGACAAGCAAACATGTATGCAGTGTTTTCTCTATCCACCCGAGACTAATTTTTTTGCACACAATTTTGGTGGAACCGTAGCATAATTATCACGAGTGACACTTAAAAACGGTACTTGGTAAAATACACGCCACAAACGCTTACTGTGCTGATTTCGCCTGCTGAGGGAAATAGGGTGTGCCGAAGCTGAAAATATGCGCTAGTTTTGAACTGTTTACAGCATCACGCTTGATTAAAAAAAAGGTAACCGTTGCTACTGTGACCGATTTAAACGACGTAGACGCTCGTAGATGCTCAAGTTTCACACTATGTGAGCGTTCGAGCGTCTTCACACAAGGAAACTCACTGACCAACTGATTAGTGATTGCGAAACCATGATATAGACTAATCCATTGCCTTATACAACACAGCTTTAATAGGCGACATAAAATGTGTATAGAGCGCCTCGCCCTGGATATACTCGGTAATGAATATCGTTTTATAACTGTTTTTATTGTTCTATTAAGTAATTATTCCTGTGGAAAACCGTAATAAATAATTTTATAACTCCTACGTGGGCTTTTTAGGGTTCCGTACCCAAAGGGTAAAAACGGGACCCTATTACTAAGACTCCGCTGTCTGTCTGTCTGTCTGTCTGTCTGTCTGTCTCCAGGCTGTATCTCATAGACCGTGATAGCTAGAAAGCTGAAATTTTCACAAATGATGTATTTCCGTTGCCGCTATAACAACAAATACTAAAAATTAAAAAAATATATATATTAAGGGGGGTCCCCATACAATAAACGTGTTTTTTTCGTATTTTTTTGCTCAATATTAAAAAACCGGCCAAGTGCGAGTCGGACTCGCGCACCGAGGGTTCCGTACTCAAGAAGTAGGTATAATTACCTTTGTTAATGAACCGCAAAACGAACTTTGTTTGTAGAGGTTTACTGTTAATATCAAAAAATTACGTTTGTTGTATGGGAGCCCCCCTTTAATATTTACTTTATTGATATTTAATTATTTATTTTGAAAGGTAATATACAAGTTAATATTCTGTGAAAATTTGAACCGTCTACCTGTTACCGTTTTTAATATTGAGCAAAAAAATAAGAAAAAAACACGTTTATTGTATGGGGACCCCCCTTAATATATATATTTTTTTAATTTTTAGTATTTGTTGTTATAGCGGCAACGGAAATACATCATTTGTGAAAATTTCAGCTTTCTAGCTATCACGGTCTATGAGATACAGCCTGGAGACAGACAGACAGACAGACAGACAGACAGACAGACAGACAGACAGCGGAGTCTTAGTAATAGGGTCCCGTTTTTACCCTTTGGGTACGGAACCCTAAAAAACGGTAACAGGTAGACGGTTCAAATTTTCACAGAATATTAACTTGTATATTACCTTTCAAAATAAATAATTAAATATCAATAAAGTAAATATTAAAGGGGGGCTCCCACACAACAAACGTAATTTTTTGATATTAACAGTAAACCTCTACAAACAAAGTTAGTTTTGCGGTTCATTAACAAAGGTAATTATACCTACTTCTTGAGTACGGAACCCTCGGTGCGCGAGTCCGACTCGCACTTGGCCGGTTTTTTACATTAGCTGTGTATTTTTCTATAACTTAATATCTGTGGACGATATTACAACCCCATAATATAGAGATACCTACTTTATTTGTTGGCCTAAAATTGTATTATGTATTTTATCATGTATTACTTATTTATTGATTTTTTAAATACTGCACTATCCCGCGTTCCGGCCATCTTTGCACGTTTCTTTGTAGTTTTACTACTTCTTTTTTAATTTTATTCTGTGTACTATCGGATGCCCTCGACTTCGCCCGCGTGGATTGAGATATTGCGGTTCCCGTGGGAACTCTTTAATTTTCCGGAACAAAAAGTAGCCTAGGTATGTGTTATTCCAGGCTACAATCTCTGGCGTGATTGAGTAACAAGCATCCATCCATACATCCATCAATCCAAACTTTCGCATTTATAATATTAGTATACAAGTCACAAGAGTATAATAATAGAATATAATATATAATATTAGTATATTAGTATTATTACACATTTCCTCGCGTGGATATTTTTAAACTAATTCTGTTACAGCGATGTGACATGTGTCACACCTGCCCTGTGACCCGACGCCGCGGCCGCTAATGCTCGCGCGGCGTAACGCTGAATAATGGATGCCTGCCACGTTTCACCTACATTTTCGAGACTGATTTACTTAAATGGACGAAGACATAGGTACAATACTAGCTGATTCGCCCCCTCCTTTTTTATCTTGTTTCGCATTTATAATATTACTAGATGATGCCCGCGACTTCGTCTCGTGTATTAAGTTTTGAAGTGAAAACTTCTTTAGCCGCGTTGAGCACTTTTTGGTAGGGGGTAAGCTTGTGGAAACGCGTGACCGACACCTTCACCGACACCTCGCGGTGTTACGAAGACAAAAGGTCTTAAATATAAATATAGTGCATTCGTATTTTTTATAATATTATTATTTTAAATATTCGTTTTCACTTCTATCGGCAGTCCCATGAGGCTATGACTGCCAATTTTTTGATTCCCGCAGCAACTCTTTAATTTTCCGGGATAAAAAAAGCTTATTGTGTCATATAACTATGTATAATCTATCTGTTTGCCGAATTTCATCCAGATCCGTTCAGCCGTTCTGGGGTGATTGAGAAACAATTAACAGACATCCTCCAATCCATCCAAACTTTCGCATTTACAATATTAGTGTAGATAGTGTAGAGAGTAGGTATAGATAAATAAAATTCGCAATTTGTTCAGTTGCTTGGAGGCCCGCCACTCAACAAAACCTAACAAATTCCTTATCCGACAAAGCAAATTTGCCTATGAATTCCCCCAAAACAAACGCAAACACTTATTGGGAAATTTAATTGTTCATCATTTTTTTCCGCTTCGCCGTTATTAATCTTATTTATCCTCGTGCCGCTCGACTCAACCCTTTCAACTCCGGAGTGTGGAGGGCAAAAATTGTATAAAATGTGTAAAGAGAAAATATAATTATAGACTTCGCCACGCTTGGTATAATTTTCTAATTTGCAACCGTTATTAAAGCCTAGGAGCCTGAGTTTCGCTTGTATTTTCTAGTAAAGTGCGACGTAATAAAGATGAAAATCTTGGAAAATGAGCACGGCTTTGAACTTTTATAGCATAGTGTCACGTGTTGCAAACTTTATTATTATCTCTACTCAACTACGGCCTGTAAGTATTACAAACTTTAAATTACTTTCAAAGATTTCTTTAACCTTTTATCATTGATGAAATTTACGCGCACTCACCTGTTACACTTCGATCCATCATGAAGCGCATATCTGGAACAACCTTCGCAAAATATACAAACGTTGATACAATCTCAATTGTTGTGATTGGTTTACACTTGATTATAAGCTACTAGCTGATGCCCGCGACTCCGTCCGCGTGAACCAAGCTTTTTCGATTCCCGCGGGAACTCTCTAATTTTCCGGGATAAAAAGTAGCCTACGTCCTTCCCCGGGATACAACCTATCCCTGTACCAAATTTTATCAAAATCAGTTGAACAGATACATTTGTTTGATTCCCGCGGGAACTCTTCAATTTTCCGGGATAAAAAGTAGCCTATGTACTATTCCAGACTATAATCTATCCCTATGCCAAACAGCCAGATCCGTTCAGACGTTGGGGCGTGATTGAGTAACAAACATCCATACATCCATACATCCATCCAGACATCCATCCAAACTTTCGCATTTATAATATTTATTATTATATTTTGATAATAATAAATAAATATTAATAAATAATCCTTTATTTAGCCAAAAAAGAAAAAAAAGACGTGTGGCACTTTGAGACTTGATATCTTCTTAATATCTGGTAACTAAAAAGTATCACCGCTGTGCCGGTCGGAGTGGGGGGGTGTTAGGTTATTTTCGTTACGGAATTTCTGGATTCGGTCTCCACGCTCAAGGCCCGCGATATAAGCTATATGCAATAGCTTAACATCCACTTGAAACATACATGGAGTGCCACAGCTTTCATGGAACCAAGGTGACAACCAAGATTTAAGCCTACCTTGGTTCCACGAGCCCCGGGCACTCACTCCTTAAACAAACTTAGAATCTATATTTATTGGCTAAACGAGGCGCTGCCTCAGCTTGATTGCTGCAGCCAGTCTTACAACAGTAATACAAACTTTAACTTAAAATCCTAGTTTAGTTTACCTTTGTAAGATTTCTTTGAGCTTTGATGGATTTACACGCACTCACCTGTTCCACTTCGATCCATCATGAAACGCGTACAACCTATTTGCAAAATGTACAAACATGTATACAATCTCAATTGTTGCTATTAGTTTACACTTGATTATAAGGTACTAGAATCTAGATGATGCCCGCGACTTCGTCCGCGTGGATTGATGTTTTTTGATTCCCGCGGGAACTCTTCAATTTTCCGGTATTAATAGTAGCCTATGTCCTTCCCCGGGATGTAACCTATCTCTGTACCAAATTTCATCAAAATCGGTTAAGTAGTTGGGCCGTGAAAGCGTAGCAGACAGACAGACAGACACACTTTCGCATTTATCCATAGATACTTCCATACTAATCCATACTAATATTATAAATGCGAAAGTGTGTCTGTCTGTCTGTCCGTCTGTTTGTCTGTCTGCTACGCTTTGACGGCCCAACTACTCAACCGATTTTGATGAAATTCGGTACAGAGATAGGTTACATCCCGGGGAAGGACATAGGCTACATTTTATCCCGGAAAATTGAAGAGTTCCCGCGGGAATAAAAAAAAACAATCCACGCGTACGAAGTCGCGGGTATCAACTAGTAATATAATAAGTACTAGATGATTCCCGCGACTTCGTCCGCGTGGACCAAGTTTTTTGATTCCCGCGAGAACTCTTGAATTTTCCGGGATAAAAAGTAGCCTATGTCCTTCCACGGGATACAACCTATCCCTGTACCTAATTTCATCAAAATCGGTCGTACAGATGGACCGTGAAAGCGTAGCAGACAGACAGACAGACACAGTTTCGCATTTATAATATTAGTATGGATGGATTAGTATGGATTCTGGCTGCGACAGTGTAATTTAGTGCAAAAAGAACTAACTCAATCAAAGGCGATTGTAACTGTAACAGTCAAAACAAGACAATTAGAAAATACAACTGTTTGAGTTTAATATGTACAAACGTGGTAGGTGTGTACTGTGTACATATTATAACTAACAGTTGAAAAGTGGCGACAACCAACTTATAAAACCCACCACGCTGCTCCAGTGCGGGCTGGCGGGTTATCAAAATAGTGTAAAGCAGAAAATCTTTATTGAAAATCCCGTATAGAAATCCTTTGTCTCCCCAGGGCGAAAAATATCATAGTGGAGTAGAATTAAGGTTTGGAGTAGAACTAATTGGCACAAAAATAATTTGCATTAAAATGGGAGGTAATAATACATACTCCTTAGTAACATAGGTATTTACTAAAAATATGCATACGTAATGTTGCGCGTTGTTGTAAGAATGAAAATTCCGAAATATCTTCTGTTCTATGCTTCCAACATTGCAGCTAGGTGTTTTTTTGGCTTAATCCTACTCCAATAAGTACGGTCTTTGTATCGCGTTTTAATAAAGCTTTCAGAATTCGTTGTCATTCAAAGAATTTCTGCCAATTCAAGTTTGTGCACGTAAAGCTGCAATTTGCTAATTGTTCAAACAGTGCAAGTGACGTGCACGGCGTGAAATTTGCTAGACCTTCTTGAAGAGCTATTGCCTGTGCTCACTTTTCCTTATATGTACTTTATGCTAATTATGTAGTAAGTAGTAATTTATCTCTAGCCAAATTTCATCAAATCCTTGTAATTATTGTACGTATAACTTTCGTTACAATGATACTCGAGTATCTTCTTTCTGCTAATGCAAAGAAAAGGGATTGTATAATTAAAAGAAACAATTATATGCTTCGACGCTTATAAATGCTTTTATGTGACTCAATACTCTTCAGGTACAGTCGCGGGCTGAAGCGTTTATCAGTTATCAAATTCGATTCTTTGTAACACTGCGTGCAATAATAAATTTGAACACAAAGAGATTTTAACATTAGCATCATTGCAGTGACATTTTTTCTAAAAAGTTTTTCTTCAACTATCTTATCTATAGGCCACCTATTGCAGTAACCGATACATGCAAAAAATCTATGATCTATGCCTGATCAAATCACATATCGAAATTCTGGCAGATTGCATGCTGTCATTAATCTTACAGTGGTGAACATTTTCGCACCGCGACTGTACAATAATACACAACAACTGAAAATGTGCTCGTTAGTCGTTACCGCCCCTTTCCACGAGATCACGTTTCCGCAAGCACTCTATTCGCATTCAACCATCGCGTCGTGCAACACTAGGCTTTGTACAACAATCATGTTCGACACAAAATAATAATGTGCATCTGTTTTTATAAAACCGCATACCTACCTGTACTCTACTTAGTGTGCACTCTTCTCAAATGCCTCTCTGATTTGTCTGTAATATATGTCTGTGTTTTTTTTTTTATTTTTTTTTTAAATAATACAATAGAACTTAATGCTAGCTAGCCTAACCTAATAACTATATAAATCATGCCCGCGTGGAATGGTGGCAAGAATGCTGGCTGCATTTCCGCGCTGGACAGCCAGGCTGATTCTTTGTCTGTGTTATATTTCAGTAAGCCGTAGATTAAAAATATTCTTTTGTAGATATATTATAGCTTAATATTATTTTGTTATATTTTTAACTGAACAGTGATCTACCAGATATCAATCAATATAACCACGACCATAGATTACAAGGTAGGTATGGAAAGTTCTCACTCAAGATATTTTCAAGACTATCCTACTGACCTGATGGAAATATATTATATTGGTTAAAACCATAGACATAGAATTTTTTCGCTACGCTCTTCTAAGCCTATGGTTGAAACTGTTATTTTAAAGTTAACTCGAATGCAAGAGTTCCGAATGGACGGGTAAATAGAAGTGTTTTTAAAATTTATACCAGATCTGTTTTCTTTACTTGCTCCTTCCATTTGGCCATTTCTTCCTCTTCTAAATGATAGAGATAAACTCTCTAAGAACCGATTTCTGTTTATTTTACAGACTCAGGAAATTCTGATAAGTACACTTGTACCAACAATTTCACTAATAGGTACCACAGTTTAACAAGGCTGTGCTAATACTATGCAAATACTGAAAATAAGTAAACACTGCACTATTCTGAGATGCGGATTTCTACAGTATCATTATCCACCGCGCATTTTTCTCGCCTCTTGTGTTGAGATCACTTCCCCGTCTGCATTTCACGATGCATCTCACAAATAGCTGTCTGTATATACCTTATTTTTTAATGTCTCCACTAAAAACAAGTAAACACTGCACTATTCCGAGATGCTCCGTTATTCGGCGGATTTCTACGGTATCATTATCCACCGCGCATATTTCTCGCCTCTTGTGTCGAGATCACTTCCCCGCCTGCACTTCACGATGCATCTCGCACATAGCTGCCTGGTAGATACCTCTTATTTTTTAATGTCTTCTTTATTATTTCATACTGTGTCATTTTAAGTGTAACACTAAAAAAACCATTATAACTTTTATTTTGGCTATCTATGTCTAAATCATTAACAAAACTTGATACTGAAACATCCAAATTATCGCAATCGTTGTTATTTATGATATTCTTGCCGACTATGTGAAGATAATCAGTAGTTAATCGCATTGATGCACTTAATCAATTGATTGAATATCAGTTAAGGTTTGCTCCTGACTCTTTGACCTTACGATTTCGAGAAGTTATATATGTCAGTGTGTGCACTTTACAGATGTTGATAGTTTCGGAGAAGTGTAGAAACCCTAAGTTCAGGCATCATCATCAACATCATCCTCAACCGATAGACGTCCACTGCTGGACATAGGCCTCTTGCAAGGATTTCCACACGCCTCGGTCTTGCGCCGCCTGGATCCGGCGGCTCCCTGCGATTCTCTTGATTTCGTCTGTCCAGCGAGTAGGGGGTCTGCCAACGCTGCGCTTTCCCGTGCGTGGTCGCCACTCCAGCACTTTGGGACTGCACGTCTATCGGTTCTTCTAACTAGTTCAGGCATAACACCAATAAAATCGATATGCCCCGACCAAAGCTCGATCGCAGTGGTCGCATCCAGATCATTCATGGCTCATTTTAATCAGCCCCCAATTGTGTAAGGAAATCGTAATTGTTTGTCAAACGTATAATTCGACCTGTATAGGGTATTCATTGATGCCTGCACGTCAAAAAGCATGCATGAACTCCTTAAATAGTCAGAGTAATACGTTTTAAGCTGTCAAATTATTACGATTTGGTGAGACCATTGAAATAGAAAAATTCTATATCAATGGGTGAGACAATCGGGCCTCAGTATTACATGAGCACCTAGATACCAAGAAAAGCAATAGCACGCCATCTCAATTACATGAGTCTGCAGTTATCCCGTTTTCTCTGAGTAAGGGCATGACGCTGAACCTTTAAGGGCTAAACACACAGGGAGCGGGCGCGGGCCGGGTCGGATGCGCGGCTGGTTGAATTCCTTGTATTTTACGACATCACACAGCGTCACCCGCCACGCGCCCGACCCGCGGCCGCTTTCTGTGTGTCTTGCGCTTTACCCAGCACATACGCTGTACAAACATGATTTGAAATGCAAATTGCGAGAAAATATCGAAAGCTTTTCCTTTTACATTTTCTTATTGTGATATTCCGATTTCTAGAGCCACCTGCCAATATCGGATCTTTTACCTGGAGGCATGAATATTTTTATGTACAAAATTACTATCCACTGAGGTAATGTATCCCAGAAACCTAGGTAATATGAAATAGCAAAATAATATTACTGTCAATAATCTCAGTAATAATTTGATTTAGTTTTATTAAAAACTGGATTGAAGATTTTTATTAAAATATTCTATCGGCCGGTTTCTGAATTGAGAATTTCATGTTGAGTCTGTCTCAAAGACTACTTAAGGACTAACTAAGCAAATTTTTGTGCGTTCCGCAGTCGGGTATAAATACGTCAGATTTAACTTTATCGAACTCTCCCAATATCATATCATACTAATATTATAAATGCGAAAGTGTGTCTGTTTGTTGGTTTATTGGTTTGTCCTTCAATCATGCTGCAACGGAGCAACTGGTCGACGTGATTTTTGGCATGCGTATAGTTGAGGACCTTGAGAGTGACATAGGTTACTTTTTATCCCGGAAAATTAAGGAGTTCCCGTGGGAATCAAAAAATCATATTCCACGCGGACGAAGTCGCAGGCATCAGCTAGTTCTTTGAATAAACACTCCTGAAATAACCCCTATTGTGTGGTTTGTTTTGTAATAGATTGAGCTTGAGCGCCCTGAGCTCCGACAAATAAGTTTAAAGATCTTTTCATCCCACCATCTCGGAAAGAGTATTTTTACTCTTCGATATCTGAATGCAAAAGCCGTTATTATCCTCTAGAGGATAAAGTAAATTGAATTTAGAACATCGTGTGCACGTTAGTAAATATCACTCGTCTATGAAGTTTGTGAATTCAAAACATCATTAAAACCTATTTACTTCTACCTCTATGGTGCCGAACTTCCATACAACCGTTTTTAATTTGTTAAAAACTCACACTCGTAACCTTCTTGGTGTACTTTTTAATTTGCTTTGCGCGCACCATTTTCTTTCACGGCATGTCATTTCCTCGCTGAGGTGGGATGAAAAGTTACGTGTTGCACTCGAGTGAAAGGATTTTTCACCTCGTGCTCTTTTGATTCCCTCGCTGACGCTCAGAATTCTAATTTTTCAATTTTAGAATCCTTCGATTGCTCGGTCATCAAAATTGAGCACGCGGTTAAAAAACAACTTTTCACTCTTGTATAACAAATAACTATTTATTGCTAAATATAATTGCAATAAAATTCTCGAAATTATTCTCTTAAATATCAATTCGGTAACACATTGTGTCGAAACACGATTTATGCTTTGGGAATTCGATTTTGTTTTATACTAATACTAGCTAATGCCTGCGACTTTCTCCGCGTGGATTGAGGTTTTCGTATCGATTGATAGTTCTATTTTGGACACTTTACTTATTAGAGTAGCGAGTACAGTAGCTAAGAGTTGGAATTTAATTACTCATTTGTGAATCTGAGGGTTGTATTACTGTCTATCGAATTGAATGTGTAAAAAAAAACCGGCCGAGTGCGAGTCGGACTCGCGCACCGAGGGTTCCCTACAAACATGTAGTTAATTTTAAATTATTATAAAAACTACTTACTAGATCTCGTTCAAACCAATTTTCGGTGGAAGTTTGCATGGTAATGTAGGTACATCATATATTTTTTTTAGTTTTATCATTCTCTTATTTTAGAAGTAACAGGGGGGGGGGGGGGCACACATTTTACCACTTTGGAAGTGTCTCTCGCGCAAACTATTCAGTTTAGAAAAAAATGATATTACAAACCTCAATGTCATTTTTGAAGACCTATCCATAGATACCCCACACGTATGGGTTAGATGAAAAAAAAATTTTTGAGTTTCAGTTCTAAGTATGGGGAACCCCAAAATTTATTGTTTTTTTTCTATTTTTGTAAGAAAATCTTAATGCGGTTCACAGAATACATCTACTTACCAAGTTTCAACAGTATAGTTCTTATAGTTTCGGAAAAAAGTGGCTGTGACATACGGACGGACAGACAGACAGACAGACAGACAGACAGACAGACAGACAGACAGACAGACAGACATGACGAATCTATAAGGGTTCCGTTTTTGCCAAATTTGGCTACGGAACCCTAAAAAACATGCGCGCCGAATTGAGAACCTCCTCCATTTTTGGAAGTCGGTTAATAAATAAACCGAGTAAATAAACCGTTATCGATTTCCAATAAATTCATTTCAATTTAATTAAAACACTCAGAAATTAGTAATAAGTCCAACCTCAAAGGACCGAGTTACTAAGTTTGTTAAAGCCCTTTCCTTTCATGCCACTGGCACTGGCAGTTCTCATAGACCCAAAAGTTTGTTTTATTTGAGGACTAAGTGGGTTTAGGATATACTGGCTTTTATCCTAAAAATACGATTCGAAGTGTGGTTTTCCACCACATTTATCATTATACTTACTTTATTCGAAAAATAAATCCAAAATATAAGATTAAAGGAGTGGATATCTTAATAATATACTTTAATTTAGAAATTCACACAAACAAGGCCGCCATAATTATGAGATCAATCCTAGAGTCCACACAGTTACTGCGCATACTTTGATACTATACAAGTATCAGCCTTCCTAGTTATTGTTCATTTTTGGTAACCATAATGCCGCCGCTCAAAGACTTTTGAGCGGCGATAAGTAATCAGTTTCCCAGCCGCATGCGGGCAGACTGGCAGATTTCCCACCAGTGGAGAGCCCACCAAATACTGAATCAGCCTTCCTAGCAATAGTTGCCAAAAGTACAGCTATCTCTCATAATATAACATTGTGCTTTTAGAAAAGAGCAACTGCTGAGTTACTTGCCGACTTTTCTCAGTAGAATTGATTCTTGTCAGAAGAATTCGAACCGTCGCGTTGGTAGACTCCAAACAAGACGTGGCGTAGACACCTGTATGTCCTATGTGAAATAAACTGAGTATCCCTAGTCCAATACATTATTCTGTTTGTACTATGACATTACGCTACGTAGGTATAACAGGACTTGCGTAGGTAGTCATTTACGCGTAGGTATGTTGAGTAATTTTGTTATCTGCAAACATTCGTGATAATAATGCTAAATAAAAAGATTAAATTGTGATGGCGTTATTTATTATGTTTCCGTGCGAAAGTGTTAAGTGAGTATTTTTATTCGTGTTCGTAAATTATTATTGATGTTACATTTTGTTTCACTATAATAGTCACTACTCATAATAGGTATAAAAGCGTAAGTTTGTTGTTCATTTGTCCTTAAATCACGCCGCAACTTAACCACGGATTGACGTGATTTTGTAGGATATAGCCAAATAGGTAAAGATCCATTTGCGAAATATTGAGGTTTAAAGTGCTAATTGTTTTTGGAGATGTGAAAAAATTCATGGAATCACAGCTGAGTAGACTTAAAAAGTTTACGAGTTACGTCCACCAACGTATAAAAAAATCGAATATTGTGACGGGCAACTACGGAATCCTACTCGGCGCGTGGTCCGACACGCTCTTAGCCAGTTTGTTGCACACGAAAGTTTATAAGATTAATATAAGGTATTAAATAAATTAACTATACACATAATTAAATGTACTATTCACACGCAAATTTTTGTTTCTGAATTGATATTGTGTAAGGTTTGAGAGTTGCAGCTTGCTGTTTTTGCTTGAATGCTTAATTTGGAAACCGGCCCACGCACCCGAGTTGAATATATTATAGTAATAGTTGTATAGAGCTAATTTATGTGTCGCCATACATTAGCTCTGCATTCAACTCGGGCGCGAACTATAGGTACCTACATTGAAAATTATTAAGTTAATCACTTTTTGGCGGTTGCCAAAAAGTGAAGGTAAGTAGGTACTAAAAATTTTACTTAAGTGTCCCGTAGGCTGATTACGTAAAATGTTGCAGTAGCGACAGCAGTAGCAATGCGACAGCAAACACTACGCGATCGGTCGCAAAATGTCACTAGAATTCGTATTACGCAAGCCGATCGCACGTCTATTGCTCGCCTGTCGCAGAATACACTTTTCATGCACTTTTGCTATCGACACTAGCGCCACTCGCGACAGGACAGCAATAGATGAAAACAAAATAAGCAGCTATATACACCTTTTATCGTCATCTTTGGTACGTTCCTTGCGTATGTTCCTTGTCTGTGGTTGAATTCAATGAGAATTAAAATAAAATAAAATAAACAATTGAAGTAAGGGCATATGAAGTAAGGGTTATTGCGTTCATTTTTTTATGTAATTTTGGTAATTTAATAATATAAATATTTGGCACTACATAAAAGAGATTTAATGAAACTATCTTACGTTCAAAGATGTTGGTTTTTCACGTAGATAGATTTACTGTTTTAGGAACTGAATTATTTAAATTGCTTGAGGTTAAATAAATAGAAAACGACAGTAAACGCACTCGACAATTACCCAACAATCACTTTGCAACAGGTGCAGAGGTTGTTGCTGTTTGACGTTTCATTTTGCTCGGCTGTCGCTGTCGTATTGCTGTTAGGGAAGCTTAGATAATACCAATTTGCTGGTACGACAAGGACACGAATGCAGTTTTTAGTTCATAGATTGTCCGCTAGAGGGTGAACTGGAGCTCGACTGCTGTCTGCTCTGTAGCCGCTGATACGTAATACAAAAGTGCCGTTTGACAGCAGCGATCGCGAGATTTACGCCTGTCGCAAGTCTGTCGCGAGTTATGTAATCAGCCTGCCGGTGGAAGTAGGCCTAAGAATTAAGTATGTACGTAAGACAATTATAGTGCAACAAGTGAAATTGAGCCTAAGCCTTTCTTGTGGTTTAAAGTCCTCCCATCGCGATTAAGGTTTCAAATTATTTCATGTTAAGTGAGTTAATTTGACGCTGGTAAGCTTGTTACACAAATTGCGAGGCCCTATTAGGTGATTTCACTGAAATTACTTATAATTTTAAGCTCCATTCATGAAGATTTCCACTAACATTTATTGCTCCATTAGTCTCAGATTTCAATTAACTCTTATTTGTTTAGGATTTAATTAGTTAAGGATTCCGTTCGTCATCGAAATACGAATTAATTACTTTTAATATCTTCTGAATTGTACTTCGAGTTCTATTTTGAGGTCTATTCTATTGTTCGCCTCATTAATTAATGTGCCCCGTTTTCAACCGACTTCAAAAAAAGGAGGAGGTTCTCAATTCGACTTTTTTTTATGTTTGTTACCTCAGAACTTTTGACTGGGTGGACCGATTTGGATGATTCTTTTTTATTTGAAAGGGCATACTTCCCAAGTGGTCCCATATAAATTTTATCGAATTCGGTCGAGCGGTTTTTAAAATATCAACAATAAAATAAGTACTTTGTATAGCGTGTGCTTGTTGTTGTAAAGTTGGCGCGGGAGTTTGAAGTCGGTTGTTTAAAAAGAATTTTTTATATTAAATTATGTATCGCTATGTACGAGTAGTTGTTTTATTCAGTAGTGGGGTAATAAATCGAAGGTACATATACATAGTAGCTCTTGACATTTTAGTGCTCACTTCCATACACATCTTCCATATATTATTTTGATGTAATAAATAGTTCATGGTTTTCAAAGTTTCCGTATGCCAACACTAGATAGTAGATAGGCGAGTAATGTAATACGAACAGGATAACTGCATAGACGTTGTAAACAATTCTATGAAGCTATACTTATCGATTCATATGAGAAATAGTTTATATTACGCAAGTAGGAATATTTCCATTGATACACTACACTAATGGAAAATCAATGGAGTATTATAATATTATTCATTTGAATTGAGATAAATTATTTTTAAACGACTAAGATGCGTCGAAGCAATACCGTGAAACTATTTTCAAACTCAAGAATGGAAAAAGCTTGTGAAATGACAAACATTAATATTTGCTTTAAAATCTACTGCAAAAACTTTACTTCTGGACTTTACTACAGTGGGGGAACTCTTAATAGACTCGTTATGTTCATTTAAACTTAGAAGTAATGCTCAATCCGAATAATTGGGTAGAATTTTTATTTTATTTTTTTAGGTTTGCGCTTGACGACAATCCATCCATACTAATATTATAAATGCGAAAGTGTGTCTGTCTGTCTGTCCGTCTGTCTGTCTGTCTGTCTGTCTGTCTGTCTGTCTGCTACGCTTTCACGGGCCATCTGTTCAACCGATTTTGATGAAATTTGGTACAGGCATAGGTTATATCCCGGGGAAGGACATAGGCTACTTTTTGTCCCGGAAAATTCAAAGGTTCCCGCGGGAATCAAAAAATTTATCTGTTCAACCGATTTTAATGAAATTTGGCACAGGGGTAGGTTGTATCCCGGGGAAGGACATAGGCTACTTTTTATCCCGGAAAATTTAAGAGTTCCCGCGGGAATCGAAAAAACTTGGTCCACGTGGACGAAGTCGCGGGAATCATCTAGTCATGTATAATTAGTGCAAAGCAATGATGAGGTCTAGGTTGGAACGCGCTTGCCTAGAAAATGTCTATTCACTCTTGCCTTGAAGGTACTTAAGTTATAAGTAGCAGGTAAAGATTTACGAAAGAAAAGATAGAAATGTTTCTGTCTATTCGTAAATCCCTTATTGATTCTACTTTAAAAGAGCTTAAAAAACGTAATAAAATTTATTTTTAATTAGGCTTATACAAAAAACGAGCAAGATTTAATGATGATCAGAAAAAGTACCATTCATTGAGACATTTCGTTACCCACATAACTTTTCAGGCACATATTAGATGGGGATTCCGGGAAACTCAAAGGCCAGATACAAATGGAAAAGTAAACAGATGCGATATTACGTGAAGTTGTATTAGTGCTTTTAGGGTTGTCCATCATACTCGTAATATTATAAATGCGAAAGTTTGTTTGTTTGTTTGTTGGTTTGTTCTTCAATCACGCCGCAACGGAGCAACGGATCGACGTGATTTTTGGCATGGGTATAGTTGAGGACCTGGAGAGTGACATAGGCTACTAGGAAAATTAAGGAGTTCCTGGGGGAATTTAAAAAAAAAAAACTTACACCATGCGGACGAAGTCGCGGGCATCAGCTAGTTTTAAATAAATAGTCATTTATTTATTACTAGATGATTCCCGCGACTTCGTCCGCGTGGACCATTTTTTTCGATTCCCGCGGGAACTCTTGAATTTTCCGGGATAAAAAGTAGCCTATGTCCTTCCCCGGGATACAACCTATCCCTGTACCAAATTTCATTAAAATCGGTTGAACAGATGGGCCGTGAAAACGTAGCAGACAGACAGACAGACAGACACACTTTCGCATTTATAATATTAAGTATGGATTACAAATATCTGTATTTTACAAAGTAGGTAAGTGAGTATCATACTGTACATATCTATATTCATTATAATTTTTGTGGTTACAGGTTGGTTTCTTAGTGCCTTCTTAGTGCAGCAATAGATGCCTTATTTGGAATGAGTTTTTAAGTAGTAAATTATTTTAATAATTGTGGTTTTTTTGATAACTACGTAGTGTTTACTATCGTAAAATAAAATAAATATAGAACTTAATTGTGGTTAACAAGAAATTAAGTTCTGTTTAAATTAATAAAGTAACCTTTATTTAAGTTCTGTGTGTGTGTCGTCCCGCCCTTGAGAATGTTGATTGAAATTGAAAATGCTCTCACGCTCGACTTGGAGGGATTATGGAGAGTACCTACTCCTCAGTCATGTCATCGTGCATTAACAAACTAACAAATACATAAATTCTTCTCTATTTTGCTTTCAATTATAATTTACTAGATGATTCCCGCGACTTCGTCCGCGTGGATTTATGTTTCTTGATTCCCGCGAGAACTTTTTAATTTTCCGGGATAAAAAGTAGCTTAAAAATAGCTTATGTCCTTCCCCGGGACACAACCTATCCTTGTACCAAATTTTATCAAAATCGGTTGAACAGATACATTTTTGTGATTCCCGCGGGAAATCTTCAATTTTCCGGTATAAAAAGTAGCCTATGTCCTTCCCTGGGATGTAACCTATCTCTGTACCAAATTTCATCAAAATCGGTTGAGTGGTTGGGCCGTGAAAGCGTAGCAGACAGACAGACAGACAGACAGACAGACAGACGGACAGACAGACAGACACACTTTCGCATTTATAATATTAGTATGGATTTACTAGATGATGCCCGTGACTAGATCCGCGTTGATAAAATTATTTTAATTCCCGCCGGAATTCCTTAATTTAACGGGATAAAAAATAGCATATTATGTCCTTCCCCGGGATGCGACTTACCTCTGCACCAAACGTCAAAATCAGTTGAAAAGATGGGCCGGCAAAGCGTAGCAGAAAAACAGACAGAATTTCGCATCCATACTAATATTATAAATGGGAAAGTGTGTCTGTCTGCTACGCTTTCACGGCCCAACTGAACCGATTTTGATGAAATTTGGTATGGGGATAGTTTGTATCCCGGGGAAGGATACTATTTATCCCGGCTACTTTTTATCCCGGAAAATTAAAGAGTTCCCGCGGGAATCAAAAATCGTAATCCACGCAGACGATGTCGGGGGCATCATCTAGTTTATAATATTAATATGGATGTAAGAACCCTAGCTTACGACGACCAAAGTTATTTCGCCATGCTACAGGTAATCCAAATGGCCTTCACCTTGTACCTAATTGCAGGATTGCGCAACTAATCGATAAGCCTCGTGAAGTTGTATAAAACGTTGCATAGTCGGCATTATTATAATCCCTCGAATAGGGGCTTACGTGTATGTAGCCTTTGAAATTCATAGGATACTTTTGATCTAAAAAAGACCCTTCATTAAATACGGACAATCCTACACTTCTTTAATTAATGCACAGCCTATCGCTTAATTGAGGATTAAGGACAAAAACGGCTTGGAACGGAATAGGTTCTTTTCTGTTATGCCCTGAGGAAAACGAATAGTGGAATAACTGACAACTTCTAGTTTATTTCTCTCCATTCCGTAGACTTAAGTTATTTGAGTCGGTACCTATCTGGTATGGTGTAACGATTGCAATTATCTTTGATTCACTCATATTCTTTCATTTGAGCACGCAAAGCCGTCTGTCCTGCAATCATATATCATATCATACTAATGATTCACTCATATTCTTTCATTTGAGCACGCAAAGCCGTCTGTCCTGCAATCATATATCATATCATACTAAAGTGCGAAAGTGGGTTGGTTTGTCCTTCAATCACGCCGCAACGGAGCAACGGATCGACGTGGTTTTGGAATTTTGTGTATAGTTGAGGACATGGAGAGTGACATGTGTAAGTGCACGTATATCTATCAGCTAAAAATAATGATGTTTCGTACTTGATTTACCTACTTATATATTACTTTTAGACGAGTCTAGAAGGGTGTGCCCAAAGTCGAAATCAGGATTCTGGCCACATTTCGACATGTAATTGTCACCGTAAGATTGCAAAAACCGTAAGATTGTAATCCAACTAGCGATATTGTAAACTGTCGACGGATTGTGAACCGTTCAATGGTCCGAGTGTCAATTTTTGAAATATTCATTGTATTTACGTTTTCTTGTCTTTTTCTTGTAGGTTAGGTTAGGGTTCGACATAAATGACCATATAGGTTTTATCGGGTTAATATATCTAATAGATTACAATCTAACGAAAAATAATGCGTTAAATTGTAATCAGTCGAAAGTTTACAATATCGCTAGTTAGATTACAATCCAACGGCCTTTGCAATCTTAACGGTGACATAATCACTACCCAGATCCGCAGCCGAGCGGTGCCGGTAGTGACGGGATGTGAACAGTCCCCCGGTCTCCACAAGTTCACAACTGATCATAAAGATAAAGCTAAGCTAACCATTAGCGTAAAGTTCATACCACGCGAAGTATTTGCTTGCAGACAGTGGGAGAGTTTATAAAGTGACTAGCTGATGCCCGCGACTTCTTCCGCGTGGTTTAAGTTATTTTGATCCCCGCGGGAACTCCTTCATTTTCCGGGATAAAAAGTAGCCTATGTCACTCTCCAGGTCCTGAACTATACCCATGCCAAAAATCACGTCGATCCGTTGCTCCGTTGCGGCGTGATTGAAGGACAAACCAACAAACCAATTCACCAAAAAACATACATACTTTCGCATTTATAATATTATGCAAGTATGATAGACATGTAACAGATCGTTACACTGACTATAGCAATCACTTTTACGTAAAATGGCCGCGGATTCCTACGGAATTTTTAAAATTAGAGTAGACAATAAATTATAACGACAGTGTTTATTAACACGTCTCTGATGAATGCCCCGGTTTCGTTTTATCTCGTGCGTGGCGTTCGGATCTCTGTTTATTTGCAAGCACAATTTGGGTTATCGCCATATTTTTTAGGTTATTTACCTACTCACTCGAATATTTTACGTTTGTGTAGTGTGGTAAAATGTGTAGTGAGTAAATACCTCCGCGACAACTGACAGCTGTATTTATGTTTTGTTTCTTTGTGTAATTTACAACAGTTTTTGTTTGGTGATTGCTATAATTAAAAAATGTTTATAATAATGAAGATGAAAGTTGCACTTTTGAAACTTTTGTCAGAAAGGTTGTGACGTCACACGGTCAAGTGACATCTTATAATACCTCACTCTACACTAGGTATATTTATGTAAGTAGTTTAAACTTTTATAAAACCAATTTTGATGTACTTCGTATTCTCTATTGATAACTGTTTTTGAGGGGGAAATAAGAGCGAAAAATTTGTTTTAATTATTTTTAATAATGACTTATTAGCCAACGAAACCTATTAGACAAAGTAAACCTCACTTCTAAGCCTAACGTTTGCGGTAGACAGTAGAAGTTGATAACATAATATCGAATGTAACATAATAACATTAGATCGAAGAATACCTAGATCGGCGGATTGGATTCGAGTCTTCTAATTTCCATACGTTTCGCATTTCAATTCGCCACTAAACCCCTGAGCTATATAGGCTTAATATGAAATTAATTAAGCCAGAATTCAGTGATAAATCAGTGAGGAATGCAGGTAGCTTCCCCGCGCGGCATTTACGAATAACAGATGCCGATGAAATATTTTGCGAGGTGAAAAAGGGAGGAGGAAAAAACGTACCACGTACCTCGCGCGTGCTTAACCTCACGCACTGTTTGTTATCGCCGTGGTGGGTTACGTTATTTTAAACCCGGTTGAGTTTGTTGTGGGCTCTTCTCAGACCTACCAGACCAATATAGGTACACTGTAGGTACCTACAGGCAGCGACTGATCAAGAGTTCTGACCGCCCTAGGCTAATTATGAGGACGCGCCCCCGTCAGGTGTGTTACGGACGGCCTAAAAAGTAGTAAATGGGTAGAGTATTAGTGGAAAATTTTAAGATGGTTCATAATACCTATAAAAGTTTCCAGATCGATCTGCAAGCGAAACTAACGTTGTTCTTTGATCTGCATGACATTCATACCTTCAATAAAATCAGGGACTCTCAAGCTCATATTTTAGTTTTAGTCTTTTGTCTCGGTCTAGTTGAAATATGTAGGGTAGATGCAATGATGCTAGATTATTGCATGCGAAGACACGATTTCAGCGCGCCCCGTCCGATCCTCGCGCCCTAGGCTGCAGCCTAATTAGCCTAAGGGTTAATCAGGGCCTGCCTACAGGTACCTACAGTGTACCTATATTGAATAAATGATATTGACTATGACCATTGAAACAGAAAGGTACTAAAATTCTACATCAACGACTATGACTATTGAAATAGTGGTTAAAATTGGCGCCATGTTAATGTAAAAGGGTTTTCGCCTTATCATGCTGCATGTCTATTGGAATTTCTAGTCATAAATTAGTACAGGGGCCCTGTTACGGTAAAATGATTGGGGAATGACTGGCCAACACTTTTGCTTTACTTTTTCGCTATTGGTTAAAAATGAGTGGGATGAAATGCCATAGATAAGAACAACCCGATTCGGGGTTGGTTCCTTTGTCGCAGCAAGAATACTATACATTTCACCATCCATACGAATAGCTATTACAAATGCGAAAGTCTGTCTGTCCGTCTGTCTGTCAGCCTGTCTGCAACGCTTCTCTTTTCAACCGATTTTGATGAAATTTGGCATAGAGGTAGGTTACATCTCGGCATAGGATTTTTATTAAGGAGATCCCGGGAATTAAAGAAACTTAATTCACGCGGGCGAAGTTTTGAGCTTTTCCGGAATAAGGTGACAAAATAAACAGATTATGATATCTTACGTTATCCGTTAATAATGGTGGGTTCTAGTTTCATATCTGTAGTGAGATGATGCCAAGAATCTCTGATTGGCTAAACCTCTTACGGTATAGGCTTAAAGGGTAGGTACAGCAAGAATTAAACATTCATAATACATTATGCCAACTACGAATTACATGCTTTTCATTGGTCTTCTTAATATCCGCTCCGTTTCGTTAAGTGGACAGGCAGTCTTACATTGTCAGCTCTTAACATAAGCATTCCAAGTTTCATTCACTGCCCTGGCATCGATTCAAACCTGAATTCCAATGTCTCTCTTACTTAATGTAAAATGTCTTTTGTTGCAGGGCGGCGCGGCTGCGTATGCTAGCGTGAGGTGTCGCACACTGGAGCCGCACAAGAAATATCGTGAGTGGAGTTTTTATTATTTGTTGAAGGCTAGAGTCAGTATCAGTATTCCGGGAGCCATTTGATAATAGGCACCTTTTAATCAAGAGTGTATAGACCTTGAAGGCGCTCTACCGGTAACTAACAGTGGAATTCATAATCGATGGTTAACCAGTCTCCGCAAAAATGCCGTTCACGATTCGCGTAGTCATTGAATGTTGAATGAATTTTTGTTGCAATTCATAAACGTTCGCTAGACAATCGCCTAGCTGAATGGAGAAGAAATGGAGATGTACAGAATATTGTCTATTGATTGACATGTTATCTGTGGAAATTCGCTATGGAAGTCACTTTGACGCACTGAGTCACTCAAGTCAACGTCAATGTTTGTTTACAAACAAACATTGACGCGGGTTTCAATTTCCAATAGTTTCCAATTTTAGTGAAGAAGAGAAAGCAGACCGAAGCGAATTCGAAATTTACGTGGTAAAACACTGACGAATGATACCACCTTGATAGCGGTGATGCCTAACATAATGATTTGTATATCCCACATAAAGTCAGAGATGGCCAAGGCTCACATTATTCGGAACATCCGATAGGTATAAGAATCGCCCTGGAGCACCTCTACAAAAATATCGCGAAGATATGTTTGTTCACAGTTAGCAAAAGTGCAGCTTGCTCTCCATAAACTGAACTCCCAGTAGAACTACTTACTTCAGCTCATACGTCCTAACTGTTCCGGCCTGGTGCAAATATGTGTTCATCAGTGCAGACTTTTGGCCTGAGGGCATAGTATACCGTTGCTACAGGGAAGCGAGAATAAGGATTTCTTCTGTTTTATAAGACTATAATATACTTATTTTTAGAATTATATCTATAGTATTTTAAGAATTCTATTGTATTGTGTTATTTTATGTGTTATCATAATATTATGTTTAAATATAGTTGCCTGATTCAAATAAATAATTGTTTGGAGACCATACTTATGAAACCAAACATGATACCTCTGCTGTAAATCTCTGCTGCTCATTGGAACTGTTTATGAATGAGTAATAAAGAAAACTACAAAATATTATAATCCATCTTATATTATTTTAATAATTAAATAGATATACCAGGCTGAAAAAGAAAATTAATCTACTATTATGATTCTTGTATTGCTAGCCACTTCCTTTTCGCCTTAAGCAATGTACATATCATATTAGGCCATCCAACCAAATGAATTAGGTAATCCACGACCTTTATTCTAACTTCTTCAATCCAGATATCTTTGCTCAAACTGAGGATATTAGAACAGCGTATGTTCTGGAATCGTCAATAGGTACTGTGTAGTACATAGTGTAGTTCCTTTATTTTGCGCTCGATATGTATTATTCATCAACATCCTATGTCCTATGAGATACTGAATCATCATTAAAAAATAGTGAAGCTGGTTTATTGTTTACCCAGTTCTGTATACCATCAAATAGCCTTTGCGTTAACTAGCCTTGCGTCTTTATATAGGCTAGCCGACTGTGGCGTCTTTCATGAGTCCATCCTCATGCGGCACTTCTTTCTTCTGGCAATAGTTTATTGCCATCGTTTCAATCCTTCGCCGGCCCACTTCCTAAATACAGAGCACGTGCCTCTTCTCAGAACGAGAAGAGTAACTTCCGGAAATACCAGTACTATGTATCAGGACAGCATAAATCGTCGTAGTTTTATATGCACTGCCCGTAATTAGCGATTTCATCATCAATGTATAGCCATCATTCGCTTTACACTACACTTTGGATTATTGGTGGATTTATTGGTTTTACCACAAGTACAAACAGAGAGAAACATATTGTATATGACTCAAATCACATTTTTCTTCCATTTCTTATTAAAAATCAACATTTTATTACGCACAAATAGCCTACAAAATATACAAAAATAATGTTTTCAAACTCATGTCAAAGCAAAAGCCTTGTTTGGCAGTGTCTGATTAACGGAAATCGGCGAACCAGTATTCGGCCGCTGCTAGCGGGCAATTTGAGAGTTTATTTCGACTATGAAATGCAAAAAGCTTGAATTCGACACATAGCGCTTGAAACGTCTCGGTGGCGAACGTTTCAAGCGTTTATGAATTCCACTGTAAGAGCGCTCCACCATAGACTGCATCATTACTGGTTAGCTTGTCAAATTGCAGTCAAGGATAACGTAACTTTGACTTTGACGACCTCCCTGGCGCAGTGTTGAGCGCTGTTGTCGGAGGACCCGGGTACGATTCCCGGCAGGGTCAATTTGGGAGTTTATAATTTCTGAATTTCCCCTGGTCTGGCCTGGTAGGAGACTTCCGCCGTGGTTAGTTACCACCCACTTAAAGACCAAGCCAAGAGATTTAGTGGTCCGGCACGATGCCGTGTAGAAACCGATTAGGGGTATGGGTTTAATATAACTGCCATGCCCCTAACCGGTTAGCCTGTTACCATCTTAGACTGAATCATCAGGTGAGATGGCAGTCAAGGGCTCACTTGTAGTTGATTTAAAAAAAACACTTCTGGGAGTTGTATGATAGTAATTTATAAGAAACTGTAAAATGGTGTTCATACTGTAAAGGGCGAGTTAGAGCCGTAAAGTCGAGAAATCATCGGCGCTGCTATATGAGGTGTTTATTAAAGTTTAGTTTGACGTGATACATAATATAGTTATTTCAATTAAATACAATTAGGCTAGAGTGTAACGTGTACAGACCAATTTATTTCGTGCACCGCGTTGGGCGCCAATCGGAAAGATCCAATTCTAATAGTAGGTACCTACGTTCAACTTGCAACGTCATGAATTTTTTCAGCACTTAGTGGTTTCCGCGATACACGGAATCCTAATGTGGAAACCACTGCCCCACTAGTTCTAACCGAAAGTATTGTGATGATTTTTCAAACAAATAAATGAAATAAAATGAAAAAAAAAACAAAGTTTGTAAATTCGTTGCAAGTTGGCTTACTGTAAAATCTGCGTGTGTATCCAGTATCCACTTTTGTGACCGTTTAGTACCGGCACAGTTCGTCCTCCACGCCTATCTAGCTTGGAGTTGGAACACGAATTTGAAACATATACCGGCAAACCCAAATGACGTACCAGCAGTACCCACGTTTATTTCATTCGTTAAAATAGGCATTAACGAGAAGTAACTTTAAATATTTCAACGTTATTTATTTCCTCGTTCCGATCGTACTAGGAATTATTATTCACAATAACGTCATGCAGTACAGCACATGTCTACGTCCATGTGAACCATCGAGGGTGTGACCGGGTTAGATAATCTTTTTCACCTGTTTTGATGTTTTAAGTGTCTAGAGGCTCTTTAAAATTGTAATGCCCTAGAACCTTAAACTTGTAACCTTAAGTAAAGACATTGTTGTACAAGACGTTGTAATGCGACTTTGTCCGCGTGTTTTAAGATTTTCAAAAATCCTGTCCTCTCCTTCTTGATTTTCTGTGCTAATTTTATGCTAGAATTACTGAATTTTGTACTGAAAATTCTATCCGCCTAAAGACACTTTCTCGTCTTGTCCCTGTTATCGGTTACGCCGAAGAGTTGCTCTGTTTATACGTCCCCGTCGGAGGAACTGTAGGAAAGAACGTATCTCCTGTGTGTATGGCTGTGAAAGATGACATTGGCTTCTTTTTATTTTAAAAACTTTCCATAGAATTTCTATAACCGTTACTCTATGGAGACGAAGTCGCGGGCATCGTCCAGTCAGTCATAATAAGTTCCATAATACAGGGACGGAGTTTCCGGACTAATACCTGTCTTAGTTCACCCGGAGGCCGTGTTATCGAAAATCGGGATAATTGAATAGGACACCCTAACTTTAGTGCGCTTGGTAACCCCAAGGGATAGTTTTGTGTTACGGCGTACTAGTTGACGTCCCCGACTTCGTCTGTGTGGATTTAGATGTTTAAAAAACACTATTTAATTTTCCACGATTAGAATTTTAATTTTCCGTCTAGCCCCCTTTCGTAACGCGCGATAAGGAACTTTGTTCCAATAACATTTGTTAGATCGGTTGAGCCGTGAGTTCTAACGGGAGTAGGTACTACTTACTAGACAGACAATTTCTTTTTTCAACCGACTTCAAAAAAAGGAGGAGGTTCTCAATTCGAGTGTGTAATATTTTTTTTTATTTTGTTACCTCAGAACTTTTTACTGGGTGGACCGATTTGGATGATTCTTTTTTATTTAAAAGGGCATACTTCCCATGTGGTCCCATATAAATTTTATCGAAATCGGTCGAGCGGTTTTTAAAATATCAACAATAAAATAAGTACTTTGTATAGCGTGTGCTTGTTGTTGTAAAGTTGGCGCGGGAGTTTGAAGTCGGTTGTTTAAAAAGATTTTTTTATATTAAATTATTTGTACCAAAAGTTATTAAATACTAGATGATTCCCGCGACTTCGACCGCGTGGACCAAGTTTTTTCGATTCCCGCGGGAACTCTTGAATTTTCCGGGATAAAAAGTAGCCTATGTCCTTCCCCGGGATACAACCTATCCCTGTACCAAATTTCATCACAATCGGTTGTACAGATGGGCCGTGAAAGCGTAGCAGGCAGACAGACATACTTTCGCATTTATAATATTAGTATGTATGTAGAAAAACAGGAACATAATGAACAAGGAAGCACTTATCTCTATAAGAGATCTCTACCAGTGACCCTTGGCATTGTATGGACACTGGACAGTTATCTCTATTTAGTAAAATTATCTAAACCTTCCGACCACGTCGGAAGGTTTTTTGACGCGGTAATTTCTCGCTTAATGTGTGATGTAAACTGATGTGATGATGCTTACGTACTACGTAGCCAATGCCCGGACAAGAATTTTCCTGAACTGAATGTACGCAATTGTTTACATACATATTTCAGATAAATATCCTGTGCTTTGTAATAAACCGACCAGTCTAAAGCTTACGACCATTCACAACAGTTATTATATGACTTATAATTAATGCAATAATTTAATAATTCATATTTCATAGCAGTCATTAAAACAATAGTATTAATTACATGTTATGTACGCTGTTCGCTATTAATTCTGCGATTAAATCTAATGTACCCAATTAGTATTAACTTGGTGTTGATTACTTGAGTGTTGCTTACATTGAAGAGTAGTTTTCTACGATTTGGTAGTAAACACGAACTAATAGTGAAGTTTTCTGTTAAAGTGTGGGTAGTGCGAGGAATTGCGATGACTTTGAAGCGGAAAATTCAGTTGCCGACTGAGGTACCTATGCTTTTTTACTATCAGTTTTTTTTCTCTTTCTCTCTTTACGTCGTATTCCTCATTACCGAGGGTCGGACCCCTTGCTATTAGTCACATAATTGTTGTAGTTTTCTTGGGATGATTATGAGGTGGGTTTCCACGTCCTTCCGCGTACGACTCGACTAAGATTATTAAACTCTTTATGTTTTTGTTACGATATTATCAGATGTTTACCTATATCATGTGATACTGTTTAGTGTTTAGTCCTAGTTCGTAGTTTTAATGTCTTTTATTTCCGTGCTCTTGTATGCAATAAAGATTTAATTATAATAATAATGTTTGCGATAATAACCGGGACCGACGAGTTAACGTGTTCTCCAAGGCCAAATTTGAACCTCCAAATTCGGTCACCCATCCAGTTACCGACTGGGTTCAACGTTGCTTTACAAAAGCAATCGACTGATATGCGTTGTCACAACTAGGCCACTCGTCCCTCATCATCAGTTTTATAGAAACTAATTAGTTATTACTGATTTTTGTTTCAACTTTGATAATTTACGACTTACGCATATAATATCTTAGGTATTACCCATTACTGGCTTTGTTATTAATTGGACGCTTATCGTCCTTGAATACCTATACTTATAGGTATTTATATACCTAACTAACGTAACAGGACAGGACGTTTAACTTTAAATGATAAGAGGTGTTGTGGTATAACTTGTTAGTTGTTACCATGGATAAGATATTATCATTTATCCTATACGTATAAGGTAAGTATATCTCATACTATTCTTTCGATTACTTTAGTATTAATTAGTAGAATTACGAAATGACAATAGATAGATAGATAGAATAGAGAAACATTGCGATACAAAAAAAACCGGCCAAGTGCGAGTCGGACTCGCGCACCGAGGGTTCCGTACAAACATGTAGTAAATTTTAAATTATTATAAAAACTACTTACTAGATCTCGTTCAAACCAATTTTCGGTGGAAGTTTGCATGGTAATGTACATCATGTATTTTTTTTAGTTTTATCATTCTCTTATTTTAGAAGTTACAGGGGGGGGGACACACATTTTACCACTTTGGAAGTGTCTCTCGCGCAAACTATTCAGTTTAGAAAAAAATGATATTACAAACCTCAATATCATTTTTGAAGACCTATCCATAGATACCCCACACGTATGGGTTAGATGAAAAAAAAATTTTTGAGTTTCAGTTCTAAGTATGGGGAACCCCAAAATTTATTGTTTTTTTTTCTATTTTTGTAAGAAAATCTTAATGCGGTTCACAGAATACATCTACTTACCAAGTTTCAACAGTATAGTTCTTATAGTTTCGGAAAAAAGTGGCTGTGACATACGGACGGACAGACAGACAGACAGACAGACAGACATGACGAATCTATAAAGGTTCCGTTTTTGCCAAATTTGGCTACGGAACCCTAAAAAGGATGGCTGAAATGAATTTATTTCAAGTCATTCTTAGTAATAATTCTATGTTACTATTGAAGTGAAACTTCTTTAGCACCGTTGTGATATGAAAATTCGATGAAACGAAAAAAAGAAACGAAAAAGCGACACCAAATAGAGATAAACATATTAGAATACAAGTTATATTCACTTATCTTATTTTCTCGTAGGTTACTTTCCTGAAGTTTCACTTCTGCCGTATGTGAATTGCACACACACACTTTTTTTTAATTATAACAGTGACCTTTGTTTTTTCAATTCGATTCATATTTACCTATTTAGGACGCTATGGGTGACAACAACGTGGTAGGTATTTCCTTGCAAAGTTCTTATGCAATACTAATTAGGAGTTGCTATTTTCCATAGGTATATTACAATTTACAGTTACGTAATACGCACGTAGTATTTAAATAACATTGAAACTGGCCTAAAATAGGTCCGGGACCGGAGCAATAGGTACTGATAGCACCCACGCATAATCGATTCTCGATAGCTTAATGAGTACTAGGCTCAGTGGGTACTAGGTACTCCACTCGGGATATTAGATAGGATTGTATCATGCATGCAGGATGACCTATAATCCCATCTTTTCAACCATTTTTTGATGAAATTTGGTACAAGGATAAGTTGTACCCCGGGGATGGACATAAGCTACATGTTATACCGGAAAGTTAACTGCTTCGTTGGTCTGGTCTAGTGTGGTTAGCATGTTCGACTGCAGCCAATGGGGTCCCGGGTTCGAGTCCCGGGTTGGGGACATACCAAGTATTCGATTTTTCTGGCAAGAATTTCTCAATAGGTACTAGCCTCGGCCTAGCCGTCCCTGTGGTCCTGCGCCTGGCCTCTCACCGGTCGTTTTGGATTTTTCGTCCCATCGGGCTATGAGAGTAAAGGAAGAGAGAATGCACCTGTGTATGCACTTGTGAACTATAATATCTCTCTAGAGATAGGCCACCGTGGACACTGGACATTATTATCATAACTATCCCGGAAAATTAGAGATTTCCCGCGGGAATCAAAATCCATTTTGAAGTTTTTAGAGTTTTAAGTCATACGAGAGCATAGGAATCAGGAATGTTATGAAAGCTTATATAGAAACTAGCGGATGCCCGCGACTTCGTATGCGTGGTTTGAGGTTTTTTGATTCCCGCGGGAACTCCTTAATTTTCCGGGATAAATAGTAGCCTATGTGCTTTTCCAGACTATAATCTAGATAGATTCGATCTCTGTGCCAAATTTCAGCCAGATCTGTTCAGCCGTTGGGGCGTGATTGAGTAACAAACATCCATACATCCATGCATCCATCCAAACTTTCGCATTTATAATATTAGTATAGATTAGTAAGATTAGTAAGATGAATGTCCGTTGTTGCAGTGCTGCGGTGGGCCCCGGGTCACAATGGACGACGGAGGCAGCAACAAGCAGCGGCAGGCCACGCGCGTCTTCAAGAAGAGCTCGCCCAATGGGAAGGTGGGTTTCATGTAGAGACAAGAGAAACATGTCATGATTATGATGTCCTCCTTGAGGTATCCGTCGACGGCGACATCTTGGCTTTATCTCAGTGGCGTGCACTTAATAGAGACATAAAACCACTGCTTACTTAAATATAAATACGTCAACGGTCATTGCTCATTTTCCTTACAACAGGCAGTAAATTATAGGTATTCTGACTAACTAAATCCTACCTTATGTAGCTTCAAGCTCTGTGCACGCCATTGCTTTATCTTATGGAGAGTGCGCGTATGTGGCTATTAGTGCTAGCCAAATTTGGTTGTGAATGTCCGCTGGCACGAAGTGGCCACTTCAAGAAGTATAATTAAAAGTCATGAAGCCAAAGACAGGATTTTTTTTTGCTGCGCTGGCTAGGGAGTTTGATGGATCTAAATACCGTAGAAGCGCTGGTTAGCCTATAGTGGTTCAGACATCCGACCTGCACGGGGTCGCGGGTTCGTCCCTAACACACCTCCAACTTTTCGAAGTTATGTGCGTTTTAAGAAATTATTGCTTTAAACGGCGAAGGAAAACTTTGTGAGGAAACCTACACGCCTGAGAGTTCTTCATAATGTTCTCGAAGGTGTGTGAAGTCTGCCAATCCGCACTTGGCTAGCGTGGTGGACTATGGCCAAACCCTTCTCATTCCGAGAGGAGACTCGTGATCAGTAGTGTGCCGGCAATGGATTGATAAGAGAGAGAAGGAGAGAGAGAAATACCGTTGTATTATTGGGAACTACCCGATCTAAAGCATCTCCTCTCTTACGAATAATATTTACTTTATTTCTTGACCTCGCAACCAGCGATGTTGGAGCAAGCGCTGATTTGAGTCAATAGACTATACAAGCGGATCGTGAATTTCCCCACTTGCTATGTATTCTCTTAGTTTATCTACTTTATAATAATATACTGAATATAATATAAGAGAAAAATATATTGAAAATATTCTTTCGAATATGTTTTGTGATCGTGATTCGAAATAAAAATAAATTCATTTTCATTTTCAGATTACAGTGTATTTAGGGAAAAGAGACTTCGTGGACCATATCACACACGTAGACCCGATTGGTGAGTACGAGATTGTAGATCAATTAATTATTTGAAACTCAAAAGACATTAATTTAAAATAGGTACACACTGTACATTATTTGAAAGTCAATAAAATATGACAATGTGATTGTTTGTTTGTTTCAATTCTTTATTGCACATAATTAAAAACAATGTACAAAGGCGAACTTAATACCTAGAGGTATTCTCTTCCAGTTAACCTTTGGTAGTGGGGACAGGGTTGAGATCACAGTGCGTACAATAGGTATAAAGAGAAAAAGTTGGGGTAAGAAGAAACATATTAGGATGTAGGTAATAAAGTGAGGTATCATAATTTACGGTAGTTAATTACGTAAGCTTAAATGTAAAGATATGGTTTTAAAACCATATTTAATATTGTGATATAACGCGACGCGGAAAATTCGCGCGTACATGCGCGTGTCGCGTACGCCCGATATTTCCTGATCATCCTGCTCTCTCGCACATTCTAACATTTTCAATGATTGTAAGTCAGTACACTTTTGAAAAATGTGGCCCGCTCGGGTCCTAAACAATAAAATACTACTAACTAAAGTACTAGTAAATACTATTTATTTTATTTATTTCTTTTTTATGGGGAAAAGAAAGGAGGAAAAAGGGATAAAGAAACAAAAGAGGCTTAATATCGGAGTTCCTTACTCCCTACTTGGGATATTTCTTAAAAAATAATGAGCTGTCAAACTCAAGCTGCTTATGATTTGGATTTTACATCAAAATACAAAATATCAAATCCGTGAAATAAAAAATCCGTAAAATTCCGTGTTCCAGATGGCGTAGTACTAATTGATCCAGAATACGTAAAGGACAGAAAGGTATTCGGCCATGTCCTTGCGGCGTTCAGATATGGACGGGAAGACTTGGACGTGCTGGGACTCACCTTCCGCAAGGACCTTTATTTGGCTGCAGAACAGGTAATTTAAATTTTTGTTCTTTTCGTGATCGCCAACCGACAGACGTCCACTGTTGGATATAGGTCTTTTATAAGGACCTCCACATGCTGCCTGGATCCAGTTGCGAACACAGTATTCGTAGGCCAGGGTAGGCAATTAGGCATAGGTTAGGAAGATACCTATTTTGAGGCAGGGCATGATGAAAAATATCCATTTAGATTTTTTAACTAGGGTAAGCAATGCATTTATGCCTCTATGTGGTGCATGCCACTGCCTGGATCCAGCGGCTCCCTGCGACTCGCTTGCAGGTGGCTACCTAGTGGGGGTCTGCCTGAGCAACGCTTTTAACCAACGCGTCTGTTTTGATTGAGATCCTGATCTTTCCAGATATAATAATAATGTCCCCCCGACCGAATTTCGGCCACGGCGGCCTATCTCCAGAGAGATTAGCCATCTGCGCGGTAGATATTATAGTGCACAAGTGTGTGCGCATACACAGGTGCACTCTCTGTTCCTTTACTCATACCCGATGGGACTAACCCCAGATATACCCAGCGGTTGGCTACCTAGTGGGGGTAGTTTTAATTTAGATCCTGATCTTTCCAGATATACCCAGCGACGGGCACCCCAAAGCGACCCCTCACCCGGTTGCAAGAGCGGCTCGTCCGCAAGCTGGGCCCGGCCGCCCATCCGTTCTACTTCGAACTGCCGCCCCACTGCCCGGCCTCTGTCACGCTGCAGCCCGCGCCCGGTGACACGGGCAAGCCTTGCGGAGTCGACTACGAGCTGAAGGCCTTCGTCGCTGACTCGCAAGATGATAAGCCGCATAAGAGGTAAACACTATTAATGAATTAAGAGAGTAAGAGGTATTGATGAATTTCTTAATGACAAAGTTACATGGAAGAAATTGTCTTCGCATCCGGCAGCTCACGAGACAGTCTAATTCTTGTTACAATAAACGTACGTATTGTAACATTATTTTTTCTTGAAATGAGCAACTGCTGAGTTTCTTGCCGGTTCATCTCAGTAGAATTGCTTTGCGAACCGGTGGTAGCATCATGACATTTCATAAGTGGCACTTGTTGTCCTACGTGATATAAATACATCATTCCATTTCAAATGTTCAGCCAATCTCAGCGGTGACTAGCTAGCATGGAGGGAGAGATCAGGCCGCAGGTGAAGAGCCCGCGTCTTTTCTTGCTTTGCGAGGCACAGAAATGCAACACCGCAGACTCCCCAACTCCGGTTCAAATCTCCTGTGACAGCCAGTCTCAACGGAAATTAAAACCGGAGAGTGTATTTCCGTTTGCGTGTTCAATACAAGGCAGTACTACCTCAAAACGCGCACGGGTTTGTTCCTCTGCCTTTCATTTGGAAGAAAATTTCGGTTGCAAACACGTGTATGATTGGAGATGCGCGTTTTGGGGTGTACAGCACCGCAAACTTTCCAACTCTGGCTTCAGGGTTGCTACTCAGAACTTTTCGACAGAAAAGATCAACTTTTTTTGGCTCGATCCAAGACACGAACACGGTACACCGAGATCAGCATTCAAATAAGCTAAGCTCTATAGACCAAAGGGGCAGTCTATAGACCAAAGGGGCAGTCCTTAGACCAACTAGAGTCTAGACTAACGTCTGAATAAATTATTTATACATATTTAAAATGTTCCTTTTTTCAGAAATTCGGTGAGATTAGCGATCAGGAAGATAATGTACGCGCCGAGCAAACAAGGCGAGCAACCGTCTGTCGAAGTGTCCAAAGAGTTTATGATGAGCCCAAACAAATTGTACCTGGAAGCTTCATTGGACAAGGTATTTATAAAGTTTTTTTGTTTTATAACTCAGTATTATACCTTAACTTTTTGTAAAAGTTCACCTGAAGGCATATTATGATGACGCTGATCTGGACAGATAGTGTTATTATCACTAACCTCTGATAATCATCATCATCATCACTACAGCCTATTAACGTCCCACTGCTGGGCACAGGCCTCCACTCTCATAGGAGAGCGGGAATTAGAGCTTTGACCCACCATGCTGCTCAAATGCGGGTTGGCGGGCTTTAACGACTACTATCATGTTAGTGATAATAACCGGGACCGACGGCTTAACGTGCTCTCCGAGGCACGGGGGTGAAACACCGCCAACTTCCAACTCCGGGCTGGCACTGAGAATTTCTTAATTTAAAAACCCAATGCCTAACTTTTATGCCCGACCGGGAATCGAACCCAGGACCTCTTGATCCGCAGTCGACTACACAAGACCAACGAGGCAGTTACATCTGATAATAATCGTTAGAAATAGAAACCTAAGAGTTGAAATAGTACTCTTAGTAAGTTAGTCGAGTCGTATGTAGAAGGACCTGGGAACCCACCGCATTATTATACCAAGAAAAACTTCGCCATTAATGGATAGGGGTCACGATCCTCGCTCCGATGCGTTCGAATTTTGAGATCTCGGAGCTTCCCAACACAGCGCTGAGGGTGGCCACCGAGGGGGTTTTAGTGAGTAAAAATCTCACATAACCTGATTTCTCCCCCAAGAAATCAGGCATCTAGGAAGATTCCCCCCCCCGATACCAAAAAAAAAAAAAAAGGGGTCACGATCCTCAGAAATCAGAATACGACGCAGAGAGAGAGAGAGATCTGGACCCAGCGTTTGATCTGTGCGATGATGTGTCAGTCAGTTTATCCTTTTATTTATTACCTAATGTCACGTTTCTTCCAGGAATTATACCACCACGGCGAGAATATAGCGGTGAATGTGCACATAGCGAACAACTCCAACCGCTCCGTCAAACGCATCAAAGTTTCCGTGCGCCAGTTCGCAGACATCTGTCTCTTTTCCACCGCCCAGTACAAATGTACCGTCGCCGAGGCCGAGAGCGAGTGAGTATTATTTTTGTTACTTACGACTTCACGTGAAACTATCGATTCCGATCGGTTCGGGGGGGTTGCCTAAAAATGACAGCTACAGTGTAACGATCGCAATCACTTCTGCAGGACGACCGCGTATCTTTTGCACTGTACGGGAGCAGGTGATATGGCTCGACCATAACAATAGGATGAACATCCTCCGAGCGGGTGTTGTGCTCGGGGACCACTGGTCCGACCGTTCATCTTTGGAGGTCGTATATATAGCGTAATTCAGAGAAAACTTCGTAAGCGTGAGTTGGGCTCTTCGTGGTCGCGTGCGTGTACTAGTAATGCCATCTATTGGTTTATGTGCGGACTGCGAAGACTGCCACAGCACCAATCATTGATACATCGCTTAACACTCTTCCACTATTGGACGAAATCCATCGACGCAGCAAGAATACTATAAATTCAGCCAATCGGAGGTGATTGCGATGTATCAATGATTGATGCAAAAGATACGCGGTCGCCCTGCTGATTAATTTATATTCTTCCACTATTGGACAAGATGTACTGTCGTAGCAAAAATACCATAAATTCAGCCAACCAAAACAATTGAGACTGTAACAATGATTGATGCAGGTTTTACATAATCGCCCTGCATATTCAATCATTGTTACAGTTTCAATTGTTGTGATTGACTGAATTTATAGTATCCTAAAAGCTGAGATAATGGATTTTGGTCAATAGCGGAAGAGTGTTGTTGCGACGGGGTGATTGCGATGCGATCGTTACACTGTAGCGTATACATTGCTTGCTGAAAATATCTGTAGAGCGTGTATTTAAAGTTTAAACTGATCGTGGAAGAATGTCAGCCTATCAGAGAGAATAGCTATATCTTATTGTACCTGTCAAAGTATGGTGGTTGTCAGGGGCGTTAGTAGTTAGTACTGGTGTCTCATCTTTAAGCAGAATATGTATAGCTTAATTTGACACTAACAACTGTGATTCTTACAGCTAGAATAGGGACTATGCATTCGCCAATTAGTAGCTTGAACGCATGATTGTCGTTTATAACACCTTTTACGTATCTCAGGCAAAAAATATATATGTTCACACTTTCACAATCCGTCACACATTTGAGAAAGATATTTATTTAAAAAAAAACATATTTTTATACTTAACACACATACCCATTTAATGCGTTCCACCTCACACGTCTCTTAAAAAAATCTGATATTTATTCAATGATTTTACCAAAAATATTACCAACAAAAGTATGTCTTTCTGATTCAGGGACCTGGCCAAGTGGAAAACGTTTAGATTCCCCCTGATCGGATTGTTTAGTAAGAATATAAAAAAGTCTGTGTAAGTGTTTGGGAGTGATCCTGGTTAAGCATGCATCATGGCATACATTCCAAATTATATCCCACTACTAATTCTGCCTGATCCATTTCAAATTTGCTTACTATTTATCCCTTTTCAAAATTTTTGGCTTTACAATAACATTTTATAATTGCCTTCGAAAAAAATATGGGTGGGGGGGACTGAAACGTTTGGGGTGGTTTGGGTGGCCTGCTTGGACCTGATTTGGGGCATTTGGTGCAAGTCTAATGAGAAATTTTTGCCTAAGCCTACTGAGGCTTTTATACTTTTTTAGGGTTCCGTACCCAAAGGGTAAAAACGGGACCCTATTACTAAGACTCCGCTGTCTGTCTGTCTGTCTGTCTGTCTGTCTGTCTGTCTGTCTCCAGGCTGTATCTCATAGACCGTGATAGCTAGAAAGCTGAAATTTTCACAAATGATGTATTTCCGTTGCCGCTATAACAACAAATACTAAAAATTAAAAAAATATATATATTAAGGGGGTCCCCATACAATAAACGTGTTTTTTTCGTATTTTTTTGCTCAATATTAAAAACGGTAACAGGTAGACGGTTCAAATTTTCACAGAATATTAACTTGTATATTACCTTTCAAAATAAATAATTAAATATCAATAAAGTAAATATTAAAGGGGGGCTCCCATACAACAAACGTAATTTTTTGATATTAACAGTAAACCTCTACAAACAAAGTTAGTTTTGCGGTTCATTAACAAAGGTAATTATACCTACTTCTTGAGTACGGAACCCTCGGTGCGCGAGTCCGACTCGCACTTGGCCGGTTTTTTTTTTTTTTACAAAATTGCGGTTAAATAGATTATGGTACAAGTATAAAGAGAAATCCATATGCAAACCAATAGGGCTTTTATTTATTTTGTATGATTTTAAGGAGAATTTGCATGCATGGAACTGGTGATTCTGAATTAAATAATTACGGGCCGCTTGCACAAGGACGTTACTTGTAAAGTCGTAATATCCACGTCGCCTGTTGGTTTTATGTTCGAATACCATTTTGAACTCTCGATTGAATTAAAAAAATGCGTCGAATTTGGATGTATTTTCACTGTTCAGTATTTCACATAATTCCCCATACTAAGCGCGCATTTTTACTTTAGAAAAAAAGTCGCTGATTTGAATTGTTGTCAAATACCCAATCGTCGTACGATCGCAACTTGTAGAGAGAATAAGTACTTGTAGAGTAAGAGCTCAAGCTGGTCTCCGTGTTTAGTATAGAGCTGAGTAATGCGTATACATCGACTTTGCGGTTGAGCTCTGATGCTCACATCTATAGAGCGTAGTTTGATTGGCTCAGACTTTAATTAGTGTTAAGATGGACTTATGAGAATAACATAAATCTGTCTCGTTTTAATCATGTCTTAAGTCTAAGCAAAGTCAAAGTTCGCTCTATAGATCTCACACTGAGACGCAATGAACTGACCTTATGTGTGTTGCAGGGAGGGCTGTCCGGTGGGACCTGGCTTCACGCTGAGCAAGGTATTCACGCTGACGCCGCTGCTGGCCAACAACAAGGACAAGTGGGGGCTGGCGCTCGACGGCCAGCTCAAGCACGAGGACACCAACCTCGCCTCTAGCACGCTGTGAGTGCACGCGCGCGCGCGCACACACACACACACACACACACACACACACACACGCTGACACCGCCGCTGGTCAAGAGTCCACAGTTATTTTTTGACCCCCTTAAAAAATACGGTTTATTATTGTGACTACTTTATGTCTATCTGTGCATGTATCAAGCCAGCTACTACATATATCTTCGCAGCGCTGAGCTTTCTCTCACTGAAGTCGTGGAAACATTTACTCCGTTGCACGCCTCGTCACGTCGCTCATTTTGGTCGCAAATCTCTGGTGGAAACGCACCTCAAAACGGTTTCGTTTCAAAGGTTGACGCAGAAGCTCTTCAAAGTAGAATATCTGGATCTAGTATCTAAGCAAGCGGCGAGACAATTTCGCGATGTCTCTTCGAGTAATAGACATTACTACCTCTTCGAGTAATAGACATTACTACCTCTTCGAGTAATAGACATCACTACCTGCATTTAATTGTGTGTTTAAACGTGGGTCAAAACACCCTGCTTACCCAATCAATAGCACGCTTATATTTATCGGTTCTTTTGTCTTCACAGAATCGCGGATCCATCCCAGCGCGAGAATTTAGGCATCATAGTACAGTACAAGGTGAAAGTGAAATTATGTCTCGGACCTTTGGGCGGGTAAGACATTTAAAATTTTCTTTTTTCGTCACTGTTTGAATTATATTACTTAATTAACATTATTCTGTTGTACTGGCTGGAGACTTTCTAAAAAATCTGTATTTCAAAGCATTTGAAGTTCCTAATTAAAGCCTTGCCAGTAAAGTGAAATGCCTGTTTGGGGGCGCCACTATTGAATTTCTCTTTTTAAACAAAGTAATAGTCATAATCATAAAATTAGTTCCACTTTTTTCCGCAACATGGCGAGGTTTTTTATTTTTCTGGTCAGGACTTTATGTTAGGGATATTTTCTCACATGAATTGTATTGACTACTCTTTCTCTGGCCTCAAAGATATAACAATTCCTTCCAGAAAATAAGATAAATAGGAGTTTCTTAAGGAACATGCAAAATCTCAATTTTTTTTAAACTGTAGAGGTCGTCTAATCAAAAAATGACTTGCCTAACACGTTCGCGTCATATATTCACTAGTTGGCCGACATATCAGGCTGCAGAATTCATACCTAAAGCGTAAGACTGAACAACCAATGAAGACGTCTAATTGATGTTCCTTGCCATATTTACATCATACGATTATAAAGGCGAAAATTTGTATGTGTGTGAATGTTTGTTACTCTTTCACACAAAAACTAATGGACTAGTTTGGTTGAAATTTGGAATGGAGATAGATATACCCATAATAATAAGGAAAATTAAAGATTCCCCGCGGGCATCGTCTAGTTGAATATAAGCGTAAATACGTTGGAAGCGCGACCTCTGCATTAGATGTAATTTACCATTTTTAACCGACTTCCAAAAAAGGAGGTTCTCAATTCGGCGCGTATTTTACTTATTAAAACTTTGTGTACGCAGCGAGCTGAGCGCCGAGCTGCCGTTCATCCTGATGCACCCAAAGCCCGAGGAGGAGGCGCCGCGGCCCGCGCCCGAGCCCGCCCCGGCCGACCACGACCTCATCCAGCTCGACCCGCATCCGTGAGTACATATCCTTAGTAAAAAAAAAAATACAGTTGTCCGTAAAGTCGGCTTACGGACGATAGTTTTACGTGATAACTAGAAGAAGCTCGCGTGGCGGCGTTCCAGTAGCAGAACTATTCGAACTGCTTGCTCTGACGTCACGCGATCGTGCCTCTCTATCGCTTGTTCCGCGCTCTCACTTGCACGCTCAGGCGGAACGTTGTTGAGGTTTAATCGTGCTGGCTGTATGAAGGAACTCTATGTTCTTTTTTATTTGAATATGATTTTTACTTGTCTTATTTGTGTCACTCAAATAAACTATTTACAACAAATCGGTTATGGGCCCAGATAAAAATAAAACGTAATAGTTTATTTTTACGTAATTATTCAAGAATAGTGAAGAATATTATTACGTAACTATGTCCGTCAGTGATAATACCAATTCAATTTCCGGTGATGCTGCGAATTCCGCGAACTCTACATACGCTGGTTCTGGAGCTTCCTTGATGACCATTAAAAGTTTGCATGGAAAGGATGGGTATGCTCAATGGAAATTTAAGATGCGCATGTATTTACTGCATGAGGGCTTATGGTCAGCAATTGAGGGTTATAGTGCTGGGGACACTACATCTGTTAGATGTGGAATCCGGTAGAAGGTACAATTTGAGGGAGAGAAAGCCTGTAAATTATCGCTGTAGTGTCTGTTGTTCGACGATGCAAAGTGGTGAGTTAACAGATGAACCTTACTCTTATTCTGATGCTCTTACACGTCCTGATAAATCTAAGTGGATAGCTGCAATGAAGGACGAATACAACTCTTTGATCACCAACGGTACTTGGACCTTAGTAGAGAATACAGGTCAGAGAATAATACCGTGTAAGTGGGTTTTCAAGTTGAAACGTGATGCCGAAGGTAGAGTTAGTAGGTACAAGGCACGCTTAGTTGCAAAAGGTTTTCATCAAAGTTACGGTATTGACTACGAAGAAACCTTTTCGCCGGTTGTTCGTTATTCGTCACTGAGAGTGTTAATTGCTATAGCAGTAGAGAATAATTTAAAAATGCATCACTTAGACATAGACACGGTTTTTTTGCATGGGAAATTAGACGAGAAGGTATTTATGGTACAACCCGAAGGCTTTATATCTGTAGGTGAGGAGTCTAAAGTGTGTCAGTTGAACAAGTCGCTTTACGGTCTAAAGCAAGCCGCGAGAGCCTGGAATAAACGACTTGATCAGGTACTTCTAGACTTAGGCTATAAAAGATTACAGTCTGAGCCTTGTATTTATTTAAAACGAAGTACTGTTAATATTTCTATTTTAGCAGTCTACGTTGATGACTTAATTCTGATTTATGACAAAGAAATTGAGTTATCTTACTTGAAGAACGGTTTGACTATTTATTTTGGTGTCAAGGATCTAGGTGAACTAAATTATTGCCTTGGTCTACGTGTTGCTAGAGAAAAGGAGACAAACAATGTGAAGGTAGATCAAAAGCGTTACATATTGGAGACGTTGAGTCGTTTTAATATGTCGGAGTGCAAAACTGTCTCTACTCCTATGGATGTAAGTATTGACCTGCGTTCTCAGTCGGAACCAGTTGTCAATGTTCCCTACCAAAACTTAATCGGTTGTCTAATGTTTTTAGCAATAAACACTAGGCCTGATATTTTGTTTACCGTTAGTTTTCTGAGTCAATTTAATAAAAACCCTATGCAGACGCATTGGAATGCTGCTAAGCGCGTCCTGCAGTATCTAAAAGGTACGTTAGATTACAGTCTTATTTTTAGAAAGACTGGAGAACCTTTATGTGGTTTTGTCGATGCCGACTGGGCCAATGGTAATGATAGACGGTCATATACTGGGTATATTTTTAAATTAGCTAATGCACCCGTATCGTGGGAATGTAAAAAACAGCCCACAGTTGCCTTGTCTTCTACAGAGGCAGAGTACATGGCTTTAACTAGTGCTTCCAAGGAAGCTGTGTATTTGCAGCGTTTGATTGGTGAGCTTACAGGTGAGTCATCTGTTGTTACTCTTTGTAACGATAACCAAAGTGCGCAGAAGTTGGCACAGAACCCGGTTCATCATAATCGGACAAAACACATCGATGTCCGGTACCATTTCATTCGAGAGCTAGTCGAAAGTAACAAGATTAAATTATCGTATTTGCCTACTGATAGGATGTTAGCGGATATTTTGACCAAAGGGTTGGGTCGTTGCAAACATCAACGTTGCGTGTCTGATATAGGCTTAATGATATCATAAGTTGTGCTTATTTTTTTTTAATACTCTTTTGTTTAATACTTTTAGACTAGTGATATGCTCTTGTGTGTTTTGTATGTTATGATTTTCTGTTAAAGTACAGTCAGGTCGATTGATATGTGTCCGTGTTTGTACTGTCATGCAACTTAGTTTGTAGCCTTCTCGATTAAGGGGAGGATGTTGAGGTTTAATCGTGCTGGCTGTATGAAGGAACTCTATGTTCTTTTTTATTTGAATATGATTTTTACTTGTCTTATTTGTGTCACTCAAATAAACTATTTACAACAAACGTGACACTTTTTCGTGCGTGCGGCCGGTGTTCATCGATTTATAAGGCGTTATCACGTCAAAAACAAATGTCCTCCCTACCGAATTTCGGCCACACGTGGGGTGTGCACACTCTCTTATGTGCTCTCCGAGGCACAGGATTGAAACACCGCCAGTCTCCTAATTCCGGGTCTGAAAATGTCAGAAAAACCCAACGCTTGTTATGGCTCGAACTGGAGAGGGGGGGGGAGGGGGGGGGGGAGACGACGACGACGCAAACTGCGTGCTGTTCGAGTATTTACGCTATTTTCTAGTCGTAGAAGTACACACTACAATGTGGTCTAACCAAATTATCGTTTCAGTGCGTACGACGCGTACGTATGAAACGTCATCTGAATTTTAAACACCTAAAAATGCGTCAAAGTCGACGAGTATGACAATCGACAGGCCAGTCTCACTCAACTCTTTTAAGTTATCTTGTAATAATTGCTAATTTACCTTCCAGAGACGAGAATGGTCAAGAGCAGGACGACGATATAATATTCGAGGATTTCGCGCGGCTACGACTGAAGGGCGCCGACGCGGACGCTTGAACGAAATAGTACACTTTCGATCGTTCGATCACACGCATTATTGCGTCCCGGCGAGACGAAACTCCCGTACACAATCTGATGTGCGAAGACTTGACTAGAAGATGGAGACTCGCACATGGTATACTCTGATTCATAATAAATTCTCGGCCGAAGTCGTTTATGAGACAAGTTTTGTTCGTCTGTATCTGTAAGGTCCGATCCGAGTGAAATCTAGAACGAAACCAAGAGAAATTCTGTGACATGATAGATTCAGTTGGACCTTAAAGAAATGTCTCCGGAAAGATTATGCCTACGTCCAAAACTGAACATTTTACATGACTTTATAAATGTTTGTGCAGCGCACATGTTTCCTACCACATATAACTTAAGTACCTTCAAGGCAAGAGTGAATAGGCATCTTCTAGGCAAGCGCGTTCCAACCTAGACCTCATCATTACTTTGCACTTGGCATGATTGTCGTCAAGCGCAAACCTATCTCGCAATAAAAAAAAATGTTGGTAGCGCTAAATACATCGAGGCTCATTGAAGCTCTAATTACATTGTTACGTTCCTGTTTAGCCCAATCTCTGGGCTGAAAATGACTCTTAACATAAATAAATGTCAACTTTGTTGTGCCATTATGGTTTATTGGTTTGTAAATTTGATGTTGAACAAAACTTTCTATACCTACAATAATAGACATAAGTGTATTTTAGAGCATCTATTCCGTTTGTATTGACATTACATTTGTACAGAGTATAGTTAGCATAAAAATAAACATAAACGCACCTCATATTTCGTCTAAAAACGGATGATATGTATGAATAGCCCCACGCACAATGTTATATGAAGTGTAGTATGCGAACGAATGTGAATCATTGAGATATTTATCGAGATTGTAAAAACACCCTGTACAGTGTATATGATGAAGATTAGCCCACACATACTAAATATTATATGTTAAATGTATATCAAATATGGACTCTGTGTTAATGGAATAGATAATAAATTAGATTGTGACTATTTTGTTCACATTTAGTTGACTAAATGAGCTGTATGAGGTTTTAAAGTATTAATTTCGCGTAAAAGGGAATCGCGACACTAGAATGTGCAAATGAAAAAAATTGAAATTTGAACTGGGTGCCATTAGCCGATAGGTATAATATTAAAAGATACTTCAAACACAAATCCAAAACCCATGGTCACTGTTTCAACCACAGCGTTGTTCTCCGTACACGCTGTCATTAATGCAATTTGAAACAAGGATAAACGCTACAAAATTAAAAGTACCTAAGAATAGCGTGAAACATATTATAATTATAAAAATATATTATAATTACTTGATGTAAGTATATTAATGTGGAAATTTTATTTTTGAATAGAGTTATTGATTAATCGAGTACAACTTTAGGTTTTATTCGTTGACATTATTTTGTGATCATTGTCCATCGATTATTTTCTTTATTAGTCAATTTATAGTACAATGTGTTTGTTAATGTGCATTTATAGAATAAAAACGTGTTTTGTACCTTAAAGTTATTTACTTCTCGGGTAGTGGGTGTAATTGTCTACTTATAATGTTGAGAAGAACTATATTGGGGACTTTTAAATAAAATAATATATAAATAATAATACAGTTGTATATTTCGATTTGAATTTTAATGAAGAAATGAGTTTTGTATTGCATAAAAATTACAGTTTATCAAATGTTTTTGTGTGAATAATATGTTGTCTTATGGATATATTTATATATCGCTTACAATATATTTTGTTTTTATTTGCTAAACTTTGTATTAAAGAAAATAAAAGCTTCATTTTGTAAATTTACATAAAAAAATATACTGTCAATTATTTAGAACCATCTAAATAAAAAATATTCACAAAAAAGTTAGTATTTAAAAAAAAGTTTTGCAATATATGCTCAAAGACCCGAATGCTGAGGTAATACATAAAACGGGCCCATTTTGCCAATTTCTTACTACAATGAAAGTGGATTAAATTGAAACTGCATGAACTATCTTAGGCTATGTTTATACAGATGTTGCGAATAGCAGAGACGTGGCGCAGTCGGAAGGATATAATATGCTTGCTTGACGTTAGTAGATGTAATAGTGCCGGCAGTTTAGTTTTGGTGATAAAAGATACGTTTTAGCCATGTGCAACCTCTGTATAAACGATGCTCAGCATGCTTAGCATGCGCACAACGAGATATCTCGCGACGAGAGAGAGAGAGAGATTTTGTCGTTGCCGGCTATTAACTCCTTTATCCTTACGTGCACAAAATGCGGTATGTATATTACAAGAAAAAGATAGTCGGCATGTAAGGGTTCGTAGAGAAAAATCTGTAGGCACCCAGTAGACATATTTTTACTCGTTGTGCGCATGCTAGCCCTACTGGACTACTATTAAATTATTTATCTGTGACTATGTACATTTGTTCTCTGTACAGTAAATAGTTGTAAATTATGTGGCATGTTTACTTGTAGTCTAAGCTTTGTAATGCACAAGATATTTTACTATTAATGTTTATAAGGAACAAGTATTTTAATATTATCTACTATGTTATTTCTTTGTACGCGTTTTAATTCACCAGTCTGCCATCTGTAAAGTGCACATGGAACTAATTCAATTGTACATAAAACTTTAATTGATCAAACAAAAAGTAGTGCCATAGTTTTCTTGATGTATTTCATAGAAAAAGATGGCATGTTTTCTGAGTATTTATTATATAATTAGTTCAAGTATAGTTTTGTATACAATAGAATGTGTGCCAATAACAACTAAAAATAAACGCTTTCGATCTTTTGCTCTACTTTAGAATTTTGGAAACGAATTATAGAATTGTTGTAAAAATAACATCCATTTTAAATTAAAACGATCATGGTTCGTCTTATTGCAGCTATTTATTTAATTTTAATAAGACAACCGTGAGACATAAAATATTTTTTTACAGTTTACCATTGTAAATATAAAATATAAATAAAAGACATGCATGTGCGAATTTAATGAGCACCACAGAGTATGCATGGATTGGAATGAGATGCATGACTCAGCAATAGCTCATACAAATATAGAATCGAATCAAATATGGCGGGGCCATTCATTCCCTCTCACTCGCGCACTATGCACAGGTAAGAGAGGGAACGATTATCGCCACTTTCGTTTACGCACGAGTTATTCTTTCCTTTCCACGCATTCCTAGAGCTGATCGCAAAGTTGAGGCTTGCCGCAAACACCGCACGCGACTTTTCAGTACCTGAATTGCGAATGTCGTCATCTGTACTTCCTAACGAGCCAGTCGTCTTTTCAGTACTGAAAAATGCGATGCGTTGATTTTTGTAGCTTAGATGAAGCGTGTTGTGCGGCTGTATTCTGTGATCGTCTTGGTATTCCATAACATTATTTCATCTGCCTTTGTGATATCTGTCACCTAAATGATCAAAAAATTTTATAGAATATATCCAACGGAGAATAAGTTACGATTTATATGTTGAGTTATTAATAATGTATAATTATTATTTTAGTTTTTAGGATGTACCTATGTAATGTATATTTTAGTGATTATGTAAATTAAAATAGAACAAACAAATAAACTTGCACCTCAAATAGCTAAAAAACAACACACGCATTTTAAACGGATACTTATACTGGAACTTCGTTCCAATAATTATGATGACGTCACCCAAGGTGCAATCCGACCGATCGATTGTTGCGGCAAACCGATGCAACAATTTACGAAACGAAGGAACACCTTAATGTGCCTGCAGCTTAACGCGATGCATTCTATGTTTTCGACGCAAACGCGTATCACGTACGGCGTGTTAATGTGCGATCAGATTTAGGCCAAGGTCAAATTTAGTGGGAATACCTACCACTCCTATGAGTATAAGTATTTTTTTTACATAATTATTTTTTATTCGAATCACAAAATATGTATCAAAAGCTAAAAAGTGCATAAATAAACGAGTACACAAAATGGTCATGTCCATAGAAAGTAAGCAAAGCGTTCAAAATGTGAGCATAAAATATATGCTAATTACACACATTTTTTTAATTTTACATCGAAATCTTTTTTGATGTAATATACTTTTTAAATAAATATGTAATCTATAAACTCGTTGTTTTATTATATTGACTAGGTACCTACTTACCTTCCGAAAGAAACCCCTTGAAAAAAACCCACTAAATGCACTAGTCCAGCACAGAAGTGAATTCCTTGTTTTGGATTACCTCATCACCTTCGACTCTGTAAACAATTTGGCATTCCTATATAGGTCTATGTTTGCCACACATATTGTATGAATAACATTCATCGATATATATGTAAGTACTAGATGGGCCCTTTCATAGAAAAATGGCGGGCGACCAACTATGAGAGCGCGCTCCTATAACCTGTCATAAGCCTGTCTTTGTCCCCGTCGTAGCGCGATCACGGTCGCTCATCGTGTAGATAATTTGTTATTAAGTTAACATCTAAAGTCTTATTAGTTTGGCACTGTATTATTTTTATTTTAAGGTAAGTGTTTCAATTCACAATTATACATTTCCAAGAAAACGTTATTTAATCTTCCTATTTAATATTTTTATCCATTTCGCAATCATTTAATTTCCGCGGCAAACTGTATGATATTTTTTTTTTACTAACTGGCCTTACGGCTTTGGGTTCCAGCCCTAGAATAGTCCAGTCCAGTACGATAAAAAAAATGCAACCAAGATTAGTTAATGCATAGATGGGCAGAACGGACAGTAGGCATTAATACCTTCCGAGACGCAATATTATGCTATTGTAATAATATGATAAAATTAGTTATTGACGTGAGTTTAACCAACTTCAATAAATAAAGGGTTTTTATTTATTAAAGTTGATAATTTTTATTTTGCACTAGCGAATGCCCGCAACTTCGTCTGCGTGGTTTGAGGATTTTTGATTCCCGCGGGAACTTCTTAATTTTCTGGGATAAAAAGTAGCCTATGTGCTATTCCAGACTATAATCTATCTCTGTGCCAAATTTCAGCCCGATCCGTTCAGCCGTTGGGGCGTGATTGAGTAACAAACATCCATACATCCATACATCCATCCATCCAAACTTTCGCATTTATAATATTTATACTATCCTTACTAATATTATAAATGGGAAAGTGAGTTGGTTTGTGTACGGTCCACAGTCCAACCGTACATTTTGCTCCATCAGCATTAACCTACTTTTCGTACTTTTCATTATAAATTCAAACTAACAATCAATCAGTGCGCAAATCATCATCGCGACCAGCACGCGTGCCACTCATTTATAGCATTAGCAATTATCATTTAATTATAATTATTATAATTATAATTTAGTATCTTATAGCAAAAAAATGCTAATAAATTATAACTATTTTAATAATTATAATTAAATGATAAATGCTAAATGCTAATGATATTGAGTGGCACGCGTGCTGGTCGCGATGATGATTTGCGCACTGATTGATTGTTAGTTTGAATGTATAATGAAAAGTACGAAAAGTAGGTTAATGCTGATGGAGCAAAATGTACGGTTGGACTGTGGACCGTACAGTTTGTATGTTTGTTCCGCTTTCACGCCGTAACTACTGAACCGATTGCTTTGAAATTTTGCAGACGTAAAGTTAAAAGTCCGGATTAAATAATAGGGTACTTTTTATCCCGGAAAATTAAAGAGTTCCCGCGGGAACTACAACTCCTCAATCCACGCGGACGAAGTCGCGGGTATCAGCTAGTATATTATATATTATAATTTTTGATTTGATTGATTGATATTTGATGAAAAATAAATAGTTAATTCAAAATTCAGAATTTTATTATTTCGTTGAACAAAAGTTGTTCAGTACCTATTATGTACAGCTAGCTACCTACTTACAAGTGTTTATTACTTAATCGTATTTTTAAATGCACACTGTGTAAGTGATTTATCTCAAAATAACTTTTAATATTTCTTTTGATGGCAAGTAGCATACTTAGAAATGTATAAAATAAAATAATTTCAAATGAAGTATTTTTCTGTGACTCAATCCATTAGTACTCTTTCACCTCTCCCATTCCAACCCCTTTTTATTATAATAGTACTAATAATTATTTTTGAATTCTTTCATTTGCAATAAAGTTTGGCGAGGATTATTTTAAACTGTTTTAGCTGTTATTATTTTAAATTTCAAGTTTTTTGCATTAGTACCTAGTTACCGAATTATGCTAAGTGTGACTGACAGTCATGTCGCACCACAAGGGGTTTTCTTATCATTTTGGTACGCAACCCTAAAAATGACTTTATTTCTGTCAATTTTTCGACAAAACTTCAGTATCAACAATTGACAAATAATTAAATTAAAAAAACCCACGACGAACTGCAGCGCCCCATTGTGTGGAGTTTGACCTTTAAATATATCTAAGAACCTTCTCACAAGCTATATATATCTAATGCAAAAAACCGCATAATAATCGGTTCAATGGTTTTCCAGGAAACTGGTAACAAAAAATTGGTAAAAATAACAACGTCATACTAACATTTATCGTTTACCTCAGAGAGTACACTAATGTAGGTATTATTTTCGACAAGCGCATCTGTACTAATCTATGACCGAGTCATACGTTTTCAAGATGGCGCATATGTTGCAAGCAAGTTCCCGCTTTTCAGACTAGATGGCGTTGTTAAACATAAGTCCACATTCTTTGTTCGACAGGGCCCGTCTATGTAAATTGAGGTCGTTGATAACATTATGTAGATTGTCGGACCTAGCAATGTCGCTGATGTGTAATGAAGTTGATTATCTTCGTAATAATAATTATTTTAAGAATTGAGAATATTTACCTAACTCTAGTTAGAGCGTTTACTACGGGTTGACTGGACTCTTATTTCTATAGTCCGACCAACTTATCTGACCCGGTGACAGCGTCTCTAGTATAAATGAAAAATAAGAAAAAAACTATTTAAACAGGCATAAAAATTAATTCAAATTTTGGCCACCGGATCAGTATGTTAGTGGGACAGTACCTACTTCAGTTTCACAGCCACTTCACAGCTCGCGCTTTCCGAGGCACGGGGTGAATCACCGCCAAGGGCTAGTAGTTACAAATAATTTCTTGTCAGAAAAACCCAATACGGCGGGCGACCCGTACTCGAACCCAGGACCTCGACGGCCGCAGTCGAACATGCTAACCACGAGACCCAAGGAATATACTACTCTCTACCGAGAGACTAGACCAGTGGCAGGCTGGCTCAGCCTCATAGAATAATCCCTGGCTCGCTGTCGCAAGTTACCCTGTGAAGTTACCTGTGTAGTGTGTACTAAACGGTTGAGGCGGGCAACATTATTTTATACATTTTAAAGGTATGCTCCTAGTCTATGCTATTTTAATATTACAAATGCGAAAGTTTGGATGGATGTATGGATGTTTAAATGTATGGATTTTTGTAACTCACGCCTCAACGGCTGGACTGATCTGGCTGAAATTTGGCTCAGAGATACATTATAGTCTCGAATAATAGATAGGCTACTGGCGGGCATCAGCTAGTATATAATATCTTTGATTAGGTATTAGTTTCCTTAGTCATTAGGTATAATATGTACTCTTTGATTATGTTATATACTAGTTAATCTATGGTCTGCTCTCTCTCTCAAGTCTATGGTAAATTCTGTAGGTCAATCAAATACATCCTTCTCTATGAGTCAATCTATAAGTCTGTGGTTTTTTAAGGTTAAGTTTCAAAATCGATGAAAATAAATATTTTGTTTTTCCAACGTAAAATTTAAAGTAAACTATATGTTTAGATTAATAGATAATGTAAACGAAGACAATAGCAGAATAGTTAATTTAAAAAAGCAAGTGACCGGTGTGTTTATTTAACATGTAAACAGGTTCTCTGCAACAATTTCCTTAGCGTTATAAAAGTTATAATAGTTACAATGAGTAGCAGGGGCTTATCAAAGAAGGAGCTAGAGGAGTTGCGTAAAAAAGAAGAAGAAGAAGCGGCTGCACACGTAAGATTTGCCAAAAATACTCAACCTAAATAGGACTTTGTATTTAAGTTGGTGTACCTATCTTACATTGGTGCCAATTTTCGCCAATTTGTAGACGACTTAAATACCAGAATTTATACGGTTATTAGAAAGTAAAGGTAGTTGATCTGAGCACTGCATCTACAAATACTATATTAAATGTAGTTTATAGAGAAGGTAAACTTTATGGAACTCAAATATTCCACTAAGAGTAAGGTGTAGTTACAATTGTACTACATCTAAACACATGCTGCTTACTCACAGTTGCTAGTTACGTGCCTGTCCAGGCTCTTTATTCAAGGTTTTCCCAATACAGTGTGGTATAACACACAGTAAAAAAAACCCTCAAAAAACCACTATAATATATTGGATCTATCCATGCAAGAATAACCATGAATTAATCTAGTGTGCAGAGTACTTAGTGCAAGTCGAGTCTCCAGCACTAAGGGCTGGGTGAAAGTACATTAACAAAGTATATATTTGTAATATGATGAACTGATCGACTAAAATATCAACATATGGCTCAAGCAGCTGGGTCTAGATACTTGAGATTTGCATGTCAGTTTTCCCTGTCAAGTAAACCTGGGGGTTTAACAAGGGATCTCTAGAAATTGTACCAAAGCAAATGGGTCAGCTTACAAACTCAAACTCTATTTCATATAGGACATACAGGTGTCTCTTATGATTAGTCTTGTTTTGACTACTCTGGGAAAAAAGATTATATTAAATGAGCTGGCAAAAAACTCAGTAGCTCTATTCAAGAAGAAAAATGTTACATTAATTGTGTAAGTCATTATACAGCTAGTTGAGTGTACAAGTTCGCTTTGGTTTGCAGGTGTTTAAAGAGTTTGTGGAGACATTCCAGGAGGTTCCCAGTAGCACATCTAAAGTTTGGGTGAAGGCAGGCACTTATGATGCTGGGGCTAGAAGTAAGTGGAATTGTTGTAAATGTGGTGAATATTTTACTGAAGTTTTCAAAATGCTACAAATAACAACTCTAACATTATTTACGTGATGTGCTTGATTCATGCATTGGTATGATAAAGAGTATATTTTATTGAATTCATATATCAAGTTGAATCTATTATTACTTATAGTCCTCTACTCTAGTACTCTCTGCTCTATACTCTAGTTACAATATAGAAGAGGCAAACAAATTGCAGTAACTAGCGAAACACATAAAAGATGCGCTTTGGACTGGCACTTTAGACTTTCTTGAGTTAGGTTTTTCACTCATAATATATCATATTTAATTCATTATTAGTTCAGGGAACAACGTCCTATCCTCCAGGCAAAGAGCGTCTCTTATGTGATTTAGTTACTTTGTTTAACATTTTTTCTGGTCGGTTACGTTGGTACATTTAGGCATGGCAGTAGCAGATATTGTGTAATGGCATTCGTAGATACGTTAATTAAGTAATTAATGTGTATAAGTTTAAGCTTGTGTTAGTCAATAAACATACATTTATTTTATTTTTGTCTGTATAAACAGAGGAAGATACATCAGAGAGAGGCAAGCTATACAAGCCGATCTCTCGTCTGGACGAGAAGCGCGGTACGACGGAGGCAGAAGTTGTGCGCAGTCTGGTGCAGCGAAGCGAGCCGCTGCGCGTGCGCAACAAGAAGAGCGGCGATAAGAAGAAGAGCAACTTAGAGCTATTTAAGGAGGAACTGAGACAGTGAGTGCTTTTTTTCCAAACTACAGCTTTGATGACAACAGCTTGAATGACTAATATCAATGAAACCAACTTGATCGACTTCATCCTACTTTCGGCGCTCATCTAGGCTATTTGTATACCGGTAAATAAAAGAACGGAAGAAAGCGGGAACCTAACAAACCTCAATCCTCGCATAGGAAATCGCGGGCAACCGCCAGTATGACAAATACAATTTAAGTTAGTTTGTCCTTTAATTACGCCGCGATAGATCTGCTTGATTTTTGCATGGATTTATTATGGAACTGATAAGTGACGTCGGCTATTTTTGGTCCTGGTAAATAGTCTCCAGGGATTTTTAAATACCTTAACCCACACAGAAAAATTTGCATTCAAAAAAATTAGTCTATTGTATAATTATATTAATCTTGTAGGATACAAGAAGAGCGTTCAGAGCGTCACAAGTACAAGAATGTACTGCGAGACCGAGGTGTAGTGGGCCCAGTGGAGCCTATAATGGACATGCTGCCTGACATAGGCTCCTATGATACCGGCGACCCCAACACTACCAACCTTTATCTGGGCAACTTGAACCCCAAGGTAAGTGAACCGAAAATGTCACTCGCTTCGCTTGCCTTTGGCACGATATTATTGTTTGTAAAACGCTGTGTAAGTCTGAATAAAATTGGACAGGACAATACCAGATTCAATTGCACCCAAACCAGATTAGACCGGATTACACAAAACCAGACCAGGTTGTACTGGACACTGCCATACTGGACCGCTCTGGATTATGAAATAGAAGAATAGATATGAATAGCGTTCATCACAGAAGGCATATTTTATCCTGCAAAATCAATTCTCACTGGATTTTTAAGGTAAATTCCCATAATTGGAGTCATAGGTGCCATCTAAATAAATAAATGGATAAACTTTAATTGCAGATATTTAAATCCATACAAAATGCTTGTAACAATAAACCTTAAACACTACGTTAGTAATAAAATTGTTTACATACACTTCATTATTTATTTTAATTCATACACTTGGAGTCCACATGCAAACACAACCTGCTTCACAAAAGGGTTTTCCCACTTTCCTGCCAGTGTTATCATAATACTGATGTAGCTTAATGTAATGAATATAATGTTGGTTTAAGTTTCATTTTAATATATATTTTTTTTAGATAACAGAACAGCAGCTGATGGAGATCTTCGGCCGCTACGGGCCGCTAGCCAGTATCAAGATCATGTGGCCGCGCTCGGACGAGGAGAAGGCGCGCGGCCGCAACTGCGGCTTTGTGGCCTTCATGTCCAGGAAGGATGGGGAACGGGCGCTGAGGTGTATGAATGGTGAGTTTGACCTAAGATCTTCGGCCGCTACGGGCCGCTAGCCAGTATCAAGATCATGCGGCCGCGCACGGACGAGGAGAAGGCGCGCGGCCGCAACTGCGGCTTTGTGGCCTTCATGTCCAGGAAGGACGGGGAACGGGCGCTGAGGTGTATGAATGGTGAGTTTGACCTAAGATCTTCGGCCGCTACGGGCCGCTAGCCAGTATCAAGATCATGCGGCCGCGCTCGGACGACGCAATTTGGTCACCAACCTAACGTGAAGGGGCCAATTCAGTTAATCAATCTCATAAAACCTGGTTTCTTTGGAGGTACATGTCCAGTTCTTGAGCCACTGCTACTGAGATCGACCTTAAAAAAGGCCTTTTACTTACACAGGAAACTGTTAATGAGGTACCCAATTGGGGTGATGCCATTTCAGTTTAATGCCACACAAAACAAAGCAAGTTTATTCAATGCAAAAATATCTCCGAAAATTAACCGGTTATCGAGCCAAAAATTGCCATAAATTAGGCTTTATAACTATCAATTTCATGAAAGAAGTTGAAATCACATAATTTATTGAATTAGGCAAGGAGGTAATGAGCTACGAGATGAAGCTAGGGTGGGGCAAAGCGCTGGTGATCCCGCCCGTGCCCATCTACATCCCGCCCGCGCTGCAGCAGCCCTGCAAGCCGCCGCCGCCCTCGGGGCTGCCCTTCAACGCGCAGCCGCCCAAACATCTCGCCAATAAGGTGAGGAGCTGCGAGATGAAGCTAGGGTGGGGCAAAGCGATATAGTAGATAATCTATGCATCCCGTCCCGCGCTAGAATCCGGAGCCGATAATAATTAGGACGAACGGTGCTTTAATGGTGAAATATTTTTTTTACTAATAAAAAGATTTAAACTATTTTTTGTATTATTAAAGTTGTACGTGAATAATCTATCTATGAATAATCTATTAAGCCCCTATTTTATAATTCATAATAAGAATTTTTAGAGCCTCATCTACCTACACTTCGTTATGCATTTAATTCAGACATACATCATGCATGCATCGTGACCATCACACGTCGCACTCATCAATCACATTAATTATTGTAACTAATAATTATTATAATTATAAGCAAACAATAAACCTTAAATCACTAGCATTTCTATAATAGGCATGATGACAGTAACCAAGAATCAATGAAATTATGAATTTATCTAATGAAATAAGATTCATGGATTATAAAAAACGTATTTATTTTTCTATTTCTAGTGAGATTGCTATTTATTTTGATGAAATAAAACTATAAAATACAGCAATCCGCCATATTGCATAAAACACAAAGAAGCGAATGACGTCACAATTGTTTGTTTTCGAGCTTTGAAAATCACACTATTGCTTAGGCTTACTGCTCACTGCACAGAGTACATTGGTAAAAACACAACGACGCCATGACACCGCCGAACGTTTTGGCGTGAATTTTAAAATTTAAATTTCAAATGCTAATTTTATCTACCAAACTTTATTTTTCTGCTGAAAAAAGAAATTTTTTTCAAAATAGTAGATACTTCCGAACATAATCTGACCATTTTTCAAAATCAGTCATCATGCCTATTATACGGTCCAAGACCGAAAAAATAGTTTTAAGCTGACAGCGAAATGTTTTGACGTGATTACGTCTTATCAATCGATGAACACCGGCTGCACGCACGAAAAAGTGTCACGTTCCGCCTGAGCCTGAGCGTGCAAGTGAGAGCACGAAACAAGCGATACGAGAGGCACGATCGCGTGACGTCAGAGCTAGCCGTTAGAATAGTTCTACTACTGGAACGCCGCCACGCGAGCTTCTTCTAGTTATCACGTAAAACTATCGTCCGTAAACCGACTTTACAGACAACCGTAAATTTTTTTTAGATACCCAGAGTGAGGCCTGGAGAGTACTTCCCAAGCGATCCCGAAGATCAACAGATTTACGACCAGGTAATTGCACCTACTTATTATTTGATCATTTGATATGCAAATTCGACCAGCTGCGGATATTTTTTAAAGTAATTTCGTAATTTTACAGATTTTATCACAATCCATAGTCAGAGTTGTGATACCGACCGAGAGGTATGTATGTTATTTTGTCATTTAAAAATGCAGGCTTTTTAGGGCCGCTTGGACAAGGACATTTAAACTGATTTAGTTAAGTTTTGTAATATTCTCTCTTTTTGGCAAATTCATATTGTAGTTGCCAAAAAGGGACAGCATCAAAATATTTAACTAAATAAATTTAAAAGTCCTTGTGCAAGTGGGCCTTAAAGTTATAACTATAAATATCAGTCACTATAGTTTAAACGTTCTTTTTTTAAAAAAATCGACCGATGGTGAATAGGCATGATGACTGAGAACTTGTTTTTGAGTTTTTTTTACCAGGATTACCACTAACCATAAAGATTAATATGCAATTTGTTACTGCCGTCCAATTTTCCTTCTTTTCAAACATTTTGTGCACTAATACCCCCTACACATATTATATACCAATCTTTTTTAAGAGTTCTTGTCGGTTGGTTACGCTATAGTACACACATTTCGCGTCTTGTCTTTTTCCGATACCAGCATTTTGCGTCACAAAACCTGCTTCTATCCGACATTTGCCACCAGGAACATCCTAATGCTGATACACCGTATGGTCGAGTTCGTAATCCGCGAGGGGCCTATGTTCGAGGCGATCATAATGAACAAGGAAATAAACAACCCGTTCTTCCGATTTCTGTTCGAGAACCAGTCGCCCGCGCACATCTACTATAGGTGGAAACTGTATTCAATGCTGCAGGGGGATTCGCCCAAACAGTGGTCGCTGGAGGACTTTAGGATGTTCAAAGGTGAGGATGTTCAAACCTTAGGTTGCCTTGTTCTTTCGCTTTCTGTTCGAGACCTAGTCGCCCGCACATATCTTTATTACTACATATTATAAATGCGAAAGTGTAATGGATGGATGAATGGATGTATGTTACTCAATCACGCCAGAACGGCTGGACGGATCTGGGATGAAATTTGGCACAGAGATAGATTTAAAGTCTGGAATAATATATAGGATACTTTTTATCTCGATTCGGGATTTTAAAGAAAATTAAAGAGAATCGGGACAGGCACCAAAAAGCCTCAATCCACGCGGACGAAGTCGTGGGCATCAGCTAGTCTACTATAGGTGGAAGCTGTATTCAATGCTGCAGGGGGATTCGCCCAAACAGTGTACGCTCTAGGACTTCAGGATGTTCAAAGGTGAGAAATTTAGCTAACCTATCATCCATACTTCCATCCATATTAATATTATTTATGGGAAAGTGTATCTGTTTATCTATTTGCTACGCTTTAACAGCCCATCTTTTCAACCGATTTTAATGAAACTCGGTATAGAGGTAGGCTACATCCGGGAAAATTAAGGAGTTCCCTTGGAAAATAAAAAAACAATCCACACGGACGATGTCACTGGCTCTATCTATGCTGGATCTATCTGGATCACCTAGGCCCGTATTAATAAACCGATATCAATTAACAACACGATCTCAAGTAACCGATACTTGCGGTGCAATCTATGGTAAAGACAGGTCTTAAGCATAAAATGACCGATACTTGAGAACCTGTTCTTAGCTGATGTCGGTTCATTAACACGAACCGTAGTTATCAATTTCAACATAATTACAGGCGGGTCGGTATGGCGGCCGCCGGTTATGAATCTGTACACGGCGGGGATGCCGGACGAACTCGTCGAAGAAGATGACGCCAAAGAAAACATACGAGGGACCCTCTCCATCAAGTATGTACTGCTTTAGCGTATGATAATGTTCTGTTAAGGGCTATTAATTAAGCTTAAACGCCGAAATTTTTGCCCATTCACTTCATTAGTTTGAATTACTTTTTTAAAAAATATTTTCCTGTCGATGAAAATGGGCCTTGATTAATCCAGATTTATATATGCGAATGCGAAAAAATGCGATCTGCACGATAGGCAAACTAGAGGCCGTAATTGGCTCGTGACTCCATCGCTACGCCTAAAAAAAGTCAAGGTCATTCGTGGGAATGAGCATTCTTTTCTATAAGAAAACCCTATTTTAAACTTGCCTATACACAAATTTAACTAATCCAATAAAAGTATGCTACTAAAAAGCTTATTATACTGTTGGAGATAAAAATAATCATTTATTTCGACCATAAAGATCATTAATTTTGTTAGTAAGAACACACACACAATAACCTTATGTTGTAAACCTAAAACTACCTAATCCTAAAACCTTATCTAAGACCGCCTTGATGGTCTCAGCACGTGCACTATATGACAATGGTTCAGGTACTGACAATCAAACCTGTCAGAAAATGCTCTCAGGATGCGATTGGAGCTAGCCCGAACCCTGCGCACCAGGGATGTGTACCGTTTGCGCATAGAAGTGTAGAAGCAATCCACACGCGCATCGGCAAACATCCCCGACGCACTACAGTATCTAGGCAGACCCATTAGCATCCTAAATGCATTATTATACTGTATGTATTATGTAAATGATAGAGGAGCATGTATTTGATCGCTCCAGAAATGCTAAGGACAGCGGTTACTTATGTACACATTGATATAATAATTGTAAATGAATTATTAAAAATGAGCAACCACCGAGTTTCTTGCTGGTTCTTCTCGGTAGGAATGGCATTCCGAACCAGTGGTAGATTCACTTGACGATTGAAAAGTAGTTGTAAAAGTTTATTTGAATAAAAAAGCACAAGCCATTTTGTTCCAGCCAGCGCGACCGGCTCGAGGAGATCATCCGGTCGCTGCAGCCGTCGCGGCGCAGCGTGGGCGAGGCGATGGCGTGGTGCCTCGAGCACGCGGAGGCGGCGGGCGAGGTGGCGGCGTGCCTCGCCGAGGCGCTGGCGCAGCCCGGCACCGCGCCGCCGCGCCGCGTCGCGCGCCTCTACCTGCTGTCCGACATCCTGCACAACGCGGGCGCCAAGCTCACCAACGCGAGCGCGTACCGCGGCGCGTGAGTGTTGATTTGTCTTCGCAGTCCGCTCATAATCCAATAGATGGCATTACTAGTACCATGCACGCGACCACGAAGAGCCCAACTCACGATCACGAAGTGTTCTCTGAATTACGCTATAAATACGACCTCTAAAGATGAACGCTCGGACCAGTGGTCCCCGAGCACAACGCCCGCTCGGAGGATGATCATCCTTTGTTACGGTCGAGCCATATCACCTGCTCCCGTACAGATTGGTTGAATTTACCACTTTGTATTTATTCACAGCTGGACATAACACCTTTATCTTAGTGCGCTATAACGATCGCATAACTGCAAAAAATTATTAGTCTAATAGTACACAATTATTTGTTCCCCTTCTAAAGTGCCAAAAAAGGGGAAGATTTTGGAGGAGAAGATTTTTCCAGGTGTAGTCTTGCATACTTTATCATGAATAGAAGAAAATACATAGAATGTATTAAGAATAAAATAAGTAACTATATAATACCATGCAAAAAATGAAAATCTATTCCAACTTTTCGATATGTTTTCAAGATGGCGTCCTTCAGCCATAGAGAGATATTAATCTGCGGACCGTTGCAGCAATGTAATTGCACTGCAGGTTCCAGTCGCGGCTGGTGGAGATAATGCGCAACTCGCACTTGGCGTGGTCGCGTATGACGTCACGCATGCAGCAGGAGGGGTTCCGCGCGCGCGTGACGCGCATCCTGCAGGCGTGGGCCGACTGGGCCGTGTACCCCACTGACTTCCTGCTGCACATCAACGACGTGTTCCTCGGACACGAGAAGGTAACGACGCGTGACGTCACGCATAACAATAACCAAGAAAATATCATTCACGTTTCACTCATATGTTATATTCTATTATTAACACCGTCATTGTCCATTCGTTTACTTAAAGGCCCTAGTTGTACAATGAATTGAAATTGTCATCAGGAGGGGAGCGGGGAGGTGTTGTCGGGCGGGCAGGCGGAGGCGGAGTCGGGCGACGGCGGCGCCTCGCCGGCCGGCTCCACGGCGTCGGGCGGCTCCGGGGGCTCCGGCCCGCTGGACGGCGCGGCGCTGCGGCGGCTGGCCGAGGCGCGGCCCGCGCACCTCGCCGTGCACGACGCGGGCGACATCGACGGCGTGCCCAGTGAGTGCGGGGGGCGCGGGGAGGGGGGGGGGGGGGAGGGGGGGAGGGGGCAATGATAGGGGTCGATTGGGGATCCACAATACTATAATAATAACAATAGCTGTCAGGCTATGGAACTCCTTGCCGCTTCATATTAGACGTGCGCAATCTCTTGCAGAATTTAAAAACCTCATCAAAGCGCACTTTCTTCCTCCTTGAATTCCTCCTTTTCCTCGTCTTGTTGGCTTTTATTTTTACTCTTTCTTATATAATATATATATTGTTTATAAGTATATGTATTACTATCTTTTTATATATATGTATTTATATAATTATTTTATGTGTATATATATGTGTAGGTATACATGTATTATTTTGTATGATATTTTATATTGTTAGGATTAGGTTATTAGCTTAGAACTAATTATTAGTTTTCCTTTTATATAACGTACACCCTTGAAGCTTTCTCACTGGGTTCATCCGTTGTTCATGGTTGCCTGGTAGAGATCGCTTTAAAGCGATAAAGCCGCCATTTGTACCATAGCTTAATTTTATTGTAATTGTTTTTATGTACCTATATTTCTTGGTGTACAATAAAGAATTTTTCATTCATTCATTCAATACTAAGACGATTGATGACTGTCGCCATACGATTGATAGCGATCACGTCGGGGTTACCAATGTCGGGGCGACTGGGTATATATGCTCCCGAGGCAATAGGAAGATCTTCCGAGCCGGTGTCATGCTCGGGGCTCTCAGCTGGGCCAACTGTTGCAGGTTGAAAGTTATATATGTAGTATAATTCCGAAAGACCTTCGTAATCGTGATTCAGGCGGCGGCACGTGATTGGCTATTCAATTCAATTCAATTTATTTAGAACATGTAGGACATACAGGTGTCTACCACCGGTTCGGAAAGCAGGTTCTGCCGAGAAGAGCCGGCAAGAAACTCAGCAATTGCTCTTTTTTTTTTTTAAACAATACATTACATTACTTAGGTAAGTAAGTATATAAATAAAATAAAATACAATAGTGTAAATTATTATACTATCCTGTGGGGAGTCTCGGTTGCTTGCATACAACTTTGTCATTAAGAAATTCGTCAATTGTATAATAGCCCCGACTCAACAAGTGTTCTTTTACGGTTTTTTTAAATTTGTGCAATGGCAAGCCCGAAAGTTCCTTTGGAACCATATTATAACAGGTAATACTCGACCCCACAAAGGATTTCTGCACCTTGCGTAGACGACATCGCGCCATTACTAGTTTATGCCGGTTTCTAGTAAGTCGATTTTGTGTATCCCCTCTTTGTCTATAGAGATGAATATTTTGTTTCACAAACATTATATTGTAGTATATGTACTGCGATGCAACCGTAAGGATGCCAATTTCTTTAAATTTTTCACGAAGGGACTCGCGTGATCCGAGTTTATATATTGATCGAATCGCCCTCTTTTGCAAAACAAAAATTGTTTGTATATCAGCAGCTCTGCCCCAAAATAAGATGCCGTAGGACATAACACTATGAAAATAGGCAAAATAGACAAGTTTAGCAGTCTCAATATCGGTAAGCTGTCTAATTTTCCTGATAGCAAAAGCCGCTGAGCTGAGTTTCCCTGCTAGTTTCTCTATACGAGCGCCCCACTGAAGCGTATTATCCAAGGTCACCCCCAAAAAAACCATGGAGTTCTCCATTTTCAGTGTTTCACCATTCATCACTATTTCCTTATCGATTTTCTTCACATTAGGAAGTACAAACTCTAAACATTTAGTTTTTTTGCGTTCAAAAGCAAGTTATTGGCTGTGAACCAGTGTGATACATGCAATATAGCACCGTTTACATCGTCAAGATTATCTTTACATCTGTCAACTTTAAAAATTAGCGAAGTGTCATCTGCAAACAATATTGCAAGTATTGTTGACATAGTATGGTAAGTCGTTAATGTACACCAAAAATAATAGAGGACCCAAGATTGAGCCCTGTGGGACACGCATTAAGGCAGACGAACCCTGAGACTTCACGTTATTTATGCATACTTTTTGAGTTCATAGCGTGGCCGCGTCATGTTTACGTTATCCTTATAGGTATGTGTGCCCCTACAATATAAAGTCTGTTTTTTTTATCCCAGTGGACGAGGACATAGACGGCGTGCCGCTGGAGGGGGAGGCGGAGCTGGAGGCGGAGGGCGGTGAGATGCGCGTGGCGGGCTTTGTGCCGTCGCGCTGGGAAAGCGTGGAGCCCGCGCAGCCGGTGAGCGACGCTCTCCGCGAGCCCACGCCGCCGCCGCCGGAGGGGTGAGTAACACACACACTAGCAGGTGGCGTCCGCTAGACAGCAAGTCATTCTAAAGCCCGCCATTGATAAGTCATTTGACTTGAGTCAAGTGGATGGACGCCAAATGACTTAAGGCTGTGGATTATGATGGACACGGAGTTTTCGCGGGTTGGCAACTAGCGTCAACATCGCGTAAAAATTGGTTCATAGATTTCCCTCTCAGGGTCAAATCTTAAACTCTCTTAAATCTTGACTAAAATCCTTAGCATCACCGTCAATGACGAGCTTTGGTTACAATAAAATCTTAATCTACTTTACCGTAAAAGTCATTTCTGGGAGTGTGACTTAATAATACATTTCCATAATCGATTTAATAATGTTATTCTATAGCCACAGCTTGCGATCTTGGATGTTTGTTACTCAATCACGGCCCAACGGCTGAACGGATCTGGCTGAAATTTGGCACAGAGATAGATTATAGTCTGGGATTGCACATAGGCTACCTACCCGAAAAATTTTATCTCGGAAAATTAAAGAGTTCCCGCGGGAATTAAACAACCTCAAACCACGCAGAGGAAGTCGCGGGCATTAGCTAGTAATTCATTTATAATGTACTAGATGATTCCTGCGACTTCGTCCGCGTGGACCAATTTTTTTCGATTCCCGCGGGAACTCTTGAATTTTCCGGGATAAAAAGTAGCCTATGTCCTTCCCCGGGATACACCCTACCCTTGTACCAAATTTTATTAAAATCGGTTGAACAGATACATTTTTTGATTCCCGCGGGAACCTTTGAATTTTCCGGGATAAAAAGTAGCCTATGTCCTTCTTCAGGATACAACCTATCCGTATACCAAATTTTATCAAAATCGGTTGAACAGATGGGCCGTGAAAGCGTAGCAGACAGACAGACAGACACACTTTCGCATTTATAATATTAGTATGGATTTATTTACTTATCACATTCCGGTGTCAGCACCGTGGAGTCGCCGCGCAGCCGCAGCGCGGAGGCGACGCTGCGGCGCGAGACGCTGCGCGACATCGAGGTGCGCGTGCTGAAGTACGCGGACGAGCTGGAGGCGGGCGCGCGCGCGCTGCGCCCCGGCCTCGCCGCGCACGCGCAGATACAACACTACCGCAAGAAGCTCATCAAGAAGGTGGGTAGTGCGGGCGAGGGCTGATCTTACACTCGCGCGTCTTCTCGGGGGTCTTCTCCGTTTGGCCCGTGAGGCGCGGGGTAACACTGTGCCTCGGTGAATAGCTTTAAGTCGTATTAAACGGCTTGGGCCTGCCTAGGAGGCTACGGGCCCCTAGGGTTGAGGGGGGGTTTTCGATGCAGAACCCATGTCGGTGTCCTTATTGGGCGCCACTCATTTTTCGTAAATAATGTGTGACGGTGTCTTCACACATGCTAGATGGCGTTATTGGTAGCATACGAAGAAACACGAACATAAATAATAGGGCCTGCATCGCGATTCTGAAGTTTGCTCTGACTTGTGCTATAATAATATATAATCAACGACCTCAAATTGCATAGATGGACCCTGTCAAAGAATGTGAACTTAATTTACTATCTCCATCTAGTCTGAATAGCGGGAACTTACTTGCAACATATGCGCCATCTAGTGTGACAGCTTGAAAACGTATGATCCGATCATAGATCTGTACTAACATGCCTACGGCCAATTGGAGATGACCACGCTCTCTCTTAGTACAAATGCGTCAACAAAACCAAAAAGTCTCGGGTCGAGGCATAACAAGTATTAGATTATTCTGACAAGAAATTCTCAGCACTAGCCCGGAGTTAGGAAGTTAGCGGTGTTCCACCCTCGCCTCGGAGAGTACGTCAAGTCGGCGGTCCTGCGCCTGATCTCTGCGATCGTGTCGGATCTTCCGTCCCATCGGGCTGTGGGAGTAAAGGATCAGAGAGTGCACCTGTGTACACTCTTGTGTTGTGCATCTCCCGCGCAGATGGCTTATATATCTGCAGATAGGCCACCGTAGCGGACATTCGGTCGGGAGGACATTATTATAATCGACGTTCAACAAGTGTACTGTGTAGGTACCAACTTTGAATAAAAATACTTTGATATGTTTTGTCTGTAATGTGTATTCCGGCAGGCTATCCGCGAGGCGAAGGAGGCGGAGGAGGCGGCGTCCCCCCCGGCGGTGGAGGAGGACTCGTTTTCCGTCACCTCGAAGAAGTCCAAGAAGTCTCGCGAGCCCACGCTGTCGCCGCCGCCTAAACGATCGCGACACGGGTACGTGATATGCGCACGATGATTATACCAAATAAATCCAAACTAATATTATCAAGAATAACGAATAACTTATTAACTAATATTATTTATTATATTAAACTAATATTATTATAGGCATCTTCTAGGCAAGCGCGCTCCACCTTAGGCTGCATCACCACTTGCAAGCAAGTCTGATTGCTGACAAGCGCTAGCCTATATATTTTTAGAAACCGAAAAAGTGCCTGCCTGTCTGTCTGCTACTCTTTCACGGTCCAGAGTTCAACAGAACTGTGATTATTTTATTCATTGATAAAGTTATGTATAGTTAAAATACTAATGTTTCTCTATTACACAGGGACCGCAAATCACGATCACGGTCAAGATCGCGGGAAAGAGAAAGAGAACGCGAACGGGACAGGGAGAGAGACAGAGAACGCGAGCGAGAAAGAGACAGGGAGCGCGAAAGAGAAAGGGATAGGGAGCGTGAGCGGGAGAGGGAAAGGGACAGAGAGAGAGACAGGCGGAGAAGGTCCCCGGCCACGCCTCCTCACCACAGAAAACATGCGAAACACGCCAAATATAAATACTGATAAATGATATAACTCTGTATAGCTTAAGTATGTATAATAAATTTTAAGGACATAATATTTGGTTTTTCTTGTGTAATTCCTTAATTTAAAATCCTTAAAATTAGGCAAGACGGAGAAGAATTTGAACGATCTTAATTCGTTTTACTGTAAAGAAGAAATACGAAAATCGATTCAATATTTAGTTCGTCGTCGTCGTCAACCGATGGACGTCCACTGCTGGAAATAGGTTTCTTGTAGGGTCCTCCACAAGCCACGGTCTTGCGCCGCCTGGATCCAGCGATATTTAGTTCAGTTCGAGAATTATTCATAATAATAACCATAGACATAGAATTTTTTCGCTACGCTCATTATAACTCATATTAACTAACACACAACCCGTCTTTTCGGGAAATGTTAGCGGGGAATTTGGACTCACCGTTCCAGGAGCACTTGTTGAAAGTGGTAAATAGTTACGTACTATTTCAGTTCACTTCCTATTTACATTACCTATTCCAGTTGCAATCCAATGCTGATTTGGCTACGTACTAGAATACTTAATATATTATGAACCGATATAAGGGTACCGCCGATACGAGTAGTAATAGAAGCCGATGACTTCTTGAGAACATTATAAGGATAGAAATAAAAGAATTTATCGTAAAAACAAAATTTTATTTGATACTAAATTATTTCAGGACACATCACAAATAAAATTCGCAGTTTCAAAACGTTAAATAATTTTAAAATAAAATCTATCGCTTTAAAATAATACTTCACTTTGGCCACTGAATTTGATAACGGTAAATAATAATATATTATAAAATCGCAACTTTTTTGAGTGCGTAGGATTTGGAATCGGGGCTTTTAATTATAGTAAAAATACCGTAATATACCAGTATGGCTAGCATGCGCACTACCGTCTACCGAAGCTAATATGGTTACTTGTTTAGTTACGTCAAAAGTAGAGATAAAAGTAATATTTTTATCTGTGGTATTTTTCTCTACGAACCTTTACATGCCGACAAATTTTTTCTTGTAATATACCGCATTTTGCATGTTAGAGTAAATGAAAAATTTGCCGGCAACGACAACATCTCTCTCTATCGTCGCGAGATAATCTCGCTGTGCGCATGCTAAGCAAACAGGTCATCTTGTTAGAAAATTACTGCACATAGAGATAGTTCTTATTGAACTCGGGGCTTTTAGACATCAATCGAAACTCGGCCTTATTTTAAAACGTAATTTTTTAAATAAGTTTTTGATAACATCAGGTTGAAATTGGGTTAAAAACAAAACCCGGTCTTTCGACTGTAATTTTCAAATGTGACAGTGAAACAGTAACAGTTCGTTCATTAAAATACTATCTTTTTAAACGTTATCAAACCCCAATTGCAATAGGTTATCATCTATCTGATATGTGAAATACCATAAATATAAAGGGTAGAATTGGGAATACAATATACATAATACGTGATTTTCAAATTAAAACTTTCGAGATTCCATCGTGTTGCATAAATTCATTTAGTTTGTATTCAAATAAGTATATTTTGAAGAATGCCTTTGATGCACAAATGTTAGCTGGGTAGGGTACATCAGGTTATCTTTAACCAAACGAAATATTATTTATTTAATAAAACCTAAAATCAAAATAATAACAAAACAAAATACAATTATTTTGCTATAATCCGTTGGCGGATTATAGCAAAATAATTGTATTCTTTTCTTGCTAAATCATGAACTTCCGCAAAGTAACGCCTGATTCCATTCAATATACAAAACAAAATATTACAAACACACACACACTTACACATAATTGATCAAAATTGGGTTTGTTTCAAGCACATATTGGCCCAATGCGTTCGGCGATTGACGGCCAATGCTTCAGTGCCCTTACCACAACATTTTAAAACGCACCGAGACGTTGAGCGTATTCGAGCGTCGCAACAATTATGTCCGAGTAAAATAGACCTCAAAACATCCTTGATTTTTGGTCTTAAATTCAATAATAGCAATTTTAATTTTGCAAAGTTTCCGTTTGGATCGCTGGCTGTGGATGTATAATAGATGAACTTAAGCTCTAAAATCAAGCAACTAAGGTCCCTTTTTAGTTTAACGACAAATTATATTTGCGACGCTCAAATACGCTCAACGTCGTCGGAACGATTTTATTTTGTGGTTAGGGTACAGATCTTTTTATTAGTAGTTGGCGAACAGATATACACCAAGCATTGACCCAATGTGTACTACAGACAAAAATCCGTGCACTTAGAGAAAGCTCAAAGCGTCTCTAGTTACGCGAAAAATAAAATCATCTTAGCATTTATTCTCTACATAGTAACATCATATAAATATTTCTATAAATTGATAATAAGCTTTCTCATAGCCTCACAAATAGGTTCAATATACTGGTTTGCCTATTCGATAGTACGTAAGTCTTAAAACAATATTGACAGGTTAAATACTAAAGCTGTCCTTTGCGTTGTGAAAAGGATGGCAATAGTTTCAGACACGTCAGATTATAAGTTTAGAGATTGTTTTGTCTATAAACTTATAAACAAAAAACATCAAGTAAAAAAGGTACATTTAATACTGCAAAGGAGAAAAATAAATTCATTAATGTAAAAAAAAAGTGTGCGTGCAATTCACACACGGCAGAAGTGAAACTTCAGAAAAGTAGCCTACGAGAGAATGAGATAAATATAACTTGTATTATTTCTCATTCTCTCGCAGGCTAAATCCTATTATGAATATGTTTGTCTCTTTTTAGAGTCACTTTTTCGTTTCGTCGAATTTTCAAATCACATCGATTCTAAAGAAGTTTCACTTCAATAATAAAATCATAGCCGGGTTCCAAGAATAATACAAAGAGTGCAATAGCAAAATTATATTCCAGAATATCCGCAATATTTGCGGAAAACTGCAATCGGAAAAAAGACTAAAAATGGTGGTTTCATTTATGACGTCATTTCATTTTGTCGATGAATTTATCAAGTTACAATTTTTTCGTCTTTTTTATCCAATCGCAGTTTCTAGTTTTCTTAATATTATTTTTCTGCTTAAATAATCTAATGAGCGATCTATAAAATAAAACTATGAATACCATGAATTGTTTAAACGTACCCGTAGCACAGGAATGTACAAAAATATAATTGATCGATTAATCACAGATTACATTAAATATTTTAATTAATTAATATTAATGAGATGTATGTTGTATTAATGATGATTATTTTTTTTATTACATTACTAAAACATATTATTATAAAATTAAAATACATTTTAACAGCTTTTTAAATAATAAAAATATAAAAAATTGAGCCCATATTTTATTTGCTACCTTATCAACATAGAAATAAGCTGCCGATTATGATACTGTATTAAAAGTTAAAAAAAAAAAAACATTTAATTATATATTTTTTATTTCATATTATAATATATATTATAAAGAATGATAAAATTATTATGTGCGTCGGATTTGGCGATAATGGATTGACATCTATAAAAAATGTAAAATTTAAATTTCAAGATCTAATTCCATTTGCTGAAGTAAATAATTACTTCGCGATGTAAAAAAATAGTCAAATAACGTTTTGACCACGATTCTAATAACATAAAGCTAAAGCATATTTTATTTATAAACGACTTATTATCTATATGAAGGCCATTTATTTTGTTTCTAATGATCCTAAAACTATTGGTATACAGTCTTAACTATTAGTCCATCATATTAGAAAGAAATTAATATAATTACCTATTAACTAAATATTTTGAGGATCTCTTATTGTAATTTTTTTGACATTTTATGCAATTTAAATTAAAATGTTGGTGATATGTTATCAATTAAAGATGCATATTTGTTACTGATTAATAAGATCTGTCACTAAATTAAATTGTAAGGACTACATCTAGTACTTTCTCCGCGGGGAGCAATAAGAAAGGAATAGCAATACAATTAGACCTGCCATGTTAGTTTAGTTAATCGATAGTGTACAATAGAATAGAATATAATAATAGGATAGAATAGAATAGAAAAGAAAAGAAGTGTTTAGCCATATCGGTATGCTGAATGGATGAAGTGATGTGAAATTCTAAATAATAACATTGTTTATCTTTATCGCACGCTCCTAAGTGGATATTATAAATGTATTGCTATCAAACTAGTCCAGTTGTAAGAGAATCGAGTAACTCGATTAAAGTTAGGCGATGTTTTAGAAAAATGAAAATAATTACGTAATAGTAGCTAAAAATATGTCTTTTAAAAAGTGAAAAAAAAATATACATTTATGTATATACATAAATGTTATTTTTTTCATTTTGACACATTTACTTAGTGAGTTATAAATTTTATTTTATAATTACTTATTTGTTACCAAAGAAACGTTTGATATTTAAGGAACTATAAACACCGTTTTCCTACGTGGCATCTATGGCTTTCTCTTCAGTGTATTTTTGATTAAATCATATCGATTTGTTCGAGGGGTTCACTTTTTTCCAATTGTTTATTCAAAAATTTATTTTGGGGTTGCAGTCATATAAGCGGTGTCCAAACACAGCCGGGTCAGGTCTCCTACAGGTATACTAGTACTTTGAATCCACACTCGTGTAAGATTCAAGGTAGGTGTTCAGTTTTAACTCTAATTTTCAACGACCTCAATTTACATAGACGGGCCCTGTCAAACAAAGAATGTGGACCTATTTTACTAAAGGCATCTCTTCTGAAAAGCGGGTAAGCGCTATGGCGGGGACAGGGGTGTACAGGTGAGGGGCATGCACCACAAGTCGGACGCCCAACTTTTTTCTATGAAAGGGCTCATCTAGTATCGACATATATATCGATGCTAATTTTGCGTTAACTATATCGGAAACTATACCTCAACACACCTACAATGTTTTCCTACATTTACAAGACACTGTGCTGGCGTTCGTAATTTGATTCTGAGGGTGTGAGGTCTTCCAGCGACCCTGAGGTCATCGGGTTTAACAGCGATGTCTCCAAGCTGAGGGTATACGCGGGTCACCGCCAGGCGCGGCGCGGGGAGGGCGGCGCCGCGGGCGAGGGTCACCTTACGCTGGTGGGGCGAAGGCGCCAGCAGCAGACGCGACCAGTACTGTGGAAACGTATCGTGAAATGATGTTTGTGTGTGAGTGAACAAAGCGTGTAAGGCAGCTTGGAAGCTTCATTAATGCTGAGATTTATAGAGCGTACTGTGACTTTGCTCAGGCTATGCTTACAATTAAAACGGGATGGGCTTATGTGAGTGTCATGATTCTATCTCGTTTTAACTCTATCTTAAGTCAGAGCTAAGTCAAAGTGCGCTCTAAAGATCTCAGACTAAGTGACGATAAAATATAGAGCGTCTTTTAGGGGTCGTTAAAAATACTAATAACCTCTTAAGGGTTACTTCTGTACGTAATACTGAACAACTTGTGGAATACGACCCTTAAAAATTCTGATTAAAAAAGTTCACACAAAATGAAAAATATTTAAATTGGCCGCTCTAATCTTCACGTGACACAAATAATATAAATCAAAGCATAGACAAGAAATACAAGGACAAATATTGATTTAAAAATCCGAAGAAATATTAAAAAAAAATATTAGGTACAGATATTTTCAATAATATATAAATACACACAACAAAATCAACAACGCTCCAAAGAAAACTATAAAATATTAAACAATTTTAATGAATTATTTTGTTTTTACTTTCACTACTCAGTATTAGAATATAATCTAATCAAATATACATAGACATACTAAAATACAGCGAATACTGTTTATAAATGCAAGTAGGATTTTTTATCAGCCTTTAGTAAGGAAATATTAGTAACTTCTAAGAAAATTTCTCACACTAAAACTTATCAACAGCCTAAGGAAATAGAAATAGAGAAGTATACTGATGAGAAGTACTGACAAACTTACAACACCGTAAGCTATAAAATATATCTAAATTAGATAACCTAAGTAACACTTAAAATGATGTGATGTGATCAATTGACATTGAAAGCTGGTAGAAAAAAGTGTAAAGTAAAAGTGATTCCGATTAGTCACACGGAAAACGAAAGAAAGTTTGGTAGATAACAGACCCCCGATTGTGTAAGGAAATCGTAATAGTTTGTCAAACTGATAATTCGACCTGTTTAAGGAGCTCATAAATGCCTGCACGTCAAAAAGCATGCATGAACTCCTTAAACAGTTCGAGTAATACGTTTTAAGCTGTCAAATTATTACGATTTGCTTAAACAATTGGAACACAGATCTTGTCTGTAAACCTGTACCTACTTGAAACTTGTTGCCAACTAGATTTAGAATACAAGATTTTTTTGTTTTTAGTATGATACAATCCCTTCTTATGATAGAGTCAACCACTTCTTCTTGGATTTTAAGGCTTTTGACACCTGTTTTTATTTTTTCTTAGCAATACTCCCCAATATTTTTTTGAAAATATTTGTCAGCAGTGATAAGTATTCCACTGAAACCGAATAGGCAAAGTGTGTCATTCTGTCTGTCTGCTACGCTTTCACTTCCCATCTGTTCAACCGATTTTAATGAAATTTGGTACAGGGGCAGGTTGTATTCCGGGGAAGGACAGACTCTTTATCCCGGAAACTCCAAGAGTTCCCGCGGGAATCGAAAAAACTTGGTCCACGCGGACGAAGTCGCGGGAATCATCTAGTATTATATATGTACACAATATAATACCAGGATTACCATAATTATCTTTTAAAAGTTTTTGTCCCAATTTCGTTTATAACTTCTTACCCCGATTGTATTTTTGAGTTTAGTACCTTTTTTATTTACATAAACTAAGAAAAGTAGAGGTGAATTCCAAGGGCAAAGATAGAGGGAGGGGGTCCTTAGATATAACTATTGAGTCTGAATTACCCATCACAGAATTGAAATTGTAACAATGGTTGATGCAGCTTTTTCGGAAAAGCTAGGTTACACATCTAAACTGCTATTTTACAGTTAGCACTCCAAATGCAGTCTCTGAATAGGCGAAATTTGAATTCGGGCAACAAGTGTTCAGGGGGCTTCCTACCATCGTTTAAAGTATTATTATTTTAAAATTGCAGTTTTATATGACGTCCTAAAGTAAGGATAGTAATTCTAATACAAGAGCGCCAGCAATATTAAAATAATACTGCTTCAAGCGATTGTAGGAAGTCCCCAGTATAGGTGCAATAGTTTACAGGTCAGCAAAGCATTTGCCGTTAACGAGTGAAGCGGCGACGACGCGTGCGCAAGCGTGGTCGGGCGTGCACGACACGACTGACGATGGTGGATTAAAAAAAAAAGTACGAATACGCCATTAGATCATGTGATATCTTTAAGCAAGGCATTATTTCTTGCTATTAATATAGTATGTCTAATGAAACATTATTCAAGTTCGCCAATAAGTCTAAGTCATTTGACTGAAGCAAAACGACTTAAGTCAAGTGGATGGGTCAATTGTGTGTGCGAAATTCCCGTAAACCTACGGCATGCAATCGGCCTACCTGCATGCCAACCGGCATTGCCAGATCGCTTTATATCGCGACTCAAGACACCATCACGACTTTTAATGTTTTTAGATGCTGGAAACACTGAGGCAATTCAAAACGTGTTATTAAAAATATTACATTTAATTAGAACAAAAAGAATGTTTTTCTGTAATTTCCCTAACAGTAGCTGCAATAAACTACACATTAATTTGACTATAACGCTTTGTTGAAACCAAAATAACGGCGTATTCGGTCTTTTTTTCGAATCTTCGAAACTTACTGCGTGAACAAGATAATAATTAATGTTGTAGACAATAATACCAATAATCACGTAGATCGTCCGTGGCGTGGATGCATTTGCCCTGTGTCTGTGTGTGTGTAACAAAGGACGTTCCGTTAACCGAATTTGAAAAGGACGAATCTGACGTTTAAAGCTGTTTTCTTGGGACTTTCTCTGCAACGAGCGAGGTAATTTATTTCTGGATCATTATTATTTAAGAATCATACTAATATTATAAATGCGAAAGTGTGTTTGTTTGTTGATTTTTCTTTGAATCATACTGCAACAGAGCAACCGGTGACACCATTTTCTGAATGATTATAATTTAGGACCTGGAGATTTACATAATTTTATTCCAGATAGTCAAATAATTCACCGGAGATTTTCAAACTTAAATCCACGCGAAAGAAGTCGCGGGCATCATCTAGCACAAAATAATTATTGCTCCTCCCAATCTACTTAAAAAAATACAATTCATCGTAAGCAAACGCTTAGTATTTATTATACTTATAGAGTTGGCTTGGCGATAGTAGAAGCTAATCAAATCAGTTATTTTAATAACGAAATGCGTGTCTGTGTCTATGCGTGTGTGTTAGCGATTTTGTGTGTGTGTGTGTGTGTGTGTGTGTGTGTGTGTGTGTGTGTGTGTGTGTGTGTGTGTGCGCGTGCACCTGTGTCGCTCAGGGCTCGGAGACCAGCCGCCACGCGCGCACTTCGCCGCCGCTGCAACACACTCACATGTTAACAACTACCAAACATGTTACATTACTACTCAAATTAACACAAAACATCATTATTGAAAAAATATATATATAATTGTACTAAATTAACAGTACAACTAAACTAATTACTAACTGACTTAAGGGATTTTGTTTAGCGCAGTTAAAGGTGGGTGAAAACAGACTATTTCCAATCATCAATTACGTGTTTTTCAATCAGTTGTTGTGTAATGTATGACAAATTACGTACTGGAAGAGCAAACTATGCTATAACATACCATACTAGAGTATACGGAATATGTCATAAGTCATGAATCATAAGTCATAACGCCCGATCAACCCCGCCGAGTCTCAACGAGAGCCTTCTCAGTAAATCGATAATTATTATTGTAGATATTCAACACCTACTCAGCCCCGGTACTCAGTGACTCTCACCCACCATCTTCTCTGTGGGTGAACTCTGTCAGAGCTCACCTGTACAGAGTTTGCGTGGCGGGACACGCGGCGAGTGCGTGCCTAGCGTGGGGTAGCAACGCGGGCGGGGCGGCGGGGCGTCGGGTTGCAGGGTCCCGGTACTCAGTGACCCTCACCCACCATCACCTCAGTGGGTGTTCGCTGTCAGAGCTCACCTGCCGGCCGTGTAGAGTGTGTGGGTGGCGGGACACGCGGCGAGTGCGTGCGGGACGTCGGGCAGTGACGCGGGCGGGGCGGCGGGGCGCAGGGTCCCGCTCCAGAGTCGTAGCGCCTGGTCCCGGCCACAGCTCGCCAGCCCCGTGCCCACTGCGCATAGTCCCGTCACCCATCCTTTGTGCGCGTTCATCACGCTCTGGACACAAGAGACAACCCTAATTTACACTATAGTTCATCCATGTGCGAGCACATACCCATAGGGTATGAGACGTTTACAATAGTCAATAGCGACTAACTTGATTATTGAAGCCTTATTCATGAGCCTGTTTGCGCGACGCGGTAGCCGCAAGACTGCGGGCTGCCTGCCGTACAGCTCTCTGCGAGGGGTGTTACAGCTTAATTTACAGTGGAACTAATGTCAGTAACTGCATCTTACATGCGTGAGCGCGTTGTCTGTGAGAGACCAGCACTTGAGGCTGGAGTCGCGCGAGGCGCTGTAGAGGCAGTTGCCGCGCAGGTGGACGGCTTGTACGCCATCATAGTGCGGCGGCTCCAGGAGCCGACGGTTGCCGGCCTCCCAGGTTCCTGAACCGACGAGGAAAACATTGGTGAAAAAACCTACAGAAAGTTATATTTTGGCAAATAAAGGAGACTAGATTGAATTTTTAATAATCAGCCAATACTGAGTGTTTTGGGAGAATGAGTGGAAGTCGAACTGGAAACTCGAATGTCATTTGGACTGATGCCGTGAATGGGAAAATGGTGGTCGTTTGACTTAAGACGTATGAATTATCGTTAATGGCGAGCTTTAGGAAAGGCTAATGTTGAGCACGCATGCTGCTGGCATTCCACGGGCTGCAATGTTGAGCACGTACCGTTGTTATGCTGCAAGTCGAGCACGCGCACGCAGTGGTCGCGCGAGCCGGTCGCGAGGCGGTCCCCCGTCGGCAGCGGCTCCCGAGCGAGGCACATGACCGCTGCTGCGTGCCCCGACCACGCCTTGTATACGCATTCTAACCTAAAAATGGGATGAATTTGCTATTTATAGCCAAATAAGCTCCAAGAAAAACAAATTTCTTAATGTAGATTATAATATTACTGAGTTAGGTTTCCTTTAATATAGCCAATCAACTTACCATATGAAATCATAAAAATCTTCTGGAAACTAATTCTTCAGATATTATGGTTTTTCATACAAAATTTGTTCCTGGAAAGTGCCTTTTACATTTTGTCGAACTAAAATCGTCGACCATTACAAAGAACTCCGAAAGGCGATTTCATTTCGAAAAAACTTTAAAGCTGGATTCTGTGAGCCCGAAGGTTTTGCTCTTACATGGATATAGACAATTTGACAATAAAATACGGTCCTGCAAAATGATTGCACCCTTAACACATCTTTTTATAGCTTTTCACATAAATAAGTTTATTTGCCGTAAATAGTTTAAACTTTAACAAAAGCACAATAGAACTCACATTCGCAAATCCCAGAGGCGGAGTTTGTCTCCAGCGGCAGTATACAAGCGGGTCGATGACGCCAGAGATATAGCAGTCACCGTCGCTTCGACGCCGCGCATGCTGGCGTTCGGACCAACGGCTCCTGAGGACCTGTGACATATTACATGATCGAAACTAGAGAGATAATTGAAAGTATTTTAAGTAAATTCTACCACTAAATGTACTGCCGGTATGCCCACTATAACTATGATATTTCAAAGCACAGTTCTCAATTTTTTAATTCCAATACACTTTACAAGTGTTTTTGAATCGTCAAGTGAACCTACCTCGGTGCCGAATTCCTACCAAGAAGAGCCCGCAAGAAACTCGGTGGTTGCTCTTTTGAAAATATAAATAAATTATTATTACTGTAGACGCAGAAGTAACAGCAGTCCCAGTGCTGGAGCGAGTCAAATCCGCACTTTTTTATCATTTAATCTTCAACTGAACTAGTATGGTCCTGAAAATACTTATCATACGATAAGTATTTTCAGGACCATACTTTTATTGGATTTCATAAATCACAAGCCAAGTCTAAAGCATTCATAAAGACTGTCTTGACGCACGTATAAGAAATCCATCGTGGTATTTTGTTATAAAAGAATATTCTTCGGACTTTTTTTTGAGGCGGAGCGAAGGAGTCACGAGCCTATTAGGTACGATTGAAAAGTCCTATTACAGTGTAAAAGATTATTTGAATAATAGAATGGCATGTGTATGAATTGTTCCAGCGGCTATTGTTATTGTTATAATTATAAATCTAATTAAGTAATTTACGATATTTGTGAGATGATGCTAGTAAAAAAAACCTGGTTGAGTTTGTTGTGGGCTTTCCTCAAAGCAGGGCGCGTTTGTAACCCTCGTAGCTTTAGTTTTAAGATACCGTAGTTAATTAACACTATCAAGTCTTATTCCTTGTAAACATGACGTTCAGAAGGTGTACTTTGTAGGTACCTATTTTGAATAAAGATGCTTTGAGTTGAGTTTGAGTTTGGATTTCCTAAATGACAAGGTAAGTCTAAAATGGATATCTTATTTATGGTTTTTCTTTTTTAGATGTCTTGACGCACATTTTATAAGAAATCTATTGTAGAATTTTGTCATAAATAAATAAATGCTTTGGACTTTTTTGAGGCGGAGCGAAAGAGTCACGAGCCTACTAGGTACGATTGTTTGGTTTCTAGTTTACTATAGCCCAGCGCTCGACGCACCAGTCTTCCTTGACGCACGTATAAGAAATCCATTATGAAATTTTGTTATGAATAAATAAATGCGTTGGACTTTTTTGAGGCGGAGCGAAGGAGTCGCGAGCCTACTAGGTACGATTGTTGACTTACCACAGCACAGCGCTGGGCGCGCCGGTCCTCGTGTCGAACAGCTTGACAGCGGCCCCGGCAGCGGCGAGCACGAGGTGCGAGTCGGCCGCGAGCGCAGCCACGCCGCCGCCGCACCACGCGCGCCACGCCTCTCTGCCGCCAGACAGGTCCCAGCCGCGCACGGTTCTGTCTGATGGACACGAGACAATCGAATAAGTCGTTGTGGACTCTTGCTCTAGCCGACAGTAGGAGTGTCAAGTACAATGTTTCTACTGCATGGGTTTGGATTAAGGATATAAGGATTTGTGAAACATCTGAGGAATGGTATACGCAATCTAAAGACAAAAGCTTAAAGACGAGTGTGTCCAACCTGTGATGACGTATGGAGCGGAAACGTGGACACTGACAGCTGGCGTTCTCCATAAATTTAAAGTCGCTCAGCGGGCTATGGAGCGGGCTATGTTGGGTGTTTCTCTGAGGGATAGAATCCGTAACGAGGAAATGTGCTGGAAAACTAAGGTCACCGACATAACCCAGAGAATTAGTTAGCTGAAGTGGCAGTGGGCAGGCCATATCTGTCGCAGAACCGATGGCCGTTGGTTGGGGCAGACGCGTTCTGGAGTGGAGACCGCGTACCGGTAAACGCAGTGTGGGACGACCTCCTGCCCGCTGGACCGACGACCTTAAAAAGGTGACGGGAAATGGTTAGTTGAAGAAGGCGGAGCACCGTGTGTGGTGGCGCGCTCTCCAAAAGGCCTATGTCCAGCAGTGGACGAATGCAGGCTGATGGATGGATGGATGTACGCAATCTAAAGTAGATTGCCAATTCTTTTACGGTACACTACATCGCATGAATCTATCCTTCGCGTTTTGGGTTCTTAAAAATAAGTAAGTTATTGGCCACTCACCGACTCCTCCGCTATACAGCGCATGCGGCGTGACTGCGAGCGCCTGTGCAGCGCCCACGTGCCCCTCAGCGACGTGGGTGCATTGCAGCCACGAGCTACCTCCGCTCACGTTACTGCCTACTACATTGGCGCGCTGCAAGAAATAAAGCGCATTAAAACTGGCACTGAAAATACAAAAAAAAACATGAAACGCTCAGGAAGGTTAACTAGCTGTAGCCGTAGTTAAACTTCCTGAGCATGTCATCTTATCTTACTAATATTATGTATCCGAAAGTTTGGATGGATGTATTGATGTATGGATGTTTGTAACTCAATCACGCCCCAACGGCTGAACGGATCTGGCTGAAATTTGGCACAGAGATAGATTATAGTCTGGAATAGCACATAGGCTTTTTATCCCGGAAAATTTAACAGTTCCTGCGCGAACCAAAAAACCTCAAACCACGCAGACGAAGTCGCGGACATTCGCTAGTGTTGATCCCAAGAATAACATCAGGGGAAAGCTGAGAAATTTTATATGTTTTTGGCCTGTATGTCATCATTAAGGCATCATTTACGTTGGGCTTGGGACTGATAAATACACATTTGTTAGGACTATCAAGTGGATAAAGACATGTTTCAAGGGTTCCTTTTCTCAGGAATTTCTCTAGATCGTGAGCTTGCTGAAATTCCGCGAACATAGCCGGACGAACAAAAGAATACACGAGCGTATTAACAGTATTCAATGTGAGTAATTTCTGTCCCTCCCAGCCGCGCTAGTCTACGCGGGTTGCGTGGCCTCACTAGGCTCCCTAAAACAGTATCAGAAGCGAGATAACACACCTTAAGTGAGACTTCCTTGACGGTGCCCTGAGGCGCGTTCTCCGTGGCCGCACCAGTCAGTCGCTGGAACACGTCCTCGTCTCTGGCCCTCCTCGCCGCGCTGGGAGATGCGGGTGGCGTGGCCTCACCACCGGGCTCCCTACAAACAGTATCAGAAGTGGAATTCGTTAGGGAGTTTGGTGATAGTATGGGAGTTTAGTATGACGTAACGCATGTTGAGTTATTTTGAAGGTTACACGATTGTTTTGATATGATAAGAATTATGATGTTTACTGCTTTATTCGTTTGGATATTTTTGGGACAAGTTTTGGATAATACTGATTTAAAATTTAAAATTCATAATAACTACTCGTATGCATAAATATGGTGGAGTAAGCGGCTCTAAATCACAAATAGGTGATGATTCTAGTGAGAATGAAATAAGCCACACTACATCCGTGCTCAAAGCAAACAATTCTAAGCCACACTTATGCTATGGACGGTGCGTGAAATTGTGATGATTTTTGATAACAAAAAAGATATACTTACTACAGAATTGTAATACATCAAATGTTGTTTGGATCTGTAATATTACCTACTAAATAAAGTAAAACTATTCAGACACGCATTTGTAATCCAACGGCCTTCACAATAACAAATAAAGCCTATGTCATACATGTATTATATTAGAATAAAATTGTAGATGGCTATAATTTTTGAAGTTCAGTTTTGAAGCTCGTTGAGGAAATACGGAAGTCTTTCTAAGTACAAGAAAATTGTTGTCTAAGTTATAAAGACATTTTCACCCAATTTTGATTAACACAGTTTAATTTCCTAGGTAGTAAGTTAGGAATCATGCAAACTTAGCGTGCCATGCAAGGATGCAAACAAACACAGAATTACTGCCAACATTTTATTATCTACATATACATTTGTCTACAACATAATATACGCTAGCTGGGCTAACCAATATTAAAGCTACAGAAGTTTGTGACATAAAGTACGGCGTATGTTTGGTGCACTTTAAAAGAATATATTTGAGTATATTGAATTAAAAGTATTTAACTTGTAATAAGCGTATTTTTAACTATGACTCGATTTATGATGATAGATCTAGAAGAGTATTGTTCATCGAGTTTTTTTATACTTTCGAGACTTAAATGAGAAGAAAACACATAGTTATAGTTAATAATAAGTAAGGCTCCAAAACTTATCAAATGGAAAATACCTATTTCAAATGTGCGACCAAAAGTTAGATTATATAAAACGTGGATTGTGTTACTAATATTTTATTCTACTTAAAATTATCCTTTGGATATTAGTGACATACATCTATTGTGCTATAGTTTATTGATTAGAAAGTATACTATTAAAATTGTATACGAAATGGTTCACATAAAATTGTATTTACTAAACATTTGTCCTTACGACTAACTATAGCAGAGGTCATATAGGATACCTTCTTTTAGATTCATACTGAACAGAAACAAACAAAACACAGATCTTACATTGATCCATTGCCGAATTCATTTCTTTGCGTCAAGCAATTTTTTTTTTGAAAATTAGTTACAGGTGCTAATAGTCTACATTTCGCTTTTGTCTTTTAATATAAAGACATGATAGTATAGTTCAAACAATATCTACAGCCAGGGACGAACTTTGCCAACATTTAAATCCCACAGGAATTACGTGATTTTTGTCCTAAGTTAAAAGCTACAGACAAAGCTACAGCTGGGGCTGAGTCTGTTGTACACAATCTCTAAACTAAACTAAAATGACAGCATTAACCGAAACGAGTTGGAAAGATTTCATTTTAAGACTAGGTTTAATATTGATTTGATTGTGAGATTTGTCTGTATGTAACAGTGTCCTGGCTTACCCCTTATCAGAGGAGGCCAGAGTGCTGTACGAGATATATAAAACTTATGTTAAGCGTAGGCAGTGAAGTAATGATTTTGTTGCTATGAGGGTGGCATGTTCAATATTGAACAAACCCTCCATAATAAATATAGATTTAAAAAATATTAAAAAAATATTGCTAACTCGTTCATAATAATTTCCTGCGGAAAGGGACAGAACTGGCTGTCATTTTAGTTTAGTTTAGAGATTGTGTTATACAGAATTGGCCTCTATGTTCATCTAACCATTCACAATGGATCGTACGCAGCGTGTGAGCAGGTAATCGGGGTGTATTGGTTATCTACGGTGTGCGGTGCGGGGTCGTCAGTCCTCGACTATGTTGAGGTCGGTGAGGAGGCTGCAAGGAATACATCGGGTCACGCGCCGCCACCACGCCCTCTACACTATATTGAGCGAGTTTTCGTATTTGCAAGAAGATTTTTCTTAATCTACTACGAACTACCATGCGGTCAAATAATTTATGGATCAATTGGTAAAAGTTTGCGGTTACGCTCAATTTGTAAAACCATGTAAAAGCGTCTCAAGTTGTTTAGTTGATATTTTTTACCAAGAAATTGATTTATTGCTCAACAAGAATGTGGCAATCCTCAAATAAGCCGACAAGAACATATGAGCACAAACGAACCAAGTTTTACCATTTGTATTTTCAAATAAATAAATTAAAATAGGATTGGAAACATGCACAACAGTCAAATTGTTTAAAAATCTAGTGAATTATATTATGTCATGTACAGTGGATAAATTTTATCATTAGTTCAAGAGACATGGCCTGTTTTAAGGCTGATTATCCAGATAATCTTTGACAGAAGAATGAAACAGATTAGACAAAGCTACTTTATTAGAGAATAGTCTGTTAGGCATAACCTCTAAAATTTCATAATATATGTTTTTTCTGATAAAATCCTACCAGCAATAAATGAACTAATACTTGCAAACACGAAAACTACCGCTGCTTTACATTCCCAAGATTTATATGCGCACATAAAGAACCCATTTACTGTACATTGTGTGTAAGATACAAAGATGTGACCAAGTGTTAAAACGAGAGAGGAAATGTGCCTCACTATTTCAATTTTTTTAATGAAAACATTACGATTGGTGAAATGAAATCTCAGTGATTTAAAACCATGGACTTATTTGACACCCCCTCAAATATGAAGCTATAGTTCTTGATGTTTGCTGCATAAACAAATTTTTGGAATCATAACATCAATTAAAATTATGTTATGATAATATACGCATGTGTAATTTAACAGTGTTTGGGCTAATTGCTGAATGTAATGGGGAAAATAATAATACCATCGTTTAAAAAAAGATAAATGATGGTTGCCAATTACAAATGTGAATTAATTTATTTGGTAGTAATATTTCTTCATAACACTTACATGCAATTTTTTAAAAATAAATATATATCATGCGTTTTTAGGAGTAGTTATGTTTCTAAGAATACTACCAAACCAGATATCTAAAGAAAGTTGGAATATAGGAATTGTAAAAATGTTTTTAATTCATTCGCAAACATCAGGTCGGTTTGAAGATTGAGGCGAATCCACACCAATGAAAATTTGCGTCGTGACTTGCGCGTTTAAAAAAAACTATTGTGTCGAAGCACAAGTTATTCATTATTTTGACAGATACGCCTTTATGTGAAACATTTTCCAGTGTACATGCCGCATACAGCGTCAACGTAAGAAGCAAGTTTTCATTGTTCTGGACGCAGCTTTAGGTGTTTTGAGCTTTGGTAAGATCCCTGTCGTACTGCCTTTCCATCTTACACAAGTTTCCTCGAATAGTATACCCAATTAAAATATTCCATAGCACATAAACCCAAGCGAATTGTATCATGCAGAGGCGGGTGGAGGCGGTAGGAGTATCTACTGAAGCGACTCTACTTGTAAAAAATGACCAAAATAAACATAATTACGCAACATTGTTGATAGAACAAAGAAGAAGAAGATATCATTACAAAAGTCAAAGTTATGCTCTATCTTCTAATCTCATAGTAAAAAAGAGTTTTATGCTTTTTTTCTCGATATTAATAAAAAGAAAACGAATAAAGTGCCTAGAGACGCTTACTAGTGGAACAGGCCTAAAATATCACCAATTCCACAAATGTTTATACAATACGTACAAGGAGGCCGGCTTGGCGAGGCTGTGTTGTCTGCGCACCACGCGCGGGCTCTCGGGCATGCGCCGCACCGCCACCGGCGATACTATGCCGCCCACTGGTTGGAGACCCCTGAGGACGTGGTAAATAGGGCCCCGTATTACTAACATTAATGAACTAAGCTAAAATGTTAGTCAGAATTTGAACAAAATAGGAATCACAAGGATATCTGACTGGTGGTTCTAAGTATTTGACAAACAAATGCCAAGACGACTCGACCAAAGACTGCGTCATGGGGTCTACTCCTCCGTCGCCGTTCTCTTCCCGACCCCACATTATCTTACCTGAGGCTGTCGGGAGCGCTGGGCACTCGGCTGAGCGGCACTGGCTTGGAGCTCGTGGGCTCGACCAGAGACTGCGTCATGGGGTCTACTCCTCCGTCGCCGTTCTCTTCCCGACCCCACATTATCTCACCTGAGGCTGCCGGGAGCGCTGGGCACTCGGCTGAGCGGCACTGGCTTGGGGCTCGTGGGCTCGACCAGAGACTGCGTCATGGGGTCTACTCCTCCGTCGCCGTTCTCTTCCCGACCCCACATTATCTCACCTGAGGCTGCCGGGAGCGCTGGGCACTCGGCTGAGCGGCACTGGCTTGGGGCTCGTGGGCTCGACCAGAGACTGCGTCATGGGGTCTACTCCTCCGTCGCCGTTCTCTTCCCGACCCCATATTATCTCACCTGAGGCTGCCGGGAGCGCTGGGCACTCGGCTGAGCGGCACTGGCTTGGGGCTCGTGGGCTCGACCAGAGACTGCGTCATGGGGTCTACTCCTCCGTCGCCGTTCTCTTCCCGACCCCATATTATCTCACCTGAGGCTGCCGGGAGCGCTGGGCACTCGGCTGAGCGGCACTGGCTTGAGGCTCGTGGGCTCGACCAGAGACTGCGTCATGGGGTCTACTCCTCCGTCGCCGATCTCTTCCCGACCCCACATTATCTCACCTGAGGCTGCCGGGAGCGCTGGGCACTCGGCTGAGCGGCACTGGCTTGGGGCTCGTGGGCTCGACCAGAGACTGCGTCATGGGGTCTACTCCTCCGTCGCCGTTCTCTTCCCGACCCCATATTATCTCACCTGAGGCTGCCGGGAGCGCTGGGCACTCGGCTGAGCGGCACTGGCTTGGGGCTCGTGGGCTCGACCAGAGACTGCGTCATGGGGTCTACTCCTCCGTCGCCGTTCTCTTCCCGACCCCATATTATCTCACCTGAGGCTGCCGGGAGCGCTGGGCACTCGGCTGAGCGGCACTGGCTTGGGGCTCGTGGGCTCGACCAGAGACTGCGTCATGGGGTCTACTCCTCCGTCGCCGTTCTCTTCCCGACCGTACACGCCTAGGTCGCGAAGACGTACCGAACCGCGACGACCGCTGATGAGAAAATATAGAACGGGGTTAAACAATTTGATATAAATTAGGTACTCTAATAGTATTGAAAAAGGAATGTAAAACTTACGTATTTCGATGGAAAGGCGAATTTCTAATGTCGTCTGGAGGCGATGTGGGAGCGGTGTTTGACTCGCGCTTTCCTATCACAGGCGGCCGCACGTCCAACAGATTACTGTGTAAAAATGACAGCACTTTATTTATAGATTAGTAATGGGTAGTAAGAAGTGGCGAACAAAGAAGATTGGGGAAATAACACACACCGTCTTAACCATAATATATGTTCGACATAACACAATGTAGATTGAAGTGAAAAGTATAAGGTATATACATACTCCCCATAAAATTTATTCCGTGTTGATGGAAAAGTGACGCTTTACGAAACCATTTCTCGTTACGCTTCCTTCTATATCCTAAGTAAGTAATACTTACCATCAGGCGATATTACAATCAAGGGCTAACTTAATGTAGTGGATAAAAAAAAGTTGAGTAGGTCAGATGCGATAGTTTCACTTACTTATCACCTGACATTTTAAGAATAAATGTGCTTAAAATAACAAGTAGGTTAAGCACTGTGGACACTTAGATTCTCACGGAGAAGGTACGACACATTAACAGTATCTCTCAACTCTTAATTCGTTTGTATATTTCTACACTGCAATAGGGATCCTTGATACGCCCATGTCAACAGGCGAGACTGATTGGGTGATGGTTCCGGATCTAACATGAGCGGAACTCCCAACGGGTTGAGATTCTGGCCTTCCTTGTACTAGTATTCTTCTGTTTACTGCAACAGGTAACCTTTGTACTCACACGTCCACAGGAGAGACTGAGCGGGTGGAGGTTCCGGAGGAGACGTTGGCCAGTAAGGCAGCTAGAGCGGGTGGGACCCCCCACGGGTTGAGATTCTGGTCTTCCGCCGCTCTGAGCGCACTCGCTGTCCTCTCCGATTTCTCTTCCAACTGCAATGGAATGTCATCTGTCAACTGCTGGTGAATGGAGAAGTTTCATGATGTTGTGAATATCATATTTAACACAACGGAAGTTGTTCACGCCGCGAACGGGTGTGAACGTGTGAGTGATGCTGTGCAAGTGTGCGTCAACGCCGCTGTGGTCGTGTCGCAGAATAATGTAATTGCGGTGTGTTGCGAACCCCGAACATTCAAATATAAAACTAGCTACGAGCGCAGCCGCCGCGCGCCTGGTGTCTTAAAACCAATAAATTACCAGTGCCTTAAGTTATAAAGTATTAAATTCTGTGTTAAAATCACCAGGACGTTTCATTATAACTAAAACGTCCCCAACAAAGATTGGCGACCGTGACAGGACCTGCAGCCTTCGAGTCGAAGCTAGCAAGATAAAGTGAGCAAGGGCGAAGAAGAAACAAGAAAACGCATCTGGCCTGCCTAACTGAGTGAGCCCGTTCCTTTTTCTTTGTCCCCAACTGTCCCCTTCAATCTGTGCAAACAGCTAATTCAATCGTAATCGCATGGTGAATTACGCCTAAATGTAATAATCAGCTACTTACGCACCTAATTTAGCAATTCTTTATCATTTATATTTGCTGAATCAACTATCCTATATTGAGCGGCTGTGTATCCCTAAATCTAGTGCTTTTGTGAGTGCATATATAAAGTAAATGATTATTCAGGTACTACTAGGACTTCATTGCTCACTAACCTAATAAGCACCGATATTCAATAGTTATTTACCTATTTTACAACACTAGTGCATAATCTTAACACTTCCCCTAAGCTAAGTGCTTCTCTTGAGTGCCTTAATACCATAATAAGCATTTATTTAGGACTTCTTTGCTCATGAGACTAATAAGCACTGATTCTTAACATTTATTCACCTAATTTACAAAATTTGTGTTATAGTTACCAACATACCTACTTATCTATTACGTATTTTCGCCTTTTAATAGCAAGATTAATTACCTCAACGCATCTTCATTTCATAGCAAACCTAAACGCAATCCTATATAACATTGCTTAACTTCAATTCCCAACTCAATACCTACCTATTTTATTTTCTATCGCTTGTGTCATACAGCGTATCATAATATCAATTTCAGCGATCGAGCGCTTTCTTCCGTGCAGCGTCCAGCCACCCGATGCACCTGCACGCGCTTGCAGCGGCTGAATAATTGCATCGCGCGTCAGCCTTCAGGCAGCGGCAACCTTGACCGTGGCCGAACGACGTGACCTTTCACCAGCATCGCCCGACTCATCGAAATACGGAGCGTATCGTACCATTTTTTCGTTTATTACTTATGCATTTTAGTGACAATATTAATTATTTAAAATGTCAGTAGATGAACAGAGTTTTGATGCTAATCTTAAAGACTTAACTGCGAAACGTAGCTCATTTAAGGGCCGACTCACAAAGTTTAAAAATCATTTAGAAATTTTAAATAATTGCAAGTCAATTTCGCCAGTTGAAATTAGCAAGTTATCAATTAAATTAAGCCGTTTTGAAACCTTGTTTACGGACTTCGATGAGCTGCAGACGCAAATCGAGGTACTTAACGATGAAAACCAGGATGCGGAATTAAATATTCGCGATTCTATTGAGCAAGATTTTTGCTATTGCATAGCTACCGCTCGGCAGATTATCGAGGCTAATTCTACACCAAAGAAACAAAGCAGTTCTTGTGATTATGATCACACGGAGTGCGAAAACATAATGGGATTTAAGTTACCTACTATTAAAATTTCAAATTTTGACGGGTCGTACTACAAATGGTTGGAGTTTAAGGACACCTTTGTGTCACTAGTGCATAATAATACAAAAATAAAGGATATTCATAAATTTTACTATCTGAACTCCTACCTAGAAGGTGAGGCCGCGCGTGTAATAAGTAATTTAGAAGTAAGTGATAGAAACTATAGTAAAGCGTGGGAGCTTCTCTGTGAACGTTACGATAATAAGCGCCAATTGATAAATAATCATTTGAAAGCCTTGCTCAGCATAGAAACGGTTCGCGAAACCGAGAAATCTTTGCGGTTCATTATAGATCATGTCACAAAAAATTTACGCGCCCTACACACGTTAGGGTTGCCTACTGAAAGTTGGGACATGCTCATAATTTTTCTTATCTCACAAAAACTAGATCCCACAGCGAGTTTAAAATGGGAAGAAAGCAGAAGTTCCTTGAAAGAAATTCCCACTCTTAACGATTTCTTAAAATTCCTGAAGGACAGGGCAGATGTTTTTGAAACCATTAAAACCAAACGTCGTAATTCCAATGATCCGGTTTCCCCTAAGGGGAGGAAGGAGTACACTAAATCATTTTCAGCCACGAGTTCGCCCTCCTTGTCCAAGGTGACTCTCACCTGTCCTGTATGCCAGGGTAAGCATCGCATTTATGAATGCTCAACTTTCAAGACCAAGTCTGTTGCAGAGAGATCAACTCTTGTATCTTCTTTAGGCCTTTGTACCAATTGTCTTCGCAGAGACCACAAGGTTGATCAGTGCCGTCTACCAGGTGGCTGCAAGATTTGTAAGCAGCGTCATAATTCACTGATCCACTCGAACATCTCCGCAGGTGATGAGGAGACGGTGACCTTGGAGGCCGTTGCGATGTCGTCTTTGTCGACAGTTGAAGTCTTACTATGCACTGCGCTAGTTGATGTGTATAATCCTTCTACCAATGCCAAAATGACAGTGCGAGCTCTTCTTGATAGTGGAAGTCAATCTTCATTCTTGACTTCTACTGTCAAACAAAGACTTGGCTTGCCAGCCCAAGAGACAGATACTAAAATAATTGGTATAGGTGATACCAAACTAAACATTCTCACGCAACGTTCTTTAGTTCGCATACAGTCTAAACATTCGTCATATAGAACCACCATATCTTGTCTTATCTTGCCTAAATTAACAGGTCAACTGCCTAAGGTTGCCTTTGATGCTAGACGAATAAATATTTCTAGCTTTCAGTTAGCGGATCCATCCTTTAATGTTCCCTCTAATATTGACATGATTTTAGGAGCAGAACTGTTCTGGTGTATTATTGGCACCGAGCAACACTCTCTTGGTGAGCGCAATCTCATATTACGTAGCTCTAAGTTAGGATGGCTGATAGCTGGTCCTATAGGCCCTGTTAAAAACGATCATAAAATCAAACATACTCAAGAAGTAAGTTGTAATTTGGCTAGTTGGGATTTGGATTTGTCTAATGAAATTACAAAATTTTGGGAGCTAGAGAAGGTGCCTACTAAGACCAGCTACACAGAAGAAGAGCGTCTTTGTGAACAGCATTTTCTACAAAACACGTACCGTTGTGATGATGGACGTTTCTGCGTAAGGATACCACTTCGTTGCGACAGGGATTTTCTAGGGAATTCTTACGCATTGGCAGAAAGAAGATTTTTTGGCCTTGAGAGGCGCTTCAATAAACAGCCTTTACTCAAGGAATTATATGTAGATTTCATCAGAGAGTATGCAGACCTTAAACATTTATCTGTGTACGACAAACCTCCATCAGAATCGACATATTATTTACCTCATCATCCAGTTTTAAAATTGACCTCTGAGTCAACCAAGCTCCGAGTGGTTTACGATGCTTCTGCCCGAACTACGTCTGATTTCTCAGTTAATGACCTTCAAATGGTCGGTCCCAATATCCAAGACTCGCTATTCAATATTCTAGTGCGTTTTTGCCAACATAATTTTGTTATATCAGCTGACATAGAAAAAATGTATAGAAGCGTTTTAGTCGACGAATCAGATCGCGACTTACAATTGATTCTTTGGCGGGAACAAGAGTCTCAGCCTTTAATGACCCTACAACTAAACACCGTGACCTACGGATTTTCTAGCTCTAGTTTTCTCAGCACACGATGCTTGTTTCAGTGCGGAGAAGAGTGTGGGGATGCTGAGATCAAAATTATTCAAAACGATTTTTATATCGATGACTTGTTGACAGGTGCTCGTACTGAGGACGAGCTGTGTCGTATACAACGCTCTGTTAGTGGTGCGCTCTCTGCAGGTGGATTTCATCTACGGAAGTACCGTTCCAACTCCAAACTGTTGGAATCCAATATTCAAGAGGCTTCTACCTCTAAAGAGCAAGTGAGTGCTGGTGGAACACTCACTATCAGTAATGCTACTAGTACCCTTGGAATAGGGTGGACATCAACATCTGACGAGCTAAGCTTTCCAGTTAAAACTTCTCGTACAGATATGATTACGAAGAGATCAATTTTATCAGCTACCTTCAAGGTATTTGATCCTCTAGGGCTACTCTCTCTTTGTACTATCAAACCAAAAATAATGATTCAAAGGCTTTAGTCCGAATCAAAGCTCGGGTGGGATGACAAAGTTCCTCCTAATATTGAATCTGAATGGTTAAGGTTCATTAAGGAGCTTGAAGATATATCAAGCTTACGTATTCCTAGACACGTTTTAATAAACGATCCTATACGAATCGAGATGCATTCCTTCTGCGATGCGTCAGAGCAAGCATATGGGGCTTGTGTTTACTTAAGGTCTCACAACAATAAGGGAGAAGTACAGGTCCGCCTACTGTGCGCAAAATCACGAGTATGCCCCATAAAGCGTCAAACAATTCCGCGCCTTGAACTTTGTGGGGCTCTGTTAAGCGCACAGCTGGCGGATACAGTGACACAGGCTTTGAGATGTAGGGTAGATCGCCACATCTACTGGACGGATTCTAAGGTCGTTTTGGGTTGGCTGTACACCACTAAAACTCCCAAGACGTTCGAAGCTAACAGAGTTGCTGCTATAAGGGAAATTTCAGACCCTAGCTCGTGGCGCTACGTTCCTACATCTCAGAACCCTGCTGATCTTTTATCACGTGGAGTCCAACCCTCATGCGTGGCTCTATGTGAATTATGGTGGCATGGACCCACTTACCTCTTAGAGCCGGAAGCGTCTTGGCCTGCACAAGAACAGAACATTAAACACTTACCAGAAATCAAGACGCTTGCGGTAGAAGCTCAGGAACCTTTTTTTGATTTAACTAGAATTTCAAGATTTCCCTTTTTACAACGCACATATGCATGGGTGCTTCGATTCATAAATAACGTGAGAACTCCAAAAAATAAGTTAATTGGTCCATTACAAGCTACCGAACTTAAGAATTCTATGAATGTTCTAGTAAAGATTTCGCAAAGGGAATCTTTTGAGAACGAACTGAGTATTCTGTCTAATAATAAGCAGCTAAAGTCAAGTTCAATTCTAGCTTCATTAAACATTTTTATTGACCGACAAGGCATGCTTCGAGTAGGTGGACGTCTTTCTATGTCCGATTTTGATTACGATAAAAAATATCCAATTTTATTGCACGCTAAAAGTCACTTAACCAAGATTTTGTTTCAAAATGAGCATGTTCGTCTCATGCATGCCGGTCCCAGTCATCTTTTAGCCTCCATAAGAAATAATTTCTGGCCTATAGGAGGTAGAGATTTAGCCAGACGTACGTCTCGGAATTGTCTAAAATGTCGTCGCTTCAAGGGGGAATCTATGACGAATATAATGGGTAATTTACCACGTGAACGCTTAACAAACGATTTTCCTTTCAACATAGTTGGCACCGATTTTGCCGGTCCCTTCATGATTACAGATCGTAAAGGAAGGGGTGCTAAGATAACTAAATGTTATTTATGCCTTTTTATATGCTTCACATATAAATGTATACACTTGGAGGCAGTTAGTGAGCTCTCTAGTAATGCTTACTTGCTTGCGCTAAGGCGCCTAATCTCTAGAAGGGGGGTACCTGCACAGATCTGGAGCGACAATGGGCGAAATTACATTGCGACTGCTCGCGAGATTACAGACCTCTTAAATTCTAAGGAGTATCAAGATTCTGTTTTAAATTTTGCTTCTAAACAAAACATTGAGTTCAAGTTTTCGCCTGTATACGCTCCGAATTTCAATGGGTACATGGAGAGTGGTATTAAATCAGCAAAATTTCATTTGAAAAGAGTAATGGGATCAACGCACTTAACATTTGAGGAATTGTCTTCACTGTTTGCACAGGTTGAGGCTATCCTCAATAGCCGGCCCCTCTGTCCTCTCAGTCCTTCCCCTGACGATCTCCAGTGTCTCACACCCGGGCATTTTCTCATTGGCAGGCCACTCACGTCTCTGCCGAGTCTATCCCTGCTCGAGGTCAACCTGAATCGGCTCGATCGCTTCCAACGCTTGGAGCAGGTGCGTCAGCACTTTTGGAAGAGGTGGTCGAATGAATACGTGGCCGAACTGCAACAACGAACAAAGTGGCGCACAAGATGCGCATCTCTGAAGGTTCACGACTTGGTATTACTGAAGGAGCCAAGCGCGCCGCCACTCTGCTGGCGTCTTGGCCGTGTGTCTCAGCTGTATCCCGGCGCCGATGGTGTGCCCCGAGTTGCCGACATCGTCACCGCGCAAGGCATCGTGCGACGAGCTCTCAACCGAATATGCCTACTGCCAATTGCCTCTTGAAACCACGTTTCAAGGGCCGGGAGGATGTTCACGCCGCGAACGGGTGTGAACGTGTGAGTGATGCTGTGCAAGTGTGCGTCAACGCCGCTGTGGCCGTGTCGCAGAATAATGTAATTGCGGTGTGTTGCGAACCCCGAACATTCAAATATAAAACTAGCTACGAGCGCAGCCGCCGCGCGCCTGGTGTCTTAAAACCAATAAATTACCAGTGCCTTAAGTTATAAAGTATTAAATTCTGTGTTAAAATCACCAGGACGTTTCATTATAACTAAAACGTCCCCAACAGAAGTAAAATATCGATTAAAACTAATAAATCAGTGTTTTTTTTTTAATCCATCAATAAATGACTGAGAAATGACGATTTAAAAGTTTAATTATTTAATGTACACCGATTGCTGTATCTTACTGGAGTGAGAAATTTTGTGAGTGAGTTTTAATACCTAGCCGAGATTGAATACTTCAAAATTACCTTCACACACAAATTAAGTGCTTTTAATTCAATTAATTCACGTCAAGTCTATTTATTTCTTTTATTCGGCTTTATAAAGTCGGTTGATAGGGAATTATGACGTCACGTCTCCCGTCTTGCAAGCGCAACTTTAAAGTTCCATAACTTTTTCATTTGTTGAGATATTTTAATGATTCTTTCATATTTTTGTTTTATTTTGTCTTAATTTTCATAATAAATAAAAAAAATGGTAAACTTCTCCATTATGATCTGCTTCAGTTATTTAAAGTCAAAATATCCACCAAGAAAGAAAGAAAAAACATTTGTTTCCAAAATTGTGCCACACATAAAGAGCATACCTAAAGAGGTAGATCACCTCTGCACAACGATCTAGAAAAGATCTACAGCGAACAGGCGCAGGAATGAACTACATTATGTATGGCACTTTTGACGACCTCCGCGGCGCAGTGTGTAGCGCTGTTGCCTTAACATGCGGAGGTCCCGGGTTCGATCCCCGGCAGGGTCAATTTGGAAATTTATAATTTCTGAATTTTCCCTGGTCTGGCCTGGTGGGAGGCTTCGGCCGTGGCTAGTTACCACCCTACCGGCAAAGACGTGCCCCAAGCGATTTAGCGTTCCGGTACGATGCCGTGTCGAAACCGAATAGGCGTATGGGTTTAATATAACTGCCATGCGCCTAACAGGTTAGCCCGCTACCATCTTAGACCGCATCATCACTTACATCACACATCATCTCACATCAGGTGAGATCGCAGTCAAGGGCTAACTTGTAGTGAATAAAAAAAAAAACAACCCGAAAAATGGTCCAGGCTCAGCATAATGCTGTAGTCTAGTGCAAGCACAAACGCATACAGTGCTGATTTTCATCCGGAAAGCTTATTCAGGTCACACCACGGAAAAAAAATAACGTAGCTGCAAGCTAGTACGGCACTTAAAAAACTATAGTTTGATAGAGTATAGTTCGATAAATTAAAGTGCTATAAATCTACAAAAACGACTACAAAGGATCATTAAAATTACGTACAACTCAAATTTCTATCCAATAAAATTAACTACTATATCGACTAGGTACTACACTACTATATCCTCTATTATTATAATAATTATTATATCTTTTAACTATATAAATAACTAGCTGTTGCCCGCGATTTCATCGGCGTCAATTTCTGCTATTATGATCGCGAGATCCAGTCGCGGACATTTTTATATCATGTAAAGAGGAATAATTCTTTCATACATATTTTTTGGGTAACTTGAACCGTTTACGCAGCGCACGCAACCGAAGCCCTCAAATATGGATAATTTTCCCCGTTGTTGCAACATTTTTCACTGATGCTTCGCTCCTATTGGTCGCAGCGTGATGTTATATAGCCTAAAGCCTTCCTCGATAAATGGACTATCCAACACAAAAAGAATTTTTCAATTCGAACCAGTAGTTCCTGAGATTAGCGCGTTCAAACAAACAAACTCTTCAGCTTTATAATATTATAAAGTATAGATTAATATTAAATAAAAAAGATATGTAACATATTAAAAAGCTACAAAAAAGAGTACTCTGCCACATGATCTTGAAATCCCACTTGTTTTTCCAAAAGGATTTTTTCATTTTAAATTTAAATGAAACTTTGCTCTTTAAATTCCTTACTGGAGGAGTGATATTATTCCAACATTTTGTGGCAGAGTAAGTAACAGAGCCTCTAAAAGAAGCAGTGCGATGGAGTGGAATACGAGCCGATTACGACAACTACGAAGACGGTCTGTCTCTCCATCACCCACCCACTTAAGTTTATGGGCTAGATAAAAAGGCTTGCCCAGTTTAATCACTCCGAAAAGCCACCACCCACCACCACTACAGCCCATTAACGTCCCACTGCTGGGCACAGGCCTCCACTCTCATAGGAGAGAGGGAATTAGGGCTTAGACCCACCACGCTGCTCCAATGCGGGTTGGCGGGCCAAAGTCAAAATAAGTTTATTCAAAATTGGTATCTACACGGTAATGAAAGAACTTGAAGTTTAATTTGCTATAATCCGCCAAAGTAGACAAATATATGTGGTACAGTGTGTAGTTAGCGATATTCACCACCCAGTAGGCCAGCAAGTCACACCGGCACAACACCACACCACACTAATACTCCACTTCCACTCCGGAGCATCTTCAGGAGATTTACGATTGTAAAGACTGTTTCTTAGATTGGTTTATTACAATTGGATATTTGACTACTATTCAAATTAATTATTTTTAGTGATTATTAAATAGAGGATCTCCCAAAAGTCATATTATATACACGTTTATGATAGTTTTATGTTGAATAACCATTTTAAACAATCGAAGTCAAAAAGTGCGTCGAACTTTATTGACGTCACATTTCAGAATTTCTTATAAATCTCATACTTAGGACGCGTTTTGACGTTTGAAAAAAAGGTGCTGATATGACTATATTTTGTCAAATACCCAATAGGCATATTGATGACTGATTTTGAAAAATGGTCAGATTATGTTCGGAATTATCTACTATTTCGAAAAAATATCTTATTTCAGCAGAAAAATAAGGTATGGTAGATAAAATTGGCATTTGAAATTTAAATTTTAAAATTCACGCCAAAACGTTCGGCGGTGTCATGGCGTCGTTTGTGACGTCACTATTGTTTTTACCAATGTACTCTGTGCAGTGTGCAGTAAACATAGTGTGATTGTCAAAGCTCGAAAACAAACAATTGTGACGTCATTCGTTTCTTGGTGTTTTATCCAATATGGCGGATTGCTGTATTTTATAGTTTCATATTATCAAAATAAATAGCAATCTCACTCGAAATCCATACTAATATTATAAATGCGAAAGTGTGTCTGTCTGTCTGTCCGTCTGTCCGTCTGTCTGTCTGTCTGTCTGCTACGCTTTCACGGCCCAACTACTCAACCGATTTTGATGAAATTTGGAACAGGGATAGGTTGTATCCCGGGGAAGGACATAGGCTACTTTTTATCCCAGAAAATTGAAGAGTTCCCGCGGGAATCAAAAACATCAATCCACGCGGACGAAGTCGCGGGAATCATCTAGTAGAAAAATAAATACGTTTTTTATAATCCATGAATCCTATTTCATTAGATAAATTCACAATTTCATTGATTCTTGGTTACTGTCATCATGCCTATTGTCGAGTCAAAATCTCCTGAAGATGCTCCGGTGTCAGAGTGAAACGTACGTTGAGTTACTGACTAAGTAGTTGACTTTTAATCCCGGACAATTATAGTTTCCGCGGGAATAAAAAATCCACAATCCACATGGACGAAGTCACAGGTATCAGGTAGTTCGATCTAAAAGATTTTTTTCAACTATGACTTCTCGTTTATGCCCCAAAATTTGTGTTGCACAAGTTCAACATTTCAACATCATAGCCCGCCAACCCGCATTGAAGCAGCGTGGTGGGTCTAAGCTCTAATTCCCGCTCTCCCATGAGAGTGGAGGCCTGTGCCCAGCAGTGGGACGTTAATAGGCTGTAGTGATGATGATGAAGTTCAACATATAGACTAACAGATAACTGCACTTTTGGTAACTATCGCTAGAACGGCTGATTTAGTATTTGGTGGGTCCTAGGTTCTCCACTTGTGGGAAATCTGCCAGACTGCCTGCATGCGGCTGGGAAACTGACTAATTATCAACGCTCAAAGACGACCGTTATTGTTACCAAAAATAACCCATAACTAATAGAAAGGCTGATTCTTGTACAGTATTAAAGCATGCGCAGTACCCTATGTAAACAGTATAAAAACTGACGCTATTCATCGGGGCGTCGAGCTGTCTCTCATAATAATACCTCAGCGAGTTGCGCGCGGGTATCGCCGAGCGCCTTCATATGCCTCGCGGCCTCGTACGCCTGCTGTAGCGCCGCGCCCGCCAGTCGCTCCATCGCGTAGCGCGCACTCTCACTGTCGATCAGCTCTAGCAGGCGAGGTAGCTCGTTCTCTTCGTTTTCCTCCTGAAAACAATTTGATACTTCGCTGTAGTCATAATGTAATGCGAAAAAATAATTTAATACTTGTTAAATAGAAGTGAGCGTTACTTCGGAAGTTTATGATTATCAAGGAACAAGATTTTTGGAACGAAGTTCCTTATCGCGCGTTACGAAAAGGGTCTAGACGGAAAAAATTAAGACCAAATGTTGTAACGACACTTTTTGGTTGCTATGACTATTTGTGTTCAAGTTGTTCAAAATAAAAAGGCGAAATAATTTTAAAGAATTATATTTTCAATAGTTACATAGGCTAGCTAGAAAAATAGTACTGAAATAATTAAATACAAATAATTGGAAAAGCAATAATTGAATTGAACCATAGAACTAGTGTGATTAACTAAAGTGATAAAGTATGAGTTAAAATTAATAAATAAACTTGACAATGGACCGCACAAAGAAGAAAAAAGAGCGCAAGGAAGAGGAAGATGCTGTTAGAAGTAGAATCAACCGGTACCAATCAAAAAGTTGAACAAATAGGACAGCTTGATCATAATAATGAAGAGGAGAATGTGTCTGCTAAGCGTCGAAGAATAATTAGAGGGAATACGTGTAAGAAGAGTAATGGGTTTGTTATGTTATATAAACTATTAAAACGTAATCAAACAGAAATGGAAGAAAAGATAAAAAAGTTCGAAGCTGTTTTTAACCAAAACCAACCAATCGAGATTAGCAGCGAAGTATTGGAACATGACAAGTCCACCGAAAAGTTAAATTCTTAAAAGGAGGATGTTACCACTAGGGTTAGTTCATAAATATCTCGAAGAAAATTCAGAAATTATAAATTCCCAAATTCGAGCCGGTAAAACTTACCTCAATTTGCATGATCTGTGACTGCGTATCAGCGATAGCGTCTCTGAGGTAACTGAGCATGGCTTTGGAGTCAGGGTCATTGGATCCGGTGGCGCGGTCTCGCTGTCTGAGCTGGTGTTCCAGGGTGGCTTCCAGCTCGCCCAGGGTGCAGCGCGCGGCGCATGCCCGGGATAGCCAGCATTCGAGGCGGGACCAGAACTCTCGTCCAGAGACGAGGCGAGATCGGCCGCGACGGTCTAAGAAGTTAAAATAAGTTTTGTTTTTAAAAACGTGGAAAATTTTAAACACTACAGCAAACTGTAGTGGTTAAAATTTTCCACGTTTTAACGTAAGAGACAAATCTCTTGTATATTGCGGTCAACGCTATTTTTTTTAAACTGTTGTACTAAATTAAAACTCCTCAAAGACTTACTGTCATGTTTTACTTCAGAATAGGACCAGCATCAAAAGTCTACCCAACTATCTACGTACATACAAATACACGCAAGCACGCACGTTTTTCCTCACAAAATGAATTAAAAATAAAATCGAATTATGTTAGTCTGCTCCGGAATGAGGATCCAACTTGACGTAAAAATAGATTCTAGTCGATATTTTTTATTATTTGATCTTATCTTACTAGTAGTATTATAAATGTGAAAGTTTGGATGCGACAGAACCAATTTGGCTGAAATATGGAATGGAGATAGCCTAGAATCTAGGCTATCTAGGCCCTAGATTATCCTAAATGTGTTAACATACATTTTTATTCTGAATCAACACATAGGCTACATTTTATACCAGAAAATTAAAGAATTTCCGCGGGAATAAAAAACCTTATTAGACTCTGACATCATCTAGTAGTAGAATAATAACGCACCGTGTAATCGTCCGGCAGCCCGACTGCTAAGTTTGTCGCGATGCCCTCGCCTTAACAGCGAAACTTCTTCTTGCTTGCGTTTTAGTACCTGTTTAACAAGACGCAAAATAACGTTTAAAATATCAAGGAACTCTGGAATAATGTAACATAACTGGTATCCGTTTCCTTTAACACGGGGATCATATTAATGTGTCCCCGTTTATTGAGGAACAAGTTGCGACATCGCAATATCAGTCGATTGCGGTTCTTAAGCAACGTTGACCTAAGTCGGTAGCTGGGTCATCGAAATTGGAAGTCCTAATTTGGCCTTTTCGTTTCCTCCGTGCTTCGGAAAGTACGTTAAGCTGTCGGCCCGGTTATTATCACTAATATCTGATAATAATAAACGTTAGTAACCTAAGAGTTGAAATAGTACTCTTAGTCGAGTCGTATGCATAGGGACCTAGGAACCCACCGCATTATTATCCTATGAAAACCCCTGCCATTGTGATAATGGAATGGGGTCACGAAACTCAGCAATGAGCAATACGATGCTAAGAGAGATATGAGCAACACTCATACTCATACAGTAATTCGAATGAACAATATAATATCTCCAGCACCCAAATTTCAAAACAATGCAAATAAAACTGTAACGCAATGTAAATAAGTCTACTTTGAGAATAATGCGATATGTGCCCATGAGCATGGCGACAAAATCACACTTCTGATTTCAGTGGTTGAAATAGTCCTGCGTTTTAAATGTATTGGTTTAACAAGTCCAATTTGAATAGTAAAAGCATACCTGTTCCTTCAATTTGGTTTCGGCTTCTAGACTCCTGATAAGATTGGCATTCTTTCGAGATTCCTTTCGCAGCTGGGCCACCTTTATACAAGACAAATCATGATTACTTTCGTGATCCGACACAATGTGTTCTGTTTAATATAGGTACCTATTGAAATATCAGCTCTTGTATATAATACAAAAAGTCATTGAGTTCAGAAACGAATAAAAAGCTTGAAATAGTCGCAATATTTCATATTCGATAGTTTTCACGGTCGGTACTCACTTCTTTAGCTCGCGCCGCCTCTGCCTGCGCGTGCCGTTTAGACTCCGTGCGCATGCGCTTTATTAAGTTCACCTAGGAAATAAAAACATTCGTTATAACAAATAAATAAATTGATTAAAATTTCAAAGAAATTAAAAAAACATACAGTTAAAAATATGAAAGCAGGACGAAGTCAAAGGTTCAGGAAAAATATAAATTAATATATTCCATAGTATAATCACCCAATTTGTTCCGAACGTTCTTAATGGAAAAGTTTCAATATTATTTATAATCAATAATAAAAATTAACGTTAACATAGCAAAAAAATAAGAAAAAATCATCAAAATATTTAAGGAATGGTTTTTCTAAAAATAACAATATCTGCATTCAAATCTCTACTTATATTATAAAGAGGTAAAGTATGTGAGGTTGTAGGGGGTAATCTCTGGATCTACTGAACCGATTTTAAAAATTCTGGTACCAATAGAAAGCTACATTATTTGTGAGCGTCATAGGCTATATTAACCCGATGTAGTAGCATTATATCTGCTGGTATTATATAAATATCTGCATTCAAATATTATATAAATATGTTTAACTCGCCGGTGTGTGTGTGTGTGTGTGTGTGTGTGTGTGTGTGTGTGTGTGTGTGTGTGTGTGTGTGTGTGTGATTACCTTATCCTTCTTCAAGTTGCCGAGCTCGTTTCTGAGCACGCGTATCTGTTGCTCGGTGTGTTGCTGCGAGCGCTGCAGTCTGGCGTGCTCCCTTTGAGCGGCTTGCAGTCGCCTCAGCTCGCGCGACATTGTGCTCACGCGACGCTCGTATTCGTCCTTGACGCGTTTTAGCTTGTCACTCGGATGGGACGATTGAGTTGCTGTACAAAAATATATGGTTTACATTTCTTCTTCATCAGATGACGCTCGACAATTTCTTTTCAACGCTCTGTACCAAACTTCAATCGTAAGCACGTGCAAGTACTCGACAGGTTCCATTTGAAATGCCTTCGGGATATTCTCTATATCAAGTGATCGGATCGTATAAGGAACACTGATGTCTTGTGCCGAGCTAATATAGGAGGCATTGAGTCTATCTAATGAACCGTCAGCTTACATGGTGTGGGCATGTTGCGCGGATGACAGACGATAGAATAGCAAAGAGAATATTCTATTATCATTATAATCATATATCAATATAATAGATAATATTCTATTATAAAGCCGGGCGGCCGGGTCCTTCGTTACAAAGATGTTCAGAAAAGACACATGAAGATATATAACATCAAGCCTTCTACATGGGAAGACCAAGCATATAATCGCCAAGGATGGAGAAATCTGGTGCGTACAAAAATCACAAAGTATGAGGATCGGAGAAGGTCGGAGCTTGATAAGAAGCGAGAAGACCTGAAGGCCAGGCCACCTGCGGCCATACAATATAATTACGTAAACGGTGCCTTGACGTGTCCACAATGCTCCCGTATATTTGCAGCAAAAGTAGGATATGCCAGCCACATGAGGGCACATAATAGGGCAGAACATCAGATGCCCTCCAGATACTAGGAGTTCTCTCCAAGCAGTCGCCGTGGCCGAAATCGGCCTGGAGGACATCATCATGGATTTGATTATTTTTGTGCCTTCATCTGTAAGATGCACGTTAGTAAAGAGCTCGCCAGAAGTTCTTAAAGCACAAATATTTCTAAGCGCTCCATGAGCATAACTTAAATCTTCTTCTCCAGTAGCTTGCGCTGGAACGCTTCAGCTCCACGACGATCCTTCGTGGCTTTTTCCTTTTCTTAGGAATGAGACGAGCTTGTATCTAGTCAAATCATAAGAGTAACATCGCACTTACCCAGTGAAGCGAGAACCTTGTCCCTCTCTTCCCCAGTAGCCTTGATCTGCGCGTGTAGCTGCTCTTACCGTTGCTCGTAGTGCATTTTCTGCGCTGCGACATTTCCAGTTAGTCCACCTAACGATCCTTCGTGGCTGTGTCTCGCTATAAGACCAATTTGAAGTGTTATATTCCGCTTACCCAAAGTTTATCCCTGTCTTGTCCAGTAGCTTGCGCTGGAACGTTTCGGCTCCACGAGGATCCCCGTGGGTTTCCTTTTCTTAGGAATCAGACGGCCTTGTAGCTACTCGAATCACAAGAGTAACATCACACTCACCCAGTGAAGCGAGGACCTTGTCTCTCTCTTCCCCAGTGGCCTTGATCTGCGCGTGTAGCTGCTCTAACCGTTGCTCGTAGTGCGTGCGCAGCGCGGCCAGTCTTCGCTGCGACATTTCCAGCTGTTCCACCAGACGATCCTTCGTGGCTATGTCTTCACTTAGAGCTTCGAGTTGCGCGGTAAGCATGCGTTGACCTGGCGAGAGCACCAATAACTATAGTTTTAAAGGAATTTGAGGTATTTGTATTGACGCTGCCGTCGTCGCATTTTTTTTTCAAATTCGTGTAATTTATTTAGATTGAATATTACATTATTGATCGAAAATATTTCTAAAATAAAATATTTGGGGTAATTTTTTTATTAGCCTCAGTATCAGCCTCGTCATCTGAACCACTAGCATCTTTGTTAGCTCACTTTATCTTTTTGCCATGATCATTCCAGAACATTCTACTCAGTATTATTTCAAAATGACAGGTGTCATATACCTTGGAGTACCACGTACCCTATTTTATAACGATTTAATTCTAAAACACGAACATTAACATTATTTTAATAATACGGCTTTAAGCGATGGTAGTCCTCTTCCGCAATAATTGTTCTGGAACTTTCTGTCGGTTCCTTCAATGCATCTATACCAGTATTCAACTTACCATTAGCTTCAGTGTCAGCTTCTTCATCTGATTCGCTAGCATCTTGTTCCTGATCGTCGTTATCCGAAGGGTCCGAGTCGCCCGCACTTTCCCCTTCCGCGCGTTCTCTCTCCGCCAAGATTGTTGAAGAGCTTTCTGTCAGTTTGCGTTGGAACTCAAGCTCACCCATACTTCGTGCTAACAGTTCTTTTTCCTACAAAAAAAATTGCTCTCGGAAAATAGTACACAATTATAGAGGGTGTTCTTAAGCTATTGAATTATTGATAATGTGTTCAAACTGAGTTGAATTACAAGAAAGTTACACTTTTCTACATTAGTTAACTTTCTCATGTACTGCAAAATCTAGCAAGCGTCACAAAACTGTCCTTCCATATCCTATTTATCATTTTCCGAAACACGATTTTTGCCGAACCAAGTATTCGGCACTTTTTGTACTTTTGGCCGAAACCGAATCACAAACCAGAAACCTATGTTAGTACGTTCTTACCTTATATAATTCCCTCTTGGCTTCATCTAGAATAGAAGAGGTATCCAATAAAGATGAGTCGTGTCTGGTACGCGCCTCTCTTCTCCTGTTCGTTTCATACAACGCGTTTGCTTCCATTAGCCGTGCTCGGAGGTCTTCGATTTCAGCCACGTATCCCTTGAAATATTTAAGCATATTATGAGTAGGTATATAAGATAAAAAAACCGGTAACGTAAATAGGATGGATTCAACTTCAGTGTTTAGACCGGCATAGTTTTATGAGCTTATGAAGCCCTAGGACCATATTTTAACTAACTAAATGATCACAGACCTGCACTAAAGTCGTCAAAGAGCAATCCGAAGCGTCTGGACTGCCGTCTTTCGGCGCCCAAGTTCCCAAAGCCTTCTCAGCAATTAGCTCGCTGTTCCTAGCAGATAGTTTCTCTATAGTATCCTGCATAGCCTTGATCCTTCTCCTGAGGGTTTCCACTTCCACGTTGAGGATCGCATTCTCTTGTACCACGTCGCTCCAACCTTCCTCGCCGTTTTCGGATACGACCCGTTTTCCCTGTTGAAATTAAAACGTGTTTTAGTTTGTGTTTTTACTTTTACTGAACATAATGGAAACGTATATCAGGCGAAGTCATATTGTTCCATTTTAGAAATTTTTATACTAGACGGTGCCCACAACTCAGTTCTGTGGATTTAGGTTTCAAAAATGCTGTGAGGATATTTTGATTTTCCGGGATACAAAGTAGCCATATTTTTATGTCAGCGCCATATTGAAATTCTCTGTTATTCGGTTTCGTTCAAAATCAATATTTGGGTCACTAATTCCGGGTTCTCTATGTTTTGTGCTCAGTCCATAGGGACTTGGTTATAGAACCAAGATACATACGTTCTATTCTCTTTCGATAATCGTTAACGCTTTAGCGAAAGCGATCAAAAACGCTAAACATAGATTACTCGCTTATTTTTTTCTCTCCACTAAAGCGTTAACGGTTATAGAAAGAGAATAGACACAATACGTATTGTATCTTGGCTTGACGACGCAGCGGTTGTCGATGTTTCGAGCTCGGTTCGCGAATTTTAGTGTATTGATCGTAACATACCTGTTTATACTCAGCCAATTCGAGCTGCAGCCTCGCGACCTCGTGCCGCAGCTGGTTGATGGTGCGACTGGTTAGATCCTGGTTGACGACGCAGCGGTTCTTGATGTTTCGAGCTCGGTTCGCGTATTTTAGTGTATTGATCGTAACATACCTGTTTATACTCAGCCAATTCGAGCTGCAGCCTCGCGACCTCGTGCCGCAGCTGGTTGATGGTGCGACTGGTTATATCCTGGTTGACGACGCAGCGGTTCTTGATGTTTCGAGCTCGGTTCGCGTATTTTAGTGTATTGATCGTAACATACCTGTTTATACTCAGCCAATTCGAGCTGCAGCCTCGCGACCTCGTGCCGCAGCTGGTTGATGGTGCGACTGGTCAGATCCTGGTTGACGACGCAGCGGTTCTTGATGTTTCGAGCTCGGTTCGCGCATTTTAGTGTGTTGATCGTAACATACCTGTTTATACTCAGCCAATTCGAGCTGCAGCCTCGCGACCTCGTGCCGCAGCTGGTTGATGGTGCGACTGGTGAGGTCCTGGTTGACCACGCAGCGGTTCTTGATGTTTCGAGCTCGGTTCGCGTATTTTAGTGTATTGATCGTAACATACCTGTTTATACTCAGCCAATTCGAGCTGCAGCCTCGCGACCTCGTGCCGCAGCTGGTTGATGGTGCGACTGGTCAGATCCTGGTTGACGACGCAGCGGTTCTTGATGTTTCGAGCTCGGTTCGCGCATTTTAGTGTGTTGATCGTAACATACCTGTTTATACTCAGCCAATTCGAGCTGCAGCCTCGCGACCTCGTGCCGCAGCTGGTTGATGGTGCGACTGGTGAGGTCCTGGTTGACCACGCAGCGGTTCTTGATGTTTCGAGCTCGGTTCGCGTATTTTAGTGTGTTGATCGTAACATACCTGTTTATACTCAGCCAATTCGAGCTGCAGCCTCGCGACCTCGTGCCGCAGCTGGTTGATGGTGCGACTGGTCAGATCCTGGTTGACGACGCAGCGGTTCTTGATGTTTCGAGCTCGGTTCGCGTATTTTAGTGTGTTGATCGTAACATACCTGTTTATACTCAGCCAATTCGAGCTGCAGCCTCGCGACCTCGTGCCGCAGCTGGTTGATGGTGCGACTGGTGAGGTCCTGGTTGACGACGCAGCGGTTCTTGATGTTTCGAGCTCGGTTCGCGTATTTTAGTGTGTTGATCGTAACATACCTGTTTATACTCAGCCAATTCGAGCTGCAGCCTCGCGACCTCGTGCCGCAGCTGGTTGATGGTGCGACTGGTCAGATCCTGGTTGACGACGCAGCGGTTCTTGATGTTTCGAGCTCGGTTCGCGTATTTTAGTGTGTTGATCGTAACATACCTGTTTATACTCAGCCAATTCGAGCTGCAGCCTCGCGACCTCGTGCCGCAGCTGGTTGATGGTGCGACTGGTGAGGTCCTGGTTGACGACGCAGCGGTTCTTGATGTTTCGAGCTCGGTTCGCGTACTTGAGTGTGTTGAGCGTCTCCATGAAATCTCTGTCGCTCGGCGACACGCATGCTATCATCACTGTGTTACTGTTACCTGAAAAATGTTAAAGGTTTGCGATTGGAAGGATCAGTTTAATAATAAATAATATTTTTTGGTCTCCATAACAAGAAATAATTACAATAGAAGCTCAAAATTTAACTTTCTAAAGAAAATTTTGTTGAAGAACTATTTTTTACAGGCTCGGGCGTGGATTTCGTTTGTGAGTGCGCTTTAACTAATTAAAAATCTCTTACTACAGTGGTAAACGAAAATAACTATGCTGAGGAAACCTGCATGCCCAAGAGTTTTTCACAATACTCTCAAAGGGCTTTCTCTTAGTTATGTGTTGAAATTATTAAATATTTTTTACTAAAGTCTTAGTAGGTACGAAAAAATATTATTATACATTTTAAATAAATAAAAGAACATGATGCATGAAAATATATTGAAAGGCTGAAAGTCGTGATTTATTAAATTAATGGAATATTTAAGATTTACCTCCTAATGAATCCTGTAGTAATCTTGTCAATTTGGAATCCCGATATGGGACGTGAAGAACTTTTCTCGACTTATCTCCTAAAGCTGATATAACGTTGCCCAGCGCTAGTAGACCGCAGTTAATAGATATACCCTCCTTCGCTCTTTCGCCAGTGGCACCTGAAATGAAATTAAACGTTTTTTTATATCTATATATAATTCTATATACTAATACTAATCTATACTTAAACCATAAACGCGTAAGTTTGGATGGATGGATGGATGAATAATGGGTGGATGGATGGATGGATGTTTGATACTCAATCACGCCAGAACGGCTGAACGGATCTGGATGTAATGTGGCAAAGAGAGAGATTATAGTCTGGAATAACACATAGGCTACTTTTATCCCGAAAAATTAAGGAGTTCCCGCGAGAATAAAAAAAAACTTTAACCACGCGGACGAAGTCGCGGGCATCAGCTAGTCAGCTATAATATCAATAGCTCCAAATTCTCAATAATAATAATAAAATCTCTTTATTTGCAAAAATTACATAAGTTCACATTAATAATTTGGCCTCTATCTCCCAAAAAGGTAAAAACTGTGTTATGGGAGCTAGTGCCTTCCCTCTTACATAGGTGCTTTTTTTTGCAATATCTTCCTATTCGAATACTAAGCTTACCCGTCCTTTTCAATCGTTCCGACCCTGCCAAATCCACGAAATGAAACTTGGCAGTGAGCGTCTCGTACTGCTCAGGCGTTTCGCCGTCTGCTTCTCTCTCTGCCCCGTCCTGATCCGCCGCCAGCCGCCTCTGTCTAAGCAGCAATGTGAACACCGCATGTGACCGGGAAGATGATGAGTTCATGTTGGTTGCTGCGGTGGTGCGCGCTAAGGCACCTGCTCTTAACGCTCCTAAAGCTTCCTTTACGCCTCTGACTGCTCGCATCGATGCACCTATTATACGTACACCTCCGCAGCCGTCTTCCGTTATCCTCAGTGTACCCTGAAATTAATTACCGTCATTTGAATGTATCCTTTTAAAATAAACATTTCTAATCACCTGATCGGTAGCCGACTATCACGTTGACTAAATTATATTAAGCAGATCATTGGCATTACGAGCGTATGGTTTGTTTTGATTGTACTGAACCCTTACGTCTTTTCTCAAACCATGTTCAAGTTTCTTCAAAGCATGCTCTCATGTTAGCTTATCTTGTAGCTGTCTTTCGCACAAGGTAAAGCCTTCCTTTTCTGTAGACATGTTAGGTCAGCTTTACCTTTGCAAACGGATCTTTGGCGGGGTCGAGCAAGTCCACAATATGATCATTGTAGAGCTCAATGAATTGTGCTTGAACGGAGAACTCTGACGGCAGCTGGCGCTGGGAGCGGCGGCGTAGGCCCTCTCATCTGCTCCAGAGAAAAGATCCCGTATCGACTTAAAGAGTTGTTCTTTTCTGTAAGAGTTTTTACTCGTCAGCTTACCTTAGCAAAGGGATCTTTGGCGGGGTCGAGCAAGTCCACAATGTCTTCATTGTAGAGCTCGATGAATTGTGCTTGGACGGAGAACTCTGGCGGCAGCTGGCCCTGGGAGCGCGCGGCGTCGGCCCTCTCGTCCGCTCCAGCGAAGAGGTCACGTATCGCTCGGGGAATGATGCCTCTCTTGTCTTCGTCTACGTGTTCCCCCTCCCACCCACTTCCCATTGTGTACGTTTTTCCGGATCCAGTCTGTTGGCAAAACAAAACTCTTATTTAAGCATTTTCTTTGCAACCAATAACTATTGTTTCATTACTCACGACGGAACGGAGACGGTATATGTGTTTGCCTTAAGAGGTTGTGCTTTTAGTGTGTTTGTTTGTGTGTGCACTTTATTTGTTGCCATTTTCCTGCAAAACCACTGAACCGATTATAATGCAGTTTTTTGCATTAGATATTCAATTCAATTAAATTCAATTCAATTTATTGATTTCAATTTTTTTTAGATATGTATAGCTTCCGAAAAAGGTTTTTAGATATGTTATATAGCCATAGTCCACCAAGCTGCACTGCAATCGTTTTCAGAAAATAATTCTAGGCCCATTTAGATGCGGTTTATTGCATGAGTTATTTCGTAATATGTTTTTAAAATAATTATGTAAGTAATTCATGTTTATTATTCATCTGTCAATAACTTATACTAGACTAGTTACATGTTGGCCTTTCTCTTTTAGTTTAATTAATTAAAATATAAATAAGTAATTGAAAGGGAAAGTTTACGAATCACTTGATTAGAAACTTGCCAAGTTACCAGTCTTAAATATATAGTTTCCGAAAGACATAGCTGGAATAGTAATATCCGCTTTAAGACACGAAGACACACAGCCTCGTACGGATTCTATATATGTTATCAAGATTTGATTAGATTAGATTGACTCCACCTTTTTGTTCAACTTGTAATAGATTCGGGACAGCTTTTCTGTACCTACTGGGTCATTACCAATTGTAATGGGTTAGGTTTGTATTTTCGAAATTGCTTTAGGTCTTGATGTCTGGCTATACTTATAATTCGAGGTTATATGAGCACACTCGGACAATCGAACGATATTAAATTGTGACTATACAGACTAATAGAACTACGAGTAGACTAGATGATGCCCGCGACTTCGTCCGCGTGAAATAAGTTTTTTTAAGATTCTAACGGAACTTAATTTTCTGGGATCAAAAGTAGCTTATGTAACTCTCCAGGTCTTCAACTACACCTACTAATTATTAAGGCATACAATGGCTTTATTTGGATAAGGGTGTCAACAGAAAAATGTCAACAGGAAATCAGCGATTTATGCAAGTCGGCGCTGAAATGAGTTATTCATCATATTATTATTATTATTAAAAACTTTATTTGCACGACACAAGAAAAAAAAATTCAAAAGTAAGAAGAATATTCTAAATGCTAAGCTCAGGGATCTGGGGGATCTTTTTCTAAGTTGCCATTCATAAATTATTAATAATAATTAATATAAATCGTATTAATTTAAATAGTTCAGTGGTGTAGGGCGTAGACGCAGGGTGAAGCTGTGTAAGAAAGGTGAGAGGAAGGTGTGATTGGTGTGATAACTCCAAAATAAACGTTTTCTCTTTGAAAGCCCTAGTGTACGATAATCTGTACCTACTAATATTATAAATGCGAAAGTTTGGATGGATGGATGTTTGTTACTCAATTACGCCAGAACGACTGAACGGATCTGGACGAAAGGCACAGAGATAGAATATAGTCTGGAATAACACATCCCGGAAAATTAAAGAGTTCTCGCGGGAATCGAAAAGCCTCAATCCACGCGGACGAAGTCGCGGGCATCAGCTAGTACATACATACATACATACATAGGCTGCTAAAATCATAAAACTTCGTTGGCTTCGCCGTAGTCGAGTAAGAATCGTAGCTACAGATTTTGTCTAAAAATAGACACAGCAAAGACACTATTAAGCCATTACAAGTCCAACGTCATTGACAACAGTGCCGCACACAATTTCAACGGCATTCATTGTTAGACCGACAGCCGGCGGCGTCTCCCCGTCTCGCACGCTCGACAAACGCGTGACCACAATACACGATGAATATTGACATGAACTAAGGCTGTAGGGACCCACAGGCTGAAACGACGATGATGATCATGGAAACAAAGCTTTACTCGGCAATGTCCGGTACCTTGATTTTACAATTGTTTTATCGAGAGTAGAATCATCTCGTACGTTAATAGAAAAGTCCTGACTCGCTCATCAACGCCCAGCCCAAACAAAAATTGGACCCAGAAAGCTGAAATTTTGCAAATCTTATGTTATTCATAGGCATCTTTTAGGCAAGCGCGCTCCTTAGGATGTATCACTAAGTACCTGCCAGCAAGTCTGATTGCAGCCAAGCGCTAGTCCAGAAATTAAAAAAAAATAGTCTCTCTTTTATTCTAGTTTCTGGCTGGTTGGTTTTGGAGCGAACCGCGGACGGTCGCTAGTCAACAATTATTGTACCATAATCAAAATACGCGATTAGTTTTTGTGCTTTTAGTGTCCCATATACTTATAAAGTCCCCCTACTGTACTTACTTATTCATCATCACTCATCATCACTACAGCCTATTAACGTCCCTGGGCACAGGCCTCCACTCTCATAGGAGAGCGGGAATTAGAGCTTAGACCCACCACGCTGCTCCAATGCGGGTTGGCGGGCTTTAACGATTATTATCATGTTGGTGATAATAACCGGGACCGATGGCTTTACGTGCTCTCCGAGGCACGGGGGTGAAACACAGCCAACTTCCAACTCCGGACTGGCACTGAGAATTTCTTAATTGAAAAACCCAATACCTAACTTTTATGCCCGACCGGGAATCGAACCCAGGACCTCGTGATCCGCAGTCGACTATGCTAACCACTAGACCAACGAGGCACTTACTTATTAGCTACTATTATTTGCTAATACATTGCTGGTAACTTCGCTTCTTTACGACCTTTGTAACAAAAATTTTTGTTCCCTTTCGTGACCATAAACTCTTCCCTCTGGGGGCTACAATAGTCGATACTCGATGAATATTGACACGCGCTAGGGCGATCGCGTATTGCTGGGACGCGTCAATTGTGTGACGGGAAACGGTAATAAAACAGTAACGATATCGTTGATTTATTGACTCTTCTGCTTTTTTACGACCTTTCTTAACCATTTTGCTACAAAAATTGTTCACATTATTTTGTTCTAATCATAATGCATATTGATTTCCCTTTCGTGACCATAAACTCTTCCCTCTCGAGGCTACAATAGTCAATACTCGATGAATATTGACACGCGCTAGGGCGATCGCGTATTGCCGGGACGCGTAAATAATTGTGTGACGGGAAACGGTAATAAAATAGTAACGATATCGTTGATTTATTGACCATTTCCGATTCCTATAGACTGGATTGGATACAAAGCGTTTTTTGATTTTTTTTTAATAGTAATTGCCGGATGCTTCTTACATCCTAGTTTAATAGGATTAATTTTACACAAGTTTAGTTTGCCCCAAGTAAAGTGAGAAGCAATCTTGGTCACCACGGACCGCGTTGAATAGAAATTTATGCCTCGCAAATTGTTATCGGAATAGAGATATCTTCTGTGATAGCATCAAAACCATCAAAAATAAATTTTCTTTTTAATGTTTGATTTATTTGTTGTTTAATTTCGTTGTTTTTGTTAATTATTAATCTGATTTTTTTAACGTAACTTACCTACATTGTAGTTTTTCAATTTTTCATCATCCATCATCACTACAGCCTATTAACGTCCCACTGCTGGGCACAGGCCTCCACTCTCATAGGAGAGCGGGAATTAGAGCTTAGACCCACCACGCTGCTCCAATGCGGGTTGGCGGGCTTTAACGACTATTATCATGTTAGTGATAATAACCGGGACCGACGGCTTAACGTGCTCTCCGAGGCACGGGGGTGAAACACCGCCAACTTCCAACTCCGGGCTGGCACTGAGAATTTCTTAATTGAAAAACCCAATACCTAACTTTTATGCCCGACCGGGAATCGAACCCAGGACCTCGTGATCCGCAGTCGACTATGCTAACCACTAGACCAACGAGGCAGTCAATTCAATTTCAATTTTTAGTTTTTATTAATTATGTAGTACCCAAATATAATGCGTGCCATGTCCACATCGAGAAGACGCAATTATAAATACCCCAGTGAATTTAGTTAATTTTTTTAAAGTTCATTTTGTAATTGCTGTCGGTTTTGTGGACTAATAAAAATTTAAAAAAAAAACGTTAACCGCAACTACCTGTGGCTATAAGTGTACTGGCTATAAGAGTTACAATGAAAGTCGAAGTGCACTGTTGTTTCAAGTATGTGCTCACAGATTTCAGATTACACGACGACATTTTAAATAGGGGAAGAACAATAGGTACCTACCTCGAGGATTCTACATACGATCTGATATCGTACACAATTGAGAAAGTACGTCATTAAGCCGCAAATGACACCACGTTCACTGCTCGGAATGTTACGTTTTGAAAACGTATAAGGTACTTACTACCTAAATATAATAGGTATTTTCACTGAAAGTACAGTTTCATTACTGAATTTTACTAGTGGTTCGCCCAGAACTAAGACCTCGCGGCGCCATCTATTGACATCATTGTGAAGCTCTGTTGTAAATATTAATTAATTAAGGCTCATTAAAAATTTAATAATTTCGTTTCCATATAATATTTATCTAATTTTAGTACTTATTTATTGTTCAAGTACAGGATATAATTCAAATAATTGATATAATAGTTTCAGACTCAGCATTTCAGAAAGGACATTGACCAAATTCGCCTAAGAATCAACATACGTTTGAAATATACAGTAATTCTTAGCTTATTTTACAACCTTTATTCCAAATATTAGAATTCAACGGACACTTCAAATTAATTAAAAGTAAATAAAAAGGTATTCAATTGATTACTATACGTTTCCGTCTCTCGATTATTAACCACAGATCAATAACTTACAGGTTAAAATAATATCCAATACAACCGCTTGAGCGCTAGATCCGTATCGTAAGAAACAAGATAAAAGCAGCTTAAAGTGCTAAGTGCGCTAGTATTCTGAATCTCGCAACGCCATCTATTGAAAGTACAATAATTTAATATTTCTAACGCCATCTGTGAAGTTATCGATGAACTATGACGATACCTGCATCCTTATTAATAACGCCATCTGTAATGTTTTTGACGGACTACTGCGAATCTTGTCTTATCTACATACTGTTTACAGCTGTATTACAATTGGTTAAAGATGACATTTATTTGATCAAGCAGATTGATTGCAAAAGCTGAAATATCCTCAAAATTGAAAATATTTTTGGTAATAAGTAATTTCTTAGCAAGTGTCCGTTGTTTTAATCTGCTCTCAAGCATAAAAAGGTATTAATTTGAACCCAGTAATCAATGTTTTATGGCGGTTGGTTCTTAGGCGAACTTTGTATGGGGACGGAACAATGTCCTTTAGAGATCTCTGAGGTCAACTTTGGACGTTAGAAAATCTCCACTTTGAAAGTCCCCCATTTCGTCAATTTTAGGGGAAAAATTAAAAAATACATATTTTTGGACTCTATTATTCCTAATAGTATCTTTAAAATGATATACCGCAACCCTATGTAACGCTATAAAAATATTTTTCTTCATATTCGCTTCTATGAGAGCCCCCCTGACATAAAGATTTTTATTACTTTTTAAGCCATATTCGGCTGGAGGCCATCGGTTTATATATGTAATATTTAAATTTAAAGTAATTACGTTCAGTAATTGAGAAGTTATAAGGCTCTGACAGACGGACGGACGGACCGACGGACGGAAAAATGCAAATTCACTCAAGTAGACTCAGAGACCTTCGCTTCGCTCGGTCAATTACGACGATGATGATGATGACGATAATTTTGATTCCCGCGGGAACTCTTAAATTTTCCGGGGTGAAAATGTCCTTTATTTAATTTCATTTGCCTATTAAAATCGTTTGACTGTTCTATATTTAAAGATCTTAAAATAGTAATTTTACATAGAGGGAATAGTCTACCTCTAACAAGCATACGATATATTAAGCTAAGCGGTACGTATTTGCCGGTAGGGTGGTAACTAACCACGAAGCCTCCCACCAGACAAAATAGCGAAGCTGAATGACCTGGTACCGGACTACCAGCCAAGTCTTTAATCTTAATCAGTGGCTGTAATCACAATAGGTTAATTTTTTAAAGGAAGTTTGTTAATTTTATTTTTTTCTAAAGAAAAATATGATTCAAGGCCGCCAAGATTATAATACCTACCGTATGTTGGATATATGCAGAACATGCGTTAGATTAACAGCTATACCCATGAACTCTACAAAAAATATTATCGATTTGACTGAATGGAATAAATTTATCTATTAATGTTTTTATTGCGACCAAAACGAGAAAAACATTTAAGGGCAAAACACACAGGAAGCGGGCGCGGGTCGGGTCGGGTGACGCGCTGGTCGATTGACTTCACACACAGCGCGGTTGCGGGTCGGTGGCGGGTCGGGCGCGGTCGCACATTGACAACCGCAGTGGGTGTAGTGTGATCAGAAATGTCGGGTGATTCAGATTTCAGACAAACTTTTAGAAGTTTGTGCGTTTTAATAGGGATGGTGCCTAGGTATATCAAAAATAAATTATTTCTAGCTGATTATTAAAGAGAGGGTCTTTCAAATGACCTAAAATTCACATCCTCGGTTAGTTTTAAGTCTGATAACCATTTTAAAATATAGATTAAAGAAAAAAGTGCGATGAAATTTGATGACGTCACAACTGTGAATTTCAAACAACTTCCATACTAGAAGTGCGTTTTTAAGTTTGATAAAGTGTTGCTCATTTGATTGAGTTGTCATCATCCCTATTAATCACTTGCTCTAACGGTGTGCATGCATGTCCACGAGTCCTTCAAAATATTCACAGAGGCGTGTGAAGTTTACCAATCCGCACGTGGCCAGCGGGGTGGACTATGGCCAACACCCTTCTCATTTTCACAGGAAACTCGTGATCAGGTACCAGCGATGTGTTTTAATGATGATTACACAAGTTAATGTTATTACTTAATACTTTACTACACCTTGGTTAATTAATTATTAACAAACTAGATGATGCCCGCAACTTCGTCAGCGTGTACAGGGTACATAGGGTTTTTTTCCCTCGGCAACTCTATTTCCCAGGATAAAAATTTCCCCGAGATACAATCTAACCCTGTATAAAATTTCATCTAAATCGGATGAGCCGTGAAAGCGTAGCAGAAATACGGACAGACACACTATCGCATTTATGATATTAGTATTGCTTCAGTCGTTATTATCTAACAGGTCAAATCAAGCCTTGCATAAATTAGTTTAACTGATTGTTAATTTCCCTATTGATCGACCGGTGCTTTGATATTATTGAGTGACTAGCTGATGCCCGCGACTCCGTCCGCGTGGAGGTATGAAAAATAGATGTTGGCCGATTCTCAGACCTACTCAACATGCTCACAAAATTTCATGAGAATCGGTCAAGCCGTTTCGGAGGAGTATGGGAACGAAAATTGTGACACGAGAATTTTATATATTGAGTGATAAGATCCAAGTGCATAATACAACTTTTTTTCAATTTGACACATTATAATAAATTTATAATATCTCAGATTAATAAATAACTATAAAATTGTTTATTTAAAAAGATCAATGCAGCGACCGTAACATTAAAAGACCGAAGTTACATAAAGATAAGATGCGGACATGATAATCATGATTTATACATCAGGTGTATGTAGTTAACTGTTTTTATACATAAGATAAATTTTCGTATTTCTTTAGATTCGCCAAAATATAGAGATCACAATCAATAAATTATGTTAAGTAGGTATCATTGACTAGCTGATGCCCGCGACTTTGTCTGCGTGGAATAAGTTTTTCAATCTCCTCGGGAACTTCTTAATTTTTCAGGAGATAAAAAGTAACCTATGTCGTTCTCCAGGTTCTCAACTATACCTATGCGAAAAATCACGTCGATCGATTGCTATATTGCGGTGTGATTTAAAGACAAACAAACACACTTTCGCATTTATAATATTAGTATGATTTTTGTACATCAACGTCTATTTTTCTTTATCGGTTATTTTCGTTGGTCATTCGGGGCTATACCTAAACACTTTTTTTTCGTTTTCTGTCTAAAAAATATAGAAAAATACGTAAAATCCAGTTTTTCCAAGGTTGTTTTACAAAATATGCAAATATTCGTAGCAATAGTATTTGGTCACTTCGGTCAGTGTTATCATAGACTATCGCTTTATCAGACGCACAAGGATTACTTCGATGATGATAACATACGAAAGGCACTATTGTTTCAGATAACTGCTAACTTACACAACATAATAAGCTTTGTTACATAAAACATTAGGTAAAATATCGTTTGCACAGGTTTATGCTAAGGACAGGTTTGGTGTGCGTATTCTAGGCGCCTTCGTCAACCCGTGGCTGATACACTATTATCACAAGGCATATCATTTGTTTGGAATGGAGTTTAGCTACCGTATGTTTAGCTATGACTCAGCAGGTACCTAATATATTGTCATTACATAACAGTCATAACAGAAAATCTTTATGATTTTTGCTATAAACAATATTTTACAATGTTTTTTTAATTTTTTTATTCATTATAGGCTTACGCTTGACCACAATCACACCTGATGGGAAGTGATGATGTGGCCTAAGATGTAACGCGTTTACCTAGAAGATGCCTATTCACTCTTGATTTAAAGATTGAGAAGAAGAAGAGAAGACTCGGATTGTAATTGGTGGGAAACACAGTTTTTGGTAGAGTATTCCAGACCCTAGCCATGCGAATGAGGAATGAAGACGCAAAGCGCTTCGTGCGTGTTGGTGGAACGTTGACGACATAGGGGTGGCAACTCGCACGACGTCTTGCGGTACGATGGTAGAAGGGTGAAGGAGGTACAAGATCGAACAGCTCCTGAGCACACTACCCGAAATATATCCTATAGAACACCGATAGGCCAGCTACCTTACGGCGGTGATCTAGAGACTGAAGTTTCTCCAGAAGGGGTGAATCTTCGCCAATCAATCTCCTAGCCCGACGATCTACGGCGTCAAGAGCCGCCAGCTGATACTTAGCAGAGCCATCATAAAGGTGACTGCAGTACTCCATGCACGACCGAACCTGGGCTTGGTATAGGGTAACCAGTTGCCGTGGCGTGAAGTACTGCTTGACCTTACAATGTTCAAATTATATGAAGGAATTCAATTCGCAAAGGTTACTAAATTAATTCCATTGCACGGAGAGCTTTAATATATCAAGCAAAACAATACCATTGTAAAGACATCTAAACAAAATGAATAATTGCAAATGTATATAAGTTTTCCCTCAAAATTGTAAAAAGGATGGCACCAACCACTAATTGGGTATTGTACAACTATTCAAATAAATTATATTTTTTAATGATTATTAAATAGAGGATCTGTCAAAAGGAATATCCACGTCCCTTGTTAGTTTTATATTTGAAAACCATTTTCAAACTATCGATTGAAGTAAAAAGACGTGCTTCGAATATTGATGACGTCACAGTTCAGTATTTCATACAACATCCCATTCTAAGCGCGCGTTTGGACGTTTGAAAAATAGTTGCAGATTTGACTAACTGTCGAATACCTACTCAGTTTAAACCTTGTAAATTTAGGTATTTTTCCAAATTTTCTTTATAATCGAATTAACAGGAATATCCCAACGAATTTCGGCTGATAAACGTTCCCAAAAGAATAGGTACATTTCTCTAGGCCATATTTAAAAAAAATATGATATCAAAAAAAGTAGAATCAATGCATACTCGTATGAGGAAGGCATTGTTCCTGCAGTATCAATGAGAAATAGTAATTAAATATTAGAAGCCGAAATTAAGGTGAACTGAAAAATGTGCTTTCTTTATAGCACTAAAAACAGATGGCCATCAAGCTGTTCATATGTCATCCAGTCGGCCTGTATTGACAAAACATCGGGCTTTGAACTTTTGAAGTCCACGGTGAACCGGGCGATACATCAACCGAAGTCATAAAAGAGCTCGAAAATAAACCGCATACGAAATAAACAGACGCATCTGTTGCTTGGCTTATAAGGATATATTTAATTATCACATACCAACAGTATACACAATATGCATAATTATTATAATTGGTAATTGTTCCACTGATAATCTTCCGCATAGTCCAATCAAATTATCAGATAAATGTAGGGGTTAACCTTTATGATGAATTTACGCCATAAGCTAGTGGTCACGACGTTTACGGAAATTTCCGGTTATAAAGAGCAACATAATCATAAAGGACTCGACAATGTACGATTGTCGAGTCAACATCTTCTGAAGATGCTCCGGTGTCGGAGTGAAACGTACGTTGAAAAGAATTTGGAAGATTTGTGTGGTGTGTTGTTGTGACGGTGTGAATTGCTGGCTTACTGGGCGGTGAATATCGAAAGCTACAAGTGCAAGGTACACACTGTACCACATAGATTTGTCTACAGTGGCGTATTATAGCGAATTAAACTTCTAGAATTTAGTTCCTTCATTATCATGGACTTTCTATCCAATAACAATATAATCGCTATGACAAGAACCTTTGCAAGACGGTCTATTGTTTCGAGAATCAATGAAGTCTGTCCTGGACTTCTTTATGATTCTCCTGGTTTACTGAACCATTATCTCGAATTCAATGGAGGAGCTGCGGTAGAGCGGGTAGAGAGATGCGCAAGCCCGATGTAGACTGTAGCTCTATAAAATATACCTATAGCAACGCAATATCAATTATTACTCTTCAAAGTTGTTGATCATAATATTTTATATTGAGCACTAATGATCTTATTTGAAAAAATCGATCATCAGAAATACTTGAGCCCGTCAGATTAAGGTAGAGTGAGTTAGATACATGCTGCAAAGTGTACATTCAAATAATCTAACGATTTGAGCGAGATCTAAGGTAACAGGTAAGTGAGAGGGTAACAAACTTGCAATAAAAAATCGTCACCTCGACATACCCTTTCCCCCTTTTCTCCCACTGCTAAAATAGTATAGGTACATCATATAACCTTTTTTTTTATTTCTACCATCTAATCTTCAAAATCCATTAGGTCTCCATGAAGCTCGAGTAAATCCACATTTAGTATCGTGTCTCCCCTACCATTAACAACTATTTGCTGTCAGGAAATTAAAGTTAGGTACTTCATATGAAAGCTAACGCTTAAAATATAAATGTCGATTCACCGACTACCTGTCACCGACATACAATAGTATTGTATGTTATTATAAAAGGGCAAATGTCTAAGCTTTTGTACTGAAAATAAATGCAAAGTGTCCTTGTTATAATAATTGGATATTTGATTTTAGTTACGAGTTGTTCAATTGTATTATATTATACAGGTTTATTAAGTGCCTGTTTCAATTAACGTTTTTATTTCTTGTGGTTTGTTCTATTATGGGAAAGTTTGCGCTTTAGCAGATAATGGAAATAACGCAGGGTTAATGAATTACATCTATCCAAGCTGTTTAGCTGCAGCTATCGGATATCAGCGTTTGTTTTGGCTTACTTTTCCTGCAACCCTTTGTGGATTATTTTCCTGGCAGGGATATAAAATTATGGTAGACTTAAGTTTCACATCGATTTAATGTATATCAAAACTTGATCTCTACCCTCTGACAAGATCATATATTTGTATCATTGTAGATTGTAGAATTAGAGTCTAGAACCACACTTTGCCAGGATGACGTCGTTCATAGACAAATCAAGTTTTAAAATATAAATTGAGACACCGATACTGCGATGATAAATTAACCTGTAATATTACCTAACCACCGTATAAACAAGGCTAAGCGGCGTGTAAACATACAAACATGTCTATACATATAATATATAGGTATAACAGATACACCGTGGCCTTGTGCGTCATTAGCACCTATGACTTGAAGTTCTACGGCGATTTCCTAAAAGGCTTAAGCTATTTGTACAGCATTCCTAGTCTACTAACCAACGCTTTACGATATCGATTTATGCGTTCACATTTGAGTGGCTTCGATAAGATTTTAACATCAGTAAAGTCATCAAAGTTGCAATAGAACATAACGAGATATGTTTTCAATGTCATAGCTTTTTTTAAGTTTTAGCTTCTTAGATCCTATTTATTAATCTTCTAGCTAAAGATAATCTCCCTGTGTAAACTCGTAGGCCTTCAAGTCTTTACGTCTTGACAGACGATTCATGCACTGTCTCATAGGCGACACTTTCCCACGCGAGCGAGATTTACGGCTACAAATGGGGCAGCTGAACATGTCATCACAGACTAGAATGCCGGTGGTATTCCTCCATAGTAAGGAGTCCTTGCTCTTCTTTCGGCGACGACGTCAATCAAGGCTTCGTCATGAGCATGGAACCGTCCTTAATGTTCTCACGACATTTGATTCTGTCTTCCGCGAGCTATCCCCAATCGTTGAATTTTATGTAAAAAAATCGGACAATTGCCTCTTGGCGCAGTCTTGCAGTCTTAAAGCTGTAACTAGGCCATAGTACTAGCTACATTCCGAGAAGAAGCTAGAATTAGTATTTTCGAAGTTATTATGTAGGTAGGACTAAGCCCCTACTTAACTGTGAATTTGGAGACTCGTTTGACTCAACCACCAAACGAGGCTTAATTAATGAGCTCACAGTCATTCACTAATGAGTCGACTGGACAGTAATCAACCACACCGTTTAGTATGTAGGAAACGCCACGGCATGCCACACATCAAGAAACCCGCGCCGCCCGCCCATTTACGGACAACGCATACGCATGTACACCTTCTGTAAAATAATCTATGCAAAAACTTTACACCCTAACTTGGATCTTAAGCCTTTGTTATAAAGTGCTAATTTCGGGTTTAGTATGAAATGTTAAATAATAATAATCGATTAAACTGGGTGTCTGCAAAACGATATTATGGACTGAGACGGTTACCTTATTTAGTTGGTTTTCTAAGCAGAATTTTCTTTTCTTACAGCTTTTATAACTACGTGCTGTCACCCTTTTCTGTCTGGAAAATCCGTTCTACTCGGTACCTCTCTAAATAACTGTGTTATTTTGTGATTTTACCGTGCACTACCCCCGATATCTAATTATTGCTCAGAACGCACTGTTGTCCGTAAAGAGTTGTGATAACCGCATTGTTACAATCTTCCGTAATTGCCATTGCCTCCTCGTCACTTACTACCAGTCCACATCAATAAAATATTCTCCTTAGAGGTTGTATCTCGATAATATCGAGATATCGATGACAGAATCATACCCAGAGAGTATTCTAAGATTATGATACTAAATTTACAAGTAAAAGTGCTTAATTAATCCCAAAAAGTTAAGCCAAGGATCAGATTACATTAATATCCACATATCAACAAGTCTGTTATTGAACTGTACCTTTTATATCGTTTTGCGTGAGCGTTGACATTTCGCTGTGCCAATACACCTCCGCAAAGACCTTAGACCTTTAGTATATTTATATTTATTTAAATAAAAAGGACATTTTTAATTACCTATAATTAAAAACCTTCTAATCTTCAGAAACAAAAATTTAATCAGTCCTGTTTTAAACATGAAAACAGCACGTAACCAGACTTGCCTAATGCCTCTAAGGCAAAATCCAATGCAGGAAGCTTATTAAAATGAAGTAAGCATATTTTTTTTGCTGAAGAGTAAGTAACTGCTGAAAAATTTCTTGCCGGTCTTCTCAGCAGAATCTGCAAAGCTTAAAGGTACAAGTGCCCTGATCGATTGAAATGAAGTAATAACGGATCGGAACGATTTAAACAAAAATAAACTCAAATGGAAAACACCTTTAATAAGGTATCTATGGTATGACTATTCGCTAACCCGCATGAGTAGGTACAAGAAGCCGATAAAGGGTTCTGTGTACAAGCACCGGAAATCCGTTGATAGATGCAGATAAAGCGTTGTCTATTGTTTCTGTTTCAACTGAATGTAGGCTCTTAGGTTTAGGTCGCCTACACAAACATTCGTGAGTAGTTTGCAAGGTTTCTTGATTGGAACACTAACACTACAACACTACAAACGCCACTAACAAAGAAAAGACTAATGGAAAAAGAGGTCGAAAGGTTGGTCTGGTAAATTAAGAAGAACACTGAAGTTAGTGCCGCACCGAATTTGGCGATATAGCTAAAAAAACTGAAATAAAGATCTAGTTAGCTGAGTTGTTGTAAAGCTAGAGCTTTTGAACCGATACAAAATTTAATAACAGATTTAATCTTTACCGATAGATTCTGAAGGCTTAAATTTGTTCTTCGCGAGTTCATACATCGAGTTTTATTTATAAGTTCTTTGCGAGTACATACTTCGACTTTTATAAATCTGCTCACCGAAAAGGCATTGAAATAGGTAAAAAGAGAGTAAAGGCATAAATCCTAAGTTCAATATTCTTTAAGTGGCATAACGAATGCGATCCAATATCGTTAGGTACAGCCCACAGGCAATCGGTAGGTATTCGATCGACCCCCAAACGACATGGTCCTTGCCAATTACGTTAGTAATGCAACTTTTTAAAAACTTCTTATAACAAAGGCAAGTATTAAATTATATTTATAGAAATTCAAGAAGAAAATTCTTTGGAGAATGTGACGGTATGGTTGGCGACAAAGTTTGGGTAACATAGTTGGATAACCCACCTATCTGTAGGGGTCAATATATACCATCAGACCTAGTGTCTGTAGTACCTATAAACCAAGTTCCTCTACATCTAACTTTGAGACCTCTTTTTCTCAAATAGCATACCAGCATCTTCTAACGGGAAACCATTTCCGGGTAGCAGCTTTTAAAATGTTGCTCTCCTGCAAGTGATCTGGTACTCTCTTCAGATTAATATTGATGAAGGTTTCTGAGCAAAGAATATATGTATTTAAAATGTGCCTTAATTTATATTAAACCTCTTTCTGTCTGCTATTTTCATGGTTATAGTTATATTTTTGCTGATGAGTATTTTCTTAGAACTAAGATGCATTAACGTGGCATTGACCAAATAAGGATGTTCTACTGGGCAAAGAACTCATAGAGTTTAAAAAAAATTGCGTACGATTACTAATCAACGCTAAAGAGTAGAGGAAAGACATAACTAGCGCATCAAGTGGGTGGTCCAGTGAATAACTTGTCGAGGTATCGTACAAGCCAAATTCAGCCATAAGACCGTAAACATACGAAAGTTATTCGCAAAACAGCATAGCTCTATGCGTATTGCGACACAGCATGCAAATCATGATCGGCTCTCGTCATCGAGACGTTTTTGTAAAACAATTAGAAGGTTAGTAGGCGGCTTTGGAATTCAGACAAACCGCTTTAATTGGTACCTATAGAGTCCTTTTAAAGACCCAATTTTGCATTTGCTGAGTTGTCAAAACGCATACAATAGAAGAATAGGTCCTGTGTCATCATAAGTTAGACTAGTATGCCTTTGCTTGAGTCTCGGGTTGCCCTTTGCTATCTAGATAAGATTGTTAGGAATCAGGAAAAGTCGTCATAAATGATTGACAGTGACAGTGGTATTTTTAGGGTTCCGTACCCAAAGGGTAAAAACGGGACCCTATTACTAAGACTCCGCTGTCTGTCTGTCTGTCTGTCTCCAGGCTGTATCTCATAGACCGTGATAGCTAGAAAGCTGAAATTTTCACAAATGATGTATTTCCGTTGCCGCTATAACAACAAATACTAAAAATTAAAAAATATATATATTAAGGGGGGTCCCCATACAATAAACGTATTTTTTTCGTATTTTTTTGCTCAATATTAAAAACGATAACAGGTAGACGGTTCAAATTTTCACAGAATATTAACTTGTATATTACCTTTCAAAATAAATAATTAAATATCAATAAAGTAAATATTAAAGGGGGGTTCCCATACAACAAACGTAATTTTTTGATATTAACAGTAAACCTCTACAAACAAAGTTAGTTTTGCGGTTCATTAACAAAGGTAATTATACCTACTTCTTGAGTACGAAACCCTCGGTGCGCGAGTCCGACTCGCACTTGGCCGGTTTTTTCACCACGTGAAAAACGCACGTGTTTTCTGCCACATATAACTACCTTAAAGGCAAGAGTGAATAGGCATCTTCTAGGTCAGCGCGTGCCAACCTAGGCCTCATCATTGCTATGCACTAAGCAGGATTGTCGTCAAGTGCAAGCCTATCTCGCAATAATAAAAAAAAAACACGGACTTGTTTCGGGTCCCTTTTGAGATCCCCTGTCCACTAGCATAATAATATGGCCCTTCCTCGAGTCCACATCAATAATAATTCTGCTTCTTCAGCTGTATCTTTAATGCTATATTGCATAAACAGAGCGAATTAATATTGATATGGACTTCGATCAAGCAAGATTGATCACAGTCAAGCTTATGCCCATAAAGACTTTGTAATGGCTCTTCCTTCCTTAGCCAGCACTTGTGCAATCGAATAATTGCATAAACAAAAGCAGTAATTACTTAATTAATATTGATATGGATTACCAGTAATTTATACAAAGGCTAATCTATTTCGAGCGCCGACTTGAATACAAACGCAGCACGTGGGCATCACCGCAACAGGCATCACCTTAGCATATTGTTACCACACGAATGTCAATAAGTCGGGTCCATACTGGCCGAGCACGGTAGAATACGACTTGCGAGCCAATTTGCCTCGGCTGTTGTATGCGTGGCTAGGGCTGCTTCGGGCTGTCATTGCCAAGGTTGGTAGCTTGACCCTAGCCTCCAACCATGTGTGTATGTTACCAAGTATACCGATATACGTAGATAGTAGATACATAGCTGGGCTGTGCTCGAAGGCGACTAGTCTGAGCTGCTCGATCGGTGTGGGCAGCTCACATCAAGCTGACTGAGATTCTCTGACAGCAACGTGGACTGCCTCAAACTGGCTTGGCTTACGAGTAATTAGCATAGATCCGCAGCGTAACTTCTTCAGATTGCCTTCGCGGACACGGTTCGTGAGCCAGAAGCCCGTGTGCGGTTCTTGGCCGTACTCGACTGTGTTCAATCGGCCTGTACCCGGCTTTTCACATTCTGATAAACGAATCACGCCGGGGCCGTAGAGCTAAGCTTTGCTCATTAGAATCTGCCCACACGTACGTGAATGTTTATATACCGTGATTATTACAATCTAATTATTTATAAGTAGCTTATGCAAATGATTTGCCCGTGTAAATTAGGTTTTATAGAAGAGTCGATTGTTTTTCGGAATACCCAGGAGTCTAGGATCTCGGTTCTTAGCGTCAACATCAGTCCAGCGATTGAACCCTGAACAGACATGATATTTTCGCATTAGTATGGAAGTATTGATTAAGACACGGAACGGAGAATCTGCTCATGGATTAAGATGTCTGTAGTCTGTACCTTCAGTCAGTCCTTGAAGAAATGGATTGAGCCGCCTTTGAGTCTGGCGCTTAACACATGAATCTGAAAATTCCCTGCCACAGATGAAATCTTCGGAAGAATAATATTATGATATTGCTAATACTTTGATACACAATTCGCTTTGCAATTTGAAAGTTTGGAAAGTTCATACATTTAGGGTAGAGCTACCTTCATATAAAATCAGCAGTCCATTAATTGTAGTCAATGCTGGCAATGCTGATTGGCTTTTCCGAGAGCACCCCACCACACGGACCTTCACCGACATCACTCTCTCTTCTGTAGGTCCTCGATCCAGCGGGTTGGATGTCGTTCGAAACTAGTTCGTTCCGGAACAAAAACTGCCCCCGGCAAGCCTAGTTGACTATATTTCAAAAGTTAGTCCAAAAGTAAGGCCAGCTTGGCTATTAACAACTTACAGTAGTTATATATTTGCTTGTCGTTAAAAATGGAATGCTTTATTTCCACGACATTGACATAGCACTAAGGGTTATAAGCTCTTCAGAAGGTGAAAAAGCTCTCAGCCGACGTGTGCATTGTGAAATGACGAGTGTTCTTGTGAGACTCTTAAACGTGAGGTTAAAACCTTTACTGCACCGCAGCAAATGGGTCAGGGGAGAAACCGGTGTGGGGTAACACGACTTGAGTGTTACTACAACTAGTAACGGCCTGTATGTCTTCGGAAATCTCATACACGGTTCTGCGTCTGAACCGGTAGACGTTCACAGCTGGACGATAAGGTATCCTACATGGATAGCTACAGTACACGGTCTTCTACCACTTGCCTCCATCGGTGGCGATCCACCGCTGCGCTTTCCGTTAGGCGGCCTTCAATTATTCAAGTATTTTATTATTCGCGCTGTTTAGTTTTAGGGAATGAATTTCCTTTTTAAAAGATCTGTCACACTCATAATGTATGAAATATGAATCCAGTAGGTAGACTTTTGCCATCGAGCTTCTTTGACTCGTCGAGTTGTCAAGTTTTTGTATTGACTATACCTTTTCATCTTTATCATCTGACTAAATTATCCTCATACAGTTCGCTTATGCAACTGTCGAGTATCTTGCTGGTTCTTTTCGGTAGGAATGACATTCCAAAAGTTCATTTGGATAAAAAAAAGTATTCTATTCTAGACTCTATATAAAGACTAAACAGTACATGCCATGTTAGGAACACAAAGGCAAATTCTTTGTAGTCTATACTTCACTACTCAGCTACTAGGTAGCAAAAACATTGGTTAAGTATTCTACAGCGCTAAATGGGTCAGGTGGGAAACCAGTATACAGCTGTACGGTAAGCGGTCTTTATTTGGATTATAACGGCCTCGTTATATTATAAGAGATAACTGCACTTTTGGTAACGATCGCCAGAAAAGCTGATTCAGTGTTAGGTGGGTGAAGGGCTCCCTACTCATGACGATAGTGAAAGTTTGCCCGCATGCAAATGGGCCTTTCACTAGAATAATATTTTTTTACAGTATGTATGTTCATAACGTCTTTGAAAGGTGATATCTAGTGAAAGGCCCGGACAATAGCGTCAGTTTTCGTACTTTTTGCATAAGTACTGTGCATACATTAATACTGTACAAGAATCAGCTTTTCTAATTATGGTTCATTTTTGGAAACCATGAACCGTTTTTGAGCGGCCTTTTCTAGTGAAAGGCCCATTTGCATGCGGGCAAACTATCACTATCGTCATGAGTAGAGAGACCTTCACCCATCTAATACTGAATCAGCTTTTCTGGCGATCGTTACCAAAAATGCAGTTATCTCTTAGGGTGGAGTTCACCGACTTTTTCATCGGCTGATTATCAGATAATCGACTGATTAAATCTTTTTTACTGTTCACCACAACCCAACCACTGTTTACAACGCTTGATCGGTTGTTTAACGTAACCGAGCTCGGAGGGATCGTTTAAACGCCGATTACTACATTTTGACATTTGTCTTAGCTAATATTGTACAGAGGAAAGATTTGTTTGTTTGCTTGGTAGTGGACAATATCAACACCTTGACCTGCTCAACCGATTTTAAAAATTCTTTATAGAATAGATACTTTACCAGCGAGTAACATAGGCTATATTTTATTTTCAAATACGAAAATTGCAATAATGTGAATGAAGTCGGAAAAAATTGTCTCATCTGAGAACTTCCGTGGCGTGCGCTGCGTAAATAGTAAAAGTTACACGAAAACAATGTACCTATGGTGGAATTGTTCCTCTCAAAAAGTTCTAAAAAAAGTCCGCAATAGCATATATCTATCTTTTAAGGTTGTCTCATATAATATTAACCATTTTTATGATTTTAAAATTTGTTCTGAAACAAAGCTTTACTTTCCAAGGTGTTTTTACTGACATTGTATTAATCCTTTTTTTTTATCCACTACAAGTTAGCCCTTGACTGCGGTCTCACCTGATGGTAAGTGATGATGCAGCCTAAGATGGTAGCGGGCTAACCTGTTAGGGGCATGGCAGTTATATTAAACCCATACCACTATTCGGTTTCTACACGGCATCGTACCGGAACGCTAAATCGCTTGGCGGCACGTCTTTACCGGTAGGGTGGTAACTAGCCACGGCCGGAGCCTCCCACCAGGCCAGACCAGGGTAAATTCAGAAAATTATAGACCAAATTCGCCCTTTACACCATTTAATTCAGATTAATATCTTAGAAGATATCATAGAAATAAAGTAACGCGCAATAGAAATAGGTGCCGCGACATGCATTGGCAGGCGGGGTGAAAAGATATCGCAGTGCTAATGTAAAACCTGATTTGCTGCCCAGTACCGACTGGCTATTAATGGGTATGGACTATTATGATGAGTGCTACACGTGTGAATCCGGGGCGAACCCCTAGTATTTAAATAATGAGCTTCTCGTCACTGGTGAAATTGAGAGTGCGCTTCTTTTGGCCTTCCATATTTACAAAATTTTAAAAAAACTGTGCAGAGAACCACAAAAATCACTTGACTGATGCTTAGCTGCGTTTTCAATAATTTCAGATTTCTGCAACTCAACACGCCACATCTGGCACAATTCAAAATATCTTGTCAGTTCAAAACAAAAGGGGCCATGACACCGTATTACCTGTCCAAATTCAGAACTACAGCGTAGTTTATCCTCCCCAATGGTGTCGTTATACTTTTCATGTTGATAGCATTTTATTTTATACTACTAAATATAAACGTCACAGTACGTCGGCATGAACAGTTAAAACAATGAGACTACGCAAATGTGTTGGCTTTTACCATTCGTTCAGTTCATGTCAATTTGCTGTGAATGGTTGTTTATCGCCTGGTTTAATGATCGTCGTTCAAAATAACGTCGTGAACAGTAAATATTTAAACGGTTGTTTAAACGGTGTTGAAGAATAATCAGCCGATTACCTAAATATCGTTTAAACAGAAGTCGGCGCACTCCACCCTTAGGGTGGAGTTCACCGACTTTTAAAACGGCTGATTATCAAATAAACGACTGATTAAATACTTTTTAGTGTTCATCACAACCTAACCAATCGTTAGAGCGCTTAAACGCCCGATTATCTTAACCGAGCTCGGCAGGGTCGTTTAACCGTCGTTTATCACATTTTAATGATTGAGTTTTTGTGTAAGTGTAATTATTAGGCTCGTTTTTAGGTTATTTGTTATTTAATTAATAGAAAGCTATTAGGTACTAGCTAGTAGGTAATTTAAAAACAAAGACACTAGGTAGGTACCTAGTGTCTTTGTTTTTAAATTAAAGTAATTTTTTTGAAAACTGTTTATGTTGTTGTATGAACGGTTGTTTAAACGGTGTTGAAGAATTAATCAGCCGATTACCTAAATATCGTTTAAACAGAAGTCGGCGCACTCCACCCTAATACTAACTCTGAAAGACTGCACTTCTCGTCGCTTGTGAAATTGGGAGTGCGCTTCTTTTGGTCATCCATATTTACTAAATTTTAATAAAACTGAACATACAAATCCAAGATTTACAATATTCAATTCACAGCTGCTTCCCTGCGTCATAAATAATTACTTTTTCTGGTCCCATTTATTGGTATCGCACAATTGTAAACATCTGGTCGGTGCAAAACGTAGAAAGAGAATTCCTCTTTCTTTCTCTGTCTAGGGTGCAAAACAATACAGGCCCCGACCCACTGTTACCTGCCCAAATGTAGAATTACAGCTTTATTTATCCTCCCCAATGGCGTCGTGTACTTTTCAAGTTGACAGCATTCTATTTTACGCTATTAAAAACAAAAGTCGCAGTGCGTCAGGTTGAATAGTTAAGACAATATGACTACGCAAATGTGTTGGCTTTTATCATTCGTTCAGTTCAGGTCCGTTTGCTGTGAATGGTTGGTTATTGCCTGATTTATTGATCGTCGTTCAAAATGACGTCGTGAACAGTAAATATTTAAACGGTTGTTTAAACGGTGTTGAAGATTAATCAGCCGATTAACTAAACATCGGTTAAGCAGAAGTCGGCGCACTCCACCCTTAGGGTGGAGTGCGCCGACGATGTTAGTCTAATATAGCATGGTAACCAGGGGAATAACACTGAACTATTTCAATGATGGTTAAAAAATTAAAATTCATATTTCAATGAGAATTTAAGAGCTCTTATCGTTCTCCCACTCTTCACGATGTTCGTTCTCTGATCTTCGGATTTTACAAAAGTAATTCACTGTAAAATTCCATAAAGTGGCTATTTCTGCAGTGGGTACACAATCCATACAAATATTATAAATGCGAAAGTGTGCCTGTCTGTGTTCTACGCTTTCACGGCCCATATATACTAAACCGATTTTGATGAAATTTGGTACAGGGATAGTTTGTATCCCGGGGAAGAACATAGGCCTCTTTTATCCCGGGAAATTAATGAGTTCCCGGGGGAATCAAAAACGCGCCACGTCCACGCGGACCAAGTCGTTTGCATCATCTAGTTAAGTACTAAACTAGAGGTCTAAAGAGGGTCTAAATCTAGTGCCGTTGTTTTGCAGGGAGCGTGATTGTACATGGCAGTGATAGCAACTGGTATAATTAGAAAACAAACTTTCGAAGCAAAAAGATGTTCCTATAGTTAGTTACTTAAGTATAGTTTAATTTAAGTATCCTTACTAATATTATAAATGGGAAAGTGAGTTTGTTTGTATGTTTGTTCCGCTTTCACGCCGTAACTACTGAACCGATTGCTTTGAAATTTTGCAGACGTAAAGTTAGAAGTCCAGATTAAATAATAGGGTACTTTTTATCCCGGAAAATTAAAGAGTTCCCGCGGGAACTAAAACTCCTCGCACGCGGACGAAGTCGCGGATATCAGCTAGTTATTTATATAAATACATTTGTTAGTATTATAATGTGTTAAAAATATGTGTTTTATTCAGACAGTATTTTTACAATACTTAATTAGTTTTTAATTATTGTAAAAATTAAGGTCGGTAGGTTGTAATTAAGGTTTAAAGCCACTTATTTACATAATTTTAATTTGCTTACTGCATTACTCGAGAATACAAATTAACCATTATTCCATCAAAAGAAATAAACATGGTAGTTTTTTAGTGGTCTTCGATTCGAATTAGAATTCTAACAAAAACCAACAAACCGTTCATATGTAAGATATTCATTAGAATAATTGTAAACAACATTATTTCCCATATGAATAGAATGTGGAACAAAGCAAGGAAAACGTGTTCGTACAGTGACAAACAGACAAATAAGGCGCTTCGTACACGTATTCCGCATTCTACGGTTGAATAGACTGGGGGGTTACTACCATCTCGTAAAGCAGTATTATTTAAAAATGAGTTTATGTCACGTACCTTGACATCCCTAAAATAAGGATTGTAATGCTAAATCAATTAATTTTTCAATTATTGTGAAATAAAATAAATATAAGTAAGTAAGTTTGTAAGTTGGTAGTTTCTATATGCATAAGGCCACCTATACAGTACTCAATATGTTTAAAGCATAGTTTTTTGTTAGTTTTTTCATGTAGGTGACCTTTTGGTCTTTTTTGGGAAAATAACTCTCTCTTTAAACCTAAAAATCTAAATGTGTTCAGGTAAACACAATATGGCTTTAAAAGATGGTAGTATGCCCTCTGATCTTAATTCGAGTAGACATTTAGCTGGAAGTGCTTTGGCTGTTGTTACACGCTTAGGGGAAGTATAAGGTTACTTTGGTTAAAGAGGAGGCTTTAGGATATCAGGTTTACTATTGTAATTAGTTCCAGTAGGGGTTTGCTTGTAAACTTCTAATATTTTTACGACGAAATATACATATAACTTATTTTTTTTTTAAGTAGCTATAGTAGCAATCCGCAATAGTTATATTCATCTTGGCTACGATTTTCGTGCCCCCCCAATTTATTCCTAAGAACTTTGACTATGATTTTACGAGTTGTTCGAAAGACATTTAAAAGTTAAGGGTGGTCCCTAATCCCTAGTTTATTTAATCATCACTTAAATACTCACAGTTAGTGGTCAGAGTTGCTATTTAGGTATAGACCGACGGTGACAGCGTCTCTAGTATCCATGAAAATAAAATAAAAACAAAAACTAAACAGGCATAAAAGTTAGTTCCAATTTTGGCCATCTATTGGGTCTAAGGGTGGAGATTCATGGTAGTTGAATTAATCACAACAATCGAATCTTGTTATTAAATAAGTCCGTTGAATTTTTTAATTTTTAAATTAACATCTCAGGGCTGTACTCATAAAATCATAGTATACAAGTCCATATGAATATATTCGGAAGCGATACGATAATCGATATACCGTAATCCATATCCATACTAATATTATAAATGCGAAAGTGTGTCTGTCTGTCTGTCCGTCTGTCTGTCTGTCTGTCTGTCTGTCTGCTACGCTTTCACGGCCGAACTACTCAACAGATTTTGATGAAATTTGGTACAGGGATAGGTTGTATCCCGGGGAAGGACATAGGCTACTTTTTATCCCGGAAAATTCAAAGGTTCCCGCGGGAATCAAAAAATTTATCTGTTCAACCGATTTTAATGAAATTTGGTACAGGGGTAGTTTGTATCGCGGGGAAGGACATAGGCTACTTTTTAGCCCGGAAAAATCAAGAGTTCCCGCGGGAATCGAAAAAACTTGGTCCACGCGGATGAAGTCGCGGGAATCATCTAGTATAATATAATCGTTGAACAATTTTTTTGCCGCTTCGAAACGTTGAACAGCCATGTTCAACGATTCGAAGCGGCAAAAAAATGTTTATTTTGGAAGATTTCGTAGCAGTTTTGAGGCACAATAACGCGGCACGTCTCCGCATTCTCTTGACTGCGCTATTGTATCTTTTCTTTTATTAACTTCACTGCAGTCGAACTGCGCCTAAAAAAGAAAAGCCCGCTTCGCTTTTCTTTTTAGGGTTCCGTACCCAAAGGGTAAAAACGGGACCCTATTACTAAGACTCCGCTGTCTGTCTGTCTGTCTGTCTGTCTGTCTCCAGGCTGTATCTCATAGACCGTGATAGCTAGAAAGCTGAAATTTTCACAAATGATGTATTTCCGTTGCCGCTATAACAACAAATACTAAAAATTAAAAAAATATATATATTAAGGGGGGTCCCCATACAATAAACGTGTTTTTTTCGTATTTTTTTGCTCAATATTAAAACGGTAACAGGTAGACGGTTCAAATTTTCACAGAATATTAACTTGTATATTACCTTTCAAAATAAATAATTAAATATCAATAAAGTAAATATTAAAGGGGGGCTCCCATACAACAAACGTATTTTTTTGATATTAACAGTAAACCTCTACAAACAAAGTTAGTTTTGCGGTTCATTAACAAAGGTAATTATACGTACTTCTTGAGTACGGAACCCTCGGTGCGCGAGTCCGACTCGCACTTGGCCGGTTTTTTTTCATCCCGATTTAGATAAACAGTTCTGTTCACACTCGATTTTATTGTAGAGTCAGAGATCAAAGACAAATAAAGAATAACAATAACCAACCATTCAAGTACATACTTTATAGTTCGAAATAAACAGATGAACACAACAAATAATCTAGATTTTAGATCATATTACATAATAGGATGTGACAAGAATCCAAGTCAGGACGTCATTTATGCACTAGTTGGTCAAGAAATCATCAGCAGATTCCTGACAGGAGACTCGAAAAAAAATTCGCGTCATCGATCAAGTCTGATTGGCCCGCCCAGCACATCTGCACCCGCTCCACTCCGCTTCGCTTCAATGTACGGGCACCATAAGGCTACGTTCGCACTGCGAAAAATATTCGCGCGATTTTTTATTCGTTATTCTGTAGCACTAGAAATCATATGGGGGTACGCACTTGCGAATAAAATTCGCAGGAAAATAAAATCGCTGGTTTGATACTATTACACGCGGTGCGGTAAGAATTATACCGGTACGGAGTTATAAGATGCTCACCGCATTCGCAGTGCGGAGTACCTACGTGAAACCCGAACGCGAAACATAAATCGCGAGAAAAATTCGCGCGAATGTTTTTCGCAGTGCGCACGTACCCTTTAGAGTTAAATGATATCTTAAGTCCGTTTCGCGCTTGGCGCCCGGTCCTGTTATGATCGTGTAAGAGACGCCAGACACTAATATGGCTGCACTCAATAGGTATCTTGCACATCATGGTTATTCATGAGCACTGGTACATTTCCGCACGCTACTCGTGCGCGGTGAGTGGCCAATTGTCAACAATACACGGAGACTGGATAATGGAACAGTTCTACAGACGCTACTCACACAGATGCTACAGACGCTAGCAGCGTCCGCGTCAGTATGAATAGTCTAAACTAATATTATAAAGAGAAAATATTTGTTTATTTGTTTGTTTGTTTGTTTGTTTGTAATGGATAAACTAAAAAACTACTCAACCGATTTTAAAAATTCTTCCACCTATAGAAAGCTACTTTATCAGCGAGTAACATAGGCTATATTTTATTTTCAAAAAATAAGAGATCCCTACGAAAATTGCAATAATAATTTGACGTTTTCAACTTCTTACGTTAAACCTCTATTCGTCTATTAATTTTTTTATTATATTCAAATTTTGACTGAATTTTATAGGTATCATTTTTGTCAATTGTATGTCATACTTACTAATATTATAAATGCGAAAGTCACTTTGTTTGTTGGTTTGTTGGTTTGTTGGTTTGTCCTTCAATCACGCCGCACCGGAGCAACGGATTGACGTGATTTTTGGCATGGGTATAGTTGAGGACCTGGAGAGTGACATAGGCTACTTTTTATCCCGGAAAATTAAGGAGTTCCCGCGGGAATAACAAAAAACTTAAACCACGCGGACGAAGTCGCGGGCATCAGCTAGTAATAAATACAAGAGAACTTACTAACATTTTTTTAAACATTTTAATATCTAACTGTTGTAGACAGACTGCGAAATGCCTAAAAGAGCCAGGTCTCAACTTAGTTGTTAGTTCTAAACATAGTTCCCAGACGAGGGAGCGAAAATACGTCGTATTGGAGACTCAAGTGCCAAGCGTTCTCAGCGGTTTGCTGAACAAAATTTGAGAACGTATGGTGGAGTTGTTCGTCTCAGTGACGACTGACCATTATTGGGTATGGACTATTTTGATCAAGTGCTACCCGTGCGAAGCTGGGGCGGACCGCTAGTAATTCATATACTGACGCGGACGCTGCTATTCGTTTCAGCTTTAACTTTAACGCACTAGGTATATGACTATACTATTATTATTCTGAAGTTCTTTGGCCACATCTCCAGGAATGAAGGGTCAATTGAGCGTCTGGTGGTAAAGGGGCGGACGGAAAGCGAGCCAGAGGACGTACTAAAACTATTCTAAAACTATAGAGGTCTAATAAAAACTGTCACCCAGCCAATTACTGTGGCGGAGTGCTCCCGCAACGCTACCAGCCGAGACAAGTGGAGGAATACAGCGCGGGAGACGGTGCGGCCCAAATTAAAGAATAAGACCAATGAAGAGCGTACCTACTAGGGCATGCAGTCGATACTGCTTCTGAGTACCGGGAATTTTCGGACCAATACTGGCATAAAGTCTGTATCGATTGAATTGAGCCAGACAGTAAACAAATATGGCGGTACTGATCACGTGACTTTATTTTCGTATGACCTCTAATGATGTACCATTGCTGAACTATATCGGGAATGAACTATTGAACGAATAAACTCTGATGCAAAGAATAATTTCTTTTTATATACTCTACTTGCGAAACCCTACTTCATACTTAATATTATAAATGCGTAAGTCACTTTGTTTGTTGGTTTGTTGGTTTGTCCTTCAATCACGCCGCAACGGAGCAACGGATTGACGTGATTTTTGGCATGGGTATAGTTGAGGACCTGGAGAGTGACATAGGCTACTTTTTATCCCGGAAAATTAAGGAGTTCCCGCGGAAATAACAAAAAACTTAAACCACGCGGACGAAGTCGCGGGCATCAGCTAGTAGACAATATTTTAAAGATATTATATACAAAATGTATTCTTTATAGAATTAATTTACCCCCTACCCTTACCCTTTTGATACTAACTTTTTTATTAAAAACAACACCCCTTTGTAAAAGGGGTATTGTTAGTTCGGAATTTGCAACTTTTAATAGAATAAAACATTATTTCGGAAACGCATATCATTCTAACTATCTATTTATGTGTGGGTAAACAACGCTATTTTAAAACTACTTGATTTACATAACTCGATTAGGATTTCGAATTTGAACGAATATATATCGAGTATATTCGATGTTTATGGTCACTCACTTCGTATCATTCATTCATTTTCAATCTGTGGTTGCAATGTAATCCCTGCACAACACTATAAAAATTCAAGAATGCGTCATGTCAAAACTGATATTTTGTTACAATCTGTGAGGCATAATTTGTGTTTTCTTCAAGTTTGTAACAAAATTATTAGCATAATCATGGATAAGTTGAAGAAATAAGACGTGAATAATTTACTATAGATGTTGTTTGTAGACCACAAGGCGTTTGTGCGTGTTTTTAATTGTTCCATCATAGTGAAAAGTGTTGACGAAGTCACGGGTTGGCAGAAAGGTGTGTTTGTTTACATTTTGGCTCAAGTCTATCGGTACTTACTATAGAACCGGGAATTCCCGGTACTTTCGATACTTTCGATACTACCATAAATTATCACAAAACAAGGCAAATACATTACAGAAAGTATGAAATAGACCAACTATTTGACATAATATATAAAATGTCGCGTAATATTTCCAGACGCGTATATTCATGATTTTTAATGAACTTGTGCAATAATTCGCATCGTTCCAAATTTCAAACTTTTATTGTAGTTCAACGCGAAGGGCCGGCGTATAGGTTTTACAGTGATAGCGTGGGACATTTTGTCTGAAAATACACTTCGAAAAGCTGTTTTTTTGTATCGTGATAAGCTTATAATTTTATTTTTATAGCAATTAAATGCCTCAATCAATTTATTACTTTGTAGTAAAAAGAAGTTTCTAGAAAAAAGCCTTGAGGCTTGGTCAGAGGGACAACAAAGTGATCCTTATCATCTTTTTAATATGTAGTTCTTTTTAACCATTTATTCGTGCAAGTTCCAAATGAGAGAACAAATATATTATTAAAAGTGTCTCATAAATACGTAATTCTGGATTGTCTCTTACACAATCGACCAACCGATCAAACAACCAATCGAACATCCGATTGACTAACCAATCTACCAACCAATCGGACAACCAATCGACCAAACTATCGACCAGCCAACCGACCAACCAATCGGACAACCAATCCGCCAACCAATCGGACGACCAATGAACCGATCGATCAAACCAATCGACCAACCGATCGACCAACCAATCGACCAATTAATCAGACATTCAATCGACCAACCGATAGACCAACCATCGACCAACCGATCGACCAACCTATCGACCAACCAATCGACCAACTGATCGACCAACCGATCAACCAACCAACCAATCGTCCAACCGATCGATCAAACCAATCGACCAACCGATCGACCATCTAATCGACCAACCGATCGAACAACCAATCGACCAACCGATCAACCAATCAATCAACCAATTAATCGGACAACCAATCTACCAACCAATCGAACAACGCATCGACCAACTAATCTACCAACCAATCGGACAACCAATCGACCAACCAATCGGACGACCAATGAACCGATCAATCAAACCAATCGACCATTCGATCGAATAACTAACCGATTGACCAACCAATCGACCAACCAATCGGCCATTCGATCGAATAACCAACCAATCGACCAACCGATCGACCAACCATCGACCAACCGATCGACCAACCTATCGACCAACCAATCGACCAACCGATCGACCAACCGATCGACCAACCGATGGACCAACTAATCGACCAACCGATCGACCAACTAATCGACCAACCGATCGAACAACCAATCGACCAACCGATCAACCAATCAATCAACCAATTAATCGGACAACTAATCGAACAACGCATCGACCAACTAATCTACCAACCAATCGGACAACCAATCGACCAACCTATCGACCAGCCAACCGACCAACCAATCGGACAACCAATCGGCCAACCAATCGGACGACCAATGAACCGATCAATCAAACCAATCGACCATTCGATCGAATAACTAACCGATCGACCAACCAATCGACCAACCAATCGGCCAATCGATCGACCAACCTATCGACCAACCAATCGACCAACCGATCGACCAACCGATCGACCAACCGATCGACCAACTAATCGACCAACCGATCGACCAACCGATCGACCAACTAATCGACCAACCGATCGAACAACCAATCGACCAACCGATCAACCAATCAATCAACCAATTAATCGGACAACCAATCTACCAACCAATTGAACAACGCATCGACCAACCAATCTACCAACCAATCGACCAACTAATCGACCAACCGAACGAACAACCAGTCGACCAACCGATCAACCAATCAATCAACCAATTAATCGGACAACCAATCGAACAACGCATCGACCAACTAATCGACCAACCGTTCGACCAGCCAATCAACCAACCGATCGGCCAACCAATCGACCAACCGATCAAACAACCAATCGACAAACCGATCGACCAACCAATCGACCAACCGATCAACCAACCGATCGAACAACCAATCGACCATCCATCGACCAACCAATTGACCAACCAATCGACCAACCGATCAACCAACCGATCGAACAACCAATCGACCAACCGATCGACCAACCAATCGACCAACCAATCGACCAACCGATCGACCAACCGATCAACCAACTAATCGACCAACCGATCGACCAACTAATCGACCAACCGATCGAACAACCAATCGACCAACCAATCGGACGACCAATGAACCGATCAATCAAACCAATCGACCATTCGATCGAATAACTAACCGATCGACCAACCAATCGACCAACCAATCGGCCATTCGATCGAATAACCAACCAATCGACCAACCGATCGACCAACCATCGACCAACCGATCGACCAACCTATCGACCAACCAATCGACCAACCGATCGACCAACCGATCGACCAACCGATCGACCAACTAATCGACCAACCGATCGACCAACTAATCGACCAACCGATCGAACAACCAATCGACCAACCGATCAACCAATCAATCAACCAATTAATCGGACAACTAATCGAACAACGCATCGACCAACTAATCTACCAACCAATCGGACAACCAATCGACCAACCTATCGACCAGCCAACCGACCAACCAATCGGACAACCAATCGGCCAACCAATCGGACGACCAATGAACCGATCAATCAAACCAATCGACCATTCGATCGAATAACTAACCGATCGACCAACCAATCGACCAACCAATCGGCCAATCGATCGAATAACCAACTAATCGACCAACCGATCGACCAACCATCGACCAACCGATCGACCAACCTATCGACCAACCAATCGACCAACCGATCGACCAACCGATCGACCAACCGATCGACCAACTAATCGACCAACCGATCGACCAACCGATCGACCAACTAATCGACCAACCGATCGAACAACCAATCGACCAACCGATCGACCAACTAATCGACCAACCGATCGACCAACCGATCGACCAACTAATCGACCAACCGATCGAACAACCAATCGACCAACCGATCAACCAATTAATCGGACAACCAATCTACCAACCAATTGAACAACGCATCGACCAACCAATCTACCAACCAATCGACCAACTAATCGACCAACCGAACGAACAACCAGTCGACCAACCGATCAACCAATCAATCAACCAATTAATCGGACAACCAATCGAACAACGCATCGACCAACTAATCGACCAACCGTTCGACCAGCCAATCAACCAACCGATCGGCCAACCAATCGACCAACCGATCAAACAACCAATCGACAAACCGATCGACCAACCAATCGACCAACCGATCAACCAACCGATCGAACAACCAATCGACCATCCATCGACCAACCAATTGACCAACCAATCGACCAACCGATCGGCCAACCAATCGACCAACCGATCAAACAACCAATCGACAAACCGATCGACCAACCAATCGACCAACCGATCAACCAACCGATCGAACAACCAATCGACCATCCATCGACCAACCAATTGACCAACCAATCGACCAACCGATCGACCAACCGATCGACCAACCGATAGACCAACCGATCGACCAACTAATCGACCAACCGATCGACCAACTAATCGACCAACCGATCGAACAACCAATCGACCAACCGATCAACCAATCAATCAACCAATTAATCGGACAACTAATCGAACAACGCATCGACCAACTAATCTACCAACCAATCGGACAACCAATCGACCAACCTATCGACCAGCCAACCGACCAACCAATCGGACAACCAATCGGCCAACCAATCGGACGACCAATGAACCGATCAATCAAACCAATCGACCATTCGATCGAATAACTAACCGATCGACCAACCAATCGACCAACCAATCGGCCAATCGATCGAATAACCAACTAATCGACCAACCGATCGACCAACCATCGACCAACCGATCGACCAACCTATCGACCAACCAATCGACCAACCGATCGACCAACCGATCGACCAACCGATCGACCAACTAATCGACCAACCGATCGACCAACCGATCGACCAACTAATCGACCAACCGATCGAACAACCAATCGACCAACCGATCAACCAATCAATCAACCAATTAATCGGACAACCAATCTACCAACCAATTGATCAACCGATCAACCAATCAATCAACCAATTAATCGGACAACCAATCTACCAACCAATCGAACAACGCATCGACCAACTAATCTACCAACCAATCGGACAACCAATCGACCAACCAATCGGACGACCAATGAACCGATCAATCAAACCAATCGACCATTCGATCGAATAACTAACCGATCGACCAACCAATCGACCAACCAATCGGCCATTCGATCGAATAACCAACCAATCGACCAACCGATCGACCAACCATCGACCAACCGATCGACCAACCTATCGACCAACCAATCGACCAACCGATCGACCAACCGATCGACCAACCGATGGACCAACTAATCGACCAACCGATCGACCAACTAATCGACCAACCGATCGAACAACCAATCGAACAACCGATCAACCAATCAATCAACCAATTAATCGGACAACTAATCGAACAACGCATCGACCAACTAATCTACCAACCAATCGGACAACCAATCGACCAACCTATCGACCAGCCAACCGACCAACCAATCGGACAACCAATCGGCCAACCAATCGGACGACCAATGAACCGATCAATCAAACCAATCGACCATTCGATCGAATAACTAACCGATCGACCAACCAATCGACCAACCAATCGGCCAATCGATCGAATAACCAACTAATCGACCAACCGATCGACCAACCATCGACCAACCGATCGACCAACCTATCGACCAACCAATCGACCAACCGATCGACCAACCGATCGACCAACCGATCGACCAACTAATCGACCAACCGATCGACCAACCGATCGACCAACTAATCGACCAACCGATCGAACAACCAATCGACCAACCGATCAACCAATCAATCAACCAATTAATCGGACAACCAATCTTCCAACCAATTGAACAACGCATCGACCAACCAATCTACCAACCAATCGACCAACTAATCGACCAACCGAACGAACAACCAGTCGACCAACCGATCAACCAATCAATCAACCAATTAATCGGACAACCAATCGAACAACGCATCGACCAACTAATCGACCAACCGTTCGACCAGCCAATCAACCAACCGATCGGCCAACCAATCGACCAACCGATCAAACAACCAATCGACAAACCGATCGACCAACCAATCGACCAACCGATCAACCAACCGATCGAACAACCAATCGACCATCCATCGACCAACCAATTGACCAACCAATCGACCAACCGATCGAACAACCAATCGACCAACCGATCAACCAACCGATCGAACAACCAATCGACCAACCGATCGACCAACCAATCGACCAACCAATCGACCAACCGATCGACCAACCGATCAACCAACTAATCGACCAACCGATCGACCAACTAATCGACCAACCGATCGAACAACCAATCGACCAACCAATCGGACGACCAATGAACCGATCAATCAAACCAATCGACCATTCGATCGAATAACTAACCGATCGACCAACCAATCGACCAACCAATCGGCCATTCGATCGAATAACCAACCAATCGACCAACCGATCGACCAACCATCGACCAACCGATCGACCAACCTATCGACCAACCAATCGACCAACCGATCGACCAACCGATCGACCAACCGATCGACCAACTAATCGACCAACCGATCGACCAACTAATCGACCAACCGATCGAACAACCAATCGACCAACCGATCAACCAATCAATCAACCAATTAATCGGACAACTAATCGAACAACGCATCGACCAACTAATCTACCAACCAATCGGACAACCAATCGACCAACCTATCGACCAGCCAACCGACCAACCAATCGGACAACCAATCGGCCAACCAATCGGACGACCAATGAACCGATCAATCAAACCAATCGACCATTCGATCGAATAACTAACCGATCGACCAACCAATCGACCAACCAATCGGCCAATCGATCGAATAACCAACTAATCGACCAACCGATCGACCAACCATCGACCAACCGATCGACCAACCTATCGACCAACCAATCGACCAACCGATCGACCAACCGATCGACCAACCGATCGACCAACTAATCGACCAACCGATCGACCAACCGATCGACCAACTAATCGACCAACCGATCGAACAACCAATCGACCAACCGATCAACCAATTAATCGGACAACCAATCTACCAACCAATTGAACAACGCATCGACCAACCAATCTACCAACCAATCGACCAACTAATCGACCAACCGAACGAACAACCAGTCGACCAACCGATCAACCAATCAATCAACCAATTAATCGGACAACCAATCGAACAACGCATCGACCAACTAATCGACCAACCGTTCGACCAGCCAATCAACCAACCGATCGGCCAACCAATCGACCAACCGATCAAACAACCAATCGACAAACCGATCGACCAACCAATCGACCAACCGATCAACCAACCGATCGAACAACCAATCGACCATCCATCGACCAACCAATTGACCAACCAATCTACCAACCGATCGAACAACCAATCGACCAACCGATCAACCAACCGATCGAACAACCAATCGACCAACCGATCGACCAACCAATCGACCAACCAATCGACCAACCGATCGACCAACCGATCAACCAACTAATCGACCAACCGATCGACCAACTAATCGACCAACCGATCGAACAACCAATCGGACGACCAATGAACCGATCAATCAAACCAATCGACCATTCGATCGAATAACTAACCGATCGACCAACCAATCGACCAACCAATCGGCCATTCGATCGAATAACCAACCAATCGACCAACCGATCGACCAACCATCGACCAACCGATCGACCAACCTATCGACCAACCAATCGACCAACCGATCGACCAACCGATAGACCAACCGATCGACCAACTAATCGACCAACCGATCGACCAACTAATCGAACAACCGATCGAACAACCAATCGACCAACCGATCAACCAATCAATCAACCAATTAATCGGACAACTAATCGAACAACGCATCGACCAACTAATCTACCAACTAGGGCTTCCAATACCGGGATCCCGGTATTAGCTAATACCGGGATCCCGGACTTATTTCGTCGGTTTTCAATACCGGTATTGAAATGTCTAATACCGGGATACCGGTATTGGCGACACTATAAACGAAACAGTGTTTAATGCATATATTTCTTGGTACATGCCACTGTATTTTATTCGGCTATGTTTAAAAATTGTATTTATTCATATTAGCTCAAAAAGAACGCCTTTATTGCTTAAAACCAGTGATGAAAAGTAGTTTTTGTTCACTCAGGGGGAAAAATTAGTGTTTGAATTTAGATCCCTGTGGCTTGGCATTTCTATTTCATTGTCTCTCAAAACGTTCACAAATTTGTTTTATAACTAATACATATTTTATTATGGCGTATTTTCTATTAATAAATAGCTATTGAATTTAAGATTAATTTGTGTTCTGACAAAATTATCGTTTTCTTCGACTTCGATCGACTTTTAACAAAAATATCGTTTATCATATTTTAGTAGTCACTATACATTTTACTATAGCGTTTTAACGCTCAACGACCTCAGCAGAGTTTCTCAACAGCTGAGCCTACAAATGAATATAAGCTAGACGAAGATCATGTCTAATGCTCACGTTCAGCCCCACCCAGTGTTAGTTGAGAACACTGCACTCGAAATTGTTGATGAGTACATAAGATACTTGGGACATACAGTCCAGTTAGGTAGGTCCAGTTTCGAGAAAGTGGTCAACCGCCGAATCCAACTTTGCTGGGCAGCGTTTGGGAAACCTCGACATCTTCTCGTCCAAAATTCCTCAGTGCCTGAAGACGAAAGTTTTCGAACAGTGCGTGTTGCCAGTGATGACTTACGTCTCCGAAATATGGTCGCTAACTATGGACCGGATAAGAAGGCTCAGGGTCACTCAGCGGGCGATGGAGAGAGTTCGCCAGATGCTAGGCTATGCTTGGAGTATCCCTGCGTGATCAAATGAAATACGTCAGAAATAAGGAGATGCGTAGACGAACCAGAGTAACCGACATAGCTCGAAGAGTTGCCAAGCTTAAGTGGCAATGGACGGGGCGGGGCACATAGTTCGTAGAACCGATAGGCGTTGGGATCCCAAAGTGCTTGAATGGCGGCCTCGCACCGGGAAGCGCAGCGTTGGACTACTCCCCACTAGGTGGATGTCCATCCACCTCTCAAGCGTGTAGCTGGTAGCCGCTGGAAACAAGCGGCACAAGACCGTGCTCTGTGGAGATTCATGCAGGAGGCCTTCGTCTAGCAGTGGACGTCTATAGGTTAAGACGACGACAATGATAGTGGTTTAAATTACAATTTTCGGCACTTATTTCACTAATTATTTACCAGCTTATTCATTTCTTAATATTTATTTAATTATGAGTGTAAATTGAGAAAGTGCGTCATAAATACTTAATATTGAAAGTTCAAAATTTGGAGGCTATAAATATATATTTTCGTAAGACTTTATCCAAAAGTAGTTCTATATTGAAAATCATACAACTTTATATACCTGGGTTCCAACATAACTAACACCGGGTCATGTGAGGTGGAAATCAGGAGGCGGATTGGAATAGCCAAAAGTGCCATGTCACAGCTGCATAAAGACTTGGAGGGACAAACAGATATCAATCAACACCAAAATGCGCACACTTATATTCCCGATTTTTATGTATGCAGCTGAGACATGGACAATAAAAGCTGCTGACCGACATCGCATTGACGCTTTCGAGATGTGGTGCTGGAGGAGAATGCTTCGGATACCTTGGACAGCACACAGAACCAACGCATCGATCCTCAAACAGCTGAAAATTACAAAAAGGCTATCAACCACCTGTCTCCAGAGGATCCTTGGTTATTTCGGCCACATTGGCAGAAGGGAGGGACACAATCTTGAAAGGATTGTCATTACTGGCAAAGTGGAAGGTAAGAGACCTCGGGGACGTAGCCCGATGCGTTGGTCAGATCAAATCCGTACCGCTCTCGATAGCAAGGTCCGCGAAGCCCTGCATGTCGCAGAAAACCGAGCAACATGGTGCGACATCGTTCATAGAAGGATTATTGGTGGAAGGGGTCACGACCCTCAGTAATTGGGGAATACGATGCAAGGAGGAAAATAGAGTGAAGGAGTTATTAAACGTTTCATGAGACAATGAAATAGACATGCCAATCCACAGTGTAAATAAAAATCAACCACAGAATTTGAGCAGCATTTTGAGTTGATTTGGTGAAAAAATGTTTTTATGAAAAAACTTTGTTATGGTGCCGTTAGCTTCAGAAAGTACTAATTTGAAGTTAAAAAGCATCTACGCCAATTTAATTTTTTTCCAATACCGGGATCCCGGGATCCCGGTATTGAAAAAAATCTTTCCGGTATTAATACCGGTATTGAAAAAAACCGGTATTCGGAAGCCCTACTACCAACCAATCGGACAACCAATCGACCAACCTATCGACCAGCCAACCGACCAACCAATCGGACAACCAATCGGCCAACCAATCGGACGACCAATGAACCGATCAATCAAACCAATCGACCATTCGATCGAATAACTAACCGATCGACCAACCAATCGACCAACCAATCGGCCAATCGATCGAATAACCAACTAATCGACCAACCGATCGACCAACCATCGACCAACCGATCGACCAACCTATCGACCAACCAATCGACCAACCGATCGACCAACCGATCGACCAACCGATCGACCAACTAATCGACCAACCGATCGACCAACCGATCGACCAACTAATCGACCAACCGATCGAACAACCAATCGACCAACCGATCAACCAATCAATCAACCAATTAATCGGACAACCAATCTACCAACCAATTGAACAACGCATCGACCAACCAATCTACCAACCAATCGACCAACTAATCGACCAACCGAACGAACAACCAGTCGACCAACCGATCAACCAATCAATCAACCAATTAATCGGACAACCAATCGAACAACGCATCGACCAACTAATCGACCAACCGTTCGACCAGCCAATCAACCAACCGATCGGCCAACCAATCGACCAACCGATCAAACAACCAATCGACAAACCGATCGACCAACCAATCGACCAACCGATCAACCAACCGATCGAACAACCAATCGACCATCCATCGACCAACCAATTGACCAACCAATCGACCAACCGATCGAACAACCAATCGACCAACCGATCAACCAACCGATCGAACAACCAATCGACCAACCGATCGACCAACCAATCGACCAACCAATCGACCAACCGATCGACCAACCGTTACCTTAAGACCTTTTTTAATGTAGAAGCCGACCCCGCCGCCTCTTTTTCCTGTATCTCTAGGAACGTGCTTAAAGGAGTAGCCAGGTATATGAAAAGGTTCAGTATTATCTCCGCTTCGTAGCCACGTTTCATTCAGTGCCAATATATCTGGTACAAACTTTCGCATGGCTTCAAATAACTCTTCTTTACCTGTATTAAGCGATCTGACATTTAGCAAACCAATCTTTAAATATTTCTCATAACCGGCGATAAAGATTATCAATACCAAGAAGATTTGAGAAGCTAAACATTTTTATAACAAATAACATTAGTACTAGACTACAGTTAGCGCAAAACATACCCAGAATATGTTCCTTGTTAATTGTTACCCTAAATAAAGACAGTAAAATCTTTTTTGACTCGACATCTTTGTAATAAACATGAGAATAAACAGCAAAAAATAAACAATTAGTATGTACAGTAATGTGTAGGGCTTCCAATACCGGGATCCCGGTATTGGCTAATACCGGGATCCCGGACTTTTTTCGTCGGTTTTCAATACCGGTATTGAAATGTCTAATACCGGGATACCGGTATTGGCGACACTATAAACGAAACAGTGTTTATTGCATATATTCCTTGGTACATGCCACTGTATTTTATTCGGCTATGTTTAAAATTTGTATTTATTCATATTAGCTCAAAAAGAACGCCTTTATTGCTTAAAACCAGTGATGAAAAGTATTTTTTGTTCACTCAGGGGGAAAAATTAGTGTTTGAATTTAGATCCCTGTGGCTTGGCATTTCTATTTCATTGTCTCTCAAAACGTTCACAAATTTGTTTTATAACTAATACATATTTTATTATATTTTCTATTAATAAATAGCTATTGAATTTAAGATTAATTTGTGTTCTGACAAAATTATCGTTTTCTTCGACTAACAAAAATATCGTTTATCATATTTTAGTAGTCACAATACATTTTAATATAGCGTTTTAACGCTCAACGACCTCAGCAGAGTTTCTCAACAGCTGAGCCTACAAATGAATATAAGCTAGACGAAGATCATGTCTAATGCTCACGTTCAGCCCCACCCAGTGTTAGTTGAGAACACTGCACTCGAAATTGTTGATGAGTACATAAGATACTTGGGACATACAGTCCAGTTAGGTAGGTTCAGTTTCGAGAAAGTGGTCAACCGCCGAATCCAACTCGGCTGGGCAGCGTTTGGGAAACCACGACATCTTCTCGTCCAAAATTCCTCAGTGCCTGAAGACGAAAGTTTTCGAACAGTGCGTGTTGCCAGTGATGACTTACGTCTCCGAAATATGGTCGCTAACTATGGACCGGATAAGAAGGCTCAGGGTCACTCAGCGGGCGATGGAGAGAGTTCGCCAGATGCTAGGCTATGCTTGGAGTATCCCTGCGTGATCAAATGAAATGCGTCAGAAATAAGGAGATGCGTAGACGAACCAGAGTAACCGACATAGCTCGAAGAGTTGCCAAGCTTAAGCGGCAATGGACGGGGCGGGGCACATAGTTCGTAGAACCGATAGGTGTTGGGATCCCAAAGTGCTTGAATGGCGGCCTCGCACCGGGAAGCACAGCGTTGGACTACTCCCCACTAGGTGGATGTCCATCCACCTCTCAAGCGTGTAGCTGGTAGCCGCTGGAAACAAGCGGCACAAGACCGTGCTCTGTGTAGATTCATGCAGGAGGCCTTCGTCTAGCAGTGGACATCTTTAGGTTAAGACGACGACAATGATAGTGGTTTAAATTACAATTTTCGGTCTTTATTTCACTAATTATTTACCAGCTTATTCATTTCTGGATATTTATTTAATTATGAGTGTAAATTGAGAAAGTGCGTCATAAATACTTAATATTGAAAGTTCAAAATTTGGACGCTATAAATATATATTTTCGTAAGACTTTATCCAAAAGTAGTTCTATATTGAAAATCATACAACTTTATATACCTGAGTTCCAACATAACTAACACCGGGTCATGTGAGGTGGAAATCAGGAGGCGGATTGGAATGGCCAAAAGTGCCATGTCACAGCTGCATAAAGACTTGGAGGGACAAACAGATATCAATCAACACCAAAATGCGTCTTGTTCGCACACTTATATTCCTGATTTTTATGTATGCAGCTGAGACATGGGCAATAAAAGCTGCTGACCGACATCGCATTGACGCTTTCGAGATGTGGTGCTGGAGGAGAATGCTTCGGATACCTTGGACAGCACACAGAACCAACGCATCGATCCTCAAACAGCTGAAAATTACAAAAAGGCTATCAACCACCTGTCTCCAGAGGATCCTTGGTTATTTCGGCCACATTGGCAGAAGGGAGGGACACAATCTTGAAAGGATTGTCATTACTGGCAAAGTGGAAGGTAAGAGACCTCGGGGACGTAGCCCGATGCGTTGGTCAGATCAAATCCGTACCGCTCTCGATAGCTAGGTCCGCGAAGCCCTGCATGTCGCAGAAAACCGAGCAACATGGTGCGACATCGTTCATAGAAGGATTATTGGTGGAAGGGGTCACGACCCTCAGTAATTGGGGAATACGACGCAAGGAGGAAAATAGAGTGAAGGAGTTATTAAACGTTTCATGAGACAATGAAATAGACATGCCAATCCACAGTGTAAATAAAAATCAACCACAGAATTTGAGCAGCATTTTGAGTTGATTTGGTGAAAAATTTTTTTATGAAAAAACTGTTTGTTATGGTGCCGTTAGCTTCAGAAAGTACTAATTTGAAGTTAAAAAGCATCTACGCCAATTAAATTTTTTTCCAATACCGGGATCCCGGGATCCCGGTATTGAAAAAAATTTTTCCGGTATTAATACCGGTATTGAAAAAAACCGGTATTCGAAAGCCCTAGTAATGTGGGAATAAATCATAAATTTTAAACAATTAACAAACCGCAAAATCTTAAATACAGTAAAATGTGAATAGATAGTAAATTTAAAACATACTTTTGCTGGTTTAGCCCAGTACTTATTACACTGTAAATTATTGCAAACAATGGAAATGAGATTTGAAAGGGAAACATGTATGAATTTTTGACAAGAATGTAAGTAAATAATATTAGTATTTATTAATAAAAATAAACGTTTATTTTTCGGCTTTGGTTGAGAATGTAGCGGTATATTTCCCAGAGCCTTATACCTGTAGTTCATTTTCATAACATTAAACCAGACACTGACTTTATTTACTTTATTAGTACACTGATTAATGTAGTAACTATAGTGTTCAAAAGTTAGGTTATATACTTTCTGTCCCAAAAACACGTATAATGTCCTGGTCTGTCCTGATCCTGACCCCCGCCTGACCTTCAGTTTTCCTGCTGTAGATTCGCCCATCTCTAGTCCAAGTGAATTTCCATTTACAATTTTTTGCTGCTGCTCGCGCTTTGTTAAACAGTTGCCTGTTAATTTTAGTTAGGCGCTCATTAATATAAAAACGCCGCGGAGGTCCTGGGAGGTTCATATCGGAGGTGGTTGCCCCTCTCCGCACCCGGGCCGCGCGAAGCAGGTCCTCTCGCAGCGCGCGCCTCGCCAGTCGCACGACGATCGGGCGCGCGGATCCTTCGTCGCGGCCTCCGCGCGCGGGACCCACCCGCTCCGCTCGCACAATGTCGCTCTCGGTGATAGTGACTCCTATTTTTGCTGCTATCAATGATGCAATATGTACGAGGTTCTCAGTTTTTTCCTCCGGGATACCAGTTATGTCGATATCATTAAGCAGGATTTCTTGGTCGCGATCATTCAGTTCGGCTTTCAAGTGGGCAATAGTAGCCTCAACACCTGCGGGATCTGAGTGGCTCCGCTCCGATGTTTGTTTTTCTACAGAAGCGACCCTCAACTCCAGGTCATCCATCCGCCTGTTACATTGTGTCTCCACGTTAGTAACTCTAGATTCTAAGTCATCAATACGCTTATTACATAGTAGCAATGAGGATGAGACTTTGGATAGTTCCCGCCTGACTTCTTGCATCTCCTTACGCATGCCGCTCAACTCGTCCTTGAACACCTCGCGGAGTAATTTTATCTCTTCGGCCACTGAGAATTCTACCGTGATGTCATGCGAGTTGTCATTCGGGGACATGCACAAGTTTTGTCCGGACGCACATGAAGCGAAATCACGCTCTGACGGATTTTTAATAGGTGTATCGTCATTATTGTTTCGCGGAAGTTTAGCTTTACACTCGGGGCATGCCCAGCAGGCCGCGATCTTACTCTTGTCCTGTACACCAACGCATGCTAAGTGGTATACACTATGGCAGATAATGCAAGAAGCCGCCTCCGCTGAATCCTTAGGCATAAACTTCCCACAAGCGGCACATTTCAGAGCCATTTTTTTTTACCTTTCGCAGTGATAAATTATGTTGATTAATAGGTATTCAGCTATGGGTCAGTTCTAAGCAGGCCAAGCATAGCGTATTTGATAGACCGCAATGTTTGGCTACTTATGAAGTTTGTGGGTAGGCATACACAGTATTGTATTCACTATCTCGGTTCTGCACAGGCGATGTTGTCGCTCGGTGCAAGCGCAGGTAATTGACCGGTCGGCCGTTGACTTATTTCAGCGGTCATTAACCTTTACACGTAAATTGCACTAGTTACTAATGAAGTTACTAAAAAAGGCACTGTTTTTTCCAAAAAAACCTCTTATATTATTAACTGTATCACAATATTTATCTATCAACTTCAACTATCAACAATCACAGCGATATTATCACTCAAAACATTTAAAATCGATTAAAGTTCGCGGAATAAGTTACTATGTGTATTGCGCGCGGGGCGCCGCGCTTCGCACTCTTAATTAATTGCTTAATTGCTATAAAAATAAAATTATAAGCTTATCACGATACAGAAAAACAGCTTTTCGAAGTGTATTTTCAGACAAGATGTCCCACGCTATCACTGTAAAACCTATACGCCGGCCCTTCGCGTTGAACTACAATAAAAGTTTGAAATTTGGAACGATGCGAATTATTGCACAAGTTCATTAAAAATCATGAATATACGCGTGTGGAAATATTACCGGTCGAAATATCGGTCCGAAAATTCCCGGTACTCAGAAGCAGTATCGACTGCATGACCAACCATGCATGCATGAGTGGCAATGATGATCGGTTGGTCGATTGGTTGGCCGATTGGTTGTCTGATTGGTTGGTCGATTGGTTGGTCGATAGGTTGGTCAATTGGTTGGTTGATCGGTTGGCCAATTGGTTGTCCGATTGGTTGGCCGATTGGTTGGTCGACCAGTCGGTCGCTTAGTTGATCGATTGGTTGGTCGACCGGATGGTCTATCGGTTGATCGATTGGTTGACGATCGGTTAGTCGATTGGTTGGTCGATCGGTTGGTCGATCGGTTGGTCGATTGGTTGTCCGATTGGTTGGCCGATTGGTTGTCCGATTGGTTGGTCGATTGGTTGGTCAATCGGTTGGTCGATCGGTTCATTGGTTGGCTGATTGGTTGGTCGATTGGTTAGCTGATTGGTTGGCCGATTGGTTGTCTGTTTGGTTGGCTGGTTGGTTGGTCGATCGGTTGGTCAATTGGTTGGTCGATCGGTTGGTTGATTCTGGGTTCTGGGTGGGTTGGGGAAACTGGGTTCGGTACCTGTTAGTATTTCTATGTCTCCAACCACCGTGCTCTCCGTGCGTTCGGTTCACTATAGGATCTTCCTATCATGTTTCCTATCAGCCACTAAGAGCCTCCAGTTTACTGTCCAGAATCCAGTTCCATACATCAAGATTGGACTGACCACAGTGTTGGTTTTTTCACTAATTATCTTGGTATATAAGATTTAACGGAAAAACGCTGAGCATTTTAGAGAATTATGAATTCTTCCCCTCTACCGTTGGTGTCAATGACAGTGGAGTCAAAAATCAAAATTTAGCAGCCATAATCCTGGTGCTTATGAGGTATATTTTATATTACAGTAAACCCAGTCATTCAATTTTCTTTCTTTTTTTTTAAACTAAACTTTGAACTGAAATATAATAAGATTATCAGAGTAGCATAATTAATCTACTGTAACTCATTAAAGCAGAACAAATTTTATTGGAGTGACAGATTCATCAATTAATTGATCTTCAAAAAAGCTGGTAAATAATATTTAGAAAGACTAAGTATAAATACTCAAAGTAAAAATAGGATTTTTAGGGTTCCGTAGCCAAATTTGGCAAAAACGGAACCCTTATAGATTCGTCATGTCTGTCTGTCTGTCCGTCCGTATGTCACAGCCACTTTTTTCCGAAACTATAAGAGCTATACTGTTGAAACTTGGTAAGTAGATGTATTCTGTAAACCGCATTAATATTTTCTTACAAAAATAGAAAAAAAACAATAAATTTTGGGGTTCCCCATACTTAGAACTGAAACTCAAAAATTTTTTTTTCATCTAACCCATAGGTGTGGGGTATCTATGGATAGGTCTTCAAAAATGATATTGAGGTTTGTAATATCATTTTTTTCTAAACTGAATAGTTTGCGCGAGAGACACTTCCAAAGTGGTAAAATGTGTGTCCCCCCCCCGTAACTTCTAAAATAAGAGAATGATAAAACTAAAAAAAATATATGTTGTACATTACCATGCAAACTACCACCGAAAATTGGTTTGAACGAGATCAAGTAAGTAGTTTTTTTAATACGTCATTAATCGTAAATCGCAATTTACCTTTCATTCAATCAACTCAAATATTTAAAAAATACATTTAATTTAAAACTTACTACAGGTTTGTACGGAACCCTCGGTGCGCGAGTCCGACTCGCACTTGGCCGGTTTTTAAACTAAAACATTAACACTAAAACCTCGAATTTGTGATCATAAAATACAGTGTAGTGAACGAAGTTCTTGTTGCATTCAGAAATATCCGCATTTAATTAGAGAAGTAATCTATTTAATTCGAGGTTCGAAAGTATCAAAAGTACCGGTTTTGTGGTGTGGAGAACCGGGACTGAAAATATTCAGAAGTCTCGGGAATTCCCGGTACTTTTGATACCGGTAATTCCCGGTAGCATGCCCTAGTACCTACATCATCCCAGCAGCCATGACAACTCTGTCAAGAGTGCACGACTGAGAAGAACTAATATTCAAACATCCATTCATCCATCCATAACGTTTGGATGGATGAATGGATGTTTGTTACTCAATCACGCCAGAACGGCATAACTTAAAATTTTGCACAGAGATAAATTTAAGTCTGAAACTACACATAGGCTACTTCTATCCCGAAAATTCAAAGAGTTACCGCGGGAACCAAAAAATCCTCAATCCACGCGGACGAAGTCGCGGGCATCAGCTAATTGCTTTATAGTTGGGGATTATTGCATATTAGCTAGTTCTTTATGTACGCACTGTTCATACAGAATTGCAAAATATTCCATTGGTTAGTAAAAAAATTAATTATAATTGAATGTATGCAAGCAATTAACGCTAGCCTTCACGGTGTTTTAATAGAATAGTAGTCGTTACACGATACAGCAGGCCCTTTACGGCGCCCTAGATAACTAACTTGGTAGATCTACCTACTTAGGAACAAAAGGTATTTGACCGTTCCAGTTTTTGCATGGTTATGTTGCATATCTAAACGTACGATTTTACTTGGTAATAAACGACAAAATATGATAATGCTAACACGACAAGCATTTATCTGACGGTGGGTAATTCAACCACGACAAGCGTTTAACTAACTGACAGTGGGTATCTCAAGGATCTGTACAACGTTCATCTCTACCTATAACAGGCCTATTAGTTACTGAGCACGCGACTTCTCTCATGAATGAGAAGGTTTAAGGGCAACACCAGTAGCCCACCACGTTAGGCAAGTGCGGATTAGCAAACTTTACACACCTTTGAGAGGACAAATTCTATGGAGAACTCAAACAACAGACAAGCAGATTACGCCACGATGCACCTATACAGAGATCGTCGGAAGAGCTATTATACCGTACCTGCGGATATATGGACGGTCAGTTTATTGAATGAATTGAATGCAAGTTGTCATTTTCGCAATTACACAATACAAATCGACTTGACGACCGCTACAGTTAGTATGTTCAACTCATAGGTTCAACTGCAGACAGCTTTAAAAAAGTAGAAGTAACTGCACCTCGCGGGCTGCGTAGTCGATCAGTAGTTGCGATGTAATTCTGCTCACCGAACTGGTGGAAGAGTCTCGACTTATCATAGGTTGTCTATTACCGTATCCAAACTGCAATTTGGCATTTGGCCTGCAAGTTGCAGTCCATTTGACCTACCTAGTAGTAACCTATTGTTTATCAGGTCTGCAACCTTAATGCGGAGTTCCCTAACCCCGTATTACATCATCGTACGGCTGGCAAGGCGATTGTTCGAGTGTCGGCTTAATTATACCGACGCCGGTTGCGTGCTGACCGACAATACGGCAGCGTTCACTGCAATATGGCAGACGAACGTTTCAGCTGCACGCGCCCCTACTGAAGCGAATGACCGATCTAGACATGAATGTTTACTTGCGAAAAAAGAACAGAAAACAAACGATACAATAACGGTACATTTACAAGGTATGGACCGTTTGTAGAGCAGGTGGAACGTTCATAGACACGAAAGTAGTTATTCTGAATTATGATCTGAAATAATTTGAAGAAAAAATTCAAATTACATGACAATTAACTCATGAATCCTTACAAAGTTGGTTAAAAACAAGAGAATAACCGGGTTATTGAGGGAAAACATGAACTAGAAACGGAGTGTAGTACAAAATTTATAGAATTCTATACCAATTTCTTGATTATTTTAATTTTTTTATAAAAATAGCTCCTGACCAAACTAAATATAATAATACTTATGAAAGTTACGTTCTAAGTTTGCAAGTTACAAAATTTTGCTGCATTTCATTGAGACAGCTTAGGTTAAAAGGTATATCCCACAGAACCTAGACTGATACGACGTGTAAGTATAATCTGAAAGTATTTCAGTACTATCAAAAAATGTTTTGTTCCACACGTAACTGCAAAACTAGGTATAGCCGCAATGTAGAGATGGATATCATTAGTAGACTAGAACCTTTCCATTGTTCCGCTGCTCACTTTCGCTTTTATCTCGTGGAGGAGTTGAAAAGCAATTGCAGATCTCAAAGGCAAAAGGTAAAAGGTGAGGGCAACGGCAACCGCGAAGCCTTTAATTAAGCCGGCGCCGGTTGCCTTTCAAACAATCGTAGGGGAATTGTGCAATGCATTGTGTTTGGTAGTGCATTTATAGTTTTACGGTCTATAGTCTATAGTATATAAAAATTGTATGCATTTTTAGGGCTACGAAGATAACTATTGCATATATTATATATCGTGATATTTGAAATGTTAGTGATATAACTAGCATAAGATAGCTACTTATTCATCATATTTGCATTACTTATCACTAACCTAACCTGGTTGCCGGGAGGGCAATATGGCAACGTACCGGAATGTCAAATCGCCTGTCGATACTCGATACGGCTTTATCGGAAGCGAGGTAACTAGCGACGGCCCACGACCAAATCCTACATCCCACCACCACCACTACATCCCATTAACGTCCCACGGCTGGGCACAGGCCTCCACTCTCATAGGAGAGAGGGAATTAGAGCTTAGCCTTAGACCCACCACGCTGCTCCTGTGCGGGTTGGCGGGCTTTAACGACTATTATCATGTTAGTGATAATAACCGAGACCGACGGCTTAACGTGCTCTCCGAGGCATGGGGGTGAAACACCGCCAACTTCCTAACTCCGGGCTAGTACTGAGAATTTCTAGTCAAAAAACCCAATACTCAATTATGGCCCGACCCGGAACTCGAACCCGGGACCTCGTCGGCCGCAGTCGAACATGCCAACCACTAGACCAACGAGGCAGTTGACTCGTTAGGTCAGACGGTTAGAGAGCCGATATAAAATAAAAAAAAGCCTACATGCTGTGGTCTAAATACACGTTATATAGCGTCTAAAATCTAAATAGTACATTAGATAATTAGAATTTCAGATCGATCAACATAAAACTCAGTTTTATTACTAAAATCACAGTTATTATTACCGAATTGTTTATTAATTTACCACACGACCATCTTAATCATAGTCATCAGCTAAGTGCTTATTATGTCGTCGCTTTTCCTACGAAAGGACCTAACTGACAGCGAGTAAATTGTTCAGGGCAAGCGTTTTTCGGTTTCGTGCTTAACTATATTGTCCACAGCTTGCTCAAATAAAGCTATATTAGAATTTAAAAAATATTCTTGTAGTCTGTGAATCAAGGTCTTTTTGCAAGTAGGAATTGTCTTATTTAATGTGCTTATTCATTTAGATAAAAAAAATTAAAACAGTTACGCCACTCTGTGAGGACTTTGTATTTCTGAAAAATCGATTACCTAACAGATACGACTGTATTTTATTGTTTAAATAAGACACATTCACGTGAAAATGAACTTGTTGTTTATTCCTCAAAGCGTAAGTTTAATTTACTTGTTTATTTATCATAATTCTTTTGTCTCTGACACAATTTTCAGTACAATAAACTAATAATAGGTAGCATAAAAAAATATTCAGCAATAAAATCTTAACTAACAGCAATAAGAACTAAAAAACAATTAAAACAACTATTATCACTTACAATTATTATTCAGTCTGTTATTTATAGGATATAAAAAGTTATTAGGAACCAATATTGACACAGTAAATAGTACTTTATAGTTAAATTTAAAAAAGAACAATGAAAACTCTAACATTAAACTACATATTGAAAATTCTAAAACACAACACAATATAACACAATGAGATCTTAATCCTTACCAAAAAAGAACAATTACTCAGAATGAACAATATCACTTACAATTATTCAGTCTGATACTAATATAAATAGTTCTTAGGAACCAATATTGAATACACAGTAATTAATTTAGGTATTTTTTTTATATATTTACATTAGATGTAAATAATATAACACAGATAGTCTAATACTATTTTTTTTATCATTAGGTAGCCTTAACATGAGATTTTTTCTCTGAAACAACGAAATAAAAAAATAAAAAAACATTGAAAATTCTGCATGTATGCAACCTATACGTAAATAAAAAGAATGCGTGAATGAATATTAGAGAGACTTGTAAAATTCTACATGCTCGGCTAATCTAATCACAGGTGTATCACCAAGTGTTAAAGAAATTAGATCATCACGCTTTTCTTTTGAGATTTTTGGACAACTCTCATTTAATGGACCAACCTCAGATTGAAGAAAAGACGAAACATTCCTTTTTAACGTTATTTACCGAGAAATATTGTTAGAGTGACTAGTTTTAAAGAAAAGAGTCGTGGTTTCTCTTTTCACGACTGAATACTCTGTCATCTCTGTCCAGGTGACGTCTTGTCCAGAATTATCTTTTCGCAAGGAGAGTAGTCTCAAATCAGAGGACAACTTTTTGAAGTTCAAGAAATCAGAATGTTCAAGAGCTGTAACATAGTATGGTTGTTTCCGTCTTGCAAGTTTAATTATGGGGATAAGTTGGGCTGGCGTAAAAATATCTCCAGCTTGCTTGATAGCAAAACCAATGGCGCTGTGAGCAGAATCGCCCTCACTTTGGCCGTGATTTGGCACTGAAAAACAAAGCTGAATATCCTCAATGTTGGAGTTATTAATTACATACAGCAGAGTTGTTGCTGTGATTGAGTTGCGATTCTGCCCACTACAACCGTCCGCAAACAAATATATTTGTTTTAAACCTTTGTCGTCACACTGCTTTAAGAACATGTGCAAAGCTGTTGAAATTTCCGATGATCCTCTTTTGCTTTGGCTTTCATGCCACGTGTAACAGTAGCAGTATCTCGTGGTCATATCGTAAATTGTAAAATTATATACGGATAATCGCCTCTTGTAGAAAACGGCACTTTCTTTAGATATTGGTAAATTAATAACTTGTGGTAAGTCAAACGTTGCACATTTTAGGGTTCCAGGGCTCTTCTTCGACTCTTCTTTGCATTTTGTTCTTTTTTCGCGAAACATCTTCTTTTCTGTCTGATGTTTTTCGTATTTGTTTTTAAATTCTGATTTTTCTTCTTCTTTGCTAATATGATACGTCATACACAGGCTGCATTGGTCTTTTTAGGGTGAAAAAAAGATAGTCTTTTTGACCTAAAGACTCTTCGGTATGTAGAAAAGCTAGGTTTAATTGAAGAGTTCTCCTCCAATTCATTCAAAAACATATCATACATTTTGCGTAAGGTTAAATCGGAATGCATATATTCTCGAGAGCTACTTTGACGGCAGTAGTGAGATTCCACTCTAGGAAAGCGGTCAATGTGCTTTTCAGCAAGTTCTCGTAACTGTTGGTCATTGTCCTGACGCTGCTCCGAGCGGCCACCACGACGATCTTTTTCTACAACTCCAGTGTACTCCTCCTCTCTAAACCTCGCGCGCCGGTTAATCAGTCACTAGTTGCTTGGTTCTTCGACAACATGGCGTGATCATCCCGTCCCTCACCCCGCCTCGGCTCCACTTAAACATTATATTAATTTTAAACTCTATTAGTTTATGCCTAAGGTGTTCCTTCCCATTCAAAATGTAGACGTAAGTGAAAAACTAATTTTTATTCAATACAGTCTAGTTCAAACTAAATGACGTATTTTCAGTAACGTCATATTCGTTAGATTAATCAACTAAATTAAAATCTTTCTAATAGTCCTAAGTAAAATACGCCACTTAGTATGATTTCCTTTTCGCAAATGAGCACATACGCCATGCTAACAAATTGTCCTAGCCAGTAAACGGTAGAAGATATGAAAACGTCGATATTACAGATCGATAGAGAATCAAAAGTACCTTATTATGATGTATTTAGTGCAGTTACGTCAAAAGTGTCAGATAGGTCCTTTCGTAGGAAAAGCGACGATGTGTTTACCTAATAGTAGGTACCAATTGTCAGTCCAAATGTTTGTAATCAAACCATCATAATAATTATCATGAATAATCAAACTGTAAGTCGGTTACCTTTCACCGGAAACTACGAGTGTTGAAAACTGGGGGGGTTACTACTATCGCTTAAACCAGTATTATTTCAAAATGTCAGTTTTATGTCACGTACCTTAATTGCTTAAAATAAGGATTATAATTCTAGAATACGAACGTCAACAATATTAAAAACAATATGGCTTTAAGGATGGTAGTTTGCCCCCAGAGATGATTTAAGACCAAATTCATGCCTCACTCATTATTAGCGAGCATAAGTTTTCAGCATTTTGTACTAAAATACTCCATTCATAAATATATCGACTATTCCATTCCAAAATAAAGATAATTTAATCAGGAGAAATGATGAAATGTTATGATGAACAAAACTCGGTTATTTTAACCGACGAAGAAGCTGCAGACGGACGATTTATGTTAACACTGACCTGTCCATAAGCGAGCACCGTGGCATTGTATCCATCGAGCGCTGCCTCCACCAGCTTCCTAACACAGGTGTCATACACCTGCTGCTGGTCTGCACTGGGTTCGAAGGTGTAGTCGAAGGTGAAGGCGCGTTCGGAGCCGAGCGCGATGCCGCCCTCGCCGGCCGCGCCGCCCGCCCGCGCGCACACTCCACAGCCGTCGACGACTTCCGCCGGCGTTTGTGGGCGGATTCTGTAAACAAGGATATTATTTTTTAAACGGCTTTCAAAAAATAGGAGGTTATTATCTAATACCTTGAAACGAGCAATTCTTGTATATATAAAATCTGAATCTCGGAAACGGCTCGAACGACTTCATGAAATTTAGTATGCAGGGGGTTTTGAAGGCGATAAATCGATCTAGCTAGGATCCGTTTATAAAAATGTCGTTTTATCCGTGTTTTCAGGCAAATAAAAACTGCTACGAATAAATACGAAACCGGAAGACTCCGGTTCGAGTCCAGATTCTCAGTCCGATTTTTTTCCCTTTTTTTTAAAAATATAATATACTTACTTAACATTTTATTTAAAAAAAAAAATTATTATTTAAATATAATTTCCAAAAAACACGATTTACAAAAAAAAAAAATACCGTCACCCAGATGTTTATTAGTTATTAGTAAACTCTTTATTTATTATACCACACATATAAATAACAGAAAACATGAAATAAACAAGAGAAGTACAAAGGACGGCCTTTTCGCTAAGAAGCGATTTCTTCCAGGCGAGTATAATCAGTGAATGGTCCCTGACAATAGAGCTGACAATCTCGGATTTAACTGAGTTCAGCATAACATTTTCATCGCGAAATGAAAATTCCATCTTAACCACCGCCGGCGAATTCTCAGAGAGAACAACAACAAAGGCCTTGTTTTACTCATAGTAGTTACCAATTCCTTTTCCGGTACTTGTATTTATTGGGAATTCTCAATAACCTTTAGGTAAATGCAATAAACTTTTAACTTCATTAAACTTTCGACGCTCGGATTAACTAGTTGGTTATAAGCACGATGACTTTCTACTACACTTCTAGACTAGTCTACACTTTCTAGGGAGATATTTCCTGGCAATTAATCTTTTATTGGCAAAGCTTCAAGGTCTACGCCTAGGAGCATTATTTTCTTATTCCTTCTTTCTTCTCATAAAATAAAAGTATAATATTAATACTACGTGATAAGGATTACGCGTAGATTCCTTGAAGAAATCAGTGAATTAAAACAAATTTTTTAAATTGTGTATCCCTAAAGCAAGATGTTTATATCAAACAAGTAAATCATTGAGTCAGTATTGAATTTTACATTGATATAAATGTAAGTGGAATATAGCTCGCGCTTGTCAGATGTGATGCTTATATTACAAGTATAAATTACAAATTTTAAAACCCCCGACTAGAAAAAAGCTGATGACCTTCAGACGGATGAACAGATTTTCATGAAACATGGCTACGAACATTTGGGATAAAATTATCTATAACACAAAAAATACTAGACGAAAATCGGTTCATCCGTTTGGGAGCTACGATAACACAGACAGATACACAGATACACAGATACACAGATACACAGACAGACACGTTAAACTTATAACACCCCTCTCTTTTTGCGTCGGGGGTTAAAAAGTCGCGATGTTTAATTAGTATTAGTATGAAGTTTTAATAGACCTTAAAGATAAACAACGGAGTCCCAACGAATGCAAATAACACCATTTACGCAACCGTGTTTGACAATAGCCTCAACTAATGTGCATACCTATGGTCTCACGGTAGTTACGAGCAGGTATCTTCTTAAAAAACGTTATGCAATAAATAGTGATTCGCGAGAGCTCTCGCCTAAAACTCTGTGCTCTACAGTCTACACATAACTTCATAGCACAGGGCAGGTGGAAATTCGGTCACAGACTCAATTTAATTCAAAAAATATAGTTTATACGGTAAAAAGAAGATACATTTTTTGGATAATCAAAGACTACAACTATTACAAGGCTTGTTGAAGTTGAGTTATTGAGTAAAATCAACCGTCCGCTTTTCTATAAGATGCCCTAAAAACGGCGTATAGGCCGTACTCGGTACTATTACTTAATCTGTTGTAAGTATAGGTGCTTTGTGCTTACGTTTAATAACTCTATAAGGGAAATCTACGTTTGTTTGAAGTCATAGCTCTCGTAGCTAGTTAGCTGACACGGAAGAGTCTGGAAAAGTAAAAGAGATAAAAAGTAAAAGTAACGCTCATTATAATGCGAATATAAATGTACAAAAAAAATCTTGTCGGACGACTTTACAGTGCATACTGCATACCAAGTGCTGCCTGTAACAAAGTTTCTAAGCATTAGGAATAAAATTGAAATCCTTACTAAGTACCTAACTGTACTTAGGTGCTGAATATTTTAAAAGCGAAACTGCAGTGCCAGTTTTTCTATTACTTTATTTTAAAAAATTATCTTATCGATAACCAACCCATTTTGGACTTTAGAGCTCTTCTTTTTCATTAGAGCTCATCAATAGTACATTACATCGCGAGACCGGGAAGTACATGTTTTCTGGTCGAGTGTTAGTTAGACGGCCGAGCTACGCGAGGCCGGCTATATACGAGACCAGTAGGCCGAGCATGGGCGGGGTGATTTTATCCACGGGGAAAGGATAAGATGTCCCAGTAGGCTCGAGACATCTTTTTTATAATTTAATGGTATGAAAATAAACATAAACCCATGTCCTATGCACAAGTCAAACAGGGAACAATCTAAATCCATAATATCCTCACTCGATCTCATTTTTTCGTCACTTTTAAATAATAAATTATAACTATTAGGTACGTAGTTAATTCCCGCCTTTCAATATTATTTTATTTATTTTATTTTATTTATTTTTATTATCATAGGAAAATCAACAGCGATTCTTAACAATATTACTAAAACAACAAAAAAACAGGATTAACATAGCCAATTACAGATTTTCTCAAACACAAATAACAATTTATAACAATTTTTAACAATTTATGAGAGTGAGTTATAGTTACATACGAGTACAAAGCAAAACAATTTTAAGAAACAAAGTGTAACATATTTACATGTTAAATGACAAAAGTAGGTATAATATTTTAGATTGTGACTGTAAGTGTATGTATGTGTGCGTGTGTAAATGTTTGCCTGTATGCATGCGTGTGTGTGTGTGTGTGTGTGTGTGTGTGTGTGTGTGTGTGTGTGTGTGTGTGTGTGTGTGTGTGTGTGTGTGTATGGGTGTTTGTGTAGTGCGAATGTATAACTATTGGTGGAGTTGTGTAGCGTGTCGCTTGAAGGTATTTTTAGAGTGGCGGAAGAGGTCAATTTCCGAATAGGTTTTATTATAGGTACGAGTCATTCTAGTTATTGCGGAATTTTGGGAGTAGTTTTTCCTTTTGAATGCCACGTGGAGGAGTGAAGTATGCCGAGTCCGTTTAAGGGGTGCAGCTAAATTAATCTTGGACAAAAGGTACGGACTATCAATTTTACCGTTAATTAAATCATATAAAACTAACATATCAGCTATTTGACGCCGCTGCCCACAAGTTTGTAATTTATAGCGTTTACAATTATCCTTATAGTCAAGAGGCTCAGAGTAAGTACGAAAATTTAAATGTTTTATAAACTTGCGCTGTATCTTTTCTATTGCCTCTATAGGCTTTATGTAGCGAGGTGACCAAATGCTGCTGCAATATTCCAAATTACTACGCACGTATGCGGAGTACATTGTCTTTAGTGTATTAATATTCTTAAAGGGTTTACAAGATCTTAAAACAAAGCCCAGCATAGAGAAAGCCTTATTTGTGATTGCTTCAATATGAGGATTTAATAACATTTTACTATCGAGAATCACTCCTAAATCACGTACTTTATCAGTTTTGGAGATGGTTTGACCGTCGATGGAATAATCGAATTGTATCGGCCTTTTATTTCTTGTAAAAGTTATCGTCTGACATTTGCTGATATTGACCTGTATTCTGTTATTTTTATAATAGTGGGCAAGTCTATTTAGATCATCTTGTAACTTCTCACAGTCTTCTACACTATGGATTCCCATGAATATTTTAATATCGTCCGCGTACATTAAAAACTTTGAATTAAAAAAACATTTGTTGATGTCATATAAGTATATATTATAGAATAAGGGACCCAAATGTGAGCCTTGCGGAACACCAGAGGGGATATCACAGAAATCGGACCGACAGCCACCAACGACAACAGCCTGAGAACGATTCGACAGGTAGGACTTAACCCATCTCAGAAGGTCTCCGTGGATGCCGAGGTATTTTAATTTTTTTAACAAGATGACGTGATCCACACGATCAAATGCTTTTTCAAAATCAGTATAGATCACGTCAACCTGAACCCTATTGTCCATTGAGGACAGGACATCTTCGGTGAATGTCATTAAGTTGGATAATGTGGATCGTCCTTTGACGAACCCATGCTGCTCAGGTGGAATTGCGTTTATCAAAATAGGATATATCGTATTGTAAATAATTTTTTCGAGCATTTTACCAAATACATTAAGAATAGAAACAGGACGATAATTTTCAACATGACTTTTCTTTCCCTTTTTAAAAATCGGGACAATGTGAGCTTCTTTCCACTTAGACGGAAAGAAACCTTCAGCTATTGATCTATTAAAAATAATATTAAGTGGTGTAATAAGAGCTCTGCTTGCATGGCTTATAAAGTAAGGCGAAATCATATCACTTCCAGAACTTTTAGATGTGTCAAGCATACCTATACTTTTTTTTATTTCATTGTGGTCAACTTTGAGGGAATGAATGTGTGACGTACTCGAGTGTGTTGGGGGAATGAGCTCTATAGAAGGATATTGATTAAGAGGTTGAGAAAAAACGTTGTAAAAGAAGTTATTAAATTGCGCCGCGTGCTCTTTGTTAGTGATAGATTCAACATTTTTGTAAACAAGTCTTCTAGGTAAGTTAGTAATGTTACGCTTTGATTTTGTAAATGACCAGAAACGCTTGGGCTCTTTTTTTAAACAGTGTTCAGTAAGTTCAGTGTATTTGTTATAGCATTCAGCTTCTACATCTCGTTCCCTCTTTCTTAACCTAGAAAATTCTTGGTAGTCCAACGGGTCTTGAAATTTTTTCCATCGGGCATGGACCTTGGACTTTTCTCGAATAGTTTTTATAAGAGATTTGCTATACCACTTTGGATAGACGTCGTTTTTTCTTGTAATCTGTAAGGGTACAAACTTAAAAATACTATCATAAAGTTTCTCATAGAAGCAATCAACAGCGGCGTCCAAAGAACCTTCGTTAAGGCATGTGTCCCATGGAATTGTCATCAAATATTTCACTATGTCATCATAACTAGCTTTATGAAACTTAAGTTTTAGGTGCGGATCTGTTGTTAATGGTTTGGGAGATAAGATAGGTACATCAATTAATAAAACTGGGTGAAAATCATCTGGTTTTAGTAAAGGGGATAATGCGAGAGATAATTCTACAGTAAAATTAGAGAACACGAGATCCAATATGTTGTTATGTGAATTTTTAAAAAAATATTGTTGTGTCATACCCATCATATTTAAATGTTGAATTAGTTGAATGCTTGCCTCCTGTACGGTCTGAGCTGTTTTATTCATAAAAGAAGGCCCATTTGCGGACCAATGTATGAAAGGCATATTAAAATCACCTAAGATCATGAAGTAATCATTTTCAATTTTATTGTTGTGATGACAAATTGAAAGTAAAAGTTCTTCTAACAATTGCGATTGGTTGATAGTGTTCCCAGGTATGTATGTTGCAAGTATGTGAAGGTTTTTATTTGAGTGAAAAGAACGCGACGGAATACTTATTGATACAGCTTCCAATGCGCGACATGACGAGTTAATGTCCAGCACTGATGCATTTAAGCTTCGTTTTACGCATATCAGCACACCACCTCCAATTGCTTTGTTAGAAGCTGAGAGGTCCCTGTCATGTCTGAATACTTCGTATCTAAGGTCACAGAACTCCCCGTCCCCAATACTAGAGTTTAGCCAGGTCTCGGTTAATATTATTACGTCGAAATCATAAAGTAATATATTTCTGTAGAGATCATTAGTTTTTGTTCGTATACCACGAACATTCTGGTAGTAGATTTTTAATCCTACCTTATCCATTTTGAGCAATAATTAAGACAAATTAATATACTCCATAAAGAATAAGGATTACCATAAGAAAATACTTGACCATTAAAAAAAAGAAAGACAGAACATAAAATGTTGACAGGCATGGCTGGCAAAACGTAGATTAAGGAAAATTTTCTAATAAAAATAATTATGATTAAAGAGACTGATTTTTGTGTTAAGAATTGTGGACTCGGATCCCACTTTTGCTTGTGTGACGTTATGTAGACTAGTGTGATTGTGTGATTGTGGTGTGTGGGTGTGTAATTAGATTGAGTAATGCGTGTGTTTTTAACAGAGATTAGATACAAATACATAGCGAAATGAACATTTTTAAGATATAAATTAGCTAAATACTGTTGAATAAATACAACTAATAAAGTAATCATTTGATCTTTTTTAAATCTTCCAAAGTATTTACTTGAAAAAAAGGACAATTGTCATTCTTTCTCACCAAGATTTTACAGTTCTTTATCCAACAGTACTTAAAGCCCCTCTGATCGCATGCTCGGCGGGCTTCTTTGTATAAATCCTTATTCTTAGAAGTTAAATGCTCGCGTATGTAAATTTTGACCGCGGGTCCTTCAATGCCTATGTCCTCCGTATTTAGGCCACGCACTTTCCGAAATCCAGCTAATATGTTACTTTTAATTAATCTAGATCGTAACTTGCACACAACGACTTTAGGCCGACCGTCTACTTTTTGGCGTGGTTGAACTCTGTGAATATGTTCTATATCCTGTAGTGTGATAGGGGCGTTAATATGCTCTGAAATATTTATGAACAGCTCAGCAAGTATTTCGCTTTTTCGTTCAGGCAAACCAACGATTTCGATATTAAGAAAGCGGTCACGTTGTTGCTGGTCATCGAGTTCTCGTTGTATCTCTTGCAACTTATTTTTTGTCGTGGAAAGTTCTTCATTAAGCAAGTCAATTGTTTTAGAGTGACCAGCGACAGAACCCGAGCATGCTTTTAAGTCATCATATTGCTGGGAAGTAAACTGGATGGAAGTCTTGAGATCACAAATTTCTTTATCAAGGTGAGTCTGTATACTTTGTAATTTAGAGTTATTCTCGCTTAAAAGTTGTTCAACCTTTTTATTAAATTCGGTTTTTAATCCGGACGAAACGTTTTGTAGGCTATTCAGTTCCGTCTTAATATTTGAAGAGAGATTATTTATCTTCTTATCTAGTTTCCCCACTTCCGTCTTAATATCGCTCTGTTCTTTCCTTAGATTATTAGTTGTAGTTACGAATTCCTCCTTAATACTCGATACGACCCCCCTAATTTCGAAGCTGATTTGCTCTCTAATCTCTTTCGTTAGGGTATCTTTCAGATTGGCAATACAAGATGAAAAGGAAGTGTTTAATTTCTGGTCCAACAGCGCGCTGATACTGTCTAATGTAATTTGTTGCATTGGTCCGCCACTTTCTTGTGTCGTTTCCAGATTTAGAGGCGACACACCAAGGTCCTGGTTGTCATGGGCCATATTCAGATCATCTAATTTAGACGATGTGGCCGGACTGCCCTTTACAGGTGTGTCATCCCGTATTTTCTTACGACGAGAACCAGACGTACAGATCGGACAGAGCCAATTTTTTTTGTATTCTCTCGTTATTGATGAAAGTTGTTCGGTATTAATTCCTATACAGTCGTAATCAAACTTATCATTGCAACCGTTGCATTGCAGATGTAAATCTCTTTTTAATGGGCCTTTGCATGCACTGCACTCCATCTTTGTTAATTTAATATTGTATCAAAGTGTGGATTAATCTTGAAGAAAATTGAAAAATTAAATTACACAAGTTTTTCAGACCAGGATTCGAACGTGGTGCCAGTTCAGTATTTATACGCAACACTTTGCACCGCCGGGCCAGCATACAACTAGGCGGATCGTCGAAATAGCTGAAGTATACGTGTTCATATCAAGTTTATAGCAGGTGGTGTAAAGATGGCGCTGTACGAATCGATGATGGTTATTCCGCAACGTGATAGATTTTCTGTAGACTATGTATAATAGATGGCGTTACTGGGCGCAAAAGTAGATCAAAAGTAATTATTGATCATACGATACCGAAATTGTTGGAGTAACGTTGTATTAACTGTAGTTCACATAAAATTTAATATCTCGTTGTAATTATGTTACACTGTGCACACAATAAACACTGAATGAATTAGAAATACGCTTTTTAACTATTTTTAACTGATTTTTTCCCGGAGCATCACATAAACACAACTCACTCTCGCAAATGCGGGTAGGTAAATTATAAAGATAAAAAATAAATATTATACCTACTTTTAATATTTTTTTTGCGCTGTTAGTGCTGAACGCGTAATATAGTAGAGTTCCAAATTTAAACTATTTAGGTCAAAGAACATCATAACAAGTTACAAGATATGCAGGAAGAAAGGTTCCAAATTCAAACTTATGATATGTAATATAAAACACATACATTCTTTACTGGCCTAGGCCAGGAAGTTTAACTTTCGAACTCATTTACAGGGTATGAAATGTGCACATTTCATATCATTTTTTAGAAAATACATTGAGGTGGTATATGATAATGATTTTTTCACTGATTTGGATTTTGGAATGTTGGGAGAAACTCAGCGATATGATGTAGGTACCTATAATAATTAAATATTATTATTTGGTAACGCGTGTTCTATGTTCAGTGTTCATGCTACGCTAATTCCGTGCTGCGGCTAACTACCTATCAATATTTTCTTAAATGAATTTTATATCAGCTATCCGAACCGGTGGTAGAGTCTTAACGTTTCATAAGTGACACAAGTTGTCGTACGTGAAATAAATACATCATTTATCATTTATGGTCTAAGTAGCATGAAAACTACCCAGGTATTAGAAGAAAAACCCTGTACGTTTTACTTCAGCGCCGCGATTCACCACATTGTGTAGACAAGCTCTTACACCGACCCCTTGATAAACTTGAATTCTATAATTAAATGTTCCGTCCAGTGTGAGCATACGGCCGCCACGCAGTCTGGTAATATCGATCGGGGCTGCGCGTGCGCAATTTAATATTATAAATACACGGTCGTGGTTCAATGGCGGTGTACAATTGGCATGCATGTTAGCAAATCGTAGATTTATTCCAAGCTGAATCGACAAGCGACGAAACTATTCAAAAAGTCCTCCTATTCCTCTATTTCTCACCAAGTTTTGATGTTTAGTAGGTCCGGAAAGAGGAAATATATCCTGTTTAACATGATCAGGGTATTCTTTGATGTGGGGCTGGCCGCAGGAGGCGAATGCTCAACATTTCTTGGACAGAACACAAGACATAATATTAAGGGCCGTCATAATAAATCGACATCAGCTAAGAAGACTTCCTCTTAGCTGTCAATCTCATGCTTAAGACTGATACTTGAGGACCTGTTCTCAACCGATGTCAGTTTATTAATTCGGGTTTAAAAGTAAAGATACGCCTATCCAACCTTTATCTAAAGCTGATGGTCATTTGGTCATTTGGTCATTTAATACATTGCTAGAAAAAACGCAAGCAGCATGAAGAAACTCTTTAAGTAAGTACTTAATTTACGATATTTGTGAGATGGTGATTTTTAAAAAAACCCGGCTGTGTTTGTTTTGGGCTCCTCTCAGACCAGGGCGAGTTTGGGACCCTTGTAGCTTTACTTCGTAGTTATTTAGTTAGAATAAATATACTTTGAGTTTGAGTGGGATGGTTGGACAAAAAGTAAGAGAAAGCTGTGGATAATATAATTTTATCGCAAGAAATTTATATGCAGTGCATCCGAGTACAATATCGCACGCCACGCAGTCTGGGAACTGTCCGGCATGCGGTTGCGAGATTATCGCTTTTGTAAGGACGTGTTTACATGACTTTATGCCGGCGATTTATATATGTGCGTCGGTAATCGTTACAACCGACTGCCGAGTTCCTTTCACTTATTTGCTGAGTATACTTGTACCGTGGAGTTTGCGAAACATTGTGAATGGGTGTTTGCGGTAGGTAGGCCTACGACTAATCGTAGGTAGACGAGGCTCTACTTTTCGTAAGTTTTTTTTTCTTGCTTGGATAGAGTTAGGAATTTAGGAGGTAGCAATATATATTAAAAACCAGACCAAATCAGACGTACTTAATAAAAAAAAAAATTAAAAAAACCCAATTTTCCCCTACCGAGACGGCGAGAACTAGTTATTACCTCCTACTTTGCCAAATACGGAGGTACCCGTAGTATACCCTTCCCGGGTTCGATTCCCGGCAGGGTCAACTTAATAATCTGGCCTGGTGGGAGGCTTCGGCTATGGCTATTTTACCACCCTACCGGCAAAGACGTGCCCGTCTAGCGATTAAGGGTTCCGGTACAATGCCCTGTAGAAACCGAATAGGGTTTAATATAAATGCCATGCCCCTAACAGGTTAGCCCGCTACCATCTCTGACTGCATCATCACTTACCATCAGGTGAGATTGCAGTCAAGGGCTAACTTGTAGTGGAATTTAAAAAAATGGATGCCTATTATCTGCATGGGGATATGCCTTATGTGTCAGCATTTAAAACGCATACGCTTAACTCAAATGTTTAATACATAAGTATGTACAGTAGAAATCTGTTATAACAACATCGAAGGGACCACTGTAATAAGTCGCAATAGCCGGTGCGTTTTAATAACCAATGTTAATTCTATAAGCAACATCGAAATCGGCACTAATTTTCGGTCATTATAACCAATATGTCATTATAAATGATGTCGTTGTAAGAGGTTTTGACTGTATTACGATTTACGAAGCCCTTTCGGACATAACACGTGAGTTAAAATTGGGCCCTTCCGAACGTTAATGGACGGAAGCGACTGACACAAACGGTCACATGTACTGTATACCAAACGTGGTCGTGGTCCTTCGAAAATACATTTGACTGCATGAGTTCAACGACCCGAGTGACCTAATTAAAAGTTTATAATTGGATCTCTTTGGTGGATTACGGGACGTCAGACGTGCATGTTTTTTAGGGTTCCGTACCAAAATGGTAAAATGGAACCCTTATGGTGCGACTTTCTCCGTCTGTCTGTCCGTCCGTCACACTCGATTATTTCAGTAACTACCGAAGCTATCGACATGAAATTTGGAATAGTTGTGTATATTAGTGGCCCTAAGACACTGGAATTAAAAAAAATTGGAAATTATTTTTGTTCTTATTTAAAAAAGGGGAAAAAACTGAGGGTTGAAATTTAAAAGTGAGATAACTGTACTGTGTGGGGTATCATATGAAAGGGTTTACTTTGTACATTCTAAAACAGATTTTTAATTATGATAGTTTTTGATTTATCGGGGAAAATGTCTAAAAAAATACCGTTCCCCCCCTCTTCTTCCCCCCGGAGTTTACCAATCGAAAAATTTGAAATAATTATGGTCAATAGGAATTTACGTATATTTTACAGGAAAACTATAGCCAATGCTCTAACTAGCATAGTTTTTTTGATATTAATAATAAACCTCTACAAACAAAGTTAGTCTTGCGGTTCATTAACAAAGGTAATTATTTATTCATAATGGTACGGAACCCTTCGTGCGCGCGTCCGACTCGCACTTGCCCGGTTTTTTTTGTTCATGCAGCGCTTTCTTTGTGTGAAGTTGGTGTTAAACTGTAACTATGGCCTGTATTAAAAAAACGATATCGGCTAAGCACAGGTTCTCAAGTAGCGGTCGATCTATGCTTAAGACCGGTCTTTACCATAGAATTATTAATACGGGTCATAGAGATGCCAAATGAGACAACATCTGAGCTCTGGTTTCCTCAGAATGAGAATAGTTTAAATTATACCTAGTTCACACTTCACAACACTAGCCTAATGCGAATTAAAAGACTTCACACACCTTTGAATAGATTATGGACAGCTCTCAGGCGTCCAGTTTTGCTTAACGATTTTTATTATTATTTTAAGTAAATACTTCATCACTACAGCCTATTAACGTCCCACTGCTGGGCACAGGCCTCCACTCTCATAGGAGAGCGGGAATTAGAGCTTAGACCCACCACGCTGCTCCAATGCGGGTTGGCGGGCTAAGTAAATACTTAGTCAATTGATATTTAAGTGCTGACAGACCTGCTACTCTTGGTGGACAGACGACATCAAAGTCAAACGAGTCGCAGGGAGTCGCTTGATCCAGACGGCGCAAGACGACGCGGCATGTGGAAATCCTTGCAAGAAACCCTTGCCCTATAGCAGTGGATACGTCTTGGTTGACGACGACATTGAATTACTAGAAAACGCACATAACTCCGAAAAGTTACGTATTAAAGATGCGTTCCTGGGTTTGGAACCCGGACCTCCGGAATAGGAGGTCGATGGGAATCGAAATTCGGGCTCCCTGAATAAGAGACCAAGGTCATACCTACTACCCAATGGCACTAGGCTATCACTTTTGGCGATGACAATTTGACAATATGCTATCAGTGCTAACTATTGGAGTTGGTGTTCTAACATATCGATGCAGACTAAACTAAGATAGAAGACGCAAGGAGGCGGTCTGATCTCATATAAGTTACCATAGTAAATGTTCTTACTATATGTGTCTATGTTTGTTTTCAGAAAGGGGTATTGTCCGCGGACAATGCTTAAACAATAACGCACGCTAACGATCGATGATGGCCGCCACCGCCCGCACTCTACGCGATATTAAATTTTCAACTCCATTTTTTGCAAGCATTATCTATGCGCACTAATTGGTAAGTAGGAAGTTTTAATTATTTTATAAATTACTTAACTGGGAATTTAAGCGTATAAACCGCTCAAAGCAGCGACAAACGCAATAACGCGATTCGATACGACACGACGCGACAGACATCGAACAGTAGCTGATCATTCACATTACACCTACACTGTCGCGTATTTAAATGTGAATGTTATTTTCTATGAAGTCGTATCGCGTTGCTTTCGTGGCTCACATAAAATTCTAGGATTAGAACTTGGGCATCAGAGTGCTTAGTCCAATTCTTCTTCCCACTCGGTCTGCTTTTGTATGCTCAAAATCAACGTCAGAAGAATTTGGAATGTGTTTTAACTGCTCGCAAATCACTAATGAAGACCATATTATAATGACACAGGTCCGTCTGCAGGAACTAATATATAAACTATAGTCTGTTATACTCTAAGTTAAAGATAGAGATAGAGCTCGATATGCTCCGACGAGGTAACGCCTAAGTCAAACCAATTCTTTGTCAACCTTACTTCAGTTCTCATAAAAAATTGTGATAGTTAGATATAACTGAGGTTAGTTTTAAGAGTATGAGTAGACAAGAGACAAAACAGCACTGTTGAAGTACTTACTTAACTACAACGTGTAATGTTGGATTAAAAAATGTAATGCTATTCGAAACGTGTGTGCAGTTATCACGTAGAAACCCAGACGCCATATGTCTAGACTCCAGAGTCTAAACACACGGTCAAATTGGAGTTGTCTATGTTGACATTATTTATTATAATAAAATGTATTAACCCAGCCTTTCGCAGAAATGAAAAAGGTGAGAAAACTGCAGTTTAAAAGGTAATAAATTTAACCCTTCTGCACGTAGTTATTCTACTATCGTTCACTACTTCTACTTACTGTATCCCAAATATTAGAATTTTTATGGATTTTTTTTTGTCATCCAGCATCTTTTTAAGGACTCTTGGAGCCCGTCGATGCTGTGCACAATGATTCCTGCGCATAGCATTTATGACAGCTTAATGGTTTTGACTTTTGGCAACGTTCCGTTCCTTAAACAGTTCATAGAGTTCATGATTAGATAACTTGAGACGGAAATTCGAATTATGGATTTTTTTGTAAACCATTACTTATTGGTACCGTAGTTAAAATTCCCTGTGATAGTTAATCCGTAAAAGCCGAAATTTGTTGACATGTTTGGAACTGGAACAAAAGTTATTAGGGTAGTAAAGTAATAAATGGCTTTGTACATTTTCCGTTTTGGGCCAAGGAAGAAACAGCAAACTCATCATCATTAGGAGGGAATTTTCTAATCGGAAAATGCGGCAAAATGTAATGAGTAAGCGAAATTAGGGCAGGAAGTTGAGTTGAATTTCAAAATAGGTTACCCATATGGCAGCTCATAAATCCACCACGATAAAATAGAGCAACCAAGTATTTATAAGTCCATAATGGGAAATGGATTGGCATTCTAATAAAATTCATTAAAATTGATAGTCAAAAGCATAAAGTAACACCTTAAGAAACATTGGCCAAAAATAACAAATATTTCGCATCCTCAAGAACTTAGCATCTATTTAGGTAGACCATAAATAATAATTTATCTTTTTAACAGCTATATTATCCTGAGTTTTAGAACTTTAGAAGGCTGACAAAGGCTTGGATACAAGACGCGCGATAGCTCAGCGTACCTGGCCGCGGTTGCTTAATGTTGTACAAGGAAGAAGAATGAACAACTGCTGCACACGTCCGACACTTGATGCAACCGAATTGATTTTAGTATTATTTATATTTACTTAATTCTCATGTACGGAAATCGAAAGGTACAAGGATAATAAGTTACATGATATTACTAGCCGTACTCCTACGATTGCGTGCGACTTAAAATTGGCGGATAAAACAATAGAAGGAATTTCTAGCATTTAATCAAAGTTCTGATAAGCATATTTCTTTTCGTCGTTATATTCTGCTGCTCCATTGTTCAGTTACTCATTAATCTCTTATAGGTACCTATTCATATTCATATTTCATGCGCGTTCAGTGAGAGTGTACAGTGTGTTTTCGCGTTTACTGTCGCGCTTGGTTTGTTTAAGTCTTTACGTATTAAGACATAATATAGAGGTACTTAACTGATTAGGTCTGGTAAAGGCTAAATGGAACAGTAGTGGGCGATTCTGAATATATCGTACATCGCCCACTGCGCATTGCGTGGGCCACAAAAGCCTCTCGGACTGGTTGTGAATGAATCGAGTGTAAATGTAACAAGGTCTTCATCACACCCGTGTCGGTGTGTTACGTTAGTTTTAATGGTTTGAGGAAATAAGCCTTATGTATCGGACACGGTTTGCTCACCTACCTTCTTACTTGAATGTGAAAATATACCTACTTAGTGGTCAGATAAGCAAAACATCCCAAATTTTTGAGTAACGTAGGTACCTATTCATTGATTCACACTTTAGTTAGTTAATTACGCTGTAGACAAGTAAGAAGAAGGTACGAAACCTAACTTTTTCTTAATCACGCACTTTTCGAATCGAGTAAATTTTTCTAGTACAAAATGCTCTACGATATATTATGTAATTATACGAGCTTCTATTTAATTAAATATCGCAAACAGTCAATAACTAGTAAAATACTGGGCACTTATATTTCAACATGGAATTTAACCGTACACTGAAAAAATTTTATTTTAACAAAGGACCTTTTTGGCTCGGTTAAAAGCAAATCGGCATATTTTAACTATGACTTATCTAAAAACGCCAAGTAAACTTGGTATATAATAGACCTGTGCATATTGTTAAATGTTCTTGGTTATTAACAAATAGAAAATTAATAATTTGTAATTAACATAATTGGTAAATCCAAACACTTTCGAACATGATACAAAACTAATGAGTGGTTTTGTTAATTTATTATAAGTATTTTGTTCAAATCTAAACTAGCATTTAAATCGGTTGATTTTTATGAACATCCTTATTTAATAACAAATAATTTGAGTCATTTAATTTTAAACTAAGTGCTCAATTGATTTCAAAAAAATCATTATTTGGTTGATTTTAACAAACCAACTGATTTATTAATAAGTAAGATAAACTCATTTAGTTCTAATCAAGTGCATAATTGCTTTTAAATAAGTAGATATGATCGGTTAATACTTGATAAACCAATAGTTGTTAACAACCAAGCCGAGAAATCGTGGCGACTCGGGCCAAGTCATGTCATTTCGTCCTGGAACCTCGTTGGAGTTACATGTAACGCGCGCTCAGTGTTCGTAAAGTATTGTGAAGTGAAACCAGTGTAAGATGTGAGATATTTAAGATAGATTATTAGATTATAGATAAAATTCAAAATAAATCAGTTTTGTATTACAGTGTATTTGAACTTTAATATTATAAGAACCCCTTGTCCCAAATAAATTAAATAAGTAGGCCTAAGTTTCCATGAATGTACTATTTACTAAAGTACTTTGTGTACGTATTCGTTACGTAAGTAACTTTTATTTTAAATTTAATCGGTAATAACTACAACCGACCTATTCGGTAGTTACAGCAGTGTTACTCAGTATTCCCAACCAATTCGAACGGTAGATCAGTCAATTAACTTTGTATTATTAATAGAGAAATATGTATATGTACCTACTTTCATTGTTTTTTTAAATATGTAACATGAGATACTAAAAAAACTGAAGGTGGATGCATAAATATTTTTAATTGATCGTACAAATTTAATTGACTTACGACCGGTTTCTGAATTGAGAATTTCATGTTAAGTCTGTCTCAAAGACTACTTAAGGACTAATTAAGCAAATTTTTGTTTCTGAAATGATATTGGGCTGGTTTCTGAATTAAGCATTCAAGCAAACAGCAAGCTCCAACTCTCAAACCTTACACAATATCAATTCAGAAACAAAAATTTGCTTAATTAGTCCTTAAGTAGTCTTTGAGACAGACTCAATATGAAATTCTCAATTCAGAAACCGGCCGTGTATCTACCGATTGAATTGGTTCGGAATACTGAGTAACACTGCTGTAACTACCGAGAAGGTTGGTTGTAGTTACCGATTAAATTGGTTGAGAATACTGAGTAGCACTGCTGTTACTACCGAGTAGGTCGGCTGTGGTTACCGATTAAATTGGTTGAGAATACTGAGTAACACTGCTGTTACTACCGAGTAGGTCGGTTGTGCTTACCGATTAAATTGGTTGAGAATACTGAGTAACACTGCTGTTACTACCGAGTAGGTCGGTTGTGCTTACCGATTAAATTGGTTGAGAATACTGAGTAACACTGCTGTTACTACCGAGTAGGTCGGTTGTGCTTACCGATTAAATTGGTTGAGAATACTGAGTAACACTGCTGTTACTACCGAGTAGGTCGGTTGTGCTTACCGATTAAATTGGTTGAGAATACTGAGTAACACTGCTGTTACTACCGAGTAGGTCGGTTATGCTTACCGATTAAATTGGTTGAGAATACTGAGTAACAATGCTGTTACTACCGAGTAGGTCGGTTGTGGTTACCTATTACATTGGTTGAGAATACTGAGTAACACTGCTGTTACTACCGAGTAGGTCGGTTGTAGTTACCATTTATTTTTAACCAATTCTAACGGTTAATACTTGACAAGTAGTGGCTGCAAAGTTGACGTATTTGTTTTTAACTACAAACTTTGCAGGTGCTATATTGACAAACATGCTGGGTAATTTTTAGCAGTATTTCATTTATTTTTAACCCTTACGTTTTTTCAGTGTACTACTTAGGTACTTAAACTGTTCTAAAATCTCGAGAATGCACCTTGTACTTGTAGGTACCTACTTATACAAAACCAATCTACAATTCTATACCTACGTATAAGGCTTCCGCGACAAAAACATGACAAATCTTTGATCGGATAAATGGCACTACAAAAAATATATATAGCTCCAAGACAAAACATTAGAATAAAAATTGTCATGTTTATCTCGCCTTACAAAAGGAAACTTAGCATAAGTCGGAAAAAATGTCGTAAGAAAACCTTGAGATCTGCACGTGGAGGAGGGCGGCCGCTGGCACTCGGTCGACGGTCATTGGTTTTTATTCGACTGGTTTAAACGACTGGGTACGATGAACGATCTAAGTTCAAGTTTGAGCGTGCTCTAGGACTAGGTAAAAATTGAGAAAATTGAGAAAAGCTCACGGACGGCAACTTCTAGCAAATAAAGCGCTTTCTTGACATTTCAATAGACTCATTGGAGCGTAGTTGGTTTTGACGCGGTTTCCCCTAGAATAGGCATGATGACAGTAACCAACAATCAATGAAGTTATGAATTTATCTAATGAAATAGGTTTCATGGATTATAAAAAACGTATTTATTTTTCAATTTCGAGTGAGATTGCTATTTATATTGATAAAATAAAACTATAAAATACAGCAATCCGCCATATTGCATAGAACACAAAGAAGCGAATGACGTCACAATTGTTTGTTTTCGAGCTTTGAAAATCACACTATTGCTTACTGCACACTGCACACTGCACAGAGTACATTGGTAAAAACAATAGTGACGCCATGACACCGCCGAACGTTTTGGCGTGAATTTTAAAATTTAAATTTCAAATGCTAATTTTATGTACTTACCAAACTTTATTTTTCTACTGAAATAAGATATTTTTTCGAAATAGTAGATACTTCCGAACATAATCTGACCATTTTTCAAAATCAGTCATCATGACTATTAGATGTAAGTACCTACCTACAGGAACCTGATAAACTGTTCGGCCCTTCTCTTAATGCAAAAAGTGTACATATTTGATTATTTTCCGGTGAGTATTATCTAGCTAACAGCTATCGTCAGGAGACGATTTTTTAATGAAAAAAATATATTCGAATAGGTATAAATACTTAATTAATTCGAAAATATACCTGCTCTTTGGAAATAATAGGAAATGCTCCGGTGCGGTGGAGTCAAGAAATACGTCGATTAATGTAGACTAATAATGTGGGCAGTCGCAAGACCTTAGAAAACCTGATTAGGGTGAAGGCACAGAATAATATAATAGTACTGGTGAAGGGTAGTTACTTACTTCTTTTAACAAAAAATCCCTGTAGTTTGACATATTTTTCACTATTTGAAGAGGATCTAGGTTTCGCACAAGGCCTCGGATAGAATCGCAACTCAAATTATATTGCAAGATAAACAATGACTGTAAAGACGATGTCTTTTTAAAATGTCGTAAGTTTAATCCGTTCTGTCGGGGCAAAGGTTGACGTGCGATTAACTATACAATATGTGACGTAAAACTATTAAGGTCAACGTATTTGCTTAATGACATCAAGAACTACCGCTGAGTAGTTTGCAATTTAATTCTTTTAGTTAAGACCCTGTGTAGCGTAAAAGGGGCATTAAAAGCAGTGTATCTGTCCGTTGGATTGTAATCTAACTAGCGATATTGTAAACTTTCAACTGATTACAATTTAACGCATTATTTTTCGTTAGATTGTAAAATTTACACTCGCACCATTGAACGGTTCACAATCCGTCGACAGTTTACAATATCGCTAGTTGGATTACAATCTAACGGTTTTTGCAATCTTACGGTGACATATCCATCAAACGGTGACATAATGTATGCTGGTAAAAATAATTTGCTGTTTTCAAGACCTATAAGCAGACATTGACGCATCTCAATACACAATTTTCAAGATTCATTCATTCATTCAAATGATTTCATGCATTGCGCATTTGCGACATACGCTTGCTCGATTTCATCCCCCCCCCCCCCGTGTTTTGCGCCTTAAGTACTTGGTTTAATGAAAACCAAGAATAAGAGAATAAAATGAAAACTAAAATGTGAGTTGTGTTAGCTTAAATAATACTTAACAGACCGTAGCATTTACTTTGTGGTGAAACTTATGATTACTGGCAAGATCGGAGAAAATAAAATCCACGGACGTAAGTAGTTAGCCCGAGACGCTGGTCTGCTGATAAAAGAAGCGGTCGACACGACATTCTGCAATAACTTCTGCTTCCAATAGGGAGAGATGGCGTAACACGTGAAGGCAGTAATATCTTGAGGGAGCCATGATTTTCAAGTTGAGGAAACGATGCGAGAAGATGAAGCACTCACATACTTTTAGAAACAAAGTTAGTATTAAAATCTACAAACAACTACAGCAAGAAGTGACAGCATTAAAAAAATTACTAAATCAGTTTAAAATATGGCCGTATGCAAGCGGCCCTTTGTATATATTTCACCCTCTTTCACCGTTACGATATTTATTTACTTACAGTTGCCATCTTCTCTTCGTAACCATTTACATACACTCTTGGTAAAGCGGTTATGATCATCATAAAGTGGCACTGCCTCATATACTTGGTTACTGCCAAGAACCTAGTAAGTACTTACCTAGTTAATATCTTCTTGGCTGGTAAAAGATCAATCTATGGATCCTTGTTCAAGTGTGCCTAAAAGCCCGAAATTGGTTGCAAGGTAGAGACCGGTGCCGTTGGTAATAGATTTTTCTATACTCCTTCTCCTACTCAGTTTTTCTCAGACTGACTGTTTAACGTTAGCCTCTTCTAGATTATCTTGTGTATTCTGTACTAACCTGTATCTTCAGTAGGTACATAATAAGTGATTCATTGCTAGCTTGCTTCCATTGTAAAGAAAAACATACCATTATAAGTAGTTCCGGCTCTTGAACGTTTTCTTGAATCGATTTTCAACGGACAGCCTGGGTGGTCTGTATTAAATATTACTTTGTAGTAACAACTTTCTATCTAGCAACAGATACGTAGACAGTACGAATAATAGATGATGCTAGCTGTGTTCCAATCAATATCAACTGCCTTACATTTGACCGTCACGTCAAATATTCAAACAACGACCTCCCCAAGTAACTAGTAGCCTATACTGTACCTAGTTTAAACTTTCGCATTTATAATATTAGTTCAGATTTATAACGTATGCGTGTATAAAAAACCTAATCAAAAAACCTAGAGTTAACCAGGGGTGGTACTGGTCACCCCTGGTTAACCCTAGGAAAAGTAGCCCATGAAGCTACAGCATTGGCATGCTGAACGGCGATACACAACCTTCCGAGTTTGGACCAGGTAGGCCCCAGAGCGTGGGTAAAACCCCTCTTTCTATACTAATTAATATTATAAATCCGAAAGTTTGGATGGATGTATGAATGGTTGTTACTCAATCACGCCAGAACGGCTGAATGGATCTGCATGAAATTTGGCACAGAGATAGTCTGGACTAACACATAGGCTACTTTTTATCCAGGAAAATGAAAGAGTTCCCGCAGAAACCACAAAAACTCGATCCACGCGTACTAAGTCGCGGGCATCAGCTATTATAATTTATACCTAATTTTATTTGGGAAAAGATCAAATATTTAAATCTACCTTCCGTGATTATCTTATTCCTGTGTTTATACTATGGACAAAAATGTTCTACTCCATTAGTTTTGTTTGGTTCACGCGACATTGCGACTTCTATTAGAAACCGCTTCTTTGGGATTGCTTTTCATATTTGCCTGTGATTTCTCACGATTACTCGCCAAGAAAACTGCATCCGTTTCTTTGCACATCATACGAGTACTTTATGTTTGCAAGTCGAGCAAAAGTTTGGCGTAACTGGTCCAGTCGTTTCGGGTTTCTGTCGACTTTGTATGTATTTGTCTGGTTTTCTTTGACAACAGGTTTTTCTGTAAAATTTTCCCTTTTACAGGCATTGTAGGACAGATGACGATTACTTTGACTTATTTCTGGTTATATTAAGATTATAATTGAACCATAGACTAAATCGTAATACGGGATAGGTCTTCAATCTACTTAGAGACCTATGGGCCTTTGGTAGTTATTCGGCTCCAATTTTATCAGTTGAAATTGAAGATAGCTAATGTCTTCCCAAAAGAGACTAATTTTCAATTACAGTAGTAGCTAAGAGATGGAAATACCAAATTCTTCCTTGTATTCTCTATTGGACTGATTGAAATGAATGAGACACTACAAAAGCACCTGTTTTCGAGTTTATAATAGTGATAAACATTTGTGTATGCCGGCCTTTGAGTCGTGGATTTCACGAGGTTCGCGTGGTCAAAACACTCTTCCATTTAATCACGTTCCGAACATCCTTAACAGAGGTCGTAAAATGTCGGCCCTGGGTGGCCACGTTTCGCACGTTCAATATGCTGATTAGTTCCTATTAACATATTACCAAAGTGACGTAATATACCGTCGAATACTATTAAGTTTAACAACACGAGCTTATACCAACTCTGTGAAGAATATTAAGAATCTAAGGTCTTCCAAGTATGTTGGGAGTCCAAGTTTCAGTGAAAAGCCGTGTCTTGAAAAAACGTTCATTATACTCAAATGCAAAAAGATGCTGTTAAGGCCTAGCTCAACAAAGCAACCTGCTGCCGGCCCGGGGCCCATGGCGAGACGGCGACGCGGTCGTTGAGATAGGGCCTTTTCTATTGTGTGAACGACTTTCTACAGCTTCTAGCACTTACCTGTGGTAGCTGGCTGCGACGAGACGAGTCCTGAGGGAAGTTATGGTGTGGTGTAAGGTTATTTGTGAGTGTTTGTGAAAGGTGTGTGGTGTGATGAGTTTTTTATTTTTTATTTTCGCTTTCATGGCTCTGGATTCTAGTCCGTCTGAAGAACATTGAAAGCTACTTCGCGACCAATGATCGGGCGCGAACAGATGCTAATTGCACAACATGGAACATTCGAATAAAAAATTATGACAGATTAGTCAGTTAGTGGCATTTGTTTTAAAAGTAACTAAACTATTTCTATGCCTCTATGGCATTAAAATCGTAAAAACCGAACATCCCCACGCGAGTAAGATTGCTTTCCACCACAATTCTCGTCATCTGGGTTTTGATTTTCGCTTCAGTTGGATGCCACTTTACCGCTAAGAAGTTAGATATCATCTGACGGTAACGATAGTAATAATTTTGCATAACGTTACGGCACGACGTTGAAACAGCGTTGAAACCTATGATTATAATTTATATCTGACTTTAATTAGTGCAATTAAAAACTAACAACTAAACCTACCTCTTTTAAGGTATGTAACTCGCTTCCTTATTAGAGTGTATTGTCACTTACAAGATACAATAAGATTTATCTGATTACTAGATGATTCCCGCGACTTCGTCCAAGTTTTTTGATTGAAGCCTATGTCCTTCCCCGGGATGTAACCTAAGTCTATACCAAATTTCAGCAAAATCGGTTGAAAAGATGGGCCGCGAAATTGTAGCAGGCAGACAGACACACTTTCGCATTTATAATATTAGTATGGATTATCAAATTTATTTATGAAGGATGACATTTAATCAAATAAATTGGAGCTAAGAGCTTTCATCTCTCATTAAAATGAAATTAAATATAGTCAGAGATCCGGATATTAGGCACGACCTTCACCGAGCTGTTTAATAGATGCGAAACCTACTTTTTATTTTTATGGAGTAGGTATGGACTATGGTAACAATTACCATAGTCCATTGGCAACCTATTTTAGGCGTATTTATCTATTATATTAAAGTAAATATAACATATGTGATGTGATCCCGAACCGATGTGGCATCGCCTTCAACAAGTTTCAAGTCTATAGTTTTCTACGTCAATGTCAATTATTCAGACAGATTTATTATATATTAAGCAACTAGCGGTCCGCCCCGGCTTCGCACGGGTAGCACTTGATCAAAATAGTCCATACCCAATAATAGTCAGTCGGCAATGAGACGAACATCTCCACCATACGTTCTCAAATTTTGTTCAGCATACCGCTGTGAACGCTTGGCACTTGAGTCTCCAATTCAACGTATTTTCGCTGCCCGTCGCCTAGGAACTATGTTTAGAACTAACAACTAAGTTGAGACCTGGCTCTTTTGGGCATTTCGCAGTCTGTCTCTTGTATTTATTATGACATACAATTGACAAATATGATACCTATAAAAGTCGGTCAGAATTTGAACATAATAAAAAAATTAATAGAAGTTTAACGTAAGAAGTTGAAAAAATCAAATCATTATTGCAATTTACGTAGGGATCTCTAATTTTTTGAAAATAAAATATAGCCTATGTTACTCGCTGATAAAGTAGCTTTCTATAGGTGAAAGAATTTTTAAAATCGGTCGAGTAGTTTTTTAGTTTATCCATTACAAACAAACAAACAAATCTTTAATCTTTATAATATTTGACAATCTCAATACCAGCGCCGAATTTGAGATTAGGCATACTAAAATTCTACATCAATGTTAGGCATCAATTTTTTTATTGGTTAAAAAAGGTTACAGAATGCGACCAAGGAAACTGTTGCACCTATTTGCAACACGCCCGAATGTCTTATGCGCGGTCAGGGTGAATTTAATTTGTGTAGTACATCGCGGCGGCACTTTGGTACCGACTACAAGTGCTCTTACATTGATTTATCTACAATCTGAACGTGCGTAATGCGGCCAAGACGCGATTGATAAATTAAAGATCTCACAGCTGAAGGTTTTTCGAAACGTGGGTTACATAAAACAGCGAAGATTTTTTAACCGTGGGACGTTATGCGAATTGGATGTTGTGCGAACTAAACAGAACACCGAATTCTCCAGCTTTGGGTTTTATGTTTGCGCAGTTCCTTCAAATTAGAAGCTTTGTAAACAGTTCGAATTTGTCACAGCGTATTTCCTGTAGTTTATGCTGTCTTTTTGCTGTTCTCAGCTCGGATATTTTAGTCTTAAAGACAGGGACAACATTTGATTTCAAACCCAGAAGAATTATGGCAACATGTTATACGGTGGGCAAGTAACCATGCCCGATCCATGAAGCATAACTTTATCTAAATATACTTCAAACTGAGCGCGTTTCGTCGTCGCGTCATCCTTTTCAACCGATAAACGTTGACTTTGTTTGCAGGACGGACTAGTAGGAAGGAATGTATCTGCTTAGAATGGAAATTTATATCCCAGAAGAGTTCCCAGGGGGTTTAAAAAAATCCGACGCACGGGAACGGATGAGGGTTTAGTATATTTACAACTAGCTGATACCCGCGACTTCGTCCGCGTGGATTGAGGAGTTTTAGTTCCCGCGGGAACTCTTTAATTTTCCGGGATAAAAAGTACCCTATTATTTAATCCGGACTTCTAACTTTACGTCTGCAAAATTTCAAAGCAATCGGTTCAGTAGTTACGGCGTGAAAGCGGAACAAACATACAAACAAACTCACTTTCGCATTTATAATATTAGTACCTAAGGATAAGGATTTACTTGTACCGTTTCCTTGTACGTTCAATTATAGAGAAGCCCTTCGATTCAGCACAAACGTAAGCTACACTTTTGAATGCAAGAAACTACGAGTACTACTACGTTGTATAGCACATAGGCTACTTTTTATCTCAGAAAATTAAAAAGTTCCCGCGGGAGTTACAAAACCACAATCTACGCGGACGAAGTCGCCGCCATCAGCTAGTTAGTAGTCATCTAAAATCAGGATGCAGAATCTAAAGTCATCGTAATAACATCGTTTAAAGAACGCAAGTTACTGGAGTTTCTATTTGTGGCATGTTTATTGTTTGCATACTCGCTTATTCCATGCAATAAACAATGAGATTTGCATATTTTACGTCTAGCTATTAAGATGAAGAGATGCTTTGTGGTTAATAGTAGAGCTTGTAAAACAACCCCTAATAGTTTAGTCATTCGTTATTTTTTAAGGTAGAGCGCAGTTAGCTTACCTCCCTTAAAATATTACTAAAATTCTTAACTGCCTAAGCTTAGAATTGTCGCTTTAAATTGTTAGTTAGTAAGTACATGACTTAACTAATATCATATCATATTATAACATACCTACCTAATAATAACTAGTACACTGAGAAAAATCCGCAGCCTGTAAAGACATTACGATACTGCATATGCAATTTAGTCTAAAATAATGGCTCAGCAATCGTAATTTGGATGACCGCAACGTATTAATGAAGTAACCTACATACACGTCGAGATACCGCGACAATCCATTTACTGTGTTTGCTGTCAAATACGTAAAAAGACACCAACACCTTACTAGTATATAACAAAACAATCTCTTACGTACGTTTCGTACACATGCAGGTTTATAGATCTTTAATAATGATTCCAGTTCCTTGCAAATATGTAATACAATTATAAGTATTAAGTGTCATGATGAAGGCAATAATGGGCCCACAACAGTTTAACGGTAATGCATCACGTGTTCTGGTCTAATGTGTCTTAGTAATACCACGGTTACAGTCATAGTGTACTGGCAGTCGTTCTAAAGGTCCATGTACATTACAAAGATCCAGCATCTGTGTCATATACCCCTGTTGAGGCCAACGCCTACCCCAACGAAGCAACCGTGTCCTGTCCCGGGCCCATAGAGGAACTGGAGCCGGTCGTTGGGTTAGGGCCTTGGTGAACAGGATTCTACTTGGTGATGGCTGTGGTAGCCGTACTTATATGTCTACACTTACCCTGACAATCACCTTGCCGTCGTCTAGGGAGCCAGTGAGGGTGTGGTAGTGGTGTTGAGGAGAAATGTGTAAATGTGAGTATGTGTTTAGCGTGAACCCTCACTCAACTCCTTGGTGGTAGGTGTCAGGCCTCTTCTGGCTTCAAGGTGACTTGGTACTTCACTAGTAGGTAGTGTTTACAATTTAGTGGCACACAACACAATACAATTACACCTTCGGCCAATTAAGGGCCGTACAAAAGGCACTTTTAAGTTCAGTTCACTCGAGGTTATAAACCATTATTGTTATTAGACGCGACACAAAACAATTATTAGGTTATTACACGTGTCGGCCGCGGTTCCCAAGTGGGGTGGATCTGCAGGCCTCGTCGCTGGAGAATCAACCAGCGTATCAAACGAGGAGTCAGCCTGTCGATAACCAGTGCCCAAACAACCGGGTTATTTCCAACAAAAAACTCGTTAGTTAGCAAAAAACACGCCGCGCGGTTCGCCAACTTGCAACTTACTTTTTTGACCGACCTTTTCGAAGCGGTCATAGACAAGGAAGCAAAACCGTAGATAGAGAAGTCACTCGCGGGCATAGACTAGGCGCGATCAACCCCCCCCCCCGTGGGCGCGAGTATTCACGTCCACGCACTAAGAAATGGGTAGGCGGGACAAGGTTGAGACGGCTCGCTGTAAGACAGAATCTCCGACCATTACCTCGGCGACTCTGGGGACCCCGTCAGATCCGTAAGTCAAATTAACAATGCGTCCCCGACGCCAGTACAAAGGTAACAAATTCGGTTCCTTAACTAATACGAGATCACCAACCTTGGGAGGATCAGATTTGTCAGTCCACTTAACGCGTTGCTGCAAAAGGTGCAAATACTCGAGTGACCAACGGCGCCAAAAGCTCTGAGTCATCTGCTGTAGTAGTTCAAAACGGGATAAACGAGATGTTTTCACGTCCCTGAAGGGGTATTCGGGCAAGGCGTTAAGGGGCTGGCCAATCAAGAAATGGCCTGGAGTTAGGACCTCCAGGTCGTTTGGATCAGATGAGAGGGGGCAGAGTGGCCGAGAATTGAGTACAGCCTCAATTTTGCAAAATACGGTGGCGAGTTCTTCAAAGGTCAAAATAGTTTCACCTATAACGCGCCGGAGATGCGTCTTGGCGACCTTGACCACCGCTTCGAAAATACCGCCCCAGTGGGGACAAACCGGGGGGTCAAACCTCCAGGTTATCCCCATCTTGGACATTGCTGTACTTATACTAATCTTATTTCTAGACAAAAATTCAACAATTTCTCTTAAATACCTATCAGTACCCTTATAGTTAGTACCGCAATCAGTGCGAACCAGGTCAGGCAATCCTCGACGAGACACAAATCTACCCAGCGTAGCTACGAAGGCTTCCGTGCTTAAGGCACTCACGAGTTCCAAATGGACCGCCTTGGTAGAGAGGCATACAAAAACACATAGGTAGGCCTTGAGTGATCGGGCGTTGCGGAGGTTAGAGCTCTTGATGGCAAATGGGCCTGCAAAATCAGTCCCAACTCCCGCAAAAGGTCGGGTTGCCCTTACGCGATCGGGGGGCAAGTCACCCATCATCGGCTGCATAGGAGTGGCCTTCAAACGATAACAAGGGAGACATTTGAAAATGACGCTCCGGATGATGCGTCTCCCTGCCAAAATCCAAAACTCACGCTGTAGAATAGCCGAGAGGGCATTACAACCTGCGTGGGCATTTTTAAGGTGGTAATGTGTCACCAACAATTTAACAAGGGTGCCGTCCTTAGGGAGCAGCAAAGGGTGACGAGCACCATAGGCCAGTTCGGAATTCCTAAGGCGTCCGCCAACGCGTAACATTCCGTCATCATCCAAAAAGGGGTTTAGGCGAGCAAGAGAGCCCTTCAAAACTAAACCTCCTTTTAATGTGTCAATCACGGACGCAAAATGTTCCAGCTGAACCGCACGCACCCAATGTGTCCGGGCCTCCTGACGTTCAAGAGGTGACAAGACCGGATCCAAAACCTTATTACCGGGGTTCCTTCCATTATGGATGAAACGCTTGAGCCAGCCGGTTACACCGATTAATTTATCGAGTGAACTGTATCGTTCCAAAAGAGAATTCAAGTCTGGGATCGGTTGATCCTCAACAACTCCGACTCTCAAGCCCGGCAATACTTCCGGAGTGGAGAACCGATTCTGAGGCCAAGTCGACTCAGCTTGAATTAGCCAACTTGGACCCCACCAAAGGGGATGATTAACAAGTGAAGAGGCCTCGCAGCCGCGTGAGGCGCAATCAGCCGGGTTCAATTCTCCAGGTACGTGTCTCCAAATCAAAGGTGTTTCAGAGCTCTGGATTTGGGACACCCGATTCGCAACAAAGACTTCCAAGTTGTGAGGAGCGGCTCGAAGCCAACAAAGGACAATTTCGCTGTCAGACCAAGCATAAACATCTGTGAGCTCGACAACAGAAACTAGGGAGGCACGGACGTGATTAAGGAGGCGAGTCAAAAGGGCAGCTCCTGACAACTCCAATTTTGGGATAGTCAAGTGGGACCTAATAGGGGCCACCTTGCTCTTTGCTAAGACAAGATGCGTCGCGACCTTACCGGTGGCATCGACAGTCCGCAAATATACCACGGCGGCATATCCTCGTTCGGACGCGTCACAAAAGCCGTGGAGGCTGGCATGGCACCTTCCTGGTGGTAGGAAGCGTCGAGGAATCGAAATTCGGTTGACGTCCGGAAGTGAGGAAACAATGGAGTACCACTCCTTCAATAACTTCCCTTGGAGGGGTTCGTCCCAGCCGACTTCAGCAATCCAAAGCTTCTGAAGGAAGCATTTAGCTAAAAATATTACGGGAGTGATCCACCCGTTTGGATCAAAGGTGCGAGCCACCGTAGACAAGACGGAGCGCTTGGTCCAGACCTTAGGAGGTGGGTCCAGTTTGACCCGATAGGTGAAAACATCCTGGACGGGCTGGTACTGTATTCCAAGGACCGTCAACAAATTCGGATTTTCGAGGTTTTCAAATATATGAGGATCCTGCTGATCTTCTCCCGGGAGATCCTTCAAGACGTGAGGGGAGTTGGACAGCCACTTGCGCAACTCGTAACCACCGGACTTCAGTACTGAAATTAGTTCGTCGCGCAGAATCAAAGCTTCCTCAACGCTAGAAGCTCCCGTGCAGATGTCATCCATATAGACTGACGATTCCAAAGTGGCTGATGCACGAGGATATTTCAGCCGCTCACGGTTAGCTAGTTCCAACAAGGTTCTAATAGCAATATAGGGGCTTGACCGGAGCCCATAGGTTGTAGTGTTCAACTCAAAGACTCGTATCGGCTCGTTAGAAGTCTCACGCCACAGAATCAGTTGGTACCTCCGATCGTCGCGATGCACCACCGACTGCCTAAACATCATCTTGATGTCAGCCACGAAAACAATTTGGTGCCGGCGGAAGTGCGTGAGGATGTCGGAAATATCCTTGATCAACTTGGGGCCGGAGTGCAGGCACTGGTTCAAAGTCACCCCATTCGACGTAGCCGCAGAGCCGTCAAAAACTACTCGGATCTTCCCTCCCGGAGTCTTCAAAACAGCATGATGGGGCAAGAAGTAGTGCTCGTGCGAACGCCAATCAAAGTCGGACTGTGACATATGCCCAAGGTCCTCATACTCGCGCATAAATTCAACGTACTTAATACGGAAAGTGGGATCTCGTCGCATGCGTCGCTCCATAGACAACAACCTTTTCTCGGCAAGAGCCCGCGAGTGCCCTAGCGGGGGCCGAGAGGCTAGAAAGGGCAAGCGAGTAACAAAACGTCCGTCAATGCGACGGCCGGTGTTATTCTGATAGAATAATTCGCATTCGAGGTCGAGGGGGCTGACCCGAGCGGCACGTGGCGGCTCCTCGACTTCCCAAAACCGCTGGACCACGTCTGAAAGCGATACGCCGATTGCCTGCAGTTGGTCTGCCACCGGAAGGTGTGGAGACCACAAAACTGGGCCAAAAAAGCTATAACCAAATATAGTGGGCATGGCACAAAGGCCATCCTTCTGTAAAACTTTAACTCCTCCCGACCAGATCAGACCCAACACGTCGGAACCCAGCAAGAGGTCCATGGGACCGGGTTCGGACCAGTGGGGGTCGGCAGGGGTTAACCCTGACGCACAAAGCACCGCAGCATCGGATATCCGTACCTGCGGTAAGGGACCCAAAATATCGTCAAGGACTGATGCCTTAACCAACACGCGGAGATTACCCTTAATAGGGCCAAACATCAATTCCGCCTCACCCTTGGGAGTCGAGGGTTCGGCACCCCCAATACCTATCATCCGACCCGCACGAGGACTCCAAGGGAGCCCTAGCTTTCCCACCAAATAAGACGAAGCAATACAGCGTTGTGAACCTGAGTCCAAAAGGGCGCGGACAATCAAACATTCACCCTTCAGGTTATACACCTTCACTGAGACAGTCGGTAGAAGAACTATCTGACAAATAGACTGCTGAAGATTCAAGTTCTCAGGACAGGTGGCTGTGGTGGGGGCTAGGGCGGCGACTACCTAACATTGGTCGCCCTCATCAAACGGCTCGTCGTGCCGGGGCACCTCGAACCGGAACTCGGGGGGCACTTCCACGGGAGGGGGAGACGGTCCTCCATTCGGGTATACCCAGGCATCATCCCGAGGCGGTAATCCGGCCCGAGCTGCGTGAACCGAGTCCGGAACGTAATACCGCTGCCGACCCATTCGAGGTGGACGACGTTCTAGTCGAGGCCACTCGTGTAGAGGAGGGGAGTAGCGAACGGGTTGGGCAGTCGCCGGAGCCGCAGCAAATCCAGCATCAAAATGGCTCGGAGGGGGTGAGACCCCTCCCCGGGGGGGTGAAGCCCCGACACACCGGGAAACGGGCGGCTCCACCGGGGACCGACGCAAGTCCACCGGAGGGGGTTCAGCAAAAGCGCCGCGACCTGTGCGGGGTGCGTGCTCACTTTCCTCCTGGCGGCCAACACCGTTACGGTTGGCGCACAGGATGGCCAGATGGTTACCTTGGCACTCTGGGCAAGGCCGCTGTCGCGGGCAGTTCTGCTGCATATGTGTCCCCAAACAGCTGTAGCACCAGTGGCGGGTCCTAGCAATACCTCTTCGGTCCTTGACCCGCTTGGCCAAAAACTGTGGGCAAGAGGGCACCGAGTGGCCCGGCCGCCGACAATAAGCGCAAGGGGGGGCCTCCGTGGCTGCAAATCCGCCATAAACGGGCGGCACGCGCCGAGCCTCCTCAGGCCCCCCAACTCGCGGCCTGCGGTCCGGGGCTCCCCTGCCGGGGCCCCCCGTCCCACTCCTGCCCTTCTTCGACAGGTCAGGCAGCTCCGGGGTCCTAGAGGGACCAGCAACACCGGAGTTGTCCGCCTGCCGACACTCCTGTTCCAGGAACTTGACTAGATCCGAGAACGGAGGCAGGTAGCTCGCCCCGTCTCCGCCATACCTCTGTTCAAACCGCAGCCGTAGCTCGGGAGGTAGGCGGGACAGGACGATGTGCAGGAGTAGAAATGACCATTGGTCTACCGGTAACTCCAGCCGCCGGAGGGCGTTGCAGGCCACGATCAGTGGATTTAACAACAAATCTCTGAGGTTGGCCACCCCAGAGAGACGCGGCAACGATAGGATCTGAGCCACGTGATTGTCAGCGAGGCGACGGATATTCGCATACCGCCGGGTGAGTAATTCCCGGGCAGTAGCGTAGCTCTCCTCGGAGAGGTCCAGGTGGCCGACAACACCCAGAGCCTCTCCCTGTAAGGAGGAGAGCAGGTATGTTAGCTTTTGGCAGGGAGACAGATCCCTTCTCGCGTCCACCAAGCTGTCGAAAAGGCCCAGGAAGCCTAACCACTCGTTAAGGTTGCCCGAGAACTTCGGCAAGTCAATAGTGGGCAACCTTCCCAGTAGCGCGGTCTGGGTCGGGGGTTTAGCTGGAGATTCCAGAAGCGAACTCAGCCTTGCCTCCTTCCTGATTTTAGAGGCCGCCTCCACAAGGCCGTCTGTCAGTTCGAAGAACTGCTCATAGTCCCGCTGAGAGGAGTTGAGCAGTTCCTCAGGCGGCTCCAAAGCTGCAAGGTCCCTGTATGCCTCCTCGACAACCGCCTGCCTGGCTAGCACCTGTTCGCACCGCTGGAGCAGTGCGGCTGCTCTATCTTCGCGGCCTATCAAGGTGTTTGCAGTAGCCGCCCAACGGAGCTCAGATTGAATCTGGCCAATAAATTTTTTGGGTGCTGACATTTTGGTGAGATGTATATGGGCAATGATAACTAAATGATAACAATTTAAGTTTTCAAGCAAATTACAAGCTAAGGAGAAACTTAAATATTTATGATAAAATAATTTTACAAATGGTAGGGGATAGCACAAAAAAGACAAATAGTAGTGGTAAATTTACAGACAATAAAATATTATGGCAAAGTAATTTACAAATTACAAATTAATGAGTTAGGCAGCCTAACTCCCCAATTAGGCACCTGAAATCCCTAATTTAATACAACCTAATAAAGTATCTTATGCAATACAAGTAGAATACAAAATTATTAGCTAGCATTACTTAACTTAAATTAAGTTAAGGCATTTATATTAAGGCATTTATATTAAGGCATTTTTCTGCCGGTGGCTTGGCCGTTTAACTTTAAGTTATTCAAACAAACAACCCACTCAAACAACCAAAACACTCAGCCAAGCAAGTAGAACCTGTTCGCTGCCTTGCGGTCCATGCAACCACGCTCTTGCTACCAAATGTTGAGGCCAACGCCTACCCCAACGAAGCAACCGTGTCCTGTCCCGGGCCCATAGAGGAACTGGAGCCGGTCGTTGGGTTAGGGCCTTGGTGAACAGGATTCTACTTGGTGATGGCTGTGGTAGCCGTACTTATATGTCTACACTTACCCTGACAATCACCTTGCCGTCGTCTAGGGAGCCAGTGAGGGTGTGGTAGTGGTGTTGAGGAGAAATGTGTAAATGTGAGTATGTGTTTAGCGTGAACCCTCACTCAACTCCTTGGTGGTAGGTGTCAGGCCTCTTCTGGCTTCAAGGTGACTTGGTACTTCACTAGTAGGTAGTGTTTACAATTTAGTGGCACACAACACAATACAATTACACCTTCGGCCAATTAAGGGCCGTACAAAAGGCACTTTTAAGTTCAGTTCACTCGAGGTTATAAACCATTATTGTTATTAGACGCGACACAAAACAATTATTAGGTTATTACACGTGTCGGCCGCGGTTCCCAAGTGGGGTGGATCTGCAGGCCTCGTCGCTGGAGAATCAACCAGCGTATCAAACGAGGAGTCAGCCTGTCGATAACCAGTGCCCAAACAACCGGGTTATTTCCAACAAAAAACTCGTTAGTTAGCAAAAAACACGCCGCGCGGTTCGCCAACTTGCAACTTACTTTTTTGACCGACCTTTTCGAAGCGGTCATAGACAAGGAAGCAAAACCGTAGATAGAGAAGTCACTCGCGGGCATAGACTAGGCGCGATCAACCCCTGTCAGTCTAATACGATTATACAATATAAATATGTGGCATATTGCTAACAATGTCGCAGTTTCATTACAATTCACTAACTGAATATCTTAATCAGGGATGTTATGGAGCTCCGTAACCGTAACCGAAACTATCGAATATACGAAATAAAAGAATATCCGTAACCGTAACCGTATCCGTTTCACAAGTTTCGGATAGTTGCGAATAAGTGTTGATTTTCATTTTAACAACATTTTGTTGATCCAGCATCGATGTAATGAGCCCCTGTCAGTTTAATGCGACCATACATTATAAGGATCCAGCATACTGACAATAATGTCGCAGATTCATTACAATACACCGACTGCAATATGTAAATAATAATGATCCGGCGACAGTACTATGTCAGGGATACATTTATTGAATATTATGTCAATACAATGTAAAATACACATTAAAAGGATTCGGTATTAGTGTAATGTACCAACTGCCATTCTAAAGTATCCACCACGCCACATTAATGTCACGGTCACCATCATAATGAAACTACGGTCGCCCTAATCATACATGTACATTATAAAGATCCAGCATCGATGTTATGAGCCCCTGTCAGTTTAATGCGACCATACATTATAAGGATCCAGCATACTGACAATAATGTCGCAGATTCATTACAATGCACCGACTGCAATATGTAAATAATAATGATCCGGCGACAGTACCATGTCAGGGATACATTTATTGAATATTATGTCAATACAATGTAAAATACACATTAAAAGGATTCGGTATTAGTGTAATGTACCAACTGCCATTCTAAAGTATCCACCACGCCACATTAATGTCACGGTCACCATCATAATGAAACTACGGTCGCCCTAATCATACATGTACATTATAAAGATCCAGCATCGATGTAATGAGCCCCTGTCAGTTTAATGTGACCATACATTATAAGGATCCAGCATACTGACGATAATGTCGCAGATTCATTACAATGCACCGACTGCAATATGTAAATAATAATGATCCGGCGACAATACTATGTCAGGGATACATTTATTGAATATTATGTCAATACAATGTAAAATACACATTAAAAGGATTCGGTATTAGTGTAATGTACCAACTGCCATTCTAAAGTATCCACCACGCCACATTAATGTCACGGTCACCATCATAATGAAACTACGGTCGCCCTAATCATACATGTACATTATAAAGATCCAGCATCGATGTAATGAGCCCCTGTCAGTTTAATGTGACCATACATTATAAGGATCCAGCATACTGACGATAATGTCGCAGATTCATTACAATGCACCGACTGCAATATGTAAATAATAATGATCCGGCGACAGTACTATGTCAGGGATACATTTATTGAATATTATGTAAATACAATGTAAAATACACATTAAAAGGATTCGGTATTAGTGTAATGTACCAACTGCCATTCTAAAGTATCCACCACGCCACATTAATGTCACGGTCACCATCATAATGAAACTACGGTCGCCCTAATCATACATGTACATTATAAAGATCCAGCATCGATGTAATGAGCCCCTGTCAGTTTAATGCGACCATACATTATAAGGATCCAGCATACTGACAATAATGTCGCAGATTAATTACAATGGACCAACTTCAATATGTAAATTATAATGATCCGGCGACAGAAATATATTGTCAGGGATACATACATTTAACGAATATAATATCGCGGCTTTTACTGTACAAAACTTGCAAAAATTCATCAAAATTGACAGAGTTACTTCCGCATTCATATTTTTTTTTATATTTTTTTATATATATATATACTTGTGAATACTATTAATCCTTTTTTTTAAGTTGGTTAATTACTTTCTCGAAGTAATGGGCTCTCCACATTCCCGCGTGAAACACGGCGCAAATCACGCCGTGCATCGCGGCGCGGATCGCGGCAAGAATTTGTCTCGGTTCCACACTCGCAAAGGTTCGCGTCGTGTTCACAGTATAGTTCGCGCACTTAACAAAGATGGACGCCGAAATTGCTGTTGCGGATGCGGGGCTACTTTTTGTAATCTTTCAATTTGTTATCCCATAATATTAGACTAAGAGATAGCTGCACTTTTTGTAACCATCCCCAGAAAAGCTGATTCAGTAATAGCTGGGTACTACACTGTCCACTGATAATGGTAGTGAAAGTCTGACCGCATGCTGATGGGCCTTTCCCTAGATATGGCCGGTCAAAGACGTGTTATCGTTACCAAAAATGAACCATAATTAGAAAAGCTGATTCTTGTACAGTATTAAAGTATATGTTATGTCGTCACGTTGATTGCTGTTAAATAAATTCTTACGCCTTCATAATTTTTAATAGCAATCAACGTGACGTGATTAATTGCTAATATTTTTTTACAGTATGTATGTTCATAACATCTTTGAGAGGTGATATCTACTGAAAGGCCCGATGTGTAGCGTCAGTTCTTATACTGTTTACATAGGTATTGCGTATACTTTAATGCTGCACAAGAATCAGCTTTTCTAATTATGGTTCATTTTTTGGTAACGATAACACGTCTTTGACCGGCCATATCTAGTGAAAGGCCTATCAGCATGCGGTCAGACTTTCACTACCATTATCAGTGGAGAGTGTAGTACCCAGTTATTACTGAATCAGCTTTTCTGGGGATGGTTACAAAAAGTGCAGCTATCTCTTATAATATTACTAGATGATTCCCGCGACTTCGTCCGCGTGGATTTATATTTTTTGATTCCCGCGGCGACTCTTCAATTTTCCGGGATAAAAAGTAGCATAAGTCCTTCCCCGGGATACAACCTATCCTTGTACCAAATTTCATCAAAATCGGTTGAACAGATACATTTTTGTAATTCCCGCGGGAACTCTTCAATTTTCCGAGATAAAAAGTAGCCTATGTCCTTCCCTGGGATATAACCTATCTCTGTACCAAATTTCATCAAAATCGGTTGAGTAGTTGGGCCGTGAAAGCGTAGCAGACAGACAGACAGACAGACAGACAGACAGACAGAAGACAGACAGACACACTTTCGCATTTATAATATTAGTATGGATATAGCACGGGTCCTGCTTGTTAACATTCCAAAAATGAAGGTACAGGTCGTTAGAACAATTTACGGCCATTGTCAATGCTCAAAACTTAAATTGACTATATAAATCACATGCGACCGCTAGCAGCAATCGCCTTCAAGCGACTGAGCCGCATGCGAATGTGGAGCCTTGTCGCTTTCGCGCCAAGTTCGCGCGTCGGGAACCCTTTGTCGCGGAACAAAAAACCGACAAAAATCGGGGAAACAGGCGCGAACGCGACGCGAAGCCGTGAAGAATACGCGAATCGGTTCCACACTCATGATTCGCGGGTTCTTCGCGGCTTCGCGCGCGATTCGCGCGGGAATGTGGAGAGCGCTTAAGGCATGGACGACAATAAGAATAATAAAACAAGTGTATAAAGTCGCAGAAAACAAAACTAGGACATTCTAAATTCTACTTTATTCTTACTGCTTAAAAGCTCATTATTAACCAACAACCAGAAACAATTTATTTAAGTCGGTTTATTCTCGGGGAATACCCCAAACTTATGGGATGAAAACTAACGACTTGCGGTGGACCGCCGGTGGTGTTGCTGCTTAATTCCAATTTTTTTTCCCGAGATTGTGACGTGATTACTAATTAGTTCGGTCTGTCATAAAAACGCGCCATATTTGCCGCTAGGAGTTAATATCGAAATTTCAGCGCTAGGTAACCCAAAAAGCGCTAGATTTAACCGAAAGCGCTAAGGTGGCAGCACTGCTGCCAATCTAATGGATCCAGCACAGCACAAAGATTCGGTGTACGGCATGGACGTAATAATGATCTTGATCAAACGTGTGCGGTGTACTGCTAGTCATGTTACGAATTCATTATAATGCATCGAAAGCCGTTGTAAGTGCAAGGCAAGTAGGTAGGTACAGTACAAAGACCTAATCACGGTTTTCACGTGTGAGTGTTGCCACATTTGGCACTTTTAGTTATATTTTTTATAATTAGGTATGAAGCATTTTCAGGTACAAGTCAGATCTGTTTTTATTTTAGTTTAGTTAAGTATTCCATACATTTGGAATCGATTAGGGGTCCCAAACCGGGATTCGTGTTGGTTATAGGGTTAGTGATCAATCTCAAAGTTCCAAGTTTTCAAGCCTCCTACAAGGTATAAGTTTTCGAAAAAGAACGGACAAGTGTGAGTTGGACTCGCCCACCGAGGGCTCCGTATCATTTTGTAGGTACTTTGTTCTTTTATGGTACGGAACCCTAAAACTTGAGGTGGCGTTGACTCCACTTTGAGAATCAATGATTGTATGAAATTGTTAAACCGTTCTTATAAATGTGTATTAAAATAAAATAAAATGGACATTTAGTACTTATATTTTTCATTCTATCGAGATTTCATAATGAAATAGTATCTTACACGAATGTCAGGTGCTGCTTTCAGGTTAAAATAATTCCCAAGAAGGTTCCCATTAGGCTTCTTGAAAGTTCCTCTCGCAAAAATGTTTTAAAACGAAATTCGTGGGCAACTTGTCATTCGTGGTATCTGGCAACACCACAGTCCGCAACATGAACAGTGAACAGACGCACGCGCTCGCCTAGTGGCAAAAAGTAAAATGGCTTAAGGCAGTGGAGAAAAAAGTTGTAGCGAATATTATGTTAAACAGTTGCTGTCCTCATGTGAATTGGAAACATACATTCAAAAATTCATTGGTAAGTGCATTTTTATTACCTATTCACCAATATTAATTTGTGGTTTCTACGATTCTCACGGAATTCTTAGGTCACGTGTCTCCCCCATACCTACTTTTAAGTTTAACAAAACACACTTATATTTCTAGAGGTCATTTCTTGTAATGGTCAAAACTACCGAATGACCTAACGTCCTTAATTACAGATGAACGTGTTGATGATGATGAAGCTGCAAAATGAGTCTGTAAGTCTAAGTACCTACTACCTTCTTTTCGTGTGGCACATTTTAACCGTGCTATCATAAGGGTTAATTGACGGCAGCAGCCTGGTGTTGCACTTAGCATCATCCGCGGTCACGTGTAGGGTATTGAGTAAATATTCTCAGCCTATTCCAATCACTGATCATTTACAGTAAATGCATTGTTGCTACAGTAGATTACAGTAGATTACTGCACTAGTACACTACTAGAGATTACACAGTAAGTAGTAATAAATACGTAGACGACTCATACATTTTACTATTCATATATTTTATATATTTTTTCCTTATCCCAGAGCAACTCTGATGGCAGAGCGATTATAGCAGAAGGCGAAAGAACTGGAGGTCTATTGAAAGAAAGTGATCGCAGACGATTAAGTCAAATAATAATACTGCATCTGTTGGAAAATAACTCTGCAAGAGTAATTACACCATGTGAATTCAGAAAAATTGCAACCGAAATACACCACTTGTTTCCAAAAGAAAGTCCATTAGTATATTATTCCTCAATCTGACATCAAAGGACGTAAGAAAAACGCCAGTGGAAAATTATACGAGTCTTATATCAGCAGACGCCGAAAATTACGAGCCAGAGGAGAATTGCCTGGGACGAGCCGCTCATCCTCGTCATCATCGACAGCTACAGTAACAATCTCGACACCATCAGATAATGAATTTCCAGGTAATTTTGCATTTTTAAGCTGTTTCAAATGCTATACTTCTATACCAATATTATAAAGAGGTAGCGTTTGTGAGTTTGTAATATTGTGAGTTTGTGACGTTGTAAGTGGTAATCTCTCTGGATCTTCTGAACCGATTCAAAAAATTTATTTCACCAATAGAAAGCTACGTTATTGTAGAGTGACATAGGCTATAATAATTTTCAAAATTAATTATTTATGTTTACTTAAACTTAAATAATGTAATCCAAGTTGTAAAAAAAATTGCTTACATCGCGTGCACTGTGGAAACTATTGAGGATAGAACAAATGTACTAGAATTAGTGGTGGTATAAAAAGAATAAAATAACTATAATACTACTATTTATTTTATAATATGATAAAATACTTTTTGTCTTTGTTACAGATGATGAGGAATTTCTAGAAAAACTAACCTGGTTAAAAAATAGTGTCGAACCTTGGCAAATGGTGGAAGAATATTGGATGGCTACAAATAAAATCTGGCTTGAACCTATAAAACTTGGATTGGAGCAATCGACAATTGAAGAGTATTTTAGAACATATCCAGCTCTTCAACAACTTACAGGATATACTTTAGTAAGTAAATACTATTACTTTCAGACTTACTATATCACTTACCAAACAATATGTCGAGTGCATAGAACAATCTGGCATTGCAATAATACTTTTACTTTGGATGTCCGGGTCTAATTGCACCATACTATATCTCCCATATCAATTGAATTCATTCGGTCTGGGGCACCCAAGCCTGACGTTTGTCTTACAGAGTACAGCTTGCTGCATCGTCTGTATGTATTTAACAGTGTATTATCAACATATTTCTCGTTGTATTTACAGTTGTTATAAGATTTTGAGACCCTGTATGCAGACAAAAAGGATGGGCTATTTTCAAATATTGTTCTACTAAGAGAAAAAATATTAGCCCTTGCACGAGAAAAATTAAATAGAACAAGAGACAAAGATATAAGGAAGACTATTACCGATTATATTAATCTCACTAATGGTACGATATCCACCTTCTAGCTAATCCGATACCTTATGAGGCTTTACAGGGTTATTTTTTTTACCATATATGCAGTTCGATCACATATTGGTGGGGTCAAACTGAACAACTTTGGTTTTACGACTTTGATAAAAAAAAAATTAAACTTCATACGAATTAATATTATATGACTGTTTGGCTAATTTCGATGAAGACTCCAAAAAATTTTATTGAGTTTTTCGCAAAGTCGTAGAACAAAAGTTGTTTATTTTGTCCCACCAATAAGAGTGTTAAAACTAGTGATGCAACTGATTTCCGGTTGATATCCGGTATCCGGCCATTATTTTACTATCCGACCGAATACCGGATAGTTGCGCAGTGGCGGGATACCGAATAGTGATTCTGTTTGCTATTTAACTTTGAAAAATGGTTAGTTAGTATACAAGAAAACAACAACAAATTATCAATATTCGTTTATTAGTATTATTACCTTTAACGTATAATTTAAACTTATCAAAAAGCCTCATTTAAGATAGTTAAGAAATCCTATGATCAGCATTAGTATCCATTCAACCAATCGTAGCCTATCGTATGCTGATTCTTAATAAAATAAAATAAGTGATACCAAATAAATAAAAAGAGAGTTTAATATTCATATTATGATTCACATTCAACCAATACGTAACAGGTAGAAACATGCACGACGCGCCTGCCGCCAAACTAAAATGTAGGTATCGTTTCGCCGGCCGAATTTTCGGCGGCCGGATACAGGATTTTCGGCCGGTGATCAGGCCGAATATCCGGTATCCGGTATCCGGCCAAACAATTATCCGTTGCATCTCTAGTTGTAATCGTGTGTCTAGTTTTAATTCTTATTTTAATTTTGACAGACCTTTGAGAGTTAATGAGGAACTGATAAATCAATTGTAGTCTTATTATCATTGTCTGACTTCAGATCTTTGCTAACTCTTTTAGACCATCTTTAGTATCTATTAAGGTTAATAAGAAGTTTAAGGTTGAAAACATTCAATAAAAAGTTATTAAAACTTCAGAGACTTTAAATGTATTTAATCCCTGACTGAATGCTCTAAAGGTCAGGATGACGCAAATAAATACCTACCATCATACACGCTCAGGCGTAATTCGTGACTGGACCGGGAGGAATAGCCCAAATATTCTAGCTTACAAACCACTTAGGCTTGGGCAGTTCGCTTGGGCGGATATGGCTTGTTTTATGGTGTAGCTTAACAATTGTACTGTAAAGATGTAACTGATGTATGGGCTCTTAATTATGCATAAATGATATACGTAAACCATACAATTGGACTCCATACAAAATAAGTTCATCATCGAGATCCTTTTGTATCAAACGTCCTAATGTTTTTGTTCCAATTGTATGGGTATTTGGGTAGTTAAGTGTGCCTATTTTAGCCACATGAAGCTACACAGGTTCCTGATATGCAGAGAATAGCCACAGTGTTGAAGAATGACATTTTTGGAATAAGACATTTTGGGAAAAGGACATTTTGATTCGTTTGTACACTTAGCATTAGAAGTAGATAAGCAACTCAAGTAACCAAATAATGGTAAGCATTTAAGTTTCCAATTACATCTTACATATTAAAAACTAAATGGTGTATATTATGCACCATTTAAAGATGAATACTACATACGCATACTTATACACTGTAAAAGTATGTGTATGTAGTATGTAACATCATTCTGTAGCTGTTATTGTGTAAATATTATCAGAAACTTGAATGCTTACTACTTTTTGACTACTTGAGATGTTGATCTTTTGATGCTAACTTTACCGGCGTGGCATCCTTAAGCCCATTTTCCACCGCAAGCGGAGCGGACCCATTAAGGACTCCGTTCAACTCGCAAGTCAAAATTTTAGCAAGTAGTTACTTCTAATGTTAGGAAACAGCGCTTGTCTAGACTATTAAGTCTTGGGTAATGAAACGATTACTTTCAGCGATAAAAAGCATGATTTCACCTGGGCGTAATTTTATAGCAATGTGTTTAAGTAACTTGGCATACCTATATAGGTATGTATTAATATCGGTTTCTTATGGAGGCAGGACTTTTGGAAATATACTGACCAGTTATTCAATTGACCTAAGAAACATTATTAATGGACGTTTTTCTAAAAAGGGCCGCAGTTTTAGGTACTAGTAAAAACTAGTTTATGTAGTTAGGTATGTACTTTGTACTACCGGTTACCACCTACCTACTTGCGAAAATGAAATGATTACAATTTGGTCAATTAAGATTTAAGCAACTTGGCTTATTATGCTTGATGATGATGAGTTGAATGTGGATAAGTAGGCCAAGTAACGATAGATCATGGATGCAGGAATAAATATTAAGGGTCTTAGAGATAAAGACCTTATTCTAGAATGGTTTCTTAAAAAAACTCTAGATGTGGACCGTATATCTTAGTAATAAAAGTGCTATAATATTAACTGTAAATCAGTAGGCAAATTAACTGCCTGCGATAAAATATTCATACGAAGGATATACGCAACATAAAAAATAATCAATAACAACAACCGGCGAGCCAGTGCTGATTATATAAGTCACGGGTTATTATATTAAGCAGGGAAGGGAGTATGTTATTGGGGTAGGGCGCGGTTGTCATGCCGGTGCCCCGTACCGTCCTGCAGGCGCCGTTGTAAGGGCAAATTGTAAGGGTGATTTTATCGTTTACACTTTGTCGGGAAACACAGGTCATGAATCAGGAAAAATACTTAGAAAGGGTTTAAGTAGGGCTAGCGTGATTAAATTAAAAATGAGGAGATTCATAGAACTATTAAACTAATAAATATCTAGAAGAATCTCGACTCTGAAGTGGGAATGAGCGGGTCACATTATCGCATAGCTCTAAGAATCTATAGACGTTGGAGCACTAAAAGTATTGTTGGTACCCCAAGATGACTGAATGACGATGGAAAACCCTCCACTGGATGGACTGCCGAACTCAAGCCACGTAGATAGGTACTGCTTTGAACTCATCGGTAGGTACTAGACAATATTCTGTGGAGGTCTTTGCTTCTTGCAAAGACCACATTGGTCCAGTGATCCAAGTTATCTATCGTTATAAACGAAGATAACTTCTGTACTCGTCCTAAACTAGCAGAGTACTGGGTAATAGTAGTAGTGCAGTAAACTAGTTGACTCTACCGTTTACTCTACTTGTGCACTTTGATGCTTTACAAGTGACCAAGTACCATTAGTAGTGGCATCACATCGAGCGCGCGTAGGCATGTAAGATAAATTGTAATGTTTATTGCAGACCTTGTGTCTCTCTCAAGTCAAGTGTCTGTCAAGCTTCCTTGATCAATCATAAAATATTTGCTAGGGGCAAAAGTAGAGTCAATTAGGCGCCCCGTACACATTCACTCTATTTACAATCTGCGATCAAAATCAATGATCGCAATCCATATTGATCGTGAACTGACTTCCATAGAGTTATAATAATTTTAGTTTTAGTCTGAGGCACTATCTAATGTTAGATATAAATTTTATTGGTTGAAATTATTTTTTCCAAATTAACAAAGTAGGTATTTAATAGAACATAATAATTATCATGCCCATTATAAGTTTTAAAAACGAAATGTTAAATACGTCAAAACATGAGCAATTCATATTCCATTACTAATTGGAGCTTAAGTCAGAATAAACAAACTGAGCAGCATACAAAATAATGTAAAGCAGAAATCATCATTGAATATTTAAATATATTTCTTTTTAGTTAAGCACTTAATTGCTTTATTGTTTAATTTTGTTGTAGGATAATGTTTACATTTACATTGTTAACTCCTGTCAACTTTCATAACATAGTTATCAATGAATAAAGAATGTAAAGAGGCCTCCAATTGTATGCTACATCCTAAGAAATAAGGAGTCACAAGTTTGGCAATCAATAAAATAAATTGATATGTATATTCAGAAAATTTAGAGAGAAGAGATTAGTGGAGCCTACCCTATGTAAATACACCCAATAAAGCTCCTGTCCATTGAAGAACAGCTGAGTGGAGATGTGTTAGAACCCTTAGTTGGGGTTTCTTTTTCTTTAATTCGTAGCTTTAGCCCTCGTAGCTTTATTTAGATACCATAACCGATTATCACCATCACGTTTTATAAGTAATTTTTAACGTCAATAAGTGTACCTACAGAGTACCTATATTGAATAAATGATTTGATTGGTTGATAATGGATTTCAACTAGTTAGGTATTATCTTTTTAATAAGAATAGCACGGTTTTATTGCTTAAGTACACAATTTGCTTGGCTACTTTACTAGTTTGTAATGTTTACTTAAGTTATTACAAATAGCATAGGTAAACTATTTGTAATACTGAATTTGCATAAATGTGTCAAGAATTAAGTAAACATTGTGAAATTTTGTCACTTGGTCTTATGTGAGTCTAATGGCATATTTGGTAATACCTAACAGGATTTTGTATCTTCAGCTCTTTAACCTATTTGCTTGGCTTGGCTATCTTTAGAAGAATAAAAAACATTTCTAAGTAATTCTAATTTCCAGTAGCTGGCAGGAAATATCACACTACAAGCTTTAGAAAGGGATAATGGACAGCTGCAACCATAGAGCTTACCATGTCTTGCTTCAACTTAGTAGTAGTCAGTGTTGTCATTCATTCACACTGACTAACAACACAAAAGTATGAGTGTGATGTTCTGCCAGTCAGGAAAGAGATGAGATGACAAAAACATTAGTTTTGCTACTGCTAGATACCGTTGTTATTCTTATATTAATTTTTAATTGCAAGCAGAGTGACAGGTGCTATATTATTCAAAAAATTTTAAACTGAAAATTACTTAATAAATGTAGATTGGTAAAAAATATATATCTTATACTTACTTACTTAAGTTTATTTTCTTCTTTTGTGCATTTGTGCTTACATATAACATAAAAACAATTACTTACTTACATACTTACTTACTTAGTTAGTTAATAATTAATATAGATTAACATTTTATCTCCTACTTTTTATAAATTTTGTATAAGCCTAAACTGTTCTTCAATTACTTACTTAAACTAATTCTGATCTGAAAAAATTCAGAAGGACAGAGATGACAATTTCTTATTGTTTTGAAACCTTGTTGTAATGAATTTAATAATATTAATTGTAAAGAACCTTTACAATCTCCAAAGTTTCTAATTACATGTTTTCCAATTACAGGACACAAGTACTGTTTTTAAAAAGCATTAAGTACTAACTGACCACTAACCTGACTGCAACACGCACACTGGACTCATCGCTAGCCATAACTGCATTTGCTCATCTATAAAATGATAACAGAATCCTTAGTTATATGTGTTTAGCATAATATTATCTTTTAAAGCAGCATTTAAGCAAGTAAGTTATTAGCAAAAAAGGTTTCTTTAGTGCACAAGTTCTGGTTGTAAACTTTCCAAAGTTTGATTGACTTAAGTATCATAAAGTTTTGCCAGTAATAACTTATTTGCTAAGTACTTAGCTAAGTAAGTACGTTTATACTACATAATATTATCTTCTCAGGGCTCAATTACTGGACTGATTTCGACGAAATTTGGAAAAGAGCTTGATGACCACTGACATAAATAGGAAACTTCTGATCAGAATCAACTACTTATCAAGTATTCTTTATTATGTAAAATCTAATCTCTTTATAATGTTTTCTTAGAGGTACGTAACAACATAACATAGAGGGAAAGTCGGTCCACATAAATTTTATAGCAAAAAATTAATTGTTTCAACTCCTTTATGTGAAACTTAAAATATGATGGATGATAACAAAAACAAACTGATAATAATAGTTTATGTAATGTAAACTAAATTGACCAATAGTAAATGATTATTCGCTGAGTTCACAGACCGCATAGAGAACTGAATTGATTAAATAACTTACTAAATACTACTGAATCTTCACTTTTCTTCTATTAAGTACTCAAATTGTTCACATTTCTTGCAATCGAGAACAAAACGATACGCTAAATTAACACCGGACTGAGATTTCCTACTTTTCTTTCACTATTAAATAAAAATGAACCCATTAACGTACTATTATTATTGAACGCAAATATTATAATTGGCTAAATTGTACGATTTATTCATTTTGCACTTTTCTGAACATGATCGTTTTTTAACAATATTTTTTATTTGTAATACAAAAACCCACAACCACTCTTTTGCCGCACGAATTGACACTGACAAACCGACAAGAAAAACCGCAAATCGCATCTCAAATTGTCAAATTCTTCATTTTATGTCAATCATGACACCCATGACACTGACAAATTATGTGCATGCCACATGCCATCTCTTTTACATAGATCTATGCAGTTTTCATATTCATGAAATCAGATGTGTACTAAACGAATTTAGTTCACATTTTTTTTTAATATTATCATAATCTTTGATTATGTATATACATTATGTATACATAATCAAAGATCATAATTAGTTTTAAATGTTGCCATACTTGGACCTAATGTGCTGCCACCTAGAGGATACCTTTGATATCCGGACCGGACAGGACGTAGTTATTTACACTTGCGCTAGATGGCGCTATTATAGTTTTCTAGATAAATTTTCGCAGCTTTTGCAATGTAACAAGTTAGCAACTTGAACAGCTAAACACCGCGTGTCTCGCTGACTGACTGACTGACTGTTACTACGTCCCATGAGCTGTGTTCACAGGAGTCTTATTAAAAAAATACACCTTGTATGAAGTAGCAGATACGATCTAGTTAGTTTCTTTTCTTCTAATTTTTTAATTCGAAGTGATAAAAATATCTTTTTATTTTATCATATAGGTACCTACACAGACATGGTTGTGACTTGTGATTGTGAGCCATTATGTATTTAATCTTTGTAAGCTTTAAAGTCTAGGGTCAAAAGCCTTATAAACATGATGTTTATTATGATAAAAGCCTGATAAAAGTTGATTGTCTACTGGCGCCGCCGCCGATTACTTAATTTTATTGGTGTAGTAGGTTTAATTCGAGTTTGCTAAATATTTTCTAAAGAAACCGGCCAAGTGCAAGTCAGACTCGCACACGGAGGGTTCCGTACTATCGTTCAAGATTCAACAATGTACTTTTAAAAAAAAATTACTTTTACCATTGAAAATGGTTATCAGATGCAAATCGCCTGGGACGTATTTTGGGCCATAGCTCCGAGGATTATGGGAGGATCGAGATAATATGAATAGTACCAAGAGTTGAAGAATTTATCGAGACACGTGTGAGCGTTTGAATTTTGAAAAGTGACTGGTAATTTTTTTTTAATTTTGAAAAATGTAAAAAAAGTCGGGTTTTTGTTTACTAAATTGTGAATATTTCGGAAAAAAAAACGACTAAAAAAAATTAAAAAATGGTCCTAGGGTATTAGTTTACCTACAAAGTAGCGAAAACATTTTGAACATCGGTTAATAATTGTGGCCTGTAGGTGCAGGTCCCTTTAGATTTGGAATTGTAGAAAATGGGTATTTCCGTAATATAAACAGTGATGTAGCTTCTATGATTTGTGACCGATCGTCGTGTTAATGGTGTTAAAAGATGCAGATGCAGGCGAGAAGTGCATTCGAGTTGGAATATTGAAAATCGGTTGAATAGGTACATTTTTGCAAAATGTTGAAGAGACTTCTATTTCAGATGTTTTTTTTTTTTCCGTAAATTTTTGTATTCATTCAATGCTCTCAGCTCTGGTTCTTGCGGGGACTGCGAAATCTGTGAATTTTTAAATACAGACGAACAATAGTAAAAGAGTCCCGTTGGCATCCTTTGCGTATAGGCAACCCTAAAAATTAATTACTTCCCGCAAATAAATAGGTACTGGCGCATTTTCACGAGGACATTTTCTTGCCCATTGCGTGCAATAAAATTGAAGCAATAATTTAATGACTTGCGTTTTCTAAGTGTCTTTCAAAACTATGTATTAAGAAGAATAGTAGGTACTAGGTACCCCGTATCACAGGCACTCTGACCTCCGTGATGACCTCCGTGGCGCAATGATGAGCACTGTTTAAACGTCGGAGGTCCCGGGTTCGATCCCCGACAGGGTCAATTTGGGAATTTATTATTTCTGAATTTTCCCTGGTCTAGCCTGGTGGGAGTCTTCGGCTGTGGTTAGTTGCCACCCTACCGGCACAGACGTGCCGCTAAGAGATTTAGCGTTCCGGTAGGATGATGTGGATCTCACCATCAGGTGAGATCGCAGTCAAGGGCTATGCTATTTTGTAGTGGATAAAAAAAAGGCACCGATATACTTTGCTATCTACCTAAGTATTACTAGTAATACTTACGACTTACGAGTATGAGTTCAGTAACTTCAGCAAAGACAAGTAAACTCTTGAATGTAGACAACGCTTAAGTAGAATTTACTTTGCGGTAAGCTCTAAGGTGCAATGTTAGTGACCGCGCCGGCAGAAAGAGTTCACAGCCTTTCTGAGTTCTGTTCTACGTTCCGCGTTCTTTGTAACGTTTGTAACATTTGTCAGCTTTGTGTTTAAAATTGAATTGAAATTTAAAGAATGATAAAATATTGTTAGTTTATATTTTATTGATAAATGTTTAATTCAACAGATATTTGACTCATTCGATGTACTTACCTATTTCACTCGGTTCGTTCTTTGGCGGGGATACCTACGCCATATTGGAATAAGTAATTTGCATAAATACAAGTATTTTTAACCGACTTCCAAAAAAGGAGGAGGTTCTCAATTCGGCGCGTATATATATATATATGTATATATATTTTTTTAATGTAGGTATGTTACCGCATATCTCCGTGGTTTGTCCCAGTCCCAACTCTTCAACTTTGATGATGCAAGGTACTGCTCTCCTAAGACGTGGGGATTAAGAGTAGGTACACTAAAAAGTTAAAAATAAAAATTCTTTCCAAAAAACCGACTTCCAAAGCCACTGTAAAGTAAAAAATAATTTTGATTTCTACACACTATGTTGAAGTCGGGCGAGTATAACAATAGGCAAAGTTGACGCGTCAGGCTCGCCCGACTTCAACATAGTGTGTAGAAATCAAAATTATTTTTTACTTTACAGTGGCTTTGGAAGTCGGTTTTTTGGAAATAATTTTTATGACGTTTGAAATTCAGTCTAGGTAATCCCGGCAGACTCAGCGATTATTTGTGTATAGATCGCATATAAATCGATAGCAATCGTGGCCGGATCAAATGAATATTTTCTTGAAGTTTAATCAAGTTTTTACATTTAATCTCTCGTGAAATCGCTACACGTTCTGACCATTCGCTCGTGCAAGTTTTAAAGAGAGTACCTACAAACATATTTAAAAGTATTTCAATTAATTGCCCACTTCTGGAATTATGCTTACACATTATAGCTGTATAACTTAGGTACAGCAGTCTGCGCGGCGCTATAAATTTACAAACGTTACGAAGAACGTGGAACGCAGAACGCAGAACTCAGAACGGCTGAACTCTTATGTCTGCGCGGGCTCTTAGATATCGAATCGATAGCAGGCCTACCAGAGTTCTGAGTGCTTGCCTTGCACCGTCACTGTAGATATCTAATATATGGTTTGGATATGTCATCGTAAGATTGCTAAAACCTTTAGATTCTAGATCTAACTAGCTATATTGCAAACTGTCGATAGATTACAATTTAACGCATTATTTTTTGGTAGATTGTAATCTGTGTATGTTCGCGCCACCCATGTATTAGTTGTCTGTGGTCGCTGTGACAGATGAATATTGTGTGAACGTAGCTAGCTTGCCGCGCTTTTTGATAAAACTCTTTGGTTTTGACAGTTCGAGAGAGTTCAAGATTGTCTTTGGCAGGGCGGGCCGCGGTCGAATTGTTGATTGTAAATATAAGTTTTTCCTTGTAATCCGTATTGTTAGAACCTCGCTATAGCAGGTTCCCGCGAGAAATTAGCTTCTAGTTATTTCGGTACTAAATAAAGACTTACTTGTTGTACTGGGTGACAATCTGTTGTGTGCCACGTTGACGCCACTGCTGGCCGTGCAATTATATACTTAAGTAAATAATTAATCTAAGTAGCTTATAGACGAACTTTAGTGCTGTGCTGTGTGTGTTGTGTGTTAGTGCCGTCTTGAAGCAGGAAGCTACGGCCGAACAGCAAGTATACCTTCTCATTCCTGACCTTTCCTGCCCTTTAACCCACATTCTTCCTTATCGAGGAGCCGTGGTCACATTGGACTCTATAAGTGCATAGCAACTATCTACTATCAATACTTTAGTTATCTAAGTTAAGCCGGAACAGTTCTGTCCGCATTTGGCCCTGAGCCAATGGTCTAAGAGGCTCGAATCCAGCTGATGGGCCCCTGGAACAGCGTCTTAGGGTTGTAGCATTGGACCAGGTTGAAGCCCCAACATTTGGTAGCAAAGAGCGTGGTTGTACTAAACGCTGCGGACAGGTCTGTACCGGTTAATAGTGTAAGCTAGTGGGGCATTTATTGTGGGATATAGCTGGGTAAATTAAAACAAGCTTTACTTTTACTTTGGATTACTTAGCTATAGTTCCTTCTTGCTGTGTTAAATGTATTGAAGCGGCATAAGAGAATTTTGTACATTAGGTTTGATTCTTGCCGCACAAACTATACTTCTGTGGTGTCAAAGCTTGTACTTGGTGTCTGTTTAATTAAATAATTGTTTTGTTTATGACAGTACTTATTTATCTTGAAAGTTTGTAGTTGAGAATGAGAAAAGGTTGCAAGCTGTGATTAGTTTTGTTAAATACATACTAGCTTGTTAGCAGCTTATTGATTTGTTGGCAAACTTCTAAATTAATTGGTCAACAGCTGTTCAACGCTTTAACTGAATTTGTGTACAGATAATAACTTGTAATAAAGGGTATTATGTATACATTATTTACCCTTTATATGTTGATATTGCTAATTACAAGGTTTGATATTGCTTGTCTGCATTGCGATTGTGACTGTATATGAATTTGTTGTCTTGAATTAATTACTTATTATTAATTGGATTTGTAAATTTAACCACTACCTTTGGTTTTGTCCCCTACTAAGTAGTTGCAAATTAAAAACTTGTTTTTTAATTATTGAACGGTAATCATTGATTACACAGTGTTTTCAGTCACATATATAGTTGCTCACCTATCTTTGCCTGTCTTTGCAATTGTTTAAAAACTTGAATTTGTAACTTCTAACTTATGCTTAAGATTATACTACAATTACTATAATTACATATTATTGTTGTTTGTCTCGGGTTAACTATACACATAATTTGTTTTTTTTTGTTTTTACATGTATGTCTGTCTGTATTTGAAGGTTAACCCCTGATAATTTGATAATTTTCATTTAGGTAAGTTTAACTTGCTTTTAATTGTAGTTCTTATTCTTGTTTATTTTTAATTCTTTACTTAGATTATTGTAGCAATCAACAGTGTAACAACCTAACATATAAATTCATTGTTTACAATAGAATTTGAACATTGTTATTTGTTTGTTGTTTGTTGCTGTTTGTGTGTTGTTATACTGTTGTTGTTTTGTTGTGAATTCACACAGCTGGCTAATTGTTAGTTAGGGTTGCCACCTCAATCCAGCCTAAATTGTAAGTGTGAATCATAAAGTAATTTATTTAATTGCAAATTGCAATACCTATTGCGTACAAGATGCCAGCTCATAAAAAGCTCGTTGGCTCGATACAAGCTGAACTCCGATGGGCGGCTACAGCTCGTACCTTGATAGGCCGTGGGGACAGAGCATCCGCACTGCTCAAGCGATGTGAACAGGTGCCGACCAGACAGGCAATTGTCGAGGAAGCGCTTAGGGACCTAGTGGTTTTGGAACCGCCCGAGGAACTGCTGCAGTCCGCTCAGCGAGACTATGAGCAGTTCTTTGAACTAACGGACGGCCTTGTGGAGGAAAGCTCTATGCTTAAGAAGGAGGCGAGACTAAGCTCTCTTCTCGAGTCTCCTATGAGACCTCCGACTCAACCTGCGCTACTAGGTAGTTTACCCACTATAGACCTACCTAAATTTTCTGGCAATTTGAGTGAGTGGTTAGGTTTCCTCGGCCTCTTTGATAGTCTGGTGCATGCTAGGAAGGATCTGTCTCCCTGCCAGAAACTGAGCTACCTACTGTCCTCCTTGCAGGGAGAGGCTCTGAGTGTGGTCTGCCACCTGGACCTCTCCGAGGAGAGCTATACTACCGCCCGGGAACTACTCACCCGGCGGTATGCCAACGTGCGCCGATTAGCGGACACGCACGTGGCGCAAATTTTGTCTCTGCCACGTGTCTCAGGGGTTGCTCGTTTGAGGGAATCTTTGTTAAACCCGTTGATTGTAGCATGTAATGCACTTAGGCGACTAGAGCTCCCGGTGGACCAGTGGTCTTTTCTGTTGCTGCATATAGTGTTGTCCCGCCTACCTCCCGAATTAAAATTGCGGTTTGAACAGAGGTATGGTGGGGACGGTGCCAGCTATCTGCCCCCCTTTTCAGATTTGCTAAAGTTCCTCGAGGAGGAGTGCCGGCAGGCTGACAACTCTGGTGTTGCTGGTCCTTCAAGGACCTCAGAGCAACCTGCCCAGCCGAGGAAGGGAAGGGGTCAGATTGGCAGCCCTGGTAAGGGGGCCTCTGAGCGAAGGCCAATGCCAGTCTACAGGGGGCTTGCTGCCACTGAGGCCACCCCCTGTAAATATTGCAAGCGTCCGGGCCACAGGGTACCTTCTTGTCCCCAGTTCCTGGACAAGACGATTAACCACCGGAGGGGCATCGTCAGGGACCGCCACTGGTGCTATAGTTGCCTGGAAGCTCACCTGCAGCGAGACTGCCCACATCAGCAGCCATGCCCGATTTGTAAGGGCAACCACCTGGCGATCTTGTGTGCCAACCAAAATGGCGTTGGCCGCCAGGTGGGGGAGAGCACCCCCCGCACGGGCGGGGGTGCTTATGTTAATCGCTCCCCTGCTAGTCTGCGTCGCTCTCCAGCACCGTGTCAGGTGCCCCGGAGTGTCCGGGCTTCGCCCCCACCCGGGGGGGCTTCACCCCCCCGCGGGGGGATTTCGACCCCCCTGCGACAATTTGATGCGGGATTTGCTGCCGCCACGGCGACGGGCCGTCCTACTCGCTACTCACCCCCGCTTCACGAGTGGCCGCGACTAGAGCGCCGCCCACCTCGTATGGGTCGCCAACCTCACTACGGTGTGCCGGCCTCTGCCCGCTTGACTAGGCCTGTGCTTCCGCCGCGGGATGGCGCGTGGATTTACCCAAATGGAGGTCCGTCTCCTCCGCCTCTGGAGGTTCCGCATGAATCTCGATTCGAGATTCCCCGGTTCGAGGACCGGTTTGATGAAGGTGACCAATGCTAGGTAGTCGCCGCCCTAGCCCCCACCACAGCCACATCTCCTGAGAATCTTAATCTTCAGCAGTCCGTCTGTCAGACTGTTCTTTTGCCGACTGTCTCAGTGAAGGTGTACAACCCGAAAGGTGAATGTTTGATAGTTCGTGCCCTCTTGGATTCGGGTTCACAGCGCTGTATTGCTTCTTCTTATTTGGTGGGTAAGCTAGGGCTCCCTTGGAGTCCTCATGCGGTTCGGATGATAGGTATCGGTGGTGCCGAGCCCTCGACTCCTAAGGGTGAAGCGGAGTTGATGTTTGGCCCAATTAAGGGCGATCTCCGCGTCTTGGTCAAGGTGTCAGTCCTTGACGATATCTTGGGTCCTCTACCACAGGAAAGAATCGCTGATGTTGCGGTTTCCTGTACGGCAGGTCTGACCCCTGCCGACCCTCACTGGACTGAACCTGGTCCCATGGATCTTTTGTTGGGTTCTGATGTCCTAGGCCTGATCTTGTCAGGAGGAATTAGGGTCCTGCAGAAAGATGGACTTTGCGCCATCTCCACTATATTTGGTCATAGCTTTCTTGGACCCGTTTTGTGGTCTTCAGACCCACCGGTGCTAGACCAATTGCAGGCAGCCGGCTTAACGTTGTCGGATGTAGTCCAGCGTTTTTGGGAAGTCGAGGAGCCGCCACACGCTGCACCGGTTAATCCTCTTGACCTTGAATGCGAGTTGTTCTATCAAAATAACACAGGCCGCCGTACTGACGGCCGCTTCGTAACTCGCTTGCCCTTCCTCGCCTCTCGCCCCCCTCTTGGTCATTCACGGGCCTTAGCTGAGAAAAGGCTCTTGTCTATGGAACGGCGCATGCGGCGCGACCCTACCTTCCGCACCAAGTATATTGAATTTATGCGCGAGTACGAAGACCTTGGACACATGTCACCATCCAATTTTGATTGGCGTTCGCACGAGCACTACTTCCTACCCCACCATGCTGTCTTGAAGACCCCTGGGGGTAAGATTCGAGTGGTATTTGACGGCTCCGCGGCTACGTCTAACGGGGTGACTTTGAACCAGTGTCTGCACGCTGGCCCTAAGTTGATCAAGGATATCTCCGACATCCTCACGCATTTCCGCCGTCACCAAATTGTCTTTGTTGCTGACATCAAGATGATGTTCAGACAGTCGGTGGTGCATCGCGATGATCGGAGGTATCAGCTGATTTTGTGGCGCGAGAGTCCTAATGAGCCGATACGGGTCTTTGAATTGAACACAACGACCTATGGACTCCGGTCAAGCCCCTATATTGCTATTAGGACCTTGTTGGAATTGGCTAATCGCGAGCGGCTGAATTATCCTCGTGCATCAGCCATCTTGGAATCGTCAGTCTATATGGACGACATCTGCACAGGAGCTTCTAGTGTTGAAGAAGCTTTGACCCTGCGTGACGAATTGATCGCAATACTGAAGTCCGGAGGTTATGAATTGCGAAAGTGGCTATCCAACTCCCCTCACGTTTTGAAGGATCTCCCGGGAGAGGATCAGCAGGACCCTCATATTTTTGAAAACCTTGAAAATCCTAATTTGTTGACGGTCCTTGGAATACAGTACCAGCCCGTCCAGGATGTTTTCACCTACCGGGTCAAATTGAACCCACCTCCTAAGGTCTGGACTAAGCGCTCCGTCTTGTCCACGGTTGCCCGCACATTTGATCCAAACGGGTGGATCACTCCCGTAATATTTTTGGCCAAATGCTTCCTTCAGAAGCTTTGGATCGCTGAAGTCGGAGATTCGGTCTTGCACCGAGCCGTTTGCACCTTGTCACGTCTCCCCATCTGTTAGTGAGTGGACGTAAATCCTTGCGTCCACGGGCGGGGGATTGATCGCGCCACCCATGTATTAGTTGTCTGTGGTCGCTGTGACAGATGAATATTGTGTGAACGTAGCTAGCTTGCCGCGCTTTTTGATAAAACTCTTTGGTTTTGACAGTTCGAGAGAGTTCAAGATTGTCTTTGGCAGGGCGGGCCGCGGTCGAATTGTTGATTGTAAATATAAGTTTTTCCTTGTAATCCGTATTGTTAGAACCTCGCTATAGCAGGTTCCCGCGAGAAATTAGCTTCTAGTTATTTCGGTACTAAATAAAGACTTACTTGTTGTACTGGGTGACAATCTGTTGTGTGCCACGTTGACGCCACTGCTGGCCGTGCAATTATATACTTAAGTAAATAATTAATCTAAGTAGCTTATAGACGAACTTTAGTGCTGTGCTGTGTGTGTTGTGTGTTAGTGCCGTCTTGAAGCAGGAAGCTACGGCCGAACAGCAAGTATACCTTCTCATTCCTGACCTTTCCTGCCCTTTAACCCACATTCTTCCTTATCGAGGAGCCGTGGTCACATTGGACTCTATAAGTGCATAGCAACTATCTACTATCAATACTTTAGTTATCTAAGTTAAGCCGGAACAGTTCTGTCCGCATTTGGCCCTGAGCCAATGGTCTAAGAGGCTCGAATCCAGCTGATGGGCCCCTGGAACAGCGTCTTAGGGTTGTAGCATTGGACCAGGTTGAAGCCCCAACAGTGTAGGTATATTAACCCGATAAAACATAAGTGCCTGTTTACTTAAGTCAAACCCTAACCTAACCTACAAGAAAGAGACAAGAAAAAGCAAGTACAATGAATATTTAAAAAAATTACCCCCAGAACATTAAACGGTTCACAATCTGTCGACAGTTTACAATATCGCTAGTTAGATTAAAAACTAACAGTTTTTGCAATCTTACGGTGACAGATATACTTAATAAATCATTTCCCATATTTTCTTACCCTAGTTAAATTTTCATTTTGCATCAATCATCATCATTCATCTCGTGCCCAATTTCTTACATCTCCCGGACTTCCGGTCTCGAAGGCCTACGGACTAAAAAGCTGTCTAACAAATCCATTACTCCAACTTCATCCTGACCGGTCCGAGTCGACATTCCTCCCGATCTTCCCTAGGGTTCACCCCCATCTCGGCAAATTAGGTAAGAACTTACGACTAATGCTGAGCGCTGTTGTCTTAACGTGCGAAGGTCCCGGGTTCGATCCTCGGCAGGGTCAACTTGGGAATTTATAATTTCTGAATTTTCCCTGGTCTGGCCCGGTGGGAGGCTTCGACCGTGGCTAGTTACCACCCTACCGGCAAAGACGTGCCGCCAAGCGATTTAGCGTTCCGGTAAGACGCCGCGTAGAAACCGAATAGGGATACGGGTTTAATATAACTGCCATGCCCCTAACAGGTTAGCCCGCTACCATCTTAGACTGCATCATCACTTACCATCAGGTGGACAACTAGTAGTGAATAAATAGTTATTTGTTATACAAGAGTGAAAAGTTGTTTTTAACCGCGTGCTCAATTTTGATGACCAAGCAAGCGAAGGATTCTAAAATTGAATCACGAGCGCAGCGAGTGGTTCAAAAATTAGAATCCTGAGCGTCAGCGAGGGAATCAAAAGAGCACGAGATGAAAAATCTTTTCACTCGAGTGCAACACGTAACTTTTCATCCCACCTCAGCGAGGAAATGAAATACTTGATACTTCTCGCGTGATTGTTGAGGGAGAAAGCTCATTTCCGCATTTTTAACAGTTTCAGTCAATTCTGTTGGCGTCAAATTAACTTCTTCGTCACTAGAATCACTCATTTTAGGTTTTTCACTTATTTTCAATTTTCTTGTTTTTAATCGAAGGTTTTAATTTTAAACAATATGACGTGAAAGAAAATGGTGCGCGCAAAGCAAATTAAAAAAGTACACCAAGAAGGTTACGAGCAAGGAACATATTTACTACGTTACGAGCAAGGAACATATTTACTACGGGGGAGGTTACGAGTGTGAGTTTTTAACAAATTAAAAACGGTTGTATGGAAATTCGGCACCATAGAGGTAGAAGTAAATAGGTTTTAATGATGTTTTAAATTCACAAACTTCATAGACGAGTGATATTTACTAACGTGCACACGATGTTCTAAATTCAATTTACTTTATCCTCAAGAGGATAATAACGGCTTTTGCATTCAGATATCGAAGCGTAAAAATACTCTTTCCGAGATGGTGGGATGAAAAAAAACTTTACAAAAATGCGATTGCGATTCTGCGATTCTGCGATATGTGAAAAATCACTGACTTCAAATGACTACTGAAAGTTTCATGGACATCCTAACCCTCATATCCCTAACAATCCTACCCTAGAACGCTGGCTGTAGGATCAACACCTTACGTATCACGTCAGTTTGTCTGTTTGTTCGGGCTTCGTCGGCGTGTGCCGGTCCATTATGTTCGTAATAGAGATTGCACGGCGTGGAACGTTTAAGAAGCCGCTTTATTTCCTGGTAGGATATGTGGAAACCGTGTTTGTTCCCGGCATTTGTGGTAAGGTCGTGTTAATTACGTTTTGGGTTTCTAAGGTCCGACGCGTACCTACCCTGCACAGAGTTAAGTGGGACCAAACCTTTTTGATAACAACTGAGGGCTCATCTCTATTTAAAACCAACTTTGATACATGGCACCACTATCCTAAGTAGCTGTGGCTAAATTGTGTAACACACATCTACAAATTATTGTCGAGTAGCTGATGCCCGCAACTTCGTCCGTGTGGTATAAGTTTTATTGATTCCCACGGGAACTCCTTAATTTTCCGGGATAAAAATAATTTTGATTTCTACTAGTTTAGTAGCCTATGTCACTCTCCAGGTCCTCAACTATGTCCATGCGAAAAATCACGTCGATCCGTTGCTCCGTTGCGGCGTGATTGAAGGACAAACCAACAAACCAACAAACAAACTGACTTTCGCATTTATAATATTGTATGATATTGTCGCTTGGCTATTGAAATACGCGATCTTCCAAAACACGTAATATCCATTTTAAATATCGAAAAAAAATTGGCTCAAATTTTGATGACGTCACAAGGAAGTATTACGATTAATGAGTATTTAATTCATCAATATAAAGGATGGATCCAATAAGAGCCAATGCGTCATCAAGTCATCGTACTCCGCCTTAGTCCGTATGCGTAGGAAGGTAATAGTCACACGCTAGTAACTTGTTGAGGTTTAAATACATAAGAGCCAAAGCACACACGATACATTAAGCATCGGCGGCCGATCGAAGCTGCGACTAAAGTCTGCACCAAAATAATAAAATTGTAGTTCTACATTACGCACTATGAATCAATTAAAGTGCGGAGGGCACATAAATTGATTTTTTTATCAATATTAGTTATCGCTGAAAGGCTTGATTTTGATAGGTACCACTTATTGATCTCAGTAAGTTGGGATGCAGTACTGAAGTCGCAAAATCACTCATCGCCGATACCAAAAGTATCGCGTGTGCTACGAGCTAAGAACCTTGAGTAGGCAGGCAGTGTATGGGTTTGTAAAGGAGCTAATAGGATCATGTCAGAGTATGACTGGTCGTAAAATCGCTTATCGCCGATACCAAAGGTATCGCGTGTGCTAAGAACCTTGAGTAGGCAGGCGGTGTATAGGTTTGTAAAGGAGCTTATAGGGTCATGTCAGAGTATGACTGCTCGTAAAATCGTTCATCGCCGATACCAAAAGTATCACGTGTGCTACGAGCTAAGAACCTTAAGTAGGCAGGCAGTGTATAGGTTTGTAAAGGAGCTAATAAGGTCATGTCAGAGTATGACTGCTCGTAAAATCGCTCATCGCCGATACCAAAAGTACCGCGTGTGCTACGAGCTAAGAACCTTGAGTAGGCAGGCAGTGTATAGGTTTGTTAAGGAGCTAATATAGGCTCATGACAGAGTATGACTGGTCGTAAAATCGCTCATCGCCGATACCAAAGGTATTGCGTGTGCTACGAGCTAACAACCTTGAGTAGGCAGGCAGTGTATAGGTTTGTAAAGGAGCTAATAGGGTCATGTCAGAGTATGACTGCTTGTAAAATCGCTCATCGCCGATACCAAAAGTATCGCGTGTGCTACGAGCTAAGAACCTTGAGTAGGCAGGCAGTGTATAGATTTGTAAAGGAGCTAATAGGATCATGTCAGAGTATGACTGGTCGTAAAATCGCTCATCGCCGATACCAAAGGTATCGCGTGTGCTACGAGCTAAGAACCTTGATTAGGCAGGCAGTGTATAGGTTTGTAAAGGAGCTAATAGGGTCATGTCGGAGTATGATATGGTCGCAAAATCGATCATCGCCGATACTAAAAGTATCGCGTGTGCTACGAGCTAAGAACCTTAAGTAGGCAGGCAGTGTATAGGTTTGTAAAGGAGCTAATAGGGTCATGTCAGAGTATGACTGCTCGTAAAATCGCTCATCGCCGATACCAAAGGTATCGCGTGTGCTACGAGCTAAGAACCTTGAGTAGGCAGGCAGTGTATAGGTTTGTAAAGGAGCTAATAGGGTCATGTCGGAGTATGGCTTGGCCGGCAATCGTAAATAATAGGAGGCGTATTGTTTCCCGCGCGGCCGTTCGCCTCTAGTCGACATGCGTTGGCGCACGCCGTGTGACCAACGCGCCACTGGAGTTACTTACCCATCGTCCGAATTAATAACGATGATGCCCGCGACTTCGTCTGCGTAGATTTCGGTTTAAAAATCCAGGGGATCGCTTCGATTTCCCGGGATAAAAAGAAGCCTATGTCTCTATCCAAGTCTTCAACTGTACCCATGCAAATCAATTGCTCTGTATCGGCGTGATTGAAGGACAAGCCAACGAACTAGCACACTTTCGCAAATAATAATAATATATGATAAATTTTGATAGTATTAGTTCTTTATGCCAAAATAAAATGCATTGACTGTTAAGCGAAAATACCTGGAAACCCACCGCATTATTATCCCAAGAAAACCCCTGCCATTGAGTGATTAATAGAATGGGCTTACGATCCACAGCAATGAGAAATACGATTTTAAAAATAAAAAGCCATTTGGATTTTCTAACTACGATTTGAGCGTGAAAAAAATATAACTCTGTCCAAAATAAATGTAAAAACGTATAGATTCTCTAAAATTCTTATTTTCTTATACATATATTTCCTTTGCTCGCTTCGTAATGATTGTTATTAGAAGGCAATGTTGTATGAGATTATCAAATTGTGAAAACGACTTGAAAGCATGAGCTACTTACAGAAGTGATTTATAATTGAATAATGTGAATTTCTCATTGTACTTTCGCGGTTCCCAGGCTCGACAGGCTGAGTGGGAGTTTTTTTACGTATTCGATCGCGTTATACTATAGTTTAGTATCATTTATATTATGGAATTAGATGATGCCCGCGACTTCGTCGCGTGGATTAATGTTTTTTTATTCCCGCGGGAACTCTAATTTTCCGGAATAAAAAGTAGTCTATGTCCTTTCCGGGGATACAACCTAAATCTGTACAAAATTTTATCAAAATCCGTTGAACAGATGGGCCGTGAAAGCGTAGCAGACAGACATACTTTCGTATTTATAATATTACTAGATGATTCCCGCGACTTCATCCGCGTGGACCAAGTTTTTTCGATTCCCGAGGGAACTCTTAATTTTCCGGGATAATAAAAGTAGCCTATGTCCCTCCCCGGGATACAACCTATTCTTGTACCAAATTTCATCAAAATCAGTTGAATAGATGGGCCGTGAAAGCGTAGCAGACAGACAGACAGACACACTTTCGCATTTAAAATACTAGATGATTCCCGCGACTTCGTCCGCGTGGATTTATGTTTTTTGATTCCCGCGGGAACTCTTCAATTTTCCGGGATAAAAAGTAGCCTATGTCCTTCCCCGGGATGTAAACTATCTCTGTACCAAATTTCATCAAAATCGGTTGAGTAGTTAGGCCGTGAAAGTGTAGCAGACAGACAGACAGACAGACACACTTTCGCATTTATAATATTAGTATATAGTATAAGTATAAGTATATTAGTATGGATTAGTATGGATTAGTATAGTATGGAATATGGATTGATAGCTGTCAAGCGCTTCCATATAGTTGTCGTGATCGGGAAGAAAATCTCCCCCTAGACAGACTGATTGTCACATTGATGTAGAATTTTAGTAATTTGGCGCCAACAAGTTACTGATAAACAAATATGTGATTAACGACCAATCGGCGAGAGATCGGCCTTTGTTTTTTTATGGCAATGCAATGGTTATCGTGTGGTGTGACTCGAAGACGTATAAAAATATAGAAAATGTTGTTGTATTGCTGGCTTTTACTTGAAGTTCCCATTACCCTGAAGCTGTGGCTACAGCTACTAATTCTATTTCAATGGATTGTTATTATTCATGATGCGCATGCAATATTTTAGGTACCTATACTACTATCACAAAATACCTACCTAAATACAACAATGTGTTGAGTGTCTTGATTACGTACTCTGTGGTCTTGATATTTTGTCGGAATTTGTAAAGAATTTTTCTTTTTTCTTATAATTATTAGTATAAAACAACATGTAATTATTGCTACTGCCAAAAATATTATGCGAATGGTTTACTTTATTCTAGAACACTATTTTGATGTTTTTTTCCATCACATCCAGGATTGTTTTTGTTTTAATTCACTCTTAACTGCGTCAATCTGCGTAAATGTACTTAGAAGTTAAAATCACACCGAAAACGTATACTGCGTTGTAAAACTAAATTATTATACCTGCCTTAAAATTCTCGTTATCTCAAAGCCTCATAAAATTCATTCATAATTTCCAATTTACCTTGAATTACTTCAACCTTAATACCTCACTAATTTAAGTACTCAATGAAGTTTAATGGCATGTTCATACTATATTTGTTGTTAGCTACACGAAAATGGTTCGTACAAACTTTGTGAATTGGAACCGAAGATTTTAAACTGTGTTTTATTCATCCTAATATAATAAGTAGGAAAGTGTGTCTGTCTGTCTATCTTCCTATGTCTGTAATCTCTTCACGGATATTTAAACCTTTTTTTGACGACGGAAGGCATCACTGGGCGGCACGTCTCTAGGGTAGGGTGGCAACTAGCCACGGTTGAAGCCTCCCACCAGGCCAGACCAGAGAAAATTCTGAAATTATATATTCCCAAATTGACCCTGCCGGGGATCAAACCCGGGAGTCGGGACCTCCCACGTTATGACAACAGAAACACTGCACCAGGGAGGTCATCAAAATACTGTTAGGAAAACTCAAAATGGGAAATTAAGCGTATCCATAGTCTATATCAATATTATCAATGAGAAAATGTGTCTGTCTGCCTGCTCACACACATCACACAGCCCATCAGTTTTGCCCAACCGATTTTGACACTGAGTCCAAAAGTTTGCACCCTGAAAAAGGGCATAGGCGTCCTTTTGGGAGCTATGTGAATTTTCAGATATTAAATAAGTACGACTAACACGTCTTGCTTTGTCGGTGAAGAAAACCTCTTGAAGATGATATGTTTTACACCTCCATTATGATCTCAAAGGTAGGTATGTAGACAGAGTCTACTAATCCGCAGTTGGCCAGCGTGGTAATGGCTATGGTCCAAAACATCTCACTCTGAGAGGAGATCCGTGCTCCAGTAGCGGGCGGGCGATGGGTTGATGTTAGGTCAATCATCAATCCATCGCTGGTCGACTGACAAAAACAATGTAGCAGAACAGAAGCTATAGATACTACCTAGTAAGTAAAAGAACAGGTAACTTATGTTCTTAATCTACAAACTAATATTTGTGAATGTTTTTATAGGGCCGGGGTACGCGCGAGGAGAGGGGGTGCGTTGACCTCGCGCCAGGTTTACGAGTGCATTTGCACAGTGACACCCCCTCGCGACCCGCGCCCCGGCCTAGGGTGACCATATCTCAGGTTTAGTCCTGAGTTTTTTTTAATCCACTACAAGACTGCGACCTCACCTGATGGTAAGTCATGATGCAGTCTAAGATGGTAGCTAGATTACAGGATTTTAGGTCTCTTGACAGGATTGCTCTCGGATTTTAGAAATCACAGGACTTTTCAGTTTTTCAATGAAATACAGTAGATTATTCAATTTTTTTTACTAAAAAGTTGCAATCAACATAATCTTTAGATGATTCGACAAAATATACCTATCTATCTACGTTGATTCACACGTGTGCAACACCCAGTGGTGACTGGGGACCCACTCGTTATGCAATCTATCTCTTTTCAAATAGGTTGCCTCGTGATAAGCCGCCTTTTCACCATTACATCTTGAAAATTTTGTCACGAATTGTAATACCTATAATATCTGTTTCAGTGTAATAAAGTGTTTTTTACTTTACTTCACTCTGATGTGAAGTTATAAACCTATTATTACCTGTTTAAAAAACATATCAAAACTTACCACAGTCGCGTGGCATGAATGACGAATCGACGTAACTCGTAATAAAATCTAAGGACTTTACTGCACACACAAAAAATACAGTACATACAATTAAAACGAAGTACGTGGAAACGTGCAAAGGCGGTCTGTCCATCGATATATATGTAGGTACTAGATGGGCCCTTTCATAGAAAAAGGTTGGGCGACCGACTATGAGAACGCGTTTCTATCCTGTCTTTGTCCCCATCGTAGCGCTGTCACGGTCGCTCGTCGTGTCGATAATTTGTTATTCTTAGGTTAACATCTAAAGTCTTATTAGTTTGGCACTGTACAATTTTTATTTTAAGGTAAGTGTTTCAAGTCACAATTATACATTTCCAAAAAAACGTTATTTAATCTTCCTATTTAATATTTTTATCCATTGCGCAATCATTTAATTTCCGCGGCAAACTGTATGATATTTTTTTTTTACTAACTGGCCTCCGGCTTCTATGGCTATGGCCTATATTATCTATGACGGAGTCATACGTTTTCAAGCTTTCATTCAAATGTTGCAAGCAAGTTGCCGCTTTTCAGACTAGATGGCGTTGATGGCGTTGCTAAAAATACACCCACATTCTTTGTTTGATAGGGCCCGTCTATGTAAATTGAGGTCGTTGGGTCTGTCTCATTATCTCTTACAGACAGCCTTTACTGAAAGGTTCCGAAAGGAATGGTTCTGTATTTTATAAATCAATAAGTAATATATTATAATACTAGCTGATGCCCGCAACTTCGTCCGCGTGGTTTAAGTTTTTTTTATTCGCGCGAGAACTCTTTTTTATTTTATTTTATTGTGAGATAGGCTTGCGCTTGACTACAATCATGCTTAATGCAAAGCAATGATGAGGTCTAGGTTGGAGCGCGCTTGCCTAGAAAAAACTCCTTAATTTTCCGGGATAAAAAGTAGCCCATGCCACTCTCCAGGTCCTCAGCTATACTCATGCTAAAAATCCGGTCGATGCGTTACTCCGTTGCGGCGTGATTGAAGGACAAACCAACAAACAAACACACTTTCGCATTTATAATATTAGTATGATGATTTCCATGAAAATCAGGTTTTTTCTCAGCACTTTTTAATTTTTCACCTTAATATGGTAACCGTACGGGCCTCTCCGGACGTGCGTGCACGCAGCGAGCTTCTTGAAATCGCAAAAACCAACCAATTATGATTGATACCACTTGGCTGTGAGCCGAGCGGAGTCGGTAAACCAGTGCCAAAAACTTGAAAAGCCGCCGACGGGAATGCTCGTTGACTTGATTATCATCACGAGAGTATAGCTACCTTGCAAAACCAGTGGTTGATTTATTCTACCAATGCAACGGCTTGTGTGATGATAATAAAAATATGTTGAGGTTTTCTACGCGTTTTCCTTTAAGTTCCATAATATCCATCCATACCATGCGAAAATGTGTCTGTTTGTCTGTCTGCTACGCTTTAACGGTCCATCTTTTCAACCGATTTTGATGAAATTTAGTATAAGGGTAGGTTACATCCCGGGGAAGGACATAGGCAGTATGCACATGCTTTTTATTTCGGAAAATTAAGGAGTTCCCCCGGGAATCAATAAACGGACGAAGTCGCGGGCATCATTTAGTGCTAAATAAAATAAATCTTTAATACGAAAAAAATTTACGTCACACTCAGGTAATTCAATGTGGCGGAGGATAGAAGCTTATCTTAATATATATAAATCTCGTGTCACAATGTTTGTCCTCAATGGACTCCTAAACCACTTAACCGATTATAATAAAATTCGCACACCATGTGCAGTTCGATCCAACTTGAGAGATAGGATAGTTTAAATCTTAAAAAAACATCAATTCACGCGGACGAAGTCGCGGGCATCATCTAGTATTTTATAAAAATGATTTTAATAATAATTTCGTTATTACATCCTACTACTAGACTATACTAACTTACCTAGATACACGGTGTACCTACATATTATGATCATTGCCAATATCTCAATTGTTGTGATTTGTTGAATTTATGGTAAGTAAGTATTCCTTTTATCATAATTCATTGAGGTCCATGTTATCCATTGATCTCAATTGTTGTGATTTGTTGAATTTATGGTAAGTAAGTATTCCTTTTATTATAATTCATTGAGGTCCATGTTATCCATTGATCTCAATTGTTGTGATTTGTTGAATTTATGGTAAGTAAGTATTCCTTTTATTATAATTCATTGAGGTCCATGTTATCCATTGATCTCAATTGTTGTGATTTGTTGAATTTATGGTAAGTAAGTATTCCTTTTATTATAATTCATTGAGGTCCATGTTATCCATTGTCACAATAAGAATACTTTCTGCGACAATGGATTTTGCCAAAGTGTTTTAGACTGTCAATGGTGATTGCGATCGGAAAACTGTAGCTGTCATTTTACCGTAATAAAGCCCCGGCTCATTTGCGATGAGAGACATGTCTTCATAAGGATAGGTAGACTACGTCACAGACTTAGTTAGTACTACATCTGTGGACTACGTAGTCAAAGTAAAAAAATATAATTTAAAAATGCCTCTACGCTCTCGCATTTTTCTCGTGCGTGTTCGTAATAAATAAACGAGTCATACATTCATTTAAAGCTGCCATTTAATTGGTTAATTCTTAAGTAGGTACTCGTAATTATTAGCAGCTCTAGGAATGTAATTCATCTGGATAACTGGATAAGTACCTACATCGCTAAATGGTTGGCATCCATTGCAGGTATGACATACGCCTTTTTGTAGCCATACCAATTACCAACCCTGTAATAATAAGTTAATTTTTCATTTGCGAATGCAAGTACGTGTATCCATGTCACCGTAAGATTGCAAAAACCGTTAGATTGTAATCCAACTAGCGATATTGTAAACTGTCGACGGATTGTGAACCGTTCAATGTTGCGAGTGTCAATTTTTGAAATATTCATTGTATTTACGTTTTCTTGTCTCTTTCTTGTTGGTTAGATTAGGGTTCGACATACGGCCGGGCACTTAGGTGTTATCGGGTTAATATACCTATCTATCAGATTACAATCTAACTAAAAATAATGCGTTAAATTGTAATCTGTCGAAAGTTTACAATATCGCTAGTTAGATTACAATCCAACGGCTTTTGCAATCTTACGGTGACATCCATATTCCATACTAATAATATAAACGTGAAAGTGTGTCTGTCGGTCTGTCTGTTACGCTTTTTCCCACAGCCCATCTTTTCAACTGATTTTGACAAAATTTGGACAACCTACAAATTTAAGTTAACTTTTAACAAATGTAAGTATCTACAAATGTTGAGTTGCATCCCAGAGAAGTTACTTGTTATCACGGAAAGTCATCGTGCTCCTACTGAATGTTTCAGGTAACGAAGTCATGGGCATAATTTATCAAGTTATTTAACAACATGTACCTACTACCTTATAAGAAATCGACTATAGGTACTACTTACTAGATATCTTTCTCTCTCTCTAGTGAGCGAGAAAGTGAGATTATTATAAAATAAAACTTAAAAATAATTAAATACCTGTAAAAATGATAAATAAACAACCTGCTTTACAATATCCACTCACCAATATTCCCAAAACTAATAGGTACATACTTAACCCGACCACACGCGGTCCCCGGTCAGCGGAGGTTACTGTAGTAGCTGCGATTGTGTTAAAACATTAAGCTACAAGCCGAAGAGTACACACACGAACACATTAGTGCTCGCTTACATCGACAATCCTTTACGAAATAGACTACTTAAGGCCAATTGGGCGACACGTGAGAACTGTCAACTATTGACAGGTCCCCTAACATTTTACAAATGTCGCTGAAAACGGGCTTTGGCAATTCATATAACACTTTGTACAAATCAAAAAAGCGATAAATTAATATATTAATTTGTTTTTATTTGTCTTTGTATGTACAATTATTATATACCTAATAATATATAATTATAAATTATATATTCTTTTTCTTTATAGTTTGAGAGAGACTCGTAAATTGTATTAACTTTCAATACAGTTTGAGATTGACGCATAATTATCGGGTCCAGTTAAATTCAACCCCATTTTCCCTTCATTTCAAACGATTGCTAATGAGTACAAGTTTCTTTACAAGTAATTTTTATGTATATGTCACCGTAAGATTGCAAAGGCCGTTGGATTGTAATCTAACTAGCGATATTGTAAACTGTTTGTTGTTTATTTAAAGCATTATTTTTCGGTAGATTGTAATCTTTTAGGTATATTAACCGGCTACAACCTACGTGCTGATCGCACTACCTGGGCCCGTATTCTCTAACTCAGTGACTATCAAAAATGAACACCACTGACATATATGTAATATCCATTGAAGGTTTACTATGAAATGTTACTTTTTATTTCATAGTAAACCTTCAATGGATATTACATATATGTCAGTGGCTTTCATTTTTGATAGTCACTGAGTTAGAGAATACGGGCCCAGATCATTTATGTCGAACCCTAACCTAACCTACAAGAAAGAGACAAGAAAACGTAAATACAATGAATATTTCAAAACTTGACACTCGGAACATTGAACGGTTCACAATCTGCCGACAGTTTACAATATCGCTAGTTGGATTACAATCTAACGGTTTTTGCAATCTTACGGTGACATAAATAAATACGGTAGAGAGAGAGAGAATGCCAGCCATTTCTAGCATTGACGCTATTTGCATTGATTACGGTTTTAATTACAACAAAACTAGGTCCATTACTTTGGCAAGGGAAGATGTTGTACATAACTTCTGCTTCTCAAAGGGCGCGTTGCTTTTTGACTTTTGGAAAAAAAGGTAAAGAACGGCTTCTAGTCGGCGGCGCGCGGGCGGTGCGTTGTTTGCAGGGCAGTGTAAACAGAGTCGGCCCGCATTGTCACAACTCACAGACTTTACACCAACTCGAATGTGGACTGTAAGTATATCTAACTAGATGATGGCCGCGACTTCTTCCACGTGGATTTAGGATTTTGGTTGATCCAGTGGGAGACTCTTTGATGTTCTGGGATAAAAAGTACCTAGCTTATATGCTTCACAAGAAACCTAACTCTGTATAGTTGGCGCCAATCAAATTGTCGCGTCTGAAGTTGACCACAACATGCGTCGCAATGGCTCATTTTCGCGTGTAGTATGTACTGTGATTTCGACAGCTTGTGTCAGAGCTGCGCGCGAGCACTCGCACCTCAGCTCAGAGACGACTATTTGTTTGGCGCTAACTACTACACGTAAAAATCGGTTGAAAAGACGGGCCGTGCAATTGAAGAAGTTAGACAGACATTCGGACGCAAGTTATTTTTGTACCGGTTCATGTTTCATCTACCTATAGACAGACACTATCGCTTTTTTAATATTAATACACAGTATTGGTAAGTATACTAGACATCCATACTTCCATATCCATACTAATATTATAAATGCGAAAGTGTGTCTGTCTTTCTGTCTGTCTGTCTGCTACGCTTTCACGGCCCATCTGTTCAACCGATTTTGATGAAATTTGGTACAAGGGTAGGTTTATATCCTGGGGAAGGACATAGGCTACTTTTTATCCCGGAAAATTCAAGAGTTCCCGCGGGAATCGAAAAAACTTGGTCCACGCGGACTAAGTCGCGGGAATCAGCTAGTATATCATAAAGTGGTCAGGTAAACCTTTGACCTGTTAAGTTTAGGCTAGGAGTCATACCGCCAACGCTTAAAGCCATATTGTTGTCTTTCTTGTTTTAGAATTAGGTATAATCCTTATTTTAGGATCAAGGTACGTGACATCAAACTGGCAGTATGCCCCCAGGTCCATAATAAGAACGTAATTAATTTACTTTATTGTTAAAAAAAATGTGGCGTGGGTGTTCTTAATAACAAAAAACCGACCAAGTGCGAGTCGGACTCGCGCACCGAGGGTTCCGTACAAACCTGTAGTAAGTTTTAAATTATTAAAAATATTTTTATTTTAAATATTTGAGTTGATGGCGAAAGGTAAATTGCAGTTTACGATTTATGACGTATAAAAAAAAAAAATTAAAAAAAAATTGTAAAAGGTAGTTATAGCTAGGTACTTTTAAGATTCGTTCGTAATACTGTAGATGTAACACGACCAAAGATGTAAAACGGTAATAATTACCTTTGTTAATGAACCGCAAAACTAACTTTGTTTGTAGAGGTTTACTGTTAATATAAAAAAAAACCGGCCAAGTGCGAGTCGGACTCGCGCACCGAGGGTTCCGTACTCAAGAAGTAGGTACTGAAGCAAAACAATCAGGCAAAAACCAATATGTTTATTTGACGACGAGTACGAGGTTTACTGTTAATATCAAAAAAACTATGCTAGTTAGAGCATTGGCTATAGTTTTCCTGTAAAATATACATAAATTCCTATTGACCATAGTTATTTCAGATTTTTCGATTGGTAAACTCCGGAGATAAGGGGGGGGGGAACGGTATTTTTTTAGACTTTTTCCCCGATAAATCAAAAACTATCATGACTAAAAATAATTAAAAATCTGTTTTAGAATGTACAAAGTAAACCCTTTCATATGATACCCCACACAGTACAGTTATCTCACTTTTAAATTTCAACCCTCCGATTTTCCCCCCTTTTTAAATAAGAACAAAAATAATTTCCAATTTTTTTTAATTCCAATGTCTTTGGGTTACTAATATACACAACTATTCCAAATTTCATGTCGATAGCTTCGGTAGTTACTGAAATAATCGAGTGTGACGGACGGACAGACGGACAGACGGACAGACAGACGGAGAAAGTCGCACCATAAGGGTTCCATTTTACCATTTTGGTACGGAACCCTAAAAAACTATGCTAGTTAGAGCATTGGCTATAGTTTTCCTGTAAAATATACATAAATTCCTAATGAACATAATTATTTCAGATTTTTCGATTGGTAAACTCCGGATATAAGGGGGGGGGAACGGTATTTTTTTAGACTTTTTCCCCTATAAATCAAAAACTATCATATCTAAAAATAATTAAAAATCTGTTTTAGAATGTACAAAGTAAACCCTTTCATATGATACCCCACACAGTACAGTTATCTCACTTTTAAATTTCAACCCTTCGATTTTCCCCCCTTTTTAAATAATAACAAAAATAATTTCCAATTTTTTTTAATTCTGGTGTCTTTGGGCCACTAATATACACAACTATTCCAAATTTCATGTCGATAGCTTCGGTAGTTACTGAAATAATCGAGTGTGACGGACGGACAGACGGACAGACGGACAGACAGACGGAGAAAGTCGCACCATAAGGGTTCCATTTTACCATTTTGGTACGGAACCCTAAAAAGGACATGAAAGCAACACCCTGGATCGCAAGACTATAAATATTTTCAAAGGAGAGTATATAAATAGCTCTTAGGTTAACCCACACACAAATAGCTACTTACTACATTTCAAAGGATCTCATGTTTGTGGTTACGCTTGAATTACTTCGACGAAATGTGATATTATTATGAGCATAATACTTAAAAATACACACTTTTTTTACCTACCAAACCACTAGGTTTGGTATGGTCACGTATGGTGCGCTATTTGAGTCGAATTGTACGCAATAGTCGAGTCGTTTACAGTCGAGTCTGATTTCGAAATACTTATCTGAGGATGTCCACACTATTATCTTAGTCCCCGACCATTTATGTAAATAATGGAAGAGAGCACTAGGTACACGCAGAAAGAGACAAATTTTTATTTTTTTTTAAAGGAAAAAAATTCGTGTTTAATTGCGACACAGATTTAAAAATTAGAGAAGATATTTTAACTAAGACATAATCTGCGGCTCTGAAAAACATTTTAGGAGTAAAGTTACGTAGTTTCTGTGAATGTACGCGAATAACGTTCTACGACCTAAAATAAATATTATCTTGATATTTTATTTTTCTTTTTTAGACACAAATAAAAATATTTTAATACAGCAATACTCTACACTACGTGCGGTCAGCCAATAGGTCATCGATCAACTACTGCCAATTAAAAACACAGAACTGAAGAGTGTCTGGAGTGTTACAGCGAAACTTTTCTTCAGTAAAATATTAATTATTATTAAGGTTTTTACTAAAGGTGTAGATTTTATTTTATTTTAATAGGTTATTAGGTTTACCGTCACTAGTATCTATATAATATTAGTAATTTTTATTTCTGGGTGAGGAGGAAAAAGCCCTACGGACTTCTGCCTGCTGGCAGGGTGTGTCCGGCTTACACGGGTGTGGCGGACTAAAATAACCTCCCCTTGACTGCGAGATCAGCACGGAACCGAATTACATTTCATCGTGCTGACCCTCTAGTTGTTCTCTCATCCTTTTTTCTTGTTTTTCCCTCTCCTCTCTTCTTAACATTATGGCCCTCAACATCTGGCTGTATTTATACCACTCTTCCTCACTTGCCAACATGCGACTGATTAGGGTTTGGGTTTCCACACACTCGCTTGTTCCTTGTGCTGCCAGTCGTAAATCCGTGCAACCCGGACATTCAAAAAAATAATATTAGTATGTGCCTACCCAACTAGATTGTAGAGTTTATATCACAAACGTAAATAAACTTTAATCAACAAATCTACGTTACGAAGACACGTCTTGTTATAACTGGTGTAACGTGGTCACGAGTCGGTGGGGTCACTGGCTGGAGACCACGTACATAAGGGGATCAGGGAATCCTCGACAATCAAACACGGATGACTTTAAACTTGGCCACTGGCCTTTATTCTTGACAATATTCGGATACAAACCACTTCTTAGATCTACGCACTGACCGGGCGGCTCTGAAGGAGCCGGCTAAAAGAACATTATTATTCTGTATCACTCGCGGGTTTAACTCGGCCGTCGGCGGCAAGCCTTACGGGCCACGCACGCGTGAGGCGCGTGAGCGGAAGGGAGAAGCGCGGGGGGGAAGTGAAGGTTTCGGCGGTGCTGGGCAACTCCGGCTCAGAGCCCTGATATGACCAACACCTCCAGCGTCCTCCTGTGACTATTGCCGCCGTCGTACCCGAATTACCACGAGACGACGTCGTGAAGCGACAATAGGCACAGGCAAACTGCCGGCGGACGCCGGCCGGGTGTGCTATATAGGCCGGCGTGCGGGGATTTGCGGTGGGGACCGGCGTGTGCGCTGTTGCTCGCTGATTGGTCGGTTTCTCTCACGCCACTCTCGTACGATGTGATGCGGCGGTCTTCGAGAAGGTTCTCGCGTGTTTGTGTGCTGAGTCACGCCTGCGTCGGTCTTGGTAGGTATTGTGACGGCTTCGTCACATTCCCCTCCCGCCAGAGAAGATTTTTACCTGTAAAAATCACCGTATTAGTCACTGTTGGCAACAAGCGGTCCCTGACTCCTAGGGTCTTTCCACAACATTTTTATTTGTTCCCCGTCCCTCTTTCCTATGTTTCTATTTTTTTATTGATTTGTTTGAATCTTGGTTTTTAGGTATTGAACTTTTTTATGTCTTTTATGTGTGCCGTACATACTTTTCCTCCTTGATTTGCTTTTAACAGGAATATTACTGGGGATTTTTGTTCGATTACTGTGTAAGGGCCTGAAAATTTTGGTGCTAGCTTTGCACACAATTGTTTGTTCGCGTTTGATAGTGGATAATCCCGTTTTAGTACCAGATCTTGGATTTTGGGAGCCCACTCGCGTCTCGTTTTGTCGAAGTACTTCTTTTGCAGGTTCGATGCTTGACTCTGGTGATTTTTGACTATTTCATAAATTTCTTGTAATTTTTGTTTTTCTTTTAATGCCGGTGTGGGGAATTGGTTTTCGTCGTGGACGTTCCTTAGTTCCCTACCAAACAAAAGAAAGGCCGGAGAGTACTTCGTGGATTCCTGGATGGACGTGTTAAGTGCGAAATTAAATTCATTTAGGTATTCGTCCCATTTTTTGTGGTTTTTCTCGATGAATGACGCTATCATTGTTTCGAGTGTTCTGTTTACTCGTTCGGTTGGGTTGCATTGTGGTGTGTATGGCGCGGTTAGTCTTTGCTGTATGCCATACCGTTTTAGGGTTTCCTGGAATTGTTTACTAACGAAAATTCTTGCGTTGTCGCTTAGTAACGTTTTCATGCCCCCGTATCTCATGATTAATTCTTTTAGAGCGTTTGTGACGGCGGTTGCGGTTGCGGTTCTTAGTGGTTTTATTTCTGACCATTTGGTGAATTTATCGTGAAATACGATGATCCACTGGAATCCTTTTGATGTTCGCGGCAGAGGTCCTATGAGGTCCGTGGTGACGATTTGCCATGGTTCTTCTGCGTTATTGATGTGCATTAAACCTGATTTTTTTTCTTGTGTAGACTTATGTTTTTGACATTTTTCGCACCGGTTGACGTATTTTGATACGTCCCTGAATATTCCTGGCCAATAATATCGCGTCGCGATTTTGTTAAATGTTTTTGAGGTTCCTAAATGACCTGCGTCAGGTTCGTTGTGATTCTGGTTTAATATTTTTTCTTTGTCCTCTTTTTTGACACATAATTTCCATTCTGTTGATGGGTCTAGTTTTCCTCCATAACGTGGGTTGACTAGTCTTCTATACAATTTTCCTTCGCGTATACAGTAGTCGGTGTCTAGTTCTGGTTGTTTGGTTACACTATTGTATTTTTTTGAGTACCAGTCATTTTCCTCCACTGTCGTAGTACATAGTGGGTTCCTTGACAGTTCGTCCGCTATTACGTTTTGTTTTCCCGGTCTATATATTATATCGAAGCTGTACTGTTGTAGTTCTAATGCCCACCTTGCTAACCTGCCCGAAGGGTTTTTCAGTGTATTCAACCATTTTAGGGCTTGGTGATCTGTTATTATGGTGAAGTGATATCCTTCTAGAAACGGCCTCATCTTTCTTATTCCCCATACTACTGCTAGGCATTCTTTTTCCGTTGTTGTGTACCTTGTCTCTGAGGGTTGTAGTGTTCGGCTTGCGTACATTACTACCTTTTGCTTTCCTTCTGTTTCTTGTATAAGCACGGCCCCTAACCCTGTATCGCTTGCATCTGTCTGGAGTATAAACGGTTTTGAAAAGTCAGCTCTAGTTAAGATGGGGTCTTCGGTTAGTAATTGTTTTATTTTATCGAACTGTTGTTGTTCCTCTTTCCCCCACTGGAATTTTGTGTCTTTCTTTAGCAGTTTGACTAATGTTGCCGTTAGTTCTGCGTAGTTTGGGATGAATTTCCTATACCACGAGGTCATTCCTATAAAACGTCTTATTTCTTTCGTGTTCTCTGGTGCTTTTAGTTGCTTTATTGCTTGGATTTTTCCCTCGTCCATTTTCAGACCATCTTGTGTTACCACGTGACCTAGATATTCTACTTGTTTTTGACAGAATTCGCATTTTTCTTTATTTATTCTTAGACCTGCTTCTCTGATCCTTCTGAATATTTCTTTTAAGTGTCTTATATGTTCGTCAAACGTTTTACTACAGACTATTATATCGTCTAAGTATACGTATGCGTTTGGTTCTAACTCGGGGCCTATCACCTTGTCTAGTAATCTTTGAAATGTCGCTCCGCTTGAATGTAGTCCAAATGGCATCACTTTGAATTGGAATAATCCTCTTCCTGGTACTGTGAATGCTGTTATTGGTTTACTTGCATCATCTAACTTTACGTTCCAATATCCATTCTTGAGATCGAATTTCGAGAAGTATTTCCCTTTGTTGAGTTTCTCTAGTGTGTCGTCTATTTGTGGTATTGGGTACGCGTCTTTTTCGGTGATCTCATTTATCTTTCTGAAGTCTATGCAGAATCTGTACTCGCCGTTGTCTTTCTTGGCCATTACAATAGGTGAACTATATGGGCTGTTTGATTTCTCGATGACTCCGTCGGCTAACATTTGATTTATATGTTCGTTTATTTTCTCTTGCATTTTTGGGTTTCTGGGGTAGTACTTCTGTTTTACTGGTTCCGTATGTTTTAATTTTATGATGTGTTTTACCCACGTATTCCCTTTTGGGCATTCTTCGGCTTTTTTGAATTCTTCTTCCAGGGTGGTTTTCAGTGTTGCTCTTTGTTCTACGGATAGGATTTCCTCGTTGTTTGTCGCCTCATTTTGTTTTTCGGTGCTCGTTTGTTCTACGGACAGGATTTCCTCGTTGTTTGTAGTCTCTTTTTGTTTTTCGGTGCCTGTTTGTTCGCCTGTTGTCTTTGTCCATTTGACCGTGATTCCAATTCTTGACAGTAGGTCCATACCCATTATCATTATGGTTGTGGCTGGCAGGTAAATGAATTGGTGCGTTAGCGTCTTTCCGTTTATTTCCAGATTGAGGTTTATGGCTGTGTTCGTCTGTATCCTCGATCCATCTGCCAGTTTAATTGTGGTTTCTTTTCGTATTCTTCCATTGTTGTGCTCTTTTATTTGGTCCACGATGTCCTTGTTGACGTAAGAGTTCGTTGAACCTGTGTCTATGAGGGCTCTGAATGGTTTCCCGTGTATTTTTACCTCGGCAAATATTCTGTTATCTTTGTCCACTTGTGATTTTGCTGTATATGCTTGCTTCGTTTTATTAGGATTCCTGTTTCTATTACAGCAGTCCCTCGAGATCTTTCCGAGTAGGCCACATCGGCTGCAGAAGATGACTTGTTTGTTTCGGCATTCTTTGGCCGAGTGGTTTTTCTTTCCACACTTCCAACAGCAGGATTCCGGGTCGTAGTGTGCGCTCACTGGTTTTCTCTCAGTTTTGGTTTCCTCCGTTTTCCAGTTTTCCTGTTTGTTCCATGGTGGGCCTGTTTGGTTTTCTTTATGTTGGTAAGTTGGTTTTTTGTAGGTGTCTTTGCTTCGGTCTATGTTTATCTTCTCGTAGTCACCTGCCAATTGAATGAGTTCCGATACTGTTTTGAAATCTTTCCTTTTTATGTAATATTGATAGTTATATCTCATATTATCGTATATTCTGTCTAGTTGTTCTTCGGTTGTTAGTTTTCTATATCTTCTCATTAGTGTTTGTATTTCTGTTAGATATGGTACAAAGTTTTCTCTGACTTTTTGACGTCTATTTATGATTGATTCTAAAAGGTTTTTCTCGTAATTGCTGGGATAGTAGAACAACTTGAAGTTCTCCGTGAAGTCTTCCCATGTTTTCCATTGTGGACTATTGTTTCTATACCACAGCGATGCTGCTCCGTTGAGGCATCTCGGTATCACTTTTATAATTCTGTCTTTGTTGACTTTCAGTGTGTCCGTTAGTTCCTCTATTCTCTCCAGGAATTCCACAGCATCCCCGGTGGTGTCGAATTGAATTTTCCAGCGGGATACGGCCTTGTCGAATTCGTTTATATTGTTTTCCTTCCCCTTGATATCCTCCTGGTCCATTTCGTCTTCGTTTTTCACTAATTGTACTAATTGTTTTCGTAATTCTTCGACTGTGTTTGTCTGCGGTACTTCGATTTCCCTTTTTTCGAGTTCTTCGATTAATTTTTGTTTACTTAATGCGTATACCCAGGCTGTTGGCATTTTATTTTATTCTGTTGCCGACTTTTGAATCTAATTATGAGTCGCGGCTTGTTTAGTGGTATTTGTATTTATCTATTTACTTATAACTATATAATTGCGGTTACGGGGTCTAATTAGACGCTTGCGGCCTATTCTAATTTTTTTAAACTAAGTATATCTCTATATTGTTTAGTTACAGGTTAGTAATGATTTATTTCTTTATATTAACTACGGATGTCCTGCGGCTTTCCTTTATATTAATTGTCAATGACACGGTTATTTATTTAATGGTACTTAAGATTTTCGGTCCACCCTAAGTGTTTTTTTTTTTTTCGGTTTCTGTGTGAGTGTTCTTTATTTAATACCTATGATAACGGTTTTCGGTCGGATGCCTGCACTAAAATCTATCGACCCGAATTTCCGCGAGTCGACTGATTTAGAGTTGGCATGCGGTTCGCGAATGTAACTTTTCGCGTGTTTCTAATAATGAGTGTTTTTCGTTCCGATGCTTGTTTTCATCTCTATCAACCCGAATTTCCACGAGTCGACTGATCGAAAACCAGCATGGGATTCGCTATAATAACTTTCCTTTCCCTGCTTTTTTTTTTTTGTATGTGTATATGTGTGATTTTAGCTATCTAGTGTGGTTTTTCGTTGTATGTTTATTCTTGAATCTATCAACCCGAATTTCCACGAGTCGACTGATTTAGAATCAACATGCAATTTCGCGTTTTTATTTCACTTTTCCTTTCTCGTTCTTACTGTTCCCGTTCAGATACTCGTTCTTTCAGTCAACCCGGAGTTCCACGAGTCGACTTTACAGAAATAACTTGTATCTGTTATTATTTAAAAGAGAAAAACGGAAAAAAATAGCAATGACGGTATTTACGGAAAAAGTTTCTTACTTACTGTTTGAGTTGTGAGTCTTCCTATCCCCTTTTTTTTTTCCTTTCTACGACTAAGCGGATGGTCTTCTCCGTGGTTTGGCGGGGTGTACCACTTTAACGGACGCGACGCAGACGGCGGACGGACGGATGAACGGTTTTATTTTATTTATTTTTTTTCCGCGACGCGAACCCGGGACAGTCGGGTGGGTTTTTCGGTTGGGCGCCAATGTAACGTGGTCACGAGTCGGTGGGGTCACTGGCTGGAGACCACGTACATAAGGGGATCAGGGAATCCTCGACAATCAAACACGGATGACTTTAAACTTGGCCACTGGCCTTTATTCTTGACAATATTCGGATACAAACCACTTCTTAGATCTACGCACTGACCGGGCGGCTCTGAAGGAGCCGGCTAAAAGAACATTATTATTCTGTATCACTCGCGGGTTTAACTCGGCCGTCGGCGGCAAGCCTTACGGGCCACGCACGCGTGAGGCGCGTGAGCGGAAGGGAGAAGCGCGGGGGGGAAGTGAAGGTTTCGGCGGTGCTGGGCAACTCCGGCTCAGAGCCCTGATATGACCAACACCTCCAGCGTCCTCCTGTGACTATTGCCGCCGTCGTACCCGAATTACCACGAGACGACGTCGTGAAGCGACAATAGGCACAGGCAAACTGCCGGCGGACGCCGGCCGGGTGTGCTATATAGGCCGGCGTGCGGGGATTTGCGGTGGGGACCGGCGTGTGCGCTGTTGCTCGCTGATTGGTCGGTTTCTCTCACGCCACTCTCGTACGATGTGATGCGGCGGTCTTCGAGAAGGTTCTCGCGTGTTTGTGTGCTGAGTCACGCCTGCGTCGGTCTTGGTAGGTATTGTGACGGCTTCGTCACACTGGTGTTCTTCAAAGTTAATTAAAACTGTAGTGGTATACAACATTATAGTTTTAATCAACTTCTACAAAGTATAGCGACTTTGGTAGACTAGTGAATTAGTGCATATTAGTATTTGTGGCTTTTTATGCTGTAATTCGACGAAAAGGTTCCAGGCTGCTAGTATTTCAAAAATTTAAAAAAGGTAAATGTAATAAGTACAATCCACCACTACAGCCCATTAACGTTCCACTGCTGGGCACAGGCCTCGACTCTCATAAGAGAAATTAGAGCTCAGACCCACCATGCTGCTCTAATGCGGGTTGGCGGGCTTTAATGACTATTATCTAGTAATAATATAACCGGGACTGACGGCTTAACGTGCTCTCCGAGCAGTTAAGCACCGCCAACTTCCTAACTCCTAACTGAGAATTTCTAGTCAGAAAAACCCAATAGTTAATTATGGCCCGACCCGGGACTCGAAACCAGGGCCTGGTCAGCTGCAGTCGAACATGCTCACCACTAGACCCACGAGGCAGTAAATACAATGTAAGTTACATATGTATTAAGTATGAGAGTATCCTGTTAAAGCAATACGAGTTTATACCCTATTGTACAATAATAAGTTTGCAGTTACGTATAATAATGTCTTTTTGCAAACGTGGTGCACATTTTTAGCGTTCTCTTGCAATAAAAGTCCTCGCTGTTGGAGTTGGAATAACATTATTACTGTAGAAGCAAGTGCACACGTTTCTGTAAAAATATTAAATATGGCGTCGAGCGACAGATACGAGTAACAATGAGCTAGTGGGCTCCAGGAGATGAGCGTAAACTAACTAGAAAGTGATCCAAGGCACGAGCGACAAGCGACTATACTAATATTACGTACGGCCTGAAGAGACAGACTCGGTAACAATGACTAATGAGCTAGCGGGCTCCGGGAGAACAGATGAGCGTTTAAGTAACTAGAAAGTGCTCCAAAGTACGAGCGACAAACGATCAAACAAATATTCAAACGGCGTGGAGCCACAGATCCCACTACCGTCTACCAGTGAAAATGAGCTAGCGCACTGCAGGACAGTGAGCGTAAACTAACTAAAACACACCGTACGCCAAAAAGGATGAGCGATTAAGCTAAATTAGAGGTGGTGTGGAGAAATCAATGCAAATAACGTTAACTATAGTCTGACCCTTTGGCCAAAATTGGAACTATTTTGTTTGCCTGCTTAATTTTTGTTTTATTTTACTTTTAATACATACTAGCGACGCTGTCAGATAAGTTGGTGGGGACTATACAATCCTAGCTTGATTATAATGACAGCTATCATTGAGAAAGAAAGAGAAAGATGCATTCGTTACATCTGTGATTCTAATCAAGTTGTATTTTAAAGACTCTAAGTTCTTCCACATCCGTGTTTCACTCTTCACTTGGAGTGTAAGGCGAGCATGAATTATTCTTCGTCCCGGCCGTACGCTGGTAAAATTGAATATTCCGTGTGATAATATTGTAACAAGTGTAAAACACTCGGAACACGTTTACTAGGCTTTGAAATTATTTGAATATTTTTAACCTACCGGTGCATTTATGTAATAAGTTTTTTTTATATTCCCACAGGGACTTCTTAATTTTCCGGGATAAAAGTAGCATATGTCACTCTCCAGGTCTTCAACTATACCCATGCCAGAAATCACGTCGATCCGTTGCTCTGTTGCAACGTGATTGAAGGACAAACCAATAAACCAACAAACAAACACACTCATAATACTACTCGCTGATGCCCGCGACTTCATCCGCGTGGTTTAAGTTATTTTGATTCCAGCAGGAACTCCTCAATTTTCCGGGATAAAAAGTAGCATATGTCACTCTCCAAGTCCTCAACTATACACATGCCAAAAATCACGTCGATCCATTGCTCCGTTGTGGCGTGATTGAAGGACCAATAAACCAAAAAACAACCACACTTTCGCATTTTTAATATTATAGTAGTGATAGTGATTTACAATATTAGTAAGTATGATTTTCTAGCTGAGCGCGGATTGAGGATTTTCGGTTCCCGCGGGAACTCTAATTCCCTTTATAAATGAAGTAATCGCATAGACTCTCATTTTAGAAAAACCTAGGGTCGGGTCAGCTGGCAACTTGTCGCTTTCATAAATAAGCAATGTATTATTAAATGTAGGTACATTGTATTAACGTCGAGGCATAGAATGTATGAACCTATAAATAGAAACGTACTTTCTCTAACGGATCCAGACACAAACACGTAAGCCCTGCAAGCATTTCTCAAGCAGGTTAAACAGATGAGCTGTGAAAACATAGCAGACAGACAGACAGACACATTTTCGCAATTTAATCCACGCGGACGAAGCCGCGGACATCAACTAGTAATATTATATCTAATGTTCCGCCGGCAGTGGTTGGTAAGACAGTAATTATAAAAATATAACAGATATTTTCATTAAAACTTCTGTTAGTTTTCACTTCGAAATCCGCAACACAAAGGACAGCGGCAGATTTCCCCTGGGCGACCGCGCTGTACCATGTACATAAGGGTGACAATGCAATTAGTTTTCTTCTATTTCAGGTAACTGAACCAAGTACCGACCTTAAACGATCTTCGACCTCCACGTCGTCGACGGCACAAAGGAAAGAACTGATTGAACAGTGAAGAACAGATTACAGGATGTGGAAGTAAATGAGAAACCCAGGTGGTGGGGATGAAATGTATCCTTGCTTATCAGAAACTGTCTACAAGGCATTCTTCATTTTAGAGTCGATAGAGCACACAAAGAGACGTATTTTCGATATGGATATGGACTCAACATGCATTGTATTACCTAGGTACCTAAGTATTGTCTACGAGTCGAGCTGCCCGTTTTACAACATCAAGACAATACCGTTTGTTGTTAAACAATGTAGCTAAAATATTACATGGTGAAGATTTAGGATTGCCCATAAAAGAAGGATTGTATGAGATCCCTACTTATCTCTTTTCGAATCGAGAGCCGGACGAAGTTGTACGTACTACACATATTATTTTGCGAACACAGTGTACTTTATTTTAGGTTCCACATTGTTGAGACATAATTATGTACCTAAGAACTAGGTATACTTATTACTTTGTAAATAATATTATAATCCATACTAATATTATAAATGCGTCTGTCTGCTCCACTTTCACGGCCCAACTACTCAACCGATTTTGATGAAATTTGGTACAGGGATAGGTTGTATCCCGGGGAAGGACAGAGGCTACTTTTTATCCCGGAAAATTGAAGAGTTCCCGCGGGAATCAAAAAACATCAATCCACGCGGACGAAGTCGCGGGAATCATCTAGTAATCTAATAATTATGTGATATTATTTAAGTACCTACCTAAATGTTATTTATTTTAACCATAGGCATAGTAAAATTTAAATCTCCAGGCTAGTCTAAATATATAAAGGAAAAGGTGACTGACTGACTGATCTATCAGCGCACAGCTCAAAACACTGGCGTTGGCATACGCTAAGAAAGCATTTTTGAAAATTCAATCCCTATGAGGGTAAAATAGGGGTTTGAAATTTGTATGAAAATCGAACTTAACGTAAGCGAAGCTTCGGGCAAAAGCTGGTACCGCTAAAATTCTATAGGCATTTAAATGGTAAAATGGACAAAAACATATGGAAATAAAAACATATTGTGCGAGGGTGCAGTCCTATACAATAGCCTACCTGATACTATTAAAGAGTGACATAATAATACTTCGCAATTTAAGAAAAAGCTGAAGCTATATGTAGTGGATACTATTGTATAAATATACATAGCTAACCTGCTCCACTAGATATTATTATTTTCCAAGATATTTACCATAGCTTATTAAAATTAGAAAATTAAGGCAATAATGTAAATTGACTAAGGTAAAATAAGACAATTAAATTATCATACTAATCATACTAATCATACTAATATTATAAATGCGAAAGTCACTTTGTTTGTTGGTTTGTTGGTTTGTCCTTCAATCACGCCGCAACGGAGCAACGGATCGACGTGATTTTTGGCATGTCCTTATATAGTTGAGGACTTGGAGAGTGACATAGGCTACTTTTTATCCCGGAAAATTAAGGAGTTCCCGCGGGAATAATAAAAAACTTAAACCACGCGGACGAAGTCGCGGGCATCATCTATCAATTAAGGCAATAATGTAAATTGACTAAGGTAAAATAAGACAATTAAATTATAATATTATATAACTACTAAGCTTATGTTTCAATCTCGAGAAATAAATATCTTTAAACCTAAATAAGTTACTATCGTAGAAAAGCCCCCAAATAAACCATATTAAAAAAAAACCTCCGGTGCAGTGGTGAGCATTGTGAGTTGTCATCTTATGAGTGGGTCCAGCAGGGCGACCGCGTATCTTTTGCATCAATCATTGATACATCGCAATCACCTCCGATTGGCTGAATTTATAGTATTCTTGCTGCGTCAATGGATTTCGTCCAATAGTGGAAGAGTGTTAACCAATCAGAGGTGATTGCAATGTATCAATGATTGATGCAAAAGATACGCGGTCGCCCTGCCGATATCGATTCCCGGATTGGTCTATTTGGGAATCATAATCTGACAAACTTAGTAGTTGAAGTCGGGCGAGTATAACAAAGATAGGCAAAGTTGACGCGTCAGGCTCGCCCGACTTCAACATATAGTGTGTAGAAATCAAAATTATTTTTTATTTTACAGTGGCTTTGGAAGTCCGTTTTTTGGAAAGAATTTTTATTAGTTTTTAATTTAGCTTTTAATATTTTGGGTTTGTTATGTTATTTGTGGGACTATTATATGTCAGTTTTATTATACTATATTTTGATGATTTATTAATGAAATTTCTTTAATAAATTGACTAAGATAATGAAATAATAACTAAGATAAATGATGACTATATGACAATGTACCTATGATCTAATGAAATTTAAACTTAATACATAACTATTTACACACCATTGTATGGTAGAGTATGTAAGCGAAATATTATTTTTAAGACCTCTAAATACTCGTATGTACCCATATTCCTGCCAATAAAATATTATATAATTTTTTTACTTTATTTATATTTAGAGTTTAATATCAAGATCAGTCAGAAGATGTCAGAAGAATAAAAGAATGTAAAAATGTGTATATATTTTGCACTCATGTCATCGAATAAATCACATGTCTCGATCGATAGCAATACCAATTATTGTTTTTAGTATACCGGGAGATGGAAACGGCATTCTATTTTATACAAAGTAGCAAATAACAGGTTCTGCACGAAAGTGTGGATGGTCGAAGTGTGCCGGTGGGCGGGCTTTGAGATATTGCATTGCTCCTGATTTTCTAATCACAGTCTGAACTGCACTGCATTTTAGTTCTTGTGTTAATCTTCTTCTCTATGTACATAAAATTCTCGTGTCACAATGTTAGTTATCATACTCCTCCGAAACGACTTGACCGATTTTTATGAAATTTAATATGCATATTCAGTAGGTCTATTTTTCATACCGACTATCTATTTTTCATACCTCCACGCGGACGGAGTCGCGGGCATCAGCTAGTATTATATAATTGGCGATTACTTGCCATCCACGATTTTGTCGTTGCTTCATCAGTCCATTAGTATTTTTTTTGTTGACGGGAGGGAAATCGCCTTAGATACCCGACTTCCTGGGGGGAAAATCGGGTTATGTAGGATTTCTACCTACTAAGACCCCCCGGTGGCCGAACTTAACGCATGTTGGGGGGCTCCGAGATCTCTTAAGAACGCATCGGTGCCCCCCTTGTGCGATGCCCATAGGGCTCATCCCGGACTCGTGGAGAAGTCCAAGTCCATAGTCCTATACGCTATTTAGTCTTTCTTTATCTAAGTTTGCTAGATGATGCCTTATGATGCACTGCGATTGCTCAATGATTTGGCGCAAAATAATTGGGAATTGTTTTTTTTTCACACCCAGACTAACTCATAAATAAAGTAAACCCCATGTTGGAAAGTAAGTATGTAATATATAGGTAGTTTATTAGTGCTTTCAATAATTTTTTTATTAGAGTTTTTAAATTATTTTGTCTTGTTTATTACCCTCGACGAAGCGGAGACGGTATATGTGTTTGCCCTAAGAGGTTGTGTGTTTGTTTGTTTGTTTGTTTGTTTGTGCACTTTTTTGTCACCATTTTTCTCAAAAAGTACTGGGCCGATTGAGATGCGGTTTTTTGCATTAGATACGTATAGCTTGTGAGAAGGTTTTTAGATATATTTTAGGACCATAGACAACCAAGCTGAGCTGTAGTCTATGATTTTATTTTTTCAATATGTTACCATTTTTCTCAAAAACTACTGTGCTGATTTAGATGCGGGCTTTTTGTTTTAGATATATTTAGCTTGTACCTAGATGCTGCCCAGGGTATCATGATGGAGTCAGGAGGCGATCATGGGAACTCCTTAAATTCTCATCGTATACCCGTTGCGTTTGGACTCTTTTGATTTGTCCATTTGAAAAGGGTTTGGCCATAGTCCACCACACTGGTCAAAAAAACTACTGAGCTGTCAAAGATGCAGTTTTGTGTTTTAGATATTATGTAATATATACGTTTGCTACGTTCTAATTGTTGTTTCAAAGTTATACAGGTCAAAGGTATAATGGAGCTCTGCAGTTCGTCGTGGGTTTTTTTAAAAATTTTAATTTTATTACTTGTTTAGATTCTTTTTGTAGCCTGGGGAGACGAATTAGGCAGCTGTAATATCTCCAATGTCTGTTTCATAAATTAATACCTAATAAAGAATGATGACGATAAATAAGGTTTGAACTGTTTAATTTTCCGGGATAAAAAGTAGCCTTTGTCCTTCCCGGGCAAAGTACAACGCAAAAGCAAAAAATGTCTTCTCTGTAGGCTACATAACAGATAATTTTCCGGGAATTCATCTCAATTCGCTATAATACGTACAATAACAATATATTATACTGGCGCTTTCATAAAACATAGCTCACGCCTATCGGATCGCAAAAGGTTCATCAGAATGACAAGCAGATCCTATTCAATCCACTCAATGAGTACAAAACGATTTCAACGCGCTCTTCGTGTGTGATTTATTGACTGATTTCAATGATGGATGGATGGATGATGGTGGTCTCATTTCTTCGAAACCTGAAATCTTGGGGGAGGTAGAGAAGTTCTATGCACAGTTATACACCTCAACGCAAAAGCCTGTTGAAGATTTGGCGAGAGATCCCAGAGCCAAACTGACCCGACACTATACCGAAGATATCCCGGACGTCAGCCTTTACGAGATTAGTATGGCTCTTAAACAGCTTAAAAACAACAAGGCGCCAGGTGAGGACGGAATCACGGCAGAACTCCTGAAAGCGAGTGGAAAACCGTTACTTAAAGTCTTTCAGCGATTGTTCAATTCCGTCATTCATCATGGCACAACGCCTGAGGCATGGCACAGGAGCGTGGTGGTTCTGTTCTTCAAAAAGGGTGATAATACACTGCTGAAGAATTATAGACCCATCTCGCTGTTGAGTCATGTCTATAAGTTGTTTTCAAGAGTCATAACGAATCGTCTCGCCCGTAGGTTTGACGACTTCCAGCCTCCCGAACCAGCCGGATTCCGAAAAGGCTTTAGCACCAAAGACCACATCCACACGCTGCGGCAGGTTATACAGAAGACTGAGGAGTATAACCGGCCACTTTGCTTAGCGTTTGTGGACTATTAGAAAGCCTTTGATTCGGTGGAAACTTGGGCGGTATTGAGGTCTCTGCAGAGAAGCCGGATTGATTATCGGTATGTCCAAGTGCTGTAGTGTTTGTACGAAAGCGCCACCATGTCAGTCCGTATACAGGACCAGACTGCGAGGCCGATCCGACTGCAGCGGGGAGTGCGACAGGGGGATGTTATCTCCCCGAAGCTGCTTACCGCTGCATTGGAAGACGTCTTTAAGCTTCTGGATTGGAACGGACTTGGCATCTACATAAACGGCGAGTACATCACTCACCTTCGGTTTGCCGATGACATAGTCATCATGGCAGAGACTCTGGAAGACCTCAATGCAATGCTCAATGACCTCAGCAGAGTTTCTCAACAGTTGGGCCTAAAAATGAATATGTGTAAGACGAAAGTTATGTCTAACGCTCATGTTTCGCTCCACCCAGTGATCGTTGAGAGCTCTGCACTCGAGATTGTAGACGAGTACGTGTACCTGGGGCACACAGTGCAGCTGGGTAGGTCCAATTTCGAGAAGGAGGTCAACCGCCAAATTCAACTCGGCTGGGCTGCGTTCGGGAAGCTTCGAGATATCTTCTCGTCCAAAATCCCCCAGTGTCTGAAGACCAAAGTCTTCGAACAGTGTGTGTTGCCAGTGATAACTTACGGATCCGAGACATGGTCGCTGACTATGGGCCTGATAAGAAGGCTCAGGGTCACTCAGCGGGCGATGGAGAGGGCTATTTTGGGAGTGTCCCTACGTGATCAAATCAGAAATGAAGAGATCCGTAGGAGAACCATGGTCACCGATATAGCCCGAAGAGTTGCGAAGCTGAAGTGGCAATGGGCGGGGCACATAGTTCGGAGAACCGATGGGCGTTGGGGTCCCAAAGTGCGTGAATGGCCACCCCGCACTGGAAGGCGTAGCGTCGGCAGACCCCCCACACGGTGGACGGACGACATCAAGAGAGTCGCAGGGAGTCGCTGGATCCAGGCGGCGCAAGACCGTGCCTTGTGGAGGACCCTACAAGAGACCTATGTCCAGCAGTGGATGTCCATCTGTTGACGACGACGACGGCTGGAAAAATATAGTGGAAATAGGAAAAATAAAATGACTTCACACTTAGTTCAATATGACGGACGATGAAAGCTTTATTTTAAATATTTTAAGACTTATCTTTACTAATATTATAAATGCGAAAGTTTGGATGTATGGATGGATGGATATATGGATGGATGGATGTTTGTTACTTAACCACGCCAGAACGGTTGAACTGATCTGGATGAAATTTGGCACAGAGATGGATTATAGTCTGGATTATCACATAGGATACTTTTTATCCCGGAAAATTAAAGAGTTCCCGCGGGAACCAACAATCCTCAATCCACGCGGACGAAGTCGCGGGCATCAGCTTGTGTAAACATTAATGGCAACCGAGTAATAAGTTCCGATCATACGCTTATTAGCGGGGCAATAACCGAAACGCAAATCAGGCAAAGCCACGCGTGGGAGTACTATTAAGGCTAACTTTTCACAACCTGTTTCCGATTCCACTCGTTTGGTTTTATTGGGTCTTGCGGAATCAAATCAAGCAAAACTTGATTGTGAAAGCAACCTGCCCTGAAATGGTTTATTTTTATTGGGTACGACTCGCTTCTTGCCGCGGCGTCGCTCTTTGCTGTGGAAAACACGAAGCATGGATGTTGAATCAACAAAACAGTTCCTAAATTGCTGGGAATCGAACCGCAGACTCCCACTTTGAGACCATATGACTCACCACTGCGTCAGGAAGGTCGTCAAATCGTGTGTTTTATGGTTTTATTAGGTTATACTTTCCTATCATAATACACCAATATTTATACTCTCATATTACGAGAGTAAAAATACTAGATGAGAGTAAAAAAATAGACTAGAATGAGAGTAAAATATAATAAGAGCCGACGATATCGTAGGCTTATGCCATAGTCCATCACGATAGCCAAGAATGAATTGGTAGACTAAGCTTAGGTAAGTGGCAATGGGCAGAGCATTTATGGTTCGAAAGTGCAAGGCAGCGTTGGACGGCCTTTCAGTAGGTATACACTAGACAGACAACATTAGGCGAATATTTGATTTATTTTTGGACGACCTCCCTGGCGCAGTGTTGAGCGTTGTTGTCTTAAGCTGGGAGTCCCGGGTTCGATCCCCGGCAGAGTGAATAATTTCTGAATTTTCTCTGGTCTGGCCTGGTGGGAGGCTTCGGCCGTGGTTAGTTACCACCCTACAGGCAAAGACGTGCCGCCATGCGATTAAGCGTTTAGCGTTCTAGTACGATGCGGTTTGAAACCGATTAGGGGTATGGATTTAATATAACTACCACACCCTTAACAGGTTAGCCCGCTACGATCTTAGACTGCATCATCGCTTACCATCAGGTGAGATCGCAGTCAAGGGCTAACTTATAGTTGCAAAAAAAGAATAGCTGGGAACCGCTGGAAGGAAACAGCGCAAGCCCTTGTCCTGTATAAATCCATCCAGGAGTTCTCGTCTAGAAGTGGACGTCTATCGGTTGAGACGAAGAGGTTAAAAATTCGGCCCGCTAATATTATAAACCCTTTGTCTTTTAAACCCCTAGCCTTTTTCCTTCAACAATATCAAATATCTTTGAACCGCAATTAGTTTCTTGTAATAATCAAAAAGTTTCAAACGCATAGTGTTTGTTATCAACATTAAAAGCGCTAAGTTTGAAGCCAACAAAGGCAAAACAGCTATAAAGAACAAGTTCGCAGTCTTATCCGTGGGTACTTTATTCTCGTTAAAGTTTAATTGTGCCAGCAACTATCTAGGAGCTAGCACGTCTGTATGGATTATAATGTTAAGCTGGCTTCACACGCTGCTACATGCTCGACGAACAAGCTTCATAGGAGTCACGTACGTAGGATTTTGTTTAGGGAGGGTATTGTTGTCACTTGTCCTAGGTGGACGATAAAAGCGACACGATGCAACTGGACGCGATACGACTCCATAGAAAATTGGAAACTTATCTATGCGATAACGTAACTTCGTAAGCCACCTGAAGGGTCAGCTATCATAATTTCATGTAGTCACGTCGAGCTGTAAGTTTTCGCCTTTATTGCTGACGTAGGATAAGTCAGGACAGATTCGCTTCCATCTGCCCGGTGTCTGCCCCTCTACCGGGGCAAATCGGAAAAATGTGCCATCGCCCTCTGTAGCCAAGGCGTGGTCGCTGAACAGGGCGACAAAACTTTTTTTACACAGATCAAGACGCCTATATAGGACAACTGATGACAGGGCCTTATTATTTTACTACTATCGATCGACCGTGAAAATCATTATTATCTTTGGAGACTTCGCCCGCGAAAACTTTCCACGGACAGGAGAAAACCTCGGCGAATCGTCGGCATCGTATAGGAAACATGTTTCATCCTGACGCGCAGGTCTATGCTCCATTTAAAGTGCGAGAATGAAATGTCTGTGTAACTAAGTTTATACACAGAAAGTTCCGCACACACTAGGACGACATGACACAGACGTTTCGAGTAGACGCTTTGTCCTATCCAAGTCTGTGTCCATTCTAAGTTTAAACGGATGTCCATACTTAGACAGAGGACAGGCAATATTAAATAAAAAAACCGGCCACGTGCGAGTCGGACTCGCGCACCGAGGGTTCCGTACAAACTTGTAGGTATATAAGTAAAAGTTATCGTATTTTTCTAATTTAATTTAAATTTAATACCTTTACGCGTTCATGCGGAAAGGGGTAGTAAGTTATAAAAATATTTTTATTATATGATGTAACTAAAAATGTATGCTTTTCGCAATTTTTTCTTTATCTGTGCTATAAGACGTTGCTTCGTACCAAATTTCAAGAGTTCACGGAAAGTACCTTGTAGGTTTTGATTCCCTTGCGAGTGTCGAAAATTTGCATAAAAATATTTTTATTATATGATGCAACTAAAAATTTATGCTTTTCGCAATTTTTCCTTTATCTGTGCTATAAGACGTTGCTTCGAACAAAATTTCAAGGTTCTGAGTTCACGGGAAGTACTCTGAAGGTTTCGATTCCCATGCGAGTGCAAGAAAATTTCGAAAATTTGCAGTATAAACGGCTGTATCTTTTGATTGTGTTGGCTTTGAAGTTTGATTTTTTCACAGTTCCAAGAGACAGTAGATTTGAGTATTTGATATGAATTTCAGCTTGATACCTCCATGCGTTTCTGAGAAATAGGGTCTTGACACACAGACGGACGGACAACGAAGTGATCCTATAAAGGTTCCGTTTTTTCCTTTTGAGGTACGGAACCCTAAAAAATTGAATAAAGGAAAAAGAGCTTGTACTTCGGGCATATTTCCTAAAAAATCCATACTTATATTATTAATGCGAAAGTGTGCCTGTCTGTCTTTCTGTCTGCTACGCTTTACGGTCCATCTGTTCAACCGATTTTGACGAAATTTACATAAGATGGTACAGGAATAGGTTTAAGTCATAGAACCGGAAGAACATAGGCTACTTTTTATCCTGGAAATCTGAAGAGATCCCCTTGCGAGTTTCGAAAGGACATTGTTCCATCCCCATACAAAGTTCGCCTAAGAACCAACCGTCATAAAACATTGATTACTGGGTTCAAATTAATACCTTTTTATACTTGAGAGCAGATTAAAACAACGGACACTTGCTAAGAAATTACTTATAACCAAAAATATTTTCTATTTTGAGGATATTTCAGCTTTCACAATCAATCTGCTTGATCAAATAAATGTCATCTTTAACCAATTGTAATACAGCTGTAAACAGTATGTAGATAAGACAAGATTCGCAGTAGTCCGTCAAAAACATTACAGACGGCGTTATTAATAAGGATGCAGGTATCGTCATAGTTCATGGATAACTTCACAGATGGCGTTAGAAATATTAAATTATTGTACTTTCAATAGATGGCGTTGCGAGATTCAGAATATTAGCGCACTTAGCACTTTAAGCTGCTTTTATCTTGTTTCTTACGATACGGATCTAGCGCTCAAGCGGTTGTATTGGATATTATTTTAACCTGTAAGTTATTGATCTGTGGTTAATAATCGAGAGACGGAAACGTATAGTAATCAATTTAATACCCATTTATTTACTTTTAATTAATTTGAAGTGTCCGTTGAATTCTAATATTTGGAATAAAGGTTATAAAATAAGCTAAGAATTACTGTATATTTCAAACGTATGTTGATTCTTAGGCGAATTTGGTCAATGTCCTTTGCAGCATAAACGGCTGTATCTTTTGATTGCGTTGGCTTAGAAGTTTGATTTTTTCACAACTCCAAGGGACAGTAGACTTGAGTATTTGATATGAATTTCAGCTTGATACCTTCATGCGTTCCTGAGAAAAAGGGTCCTGACACACAGACGGGCGGACAACGAAGTGATCCTATAAGGGTTCAGTTTTTTCATTTTGAGGTACGGAACCCTAAAAATGGTAGGTATGATAAAGTGTTGTAAAAATATACTCAAGTATAATGATTCACCATCAGGCAATCCAATAAAAGATGACGATCCGAGCCGTTCGATGCACGATCGACCTTCGGCGTCCGTTCACCGCGGCTAACACTATACCTAGTTTTAATTTTGTACAAACCACGTGCAGGTATAGCTAGCCTTTGTATGCTTCGTTAAGCTGATCGCTGATCTACTCGTAACAACACACTCCGTACCCGTCGCATAATTTCCTAGCTTTTAGCACAGGATCTTATGTCATTCTTACTGATACTGAACCAATTCTATGAACAAAATATATAAGTGGCTGTCTGATATTTTAAAATAACTGCCTGATAACTGGTGATAGTGATAATTTTCTCGAATGCAGTTTTACCCCTTATAGGTAAAGTAAAAGGGACCCAAATGCTCTTGCTTTAAAGTCACAAATTCAGCGTTTGTAGCGGTTGCTGTGAATAAATGAAAGAGAGAAAATGAGCTAAGAAATGAGCTAAGAAATGAGCTCTGAGCCAATGCAGTTAAGGTTCATTTTACTTTAACGATTCGATTGACCTAGTGAGCGAACGCTCACTAGGTCAATCGAATTTGCAATGTAAAAACTCAGAGTAAGCGTACTGATATTCTATTAGCTTACTCTTTAAATCCGTTCTCAGAGAACATACAGCCAAGAATCACAAGTATAATTATCCAGTAGCTTGGGCTATTCATTACTACTTTTTTAAATAAGGTATTAGGGTCTTACCTACTAAACAGGTCGTAGATTTTAAATTTTCCGCAGGTAGAATGGGAGGCAATTCGCTGCGGTGCGAGCGATACTAACACGACACTCCTATGTGCAAACAGCTTACATCCAATATGTGTCTCTAATGTTTCGTAAAGGTTACGCGAAGATTCCCACGATTGGCTCGCATTTAAAAAATAAATAACATTTTGGATTCCTGCTGTTAGGACTTGGATCATTGGAAGCGCATCCGTTCTAATATAACAAATGAAAAATACGTCTGTCCGTTACCTTTAAATTGCCCATATGCTACACGAAATTTTGTACGGAGATAATTTGCATCCGAGGAATGGACGAAGGACATAGGATACTCTTTAGCCTGGAAAATATATCAGATCCCACGGGATTTTTTAAAAACCTGAATCCATTCAAACGAAGTCTATATACTTATATAAAAGAAAAAAGAGACGGACTACGAGTATAATTGGACATTATGGATAATGCCTATGTCAAAAATAAATTATTTCTTAGTGATTATTAGACCCTCTAGTCTTCCAAAAGACCTAAAAGTAACTTCTTCTGCTAGATTTAAATTTGATAATTATTTTATACTATCAATTAAAGAAAAAAATTGTCTTGTTTGATGAAGTCTATGTATTTCATACAAACTTTCATATTGGAAGCATTGAAATAGTATCTACTACAATTCTACATCAATGATTGGAAGCGATTGTTTAAAGTTTGATAAATTGTTGATTATATTGAGTTGTCATCATTCCTATTTACAGCTGTTAAATAAAACCTATTTTGATGGGGTTTTCAATCGACTTCAAAATAAGGAGGAGGTTCTCAATTCGACTGTATTTTATTTTTTTATGTTTGTTACTTCAACACTTTTGACTGGGTGAACCAATTTGGATGATTCTTTTTTTATTTTAAAGGGCATACTTTCCATGTGGTCCCATATAAATTTTATCGAAATCGGTCTAGCGGTTTTTAAAATATCAACAATAATATTAGTACTTTGTATAGCGTGTGCTTGTTGTTGTAAATTTGGCGCGGGAGTTTGAAGTCGGTTGTTTAAAAAGAATTTCTTATATTAAATTATTTGTAGACTTTTTCAAGCAGGTACATAATTTTGGGAAAGTTTTGGGACGCTACTTTATTGTGGAAAAACTAAAGATTTAACTAAAGGAAATATTTAAAGGACATTAGTTCTTAGGTTGACACGGACGAAGTTGCATGAAAAGCTAGTCTAATAAATGACTATATGAACACGACGCGACGTGTAGATAGTGATTTCCTGAAAGCTTTCGTGGCTCGCGTGCATTCTGCGATAAAATGTTGTCAATCAGCAAACATTTTAGCTGATTGCCTTATGTTGCATCTATGGCAACGACTTGATCAACGATAGCGATACAACTATGATATCTACATGTTTTAATAAGGAAAACATGGAAATAAAAAGCTCTAACTTCTATAAAAAAAGATCATTTACTAAATTGCATTTTATATAACCTGAGCAAGAAATAAAAATATAGTAATTAGATTATTGATCTAAGTTTAGGCTTACGTTGTCATATACCTAAATTAAGCTTAATTATTGAATTTTGCTGTTTGAATAAAATTATTTGTGTTGATTTTCCAATGGTAATTTTTATCGATATATTTTTGTCGCGCAGCGCGCAGCCCAAGTGCCGCGGTAACATATACTTTGTACTTATAACTGTGTAAAGTTGACCTTGAACCAGCCAATAAGAAATGCTATTATTACCTCGTCCCCCACCTGAAAGTGGTGAGATGTGTTTCAAAGCGAAAATGTGGCTATTAGCTTTCAATAGGTTTACTACTCGGTGCATGGCAGTTATATTAAACCCCTAAAACCCCCTTGGCGGCACGTCTTTGCCGGTAGGGTGGTAACTAGCCACTAGCCTGAAGCCTCCCACCAGGCCAGACCAGGGAAAATTCAAAAATTATAACTTCCCAAATTGACCCTGCCGGGAATCGAACCCGAGACCTCCGCACGATAAGTATTTTGAAAGGGGTGGAAATATTAATGGGGCTGTCATTTTAGTTTAGAGCTGATATACAACAGAATTGGCCTCAATGCCACCCTTAATTTATTATGCCTTGGGGCGGACCGAAAAAACGGCAGACTTTTGCAAGCGGGCTTTTTATCTCTATAGCCTGAATGAATAGTCACAGACCTTTCACTTTTGCCCAAAGACGGTGGATTTTTACCTTGACCTTAGTCTTGAACTTGGCCTCTTTGTTTACCAATACAATCCAGAGTTGTTTTTCTCGGAGTACCTACTATGTAGAATGGAAAGATTTAAATCGAAATCGGTTGAAAAGATGGGCCGTAAAAGTGTAACAAACAAACAAACAAACTGGTCAAAGCACGTCACTTACGCGTTTCAGTAAGGTTTCTGTGATTTGTTTCTAAAAACGTCTAGACTTTTGTGTTAATTTCACAAGATTCCAAAAATACAACAGGTAAGTATTACGTAATTCTTAGGTGGCTATACTTTGGCGTGTTTTAGCTATTTGTGAGAAGCCGGGGCGGGTCGCTAGTACCCGGGTAGTACCCGGGTAGTACGCGGGTAGTAGTAGTAGTAGTAGTAGTAGTAGTAGTAGTAGTAGTAGTAGTAGTAAGGTCACGTACAGAACCTTTTATATTATGAGTCCCAGAACTCTACATAGTTTTATTATAACACAAGTTTTAATGGACCTAAGTTATCGAACCACGAGTTACGTGTTTTCAAAACCTCGCAGCAGAATTGCAACTTTATTTGGACGGTCACATCGGCAGGACTTGTTGATTTCAATCGACTAAAAGACTTATACACATATTTAGTATAGATATAATGTCGTATAATTGGTTCAATTATGCATCTTGGAGCATACTACCATAATTTAAAAACGTATTGTTTTAATATTGTTGACGTTCGTGTTTTAGGACTTTATCCTTATTTTAAAGGCGTCAAGGTTGTGACATAAAACTGCTTTATGCGATGGTAGTAACCCGCCTTCTATGCGGGGAGCTTTGTCGTTGTGAGGACGTTAAGCTGAGGCTACACTAAATGAACATGAACCTTTTTTTTTTTTGGTGTCCGTTCTTTGATTTACTTCTCTATTTTGTAAAATTAGGTAAGTATTTTTTTATTCAATTGTAAAGTAGGAGACCGTCTAAGAAGGACGTGGGCTAAGGTGGGAAGGCAATGGCAATTTCATTTAACGGAAACCTCTAAGTGGTTTCTTAGAATAAAAATTTATCTATTATACTTAACTAATTAATTAGGTAATTAATCTTGCATAAAATTTCGCTTTGAATAAGTTCTCATTCCGCTTGGAATAAGTTTTTTTTTATTTTCCATGGGAACTCCTTAATTTTTGAGGATAAAAAGTAGCATATGTCCAGGTCCACAACTATGCCCATGCCAAAATTTTCACCTCAATCCGTTGCTCGTTCAAAAGGAGAAACACACTTTAGCATTTATAATATTAGCACAGAATAGGTATTAATAGATATTAGTATGATTAAAACAGGTGTCGATAGAACAGTTCTTATTTAATGTTATGTTTGGACACTAATACCACCACAATCATAGGAAGGTAGCTATTTTTGAATTATTAATCAGACAGAGCTACGTGATTAGGAATCTAGCAGCATGCTTATTACTAACCTATTACGAATCTCTGTTACTCACATTAAAAAAAAACAGTTTTAATTTAAAGAGAAAAAAAACCAAAGCAACACCTAGATCAAAAGCATATTATGAAACCTTAATCGTTACCTATCACGAAGCTAGACGGCTTAGGTCAAAAACCGGCCTTGAATTAGCATTATTAAATGCTATTATACAAAAATTAAAAGAAAAGCAACAATGCATATAGACACTGACCGGTTTTAAGATTTAAAATTAATGAATGTAGACCGGCGTTTTATCTTAATTTATATATAAGCCGTATACTATACTATATATAATATACTAGCCGTGTGGGATTTCCCACCGTCACCCCATACCTAACATTTCACATAGGTATATTATGCGGGTGATATATACATGACTTTAAAAATGGCAAGTTTTCGCCAGTATATTGTATGTAGCGTGCCGGAGGAAAAGAAGTGCCCACATGAGATGCACGGAGAGGCACGGCACGTAGCGGCCATTATTATTTGTATTGAATTTGTGCAGGGCCGCATCGCGCACTAGTGCATCTCCGTGCCACGACGCTCTGGGCCCAGCTCCATACAAAGAATACCTACCTACTTGCCGCTACGTGCTGCGCTGCGCTGCTTATAGTGGGGCTAGATCATAATAGGCTGACATACAGGCAAAAAATTCCTATGTACGCGTACAAATGTCTATCAGCCACTTTAGAGTTATTGGAGAAAAACACCTGACTGATAGACAACACGTACCCTATTCCGGTGAATCTGTGGCGTTACCTCCTTGCTAGCTGGCAACGCACACAAGCTTCGCGTTCGGAATTCGAACTTGCTTTTGGAACGTTTTTGGATTCGGAACGTTCTGCGCGCGGGAGCTGCGCTGTAGCAACAGACGACACACCATTCTATTGCTGGAGTCCAGCGCAACGCTTCCTTTGATATATTTCTATTGTACAGTTTTACATAATCTATTGTATCTTATTAATAATATACTTGTAAACGTGGACCAAGTCTATTATTTCCACATCACATAGGTGGGCAAAAGCACCCTCTATTGGTGACTCTATATTAGTGACCCCTATAAATCTACATTTACACAGGAGTTCCATAAAATATGATTTAAAAAAATGTTTCCCCGAAGAGGAGATATTGGACCAATCCCTTATTTCACCGTCTTAGAGATGAATTTCAACAACGCTCATGTAACTGACTTTTAGAAGCTGGCTAAACAATAAGTTATAGTAAAGTAGTATTCTGTTCCAATTTCCATATTTATAATAAAATGACAAATTGCACTACAAACACATCTACAACAATACAGCAACACAACACTATCTATTTTAGGGGGTGAATTTTCAATAGTCTTTGCTTAGTAGCTACGTAAGTAGGTATATATGTCATCCCTTGTTTTATAAAAAATGTATGACCTAAGGAAATTGCTAATATTATGTAAGATCTCTTTTATTAAGATTTTTTTCCTAATAGGTAATAGGTATATTATGTAAATGGATTCAGTATCCGCTTATTAAGTTATTAAATCTAATGAGATTGGCTGTTTCATATCCTGCTCCTCTGCGATAGACTGTATAGAGCAACTCTATTAAAGCTTCCTACCACACGTAAAAACTGTGTAACGTATGTATATTAAATCGTATAAAACCATAAATTGTGTATTATTAAAATATTAGTAAATGTCAAACGGTATTTTCACGATACATGGATTGTTGAGAACAAGTCACCAGTACTTATACACGAGTAATTTTTACCTAGTTTTTAATTATCTAAGTTTGTAATATTTCATCGCTTCGTCCGTCCGTCCGTCGTTTGGAAACAGTGCCGCTCACACGAAAAAAAAACACTTTTCCAATTTCACGACTATTTTAACTTGGCACCCTTTTCAGAGCAAAACTCGCAACAAAAAGGTCTCTGATACAATATCGTCAGAGGATAATTGGGTGTGAAAAAAAAACCGGTCCGCTTCAAATTACCCCATCTGCATTGATGGTAACTGTGACAGACAGTACAGTCAAGCTAGCCTAACTCAGTATCAGCTTAGATTATTAATCGTGATATTTATAATTAAGATTGAATAAATATGGTACATGATGTAGAACGCTCCTTAAGTCGGGCTACCTGCGCTCGAGAGCTGCGTAGCGGGTAGTTGCAAAAACTGCGCGCGCGTCGCTCCCACGGCACGCCAGCCCGCCAAACGCGGTCACTCACCCCGTCTGCATTGATGGTAAATGTGACGAGAAAGTATCAAAAATATCGTTTAAAATCTAAGCTAGCCTTACACAGTATCACTTTTGATTATTAATCATAATACGTATAGTTAAGATTAAATAAATATGTACATGATGTAGACCGCTCCTTATATCGGGCTACCTGCGATCGAGAGCTGCGTAGCGGGTAGTTGCAAAAACTGCGCGCGCGTCGCTCCCACGGCACGCCGGCCCGCCAAACGCGGTCACTCACCCCGTCTGCATTGATGGTAATGTGACGAGTATTGACGACGTGATAATGATGTCTGCCAAAGTTCCGAATCCGCTCGCGAACTCGTTTTTTTTTTGTAAACAAAACTCTATTGATGTTGGAGCGCAATAGCTGACGTAATTTTTTTGAAGACCAATTCGTAGACTTATACGATAAGGTGATTATCAACTAATACGGTACGAAAGCACTTTTAAAATTCTCCCATTTATTTGTACACATTTTTATAAAATTATTTCTAAATACGTTTTACATAAATACGAGAAAAATACTATACAAATTACATTTAAATATAATCCTATAAAACTTCCATACACTGCGGGGTCTTAAACATCCAAGCAGCCGGTGGTCAGGGCTCCAGAGAGAGGAACTTCCTCACAATTCGCACCGTCTCAAGGATAACCGCCTTCTGTATCCGACCCTTAATCCAACAATCAAGCGAAAGCTTCTAGAGGTGTTGATCGAAACTTGCAAGGTCCAAGTATTTCGATACTTTTTCCTTTTCTGCTTTCACCAGGTTATCGTCATGTAGAACTGCAGTAACATCAACAATTATTGTTCGGCGCGCTGAGCGGTCGACTAACACTATGTCAGGTCTATTGGCAGCAATAAACCTGTCAGTGATAACCGACCGATCCCAGTAGAGCAAGGCACCACTATTTTTGAGAACTGACACTGGGTCATACCTATAGTATGGTACCTCAGTCTCAACAAGACCGTACTGGAGAGCCAGTTGTTGATGGATTATTTTATGTTTGTTAAAAGATTATTTGAATCAAAATATTTTGAGTTTGACTTGCTTTCTTGAAAATACTAGCCCAAATCAGAACATTTTACTAGCGCGTTGATTTTAGTTGTTTCATCGTCATTTTCAATCCATTGCCTCGGAATGAGAAAAGTTCACCCTGGCCAAGTGCGAATCGGCATACTTTCAGACCTTACACACCTTCGAGAACATTATGAAAAACTCTCGGGCATTTCCCTGCAACATTTTTTATCGTAGTCCAATACTCGCCGAACCCTGACACTGCCGGTTTTTTTACCTAATGGATGTGTGTCACATAGATGGACATATTAATATAGATATTAATACTATAAAGGTATTTTTCACTTTTTCATGTTTTAAAAGTGTGTCATTTAGCTAAGTGTAAAGGCTAAAGTTTATCAGTTAGCCTCTATGCGAGCTACGCATAGAGACATTTGTATTTTTTCAGTTTTATAGTCGTTACTATCAACTTCCGACAAAAGCAATGTGACCCTTTATAAAGACGCGGCTTTCCGATATTCCACCTAGAAATAATTTCTTAGAAAAATATCATAGAAATAATTATTTCTTAGAAAAATATCATGTTTTTTTTTATTTGAAGTTATTTTTACCCGAGTTATTGAAATACATGGTGCAGGTACCAGTCAAAATACGTTGTTTTATTTTATTTTCATCCAATCCACAAAAAAGTTGAATGATCTACCTACTCGGGACTTAAACCCATTTATACTCGATTCTATAGCCTAAAGGCTATACTTAGTCTAAACAACTGTTATGAAATAGCCCGTTTTAGTCCCTAGTTGGGCAATCTACTTTAGTTATACGGGAAAACGAAAATGGAATTGGCGAAAGACGGTAAGTAGGTATAGTAGGTAATTAATAATTTTGTAATTACTGATTGACTGAATATATTCATTTCTATACTTCACTGATTTGGTTGCGAGTTGCGTTAAGGAGCAATTTAATAAAGTTTTATTGATTACTACGTGGACTCTACTACCTATACCTACTTACAACTTAAGTGCAGATTATTCTAACCTACTTAGCTGCCAGGTCACCCTTCACGGATCGTGGAGTTCCAATTGCTCTATGCAAAAGATAAAATGCCATGCCTTTTTTATCGAGGGAGGAAAGAAAGAAAATTGAAGAAAACTTAATTTAACTTTCTCTTATACGAATCCCGTAGTGATGAATAATAGACAGAATATAAAAATCTTCTGGCAGATTGTGACTTGAAAATTATTGTAACGAAAATCCTACTAATATTAAAAATGTGATGGTGTTTTTGTTTGAAATCCGTCAATCACGCTGCAACGGAGCAACGGATCGACAATATTCCACATCGCAGGCGAATTACGTACTGTCCTGTCGCGCAAATAAGCGCGCCCTTGAGAGTGCCGGTCTAACATGTTTTCGCTCTTAGAAAACCTCCGTGGCGCAGTGTGCAGCGCTGTTGTCTTAACGTGCGGAGGTCCCGGGTTCGATCCCCGGCAGGGTCAATTTGGGAATTTATAATTTCTGAATTTTCCCTGGTCTGGCCTCGTGGGAGGCTTCGGCCGTGGTTAGTTACCACTCTACCGGCAAAGACGGGCCGCCAAGCGATTCAGCGTTCCGGTACGATGCCGTGTAGAAACCGTATAGCGGTATGGGTTTAATATAACTGCCATGCCCCTAACAGGTTAGCCCGCTACCATTTTAGACTGCATCATCACTTACCATCAGGTGAGATCTCAGTCAAGGGCTAACTTGTAGTAAATAAAAATAAAAAAAAGACAAAAAAGAGTGGGAAAGAGTTTAAAATAGAATACCGAAATCGTCGATTGAAAGTGTGTGCTACATGAGCACCTATACCTTTCACGTGGCCTACGTCATCGCGTAGATAAGTTTGTCATTTTCTATAACAGTATCATGTCGCGTCGCGTCACGTCGCATCGCTTTTGTCGTTCCTAGGACAACGGGTACAAGTGTTTGTCTCATTCCGTGCAGTAGCTTCGATTCACTAAGCGAGTAAAAGAGCTTTCACGCTGCCCTAATGAATTTTCTTCAGAAAGTTTCCTAGCGGTTCCTAGCTTTTCCTAGCTAGTAGATACTCTTTGAGTACCTACTTTGTAGACGGTAATTAGTGTCAAAGTAAGTTGCTTTGACAATATTTTTAAGTCCTAGATGATGCCGCTACTTCGTCCGAACCCTTTCATTTACTGGAATTAGAGTTCTATGTCCTTCCCCGGGACGCAACCTATATCACTGTACCAAATTTCATCAAAAACAACCCGTAAAAGCATAACAGACATACAGACACACTATGACATGCATAAAACATGTACCTAGCAATAAACTATGCCAAGGCGATATCTATACTTAATACCTATTATAAATGCGAAAGTTTGGATGGATGGGGATGTATGGATGGATGTTTGTTAATCAATCACGGCTGATTTCGCTGGATGAAATTTGTTACAGAGATAGATACCTAATAGTCTGGAATAACATATAGGATACTTTTTTCCCGGAAAATTAAAAAGTTCCCGCGGGAAATGAAGTCCTCAATCAACACGGACGAACTCGCGGGCATCAGCTAGTTCTATATTTGAACCAAATAGTGTCTCTAATTATGATAGGATTGCAAATATTGGTAACTTAATATGTAAATGTACAGAAATCATTAAAAAGAATTGCGATCTTAGCATAACAATATTTAATATATTGTGATCTCAAAACTTTTAACGGTGTAGAGGTTACGATGCGAGGCTTGGCATATTATATATTTTAAAATAACAATGCTTGCAATGGGATTGTATTTATATTTTGTATCTCTCGATAGTAATCATATATAGAAGACGTACCTACTTTGCAACGCTCGACGCAAAAAGTAGCATAAAGCTTTGACGGTGCAACGTACCGACGAACGCTGGCGGACATTTTTTAAATTAAAGAATATAATGAGAAAAAAAAAATACAAATTTGCGCGCGTCCCCTTTTTTGAGAAAACAAAACGCATCAAAGGCGGATAAAAAGTGATAATTGTCTCGAAAATCGCAGTTGCAATTTAAGGAGGCTGATGTGGTTTTTGTTGGACGCCATTTTGGTGCAGGGTGAACGCGCCCGTACCGACAGTGACCCTGATTGGACCCTACTTCGTAAATCTTGTATCAATCATTGTTACAATTTCAATTGTTATGATCGGCTGTAGTAGCCCTATTGTGGCCCTATTACCTAAAACCTGCATCATTCATTTTTACAATCTCCATAATGTTTTGATGGTAATCTTGCTGCGACATTGGATTTTGACTAGATTGGATTAAGTTAATACTTAGTTTTGATTGGTGGGACGCTTCACAGAAAGTTACTTTATTAAAAAATACTGGCCAAGTGCGAGTTGGACTCGCACACGATGTAGTTCTTATATTAGGTATGTATTTAGGTATTAATAAAATATAATGAAAAAAAAACCGGCCAAGTGCGAGTCGGACTCGCTCACCGAGGGTTCCGTACAAACCTGTAGTAAGTTTTATATTATTAAAAATATTTTTATTTTAAATATTTGAGTTGACTGAACGAAAGGTAAATTGCGGTTTACGATTTATGACGTATTTAAAAAACTACTTACTAGATCTCGTTCAAACCACTTTTCGGTGGAAGTTTGCATGGTAATGTACATCATATATTTTTTTTAGTTTTTGTTAGAAAATCTTAATGTGGTTCATAATACATCTACTTACCAAGTTTCAACAGTATAGTTCTTATAGTTTCGGAAAAAAGTGGCTGTGACATACGGACGGACAGACAGACAGACAGACAGACAGACATGATGAATCTATAAGGGTTCCGTTTTTGCCAAATTTGGCTACGGAACCCTAACAAAAGAGCAGCTCGTAAATAATTTTGCCTTTATGGCTTGCCCGTGTTTATTTTGTATTTTATTTTATTTATTTGTTGTTATAGCAGCAATAGAAACACACGTCGGCTCAACCTATAGACGTCCACTGCTGGACAAAGGTCTCTTGCATGGATCTCCACATAATACGGTCTTGTGCAGCTTGCTTCCAGCGGCTCCCAGCTGTACTATCTCGACGATATCAAGATCATCCATCCACAGGTGGATATAAATAAACATTGAAAATTTCAATTGTCTACCTATTACGGTTCATGAGATACAGCCCGCTGACAGACAGACGAACGAACGGATGAGCAGACGGACAGCGGGGGCTTATTAATGGGGTCCCGTTGGAACTCTTGGACACGGAACCCTAAAAGGAAGAAAACCCCCGCAACTCAACTCTTTTTCGTACTACACACAAAGTAAAAAGTCCTGTTATTAAGTCGGAGCGAAGCCCACGAGTGAGGCGTTGTGATAATGTGTACTTCAGGCTCCTAGGTCTAGTACGAGTTGAATAACTCGACAACGTTTATAGATTTCGAGTGTCGAAACATATCTACAGTGACAAATGGACTTCATTACCATTAACACCACGGAGTCCGGAAGTTGACGGCGGCATTACACATCCGTGCCTCAGAGGATACGTTAAATCGTCGGTCCTGCACCTTATCTCACTCCGGTTGTGTCGGATTAACGTTGTCGCTTGCTAATTTGTGTCAAGATTGGCCGCCGTGGCCGAAATTTGGTCACTATTTTGCTTTCTTCTACAGTCAACGTCCGAAACGGAAACATTCTCTCTATCTCTCTCTCTCCTCTTATCAACCCATTGCCGGCTCACTACTACGAGTCTCTTCTCAGAATGAGGAGAATTGGCCATAGTCCGCCACACTAGGCAAGTGCGGATTGGCAGAATTCACACACCTTCGAGAACATTTTGAACAACTCTCGGCCATGCAGGTTTCCTCACGATGTATTCCTTCACCGTTTGAAGTTCGTTTAATTTCTTAAAACGCCCATAACTTCGAACCCGCGACCCCATACAGGAGGTCGGGTGTTTTAACCACTAGGCTAACGGAACGAAAACATTTGGTATACTCAAATCAATTGAATTTAATTAAAGACTTTAAAATAATCAACTTTAAAGGTATATTTTTGTAAAAGAGTAATATTTGATGTTTCGATGTTCGAAAGCTATTAACGTAGCGCTAAGTCGTGCTAAGGGTTCCCGAGATCAAAAGTTGTCGCTAAGTAGGTCACGTGATAAAACCTCCACCACGCTTATTCCTTGCCTCGTAGTATGAGTTATGACAGAGATAGCAAAGTTTTGTTATACTAGTAACGAGTGTCAACTGTGACATAGGGTTGTGCTGACTTAAAATAAATGTCCTCATAGCTCTAGTGAACAAAGTAAAAATTATTGTCGAGCGGACCACTTGCACATTTCATTCTATCTTACTAATACTAATATTATAAATGCAAAAGTTTGTATAGATGGATGTTTGTTACTCAATCCCGCTAGATCGGCTGAACGGATTTGGATAGAATTTTGGACAGAGATTATAGTCTGGAATAACACATAGGCTACTTTTTATTCCAGAAAATTAAAGAGTTCCCGCGGAAACCGAATAACCTCAAACCACGCGCACGAGCGCGCTGGGCATCAGCTAGTACCTATTTTTACCCGACTGCGGAACGCACAGGGTTATATATTTTATAGTCAAGTTACAAAATGTAACTTATATTTTATAAGTGTATGTTACAAAATGTCGTTCTTCCCGGCTCCCGTAATATGTCAATCCCGATATATTTCCAGATCTGAGGATTCATTGTCCTTCATAGTTAAAAACGTCGGCTAAAATGATTCGCTCAATAAATACAATACGGCTATCATAGAAAGACGCGAAGCGACGTTCGTTCAGCCGTATTACTTACAATGGCCGTCAAATCGCCGTATTCCAAAACGCATCGTTTTGTAATACGTCTAGCCGTATTGTAATACGGCTAGCCGTATTGTTATACGGCTAGACGTATTGTAATACGGCTAGACGTATTGTAATACGGCAGATTCTACAATCCGGCTGCAAATTGCGATAGATAGATGTCCACTCCTGGAAATAGGGCCCCTTGTATGGTCTTCCACACTCCGCGGTCTGCCGTCTATTGCACCCGCTACTATCTTGTTGAAAATCTTGTTTCAAAATTGTAAACGTTATTTTGACGTGTGTTTGGTTCGTTCCTATGTTCGTTTCTTTCTTTGTAATACATCTTTTTATCCCAGAAAATTAAAGAGTTCGCGCGGAAAACATAAAACCGAAATCCACACGGACGAAGTCACGGTATCGTTCTTGTACCTATATTTTGTACTTTTGTATAAAAGGCTATGAATTAGCTTCCCGTAGAAGTGATTCCGTGGGGCGTGCGTCCTGCAATCAGGTATATGAAAGACAAGTAGATCCTTTCATGTAGAAAGCTTTGAAACGTAACAAAGTATCTAGTAAATAATATATTTTTATTGTTCAATAGAATAGCGTCTAACTGGGGTAATCTTTGTCAACTTGAGGAGCTATGATCTATCTTAGATACAAGAATAACGTCGTGGGCATCATCGCGTAATATGATATATTTAGCGTGAAGCGTCCAGTTATAGGTATATGATAAACATATAAAAAAAATTACAAGTTGCTCAAATTAGACGTTTTACTATAACCTTTCGAGACCTAAGACCTTTCGAGTTTCAATAGGCCATTTTTCTACGTGGTAGTTTCGCTCATATTGCTCATTAGTTAGCATAATTTCTTACATGGTTAAATACACGTTTAGCTACTTCTGGTTTAGAATTTCTGGTTGTGAGGGGCTCAGGAGCCATTAACGCTTAAAAGCAATACTTAAGCAATATAACTCAAAATGACAGTTTGCTGTCACGTACCTTGACGTTCCTAAAATAAGGAATACAATTCTAAAACACGAAAGTTAACTATAGTGAAACAATATGGCTTTATGCGTTGGCAGCATGGCCCCTGGACAAAGTTACGGGCATAAATAATGAAGTACTACAGGGGTCATACTACAAATTTGAAACATAGCTTTTAACTGCTAAATCTGTGCGCAAGCAATCTAAATCACTCATTAACCCAAACGTAAAATTATTTCCTTTAATTAAACAGCATTAAGTTCAAACCATTACTATTGAATACTACTAAGATTGTTGCCATAAATTGTCAACATTGGCACCCTAATACGAGACGAATATTATTCATGTAAGTTTTACGGTGACTTTGTAACTAACAAGCCATCTTGTTTGCTTATTCCTTTTGACGTGGACGGCACGTGACATAAAACTGTCATTTTAAAATAATACTGCTTGCCATGGTATAGTAACTCGATAGTTAGTACTAAGCAGTGCTGTGACCAATACGGCCAATGTGTGTAATCAGGTGTTCGATGCACGCGCGGGCTAATATTGACTCACCTGTTCCTGGTGCACCAAACCGCCGCCGGTCCTTCGCATCCACGGCGCCGTGTCGAATCGCTAATGGTGCGTGTACACGGTGCATGTAGCCCGCGCTAGTAAGGGCGAGAACACACTACGGACGTGACCGGACCACACATCCGTGCCAGCAACTTTTATATGGAGCTAGCCAGACTAGCGACAGGCCAAAAATTTTTCCTCTCCAATTTGTGCTAAAACACTAGGCAAATAAAAAATGGCGGATAAAATGGCTTCTTATTTCACTTTATGTGAACCCACACACACTAGTGCGACAGAATAAAGCGTTCTTCTTCTTCGAAGCAACTCGAAATTTTAGTTTCAAAATAAAGTGAAGGAAAATCATGAATAACCTGCTAACCTGAAATTTTCGAGAGTCACCCTGGGTGGTGAGCGCTTCGGTCACTGTGGTCTTATAAGCAGAAGTTGCCAGGTTCGATTCTCGGCAGGGACAATTTGTTGATTTTATAATTTCTAAGCTTTCCCTGGTCCGGTCTGGTGGCTTCGGCCGTATGGCTTTACCAGGGAAAGCTTTGCTGGTACACGTCTTTGCCAGGGAAAGCTTTGCTGGTACACGTCTTTGCCAGTAGGGTAATACTACCCTACTGGCAAAGACGTGTACCAAGAAAGTTAGTATACTATTATGACCTATTATTTATTCATCATTTACCACCAGTTGTGATCACAACCAAGGGCTAACTTGTAGTGGATTAAAAACAAAAAACCGGGCAAGTGCGAGTCGGACCCGCGCACGAAGATTTCCGTACCATTATTAATAAATAATTACCTCTGTTAATGAACCGCAAGACTAACTTTGTTTGTAGAGGTTTATTGTTAATATCAAAAAAACTATGCTAGTTAGAGCATTGGCTATACTTTTCCTGTAACATATACGTAAATTCCTATTGACCATAATTATTTCAAATTTTTCGATTGGTAAACTCCGGAGATAAGGGGGGGGGAACGGTATTTTATTAGACATTTTCCCTGATAAATCAAAAACTATCATAACTAAAAATAATTAAAAATCTGTTTTAGAATCTACAAAGTAAACCCTTTCATATGATACCCAACATAGTACAGTTATCTCACTTTTAAATTTCAACCCTCAGATTTTCCCCCCTTTTTAAATAAGAACAAAAATAATTTCCAATTTTTTTTAATTACAGTGTCTTTGGGCCACTAATATACACAACTATTCCAAATTTCATGTCGATAGCTTCGGTAGTTACTGAAATAATCGAGTGTGACGGACGGACAGACGGACAGACAGACGGAGAAAGTCGCACCATAAGGGTTCCATTTTACCATTTTGGTACGGAACCCTAAAAATGTTTTATTTTTTATTTTATATAATTTTCTCAAAGATTTTATAATTTTATTACAGTGCTTCACACACGAGGATAGTTTAAGTAAGTTTTCCCAAAGATGTCCTCTAAAAGGCTGGTCTATGATTGCAGCTTGCAAGTGCAAAATTAAGCTTCTTTTATTTGTTTGGATTGAGTAAGAATTATTTTAAACTATTCCAAATTTCAAATCTGTAGCTAATAATTACCAAAATGTGATCGGGGAAACATAGTCGCAATGGGCTTGCAACCTACCTTTTAGGTACACAACCCTAAAGACAAAAAAAAAAAAGTTCTTTAAAATTTTCTCAAAGATGTCCTCTGAGAAGCTTAGGAATTTAGTCTATGATATTATCTGTCAAGTGCAAAATTAAGTTTTATAAGTACAATGTGCCTAGTAATACCTTCATATTTACTAACCTATTTATCAAAGGAATAGACCTGTGGAATAGACAGAGTTCGTAGATACTCGTACTCTATGGCACTTATTTGTAAAGCTTTGGAGCGGGAAAATAGCACATTTTCAACGCGGAGCCGGGCTAAAATATGCGGGATCTCTACCAACACCTTTATCAGTGCAATTTATCGGGAGACGCCGCGATCGGGTACAGGCAGCCTTTAAACCTTAATACGAGTATATAACTAATTAGATTATACCTGCGACTTCGTTAGCGTGGATTATGGGTTTTTATTTACATTGTATTCAATGAAAACGTTCAATACTCAATACTCAATTCGTTTATAACATGTTGGACATATTGGTGTCTCTTATATTGTTACGTCATGTTATGACTCTACCACCGGTTGAAAAACAGTTTCTACTCAGAAGAGCCGGCAAGAAACTCAGCAGTTGCTCTTTTTAAAAAACAAGACATTACAATAAGCAGGTTGCTTCCATTCAACTTTGTTATTAAGAAATTCGTCAATTGTATAATAGCCTCGACTCAACATTCATTCATTCAGGTATTATAATCTATCTCCATTCCAAATTTCTTCCAAATCGTTTCAGTCATTGTGTCGTGAAGGGGTGACAAACATCTAATTATATCTTCCAGCCATATAGTATATGCTACCAGCATTATAATTCGTTCCAGTATCAAGACAAGAAAACAATTTTTTTCGCGCACTGTACCTGCAACATTGTAAGCATCCGATAGACGCCTAATGAACTTAGGTAAGTATAGTTTAAGAATCAGATTAGTGCCTATATATCTGCGTTGACAAAGCCAAGCTCTGGATGATATGAGATGACGCGTTTGGAACCCCAGTAACTTTAGTTTAAAATTACCATAATTAATTGTCACCATACCGTCTTATATTTCATTGCCGTTCAAAAAGTGTACAGTGTTGGCACCTTTTGACGTCGTCTTAGAAAATCGTAAATATTAGACTAGTAGGGCGCGTGGGTGCGTGGCCCGCTAAAGCGGACCACGTAGTGGACCGCGCGGCCCACTGTCTACTTACTTGCTCTCCTTCTATCCTAGTGTTTACTGCCTACGTGTTCTGAAGTAAACAACACACTGCTATGCTAGCGAGCACAGTGGAAGCGCCAGAGTGCCAAGCGTCCGACGTAAAAAAAAATCTCTTAAGAAAACATAAAACAGAGACCCCCCTAAGAATCTAAAAGGGCCTTTCAATGTAAAATAACTTTCCAGACATGCATACAATCAATATTATACCGCTGACGATCGGGTACCTTTGGGTGCCATTGAACTTCGCCATCTTGGTTTTCCTAACAGCAAACCGACAATTCTTCCAGGACAAATCTTGTAAAAAAAACCATATCAAAGTCATGCATATTTCCTACTTCCACTCTTCCATCTAATATACTTTCTGAAATAGACACCTATGAAATTTTGGCCGTGCTCCTCACCCATCTTTCAAACCCTCGATCATCATCGCTCACCATAAGTACTTATATTTTTTTCTCCAAAAAATTATGGAGAGTTCTTCTTTAAAAACAAATTTTGAAAAGGAAGCGCAAAGTCTTGCATAGTTCAACACTAAATTGTAGCCTCTTCAATATTCGCTACCTATACATTTTCTATGGAAAAATAAATTCCGCCATCTTGAATTTTTTCCCTGTTCATCAAGTAGACCTTCATGTCCTGATCTTCATTTGCCAAGAAACAACTCTTCCATCTTCTATACTCTCCGAGATAGACACCGACAAAATTTGTATGGCAGCCATCTTAAATCCGCCATTTTGAATTTTTTTTTCAGCTCACTGTCAATTGGATGAAGTTTCGAGTGACATTTGGTCGAGCACCCCCCACCTATCTTCAATACCCTGGCTGTGCTCTTCATCCGTCTTCTAAATCCTCAATCATCAGCTCTCTCCGTATTTTTCCTCTGAATGAATTTTTATCTTCTATACGAAACGAGCAGTAAAAAAAAATTTTTTCATACAAAATTTTACAGGAAAGGTGATCAATGAGTGAGTGAATCAGCACGAGCAGCTATATTATATGTCACCGTAAGATTGTAAAAACCGTTAGATTATAATCTAACTCGCGAAAATCGCGAAAAATAAACTGTCGAATGATTACAATATAACGGATTATTTTTAGGTAGATTGTAATCTGTTAGGTTTATTAACCCGATAGAACCTAAGTGCCCGGCCGCAGGATTAATTGATTATATTTTATGTAGAACCCTAACCTAACTTACAAGAAAGAGACAAGAAAACGTAAATACAATGAATATTTCAAAAATTGACACTTAAAACATTGAACGGTTCACAATCTTTCGATTGTTTACAATCTATCGAAAAAAAGCGTTAGATTACAATCTTACGGTTTTTACAATCTTACGGTGACATATACTTATATTATTATTAAAGTATAGCGCTGACGAACCAATAAGAACAGACACCTCCGCATCGTCAGTCGTCACTCATCCCTTAAACCAAAGTCAAAGTCAAAGTCAAAGTCAAAATAACGTTTATTCAATTTAGGTAGGTATACTACACTTATTGACGTCGAGTTTTTTTATAATATATAATGGTGATAATTAGTAACGGTATCTTAAAACTAAAGCTACGAGGGTTCCAAACGCGCCCTGGTCTGAGAAGAGCCCACAACAAACTCAGCCGTGTTTTTTTTTCATTATCACCATTTTACAAATCATCTTAATTAGGGAACTATCAGAGCCAATAGATCAAATCATTGCCAAGCTTCCTTGTCATTTAAGTAATCCTTTACATGGTAATAAGATTTTTTAATGAGTTTACGTTTTACATTAACTTTGAACTTATTCAGAGACATTTTCAACATGTCTTCTGGGAGCTTATTGTAGAAGCGGACACTGTTTCCAACAAATGAATTGCTAGTTTTACTAAGCCTAGAAGTAGGCATTACAAGTTTATTTTTATTTCTAGTATTGACATTATGACAATCACTTTTCTTCTTGAATTTATCAATGTGTGCACGTATACTGAATTTTCAAATATATATTGGTTGTGCACTGTCATTATATTGATTTCTTTAAATTTATCTCTTAGTGACTCTCTTGGTCCCATATTATATATGGCTCGAACAGCCCTCTTCTGCAGCACAAAAACAGAATTAATATCAGCAGCATTACCCCATAATAATATACAATATGACATAATGCTGTGAAAGTAACCAAAATAAACTAATCTCGCCGTTTCTATATCTGTCAACTGACGAATTTTTTTAACCGTGTATGCAGCAGAACTAAGCCTGTTCGATAAGACATTTATGTGATTGCCCCATTGGAGTTTAGCATCTAACGTTATTCCAAGAAAAACAGCGGTATCCACTAAATCTAATTCCTCATGATCAAGTTGTACAGTGGTTTTTACCTGTTTGACATTAGGTAATGTAAATTTGATACACTTTGTCTTTTTCCCATTGAGGAGTAGGTTATTAGCTTCAAACCACTGTACCACTTTAGTGAGAGAATTGTTTACTTCGTCAAAAGTTGTTTCGTAACGATTTATTTTAAACAAAAGTGATGGATCATCAGCAAACAATACTATCCCATGATTATCCTTGGCAAGATAAGGAAGATCGTTAATGTAAATGAGGAACAGAAAAGGCCCTAAAATTAAACCTTGTGGAACCCCCATTTTTACAATCGATCCAGAAGACCGCTTTCCATTGACGTCTACCTTTTGTATCCTATTTTTTAAGTAGGAATTCATCATATCCAGTGCTACACCCCTAATTCCATAATGGTGCAGTTTTCTGACTAATGTTTCGTGGTCAACACAATCAAAAGCCTTGGATAAATCACAGAAAACGCCAAGTGCATCACGTGACTCCTCCCAGGCTTCGAATATATTTTGAATTAACTCAACACCAGCATCGATTGTTGAGCGACCCAGTGTAAATCCAAACTGTTTACTATGTAATAAGTCATTATTACAAAAATGTTCAAGCAATTGAATTAATATTATTTTTTCAAATAATTTACTGAAAGTGGGTAGTACAGATATAGGTCTAAAGTTAGTGGGGTCACTGGTACTACCTGATTTGAATAGAGGTATTATTTTACTATGCTTCATTAAGTCAGGAAACTCACCACAATCAATACAATTATTAAAAATTAATGCTAACTCGGGTAAAAAAATTTCCAATAAGTTTAATAAACCACCCACTGCAAACATCCCAGAGATAATTTACTTGACGCAACCATAACACAACCAAAATAACAAATAAATTGAATTAGATGCCAGAAAATGTATGAAAAACACGAAAAAGTTCCAAATGAATGTTATCACGAACATCGCTCAGGGCGAAAACACACTACGGACAAGACGTCTGCGCGAAACGCCCGCCTCTTATTGTGAACGCGTTTCGTCCTGCCGTACTAGTCTGTGCAGCCCAATATTATAATAGTGCGCGCGGACTTTTGTCATCCAGAAAAAGAATTTGGTTTTTAGTGTGATTTGGTCCTTAGACAACGGCCAAACAAGGAGGAAAATTTTCGCATTTTCGAACAAAAGGCTGTATCGTTACAATGTAAAGAATATATTCAGAGAGCTATATTCTGAATTGCTCTAACGTCGTGGAAGGAAGCTCGGGAACGCAAAAATCTTTACTTTACGAATATAAATACTTTGGTTACATAGATTTTTCCTTTCTGTTTTTTATCTCGCAATGTTTGTGGGGTTGTTTAGGTCAAATCTTGATACTGAATTTTAAAAAAGTTATCCTCAACCGATTGAGCTGGATGAAATTTTGAGTTATTTTCGGATGACAATCCATGGTCAGCTAAGTGACGTCATTCTAAATAAAATATGACTCCCAAAGATTGCGGACTATTTCATTTACCCCCGGCCTGCTGATACGGGTATCAATTAAAGGGTTTGCTAAGAAGAAAAAAAAAAATGTCGTCACACTAAATTTAATATGGCGGGCTCTTGCCACCATAGATATTCCTGCGCTCATTGAGCCGGCAGGGATAAGTCGGGATGATGGCAAGAGACCTGATGGATTGACGCTGGTTCCCTGGGAACGGGGACGGGCGCTAATGTGGGACGCAACATGCGTAGACACATTGGCCCCGTGTCATATCAGGGAGACAGCATCAAGGCCGGGAGCCGCAGCAGAAAAGGCTGAAACCGGCAAGCGGCGGAAGTATGCCTCTCTCATAGAGAGTTACATATTTGTTCCGTTTGCCGTGGAGACCCTGGGGCCATGGAGTCTTAGTGCCAAAAACTTTTTACGAGATATTTCACCGCGGTTAATTGCCTCATCTGGTGACAGAAGGGCCTGGCTCATCAGCCTGGCTGTCCAGCGCGGAAATGCAGCCAGCATTCTTGCCACTATTCCACGCGGGCATGATTTATATAGTAATTGGGTTAGGCTAGCTAGCATTAAGTTCTATTGTATTATTTTCAATAAAAAAAAAAAAAAAATATGGCAGACGATAAAAGTTTGTTTAAAAAAAAAATGGTTTATGACGTGTTCTTCTATCTTTGTTACGATTTCTAGTACCATCATCATTGCTTTGTATTGTCATAAAGCGCAAGCCTTTTCTTTGATAAAAAAAAAAAACAGCATCAATTGTATTAACTGACCAGATGATTCCCACGACTTCGTCCGCGTGGGTTTATTTTTTTGTATTCCCGCGGGAACTCTTCAATTTTCCGGGATAAAAATTAGCCTATGTCCTTCCCCGGGATACAACCTGTCCTTGTACCAAATGTCATCAAAATCGGTTGAACAGAAACCTTTTTTTTTATTCCCGTGGGAACTCTTCAATTTTCCAGGATAAAAAGTAGCCTATGTCCTTCCCCGGGATACAACCTGTCCTTGTACCAAATGTCATCAAAATCGGTTGAACAGATACCTTTTTTTTTATTCCCGTGGGAACTCTTCAATTTTCCAGGATAAAAAGTAGCCTATGCCCTTCCTTGGGATGTAACCTATCTCTGTACCAAATTTCATCAAAATCGGATGAGTAGTTGGGCCGTGAAAGCGTAGCTGACAGACAGACAGACACACTTTCGCATTTAGAATATTTTTATGGAATTATGGATATTATGGATTACGATTCATTAAAACTGGCTAGGCATATGAATTGGCATGATAAGTTATAGTTAATGATATCGTTTTAGGTTTTATAAAAACACCGTGGAAACTCTTTAAATTTTTGTGATAAAAATTAAAAGCCATTGTCCACTGTGCCTGATACTCTTTAGTAGGTACCTACATTATTGATCATACGTTAAGATATATTAGTTATACCTTAAGAGGACTAAGCTCGTTACTATAATAATACGTCAATTTTACACGGCTGCAGTGACGGCGTTGAAACTTCCAGTTTAGAACGGCTGTATACGACGGGCATTTCGATCGGTTAAAATCACTGGACAGTGTAGCTGCTTGGGAAACTGTTGGACCACTGTGAGCACATAACTGCTTGCAATATTCGCGACTGCTTGAGCAGCCTTATGATGTGACAGTGAAAAGAAGATCCTACTAAGTTTGCTACAAAGTTGCTGCTTTGTGAGGAACTTCAGTTTAACCAAAACTTGATAAGAAGCGTAATATAATATGTATGGCTTACTTACTATTCGGGTGCATTTTGTAAGTTGCTTTCTTACCTTTAATAATTTCTTTAAAACACACTTTAGAAATACTCTTTTTACCAAAACTTGGTTTATAATTAATCTATGCTTTTTACAATGCTTTATTTAACTCGCAATGTTTGTGGGTTTATCTAGGTCATTGCTTGCAACAAAATATTCATCCCTAAACGATTGAGCGGAAATTTTGAATAGACGCTTAGTTCCGACGACAGTAGCATGGTTAGCTAAGTGACGTCATTCTAAATCCAATATGGCGGACTACTTAGTAATTTTTTAAGCACCCTCATGATGTGGGGATTAATTGAAAGGGTTTGCTGAGAAGACGTCACACTAAATTCAATATGGCTGACGATAACAGCTTGATTTTAAAAATTATTTTTAATTATTTAGGACTGTAGGTATTTTATTTTTATACAAGCTACCCTTGGCTGCGATCCTACCAAGCAGTCAGTGATGATGCAGTCTAAGACTCCTTATGATTCATAACTTTGTTTGATAAAACTTAACTTGAATATTTTGAATAGGTATGAACTATAAGCTTAATTAATAGGTATATCAAATACTACGACTGACCCAATTACTACCGCGACGTTAACGCTCTATATTGCATTTCAATAATCCCCATTTCCATTCCTAATTGCGGAAATCCTGAGCAACCGACGACAAGCATGAATGCCCTACATTATAATTAAGCTGAAATTGGATTAGTTCTGAACAGTTAAGCTATTACTGTTCCGGTATTCTCTAATCTCAGCAACAGCAAAATGTATCCCACCAAAAACATTTCATGTAAAATTGGTTGCCAAAGACTCACAAGTGCATAATGCTTTCACTGTTAAAAAGTTATGAGATCTCTAATTAGAGCCAAGCCCGAAGGTGAGCTCCTCTTTGTGCTGCGCATCATAACCCACGGAGTCTGTCTCAAGTTCAAAGTACATAGTTCTAAATGCTCTTTACTGTGTACCAAACTAATAATATTAAATAACATGTAAGTCTATATATAAAACTTGTCCCTAGAACCTCTACATCTTGGTAAAAAGGTACGGCTTGGCCGTTTCGTATATGTCGCCCTAACTATTCCTTAATGACTTAAATGTTATGTCAGGAAATGTTCGACGAATATTAAACGGCCAAGCCATACCTTTTTACCAAGATGTAGAGGTTCTAGGGACAAGTTTTATATATAGACTTACATGTTATTTAATATTATTAGTTTGGTACACAGTAAAGAGCATTTAGAACTATGTACTTTGAACTTGAGACAGACTCCGTGGGTTATGATGCGCAGCACAAAGAGGAGCTCACCTTCGGGCTTGGCTCTAATTAGAGATCTCATAACTTTTTAACAGTGAAAGCATTATGCACTTGTGAGTCTTTGGCAACCAATTTTACATGAAATGTTTTTGGTGGGATTTCATTTATTTTTGGCAGGCGCCCTAGATTTTTTGATTTTTTTTAGCTGAATGCTAGATGATTGATACTTGGTAAGTTTAATAAATCTGTCAACGACATGTTATCCTGAAAATTACAGCTTTCTACCATGTTCCGTACCGAAGTTATGACTGTTCTAAAATACAAGGAAATGCTGTCAGATTTGCACCCCCTATACGAGGGGTTGGAGATGAAAAGATTCAGATTTCTTAATTTTCCTGTTGTTTATATGCAAATTCTAGCCTACATACCAAATTTCAGTCTTCTAGCACTTCAGGAAGTACCTTTTTTCAGTTGATGATCATCAGTGAGTGAGTACGAAATCGACGTATTTTAGGTAATCAATAAACTGAAACTATAAATGCTAAAAAATTGAAACTTGGTATATTCGGTAAGTCCCCCAACAACATCTTATCCTGAAAATTTCAGCTTTCTAGCGTCATTCGGACCGAAGCTATGACGGTTCGAAAATTCGACGAAACGCTTCGAGAAAAGGTAGGTAGTGCCCCGTTTCCTTTGGCTCGTCTTTGGCGGGGACACTCCCGTGTCCCCAGATAGACCCCGCGGCATAGCTCATGCGACTACATTAGTCTGTTAGAAGAGAAAGGGATAGAACTAGGGGGTTCAGAAGTTAAGCAAATAGGTACTATTTCTTCTCTTTCTTGAACTAAAGAATTTTAGAACCGTCCGTCTGTTTCCAGAAGAGAAGAGGGACGATTTCGATTTTTTAATTTTTATAGAAGAAAATTCTCGCGACTTCGTCTGCGTGGATTTAGGTTTCTGATTACGTGAGAACTCTTTGATTTCCGCTACGTTTTCGCGGCCATTCCATTCAACCGATTTTGACGAAATTTGGTACCAAGATAGGTTGCATGATGCATCCAGGGGCCGAAAGGCACAAAGGCTACGCGGGAAAAGACTTATTATTCCGGAAAAGGCAGAGTTTACATGGTATTTTTCAATACTTAATATTCGCGGGCGTAATCGCGGGCATCTTCTAGTTGCTTTGTATTTGTTTAGCAGATAACAGGTAACACCAAGCGCACTTGAGATAGCTCCTATATAAATTCGCGTGTGCGCTGCGAGCGATTTATCGTCTCGCCGACGCTGTTTAAGAGAATAGTGAAAAGATTTACAGATAAGACGAGGAATGATAGCAGAAAGCTTCGAAATGTGTGAGAAATTACGCTGCGATTCCGGACTTTGTTTTGTTTGGAGGGAATAAATTAACTTAGATAAAATAAACGTGTGTGGGTACTTTAGCTAAATTAAGATAAGCAAACCAATGGTTAGTTTGATTTTTTTTTAAAGCGAGGAAGTAAGTATTGTAATAGGTATTACAGCACTGATATTAGCTATACCAAATATTACTGAATTTATTACAGCAACTACGAAACTTTTCTTTTCTGATATTGAAATCAATTGATTTTAATATTTGCATACATGAATTAAAGTATTTTATCTAATGTCTTTAAACGAGCAATTCTTGTATACATAATCTGAATCTCGGAAACGGCTCCAACGATTTTCATGAAATTTTGAATGCGGGAGGTTTCGGGGTCGATAAATCGATCTAACTAGGATTCATATTTAGAAAATGACGTTAATTAAAAAATACCAACCAATATACACAAATTATAATAGCTGCCTCGTTGGTCTAGTGGTTAGCATAGTCGACTGCAGATCACGAGGTCCTGGGTTCGATTCCCGGTCGGGCATAAAAGTTAGGCATTGGGTTTTTCAATTAAGAAATTCTCAGTGCTAGCCCGGACGTTAAGCCGTCGGTCCCGGTTATTATCACTAACGTGATAATAGTCGTTAAAGCCCGCCAACCCGCATTGGAGCAGCGTGGTTGGTCTAAGCTCTAATTCCCGCTCTCCTATGAGAGTGGAGGCCTGTGCCTAGCAGTGGGACGTTAATAGGCTGTAGTGATGTGATGATGATAATAGCTGGTGAGAAATCGGGTGGCCCCGAAACCAGAAGACCCCGGTTCGAGTCGATGTCTCCAGTCCGATTATTTTTTTTCCTTTTTTTAAATATAATATGATATAATTTATTAAAAAAAAATATATATGATATTATATTAATATATATTATTTAAATATAATTTCAAAAAACACCGTTTTAAAATGAAAAAACCAAGCAAAGCTCGGTCATCCAGGTACTTGCTTTTTATAACGGAATTTTTATTTCAATACAAACCAAGAAATTGCTTGCACCGGCTTGTTCCATATGCTCCCCCTCTCGTTTCAGCCATCTCCCGTTCCCTCGAAACTCACTCCCAACCATGTGTTCAAATCGTCATCTCTGTGACGTCCGTCCTATGCTAATAGGACGGCCTTGAGAGCTTCTGCTATTTTTCTCAAAACTTGAGCGAAGTTAGCAGGAGCTTTCAAGGTCATCTTATTAGAATTCGGATGGATAACACCAGAGGATATTACGTGAGTCAAGGAGTAGAGGATAAAATAAAAGACAAATGTTCTTACACTATAAAACTATACTTAAATAACAAAAAAAGTGTTCAGAGTCGCGCGGTGAGATCACTGTGGCTGCTGCGGCGGGGCGAGGCGCGCGGCAAGGATCAGTATATCGCGCTTTTCCTTCGGGAAGCGCAGCTCCCGCGCCGCCAGCCGCGCCGCGCGGAGTTCCCGCTCCGCTCGCGCCAACTCGTTCCGCAACACTCCCCCTCCCGTTCCAGCCGCCTCCCGCTCCCTCGCAGCCCACTCCCGCGCCATCTGTTCGCGCATCGCATCGTCCAAGGCTCTCGCGGAGTAGTGCGCAACTACTTCTTGCCTTGAACACTGTCGCTCGCGCATGGCACGAAGTGATCCATTCCAATGTAACAGCTGGAATACCGTCATCAGTTCCTGGAACTCCAGCATAGTGCGGCCCTTGTTTGCTTCTAGCATAAACCTACGGATGGAAAAATATAGAAGTTAAAATTAACATCGCGGGCATAGAAAGAAAATATGCAGAGAAATCCAGCATGGCTTGGAAGAAATTCTAGCAATTACAATAGCAGTAGATAAGCAGTTAAACCTTAAACATTCAAGGTGATGTTTAAGATCCAAATAATTATATAATCTCTAGTAGTTTTTCTGTACAACTTTTTTGTAGGTTTGACCTCAACCATGCCCAACGCGAAGGCAATGATGAATGCTACATGAGACGCGCTTGCCTAGCAGAAGTCTATTGTATTAACAATAGACTTGTGCTTACATTAACATTTTAAGTTAATCAAGTGCGATACAACGAAAGATATCTTAAATGTCCAGCGTTCATGGTGTCTTTAGTTGCATCTAGACTGGTGTTCCATGCTTTTAAAGTTTGTATAAGGTAAGATGTAAAATTGGAAATGTAATGTTATAATATGCGCTGTGCTTTATATAGTCTACGATAGCAATTGCCTTGGCAACACTGCCATCGCACTCTTCCTTCTCTCAACCAACCATAGATCAACGCTCTGTCTCCATGTATTGTGTGTTAAATAATAAGTTATAAATACTTTTTCACTCTTCAGAGGCTCTTTTATTTTATCGACCAGGTGTCCACGGACTCCAATAAACAATAACAATTATAGCTTAATAATGTACCTAAAGGCCGCAATCCCAGCGCTGGGGTCCTGGTGGTGGCTGGCGGAGTCGCCTGCGAAGGACGCCCGCGCCTCCGCCACCGCCTTCTCGATGAAGTGCTCAGATATGCGCCGAGATTCATGCTCGTTGAACACGCTGTTCATGAGAGCTATCTTCGCTGCACTGCGCCGCGCCTCCGCTTTTGTGGGACAATTCTGTCGAGGACATAAAAAGATAGGTAAGTTTACTTTTCAAAGCAAACAAAGTACTAAAGTATATTCAAGAGCTCCAGTGGCTTAGAGAGCGTCTTCAAAATTCTCACTATGACTCGTATATGACGAGTGTGCCGCTGCCGCCGCGCCGTCGTGTCATAGTTACCTGAGACCTGCCGAAGCAGGCGCCTCCCGGCAGTGTGACGTAGCATACGTAGGGCGGGTGCGCGGCGGGCACGGACTCGTATATGACGAGCGCGCCGCTGCCGCCGCGCCGTCGTGTCATAGTTACCTGAAAGCTGCCGAAGCAGGCGCCTCCCGGCAGTGTGACGTAGCATACGTAGGGCGGGTGCGCGGCGGGCACGGACTCGTATATGACGAGCGCGCCGCTGCCACCGCGCCGTCGTGTCATAGTTACCTGAAAGCTGCCGAAGCAGGCGCCTCCCGGCAGTGTGACGTAGCACACGTAGGGCGGGTGCGCGGCGGGCACGGACTCGTATATGACGAGCGCGTCCCTGCCGCCGCACCGTCCTGTCATAGTTACCTGAAAGCTGCCGAAGCAGGCGCCTCCCGGCAGTGTGACGTAGCACACGTAGGGCGGGTGCGCGGCGGGCACGGACTCGTATATGACGAGCGCGCCGCTGCCGCCACTCGCCGCGCCGCCATTTCTCGAAGCCTTCACTTGCCAGAATTCTTGTAACGCCTCAACCACGTTTACCGTTGAGAGCACTCCGTCGGCTGTAAAAGAAAAACTTATTTGAGAAAAAATCACGTCTGTATTTATAACAAGCTCAAAAACTCCAGAAATTGTTGGCGTGTGACACTTATATATACTTAAATTGGGTGTCAGAGAGCATACATAATATTATATTTTGCACATATTATACTCAAATTGGTTCACTAACTTCAAGCAAGTTTGTGAATATTACGTACTTTATACGTAAGCAGAAAATGACATGTTTTTCATTTTAAGCGAAAGCTGTGTATCCGAGTGCCGATTATATTACAAAAATCTTTAGTTCAAGAGATTACTGCAAGATTTCGATTAGAATAAAAGCTTCCATAACTTATACGAATAAAATAAAGCGTCTTTTCTCGATGTACCTAAATACATGCGAGTACATACTTCATGTCTGTTGCTCTCAGTCTGTCAACTAGTTCGAAGTAATCTTTGAAAAGGCTAAACCGATTTTGTTGAGACTTTGTTGGCATGGGAAGGACTAGTCAAGAAGTGAAAAAGAAGTCACCCTGTTAACCGTGGTAACTCTTTTGTTTTTTTAGGATTAAATGTAGATTATGTCCTCCTTCGGGAAGCTATTTAATTGTAATCAGTATACTTATTTTTGTCAAAATGTCAAAATCTATCCATCGGGTGGGCCGTGAAAAGATGACAGATAGACAAACATTCTATTAAGTATACGCATTTATTATAAGCACAACGAAAGTACTCGTATATAATAATTCATACAGTGGGTCGACGCCATCGATGTGTCGACGCTAATACAAATGACACTCTATATCATCTCTATCTACCTTTGGTTGAAATAAGTTGAGGTAGAAAACTGCATATCTACACGTACACACTAAATAGGGTAAAATGTCTGTCCCTAGGTAAACCAGAAACCTCTTCATCGAACGACTGATAGGAAAGAACGTATCTCCTTAGACATTTTCATGTATAAAGGAAGCAGGAAAATTGCCTGATGGCTCTCGCCCTATGTGTACTCTGTCACGACTCGAGCTGCGTTGCCTTAAGCTTTATACGTCCATGATAGCTTCTCAAGTTTCGTGAAGTAGAAAGTTCTAGATTTATTATACAGTTAGGTAATAATATTTTAAGACCTACTTTTCTCTCTAAATCAAAAAAACGAGAAAATCTAGGTGTCTGTTTATTAATAATCTTAAAATACATAAAATACTTCTCTCGTAACAGCGAAGAAAAAAAATATATCTGGCAGGCAAAAGATCCGCGTCAATAATTTTTTCATCCCACCGTCTCGGAAAGAGTATTTTTAATCTTCGATATCTGAATGCAAAAGCCGTTATTATCCTCTTGAGGATAAAGTAAATTGAATTTAGAACATCGTGTGCACGTTAGTAAATATCACTCGTCTTTGAAGTTTGTGAATTCAAAACATAATTAAAACCTATTTACGAATTCTACCTTTATGGTGCCGAATTTCCATACAACCTATTTAATTTGTTAAAAAAAAAAATCACACTCGTAACCTTCTTGGTGTACTTTTTGAATTTGCTTTGCGCGCACCTTTGATTAGGTATATTCAAAGGCGCGCACCATTTTCTTTCACGTCATGTCATTTCCTCGCTGAGGTGGGATGAAAAGTTACGTGTTGCACTCGAGTGAAAAGATTTTTCACCTCGTGCTCTTTTGATTCCCTCGCTGACGCTCAGGATTCTTTCGCTTGCTCGGTCATCAAAATTGAGCACGCGGTTAAAAAACAACTTTTCACTCTTGTATAACAAATAACTATTATATCGTACTAGTGGGCCCGGCAGACGTCCTGCCCTATCTTCCTCAGAATTTTCCATATTTTCTCACCGTTTAAACATTCCCTTGACTCTTCTTCCCTTGAAACCAAAATCAGCTAAATCGGTCCAGCCGTTCTCGATTTTTAGCGAGTCAAACGTTTCCATTGATGTAGAATTTTAGTACCATTATATTTCAGATTTATTTTCCGTTCCGTTTGACGCGGACGTTATGTTCTGCACGTCCAGTGCGAGCTTTTTATACGACTGTCTGAAAAAAGGAGTATATTGTTTGCAGGGTTCATGTAGGTATGTATGTATGTATGTGAGTTTGTATATTCCACCATAACTTCTATACGCCTGAACCGATTTCGATAAATGAGGTATCGTTAGAATCTCTAGCTTATTCCGGGTGACATAGGCTAGTAAAAATTTAAAAAAAAAATGTTTGGGTGACCATGGTTCCGCATTAAAGACTAAAGTTGAAAAAAAATTTCGAAAATAGATTAAGTATGTAACCATCATCTAGATAATGATGAGTAGATTCCAAAAATACACTACACTATAGTTCAATATCCAGTGATTCTCAAAAAATATCATTTTATAAAAATGTGAATAAGATTCCAAAGGTAATTTATCGATAAGACTGTGGTATCGTTACGTAGTAGCAGTGGTAGCCGTACTTCCATTCGAGGGGGATTTTTTATTACACGACTGCCCAAAAAAGAAGTGTATTATGTTCAGGGTTCGTGTATGTATGTGTGTCTACGGCAGAGCAGTCGTATTTTTTAATAATTTTAATTATATTTACTTGTTTACGTATTCGATCGCGACAACGTTTTCTACGTTATGGAATTGATCGAGTATCAGCCGTCAAGCGTTTGACAATTCGATTCAAAATCGTAGTTAACATTGTCACGATCGCGAGTGGGAAGAAAATCTCCCACTATGCTCTCTGTTCGCGGTACCCATTTTAGCAGGATAGTGCGGGCATAGATTTAGACCAATCCTAAATCTACGAGTGCGGGTAACTGGTTACGCCATAATTTAGAACATAACATTATTTGAAGCCATATTGTGTACAGTTAAATTAATTGGTTTTCGCGGTTTTCGCGATAACAGAAGCGATTCAGTTGCTCAGTATTTAATTTAGATGGTTGGGTCTTGGTGACAGGTAAAATACTTGATGCTTGAAATGAAATAATTATTATGAGATATTTTCACGTAGGCATTTTGTGTCAATATGTCAAGACTACCACCGTTTCGGAAAATAGATTCTACTGAGAAGAACCGATTTGCTTTATAATTCCCCATATGTCCCACCCGAAGAAAGTCAGGGCAAGTGTAGTTAGTATAAAACTGAAATTATCACTAGTGCGTACAATTAATTGAAACGCTCTTTGGTGAAATTTATAATTGCTCATTAACGTTAACCGCCACAGCGTTTCGTGGCACGTGGGTGATAAATTATAATATATTCGCAACCACATAATGTTTATGTTTACGAACTTTGCCCAATTAAGCAGTAATTACTAATTACCTATCTGAGCACTATTCGAAATTATTTATACCAGGCGATTTGAATGTACAGAATGACAAATTATTTTTAATGCTCTATTTTTTTAACATGAGATCCCCTTTGGTATCTACTACTTTCTCTCTGTCTTATGTCCGCGGAAACCCTTTAATTTCCCGGGATAAAAAGCCTTTTTTCTTGCTAATTTTGACAAAATCGCTTGGTACGGTGGGCTGTGCTAGCGTAGTAGAGCGACAGACTCAGTGGCGTGCACAAGTTTTGAAGCTAGGGTAGGCATACCTAATGTCAGAATGCCTATTTATATGCCTATACTAGCTGTTTTGATGAAAAATTAGCCCAGTTGGTAAGCAGTGCTTTTACGCCTCTATGAACTGCACGCCACTGTGACACATTTTCGCATTAGAATTTCGCTGAAGAGTTTGTTTGTTTGAACGCGCTAATCTCAGGAACTACTGGTTCCAATTGAAAAATTATTTTTGTGTTGGATAGTCCATTTATCGAGGAAGGCTTTAGGCTATATAGCATCACGTTGCGATCATACTAACAGAAATTGATGCGGACGAATTCGCGGGCAACAGCTAGTAAATAATATAAAGTACATAACAAAGGCTTTCAGTGGAATATACCAAAGCCCCGCATCCCCGCTCGTATTGATAAGCCGAATTATTAACAATTCGACACCCGTTGCGCGACGTGCGCCACATGCTAAGAGGGATTATTTTGTGCCCTACTTAGTGTTCAGTAGCGTGACTTTACTCGTGATTCCGAAACAATCACGCGATCATTAAAAGTTTACCATTGAAAGTATGCTCCTGAAAAAGCTTATTATACTGTTCAAGATTATGTAAATGATAAAAGAGCATGGATTTGATTCGCTCCAGCAATGCTAAGGACAGCGGTTTGTATCGACACATTGATGTAATGGTACGAGTACCTAAATGATTTTTTTTAAAAGAGTAACCTGCACCGAGTTGCACGTTCTTCTTGGAATGGTAATAAGTTTATTTGAATTAAAATGTGAGTTTGAGTTTGATCATAGTTTGCTGGGTACCTACCTAGCATCGCACTGTACCTAAATATATATCCTAACTAGCTGATGTCCGCGTGGATTTAGGTTTTGTGATTCCCGCGGGAACTCCTTAGTTTTCCGGGATAAAAAGTAGCCTATGTGTTATTCCACACTATACTCTACCTCTGTGCCAAATTTCATCCAGATCCGTTCAGCCGTCCTGGCGTGATTGAATAACAAACATCCATCCATACAACCATCCAAACTTTCGCATTTATAATATTAGTAAGATTAGTAAGATTTGATATTTGATATTAGTATAGAAAAGTGGATCGACTATATTCAAATTGGGTTGCTGCCATGTCAAAAATAAATTACTTTTTTGTGATTAGGTATTAAATAGAGAATCTCCCAAAAGACGTAAGATCCACATCCACTATTAATTTAATGTAGAACTAGCGAATGCCCGCGACTTCGTCTGCGTGGTTTGAGGGTTTTTTTGTTCCCGCGGGAACTCCCTAATTTTCCAGGATAAAATTTATCAATCAGAGGTGATTGCGATCGTTCACTGTAGCTATCATTTTCAACCGACTCCAAAAAAGGAGGAGGTTCTCAATTCGACTGTTTTTTTTTATGTTTGTTACCTCAGAACTTTTGACTGAGTGGACCGATTTGGTTGATTCTTTTTTTATTTGAAAGGGATGTCCAGTGGATAGATTTGCCAGCCATCAGATCTATTTCAGCATTTTCGATTTAAAAAAAAAAAATAAAGTAGGTAAATACCTACTACATACATTATAATATAGGTGTTATCGACGTGGTAAATATCGAAAGGCTTCCAGTAGGGTAAGATTAGCCCCGCAGCCCATTGCCTCCATTCAGCCACATTATCGATTCCATACGCGCTGCGATTCAAAAAGTTAGTAGACATTGGTAGTATAGGTACCTACTATTTATATCTTATTCTATGTACATTGTACAACAATATTATTTTCATCCCATCTATTCGAAAAGGACGACTTGGTTCGCCTTTAAGTGCGCCCAAAGGTGGTGTTTTCTATAAGGAACTTTTAGCGGGCAGGAATGAGCTTTTAATCCTCTTTATTTCAAAAAGTGCGCCGCAATTATCTTTGCCGCGCACTTTTTGAATTTGGAACATCTTAGTGTTCACCGCTATAGAAATCGAACGCAAATATTGTTTGAATAGAGACTGAATGGTACGATGGCCCATAGTCGCGCCGCCGCAAAAAAAAAAGGAAACTAAATTAAAAATGTGCGAACTAAAGGCCGCGTTTTCGTAAATTTTCACGGATTGTTAAAAATTCATGGTTTTATTTTGAAAAATGAGTTCTTCAAATGACAGTGAAAGTATAGAATTAATTCCTGAAAGTATTAGAACTGACGCAAGAAATGTGATCTATTACTTGCAAAATCCCGGGAGAAATATATGAAAGCCTATGATAATTTTATTGAATGGAGAAATGCAAGAGGCGCCAAGAATTGTTCAGAATCTGTGTTTAGTGTGTGTGTGTGTGTGTGTGTGTGTGGTTTGTGTGTTGGAAGTAGTTTCAGTACTTAGCCAAAACTAAACAACCTTCCACTCTTTGGAGTACCTACTCAATGCTAAAATTAACAGTTAGTTCTAATAACGACGTAAAACTGGACACATATTCGAAATTAATAGCGTATCTGAAGAGGATGTCTGATGGATTTGTAGATTTATTTTCTCATAGAGGGTGATGAAAAGTAGAGTGTATCATTCGGGCGCAAAATATTTTTGGGCTCGGGCGACGTACTTTGAATCCCTCGCTACGTTCAGGACCAAAAAAGCGCCCTCGCCGTAAAAATATTATTTTGCTCCCTTATAATACAATCTACTATAATTTAGATTTAATTTTTTAGTTTTTAATTTAGATTTTAATTTTATCTACTTATATGTTCTTATCTACTATAATAATAATAATATTGTTCAACTGCTGAGTTTCTTGCCGGCTCTTCTCAGTAGAATCATCTTTCCGAACCGGTTTTAACGTTTAGTGACACAAGTTGTCCTACATGGAATAAATCATTTATCAATACATAAAATAAAGGCTTCAAGTAGTACAATTAACACAGACAGTAAAATTAATTAAGCATCATAGGTACGTAAAAAATAATTTTCTTGGTTTGTTGGTTGGACCTTTTTATAAACTAAGTTTTTTCGCTATATTTGTGCTGTATGACCTTGCTTTTTGCCAAATTTCATGATCCTAATTCAACAGGAAGTATCCTATATAACTTGATACCTCGACGCGTTCCCGAGAAAAATGTGGTTGACAGACGGACAACGAAGTGAACCTACAAGGGTTCCTTTTATCCTCTTTGTGACTTTATTATCATAAATGACTACTAGCGCCTCCTCCAGGGGACTTCTTTAGTGATCGAACTACCTATACACCATATTATCGGTAGGTATGATAAATATTAAAAGGCCTTCAAGATTAGCTCCGCAGCCCATTGCCTCCATTCAACCGCGTTATCGATTCCACACGGGCCGCGATACGTGCGGGGAATATGAAGATCGCCGTAACCACACTAGTGCCCTACTGATGTTTTTATGTATGCGAAAAGTCAGGTTTGCCGCAGGCCTAGTGGGAGATTTTTACAAGTCTGCCCAAAAAAAAGGCAAAATGTGTAATGTTTTTCGGAGTTCATGTATGTTTGATGTTGTGTATACTTATGTTTTGTGTTGTATATATGAGTTTCTTTATTCCACCATAACTTCTAAATGCACGGATTAAGAGGTATGAGGTATCGTTAGAATCCTTACATCCCGAGTGTCACTCGCTATAATTAAAAAGAAAAGGAACGGCAGTCGCGTCTTTTATTATTTTTATTATGTTCACTTGTTTACCTATTCATTCGCGTTAAAGTTACTGCCATTTGTATAGCAACCTTTTTGTATAAAAACCTAAATCCACGCGGGTTCCGGTCATCATTGCAAGTTAGTCTAGTTTTTATAATGACAGGAACTGAGATATCAGTCCTAAAGTATATTCCTAAATTTATTTAAAAGAAAGCTCTTTCAAAAACCTCTTATGGAGCATAATACCTGCAAAACATTTCCCAGACATTTTTTACCTTTTCAGCGTCATACCCATAAATCTTATTAACGTCAAGCTTTTCCCCTGACTCCGTTCGCTTGATAACTTCTATTATTTTCCGCCCTCAACGCAAAATCGCTCCTATTTTCTCTCAAGGTAAATGTGGTTCAAATCCAATTATATTAAACCGTTGAAAACCTTTTAAGCATTGTTTAAAAGACGCTCGTTTTGCAGATCTATAAGTACCTTGAGATTTAATACAACATCCATACTAATATAATAAATGCGATAGTGTGTCTGTCTGTCTGTCTGTCTGTGTGCTACGCTTCTACGGCTCATCTATGCAACCGATTAATCCACGCGGACGAAGTCGCGAGCATCATCTAGTACCTAGTTAATAGTTTGGATGGTTGCTCTTGGACAAACTTGGAAAATATTCATAGAAACTCGACGAGTGAAGCTTTCCCTCGGTTTGGTATTCCGTCCGAACGCTTTATTTGTATGAATTTCTGCCGATAAAGCATTTGAAATTTACAAATTGAGTTATTTGAACTTAGTATCTCTCAAAGTTTCGTCTATATTTAGACAGCTACGTAATCATCCGATCATACTGTACCTATCTAACATCTAAATCAAAATATTTTTGGGCCTAATACCTACCTTTTTGGATCTATATCTACTTACTGTTTTTTCGACGACATCCTCGATTAGATACTTTATTAAGTGTTCAATGATTTTTTCCACGATTTAGGTTTTTTAAGATCCCATCGGATTTTGCTAATTTCTATAGGTAGGTACGTCAAAATATTTTAGCACGAAGTAAATCTTGAATGAAAGAATTTGCCTTATCAATGATTCTTTCCACGGTTTAGGTTTATTATGATCCCATTGGATTTCGCTAATTGCTATAGGTACGTCATAATATTTTAGCACGAAGTAAATCTTGAATGAAAGAATTCGCCTGCTCGACGAAATAAAATATGTATAGTAAACAAGTTAGTGGTTTCACATTTAATAAAGAAATTGCTCTACAGTAAATAAGTGCACAATAAACAAAGCAAAACCAAAACACTATAGGCAACCCACTTCGCCCACACTCGCCGCTACACGGCCCGACAAGTTTATGCAAGTCGATATTGCAAATGTCTCACATAGTCCCGCTTGGGGAATATTGGGATAAGTAGAACTCGACAAGTAAGAAAAAGCTCTCGGATAAAAATTCGGCGATGATTTTCTCTCCTTTAACATTGTTTTCTCAATCGAAATATTGAGAGAAAGATTGAAACATCGTGATAACAAAGTCGGAGGCAATTCGATATTGAAATGTTTTCGAATAAGTACCTATTTAAGGGGCATTAAATACGACTCACTGGATGATGCTATTCCCGCGAGAACTCTTTAATTTTCCGAGATAAACGGAGACAGTTCAGATTTGTATGGGGCGTAGGCCAAGTCTTGTACAAACAGAGAAATGAAGAAAAATAAAATACTAGATCAGTTTTTATTGGTCAAATCTACGAATTCGTCGTTATTTCAGTTGTAAAATTATTTAATCTCCAAGTTATTGGAACACTAAACATCTTCTTCTTCATGTGCCTCTCCATTACTGAAGGTCAGCAGTCAGTTTACTAAACTTCTCCTTGTTCATGGCTAGGCGGAATAGTTCTCCGACGGTTTTTATACCCGTCCACTGCCTTATGTTACGTGGCCATGACTTCTTCCTTGACACTAAACATGAGTGGGTAATAATGGCGTATTCATATTTTTTGACGTTTTCAAAAGAAAAGCACGTTATTTTGACAGTGACTGTCAGAAATGACATTTGATACATTTCACGTCTACTGCCTTCTCTAAGGCTAAAGGTTGCCATCTTGGAAACGTATCGAAAACTTGAATTATATTTTTTAAATTTTTTGCTCGTTGTTTACTTTACTGTTCTAAATTATTATATTTTTAATACAATCTATGTATTTTTCTCTATTCATGGTAGAGTGTACAAGAGTAGGCCTAAAATGAACCTTTTCCTTTAGCCTCTATATTTCTGATCCGAACACCCTCCCAGCGCACGTGTTTCCTGCCACGTTTTACTTAGGTACCTTCAAGGCAAGAGTTAATAGGCATCTTCTAGGCAAGAACGTTCCAACCTAACCTCATTTCCGCGGGAACTCCTAAATTTTTCGAAATAAAAAGTAGCTTGTAACCATCCAATTATAAAAAGAAAAAAATGCTATTTCTTAGCATCACAAAGATGATACTGTTCAAACGATAGCCACAAAATTGAATACGACATGGTTATTAACCAATATCTTTTAATTGTGCAAGAGAGTTTCCATTTTTTAAACACATTTTCGAAATAATTTTGAAACTCCGTCTCGAAAACTTCGAGAATGACCGGTGAGTAACCGATAGCGCTATTTTTTGCCTTTAAAAACTAGCGCTTAGTCATTTAACGACAGGGACCTGAATTTAATTATGTAAGTATTTGTCCATTCGTCCTTTTTGTGCATGCGAAAAAATCGTGCGACAAAAAAGAAAAACCGATTGGGACGAGTCAATGAGCGAAACTAATTATTATTATGGTTACTTGTATTATAATCATAATTCAGAGTGTTTCAATTGTAAACAAAGGATATCGAAATGATAAATATAAATAAACTAGCTGATGCCCGCGACTTCGTACCCGTGGATTTAGGTTTTTTGGTTCCCGCGGGAACTCTTTAATTTTCCAGGATAAAAAGTAACCTATGTGTTATTCCAGACTATAATCTATCCCCACCACTACAGCCCATTAATGTCCTACTGCTGGGCACAGGCCTCCACTCTCATGAGAGAGAGGGATTTAGAGCTTAGACCCACCACGCTGCTCCAATGCGGGTTGGCGGGCTTTAACGACTATTATCATGTTAGTGATAATAACCGGGACCGACGGCTTAACGTGCTCTCCGAGGCACGGGGGTGAAACACCGCCAACTTCCTAACTCCGGGCTAGTACTGAGAATTTCTAGTCAGAAAAACCCAATACTTAATTATGGCCCGACCCGGGACTCGAACCCAGGACCTCGTCGGCCGCAGTCGGACATGCTAACCACTAGACCAACGAGGCAGTCAACAATATATAGTCGACTATAATCTATGCCTACACAGAATTTCATCCAGATCCGTTCAGCCGTTCTGGCGTGATTGAGTAACAAACATCCGTCCATCCATCAATCTTCCAAACGTTCACATTTATAATATTAGTATAGATAAAAACGTCCAATACCTACGTGAAAATTACGGAAAATTTACGTTCTCTACCAGTATTTAGTATAGGCATGTTAGTAGAAAAATTTACATTATGTATGCGACATTTACATTTAAATCTATACCGCGTGCGAAGCAGCGCGGTTTATTTTGTGTAATAAATATTTTTTTACAACTCTATCATGACCATGAATAAATAATGTTCATTCATAAAAGTAGAAAGGTCATCAACCTTCAGGTTTCTTTATACCGATCGATTTAAAGTTCTCCTGTCTTAAATAAAAGGATGCTAAGGGTCAGAGCACACATTATACTTTTGATTTTGGACGCTAGAAGCCGCGATTCATCGATGCGATCGCATAGTGTATATTACCAATGACGACTATATAATATAGTGTAACATGGTCTTTATGGGCCTTGTAGGAAGGCAATCGGAAATGAGATTTCAAAGGGGTGCCAGAGTGACCGTTACAGCTTATAGAGGTGAAAGACTGAAGCTGATGCAAACATTCTAAGAACCGAAAGGCGTTCGGGTCCCAAAGTACTTGATTGCCGGCAAAGACGGTGCCGGCTGCCGCCAAGCTATATCCATAAATATAAATGCGAAAGTGTGTCTGTCTGTCTGTCTGTCTGCTACGCTTTCACGGCTCACCTGTTCAACCGATTTTGATAAAATTTGGTACAGGGGTAGGTTGTATCCCGGGGAAGGACATAGACATTTTTTTCCCGGAAAATTAAGGAGTTCCCGCGGGCATCAAAAACACTTAATAAACGCGAGCGAAGTCGCGGGAATCATCTAGTGGGTTTTATATAACAACCATACCTACCCTTAAAATGTTTACCTGCTTCCATTTTAAACTGCATTATGCTGTCTTGTAATGGAGTGAAAAATAATATTTGCAGCCTCGCACCAGGTAAACCCACACTATGTGAAGAGATAATCTTCTTATCGGATCGGACGAGATCTTATAAGTATCGACTATCAATGTAACTACTCGCCACTGTACCAGGGCTCGTCAGAATATTAAATACCTACTTTTAATATTTTGACGAGCCCTGGCCCTGGCGTGGTGGTTTTGTGTATGATTTAGCCTTAAGATAAATAAAACACTCTGTATACGTGTATAATACCTACAGGTGTACGCTGAGTCAGACGGTGGCTCTAAAAATAGCTTGCAGAAACACACGAACGTGTATCGAACCCCGAGTTGACTGTTTACAAATACTCCGCCATTAGAGACGTCGCTTAAGCGTAATTTAATTATGGGTATAAGGAATTAACGGTTTGCCACGAGGGTTCAATGAGGGATCACATCCTGTATCGCTTAAGGGGCCATACTGCCAACGCTTAAACTTTAAGTCATATTGCTTAAGTATTGCTTTAAGCCTTAAAGCAATACTTAAGCAATATGACTCAAAATTACAGTTTGATGTAAAGTTCCTTGACGTTCTTAAAATCTATGCTAATATTATAAATGCGTAAATGGGTGGATGGATGGATGGATGGATGGATGAATGTTTGTTACTCAATCACGCCAGAACGAAATTTGGTACGCGGCTGGCCTAGGCGCTTCCAACTTAATTTAGGTTCTCATCAAAAACTTAATGCGCTTTCAAATTCAGAAACTTTTCACGAACATTTCTTATACTTTCCAAAGAAAGTATCATCATCATAATCATCATCATCACTGCAGCCTATTAACGTCCCACTGATGGGCATAGGCCTCCACTCTCATAGGAGAGCGGGAATTAGAGCTTAGACCCACCACGCTGCTCCAGTGCGGGTTGGCGGGCTTAACGTGCTCTCCGAGGCACGGGGGTGAAACACCGCCAACTTCCAACTCAGGACTGGCACTGAGAATTTCTTAATTAAAAAACCCAATACCTAACTTTTATGCCCGACCTGGAATCGAACCCAGGACCTCGTGATCCGCAGTCGACTATGCTAACCACTAGACCAACGAGGCAAAGAAAGTATAGGGACAACAAAACAAGCAGATAAATTAAAACGACAGGGCATACAGAACTCATAGGAAATAAAAACAGCCCATGTTTTTTACTATAGCGATGCTGCAACTTCATTGTATCGGATTTTTTACCCTTTGATTTTCCGGGATAAACTGCATAATATATCTCTAGGATGCAACATAATACCTTTCTACCGAATATCGTATTTTTATTAAACAGGATCGCGAAAAATGCAACGGTCAGCCGGCCAGACACGCTTTCGCATTTATATGTATGGATGAATTAGTCACCCCATTTAACAGATCCTGCTTAGCTTTTACCGTCCACGTCTATTTACTAGATAGTACCTATATCTAAAGCGAGAAATATCTGTCCAATAAATCTATTGCGCTATCCACGGCTTGAGAAACATCGGCAATTTATTAATCTGCAAGTCGTGATCTTTCAGATAGCTGGTTACTTCTGTGAATTGGTGACTTCTGGAGCTTTCTTGTCTTCATTGCAAGGGAAAATCATTGAGTTTTGTTTTTATTTACGAAAGAAAATATAAGCCTTCTGTTTTCTGTAATGTCATTTTCCATATTATATGTATATTTCAGGTATTTAAAACGGAAAAATTTGAGTACCATACAAAACAACACATCTTTCCTCCAATTATAACATAACAAAAAAAAAAAGATACGCGCCGAATGGAGAACCTCCTCCTTTTTTGCAAGTCGGTTAAAAAGGAAAGAACAGAAAGTACAGTGGTTTCGTAGGAATATAATATAAGACTATGGATTGTGGTCATTTAAACCAACTATATTATATTATGTCCAGCAAATGGGCGTCATTCAGTGAGGAAGGAACGAGGCAATCATATGGACTAAGTAGGTAGGCACGTTATTCGGTAAAACTGAAGTACGGTGCTCCGACCACCTAACCTCAATTAGGTATCTAATTAATTAAGGATCTGACCTAATTAGGGATACCTTCCGTTCTTCTAGCGAGTAAAGGTTCGTAATTGAATTTAACATGTTCGCGATTTCGTTGTCTGCTTAAATTTAGGGTTTTAAAAATCCTGTAGGAAATTTTTACATTTCCGCGTTAAAAAAAGTGCCTTGTCCGTCTCCGGGATGCAGCCTATCTCTGTACAAAATTTGACCAAAATAGGTTGAATACATGGGCACTGAAAGCGTTGCAGACAGACACACTTTCGCATTTATAATATTCATATGGAGGTAAGGATTCTTCTCTACTCTACAACACATCAACACAGTCTAGGCTTATGGTCTTTTGGTAATAAAATTATATACCTACATCAATGTTTGGCTTAGACATTATTTCGAGAATAGATTAAAAATAACAGACAGGTACCACTAATCTTAATAGAGTAGACACTTTACAAAAGGGATTTATTTAATTAAATAATACAAGCTATAAAATACGTTTATGTTGAATCAGCAAGCCGCACTCTACTCGCAACGGATTGCAAACGCTATAAAATCGCCATTCGAATCGCATCGAGTTTAATCGCTTCAGTTTTAATTGAGTCTTAAAACACGGGAAATGTCTCTCTTAATTCCTGTGAAACTACCGTCATTTGCGAACTGATTCCTATCTTCAGAACTATAAGTATTTACTTCGCCATTACTATTAATAACTCTCTCTCTCTCTCTGTGTCGTATTCCTCATTACTGAGGGTTGTGACTCCTTTCTATGGGTCACGTAATGGTAGGAGTTTTCTTGGGATAATAATGCGGTGGATTCCTACGTCCTTCCGAATACAACTCGACTAAGAGTTAAACAGTTTAGGCACGGAGGAAACGAAAAGGCCTGAACGTCCAAATACGGCCACCCATCCAGTTGCCGACTTGGGCCAACATTGCTTAACAATCGCAATTGACTGATATGCGTTGCAACACCATCATTACTAACAATAACTTTAAAACTTCTAGGCATAGGTTAAGGAGACTAAGCCTAAATCTGAACCTAAATCTAACCTACCTACTAGGTAACACATTTGGCATCCTATAAAATGTATACCTAAATGATTTGCGATTAATCTACTTGGTAAGCAAAAAAAAAGCAGTAAAATCATTTGGAATTAGCTTAAAATGTTTCGGTTAGCAATAAATTAAATACCCGTTGCAACACTTTATTTGCAAACAATCTTAAATGATCTGCAAATAAAGATATTCTGTCAGCTTGATATAATAAGTATCTGTAAAATATTTATTAGGTTTGTGAACTAGCTTCGAAATAAATATAAGGCCAAGTATCTACTTGCGGAAGTCAGCTCCAGCAAGAAAACCTATGTAAATATGTCGCAAACGTACCATATTCTGGCAAAATAAATAAATTATTATGATTATGAATGACAGATGACTTTTGCAAGTTTTATTTGTAGTATTTTGTTTTCCTTGTAGTGTTGTCGTCTTACCGTTAATCGCCGTTCTACTACAAGTATCACACAGTGCAAAAGGCTTGTTCCTGCAAGAAATAGCAGAAGCTACTTGCCAGTGCACATGCTGCCCAAAGTTCTGGTAATGGTAGGGAGTTTTTCAAATGTCGACGCTTCCGTAAATTCGTATCTTTATCACTCCTTTGGGAGTCGGACGTTGAATTGAATCGCTTAGCTTCAACAGCTTGAAATAAATGGCTAAGTTTCACATGGAGCTCTCTCAAGTAATGCAGGCAAGTTTCAACACGAATTTTTTATAGCTAGTCTATACTAATAGGAAAAGTATTAGGATGATTGGGCTTTTATCACCCTGAAATAACTAATAAGACCAGGGCCCGTATTCTCTAACTCAGTGACTATCAAAAATGAAAGCCACTGACATATATGTAATATCCATTGAAGGTTTACTATGAAATGTTACTTTTTATTTCATAGTAAACCTTCAATGGATATTACATATATGTCAGTGGCTTTCATTTTTGATAGTCACTGAGTTAGAGAATACGGGCCCAGAAATGGATTTCAATAACAGGACTTTTCTTTATACCTACTTCGATTGAATATTCTCTATCACTAATTGAACATAATGTGCATATTTTATTCTCATTTAAATAGCGCGCTGTATTTTTTTTTTTTTTTTAGTGTTATACGAGTACTTAGTATGTTTTTCAATTTCAATCAGCGTGAAGCGATTTTAACACACGCAGCTAAATTCAAGCTATCAATTTTAGAAAACAACATTTTTTTAAATTTTCACTACAAGTTAATCCATATTATGACTATGACCTGAAGTCTAAGATTGTATTTATGTAGGAGTATGAAAACCGTTAACTGCATGGGTTTTATGCACTTATCTAAAGCTAACAAGGAAATTAAACTCTGCTTAAAACACTGAGTATATAGGACACAGTCTATAAAATGAAACACACTTCGTTAAACCGTAATGCCTTTTCCGTTACTTGCCTGTGTCTTGTCGTAACGAGTTAGAGCTTTGCTAAAGGATCCTGAGCTGGAAGATTTGCGTCTTCAAAGACACAAAGAAACACGCTGAAGCGAACGACTGTCTAGGGATTGCTAACATTTTATCTTATGACTATTAGGAATATATCTTAGTTTGTATATCTGTAGGTGAAAATTTTCTAGCAAAAAGCTAGCAAAGTGAATATTCTTACATGCATAATTGAAATTATGATTAAGTATAAGTCAATTTGAGTTAGGTAAAAAGTAGAATAACCTGACTTTCAAAACTCAAAGTGGTTGTTTAAGTTGTCAAATTTAACGATAACCCTAACAATCAATGGTGCAATCGACCCAGAATTTATACTTTATAAATAAAGCTATATATCTAGTGCAAAAAGTTTTTACGGTATTCCAACCAGGTTTTCACACGCGAGTTCCTAATTTTGAACAAGCCACAAGAATTTAATTAATTTAATATTAGCCTAAAACAAATTCTGTAATATCGTGCCGGTGTTCGACAAGCTTTTACCATTGGCTTAGAACGTGTACCTTGCGTTATTAAATTTTAATTACCCGATACCTATCAATACCCCGCATCTCAGGTAGGTATGTAACTATATATTACTTTTGACGACCTCCGTGGCGCAGTGTTGAGCGCTGTTGTCTTAACGTGCGGAGGTCCCGAGCTCCCTGGCAGGGTCAATCTGGGAATTTATAATTTCTGAGTTTTCCCTGGTCTGGCCTGAATTCGGCCGTGGTTAGTTAGTCTATCGGAAAAGAAGTACCGCCAAGCGATTATAGCGTTCCGGTACGATACCGTGTTAACAGGTTAGTCCGTTACCACCTTAGACTGCATCGTCACTTACCATCAGGTGAGATCGCAGTCAAGGGCTAACTTGTGGATAAAAAAAACTTAGTTCAAGATTTTAGGTACTTTTACTTATTGAACACTCTTCCTAACGGTCTAATCATAGAAATGGAAGGTTGACGTCTTACATTACGGAGTTACAACCGAAAATACATAAAAGTGTATCGCATATTTTTGGCAAGTTACGCTCTCGTTTAAAAAGATTACGGCAGTTTTAAAAAGTCAGTCATCAGAAAAAAAATAGGGGCGAAGAGGCATGAAGAAGCCAAGTTTTGAAAGAGCCACTTACATTATTTTGGTTGGTAATTATATTTTAAGTGGCAGCACTGATTTCGTCACCCACAAACATTTGACAGTCCGCCGAAACCAACAGGCACCGGCGTCCGGCACACCGAGTCAAAGTTTTTGGTACTAAAAAGTAAGTATTTTGCTTCATTTAACTTGTTTTTTGGTATTTTATTGTAAACAAATACAGGTAAATGGATTGCAGATTGAGTTTTTGCATATATTTGGCCTTGCAACTGCGTAAAAGTTTTGATATTGTTGTTATTTTAAAGGTAATATTTTTTTAAAGAATAAGTTGTGAAAGAGCCAGGTGAATGGGCCATGAAAGAGCTTAAGACTTTGAAAGTCAAAGTGAGCAATCTTTTTATCTTCTTTCTTCTTAAGCTCTTAAAGATATAACGATGTTGTTTTTGATTGAAGATATTATTTGGTATTTTAATATTGTAATTAATAAAAAATTGGCTTCTTATATGTTAAGATTAAAGCTATTCTTATAATTACGTAAAATAACTGATAGAATTAAAAATTCCTAAAGAATGTCATTAGTTTTTAAAAAGGATTTGTTAGAATTGTCTTTTTTAATAGTGCAATTATTATTATTTTGCATAATTTTCACAATAACACTTTATAATACAGACTGGCTTTTTCATAACTTTCAGTAGCTCTTTCAATACCGAAAAGTTATGAAAGAGCCAAAAGACACATTTTTTAAAATGAATATTTCCTTGATTTTTTCACAGTATTTATGGTTTTTTCTGTAATTACCTACTTTAATAAATGAACAATAATTGAACATAAAACAATCACCATTTCTTTCATTAAAAGTATATTTTTTTGCTCCGTTTAGTAAACTGGCTCTTTCATGCCACTTCTCCCCTACCTACTTTTTATTTTATTACTATTTCATATGATTATTTAAAAAAATTGGGGTTAGATTTTGGGATTTCCATTCGTACTTAGGAGATTATCAATTATAGCTATATAAAGATAAAATAAGTACGAATGGTAATAGTATTATAGCTTTTCATAACTCCTTAGCACAATAGAAGTAATATTTCCATGCGAATCATATTATGTAGCGTTTTATGGAGGCGAAACTTCTTTCTGTGCTAAAAAGCATTTTACAGTAAGAAGCAATCTCTCAAAAGGAATATTATAACAGTCAGTCATGCGAACTAATTCATAACAGCTTTTTTTACGACATGCATATTTAAGTTTTTATATGTTTTTTTTGTGCAAGCGTGGACGTGGGAACCGGTAATAAATTTTGCCAATTAGGCAATGATATTAAATTAATAGATGTAATTCTGCTTTTTAATACGTCTACGTATATCTACGTCAGAAATTCTTGGGCATGGATGCGTGTACATTTTTGGGTATAGTTTATTTATGGGAAATGTTTAAATTATTTATAATCTCGACATGATATTAATCAACGACCATTCTGTACATAAAGAAAAAAGACTTCTTTTCTTTTCTTGGTTTATGGCTTTCAGTAGGTATAAGTGCCAAGACAATAATGACAATAATGACAATAATAGACAAAAACAATATGGGTACTTAGCCTGAAATAAAGACATTTATTATTATTAATAGAATAAGTTTAGTATAGTTTTTGTATCGGTAGGTACAATATATATTACATACATATATACATAGTATATTACATAATATATATATTTTATACAAATAGGTCAACGTTCGATCCAAACGCAATCATTTTGATATCCACTACGGCAACTAGACGACCACTCTAATTGATTAAACTATGTTTTACAAGCATACGTATAAGTATAGAAGAAGAGCGTCTTATACATTTTGGTATTTCTTTGTAATAAGTTTAAAGGAACACAAACTTATTACAAAGAAATACCAAAGGCACAAAAATAAACTTTGTGAAATGCATAGACTTATTATATTACTAGCGGTGAAATGAAAGAAGATTTGAAACGAACGTTTGTCCTGACTGACTGATCTATCAACGCACCGCCTGAACCGCTGCTGTTAGAAACTTGGAATTTTGACAGCAGGTTCCTTTTATGACGTAGGCACTCCTTCAGAGAGGATATTATTTGGAAATTCTACCCCTTAGGGAGTTAAATATTGGATGAAAGAAGGTCGGTGATTTTTCAAGTTAAATCTATAAAACTGGTATTAAGGCTTTCGATTAAAAATGAAGAACCACGTGTTTCAGGATTTTACAAAGGATCTTGACCATTTTTGTATGAGATTTGGGACATTCTTGCGTCTTATTGAAATTAACGGTAAAACATTGGAAATATACTCAGGATTATATAATAAAAAAATCATTAAGATATTAACTGGGAGTTTGGAGTAATCTGACTTTTAAGTTTTGAGGTTAAGTTTGGCAATTTTTAGGTATTATTTGGCCACTTAGCTAATAATAGCTAATAATTTATAGGCCCTTCACTTGCCTTCTACACAATTTAAAGAGAGCAGTCATGAATCACTCACTTACTGACTGACTCATCAGCACCCAGCCTCTTAAACCTAGAAATCTAAAATTTTGCACAGCTATTTTCTTTATAATGCAGGTAGGTATACAAGGTTTTCGAAATTCCTACGGAAGCGAAGATGCCGGCGTTCGCTAGTTAACTCATAAAAATGCTTAGTTATGCAGAAATTGAGTATTTGAATATTAATCAAATAAATAATTTTTTTGTGATTATTAAATAGAGGATCTCCCAAAAATCTTAATATTCATGTCCCCTGTTAGTTTAATTTTGTATAACCATTTTAAACTATCGACTAAGTAAAAAGTGCGTCGAACTTTGATGACGTCACAATTCAGTATTTCATGCAAAATCCCACCCTGCAGCACATGTTTTGACGTTTGAAAAAAGTTGCTGATTTCACTAGTCACATACCTAATTGTAAATTAATGTATAGTAAATAAATAATGATTGATTTTATTTCATTTAAATTATGCCCACTGTTGAATTCCCATTTAAAATCTTATAAGACAAAGTTAAATTTGAAATAAAGAAACTTTCAAGTTAAAACTTAGTAAGCTGCGAAAGAACTAGGGTCCTACTTTAATTAACGACAACGACAGACAGTTTGAACTTCTAGTTAAAGTTCTAACTTCTAGTTAGAGTTATAACTTAAGTTGAAAAAATAGAGTAGGATAAAATAAAGTTATACATAGAATTTTCAAAATGGTTGGATGGGTTACAATAATTATAATGTTTGTTTTTACTTAAATTTTACTTATTATATTATCAAAATCTACACACTGAGACCGCTGACCGTTTATTTGATTATTTTTTTTTACATTTATATTTTCTTCTTCTTCTTTTATCAGCTATATTGGATTTGTCATAAATAAAAAAGCCTTATGACGTCCAACTCATTGTGTAACACACGCAAAACAATAGAAGATATATATAAAAATCATGAAATCGTAAGTATTTTGGTAGACATGAGGGAACTGACAAACTAACAAACACAGGCTGACAAACTTTTAACCATCCAGTAGATGGGTAAAAATATCAGTTTTTCAAACGAGTAAAAGTAAAGTAAAATAAATAGTTAATCTCGTTGGATCTGGTTCACATTACAGCTTTCTCTAACAGCCGGAACATATGACGCGATCAATAACTATCAAGTTATCAACCGTGCCATTAACGGTCACCAGACGAGTAACTGACCTCAGTTAACGTTACTTAACCTGTCTAATCGGTCAATTTGTGCGAAACCACTAACTGTTAACCAATTTTATAGTTAACATTTCCGTTCATACATTTTTGTTAATTAAGGTAACGGAAATGTACCTAACTTTCTTATTGAATTCTTATACGAATGGACGTTCTAATAGAATTTGGTATACCTTTTCTACTAAGTTGTTTTAATTGTAAGCAAAACCTCCACTAAGTTTAATTATAAAAAGTTAAATTTTACTATCCGGTTTCGTAATAATAAAGGTTAATTAAGTTAATAATAGCAAAGCTTTACCCAACATTATTTGATTATTAATTGTGTTTAGTAATCCAATAGGCTTACATTTAGTCATTATCACTTCAGAAATCATAGTTAGTAACTAAACGAAAATTAAAAAGAAACCCGATTATGTATCAAGCGGTTTAAGGATTAAAGATAATAACTTTACAAGAGCAGCAAACCCCGACAGACTCGCAAATAAATGTAATACATTGACATGTTATGCAGGTTTAGAACAAAGGATGCAATTCGCGGTACTTGCAGTGCTGACCTCGGTAGACGTCATCGTAGAGCGGTGCTAGCGTATCGGGCGCTCCCCAACGGGACGCCTCGGGGTACACCATGGGGCTAACGCATCGCACGGTCCGAGGCGCATGCGTCGGCGCCGATGGCTGCGCGCGTACTGACAACTCGCAAAGTCACAACTGTTGAACGAGTATGGGTTTTAGGGCCAATACACGACAGGCTCGGTCCTCGGAGCTCCGACAAGCTTTGGACTTTTTGTCTTACAGCTCTTTGTCCTGTACTTAATCACTATGCAGAAATGTGTAATACACAAGGGAATGTGTTGTGTGTGCTCTTGTGGGATTGCCATGTTTGCAGATGACCAAATTTATATTTGAGTATTTAAGGAGTATAACCTCGCAGCTTGGGCTTTGGAGATGTTTCAAGGAGAGCTCTGTGTGTGGACGTCTATCGGCTGGCATGATAACAACGAACATGACAGTTTGGCGTAAATAAGTAGATACTCTGGTATCTATTAAGAACCTCATCAATCTGGACCTTTCTATAACTTACTGCCCTTAAAGCTAAACAAAAGCTCATATTGTACTCCAAGTAAGCGATGTGAATAAATAATAATAACTTTCCTATCCTTAGCATTGAAACTGTGAATAACATGAACGGGTTTTGTTTATCAAATAAATTTTTAATTGATTTTCAAGTGGTTTAATAAGTGTTACCTATTCTTACTACAAACTGTGAGCTTTTATGCAATAATGATTAGATTTGGATATCAACAATCAGAGCTGGCGATTGCAATCATCCATCTCTAAGTTCTCAAGTATCGGTTAATCTATGCTAAAGACCGTTCTTCAGCATAGAATAACAGATACTTTAGAAAGTGTTCTTAGCTGATGTCGATTTATTAATACGGGCCTGCGCAAGACCAGTCAGAGCAAGTCTCCGGTGTGCTGGTGCGCTTAGCACGTACCATCCCCCCTCGCAGCCGCCCCCGCGCCTCCCCGCTTCACTTTCGCACGGTCGCGAACTCGTCGCGACACTAGTTTAATTGCAACGCTGCAGAACCGGATTTATTGTCTCCCGTCGATATCACCTCCTGTCATGGCGCAGACGGACGGTAAGTGGGGTGTAAATGGACTTAGCTTTCGGGAACTGGTTGGAACGAGCTTTTTTCTTGAGAAAATTAGGTACTTGTACACAATTTACATCAACCTTTTTCCACTGCTCCTTGCGCTGCCATGAATACATACCTACGTATGGATGAATGTAGCATACGTATTACGTATACAATTTGATATTTCGTATGAAGACCCATTTAGCCCTCGTGAAGCCGGGGCTGGCTAGTATTTTCATAATACGTCACCAGTGATTTATTTAATTCTTATTTAATTATTAATTATCTATGGAAGGATGTGACTTTTTTCAGGGTCGTGGCACCGCATGTCGTGAATTTTAAAAAAAATTATAAATTTTTTAACAATTTGTAATACTCGTATTGACATTATCTGAATTATACAAATGTAAGCAAGTATAATCTTATTTTATTGGTTTAAATATAAAATAGTTTTCATAAATAATTGTGACCAGGCTAAAATTACTACCGGAAATAGTAAATTATTTAAAATATAAGCCTCCATTAAAATTTAATTAAGATCTTTATCAACGCAAGAGTATAATTGGAAGCGCATATAAAAGACATCAACGCGTAACGACGTTGCGTTATGCAAAATTTAATGTTTATAAGGGCCGTGTAATAAAAGTTTTTATGCAAAATGGTGCTTTTAACAATTTAATCATAATGATACCAATCAACTATCTATTTCAGTGCTAACTTTATCACTGGATTATTATACTCATTGTGGATAAAACAGTCAAATCTTGAACCACCCAAAGACTATTGTAACAGCCATGGAGAATATTCCTTGCGCCATATTATGTGGTAAACAACAATAGTATATCTGTTTTCGTGATGACAAAATACCACCAATATGCAGTAAATGTGCAGTCTTCCGCATGTTCGCCCACAGAACGAGGAAACATCCATAAATCATAGAGGCTGCCCCCGCAGGGCACTTGTCATGTGACCCGTTTAACCTCCTGCTATAAACCTAGTGTAGACTAGCGTAAAAACTTTTTCGGAGCAGGAAAAAATCCCTCTGCTCTGGACTTTTACCTGCTAGACACGGCGTGCCTATAATATATATAATCATGATTAGCTCATTATAATCATGATAGGGATGGGCAAACACCATAAAGGATTTTCTAGTGTAAGTAATGTATTGAGTCATTGGATGTATGAAGCAAAGCTGTTTTTTGTAAATAAACCCATTTTTTTTCACCTTGAGCCTGATTAGCTCTGAATGAGAAGGGTTTATGCCAAAGTCGTCTATGTTGGTCAAGTCCGGATTGGCACTCTTCATACACCTTAGATGACATTACGGGAAACTCATGTTGATTTCCTCACGGTATTTTTTTCTACGCTGTTATAGCTAGTGATATTAAAACACACGTAACTCTTAATTCTTATCGAACGAATAACGAATTTAGGGTTGACGTAACCATTCATGTAATTTTAATCAAAGCAAAATGTTTTTATTTTAAATAATTTTTTTCTAATTTAGCTTTAGGTTTTTTAGAGATCTCTCTGAAAATTCTTAATCCTTATTTACTGTAATTAGTGTAGATCTTAGAGGGTCACTACGCTAAGTATACCCACCTCCATCAGAGACTCTTTTTGCAATCTCTTAATTTTTTAGATTCAGCTATTAGAAATGTTCGCTGATATTAATTGTCAGTGTGAAAAAAGCCTTGCCTTTCTAGACAACAGCTTTACGTAAAAGGAGGAACATAAAATAATCTGAATTCACAAGTTTTAAGCCGCAACTCGAGGGCATCATCGAGTTTGTGTTATTAATATAAGTAAAATAATTGTAGATAAGATTTTTGAATACACCAATGTAGGTTCCAAGATGTAAAAAGACATTGACATCATTATTCGAGTCCTCTTTTTCCTAAAACCCATATAAAACGGCGCGCGCCGCTATACGCGTTTGCACCGTTACCCCAACTAGTTCGCTAGCTTGAATCGCATCGGAAACCTTTTTGCATTCGGTCCAACCACCTGACAGACTGATAACTTACTAATAACCAGTCGTATTTGCATCTCTGTTAACTGGACTCCACTTTGAATTTACCTATCATTTCTTATAAACACTTGCTTCGTTGAGTGCCTAATGCTTTGGGTATTTTTTTCACGTTTAAGTATGTCTATTATTAATAGATGGAGTACACCAAAAAGTTAATAGACTATTAACTTTTTGGTGTACTCCATCCATTTATTATTCTACAAAATGGTACTATATTGTTTTGATTAATTCATTTTAACCCATTGCCGGGTCACTACTGAGCACGAATCACTCTCACACTAAGAAGGGTTTGGCCATAGTTCACCACGCTGGCAAAGTGCGGATCGACAGACTTCACACACCTTTGAGAATGTTTTGACGAACTCTCAGGCATGCAGGTTTCCTCACGGAGTAGAGGGAGTTTAGTTGCTTAAGCGATCGAACTCGCGACCATCAGTATAGGAGGTCGAACGTCTCGACCACTGAAGCCTAAGCCTTTTCTAAGGTTTACTTAAATTATAAAGAGATGCTAAAATTTAAGTAGGTATCGATCGCTAAAACATGAAGACGAAATAGCCCAATTGTTTTCGAAAAAAATAGTGTTACCGTGCGGTATATTTCACAAACTGAACAATAAATATAGACAAGCAACAACCAGGAAAGACGAGGCATGACAAGCTAAACTATTTACGTAACAAAAGACCTAAGTAGGTGTGACAATTGGTGCGACACGGTCGTTTGCGCCCGCGCACAGGAGCTATTAAGGTCTAAACATACATGAGGCGTGTTGGCAGCGATCAAACGCTGGTAGTAAGGTGAAATTCAAAGAACTCTTTATAGGCAATCACACAGCGGAGTTTGCGTAGTTGCTGTGTTGTGGCCATAGATAATATAAGTACTAATATTTGTGGCGGTGTGAGCGACTTGTACTACGACTCGTGAACACTTTCACTGCCTGAACCCGGACAGTGATCAGTGCAATGCATATTCTCTTTCGCACCTTTTGCAATGCTTTATAAATCTTCGTGATATATGATCCGCTCTAACCTAGAGTAGACAGGGCGGGCCCAGCAGCGTTCGTCTCAATCACTAGTCCGTACTCATAAGCGTCTTATAGAATAGTAGGCGTCCAAATGCTCTCAACCTGGTCTTGCCGCTTGCTGGCACGCAACGCAGAACGCGGGTCAACTTCATCGTCATTATCACAGCGTCCACTGCTGAATGCAGGTATTTTCTTGCCGGTTTTTCTTAGTGGGACTGATTTCCGACTCGGTGGAAGAGTCTTATAGACGTATCATATAGTCAGTACGTCCAATATGGAAATAAAACAAATCGATTATCCCCACAGAATACGTCCTTGTTCTGCTTTTGTTCATCTTTTTCCTTAAAAGCCGTAAAAGCTTGCTTACCAACTTTAAAACTTTGCTCAGTTTTAAATTCAGCGTGAGCGCAAACGCCTGCGTCGTTTATCGCGTTGCGTCTGTTGAGGTCTTAGTGCTTAGGGCTCGCGGGACGGAAGGGGGTCAGGGCGGGACGGGGTCCAGCTACCGCCGCAACCAGTTTGTTTAAATTCGCGATAAAAAATATCTGCAGCTTCGTGTCATTAGCCGCGGTGTCCCCCGCCCCGCCTGCATTTATTAATCTTATTCGGAGAAATCGGCGCATCACCTCCCCGCTTCCCTTGATGCCACCACGCCGCTTTGGGGCCAGTGCCGGTCGCCGGTATAATTTTTGGCAAAAACTGTATCGATGTTTTCGATTGATTAACAAGAAATAGAATGTTTTGAAATAATTTATCGATCTATACTTAATACTTATATAAATAACTAGTAGGGCGCGTGGGTGCGTGGCCCGCTAAAGCGGACCACGTAGTAGACCGCGTAGCCCACCGTCTATAAATAATATAACATTACATCTTTCTTACTAATCTTATCTTACTAATATTATAAATGCGAAAGTTTGGATGTATGTATGGATGGATGGATGGATGTATGGATGTTTGTTACTCAATCACGCCCCAACAGCTTAACGGATCTGGCTGAAATTTGGCACAGAGATAGATTATAGTCTGGAATAGCACATAGGCTTTTTATCCCGGAAAATTAAGTTCCCGGAGTTCCCGCGGGAACCGAAAAACCTCAAACCACGCGGACGAAGTCGCGGGCATTAGCTACACTTACCTAAGCAATATAGTAGGAACTAATATTTTTACTGGGTAAATGCTTGTCTATTGAAGATGAGCGCCCTGCAGCACGATGGACTAACGATTTATAGAGAAAGAGGTATACTAACAGTAGATATTGATATATTATTTACTACCTATTTGTATAGGGATAGAGGACGGCAGGAAAATAAATATTTTTATCGCTTATCATATTTTCATTTGCTGCTTGGATTTACACCTTCATAAAGCAACGGTTTAAAGAGCAATCGAACCAGCTGGCTATCATACATAGGACTTTGTTGGCGCTGGCCCGTGTCCAGTGCACAGGGTTGCCCATCTTTTGCACATGACTTCAAAGACGTAGAGTGTGGTGTCCTTGATGCACTACAAAATCGACCATCCCTACCCCGAGAAGCTTAGCCTAAGTATAATATTATTTGGTCAACTCGATGATACCTACTCGTGACTACGTCCACGTCGTTTAGATTTTAAAAGCCCCCGGGAAACTCTCTGATATTCCGCGATAAAAAGCCTATGCCACTCTCACTGTCTTCAATAATTATACCCATGCATACAATCCCGTCGATACGTTGATCTGTTCCGGTATTATTGAAGGACCAAACAACAAACAAACACACTTACGCATTTACAACATTATGTAGGTATGGCTGCATAGCTTACCTATACCCACCTAAGTACATGTTCCAGCATAAATTGGTACAGGCACGCGATAAAATCGATACCTGCCTGGAGCGAGGAAGCCCGCATCCCTAAAGCTCGTTCACTCACCGTGCGACATTACCTTGAATACGTTACCCACATACGCACCATGCAATATAATTTAAAATAAAAAACCGCCAACTTCACCGAATTACAGTGAAGTGACTTCGGAAAAAATTTAATCTTGGACCGAAAATAAAGATTGCCGAATCGATTTAGGTAGGTACCTTAGGTACTTGCTCCCAAGATGTCTGTTGCTTGTTTTTGTTTATGCATTTTGACATCAACATGGGCATTCCAATTTCATACACGTATATCATGTTCCACATCAGTAGTTTTGTAATTTTGTTATAGGTAGCGGTACACATCGGTGAAAACCTTGCGGTAGACTTCGCCCTCTTATTCAGCGGGTCCCAGGTTCGAATCTAAGGCATGATCTAACTTTTTGTAGCAAATACTAAATAATAGTGAAGGTAAATATCGTGAAGAAACCTGCATAGTTACCTGAGAGCTCCCCATAATATACAAAAAGGTGTTGAAGTCTGCCAATCCGTACTATAGACTTTGAACTCAGCTTAAATAACTTTGAGCTTGATATTTCAGAATAGTTAGTAGTTATACTACGAAAAGTGACCTATACTTATCTGCTTTTTTTTTACTACTTGTTAGCCTTTGACTGTAATCTCACCTGATGGTAAGTGATGATGCAGTCTAAGATAATATAATAATAACCTATCCTGATTATCCTCACCTTGCTCTTTTATCCCAGGGTAGAGAGATTTCTTAAAATATTATCCTTTTTTTTTGGCCGGAAATCGCCCAAATTGATACCTAGGTACTTAATATGGCGGCTGCAAATGAGAGATCATAAAAAAAATGTAGGAACATAAGTACCTAACTGTGAGTCAAGAATTTTTTCGGAGGCGTAAATTATAAGCAATTTGACAAACTCCCTTAGGCATCGAGAGATTGCCTAACAGGCTTGAGGCGACGGGTTCCGGGTTCAATACTCGGGTTGGGTAATTTAGGATGTTATCTTTTTAGGTCCAAATTTGATGCAGTTTAAAATGGTAGCGGGCTAAGTTGGTGCCTAGGTATGGGTAGGTATGGCAGTTATATTAACAACATACCTAACCTTATTTATTGGTTTCTAACATTGGTAAGTAGGTATATCTAGTAGGTACTAATTACTAACTGATGCCCGCGACTTCGTCTGCGTGGATTGAGGTTTCTTGTTTCCCACGGGAACTCTTTGATTTTCCCGGATAAAAAGTAGCCTATGTGCTATTTCAGACTATAATCTCTCTCTGTGCCAAATTTCATCCAGATCCGATCAGCCGTTGGGGCGTGATTGAGTAACAAACATCCATCCAAACTTTCGCATTTATAATATAGATAGTATAGATGATTTGTCAGCGTGCATACCTTTAGGTAAAATTACCAATGTGACCCTCTAAATTTAGGTAATTAACTATTGAAATTTAAATTAGTTTCAGCTGCGACATCACATTAATTAAACTGCATTGGTACAACAATATCGATTTGCGTGTACGAATATTAAGCAGGTACAAACTGAGTAATTACGATCCAGACCTCCATGGCGTAGTGTTATCTCATTGTGGGAGGTCCCGGGTTCGATTCCCCGCATTTGGGATTTTATAAATTCTGAATTTTCTCTGGTCTGGTCTGGTGGGAGGCTTCGGCCGTGGCTAGCTACCACCCTACGGGCAAAGACGTGCCGCCAAGCGAATTAGCGTTCCGGTACGATGCCTTGTAGAAACCGATTAGGGGTGTGGATTAAATACAACTGCCATGCCCCTAACTGGTTAGCCTGTTACCATCTTAGACTGCATCATCACTTACCATCAGGTGAAATCGTAGTCAAGGGCTAACTTGCAGCGGAAAAAAATGTGTGTACCTACAGTACCCGGTACATTTATTGGGTTTTGGATTACGATATTCGATTTAGAGCTCTACAAGCATGAATTTACAACATATTTTTAGGGTTCCGTACCCAAAGGATGCCATCTTTACCCCATTATTAAGCGTCCGATCAGTCTGTCCGTCTGTCAGTGGGCTGTATCTCATGAACCATAATAGCTACAGTTGAAAATATTTTCACATTTCTATTTCTATTACTGCTATAACAAATACAACTATACCCCTACATTTTTTTTATTTAATTTTAAGCTATTGCATAGCTTCTATCGCGGGCCTTGAGCGTGGAGACCGAATCTAGAAATTCCGTAATGAAAAATAACTACTTGTGTTGTTGACTTCAAGTTGTTGAAAATAAAGACTATTTTTACGAAAAGATGATTTTGGTTGCTATGACTACTTGTGTTGTTGACTTCAAGTTGTTGAGAATATAAAGGCGAAATAATTTTAAAGAATTATGTTTTCAATAGTTACATAGACTAGATATTCGTTCCATCCGGGTGTCCAAGGGGAATCAAAAAACCTCAATGTACAAAGTGTTTTAAATATGAATAAACAAAGTGCATTTATTAATGAAGAAAGTCACGAAAAAATAGTGAAAGAAAATGAGTGAGTACCTACTCTATATTACATACATTTTATTATTATTATCACAAATGCAGTATTATTTTTTGTTTCAATTATTATTATTTTTATTTTTATTAGGGACTAGTATACAAGTGATCTGTGGCGGTGATACTTTTTAGTTTTGCCATCTATCTATGAATAGTAGAACTTTTAATGACTTGTACTTTGAACTTTGAACTTTTAGTAACTTGAATTAATATCAAATAAAAACAAAGGAAAAAAAATACTGCATAAATAAAATAAATAATTATAATTACATAAGTTCATGCTATGCAATAGCTATACCGCGGCAGTCTCGGAGTGCTACATGTCTTTTTTTATTATTAGTTGTTGTAGCAGCAATAGAAATAGATACTGAAAATATTCAAATGCATATGCAAATAATACAACCCGGTCTGTAACTATCACAGAGGGATGTTGTTGACTTCTGAGAGATATAAAAACAAACACATATAGACTGATGAACACATAACCCTGTGCGTTCCGCAGTCGGGTAAAAATGAAAAAGACATCAGTCAGTAAAACATTTAATACTTAAACAGTACCTATACTTTACAATATTGTCAACAATTTCTCTCAGACTAGAGAAAGAAATGACCAGTGCCAAAAAAATTATCAGTGTTATAGGTTTAGTGATCAATAAAATAAGTAGTTTATTTTGAAGTTGGTAAATAGCAATTTTCTCAGGTTATGGCCAAGGATATGGATCTTCGTCCAAGGATAAGGAGCCTCATCTCTAGAATCAACTTTTTGTAACTAATTACTAAAAGGTTATTTTTAACAAATCTCTCAATTGATAATTGATTTTACTTGTGGTAACAGTGGTACATCATACTGCAGTGCCACCTGTATTGAGAGAAAGTAAATGTTGTTTTTACCGACAATAAGTTTAACTTCTTAGGTACTTTAGGAATACTTAAAAAGTATAATGTTAGTGAAGAGTGTGAATTACTTACAACTTTTTGTAAATTATATGCTTTTTCACTTTGTAGATCTATTTGTGCATTAAGACATCATGTTATACATAAAATTTATTTTGCTTATTTTGCTTCCCCAATCTGAAAGCATGAAGCAAGACTAACAGGATTGAATGTTATTCTATGAAGAATAAGTCCTGTATAAATTCAGACAGGCTACTATGAACATATTTAGTTACAACTTCTGCAATATTTTTCTTTCTTTAGTCTGAGTACTCCACTTGTAAATTAAATATTAAATTAGGTAGGTACAACATTACTGTTCATAAATAAAACGTTTTCCACAACAGGAAATGTTCTTAATTTTAAAACTCCTAGGCAAAGGTCCATTAACACACAGCCTATGAACATTTCATTGTATAAACTTTTTGAGGTTATTTCACTTGGCAGGCGCGGGTGCTGTAGGTGCACTAGCTACTCGCTTTTGAGCCTCGGAAAGCTGTGGAGTATCCGTTGCTAAGGCCCTCAACTGCTTTTCAGCCGCTGCGTTCACCATTTTAGTCACTGTAGCCTTCATTTTATTACGCTCAACCGTTTGGGCCTTTGTCTTACTTTTTACTGGAGCATTGATTCGTTTAGTTACAGCTTTACCTTTTGCCTTCTTTACTTTGGATTTGGCCCCTGATGGCAACTTGCTTTTCACTTTCATTTTACCTTGAGCCATTTTGAATTGATCTTTATGTTCAAATTAATTTTTAGAAAAACTAAATGTGCACCATGGCATGCACCGTAATTTGTAAACAAAATTTGACATTGACAACATCGTTGATCGTGAGTCGTGACGTCTTTTGTGACCAGTCAATGTCAGCCATGTTGACAGTTGCGTTTTGTTTTTGCAAAATCAATGGATAAAGTTTCCAGCTAAAAATATTTTTAGAGTGGAAGTTAATCTACGAATAGGAAAGGAAATAGTAATTTACATCAGACATAGCTTAGATCTTCAGGCTTTCCACGTCTAAAGCTAGCCGTTGACGATAAGTTATTTGAAATAAGTAAAAGGACGAAATGGATGGATGCCAACATTTTTGCCTACTCACGGCATCTGTCTTATCCATGATTGCATGTAGTACCTACGTTGGGTTTGTGAGTATTAAGTGTTCGGAACCGTACGATAATTATCGTACACATACGATAATTTTATCTTTACGTAAGAAGTACGATAGCATATTATATCGTACGCAGATTGTACGATAATTTCCATCATCATGCATGAGAATTTATACTATTTCACTTATACGCTGATAGTCTAAGTTGCAGTAGTATGGTTTTATTTTGCCCAATAAAATCTTGGGAAAATACCGGGAAATACAAGTTCTCTATTCCTATTGGTTCTTAGGATGCGCTCTGATAAGTTACACCACTGCTGAGACTGTAACTATATCCAGCGCCTGCTGTACACGCTTCCCTAATGGTTAGCATTTACCAATGCGAACAAGAGAATAAGTTCGATATTTTGATTATGTTCGCACTTCATACGTATCGTATATTTTGTGTAGAAAAGTTGGCAGTTATTCCGTTATGTTACTATGGTCATATGTCTGTATTCGCTCTGACGAAGGGAGTTATTCAAATTAAGTGAAGAAAGAAACATTTTTCTGAAACAGCAAAATATTGATTACACTCGCAATTCTGGTATGTTTCATACCGAATTTGCATGGTAACAGTTAAATTTTGTCCGAGTGAATTTGGCGCGTTTATTGAACTTAAAGTGGAAATGGAATTACAAAATCTTTGATACCTATGTAGGTATAATACATAATCAAAGGTTTCAGTGTTCTGAAGGGCGACCGCGTATCTTTTGCATCAATCATTGATATATCGCTATCACCTCCGATTGGTTGAATTTATGGTATTCTTGCTGCGTCAATAGTGGAAGAGTGTTAACCAATCAGAGGTGATTGCGATGTATCAATGATTGATGCAAAAGATACGCGGTCGCCCTGCTGTTGATTTGAAACTTGAAAGTGGTGGTTTAAAAAACATAAACTTTAGTATCAATATTACAATTGATATCATTTATTTATTTATAATAGACATTATCCTGATAAATACGATAATTTCGATCCATGTACGATAATTTTACGCCCCAGGGTAAGATCATAGACTTAGAATTTTTTCGCTACGAGATAGTCAGTCCGCTTCGAGTTCGCATACTCACAATCCGCGCGGCAATAGCGCACCGCCGTCCGCCATACTCACAGCCAAATGCCATGCCAATGGGCGGAATATAGATTTGTGCAATTTTGCCTTATGAGTGTAGTGGTTACCTAGATAACGAGGGAAAGAGATCAAAATTAGATTGGCTCAATTTGTGTAAATATGAAATTAAATTATTTATTAATTTTTATATATAAAATCAATAAATCAAACAACAAGATAGTAATTATTTTGAATTATTTTATTCATAAATCGATTGTCGTAGTATATGAATTCGAGTTTCAAGTTAAGAAATATACATAATATATTATATCTAAATATATTTTATGTACAGATAAATAGAAAAGTAGTCGAATATAATAATCAGCTATCGATAGATCCGAGCGGCGAGAGTGCAGGCGACCGGCGAGAAGCGGTGCGGACGAGGGTGCAGCTCGCCATAAAACGTTTAGAAAAATAGATAAATCGTTCAAAAACGTTAGAATCAGTCGAAAGGATAGAAGAGTCGAGTGGGGGCTTGCAGAAGGCGGTCAGCGGGCTCAGTGGCCGCTGCCGGAGCCCGTCTCACGCGTACTCCGTGTCCGTGGACAGCGAGCGCTCGGCGGGCGAGCGCCGGCCGCTGCCCTCCGCCGCCGCCGGCTCGCCGGCCTGCGCCTGCGCATACGCCAGGGTCTTCTGGTAGCTGAACAGCTGCCGCTCCAGGGAGTAGTTCTCTGCCTGTAGCACTGCGATCTCACGTCTGCAACAAATACACGCGTTACACTTTTGTCTGATGAAAACTTAAGGTGACGCATGGAGGAAAAGTATCGTAACTGGATCGTGACCCACTACCCATCGCGCAATAGGCCTCAACTCTAATTATCGGTCAGTTTGTCATTGTAGTCAAAAGCGTGATATTTAATGGGATACGGCACTCGACGCTGCCGTCACTGGCAGTGGTCATAGTCGCGTAGTGCACGGTCCTTTTATGGTTCTTATTTTCAATAATTAAAAAAAAGTAGCAAGATTTAATTATTGAAGTATTTAGGAGGTTAAATTACTGTATATTTTATTATTTTCAGGTTCGAGGAAATTTTTTTACCTAGAGGAATAATTAAACTAACCAGCGTATGTCCTACCTCATTTGGTGAGCGTGCAATCGACAGAGATCATCGTAGACGTGATAAGTCGCTTGAAATAAGAGATATGTGTCGGACCACTCAAGCCGCACACGGAGCTCTCCACCTGGATGCAGGAACGGACTGCCAGAACGGGACACATCTTCTACCCTTAACGCTGTCTCCATCATGAGTCCCTCGTCTGCACTTTCTTGAGCGTAGTAGTTTTCGAATGGAGCCCCAGGCAGTTCATCCGCCTCTGGTTCTCCGGTCGCTGGGGCAACGCGTACCAACCACGCTGACCAGCTCACGTAGCGTAAGTGATTACGTGGCACGTGGTGTACGTCGCGGTACAGCATGTGTAATCGCACGGTCTCCGAGTGTGTATCGCATCGCAGAGCCCAGGCCTGCTTGTCGCGGTCGTAGCACGTGGCCGCTCGTCCTGCGATCGGAACTGCTAACTCTGCCATGGCTCTCGCCCAAACCAATTCCACGGTTAATCGAACACCTTTATGGAGAAGACGAGAAGGTGGACGCGGTGTCCAAGGTGGAGTTCCTCCATCCGCATCGCATAAGCACTCGAGAGGGCCGGAGTGTACTCGACGGTCGCCTTCACCGAGCGCGAGAGCGTAACGTACGCGACAGCGTTGACCTTCTCCAGATAGTCTCTGTAGTCGCAATGTAAGGGGTTCTTTTCCGGCTCCACCTGTTGCGGTCACTGACCAGTCAAATCCAGCAAAAGCTATCGGAGGCGTGTCTAAACGAGGAGCGCGCAACTCACAAGAGTATAAGGTTCGAACACGAGACATGCTCAGTTCTAGCTGGAATTCACCACGAGCGTCTGCGAACTTGGCGTTTAGTTCGGTGAGTGAGACGCAGCGGCCTCGTCCTTGTGCCGCGCAGCCAGCGTAGAACCTGACTTGTTTGCCAGAGAAACCCTCGTTGGCAGTAAAGTGGTCGCGACTAAGCAACGTGAAAGTGAAGTCGACGTAGACACGCATGCCTTCGCATACGCCCCGCCACACCAAGTATACACCTGAGAACAAAATCTTGGATTAGACAATGCATCTTAGTTTCCAGAGGAAGTTCTATGTCCTATAATCCCGGGGTAAGGGGTGAAACACCATAAACTTTCCCATAAAAGTTCTTATCAGAAAATATTAATAGTTAATTTATGGCTCGAATGTCGACCCGAGTTCGGGGGTCACTAAACCAACAGGACAGTTATTTATAGGTATTCTATCACGTGCAATTTTCCTCCAAAAGATTATGTCCAAGAGTAATCGTCTATCGGCTTACGACGAAGACAACGATAGACAATTATAATTTATAAAATTAATGGTACACGTACCTAGAGCGGCCTCGGTGCGACTGAAGGCAACGGCCCATCTCTGGTGCGCGCAGCAGAAGTCCTTGGACGTGACGTCGCGGTCGGGCTCGCGGGTGGCGGAGCGGGTGACCACGAAGGTGAAGATGTGGGTGTCCGCGCGGTCTTTGAGCCGCGTCGCGCGATACAGCAGCGCCATGCATCCGCGCGACGCACGCCCCCCCCGCCTGCGCCTGCGTCTGGGGGACGAGCAAAATTGACGTCTTGTTACAACACTCACAAAAAATACCATTTTTGGCGACCTCCGTGCCGCAGTGTTGAGCACTGTTGTCTTAACGTGCGGAGGACCCGGGTTCGATCCCCGGCAGGGTCAATTTAGGAATTTATAATATCTGAATTTTCCCTGGTCTGGCCTGGTGGGAGACTTCGGCAAGTTCGGACGTGGCTAGTTACCACCCTACCGGCAAAGACGAGCCGCCAAGAGATTTAGCGTTCCAGTGCGATGCTGTAGGAACCGAATAGGGGTATGGGTTTGATACCACTGCCATGCCCCTAACAGGTTAGCTCGCTACCATCTTAGACTGCATCATCACTTACCATCAGGTGAGATCGCAGCCAAGGGCTTACTTGTAGTAAAATAAAAAAAAAATATAACACAGTTGATATTAATATAATTTTGTTAAAAAATAAATATTCCTTTGTAAATACATAATATAAATAATTTAATATAAAAAATACTTTTTAAACAACCGACTTCAAACTCCCGTGCCAACTTTTATTGTTCATATTTTAAAAACCGCTCGACCGATTTCGATAAAATTTATATGGGACCACATGGGAAGTATGCCCTTTCAAATAAAAAAAGAATCATCCAAATCGGTCCACCCAGACAAAAGTTCTGAGGTAACAAACATAAAAAAACATTTTAAAAAAAATACAGTCGAATTGAGAACCTCCTCCTTTTTTTGAAGTCGGTTGAAAATACAGAGAAAACTAGAATTCCACGAAGCGGCATCAATTTCAAGAACTTCCGGTCAGTGTCGACTTTCTGTCATAAAATAATATTAGGTACCTAATTGTATTTATTTGAAGACTGTACTGTCATGCAGGTCATAGAAGCATAAAAGCACTACTTATACTAGTTGAAATAGATCAAAACCAAATTTTTCTTTATGAACTTCCACTAGCACTGGTTTCGAACACTGTTTACCGTTGATCTATAATCTGATCTTCTTTACTGAGTGAATCTACAGTTCTTACAGGATTTGCAGGCCTTTTTTATATTCACAAAGATAGGCCCCGTAATAAGAAATAATACGGGAATAAGGGATGCCATAAATTTCCATAACAATCAATTACGTTGCAGTGCTTTTTATAGAGGTTTTTACGACACGTAAAATTTCTTCCTGAAAGATCTTTTATACGTTGTTTATTCTGTTAAGCCATCCGTATACCTACTTTTAGATAATAAAAAATAGGAAGCAGATAATTTAAATCTTCCTCAATTTTTTGTGTAAAAAATTAACATAGTGTGTAGAAATCAAGATTATTTTTTACTTTATAGTGGCTTTGGAAGTCGGTTTTTTGAAAACAATTTTTTTTTTTAACTTTTTAGTGTACCTACTCTTAATCCAGTACCCTGCAGCATCAGAGTTGAGGAGTTAGGACTTGGGTTTAAGTATAAAGTCGTTGCTTGACACCTACAATATGAATTCACCATTAAAAAATCCTAAATCGCTATTTTTAAGGAGTTCTGTACCCTGCAGCATCAGGGTTGAGAATTTGGGACTCAGAGTTGTATCGCATATACGTGACTTGATACTTACTAGGTATATGAATTCACCATCAAAATTTCCTAACTCACTAGTTTTGATGATTTCATGCTACGATTTCATGTAGTACGGTACACCTACAGCATCAGGATTGAGGATTTGGAGTCAGAGTTTTTATGGGACCACTTTGTAGTTTGTGAGCTTCCTTTAACCAATGAAAAAAAATTGTTCAAATCGGTTTAGAAACCACGGAGATATGCAACGACATACCTACATTAAAAAAAAAAAAAAGATACGCGCCGAATTGAGAACCTCCTCCTTTTTTGGAAGTCGGTTAAAATAGCAATAATTAATAGGTTGCTACCTATTAATTAATTATTATTGTTAAGATTAAGTAGGTACCTTGTAAAAACAAAACGCAGTTTCCCGCGCCCTATCATTCTTCTTCTTCTTCTTTTGGTATATGGCTTTTATTAGTGCCAAACCAGCACAATGCACTTTGCCAATTTCAGGTGGAGTGAAAGATCCACAAAGGAGTATAAGTAAAGAAAAAAAAACAGATTGAAGCTAAGAAGAGTATGCAATAACTGGATTTAATTAGTCACATTAATTATCTACAAGTCTAAAACATTAAGAACACATAATACAAGGAGGGTTTAAGCAGGGATATATATAAAGTAAATTATAGCTATTTACACTTTTATTTTGTTAGTATTAATATATTTACAAACAAATTTAACATATCGGCTAAAGACTAGCATAAGGAAACAATGAAATTATTTATGATGGTCTCTGTCATAGACTATTAATAATTTTTCATGAACAACTAGAACGTAGTTGACTTATGATAAGTAGCTCAAAAAATTGCCCAATAGAAAAACACTATACATACACATACATATACCTACTTTACGTTTAGTTCAAAATAAAATACGCGGTTGAGATTCAATTTACTTTGCGATTCAATTCCGTTCCAATGTAAATTCATCAACCGACTTCCAAAAACAAGGAGTTTCTTAATTCGGCACGTATTTTGAGTCTAAACTAAACCCTTGTAGTTACTTTCAGAAACGATACGCTCGTTTGTTTTGAAAGCTCTTTCCGAGAGCTTCCGAAATGGAATGCAAAGAGCGTTGCATGCAAATTCAAACAGGAAATAGTTTACATTTTTTAAGCTGCACGCTGCTAGCATGGGTACTATTCAATTAAAATTTAAATTAGGTACCTATTTGCTCAAACGCTGTTTAATTTACGTGGTTTATAATCTGCAGTATTGTAAATCAATTAGAGCTTTCTTTAGTAAGTAGTTTTTCAGAATCTGTGTTGAGTAGGTATTATCACTTACCATCAGGTGAGATCGCGGTCAAGGGCTTACGTGGATAAAAAATGCACCATTGCTAGCTAATTGTACCTACCAATTTTTTATATATACAAGGAAAACAGAAAAGCAAAGGGTTTTATTGAAAATCCAAATCAGCACGTTTCCGCACTCGCAGGATGTCAAACACACGTAATTGAGTTCCGGAACAAATTCCTATTGTACAAGCATTTTCCCTTTTTAGTTTCGCACCAAAACGGCAAAAATAATCCTAATGGTGGAAGGACCAAGTCTATCTGTTTGATGGTTTTGGATCTCTAACGAAAGGATGCTCTTTCTAATATAAGCCTACCTACAAATAGGTAGATTGTATTAGGTCCTTACATATTATGAGTCTTTTTAGCACTACTAACGTTCACTATTTATACACACATTTTCAGTCTACTGTCCCATTTTGAAAGAATTATAGTTTTACTTCACTTATTAAAAAGTTTATCACTAATTTCATGCAACTAAAATAGTTGCATGTATTTAGTGGTTGCTAGTGAAATATATCTAGGTAACCTCGAGCCTTCATGTTGTCAGGTTAGCCGCTACCATTTTAGACTGCATCATCACTTACCAACAAGAGAAATTGCAGTCAAGGGCTAACTTATGGTGCCGTGAAAAAAAGCAGGTAGGTACATGAAGCCTGAGTCGTACCGACGCGGGACCGGATGCTAATGTAATCAAACAAAAATCGCGTAATTATGAGCAGAATACTAGCTTCTGGTTCGGTTAATGTATAATATGAAGCCTTATTCAAATCAGACGCAGTGTAAACTTCAATGGGGATTTTAATATATTTTTTAAAATTTCTGAGTAGTTAAGTCTTGTTAACCTAGTTTGCAAAAACTTTAATCACGTTTAATTAAACCTACGTAGAGTTTTGGATGCACTCCAGCCTTGAGATAAGAGTCAGTCGGAAATGCAGCATTTCCGCCTGTTTGGCTGTGTAATAACTTTTTAATGAGGTTCAAGATAACATGATTTAGTTTAGCTAAGGCGCGGTTTACATTATGGAGTTAAGTGGTAAGGTGGCAAGGCAAGAACGATAAATTTATTATAATTGAAGCTAGGGTAGGAATTAGGTAGTCAGAACACCTATTTACTGGCTGTTTGATGAAAACTGTGCTTTTACGCCTCTATGAACTGCACGCCACTGGTTACGGTTGCTCACCGTCACAGTATTACAGAAGAGATAAGTGTGGCATGCAAATTCTCCCGGTAACCTGTCGTCCTAGGTGACCCGTTGTCCTAGGAACGACAAACGAGACGCGATGCGACGCGACGCGACAAGAACGACCGACCCTCCACGTGGCCTCAGTTGTCGCGTAGATAGGTTTTTTTTTCTATGGAGTCTGTCACTCAACTGTCACTCGGACAACGCGCAACGACTCGCTACAAGTTACAACGTCCACGTAGATTTAGGCATTGAAAATTATCGTGGGGAATCTGTGATTTTCTTGGCTAAAAAGCAGCCTATGTCCTTCTTCAGGATCTATCTCTGTACCGTATTTTGTCTTGAAATCCTTTAAACAGATGGGTCGGTAAAGTAGCAGTCAGGCAGATAAACAAACAGACATACTTTATGCATACCTACGTAGGACGTTTATAAAATTATTACCAATGCATTTTATGAAATTTATGGTAATAAAACTGGGTGATTATGTCGATGCATTAATGTAGGTACTTATCTAGTATACAGAAAAACTCGAACGCGTTTATGCTTCACAAAAAATGTACTAAGATTACATTAATTGTTACCACCACTAACAGCCTATTAACGTCCCGCTGATGGGCACAGACCTCACTCCACTCTCATAGGAGATCAGGAATTAGAACTTAGACCCACCACGCTGCTCCAATGCGGGTTGGCAGGCTTTGACGTCTATTATCATATTAGTGATAATAACCGGGACCGACGGCTTAGCGTTCTTTCCGAGGGACGGGGGTGAAACATCGCCTACTTCCTAACTACGGGTTTGGACTGACATTGATTGTTACATTTGAAAAGGTACATTGTTTTTACCTGTATAAATAAATCTTACTTTAATGTTATAAATGCGAAAGTTTGGATGAATGGATGGATGTATGGATGTTTGTTACTCAATCACGCCACAACGGCTGAACGGATCTGGCTGAAATTTGGCACAGAGATAGATTATAGGTATTCTGGAATAGCACATAGGCATCCCGGAAAATTAAAGAGTTCCTGCGGGAACCAAAAAACTGTAAACCACGCAGACGAAGTCGCGGGCATTCGCTAGTTAAGTATAAAAATAATACTTAGGTAAGTAACAGCTTGAAATAATAATTTTTTTTTTTCGGATTGTGTATGCTGACTGGCCCTACTGGCCGCTACAGCGTCACCGGGGGGTTGGGCGAGCGCTAGGCGTCGCCGAGAAAAGAGCCCTAGGGCTCGAAGACATCGGGGGGGGCAACGTCTTCCTAAGGGCGCCTCCTGTGAGGCTCGGACCTCGGCTTAGGATGACGTTGGGACGAATGGGAGGTCGGTTGGACTAGATTAGTCCACACGCCCCCGAGGCCGTGGGTTAAGACCACGTCCGGGTGACGTAAGATATCGGGGTCCCCGTCTTCGCCGGCGAAGACGCTGTGTTTGATTGGTATTTGTGTGTTGCCCTATGTAGGGAGCATTGTCGGTAGTAATTTGGTCATCGGGGTCGTTAAGGACGTGTTTAGGACGTCGTTTGTCTGGTGGGTCATTTCGGTCGGGGGTATATGATGCGGTCTGAACTACAAGGGGGTTTGGATGACTGACTGCCTTCTCAAAGTAATTTTTGGAGAGCTGCTTAAAATATTGGGCTATGGTGGGGAGTTCGAGGTCTCTATGGAGGTCTACGTTACGTACGAACCACGGGGATCCCGTGGCCATACGCATGAACTTGTTTTGGAGGACTTGGAGACTGTTAAATCGAGAGTGAGGGAGGTGTGCGAATAAGACGCATGCGTAGGACATGATTGGACGGATGCACGTTTTATAAAGCGTGACTTTGTGTCGAAGGGACATTTTGCTTTTGCTGCAAATCATAGGATATAGACGGAATAAAACATAGCTAGCCTTGTTACGGACTCGGCGTATGTGGGCGTTAAAGCTGAGTTTACTGTCAAAGGTTACACCTAAGTATTTGGCATTCTTTTGCCAGGGGATGGGGCGACCGTATAAGGTAATTTCAGGGAGGTCTAATCTCTTCCTGCGAGCGGAGGGACAGAAGAGCATAGCGGCGCTCTTTTCGGGGTTGACTTCGATTCTCCAACGGCGGAACCAGTCACCTAAACTACTGACTGCCGCTTGAAGGCGGGATCTGATAAAGAGGCGGTTTGCCGCAGAGCTATATGAGGCGGTATCATCCGCGTACTGGGCCACGCTGACATGGGGGGACGCTGGGATGTCGCTGGTAAACAGCGAGTAAAGAAGGGGAGAAAGAACTGAGCCCTGTGGGACTCCAGCACGAATCGGTCTGGGGGAAGGAAGGGTTCCGTCTATCCGATAGCGGAAGGTGCGATTTGTGAGGAATTCTCGTAACAGACGTACGAGTCTTGACGGTACGCCGAGATGGTGAAGCTTGTAAATCAGGCCGGCATGCCAAACCCTATCGAACGCTTTCGCTACGTCAAAGAAGAGGACTCCGGTTGGGATGCCTCTAGAAAGGCGGTTGAAACCGGTGTAGATGTGTTCCGTGAGGCGGTGCGCTTGATGAACGCATGAGTGTCTGGCCCGAAAGCCGAATTGCTCGTCGTTGAGGAGCTTCTTCTCTTCGACGACGGACTTAAGCCGGTTCAGGATAATTCTATCATACACCTTTGCAAGCGTGTTGAGTAGACTTATAGGACGGTAGCTAGTTGGTAGGTTTCGGGGTTTTCCCGGTTTGGGGATGCCTATCACTGTTGCTTCCTTCCACCTATCGGGGAAGGAGCACCCGGCCATTAGGGTATTAAATATAACTACAAGGAGGTTTATTATCTGATCGGGGAGCAATTTTAATGTTTTGTTATTAATTGAATCGGGACCTGGAGCTTTCTTAGCGTGTAACTCTTTGATAATTCCTCGGACTTCGCCGCAATTTGTGGGAGGGAGAGGTTCCTCTTCAGAAGAGGGGGGGGAGGAGAAGAGGGAAGCTAGTTCGTTATCGACTAACTCTACGTGTGACCTATCGAGGGACGTTGTGCTAGGAGAGCATTGGGCTTCTAAGCTATCGGCTAACAATTCGGCCTTATCGACATCTTCAAAGGCGGGCGGTTGGTTGGGACGTATAAGCGGAGGGGTAGCCGAGACAGGGTCGGCTTTGAGAGCCCTAGCCAGGCTGTAGTACGCTACGTGCGATGGCGAGAGCTCGCTCAGCCTCCTGTCCCATTGTTCGTCGCGGAGTTCGGCAAGGCGAGCCTTTACCTCCCTCTGGGCTTTCCAGAGTTCTCTCCGGTTGTCGTCGGTCGGACATGCGTCATGGGCTCTACGTTTGGCGTTTTTGTTGGTGATTAATTCTCTAGCGCCGTCCGGTAGAAGCTGGCGGATAAAACCGTTAGGCATTTCCCGGGAGCAGACACTGAGAGCATCGCGGATGTGATTTGTTAGGTGCAGTGAGGCTGCATGCGCTTCGTCTAAGCTTTCTATGTTGTCAGGAATTTGAGAGAGGTGCACTGAGTCTATGGACTTAAGATGCTCGGAGAGTTTCTTGAAGTCAATGACTGTTTTGGTCGGGGGGGCTGCGTTGGGCGGGGATCCTAGCCGGAGTAGGACGGGGCGATGGTCTGAACATAGTTCGGATAGCACTTCCAAAGGACTCACCTGTAAGGCGATGTTCTTTAGCAGTGCTATGTCTAGTATGTCCGGTCGGTCAGTAGTCCGTTCCGTATTAGGATAACGAGTCGGTGTGTCAGGGGCCAAAAGTGCAAAATTAAGGTCCTGTCTGTTTGTCAGTCTTTCGAGTGTAACTCCTCGTTGGTTTGTAGTGTTACAATTCCAGCGGCGGTGTTTAGCGTTGAAATCTCCTGCCAGAATGACGGAGTCTCCGAGGGAGAGGAGTGCGCTGATGTCACTCTCTAGAAGCTGTTTAGTTGGAGAGAGATAGACTGATGCTAGTATGACCGTCGGATGGCCGGACATACTAACCTGACAAATAGATGCTTCCATATTGGTAAGGGGAGGAGTATCGAGAGGAGTGCAGTGAAGAGCCCTTCTGTAGTAAATCGCGGTGCCGCCGAGGGCGGTTGCTCTGTCGTTTCTAATTAAATTATAATTGGCAATTCGCGGATTGCTTCTACTAGGTTTTAAGAAGGTCTCTTGCACTAGGAGAATATCGGTTTGATGTGCACAAACAAAATCGCGGACTTCGTCTATTTGGTCGATAAGGCCGGCCGCGTTATAAAAGGCGACTACAAGGGAATGTGGTTTGATTCTACTATTCGTTGTGTTGGCCATTGAGAGAGTCAAATAATTCTTTTACCGGAATGAAAAAGTCCATGTGTTTTTGGAGGACTGAAATAGTATCTGGGTTTGTCCTAATATCCGAGATGAATCTGTTTAACTTGATTAAGTCTATCGTCAGGAGGAGTTTGCTAAGAACGTCGACGTTACTACTTGCATTTGCATATGCGGAGGCATCACAAGACTGATCGATGTTGGCCTGACTGGCCGAATTGGGCGTTTTTGGTGGGGCCTGTGTCGGGGTTGACGAAGCGGTCTTAGCCGCGGGAGCAGGGCGATTTGTCCTGGGAAGAGGTTTGTCCCAGGCGTTGGTGGCCGGGGCCGGAGCCGGGACGAAGGTTGGGGTCGGTTTGGGGGGGGCGGCAGAGTTGCGGCCGGCCGGTTTGACCCTTCGCTTAGGCTCTTTGGGGGCCCTTGGACATCCGCGATAATTCGCGGGGTGCCCTTGAGACCCGCAAAGAACACAGCTCGGGGGCTCCTCGGTCGGTTGCGTCCTAGCGCAATCTGCCGTGCCGTGGTCTCCTAGGCACTTGACGCACCTAGGACGGGCGAAGCAATTCCTAGCGGAGTGGCCGTATAACTGACAGCGATGACACTGTCCTAATTTACCGCGCTGACGGGGGGATTCTATTTTAAGGCCAGAAAGACGGCAAATAGATTTTAAATTATAGATTTTCTTACCCTCTGGGGTAAGGTCTAAAATAACCAGGATCATCTCATAAGGAGATTTCGTTTGCGCGTGGTACATGCGATGTACCTCCCTGACTGGGTAACCTTGGGATAGGAGATCCTCTTTGATCACTTCGGTGTTTAATTCCTTTGGAATATTTCGAATGACTATGCGGAGGACGCGTTCTTCGGGCAGGGCATACGTGTGAAACCCTACGTTTTCCTGTCGGAGGATTGAAGTGAGACCACGGTGGTCATTAGAGGTAGGACATTGGACTCGAATGCCTATGGCGGTGGCCATAAAAATAGCTTAGATAATTAGGACTGCGGTTCTGCAGGTCCTCTAACAGTGCCTGAATATTAACTTGCGTCGCCGGGGCCCTAGTGGCCCCGAGAGCGGGTCGGTTGGTTGGTCGGGGGTCCATAGTGGACCCGGGAGCTAAAGATGTCCCCCCTGCCGGGGCAGGGAGGTGGGTACCTAGGTGAAAACCCTAGCTGAGTCCTCGTCCTTTGGAGACGGGGGTGTGGACCTATGCTGCACTTAGAGTAGTGTACTCACGGAATCCTAGACCCTGGAACTACACTGCACTACACACAACGCTGGAACAACGTCCATCCACAACACTGGCACAATCACTAATGGCGTCGGGCGGCACAACACTTGCGCGAGAAGGGAGTCGGAGTACTCTAGACCGCACATGGGAGACGTCCGCTCGGGGCGAACGCTATGCACGGAATGAATGGAATAATAAACGAGTGGAATGGAAATAATAAACGAGCCGTAAAAGCTGACGTCTAAACGAATTGGGAGCAAGCAAAAAGCGCGAAGTTCACTGGTCAGTAAAATGAATTAATCCTGCACACTTCCCACGTCCTGTTAAAAAATCGAATCACCTAACATCGTAAACGAATCGTGCTAGAATCCGATTAACTTTCATTTGTGTGAAACGTCTGTCCTATTTCAGCAGGTAGTTTTTTCTGGAGTCGTTGGAGACTCCCAGTTCTGGTCACATAGATAGGTACATCGATATATGAAAAAAGTTGGGCGTCCGACTTGTAGGGCATGCTCCTCACCTGCATAAGCCCGTCCTTGTCCCCGCCATAGCGCTGTCCCGCTTTTCAGACCAAATGCGTTAGTAAAATAAGTCCACATTCTTTGTTTGACAGGGCCCGTAGATGGGCCTTTTCATAGAAAAAAGTTGGGCGTCTGACTTGTAGGGCATGGCCCTCACCTGTACAAGCCGGTCCTTGTCCCCGCCATAGCGCTGTCCCGCTTTTCAGACCAAGAAAAAAAAAAATTGTGTCCGTTATCTAAGGCTGATCAGCATTACCTAATGTTAAACTGAAAGCTATGATCTCCAATGCCAGCCTTAATTGTTCAATTCAAAGCTATGATGTTAAGTAAGTGTACAGTGTGTGTACCCACTGTTGTTTAAATAGAATCAAAGATTTAAGGCTTTGATTCGCTCGATGACTCTGTGGACTGTGTTAGTCTGTGGCTCTCTCAGCTAAGACCATAGGCAGATTAATAATTTCTTAAAGAAGTTTTATTTTCGAAAAGCTGCTTTGAACACTTTCTTGTTTGCTTGCTATATATAAAAAAAAAACCTTACGAAGCAATGTTAATGATACAAAACGAAATGCTAAATCTTCATTCAGAGGCCTCTTCCTGTAATCACGAGTTGTAGGCACAGAAAAGGCGCAATGACTAGCACTTATCCAGTTTTAACGAGCCCTCGACCGCGAGACCCACCCATTGTTTACATTTTCAACTTTTAATTAAAAACTCCCGGACAGCTTGTAAACAAAAGATAACTTTCACTCCTTATAACTCCAATGTGGCTTTGAGAATTGAGCGGAATTGGTTGTTCTTGTCTGGCGTTTTGTAACACAAATTTATTTAAATTAAAGTTCTGTGTGGGTAAATCATGTAAATTGGCCAAATTTTCAGAGGTGGGAGAGACTTTTCAATATTTAAGACAGCGCATATTTTTCTTGGATAAGTCGTTCTTGTCTGGCGGTTTGTTACACAAATATATTTAAATTAATGTTCTGTGTAAATCATGTAAATTGGCCAAAGTTTCAGAGGTAGGACTGACTTTTCAATATATTAAGTTAGGGCATATTTTTCTTCGAAAACTTTAAATGGTCAACGCACATTGGACGTTCTGCAATTTTGGTATTGAAAAGAATACCGTGTAGAAACCGAGTAGAGGTGTGGGTGGGTATATGACTGACCAATACCAAGTGAGATCGCAGTTAAAAGTATTTCTTGTAAAAGAAAATAAAACAAAAAAAAAATCCACTAGGTATAAGTTAGTTAAGCCATAGCCGAAGCCCCCAAAGCAGACCAGAGAAAATTCAGAAATTAAATATCATCACTGCGTGCCACTGCGCTAAACGATATTCAGCCTTGCTCTGCAAAATTCCTGTCTACGTTGAAATGAAAGCACCTGAATTAATAAACGAAAACAGCAGGGCAAAATACAGTAGAAGGTATTTAGTGAAGGCAAAATAAATTAATTTCAAATGCCACACACGTTCGCCTGGGAAAAGCGACCTTAGGAGCAAAAACACATTGGGACCGGACAGGTCAAAACGTTTGTGCGAAACGTCCGCGCCGTAAGAGAACGTCGTTTTGTCCTCGGCTGCGTGTGCGGCTTCATATAAAAATTGTTAGGTACGACTTTCTCTCAGACAGAAAATTGTTGTCCATAGTGTGTTTTTGCTCTAATACTATTGTATAAAGCGTAGAGCGTGTATGTATGTTCAAACACAAGCATTTTTTATACCGAATTAGGTTTAATGTTAGGTAGATAAGTTTTTGGTACGGTAAACTATATTTCACCGTGATAAATTCAGAGATGACAGGTATGAAAAGTTGCGTATTTACTTTATTACCTACCTACGGAAAAGTCTGAGGAAACGCAGAGAATACGATATTAAAGTGTTAAGATTTTCTTTTCTTTTCTTTATGGGAATTCGTTTTGTACATAGTCCAATGGGACGGAAATCAGATACGACCGGAGAGAGATAAGATGCAGGACCGATGTGATCTGCAAGGCACGGGACAATTTCGTAAGTCTTAGGTCTACCTAGAGAGTTTATAGTTGAAAAACCCCTATACAAACTATTGACAACTATATGACCCGACAAAACCCAAGAGCTCGTCCTTTGCAATCGATCTAGACTAGACCAACGAGACTGTTAGTACCCTCGTGTACTCGTATCCATGTATATGTCACTTTAAGATAGCAAAAACCGTTAGATTGTAATCTAACTAGCGAAATTGTAAACTGTCGACAGATTACAATTTAACGCAATATTTTCCGGTAGATTGTAATCTGTTAGGTATATTAAATTTATGTCGAACCCTAACCTAACCTAAAGAGACAAGAAAACGTAAATACAATGAATATTTCAAAAATTGACACTCTGAACATTGAACGGTTCACAATCTGTCGACACTTTACAATTTCGCTAGTTAGATTACAATCTAACGGTGTTTGCAATCTTACGGTGACATATACAAAGGTACTAACTGCCTTTGTGTGTACAGAGACGCAAAGCAGCCTAACGAGCAAACTTATTAACCCTTCGCTTAAGTCCTATCAACAGTCATCTTCGCGAGTTAGCTTAAGCCGAGGGGACAAGTTACGGCCACGGTCAACTTAATTGCACTAAGTTTCAACATTGTACGACATAAGTTCGTTGTACGGTTAAATACTGCTATTTGCTGATGGTGAAAATAGTCCTGTCAGTATAGTGCTTTTTTGGCACTATGCCATTTTTGGACCTTTATTTTACTCATTATATTTAACTAGGTACAATTACATTTCATTTGAAAAATCATCAATTATATTAGTATCCATAATTAATGTGAACTGGATCTAATAGAACTGGATCTTGGTGAATGTTACACAGACAGCTGGAACCCTGGAGACGGACATTGCATACTTATTATCCCGGAAAAATAACTTCCCACGGGACAGGGCTGTCTTGAAATTCTTTTAGGATTAAATAGAATACAATTCTGTCAATTTTTCATGTTCATACCGCAAAAAGTAACGTGTAATATTTCGAAATTATTACCAAAGTAAGTGAAAATGGGTAAAATAAAATAAAAAGGTATTAGACGAGAAATCCATGGCTTATAAAATATAATTACCGCAGGTGCACGACCAAGTTCCCGGGCAATATTTCACCTGCCCTCTTTAGTACTTTACCTGCGACGATGTAATTCTGTAAGCGAAGTTTAATAAATTATCTGAGGAAGCGAAGAACACTGGCGCAGTTGTCTTAACAGATTACATGTTAAGTAGCTACATACCCATTACAGGTGGTTTGTTGTGGGCTTTTCTCAGACCTGCCTGCCTAGCATGCGCACTACGAGAAAATTATGTCTACCCATAATATTCTCGCGTTATATCTATTTGTCTACCGTAGCTAACAGGGGCGCATTTGGGAACCACCTAGTTTTAATATACCGTTCTAAATATATTTTATCACTATGATATTTAACCAGCAGATGCCCGCGACTTCGTCCGCGTGGATTTAGTTTTTGCAATTCCCGGGGGAATTCCTTAATTTTCCGGGATAAAAATATATAGCCTATGTCGCTCTCGGTCCTCAACTATGTCCGTGCAAAAAATCACGTCGATCCGTTGCTCTGTAGCAGCGTGATTGAATAACAAACCAACAAACAAACACACTTTCGCATTTATAATATTAGTATGATTGTTATTCAAAAGTTCACAGAAGATGTGTAAGATCTTTTGACTTGATTTGATTAATTGATCAATTATAGGCATGTCAATTCAAGTATTTTCTTTACGGTGAATTCATATTATATTAACCCGTACACTGTTAAATTACAACAAAAAATTGTTTGGATATCTGCCATTGTTATTTATGTTTTCACCCTGTCAACTCTTTCTTGTAGGTTCTTTTCAGTAGAATCTGTTTTCCGAACTGGTGACTACTGTTTGTTGACTTCTCATGAGATGGCTTCCATGAAATAAATATTTCTTATTTTAAACTAAATATTATCATTAATTTAATTTAAAAAATGTCAGCTCGATAAATCACCGCGTAAGTTTAAGTTTTAACTAACGTATGTTTTGTATTCATGTGTGTATTTTTTATTGCTGGTTCTTCTCGGTAGGAATGGGATTCCGAACCAGTGGTAGATTCACTTAACGATTCAAAAGCAGTTGTAAAAGTTAATTTGAATAAAAACATTTGAATTTTGAATTTGCCAAGGAGTCATACTACTACTACTGTTAAACTCTTCAACTTTTAATTAGGACATTTGCACAACTTTTCACACTTCCAAACTGTAATTTATTTTCTGAGGCTCCTTTAATTTTGTTGCCTAAGAATCGAGGGCAGATTGTTGTCTAAACTAATTTGACTTTTGAGCATAAATGGCGTCTATTCTAAATGAAACAGTTTAATAATTTAAATTTAATGTTTATTTTAAGAGCAATATTTTAGTGTCAGTGGAGTAGTTACAGACTCTACAAGTAACACATTTATTATTGTTGACCTATTTTACTGCTTTAATTTTAGTGTGTTAATTGGCAAGGCCCATCTGAATTAGCTTCTTTGTATGTTATTTTATAAAATACGAAAAAATTCAAAAATTTAAGCAGAGATAGTTTAATCTCTACATAAATCGAATGGAGAATCGTATGGAGCCTTTTGATTGAATTAGTTTAATCTTTTTTTTTAAATTTGTTTCGTTCAAATCATCGGGGAATTATCCACTCGATGATACAAGCGATATCTTCCGCGTAGATTTAGGGTTTTATTTTCGTGTGAACTTTTAAGTGAGCTTTCACGAACAAAGAGCGAACACTTTCACGAACAAAGCGCTGGTGGAAAAGACTGAGCGAGCAAAAAGAGTTCAAAAGAGTCAAAACGAGCTCGCTCATTAAGGCAACGGTCCAACTATTTGTTAGAAGTGTTTAGAAGTGTAAAAGTCCGTTCTTAGCCATCACCCGCTCCCGGCAGTAGACGCCCGGCTTAAAAAGCATGTCCGTCGCTATGAAGCAACCTATAGCTCTCAATGTCTAAATCGGTTACACAGGTGAGCCGTGAAAGGTGACAGACGAACAGACACACTTTCGTAATTTGTAATATTAGTATGAATTCAGAGTTATAAATCAGCTTAGAATAAAGCTCACCCTGAATGGTAGGCCAAAGAAGAGTACACATATAAATAACCTCAGTAGGTTGTACCGCGTCGGTACCTAGTCCTAAACAAATAAACAAAGCTGAACAACCGTCAAAGGATAATCCTCGTAAAAGTTTACGAACCGTACGCTTAATCTCCGTTCGATACCGCAGTTTTGAACAGTGAGTAAGCCCTATTCACAGTTCAATAACTATTTGATCTGTGATTGTGTGCGTGGATCACAGTTCCAAAACTAATTGAACTGCGATCGTGTTCCTCTTTTGGAGTTTACCTCCTTTAGAATCGATTTTCATATAAAGCCCGGGGTATGAAAATTTTTGGGGAGTAAAATCAAACTTTCTCCGTTACGTTATTGACTTTATGTTTCCATGACTATGTAATGTATTTTGATGAATATAAATTATATAATTTATATAAATAAATGCTTTCAGTAACATAGAAAATGCATTCATTTACCCTCATTTACTAATCTATAGGTATATTTTATAATCGTTCGTAAAGAGTAAACTCCAGTTGTGCCACAGGTTGTGCGTCGGAGCTGACACACAATATTTTTTTCATCCCACCCTCTCGGAAAGAGTATTTTTAATCTTCGATATCTGAATGCAAAAGCCGTTATTATCCTCTTGAGGATAAAGTAAATTGAATTTAGAATATCGTGTGCACGTTAGTAAATATCACTCGTCTATGAAGTTTGTGAATTCAAAACATTATTAAAACCTATTTACTTCTACCTCTATGGTGCCGAATTTCCATACAACCTTTTTTAATTTGTTAAAAACTCACACTCGTAACCTTCTTGGTGAACTTTTTTAATTTGCTTTGCACGCACCATTTTCTTTCACGTTTCCTCGCTGAGGTGGGATGAAAAGTTACGTGTTGCACTCGGGTGAAAAGATTTTTCACCTCGTGCTCTTTTGATTCCCTCACTGACTTTTCACTCTTGTATAACAAATAACTACTTATTGCCTCTGATTTTGATTCTCTGCCTTTTTAGTTTATAATTGCAATGCAGAGTATACTTCTGTAAATCGTTTGTTCTTGGTTTCTCTATCTCTTTTCTAAATAAAAGAGAGTCCTTTGACACTAATAATTCTTGCATGAATAATGTCTGTAGTGAAATTATAATATCACGGCTTTTACAATATCCCAGTTAATAAAGAAAATTGACGATGGTGAAACATACAGTATTAATGTATATAATGAGATTGCCTGAAAACGACGTGAAAATAGATTTTTATGACCGTAATTACGGAAACCCGGTCATTGCAATTAAATACAAAATAACCATATCGGATAATAACCGCCCTGGTTTTATGACGATACACCATATGTTTTAAAAGTTCATCATACATTTTTAATTGGTACCGATTTACCGAAGGGACATTAAGCACATTTTAAATCGAAGTGCCTGTTTATATGAGCCTGCCTGAGCCGAAAGAAAACGCACCAAGATATGTTGAAAGTGGAAGGGAAAATGGAAGCCGAAAGGGCAATCCCTTTCCTAGCGATTAGAAATAGAAACGAGAAAGTATATCGCTTCGTACGTGGCCGTGGAATTTCGACTACGTAACCTTTAAGATGCCTTGCGGTACGATAGTAACAGGTGACGGAGGAACCAGATCGAATAGTTCTTAAGTACACTCTCCTAGAAAAATCCTGTAGAATACCGATACACAGGCAGCTTTGCGCCGATGTTCCAAGCTTTGAAGGTTTGAACAACTTATTCTAGTGATTAATCATTAATAAATAGAGAATAAAAAATAATTTAGTGGGCATTTTTAGGTTACAAATACCTTCACCGGAAACCACTTAAAACGAAAATAGAAAAGCCTAACCTTTTATACCAACTTGTGCGTGTAGCTTTTATATTACTTTGTATAATTTAATACTCAGAGTGAACCAGGTTTCCTTATTGCGTGTTTCATGCTACTGCCGCGAACAAAATTACCTGATAGACCGTTAAAAAGTTATTCTTATACAAGTAAGAACATATATCATTCTGTTCTTATCGGATTAACTTTGAAGTACTAATCAAAAAATGGAAAATCCGTGAAAGAACTGCCGAAATACGTAACCGAAATACATATTAACGATGGAATTAATGAAGTGAAATGAAATTATTTATTTCACGCAGGACAACTTGGTTGGGAGATGGTTAGGGCACACAGCTCAACCGATACAACTCAGAAGTTGTATACCTATTGCTAGCAAAAAAAGCGCATGTGTGAAAATGTTTTTGTTTGTTTGTAGCAAGTGTTATACGGCCACAGAATAGGTAGGTACAGAATAGGAACTGATACGACAAATAAAAGCCGGGGCGCCGCGCTATGTTGGTACAACGCCCTACACAGTGGACGACGGACGTAAAATATTATCAGTTGATATCTTGTAGGTATTTCTGTAGACAAATTAAGTAGATCAGTCGAAGAACTAGAGCTCGACAGTTTGCTATTTGGAAGAAGATATAGCTCAAAAACCTTTCCAAAGGTGTAGGTTTACTTCGCACCAGAAAAAGCGGTATTCGCAGACCCCTGCACTAAGTGGACTGACGAGTGACGACATCAAGTGAGTCCGCAGAAAGTAGCTGGGTCCAGACTCCAGGCGGCAAAAGACCGCTATGTATGGAAGTCCCTATAAGAGATCTATGATCAACAGTGGATGTCTATCGGTTGACGACAAGGACGACAACTGAAAATGGAAGAGACAAAAATTTATCACATTTGAATTATTCACTTGCTAAAAATACAGTGACCAAATGAAAAAATGTCGTATGCAGCTATTATATGTTTTGTTCTTCCAGAATAACAAAAGAAGGCATTTTAACTAATAAATAAAATGTTGCGAGTTTTCAACCGACTTCAAACATTTTTTTTTTAATGTTTGTAACCTCAGAACTTTTGACTGGGTGGACCTATTTGGATGATTCTTTTTTTATTTGAAAGGGCATACTTCCCATGTGGTTCCATATAAATTTTATCAAAATCGGTCGAGCGATTTTTAAAATATCAACAAAAAAAAAGGTACTATGTATAGCGTATAATTTAATATAAAAAATTCTTTTTAAACAACCGACTTCAAACTCCCACGCCAACTTTACAACTTCAAGCACACGCTATACAAAGTACTTATTTTATTGTTGATATTTTAAAAACCGCTCGACCGATTTCGATTAAATTTATATGGGACCACATGGGAAGTATGCCCTTTCAAATAAAAGAAGAATCATCCAAATCGGTCGTGAAAGCGTAGCGTAGCAGACAGACAGACACACTTTCGCATTTATAATATTAGTATGGATTTCCAGTTGGTCCAAGGTACTGAAGGTCATACGATTACCAAGCGACTCTAGATTTGAAAGAGCGGATTTAACATTATAGACATTCACAGGGTGGGTACTTAAATTATTTTTTTACTGCGGTCCCTTCGCGGCTTACAGAGTTGAACTTCCATTGTTTACGTTTTTAACTTTTTAATTAAAAACGTTAAACCACTTTAAAACAGCCATTCATTTTTGCTCGTTATGTAGGTATATTTCGATATAACTTTATCGGGCGCGGTAGCTACACTTCGTTAATTATGTAATTATGAAACTTTTCGTTCAACGCGAAAAGTGGTAAATTCTTTGCAATCTTTACATACCTAGCATGTTTGAAATTTGAATGAATTGAACAATCTGCGCGGGGGGGTAGTTTGACGTTCTAATGTAATAGTTTATTGTACTAGACATAATTTTAGTTAATAATTTAATTTATTTAATATTTTATAATTCTATTTTCATATAACATAATAGTTTACTATAGGTACTTGACATAATTTTAATTGAATGCGATACATGGCATTCACATTGAAATTAAAACACATTTTAATTTTAATATAAATGTAATAATTAAAATACGTAATTTACGGTAATGTAACGTATTTTGATAATTGAGTAGGTGGTCTTAAATATTATAAGCTCATATTTGATACTTTTTCATCCTATATAAGAACATAAATTATAGCACATCTGTTTCCTTTAGCGGGAATTTGTGGTGTATCAAAGTGAATAAAATGATTGGATTTGTAGAGATCACGTTATGTTCGCACACCGCTGAGTTTCATATTATGTACTCGTAACATGAAAGGTAGTCCGGATGTAGCCATACTTCATATATTTATATGCTAAATAATGTATGTTTATAATATAAACATATATTGTACCTAATAACATAATAATAAATAAATAATGTCCTCCCGACCGAATTTCGGCCACGGCGGCCAGTCTACAGAAACATTAGCCATCGACTGCACGGGAGATAATATATTATAGCGCACAGGTGTATGCGTATACACAGGTGCACTCTCTCTTCCTTTACTCTCATAGCGAATGGGACGGAAAATCCGATACGACCGGAGAGAGATCAGGCGCAGGACCGACGGCTTTACGTGCTCTCCGAGGCACGGGGGTGCAACACCGCCAACTTCTTTACTCCGGGCTAGTACTGAGAATTTCTTATCAGAAAAACCCAATACTTAGCCCAACCCGCTAACCACTAGACCAACGCAACAGTCAATACATAATAATAAGATCTAGGTATAGAACCGTCAACATAAGGTCAATAACGCTGATCCGTTACAAATAATAACATGTCGACATAAACTACGGAAACCATTACCCGGCGACTTGATAGCCGGTGTTGATAGCAGTTTTATGTCGCAGTAAACGTCTAATAACTCATAACCCCGGACAAAGCTCAATCTCATTCTGAGGAGCTGGTATACCACGCATTTGTAGGTTCTAAGTATGCTATTCAGGTTTTTGTTTTCGAATTTACTTGTCAGGGCGAAAACACACTATGGACCGGACCGGTCAATATGCCCGCGCAAACCATTCGCGCCAGAGAATTAAGTTTTATCCTGTCGCGCTAGTTTGTTTAGCGTTTCATGTAGTATGTCTTCACCCTAAGCTTGTAGCGTACGTAAATAATAATTAGAAAATCTTGCTATTTTTTACCCTCAACGCCATAAGAGGCGTAATATAAGAAATACAAAAATTGGTATAGAATAAGAAGCTGTTCCGGCGTGAAGTACCGCTTGACTTTGTTGAGGATGCCAAGTTTCTTGCCAGCTGTTTTTGCCTTGGATTCGATGCATTGTCCAAAGTTGAGGTTAGACGAAATGTTGATACCGAGGAGCTCGACACTGTCGGTAATTGGAACGGATATATTTCGGAAAGTCGGAGTGAGTGGGAATGAACTCCGTTTTGCGGTGAATAGACACGCTTGCGTTTTGGTAGCGTTAAACTTGACGAGATTGGCGTCACCCCAGTCGGACACCTCCTTCAAGGTCAAGTTGACTCGTTCTACCAACGCCTCCCTGAGCTTAAGAATCTCAGCTCCACTGGCTCGGGGACCGGACATATATCTCTCTGTGACCGTGCTGTCATCTGCATACCCAAAGATACCGGGTCTTAGCATATCGTTTAAAATCTCCGTGGTTTCCAAACCGAATTGAAAAATTTTTTTTTCAGTGGTTAGAGGAAGCTCGCGAGATGGTCCCATAAAAAAATTTGACTCCAAATCCTCAATCCTGATGCTGTACTTACGACTCAAAACTAGGGAGTTAGGCAGTTTTGATGGTGAATTCATATAGTAGGTATCAAGTCACGTGTATACGATTCAACTCCAGTCCCGACTCCTCAACCCTGATGCTGCAGGGTACAGAACTCCTTAAAAATAGCGATTTAGGATTTCTTTATGGGGAATTCATATTGTGGGTGTCAAGCAACGACTTCATACTTAAACCCAAGTCCCAACTCCTCAACCCTGATGCTGCAGGGTACAGAACTCCTTAAAAATAGCGATTTAAAACTTTTTTATGGGAAATTCATATTATAGGTGTCAAGCAACGACTTCATACTTAAGCCCAAATCCCAACTCCTCAACTCTGATGCTGCAGGGTACTGCACTCATAAGCCGTGGGGATTAAGACTACACTAAAAAGTTAAAAATAAAAATTCTTTCCAAAAAACCGACTTCCAAAGCCACTGTAAAGTAAAAAATAATTTTGATTTCTACACACTATGTTGAAGTCGGGCGAGTATAACAAAGATAGGCAAAGTTGACGCGTCAGGCTCGCCCGACTTCAACATAGTGTGTAGAAATCAAAATTATTTTTTACTTTACAGTGGCTTTGGAAGTCGGTTTTTTGGAAAGAATTTTTAAGAGTTAAATTTCCCCTGTGTCATAAATAAAAATAGTAATAAAATAAACCATATATGTGGGTACAATGAAAAAAGAGGAAAAATACCTATTATAATTATAAGTAAACCAATTTGAGTGGCAGCTGTTGTGAAGTGTATGTGTGTAATATTATTTTGTTGTCTTTGATATGGGAACCGCGTGTCATCAGTTTTGAGCAGCTCACTCACAAGAATAATTCAAAAGTACATATCAGTAGCATACAAAGCAACGAAATTAAAGTGTAGCGATAAGCAAATTCATTTTGGGTTTTAACATGTACCTAATGACGGGCCTTTTTATCCCCCCTGCCACACACTGCCCGAGAGTTATGGCGAGTAGCGTGGGACGTAGGCAGAGACGTCGTGTGGCAGCGATACTCGCCATAACATCGCTACGCGCTACGTCCTCGCGCATCGCTCCCTGTTTTGTCGGTTTTTTGGGCGCGAGTCAAAGGACTGGCAATATGAGCGCGAGAGACCTGCCACACACTGCCGCTAACTCATTCGCGATCGAGCGCATATAGAAGACGGACGTCGCAAAAAATCATGCCGTCGCCGCCGCTGCCGACCGACGCGGAATGGAGTAATGAGAAAACGTTAATATTTATTGAAATAGAAAATTAATAATTAAATTAATTGAATAAAATAGAAATTCTATTCTGATGAACGACGACGACGAGGTATATTTTTTTTATTACATATATATTTATAATTAGCTATGTTAAACAAGCATAGCGCGCACGCAGCCACAGTTTCAACCTCCATTGTGAGTTGTGACGTGTAGCAAGGGCGAATGACCTAGCGCGGAGCGTCGCGATCAATCGCGCGAGTAGAGCAGTGTGTGGCCACAGAGAGGACAACTACGCGGCAGAGCGAGGAAGTACTACGCGGCAGCGTGAGGAGCATAGTGTGGCGGAGGCATATGGGCCACAGACCCATCAGCGCGAAATAAAATCAGGTTTTTGTAACTTTCGTACTTATTCTTATCCGGGAGTTCCGAGTTCGAGCACTCGAGTCCCGGGATTGGGTTTTTCTGACAAGAAATTCTCAGTACTAGCCCGGAGTTAGAAAGTTGGCGGTGTGTCACCTGCGGTGTCACTCCCGTGCCTCGGAGAGCTGCGCGTAAAGACGTTGATCCTGCGCAGATGGCTAATCTCTCCAGAGATAGGCCGCCGTGGCCGAAATTATGTCTGGAGGACTTAATATTCTTATGTTCGAGGCTTGGAAACTATGCTTGTTTAAAATCAATGTACGTATGTATTTATGTATAATTTTTTTCCCAGACTACGCCTACCACCACCACTACAGCCCATTAACGTCCCACTGCTGGGCACAGGCCTCCTCTCTCATAGGAGAGAGGGAATTAGAGCTTAGACCCACCACGCTGCTCCAATGCGGGTTGGCGGGCTTTAACGACTATTATCATGTTAGTGATAATAACCGGGACCGACGGCTTAATGTGCTCTCCGAGGCACGGGGGTGAAACACCGCCAACTTCCTAACTCCGGGCTAGTGCTGAGAATTTCTAGTCAGAAAAACCCAACACTTATTATGGCCCGACCCGGGACTCGAACCCGGGACCTCGTCAGCCGCAGTCAAACATGCTAACCACTTGACCAACGAGGCAGTCACGTGACTACGCCTACGGCTATACGAAATTATACTTTCATATTTTCACAAAGTTTTATCACAAATATCACCCGGATTCCAGTTATTCAAATATCTGGTGACATAATAGCCAGTAAATTCTACAAAAACTGCGAAATATGAAATACCATAGCATGAATAAGTAATATTTCCGCTTAAAATTGGAGCAAAGCGTTGAAAGTCTTAGAAAACGTCAAAATTATGCATGTATGAGATATTAAAGGTAATATCATGGTGGTAACATAGGTAGTTTATATCATACAAGTGGGTGTTTAGCCAAGAACGTGGTATTACTGCATCGTCCTTGTTTTTTCTGTAGAGGAATTTTACTGACAATATTATCATAGCAGTATGGTTTCAGGATATATAAGTAGTCTATAAACAGTATAAAAGGCAGTTAATATTTTGAATGAATGTACAAAAAGTATACTATCAAAACACATACTTTCGGTTAGTTATTTGATTGGCGACAGTTATTTTAGACAGGAAAGGGTTATCCTATAATAGCTTTAATAATAATTGCATTTAAAAAATAAAGAAACAAAAATCATCCTGATACTAGATAATGCCCGCGACTTCCTCCACGTTTTTTAATTCCCGCGGGAACTTTTCAATTTTCGGGGATAAAAAGTAACCCATCTCCTTCCCCGGGATGTAACCTGTCTCTGTACCAAATTTCATCAAAATCAGTTGAATAGTTGGGCCGTGAATGCGTAGCAGACAGAAAGACAGACACGCCTTCGCATTTAAAATTTTAGTAAGTAAGCATTATCCTAAAATTTTCAAACATTAAAGATTTTATAACAAAAACACTAACATGTATTCGAATATTTTATTGCGCCAATTTAAAATAACATTATTAGATTGCCATTTCCCGCTGTGGTAAGATATTTCATTTGTGGTAAGATAAATAAAAGCTTTAAAGGGAATTTTAATTGCTTTGAATATTTGGCATTGTCGTTTTAGATTTCTGATTGGAGTTGGAATATTATTCCATAATTAAGTGGCAGCGTATTTAAATTAAAATAAACTTTTTTCAACTGGACAACAAAACCACAACAAAATAAGGCTGTTTTTTGTAGCTTTCTCGTAGCAAGTATATTCTCTGTAATCTGCATAATTCTTCATCCATACTTGTATTATAAATGCGAAAGATTGTCTGCCTGTCTGTATATAAACTACTTTATCACGGCCCATCTGTACAACTGGTTTTGTCAAAATAAGGTACAATAGGTAATAACTAATAGGTTGCACCCCAAAGAAGGATATTAGGCTACTTTTTATCCTGGAAAATCCAAGAGTTCCCAAAGCAAAAAATACGAAGTCACGTGCATCATCTAGAGAATTAAGAAAATACTATCCTTTTTGCTCCAAATGTTCTAAGCTGCATGAAATTAAATCAGCCAGAGTTTTCTCTTACACTTTGATCGTCATAGAAGTATAGTATATTGTGATACAAGGGTGGAAAGTAGGTTATTGCAAACGAGCTGTCATTAATAAGCCCGAGCCGAAGGTGAGGGTTTTTAATGCCACGAGTTTGCAATAACCTTCACACCCGTGTATCACACGACGTTTTTCAATACAGTTGTGGGAAATAGTACAAAAATATAATCAATTTATCACTTATAAAATAAAAAATTTCAGCAAATGGCGCGTATTTACACCTGGACATATTTTTTTTTTCAACGAAACTAGGCTACGGGTTCGTACAACCTACGCGTATACAGCCTATTCGATTTTTGTCAAATGTTGAAAATAATTAAATTAAAACTGGTAATTAAATATAATCAACAACCATTTAAAAGAATTTTTCAATACAGTTGTCAAACATGGCGCACTTTCAGAGGCTGTAGTTATGATTCGAAAATTGAATCTTTCGCATAGGCATCTTACTTTTACACGGTCGTGACTTACTTTTACAAGCTCGACACTTACTTTTGCAGTTTAGTTTTAAATTTTCCAAGTCAATTAAAAAAGTTTATTAGCAAGGAGTTTTCATACATAGAATATAATCGGATAGGCTTTTTACGAGGAAAAAAGAGAATTTTCCAAGTCAATTAAAAAAGTTAATAAGCAAGGAGTTTTCATACTTATTAAGGCTTTTTACGAGGAAAAATGAATGAATCCGTACGTTTTAGCATTGAATTTCCAAAATTCTTTTAAATGGTTGTTGATTATATTTAATTACCAGTTTTAATTTAATTATTTTCAACATTTGACAAAAATCGAATAGTCTGTATTACGCGTAGGTACGAAACCGTAGCCTAGTTTCGTTGAAAAAAAAAATGTCCATGTGTAAATACGCGCCATTTGCTGAAATTTTTTATTTTTTATGTGATAAATTGATTATATTTTCAACTGTATTGAAAAATTCTTTTAAATGGTTGTTGATTATATTTAATTACCAGTTTTAATTTAATTATTTTCAACATTTGACAAAAACCGAATAGTCTGTATACGCGTAGGTACGAACCCGTAGCCTAGTTTCGTTGAAAAAAAAAATGTGTCCAGGTGTAAATACGCGCCATTTGCTGAAATTATTTATTTTTTGTGATAAATTGATTATATTATTGTACTATTTCCCACAACTGTATTGAAAAACGTCGTGTGATACACGGGTGTGAAGGTTATTGCAAACTCGTGACATTAAAAACCCTCACCTTCGGCTCGGGCTTATTAATGACAGCTCGTTTGCAATAACCTACTTTCCACCCTTGTATCACAATATACTATTTCAAAATCACAGGTATACTTTGATATCATTATATTACGTGCCATATCTCGTATTACTGTATCACGCGATATGCGCTCTAGAGAATAGCACGGCACGTGATAGGTACGCGATCTATGAATATTTGATCAAACAAAACCAATTTTTCGCGGCGGAAAACACATCCAATCAAAACCTAAATTGAAATAAACACAGAATGATTTTCCGGTTCACGAATAAGGTAAAAACACACTGCACTACAGCAAAAAAATTTGCTTGACCGACAAAAAGCCCACGCGTGCTCTTTTACATACATACTAGAACGACATAAACTATCGTGACACGACCAAATATGTTTCCCATTAGGCGAAATCACAGTATGGACAAAAAAAATTAGATTGACCGGAAAAAAAAACCGAGTGCTTTTTATATGGAGAGTGTACACAGGAAAGTTTTTCATAATACGAGGCGGACGTTTCGCGCGGACTGACACTTTTTCCTGTCCTGGGTTACTGCCAATGCTTAAAGCAATGCTTAAGCAATATTGCTCAAAATATCAGTTTGATGTCACGTACCTTGTTGTTTCTAAATTAAGGATTATAATTCTAAAACCCGACAAGTCAACAATAATGAAACAATATGGCTTGCGTTGGCAGCATGGGCAGTACTTAGTGTGTTTTCACCCTAAAGTGAACATTACCCACTGGGAATGAATGCTGGCAAACACGCGGCACGCCACAACCATGTCAATACAATGGAAACACGTTTATAATGATAAATTATTTCAGAAACAATACAACAACAACACATTGTCAGTCAATATTTGATATTAATTTTATTTTGTGTTTATTTGCCTGAGGGACCACATGCTCGGATCCAGCCAAAATAGGTATTACAATATATCGAAATACAAGCTTGTGCCCGCGACAACGTCAGCGTGGAACATGTTTTTAGAATTCCTGCTCGAACTCGTTAATTTTCCGGGACAAATGTAAACTAACGGCCGGTTTCTGAATTAAGCTATCAAGCAAAAACAGCAAGTTCCAACTCTCAAAACTTACACAATATCAATTTAGAAACAAAAATTTGCTTAATTAGTCCTTAAGTAGTCTTCGAGACAGACTCAACATGAAATTCTCAATTCAGAAACCGGCCGTATGTCACTCTCCAGTTATGCAGCTACACCGATGTTGCACTTGCTATGTTGTGGCGTGACTGAAAGATAAACCGACAAACACACTTTCGCATTTATAATATTTGTATGATGTTCTTCACCGCATGCATTTTACAAGCATGAACCGCTCGCCTCCAGTTTCACTACCGAGATATTCATTAGATCATTTTATATAGCTTATAGGGATATGAAACTTTAAAAATACCTGTGAAAAATGTAGGTACGAAGCTTAATAAACATGATTTTAGGCGACATTTTAAAAGATAATATATTCATGACACCGTGCGATAGGTAAAGCTCCGGACGCTTTAATATATTATGCCCTGTACCTAGGAGAAAGGTATAGATACCTATATTTAATAGGTACAGATATTGCGGAAAGTGGTCTACTTTGGTCTCGGCGGATATTGACGGGTTTAAAAGTTTTATAGGTACCTACCTATGCGCGGGACGAGTGGCCTAGTTGTGACAACGCATATAAGTCGATGGCGATTGTTAAGCAACGTTGACCCAAGTCGGTAACTGGATGGGTGACCGAATTTGGTGGTTCGAATCTGGCTTTTTCGTTTCCTCCGTGCCTCGGAGAGCACGTTAAGCCGTCGGTCCCGGTTATTATGGGTAACATTTGATAATAATCGTTACAAAAACCTAAGAGTTTAATATTTTTAGTCGAGTCGTATGTTTCGTGGTCGCGGTCGCGGAAGGACATGGGAACCCACCGCATTATTATTCCAAGAAAACTCCTACCATTATTTGATTAATGGAAAGGGGTCAAGACCCAGTCGTTGTGATTTGAAAATTCGATGAAACAAAACGAAAAAGCGAAACCAAAAAGAGACAAACATATTCATAATAGGATTTAGCCTGCGAGTGAATGAGATAGAATATAAGTTATATTTATCTCATTATCTCTACTTTTCTAAAGTTTCACTTCTGTCGTGTGTGAATTGCACACATACACACACACTTTTTCATATATTGAATACCTTTTTTTAGGGTTTCGTACCCAAAGGGTAAAAACGGGACCCTATTACTAAGACTCCGCTGTCTGTCTGTCTGTCTGTCTGTCTGTCTGTCTGTCTGTCTCCAGGCTGTATCTCATAGACCGTGATAGCTAGAAAGCTGAAATTTTCACAAATGATGTATTTCCGTTGCCGGTATAACAACAAATACTAAAAATTAAAAAAAAATATATATTAAGGGGGGTCCCCATACAATAAACGTGTTTTTTTCGTATTTTTTTGCTCAATATTAAAAACGGTAACAGGTAGACGGTTCAAATTTTCACAGAATATTAACTTGTATATTAACTTTCAAAATAAATAACTAAATATCAATAAAGTAAATATTAAAGGGGGGGTCCCATATAACAAACGTAATTTTTTGATATTAACAGTAAACCTCTACAAACAAAGTTAGTTTTGCGGTTCATTACAAAGGTAATTATACCTACTTCTTGAGTACGGAACCCTCGGTGCGCGAGTCCGACTCACACTTGGCCGGTTTTTTTTATTCCTCTACAAGTTAGCCCTTGATAGCGATCTCACCTGATGGTAAGTGACGATGCAGTCTAAGATTTTTATATGGCGGTTATATTATACTAGTCGGTTTCTAACGGCATCGTACCGGAACGCTAAATCGCTTGGTGGTACGTCTAATATTATCAAGCCAATAGTTTTGTATCTACCAGGGAAAGAAAAACGAACTAAAAGATCACACGAGCTTATGTATGATGTACGAGATGTTTCCATATGAAAACAAAAACAAATCCCACAGTAGATAATGTAAAATGCACAAACGAATAAATTCATGAACAACAGGTAATGTAAAAGGTAAAAGAAAAATAGGATTCGGGATGAATTTCGTTTTTGTTATTTTCTGTACGTCTGGCGTTGATGGCGTAAAATCAGGTCAATACGATGCCAACACGAAATAATACAACCTTTATTTAATTTGGAATGCGGTTTGTACGGTGAACTTCGTTAGCTCAACGATTTTTATCTTTTATTTTTATCTTTGTTTACTGCGGAAATAATAATAGAATGTTCGTTTGCTAAAAAAATTGTGAGTTTTGTAAAGTCTTCATTTGAAAATTCAATACAAGTACTCAATATAATTTTTGGGCATTGATGTAGAATGCATGTTTTTCGGTCTTTTTGTTGTGGTGTAGAAATTATTGTCAGTAAAATATAACCACGTCAGTAAATATATACGTTTTCGATGCAAAGAAATATTTTAAACTACTCCAGAATCTTGTTTTATTTTTAAATTTTCTATCGGAAACCTTAATCGATAGGCCACGGGTTGATAATTGATATTTTAGGTACCTACCAACCTACCTTGATTTACCAACTAAGGATACAACATCACCTACAAATTAATACTCAAAAAGCGTCCACAATCGCATATACAAACACAGCTATAGATAATATAGACTGAGACACCAAACGGTTCACAAAAACCAACCATTTGGTTTTATACTTAGGGTTAAATTTTGAAATAAAAGTTCGACACATACTACATTTTGCAATGAATCAATCTTACAATCACAATCTTATTGTCTCCTTGGTGAAAATAGTTCAGAATATGTATTTATGCACTATTTGACCGTGCCGTTTTTTGCGCCTCGATGGTGCGTCCTAGGTATTGGTAAGTCAATGGTACCTACTCGTAATTATACTACCCATAACTTGACCAACATTAATGATGTTAAATCACTCGATCAAAGTAGCACTTAACAGTAAGTAATTCACGAATAACGTTTCGCGTTAAAATTACTTTATTTACCTTATCTCGACTGACATATAATTATGTTCCAAAATATTTAACACATTTTCCCGGCTCTTGAAAATTTACGAGGTTTGTTAGGAATACGAATAGATACCACAATCGCTACTAAAGCATATAATATATTTTTTACTGCTAATTGGATTGCACTGCTATCAAAAAACCGTATTACATGAGACTTTCCGCGAAACGAGTTGAAAAAAGTCACAGAATACTTGTGACTTCAATAACCAGGTGGGTGCACAGGGGTGGGTGCATCGGGACTATTGTAGAAATAACGATACCGTAGGTATAGGGTGCTGCTAATTTGTCCCCCACTTGTATATTTTGGAGTGCCTATTACTGCTACACTAACTATGCTGGGATATTTAATCCCTATAGATACGCTGTCGAATCACAAATGACGAGATTCATATGAGACTCAGAGTAACCGACACAGCTCGTCGCGAAGCCTAAGGACAGATAAAATAATAGTTATTTTAATAGCTGAAGTGTCAGTAGTTAGTTGGGGCATAATTCTAAGAACTAAAGGCAATGAACCCAAGGTGCTTGAATGGCGGTTAGAGTATGAGAATAATCTATGTTGGAATAAACCCATAACGTAGACGAGGGACCTTTCGGAGGCGTTGGAAGCAAGCGACGCTAGACCGTGTTCTTTGGAGGTCCTTGCTACATACCTTTGCAGCAGTGGACGTCTGTAGGTTCATCTGTTTAAATGCAATGAAATGAACACTTAAATTCTATGTGGGACAACTTGATATATCAAGACTCTAACACCGGCTCGGAAAGAAATTTTTACTGAGAAGAGAAGCGTCTCTGGAAACTTCTACTACTATTAGGACTGTACAGTTAATATTAATAAATACAGAAATACTACAGAAAGCATATTTTATTTTATACCAATTACCTAACCAATTAAAAATAATGTAGCTCAACTGAGATACCATTAAGTGCTTGATCTCAGAAAATACGTCGGTCCAATTAGATTAATGGGGAGTACTTTCTTTTAATTAATTACTCATTAATTATATTTATTATCGCTGCGTCTATCTTTAATCTTGATAAAGAGCATGTCATTAATTCATAAGTATTTTGTAGTGCTTTTCGTGAAATTTTTCATATCCACGCTATTAATACGTTAAATGCGAAATTGTGTCAGTGGGCTTGACTGCTACGCCTTCATAGCCCATCTATTTAACTGATTATGAGGAACGGTACAGAGATAGGTTGCATTGGCTACTTTTTAACCCAGGCGATCAAAGAGTTGACAATCTTTTATTAGCATTCGTACTTTCATCTTCAAGAGGTACCCTGAAAAAAAATTAAAACTATGCCTGATTGAAGCGGTAACCCGCGGTTTCTATAATAACTATACTCGCTCTAACCCGCACTAAAGTTGTTTTTTTAAATCATGGTGGTGGGGAATGAACGAAACTGTTTGACGGACTACGAAAGTAACTGTATTTGTAGTTTCGACGGCCTACTCGACGGCCTACTTGACTGCCTCGTTGGTCTAGTGGTTAGCATAGTCGACTGCGGATCACGAGGTCCTGGGTTCGATTCCCGGTCGGGCATAAAAGTTAGGTATTGGGTTTTTCAATTAAGAAAATCTCAGTGCCAGCCCGGAGTTGGAAGTTGGCGGTGTTTCACCCACGTGCCCCGGAGAGCACGTTAAGCCGTCGGTCCCGGTTATTATCACTAACATGATAGTAGTCGTTAAAGCCCGCCAACCAGCGTGGAGCAGCGTGGTGGGTCTAAGCTCTGATTCCCGCTCTCCTATGAGAGTGGAGGCCTGTGCCCAGCAGTGGGACGTTAATAGGCTGTAGTGATGATGATGATGACTCGACGACAAAGCTTTACCACAGCATAGGTAATAGTACAGCATTATTTAGAGCCACTTGCTTTACCATTGAGCAGGTACCTATATTACCTAAAGCACCAAAATTAATTCTGCCAGGCGTCTCGTAAAGCTCGACGTAACACCGAGCTCTAAGCCTAACAGTGTCGGGATTTCGAACTCGACGCTAGGGATAACACGGCGGAATCAACCAGCGTGAATTTATATAACGTACCAGTTACTTAGCTCTACAACCTTGTTACATGCACTCTACTTATCTCTACAAGATTCAATATACTTATACTAGCTCAACCGCCTCGGGTTCGCTTCGGTGTAATTTATGAAAATCGCTGAAGGGAATTAGTTTTTCATAAGTCTTGAAACACGTCATATTTCTAAAGTTTTAAACAAATTTTGAAATGTCAATTTTCATGGCTACAATTTTTTATACAAATTTCACTGTAACTTTTAGTGTATTTTACTATAATTAACTAGCGACTCACACCGGCTTCGCGTAGTACTATCTAATAAAAGCTATGTTATTCGCTGATAATGTAGGTTTCTATAGGTGAAAGAATTTTTAAAATCGTTTCAGTATTTTTTGAGTTTATCCATTACAAACAAAAAAATCTTTCCTCTTTATAATCTTCTTCTCTATATATAAAATTTTCGTGTCACAATGTTAGTTACAATACTTCTCCGAAACGTCTTGACCGATTTTTATGAAATTCAACATGCATATTCAGTAGGTCTGAGAATCGGCTACTATCTATTTTTCATACCTCCACGCGGACGGAGTCACTGACATCAGCTAGTAATATATAAGTTACGATAAGTACAATCTTATAATTACTTTCATATAAAATGTGCAAACAGAAAGCCAACAACAAATTTAGTGATGATGTAAGTAGTCACATGAAGGATCCTGAAGTGTATGAGGCATCTACAGCTCCTTCAAAAAAATATGCGATCTGCATGATAGGCAAACTAGAGGCCGCCATAAGCTCGTGACTCCATCGCTCCGCCTCAAGAAGGTCCGAAGGTCGTTCGTGGGAATGAACATTCTATTTTATAACAAAATTCCTCCTATCTTAAACTTGCCTTTACACAAGTTTAAGAAGTCCATTAAAAGTATGCTCCTGAAAAAAGCTTATTATACTGTTAAAGATTACGTAAATGACAAAGTAGCATGGATTTGACTCGCTCCAGCAATGCTAAGGACAGCTGTTACTTATGTATTCTACAAATTAATGAAAATGTAAATTATTTTTTCAAAAGAGCAACCGCCGAGTTTCTTGCTGGTTCTTCTCGGTAGGAATGGCTTTCCGACCAGAGTAAGATTTACTCGACGATTCAAAAGTACTTGTAAAAGTTTATTTGAATAAAAATCATTTAAATTTGAATTTGAATTCATGTATCACATCCCTAAGCTTTTTTTTAGCACCCTCTTGAATGAGTTACTAGATGATGCCTGCGACATCGTTCACGTGGATTGAGCCATTGAAAATCCCGCTGGAATTCTTTCATTTTCCGGGATCAATAGAAACCTATATCACTCTACACTCTTCAGTTCCCTAATCACTCCTGCTCATGGACAAAACATCACGCCAATGCGTCGTGATTGAAGGACAAACCCACAAACCAACACATTCTCGCATTTATATTAAAGATATGGATGCATGCATGATACATTAATCAAATGAAATTGTGCAGGGAACAATGAAATAATTAACTCATCATTCAATTTCCATTTATAAAGTCATACGAAACCATCCATTTATCATTTCCACTGTTCGCCTCAAGCAAAACGTAGAGTAAGACAAATAGAGATTTAATTCATAACAATCGAAATATCTTTAGGGATACTCTGGGAGTTTTAATATTGACGACCTCCCTGGCGCAGTGTTGAGCGCTGTTGTCTTAACGTGCGGAGTTCCCGGGTTCGACCCCCGGCAGGGTCAATTTGGGAATTTATAATTTCTGAAATTTCCCTGGTCTGGCCTGGTGGGGGGCTGCAGCAATGGCTAGTTACCACCCCACCGGCAAAGACGTGCCGCCAAGCGGTTTAGCGTTCCGTTACGATGTCGTGTAGAAACCAATTAATATGTCCCTACAAAATTGAGCCCGCTACCATCTTAGACTGCATCATCACTTACCATCAGGTGAGATCGCATTCAATGGCTAGAACTTGTAGTGGATAGAAAAATAAAACTATAATTAGCAGGTATGTCAAGTTTGTTGTGGGCTCTTCTTAGCTCAGGGCGTAGCATTTGTTTTATCACCATTCAACAAGTGAGCTATAGCCAATTATAAAACCCATCTAGACTCTTTTTAGTTAAAGGTGCGTTTGTAGCTCTCGTAGCTTTAATTTTATCACTAGTGACTCAGAGTTGCTATAAAACCCATTCATAAACAGTTATAAAAACAGATTAATTTTCCATTAAACTGATATGATACGTTTTTAAAACACACTAGCTGATGCCCGCGACTACGTCCGCGTGGATTGAGGTTTTTTGGTCCCGCGGGAACTCTTGAGTTTTCCGGGATAAAAAGTGGCCTATGTGTTATTCCAGACTATAATCTATCTCTGTGCCAAATTTCATCCAGATCCGTTCAGCCGTTCGGGCGTGATTGAGTAACAAACATCCATCCACACATCCATCCATCCATACATCCATCCATCCAAACTTTCGCATTTATAATATTTATTTATTATTTGGTTTGATTTGTGGAGATTACACAGGTACAATTTAATTTAAAAAAGCGCTGATGAAATAGATAAAGAATGCTTACGGTGCGACGGTAAAATTCAATTTGCCTGGAATATTTATACCGTCGCGCCGGGAGCCGGTTTAACCGCAGTTTAACTAACGTCCAAGTGAGGATATAACGGTACCATTACTCGTGTGGTGTCCTTATACACCCCGTAATAACATAGTTCTTCTTTTATAAGGAACTACCGGGTAGAAAAAAACATCTTTGGATGTGTGCTACTGTAACGCTAAAAAAAGAAAAAAAAACATCTTTGGATTATTGCTGTAATAATGAAACCGGTTTGGAGCACATCATGGTTTCAAAGTCTATAACGACCATAGATAGAAACAATTTTTGTGTTTTATATATACAGATTGCTAATGTCGTGAGTGGAATTGAACTTGCGACATCTTGCTTACGAAGGCGGATGCGGCTCTTTTCCGATTGAGCTACGCTACGGAGGTGTTTCAAATGTTCAACAGTTACTAAAATAATAACATACAGGTACTCTGTATCACTCTATCTATACTAGAGGGAGAGAGACACAGTTTAACGCTTTTTTGTCACGTACGATTTTCAAGGCTGCAGGGTCTTGCTTGCATCGTGCCGTAAAGAACTGTGTACTTTATCAAAGATTCCCTTCTTCTTGCGTTGAGCAAGTTTTCGGTAGGTTGTGGTAATCGTACTGCAAAATATTGTTCCTGGCCGATATCCATTATTTGATATTAGCACCTAGGAGACCACCTAGCACTGCTATCACAAAAACATCAGTGATCGCGATTGTTAGCTGGACAATAAACTTGTAATGCCTGCTTCTAGGCTTTGTAAAACGAGCAAATCGTATATATAACTATAAATCGTTTGTGGGAAGCAGTGTCCGCTTCTACAATAAGCTCCCAGAAGACATGTTGAAGATGTCTCTGAATAAGTTCAAAGTTAATGTAAAACGTAAACTCATTGAAAAATCTTATTACCATGTGAAGGATTACTTAAATGACAAGGAAGCTTGGCAATAATTTGTTCTAATGGCTCTGATAGTTCCTTAGTTAAAATTATTTGTGAGATGGTGATAATGAAAAAAAAAACCCCGGCTGAGTTTGTTGTGGGCTCTTCTCAGACCAGGGCGCGTTTGGAATACTCGTAGCTTTAGTTTTAAGATACCGTTACCGATTATCACCATCGTGTTTTTTTAAGTAAGTAATTTTTAACGTCAATAAGTGTACCTACAGTGTACCTATATTGAATAAATGATATTGACTTGACTTGAATATTTTATACCTCAGTGCGTTTATTTACTGTATGATTGCTAAGCTGTTGTTTAGTCACATTCTGAGACTTCTGAAAGATGCTCCGTCGATGTTAATCTTGACACAGCAAACAAATTTAGAGAGTATATTTCTGCCACCGAGATATTTGAGCTTGGGTCTTGACTTTGTAAATATTTTAGTTTATAACAGAGGTCTCTAAGTTTATGCCTATCCGTAGTCACTAAGTTTGCCAGTGGTTTATGTGTAACGTTATAATTTTTATATTTAAATAATAATATATGGGATATCGGCATCTTTTCTTTAATATTTACCAGAAAACTGGTTTTCAGTATTTCTTTAAATGAAAAGTGTTCCATATCGTTCTACAGGTAGTCTTTTAAAATGTTTTAATTCAGTAACAAACTGATACATACACTATCGGATTCATAAAACCTCAATAGAGTAAGTATGAATAAAATGGTAAAATTATAGATTTTCCGAGGTCAATTATTGCACTAAGTAACAAGAATAATATGAAACTACTAACATCAATGAAAACAAGTACTTAGATAAACATTACTGCTAATGAAAATTGCAATGTGGAATAACCTATTAATTTCCTCGGCAAATACCCACAAAGACAATGCAATGTCTTACAACGTTTAATATACAGCCAAGAGCCATATTATAGAGTGCTTGGTTCAGAACATTGCTTTGTAACTGTAAACTATGAACCAAGTTGTTTCGTACAGCCATAATAGAACTCCCCAGGGAGGGCTCTCATGTAAATAATTTATTAAATAAATATACTGTGGGACAATGCAATGTGTGTCCATTATGAATATATGTTTTCCAGTAAAATGAATGAAAATGAGTACCTTACAATGACTATTTTACTTGAGTTTGTGTAGTGAAAGTTATCACTAGATTATAAATTAACGATTTTAGATACTGGCAACATTAGGGCCATGCAAAACTCAAAGGGGAGAAATTACTGTTGCCTAATTCGTCTCACCAGGCTACAAATAGTACCTTGATTAAAATAAAACTAGACACAAAATAAAAAAAAACAAACTATTTACACTATTAAACTAGACATAATTATATTAAAAACTCAAATAAAAAAAAACATTAAAACACTAATAAACCCATTACTAACTTTCTAACATTGGTTTTGGAACGAAGTTCCTTATCGCGCGTTACGAAAGGGGGCTAGACGGAAAAAATTAAGACCAAAAGTTGTAACGACACTTTTTGATGTAGTTGTAAGCCGTGCGGCGTGCGCGTGTTTCTTCGAACTTCGCGCGTGAACTTCTTTCCATCCGTGTGTCCCTTGACACCTCTCAAGTTTTTTTTATTTTATTTATGAGTTGGAGCTGCTGTTAAAAATCTCCATTTCCCAATTATTTTGCGCTAAATCATTGAGCAAGCGCAGTGCATCGTAAGGCATCATCTAGCAGATAAAGAAGGACAAAATAACGTGTAGGACTATGAACTTATGAAGCAACGACAAAATCGTGAATGGCAAGCAACAAACAAACACACTTTCGCATTTATAATATTAGCATGATGAATGAATGAACAATGACTGATTTAGCTTCTACACAGTCAGAAACAAAGCACATTCGCAAAAATAAAGAATTATTTTGTGGGTTATTTTGCCTATTACTGCAAGCTGCAGTAACTTCCGTAGCACATATTTTCAGGCAAAATTAAACCACCGCCGTCTTATCTCAGAAAATAAAGAAAGAAACAAATTTTTACCAGTATAAACTTATATAAAGTGTACACGCCACGATTACACTAGGATGTTTAACTCAAGTAAGTCGCTTAAATGAGTAACTTGACGAAATTTAAACAGTCTTGTAAGTTGCAAATCATTGGTATGAAAAAGTTAAGAAGTAAGTTTTTACGAAAGAAAGAAAGAAAATACATTTTTATTATTCCACAATGATAAAAATGTACCACCATTGTGGAATACATTATTCCACAATGGTGACACAGACAAATATTTAACATACAATATTTTTGTACATAATATGAATACGTACGCTTCGTACGTACGTTACGTAAAAACTAGCAAGCGCGGCCTTAGAAAAGGTTGTTAGCTTCTACTACTATAAAGGTAGATAGATCGCTTAATATAAAGGCAGGCCTGTGTCACTCTTGGTACTTGCGCGACGAAAATACCGACGATCGCGCTCATTCCCGGAATGCTTACGCAGTCGGGGCTGGCGCGTTATAAGCGGGCGACGTGCTAGTGAATTTAACGCTGTTTTCGTAAATAGTTTTTTGAAAATATTTGTTTAGTTTAAGTTAAGTGTTTAGCATATTAATTATTTGTAGGATAAATAGTTGTAGACATTTAAACTCATGTATATATAATGGTCTATCGATCTTTAGAATTATAATGGCAAAAAGTCGCTGCAACCATAATTATTGTTGCGTGGAAGGATGCTTAATGAGCACACAAAAGGATTCAAATTTATCATTTTTTACGTTACCAAAGGATAGTGAAAGGTGAGTTTATTTCATGATTAAAATTCATGATTAAAATTTAGCTGTAGGAAGTACAAACGAGTCGCAGGGAATACGCTCGCCCTAGTTAGACCCTTACTCCCTAATTCTTATTACACCTTGCCGATTTAGAGTAAGGGCACGGAATATATATATATTTATATATTTCCGTGATCGAAGTGTACCTACCTCTCCGAGCGAAATATTATGTTTCGCCGCACTGCTTCGCCGCGACGAATGACCTTGCAAGTTGCGTGCGTAGTGAAGAACTCACTGTGTAGCGACACACAGTAAACACAGTCGATCATAGTCAGAGTAGGTACCTTACTTACCAATTCGAAAAACCTACTGTATTGTTGTACTGTTTGCTGACAGCCCTAGACAAGCTCGCAATGTCGTCCGTGACGTAGGAAAGGGAAAAGATGCAAAGCAATACGGACACTCGCGCGCGGCGATAAAGTTTAATTTAGCTTGCGTGCGTGATTTATCTTTTTAATAATAATTATGTAGGCTATTAAAACGTCGGCAAGTAGTCAACATCAAAGGAGTGAGACTTCTGTACGTCAGTACTATTATATTATTCTGTGATAAAGGTAAGAAGTTAGGTGAGGCGTCGTGGCGAAGACGCTCCCCTTGCGTTCTCGTATTTATATTATGTTTAGGACGATGACATGTTCAATGAGTGAAATAAAGGCATATAGTCACCCGTCTCGACCTCACCCTGCCCCGACTAGGTCGACAACAACGAGAGGCGACAGAAGGTCCACTCATTGCAACACATAATTACCTACAAGCGCACTCCTAATAATTATAGACTATTCTATAGGCCTCAGCAAAAACAGCTACACGCTGAGTCGTTTGTAAGTAATTTCAACATTTAAGTCGTGTATTGGGTAGAAGTCGTTACTTTGCGGAAGTCGGTATAATCCGCCAAAACATTTGGCGAATTGAACATTGTTTTGGCGCATTATAGCGAATTAAGCTTCTTGTTCCTTGTTCGTGATTAAACTACGTGATTTTACCACAAATCATCATACGATCCTAGTGATTAAATCCGTTTAGTAGTCACTTAATTTTTTTTTAATGTCTCTCTAACAACTCAGCGTAACAGGCTAATAGGCTGAGTGAGTGTTCGAAGTGTCAGATATTTGGATAGAGTTGTAATTTAATATCAAAATATTATACTGAAATATTGAGCTTGCAATTGTTTTATGGTTAAATACGGATTATAAAACTTTGTTTGAGCTAGTTGCTGTGAAATTTACTATATTGACAATCAGAGCCATAAGTACAAGTACCTAAATGTTTGTGTATAAAATATAAATTGTCATTGTTTTTACCCTAAAATAATAAAGTTTATGATAACATTCCACCACCACCACTACAGCCCATTAACGTCCCACTGCTGGGCACAGGCCTCCACTCTCACAGAAGAGAGGGAATTAGAGCTTAGACCCATCACGCTGCTCCAATGCGGGTTGGCGGGCTTTAACGACTATTATCATGTTAGTGATAATAACCGGGACCGACGGCTTAACGTGCTCTCCGAGGCACGGGGGTGAAACACCGCCAACTTCCTAACTCCGGGCTAGTGCTGAGAATTTCTAGTCAGAAAAACCCAACACTTATTATGGCCCGACCCGGGACTCGAACCCGGGACCTCGTCAGCCGCAGTCAAACATGCTAACCACTAGACCAACGAGGCAGTCAGTGATAACATTACTACATCCTTTTTAAACATTTACAAAATTTGTCAAACTTTGAATAACGCGTCTCGATATTGACATATGCCTCTATATATGAGGCCTATTATCGCGTGTTGTTCTGAGCAACCTTCTATTACTTAACTCTATTCTTTGCCCCAACTGTGCAGTGAGCGATGCGCCATAGACTCCGTCGTATTTGTTAAACCACCCCACTCCACTGTAGGGCGCAATTAAGCAGGAATCGTTTTAATAGCTTTGCCTTTTGCTCTAGCCTACATTATTATGTAGATACATACAAATGTTTTCATTGGAATTAATTTCGTGCTTTTCGGAAGGGATTTGAAATGTAAATTTTGACTTGCGTGAGCTAATTTAGATTCAAGTATCTTCATTGACTGTCTTTCTTTCAATTCTAGAGCCTTCAATGTAACGATTTTTATCAAATCTCTCGTTTTGAATTCTCCTTGACTCCTATGAACATTTGGAATTATCTTAAAGAGAGATCTTCGAGCTACAAGATGATAGTTAAAATCAAAACTTACGCCGAGTTTCTTGCTGGTTCTTCTCGGTAGGAATGGCATTCCGAACCAGTGGTAGATTCACTCGACGATTCAAAAGTACTTGTAAAAGTCTATTTGAATAAAAATAATTTGAATTTTGAATTTTGAATTTTGAAAAGATGTTTACCTACTCAAAATACACTATACATTTCTTGAACGTCAATAAAATAAACATAATGGTGATATTTAACTACTATACGGTATGTCAAAACTAAAGCAACGAACCCGGGACCTCCCGTGCTAAGACAACAGCGCTCAACACTGCGCCAGGGAGGGGAGGTCGTCAGGTATGGACGAAATGTCAGCTGAAATTTCACATATTTTAATTAATTGATAACGTTCTGAACCATACGTTTAATCTTATATATATAAAAATGAATCCCTATTTCCCTTGGTCACGGCATCACGCGTGAACGGCTTGACCAATTCCACTTATTCTTTTTTTGTTGTGTTTGTTTGGACCTGGAGAGTGACATAGGCTACTTTTTATTCCGGAAAATTAAGGAGTTCCCGCGGGAATAACAAAAAAACTTAAACCACGCGGACGTAGTCGCGGGCAACAGCTAGTATCTATATAAAATTGTAGCTTTTATATCTTTGTAAAGAAAACATTGGGTTCGTTAAGTAGCATTTTTAATGTAAATAAAAACGCGGTCATAAAAAACAATATTACGTAATACTACGCCTCTACGTAAAAGCATGTTACAGGCTTACGTGACGTGAGTTTATTACATTGTATTTTACATTTGCAGTCATTCGCGATTTTAATCATAACCTTTATGTTATGTACTTAACGAGATGATGTTTGCAAAGTGTATTAAGGTTTATATTATTCCTAAGGAAACTTAAATTTTCCGGGAATAAAAGCCTATGTCCTTCCCCGGTATTACACCTATCTGTGTACCTACCAAACTTCGTCAAAATCGATTGAACAGATGGGCTGGATTCGATTCTTTCTGTCGGGGGCAGGGTCAATTTAGGAATTTATAATTTCTGAATTTTCTTCTGAAAAACATAACGAGATGTGTTCTAATGAGTAAACTGGCAAAGGTTTTGTAGAGAGAAACTTAATTAGCTTCCTCAAAATAAAACTGCAGCCTTTTTTTAATGGATCAAAGGCTCACTCAAGATAGGGTTTTCAAATTCAAGGGAATTATTAAATGCAATATCCGTTGATGAAAGGTCAAAGTGCTATGTCAGAGGCTTTCTTATCTTATCTTTGACTTGATGTACCTAATATTTTATTAACGATCTTTGTTCTCGTAGCGTATTCGTAGACACCGGCGTAGCACTTGTGTGATAATAAATAATTTCATTCAAAATTGTATGGCAACAATTTTTTTATAAATCCATTCTTAATATAATAAATGCATAACAAATCTTTCCAAAAAACCGACTTCCAAAGCCACTGTAAAGTAAAAAATAATTTTGATTTCTACACACTATGTTGAAGTCGGGCGAGCCTGACGCGTCAACTTTGCCTATCTTTGTTATACTCGCCCGACTTCAACATAGTGTGTAGAAATCAAAATTATTTTTTACTTTACAGTGGCTTTGGAAGTCGGTTTTTTGGAAAGAATTTTTATTTTTAACTTTTTAGTGTACCTACTCTTAATCCAGTACCCTGCAGCATCAGAGTTGAGGAGTTGGGACTTGGGTTTAAGTAGGTATAAAGTCGTTGCTTGACACCTACAATATGAATTCACCATAAAAAATCCTAAATCGCTATTTTTAAGGAGTTCTGTACCCTGCAGCATCAGGGTTGAGGATTTAGGACTCAGAGTTGTATCGTATACACGTGACTTGATACCTGCTATATGAATTCACCATCAAAATTTCCTAACTCACTAGTTTTGATGATTTCATGTAGTACGGTACACCTACAGGCTACAGCATCAGGATTGAGGGTTTGGAGTCAGAATTTTTTATGGGACACTTCCTCTAACCAATGAAAAAAAATTTGTTCAAATCAGTTTAGAAACCACGAAGATATGCACCGACATACATTAAAAAAAAAAAAAAAAGATACGCGCCGAATTGAGAACCTCCTCCTTTTTTGGAAGTCGGTTAATAAGTGTGCTTGTCTGTCTGTGACTATTCGCGGCTCATCTGTTTTTCTGATTTTTCATTAACTAAAGCTTTTTGAATTAAATGTAAATCTTTATCTCTTGTCTTTAAAAACCAACAGACAACCAGTTTCCTTTTAATATTCTAGTCACTAGTGGTCCAGATGTGTGGTGTGACTAGAATGGATAAGATTAGCAATAAATATATAAGGGGAAGTTTGAAAGTAGCGCCAGTGATAGAAAAGATGAGGAGTAATAGGCTAGCATGGTATGGGCATGTAATGCGGAGGGAAGAAAGGCATATTACGAGAAGAATGATAGATATGCATGTGGAAGGAAAAAAGAGTAGAGGGAGACCAAAAAAACGATGGATGGATCATGTGAAAGAGGATATGCGCATAAAAGGGGTGAATGATAGGTTGACGGATAACAGAAGTGAATGGAAGAAGAGAACATGTTGTGCCGAGCCCACATAGTGTGGGATAAGGGCAGGAAGAAGAAGAAGTGGTTCAGATGCCCGACTTCCTATTCGGGTGGTTAGAGATTCGTTCCCCGGGCAGGCACCTTTAACTTTTCGGAGTTCTGTGCGTTTTAAAACATATATCACTTACTTCAACGATGAACGAAAACATCGTGAGTAAATGCATGCTTTGAAATTTATCACAATGTTCTCTTAGATGTTTGTAGCAAGGTGCACTATGGCCTAACCCTTCTCATTTTGAAAGAAGATTCGTGCTCAGTAGTGAGCCGGTAAAAGGTTGAAATAATGAGATGCTTTAAGTAGATTATACTAATATTATAAATGCAAAAGTGTGTTTGTTTGTTGGTTTGTTAGTTTGTTGGTTTGTCCTTCAATCACGCCGCAACGGAGCAACGGATCGACGTGATTTTTGGCATGGGTATAGTTGAACACCTCGAGAGTGACATAGGCTTTTATCCCGGAAAATTAAGGAGTTCCCGGGGGAATTTAAAAAAAGTTTAACCACGAGGACGAAGTCGCGAGCATCAGCTAGTACATTATAATATTTAGTTAACTCTAATGTTTGTAATCTCATAACCTAAATTGATCAGGCCAAATCTGGTAGATCTCGTATTAACCTAATAACAATACAGTGGCTGCACAATCAATTAATATGCTGATGTAATTATGGTCTAACAGACAATTAAGATAATGCCTGTGGAATGTAATGCCTAAGTACCTAAACGAGATTCAACTTACTTAGTAGTTGCATAACTATTAACATAATCTACATAACTTTTGCCGACAATGTCGTCATTTTAGTAAAACTCTGTTTTTTCAGCCCAAAATTATGCTCCGACTGCATCCAGAGTAACATTTCTTTTTCGCTGAGCAGTGAAAAATAATCAGAAAGACATTAGTAATTTTCATACATTAAAGAGAAAATTACTGACTGACTCAGCAACGCCCAGCCCAAACCATAGCCATGTAGCTAGTGCATAGAAATCCCCTTTATAATATTGACAAAGCCAGATTTTATGGAATAAAACAGATGAATATGGACCTCTGTGTAAAATATGACGTTTTCGGTCTTATCTCGAGTATTTTGTATTGAAACTATTAGCTGAATCGCCCTAGCACCACAAAAATTTATTGTTTCAGTTGCGGGTCTACGTTACAAATCTAAGCTTTTAAGAACGCAGCAGTTGAAACTGATAAGTCGGTTTCTCATAGAACGAGACAAGAGTAAAAACGTCAGTTTATCGAGCGGTGTCTTTTGTTTGCTATATTCCTATCACATGGCGCCAGCGTCGCACAATAAAAACACCTGGAGACTTACTACGATCGCTTAAAACAGTATTGTTTCAATATTGTTGTCACATTTGTATCAGAATTATAATGCTCACTAGCGGACGCCCGCGACTTCGTTCGCGTGGCATAAGTTTTTTAATTCCCATAGGCATTTCTTAATTTTCCGGGATAAAAAGGACCCATGAAAACAAACACGTCGATCCGTTGCTCTGTTGCGGCGTGATTGAAAGACTATTTAACTTCCTTTGGTATAAAATTTATAAAAACTCTGAATTATGAATTTCATAATTTAAACCGGTAGCCCAAATATCAACTTTCATGGCTATAACTTGAAAAACGCCGGCCAACTGACAACCCCTATTTTACCCGTTTGGGGGTAGAATTTTTAAAACTGTTACACACGTACTTCTTTAAATTATACCGAAAGCCAAAATACCTAGTTTCGTTGTTATAACTTGAAAAATATCTTGATAAATGAAGAACATTCATCCCCTATTTCACTCTTTTGGGGATCGAATTTTCAAAAATGGTGAAACTCGTACTTCTGCATATCTTCTGAATTTTGAAAAACTGTGCCACACATACTTCTTTATTTATTACCTAAAGCCAAAATACCAAGTTTCGTTGATACAAATTGAGAAAATTCTTGAGAAATGAAGGACTTTCATGTAAACTTTCATCCCCTATTTCACCCTTTCAGGGGTAGAATTTTCAAAAATTGTGAAACACATATTTCTTTATATTCTACCCGCAGCAAGTTTCATGGATATAACTAGAATTGACAGACTTTCATACAAACTTTCAACCCCTATTTCACCCCCTTAGAGGTGGAATTTTAAAAAATCCTTCCTTAGTGAGCGCCTACGTCACAAAAGGAAGCTACTGTCAAAATTTCATGTCTCTAACCCTAGCGGTTTAGGCTGTGCGTTGATATATAAGTCAGTCAGTCAGTCAGTCAGGACTTTGAATTTTATATATATAGATTTAAGAGACGTCAAGGTACACCATATAAGTCTGAAATTTTAAAATAATACTGCTTTAAGCGACGTATGGCCCGTTGCATGCGCCGCGCCGTCCCATATCCGCATACGTCAGCTGTCACATCAATCATCATTACATCCGCACTTTTGCTCATTTACTCGTTTGTTTACCCAGTCTGTTATACTAGCCCGTTTTAGTCCGAGAGAGAAAATAGAGCATTTTTATTATAAATATTTAATTAATAATTACGGTGCCTTTGTAATCTCTAATGACTCACTTGGTAGATTCACTTGACGATTCAAAAGTACTTGTTAAAGTTTATTTGAATAAAAAGAACATTTGATTTGATTTGAATGGTTTTACCCAAATAACGCTTCTCTCTTGAGAGATAGAGGATGGATGGAGAGCGACATACTTGGAGTATTTCCTGAAGTTGATGCGGTGATCAATTTCAGGGAAACATAGCTCTGAGAAACAAAAAAGGTGGGTATCAATTTTTGTATGGCAACTATGATGCGGGAAACACAGCGAACTGGCGACCGGGAAGACCTCCCGACTAAATGGATGGAGAATCTCAACTGTGTTGCCGGGAGCCGCTGGACACAAGTGGTTCATGACCTTTTAGCACTAGGAATAGGTAGTTCTTTGAAGATACTTGCAAGGCATTATAGCCAGCTCTGAGAATCTATTGATCGAAACGACGATCTTTGACTTACAATACATAGAACAGCAATACCAGATGACGAGATACAAGAAAGGCTGTCCCGAAGCTGGTTGAAAGATTAGCTCTTTTGGTGCATGACTATTAATTAAGGTATTTGACATCAAATCACTACATAAGATTTGAATTAGTAATTCCGGTTCATTTCGATATTTTTGGTATAAAAATGCAATATAATGGGTTCACGTAGGAATCAGACACGTGCGGCGCGTTTTGTTGACCAGAGTCCGGCATCGTAGTAGGTTCTCTTGTACCTTGTCTGTATATTTTTAAAACTAGTGATTCGCCCCGAACTGAGACCTCGCGGCGCCATCTATTGACATCATTGTAAAGTTCTGTTGTAAATAATAGGCTCATTAAAAATTAAATAATTTCGTTTTCATATAATATTTATCTAATTTTAGTATTTGTTGTTCAAGTACAGGATATAAGTCAAATAATTGATTAAGTTTCAGGCTCAGCATTTCAGTAAATTTAGAGTTCTGAGGTCAACTTTGGACGTTAGAAAATCTCCACTTTGAGAACCCCCCATTTCGTCAATTATAGGGGAAAAATTTAAAAAATTTTATTTTGGACTTTATTCCTAATTATCTTTAAAATGATATACCGCAACCCTATGTAACGCTATAATAATATTTTTTCTTCATATTCGCTTCTATGAGAGCCCCCCTGAAATAAAGATTTTTATTACTTTTTAAGCCATATTCGGCGGGAGGCCATCGGTTTATATCATTTTTAAATTTGAAGTAATTAAGTTCAGTAATTGAGAAGTTATAAGGCTCTGACAAACGGACGGACGGACGGACGGACAAGTGCAAATTCACTCAAGTAGACTAAGAGACCTTCACTTCGCTCGGTCGATTAAACTTTACACCGCAAATAGGCATGATGACAGTAACCAAGAATCAATGCAATTATGAATTTATCTAATGAAATAGGATTCATGGATTATAAAAACGTATTTATTTTTCAATATCGAGTGAGATTGCTATTTATTTTGATAAAATAAAACTATAAAATACAGCAATCCGCCATATTGCATAAAACACAAAGAAGCGAATGACGTCACAATTGTTTGTTTTCGAGCTTTGAAAATCACACTATTGCTTACTGCACAGTGCACAGAGTACATTGGTAAAAACAATAGTGACGTCACAACGACGCCATGACACCGCCGAACGTTTTGGCGTGAATTTTAAAATTTAAATTTCAAATGCTAATTTTATCTACTAAACTTCAATTTTCTGCTGAAATAAGATATTTTTTCGAAATAGTAGATACTTCCGAACATAATCTGACCATTTTTCAAAATCAGTCATCATGCCTATTCTGTTTACGTTACGTTTTTCCCAACAAAGGTCTTCGCGAAAACCTTTAATACAAGAATAGAATGTTAAAAGTTTCAAGCGAGGCGCTATTTAATCGCGTCCCTGAAGGTAATTATTATCCGCCGAGACCATACTTCACTGTCGCTGAAAATATTTTGAACAATAAATGCTCTCACTAATTCACACTTGAATGCACTTTAATTTGTTTATTTTAAGCTCGACTTGTTTAACAGAGTTTGGCCGAGTTCCCGTGTTTTGCTGATGTTGTAACTAATTTTGATGATGGTAATGTCTTTTCAGCTAACTTTTATGCAATAATTTTTGGTCATGGTGATTCTTCACTCTACAGTGTTAATTACGAAAGGTGACTTGGTTTAAGTCGCGTGTCAGCATGCTTAGAACGTACCTATGCCTAGCTACTATCTACATATTAGATTTTCATAATCAGAGCCTGAAGTAGCTAGATATAGAAAAGGTTATTACATAATTGCAAGAAGGGATGCGCGCGACATTGTCCACGTGAATTTAAGTGTTTTTTTAAATCCGCGTGGAAACTCTATCCTCTCGCCAAGTGTTGCCTGGTGGAATGCTTTGTAAGCAATAAGGCCGGCTTTGCACACGTAGTTTTTAGATATCTGTAATCTTTGTATTCTTTCATGTGTGCAATAAAGTATTCATCCATCTATCTATCTCTTTGGTTTTCCGGCATATAAAGCCTATGTCCTTCTTCGAGATACAACCTACCTGGGTACTTACCAAATATCGTCATCAAAAAATTCTTTCCAAAAACCGACTTCCAACGCCACTGTAAATAAAGTACAAAATAATTTTGATTTCTACCCACTATGTTGAAGTCGGGCGGGTATTAACAAGGATAAGCAAAGTTGACGCATCAGACTCGCCCGACTTCAACATAGTGGGTAGAAATCAAAATAATTTTGTTCTTTACAGTGGCGTTGGAAGTCGGTTTTTTGGAAAGAATTTTTATTTTTAACTTTTTAGTGTCAGGGTTGAGGATTTGGAGTCAGAATTTTTTATGGGACCACCTCGAGAGCTCCCTTTAACGACTGATAGAAAAAAAATTCAACTCGGTTCTGAAACCACGGAGATATGCACTGACATACATTTAAAAAAAAATATATACGCGCCGAATTGAGAACCACCTCCTTTTTTGGAAGTCGGTTGAAAAGCGTTTAAATTGATAGGAAAGCCAAAGGGCAATCAATGGTAACAGACAAATTACTCACCGTCGCACATAATATTAATGTACTACCTACTACACTAATGTGTGTAATCAAAACAAATGTGTCGATAAAATATTGACTCAAATACATTTTATCGTCTAAGTGATTGATGTTAAAGTAAATATCGACCTAGGTACAATATTCTATGGATAAATTGCTTTTTAGGCACGCAGCATTATGTTAACAAATGAAATATTAAAATACGTATCCTGTCATTAGTGTGGGTTGCGGCCATGGGGTCTGGGTAGATAAATCTATTGAAATATTAATGCTTTGTTTTTCGATAACTACCGATGTCATCCTTTATAAATAGAGTATGCAATCATATGAAATGATACGGGATGTGAAAACTTTTGGTCTAGTTGCCGGCCCAAAATTTTTTTCATCGCGTGTGCGACGCGACGTTTTTTGTGGAAGAAACAAAATTACCATTCCTCTATCCCACTTTTAGTAAATATTATGCTGTATTTAGTCCAATTTTTTTTAATCGTAATATTCATCTATATTCACCAGAAGTAACAATATTTTTGTCTTTAATATTAACAATATTTCTCAAGAAAACTTTACTTATAAAATTATATTTTTGGAGTTTAATTATTAAAATAAATTATAAATAAAATACCTATTTACGAAAATAGTTTACTAGGAAAATGTATACCGTAAAGTTTATCAATGTTATTATATTACGGGGATAAAGTTTCTTGTAATTAAAATAGGAGCGTCCGAAAAAAATTAAAGACACCTGTGTTACGATATTTTCTTAGAGCACCATTCGCTTGTACTAATTTATTATCCTACGTTTTACTTTTATTAATAACTAGCTGATGCCCGCAACTACGTCCGCGTGGATTGAGCGCGGGAACTCCTTAATTTTCAGGGATAAAAAGTAGTCTATGTGCTATTCCAGACTATAATCTATCTTTGTGCCAAATTTCATCCAGATCCGTTCAGCCGTTGCGGCGTGATTTTTTTTTTTTTTACAAAATACAAAAATATTTATTTCTTCTTAATAAGTTACAAAATGTTTATACATAGTGATTGGGGCCAACCCTTTAAGTTACCAGTAACAACTAGTACTTGTGGCGGGCGGCCCCGCTCTTCCATAACATATTACTAACATAAATTAGTTAAATTTAGAAGTTATTTTTGTAAATTAAGCATAGTACAATAAAAATATGTGTGGTGTGTTATGTGTATGCGTGTGTGTGAGTGTTTGTAAACGTGTGTGTGTCTATGTGGTGAGCCACTTGGCAGTGACTACCCAATCTCACTGCTATTATAAGAGTACAAAAGGAACATGTGGGTCGGTGCATGCACGTGTTATTATATGTATACTTGTTGCATCAAGTTTTCTGTTTCATCATAGTTTAATTTAAGCAACCACTCAGAAATTACTTTTTTACAATCATGTAAGGACAGTTTATAGATGTTCAACTTGTTGTTTATTATGTTGTAAAGATGAGTCGATTTCCTTGTGAATTGTCGGGAAGCAAATTTAGTTTTACTAGGAGTCGTGTGCAAAACCATCTTTCTTTTCCTCTTTTTAGATTTTTCAATGTCAATGGGTACCCTTTTATGAGCTTTTAATAATGAGTTTAACAGATATAATTTTCTAACTGTTAGCAATTCACAATGTCTATAAAGGTCTATGGTTGAGAATCTGTATGGTTTGAAAAACATTACTTTTAGTAAAGACCTTTGACCGCGCTCTACTTCAAGAAACTTTATTTTTGAGGCTGCACCCCAGGCTAGGATACAGTATCCTAGGATAGATTGGCCCAGTGTTACATAAATCTGCGTTAACAATTTTTTAGTTGTCACATGTCTCAGTGCTTTAAAAATCCAAATAAGTTTCCTAATTCTACCATTAACAAATTCAACATGGGGGTGCCATGAGAGTCGCCCATCTAACATTACTCCCAGGTATTTTATTGTAGTTACTTTATTAAGAAATGGACAGCTACAGTTTACAGGGTTTAGATTATTACATTTATGAATTTTAATTTGGTAATCATTGTTAGGCTGTGTTTTAGAGTTTATTGTAAAACATATATAGTTAGATTTTTCAGTATTTAACGTTAAGAGATTTGCTTTTAACCATTGAGAGATTTTTGAGAGGCCTGATTCAACCATATTTTTAACCGACTTCCAAGACATGCTAGAGAATACTATAGCAGTGTCATCAGCATAAGAAAACAGATGGCCACCGTCAAGTTTTAAATTACATAAATCATTAATGTATATTAGAAACAAGGTTGGTCCTAATACACTTCCTTGTGGGACGCCAAATGTCAATTTAGAGTCCTCGCTAACATAGTCCCCTATTTTGACACGCTGAGTTCTATCATGCAGATAGTCTCTAAGCAATAATAGTGCTGTACCTCTAATGCCAATTCTTTCAAGTTTCTGTATTAGAAGGGGAATAGAGACAGTATCAAACGCCTTTTTAATGTCCAAAAATACCGTTAAACATTTTTTACCTTTGTCTAATTGTTCCGAAATAAGTGATGTTAATGCTAACACTGCATCCTCTGTGGACTTTCCTTGCCTAAACCCATATTGTGAATCAGAGAGAATATTAAATTTGTTTAGGTAGCTTATTAATCTGGAATTTATTAATTTTTCCATGATTTTCGCTATGGATGGTAAGATAGAGATCGGTCTATAATTATTAATGTCCTCACTATCTCCACTCTTGAACACAGGTGTGACAATGGACTGTTTAAGAATTGTAGGGAACACGCCTAATTTAAAACAGAGATTTGCTAGATGACAAATGATTGGTGCAATTAAATGTATTGCTATTTTAAGAAGTTTAGTGGGGATATTGTCCCATCCTGGTGCATTGTCAGATTTGAGACTCATAATAATACTTACAATTTCATGTAGGTCAGTATCTAGGAGAGCCATTGAAGACAATTGACTATCCACAAATTCCAAGGGGTCTATAGTATGATGGGCGTTTGACATGATCTCTTCTGCAAGTACCCTTCCAACATTGGCAAAGTAGCTACTCACATAATTAACTGAGTTTCCTGGAGAGAGTTTTAAATTTAATAGATTCAGATTTTGAGTTTTATTTTTGTTTAAGTTGGCTATTGATTTAATTTTGCTCCAAAGAACTTTGCTATTTTTAACAGAGAGGGTTAATTGTTGTCTATCATAATTCCGTTTTATTTTTTTAATAAGGTTATTGCAGTAGTTGCGATAACGTTTATAGGTTATTTTTAGAATTTCGTTGTCAGGATCGGCCCTTAACTTTTTTTGCATATTATTCCTGTTTCGTATGCAACGTAAAATGCCAGATGTCATCCAAGGTTTAATAGTACGTTTATTTTTAGGGAGGTGCACCACTTTCGAGCTTTCTTTTAGAGAATCAGTCAATTTGCCTATTAGTTCAGCTACTACCGAATTAGGATCTTCAGAATATAGCAATGCATCCAAATTTTTTCCATAAGAATTTTTACAGCTTTGTCATAATCTATGAAAAGTTTAGTTTTGGAACATTTATGCTTACTATTTAATTTAAAATATGGATAAAAATATCATGCAGTGATCAGTAACAGATGTGTTAAGAACTACTATGAAAGGGGAGACATTCTTTTTTTCTAATTTTAATATAAAATGATCCAGGCAGTTGCTACCTCGAGTTGGGAGTGAGTGACCTGGAAGTAGGCCATATATAGAAAGCATATTTAGGTAGTTTAACCTATTATTGCATTCATTATGTGTTTCATTTTGTTTAGGTATAAGATTAATATTTATGTCTCCCGTGATTATAATATTTTTATGCGATTTGATAGTATCAAGGTGAACACTAAGTGAATTAACAAAGCTAACAGCGTTAGTATTTGATGGTGACCTATATATTCCAAGAATGATATAGTCATTAATTTCCAATTGCAAACACGATGCATGATCTAGTTTTACCTCCTTAGCGGCAGCCAAGAGGGTATTTCTAACATAGATAACTACACCATCATTTTGATTAAGGTGGAAAGAAGTTGTGAATGAGTTGTAATTGTTAAGAGATGGAATAGTTTTTTGTGGATTTAGCCGACACTCCGTTAGGACTAAAATGTCTATGTGAAACTTTAATTCAGCTAATGTAATTTGAAGATCCTCCAGGTTAGTATAGATACTGCGTATATTTTGTGAAACCAATTTTAGGTCATTTTTGTTAAAAGTCTTTACTTTGTTAAGGTCCTCGATATCACATTGTTGTGTCCAAGGAACCATAGACTGATCTATTTCATTTACCGCTAAATGGGAAATAAAATTCATTGAGAGAACAGATTTTGATTATAAGGTGGTTGATTAAGTTGATTCCTGAAGATATAACAAAAGTTAACCAATGAAACTCAGTGATGGCAACAATGCTACCGACAATAGAGATTATTATGCCTAAATTATATAATATGTAAGCAGTGATTATGCTAAATAGTGAGCTTATGCAAAGTGTATATATTGAGTAATAATCAGATTTAAGTGAGTGTAAATGAGGTGTGTATATTGTGTTACAAACAAATTTAATTAAGTTTGTATTATGAGATGTGTATAATGTGTTACAAACAAACTTAGGTGTATGTGTTTGCATGATTACAAAGAAAAGGAAAAATGCACCAACTGCTAGCAATTTAAGTGGTAAAAAATGAGCACAGTAGTAGTGTACATGACCATGTGCAATAGTTATTAAGCAGACATAAGAATAAATAATACAGAATTCTGCATACAACAACAAACCAAATTTAGAGCCTGAAAATAGTCACTTTTCTTGCGAGAGTTTGTGGATTTGAGGTTCATTCGTGATAAGTATTATAGGGGATCCCTCATCCTTTCTTAGATATATCTTACCATAAGACGTCCAACAGAATTTATAAACTTTCGACTTAATAAGGTCACGTGCCAAAAAATATAATCGAGCCGCTTTAGGCGTAAGCTGTTCTGAAATGAAAATAGGGGTGTCTTCAGAGGTACGGAACCCCAAATGCTTGGCACATAACTTTGATTTGTGTTTGATATTGAATGATTTACTCATCTTGAGTAACTCAGTTTTTAATAAAGTAGAAGATGTTTCTACAATAATTGGTGTATTTTGGACACCCTCCTTTTTTGAACGGATCCTGTATACATCTCTAATGTCAGATTTGTTGATTTTACAGTCAATGTTGTTGGACAGGCATAGTACCATATCAATCAAGTCTTCTTTGGTTTCATTATTTTTCTTAGGCACATTTTTCAGCTCAAAGTTTGTTTTCCGACAGTCTCTTTGCACTTCTTCAAGTTTATCCTCCAAAATAGTTATATACTTTTTGTCCTCCTTTATTTGTCTTTCCAAGCTTTCTATTTTTTTCTTAAACTCTTCATTCTGTGTAGATAGAAATGCCACCGAATTTTCAATATTGGTATTAGTTTGTTTAATTTCCTTAAGAGTAGTTGCATTTTTCTTAAATTCTTTCTCTTGGCTTGACATTAGATTTGAAATCATATTCCTCATTTCCTCCTTAAAATTGTTTAGGGATGCTTCTTCGAAATGTTGTAAAAAGCGTGTCCCAAGCTGGAGAACGTACCTTAAAACTAACTCAGGCTTATGCAATTTTTTTTGTAGACGCTAGACAGTGTCCTCTATATCATCCATCAAGAAAAAGAAGATAAAAGAGGTGAGATCCATCTTTAAAAAAATCTTAAACCTCAAATTTCTCACTACCATGACTGTCCCACTGCCTAAGTTGTTGGGAACATTATTTTTTTTCTCAAAAACTATCGATTAAAAAAAAATTAAAAAAAATATATATTGTTAATAAATAATAAACCTATAAAATTGAATGTAACATGTAACAAAATAACGAAAAATGAAAAAATTACGAGATACTAAAGTCTGTCCCACGACTTTTTCCTAATTTACGTGACCCGATGCAAACACTATGATAACAATGATAATATATGTACTGCATCCATCATGATAGCATTAATACGTAAGGCTTTTGTGTTTGAAGAACTTATTGTAACAGGTTAAGCGCATGACTAAGCGTTTTGAAGGTATTGGGAAATAATGTTGTTATTCTGCACTTTGTCAACTTTCCTATCTAATTCATAAAAAAATCGCCACTTTTAAAATACACGTTAGATTTTCTTGTTATTTTTTCTTATGATGTAAAACGTGTTTTTAATTCACATAAATAGCCTGCAAAATTTAAAATAAATCTGTTAATTTTTAAATAATTTAAAAGTCGCGAAATTATCATTACCATGATTCTAATTACCACAATTACCATGACCATTTTGAATTATTTTAAAACTAAATTAAAGATATTTCTGAAATTTCTTTATTTTTAGGAAAGGTTTTAATTATTATAAGCTTAAATAATTATTTGCAATATATTTAGACGTTAAAAAAATTAAAATGAATGAAATTTAAAAAAGTTTATAAAAATGGCAACAAGACACAAATATAAGCATTTTATAATAAAATTAAAAATATTTTGAGCATAGTATTTATAAATAACTGGCAAATAATATACAATAAACTAAAAATAATTGAAAATATAAAATTTAGGCTGAAATAACTATGTAAATACAATAAATTCAGTAAAATATCAGTAAAAATTAGAAAATTATAGATTAAAAATATAATTCTTAATTTTATAAATATTAAAAATATTTTAAAATTTGCTCTAAAGTAATACCTAGTGAATGCAAAAAATTGCATCAAAATCCATTCAGTAGTTTTTGATAAAACATCAAAAGAGTAAATAGAATAAATGGAACGTCAACAGCAGTCCATTTGGTGCATGTCATGAATCTGTTTTGACTTTTGAGATAAAATGTGGTGAAAAAACCAGACAGGGACTTAAATTAAGTAGTTAATATGTATCCTAGCCATCAACTGATGACGTCCACTGCTGGACATAACCCTTTTATAAGGACTTCTGAGCCTTGACCTTGCGCTGAATCTTCCTGCGACTCGCTACATGTCATCCATCCATGTTGTGAGGGAGCAGTCCAGCACCTTGGGACCCCAACCTTTATTGGTTCTTCGAACTATCGAAGTCGAAAAATACATCTCCAAGCTTTTTGAACGCTGCCCAGTCCCAGTCGAGTCGAATTCAGCTGGAAACTTATTTTTCAAAATTTGACCTACATAGTTGAACCGCGTGTCCAAGGTATACAAACTATTACAAAAGGGTCTCAATGATTTCTAGGTGGACTGATACGTGAGTATTAGGCATGATTTTGTCTTTCTGATGTTAATTTTTCAGCCCTCCTCGTTGCGGTTGGATTAGGTATCAAAGTCTGGTCCAGTATTATGCACTGACAGGATTGCATTGGGAACTCTGCATCAATTTTAAAAGATTCTAGTTTCCAACGCTAAGCAACGTAGCCTGGGTCCTACTCGGTCTTCCGTATCTTCAGCAGCGTATGGACCTTGTTCGGGTCATTCAGAATTCGACTTGTAAGTGAGATTTATAATTTCCTCTCGAGAACAATTATTTATAATAGGCATGGCTCAACGGCAAGATGAGGCAAGCAAGAATAAAATTCTTCAATTGAAAAATTGATAATTTTCAAGAACCCTACCCTAAACGTATAAGAATGGATACATGAAATTGAGCTCTAATTCAATGCTGTTATGGTTTATTTTACTTTGAAGCCGAACTTAGACGATTTGATCGGCAATCATTACATGATTGGACCGCTAAACACGCACACTCTTGTACGTCTGGCATTATGGCCGGCCAATTTACCGGTTTTTGACTATATTTTGTCAATTTTGAGTGATCAGGTCAATTTAGCTGCCTATGGGACTTCTAACTATATCTTCATCAAGATTTTATACCTCATCATAGCACTTTTCCCTTCTCCCAAGATCTTAGATTTACTATGATGAAGGATACTATCACACTCAGTTTTCAGTCGCGTCAGGTAGCTATGTTGGAGAGACAGAACTCTCGGGACCATTACTGATCTCGTATTCCGATGGATGGTATCTTTTATACGCCTGGTATGAACGTTTCATAATTATTACGTTTGTGTTTGGATGTGCCAATTAATCTTTTGCTAGGTAATTGTAAAGACTGCAGTTCAAGTTGAAAGTTTTAGGGGGTTTGAACGAGAAGGTCGGGGGCCTGAAGGGCTTGAAGGCTGTAGGAAAGGACGAGGCTGGTGACCCAGCCTCGTCCTTTCCTTCAACCAGCCAGAATTTTATGGTGAATATTCTTGGTCAAATCATCTTTCTCTTATTGACCCAGGTAAATTTACTCTTTGTCCACTTATTAAGCTTCTTCTTCAAGAATTCAGCTAATTGTCATTATAGGAGGTTAGTTTTGCACGCCTCAGCCCATAAAAATAAATTCTCGTTTTATAAAGATACTATAACTCAGCGAGGATCATGATCTGAATGAATTTGTGGGATAGTTACTTCCTAGAATGAGTGCAAAGATCTAAGATCCTCGATTTCGTCCTATGGATTTCTAGAATTTCTCATCACCATGTCTATATTAAATTACCATAACCTTAATCCTAATCACCATACACCATAACTCATTACCAAATCATATTTTATCACTACCATGCACACCATAATTACCAAACACGCTATTTCTCCAAGAAAACTAGGTTCTGATACAGGCCTTCCTCATCACTGTGTTACATGAAGGTACCCCTTTGTCAAAGCATACTTAAAAAATCAAAAACTCAAAAAAAAAAAATTTTTTTTTCGCCACCCGATATTTACCTCATTTCAGAGAAGTGCCCTCCAGTGTAATATCTTCGTCCCTTTTTCTTTTGTTCCGCATTGATTGAAAATTAGGTGGTGTGATGGCCGATTTCGTACCGGTTACGTGAATCTCAGAGTCCGAAAAAGATTTATCCAATGTGGCATCCATTTCTATTTTCTATAAACAAACTAAAATACTCTGTGGTAGCAATAACTCTGGTGTATGGCTCTATGGTGTATTTACGCGTTGTATACACGAGTCTTCAAATAAATTCGTCGCGTAAAAGCATAGACATAGAATTTTTCTGCTACGCTCAAAAGTCTTGGTCAACTTGATATGTAAACGGAACTTTTAGTGTTGTTGTGTTGGCACTATTGACAGACTAATGGAGCGCTATTGTCTATGTTCCAAGATGACACTCCTGAATTAGGTAAAAAACTTTTACGTTGAAATTCACTGTGTACGTTACAACTCGCGCACAACAAACAGTTCAATAAATTCCTTGGTGCAACCTAACGCGAAAAAAGTGCTTTTAATAGAGAATGCACCTATCCACAGCAACTTTGACACACTTTTACGAGGAGACACACCGCAACGCAATCACCACTTGACAGTCCAGACCGGAAGAGCCAAGTGATTGAGTAACAAACATCCATCTATCCAAACTTTCGCATTTATAATATTTATTTGATTTGATTTGATTGATTGATTCGATTTGATTGCAACGCAATTTCTTTGTTAATAACATAATGAAAAATATTTTACCTAATATAAAATGAAGCGTATTCGAGATAATAATAATAATATATCATTATCATTAAATTTTATATATGTCGGATATACAATTCACTAATCAAGAATTAATAATAAGTTCTTAAAATAAGTTCTGACACCTCTGCCGCGCGCTGACATAGGTATTATATTATGTTCAAGTTTGGTTGAAAAGTCTGCTAAAGTTTAATAATGCTGTACTTTCAATCGCCGTACAGTATGTACTCTGTGGAATGACTGCAAAAAAAATTCAAACACCAGTAACACGTATTCTACTGTCTATAATGAAACTTTTTGGAATATCCATTGACTTTATTTACTGAAAAGCGTCCCATTAAGAGATTAAAGATACATTAATTTGATAAGGAACCGTCGTCGATTTTAGTCTAAAAAACCATGAAAACTGCCTTCAAAGATTGAAAAAGTTAAATAACAATATATTCTTCTTTTAAACTCATATTTGAACTCCTAGTTTCAAAGAAGACTGCTATTTAATGCACTTGGTTTAAGTTTTAAGGGAGGTTTAAGATTAAATAAGTTTTCAATATGTGCGGGGGAAAGTTATTTCAAAATCACCCGCTCGGGGCGCCGTTCAGTGTGGCAGTAATAATATTATTACGGTTAACTTAACTAACTTAAGTTAATCCAGAACAAGATGATATTAAACTGGTTAATAATACAATACGAATAGGTAGTTAGGTTAGTGCTTAGTTGTACAACTTAGGGTATATTATTAAAACATAAATGCCGCAAATTAAGCGTGATATACGTATCAATACTTAATATTGTAAATGCGAAAGCGTGTCTGTCTATCTGCTACGCTTTCACGGCTCAACCGTTCAACCGATTTTGATGAGATTTGGTACATAGGTAGGGTGTATCCCGGGGAAGGACAGGCTTTATCCCGGAAAATTAGGAAAGTTCCCTTCCTTTCTTCATTCAAAAAATCCTAATCCACGCAGACGAAGTCGCGGGCATCATATAGTAATGATATAAATCGGCCCAACTCACGCTTTTTGTCGGAGTATGCCCGACAAGTTTTGAACCAACTCGGAGTCCTCATTCATGAACATATTCACAGACGCAGCGCAAAGTTACTATGCAAATTTGTTATCTATAGCAAACGTTTATATAAATGGAGGAAGGTGGCGACACTCGTAACACAAGTTATCTTAGTACGAGTTTCTAAGAACTCCTTTGTTAATGTGTTATGGATTAATAATTACCAACAAAACAACACACACTTTAATATTCAAGTCAAGTCAAGTCAAATAATGTTTATTCAATAGGTACACTACACTTATTGACGTCCAGTTATTTATAAAATATAATGGTGATAATCAGTAACCGTATAATATTAAAACTAAAACTACGAGGGTTCCAAACGCGCTCTGGTCTGAGAAGAGCCCACAACAAACTCAGCCAGGTTTTTCTTTTCATTATCACCATTTCACAAATCATCTTAACTAAGGCACTATTAGTAGGTATGATTAGTACATATTATTGTATTCACAATAAATAAATTGAAATTGAAATATTAAAAAACTCTAACTAAAACGTATAATTTTTCACGTTGCTACTTCCTCGTTAGTGCAGAGATTACGCTGTAAATACACAATTACGTGATAGTTGTTCAAAGTGAGAGTTTCCCGTACTTGTTAAGTAATGAAACGCTTAGTACTGTAATTGCGAACGACAGTGCAATTACTTTCAGGCTGATGCTGTCCCTCAGTTTTATTGCCTCATAAGTTGTTGCCTTTAGTTTTACGACCTCCCCAATGCAATGGTGAACACTGGGTAATAATAAGTAGGATGTCCCGGGTTCGATACCTGGCAAGGGTAATTTTGGAATTTATAATTTCTAAAATATCTCTGGTCTGGAAGGTGGAAGACTTCGGCTGTGGCTGTGGGCTGTTCTACCAACCCATCGGCAAAAATTAGACTGCCTAGCGGTTAAGCGTTCCAGTGCGATGCCGCGTAAAAACCGATTAGTGGTGGGTTTAATCTAACCACCATAACCCCTATCCTTCGCAACCAAGTAGGCTCCTTGGTTACGCAAAAACCCTTATTAAATACGCCATCAGCAAATTCTCAGAATAAAAATAGATGTTTCGAAAATGTAACTTACATTTAAGGAAAAATTCCTTAAAAATAATAAACCAAGTTTGTACTATGTTACAAAAGGCGAAATTTTCGCCTAGGAAATCATAATATTATCATATGCACACCCCGAACAAGCTCGAGTAATTTAAGCACTCTCCAACATTTCTTTTTCGTAAAAGAAAACACAAAGCGTTCTTTGATTCAACCGGAGCATTCTACAAAAATAATCAAGATACTTCAGCGGAAAAGCGAAGCGTTTTCCCTCTAATTGCCGAAAAGCCGACAAAGGGCGGTCCCAATAAGTCAGCACAAACAAAATACTGCCTCAAAGATCGCGAGAAACATAGATCGACGATGTGCATACTAGGGGCTGAGAATGAAATAGGATATACCACCAGTAGTGGATATGGGCGGAGATGTGTTGACCAATCAGATTATGGATAGATGACGTGTAAAATTATCACGTCATTTACTAAGACTGATTTCTCCGCGACACACATTTTTACCTATCTCAATTCTGGTGAATACCAGGCCTCCGTAGCTGATTCAGCTGTATAGGATGTATAACTTATCAGTTACGTGCTGATCTCGCAGACAAGGGGAGGTTATTTTAGACCGTGTAAGCCGGACACACCCTGCTAGCAGGCAGAAGTCCGTAGGGATTTTTTACTCCTCACCCAGAAAAACAAAGGTTGTATAACTTGTACCTTTGATGACCTCCCTAACGTAGTCAGTGCTATAATTTTGGAGCGAAAACACTAAACAGCACATAACAAAACAGCAGCGCGAATCGCCCGACATAATATGGGAAACACATTTCGGTGTGCCGCGCAGATCAGTGCAGGTCCATAGCATAGGGCGCGCGCACATTTTGTCCTTGCGTGTTTTTACCCCAATGGCAGTGGGGTTGGCAGAACCAATTTGAAAATTTTAATATTCTAAATTGATTCAAAGACCACGCGAGGGTAAATTTGGGCGGGTTGAGCTGACATTATTACTCAAAGGCGATGGATTACAACGCGCGATGAAAATCGGGACATTCGATTAAATTGTGTTGAGAAATATAAGTAACTGTGAAAAAAGAAAACATATATTCAGTTAAACAAGTTAGAGAAAGTACAAGAAAGAGAGACTTCATAACAGGCAGCAATTTTCTTTACAAAAATTTCTTTCTGTTGGGTATAACACTACTTACACCAGTTTTTTTCTGTCACTTACGGCGCTGAGAAATATTTTTCACGCATTCAAAGTTCATAAGTTAGACGCCCGCAGGCACGCGAGGGTGAATTGGGGCGGGTTGAGCCGACATTATAACTCGAAGGCGACGAATTACAACACGCCTTCAGACGAAGAAATATGAAGCGGGAAATTCGATTAAAGTGTAATTGGAAATATGAGTAACTGTGAGAGAAGAAAACAAATATTCAACAATTATTAAGGACTGTTTCTTTAAGCAGCATGAAAGTCTATGGCGGAATTTTAATTTCAAGTTTAGTTATTCTTTGACTGCGATCTCGCTTGGATGGTGAGTGATGTTGCAATCTAGGCTGATGGGGGACTAACCTGGTAGGCGTAGGGTTATATTAAACCCCTAACCCTAATCGATTCGACACGGTGTCGTAGCTAAATCGCTTGGTGGTACATCTTTGCTGGCAGGGTGGTAACTAGCCACGGCCGAAGGCTACCACCAGACCAGACATAATTCAGAAATTATAAATTCTTAAATTGACCCTGCCTGAAATAGAACCACCTATTATGTTACACCATAGCGCTCACTATTGCGCCAGAGAGGTCAGGGAAGTTTTGGAGGGACTTCGCCCTAATATATTTACATACTAGCGAATGCCCGCGACTTCGTCTGCGTAGTTTGAGGTTTTTTGGTTCCAGCGGAAACTTCTTAATTTTCCGGGATAAAAAAAAGCCTATGTGATTGATATTCCAGACTATAATCTATCTCTGCCAAATTTCATCCAGATCCGTTCAGCCGTTGGCGCGTGATTGAGTAACAAACATCCATTCAACCATCCATCCATCCATACATCTATCTAAACTTTCGCGTTTATAATATTATATATCTCTAACAACGACCTCAATTTACATAGACGGGCCCTGTCAAACAAAGAATGTGGGCGTATTTTTAGCAACGCCATCAACGCCATCTAGTCTAAAATGCGGGAACTTGCTTGCAACATATATTTAAAACGTATGACTCGGTCATAGATAATATAGGTCATGGCCATAGAAGCCGTAAGGCTAGTTAGTAAAAAAAAATATCATACAGTTTGCCGCGGAAATTAAATGATTGCGTAATGGATAAAAATATTAAATAGGAAGATTAAATAACGTTTTTTTGGAAATGTATAGTTGTGACTTGAAACACTTACCTTAAAATAAAAATTTTACAGTGCCAAACTAATAAGACTTTAGGTGTTAACCTAAGAATAACAAATTATCTACGCGACGAGCGACCGTGACAGCGCTACGATGGGGACAAAGACAGGTTAGGAACGCGTTCTCATAGTCGGTCGCCAGACCTTTTTCTATGAAAGGGCCCATCTAGTACCTACATATATATCGATGATCTCTAATATATAAAATTTTCGTGTCACAGTTTTAGTGTTTATACTCCTCCGAAACGGCTTTTTGAAATTTAACATGCATATTCAGTAGGTCTGAGAATCGGCTACTATCTATTTTTCATACTTCCACGCGGACGGAGTCGCGGGCATCAGCTAGTATATATTATATATTAGTAAGATTTACGTAAAGTTAGGGAAAGTCCTAATCCCTAACTTTACTAAGCCCTATGTTGTTATGTAGAGGTTATGTAAGTCAGTTGATGTGTATTTAATGCCCACAAAATCTGACCCAGTGACAGCGTCGCTAGAAGATACGAAAAATAAAATAAAAAAAAACTTAACAGGCATAAAAATTAGTTTCAATTTTGGCCATCGGGTCAGATAAGTTTAAATGACTTATACCTAGAGGTTCGCTACAAATGTATTAAACAAAATTAAAAAAAGCAACAAACTTATTAAAATACTAGATGATACCCGCGACTTCGTCCGCGTGGATTGTTTTTTTTTATTCCCGCGGGAACTCTTCAATTTTCCGGGATAAAAAGCAACCTATGTCCTTCCCCGGGGTACAACCTCTCCCTGTACCAAATTTCATCAAAATCGGTTGAACAGATACATTTTTTTGATTATCGCGGGAACTCTTCAATTTTCAGGGATAAAATGTAGCCTATGTCCTTCCCCGGGATGTAACCTATCTCTGTACCAAATTTCATCAAAATCGGTTGAGTAGTTGGGCCGTGAAAGCGTAGCAGACAGACAGACAGACAGACAGACGGACAGACAGACAGACACACTTTCGCATTTATAATATTAGTATGGATATGGATTTTACTATAATTCGTAAATTCGTAGTTTCCGCATTTTAAATTCAAATATTATAATGCAGTTTCGAGACAAAAAGGCTTTTCCTCGGGAAACCGTCCATTGTTCGAAGCTGTTCAACTAATTAAGGCTTCAACGTGCCTCGTGCACTTTTTGTGGGTATTTGCATTTTAACGCTCAGTTGCGCCTGCTTTATAACACCAAACACTATTTACTAAAGAACATTCTGCTTTTATGCTCTTTACTTACTACTTATTTATTTATAGGCTAGAAATTGGCCTGATAGTGGCAGTTCACTTGCTGCTAGTTTTATAGACAAGGACACAGTAGGAATTTTTTGACGTTCTTACTCTATGTAATCAATTTATGGGTAGAAATTTTGTGCGAGGAGGACACCAACTTAAAAAAAAAAAATTTTTTTTGTCGTTTTTGATTTTGTTCTAGGAAACAGCGTTATGGTTAATGATCATACTAATATTATAGTTAAATGCGAAAGTGTGTTTGTTTGTTGGGTTGTCCTTCAATTACGCCGCAACCGAGCAACGGATCGACGTGATTTTTGGCGTGGGCATAGTTGAGGACCTGGAGAATGGCATAGACTTTTTATCCCGGAAAATTAAGGACTTCCTGCGAGAATAAAAAAAACTTAAACCACGCCGACGAAGTCGTATGCATCTGGTACTGTTCTAATAAAACAAGAGGGTTACGATTAGACGCGAAGAAGCTTTTCAGTTTTAAAAAAAATGTGACACTGGAGTAACAGCATAAACACTAGGGACAAAAATCCGCGTAGCTCATTTTTGTTTGATGCCGCACATACTTTAATGTGACAGGACGATACGTTTTACCCTACTTGGGAGCTTACTACTATCGCTTAAATCATTATTATTTCAAAATGACAGTTTTATGTCACGTGCCTTGACGTCCCTAAAATAAGGATTATAATAATTCTAAAACACGAACGTCAACAATATTATGACAATACTGCTTTAAAGCGATGCTAGAATGGCCGCTGGTATCTACAATGCCGAATTACAATTATAATATACTAGCTGATGCCCGCGACTTCGTCCGCGTGGTTTAAGTTTTTTGTTATTCCCGCGGGAACTCCTTAATTTTCCGGGATAAAAAGTAGCCTATGTCACTCTCCAGGTCCTCAACTATACCCATGCCAAAAATCACGTCAATCCGTTGCTCCGTTGCGGCGTGATTGAAGGACAAACCAACAAACCAACAAACAAAGTGACTTTCGCATTTATAATATTAGTATGATATGATAATATTAGTATGATATAGTATATATAGTATATATAGTATAATAGTATATAATAGTATATAGTATGATAGTATGATTTATAATGATTATATATGTCACCGTAAGATTGTAAAAACCGTTCATAGTAAGATTATGTAAGTTATGTAGTTCATGTAAGATTTTACTAGCTAAATGCCAGCAGCTACGCTTGCTACGAGAATCTACGAAAATTGTAACTTTTATAAAACGTAAAATGTTTTAACACAAACCATCTAGAGCCTTATTTTATTTTACTTTATTTTGCCTTGCATACATATAGAAGTATATACTAAATATTATTCATTTATTTCAGGCAACAAGGCTCATATTATAAAATACATAAAATACAATAATACTTAAAAAATACAATTTTAAAATCTTATACGTAGGTGAATACAATATGAAAAGTAATAATCCTTTTAATATATGTGAAAGTCTGTGTGTGAAAAGGTAACATTTCACAAAACATAAACTTAACCGATTTTGAAGAAGAGAGCTTCTCGGAGCCGGTACAGGCTACTTTTATTGCGAAAAATTGAGGACTTCCTGTGGATTTTTAAAAAACTTAAAATATTAACGGACAAAGTCGTTAACATCGTCTAGTAACTCAAAATCTCATGACTTTTCAATTATAAAATTCGTAACCTTTCTTTTTTTCTTACACATCGCATACTTCTAACATGAATTTTTTACGATATTATCATTCAGGAACATTAATATAATAACAAGTCGGAAATCTAGAGTAGATACATGTTTTCTTTTATAATATGGTAATCACAATTATATTTTCGTGTATACAAATTACAATTACGGTTGCTATGTAATGTCTAATATTTCTACAGAATTCAATTTAGTAATTTAAATGTGTAAAAAAAAAACCATTCTACCTAGTAGGTCATGATTATGTTATGAGACAACGTAGGTACGCGTCAGGCATGTCATGATACCAAATCTAATGTCATGATAAGTGCCTGCTCTGCTTATTATGTGTCATGGCGGTGCGACGAATGGATATTATTTATTAGAATTACAATTATTATTATAGTCACGAATTTCTTACGCATTGTAAGTAATTTTTAAAAATACTTAGTGAAACACTCCGATTCAGACGAGTATGCTATTCATAATTTTATGGACTCCATTTAAGTACGTTAGAGTGGAAACACGCTAATCGATATAGCTAAAATTTATGTTAAAACAGGCAGTTCCGCTTTTATTGCGTCATACATACGTCATAAAAGATTTAAAAAAAAGTCTTGACGAAACTTCAGCGGTTTTGCTACAATAGTTTCGCGGCAGAGGTTTGCTTATGGTTGTATACTGGTCATAATAGCCACGCTTTCCCTTTTTTACGTAAATGGATCCCAAACAAAAGAAGGTCCCAGCCAGTACCAGCCATTTAATGCCAGAACACTTGTGAAGAATAGCCCTCGACTCTCATTTTAAGTGACGGATTACCAAGCCTAAAGCCCTGTTGCTCTTAGGCTAGCAATGTTTTATTTTTTACTGGGTTCTTACCACTAACGCTTTAAAGCAGTAATATTTTATTATTATTGACGTTTTTGTTTCAGATTTATAATCCTTACTAGCTGATGCTCGCGACTTCGTCCGCGTGGCTTAAGTTTTTTGTAATTCCCGCGGGAACTCCTTAATTTTCCGGGATAAAAAGTAGCCTATGTCACTCTCCAGGTCCTCAACTATACCCATGCCAAAAATCACGTCAATCCGTTGCTCCGTTGCGGCGTGATTGAAAGACAAACCAACAAACCAACAAACCAACAAACAAAGTGACTTTCGCATTTATAATATTAGTAAGTATGATGATATGATGATATGATGATATGATTTTGCGGACGTCAAGGTACGTCATATAAAGCTGCAATATTTAAAAAAAGCAGGCGCGGTCGCAGCCAGAAATTTTGGAGGGGGTCACTCACTACACTAATAAAAAACCGGCCAAGTGCGAGTCGGACTCGCGCACCAAGGGTTCCGTACAAACATGTAGTAAGTTTTAAATTATTAAAAAAACTACTTACTAGATCTGGTTCAAACCAATTTTCGGTAGAAGTCTGCATGGTAATGTACACCAAATATTTTTTTTAGTTTTATCATTCCCTTATTTTGGAAGTTACAGGGGGGGGGCGGGGGGGGGGGGGGACATTTTACCACTTTGGAAGTGTCTCTCGCGCAAACTATTCAGTTTAGAAAAAAATTATATTACAAACCTCAATATCATTTTTGAAGACCTATCCATAGATAACCCACACGTATGGGTTAGATGAAAAAAAAAATTTTGAGTTTCAGTTCTAAGTATGGGGAGCCCCCAAAATTTATTGTTTTTTTTCTATTTTTGTAAGAAAATCTTAATGCGGTTCACAGAATACATCTACTTACCAAGTTTCAACAGTATAGTTCTTATAGTTTCGGAAAAAATTGGCTGTGATATACGGACGGACAGACAGACATACATGACGAATCTATAAGGGTTCCGTTTTTGCCAAATTTGGCTGCGGAACCCTAAAAATAGGTATCTGGAATAAAATAAACATTATTGCACAAGACACAATTTTATTTTATAAATCACCTATAAAACAAATGGAAGTCGTCTTTTTACATTTGCGAATCGGGTGATAATATTTGAGACGTCTGGTACTATTTCCGGGTGAATGTTTAGATTGTAGCATATTCGCAATCGTGTGGTTATCCTCGCTATTTACATAAGTACATGGAATTATCGAATCAAATTTCGTTACTGATAAATCAATATTTATCTCTTTTAGCACAAAACACATAATTCTACTAAATTATGCATGAAGAAAATGCACTTAACCACTCTATATACAATATACATATCGTCTTCCGACGCTCGGGGAATACGACCGTTGCCGAACAGTGACGAAGATTTCTATGCGCATTATCACTTTGGGTTGGGAGCACTGTAGTTCGGTTCCTTGTTTCTAGACTATAAGTCATTTCCAAGTTATTTTGGCCATCGTACGTAGTTCATAAAAACACCACTAGATGTCAGCAAACTAAATTTATTACTGAGGGGATAGCTAGAAATTTCCTTTTATTATTTGGCAAATTTTTGAGATTTTTCAATTTGACCTTAGATTTTGGGGGGGGTCATGTCCCCTGTGACCCCCCCCTTCGGACCGCACCTGAAAAAAAGACGTGTAGCACTCGGAGAGTGCACCGCGGTAAAGCTATTGCATAGCATTTTTTATCAACTTGCTATGACTACTTGTGTTGTTGACTTCAAGTTGTTGAAAATATAAAGGCGATATAATTTTAAAGAATAATGTTTTCAATAGTCCGGGTGTCCAAGGGGAATCAAAAAACCTCTTTGATTGAGGTTTTTTGATTCCCCTTTGACACCCGGACTATTGAAAACATAATTCTGTAAAATTATTTCGCCTTTTTATTTTCAACAACTTCAAGTCAACAACACAAGTAGTCATAGCAACCAAAGTGTTAGGTTTTTTTTCGTCACGGAATTTCTGGATTCGGTCTCCACACTCAAGGCCCGCGGTAGAAGCTATGCAATAGCTTAATAACACTGCTTTAAAAGATGGTAGTATGCCCCCTGAAGTATGTATTTAATGTAGGTTACCGTTTATAAAGTTTGTTACTTGCAATTGCTTAATAATGAGGACTTGTTAAAATTAAATGGATTTCCGCCCAAATGAGTGGAAAATTTAAATTGAAACTGTGAGTTATGTCTCAATAATAAAGCCAGCGGAGTTAAATAGGGACGATTTATTATATCCATTTGGTATAGCGGAACTTCATGAGTGAGGATTAAGTTGGATTCATGCTACACGATACACGATCATATGTCCAGTACAGTCAGAGTGATGGTATATTATTGCCGTTAAAATCGTGCCATTGTTCGTTTATAGGTTCAACGCAATCAAAATATGAAAGGCTTCTTTGTGTAGATTCCATAAAAATATAATTTACTAGTGAATGCCCGTGACTTAATTCCCATTTTTAAATAAATCCGAGACATTATAATAAGACACTGCGTAAAACTTCAACGGCTCAAAGGTTCGGTTTAGGCGTTTTTATGCGAGTCCTGACTCATTGACTGACTGACATAAAAGCGTTTCAAAATAGAACAAGTAAATATAATCAAAATTATCAAAAAATACGACTGCTCTGCCGTAGCCCGTAACTAACTACTACGTAACGATCTTATTCACATTTTTATTAAGTAAATGATATTTTTTTGGGAATCACTGGATATTGAAGTATAGTGTTATATATTTTTGGAATCTACTCATCATTTTCTAGATGATAATTATATAGTTAATCTTATTTTCGAAAAAAAATATTCATCTTTAGTCTTTAATGCGGGACCATGGTCACCCCATTTTTTTTTTAAATTAGATTTGCCTATGTCACCCGGAATAAGCTAGGGATTCTAACGATACCTCATTTATTGAAATCGGTTCAGGCGTATAGAAGTTATGGTGGAATATACAAACTCACATACATACATACATATATACATACATGCATACATACATACATACATGAACCCTGAGAACAATATACTCCTTTTTTCAGGCAGTCGTATAAAAAAGATATGTATTAAAATATAAACCACTATGTGATGTCCACGGCTTTGTCCGCGTGGATAAAGCTTTTTTGATTCCCACAGGAACTCTGTGATTTTTGCATGGATATACCTAATTAGGTTAGACCAAGGGAGTAATGAGGAGCTACTAATCCTTGTTCATCCAATTTCTAATCCCATGGTATTCTTACAAAACCTTAATCCAAGCGAATGAAGTCGCGGGAATCATCGAGTAAATAGATGACATACCTACAAGTTCAGCTAAAACCTGTATGTAGAAACTTGAGAATTTGCATCTAAGAATTCTACCTGTAACTTTAACATGAAAGTTGGGTCTACGTTCAAGTTAAATTAACCTTCGAATTTTATGATAAAAGATTTCCAGCTGAGCGAAGCTGAGATGGATAAGTTGGATCAGTCTTGTATCGCTCCATCCCTAAATAAAGTAATACTCGGAACACCTCGGTCCGATATATCGACCGGTTTCTAAGTGAGGTGAGGTAAATCCCAAAGGACAAAAACACACTACGGACAGGGGGCATTCTACCATTGCTCAAAGCATAATAAAGTAATTTAAAATTTTATAAGCTTATAATAATTTTTTATTTCGCAGTTCACTCAAGCACCGCCATATTCCTATAGTGTCCCCGCGCATAGAAGCAGTAAGGCCTTGTATGTATTTTAATTTGCAGCCTATAACACTACCATACCAATATTATAAATGCGAAAGCATGTCTGTTTGTCTGTCTGCTACGCTTTCACGGCCCATTTCTTCGACCGATTTTGATGAAATTTGGTACGAAAATAGGTTGTACGTATCCCGTGGAATTAAATAGGCTATTTATCCCGGAGGGATAAATGTACAAGTAGATAAATATTTATAAAAATAAGGAGTTCCCGCGGGAATAATAAACCTCATCCACGCGGACGAAGTCGCGGGCATCATCTAGTAAGGATTATAATTCCGAGACAAGAGCATCTACAATAATAAAATAATTTACTGCTTGTTTAAGACAAGAAGTCCTCACAAAAGACTCAAGATATACGTTTCGTTGTGGCGCGTTTGCCTGTGCCACATCTTATAAATATACGCGTGCGGACTTTTGTGTATACGCCAGACCAAAATGTTTTGTCTATAGCAAAGACAATATATAATGGTCTATAGTGTGTTTTCGCCTTTAGATTTCCGCATACAAGACCGCACTCTATTTGCTCACCGCAATGCAAAGAGATTTATCTCAATCCCGCACTAGAGCGAGTTACCGAGAGGATAGACAACAACTAATCAAGGTTGAATTACACTATCATTCTTCTATTCAAAAAAAAATGCAAAAAATGTAATCTAAGAAAAAGATTCATGAATTTATTTGAGATCCTAGTTACAAACTTATACATTCTTACATTACTTAAGCAATTCTGTGCTTATACCACAGCTTATACGTTAAAATAGACTATATTCAGACTTACTGAAAATCATAAAGGTAACTAAGACTGAAAACAATTCAGATCAATTATTTATTATGGGAAACATTACTAGGTATAAAAATTTATATTAATTAAGTATGTTACAAATCGTTGCTATAAATTTTCAATGAAATAATTTCATTGATTTATAATATTGTGTCCTATAATTTAATTACTTGTTAACTTCATCATACAGATTAATTAATCATTTATCAACGAAATTTCTAATTATTAAACGTTAATTAAATGTCCTCATTTCTACCGAGCGTTATCCATTCCAATTTATTTCGGTAAAATACGGTGCCTCAGGAAAATACGACCCAAATAAATAAGTATCTTAGTATCACGGCGCGTGTTTAAGGTGGATTTCTGCTACACCGTACTTGGATCGGGCTTATGCCCCGGGCTCCTGATGAGACTGTCAAAACGTATAATAACTTCCTATATGTTTAGTGTCGTTCATCATTTCAAGCATTTTACCCAGCATGAGTTTATGCTCAGAATGAGAAGGCAATGACAATTTGGTTTAGTTGAGCTTAGAGATCGTGCACACCAGTTAGCCACATTGTTGCTAAATCGTTTATAACAATCATATTAAATCTCGCTGTACGAATTAAGTAGTCTTTTGTCAATTTTCCCGAAGTACGGCAATGATGCTAATTCAGCTGTTAATATTTAAACCTTGGTTTAAACTGTTGACAGGATTTTGATAATTTTTCTTGTGGAAAAAGATAGCGGCTGAAATCATTTTTCGTTTTTTACGACCTTTTGACACAGTATTGGTATCTATCTATACAGTATTGTAACTCGGCCGTGTCCTTGAATTAAGTACCTACAGCTGCGCGGTACGTACTCACGCGATAGGGCTGCCCGCCTACACTTAGTACTTATTTAATTTAATCTACCTACCTGAGTTTCTTGAGAGTTGTAATCCGTTAGCAAAGCTGTGAATGAGATTTAACGTTATTTAATTTACCTACCAAAAGACCACTAAAATCTAATATAGGTACATAACTCTAAAGCATTTTACGCCGTTGAAGTTCAGATTTTGTTTTTCGTTTTATATTGTAGGTATTTGTAATACTTTTTCCACCCTATCCACTTATTAATTTACTAACCCAAGTTTTTTACTCGATGAAAAAAGCGAAATAACTACCTATTAGTAAAAGAAACAAATTGCGTACTAGTAGGTACCTACTTATATAAACATTATTTTATATTCTTATCTTTCGGAGTACCCAGGTCACGGTAATATTATGTATCCTACTCGTCATATTAAATACTAGCTGATGCCCGCGACTTCGTCCGCGTGGTTTAAGTTTTTTGTTATTCCCGCGGGAACTCCTTAATTTTCCGGGATAAAAAGTAGCCTATGTCACTCTCCAGGTCCTCAACTATACCCACGCCAAAAATCACGTCAATCCGTTGCTCCGTTGCGGCGTGATTGAAGGACAAACCAACAAACCAACAAACAAAGCGACTTTCGCATTTATAATATTAGTATGATGTACTTAAACTTGTTTTTAGTCAAAAAATCGCGCGGTTATTGTTAAAACAACAAAACACCGTCTGATCGTCACTGCGGCACAGTCGCGACTGTCTGCATGCCAAGCGCGTGCTGAGATCGAGACGCGTAGGCATAGCTCGTGCTTCGTCCGTTTGTATGAAGTTGGAATACTGTATACATAATATTACCGTGCTTTTGAGTTTCAGCCCTTTGACCACTGAGCTTGCAGAAAAAAGGATAAGCTAGTAAGATGTGGTGAAGCTATTGAGGGTTATATTAACAGTGCTTCGTCAAAAAGCCCTTAAGAAGCTTGACTGCCCGGTCTATGCACGGTGTAGCATAAATCATCCTTTATGTTTCACCAATAAGAGCAGAGAAAACATACAATAATTAGAGACTCGGGTGTCAGATTTGGAGTGAGTAAATAAACTCATCTTGACATCAATTTGTTTGACAAACTATGTAGTCTTTGAAAATATTTTCTGAGGCACGCTATTCATTTTAATTCCGACGGAAAACTTCATGATGAGTCTTCACGTCTTTCTTTCCTCTTAAAGATTAAACAAGATTTTGTATAGGTACGGTTGGATCACCGGCCGAAGAAAATTAACTTATAATAATTATGTACGAGATGTAGACCGCGATTTCGTCCGCGTGGATTTTACATAAATCCTGTAGAAACTCTTTGATTACGAATACTCTACATACATTAAGTCAATGCCTGGATATTATATCCGTGTCGAAGCTAACTATAAAATTTCGGTAAAATCGGTGGAAAGGCAACGGACAGACCAGAAACACTTTCGCATCCATACTAATATTATAAATGCGAAAGTGTGTCTGTCTGTCTGCTACGCTTTCACGGCCTATCTGTTCAACCAATTTTGATGAAATTTGGTACAGGGATAGTTTTACCCGGGGAAGGACATATGCTACTTTTTATCCCGGAAAATTAACGAGTTCCCGCGGGAATCAAAAAACCTTAATCCACGCGGACGAAGTCGCGGGCATCATCTAGTTTATAATATTGGTATGAAATAAGCATTATGAACAAGATATATAACCGTTCCATTTACCCTTCAATTAAGCGTAAACGACTGCCTCGTTCGTCTAGTGGTTAGCATAGTCGACTGCGGATCACGAGGTCCTGGGTTCGATTCCCGATCGGGCATAAAAGTTCGGTACTGGGTTTTTCAATTAAGAAATTCTCAGTGCCTGCCCGGAGTTGGAAGTTGGCGGTGTTTCACCCCCGTGCCTCGGAGAGCACGTTACGCCGTCGGTCCCGGTTATTATCACTAACATGATAGTAGTCGTTAAAGCCCGCCAACCCGCATTGGAGCAGCGTGGTGGGTCTAAGCTCTAATTCCCGCTCTCCTATGAGAGTGGAGGCATGTGCCCAGTAGTGGGACGTTAATAGGCTGTAGTGGTGAAGCGTAAACGAACGGGTGGTATTTGCTGATAGATAGTTAAAGATCGTTGCTGTTTACGCCTGAATCACTGAGCCTTTGAGGTTTATTTTCTACGCCACAAATCTCGTATCTACCAATACTGCTTCTCGTAACAGTAGAGTAGTTATTAAGTTCTACGTAGTCTACGTTAACTGCGAGCTTCGTGTTTAAGCAATGAATTATTCGAACCGTAGGTAATACGAGCTTTAGTGTGGGTAGAAAATTGTTCTACCAGGATGATTGGTAGGAAAGTTTGTTGTAAGAGTTTTCGGATTCGATGTTCGAAATTTGTCGTTCGAAATAAAATAGGTATTAAAATAAAAGGAAACGAATAAAATATATCAAGGAAGAGAGGTAACTCTATCGAGTCAATATATTTTTCACACCAATCGCTCAACAACGCCCAATTACATGGCCTGTTATCTAAGGTTAAAGTAAGACATTAAATCCCTAGGGTTATAATGTTGTACTGAAATCCATTATTCCCTAGGGTTATAATGTGATTTGAATTTAGAATTATCGCGCATCTGAAGTAAGATCTGAAGGAAATTCTATTCATTCCAAAGAGGTTTTATTCATAATTCTTATTGCTATAACCATAAAGTCTAATTTCGGTAAACAGAATGTGTTCTCAGCAGGCGCGGCCAACTCGATTTTCGAAAACCGAAGCCGTGGCCCACTAGATTCGCACTGACGACATTTGTTTGTCAAATCGAGTAGGCCACGCCAGCTGAAAGAAGTGGTTGTATCGCGAGGTGTGAAAAGTAGAGTATTCACCGTAGGGGTAATGCTGTATTAATCTTGGGCGCCCCTAATTCCCGCGCTACTCTCAGGATTCTAGATGCAACACCCTCGTTCCGCTTGGGATTTATCCCGGCGCCCGTGACATAATACATCGCATTACCCCCGTGGTGAATAATCTACTATTCCTTTGTTTGATTCTACCATATAATTTTCACAGAAATTCCGTGACGAATTGCAAAAGTTTAGTACACGGGCCTTCCGCCTTATTGAAAACGGAGCCTTATTTGAACCCTTTTAAGTTCAAATGTATTGTTACAGTCAAACAATACAGTAACGTATTAATATATTAATTCAATTATGAAAGTTATGTATTAGACGTGTATGTGAAACTCCTTTAGGGTAAAAGGTTTTAAAAGCTTCCATGGTAAATGGGTTGAACCCTTTCCCATGGGGTGGTAAAAGCCAGATGCTCCCTGGTGTTATATACTTTGGTTACATAGGGTGCTAATACGACTTCACATAAACCTATCAACTGCGAATAAAAAGAAAGGTCATAAAGTAGTGTCACACTGCTATAGAAAAAGTTAATACTATTTTATGATTTGTTAATTTAATTTAAGAAATCGAGCAAGCGCATGTCGCAAAAAATGGAAGGAAAAATTTGTAAAAAAATAAATAATTACTGTTAAATATAAATTTTAATCCGACTGTATTAAGATCAAATTACTAGTTTCAATAAGGAGAAAAATTGCTTCAAAAGGTAAACTAAGGGGTATGTTTAAAGATTTTTCCATACAGATATTTTTTTGCATTTTAAGATACGTCAATGACTGTTTAAAGGTGAAAATAAACATACAATTTTTTAAGCATACATAATATATATCACCGTAAGATAAAATATACACGTTGCTTTATAAAACTCCGGTTGACATGGTTTTACCGATTTTACGCTATGACAGCGCCTTAACTATTTGTGGTATTTAATTTAACGAAACCAGGGGCGTATCGGTAAATTGTGATCTTATTATATTATCACTAAATGTAAACAGAAATATCCAAATCCGTGTCACATCTTACAATACAAATCCTGTCATACAACCTCTCGTCGTGTAGGACCCATGTCATCGAGGAAGCTTAACTGGTTTACCTTCAAAGCTTGCAATTTTTAGAGGTTCTAACCCTTGTTACTAGGCAAAAACAAATCCGAAGTAAAGATCTTTTCACCTAAGTACATACTTTAGGTATTACGCACGAGTGTCTCAGAATAAGAAAGGTTTGGCCGTAGTCCACCACGCTGGCCAAGTGTGGATTGGTTGACTTCACACACCTTCGAAAACATTTTGAAGAGCTCTCGGTCATGCAGGTTTAACTAATTGCTTAGGGCAAGCAGCAAGCGATATTCAATTGCATAAAACATATAACGCATAGTTCGAACTTTTAATTGCATAGCCGAGGATCGAACTCTATACCACACGCTGAGGACTGAGGCATATCGTCATAACAATCACTTATCAAAATCACCGCTTACTTCGTACAACATACCTACTTGTTTTTTTTTATTATCAAAATAAAAATTGTTACAGTTTTGGTGGGTAGCACTGCGTAAAACCACGTGGGTTTAAATTGCGGCTCTTTTCTCAAAATTTGTAACTAAATTGAAAAGGTATGGGACTAATTGAGTACCTCTTATAGATCGAATTAAAATTCCATATTTGTGCACTTTTTACGGAGGAAAGACTGGGCCGATTTAACCTACTGTCAGGGAATAATGCTATAAACTCCAAACAAAAACCGTCTGCTAGAACCCGAAAGTTCCCAGTTCCGATACTTTCACGATAAGCTTTCAAAGTTATTGAAAATTTTTCCAATCCAGAATGGAAGTTACTTAAATAAAATTCATCGTGATTGTTTCCCTCCGAAATTCGACGGATATAATAAGCGTCAGCCAAGGGCCCGTATTCTCTAACTCAGTGACTATCATAAATGAAAGCCACTGACATATATGTAATATCCATTGAAGGTTTACTATGAAATAAAAAGTAACATTTCATAGTAAACCTTCAATGGATATTACATATATGTCAGTGGCTTTCATTTTTGATAGTCACTGAGTTAGAGAATACGGGCCCAGGTGGGCCAAACCAGGGATTAACGATAAATAGCAGCTTTTGTTATTTCTTGTGCGCTGGCTCGGATCTAATCAGGCTTAGTATAAAACAATGCTTCCTAAATATATTATAGCTGTGTATACCTATAAGTGGCGTGCCACACGGTCATAGACCTTATGTACCTACTATTTTTTAATTTAAGCTTTGTGTACTCGCCGTTGGTATACCGAAATACAATAAATAAAATAAATATACCTATATTATCTAGTTAACTGCGTTGAAGTAACCTCTAGCAGTAAGAAATAAAATTGTGTCGCGATTTCATAAGTGATCCAATAGATTGAATTTGCATTTTACCCTGCGGTGGAAACCCACCGAATTATTATTCCAAGAATACTCCTACCATTATTTGATTAATGGAAAGGGGTCATGACCCTCACTAATAAGGAATACGACGCAAAGAGACCTATTGTAATTCAACTGACACTATTACGGTTCATGAGATATAGCCCGCTGACAGACAGACGGATGGACGAGCAGCGGAGGCTTAGTAGATAATAGGGCACCCTTTATGTGCAAAACCCTAAAAAGTCCGTTGTATAAGCTTTTTTGAAAGAGGGGGTAAATAGGGGAAGAAAGTTTCATTATCCATCGATAAAAATGTATAACAGCTCACCGCCGCGCCGGCCGGTTTGGTCCGTTTTCATACTAATATTATAAATGCGAAAGTGTGTTTGTTTGTTGGTTAGTCCTTCAATCATGCCGCGACAGAGCAACGGATCGATGTAATTTTTTGCACGGGTATAGTTAAAGACCTGGAGAGTGACATAGGCTACTTTTTATCCCGGAAAGTTAAGGAGTTCCTGCGGGAATAAAACAACTTAATCCACGCGGACGAAGTCGCGGGCATCAACTTGTAATATTAATAACATAAGCTGTAACAATAATTCATTCAAAATTTCAAATGGGACGAACTTACATAAAAATTCCCCTTGGCGAATTTTTCAAAAATCCTTTATCAGTGCTCACCTAGATTACATTGGGGACTGCTGTGCAAAATTTACGCTCAGGGACTCGCCGATCTGATGTAAGCGGGGTTTTCCTGGCCGCAGTTGTAATGAGAATAGATTACCTAACTTAAAACTCTGCTATGCTTTAATGAACCATCTATTCAACCGATTTTGACATAAATTTGGACAGAAAATAGGCTATTCTATCCCTGAAAATGGCAGAGAGAATAAATCCTTAATTCATGCGAACGCAGTCGCGAACATAATTTAGTATTGCAATAAATTGGTATCCAATGTTGATTTAATATGAGAATATTTCCACTGGTGTCAATAAAATAGAATTCCTTAGTTCCTACTATCTTCACGTTTCACTTTTAAAATATTCAAGCGAATGGGGAATTTGTCCAGGTCACAAGTACCTACGTCCTACCTACACATTAAATGGGTTACTGGACGACTTCGTACTAATATAATAAATGCGAAAGTGTGTTTGTTTGTTGGTATGTCCTTCAATCACCCCGCAACAGAGCAATGAATCGATGTAATTTTTTGCACGGGTATAGGACCAGCGAAGGACATAGGCAAAAAAATTTAAAAATTGATTGAAAATTTCCCGGAAAATTTAAGAAAAGCGGGAATTAAAAAAACATCAATTTACGCGGACGAAGTCGAGGGAATCATCTAGTTTAAAATATTTGTACAAACATTAAAAAATTTTGGCTTCCGGCAACATTCAAAGTTTAGTTTTAAGATCTCGACCATAGATTTAGGATTGGTCTCGCTCCGCCAATCCTAAATCTATGATCTCGACGGAAAAATTATCAACATACCAAGAATAGCCTTTTATTCTCCTGATATATTGCTCTTTTGCAACTTGCAGCGCGATTATAAGACAAACCAACAAACAATATAACACTTTTGTATTTATATATTATAATATTAGTATGATATTTGTCTATTAGTTTATCAATCAGTTCAGTTTTCATATAACTATTTTACTTTCCACAAAGGAAATATCATTCAGCGATGAATATCGATTTTCTTTACATAAAAGCTCCCACATAATATTCTTTCAAAGCTTGAAATTTACTTGCTATTATTAGCTCAGAAAGCTGTTTGACAAAAGGAATAGGTAAGCTATTGCCCATTATTAGGTATGACTGAAAATAATACCAAACGATAATATCGAACTTTCTCTAGCCGAATAACAGGTGTCCGCCAATTTTGATTTATTGTACCGTCTAGTTTTTATACTATTCTTATCTATACAGAAAATACAACTTATCAATAAATTAATAAGTTTTTTGTCGTAAATATAAATCCCAGAATGAGTCCCAGGTTTTAATATGACGTCCAATATTGTTTTTAAGAATAAAGAAAACACCGTCAGTAAAAAATCTTAAAATTAATGCCTATTTACTGCGGTCAATCGATAATATCGATTATTATTACTAATACAATATGCAGCAAAAGAAAAATCACACCAAAGGTATTGAGGTATACCCAAGCGAAAGCGCGCGAAAATCTACGCAAAGATAACAAAGACTAGGGAAGTTGAAAGAAGTGTGAGTAGGCATTAACAAACATTGTGCGCAACAGATATGCCGCGTACCTTAGGGCGGCCGGATGGGACACTGCGGAGCGCTAAGCCACCGCGCCGCTTCGCGCGGACTGACGCGCCGGCCGCCAGGACGCGCCCAGCGGCCGGAGCGAGCGGGGTTGCCAGGGCTAACCCCTATACACCACTTTTAATTGCTTTATTCTTTTTCTAAGGAAAATAATTTATTATGACTTTAAACAAACTGTATGCATTTATAACTCTATCATAAAATTACGAATAATCTACAACTTACCAGAAACCTTATGAGAAATATTTTATTTTGTAAGCAAAGGTATGTTACAAAATAATTAAGTCCCGTATTAATATACCGACATCAGCTAAAAACTGTTTCTCAGGTATAATTACCTACATGTTTAGAGTTTATTTTAAGAATATGGCGGCTTTTCTCACTACAATTTATTTCTGAACCAGTGGTCGAGTCAAAATGTTGAGATTTTCTAAAGGAACTTTAAAACTTCACAAACAGACTAAAAATAAAATAAATCGCAAAACTTGTAAAATCTTTACAATAACTTACTTAGATAGATTATTTACTTCATTCATTATTATTTTTGAAAAAATACCCAAAAAAATCCATTAAAGCGTTGGCAATCCATTTTTAAGCACAACTCCACACGAAACCATTTATAAGTTGGTAGTCGTTAAAGATTTTTTTCAACACAATGGAAATTTTTATTCCGGTCCCCGAATTTGTCATATTTCATGGGCCGTTATAAAGGACTTCCTTTATGAAGACACTAATGGCGTGTTTCATTACCTCATGGGCCGGACGAAAAGTGCCCTTGTAATTGGCAACCCTGCTTCTCCCCCCGCGCCCCTGCGACCCGGCCAGTTATAATGAAGGCCCGTAGGGGAGAGATGAGGGGGAAAGGAAGATACTACCCGTGCCGGATGGCCGGAGTCGCACGCCCGGATCTCCCGTACCTGTATCCCTTTTACAACTCTACGGAACACGGAATATAAATAGACGTAAAAAAGAATTTACGTCGACTACGGAAGGTTCGATTGCAACATGTGAAACTTACGAGCCGGACGGGAAACTTTATGCGGACATGGATGTTGAACATGTTGAAACTTGAAACGCATTAGGAATAAATAAATAATAAATAAATAAATAAATAAGCCTTTATTTCCCAACATTTCTTAAACTATTTTTTTTACAATTATTTCTTATTTCTATTTCATGCAATAGATATTACTTATTCACTTTTCTAAATTTCTCTTAAGGTGTAGTTATTATAAATATTACCTACTTGAATAATTTTATTGAATGGATAATAATATCTCCAATTTGATTTTAGTAGTTAATTACAGGTAAGTTACAGAAGGCAGATATGCAATATTAAGTTATCTTGATCATTCATACTATGCCAAACAAAACAATATATATATATATATAACAATATATTCCTAATTTATTCTAATTAACCAAGTTTTTAACTTACATGAACTAAAATCTTTGATCAGAAAATACCTAGTTAAAAAGGAATTTTTAATATTCATTTATAGGTACATGATTTTTAGCTTTCTTTATGTTATCCAATTATATTCTAATACATTATAACCACTTTTGTTTAGCTTATTTTATGTGAAATATTTAGTAATGTGGTTAACTTGTATGGTGATAGTTTATACATAACAACAATATAAGTACATCTATATGTTATACTAGGAAAAATTTCTGAAAACAAATTTACAACAAATAACTTATCTTAAGTTTTTATATAGCTATTTCATATTTTGTAAAGTATCTTTGTGTATTTAACATTATGATGATTTTAACTATCTATGGTAACATTTTTATGCACAAATAACTATTTAGCTAAACTACAATATGCCTATAAGTTATATTATATTTTTATATTATTCGTAAATATATTATCCTTAAATATAAGGTATACTATATTGTCCTTAGTTTTATGTTGGGTCACCCGTCGTGGGTGTAGGCCTCCTCCTCCATCATGAAACCGATCTAACTTATTAGGTTACTCTTACATTCAAGTAAGGAGTAAAGCGCATTCTTGATGTGAGGGTGTTGGTCTGAGACTCCCACAGCGACCACCTGTACTGGGAGCTATTGAATTGTACATGTTTAGAATTCTTACTTTTTCAAATGACGTTTTGGGAGGGGCTTTTTAAATTTACGTTCTTTTTGATAGTTTAAGCTGTGTTCTGGAGATTCCAATAGATTACTTTTGTTTTTTAACTGTTGCATTTTTCCATCTAATATTATAATTCTGTTGTATCTTATTATAGCATTTTTTCCTTCGTTTTTTAATTTATTTACCTCTTCGTTGAGAGTTTTCCTTTCTTTTAATATTTTTTGTGGATAATCTTCTTTTAGATAATATGGTGTATCTTTTAAAGTATTCTTGCTTTTCATAATTTGTATTTTTTTACTTACAGTAGTAAGGGACACTATTATTGGCCTTGTTTTTTCACCTTTCTTGCCTAATCTATGAATAGACTCTAATTCCGTAGTGTTCAATTCGACTGACATTTTCTTATTAATTATAGTTAAAATTTCTTTTGATAAATCATCATAGTCCTTTTCTTTCTCTTCTACTCCAAAGATTACAAAATTTTTTCTTCTTATATACTTTTCTATCAAATCTATACGTTTTTCTTGTTCCTCGACTTTGTTGTTTAAATCATTATATTTCGATTCTAATTCTGTAAATTTTTGGTTTATGTTGCTGTTTATGGACTCTGTTATACTCTTTTCCAAAATGTGAAGTTCATGTTTTTGACTCTTCATTTCAAGTTGTATGTTTTTTAGTATTTCGGTTATTTCTTCCATTTTATTCAAATAATATTATTACTGCTATGTGGGTACGTAATATAACAACGTCACAATGGTAGTTGAGGATTTAGTTCTTATATCGCTGTCTTTTAGTGCGAAAGTTGAGCGATAGATATCACAGTACTGTTTTACCGACTCGAGCGTAACTAAGACCCGACACTGAAAAAATCCGTTGTAAAATTTTGAGGTTATTATTATTTGTTACTGATATTAATTACGTAGACTACTTAAAATAATGTTTAAATTAACTGTACTCAATGATTTTTATTTATTTATTTAGCTGTATTCGATAATTTAAGGCACTTTTAGTATGTTTTTTGTGACACTTTGTGTTATTCACTTTTATACTGTTTTCTTCAAGAAATTGCGTAGTTTCCTGGCACAATTTTACTAAACTTTATAGTTTAATCCTTATTTGCGTAATTTTGCACTTTTCGTATCCTTTAACAAACTGTAACTATTTTTAATCGAACAATTATCACAGAGATAACGTTTGCGTTGCGCACTCCAGCGCCCTCCATTCGTCGCCGTATTTCTTAAGTAGAGTATTATAAGTCGGAAAGTGAGCTTGTTCGGAAGATATAAGCTCTTTTTTCCCCGTTAAGGGTTACAATAGCCTTGTGTTATGACTTTGTTCACATTATTAACGTCTTTCGGCTTAAGAACACAGTCACATAAGGTTTATTAGGATGCTTCTTCGAAATGTTGTAAAAAGCGTGTCCCAAGCTGGAGAACGTACCTTAAAACTAACTCAGGCTTATGCAATTTTTTTTGTAGACACTAGACAGTGTCCTCTATATCATCCATCAAGAAAAAGAAGATAAAAGAGGTGAGATCCATCTTTAAAAAAATCTTAAACCTCAAATTTCTCACTACCATGACTGTCCCACTGCCTAAGTTGTTGGGAACATTATTTTTTTTCTCAAAAACTATCGATTAAAAAAAAATTAAAAAAAATATATATTGTTAATAAATAATAAACCTATAAAATTGAATGTAACATGTAACAAAATAACGAAAAATGAAAAAATTACGAGATACTAAAGTCTGTCCCACGACTTTTTCCTAATTTACGTGACCCGATGCAAACACTATGATAACAATGATAATATATGTACTGCATCCATCATGATAGCATTAATACGTAAGGCTTTTGTGTTTGAAGAATTTATTGTAACAGGTTAAGCGCATGACTAAGCGTTTTGAAGGTATTGGGAAATAATGTTGTTATTCTGCACTTTGTCAACTTTCCTATCTAATTCATAAAAAAATCACCACTTTTAAAATACACGTTAGATTTTCTTGTTATTTTTTCTTATGATGTAAAACGTGTTTTTAATTCACATAAATAGCCTGCAAAATTTAAAATAAATCTGTTAATTTTTAAATAATTTAAAAATCGCGAAATTATCATTACCATGATTCTAATTACCACAATTACCATGACCATTTTGAATTATTTTAAAACTAAATCAAAGATATTTCTGACATTTCTTTATTTTTAGGAAAGGTTTTAATTATTATAAGCTTAAATAATTATTTGCAATATATTTAGACGTTAAAAAAATTAAAATGAATGAAATTTAAAAAAGTTTATAAAAATGGCAACAAGACACAAATATAAGCATTTTATAATAAAATTAAAAATATTTTGAGCATAGTATTTATAAATAACTGGCAAATAATATACATTATACTAAAAATAATTGAAAAACACAAAATTTAGGCTGAAATAACTATGTAAATACAATAAATTCAGTAAAATATCAGTAAAAATTAGAAAATTATAGATTAAAAATATAATTCTTAATTTTATAAATATTAAAAATATTTTAAAATTTGCTCTAAAGTAATACCTAGTGAATGCAAAAAATTGCATCAAAATCCATTCAGTAGTTTTTGATAAAACATCAAAAGAGTAAATAGAATAAATGGAACGTCAACAGCAGTCCATTTGGTGCATGTCATGAATCTGTTTTGACTTTTGAGATAAAATGTGGTGAAAAAACCAGACAGGGACTTAATTAAGTAGTTAATATGTATCCTAGCCATCAACTGATGACGTCCACTGCTGGACATAACCCTTTTATAAGGACTTCTGAGCCTTGACCTTGCGCTGAATCTAGCGGATTCCTGCGACTCGCTACATGTCATCCATCCATGTTGTGAGGGAGCAGTCCAGCACCTTGGGACCCCAACCTTTATTGGTTCTTCGAACTATCGAAGTCGAAAAATACATCTCCAAGCTTTTTGAACGCTGCCCAGTCCCAGTCGAGTCGAATTCAGCTGGAAACTTATTTTTCAAAATTTGACCTACATAGTTGAACCGCGTGTCCAAGGTATACAAACTATTACAAAAGGGTCTCAATGATTTCTAGGTGGACTGATACGTGAGTATTAGGCATGATTTTGTCTTTCTGATGTTAATTTTTCAGCCCTCCTCGTTGCGGTTGGATTAGGTATCATAGTCTGGTCCAGTATTATGCACTGACAGGATTGCATTGGGAACTCTGCATCAATTTTAAAAGATTCTAGTTTCCAACGCTAAGCAACGTAGCCTGGGTCCTACTCGGTCTTCCGTATCTTCAGCAGCGTATGGACCTTGTTCGGGTCATTCAGAATTCGACTTGTAAGTGAGATTTATAATTTCCTCTCGAGAACAATTATTTATAATAGGCATGGCTCAACGGCAAGATGAGGCAAGCAAGAATAAAATTCTTCAATTGAAAAATTGATAATTTTGAAGAACCCTACCCTAAACGTATAAGAATGGATACATGAAATTGAGCTCTAATTCAATGCTGTTATGGTTTATTTTACTTTGAAGCCGAACTTAGACGATTAGATCGGCAATCCTTACATGATTGGACCGCTAAACACGCACACTCTTGTACGTCTGGCATTATGGCCGACCAATTTACCGGTTTTTGACTATATTTTGTCAATTTTGAGTGATCAGGTCAATTTAGCTGCCTATGGGACTTCTAACTATATCTTCATCAAGATTTTATACCTCATCATAGCACTTTTCCCTTCTCCCAAGATCTTAGATTTACTATGATGAAGGATACTATCACACTCAGTTTTCAGTCGCGTCAGGTAGCTATGTTGGAGAGACAGAACTCTCGGGACCATTACTGATCTCGTATTCCGATGGATGGTATCTTTTATACGCCTGGTATGAACGTTTCATAATTATTACGTTTGTGTTTGGATCTGCCAATTAATCTTTTGCTAGGTAATTGTAAAGACTGCAGTTCAAGTTGAAAGTTTTAGGGGGTTTGAACGAGAAGGTCGGGGGCCTGAAGGGCTTGAAGGCTGTAGGAAAGGACGAGGCTGGTGACCCAGCCTCGTCCTTTCCTTCAGCCAGCCAGAATTTTATGGTGAATATTCTTGGTCAAATCATCTTTCTCTTATTGACCCAGGTAAATTTACTCTTTGTCCACTTATTAAGCTTCTTCTTCAAGAATTCAGCTAATTGTCATTATAGGAGGTTAGTTTTGCACGCCTCAGCCCATAAAAATAAATTCTCGTTTTATAAAGATACTATAACTCAGCGAGGATCATGATCTGAATGAATTTGTGGGATAGTTACTTCCTAGAATGAGTGCAAAGATCTAAGATCCTCGATTTCGTCCTATGGATTTCTAGAATTTCTCATCACCATGTCTATATTAAATTACCATAACCTTAATCCTAATCACCATACACCATAACTCATTACCAAATCATATTTTATCACTACCATGCACACCATAATTACCAAACACGCTATTTCTCCAAGAAAACTAGGTTCTGATACAGGCCTTCCTCATCACTGTGTTACATGAAGGTACCCCTTTGTCAAAGCATACTTAAAAAATCAAAAACTCAAAAAAAAAATTTTTTTTTTGCCACCCGATTTTTACCTCATTTCAGAGAAGTGCCCATTAACGTTCTTCGGTCTCGTCTCTCGCCTTGTTCTAGGGCAAAGTGGAACCAAAAGGGCGAGGAAGATCAGCTCATCAGCTAGTATAATAATAAAATAATACCAAATATAATAATAAATAGTGGCCACTGGTCGTCAAGCAAATGATGACCACACGACCACTCTGGGTCTCTGTCACAAGTGTAACGTAAAACAAGTTGACTTTGTTGTTTGGACTTTGTTTGGCAAAGTTTAGGCAACATTTTTTGCCATCCTTGAATGTATGCGCACACAGATAGATGTAGGTAGATGAACGTGCAGTGTCCCGTAAAGTGAATGAATGATGTTAAGGGTGTTTTTTTGACGTCTGATGTAGGTTTTTGCTCCTCCATAAATTTACAGTCCCACAAACGTATATGACCCGGTGACAGCGTCGCTAGTAAGTAAGAAAAATAAAATAAAATCACTAAAGACCAGGTACCTGTATCTAAACTATCCACGGGTCAAATGTGGTTTAAAGTAATATTTTTCAACGTAATATTCGAATATTTTTAGTTATAATTAAATCTCGTATAACGAAACGAATTATGTTTCTCGATTCATTTATGGAACGAAGTCACTATAACTCGAGAGTATGGGGATGGGTGACAGATGAAGCCGCAGGCAAAATATGCTTCCCCAAAGCAACGGATTTTCATAAATTTCCTTATAAACGAATGTTAGGAATAACTTCGACAAGCCTAATATTCCTCTTCCACCTTTTTGGGGAGATTCGCGAAGCAATTGCCTTTTGGAGTTTCTTAAAAGTGTGGCTTAAATTACAATAATATTGAATAATAAGATTCGTGGTGAGCCTTGGGGTTCAATTTATTTGTTTAAAAGGAGAAACTGACAGGCAGATATATTATATTAATTTACTAGCTGATGCCCGCGACTTCATCCGCGTGGTTAGTTCTTTTTTAATTCCCGTCTTAATTTCCGGGACAAAAAGTGGCCTATGGCCTTTCCAGGGCCCTGTTCCACTAGTCCCTACAAACGTATCCCCCCTGGGGGTAAGAGGGACCAAATACGGCTATAATAATGAATCGATTGACACCTCATTCATAAAAATCAGCCTTATAGGCGCTACGGTGGAACAAATTACATACTAACTAAATTAAATACCTACATACCTACATAGTACATACATAGACTGCTAAAATCAAAACCCTTCCTTTTGGCTTTGCCGTAGTCGGGTAAAAATTTTTTTTTACCCACTACACTACAAGTAAGCCCTTGACGCGATGTGGTGATGGTAAGTGATGATGCAGTCTAAGATGGTAGAGGGCTAGCCTGTTAGGGGCATGGCAGTTGTATTAAACCGAATAGGGGTATGGGCCCTATTCGGTTTCTAGACGGCATCGTACCGGAACGCTCAGTCGCTTGGCGGCACGTCTTTGCCGGCAGGGTGGTAACTAGCCACGGCCTCCCACCAGGCTAGACCAGGGAAAGTTCAGAAATTATAAATTCCCAAATTGACCCTGCCGGGGATCGAACCCGGGACCTCCGCACGTTAAGACAACAGCGCTAGTCGCTACACGCTGCACAACGGGGGTCGTCAAATTCAACTAGATCTTTTCATCGATACCCCACTTGCCATAGTCTATCGACTTTAATTTATCAATCTGTTACATTATGGCTTCTAGTGGGCGCCATTTTGTTTTTTCATCAATTTGGCCTCCACAGGGACACTCGGAAGATATACCGATACGGCATCTACTCGTGCAAGAATCATCAACTGGAATAAAAAAACATACATTATAGACTGATGAACACATAACCCTGTGCGTTCCGCAGTCAGATAAAAATACAATGCTTTTAAAAATGTAACTTGTGAAGTCTGGGGGCAAAGCTATTTGTTGTCGTAGAGCTATTATAACTTTTGAGCTCAGTTGGCACAGCTACTGTGATGTACGTGAGGTCGCAGTAGAGGGATACATTGTCTACAAAATATTCTTGTAGCTACTATCGTCTTACATGCCATCTTCTGCTAAATAAAGTTTTCAAATATCACATATTATAATTAGATAGATGGTTGATTAGAGTTGTTTAGTACTAGATGATTTCCGCGACTTCGTCCGCGTGGATTAAGATTTTTTGATTCCCGCGGGAATACAAACTATCCTTAAACCGAATTTCAATAAAATCTGAAGAAGAGATAACTTTTTGATTCCTGCAGGAACTCTTGAATTTTCCGGGATAAAAAGTAGCCTATGTCCTTCCCCAGGATACAGCATATCCCTGTACCAAATTTCATCAAAATCGGTTGAACAGATGGGCCGTGAAAGCGTGACAGACAGACACACTTTTGCATTTATAATACTAATAGATGATGCCCGCGACTACGTCCGCGTGAATTGATGTTTTTGATTCCCGCGAGAACTCCTCAATTTTCCGGGATAGAAAGTAGCCTATGTCCTTCCCCGAGATATAAACTATCCCTGTACCAAATTTATTCAAAATCGGTTTAACAGATACATTTTTTTGATTCCCGCGGGAACTCCTCAATTTTCCGGGGTAGCCTTTGTCCTGCCCCGGGATGTTACCTATCTCTGTACCAAATTTCATCAAAATCGGTTGAGTAGTTGGGCCGTAAAAGCGTAGCAGACAGACAGACAGACAGACGGACAGACAGACAGACACACTTTCGCATTTATAATATTAGTATGGATTACTACATGATTCCCGCGACTTCGTCCACGTGGATTAATGTTTTTTGCTTTAATTTTCCGGGATAAAAAGTAGCCTTTGTCCTTCCCCAGGATACAACCTATACCTGTACCAAATTTCATCAAAATCGGTTGAACAGATGTGCCGTGAAAGCGTAGCAGACAGACAGACTGACACACTTTCGCATTTATAATATTAGTATCGATTATAGTATGGATTTATGAATGTATGTATCTATGTATCAGTAGGTATATATTATTTATTATAATATTATGTTTTAGTGTTTAGATGTTGCACTATCCCGCGCTCTTTTTTGATAATCTCCTTTCCCCCAAAGGTTGTCTGAAAGAGATTGATTTAGCAATAAGACCGCCTTCGCGACCTTCTGTTTTATTTTTTAACCTTTTTAGGGTTCCGTACCAAAATGGTAAAATGGAACCCTTATGGTGCGACTTTCTCCGTCTGTCTGTCCGTCTGTCCGTCCGTCACACTCGATTATTTCAGTAACTACCGAAGCTATCGACATGAAATTTGGAATAGTTGTGTATATTAGTGGCCCAAAGACACTGGAATTAAAAAAAATGGAAATTATTTTTGTTCTTATTTAAAAAGGGGGGAAAATCTGAGGGTTGAAATTTAAAAGTGAGATAACTGTACTGTGTGGGGTATCATATGAAAGGGTTTACTTTGTACATTCTAAAACAGATTTTTAATTATTTTTAGTTATGATAGTTTTTGATTTATCGGGGAAAATATCTAAAAAATACCGTCCCCCCCCCCCCCCGCCCCCCTTATCTCCGGAGTTTACCAATCGAAAAATTTGAAATAATTATGGTCAATAGGAATTTACGTATATTTTACAGGAAAACTATAGCCAATGCTCTAACTAGCATAGTTTTTTTGATATTAACAATAAACCTCTAGAAACAAAGTTAGTCTTGCGGTTCATTAACAAAGGTAATTATTTATTAATAATGGTACGGAACCCTTCGTGCGCGAGTCCGACTCGCACTTGCCCGGTTTTGTTTATTGTCTTTGTTTTAAGTGTGTGCAATAAAGAGTTTTTAACCAACTTCCAAAAAGAAGGAGGTTCTCAATTCGGTGCGTATTTTTTTTTTAAATCTATCTATCTAACAAAGTATAACAATCTTTTAATGATAGCCTAGTTGTGATTCTCGGGCATGCATTTCAAACTTAATTCTGAGTTTGGTGCCTTCTAACCAATGAAATAGCTACCATCTTGCCGTACTTGATATAACGGTGAAGGAAAAACTAGTGAGGAAACCTGCATGACCGAGAGCTGAATGAATCAAATCATGCTGCGCGAAAACGCGTAAGTGTGTTGGTTTGTCCTCCAATCACGCCGCAACAGAGCAACTGATCGACGTTTTTGCATGGATATAATTGAGGACCTGGTGAGTGACATAAGCCAAATTTTTGTATATTTTCCCAGAAAAGAAAAGGGTTTCCGCTTGAATAAAAAAAAACCACGTGGACGAAGTCGCGGGCATCAGCTAGTTGGAAAATGAAATAATGATAGAGGCCATGACAGGAATGGGTGGCTACATTTGTTGTCGGAGATCAATATCCTCTTTGGATCACTTGGTAAATACTTTGTAGGCTCGTACGTCATCCGACCATTTACGTCAAGCAACCCTGACGTTATTTCAAATTTAAGCACAAAATGCTTACTGCCGTCGTTTAAAGCAGTGCTATTTTAATGTCGTGGATGCTCTTGTTTCAGAATTGTATTCCTTATGTTAGGGACGTCAAGGTATGTTACATAAAACTGTCATTTTAAAATAATACCGCTTTAAGTGATGGTAGTAAACCCCCTGATCAATCTCTCTCAATCCATCGCAGTAGCCAGTAGGTACAACCTTTTTTAAGAATATGATGAATCTTCATACATAAAGAGAAAATGACTGAAGATGACTGAGAATGAAAATGACCCAAACCAAACCATTGGACCTGAAGAGCTGAAACTTTGTGCAAAGTTTTATTTCACTACAAGTCAGCCCTTGACCACAATATGCTATACAACGTACCTTTGACTGCGATCTCACCTGATGGTAAGCGATGATGCCTACAATCTAAGATGGTAACGGGCTAACCTATTATGGGTATAGGAGTTATGTAACACATAAGCCTAGTCGGTTTCTACACAGCATCGTACCGGAACGCTTAATCGCTTGGCGGTACGCCACGGCCGATGCGTCCCATCAGATCAGAGCAGAGAAAATTCAGAAATTAAGTGTATAGTCCCATATTTACACTGCCGGGATCGATCCCGGGACCTCCCACGTTAAGACAACAGCGCTCAACACTGCGCCAGGGAGGTCGAAGGAGGTTCTAAACAAAACAGGATTTTTTTAAATTCCCACGGTAGCGAAGTCGCGGTCTGTCGCCAGTGACTAATAAAATAAGTTATTTTTCCTTCCAAGTCCAACGTGTCGTGTCGTTAGCCATTAAAGTTTATTGGAATTCTCGACAACGGAAAAAAAATGCAAACTCAATCAGTTTCACAGGCGGCCGATCTATCATTAGCAATTTACAAGTCAAAGCAAGTCTTGGGATTGAAATCAAGATTTCACCTAACAATTCTCGAGCTCTTGCCTTTGACTTGTCTCATTTTAATTATAGTCAAGATTATTGGCTATTATCAGTTTAGCAATTTATAATGTTTTTTTCTTATACTTGTGAGTCCAAAGCGATTTTTCCTTGCAATTTCCGCTGGATAAAGACTCGTTCAATACTCGTATCTTTGTTCTGTACATCAAAGAACAAGAAAAAACCTACTTAATCAGTAATTGTTAATATGATTTTCTTCGTAAAATCCTTTGACTTGTCTCATTTTAATTATAGTCAAGATTATTGGCTATTATCAGTTTAGCAATTTATAATGTTTTTTTCTTATACTTGTGAGTCCAAAGCGATTTTTCCTTGCAATTTCCGCTGGATAAAGACTCGTTCAATACTCGTATCTTTGTTCTGTACATCAAAGAACAAGAAAAAACCTACTTAATCAGTAATTGTTAATATGATTTTCTTCGTAAATAAAACAAACTATAGGTTAAAAAATATAAATTCTAAACATAGCTGATAAAGACTAAAGCTCAGGTTTATAACACAAAACAAACAAGGGCTTGTTTTGTTCTAGATAATAAACCCACGTATAATAATGATAACAATATGGACGAATTACTATACTTGTATGTATACAAACAGTGTTAGCTTTTGATTATTTACAAGGGTAAAGTAACCACAGATTATTTACTTAAGTATGTAAACCACAGATAATAGCTATAGTTCCTCATTTTGAGATGTTTAGTATGGGCACAGATAGTAGAGTTTGTCCTTTTGGATGTTCTATTTGTATTCACTACCTATTTTTTATGTTTACATTATTTGGGAAAATATATTTTTCTAAAAAATGATATGAAATGTGCACATTTCATACCCTGTAAATGAGTTCGAAACTTAAACTTCCCGGCCTAGGCCAGTAAAGAATGTATGTATTTTCATTGCATATCTTACGTTTGAATTTGGAATTTTTCTTCCTGAATATCTTGTAATAATTGTTATAATGTTCTTTGGCCTAAATAGTTTAAATTTGGAATTCTACCGTATTACGCGTTCAGCACTTACAGCGCAAAAAAAATAATTAAAAGTATAATACTTATTTATTTTTAACTTTTAATATTTCTTAAGTAGGTAGCTTTTTCATTTACTTTCTTTTAATTACATAATATAATATATTTAAAAAAAAGTCACTTGTTTCATTTTTTAGAAAAGCACTATACACACCTCGACCGGGAGAGCATTTCTGGTCTCGTATATAACCTAACTAACACTCGACCAGAAAACGCGTACTTCCCGGTCTCGCGATGTAATGTACTATTGTATATGGTAATAGTTGATGTGATGTTAGCTTTAAGAAAACAATTTAATAGACGAAGTAAAGATAGAGGCACAAAGGAAATGATGATCTATGGACAGTTAAGAGAGAGATGTCATAGAAAAGTTTGGGAAAAAGTGTTGTTGTATTTGCATTTGCCTAGAATTATTGATGGAGAATAAAGTTGATATTAATCTGAACGCCGAGTTTTATTAACAGTGTTAATATTTCACGCAATAATAACGACAAACCTATTTCACTCTATTATAATTAATTACAATCAGAGAGAGAAAATGTCGTTTGCGGGGGATTATTTATATTAATAAGGTGTTCGTAGCTATTTAGGGATTCATCATCATTTTAGAACAATAATATTTGTCTATTTAAAGGGACTTATTTGATACTAGCTGATTCCCACTACTTCATCCGCGTGGTTTATATTTTTTTGATTCCCGCGGTATCTAATTAATTTTCCGGGATAAAAAGTAGCCTATGTCACTCTCCGGGTCCTTAACTATACCTACCAATTACTTACTCCGTTACTCCGTTGCGGCGTGATGGAAGGACATACCAACAAAACAATAAACACACTTTCGCTTTCATAATAAAATAATAAATAATGACTAGATGATGCCCGCGACTTCGTCCGTTTTTGATCCCCGTGATGACAACTGTTTTAATTTCCCGGGATAAAATGTAGCCTATATCAGGGAGACAGCATCAAGGCCGAGAACCGGAGCAGAAAAGGCTGAAACCAGCAAGCGGCGGATGTATGCCTCTCTCGTAGAGAGTAACATACATTTTGTTCCGTTTGCCGTGGAGACCCTGGGGTCGTAGAGTATTAGTACTGATAATTTTTTGCGAGTTTAAACGGGGTTAATTACCTCATCTGATGACAGAAGGGCTGGCTCATTTTTTGCGCTAATGATCGCGCACGCGCGCGCACGCGGGTATGATTTACTTAAATATATTAAACCCTATTATACCTTACCTTATATATTGAAGCCTATGCTAATTCATGTTTTCAACCCTAACAGTGGACATCAGAGACGATATTGATATGACTTAATAAATACGAGAGTTTCAAATTATTTCAACTTTCTCGGCGAGAAATATACCTGCAGTCTTAATTTTAAAAAGTTTAATGTGTAAGTAGGTACTTAGGTACAACCAAAAGTTTTCTTGGTGCTGAATTACTGCGAAAACTACTGTAAAACGAGTTTCTTTTGTACTGTTTCTGTTCACGGAATTATTTTAATCACTATAAGCTATTTCATAGCTTATCCATTTAGCTAAAAAAGATAATACCTAATATTCAATTCTAGACCGAGCATAAATTCAGCTGTTCGCCACCTCGTTCGTGCAGGTTATCAGCTATTTGCATGCATTAAAATGGTTTCCACACCACTTCTGCGCATATGGTTTTTGTAATGAATTGCATTGAACTGTTCCCTTTCCCCTACTGGCTTATAAAGTACAATATATTAGTATTTAGTTACATACACACAGTCCAAGCACATGCCAATATTTTTCTTAATAGATACGTACATATTATGTCCTACGATCGGATAAAATTAAGGTTAGAATAACATTACTACTTCGCCAAACAGGCTGAATGCCTGGACTATTTTAATTTTTTCAGCACAAAGTTTTAAAAAGTGTTATTAAATGTTTGTCCTCTATTTGTCTTCCGACATGATCATCGGCAAATAGGCGGTACAAACTGGATGACAATTGCAAGACATAGGGACGCGTAGAGCCAACTGGGGGAGGCCTACGCCGAAGAGGCGACTTCTGCCACGCAATATCGCACAAAAAATAAATAAGTGGTAGTAGAAATAAAAGGCTATTTTTTTCTTTTTTTATGATGATCGGCCACCTTTGATAGCTGATATGGCTTCATGTTTTTTTGCCTTTTTCTGTTGGACGAGATTGAGCCCTATGTCCGGATGTTAAAAAAGAAATGTTAGAACTTAGTGTAAACTAGCAGTTGGAACAACAACCCCGCTGTGCGGTAACCCTACTTGACCTATCATTAGAGTTTTACGATCGCACGTGCAGCGCATTTGGTGAGATCAGCTCGGATAGGTATGCCATCAGGTACAAATAGCTCCGAATGACATTAGCGGGAATGTTACATATTGTGCACTCTACTATTATACAAAGACAACAAAGAAAAGAAATAAAAGAAAACTTCCAGCCATACACGAGTACCTTAGTATTTATGTTACAGTGCGTGAAGTGAAAGTATAGACTTGACTTAGGAACCAATATATATGTATTGGCGACATTAGCTGACGTGACATCTCAAATCGTACGTCCACGAAAAAGATAAATCACCACTGGTTCAAGGCTTAAGTTATTTGTTACTTCTGGCATGTAAGTAATAGGTTCGTTAAATTCATACACAATTGCGTCTGTCTGTCCGTTCTTCCGTCTGTATGTCTATTGTCTGCCTTTCTGTCTGTCTTGGTTTGGAACAGAGATAGTTTGCATCCCGGAGACGAACAATATCCCGGAAAGTCATAAAGTTCCCACAAAGATTTTTTGTTCACTACAAGTTAGCCCTTGACTGCAATCTCATCTGATGATAAGTGATGATGCAGTATAAGACGGTCAAACCTGTTAGGAGTATGACGGTTATATTAAATAAAAAGACGTGTGGCACTCGGAGACTGCCGCGGTAAAGCTATGGCATAGCATTTTTTATCAACTTGCTATGACTACTTGTGTTGTTGACTTCAAGTTGTTGAAAATATAAAGGCGAAATATTTTTATGAAAAGATGATTTTGGTTGCTAATAAAGGGGAAAAAAACAAAACCGGACACCCGGACTATTGAAAACATAATTCTTTAAAATTATTTCGCCTTTATATTTTCAACAACTTGAAGTCAACAACACAAGTAGTCATAGCAACCAAAATCATCTTTTCATAAAAATAGTCTTTTTATTTTCAACAACATGAAGTCAACAACACAAGTAGTCATAGCAACCAAAGTGTTAGGTTTTTTTTCGTTACGGAATTTCTGGATTCGGTCTCCACGCTCAAAACCCACGATAGAAGCTTTGCAATAGCTTAAAAATCATGCCCATAATTGCTTTTCTTTCTAAACTTATAATCGCTTGGCAGCACATCTTTGCCGGTAGGGTGGTAACTATCCACGGCCGAAGCCTCCCACCAGGCCAGACCAGAAAAAAATCAGAAATTATATAAATGCCCAAATTGATCCTGTCAGGAATAGAACCAGGGTGATGGTCAAAAGCCTAAATCCGCGCGGACGAAAATGTGGTCATGATCTAGTTAGCTATACCTACATACACTTGTATCGTCAGAAATCAACAAGTTTCCATAGTAACGTACATCCAGAATTAAGTAGGTACTTTTGCTCCTTGGGGCACTTGGAAACATTAATCAAGCTTATCTCGCCCGTACCGAGGGTGGATTATAGATTTCTACATTAGTTTCTGAACATACCTACTAACTAAGAACTGATAAGTTTTGATAGACGGTAGGTATATCATAATATCACCTTTTGCCCGCAGCTTTGTATAGTTAGATTGTGACGCATAAATCTATACTTAATATTATAAAAAGGTAAGGTTTGTGAGTTTGTGACGTTGTAGGGGGTAGTCTCTGGATCTACTGAACTGATTTTAAAAATTCTGGTAGGTACCAATTGAAAGCCATATTACTTGTCATAGGCTATATATTAACCCGAAAAATTAGGGAGTTCCCGTAGGAATTTAAAAAACTTATTTCACGCGGACGAAGTCGCGGACATCAGCTAGTATTTAATACTAGATGATTTCCACCAAAATTTTTCAATTCCCGCGGGAACTCTTAAATTTTCCGGGATAAAAAGTAGCCTATGTCCTTCCCCGGGATACAACCTATCTCTGTACCAAATTTCATCAAAATCGGTTGAACAGATGGGCCGTGAAAGCGTAGCAGACAGACAGACAGACAGACAGACAGACAGGCAGACAGACAGACACACCTTCGCATTTATAATATTAGTATGGAAGTATGGATTCATAGAAAGTAGAGAAAAGTCGACGTTTCTGACATAGTGAACTCATTATAGGCCTACGCTGGCTAACGCTGAGTTGCACGAAACAAATTCAAAAATTTAAGCGGCAGTTAAACTTATTTAATCGCAAGAATTGTATGAAGTCTTGTCATTAAATTAGTTTAATCAACACTTAAATTTATAAAATTGTTTCGTGCAACTCAGCGTAAGCCTTATAAGATACAATTCAGTTTCATTATTTTGATGTAATCAAATGCTTTAGAGAATTGAAATGGAAGGGGGATGACTCCTCAATTGGTATGACTATCATAATGTAATACTTTGAGTAAAAACTGTAGTACATAAAGTAAGCTCACCACTCACCAGGGCGAAGCCTTGCGAATTGAAAGTCACATTATTTGTGAGTGTCATAGGCATATATATTAACCCGAAAAATTAGGGAGTTTCCGTGGGAATTTAAAAAACTGATTTCACGCGGACGAAGTCGCGGGCATCAGCTAGTATTTAATATTCATAGAAAGTAGAGAAAGTCGTCGTTTCTGACATAATGAACTCATTTTCGCCCTACGCTGGCCAAGCCTTATAGGATACAATTCCGTTTCATTATTTTGATGTGATCAAATGCTTCAGAGCATTGAAATGGAACCCCGGGGATGACTTCTCAATTGGTTTAATTAATGGTTACTCATAATAATAAAATACTTTGAGTAAAAACTGTAGTATACATAAAGTAAGGTCACCAGTGCGAAGCGTTGCGAATATATAAAAAAATGGTCAAATGCGAGTCAGATTCAGTCAGGTTCCGTACCACCATATAATAAAAAATATTTGAGTAAATAATAACAAGAAAGATATCATAACAACACGTAATCAGCTGTTACATAACTGGCTTAATTGGCGCTAAACTGTTAGCGCCTGACAAACAATTCGACAGCCTATGAGTACCCTTAATAAACGATTTTCGGATTTTTTTCTTAAAGTTTTTATTTATTGACGAGTGTCAAAAAATGCAAAGGCGTATTTTGTAATGACTTAGAATCTTAATTTTTTTACAGCTCCAAGCGACCTAATTTATATATTAATTTCAATTTGATACTTCAACGCGTTCCTGAGAAAAAAGGAGATGACAAACAGACAGACGAATAGCGAAGTGATCCTATAAGGCCATTTTTCCTCTTCAGTTACGGAACATAAAAATAAAAAATACCTACAAAATAAAACTGTTCAAACATTTTGACATTCAGCGTTACCAACGCGACTAGCAACAGTGTTTTGTAATGGACATCCTGTAGCTGGGATCGAAACAAAACAAAACCGCTCTAGTCGGAATGAATAACGGATATGGGTTCATCAATATGCAATATAGTTGCGATCTTTTTCGCAGTTTGTCGTACAGTTTTATTGGAATTCAACGAATAGGCAATAAAGGCAAACTCGATTGGTTTTTCACGAGCGTATCTGTGTATAACAATTGAAAACTATTGAATCGATATAACTAAATTAATTTGGAACTATTAATAGATACACAACTCTGCATAGCCATTTTGTTGCATTAGATACAGCAGTCTAGCAGTTTAATTTTTTTTTAATCCACTACAAGTTAGTGCTTGCGATCTCACCTGATGGTAAGTGATGAATTGATGATGCAGTCTAAGATGGTAGCGGGCTAACCTGTTAATGGCAGTTACATTAAACCCACTCATCTATTCGGTTTCTACACGGCATCGTACCGGAACGATAAATCGCTTGGCGGCACGTCTTTTGCCGGTAGGGTGGTAACTAGCCACGGCCGAAGCCTCCCACCAGGCCAGACCAGGGAAAATTCAGACTTTATAAATTTCCAAATTGACCCTGCCGGGAATCGGACACGGGACCTCCGCACGTTAAGACAACAGCGCTCAACACTGCGCCACGGAGGTCGTCTGAAATGCGTAAGGAGTCCCAAGCCTTTAAAAAAGGTTTATCGTTGGGTTAACCAATCGCGTATAAATTATGATAGAGGAGACAAAATCCGCATAGGTCTGTAGAACTGCAGGTAATTTTATTGTGCATATTATTAAGTTTTACCTTTTCTGGTTTACCGGACGAGGGCTACCTAAGGTTGGCTAAGCCGTCATTAGGAGGCGGCCGCGGTAGGCGGTTTAATTAAAGCCGTTCATAATGACTATGCCATCCTAGATAAACCCCACATTAAGGTTGCTTTGCAACGTGCCATAAGAAATCAATAATCATACACACAATTTTCTTAGAAAAACGCTTTTTTTATTATATCTGCTTACACATAAGAAGATCAACATCTGAATGTGCAAACTGGTAGGCTAAACAAATAATTTGGGTATTCCAGAATGTACTACAAATATTTTTATTTTAACTAAAGAAAAAACAATTAGGTAAACATAATTTAAAAAACTAAAACACAACTGCCCTGCGATATAGAATTTTATTCAAAAAAATTGTGCCAGTGTCACTCGGGAGGATGTACTTAAGGATTCTAATGATACAACAAAATCTGCTAAGTCATACAGCTCAAACCGCTGGGCTTAGAAGAAGTACGTTTCCTTTTACTATATATAATAACAAAAAAAATGTACCTATATGTTCACTTACTTTTCCATACCTTATACCTAACAAACACTTATAGACAAGATGGTTCCCAAAGGGCTTTCGCTATACGATAAATAAGTAATAGTGTTTTCAGAGTATCAATCTTCCCGTATACGTTTACTATCGGGTAGGCTGATAACGTACCTGAACCAGCGGCTTAAGGCTCGATGACATTGAGCGAGTTTACTAAGTAGTCGTTGACGAATTCACTATCTGCTAGTAAAATGACCCAGTGTAATAATGTTGTAGTAGTTAACTAGCAGATTGTTAGCAATCTACAGAAAACTTGAAAGCCGGGCTACTTTACTCGCTACTCACTGGCGTGTGGGCTTGTAAGCTAGTAAAACCGTGTTTCATCATAGTTAATAGTGAATTAGCTGCGCGAGTATCTCAGTGTGTCATTGTCACTATCGGATTAGCAACTCGCCCGCTTTTGAACTCATCAGCTAGTGGCTAGTAAACTCGCTCAAAGTCATCGAGCCTTTAAAATGCTTTCGGAGGCGCAGCGGGAATATAAACGCATAAATTCCGAGCCCACTCGTACGTGGTCGGATTGCCCATTTAGTTATCGATTAGACTCTAGAGTGAACGTCGTTTACCAAACACAATGGCGTGATATACGCACTTGCATCTCGGAAATGGCACCGCCATTTCCCTATCTTCAAATGGAATTATTATCGGATAAGAGGGCGTTAGAGAGAGCTATGATGAGAGTCCAATTTATTGCTTCAATTTTTTGCACGCAATGGGCAAGAGAATGTGAAAATGGGCCATAAAACTTCACTAAAACTATTTAATTCTTAATGAACATCGCTTGATATCCCGCGAAAACCTTTAATTTTAAGAGTAGCAACACTAGCGCTTAATTGAAATTGTTTCATTGCAACGCAAGTATTTTACTGCAATCGCACCAGATGAAAATAGTGCAGGAAAAGAGACGAATCTAAAAAGCTGGAGCGGGAATGGAAAATAGCCAGTGGGTCGGTAATAATTTAGGATTAAATTAAATACTAGATTTTATACTACTTGAAAAATATTACTAGGTAGGTATACTGTACAACAAAATATTTTTCATCCCACCATCTCGGAAAGAGTATTTTTACTCTTCGATATGTGAATACAAAAGCCGTTATTATCCTCTTGAGGATAAAGTAAATTGAATTTAGAACATCGTGTACACGTTAGTAAATATCACTCGTCTATGAAGTTTGTGAATTCAAAACATCATTAAAACCTATTTACTTCTACCTCTATGGTGCAGGCGCGGTCCGAAGCCAAAATCTAAGGTCAAATTGAAAAATCTCAAAAATTTGCCAAATAATAAAAGGAAATTTCTAGCTATCCCCTAACAGTAATAAATTTAGTTTGCTGAGATCTAGTGGTGTTTTTATGAACTACGTACGATGGCCAAAATAACTTGGAAATGACTTATAGTCTAGAAACAAGGAACCGAACTACAGTGCTCCCAACCCAAAGTGATAATGCACATAGAAATCTTCGTCACTGTTCGGCAACGGTCGTATTCCCCGAGCGTCGGAAGACGATATGTATATTGTATATAGAGTGGTTAAGTGCATTTTCTTCATGCATAATTTAGTAGAATTACATATGTGTTTTGTGCTAAAAGAGATAAATATTGATTTATCAGTAACGAAATTTGATTCGATAATTCCATGTAAGTAAATAGCGAGGATAACCACACGATTGCGAATATGCTACAATCTAAACATTCACCCGGAAATAGTACCAGACGTCTCAAATATTATCACCCGATTCGCAAATGTGAAGACGACTTCCATTTGTTTTATAGGTGATGTATAAAATAAAATTGTGTCTTGTGCAATAATGTTTATTTTATTCCAGATACCTATTTTTAGGGTTCCGCAGCCAAATTTGGCAAAAACGGAACCCTTATAGATTCGTCATGTATGTCTGTCTGTCTGTCCGTCCGTATGTCACAGCCAATTTTTTCCGAAACTATAAGAATTATACTGTTGAAACTTGGTAAGTAGATGCATTCTGTGAACCGCATTAAGATTTTCTTACAAAAATAGAAAAAAAACAATAAATTTTGGGGGCTCCCCATACTTAGAACTGAAACTCAAAAATTTTTTTTTCATCTAACCCATACGTGTGGGTTATCTATGGATAGGTCTACAAAAATGATATTGAGGTTTGTAATATAATTTTTTTCTAAACTGAATAGTTTGCGCGAGAGACACTTCCAAAGTGGTAAAATGTGTCCCCCCCCCACCCCCCCTGTAACTTTTAAAATAAGAGAATGATAAAACTAAAAAAAATATTTGGTGTACATTACCATGCAGACTTCCACCGAAAATTGGTTTGAACGAGATGTAGTGTCGTGATCGTGTGTTCGACTGGCAACATCTATTTATTATTTATAGAATGGCAATACTGATTTCATGTTGGTATTGCACTATTAATGAATTCAGAGTTGGTCGAGGGTAGGCGAAAAAGACATTGTGTATAAATACGGGCGTCATTCTGTAAACGAAAAGTTGAGTATCGCTCGCCATCAGAGGTGCACGCCTGTGCTGTGTACATTCTTATATATCATAATATATACAGTGTTATACTTTTGTGTATAGAGTGAGTTGAGACGTGGTGTTGGAAAGTAAAGTGTGTGCGAGATGATAGCTGAAATGCCAGTAAGTCCTTTGTTGTATCGTTCCAATTTATTATTTATTTATTATTTAATCTCTGATGCATTTTAAGAGTAATCTTTAACACATGTGTTAGTGTGCTATTTCAGGATTTCTATAAGGTACATTGTGGGTAGCGAAGTTGTTCACTACTACCCAAAAATATGCCCGTTCTATGCCCACGTGTAGTTTTATGAACTTCCAAATAAAGATCCGTAGTTAGTCAATCGGTCTTAGGTTGTATCTAGTCATGGAATATATAGACCTTAACGGGAATTCGTGACAACTTCAGAAGTGAAAATGAACCCAAGAAAACAATATTTTTTTAACACGAGAAAAATATTGTTCACTAAGTAGTTATATTGTGACACAATTCTCTGTGTCGTACCTTCAAAACTTTTAAACAAAGAGTATTCCGTTTACTAAGTTCAAAAGAGATTGACTACTTTAATCAAAGTTAGCATGTACTTGAGATCCATTCTTGCTATGCTATAAAGATAACGTGCAGCGAAGAACTTTTGGATATTGCTAAATCTGTTTTGACACCTATTGTGTGGGTACATTGAATTACATTAGTTCTGGGTGAACTCTTAGATTTGCTATTTTGGCTATACTTAATATTATGTTGTATTCCATTTGAGTAGAGGTTAAATCGAGTGTTTGGTAATGATCTCGTGCGATAATAATTGACATTGTATCAAGGCAATTAATATTTGTATTACATTTATATTTCGTATTTAGTTACCCACAAATTGGAAAAGAGTTTGCTGTAAACTTTAATATTACGTCATCACGACGTTAAGACTGTGAAGTCTCGTCTGAATGAATTGCCAACTCAAACCAGCTTGGCGACTGGCTTCCATCGAGGAGGATGATCCCCGAATTACGATTTTGTAAGCAGTTTACTTTATTGTCGAAGTAATTCTGATTCTAAGGTATTTAGTTTAGATAAAACACATCGATAGAAATTTCAGTGAATTGAGTTTTGAATATAGTGTCCATAGTATTTATTTATGATAGATGATGTAAAAATATCATGTCCTGGACATGAGTCCAAGAAATTTTGTGTTATTTAGCTATAATCAACAAATAAAGCGTCAAGCGAGAATTTCGCCAGTATGAGAGTTGACATACTGGAATAAATTTCACTAGCACCGGCCGTCTGAACAGCCATTTTAGATGATTAAATGCGATACCATACAGCTTGGTTATTACTACTGGTTAACCTGAGGTACTCCTAGAGATATGAAATAGGTAAATAATTATCAGTTCTAATTAACTCAAGTATTTGTGAATTATTCTCTGGACCATTACTTTGGATGAACGTTACCTAAAGTTTTATTTAGTGTAAATGTAGTTAAATGATTATTGAATTTAAAAGCAGCCTCGTGCCTTCAGACTAGTGTACTGAACGAGATTGTAGTTTTTTTTACGCACTGTTTAAGTTTCGAATTTTGATTTTACAAGGTTTTTAATTTTTAATTTAGTTTTTAATTTGAAATTTCTATTAACCAGGCATAGATTAGATTACTGGTTATTCACGAAGAGAATTCATGGAGTGAATAATAGTAATAAAAAAAAAAAGAGAAGTGAATATGTCAAATAAGATACCCTCATGTCAATACTATGCAAAGCAATTTATCGAACTCTGATTAGTTTCATGTGTGATTTATAAGAAATACGATAAAAGTATGATTTAGTTTTAAATTCTCGATATAAAAGTATACTTACTGGTATACTTATTTTATGTGATCTAGATAGTTTAGTCTGGTAGTACTAGACTCGATCAAAACAGGTGTAGGAATTTGTAGTGTTTAAAAAGTAATTTTTTTGAGTGGCAGGGCAACTATTTATATTAGTGCCGCGAGTGAACTTAAATTACATTAGTGAAGTACATTGGCCAGACATGTAATTTATTTAAGCACTTGCTTAAAATCATTTGCCCTTTTATTAGTGATCTGTTCGATGGTAGTTAGTTGTACCTATGCTGAAAGAATAATAGTGGTTTTACTGACAAAGTCCATTTGCAACTCTTAATATGTGCTATTATCACAGCATATGTATTTTAGTACTGTATTGTATATCAGCTATTGATATCATTATCATTTGTAGTTTAAAAAAAAAAGGGGAACCTCTTTCTATCGCATTACAGGTTGATTGACATCAGGGGTTCCGCTTTCATGTACGGAAGCCTTAGTGTCTCTTGACAGATTTATCAGTGATTGAGGTTAATAATGAAGGATTTTGGAAGAATACAAGATAGAGACGTTAGAATATCTTAGATTTCAAGTTGAAATTGACGATTTTGCGTAGCTGGTATTGTGGGAGTAAGAATAAAGATATTGAATGATGGTCAGAGAGCTCGTATACGTTTGGAGTAGTCATGAGTGTGTCTACTCACTATTATAGAGTGGCCAAGTGTGTCGATATTTAAGGTGGCCATGTGAGTCACCATTTTAGAATGACTATGTATGTCATTTGGGCCATGTGAGTCCATAGAATGTAACCAAGTGTGTTACTAGAGTGGAACAAGTGTTTCCATAAGTTGTGACCTAGGTGGCCATGTGAGTCACCATTTTAGAATGACTATGTATGTCATTTGGGCCATGTGAGTCCATAGAATGTAACCAAGTGTGTTACTAGAGTGGAACAAGTGTTTCCATAAGTTGTGACCTAATGAGCCGGTAGGTTGTGAACAAGTGTGTTACTGTTTTTGACAGTATGTTATCTAACTGTTCGTGAAAGATCTAATGTATTTTATTTACTTAATTTTACGTACATATCAAACTAAAGGGATGTACATAATGAAAGCAAGTTTTCTAGTCCAGAATAATTAGCTGCTTTAGTAGATTACTGTACAAGTAACTCGTTCTATCTAGAACTACCATGGCATTTTATTCATTTTTCATAGTTCCTGTGTGCCTTTAAATGTTTTTGATCAGGGAAAGTTCTACATTTTTAAATTTTGAATGATTTTAGATCGATTTCGGTTATTTTAAACGACTAAGATCAATTTTTACAAGTAGTATAACTGTACCTTATGGTACAGCCGCAAAAATTGATTGTATTTGTATGGACTTTAAAATGGATTAATTAGTGATCCCGATGTAAGGCGACCGATCCTCGACGTGTTTCGGATGTATATAATCTGAATGCGCCGAAATACGAATGAATTATAGTTATTTCAAAAAAAAACTATGATGATCAAACGAACTTGCAAATTGAAATTAGATCGATATTATATGAGTACGCTTCATTTGAAGATATACAACAACATAGTTATTATATGTACACTATTTATAATAACGTACCAGATCGATGTCTATGTGGTTTAGGAAATGATGCATTTAATAGCCTTATTGTCATTGGTTCAACTTATCAGTTGGTCACTCACCCATTCGTTATATTTGAAAGATTTGTGTTTCTCAAATATATGACTCACTTGTAGACTATGCTTAGTAGTTTAAAAAGTTAACAAGCAAGGAATGCATAAAGTAAATTGAAACAAAGGTTCCAAGTTTGTTGTTGTTAATAGATCTTTCACTCGTTTGTTTACACTATTTTATGGCTTTCAACATAATGCGGTCCGATGTTCGGAATGCGTTAAGAATTAAATACGGAAGGATATATACTTCAGCTTGTAACGGTGAAGGTTGTAGTAATTTTGAAATTCTAGATATCGCAAAAATAATAATTCCAAAAATAGTTCAAACGTGTTTCGTCAATACTAATTAGCATTCCAGTGATTCAGTTTGACCAAGTTAGTTCATTAAATGTTAAATTGAATTTAATAAAAAGATTAAAATTTTTGGAACATTTACTAATCACAAAGAAAGATAAATAAATAAATATAAGGGCTGAACATTTGAGGCTCGAAGTTAAGTAGCTTGCTAGAAACTACAGTCACGACACGAGAAGCCCGTTCAATAAAGTAATAAAATTGTAAAAATGCGCCATTCTCGAAGTCACATTGGGTTTTCTTTCTATATATTTATCTGAGTGATTTGAAATAATGAACTGGATGATAAAATTTAACAGACTATTATTTGAATTGAAAATGAAATCGCGCAATTAATTATCTTTTGCCGTCTAAAAACTAGAGAGTATAATATGATGTAAAAATTATATTTTCTAGAGAGTGACTAGTGCGTGCTTGCTTACTCTAATTTTATCTCCATATTGTTTTTCTCAAATTTATTGAATAATGTCGTGTGATGCACGGGCGTTGTGGATCCGCAAGCTCGTGACGAAGGTATACCCTCACCTAGCGGCTCCGGCCTACAACCGTCAGTTAATTTGTAAATACTTACTTTAATTATTAAAGGACGCAGAAAAGTAAAGCAAAAAGTATTAAAAAGCAGAATGAATAAAACACTCAGTATATATACTATATTATGTTACTGACGTAATATATTATAACTAGGTGTAACGTTTTTTATTTATAATTGGTTTGATTTTTGTTCATATGTTGAGGTAATGATTCTGAAAAAAAGACAAAAGAGGTTTTGAGTATTAAATTCAAATTTCTGAATTTGGGGTTTTCATCTAGTTTTTTTTATTATTTAGTTTTGTAATCAAGCTTTGGATTTACAGCAAAATTTGAATTTTGTATTTTAATTTGAAATTGCTATTGAGTAAAGTTAATTTAAAATAATTATATGATAGCGATTTAGTATTGTACAATAATTGCAAGCCGATTCTACTTCAATTCATACAAAAGTTTTGCATTTCAAAGAAGCCTTTGATGAAGAGTTAGATTTAGTTTTGGACTAAGGTTTAGTTTTGGACTTTTTGTTTGGTTTTCAATGATGATTGTAGTCAAAGTTCAGGTATTTGACCCAGTTCAAAGCATTGGGTAAGATTCTAAGTATTTCACAAGTTAAAGATTGTCTTGGACAACATAACCTGAACTGATTCGGTTGAATTTTGTGGTGCTGTCTCTTTTTGATGGGTTTATTCAGAGGTTAACACGGAAAGGAAAGGTTAGGAAAAGAAGGGAATAAACTAAAACAACTTGTGTTTTGAGGCGTGTTTAATAGAATTGAACTCTATTTGTTAAAATTTTTGAATAAGCTACAAAAAATTTCATTTCATTTATTAAAAACGTTGACTGTTACATAGTTAAAGATTTTAAAATAGTACTAATTTAACATAGTGGGAACAGTCTATCGCCAACAGGTATACGATGTCAGGAATTTAGAGCAGATAATTTAACATAGACTTAATTTGATTCAAACGATTAGTAAAGATTAGTTAATGGTACAGTAGATCCAACTGAATTGAAGAATTGATAGATTAGTAATCCTGATTAATGTTTGCATTGGATGCAGTTGTAGATTTTATTGTGAACTCTGGGGTAGTGTGTGATACTTATTTCTTGTCAAGTCCTAAAATTTTAATAAAATCAGCTTTCCTTTACGTTCTGATAAATTTTTCGATTTCAATAAAGTTTTTTAAAAAAAGCAGGCATGACACGTCATGTATGACACATGATAGGTGGAGCTCAGGATGATGCACCTGTTGGTCTGTTACAGATTGTAATCAGGGTTTAGATATTTACTTAGCTTTAGATTCAGCGTCAGATGCTTGTAAGGTATAAATAACTGAAACGGTATAAGAAATAAAATAAATATTGGGTATTTTATTAAATTTGAATTCAGTTTTAGACTTTTGCTTACGGTATATGTAACATACTGTTTAGATTATGTTTTAGACTGTAACTGTTCCAGACTTCGATTAAGTTTCAGATTAGATTTTTATTCAGCTTTAGATAATTAATCCTTTATTTGCCTAACTTTATTCTATATGAGTTTTAGATTTAAATTGCGATATTTTTATTTCTGTTGTGAAATTTCGACTCAGCGATATCAATCAGTTTAATTGCACTTCACACACACTTCACAAATCTCAAGATCAAAAGCTCGATAGTTTTGGATTTCAGATCGTTTTGAGGTTTTAAGTTTGATATTACTAAATTGAAAAAATGTAGGTTTCCTTTTTGTTATCCTTTTTAATTCTCCCGAATGTCGTGATTTACTAAAACTAAATGTCATCGTGCAAGTATGAATGGATGAAGATGTTTTGTTGTACACTACAGATTGTTGCAAGGAGTGAAGCGAACTAAGCTTAGCAAAGCAAATGTTTGGTGGTTGTGCACCGGGAGGTTGCACAATGTCGGATGGCCGAATGTCGTGATCGTGTGTTCGACTGGCAACATCTATTTATTATTTATAGAATGGCAATACTGATTTCATGTTGGTATTGCACTATTAATGAATTCAGAGTTGGTAGAGGGTAGGCGAAAAAGACATTGTGTATAAATACGGGCGTCATTCTGTAAACGAAAAGTTGAGTATCGCTCGCCATCAGAGGTGCACGCCTGTGCTGTGTACATTCTTATATATCATAATATATACAGTGTTATACTTTTGTGTATAGAGTGAGTTGAGACGTGGTGTTGGAAAGTAAAGTGTGTGCGAGATGATAGCTGAAATGCCAGTAAGTCCTTTGTTGTATCGTTCCAATTTATTATTTATTTATTATTTAATCTCTGATGCATTTTAAGAGTAATCTTTAACACATGTGTTAGTGTGCTATTTCAGGATTTCTATAAGGTACATTGTGGGTAGCGAAGTTGTTCACTACTACCCAAAAATATGCCCGTTCTATGCCCACGTGTAGTTTTATGAACTTCCAAATAAAGATCCGTAGTTAGTCAATCGGTCTTAGGTTGTATCTAGTCATGGAATATATAGACCTTAACGGGAATTCGTGACAGTAGTAAGTAGTTTTTTTAATAATTTAAAACTTACTACATGTTTGTACGGAACCCTTGGTGCGCGAGTCCGACTCGCACTTGGCCGGTTTTTTATTAGTGTAGTGAGTGACCCCCTCCAAAATTTCTGGCTGCGACCGCGCCTGCTATGGTGCCGAATTTCCATACAACCGTTTTTAATTTGTTAAAAACTCACACTCGTAACCTTCTTGGTGTACTTTTTTAATTTGCTTTGCGCGCACCATTTTCTTTCACGTCATGTCATTTCCTCGCTGAGGTGGGATGAAAAGTTACGTGTTGCACTCGAATGAAAAGATTTTTCACCTCGTGCTCTTTTGATTCCCTCGCTGACGCTCAGGATTCTAATTTTTGAACTCACGAGCGCAAATCCTTCGCTTGCTCGGGCATCAAAATTGAGCACGCGGTTAAAAAACAACTTTTCACTCTTGTATAACAAATAACTATTATGGTATGCCAAGGCTTTGGAAATTTTAACATAAGAAGCGAGTAAAATCGTCTTCGTTTCGGTCCTACGAGTAGCGACACTACCCTCCCGATCGTCCCTCTCCGATCGTGTTGGATTGCCGCCCTATTGATCTATGAAAGTAGTGCATTTGTTTTTGCACACACACTTGTGCAATTTGCGGAAAAATCTTCTGACTTCTAAGTACTTGGCTAATGTCCAACGTGACCGAAATTCGATCAGGAGGACTCAAAAATTTACCTACGAGGTAAAAATACTCGTGTTTTCTAGTACGAAATGATATTTGCATTTAAATAGCTTTTATTAATCTAAAAAAATTTAAAATGCAAATACGTAATACCTATTCAAAGTCACGCGAAGTGTTCATTAAGATTAGATTCTAACAATGAGCTTGGTGTACCTACTATCAGATTAAGTCTTGGAGCTTGTAATAAATTTCATTTAAATAAAATGACGACACCAATTGATATTTATAGAAATAACTAGCTGATGCCCGCGACTTCGTACGCGTGGATCGAGGTTTTGTGGTTCCCGCGGGAACTCTTTAATTTTCCGGGATAAAAAGTAGCCTATGTGCTATTCCAGACTATAATCTATCTCTGTGTCAAATTCCAGCCAGATCCGTTCAGCCGTTGGGGCGTGATTGAGTAACAAACATCCATCCATACATCCATCCAGACATCCATCCATACATCCATCCAAACCTTCGCATTTATAATATTTATTTGATTGTTCGAAATATAATTTACAGAAATAAATTGAGGATCCTTCGAGCCAGATCTCCTTTCTTTCTATTTTTACTATGCTTCCACACTTATTTTCTACGTAAATTGTAGTCAAGCAACGCTCAAAAGCTCAAGATGAAAGATTGTTATCTTGTGCTTTTGACGAGGTGAAAAAAATCTTTTGCTAAACATTCTTTTACGCCTCATTTACGTCTGTATGAATTTTATTTTATTTAGAAAAAGCAAAGAATTTTTTATATTTTTCATACTGATTATTTTTCTTTTCAAGTTAGAGTAAGTGAGTATATTTTTTATGTGCAAATTTTTTGTTCCGTCGTAAATAAAGGAATTCCACAGTTTACTGTGGCACAAACTTTAGTCTTTTCCGTCTGCATATCTGTCCGTCTGTGTATGTGACAAAGCCATATCAAAATCAACTATAGAAATGTACAGTTGAGTACAGAATTGAAATCTGTAACCGCTACAGGAGTCAAATTCTCAAGTAGGCAGGTACTAATATTTTTAGTCTGTTTTAAGTCTAATCTCTTTATTGATATAATTGCACTTAAGAAATTAGACTTAAAACAGACAGGTTGTAAAAATAAACTTGCTTTGAATCGTATCATTTTATAATGAATTCCTTGATTAAAAGTTATTATGAAATTCTAACCCGAGGGAGTGAAATGGAGTGTCAAAATTTTAATGGGAAAAATGATAACAAAGGACCTTTCACGCAACGATTATTATCAGTAGGTAATTTACCAAGCTGATTTCCATTTTGGTCGCCTATACTTGTGAATTTTGAATTTATATTATACCTGCGATACTGCTATACTGCTATACTGATATATGCTCGACACCTATTGTACATTGATTGTGTCGTCTTCAAACTCGGGTTCTCCTACTCCTATTGATCGTATAGTTCCAGAAGGCTTTATGCACAGGTTTCGACAACAACTTTAATAAGTTTCAACTCAATCGAACAAACGATGCATAGGTTACGAATGAAAGAGTGAACATACAAATATAATATTTAGGGGCCTAGTGAGAGATTTTCTTCCCATTCGATCGCGACAATGTTAACTACGATTTACGAACGATGCATAGGTAACGAATGAAAGAGTGAACATACAAATATAATATTTAGGGGCCTAGTGAGAGATTTCCTTCCCATTCTATCGCGACAATGTTAACTAGGTACGATTTACGAACGATGCATAGGTAACGAATGAAAGAGTGAACATACAAATATAATATTTAGGGGCCTAGTGAGAGATTTTCTTACCATTCGATCGCGACAATGTTAACTACGATTTACGAACGATGCATAGGTAACGAATGAAAGAGTGAACATACAAATATAATATTTAGGGGCCTAGTGAGAGATTTTCTTACCATTCGATCGCGACAATGTTAACTACGATTTACGAACGATGCATAGGTAACGAATGAAAGAGTGAACATACAAATATAATATTTAGGGGCCTAGTGAGAGATTTTCTTACCATTCGATCGCGACAATGTTAACTACGATTTACGAACGATGCATAGGTAACGAATGAAAGAGTGAACACACAAACATAATATTCAGATCGTGACAGTGTTAACTACGATTTCTATTGAATGGTCAAGAGCTTGAAAGCTGGCGCTCAATTAATTCTATTAAAAAAATGATATTAAAAAACGTCAAGTTGCGACCTTCTGTCGCACTATAATATATTCTGTGTATCAGTCTTTTATAAAATGTATGGATGCAATAAACGCCATGTTTACACTTTGTGTGTAGTTTTATGACGTAAGTTCTCATTAAGAATACCGAGACCACCCCATACCCAAGCGGGTGTTAGAGGTACAACAATGGGTATAAATATTTCAGGGATTTACTTACGTAACATTTTACTTTGATAGAGTACAAAATAACCCCCCGTCCTACTCAAACTAAAAATAGTTTGAGGTGGTAAGATAATACCACTACCTACGAATACGTACGAACCAAAGCACTCTAAATAAGATAAATAATGGAAAATATGTTGTTCTTCAATCGCGAGTGATAGCTTAGTGGTTCAGACAACAACCTTCGGTCTGAGTGGTCGGGGGTTCGATCATCGGACACGCACTTCTAACTTTTCGGAGTTATGAGCATTGAAAGCAATTTAATAGCTTTTAATCTTGTCATAACGATGGCTGAAATTATATTGTTAATGTATCCTTACTAATATTATAAATGGGAAAGTGAGTTTGTTTGTATGTTTGTTCCGCTTTCACGCCGTAACTACTGAACCGATTTGGCTGAAATTTGGAACATAGATAGCTTATAACCTGGATTAAGGCTACTTTTTATCCCGGAAAATTAAGGAGTTCCCGCGGGAACCAAAAAACCTAAATCCACGCGGACGTAGTCGCGGGCATCAGCTAGTAGTAGATAATTATGCGTATTCTTTCAAGGTACAAAGTCATTGCGCGTGTCTCGCACTACACTACAGGGCGAACAACTATAAATGCTACAATACGCTACGAACCTGACTTGATATTCTTGTATTTTTAAACAACTGCCTGAAAAAAAAGGAGTACATTGTTTTCGGTTCATGTATGTATGTATGTGAGTTTGTATATTCCACCATAACTTCTATACGCCTGAACCGATTTTGATAAATGAGGTATCATTAGAATCCCTAGCTTATTCCGGGTGACATAAGCTAGTAAAAAATAAAAATAAATTGATGGGGTGACCATGGTCCCGCATTAAAGACTAAAGTTGAAAAAATATATTCGAAAATAAGATTAACTATATAATCATCATCTAGAAATTGATGAGTAGATTCCAAAAATATATAACACTATAGTTCAATATCACAGGGATTCACAAAAAATATTTAAAGAAATAAATATGGCCGGGCAGTCGTGTTTTTTAATTCTTTTAGTTATGTTTACTTGTTACAATAGTTGTAATGTAATGTAAAAGCCTTTCAATAACAGATTTAAAAATTAAAATTATTAATAAATACGACTGCTCTGCCGTAGCCCGTAACTTTCTACTACGTAACGATACCACCAATGGAATCTTATTCACATTTTTATTAAATGTCATTTTTTTGGGAATCACTGGATATTGAACTATAGTGTTATATTTTTTTGGAATCTAATCATCATTTTCTAGATGATGATTATATAGCTAATCTTATTTTTGAAAAAAAAAAAAACAACTTTAGTCTTTAATGCGGTACCATGGTCACCACATAATTTTTTTTAAAATTTTACTAGCCTATGTCACCCGGAATAAGCTAGGGATTCTAACGATACCTCATTCATCAAAATCGGTTCAGGCGTATAGAAGTACTGGTGGAATATACAAACTCACATACATACATACATGAACCCTGAAAACAATATACTCCTTTTTTCAGGCAGTCGTATAAAAAACTGACGTCAAAGAGAATTTTAAAGACTTCTCCCTGCACTGCGGAGTGCGGCAGCTGCGGTCGACGGTCTGAGAGATGAATGCCTATATTTCTGCAGAGGAGATGACGGGAACCATTGCGGGGTTCGTGACGTGCGGTCGGGTAATTAGTTCCTTTGTGACATTGTGGCTGATGAAAACTGTATAAAAAGTAAGAAATAAAAACCAGAAAAGAGAATATATTACTGCTCGAAGTCACCGGAAATTAGGTTTTTATTATAATTTCAGAACGCTAAAAAATTTCTCAATAAAGAAATTCAGGTTTTTAGTTGTTATAAAATGGTATATATAATTGTTTTTTTTAATGTTATTTTTAATTTAAATAACAATTTAAGTGAAATACTATAACAATATGTAAAAAAATGATGCAAGCACAAAATAATAACCTATTTAATTTGAGGAGACATTTCAATTATAGCTGCCTACATCCAGGCGTTTTCCGTTCAGTAACACAACAAACAAAACGCGGTTGATTGCGCGACGCGACGAATACATGTTCAACCTCTTATATGTTTTGTTATTTTGATACGATTATGTATTGATTTTTCAATACATTGATTCGTTAAGTCCATGGGTTTGTCTCGACAAGTAAGCAGTTAGTGTTGGAAACACAACGTAAGATCATTTATTTATCATCTACGTCTCTAATGTACTAAACTAATGAACGATTATTACTTTCATACTGCTAGACGATAATAAATAATAAATAACGCTAATAAATAATAAATAACGCTAGTAAATAATGCTTACAAGATATTATTCGCTTAAAGCAAAAATAAAGTGTAATTATTGTGCCACAAAAGGTGTTTTGTCTTTATACCTCATCAAGCACCCAGCAATTCATACACTCCCACACTAGACACAATAATAATATTACAGAGACCAGGAAAGTGGTCCGGGTAGCAGAATATCAATAACCGATTATATCAATAGTAGAACCATACATTTTTTAAAATTTTTAATTTATACTTGTAACTACTGCATATCAGACAATGCGCGTACGCTCGCGTGTAAAATGAGCGTAATCATACAGTCACGCGTTGTGTGTGCTTCAAACTTTACTAATGATAAATCGTCGCGCCGCGCCGGGATTATATAATTAGTCATTACATAATTTCTGCTTGGCAGGCGCCACTTTGCGGACCGAAAGGAAAAGTTTAAAACAAAACTTTTCTTTGTAAGAATACCTAAGTCCCAATCTCGTAAAATATTAAAACGGTTTGAAAAGTATTTCATGATAAAATTAGTTAAGTAAAGGATCGTTAGAATAAATAATTTATGAGGCGGCATAGCCTGCAAGGTCCTCCACATTTTTTAGGGTTTCGTAGTATACTATTAAACTATATAATTAAATTAATTTTTTTCCCGCCCCCCTGCCAGTTAAACAGAAGTTTAATAAAAAACCCTTATAACAATAGATACCTACTACGTATCAATTCATTCAATTTATCTGTAAACACCGATAGAATCCCAGCAATTAGTGTAGAACACATTCAAATTAAACTCCAGTACAGGATTAGTGGACGCTGCGAGAACGGTCTACTAAGCGCTTATTTGCATAAATTAAGCGCGGGCTTATACCACTTTCACGCAAATAGAGGTATAAATTTTCATCAGTTTCATAATTAAGTATACTTTCAATCAACGACCTTAATTTACACAGACGGGCCCTGTTAAACAAAGAATGTGGACCTATTTTACTAACGCCATCTAGTCTGAAAAGCGGGACAGCCCTATGGCGGGGACAAGGACAGGCTCATACACGCCCAACTTTTTTCTATGATAATGTCCATCTAGTACCTACATATATGTATATCGGCGCTTTCAATATATTTTAAATAAAGTCTATATCTTTTTTTAAATTCCACTACAAGTTAGCCCTTCACTGCGATCTCTGACTTGATCTCACCTGATGGTTAGTGATGATGCAGTCTAAGATGGTAGCGAGCTAACCTGTTAGGGGTATATTAATAAACCCGTACCCCTAATCGGTTTCTACACGGCATCGTACCGGTACGTTTTTGCCGGTAGGGTGGTAACTAGCCACGGCCGAAGTCAGAGAAAATTCACAAATTATAAATTCCCAATTCGACCCTGCCGAGAATCGAGCCCGGGGCTCCCACAAAACAACAGCGCTCAACACTGCGTCAGAATCGTACGATCTTAAACATAGCTCACGACCCCTTTACGGTTTGTGAAATCAAAACAAAACCTTTAAAGTACGAACTGAAATGAAGGTTTACGGTCGCAGAGCACTTCCGTGTACGGTTTGCCCCAAGTGGCTCTCGAATGAAGTGCCTGTAAGCGCCGGTCGGACGTACTCGTAAGTGCGCATAGAACGAGTTGGAAACACCAAAATTACACGTGGTTACATTGGAATAAACGCTGGTGTTAAAGCTTATCACACACACCCAGAACACAGAGCACATACCGCAATATTTAAAAAAAAAGTTGGAGATTTTTCAAATTTCAATTCAAATTGCGCTTTACTCTGCCACTGTAACTGGTTCGGTATGAGATTCATACGTCTTTTTTGAATTTTATTAACTCCTGCGAAAAGAGAATGTAGCGCTTTCCAGCAATCCTGTGTAACACAATCTCTAGACTAAAAACTTATACGAAAGCTCAAAATCTAGTTAAAGGACAGTCCTTTCTGCAGGGAGTATAATGAAAGGGTTTGGTTAGGTTAAGTTAGTTTAGTTAAACTAAGTATTCAACAGAATTAACCTCAATGTCTATTTTCCGAACATGAGATACGATAGAATGCTTTTCATTCAACACGACATGTATTACAGACTAGCTGATGCCAGCGACTTCGTCCGCGTGGATTAAGATTTTTTATTCCCGCGGGAACTCTTTAATTTTCCGGGATAAAAAGCCTATGTGCCAGACTATAATCTATCTCGGAGCCAAATTTCATCCAGATCCGTTTAGCCGTTCTGGCTTGATTGAGTAACAAACATCCATCCATCCATCCATCCAATGTACCGGGAGATAAAAAGTAAGTAATTTAGTGAGAGAGAGTAATGAAAGCCCACGGTAAAATAAAATAAGTTTATTCAATTTACCAAAGGTAACGGTACATGAATTTATTTACCGCGGCTAGCTCGCTAGGTAGGTACACAAAATTTAGAGTGGGTCGTGGGTTACTCAGATCCTGCCTTGACCTAGGTGGTAGTGTATTAGTACTCCCCTTGTTAGGTGGCCAAGGTGTTGGTGGCCTCGGAGACGCTGGGGGGAAGGCGGCTGGCACGCAGACCCGCAGACGTAGTGACGCCGAGGCTAAGGCGCACGGGACGTCGACCGTCGCGATCTGGTGACTGTGCCGAGGTAGTGGTGGTAGCTAGCAGTGGTGAAAGCGCCTAAGCCAAGCAGGGCTTAAGCAGGCGAAGCTGATCAGGGCGTAGCCCAGGCGGAGCTCCCTAGAGCGGGAGATATCCAAAATTTGGTTTTTTTAAAGAAATCTGGGCGAACTAGATGCGCTCGCACAGAATTAAAATTGTGACACGTCTCTCACCTAGAGCGGCGCAAGACGTGAATCACGAATAAAGGTCATGCGCGAGGCGCGTTGAAGCTATCCGCGCGTGCGCAGTTCGAATATACGACGACGCACTAATTTATCCGCGCCTGCCCGAATATAATATCAATTCGGCGCGCTGGCTTTGTGGCTAGTTCTATGCCCAACTTAACAAATTTTAAACTATAATCAATAACAATTATGATGTGTAACGCTTCGTTACATTACCCCCCGCTCCCTGGTAAGGATTTTATTTTAAAAATAAAATCCGCTAAACGAAAACTCGACTCAATCTCTTACAATTAAAACTATCATACTACCTATCATACATCACCTTGTGCTCTAACGTTTCATTACTACTAAGTAATGAGACGCGTCCTATCATAAAGAAAATCATATGTCTATTAACGACCTATGACTTTTTGCAAGAAATGTAAATGATGATACAAAAATGGGAGAGTAATTGTAACGAACCGTTAACAGCAAATAAAATACAAAATAAATATTCTTACTACATAAAATACGTAATATAACTACAACTATATTATAATAGTAAATTACTTAAAATATAATAAACAAATATGGTTAACATTGTTGACCATTAATTTTTAAATCTTTTATGTGCCAAGTGCCCAAGTTATTACCCGACATGTCTTCCAATACGTAGACAAGTGGCGAGCGCTTAGCGATAACTCGGCACTTTATATATTTTGGGGCCAACTTCTTACTAAAATACTTATCTTTGTCGGAAAGGACGTAGGCTCTTTTATAGACAATGTCACCAACGTTAAATTCAAATGCCTTTCTTCTTAAATTATATGCCGTTGAATTTTTTGCATGGGCATGATATAAGGACTTCTGTACCTGGTCAAACAGAGTACTCATGCAACCACGGTTTTCAGCATACAAATCTCTAGGCATGAATAAAACTTCATCACCTAAGTCGTTATCGAGATAATGGGAACCACAAATAATCACTTCTCGGCCAAAAACAAGAAAAGATGGCGTAAATCCAGTCACCTCATTAACCGAGTTGTTGATAGCGAATTGAACCGCTGGTATGAAGGTATCCCAAGATCGATGATCCTGGTCGACAAAAGTAGAAAGACAAGTAATAATAGTCTTGTTGTACCTCTCCACAGTATTAACCTGTGGGGTATATTTTGGTGTAAAAAACACGTTAGGGATATTATATTTTTTGAAAAGATTATTGGTTAATGTACTAATAAACTGTGACCCATTGTCAAGAAAAATAGTTTGACAAACGCCGTGGACAAGGAATATTTGTTCTTCTAAAATTTTTACAATTACTTCCGATGTAGCTTTTTTAATAGGGAAAATATGACAAAATTTGGAAAAACAACAAGTAATTACTAGAATGTATGAATTTTGTTTACGTGTTACCGGAAGAGGACCCATTAAATCGATGGAAATCATTTGAAATGGTCGCGAGCACTGCTTAGGCCGACCCATTTCTCCAAGCGTAGGATGATTTTGGACCTTGTATTGCAAACAAGTTGAGCACGAACCCACATAACTCGCCACATCTCGGTACATACCTGGCCAATAATATCGAAGCGAAATTCGACGATATGTTTTAAATATACCTAGGTGACCAGCAGTTGGCTCATTATGATTTTCGGCAATAACTTGGTCACGGAGCTCAGATGGAACCACTTCCTTCCACGAAAATTCGTCGGTAAGTTGACATTTGTTTTTAGTTAAACGAAAGAGACAACCGTTTTTGATTTGATAATTTGGATAATTTTCAGGTTTTGTATTACAATTATTATAAATATTTTTATACCAATCGTCACTAGTAGTCGCGACGGAATTTGCAGTAACAATAGCAGATACAGCTACAGCTCGAGATAACGCGTCAGGAATAACGTTGTCGACACCACGTCTGTGTTTAATTTCGAAATCGAACGACGACAAACGTAAACCCCATCGCGCAAGCCTACCCGTTGGGTTATTTAACGATAAGAACCATTTTAACGCGCTATGGTCAGTATATACGGTGAAAGTTTTCCCGTTCTCCACATAACAACGCCAATGTTCCAATGCAGTAAGAACAGCTAAAGTTTCACGCTCTGTAATGCTATAATTCTTTTCCGCTGCTGTCAAGGATCGACTCATATAAGCAATAGGATGCTCAACGCCATCTATGGTCTGCGTAAGCATAGCACCTACCCCATAGTTACTTGCATCCGTATGCACTTCGAAGGGCAGATCATAATTTGGACAGGAAAGAACTGGAGCGGAAACTAAACATTCTTTTAGCTTCTTAAATGCTAAATCAGCTTCCTCAGTCCACTGGAAAGGGGGAGAATTCTTTTTATTGGAAGTCAGCCTATTTAGCGGTCCTGCGATCGTGCTGAAATTTGGAACAAACCGACGATACCATGTAGCAGTGCCTAAAAAACGCTTAAGCTCCTTACGAGTAGAAGGGGTAGCATAGTTAAGAATGGCTTCTACTTTGTCTGGGTCAGTCCGTAATCCATTCGCGTCAACTACATAACCTAGATATTTAAGCTGACTCCGGAAAAACTCGCACTTTTCTAAATTAATTGTTAAATTAGCTTTACGCAACTTTTCCAACACCCGAAGTAAGAGAGAAACATGCTCTTCAAAACTGCCACTGACGATGATGATGTCATCTAGGTAAGCAAAAATGCGATGATCAACATCACCTAATAGGGCGTCAACTAAACGCTGTTGTGTTGCGGGAGCATTCGTTAAACCAAACGGAGTAGTCTTAAAGCGAAGCGTACCTCGACCTGGAACGTAAAATGCTGTCTTGTCTCGGTCTTCCTCAGCTATAGGAATTTGCCAAAATGCTTTAGATAAATCCAAACTACTTAAAAATCGAGCATCGCGTAAGTTGTCCAATATTTCCGAGATGTAAGGTAGGTTATAAGCATCTCGCTTGGTGACAGAATTGAGCTTCCTACTATCGAGACAGAAGCGAGGCTGACCATTCTTTTTAGTAACTAGGAGAACTGGGGACTGCCAAGCACTCTCACAGGGCTCAACGACATCAAGACTTAGCATCTCATCTACTTGTTCGACCAGGACCCTCTGTTTCTCGGGAGAGAGTCTATAATACCTCTGCCTAATCGGTGGGGAATCTCCAGTATCGATACGATGTGTTATTAGATGAGTGCGACCTAATCCTTTATGTGCAAATGAAATTTCCTGAAATTGTTTGGTAATATTGTCCGCAATAGCCTTTTGAGTATCATCCAAATTATCGTACGAATGAATTAAATTTTTTGAATTGGTATTTAAATCTGTCATCGGCTCAGCCGATAGAAAAATTGAGCCTAAATACTTCGGACATAACTGAAAAGCTCGCCAAAAATCGATGCCCAAAATTAAGGACAAGGTTATTCCTGGGACAACAAGTGCTTTAATAATGTGAAATTGGCCCTCAAAATGTATGGGTAGGTTAATATAGCCTATACTACGAAGATTTTGACCTCCGGCAGCGACTATGGAAAGTTCATCGTGTGGAATTAATTTTAATCCACTACGTATGAAAACTTCATGAGCACCGTTACCTAAAATGGTAATAGTTGCTCCAGAGTCTAAGAGACCAGAGACATCAATATCACCAATTTTAACATTCAAATAAGGCCTAGGATCATTAGTAGGTTTGTTTGGCAGAATTGTTGAAATCTTGTAAGACATGAAAAATTTACGTAAGGTATCTAGCCAGTCAGCCCATTCTTTCGGATCGAGGTGACCCTTAACTGGCGATAGACTGCAACAATTCTGCGTACCTAGTTTTTTGAATTCGAGCTACAATTTGGACAATCCGGTTTTTTGAAATTTTTAATACCACACCGGAAACAGATTATATCCGTATTTTGGCAATCTCGCAAATGGTGAGAATTATTACGGCATCGGGGACAATAAGGTTGTTTATTAGTATTAGTAGGATTAGTTTTATTAATTGCATGTAAATATTTTTGATTAGTATTATGGTTATTAGTAGGATTAGGTTTAGGATATGAATTTTGTTTATAATTATTAAATTTAGTATTAAAATTAAAATTTGAATTATAATTACTATTTTTATTGCCAGTATTCGGTTGCTTGTATGCAAACTCCGGCGCTAAAGTGTCGGATGTCGCAGCTGTAGGTTCGCGAAATTGAGACAAACGTGATTGAACATTTTCATAATTTCTGCATAATGTTCGTAATTGATCAACTGAATCAATTTTTGCAGCGGAAGATAACGTGCTTGCATAACAAGGCCGAATATTGTGCAATATTATTTCGAGCTTTTCCTCCTCTGACATGGGTTTTGACAGACGCGCAAACATGCCGGATAGAATCGATAAATAAATAGTAATGTTCTCGCTTTTACCTTGAGTCCTAGCACGAATCTCCGATGATAAGCGGTAGTCATAATCCGATCCATCAAAATCTTTTTTTAAGAGAAGGGCAAGCTCATCCCAAGTTGACACCTGATCTCTAATACTACGATACCAGTGTAGGGCATCATCCACAAAAATCTCAGTAGCGTATGACAGAAGTTTGGTACTAGTTATATTGCGCGCGAGACTAAACTCGGTAGCTCGTTGAAGGAAAGCACGTACACACGTCTTACCGTTAAATTTTAATTTTCCTAGCTCGGAAGAGATTTTCGAACTACTTTCGCATGCCACGCTAACATTTATAGGTGTTGAGGTAACTGGGGAATCTGAACTGGGACTAGCCACTGCGAGGGGATCAATACATTTAGATTTAAAATTTAAAAGTTTTGTGTAAAGTTCTTTGAACAAAACATTGCACTGAATGTGGCTATCCAAAGTTTGTTTATCTGGTTCGATTCTGTTCAGTCTATGATAAATGTGGTTAAGTAGATTTTCAAGTCGACCAAGTGTATTTTTATCTAAAACTATGTCAGAATCGAATGATGTGTCGACTCTGTTAAGTAGTTCCAAGCAACCGTCTAAGTCATCCGTTGGTTCGAGGTGAGAACATAAAATATCCTCCGATGGGTACAGTTGGCCAAGTTTATTAATTTGCTTTCTCAGTTCAGCAACTGTACCTGCAGGGGTTTCACCGCGAACTGCAACTTCGTACTCCAGCTCAGGTTTTTGCAAAGAGAAATATTTAACAGGGTACGACATGTTAAAAAAAAAAGAAATTAACAATTAATTATCAGAAAAAAAAACAAAATCCTAAACTACAAAATCCTAAACGATATCAAAATAAACCGCAAACACAAAAAAAAATCTATGTTATAGGGTGGGTTTTGAAAGGCACCATAAAATTGATGGAAAAAAAAAATCCTCCGTTCTGTTACAATCAGCTTAACAGAACGCTTTGGTTTGATGAAGATGATAAAATGAAAATGCAAAAATAAAATAAAAATGATCAAAAGAAAAAAAAAAAAAAAACTGTAGCTGGTGTGAACGCGGCTTTATAAAATCGAAGTACGTACTAGAGCGCACGGAAACTTCAAACAAAATATTAAAAAAAATAACAATATTTTTATTCTAATACTTTTGTAGCTGACTGTACCAAAATGCACAAACAAGTTAATTAGATTAAAAGTTGGCAGTATTAAACAAAAACTATTCTGATACAGCTAACGTTCACCGCAGCTACGGCAAACCAAAAAAATAAAAGAAGCGTTTTACAAAAATACCACTAGCCGTACAAAACTACCACTATACCACTAAGGCAAAGACAGGATCTACCACGTAAAAAGGGCGCCAGTGTACCGGGAGATAAAAAGTAAGTAATTTAGTGAGAGAGAGTAATGAAAGCCCACGGTAAAATAAAATAAGTTTATTCAATTTACCAAAGGTAACGGTACATGAATTTATTTACCGCGGCTAGCTCGCTAGGTAGGTACACAAAATTTAGAGTGGGTCGTGGGTTACTCAGATCCTGCCTTGACCTAGGTGGTAGTGTATTAGTACTCCCCTTGTTAGGTGGCCAAGGTGTTGGTGGCCTCGGAGACGCTGGGGGGAAGGCGGCTGGCACGCAGACCCGCAGACGTAGTGACGCCGAGGCTAAGGCGCACGGGACGTCGACCGTCGCGATCTGGTGACTGTGCCGAGGTAGTGGTGGTAGCTAGCAGTGGTGAAAGCGCCTAAGCCAAGCAGGGCTTAAGCAGGCGAAGCTGATCAGGGCGTAGCCCAGGCGGAGCTCCCTAGAGCGGGAGATATCCAAAATTTGGTTTTTTTAAAGAAATCTGGGCGAACTAGATGCGCTCGCACAGAATTAAAATTGTGACACGTCTCTCACCTAGAGCGGCGCAAGACGTGAATCACGAATAAAGGTCATGCGCGAGGCGCGTTGAAGCTATCCGCGCGTGCGCAGTTCGAATATACGACGACGCACTAATTTATCCGCGCCTGCCCGAATATAATATCAATTCGGCGCGCTGGCTTTGTGGCTAGTTCTATGCCCAACTTAACAAATTTTAAACTATAATCAATAACAATTATGATGTGTAACGCTTCGTTACACCAAACTTTCGCATTTGTAATATTAGTAGGTATAGAAGTATATATATTGCGGAACTTGCGGCTAGCGTCTACTAATGTGCGATCGTCATAGCATTGCTGATGTTAGCAAGGGCTGTAATACATTTGGGCCCCATCCGGTCCGGGAGCGAAGGGTGACCCGAGACCCGAAGCAACTCGATTTGTCTTTTACTCACGGAACACTTAATCCTTCGCCCGTATAGCTTTAGGACTTTTGTCAACACAATTATTTTAATCGCCCAAATACTTCCACGGCCGCCTGCAGACTGCTAAGGTAACCTGGGCTGAATATTTTTACAATGGCAGGTCAATTACGTGATAATGGTTCTTAATTGCTTCTAGTAGGTAAATAAAATAGAAGTGTTTGCGTGTCTTCAAAATAATGTAAGTATTTCATTTAGTTCTGGTTATTTATATACCTCCACACTAATTAAGTATAATCATATAATGCACTAAAATCACAATACGTTCCGGACAAGGCAAAGTAACCGGTGGTGTTTTATGCTGTCGCCTAGTGTGCGCGCTTAATATAAATGCGAATAACAGTACGCTTACTCTGAGTAAAAATGGACCAAATGGTCACAAATTCAGTGTTTGAAGCGCTGGCTGTGAATAAATACACGAAATGATGAAATGAGCTCTAAACCAATACGGTTAAGGTTCATTTTACTTTGACGTTAGCTTACACTTGGCGTGGTGAGCTCTCACGTCGTTCAATCGTATTTGCAATGTTTAAAACTCAGAGTAAGCGTACAGGGAAGAGTTACCGCCCACATGCTACATGCATTCTTGCGTAGCATTGTCGTAGACACTAGCGTAGTAGATCGTAGCTCACTCAATTAATTCATTTTAAGGCGACCACATACATTCGTAATTTTCGAAAAACCGTTTCGAAATATCGAATCAAGATTCCGTAAATACATCACACACAATTACGTTTTTTCCCGTACGGAATAACAAGGCTCAGATGTTGGGAGACGCTAGCTTCTGAGTTCAGAATAAATATTCTGTCAGCTAATATGGACGACGATTTCCTCATAATGTTACTCATATAAAATCTATGGAACACTTGCAGCTTTTTTCCGTTAGTGATTTCGAAAGCTGGGCTTCCATTCGGAATTTCGAAACGGAAATAAATTCGAACGGAAAACTACTGTGCGTGTGATAGACCCCTTGATTTATAAGAATTTGCTGCGTTCGAAAATCCAATTCCATATTTCGAATCGGAATTTCAAAACGAAATTCCGAATTCATTATGGCGGTCCTTAGTCATTGATTTAGAATTTTAGTAATGTTTTTAGAAGAGAAAGCTTCAATACAATATCCAAAATTCATGCATTTTACCCATTTTTTTTATGTTTGTATCGAGCATCACTTCAAAGTTTCCCCCAAACAGTTTAACTATGGAATGTGGTGTGCTTTTGAAACTACGCCCACGATTATGGCTGTTTATCGACGTAGAGAGATGTCAGCGTCCAATGCAACATGCGGTTTTAGTGAATAGCAAATCACAATCATTTACAATAGAAAATGATTGTGATTCCGCGCTCGTTTCCTTCCAACATTCGACGCTTTATGTGGCTTTGATTATGATTCTGTTATCATGAAGTGCCTACTACGGTACGGTAAGGTTCGTACGCAACGACCTCCATTCATTAATATAGTACGCTACACTATACATTTGTATGGTATACTATAATATAGTATACTATGCTATACATTTCCAGTCAAATCTTGAGCTTCAATTTATACTGAGTTGTCTGTTTTGTCTAAATAATTCGACTGTTCTTTAAGAAGTAATATTTTAAATAAAAACATTGTTGTAGCAGAAAAGACAAGAAGTTGTCTTTTAAATTTAATTAGGAATGTTGTACATTCTTATTATTTATTTATAAGAATCATAGATTTAGGATTAGACCAATCCTAAATCTATGATTCTTATAAATAACCTAGCTGATGCCCGCGACTCCGTCCGCGTGGAGGTATGAAAAATAGATGTTGGCCGATTCTCAGACCTACTCAATATGCTCACAAAATTTCATGAGAATCGGTCAAGCCGTTTCGGAGGAGTATGGAACCGAAAATTGTGACACGAGAATTTTATATATAAGATTTCAGGATTATCTAAACAACTTGGCAAAGGCGCCCATTAAGATATCAATACTTTTGACATTTTCACATTTATGTTTTTGATTTGATATAGTTAGATATTGTAATTAATAACGTAATAAATACGCGAGAGACACAATGAAAGACCGGGTCGGTGACAGAACTGTTTTATTGTTTAAGTACCCACATACAACACGTCCCCCCTTTTTTTTTTAAAATCATGAAATACAATAAGAGAAAAAATAAGCCAAACTTAACTTTAAAAAGTTTGATACCTAGTGAAGAAAAAAATAAATAAATACAGATATAAATCATAACTTAAGTAAATGCAGTAAGTTTTTACGTTATATCTGCCAATACATATAATTTAAAATTATTAAACTATACGGAGCTAATTTAGTGAAAACTTAACATTTCCCGTATTTTCCGGTAAATACACATGTACGCTTAGGGCGTACGAGTGGTATCGGTTTATTTTCGGTTGGAAGAGACTCAGATATTTTATCGTTTAAATCGATGCTAGTTGTACTAGCCCGCGGTGAAGCTAAGTTTTGGTCGGATTGGCCTTCGTCGGGCTGCCAGAGTTCTAATTGCGATTTGCTAGAGGTAGGAGAGTCTACTATCTCCGGAACAGCTGTGGAGTATCGAGTCGTCTTACTGACTGGCAACAACTGGTCGATATGTCGTTGGAATTCGCGGCCATTCGACGCACGTACCCGATATGTGCAGGGCGTTTCGCGCGCTGTCACAGTAGCTGGTGTCCACTTATCAAATTTAGGATTATAATTGCGAGCTAGAACCGGGCTACCGACTTCCACGCTACGGTCCCAACCAGGCTTTTGCTGGCCAGAACTTTCTTGAGACGATTCGACCCGATCAGTCGCGGTTGGTTTTAAAGCGTCGAGCCGTCCCCGCAGACGCCGGCCCAGGAGAGCAACCGCTGGTGCCACGCCCGTACTGGCGTGTTCTGTGTTGCGATATTGGAAGAGAAATTTACTCACCGCAGTATCGATGTCCATACATTCGTGCACCGCTTTTTTCATGGCCCTTTTTACAGATTTAACAGCGTTCTCAGCAGCACCGTTTCCCGCCGGTCTGTACGGACTTGTGATCGTATGCGTAATTAAATTTTTTTGCATATACTCCGCGAACTCGAACGAATTAAACGGCGGACCCCCGTCACTCACCAGCATGACTGGTAATCCAAAACGAGCGAATAGTTCTCGCAGCTTGCTTATCGTCGCGGTTGCTGTGGTGCCACTCATTTTCTGTACCTCGATCCATTTGCTATGAGCGTCAACGGTGATTAAATAACGCTTACCTTGATATTCCGCGAAATCAATATGTAACCGTTTCCAGGGTTTCGAAGGGAATGCCCACGGGTGCAGCTGACCGCGAGGTGGTGCATCCCGTTGCTGGCAGCACGCCGAGCACTCCCTAGTTACATTTTCTATTTCCGTATCTAGCTGAGGCCAATAAACATACCCCCTTGAAATAGACTTCATCTTCACAACGCCGAGGTGACCCTCGTGTAATTCACTTAACACACGACATCGCAACACGTACGGTATGACCACCCTGTGACTATATAAAATACAACCCATTTCGATTGTCAGATTATCCTTACGATGAAAATAAGGCTTTTCTGCCTCCGCTACCTTAGAAGGCCAACCAGAAACAATATATTGGTAAATATTTTTTTAAATAGAATCCTTTGAGGTTTCCCGAGCTACTTCTTTCGCTGAAATGGGGAAAGAAGCTTCCACATAATTAATATAAGCAATCGGATCCAATTCCGGTTCTTTACGTTCGCACGGCAAAGGTAAACGAGATAAAGCGTCACTGCAGTTGTCTTTAGATTTTACATATTCTAAATCAAAATCGTACGCTGCTAGTTTGACAGCATATCTTTGTAATCTACTGGCAACTGTTTGTGGCAACCCTGATTTAGAACCAAAAATAAACAAAAGAGGTTTGTGGTCCGTCTTAATAGTAAAATGGCGGCCATATAAATAATGGTGGTGTTTACTCACTCCGCTGACTATAGCTAAAGCCTCTTTATCTAATTGGCTATACGCACGTTCGGCTCTGTTCAATGTTCGCGACGCGAAACAAATAGGATGCTCCTCACCGTTCGGATAGCGGTGCGCTAGTACACTACCGATGCCGTACGAACTACTATCGACAGATAACACCAAAGGTAGCTTAGGGTCATAGTGCACAAGAATATTTTTACTTAAATCATTTTCTTAACAGTTTGAAACGCCTTTTCACATTTATCACACCAGTTCCAAACAACGTCTTTCTTCAATAACTCATGCAACGGAGCAAGCAATGTACTACTATTTTTCATGAATTTAGAGTAGTAATTTATTAGTCCTAAGAAAGAACGCAGTTGCGCTAAATCGGTCGGAGCAGTAGCATCTACAATTGCTTTGACTTTGTTTGGATCTGGGTGTAAACCGTACTTATCAATAACAGTATCACATATGTAGGTTACATATTATGTGATACTGTTTTGCAGAAATGAACATTTTTCATATTTAATTCTAAGACCAACATCACGTAAACGTTCTAAAACGCATCTTAAATTAGAAATATGCTCCGCTCTGTTACGGCCCGTCACAGCAATATCATCGAGATATACAACCACGCCACTCAAACCACGAAGAGTTTCCTCCATAAATTTCTGAATCTTTTCCGGAATGCAATTTAATCCGAACGGAGTGCGTCTGTATACAAATGTGCCTAAGTGAGTGGTGATTGCTGTACATGCTTGGGAATCTTTGTCCAGCAATAACTGCTGATAAGCGTTAGTGAGGTCGATCTTAGAAAACTGCTCCCCGCCACTCAACGCGGCGAATAGCTCTTCGATTCGTGGCAATGGGTACGGCTCACGTAACAATTTCGGATTAATAGTAACTTTGTAATCACCACAAATACGTATTTCACCCGATTTTTTAATTACCGGTACGATAGGTGTTCCGTATTCCGAATAATCTACTTTATAGATCGTACCCTCTGCCACGAGTCGACTTAACTCCCGCTCGACAGGCTCGCGTAAAGCCAGCGGCAATTGCCGTGCTTTCAGAAAAACAGGAGTTTTATCATTCAATTTTAAAGACATTTGTACGGAACATGTTCCCAGTCCGGGCGAAAATACAGTGGGAAATTCTTGACGTAGGCTATCAACAACATTTTGATCTTTTAAATTACAAAGGAAATCGTTAATATGTACCGAATCTATTTTTAAATTCCGTAACCATGTTCGCCCAAGGAGTGGCGGGCCTCCGTTTCTAATAACAAATAATTTTTGTTGACTCGCCCTATACTTTTCCAGTACCACATCTACTAACAAAAAGCCAACTGGCTCAATGAAAGTACCAGTATAAAAACGTAAACAATCATTATCTTTATGTAAGGTACAATTTTTAAAATAACGCTCGTAACAGTCATAGTTAATAGTAGATAACTTACTGCCAGTGTCCAGTTCAAAATCCAATGATAATCCATTCACCTGTATACGCACACTATACGGCCGATCACTTACCCCGCACACACTTAAACTATACATCTCACTTTCTGAACCACTATCACTATCGAGATAATTATGAGATTTGCCCCGGGCGCGACCCTGCCTGTCGCCTGCCCCGCGTCGTTTTACGCCTTGATCCCTGCACATAGCAAGTAGGTGACCTTTGACCTGACACCGATCACAGGTATAATTCTTAAAACGGCACCAATTTGGGTTATGCAGCCTTCCACACCGCCAACATGTCCCCCCAGCCGGCCTCGAGCTCGCGCCGGGGCCGCCGCCGTCGACGCCACCGAAGCCGCGAGGCGCGCGCGCCTCCGCCGCTACCCGATGCAAGGGCTCCGCCGCGGGCGCTGACCCCGCGTCGACCGCTTCACTCGTAGAAACACTCGCTTGTGCGTGCCTGTCTGCCGCCTCCAGTGCCAAAGCCAATTCCACAGCTCTTTTATAGGTCAGCTCGGGTTCGGCGAATAAACGAGATCTCATATCATCATTCACCAACCCCGATACAAATTGATCTCTTAAATTTTCTTCGAGATTCGATCGAAAATTGCAAGTACTCGCTAAGTGTTTAAGAGCTTGAAGATATTGACTGAGCGATTCGCCCGCCCTCTGCCGGCGAAGCCGAAAAACGTGCCGTTCCGCAATGTCGGATCTTTTTGGTTCAATATGCTCACCGACCAACTTCACTAAGTCTTCGAATGATTTTGTCTCCGGATCGTTAGGTGCACACAAATCACACATTAAATCGTAAGTAGCTTGACCAACTAATGTAATCAAGGTGGCAACCTTTAACTTTTGATCGATTTGGTTGAGTTCGATAAATTGTTCCACGCGTCGTATGTAAGCCGACCATTTTTTACTAGTTAAGTCGAAGCACTCAATTTTACCAATCGGCATTTCGATAAACGATCACTAACTTTACAATTAAACGTATTTTTACTCGTCGCCAGTTAGATATTGTAATTAATAACGTAATAAATACGCGAGAGACACAATGAAAGACCGGGTCGGTGACAGAACTGTTTTATTGTTTAAGTACCCACATACAACAGATATAATATACCATTTCTAGTTTACCTGAATCGAATTTCAGCCACGTTGGTTGGTTAATCATTCAGTAAACGTGACCTTAACTTTTCTCCAACCAGAGGGAAGAGCCATTTTAACTAGTGAACCGGCGATAGGTTGTAAAAGTGATAATAAAAAGAATTTGCTTTTTGTAGATATATTGTTTGTCATCAAACCTGCATCATCTCCCTATTCAAAAATCAAAGCAAATTGAATCTAAAATCGATTCCGTTTGTCTAGTAGGCAACAAACAAGCACTACACGTACAGAATACATAGGCAATTATAGTTTCATGGACGCTGCTACATCTGCGCCAAATTGTGTATGGGGGGGCATGTAGTTTGTGGGGGAAGGAGGTGTTGTTGATATAATGTTGGTAGATATGTCACAGTCGGAAACGGTGCCGTTTTGTCATACAGCGGTTCAACATTTAGCCACATTATAAAATGGCTGAACGAATGTCTGCCGCATTGAATCAATGTTTCGCGTTGATTTGTGAGATGGTGATAGTGAAAAAAAATCCGGCTGAGTTTGTTTTGGGCTCAGACCAGGGCGCGTTTGGAACCCTCGTAGCTTTAGTTTTAACATACCGTAACTTATCACCATCATGTTTTATATGTAAGAATTGGACGTCAATATGTGTACCTACAGAGTATCTACCTAAATTGAATAAATGATTGATTGATTCGATGGGGCCGTATTGAAGAACGCCGTAGGGTGTTGAGCCACCGTTTTGTAAAACAGCGGGAAATTAAACGCAGGATTGGGAATATTAGTGTCTAATTAGCATATTGTAAATTCCAAAATCAGGGCCAGAATGATATTTGAGGGCATACTACCATCGCTTAAACTTAAAGCCTTTAGGGACATCAACAATGATCTTTTGTATAAAAACTATAGGAGCATCAAGGTACGTGACATAAAACTATGATTTTGAGCTGGGGCACCGCTAATTACAATGGTAAAAGGGCGTCACCGTCGCAAGATGAACTCCTTCACTTCATCATAATGGTTTTTACAGATTAAACATACTTACTAATTACTTTGTAATTTTGCTTCTAGTAAGCCAGGAGAAACTATGTAGGTATGTGGTCACATGCGAAAGCTATTTCACACAAAGGGTCAGCTTAAAGGCTGTTAAATACTTTATAATTCACCAAGTTATTTTATTAATAAAATGAATTTGTAACGCTTAAAGAGAATCACCCCAGGCAGCTTTATCCTTTTTTTTTATCCACATCAAGTTAGCCCTTGACTGCGATCTCACCATGATGGTAAGTGATGATGCAGTCTAAGATGGTAGCGGGCTAACCTGTTAGGGGCATGGCAGTTATATTAAACCCATACCCCTATTCGGTTTCTACACCGGAAAGCTAAATTGCGTGGCGGCACGTCTTTGCCGGTAGGGTGGTAAGTTGGTACCGCCATGCGATTTAGGATTCCGGTATGCGATTTAGGCGGTAGGGATACGTCTTCGCCGGTAGGGTGGTAACTAGCCGAAGCCTCTCATCAGACCAGACCAGAGAAAATTCAGATATTATAAATTCCCAAATTGACCCTGCCGGGAACCGAACCCCGGACCTTCAACGTTAAGACAACAGCGCTCAACGCTGTGCCAGGGAAGTCATCAAAATCGTCGACATCATCCAGTCATCAACCTACTTCATGATGATAATTAAGGCCCTGTGTAGCGTAAAAGGGGGTTTTTAAAAGCAGTGTATCCATCAAACGGTGACATAATGTATGCTTGTAAAAATAATTTGCTGTTTTCAAGACCTATAAGCAGACATTGACGCATCTCAAAACACAATTTAAAAGAAATCTCTGCATAGAAATTTATTTTAAACATACCTCTAAATTTACGTTTTAAAGCAGTTTTTCTCCTTATTGAAACCAACAATTAGCTCTAAAAATATAAGATAAAATTCATATTTCTATATCAAACACATTGTCGGATTCATTTGTATTGAAAAGTAAATATAATTTTTTTTACAAATGATTTCATGCATTTTTTGCAACATACGCTTGCTCGATTTCACCCCCCCGCGCCTGTGTTTTTCATATCGTGAGCTCACAGCGCCTTAACTACATCCTACTACATGATGCTGTGAACATTATTATTTATGTTCACAGCATCTGTGCCTATACCCATGTGATGGTCGATAGATCTCCATTTAAAACGATCAATCCATATTTCAGCGCCATTCGATTAGCCTACATCAAGCCATCAGCTGTTACGTAACAGGAATGTTAATAACCAGGGTTGCCAACTTACTTTAATTAATATATTTATTTACCTACTTTAATTTCGACCTATTTTATACGTACCTACAAGAACCTACTTTATTGCATTTTTCTCCTTCCTCCTTATCTACTTATATCGACTTTTCAATATTTTACTTTTTTTGCTGTTAAAATAAGTTTTTCCGAAGCTGCCCTAATAATCTTTGAGCTAATAATATCCTTTTTGAAAGTAACCTAAAACGTCAAACTTGTCAAATTATTTCGCGCGTTGTTCGTTTTTGGTTATTTAACTTATACATTGCATGTAAATATGCCGCCGTTAAGGTGCTCACACTATTAAGGCAGGTATTTGTCAGATGTTGCTAAAAGCAACAACAATACCTACAAGATGGCGACCCTAGAAATCGTTCGCAAATTGTCGCCTAGCTGCAATACAGATGTTCGCTGGTAATCGATCGATACTCCTAAATTGATAACGAATGACTGCCCACTCAAAACCTAATGTATTTTGTGTGGGCACTTCAGTTTTTATAACGATTGAAAGAAGATTCTAATTAATTAATTAATTAAGATCTAATTAACGGAATTGGAGCGATTTGAATACTTGTATTTCTTACTTAAGTATGATTGAAACACTTAAGAAATATAAAGTCCAGGAACTACGATATATCTACATTATTTAATTTCAGAATATTATATTGCTGCATACGTTTTGACCCGATTAAAAGGTAGGGTTCTGATTTTAGCAGTTTAAGTATGTATGTGTCGCGTCGTAACATGTAGGACAACAAAGACTTGACAATTTTCATTTAATATTCACAGTGTAAAAGCATGTACAAGTACTTATGATAGGCACCATCATTAATTATATTGTATTTACCTAAAACATTGCAAAAATGTAGGCACCACTACACATTTCCACCCTTTTAGGGCCAGGGAAGGGTGTTAGCGAGTTTGTTTGAACCAGCAGTCCATTTTTTTCAACTTTACGCTACATTAAATTTCACGCTCTGTAGCGATCCAACGTAATCACCCCACGATACAACTGTTTTTTCTTTTTCCCTGAGTGAAAGTTACCTACGCTTAGCACAGTCCTTTTTTTGTGTCACGTACATAATTACACTGAAACCCTGAGTCTAGAACTTGACTTGATATTTTTTCTCCTGTGGTATTCTCTGTAGGTAATGTCTCTGGTCAAACATGCCACTAGACTACCAGGATACTATTTATAGTCCCTCCCGGTGGGCAAAATTGGAATTAATTTGATTGCCTGTTAAGTTTTAATTTTTATTTTATTTTTCGTTTTTTTATAAGTTTGTGGGACTGTAAATACAATAGAGTATAGACCAAGGACGCAGTCACAAAAATGTGCCTAACATTTAAAAATATAACTTACGGACAAATAAACATTTACTTTTATTTAATACACATTAAAGTTATAATAAATAAACTTTTAACTTTTATTTAATACCCAAACCGCGAAGGTTTACACAAATAACACAACGTAAACATCTACTCTAACATTTTAATAACGATGGGATACATAAACTTCGTCTTAGTGAGTAAATGTGTTTTTGATATGATTTGGATGGGCTTGTCCAGCATTCTTCCATAAATCACTCATGTCTCATAATATTAACGTACCTATATGTAAGACACTTTTGTACGACTCCTGTTAAGAAACTAGGTATTTCCCGTGACATTGTCCGCATGAATAGGAGCTTTTTTAATACCGGTAGAATATCTTAAAGTTCTTTCTTTTTATCTAGACTTCGGCACGTTGATACTTGATATATTAGTCTAGTAGAGTGATGATAGATGTTAGCCTAGATTTAGACGTCGGACTCATATTGGGGTGTACGGGGGATTGATTCTGGGGCGCACACTTCTAACATTCCAGAGCTACATATGTGGCATCCCGGGAAAGGACATAGGCTAAGTACTTTAAATCCCGGAAAATTAAACAGTTCCCTCGGTAATCAAAGAACTTTAATCTACGCGGACGGAATCGCAGCGGGCATTATCTATTATTCATTAGGTATCTATCATCTCAAAAATAATCACTTTTATGTATGAATAATCACATTATGCATTTATGTGCCTCGTTGGTCTAGCGGTTAGCGTAGTCGACTGCGGATCACGAGGTCCTGGGTTCGATTCCCGGTCGGGCATTAAAAAATTGTTAGGTATTGGGTTTTTCAATTAAGAAATTCTCAGTGCCAGCCCGGAGTTGTAAGTTGGCGGTGTTTCACCCCCGTGCCTCGGAGAGCACGTTAAGCCGTCGGTCCGGCGGTTATTATCGCTAACATGATAATAGTCGTTAAAGCCCGCCAACCCACATTGGAGCAGCGTGGTGGGTCTAAGCTCTAATTCCCTCTCTCCTATGAGAGTGGAGGCCTGTGCCCAGCAGTGGGACGCTAATAGGCTGTAGTGGTGGTGGTGGTGGCATTTATGCACGAAGAGAGCATGGAGGAGGCTTGCCCAACATTGGGAAGAGCGGCGTGCACATGAGGATGGAAAAAGGTTTTTAAAGAAGAAGAAGATACTGAGTATATTTGATCCAACAGGTTCATAGAAATTGTATTAAGCTATGAAGGACGGACGCTATAGTGTTCCTTTTATCCTCGGGTTTGCTGTATTGATATCGCTAATATTCACCGTTGCAAAACAAATAACATAAATTCATCTAATCACAAGCTTCGTGCTCACATCCGAAACCTGGAGCCAAATAAATATTCCATCTTCTGTATAATTTTCATTTTTGTAATACTCCTACGTAAATCCAATACACTTAAAGATAAACGTCAACTGAATCCTCGCTTCAGACACGTTTTATGATAATAGATAGTACTTTTTACCTTCAGCTTTATATACCCTCCGAGACTCCACTGAAACCTGATCATAAAAGTTGCAAAAAATAACTTAGAAAATGTTACTTTGGATCATGATTCGGCGAGTTGAAGTAGATGTTTTATTATAAACCAACGTCCTCTACGTAATGTGTCCTTACCGATTATATAATTTAATGCTGTACATATACATATTTTTTATCTTGAAAACTAGTTGATATTCCTTTCCGGAATTATAACTACCTACTCTTTTAAGTACAGTGACATGGACCATGAAAATATCGGCAGGGCGACCGCGTATCTTTTGCATCAATCATTGATACATCGCAATCACCTCTGATTGGTTAACACTCTTCCACTATTGGACGAAATCCACTGACGCAGCAAGAATACCATAAATTCAGCCAATCGGAGGTGATTGCGATGTATCAATGATTGATGCAAAAGATACGCGGTCGCCCTGCTGGTTCATGTACAGTTGTAGCATTGCATCCCTGTGGAATTTAACCCTGAGTTGCACAATGCAAATTAAAAAAAAAATGGCGATTAATTAATTTATTGCCAAAAATTGTGAAGTCTTGTGATTAGTTTTATCGTCACTTAATTTTTTTTTATATCGTACAACCATAGGTACTATTACCTATTCTGTGGTAGGTACTACTCAGCGTAAGTTTATCAAGATTAAAGATTTAATCATTATATAGCTAACCTCTAGCAACTAACATTTATATAAAAACCAAGGATGATTATGACTTTATTTTTTAACTAGCTGTTGCCCGCGACTACGTCCGCGTGGATTGAAGTTTCTTGGTTCCCGCGGGAACTCCTTAATTTTCCGGGATAAAAAGTAGCCTATGTGTTATTCCAGACTATAATCTATACCTGTGCCATATTTCATCCAAATCCGTTCAGCCGTTCGGGCGTGATTGAGTAACAAACATCCATACATCCATACATCCATCCAAACTGTCCCATTTATAATATTAGTATAGATTATTGAGCCTACGAGGCAACGGTCTACGTTACATTCTGCCTACAGATTTATAAAAAAAAAATATACCTACTCCATTTTACCTTCACTATAAGGGGTTTTCTTTCACCCACGTCTACAAGTCTTATCTTGAACGCAGTGATTGTGGGGAAAAACGTAATCGGATTACTTACTAACATACTTAACCGCACGTAAAAGCTTTGGCATTTATCGAGAGAGATAAATAACACACTATATTAACGAAATACTATATAGTTACAGGAGAATATCTGTTTCACTAAATCAAAGGAAATATCTAATAGCCACGGGTGCTATGCCCAAGTGATACTTGAGTAGCTAATAATAAAGCTCTAGTAGTAAGGCTTATAACTTAAGCCTTACTACTAGAGCTTAAACTTAACTTAACTTATAAAAATTTACGAACCCCTAACTCGTAATACTATTAAGGATTTTATGCTTTTACTAACTAGCAAAGAGCTGAGGATCTTCAAACGGTTGAACAGATTTCAAACAAAAAAAACTGAATCGAAATCTACCGTTTCATCCGTTTGAAGTTCACAGACAATACAAATATATTGTAAAATGTACTCAGTTTACTCTCGAAAAGGCCTATGTCCAGCAGTGGATGCATACAGGCTGATGGATGGATGGATGGATGATGTACTCAGTTCAACATAAAGATGCAACTCTTCAATTAATCGATGTAGGTATACTCATCGATTTGGAAGAAAGGTGCATTAAAATGTAAGTAGGTTAGATTAAGAAATATTATTAAATATTACAATATCAAGTAAGATTACGTTGTTAATTCTGTTAGTTAATAAAGAGTAGATATTAAAACTGCACAGAATAAAGAAGTCTTCACCAACATCCGCCATCATTTAATTACGAACCAAAAAAAACCCACATTAATTCAATACACAGGTTACCTTAACTTATTATACGTCTATCTGTTTGGCGTTTTAATACCATTACACTAAGAAAATTAGACTATTTAAATCATTTCCCTGATCCCTCTCACAGTCGGATAAGGTGAAAACAAGATGAAAGTAAGTGTTCTTCAAAAGCACGTTCTTACTAAGAAGTTTGGACATTTCGCCAACTGCGGCAATGAACATGAAGCATAATCAGGCGCTCCTTTCAGATTAAGCTGTCTCATTAGGAAAACCTACTTTTAACCAGCTTTTAAATGGAACGCTTACATTTTTAGGTCGTTTCTGTATTAAGAAAGTAGATTTATGATTACACTTGCAGTTGGCTGCGTCTTTTTCCACGTTTCACGTTTTTCTAAGGGCGCAACGCCCACAGACGGAGCGGAGAGGCGGCAAGGCAGAAATTCAGCTAATTTATTCTGACATACTGTTGAAATTGTTATATTGGAAATAGGTGTGCTCAAGATCGAGAAACTAGCCGACACACACTCTACAACTTTGCAGTGCGCTGTGCTAGGACTTCACCTCTGCGCAGTGTGAAATCGTGTTGAAATGGAGTTTTTAGTGCTTAATCTGCAAGAGCAAAAAGCCTCAAACACTCAACAGACAAAAAAATTTTTTGGCAGACAAAGGTTTGCACAACTCTCTCACAAACAGAGCCGCACATACTAGCTCGTCAGAACAAGACGTTTCGCATAGACGCTTTGCCCTTTGTCCCTTGTTTAATTTTTGCTGAAACAGTAAAATTTAGATAGAACGCTTGTTTTAAAAGCATCTAAATACTGCTCATGAAAAATCTGAGAACATCTTGAAACAAACCAACGTAAACAAAGACGTAGCTACTCACAATAGGAGTGCTTATAACTAAGGTTCCTGCGGCAGAAGGGTGCTTAAGAAAAACACCCTTATCGGCAATTAAAAAAGCACCCTTCGAATTAAGTATCAGATATCTGTTAAGAGCAGTATTTATTGAGGGGCGTGTTTAATATCAAGAAGTACACACAATATCAAATAAGTGCCTAGTGTTTTACGGTACCTATCTAACTTTTTAGAAAAGGACTCACTTTTATCTGTAGGAGGAAAAGCTACCTGTGTGCTGAATGCCGAGTTGTGTGAAAACTTTAAGTAAAACAGGATCTTGATACAATATACCTAAGGATCGATAGACCAAAATCAAGCCCAAGGTGATTCAGGAAGAAAAAAAATATATAGACAAGGGAAAGGTATCACGCACCTAAACGAATACTTAAAGGTATCACCATCACATACGATAAGGAATTCTCAAGGCCAGTGCAGAGTGCACATGAAATACTGTTGAAAATGGTACACTGAAAACACAGAGGAGACGCTCCTTTGCCGTAATGCCGTCACTCATTATGAGTTGTATTGAAAGACTCGACCGCGGCTCGGCTCCCCGCTCGCCTCCACACCGCTCTGGTTGTGTGCGTTACGTCTTAGTGTTTTTGTCGAATTGGAATAATCTCCAGTTTTACCTTTGCTTAAGTTGTAAGTGCTCTCGTTACACGGGGTTTCTTGCGCCTCTCAATTTTTACGATGCTCATTATACAGACTCGTTTGCGAGTGGTTTCCTCTTTTGTTGTCCATTTCGATGAAGAAAATACATTGTATCAGTATTTAACTCAGTTTACACAAACAAAAGAAGATTATTCTATTATTATTACTTATTATTAGATATTGTCCTCATAATATCACATTAAGTGGTCGTGCGATAAATCATTTTACTCTGCTTCAGATCACCATAATAACCTATCATGGAAGTTGTAACTTTATATATTTGACATAGAACTTTAGAATTTTAGAATTTTATAACTTTGTATGATTATTAAATAATTGTTATAAATATTTGCATGCTGAAGTGTCACTCTTACACCCCAGGGAGATACGTTAGTAGGGACTAGTGGAACAGGCCAGTAAAATATGCAGGGCCTCTTTAATTTTAAGAACTTTAAGCAAATAAATAAACTTCAACTTCTTACGCCATACTTCACCCCTTGACCCCATCAACTTTTCTGGAATAAAAGTACAGAATAGGTAATACAAAAGTAGCTTATAGCGTAGGTATAAGCTACATTTCTCGAGATGCAATGCAACCTATCTCTGTACCAAATTTCATCAAAATCGTTCGAACAGATGGCCCTCCCTGGCCACCTCCTTAAATTCTTACCTATACCTACGAGCCTACATACAAAGTCAAGTAGGTTCACGGTAATTGTGAGAAACTGTAATTTGGACATAACTTGACACTGATGGAGATTGACGAAGGTCTGTATTATGTTTTGATGAGGGAAACACTTGTTACACACGAATGGAAATTCATTGATCAGTGAGTTTGAAAATTGGATATGCATATTAAACATGTTGATGACGGCAGTAATAAATAATTCAAACTTGCTTTACCAATTTCAAAGTCAAGGTCAAACTCAATTGGTTTTTTTATTCAAACAAACATTCACAAGTGCTTTTGGATCGTCGACTGAATCTACCTTTAGTTAAAGTAGTAGGTACTTGGTATGGCTTGGTATTAAGTTATGTAAATTATTAATTCTTAACAAAGGAATCCTAAAATGGATTACTTAAATTAAATGAAAAATAGGCCGGTCATTTAAGACATCGTGAGTCGCAAAAAATCGCACTTTTTTTTTAATATTATTAGGATTAATACCAATAATATAAAAAAATTGCAGTATTTGCAAAGACTAGTGCCAAATGCGCGGGGCTCGAAACACCTCGAAATTTTAGAACTTGTTTCAGTTTTGGGCTTCTAACATCTAAAGGTAAATTAGCAATAATTTGAACACAACCGCAGCTTTATGGGTCCAATAGGTCCCGAGATAGGTACCTACAGTAATTCAAACATGCCATATTCTCAAAAAATCCGAAATTTTACCCGACTTCCGAGCCAAACAATATCGGCCAAAATGGGAAGTTAAATACAGAATGCATTTTCAAAATTCCGGCCGGAACTTCACTGTTTGACACCTGCGGAGTGCAGAGAGGCGCACCGTGCACCAATTCCCGGCCCGTTGAACGATTACCATGGCGGAAATTAACGGCTCAGAGCTATTTCATCAACGCTGAGTAGTTTAATCAGCTTTGCTACTAAAATAAAGAAAAAAAATCTAATTTTCTCTTAATGGGGATTTCGCATATATTGGAAAAACTAAGTTAGTAAGTAAAATATCTTTTTAAGCTATTGCATAGCTTCTATCGCGGGCCTTGAGCGTGGAGACCGAATCCAGAAATTCCGTAACGAAAATAACCTAACACCCCCCACTCCGACCGGCACAGCGGTGATACTTTTTAGTTTTGCCATCTATCGATGAATAGCAGAACTTTTAATGACTTTTTGAAAGGGGGTACGGGCCTCGAGGCACGGCCTCCTTACCCGGGCGGGGCGCGGGGCAACTTTGTACCCCGGTAAATGTCTTCCAGCCGTGAATCGGCTAGGGCCTGCCTTGTAGGCTACAGGCCCCTGGGCAAGTTGTCAACTCCGGAGTTGGGTCCTCGCTGCGGGTGACGTCATCACCTTCGCGCGTGGGACCCGTGTCAAATCCGGTTACCTCGGCGCCGCGGGCGAGAGGGTCACCGTCGCGCGCCGAGATGATGTCAATATCGATGAGCTGAAGTCAAGTCCGGTGGGCTCCGCGCTGCGGGAGATATAATCGCCGCTGCCGATATAATCTGGTGACTCATGCCTGCTTTTACGCCTAGTTTAGGCGTAAATATAAATAACTAGCTGATGCCCGCGACTTCGTCCGCGTGGATTGAGGAGTTTTAGTTCCCGCGGGAACTCTTTAATTTTCCGGGATAAAAAGTACCCTATTATTTAATCCGGACTTCTAACTTTACGTCTGCAAAATTTCAAAGCAATCGGTTCAGTAGTTACGGCGGGAAAGCGGCCATTTATAATATTAGTAAGGATATAGGAAGGATAAGGATAAATGCGAAAGTGTGTCTGTTTGTTGGTTTATTGGTTTGTTGGTTTGTCCTTCAATCATGCTGCAACGGAGCAACGGATCGACGTGATTTTTGGCATGGGTATAGTTGAGGACCTGGAGAGTGACATAGGCTACTTTTTATCCCGGCAAAGTAAGGAGTTCCCGGGGGAATTTAAAAAAACTTAAACCACGCGGACGAAGTCGCGGGCATCAGCTTAGTTATTGATAAGCCCACCCGAAGTGGGTCAACTAGTGGGAATTAAATAGATACCTACGTCAAGTGGCGGTCAGACTCAGGTTTACGACAATAATAATTTATCTACTTCGTCTGCCTCGTGCCTGCCCGAAGAGATAAGGAGGTTTCTCTATTAATTTTCATCAACTCGCTTTAAAGTAACTACTTGCCTTGACATATAATAATTATAAAGTTAATTGTTATTGGCTTGTGTTAGTGGGTAAACTTCATAAATATCAAAAATAATATTTTATTTTATTCTTCAATTCCCAACACTCAACCTTCTCATTACATGTATGTCAATGAATTTGTTCATTTATATCAACTACCCGACATAGTTAGATACCTTTTACGCTACTTTTCTTTCGTCGTCAATTTCTGGAAGTTGTATAAGTGAGTAAAAGTTAAAGGTACCTACCTATTCTGTGATTAAAGTACCTAGTCCTATATCGAATGTCTGCGCACACTCATATTTCCTACTAATAAATAATGACGTTATACGAGTATGACATAGGTACCTTGAAATCCCTAAAATAAGTATTTTATTTCTTAAACAAGAAATTAAAATAACACTGCTTTAAGTTAAGTGAGGGTAGCTGTAAACCCTCTGGGTGCTACTCGATTAAAAATTAATACATAACATTTGCCTAGATGGGTCGACATTTCCATGTGTCACTTTTATGACACTTGGTCTGCGTACCGAACGGCGAACCTATTAAGAGGCGAGGGGACAACAAAGGCCCAGGAGCTCATGGAAAGCTTTTATGAGTTACTTAAAAATTGCCTTATGTTAGCGTAGCCTTATGTGACACTTTGGATTTTTGCAAGTTTGTATGTTTGTTTCTCCCTCACGCTCCTTGGTGGGAAACCAAAAACCTTAATACGAGGAAGACGTCGCGGGCATCATCTATTACATTTTTCGAAATCTTAGTGACAACCCTAAATTTTTCATAAAAAAATTCTTTCCAAAAAAGAGACTTCCAAACCCTTGTAAATGTAAAGTAAAAAATAATTTGGATTTCTACACACTATGTTGAAGTCGGGCGAGCCTGATGCGTCAACTTTGCTTAGGTATCCTTGTTATACCCGCCCGACTTCAACATAGTGTGTAGAAATCAAAATTATTTTTTACTTTACAGTGGCTTTGGAAGTCAGTTTTTTGGAAAGAATTTTTATTTTTAACTTTTTAGTATCAGGGTTGAGGATTTGGAGTCAGATTTTTTTATGGGACCAACTCAAGAGCTTCCTCTAACGACTGAAAAAAAACCACGGAAATATGCACCGACATACATTAAAAATAAAAATAAAAAAAATACGCGCTGAATTGATAACCTCCTCCTTTTTTGAAAGTCGGTTAATAACTGAAAAATTCACTACACCAGCTCTCCAGCTATTAAAGCAACATCGAGCAACAGGCACTGGTCTGATCAATGAGACTGCCCCGCACCCCGCGCCCGCCTGCGCCGCACTTGTTGCGCGCATTTCCCAAATAAACTAGAAGGAACCTAGTTTCAACCCTAGACCCTAGTTAGAATTATATGAAACTAGCTGATGCCCGCGACTCCATCCGCGTGGTTTAAGTTTATTTTATTACCGCGGGAACTCTTTAATTTTCCGGGATAAATAGCCTATGTCACGCTCCAGGTCCTCAACTATACCTATGCCAAAAATCACGTCGATCCGTTGCTCCGTTGCGGCGTGATTGAAGGACAAACTCGCATCGCATTATTAGTATGATTTTTAGTACTTAAAAGTTTTTTTATAATATTTTTATAATCTCCTTTTTCTTTTCCTTTCATTTTCGGTTTTCCTAATCTTTAGGTTTTTAGGAGAAATCGCTGCTATACCTAAGACCGCCTTTTGTGCCCTATCTTACCTACTATGTTTCATTGTTAATTATTTACATTCTGTTATTTCGGTACGTTAGGTAGGTACCTAATAAGCTAATTGAAGTTTATACCCCTATATTCAATGTACCTACTCTGTGAAGATTATTAACCGACTTCCAAAAAAGGAGGAGGTTCTCAATTCGGCGCGTATCTTTTTTTTTTTTTTTTTTAATGTATGTCGGTGCATATCTCCGTGGTTTCTAAACCGATTTGAAAATTATTTTTTTTGTCTATCTGTTTTTGTATCGGTCTGTCTGTTACTTTTTCACGGCTCATCTATTCAACCGATTGAGGAAGGTACAGATAGAGTACCTAGTTTACATTCCGAGGACAAGCATAACTACTATTACTACACGGGGTCGCTCAACAATCGATGCTGGTGTTGAGCCTAATTCAAAATATATTCGAAGCCTGAGAGGAGTCACTTGATGCACTTGGCGTTTTCTGTGATTTATCCAAGGCTTTTGATTGTGTTGACCACGAAACATTAGTCAGAAAACTGCACAATTATGGAATTAGGGGTGTAGCACTGGATATGATGAATTCCTACTTAAAAAATAGGATACAAAAGGTAGACGTCAATGGAAAGCGGTCTTCTGGATCGATTGTAAAAATGGGGGTTCCACAAGGTTCAATTTTAGGGCCTTTTCTGTTCCTCATTTACATTAACGATCTTCCTTATCTTGCCAAGGATAATCATGGGATAGTATTGTTTGCTGATGATACATCACTTTTGTTTAAAATAAATCGTTACGAAACAACTTTTGACGAAGTAAACAATTCTCTCACTAAAGTGGTACAGTGGTTTGAAGCTAATAACCTACTAAATTTTATAATTTTATTACAGTGCTTCACACACGAGGATAGTTTCTAAACTTACTTAAACATGCATATCAAAAATTCGCGGAACCGGCAGGATTTAAACCTGCGTCTCTCTGGGAATCGCGCCCTGAGCGCCTTGACCGCTAGGCCACGGTTCACTTACCTACCAGTGCCGAAATTTGAGATATGCATCTGTAATCCAGTCTTATAACGCGACTGTTTATGCCATCCAGTAGCGATACATTGCAGTATCGAAACTACTTTCAAGGCCCATATTCGATGGAACTCATTGAACGAGGAATGACATAATATTTTGCGTTAAACTAAAGTTTATAATTTTATTACAGTGCTTCACACACGAGGATAGTTTCTAAACTTACTTAAACATGCATATCAAAAATTCGCGGAACCGGCAGGATTTGAACCTGCGTCTCTCTGGGAATCGCGCCCTGAGCGCCTTGACCGCTAGGCCACAGTTCACTTACCTACCAGTGCCGAAATTTGAGATATGCATCTGTAATCCAGTCTTCTAACGCGACTAAACTCATTAAAAAATCTTATTACCACGTAAAGGATTACTTAAATGACAAGGAAGCTTGGCAATGATTTGATCTATTGGTTCTGATAGTTCCTTAGTTAAGATGATTTGTGAAATGGTGATAATGAAAAAAAAAACCTGGCTGAGTTTGTTGTGGGCTCTTCTCAGACCAGGGCGCGTTTGGAACCCTCGTAGCTTTAGTTTTAAGATACCGTTATTGATTAACACCATTATATATTATAAAAAACTCGACGTCAATAAAATATGTAGTAAGTATACCTACCTACCTAAATTGAATAAACGTTATTTGACTTTTGACTTTTGACTGTTCACCCGAGAAATCATGGAGTCCCCATGGAATTTTTAAAAAACCTGAATCCACGCGTACGATATTACAAATGCGAAAGTATGTTTGTCCGCATGTCACATAGAGTAAGGGCATTTCACGACCCATCCGTTTGCATCGATTTTGACGTTTGTTCAGACTTCAGAGATAGCCTACATACATCCTGCACTCTGCAGGTGGACCTGAACAGCGTTTAGAAAATTAAAACAAGCTTTATCATCCGCTTTATCATCAGTCAAGGTAAGGTTCTTGTCCTCAGTATATCAAGATGAAACTGCACACTTATAAGTTATAATGTGGAAACGGCTGTGGCTGAGTAACATCTGAAAATCATCGCTGAGAACTTTGCTGAGAACACATAATTTAATTATTTAACCAAAGATAAAAAACCCAATTATTATATACCAATCTCTCTATTATTCTAACGTGATTGTATGTCATCTGTAGTGTTGTGCGAAATATTGTCTGTGTCAAGTTGTCAACATCAATCAATGTCATTTGATTGTTATGTCTTATTTAACTTGTCTCTGATGTCTTATTGTGTCAAATTTTATAGATATTTTTTTTATTCTGTCTAAAAATCTCGTTCTCCATTTGGTTTCATCCAAATTCGATTGGTTTAATTTAAAACAGGCTAAAGTAAAAACAAACTTAGATAAGGTAAGAGATAATTGGTAAATTCAACAGGAGATTGGAGTCCGTAAGTTTCGGCCCTGTATTCTAACCCCTAGGCTGTGTGTAACTTCCACTGTATTATTTGGTGATAAAACGAAAGTGACATCGGTGGAATCATGAAAAGAGCAATCGGAAAGTGGCGTGAATCAGCATCGTTGATAGTGCTGGCTAAACAGAATGTAGACGTTTCATCGAGTAGGAACGCAGGGGGCAGTAACTATGATATTTTATTGCAGACTCGGACGCATAACGCTTCGTTCTCGAACGGTGTAGTGTTTCCGGGCGGTGTTATCGAGAAGGCAGACGCGAGTGAGCATTGGTTGCATCTCCTCAGTTCTTTCGGCTTCGGCCAGAACGATTTCGGGGGTCTACTTCGACCTGGTGCGCTTACATCTCCTATTTTTGCCAGCAACCCCATCCAAAGGTAAGAATTTCTAATAAAAATATATTTATTACTAAACTACTTAATGTCAGGTTTAAATGTATTGAGATCCCAGCACTCCCTGTGGAAATGGAACTTTTGTTAATAATAGCAATTCTATAATATTGAATTGTTATTATGAATGAATGAAATATTCTTTAATGGGTAGATGATGCCCGCAAGTTCATTTTGGGTGAAATAGGTTTTTAATTCCAAGGGAACTGGTTCATTTTTTGGGATAAATAGTAGCCTATGTCCTTCTCTGGGATGTAACATACCTTAATACAAAATTTCATCAAAATCAGTCGAAAATATGGGCCGTTAAAGTATAGCAGACACTTTCACATTAATAATATTAGTATGGATTGTACATCAATAAGAGAAATCTCTTATACAAATAGCGGTCTTATTGCTTTGAAGAGATCTCTTCCATGCAACCACATTATATTAGATTTAACAAGTAAGTAACAACAAGTGAAAAAGGGGTTGAGGGTGAATGCAAGTTTAGGAGGAAAAATAAAAATAACTAATGCTTTTATGTCTACCATTTTAAATGCTGCAAGAGAAACCACACACCTACTATGTAGTGGTAACGAGTTTCATAGCCTAACAGCTTCAAGAAAAAAGGATTTTGAATAAAAAGAAGTATTATGGGAAGGAATTTTTAAAATAAGTTTATCATTAAATCAAAGAGAGCGACTATGAGTGTCACTAAGAAACTCAAACCGCTCTCTGAGGTAAAGAAGAGTAGTAGGATTGAATAAAACACAGTATGAAACAGACAGAATGTGTGTATCTCTGAGAAAGCAGATCTGAAGCCACTTGAATTTTTCGCAAAATTCACAAATATTATCATATTTCCTGAGTCCAAATATAAGCCATATACAGTCAAAATCTGTTATAACAACATCGAAGGGACTGCTCATATACAGTCGTAAAAACCGATAGTCGTAACAACTGGTGATGTTTAATATGTATCATGCAAGTACAAACAAATCGATAGGTCGCAAATCGTAGGTTAGGATAGTCGTAATTATTGGAAAAATATATTCATGTATAAAATTAAACTATGTACATTTTGTTTATTACACATAAGTACAATGCATATTATTTACGAATAACTCCACAAAGTTTTAGTGCGTCTTGTGTACAGATAAGTAACAAACTAACTGAAGATATATGAAGAAGCAGGCTTTGACTCTACTGCATGCACGTGTTTTGTTTCTAAGAATTAGAAAAGACCCTTCACTAAACTAAATCCTAAACGAAATGCTATTGTTTTCTTCACTTTCTTTCCTGATTTTAACAGCCATTGAAGACAAATGTGGATACCTATTCAAATTGTTTACAATACAGCTTAGCCGGTCGTTCTAACAGATCTAATTCTCCAAAATATTAGTTAAATGTGGTTGTTTAATGAGGTATGTCGTTATTAGCAATGTCGTAAAAAGCAATGTTTTTGATAAGGCAGTCATATAGCATTCAGCCGGGACCTTTGTTCTAGGTTAATATAATGGGCATGTTGCTCTAAACGATGTCGCAGTAAACGGTTTTGACTGTACAAAGATTTTGAATTGAGTTAAGTAATTAAGCAACTTAAAATTGAGATGGCGAGGATCAGCCTAAACAAGAATTGGCAAGAGAAGAGACTGCAAGTGTAATTTTCGTAGGTATGGGTTAGGACTTCCAATACCAATACTTTTTTCGATACTGGTATTGAAATGTCTAATACCGGGATACCGGTATTGGTGGACACTGGACACTAAACGAAACAGTGACTATTGCATATATTTCTTGGTAAATGCCACTGTTTTTATTCGGCTAAGTTTAAAACTTGTATCTTAAGCACATTAGCTCAATAAGAGCACCTTTATTGCTTAAAACCAGTGATGAAATTTCATTTTTGATCACTCCGAGGGAAAAATTTGTGTTTGAATTTAGGACTCGTCTATTCTATTTCATAGTTTCGTAGTTTCTATTTCATGACTCACAAAACGTTCAGAAATCTGTTTTTTATCCAAAGCAATATTTTATAATGATTAATTTTCTTTTTAAAAATAACTATTGAATTTTTATTTAATTAATGTTTTGAATAAACTATGTATTTTTACGAGTAAAAAAATTTGCATTTCTTCATTGAATTTAAGCAGAAAAGTGCTCTTTTGAAGTTAATGTGGGGAAAAAATATTTTTTATGGTGCAGTTTCCTTCAGAAAAGACTAGTTTTAAGTTAAAAACAATCTATCTTCCCAATACCGGGATCCCGGTATTGAAAAAAACCGGTATTCGAAAGCCCTAGTAGGTAGAAATTTGCCAATCTACGGAGAGACTACTGATAAATATTATGTTGTTCATGTTTTCAATTATGTTACACTGCTACTATCTTATAACTACAATTCATTGTAATTCAATACACTCAACTGATAACATATACTTAGGTAAGTATTCATTAGAACTTAAAGGCTTGGTTAGACACAACTGAGTAATGCACAATAGGAATTTGTACAACAGTTTATTCCCATAAATGTAAATGTTCCCGCAGGATTTTAACAACATAAATCCTTGTAAATGACATCAAAAGCATCAGTCTAGTATTAAGATCCTACTAATATTATGAGCGTGAAAGTTTGGATGTTTGTTACTTCCTTCACAACATCCAAACTTGGTCAATTACTAAACCCAATTTGGAAGAAATTCAGAATGAATATAATTATAACCTGGATTAGTTAACAAATAAGCTACATTTTATCTTGGAAAATTAAAGAGTTCCTAAATTTAAATTAAAGTAACCAAAAAACATTGATCTACATTTAAATTGAAATACTACCAAATTTGCTGACATCACTAGTATGTGACATTATTGTGGTGGATTATAGCAAATTTAACTTCCAGTTCATTCATTAGTACTAGTATGATATAGATGTTCTATTCCATGATTCCATGAAGACCTTTTGCCTACGTTTGTGGTAGTGCATGCACATACACAAGATTTATTCACTCAGGTCTTCTGTATAGTATTTAGTTGTGCATGTACTTGAATTGGCTGTGGTTTGTTGATTTTATTTTGAAAGTGTAAATAAGACATAGTTTATATATCATTAATATTATATAGATTTCTTGGTATCTTTGAAGATAATAATTGTTAGACAAATTGATAATACATTTGCTTGTAATATGTCTGAACCAGTGGTAGTCTTGACCCCACTTCATCGCCCCTTCATTCAGCTTAACGGGCCGGCGGAGGGCGAATTACCCATACAAACGTAATACCAAAATAATTTGTAATTCGTGAATATTTCCACCATATTATGCGATTATTAAGATTGAACTTGTATTTACCGTCACTGGATAATTATCTTTTCAAAATACTTTCCCAAAATTAAATGTAAGCACATTGCGTTTCGCATGTTTTTACGACATAAATGACATGTTTTCTCCTTATTTGTTTCATATTAAAACAAACGATATCTCACGTACTAATTGATCAGGAACATAGCCTATATTGTCAAGTTACAGAATAACAACACGAAGTTAAAAACACAACAATTTTTCATTCATCATTTTTGGTATTTACGGAACAAGACCAAAATGTATAACAAACTCTGTACGCTCATATTGCTATCGCGCTTGCACGCGATCTTGTGTCATCAGCCAAATAGAGATAGCAATATACCGGCAAATTTATATTTGCTGTTCGAATAGAAGTTGCGAGCGCCGCTCCCCGGCCTCTTGCTTCATTCATAATTTACTTTGGGTTCTTCTCACTTCACGCTTCACAAAAATAAGCTAGGGGTAGGACAGACAAAGATGCTCCAATTTCGTTCTGACCCACTTTTGATCTCTTCTCTCTGTCTCTGATCTGAATCTTATATGCATTTTTAATGAAATAAATGTTTATTTATTACCTATGCTATCTTAGAATTCCATGTGGAATTTCAATTAAAACTTCTTTTGGCAAACTTCTGTAAGATACTTTTGAGTATTTTTTGCAGTTAAAAGTAGTTTCGACGGTGCCATAGTCATCAACTTCAGTGCCAAATACAAGTTAAGTACATGACACAAACTGCAGTAAATTAATTAGCTTCAAAATTAATTTGTAACATTGTGCAATCTATAGATTTTTTGCCCACAGTGAAATCAAATGGTCAATTACTGTGGAGCAAATCAATTTGTCTTGTACATTAAAGTGATTATTCGCCTTAACCTTGACCACAAGCTGGCCTTTCAAACACCTTGAACTGGAGCATGATTACATTATTTTTAAAAATAGTTTCTATATCAAGTATAATGGAGTAAGACAAGGAAAGTGTATGACTTCTACCTATCATCTGTCTCTTGAATAGTATTTTTTGCAAGGGAAATACTCTACTTTCTACATTGTTTGGCCGATTCTTAGTACTATAAAATGGATTGAATTAAAATAATATACCACCTAAAACGGCACTGCCTAAAGTAGCCTTATCAGTCTTGCTTTAAGTAGTTAGCATGTCATAATAGCATGGGTCAATAATATTTTAGCTAATTTTGATTCTGTTCCTTTCCAAGGAGTATTATGAAAGGATACCAATTTTAGTGTTGTCATTTTAGTTTAGCTTAGAAATTGTGTTCTACAGAATTAGCCACTTTGGGTATTTGCAATCAAGCATTTCCTTCATTTTTATTTACTTTGTCAACAGGCACATTGCTTTAAGGATAGGCGCAATTAGGGAGACTTTTGAAGAGCTCGGCCTCCTTATATGCAGCTCCAAACATAAAGCTGACAGGAGTGGTATCTGGGCAGATGTCTTAGCTGACGTTGATGTCAAATACTGGCAGAGTCGGGTAAGATTAACAACAATTTCAAAGTAACCAATTATTTTATCTTAGTAATTACTAATCAGCTAGTTATATTATAAATGCGAAAGTTCAGATGGCTCACGCCCGAACGGCTGAACAGAGGCACAGAGATAGACTATTATCTGGATTCTGGAATAACACGCAGGCTACTTTTTATCACAGTAAATTAAGGAGTTCCATCAGGAATCAAAAAAACTTAAACCACGCGGATGAAGTCGCGGTCTCCACTTATCAGTAGTACTAACAGATTTGATCAAAGTACAAATCTGATGATGCGATCAACTTGCGAAAGGTTCTTTTCATTTTCCTAGCCTCGCTCAGTGCCACTCTGGTAAAAATAGCTTAGCGGCGGCTTATGTATTAATGACAAGCAAGTTATGTGCGAAGGATCGGATCAAGACGTTGTGGCTAAGTGAGATACTGCCTACTTGCAAAGCTCACAACTTTTATTTTCGGAAACCTCTGCTGTAAATGCACCCTTGCAATACAATGCAATTCTTTATTTGCGTAACATGTGAAAATCATGATCAGTTTAGAAAAAAAAGAGTCCAACACATTAGTGGTATCAGTGTACAAGAACAATTAATTTATTCATTTTAAAGACAGATATTGAAAATATCATACGGCTGAGCCGAAGACGAAGCTAATAAGTTTAAATTACATTTTACAGGTGAGTAAAGATCCAGCTGAGCTTCTGAACCTTTGCAAAGAGCACAGCTGTTACCCAGACATATGGGCGCTCCACTATTGGAGCAACTGGCTGACTCCCTCTAAAGCTCGGGTGCGATTCGACACTGCGTTCTACGTGACTGCCTTGAGGGAAAAACCGTCTGGCCTTCAAGCTAACAGCGAAGTCGTGAAAGTTGAGGTAATTTTTATTTAAATCTAAACTAGAGAAGTGAAACTTCTTTACAAAGTAAGGTAACTAAGCTAACAGCGAGTTTGTGAAAATTGAGGTAATTTCTATTTAAAATCTGAACATGTTGAAGAAGTGAAACTTCTTTAGAAAGTAAGGTAACTTCAACAACGATTCAGCCGCCATCTTGGATTCGAAAACCATACTTTTAGGTCGCATTTTTCAGTTAGGATTATTGGGTCACCAAGAAACTTTAAAAAGATATTACGTCCATCTTGGATTTCCAAAAATATTCATTGTCGTAATTAGCATCCACATAAATTGAAAACAAGACCAATATCAAATGTAATGTCCACAATCTTTAAAAAAAATGTGTTATTTTGGAGCACATTTTGTTTTGTAACCAAATATTTTTTGCAGTGGGAAACTCCATTGGAAATCTTGGAGAGAAACAGCAGAAAGGAAGTGAAGTTGTACCCACCACAAGGCTATGAGTTCCATCGACTGTCCAAATTCAATGATATAGAGGAATTAGGAAAATTTGCAAAGGAAATAAGCTACGAGGGTAATGAACTCTACTATCCAGTTCCTCTGCAAGCAAAGGATGGTGTTATACATCTTTTACCAGGTAAAAATTTAAAAAAAATCTCCTACTTGAATGCCTACTTGCTTAATAATAGCTTCATTATTTAAAAAAAAATTAAATTGGTTTTTTTCTGAACATTAATACTCGAATAGGAAATCTCAGATCATTTCTATTCAACACAAGGTTTGTAGTGTGAGTTAAGGAGAGTCAACATCATCTATCGGCAATGTGGAAAAGCTTTCTGATCAAAGTTTCCTTGCAAATTAGAGAAAACTACAATTAAAGGGTCGGTCGAATTCGGCTAACACCTCGTCCATTTAAGATCACTTGGGAAATCCTCGGGTTCGCCTTGTCCTTACAATATTACTCAGTCGTGAATTGCTTTATTGTCGGCCTGGGCAGTAATGTAGTGTTATCTGAATTTATTTCCCAGAAAGTATTTTCAAACTAAAAGTGGCGTTTTATCTTTTCAGGCGACTACCTTTACCCGCCAAATGTAGACCTCAGCGAGGTGCCGACGTCAAAAGAAGATAAGACAATACTAGAACTAAGAGACACCAAGCGAACACTTCATCGTTTCGAAATATCGGAAAAAAAAGTTTTGCTAGTTGTACATAATTACACACCCAGAAACCATATCAACATGGAAGACCAAGTCATGCCTCTCAATGTTATTGCAATACATTAAAGGATACTATCGCATTCGGTGTCCGCCTTACTAGGTGTATAGGTGTACTAATAATAGTTCTTACGGTGTATATCATAAAGTCGAGATTTGGTTGGAAATGGCGAGCTCGACGCAGCCGTGGCCCAACAGCCAGGACGAGTACGAGCTGCTGGAGGTGATCGGCGTGGGCGCCACGGCTGTGGTTCACGCCGCCTTCTGCCGCGCGCGCAACGAAAAGTGCGCCATCAAACGCATCAACCTGGAGAAGTGGAACACCTCAATGGACGAGCTGCTCAAGGAGATCCAGGCCATGTCCAGCTGCAACCACGAGAACGTGGTGACGTACTACACGAGCTTCGTAGTGCGCGAGGAGCTGTGGCTGGTGCTGCGGCTGCTGGAGGGCGGCAGTCTGCTGGACATCATCAAACACAAGCTGCGCGCCGCCAACTGCAGGCACGGCGTGTTCGACGAGGCCACTATAGCCACTGTGCTGAAAGAGGTGCTGCGCGGCCTCGAGTACTTCCACCAGAACGGGCAGATCCATCGCGACATCAAGGCCGGCAACATCCTGCTCGGCGACGATGGCACCGTCCAGATCGCAGACTTCGGCGTGTCCGCTTGGCTCGCCACCGGCCGTGACCTCTCGCGACAGAAGGTGCGCCACACGTTCGTGGGCACGCCCTGCTGGATGGCGCCCGAGGTCATGGAGCAGAACCACGGCTACGACTTCAAGGCGGACGTGTGGTCGTTCGGCATCACCGCCATCGAGATGGCGACCGGCACCGCGCCCTACCACAAGTACCCGCCCATGAAGGTGCTCATGCTCACGCTGCAGAACGACCCGCCCACGCTCGACACGGGCGCCGAGGACAAGGACCAGTACAAGGCGTACGGCAAGACGTTCCGCAAGATGATCGCCGAGTGCCTGCAGAAGGACCCCGCCAAGCGCCCCACCGCCACCGAGCTGCTCAAGCATCCGTTCTTCAAAAAGGCCAAGGACCGCAAGTACCTGGTGCAGACGCTGGTCAGCATCGGGCCGAGCATGGAGACGCGCGTGCACAAGGCGAGCAAGCGGCAGCCCGGCGCGTCGGGCCGCCTGCACCGCATGGAGACGGGCGAGTGGGTGTGGGAGAGCGACGAGGAGGACGACGACGACGAGGCGGACGCGGGCCGCGACCGCCCCATGAACACGCTGCTGCGCGCCGCCTCCTCCGACAGCGACAGCGACGAGCCGCGCGCCGGCTTCAGCATCGGCTCCGCGGAGCCCGAGGACGCGCCGCAGATCGACCTCGTGCTGCGCATGCGCAACGCGCGCGACGAGCTCAACGACATCCGCTTCGAGTTCGCGCCCGGCAAGGACTCGGCGGACGGCATCGCCACGGAGCTGGTGGGCGCGGGGCTGGTGGCGGCGGCGGACGGCGAGGCGATCGCGAGCCAGCTGCAGCTGCTGGTGGACGCGCAGCTGTTCCCGCCGCCGCCGCCCGCGCCCGCGCCCGCGCCGCGCTCGCGCACCTTCCGCCTGCCGTCCGCCGACCCGGCCGCGCCCGCCGACGAGAAGGGGCTCGTCGGCTACGCGCAGCTCTCCATCGTCGACTGACCGCCGCGCGGACAAGGACAATGAACACTGCGACTAGCTAACGCTGTGTAATCGAATTTAGATTAGGTAGATAGCGTAGGTTCCCGAGAGTCGAGATTACCTTACGTACCTATATTATCAAAAATCCGTCAAAAAACTTTCTGTCGCACTGACTCTGCACACGTATAACATAAGTACCTTCAAGGCAGGAGTGAATAGGCATCTTCTAGGCGAGCGCGCTTCAACCTAGACCACATAATTGCTTTGTATTAAGCGTGATTGTCGTCAACCGCAAGATTATCTTGCAATAATAAAAAAAAATACTTAAGCGGATGTCCGATCCGACAAAATGTGTGCGAGCGGAGCGGACCTTACAGGGTGCGTCCGAATTTTTTCTGTTAAATTTTTGATAATATGCGCCCGGCCTACAGGACACCAATGGGGAATCATAACATATTGTAGGGCTTACACTGGGAACCTATGGCATAAACTATTTTAGTCGCCCAGCTCGGGCAGCTCGCGAGCCAATACAATGTAGAGCACAAACTAGGGTCATATGTTACTACAGCGAGTTAGCTCGCCTAGGTCGCGTCGAAATCATCTAGAATTTTGATAGGTGCGTCAATTTGTATAGACTTAGCCAAATCTCACATAGGAAGACCACAACAAATTGCAACTCCGACGTAAGCCATTGCGTTTAAATGTACAGGGTTAATTTAATAGTACATTACTGCCCAGGCCGGAAATTATACACCGGCTGAGTATAATATTGTATTATTTGTACTTTTTAAGTAATTGAGGCCGTGAATTGCTGTTTCTAAACTAAGGCTGCTCTGAGATACGCGACACGAGTTGAGCGCGCGACCGCGCGAAACCGAAAATTCAACTTCGATAAAACTGTAGGGTTGATCGTAATTGAGTGTTCGATCACATTTGCATCAAAATAAAATGAATCTTAACAGCATTAGAGTTAGATTAGATTCCTGGGTTAGATTCCCGGTCGGGCATAAAAATTGTTAGGTATTGGGTTTTTCAATTAAGAAATTCTCAGTGCCAGCCCGGAGTTGGAAGTTGGCGGTGTTTTCACCCCCGTGCCTCGGAGAGCACGTTAAGCCGTCGGTCCCGGTTATTATCACTAACATGATAATAGTCGTTAAAGTCCGCCAACCCGCATTGGAGCAGCGTGGTGGGTCAAAGCTCTAATTCCCCCTCTCGTATGAGAGTGGAGGCCTGTGCCCAGCAGTGGGACGTTAATAGGCTGTTGTGGTGGTACTGAATTGGTGACTTTCAATCAAGGTCTCAAGGTCAATTTTCAACTTAGACTAAACGCACTGACAACGCGATGCATCGCGATTAGTTGCATTGATATTGAAATCTGATCTTCCCGTGTAAGAATTGGCTTACGATCGCCGTCACGCGAAAATTTGATACGTCACGGTTCTCGCGGAGAACCGCTCATATTATTTAGCGCGCAGTCGTGCGCCATTATGATCCGTAGCTTCGTAATTTTAAGCGCTATTTTATCATATTACGCTGTGTTCTTAGTATCTACATAGTTTATGGGTAAATTACCTAATCATTTGAATATTGAACTCCCGTCGAGAAAACCAAGGGGATTCTATTATTTGACATTTAGCACTCTATACACAACGATTTCTGTGTCATGACTCATAATCATTTTCATTTATTTGAGTAGGCGCATATCAGTCGATTGCGATGGCTAACGCCATATCGATGGATAATTACAAAACCCCTGCCATTATTTCAATAATGGGAAGGAATCACGACACACTGAAATGAGGAATACAAAGGAAAAGAACATCATGATTGTACAACCATCTGTGGACTTATTTTTTCAAAGAAACTTTTACACGTGCTTAAGAAAGAAAAAATAAAAGACAAAAATATTATTAGGACCGAGGTACTATATCAAATTGGGTCTGTGACTCCAGCGTCACTTTTTTTACTGGTAAGACTAGACCATGAAGTCAGTTAGCAAAAAAATGACGGTAGTTCAACATTCAAATATAATAAATTTATTTTTAAAAGCGTAAGGAATTAATTTAATGTTAATATTATTTATAGCTCAAGCTGATAAGAAAGTTTTAATTTTAAGTATGAATCTGAATTTATAAGTTTTTTATTATTACTCTTAGTTTATACGCCGCTCTACATTTATGAAACACTGTAATAGATGTATTTTTTAATTTACGTCGCTCAAACATATTTTATATTGGAATTAGGCTAGACTGGATATCTTGTACGTTATTTACTAATGTTATAAAACAGCTGTGTATTCGATAACACCTAACTGTATCTTTTATTTCTATATAATATGGTGATAGTCAGTTTGTAATTGGCGGCCCCGAGAGAGAAAATGTTGTGAGTACCTAGGTATTACCTAAAGATCGTTCTGAAAAGTAATTTTTCTTTTCCTTTAGACCACAATAATAACATTTGTAAGCATTCACGTAAGTGGCTAACGTCTTACATAATGCCAAAGATCTGCAACTTCCAAGACAGTTTAAATTTCTTAAGTTACATACGTGAGTAAAACTTGCAAGTGTAATTGCGGCCTTACATTAACGATTGTGGAAATGCTCTAAGTACTCGTATTAGCGAGTGCACATACAAACGCGGATAGCTACTTCGTTTTTATACTGTAGTTTACTTTTGACTACCAGTGGAAACGAGAATTTGGTTTTTGAAAAAATAATTGTTATAAATCGAAAGAAAGTTTTTTCCGCTATAATTTAAAAGTTATATCAAATTGAAAATATTTTTTTGAATTCAGTACCGAAAACACGCCGAATAAACCAGAGCGCGTGTGACGTCACAATGTTAATTTCTATTAATTGTGGCACACAGCTGATGCAGTGTTGACACTATACTATCGTGAAATTGCTTTAACATTATGACGTCATAAACATGGCAACCAATCGTGGCGCGTTCGTAGTCATGTGTTAAAAATTTTATCAATTTTTAATTGTTTATTATATTTTTTTTTAAATTAAAAACAGTTTTTCGCATCGACTATTTATACAATTTGTGTTAAAGTTTTAAAATACATTAAAAAATCGATATTTCTTTTAATTCAAAACCCATTCTCTCATCTGTACAGAAGGCAAACCAAACGCGTAGCGAAGCGTTACCATATTTGCTCGCCCCGCGCCACCCCTGGTGAACAAACCTTGTACTAGCTCGACTAGTTATTGTGATGAGGATGACTCTAATTTTATTAGGGTTCGTTTAGGTCTTGAATTGCTCAGTGCCATATTTAGATTTTCTAAATATGTAAAAGATTTGATGCATAACTAATTACATAATATAAAGGTACCTAAGCAGTTTTTTTTTAAATATACCGGTTACTACAAAAGTAAATTGTGGCCCCGAAAACAATAAAACTGGAGTTACTTTAAAAATATGCAGGTCTAAATGTTTTTATCATGGATATTCGTAAAGCCTAAACTTGGAATTGAAAAACAGTTTTTATATCATACTTGCTCAGTAACTAGGGATTACTATAGTGGAAAGTCTCCTTGTAAGTTGGTGTTTGCAATTCAAGGCAACATTACGTCGCACTATGCTTGAATTGTAATGTTCACATTACAGTTCAAGCTATGCAAAACTCCTTGGTAAACAATCTCTTTTCTTATAAAATGGTAAGAAAACTTTTTACTGAAAAAAAAACACTGAACATGGCGGCATTTAATTTCCATACATTTCAAACTATGCAAAACTCCTTGGAACCCAGAGCCGTAAAAAAAAAAATGGAAACTATTTACGAAAAAAAATAGAAATGGCGGCATTTCATTTGATCTGAAAGTTTGATTCTAATTAAAATTTCATTTTGCATTACCAATGTTTTATTTACCTCGCAAGAATGATATAAAGTAGAATGCTTACCTCGGTTGCAAGTAGCTATTACACCCTCGAACTATATTCACCCTCGCTCGCTGCGCTCGCTCGTGTGACTAAATATCTCGGGTGCACGCGATCCATTAGCGCCCTATGCGAGCTGCGCTCGCACTGGCGCCAAATTGGATCTTGTTCTGTAATAGCTTACTTACGTCCCTTGTGTAACAATCTACTATTAAATAGAGAAAGCGCATCATTATAATCATTACAGTGTCATTGCAAGCAGATGTATGAATATATTAATTAAATATTTTTACGTTGTTATTTGTTTGTTGCTTATTTGGAATTATTTTTTGAAATAATAAATTATAAATCCGAATTTTGCGTTGTTTTTATTCTCCTTTAGGGTGATCACACATTAAAGTATCTCACGCACGGATTTTTCTGAAAACAGCTTCGGTCACACGCAAAAGAATTAAATCGTATGCAATAAATTTGCGTTCACCTTATGGCAACCATAGACAGAATTGCAAATGCAAACTGCTATTTGTAAATAGCAATTGGTGTTAAAAAAACCGACTTTACCAATTATAATTTGTGGAAGCAGACACCTGCTATTTTGTAATTGCATGAAATGTCTATTCAATTACCATTCAGAAACTGCTCGCGGCCTTTGCAGTTTTGTCTGGCCCAGACACAAAATATATTATATATACCTACCTACTTAATTGGACGTTTTACTAAGAAAAAAAAAATTAAGATTATTATTTCTTTATTTAGTACATAATTACAATTTGTGCTTAATTCAATATTACAAAGGTATTTCACTACAGGTCGTTCGTGTGTGAATACCTACATACAAATATAAAAGCGGGATGGCATAATATCGTTGGACTGTGACGTGTCGAGCCAACGACCACCGAGCGGTCTCACTTCGCTCGCAGGCTCGAGAACTTTTAATGCAGATTGCTCAAACAAAATAGATTTGGAGTTACTTATAGATTCCGATGGAATTTCTTTAATCTTTATTAGGTATTTATGTAATTATTAGCTCATGCCCGCAACTTTGTCCGCGTGGATTGAGGTTTTTGGTTCCCGCGGGAACTATTTCATTTTCCGGGATAAAATATAGCCTATGTGTTATTCCAGACTAATAATCTATCTCTGTGCCAAATTTCATCCAGATCCGTTCAGCCGTTCTAGCGTCATTGAGTAACAAACATCCATCCAAACTTTCGCATTTATAATAAAGATGAACCAACCAACATGCAACCCTCAAGTTATACGTTGATGTCAGTCGGTCAGTTTCTTGATTTATTCTTTAATGCTAAGGTAATAAAAGAGCGGGTTTTGGCGCACTCTTATGAGGTTAAATACTGCATGTTAACATTGTTATTATTATTATAACATATTTGGTAAAAGTGCTCGAGCTTGCGAACACAAGGTGGCGCGGTGTGCGCTGACCCTATGTGAGCGGTCATACAAAAAGTCTGAAACAATTTGGCCTCTGCTCCTGCAGTCAGTCCTTACAAAAATACGTTCAAACTAATTCTGCTACCTCAAGTCATTACAAACTAGACTAGAAATATCTTACATAATAGTCTAGATTCAACTTTTTTTGCAAAGCAGTACTTAATGAAATGTAATAAGAAATATAGTTTAAACAGGTACAAATCAATATTCAATGTGTTGGTCCACAGAGAAAACATGGAAACACTGAGAAAGAAAAATAATTTAAATACAAAAATTTGTAATGGAATACTTCAAGTTTCAACAGCCTAAAGGTAGGATTCCTTGGTCCAACGCAACGTAACACATCTACTATATATTTTTCATATTGTATTTAACATATGTATTTTGTGTTTGTTTAATACGGGCTAGTTTATGCGTTCATAAACACCTAGGAATTCCTGCCATGAGTAAAAAAAACCTACAATACTGACATTACTTTACAAGTACATTAAAATTTAACATCTTTATGCTGAGCAGGTAAATTGCAATGGTAATCGTGGTCGCACATTAGGACGAGACGCACAGCCAAAAATGCGGATGAAAAATCTTATGAAATATTTGAACATTATATTTACTTTTAAGCAAGTCCCTGTTTGCAACCCGTGCTTCTGATTTGATTCGATCGGTCGATGATAAAAAGTTAACTTTACATGCTCCAGATATAGGTATGTTGGAGGACATTCAGAACCGGTAGGTTCACTTGATGATTCAAAAGGACTTGGAGGGAAGGAAAGGACAATTTCTTTGAATAACTTATGAATATATCGTAAAATGGTGTAGGTAAGATTAGGAACCTACGTTTGAAAATACCTCATGAAATGCGTATACTTCGCCGCGTGCGGCTCGTCTTATAATGTGCGATTAGCACCGTTACTGGATACAAACTGGCAAATAAACTTAATTTCCTAGTTCTGTACAGTATAAACAATCAACTCTTCAACTATACTTCTAATTTGTGCAAAAATACATAAATACCAGCTATTTATCGTAAAACTCTAGTAAATAAAGGAATGGCGTTTTCATTATTACAGCCTCGTGCCTTATTGAGAAGTCCTTGCTTTGTCAATTGATTTATAACATAACAAGTAAGTATATCGTAGTCAATATGCACGTCGAATAAATTGATAATTGACGTAACCCTATGTTTACTCATTTACCTTTTCACACAACTTTTCGGTAGGTACTTAATTTCATGATCTGATATAATAAATATTTTTTTTTGGATTGCGCTCTGTCTTCGGTCAAAACAAGTGAGATTCATTCTTAATTTGCAAAAAAAATAATTATTAGGTATAGGTACATACTTACACGGTTCATCTACGTGTACTTCGTAATGTCAGAAAAACTCGCGATTCACAACATACAGTTTCCATATAACTAGCGAAATTCTAATTTAATTTATATTATTTATCATTAAATGCTCCGAATTGAGGTATATCTTATGATTACAAAATTATAAGTAGGTTTTTAAGATACTTAACACATAATTAGTTAAGGCTAAAAGTGCGTTTGAATTGTTACAAGTAATGCTTACTAATCAAAAATTTTGCTCTAAATAAAATAAAATGATCAATTGAAAACGTAATATCAAAAGGTGTACCCAGATTTCATGTGTAATGTCCTTAGAATCTTCCAAACAGCAAATAAATAATTTAAGGCGGCAAGGTAGTCTCTCGCACATCCTAACATTTTCAATTATTGTAGATGTCCCAGTATACTTTCGAGTTTTGATAAATGTAGACAAACCAAGTTCTTGGCGATGAAGGAAAGGCCATTTCTGACACTTATTTTCTATCATATTCCTAGTTTTTGATAGAGAAAAATGGCGCTAACAACTAGTAATTTTCCATCTGCGCGGGAGATTTTATTGTGCAGAAGTGTGTGCGCAAACACTGCAGGTGCACTCTCTGTTCCTTTACTCTCAAAGCCCGATGGGACGGAAAATCCGACGCTACCAGAGAGAGATCAGGCGCAGGACCGACGGCTTAACGTGCTCTCCGAGGCACGGGGGTGAAAACCGCTAACTTTAACTCCGGGTTAGTACTGAGAAATTATAATTATTGTTAAAATTATACTGAGACATTGAAACGCCTACAATCATAAAAGATGATAGAATATGCGAGAATAGGAGATACTAAGGTTACCCCGTCGCCTGAATTGTTCGATTCGATACAGAATAAAATTCTTAATTACACTAGATAATCATTAGAAGAACTATATACAAACTATACTATATATGACTAGGCAGGAAGCGTCTTAGGCTAACGTGTCAGTTACACATCCTAATAAGGCAATAACAAGAAGTGCTTAAAATGTAATCAACGTTGTGTTAAAAATTTCAAATCAAGGAAAACAATATAACAATCATATATTAAGTACTATAGTTTAATTCCGTTTTTAAAATAAATAGAATAATTTTATTTTTAAAAGATAAGACTAGGCGTGCTAATTTGTTGACATTACCTCAATAATTTTGATATCGATTTGTTGTAACAATTTAGCATCATTACTTAACATTTTTTTAAAGACATAAATACAAAGTAGGTATCATATAATATTGCTATGAAATATTTATAACTAGCTGATGCCCGCGACTTCGTCCGCGTGGTTTAAGTTTTTGTTATTCCCGCGGGGACTCCTTAATTTTCCGGGATAAAAAGTAGCCTATGTCACTCTCCAGGCCCTCACCTATACAACAAAAAAAGAATTCGCGAAATTGGTTCAGCCGTTCACGCGTGATGCCGTGACCAAGGGAAATAGGGATTCATTTTTAGGGTTCCGTACCCAAAGGGTAAAAACGGGACCCTATTACTAAGACTCCGCTGTCTGTCTGTCTGTCTGTCTGTCTGTCTCCAGGCTGTATCTCATAGACCGTGATAGCTAGAAAGCTGAAATTTTCACAAATGATGTATTTCCGTTGCCGCTATAACAACAAATACTAAAAATTAAAAAAATATATATATTAAGGGGGGTCCCCATACAATAAACGTGTTTTTTTCGTATTTTTTTGCTCAATATTAAAAACGGTAACGGTAACGGTAACAGACGGTTCAAATTTTCACAGAATATTAACTTGTATATTACCTTTCAAAATAAATAATTAAATATCAATAAAGTAAATATTAAAGGGGGGCTCCCATACAACAAACGTAATTTTTTGATATTAACAGTAAACCTCTACAAACATAGTTAGTTTTGCGGTTCATTAACAAAGGTAATTATACCTACTTCTTGAGTACGGAACCCTCGGTGCGCGAGTCCGACTCGCACTTGGCCGGTTTTTATATACATAGATTAATGATTTGATTTGATTGAAAATAATCATTACATATTTATATAAAAAAACTATAAAATCTTGACGATATTATTTTATAATGTAAAATGTCGAAAAAATTCAATACGAAATGTCAATGGGACCAATTCTGTCATGTAACATGTAAAGTACGCACAGTACGCTACAAACGTACAGTTTTAACTGACAGTTTCATCTGTACTGTTTTAACTTTCATTGTCAGTTCAGTTATTTTCTAACTGTTATTTTCTAATAGTTCTCAGGTTTTACTAAACAGTCCAACTTACCAGTTAAAACTGTACTTGAGTAATTGAGATTCATAACTTAAAATAAAAATCCGATCCGATATAAATCAGGTTTTATGGAATCCGATCGGATCGTGTAAATTTTTTTTTTTTCGAACAAAGCTAAATTTTAATTACATTGGTAGTGCTACGCTTTATAACTAAGTATTTAAGCAGTTACGTAAGTACTTAATAAGTTAATTTTGTACATTTTTCAAGGACCTTACACTCTTGAATACAAAATAAATATTTTAGTTTAACAAGGGAATATAAATTGTCTGGTACTGTGAGAACAAATGAGAGCCACCTCTATACATGTTGTACATAAGGAGTCTCCCTAACCTATGCCCTTGTCATTTGTATGGAATTGTGCGAAAGAGCTAGGTCGTTCAAATGTGATTATACAGCCTTTGCCTGCAAAACTTTCTACTTTGATTTTTTAAATCTATTTCCTGATTTAGTGTGCAATAAAATATTTAAAAAATAATAAGTTTTAGGTGTATGTTACCGGTATTAACTTTTACCGATTTTTGGTCGGCCAAGCAAACCTGAACATTTGCCTCGCGAAGCAATAGTGCAAAAAACAAGTTAATGCTTGGTAAACGCGCATCACTATACCTAATATCTGTGCTCGCCTTATTAAAAAGAAATAACAATATATTAATAAAAAATATAATCACAAAGGAGTGTGCGTCAAAGAGAAATGGGTACATGACAATTCTAATGCATTTAAAATTCAAGTGTTTTTGAGCTCCAAAACAATTGATAAATAATCATGTAAATTGTAATCGTTTTATTAAAATAGTCATGCACCTAATTATATCGAACGCCTAAAAACTAATTGTACGTAAAAAGCGGTGACACAAAATATATCTTTACAATAAATAAAGATATGTTACTATTTAATAATCTCATAATAATTAAATATTAATAAATGCTATATTAAACGCGAAATGGAGAAAATCCTTTAAACGTGTCCAAAAGTTTTGACACTTCAGAATTGACGTTATATCTATTTTACATTATAGTGCCAAAAACTTATCTGACCTTGTGACAGCGTCGCTAGTAGATATGGGAAATAAATTTAAAAAAAACTTGACTGGCATAAAAATTAGTTCCAATTTTGCCCACGGGGTCAGATAAGTTTCACGGACTGTACCTAATATTACTAAATTATACTTAAGAGCTGCTACAATCCAACAGTTAGGTGCTAATACTATTGTAAACAATCGACTCTAGTGATATCCTTTTCAGCAGGAAATATTGTAAATGGGAAAATCAATATATTTAGACCTGTCATTTAATTTTAATTTCGAGATTGCATAGAACAGTATTAGCACTATTTTCTGGTAAAAAATATCAATTGTTTCTTAAACAGTTTTTAATACTATTCAAGTAAGAATATTTTTAAACTGGATGCCACGAGGTATAAATAAATAAAAAACTAATAAGTATTCATTTAAATCTTAATACAAAGTATAAAAATAATTTAAAACTTAATAAAGTAACAATATCAATCAAAAGTATATCGATAGCTTATGTTTGATCTTTCTTTTTGCACACAATTTACGTGTAGGTACAAAATAAAATAAATTAAAAAAATGGCACAAATAAACAAAATTGTCAGATCTATTCTTATTTGAATACCATTGTACACATCGAAACAGTTCCAACGAGATTCAACAAAATAAGTCCAAGGACTCAATCAGGATTGTGAATAAAGATTGTTACTCATTTGTTTAACACCCAGATCTATAAAGACATTTCAATACAAAATCTATTACTAAAGAGTTCCTTTCTGAAAAGTGTATAAGAAAAAACTAAATTCAATTTTTTTTGGTACATCCGTTGAGATTATAACCTTCGACTTTTAAAACAAAACAGATCCTAAAACGTTTATTACAAAATAAAAATACACATAGGATCGGCCATCGTGCGCTCTCAAAGTCCCAATCATGGTATCAAGGCATGGTAATCTCAAATTATGTGGATGGCGGAGTTTTAATTCGTTTGAGATAACCGTACGAATGCGACCTTGACCCATTCCAAAGAGCATAAAGAACCAGGGGTAGAGGTACAACTCCATATCTGCTTATCATCGCTGATACCCTGTAGTTCTTCTGCTTAGCTCTAGATGGCGTTAAAACGAAAGCTTCGAAATAAACATTTTGTTATCGGATTTTATGAAAATTTTATATTTAACAGTTAATTAAACTTAATAAATAAACAGGTAAATAAAGTAAAACAACAAAATACATGTTTTCATTGAGTTTCGGTTGATTTAAACAAAATTTATACTTATTCGAGACAAGTAACGCCATCTAGAATTTATTTTAGAACTGTGGTACCCGTTGTATGGAGTTGTACCTCTACCCCTGGTTCTTTATGCTCTTTGCCCATTCTCCTAGGTGAGCGATGACGAAGCGATACAGCTGTTACTATAGAAGCAACTAAGTGGTTTGAGGCTTTATCGACTAGTCCAGGTACATATTAATCCAAAGGAGCAATTTTTATTCACAAAACCGACACAGTAACAACACAGGCACTATCACGTACCTTATCACGAATCAACGTTGCGATCCGATCAGAAAAGTTCAATGACCTTCTTCTTCAGATACTCCTTTAGCGGCGTGTAATAGTGATGACGTAGCGAGACTAGTTCGGGTTTGCGTTTGAGGTGTCGGAGAAGGGGCCAGTCAGTTTCGAAGAGTAAGAGCGCAGCGAGCGCAAGCGAGAGCCACACGAAGAGGAATGAGGGTACGAACGTGCGCAGTAAGCTGAAGGGGCGAGGCGGGGGCTGTAGCGCGGGGGGGCGCCAGTCGTCCGCGTGCGAAGCGTGCGACGCGTGTGACGCGTACGTAGCGTGCGTCGCGCCCGATTCGCACGACGAATGCGAAAACGCCTCGCGCGGACTATACTCGGGTAACGCCGCTGTGGGACAATGATTAGCTGATACCATCCATCCATCCAAACTATAGATTAATTTACTATCTATATCTACTATTATAAACTAGCTGGTTTTTGGTTCCCGCGGGAACTCTTTAATTTTCCGGGATAAAAAATAGCCTATGTGTTATTCCAGATTATAACCTATATCTGTAAAGGATCTTGATCATTTTTGTATGAGATTTGGGCCATTCTTGCGTCTTAATGAAATTAACGGTAAAATATTGGAAATATACTCAGGATTAAATAAGTAAAAAATCATTAAGATATTAACTGGGAGTTTGGAGTAATCTGACTTTTAAGTTTTGAGGTTAAGTTTGGCAATTGTTAGGTAATATTTAGCCATTCAGCTAATAATAATAATATATTTATCGACATGCAGGATTCCGAAATACATAAATAAATAGAGATAATTATTTTATCTTAGCTAATCACAGTGAAAGTCTGGTTGATGGCAATATAATTTAGGTAGGGACTTCGGTAACATTCAAGAAAAAATATATTTACAGTAGGTTTTGTGCATTATTCAAGAAATACTTGATAAAAAAACTAAATCTACCATTACTCTAGACTCTACCTAGTTCAAAAATATAGGTAGGTACATGAGTTCTGGTCTGCTTGGGGCCTAGTTAATTAAAGAATCCTATCTCGGTTCACAAAACGTGCTGCTAATCAACGGATTACTCGTACTCCCTACTCGACTCAACGTTAAACTAAAAAAGAATAATAAAATGAAGAAAACACTTATTTTTCACAACTGAATGATGAACGCAAGCGTTACGATCACAGGGTAAACAATAAATAAAGCAGTTTTGCAGGGCGACCGCGTATCTTTTGCATCAATCATTGATACAACGCATTTACCTCTGATTGGTTAACACTCTTCCACTATTGGACGAAATCCATTGACGCAGCAAGAATACCATAAATTCAGCCAATCGGAGGTGATTGCGATGTATCAATGATTGATACAAAAGATACGCGGTCGCCCTGCTGGTTTAACTCAATGATGATTGACAGAGACGTGCAAGCAAGTATTCGATACTTTCGTTTCGATATCGACTATTCTGGGAATCGAGCCATTAACTCGATACTCATTATCGAAATAAATGGGCTTGTATTGACTCGATTCGGCACGCACCCCTGAGTAGAGAAAGGTACTACACTAAGTGTAGGTATGTATAGTGAGGAACGGGCACTACAGTATGTTTTGTATAATTTGGTGGATAACTCCTTATTGCACATGTTGAACGATTTATATACAAAAGAAAAGTAAATAGCCGTAGATTACATTCCTTCCTTACAACCTTTTAACTTTTGGCACGCTGCAGTTTCATATAATTATTGTTAGGCAACTGCCTCGTTGGTCTAGTGGTTAGCATAGTCGACTGCGGATCATCGAGGTCCTGGGTTCGATTCCCGTTCGGGCATAAAAGTTAGGTATTGGGTTTTTCAATTAAGAAATTCTCAGTGCCAGCCCGGAGTTGGAAGTTGGCGGTGTCTCACCCCCGTGCCTCGGAGAGCACATTAAGCCGTTGGTCCCGGTTATTATCACTAACATGATAATAATCGATAAAGCCCGCCAACCCGCATTGGAGCAGCGTGGTGGGTCTAAGCTCTAATTCCCGCTCTCCTATGAGAGTGGAGGCCTGTGCCCAGCAGTGGGACGTTAATAGGCTGTAGTGATGATGATGATTGTCAGGCAACCCGATGGTTGCCGGATGGTTTTGTCGATACAAAACAATGCAATACTAAATGAATGCAGAATTTTGAAGTGAAACTTCTTTAGGATCGTTGATTTGAAAATTCAACGAAACCAAAAAATGAAACGAAAAAGCAACACCAAAAAAAAAACAAACATTATATCGGATTAAGCCTGCGAGATAATGAGATAGAATACAAGTTATATTTATCTCATTCTCTCGTAGGCTACTTTGCTGAAGTTTCACTTCTGCCGTGTGTGAATTACACACACACAATTTTTTTTTACAATAGTGAAGCGACGTGCCTAGTATAGGTACTTATCTAGTAATTTGACGACCTCCCTGGCGCAGTATTTAGCGCTGTTGTCTTAACGTGGGAGGTCCCGGGTTCGATTCCCAATTCAGGAATTTATAATTAGTTAATTTAGGAATTTATAATTTCTGAATTTTCTCTGGTCTGGCCTGGGGGAAGGCTTCGACCGTGGCTAGTTTCCACCCTACCGGCAAAGACGTACCGCCAAGCGATTTAGCCCGCCTAGGGGTATGGGTTTAATATAACTGCCATACTCCTAACAGGTTAGCCCACTACCATCTTAGACTGCGTCGGCACTTACCATCAGGTGAGATCGCAGTCAAGTGCTATCTTGTAGTGTAATAAAATTAAAAAAATTACCAGTGCCTACCACTTTCCTTTTCAAAATAGCCACGAAGCTGCATCACATGATGCAGCTTTCTTTATTGTCCTTTGGGCTTTAAGCACCGTACATTTTTGGCGATGGATGGTTTTTATGACCTGCCTGATTGATATATCTACTGCTTTACATTAATGGTTTATTTATTAAAAAGAGTAATTTGAACACCTGGATATGTTTAATTGTTATCCGACATTTAATCGGTATCGCATTAAACATCAATGCTAATTTATGGCTATGAGAAGCTAATACAAAAAAAGATATGAGTAGTTATCGATACTTAAAAACTTCCATTACTATACTTACAATATTATGAGAAGAATCGCCAAACGATTTGTGAACTACTTTTACAGTTAGTTTGTAGTACATTTTTGGTAGTAGAGTAGGTATCGATATTTATTTCGTTGGTATCGGAACATCCCTGCCGATAGACCAAAATGTTTACAGAACTAATTAGTGTCATTCAAATTGACACAGGGTTGCAGGTGCAATAAAAATACGTATCCCTAAATATTTGAAATAAAGGACGCCATGTTCCATGATTACTTTTCATTACTTTGTCTATTTTTGAATCGGGAACCGATATCTATCATAGAAATGATTTAATGAAATAATATTTGACCAATAATATCCTAAAAGTAAATTGTATTTAAGTTTTCATTCATTTTATTCCATATGTAATTCTCCCCTTTTTACCATTACAAAGGGAAATCGTAATAAACTGGTATCATACAGCAACAGTGGCAGTTCAAAGACAAAATAATATGGCGTTTCCGCTTATTTCAAAACAAAACAATACTTTTTTTTAATCAACTTTTATACCCCCATTCGCTTTTGATTAAAATTAATTTATGTGAAATTATAATTCAAAATAAGATTTTTTATGAATAAATGGTTTAGACGCAACAGTGGCCCACTTTTGGTCATTCTCCTTTCATCGCTCAGCTGTTCTGGCGTGATTGAGCAACAAACATCCATTCATCCATCCAAAGTTTCGCATTTATAATATTTTATTTTCACTTTTCTCGTATAAATAAATAAATATTATCAGGACGTCACAATACCCGCTGGTTTGGTTCTCCTCTACTCCTCCTCCTCGGTGACAGCCCTGAGGTGGTCACAGCAAGCCAGCGCGATAACCACTGTGGGGCCATACATCAGACAGCCACCGTCGCAGACCTCGTTGGGAACTGGGCCACTTTTCTCATATAAATAACTAAATAGTGACAAAACGTTACAATACCCGCTGGTTTGAGCTCCTCGGTGACAGCCCTGAGGTGGTCACAGCAAGCCAGCGCGATGTCCACAGTGGGGCCACTCAGCAGACAGCCACCGTCGCAGACCTCGTTGGGAACTGGGCCACTATTTTCGTATAAATAACTAAATAGTATCAGTAGATCACAATACCCGCTGGTTTGGGCTCCTCGGTGACAGCCCTGAGGTGGTCACAGCAAGCCAGCGCGATGTCCACAGTGGGGCCACTCAGCAGACAGCCACCGTCGCAGACCTCGTTGGGAACTGGGCCACTATTTTCGTATTTAACTAAATAGTATCAGTAGATCACAATACCTGCTGGTTTGGGCTCCTCGGTGACAGCCCTGAGGTGGTCACAGCAAGCCAGCGCGATGTCCACAGTGGGGCCACTCAGTAGACAGCCACCGTCGCAGACCTCGTTGGGAACTGGGCCACTATTTTCGTATAAATAACTAAATAGTATCAGTAGATCACAATACCCGCTGGTTTGGGCTCCTCGGTGACAGCCCTGAGGTGGTCACAGCAAGCCAGTGCGATGCCCACAGTGGGGCCACTCAGCAGACAGCCACCGTCGCAGACCTCGTTGGGAACTGGGCCACTATTCTCGTATAAATAACTAAATAGTATCAGTAGGTCACAATACCCGCTGGTTTGGGCTCCTCGGTGTCAGCCCTGAGGTGGCCACAGCAAGCCAGCGCGATGTCCACAGTGGGGCCACTCAGCAGGCAGCCACCGTCGCAGACCTCGTTGGGAACTGGGCCACTATTTTCGTATAAATAACTAAATAGTATCAGTAGATCACAATACCCGCTGGTTTGGGCTCCTCGGTGACAGCCCTGAGGTGGTCACAGCAAGCCAGCGCGATGCCCACAGTGGGGCCACTCATCAGACAGTCACCGTCGCAGACTTCGTTGGGAACTGGGCCACTATTCTCGTATAAATAACTAAATAGTATCAGTAGGTCACAATACCCGCTGGTTTGGGCTCCTCGGTGACAGCCCTGAGGTGGTCACAGCAAGCCAGCGCGATGTCCACAGTGGGGCCACTCAGCAGACAGCCACCGTCGCAGACCTCGTTGGGAACTGGGCCAATATTTTCGTATAAATAACTAAATAGTATCAGTAGATCACAATACCCGCTGGTTTGGGCTCCTCGGTGACAGCCCTGAGGTGGTCACAGCAAGCCAGCGCGATGCCCACAGTGGGGCCACTCAGCAGACAGCCACCGCTGGTTTGGGCTCCTCGGTGACAGCCCTGAGGTGGTCACAGCAAGCCAGCGCGATGTCCACAGTGGGGCCACTCAGCAGACAGCCACCGTCGCAGACCTCGTTGGGAACTGGGCCACTATTTTCGTATAAATAACTAAATAGTATCAGTAGATCACAATACCCGCTGGTTTGGGCTCCTCGGTGACAGCCCTGAGGTGGTCACAGCAAGCCAGCGCGATGTCCACAGTGGGGCCACTCAGCAGACAGCCACCATCGCAGACCTCGTTGTCGGGAATCATGCCACTTTCCTCTAAAGGCGCACTGTGGGTCGATCTAGGAAGACTGCTGTAGCCTGAAATTTTTTTAAATAACAGTTTGACACTGAAAAAGCTTATTTCATTTAAAAAATAGTAAACACACAAAACGTTTTTGTTAAAAAAAACCTCGTCTACGCAAACTAGACTTCACCATTGTTTTTAAATACTTTTATTTAGCTTACCCTGTTTGTTTTTTTGAGTCAAATTTAGTAATTGAAATTTTACCTTTCCTTTAACAGATTGATCTGATATTTGGTACACACCTTCAGTTCTGATGACAATATAATAGAATATATTCAGTATGAAAGTAAATCCAAGATGGCCGCCGCCACGAAATGGCGGATTACCTATTTTGCAGTAAAAAGATATATATAAACAAGACGATGCATGCGACTTCGTCCGCGTGGATTAAGGTGTTTTTATTCCGGCGGAATCCAGAACTACCTTTAATCTTTCAGGGATTAAAGGTAGTTCTGGGAGTGAAAAGATGGGCCGGGAAGCGTGACAGACAGACACACTTTCGCATTTATAATATAAGTATGAATTAGTACGGAAGTATGGATAAACCATAATAAGGTATGTACCAAAATCTCCAGTCATTGGCGTGGAGGGTGTAGCGGGTACACTCGATGCTTTTCTCTTGCCGCCCGTACTGGACCCCTCTTCCTGGAAAAATTAAACTAACATTGTATTTTTTAACAGAGACAGTTAAATATATGGTCATTATAGGATAATTTTAAAATCTAACACAGTCAAGGAAATGTATAAAAATTTCGGTAGAGGAGGATATTCCAGCATTTACTTGCAGCGTTTAAATAGTAATAGTATATACAGTATGGTTTTTTTTAACGGGATAGTATGTGAAAATTTGAACCATGGGAGACACATGGCAACTTTTAGTAAATGAAAATAATATTGGCACTGTACTGTACTGCACATCGGGTTTCAGAAAGAGACAATCGGCATTTCTGACTTCATAGTCGTCTCTGTCGTTCAGTCTGACGATATAATACATAGTTGTACTTAAATGACAAGGAAGCTTGGCTATAATTTGCTCTAATGGCTCTGATAGTTCCTTAGTTAAGATGATTTGTGAAATGGTGATAATGAAAAAAAAAACAGCCGGCTCAGTTTGTTTTGGGCTCTTCTCAGACCAGGGCGCGTTTGGAACCCTCGTAGCTTTAGTTTTAAGATACCGTAACAGATTATCACCATCATATTTTTAGATAACTGGACGTCAATAAGTGTAGATTACCTACCTAAATTGAATAAATATTTATGACTTAGAACATATTTATGAGTATTTGAATTTATTATGATGTCAAACCTGTGAATCTCTCGGCGACAATAGTCCGTCTCTCTCTAATATCTCTCTTTCGGTCCTGCCGAAGTATTTGAACTTGGTCCCCCACGAAAAGAGACCACCGCCCGAATATACGGACGCGTCCGACGATGACGGTAGTCTGTGAAACAAATTCGAATTATCTTTAAGTAACATTTGAAGGAAGAGTTCTCCAAACATGACTCTATTATGTAAAACCTGCAGCAATCATAAATAATGACTTGTAATGTCATCAAAATTTGACGCACTTTTTTTACTACAATCGATAGTTAAAAATGGTTATCAAACTTGAAATTAAAAAATTAGATTTTACATCTTGAAGACCCTATTTTTAAAAATTACTAAAAAAAAGAAATTATTTTAGACATCCATTTTGTCATCTACATTCTGCAATACGTACGTGAAGAATAGCATCTGTTCTATCGCACAGCACCACACGTGTCGGCACGCAGCTCCGCTCGGACATTTGAAGCCCACCGTATGCTTTTTCTGCAAAATGACACTTAAATTAACGAAAACCAAGTAAAATTTAAGTATTAATTATAGTCCCACAAACCCCGGTATCTGACCTGGTGTCAGCGTTGCTAGTGAATATGAAAATTAAAATAAAAAGTAAATAGGCATAAAAATTAGTTCCAATTTTGCCCACTGGGTCAGATAAGTTTGTGGGACTCTACGAGAACTTTAAAAAATATTACAAGTGGATATATGTAGTATCTATAATCTATCTCTCCGCAAAATTTCATCCAGATCCGTTCAGCCGTTCTGGCGTGATTGAGTAACAAACATCCATCCATCCAAACTTTTGCATTTATAATATTAAAGTATAGATTACTAGGCTATCACCACTTATTTATAGATTCGCAACAAAAACTTATTATATACTCACTTCTGGGTAATTCAAATGCACAATAAACATCCGTCCCTCAAAGTTGATCTTGTGTACCTCGGACCACTTAAAGTGATGTGTTTTTCTGCTGCCTTGAAACGTCAGGATGCCGCTGTGGTTTATCCCAAGGTACAGCTGGTTACTTCTGTGATCCTAGAACAGCAAAGACATCTAATTTCAACGATTTTAAGATGTAATAATCTTTCAAAATCTTTTATTTCGTGTTTAGTAGCAAAACATAGAAACACTATAGTTTTGGATAGAAGCAGGAGTTACTTTGCAGAAGTCCATGATAATGAAGGAACTAGCAGTTTAATTTGCTATTATCCGCCACAATAAGGTAAATCTATGTGATACAGTGTGTATCTTGCACTTGTAGCTTGTGATATTCACCACAACACACTAATCTTCCAAATTATTCTCAACATATGTTTCACTTTGACACCAGAGCATCTTCAGGAGATGTTGACTCGACAATGCACGATTGTAAAGTGACGATCGTGTCTCATTATTAGCATCTCTGTATTACAGTGATAGATATTATAAATTCATTAAGAGGTTCCATGTATAGTTTTCGGAAACAACTATTATTTACGAAAATGTAATGATGTACATCTGTAATGTTATGTAGACTATACTTACTTTGACAGGATGTGGGTCAACCCCATAGGTGTCGAGTTGACAGGCGATTTTGAGAAAAGTCTGCTCCGCCTCTTGTGTGGTCATACCCTTAACACCGCTCGTGCCCCCCGGCGAACCTTCCACTGGCTCTCGGTGTAATTCCTATGAACCATAATAATGAATGAATGAAATATGCTTTATTGTACACCAAAATACAGAAGAAATAAACAATAACAATAAATACCATTGCGAAAGAGCAGCTCTTTTTATGGCCCATCTGCTAAAACTTAATTTTTAACATATCTCTAATGTTATTTATTGGCGCCTCCCTGGCCTAGTGGTCAATTTGGTAATTTATAATTTCTGAATTTTCTCTGGTCTGGTCTGTTCGGAGGCTTCGGCTGTGGCTAGTTACCACCCTACAACGATGCTGTGTTGAAACTAGTGATGTACCGGATATCCGTGGGGAAAAAAAGATCCGTATCCATTACTTTTTCGACGGATCTTAAATGGGTCTTTTTCATTATTAATTTTCAATATGTAGATGAAATTCTATGTATTAGGTGATTAGGTAGCAATGAATAACTATTAAATTCCATTCAGATTGATTCTTAAAATCAAATATTTGGCACCTTTATATTGCAAACATTTATCTTAGTGAGTTACCAACCATACCAAATTATACTAATATTATTAATGCGAAAGTTTGGATGGATGGATGGATGTTTTTTACTTAATCACGCCAGAACAGCTAAACGGATCTGGATGAAATTTGGCACAGGCATAGATTATCGTCAGGAATAACACATAGGCTACATTTTATCCCGGAAAATTAAAGAGTTCCCGCGGGAACCAAAATACCTCAATCCACGCGGACGAAGTCGCAGACATCAGCTAGTAGTACATAACTTAAGTGCAAATTATACACTACTAAACTTCTTTGCAGACTTTTTTTTACTCATGTACAAACAAAAATGTTATCAGCTATGCTGCCAGTGTCACACTAAACTATAAACAAAACAAAATAAAGACCCGCACATTGCAAGCCGAAACTTGTCCTATTACGTAAAACGTCAAGTGGCGTCGACTATCGTTTTAAGGTCACGCGAACTGACACCGATTGAGTATGAAAGCTAAGATCCGTATCCTTATCCGCGGATCTTGACAAGAAATATCCGTATCCGGATCCGTATCCGCGGATATGCATTTTTGACGATCCGGCACATCACTAGTTGAAACCAATTAGGGGCATGGATTTAACTGCCTTACCCCCAACAGGCTAGCTCGATACCATTTCAGGCCTTATGTCTACATCATAAAGGGAACCCCTGTGCACAATACAATAAAACTTTCAGGTGTAGGGGTTTGGGCTGGGTATTGATGAGTCGGGACAGAGACACAGGAAACAAATACAACCAGTACTGAAACTACCTAGAAACGTTCGAAACAGCTCACTCACACAAACATGCGCATCGACGAGACCCCTAAGCGCTCGTCGCAGTGAGTAGCGCTAGGTGTTTCAAACGTTTCTAGGTAGTTTCAGTACTGGTTGTAATCTGTTTACTGTGACAGAGATTTGGCAATGTTGTGCAATATGATAATCTATACTAATCAATAAAATAATCAAATAATAAATATTATAAATGCGAAAGATTGGATGGATGTGTAGATGTATGGATGTATGGACAGTTATAGTTCCATTCACTAGGAGGCACAACCTCGACAAGCTCGAGTCGCCTAAGCTAAACAATAAGAGTATACCATTTTCAACAGAGGTTAAGTACCTGGGAATTACCTTAGACCAGAAACTAACCTGGAACACACATGTTGATGGTGTACTCAAAAAGGCCAAAATGGCACTAGGAGTCTGCGGTCGTTTAGCAGGGGACAGATGGGGACTAAAACCAAAAGTCACCTTCTGGCTCTACACAGCGGTGGTGAGGCCAATGATAACCTACGCCTCAGCAGTCTGGTGTAGCAAAACGACACAGATTACTACCCAGAATAAGCTTGGCAGCCTTCAAAGAACCGCCTGCCTGCTTATTACTGGAGCTATGAACACATCGCCAGGAGCAGCCCTGGAAGCTCTTCTAAATTTACCTCCTCTCCACATATTTCTGAGGAAGGAGGCGAGAATGAGTTTATACAGGATCACCTGCCAAAGGAAGGAAAACTGGATCTCCCGGGCACTGAGGGACTTTCATAACTCGTTGCTTGAGATCCCGGTTTTAGGAATGCCATCCGATATGATGGCCCCTAAACACTACTTCCAAAGGCCCTATAAGGTAGAAATTCCGGATAGGGATGACTGGCTAAACAACAGAATCACTTGGCCATCGGGCAGCATCAAATGGTACACCGATGGCTCGAAGTCGGGCAAGGACGTAGGTTGTGGAATTTATGGAGAGAAACCCCGGGCTAAGCTCTACCGTAACCTGGGAGTCTACTCATCCATATTCCAAGCGGAGGTTTACGCCATAATAATTTGTGCGGAAACTATCCTGCAGGAGAACTACGGCAACAAAACTATTTACATCCACTCGGATAGCCAGGCAGCTCTATCAGCCTTATCGTCAGAGGTAATTACCTCCAGACTGGTTGACTGCTGCAGGGACACACTAACCACCCTGGCCCGTAGCAACAAGGTGGTTCTTCGCTGGGTTCCAGGGCATATGGGTATAGCCGGCAATGAAAACGCCGATACCCTGGCTAAAACGGGCGCTAAGGTAAGGCAGATCGGACCAGAGCCGGTCTGCGGTATACCTAAAAGCCTGGTGCAGCTCACCCTGCTAACCTACTGCTTCTATGAAACACTCACTCGTTGGAGAAACTTACGTGGTCTAAACCATTCAAAGGCGCTAGTCAGAACCTTCAATAAGAAGGCCGCCTCCGAGGCGCTAGCGCTCAGCAGGAAAAACCTACGCATTTTAGCACGAGCTTTAACAGGTCACTGCGGTCTTAACAGACACATGTTTAACCTTAAGCTTAGGGACACGGATATCTGCAGACTATGCCAGGAATCCTGTGAGACTCCGATGCATATTATCTGCCAATGTCCCGCTCTAATGCATAAACGAAGCATCCATCTGGGCAAACATATTATTAACCCAGAGGATGCGTCCCATATTCCAGTCAAGAAAATGCTGCTGTTCCTGGCTGAAGCAGACATTGGCGAGGAAATTTAAAAATGGAGGTCACATCACAATAGATCGGAGACGGTCGCAGTGATACAGGACATAAGGGACTGAAACCTCAAAAGGAAAAGAAGAAAGAAGAAGAAATGGATGTATGGATGTATGGATGGACGTTTGTTACTCAATCATGCCCGAACGGCTTAATGGATCTGGATGAAATTTGGCACAGAGATAGATTATAGTCTGGAATAACACATAGGCTACTTTTTATCCCGGAAAACTAGAGTTCCCGCGGGAACCAAAAAACCTCAATCCACACAGACATAGTCGCGGGCATCAGCTAGTATTATATATGCAAAAGTGTGTCTGTCTGTCTGTCTGCTACACTTTAACAGCCCATCTTTTAACCGATTTTGATGAAATTTGGTACAGAGATAGATTGTATCCCGGAGAAGGACATAGGCTATTCCGGGAAATTGTGGAGATCCCGCTGGAATCAAAAAAACTTAATCCACTCAGGCGAAATCAGGCATCATCTAGTCACTGATAATGTTAAAACTTGAACTTACCTGTATTCTTGCTTCAATGGAATCGGTTTGTCTCAATAAAAGCCTCATTTCTGTCACATAGTTCCCAACGTGTATACTTGGGTCATAGTCGCCGAGCTCAACTATGAAAAGATAATAATAAATATCCATACTTCTATACTAATATTATAAATAGGAAAGTGTCTGTCTGTCTGCTATACGCTTTAACGGCTCATCTTTTCAACTAATTTTGATGAAATTTGGTATAGAGACCTATCTCTATACCAAATTTCATCAAAATTAGTTGGAAAGCATACATACAACCTATTGTATCCCCGGGAAGGACATAGCCAAGATTTTTTTTAAATCAGGAAGTTCCCGCGTGAATAAAAAATACTTAATCCATGCTGACAAAGTCGTGGGAATCACCTAGTGATTAATATCACACTGTATCATTTTACAAAAATTTCCATACTATTCCATAATAATTATAATTGCGAAAGTGTATGACTGTCCATCTGAATAAAGTCCTCTAGTGCATTTTTGTGATTGCACAACATTTGTAATTAGATGTTTTGAATGAGCTATGATTAATCAATTGCATAATGTTTTTTAATCAATTACATAAGGTTTTTAAATCTTTATGTATCAGGATTTATTTAGCATTTGATAATTTATGGTAGCCTGTCCTACAGAGTTTAAGAGTTTTTCACTCGGTTTTCCCAGGGCAAAAAATATTACACTAAAAAACTACTAATGTTTGTTCATTTTAGACATTATCCGTCCAATTGAATTGAAACTTTGTACCTGCAGTAGTTAATCAACACTTTTGTGAAGGTTTCTAGCATTAAATATACGGCGCGAATCGATTTGCAATGATTAACATTAAAATCTTTTTTCTATACTAACTTTGTATAATAAGAGCACCAAGCATGGCAGCTTCATTGGAAGTGCAATATAATCTCCCATGTAGAAGATCCCTTTTCAGCTGTAAGTATATCTGGAACCTGGTCACATCCTCTTTTAGTAGAAGAGGATTTGGAGGGTAAAACTTAACTCGGAAACTAAATAGTATTGGCGAAGCATCTGCAAGGAAAATTATTATTTGTATATAACATAGATTTGTATATTACATTTAAGTCAAATGCTTGTGTTCAATATACCAGCAAAAATATACTTTTAACACATGAACATTGATTATGGCACATGATGTATTACCTTTAACTTGTTTCAGTATTAGCTTAGCTAAATGTAACCAATGCTGAAAAAGGAAAACAGATCATTTTAATTCATGGTTATGGAAAACAGATCATTTATATTTTTATATTTATGGTTTTCACACATATCAAGTGACATACAAAGGAGAAGTAAAATTACACATCTCGATAATTAATACAGAAGCAAAAACTGAACAAAGCAAACATGTCCATTTGTATAAAAAAGTATTTTTATATATTTCTGAATAAATCTGATTTGATAATTATTATTGATATAAATTAAATCAAATCTTTTTTATTCAAATAAACTCTTAAAAGTGCTTTTGATTTGTTAAATGAATGACTATGACTAGTTCGGAATGCCATTCCTACTGTGAAGAACTAGCAGGAGACTCGGTGGTTGCCCTCTTTTAAATAAAGGCATTATTTTTAGGCATTATATTTTTAGACAACCCAATACTCTACTTTTTTTGTTGTTTGTTTTATTTGCTCCTCAAAATATATTTAAAAAAAAATCTCTGCACCTAAGTCAAGCCATCACAATCAGGTGTTTTTGGGATAAGTAAAGTTGTTTTTTTAGTTTTAAACCTGTTAACACGAAAAACTCTTATGCTTTTTTCATTTAGCCACTCATGAGTGTCAGTTATCTCTGATCGACCAACAATTGATTCACTCCATTGACTTAAATACATTGAGGCAGCCAAAATACCATAAATTTAGCACAATTCCAGTAATTGTGCACCTGGTTTCTTATGAGGCAAATCTAATCTTTAGAAGTCCCCATATTTTTTTTTTCAATTAATCAAATAAAACAATACTTCTATAAGCATGCTTAGAAGCTACTTAACATGATAATATGATAATAATTGTTTTAGAATTACTCTTATGAATACTGTCAAGTACCACTTAGGTGAAAACTAATCCAGATTGCTATCCAATCTATACTTATATCATAAATGCAAGTGTGCTTTCTGCCTGTCAGTTTAGGTAACAGAAATCGTACAGAGATAGTAAATATTTATTTGGTAAAGCATGGTACAATAAAGGTATTGTATTATTCAAGAGATGGGCATAAGCTACTTTTTGCTCTACAAGAGGTTGAACTGGAGGGATATTTATGAACTTGACATGCAGGTGTCATTCTAGCCATGAATAAATTATTATTACTGCTATATTACATAGCTCACCTTCTCTAGTTTGGCTCACAAGGAATTTCTGAAAAGCCTTTCTTACTGCTAAATGAAGTCTAAGATGAAAGTGGGCTAACTTGGGAGGGGTAAAATTTTAAAATAAATAAATAAATTATTCACAAACCCTCTGGCCTCCAGCATCAACATAACGCAGTCCAAAGTAATCTGTCTCAGTTAGATTCAATTGTTGACATACATGTTCCAATAGAAATTTGCCTTTATAGCTTGGCTGAAAATATAAACACTTCTAATAGCCAAAAAGTCAGCAAGAATTTCAAGTAATAGTAACCTTTTAGATTTAGTGCAGGAGGCTTAAAACTTGTATAGCATTTATTAGGAAGAACTGATTATTTTTTCTTTGTTATTAGACTAATGTTAAAGAAGGTAACTACATTAATTTTAGGTATTGTAAGTAATCAAATATAGTACGATCAATCCATGATTTTAATGCTCTCCCTATATTAGGACGTAATAGTCTTTATATACTCACGTGGAATTCACATTCTAGTATTTCTGTATCTTCTAGTAAACGAACAGTACATTTATAAACAATATTACTGTCGCCTCGACTTTTAAACATGCTGAAAACACTGAAAAATATATTTTAGTTTTGAGTGTATGCAGTGACTATAGAACTACGTTATTTGTTAGCTAATCATTATAGCATGACTCCAGTGGGTTTCAAACTAATTATTTCTAGCTATATCTCGGCTTCTTTAATGTAATAAAACAGAAATAAAGCCAAAAATTCTTTTGTAAATCTTGAAATAATTTTCACTTAGTACCGATGCCGCTAGATTGCGCTAGATAATTTATAGTTATTTTCGATTTGTCAAATTCTGACAAGTGAGAAGTGAAGAGCTCACTTAAACCTTTTTTTAAACAGGCTTTGCAACTCTGAGTTCTAATTTTCAAGAGTCTTCCAACTGCAAATGATGCACGGTCGAAAGACAACCAAGGGATTTTTTCCATTTCTCTGACCAAACCCGTTTACAACAACCGTGTTTTATACCTAAAAAATCATAAAAGTTTGATAAAATGTTTCTAGATTTATCGGAAGTAGGGTTACGAGATGTCTTTACCTATTATAACTCTATGGTTACGAGTTTTAAGCACTTATAAATCTGTGTTTTTGATTTTTAAAAAATCATTCAATCCATTCGATTCACTATATAGGATTCACTATTATATTTCTAACCTGTGCACACCAATCACCATTTAATTTATTATAATAATTATTTTACTCTCATATTGAATTAAAATTCCGGCTTAGTTATTTTAAATTATTTTAAAGTAAGTTAATTGTAAATATTTTAAATAATAATTAAAATTATTAGAGATCAACCTAACTGTTTCTGAACTAAAATCAGGATATGGCGTCATACAATTTTGGGTGTTGTCGTATGTAAAAACAATTATTGGACAATAAATTGTAAGGACTTTACATTCGCTTTCTAATACTACTATTTTAGTGAAGTATTATAGTTATCATCCTCATAGAATATTAAAAGCCATGAGATTTAAGTTTTCCTGAGGCTTAAGACTTCCATAGTGGCTTTTAATTACATTTGAAGGGGTTTAATATAACTAAGTTAACTTAAGTTTTAAATTTTATTTTATAGTTAGTCTAATATTTAGTAATTCAATTAAAATTTAGTACCTAATCTAAATAAATGGAATAAATTTTTAACGTTAAAAAAAAATATTACTATGGTTAAACCAGCTATGGTTAAGACATCTATGAGCGCAGAATAAAATATCTTATCTTCCTATTTATAGCTACAACAATAAATATACAGGGTGGAAAAAATGAACGGGCCACGGAGGAAAGTAATTTAAATGTTGAAAATGCCTGCGACTTCGTCTGAGTGGATTTGTTTTTTTATTCACACGGGAACTCTTCAATTTTTCAATTTTCTTAGAGCCTTAAAATAATCAAGTCATTATTTTATTGAATCTGAACGAACATCTAGTCGATGGGAGTCTACGGTGAGAATTAAATCTCTCAAAAAAACTTTACATCTTAAAATTAGGAAGACCATGAATTAATCTAACTCCCCAAGTCCTCAACTATAGTCATGCAATAATTCAAGTTGATCCATTGCTCTGTTGTGGCGTGATTGAAGGACAAACCAACAAACAAACATACTATCGCAATTTAAAGACAATTAAAAAAGTTAGTATTTAAAATAACTTATTATAAAACATCTTATTATTACCGCTTCGTTGGTCTAGTGGTTAGCATAGTCGACTGCGGATCACGAGGTCCTGGGTTTGATTCCCGGTCGGGCATAAAAGTTAGGTATTGGGTTTTTCAATTAAGAAATTCTCAGTGCCAGCCCGGAGTTGGAAGTTGGCGGTATTTCACCCCCGTGCCTCAGAAAGCACGTTAAGCCGTCGGTCCCGGTTATTATCACTAACATGATAATAGTCGTTAAAGCCCGCCAACCCGCATTGGAGCAGCGTGGTGGGTCTAAGCTCTAATTCCCGCTCTCCTATGAGAGTGGAGGCCTGTGCCCAGCAGTGGGACGTTAATAGGCTGTAGTGAAGTGCAGTGAAGTGGTTAAGAAACATATTATAAACTTACAATTAATAACATATTTCTAATTTTTAATATTGTGAATGCCAATTGATAAAATTATATTATGCTATCAATTATTTTTGAGCATTATTTCTTGCACATAAATCCTTTCATTTCAACTCATTTGGACCAATCAACTCTGTAAAGGTGCATCCAAACTTTTCATCCAAACATAGAGCGCCATGTCAGCGGCAGCAACGCGTAGCGTTTGCAGGACACAATTCTAGTACGTCTGAGTAAGGACTTGAGGATTATATCCATGAATATAATAATTAATATGCGCGGCAAGAGTCAGTCCACTATCAGCGCGGCATTCGGCGCGCACGATTGCTGCTTTAAGTTTGTACTTTAAATAAAAGGGAAATTGAATATTGAATGTGGCCACACTAATAACCGGATGTGACTGTGAACCTTTCCAGTTTCCTTCCAGGCGAAAGAAAAACCATTTCTCGTCCATTCTGTTGGAGTCTTTCTCGGATATTACACGCTATCCGTGGTGAGTGTCAAGAAGAATATAAAGTGAAGTGCCAAATCCCAAGTGAATTGTATTTCCTTTCTAATCTAAAAAAACTTGTGTTAGTATTTATAGGTTTTTTAACCACTAGGTACATAAATTCCCCTCGAAACTTTCGTAAATATGGTGTTGATTTGACATTCGGAAAAGTTGTCTTTGTTTCATCCTAGATTTTGATTATGCAGATAACACGAAGTGCATTTAATTAGTATTCATTTGTTAGAATTAAAACTGGCGTTTTAGTTGTTCTAACTTTGAAATTGTACTTGCTTACGCGTCATACTTCGTTGCCGGCACATGTCACCACGTGGTTGTGATTCACCTTATTTGTTACTCTAATCATATTACGTATACATTTTTTTTTGCTGGAAAATCCGTATTTTTAGTAATGTCTCAATTTTTCTTTTATTTCTATGATTTGTTTCATCTTGCTCGTAATGGCCGACATCCATTGTGAAATGTCAAGATAGGGCGAGGCGGCCATGCGGCCGCCATATTGCCGGTAACATAAATTCGCGCATGAGACTACGACCTTGTATTAGTGCAACACAAGTCCCGGTGTTTTTTTTCAATCATAACAATCAATATTCTAATCGGTTGTCTATCTTTTCTTCCAGACTAACCAAAAATGGGCAAGGAAAAGATTCACATTAACATTGTCGTCATCGGACACGTCGACTCTGGCAAGTCCACCACCACAGGACATTTGATTTACAAATGCGGTGGTATCGACAAACGTACCATTGAGAAGTTCGAGAAGGAAGCCCAGGAAATGGGCAAGGGTTCCTTCAAATACGCCTGGGTGTTGGACAAACTGAAGGCTGAGCGCGAGCGTGGTATCACCATCGATATCGCTCTGTGGAAGTTCGAGACCGCCAAATACTATGTCACCATCATCGACGCTCCTGGACACAGAGATTTCATCAAGAACATGATCACGGGAACCTCGCAGGCTGACTGCGCCGTGCTGATCGTGGCGGCTGGTACGGGTGAGTTCGAGGCTGGTATCTCCAAGAACGGCCAGACCCGCGAGCACGCGCTGCTCGCCTTCACGCTCGGCGTCAAGCAGCTGATTGTGGGCGTCAACAAGATGGACTCCACTGAGCCCCCATACAGTGAACCTCGTTTTGAGGAAATCAAGAAAGAAGTGTCCTCTTACATCAAGAAGATCGGTTACAACCCAGCTGCCGTCGCTTTCGTACCCATTTCTGGTTGGCACGGAGACAACATGCTGGAGCCGTCTACCAAAATGCCCTGGTTTAAGGGATGGCAGGTGGACCGCAAGGAGGGGAAGGCTGAAGGCAAGTGCCTCATTGAAGCCTTGGATGCCATCCTGCCCCCAGCGCGTCCCACAGACAAGGCCCTGCGTCTTCCCCTACAGGACGTCTACAAAATTGGTGGTATTGGCACAGTGCCAGTAGGCAGAGTAGAAACTGGTATCCTTAAACCTGGTACCATTGTTGTTTTCGCCCCTGCCAACATTACCACTGAAGTTAAGTCTGTGGAGATGCATCACGAAGCTCTCTCTGAGGCTGTGCCCGGAGACAATGTTGGTTTCAACGTCAAGAACGTCTCTGTCAAGGAATTGCGTCGTGGCTACGTCGCTGGTGACTCCAAGAACAACCCACCCAGGGGAGCCGCTGACTTCACAGCACAAGTCATTGTACTCAACCACCCTGGTCAAATCTCCAATGGTTACACACCCGTGTTGGATTGCCACACAGCCCACATTGCCTGCAAATTTGCTGAAATCAAAGAGAAGGTTGACCGTCGTACTGGTAAATCCACTGAAGATAACCCCAAATCCATCAAATCTGGTGATGCTGCCATCGTCAACCTTGTGCCTTCCAAACCTCTGTGTGTGGAAGCTTTCCAGGAATTCCCCCCTCTTGGTCGTTTCGCTGTGCGTGACATGAGGCAGACAGTAGCTGTGGGAGTCATCAAGTCTGTTAACTTCAAGGAAGCTGGTAGTGGCAAGGTCACCAAAGCTGCCGAGAAGGCCACCAAGGGCAAAAAGTAGCTAGTGCTGTTAACAGCTAAATTCTTCATTCAACTGCGATACTTCATTCACCGAAAGGTGTTCAGAAGGAAAAAAGGGCTACACACTCATTCCTTTTCTATATTTTTTACAAGGCTTATACTGTAACAATTATTTTATAATTTATAAGGTTATACATATTATATCTTAAATATTTTGTTACGACTACAACTAAATGTAAATTCATAGAATAAAAAGGTAGCCTCCAGTAATAATAAAATTGGTTTTATTTAAACTTGGTTTTTATTGCACTATCTTAGACCTACTTAAAAATATTTGATTTCAGAAATAATTTGATAGGAAATTCAGATCACAAGTTTTTACAAAATTGGTTCAGTGTATTTAAATAAATTATCTTTATCTTTGTAGAATAGTATTGCAATAGATCATAAATTATTTATGGGATTGAATTGACCTGCAATAACTTTGTATTGATAGGTAGGTACTGTCTAAGATAATTTTTATTTATGTACCATGAACTTTGTAATAGCAAGTGATCTAGGTACCTACTACCTACCTATGTACAGCTTTAGGTTTTCTAGGTACATAATTATAGGAAATTAATGAGTTACATATGTAAGTATATTTTTTTAAATTTCCTTATAAATTAGGTAACCTGTGACTGCAATCTCATAGTGATGTAATTTGGAAGGGGTATTTATTATTATATGGCAGTTTCCTAATTGTTTAGATACACCACATTCTATTAATGCCAAATCGCTTGGTGGTAACTACTAACTAGCCATGGCTAAAGCCTCCCACAAGACCAGCCCAGAGATGTTTCAGTAACTCGCAAATTGCCCCTACTGTGGATTGAACCACCCTCGATATTAAGATCACTGTGCCAGGGAGGTCTTAAAATACCCACTTTAAAATACCCACTGTTCTATCAGGGGTAGAGTGGATTAGAAGTGATGTAAGGTCTTGTGATTGGAAAACAAGCAGTCAGAATGGTGAACATTCAGATTTATCCTTGGACAGTCTTAAATGAACTGTGAATGTATTTTGACATAGATGCAGCTGTGCCTGTGATTATACATAATTAAACAGCTGTTTTTGAAAACAGTCAAATTGGCTGCTTGTGAAAAACTAACGGAAATTGACAAAATAAAAATCCTTGTTATGTTCTGTCAATAAATATTACTTTTAATCATGGTCATAATAATCAAAACTAACACATCGGTAAACTATCTGTAGCTATTTTAATTACATAATATTGTACTATTATTTCTATTAAAGTATAGTAAGTTACTGAGTTTCAGTAGTTTCTCTCATGGCTTCTCGTTCAAGTATCATGTTAGCCCATTCTTCTGCTTGTAAATGTCTCTGTTTTTGAACATAGGGCCTATAATACAACTTATTAACTACAACAGCACCAGAGGTTATTGAAATGGCCATCAACACTTTTACCATGGGACTAGAGGATTTGAGCCAGGTCTTAAGAAAATCCATTTCTATTGCGAGACAGGACTTTCTGGGTTATTATCAACTTCTTTTTTCTTTCTTGGGAAATGTTGATCGAATAAAGGCCGCCAGATATAGACCCCACTGAAGACACCTAATACAGTGACCAGAACAATTTGACCTCTTGTTATGCCACGGGGTTTATATATTTTCATATTCTGCGACGATATTTAGACAAGTTTAAACTGTAAGTTTTTACTCTCCAGCTTTATTTTTGAAACATTTTATTTTAATTTATTTTATAACCTATAAATTTGACTAAATAGTGATGAGCCATCCGATACGTTACTTGCAGTATATGTATTCTGTGGTTACTTGTCTTGAGGTCTAATCTGAGTAGTTCTTTTGTAAACCGCTTGGGCAGCGCCACTTTGCGTGGAGACCTGTCAAATGTTCTTTGTTGTTATGAAATGTACTGTTTCTAGCTTAATTCGAGTAATTTACATTAATAATTACTATTTAATCATGACTTCTTGTTGTGTGGTACCATATTGTTCATCAAGAACGTCTGGTCATCGATTTCCAACGGATAAAAGCCTGAAAAAGAAGTGGCTTGTGGCTATTCGAAGAGATAACTATAAGCCGACACGGTTTTCACGTATATGTAAAAAACATTTCTTACCATCTGATTATATTAAACCAATGGATTCAGTGAGTGAAAATCGTAAGTAGATATGGCTTTTTGTAAGTTTTATCTAATTATGCCCGAAACTCTTTAATTTAGGTTAGTTTATTTTTTCAGCTAAGGTTATGTTAAGAAAAGATACTGTACCCAGCCAATTCCTTTGGACGAAACTTCCTTCTGAGTCTGCGATTCAAAGGTCAGAAAGAGCAAGAAAACGATCTGTAATATCTGCTAATAAATACAGCCCCATAGAACCTCAGGTACCCATTACCAGTTACAAGAGCAATGAACAAAAAGTGACGTTGTCAACTGAAATATGTTCAGGAGGGACAGGTTCTTCTTCTGTTGAAATATCAGTTAGTGAAGTTATCATAGAATGTCAATACAAAGATATTGGACTTCAATGTGAAATCATTTGTGAGACACGCAGACAAAATGAAATCATGTATACCGAGATAAGGACTGCAATGCGTATAGAAACATATATACAAGAGTCAAAGACCATTGAACTTAACTACTACACAGGGTTTGATAACTACAACCACTTTCATCTAGTGTATTCATTGTTGGGCCCTGTAGTTAACCACCTAAATTATTATCCCTCATTTACCACACCAAAGCTAAGTGATCGCTTGTTAAAACCAGAAAATGAATTTTTCTTGACTATTATTAAATTAAGGAGGAATATGATTAATAAAGAATTGGCTTTTAGATTTGAAATCAGTGAGTCATCAGTAACTCGTATATTTATCACATGGATAAATTTTTTATATTGTCAATTTAAGGAATTAAAAATATGGATTCCTCACCAAATTGCCAAAGAAAATATGAAACGTAAAGGTCAAAAATGCACAAGCACAATAATTATTGACTGCACAGAATTTAAAATTCAAAAACCCCAAAATCAAGTTTCTCAGCAACTCACATACTCTACATATAAGTCAACAAATACCTTAAAAGTATTAATTGGTATCTCAAGTATTGGTACTGTTACATTTATTTCAGATGCTTATGGAGGCTCGATAAGTGATAGGGCTTTATTTGAAAAGTGTGGTTTAGCCAACTTGTTAAAAAAAAAAGATATTGTTTTAGCAGATAGAGGCTTTCAAATTCAAGATCTCTTGATTAATAGAGATGTCACAGTAAATATTCCAGAGTTCTTAAAACGGAACTCTGGACAGCTAGAGCCTTCTCAGCTGGAACGTTCTAAAAAGACTTCTTCACAGCGAATACACGTTGAACGAATGATAGGGATTGGTAAGACATATAGAATACTCAGCCTACCATTGACTTCAAATTTGGTTCCTTTAGCTAGCAGAATCATATATGTATGTTTTATGCTTGTGAACCTACGTTCTAATATAATGGAAGGGCCAGAAAAATAAATAGATGATATTAATGTATGTTTATTGTGAGATTAAATTTATTTTGATATGTATTACGTGGATGTGTTTTTATTATTTATTCTCAGCACTCCTTTAGTTCTAGATACCTAAGAATAACTAAATACATATAAAAAGTACTATGTTGATAGGCAGTTAAATTAAAAAACTTATTTCATATTGTAATATTTATTTGTCAAGTATTCTTAAATTATTTTATAAGTATATATACTGGTTAACCATAGAATTTTTTAAACAAAATTGGTACCATATTGTTCTCATAAAAGGATTTCACCTTGGGAAGAATGACCTGATGAATGAGGTCATTATTTCTTTCAACAGAAATACACAAATAATCATTTTTGGTCCAGATAACAAAGTCACAAAATTGTCGGCCAGTGACAAACATTTGTGTTTGCACTTGGTAGTAGTAGTTAGAACTTTTTTTTAAAGCAAACTTGTTGTTAACTATCTCTATATAATCCAAATTATTCACACTGATAAATTCATTCCTGATGGAATAAGGACACTTTACTTCTAAAACTGTCTGACTACAAACAAGGCCATCAGGTGAGGCAGCCAAATATGGATGCTCTTGAGATATAAATAATCCACAACACACAACAATGTTTGTGGTAGCTTCTTTATATGCTGATATTGCATTCTTTTCATTCATATTTCCCCAAGTAGTCTGTTCAGACTTAAAATGTCTTGGATTGATTATGGAATCTACAAACGTGTCTTTATTTCTCCTATCAGTCATATGGACTATGGTCCCAACTATAGATGCAGTTACTCGGAGAGCTCTTTCTTGAAACCAATATTTGCATTTATTCTGTTTTCTAGTTTTCTCTTCAATAACAGCAATATCTTCTTCGCTAACCTAAAATCAATAAAACAAATTACATAAAATGGAATAAATATCGAAAATATAAATACCTAAACATAGATGCCTATGGATGTACTTACTCACTTTATAAAAAACAAAGAAACATTTGAACTGGAAAGTTGTCAGTTATTGAATATGACACGAGGGCTTCAAAAAATTGCAGGTGAGAAGTGAAACTGCTATTGTACTCTGCTGGACTACGCCACAATAGTATTAGAAATATAAAACATAATTACCCAATAATAATAAAAACTATAAGCATTAGCATTTTAAATAAGAACTTACTTGAATTCGATTATAAATTAATTGATATTCAGGTGATCTTTGCAAGTAATCGTGGTCATTAATAATTCCTGCGACATTTGCTCCCTCAAATGTTCCACTAATAGCCAGTGTTCGCTTCCGTGAACTGTTGAAATTAATGACAGTGTTCCTTACATTGTCATAAAAAGATGGCATGTTTCTAAAACAGTCTGGTCTAGGATCATAGCACATGTTTGATTTTGATTTCTTTTGTACACTATATTCAGGAATAGCAAAACTTATGTCCTCAGATTTCTTTGGGGAGATATCTATTTTACTTTTCTTCGGCATGTGCCACACTTGTCTGTTGGATGTACATGTCGTTCTTATGAACCACTTTTGATGTTCCCTAAAATGCAGTATGGCGTAAGCAACTGTTGCAATATGTTTACAGGCAGCTTTTGTGCCCTTCCCAGCAACACATTCACAATTTGCTTCTAATATTTCCCCATCTTCATCAATTATTATTTTAATGAAATAGGTCAAATTTTTTGTCATTTCACTATTTACTTGCCCACGATAATAGTGATGATTATTGTACTGTGCATGTACCAGTGCTGATAAAAAATGTTGTTTCATCATTCCATAGCCCTTCCTATGAATGGCTGCATATGTAGACATGCCTTCTGGAGTGTTATGAATTTTCAGAAAGTAATCATTTAAGTGTACTATGTCGATTTGTGGGATTACAGACTTATGATCCACACTCACAAAGGTAATTTCAGGTGGCCATGGCTTGGATACAGCTATTTCCTCCACTTCTTCGTGTATATCCACAAAATTATCATTTCGGTCGTAAGCTATGAGTCTGAAATATAAAATAGATATTAGGAATCATAAAACTGCGAAAATTCGAGATTACATCTAGGTTACAGCTCAAACACAATAGTAGGTATTTACCTTTCAATGAGAGCTTCTTTCCTGCCACTTGTTTTAGCATTTCGTTTCTTAAGCTCTAATTTCAACTCCGCAACTGTCCATGCACCATAATTAACACTCATTTTTTAATTTATTAACGTAACAGCACCAATTTACTCGAAATAAAGAGAAATCAACACTTTGACAGGTCTCCACACACACTAGCGCCACTAGTGGGAGAAATGGAAAACATAGGCCTCAAGAGGTCTAATCTGAGTAGTTCTTTTGTAAACCGCTTGGGCAGCGCCACTTTGCGTGGAGACCTGTCAAATGTTCTTTGTTGTTATGAAATGTACTGTTTCTAGCTTAATTCGAGTAATTTACATTAATAATTACTATTTAATCATGACTTCTTGTTGTGTGGTACCATATTGTTCATCAAGAACGTCTGGTCATCGATTTCCAACGGATAAAAGCCTGAAAAAGAAGTGGCTTGTGGCTATTCGAAGAGATAACTATAAGCCGACACGGTTTTCACGTATATGTAAAAAACATTTCTTACCATCTGATTATATTAAACCAATGGATTCAGTGAGTGAAAATCGTAAGTAGATATGGCTTTTTGTAAGTTTTATCTAATTATGCCCGAAACTCTTTAATTTAGGTTAGTTTATTTTTTCAGCTAAGGTTATGTTAAGAAAAGATACTGTACCCAGCCAATTCCTTTGGACGAAACTTCCTTCTGAGTCTGCGATTCAAAGGTCAGAAAGAGCAAGAAAACGATCTGTAATATCTGCTAATAAATACAGCCCCATAGAACCTCAGGTACCCATTACCAGTTACAAGAGCAATGAACAAAAAGTGACGTTGTCAACTGAAATATGTTCAGGAGGGACAGGTTCTTCTTCTGTTGAAATATCAGTTAGTGAAGTTATCATAGAATGTCAATACAAAGATATTGGACTTCAATGTGAAATCATTTGTGAGACACGCAGACAAAATGAAATCATGTATACCGAGATAAGGACTGCAATGCGTATAGAAACATATATACAAGAGTCAAAGACCATTGAACTTAACTACTACACAGGGTTTGATAACTACAACCACTTTCATCTAGTGTATTCATTGTTGGGCCCTGTAGTTAACCACCTAAATTATTATCCCTCATTTACCACACCAAAGCTAAGTGATCGCTTGTTAAAACCAGAAAATGAATTTTTCTTGACTATTATTAAATTAAGGAGGAATATGATTAATAAAGAATTGGCTTTTAGATTTGAAATCAGTGAGTCATCAGTAACTCGTATATTTATCACATGGATAAATTTTTTATATTGTCAATTTAAGGAATTAAAAATATGGATTCCTCACCAAATTGCCAAAGAAAATATGAAACGTAAAGGTCAAAAATGCACAAGCACAATAATTATTGACTGCACAGAATTTAAAATTCAAAAACCCCAAAATCAAGTTTCTCAGCAACTCACATACTCTACATATAAGTCAACAAATACCTTAAAAGTATTAATTGGTATCTCAAGTATTGGTACTGTTACATTTATTTCAGATGCTTATGGAGGCTCGATAAGTGATAGGGCTTTATTTGAAAAGTGTGGTTTAGCCAACTTGTTAAAAAAAAAGATATTGTTTTAGCAGATAGAGGCTTTCAAATTCAAGATCTCTTGATTAATAGAGATGTCACAGTAAATATTCCAGAGTTCTTAAAACGGAACTCTGGACAGCTAGAGCCTTCTCAGCTGGAACGTTCTAAAAAGACTTCTTCACAGCGAATACACGTTGAACGAATGATAGGGATTGGTAAGACATATAGAATACTCAGCCTACCATTGACTTCAAATTTGGTTCCTTTAGCTAGCAGAATCATATATGTATGTTTTATGCTTGTGAACCTACGTTCTAATATAATGGAAGGGCCAGAAAAATAAATAGATGATATTAATGTATGTTTATTGTGAGATTAAATTTATTTTGATATGTATTACGTGGATGTGTTTTTATTATTTATTCTCAGCACTCCTTTAGTTCTAGATACCTAAGAATAACTAAATACATATAAAAAGTACTATGTTGATAGGCAGTTAAATTAAAAAACTTATTTCATATTGTAATATTTATTTGTCAAGTATTCTTAAATTATTTTATAAGTATATATACTGGTTAACCATAGAATTTTTTAAACAAAATTGGTACCATATTGTTCTCATAAAAGGATTTCACCTTGGGAAGAATGACCTGATGAATGAGGTCATTATTTCTTTCAACAGAAATACACAAATAATCATTTTTGGTCCAGATAACAAAGTCACAAAATTGTCGGCCAGTGACAAACATTTGTGTTTGCACTTGGTAGTAGTAGTTAGAACTTTTTTTTAAAGCAAACTTGTTGTTAACTATCTCTATATAATCCAAATTATTCACACTGATAAATTCATTCCTGATGGAATAAGGACACTTTACTTCTAAAACTGTCTGACTACAAACAAGGCCATCAGGTGAGGCAGCCAAATATGGATGCTCTTGAGATATAAATAATCCACAACACACAACAATGTTTGTGGTAGCTTCTTTATATGCTGATATTGCATTCTTTTCATTCATATTTCCCCAAGTAGTCTGTTCAGACTTAAAATGTCTTGGATTGATTATGGAATCTACAAACGTGTCTTTATTTCTCCTATCAGTCATATGGACTATGGTCCCAACTATAGATGCAGTTACTCGGAGAGCTCTTTCTTGAAACCAATATTTGCATTTATTCTGTTTTCTAGTTTTCTCTTCAATAACAGCAATATCTTCTTCGCTAACCTAAAATCAATAAAACAAATTACATAAAATGGAATAAATATCGAAAATATAAATACCTAAACATAGATGCCTATGGATGTACTTACTCACTTTATAAAAAACAAAGAAACATTTGAACTGGAAAGTTGTCAGTTATTGAATATGACACGAGGGCTTCAAAAAATTGCAGGTGAGAAGTGAAACTGCTATTGTACTCTGCTGGACTACGCCACAATAGTATTAGAAATATAAAACATAATTACCCAATAATAATAAAAACTATAAGCATTAGCATTTTAAATAAGAACTTACTTGAATTCGATTATAAATTAATTGATATTCAGGTGATCTTTGCAAGTAATCGTGGTCATTAATAATTCCTGCGACATTTGCTCCCTCAAATGTTCCACTAATAGCCAGTGTTCGCTTCCGTGAACTGTTGAAATTAATGACAGTGTTCCTTACATTGTCATAAAAAGATGGCATGTTTCTAAAACAGTCTGGTCTAGGATCATAGCACATGTTTGATTTTGATTTCTTTTGTACACTATATTCAGGAATAGCAAAACTTATGTCCTCAGATTTCTTTGGGGAGATATCTATTTTACTTTTCTTCGGCATGTGCCACACTTGTCTGTTGGATGTACATGTCGTTCTTATGAACCACTTTTGATGTTCCCTAAAATGCAGTATGGCGTAAGCAACTGTTGCAATATGTTTACAGGCAGCTTTTGTGCCCTTCCCAGCAACACATTCACAATTTGCTTCTAATATTTCCCCATCTTCATCAATTATTATTTTAATGAAATAGGTCAAATTTTTTGTCATTTCACTATTTACTTGCCCACGATAATAGTGATGATTATTGTACTGTGCATGTACCAGTGCTGATAAAAAATGTTGTTTCATCATTCCATAGCCCTTCCTATGAATGGCTGCATATGTAGACATGCCTTCTGGAGTGTTATGAATTTTCAGAAAGTAATCATTTAAGTGTACTATGTCGATTTGTGGGATTACAGACTTATGATCCACACTCACAAAGGTAATTTCAGGTGGCCATGGCTTGGATACAGCTATTTCCTCCACTTCTTCGTGTATATCCACAAAATTATCATTTCGGTCGTAAGCTATGAGTCTGAAATATAAAATAGATATTAGGAATCATAAAACTGCGAAAATTCGAGATTACATCTAGGTTACAGCTCAAACACAATAGTAGGTATTTACCTTTCAATGAGAGCTTCTTTCCTGCCACTTGTTTTAGCATTTCGTTTCTTAAGCTCTAATTTCAACTCCGCAACTGTCCATGCACCATAATTAACACTCATTTTTTAATTTATTAACGTAACAGCACCAATTTACTCGAAATAAAGAGAAATCAACACTTTGACAGGTCTCCACACACACTAGCGCCACTAGTGGGAGAAATGGAAAACATAGGCCTCATTAATGTATGATCCGCATTCTGGCATGCCAGCCATAGAGTAGGATGTGATTTATATAAAATCAAAGGATGTGATGCCAGATAAAGTACGCCTGTGGAGGGTAGAAGTATGGAGTGTTATCTCTATGGGAGAAAAGTTGAAAAAGTGTCCAGTGGTTTGATTGAGCTGCTTTGATTAGGTATATAGAGAAGGATGTGTAACATTTTACTCAATTATAGTACTACGATGCATTTTGTTAATAAAACATGTACATACTACTATGTTTTGACTATTCTTACTTACTGAAAGCTACGTTTTTAGAATGAGACAGGCGTATTATGTTATTGCGTGAACGTGTCAGGCAATAGGGAATATGCATAAAATTTAAATTTGTCTCAAATATTTTTTTCTAGATTCTTTATTGTCTTTACATTATACTTAAAGGTATTTTTTTATTTAGTTATTATTTAAACCCAGAAAATATTAAATAGAAAGTGAAAAATAAGGGAGGCAAATTCAAACTTGCAAAACGCGTCACCATTGGTCGAAACGAAATGTGACGTAAATGGTCACGTCAGTGGATTTATCGGCGTCGATATTCATACTGTGTTAGTAGTGTTTGTGAGACAAAATTGTTTAACACTGTATTCCTGTGTGATTACTTGTTTATATATATTTGTAGTCAATCTAGGACGATGACAGAAACTGGTTCTGTCAAAGCACAATCGGATAATCTACCGAAAATAGATGCATTTATGATGTCAACATATTTTGCAGCAAATCTCGATTTTACGAGCGCAGAGATCAAAGGAGTGAAAGCTGCAAGGCAATTATTATGTTACATGGTATATTTTAATCCATAACATAGATTTTAATGCATAAATATTTAAATAATACTTACAACTAAACATAACCTATACATCATTAAAATTGTTCCTAAACTCCTAATTTACGAAATAATTTTAAAGAATTATGTTTTCAAAACATAATTCTTTAAAATTATTTCGCCATTATATTCCAAATCATTTTTTCATAAAAATAGTCTTTTTATTTTCAATAATTTGAAGTCAGCAACGCGGGTAGTCATAGCAACCAAAGTGTTAGGTAAGTTGATAAAAATGCTATGCAATAGCTTTACCGCGGCAGTCTCCGAGTGCCACACGTCTTTTTTTTACTATGTTATAAAGATGTAAATGATTGATTTAAGAAATAAAAATAAATCATGCATATTCCCTATTGTCATATGACGTCATTAAATTTTGCTATTGAAGCCAATTTTTTTGTAGCCGTTATATGGCGTCTGTATTGCTTCCGGTGTTTTGGTTGTGGCTAATTACCAGTTTTGTGAATATTTTCATAATATTTTTATGTGTTTTTGCTTAGTTTTGTGCAGTTTTGTGTAATCAACAATGTTGAAGTGCTCAGTTGTGGGGTGTCGTAATAATAGTATTGTAAAACACCCAGGAATTTCATTTCATAAGTGAGTAACATAGTTGTTTTTATTTTTCTTTTTGTGGCGAGTATTTTAAGTTATTTCAACTAATTATAGCTTAGTTTATTCTTTACTGAATCCAAAACACGACAATTTTTGCGCTATCCCCGAAAATTTGGATTATTTCATTAGTTTTCGTTTGAGTGTTTATATAGTGTGGGGACTGTATTGTTTACAAATAAATTGAGTATCGATAAAATTAAAATTTCATATCATTCTTACTGTTTCTCACTCAGAGGGGTAGAGAGATGAAATTGAACAGTCAGCTTTTACTTATAATATTGCCAAACTCATTTTAGGCTGTAGCGATGATAACCTTGGCTCCGGGATGGTGTCTCGTATTCGAAAATTACAGTGTCTATTCAAGTGGTTTTTGGTCCCTTCATTGCAGTTATTGTGTATCATTTTAACTAATTACTATTTTTGACTGCCTCGTTGGTCTAGTGGTTAGTATAGTCGACTGCGGATCATGAGGTTCTGGGTTCGATTCCCGGTCGGGCATAAAAATTAGGTATTGGGTTTTTCAATTAAGAAATTCTCAGTGCCAACCCGAGTTTCATACAAAATTTCACCCCCTTATTTCACCCCCGTAGGAGTAGAATTTTGAAAAATCTTTCCTTAGTAAGCGCCTACGTCACAAAAGGAACCTACTGTCAAAATTTAAAGTTGTTAACCCCAGCGGTTTAGGCTGTGCGTTGATCCCTTAACGATTTAGTATAGGTACTTTCACTCCACTCTTCCATTTAGCATAGGTACTTTCTGAAATAAACACCTCCATATATTTTTTCTCCGACAAATTATGGAGAGTTCTTCTTTAAGGGGGCAAGCTTTCAAAAAATATGTAGGCTAAGAGATAGCTGCTGATGTGATTTTCATATAATATTGTTATGTTGGTATTTCAGTCATAATAAATTAGGATTAGATACGTATTGTTTAAATATAATTACGTATCTAAGCCAATTATAAAATTATAATAAATCTAATTTAAAAAATAAAATGGAAAGATGATGTGAATTTTATATAATATTGTTATGTATTTCAGTAATAATAAATATCAGTTCTCATCAAGTGCTCGTATCATTCACAACAGTAACTATTGTCTGGTGGAATTTGTGATGGTCTGCCTGCAAGTGGCTGGGGACCTGACTACTTATCGCCGCTTATTCTAGTATAGTATTAAAGTATGCACTGTACGTAGGTAACCAGTATAAAAACTGACTCTATTCATCGGGGCGTTTACTAGATATTGCCTCTCAAAGACGTAATACGTCGTTAAGTACGTCAAGTAATAAAATTAAAATTTAAAAAAAATCTACGATGAACTGCAGCGCTCCATTATAATTTGTGACCTTATAACTTTGTAACAACAATAAGATCTTCGCAGAAGTAGTTTTATCAACACAAAACTGCATCTTTGTCGGCTCAGTAGTTTTTTTGACCAGCGTGTTGGACTATGGCCAAATGGTAATGAGTAGAGGTGTCAAATTGTGTTAAATTTTAATCAAATCAAATCAATCAAATAATAATAATAAATATTATAAATGCGAAAGTTTGGATGGATGGATGTATGGATGTATGGATGTATGGATGTATGGATGTTTGTTACTCAATCACGCGCCAACGGCTGAACGGATCTGGCTGAAATTTGGCACAGAGATAGATTATAGTCTGGAATAGCACATAGGCTACTTTTTATCCCGTGAAATTAAGGACTTCCCGCGGGAACCAAAAAACCTCAATCCACGCGGACGTAGTCGCGGGCATCAGCTAGTATTCTGATAAATAAATATTAAAATATATCAGTTCAAAAATACGTTAAAAAATATAATGGATAAAAAACTGGAGTTCCTGTGACCACCTCCTGGCTCCATCACGATACCCTGGGCAGCATCTAGGTTAGCGCTTGTCAAGACAAATCAAGAGAGTCCAAACACGACGGGTTTACGATGAGAAGGAGTTCCTATGACCACCTACCAAATCACGATTGCAGCACAGCTTGGTGGACTATGGCCCTAAAACATATCTAAGAACCTTCTCAGAAGCTAAACATATTTATTTAAAAAAATCGCATCTCAATCAGCCCAGTACTTTTTCAGAAAAATGGAAACATATTGAAAAATAAAAATCAAGATTGCAGCTCAGCTTAGTGGACTATGGCCCTAAAACATATTCAAGAACTTTGACAGAAGTTATGCATATCTATTGCAAAAAAATGCATACTAATCGGTCCAGTAGTTTTCCAGGAAAATGATAACTAAAAAGTACACACACAAACAAACAATCGCACAACCTCTTAGGGCAAACACATAATATATACCGTCCGTTCCGTCGTGGGTAAAAAATACCTCAAGTGTCGCCGCTTTGATGTGCTAATGTGTAGTATTTAAATATCTCCCATTTAAGTTATTTTACAAAATAACTCGTATGTCACCTCTTAGATCACATGAAAATTAATAGTAAGGATACATAATTATTATAGTTACCAAAAGATAGTACAGTTACCAGAAATACAGTTATCTCATAGGCTATAAGTTTTGACATTTGGGTTGCACGAGCCAGTGTAAATTTGTATGAAAAATTCGTATGAGGGATCTTTGGATCCAGATTGTACAAAAACTTTAAGTTGTATTGAAAATATTGTTTAATTAAAGTGTTCCTTGATCTTTAATGATTAATTCGAAATAATTTTTGTTTAAATAAGGTCTCAGATGAAATCACAATAGTCGGAACGCGATAACACCTTTTTTGAGATTTCCATGAATTTCCCGACAAAATTACGTCATACTTCATTTAACTGAGTAGCGAATGGTATTAATTTGGTAGTGAATTTTTCATTTTTCTATCCTAAAATGTCGGAACAGAAAACAATGTTTCAGTACTTGGGCTCTTAAAAACAAATTTTGAAATGGAACCGCACCCGCCCGCGTAGTCCGCGCGGCCTACTGTCTACTTACTTGCTCTCCTTCTATCCTAGTGTTTACTACCTACGTGTTCTGAAGTAAACAACACACTGCTATGCTAGCGAGCAAAGTGGAAGCGCCAGAGTGCCACGCGTCCGACAGACGTAAAAAAAAATCTCATAAGAAAACATAAAACAGAGACCCCTTAAATATCTAAAAGGGCCTTTTAATGTAAATAAACTTTCCATACATGCATACAGTGTAAGAGACCGTTGAAGTAAAAACACAAACAAACCTTCCTTAGTTGATTAATATCAATATCATACCACTGACGATCGGGTACCTTTAGGTGCCATTGAACTTCGCCATCTTGGCTTTCCTAACAGCAAACCGACAATTCTTCCATACAGAACAAATCTTGTAAAAAACCGCAGCATAGTTCTACACTTGTAAGCCTCTTCAATATTCGCCATACATTTTCTATGGAAAAATAAATTCCGCCATCTTGAATTTTTTCCTGTTCATCAAGTAGACCTTCATGTCCTGATCATCTTTTGCCAAGAAACCACTCTTCCATCTTTTATACTCTCCGAGATAGACACCGCTAAATCCGCTATTTTGAATTTTTTTTCAGCACACTGTCAATTGGATGAAGTTTCAAGTGACATTTGGTCGAGCACACCCCACCTATCTTGAATACCCTGGCTGTGCTCTTCGTCCGTCTTCGAAATCCTCAATTCACGCGGACGGGGTCGCGGGCATCAGCTTGTTCATTATAAAATACGAATACTAGTGTTTTTCAAAAATTATGTTTAATTATTTATTAATTATATTTTGATAATTTTATATGGAGTATATAAGTATCGACATAATCAAAGGTATGGATAATTTCAGCCCTAATGCCCGCATTAAGCTCCGCCCATGCGCCATTTTAAGAATAAAGGAAACTTCAATTTAAATATGTTAGGGCACATCCTTCTCTATATACCTAATCAAAGGGTTGCTGATAATAACAGTTCAAAAACCTTCCACAGTGGCGCTGGTGTAGCAAAGGGTATGGTATGAATCATAGAGTAAGAATTAGCATTATATATCTTTCTCTGTTTAGTGTCTACGGGCATGAATGTAGCAATGGGGAGCGGGAGGGACAGGCAAAGCTAATCTCAGATGGCGCCACCCTCGCTGGTAACTGTCAGGTTCATTTGCGTACATAATTGAGGTAACTTTAAATGCGTCCTATTTTAACCCTTCTAGCCCCGCGAATTTGAACTGTTTGTTTTAGCACGATTCATAATTCGTGACCCGCGAATGACCCGCGCACCCCTCGCGCACCTCGCGCCCCCGCCGTTTTAGATAAATGCCTACAAAAAAATACCCAGACCACTTATCATAGTTCTGTAAACGGCATTGGCTTTCTAAATAATATAACTTTATGAAGGTATGATTTATAAAAGCTGAAGTATACAAACAATTACATATAAACGGAAAGAATGCGTCAACGATAGCGATTTTTCAAAAATATATTTTCCCGATAAAGATATTATAATATTTCAGTGATAATCCAGTTTAATACTACACTAAAATATATTAATAAACATATTATTGTATTGAGTTTTTATTTGTATTTGTCACCACTTGTCACAACAAACAATAAAAACGTAGTGATTATATTCTCTTTGCAAACAATAAGGGTGGTTTTCAAAAAGTTGCCACTAGAGGAAAATCAGTGTTCACCACTTTCACGACCAAATAGAAAATTTTATAAAGATTTTTATCACATAACATAGGTAACTTACTAGGTAAGTGAACCGTGACCGAGTGGTCAAGGCGCTCAGGGCGCGATTCCCAGAGAGACGCAGGTTCAAATCCTGCCGGTTCCGCGAAATTTTGATATGTATATTTAAGTAAGTTTAGAAACTATCCTCGTGTGTGAAGCACTGTAATAAAATTATAAAACATAACTTTTTATTTAACGATGCAGTAACATCCAAACTTCTAGATCAATTCAAAATTATACTCGGAATTTTAATTCGATTCCACATTTGACATTAGCTTAGCTACTGTCATTTTGTAAAATAATGATACCACACATAATAGTGTGGTGATGAACACAAAAATCGATAAGCAATCGCGATTTATGTATAATCATAATATTGGTGTGCCAATTAAAGACTAAATTATTGATTTTTATTTAAATAAATACATAATTATTTATTAATTAGTAACCGCTGCTTTATTTTATAAAAAGTTAATATTTTTGTTTTTTATATTAAAAACAAAACTTATTATAAAACAGCCTAGATAGTTTTCTGTATTGGCAACCCGTGCGCGCTCGTGGAGCTATCGCCATTTTGTTTATCTAATATCTTGTCATTCGGCTTCATTCTCCCAGTCTGACTGCACCACAGAGTACTTTGTTATAATATGAGGACTGCACGAATATCTTGTTTCATTGCGAATCGATATTTTGTTATTTTGTTGGGTTTTTGTTAAAGTTTTGTTACGTTGTGTTTGTTGTTACGTTTAGTTTTTTGTAAACTTTGAGTGAATCTAGTTGTTGACGCAGGTAAAGGGGCATGTAGCTCAAAATAATAAAACCTTCAAATTGACAGACGTGAGAAATTTATTTAAGGAGGGCATTCAAAAAATTACGTCTACCGAATGGTCTAAATGCGTATCCCATGTTGTCAAAGAAGAAGAAAAAATGGATTCAAATTACTTTTTACCATAGCTTTTTATGTTTTTTTTTTTATTTTCGAACTTGACGGTTTTAGTGTTGCAGTTTATAGATTATTTAATTGAATCTGGGAAAAAACCAGTGTATGTGCTCTTGCCATAATAATCGGCAGGTCGTGAGCGCTACTTATCCTAGCCGATGAACTTGGTTTCCAATTTTATTGGCGCAAGGCTTTGTACCATAGTGTTCTTCATTCCTCATCAGTAGGAAAATGGAATGCACAACATTGGGCGCTTCTTCATTGGACGGCCCGGCCCGGCAACGACACCAACACCGACAGTTCACAAACATCACAGTTATGTGATGTTTATCAATATGCTTTATACTATTTGACATTATTTATACTAATAAAATATTATGTAACTCTTAACATAGCTAAATTTGCACGCCTGGCATGGCAATACACTGTGACTTTCTTTTGTAAAACCACCTGTATTACGTGTATTATGCAAATAAATGTTCTTATTCTTATTCTTATTCTTATTCTTATTCTTATTCTTATTCACAACGACACGGCACCGGCACCTACATTCTTCATTGACCGACACCGGCACCGACACGGCAGCTATATATACCTATTTTATAACAGTAGGTCGTGACTCGTGAAATCGCGAAGTGCGAACAAGAGCGATGGCAGCGGTTAACTAATTATATTTGTTGTATCCATACTAATATTATAATTTATGCGAAAGTTTGTCTGTCTGTCTGCTACGCTTTAACGGCCCGTCTTTTCAACCGATTTTGATGAAATTTGGGATAGGGGTAGGTAACATCCCGGGGAAGGACGTAGGCTATTTACTTTTTATCCTGGAAAATTAAGAAGTTCCCGCGGGAATCAAAAAAATTAATCCACGCAGACGAAGTCGCGGGCATCATCTAGTTTATTGAGACGCAAAAAAAGAAGTAGGTATCAGTAAATGGTTTTAGGTGCATACAACTATAAAAGAAACATATCTATATGGCGTGTATTAGAATTTATGTGAAAACTAACCGATGACCCGGTCACCCGGATAAGTTTTCCAATTATTTCCGTACTAGATAATGCCCGCGATTTCGTCCACATGGGTTACGGGTTTTAGATTCCCGCAGGAACTCTTTAATTTTCTAGGATAAAAAGTCCTTACCCAAGATACAACTTATCCCTATATACAAAATTTCATCAAAATCGGTTGAATAGATATGCCGTGAAAGCGTAGCAGACAGACAGACATACTTTCGCACTTATAACATTAGTATGGATTAGTATGGTTGCGTAAAGACAGCTTTGATTATTTACTAATGAACTGTATTGAAAAATGTAAATGAATTAGGGGACGCGGGGTGGGATCTCTGATCACTCGCACGCCCACATGGACGTTTGTATGCGTACACAACACATGCATAAAAATGTCGTCCCGACACCAGTGGGAGACTTGCTACCGACGACATGCCGGTGCCGGCGACGGCCTGTCGATTGTCGTTGCCCGGCCGTCCCAGTGAGACAGCGTGCCATACAACTTCATTCAATTATGCGTCCACTGATGTCGGTGTCGTTGCCGGGCCAGGGCCGGGCCGTCCAATGAAGAAGCGCCCATTGAATTATTCTGAGAAAATGAAACCATCGCGTAAAAAATATAATATATTGTATGGTATTTGACAGGTAAACAACACCAGCTAAGATGCGACACCTAGCGGGATAAATTGGCATTTGGCAGTGTCCCTCCCCATTGTAGATTAAAGTGAAGTGTGCAGAGCTGTGATGCAGAGTTAAAAAAATTATATTATTGTGGACCAAAATAGTTATAAAATTTCACATTGACACTTTTTAAATACAGAGATAACACTCCTCAACCCTACCCTCCATAAAGTCCGCCCAGAGGGTGGGTACCAACTACCATGTGGGTACCTTTTTTTTCTGGTCATTGTGGATACGATTATATCTGTGTGGGTACGTGGTGGGTACTACCTATTGTACATGCTACCGTACCACGCTAAACATATTTTCAATCTATGGCTTCGGTAGAGAAGTCAGAATGCCCTGCTGAGTTTTTCAACTTTGTTGTTTGACACATGTTTGACATGACCATTTAGTGGTGACAAATGACAATGTCAATGTTGACATTAATTAAATGTAAACAAACGTGGATAACCTGAAAATCCTGAAATCAATACCAATCCATTTATTTAGTTAATTGTGTATCTTTGTTGATTTAAAATGGCAGAACGACAAAGAATTTTACCAAATATACTTTTAACTGGTAATGTTTAGAATAAAATCTTTGTATTGGAGGGTTATTTTATATTTTTCACATTTTAAATTATCCCTTAGGCACTCCAGGCGTTGGCAAATCAACCATTTCCAAAATGCTATGTGAGAGAACGAAGTTTCCATGGAGAGAAGTATCAAAACTTGCAGAAGAATACAACTGCTTAGATGAATACGATCCTGAATACCAGTGCCCTTTTCTGAACGAAGATAAGGTAAATAAACATTATTTGTCAGTCAAAGCTCACGGGCTACATACATTTTCATCTCTTCTCTACAAATTTCTTAAATATTATGTAAATTAAGTAAGTACTAATACCATAATAATCTGGCCTGGTGGGAGGCTTCGGCCTTGGCTAGTTACCACCTAGCCGGCAAAGACCGCCAAGCGATTTAGCTTTCGAGTACGATGCCGTGTAGTAACTGATTAGGGGTAATACCATTTGCCAATTATTGTCAAATGTTATTGATCTTATTCTTTGCCTCACTAGGGAAGTAGGGTTTCATATATAATCATATCTTTTTTTCTGCTGATTTTAGTTATTAGACATAATGGAAGGTATGATGGCAAAGGGAGGAAACATTGTGGACTATCACGGCTGTGAGTTCTTCCCCGAGAGGTGGTTTGATGGTGTATTTGTTATAAGAACTAATAACACCACATTATATGACAGATTATCTGCCAGGTAAGGACCTATACCTATAACATTATTATCCATTTTACAATATTTAATTTTTCTGTTTTTATGTTATAGCTTTTGCCTGCGACTACACAAATTTCTAACCCTGGGAGGTGAATTTCCAATTATCCTTTCTTAGCTGATGTCTATGTTTTAATAGCTATTTGCATGCCAAATTTCTGTCTAATTTGTCCAGTGGGTTGAGCTAGCTTGTTAGATTAAGAGTATAAATTTTTGATATTTGTTACTCCTTCACACTATGGTGACGGAGCCAATTTGGCTGAAAATTAGAATAGAGATAGCTTATTATATCCTAAATCCCAAAAAATTTAGGAGTTCCCAAGGGAATCAGGAAAACTTTTATCCATGCAGTTGCAGGCATCATCAGGTTCTAGTCAAATATAATAATTATTAGATACATCGAGCCAGTTAAAGTTTTGACTATGTAATATTACATCTTAGTTTTGACCTTAGATCCTAAAGGGAGTTATGGCGACATAGGGCTCTTAAGGGTAACCAAATGTGTTGCCAGATACAAGCCAAACTGGCAAGAGGAGCATGTATTTAAATGTTGAAAAGCTATTTACCATTTCAGTGATAATGTGTTAATTATATTAATAATAAAATTTCTTTTTAGCAGTAAAATGGTGCATCAAAGAAATGCAATTAAAATCACCACTCCGTAACTCTTATGCAAGTCTCCTATAAAACTTTCAATTCATTGTTTTAGAGGCTACACAGGCAAGAAATTAGATGACAACATACAGTGTGAAATATTTGAGACACTGTTGGAGGAGGCTCAGTCTTCCTACAAGCCGGAGATAGTCCAAGAGCTGCAAAACAACACTGAAGACCAGTTGCACACCAATGTGGACACTATTGTGCAGTGGATTGAGAGATGGAAGGAAAATAATATATAGCTTTTTAAATTTATTTGTTGTTATTTATTATAAAATCCCCGTTGAACACTACTTACTGACCATAACCTAATTTGTTTTAGATTTAAAAATAATAAAATAATGCAAAAACTATCTCTGCAAAATGTCATTTTATAAAAATACTAGCTGATGCCCGCAACTACGTCCGCGTGGATTGAGGTTTTTTGGGTCCCGCGGGAACTCCTTAATTTTCCGGGATAAAAAGTAGCCTATGTGCTATTCCGGACTATAATCTCATATCAGATTCGTTCAGCCGTTGGCGCGTGATTGAGTAACAAACATCCGTACATCCATCCATCCATCCAAATTTTCGCATTTATGATAATATTAGTAAGAAGTAAGATGCATTTTCACTATCTTATATTAAAAAACATTTGCACATCGTTCAGCGATTGAGTTTTAGTGAATTCGTAAAGTTGTTGTTGGCACTTGCTCAGTTCATACCACGGTAAGACTTCTAAGGTCTAAGTCGCTCTCTATCTTCAGAAGTCGCTTGCATAAACATTTCATATCAGGTAGCTATTAAATTTACTTTGGTCCTATATTTTATCTTTTTATTTAGTATTTATGTTTATATGTATCTTTGTATGTATGTATGTTTGTATGTATGCATGTATGTATATATATATATATGTATTAGGTATATATTTTAATGTTTAGTTGTTGCACTATCCGCGCTCTTGTTTTATAATCTCCTCTCCCCAAAGGTTGTCTGGAAGAGATTGCTTTAGCAATAAGACCGCCTTTGCACCCTTCTGTCTAATATTGTAAGCTTTTGTTTATTGTTATTATTTTTAGGTGTGTGCAATAAAGGGTTCATCTATCTATCTATCTATCTAAGACTTATCCTCTATAATTCATACATAGTGCCATTACAGTAGGTATTCAAAATAACCAAAATACGAAACCAAAAGGTTTGCTAAGATGTTGTGGCTTTTAAACAATTATTTTATCTATATGTCACCGTAAGATTGTAAAAACCGTAAGATTGTAATCTAACGCTTTTTTTTTCGATAGATTGTAAACAGTCGAAAGATTGTGAACCGTTCAATGTTTTAAGTGACAATTTTTGAAATATTCAGGTTCTATCGGGTTAATAAACCTAACAGATTACAATCTACCTAAAAATAATCCGTTATATTGTAATCATTCGACAGTTTACAATTTAGCGAGTTAGATTATAATTTAACGGTGTTTACAATCTTACGGTGACATATATAAATAAAATTCAAAGTCGTGACTGACTGACTTAACGCACAGCTTAAACCGCTGGTCCTAGAGACATGAAATTTGGAGTGTGTGTTCTTTGTGAAGACTAGGTATCCACTAAGAAAGGGATTTTCGAAATTGCACCCCCTAAGGGGTAAAATAGGGGTTGAAAGTTTGTATGAAAATCCGTCGTTTTTCAAGCTGCTATACTTATATAGCCATGAAACTCGGTATTTGGGCTTCCGCTAATGATGAAATATATATTTTACAGTTTTTGAATTTTCTATCCCCAAGGACGTCAAATAGAGAGTTTGTCCTACAATCACACCGCAACAGAGCAACGGATAGACGTGATTTTTTGCATGGGTATAAATGGGTACTTGGAGAGTGACATAGGCTTCTTTTTAACCCGGAAAATTGAGGCGTGCCTGTGGGAATGAATGTAAACGAACGAAGTCGCGGGCGTCCTCTAGTTTTATTATGTAAGAATTCTGATTTATCGAGAAAATAATAAATCAGAATGGACACTGTGTAAGTATTTCAAATATTAAATCTAAATATAATTAAAATAAAACACAATTTTATTATAAATTATTCCTAATTTATTTCTCATAACCACTGAAATAATATAAGAAATGCATTGAAAAATTACTGTATTTAATTAATTAATTATAGGTTTTATCTATGAAAAAGCTTGAATGGTGTATATTAATGTAAAGTATAGGTAAACAAATACATTAAATATTATCTCACTCTCTCATACAACAACTACGAGTACCACCCAATTTTTTAATTGATAAATCCCAGATAAACTCACTCATAAATAAATGGAATGACACCAAAAAGCTTAAACAATATTTGGAATACATCGATGATAGGCACTCCTCAATATGTTCTTGTACTACATTGTAGTCTTATACAAAAAATAGATTTCAATATGTGCGAGTGAATACACACATTCATTTACACGTTTCATTCACACACAGATCTTTCATGGAAAGTTTTGCATCACAACTGTTTACAATTCATCCTTCTTGTTTCCTTTCTTGTCAAAGCCTTTAAGGTCACTTGAGGCATTGTCGGATACGTATTTGATGAAGTCTTCAACTGTACGCCCACCCTGTAATAACAAAAAAAAAACATTAATGGGTGAAGCCTTTACGCGCGGTTTAAGTAACTCGCCATTGACGATGGATAGATGCCAAATATTTTTTTTAATCATGGTGTCAGCCCAAATGACTTCTAAATTTGTTCTTCATTGAATACGCGTGGCTTGTTGCCATGGTGAACGGATTTCGGCCTCACGATCAAAATGTCATTACTTAAATTGTGGATTATGATGGCCATGATCCATCCAAATAATATGTCACTGTAAAATTGCAAAAACCGTCAGATTGCATCTAACGCTTTTTATCTCGTTAGATTGTAAACTGTCGACAGACTGTGAATCGTTCAATGTTCTGAGTGTCAATTTTTGAAATATTCATTGTATTTACGTTTTCTTGTCTCTTTCTTGTAGGTTACGATTGGGTTCGATGTAAATAATCAGGCACTTAGGTTCTATCGGGTTAATAAACCTAACAGCTGATTACAATCTACCTAAAAATAATGCGTTAAATTGTAATCTTACGGCAGTTTACAGTCTCGCTAGATAGATTACAATCTAACGGTTTTCACAATCTGAAAATATGTTCACAATAAAACAGCTGTACTAAAAGATCTAAGTTGCTCTTCAGTCCCCCTTAGAGAATTTTTTTACTACAATAAATCGCATTAGAATTTAGTAGAGTTGAAAAGGACTAATATCTAAAAAATTAATGATACTTTCAACAATTTCAATAATAGGTCTCAAAATATCTGTCCCATTTAACATAAATTTTTTTAATTTTTAAGACTGTGTGATAGTACATTCACATTATTTCCATTAAAAAAGAAATCTTTGATGAAAAAAGGTTCATTCTGGAGAAAGTTACTTTTAAATCCCAAATAAAAAAGTCCTTGATCAAAATTTAAGCTAATTCATCTGCCTTAAGACAATAAAACTCCGCTCCAGTTATTAATCCTTTCACAAAAGGTCATCTGTAAGAGATTGCTTTAGCAATAAGACTGCCTTTGCAAATTTCTTTTTAGTTTAACTACTTCTTTTTCAATTGTATAGTGATATAGTTCTATATTATGTGTGTGCATAAAGATATCTCACATAAACAAAACTCACATTATATCTGACAGGTTTCTTGTTGGAGTCCTTAGGCTTCCAGTAGATGGTTGGGAAGCCCGACACCTCATAGAGGGATTTGGGCCAGTCGTTTGCAGTGGCATCCATCTTGATGATGTCTACATCCTCATCCTTCAGCTGTAGAACATATAAAATTACAATATTAGATTTTTGGGAACAAACTTTCGATGATGCTGATGTATCAAGTAACAGCTGATGATTTAAAATATGCTTTTAAATATTTTAAAATAAAAAGTGTCTGTCATCAAGATTGATTCCATGTTTTCTCTGTGATAAGTTAAAAGGCAGTTATACTTTCGCATACGCCCGCAACTTTGTGTTAGTTTACGTTTTGAAAAATCCTATCGGAACTCAATGCAACCTTTGTCAAATTTTTCAAGATCGCTTCAGCACTTAAGCTTGAGAAAAAAGACAGATGAACGTTCACATTTGTAATAATAATTTGTAATAGTAGTATGGATTACAGAATCAATAACAGCCTGAAATCAAATGTATAGTGAATAAGTGTGATACTGAAACGAAATGAATACGTAAAATTTAACGCATCGCCTAGTGGCGGTCATTGTTTTTATGGTTTATCTAAACTAATCCAAAATGATGGCTCGAAATATATTAACTAAGGTATTGAATAGAAGCAGGTGTTACTTTGCGAAAGTCCATGATAATGAATGAACTAGAAGTTTAATTCGCTATAATCCATCACAGTAGACAAATCTATGTGGTACAGTGAGTGTCTTTCACCTGCAGCATGCGACATCCACCACCCAGCAATTTGCACAGGCACAGCACCACACCACACAAACCCTCCAAATCGTATTATAGCGAATTAAACTTCTAGTTCATTCATTAACTAAGCTCGCTGGAGTCAGATTTAAGTCATGTCAATTCAGTATACACACCTTCTCTCCAAGCTCCTCCCACACGGGCGTCAGTTTCTGGCAGTGTCCGCACCATGGAGCATAGAACTCGACCAAAGCATCCCTGCCGCTGTCCGTCACCAATTCCTTGAAGTTCTTGCCAACAGCCACTTTCACTGGTCCATCGTTCTTCTCCGGTACGGGCTCAGATTTGATGAAGGGCTCCAGTTTGCCGTCTACGAGGTCCTTGGCGAAGGTGACCAGGTTTTCTATGCTGTAATTGAAAGTGATTAATATTAGATCTGTATCAAAATTTTAAGGGAACTGCATGTTAAAGTTGGTGAATGTATAATATATCAGATATACATAGGCCACAATCACTCCACACAGCAAGAGATAGGACCTAAAAGTCAACGCTTTTTAGGCTCTGTACCCAAAGTTCCGCTGTCTGTCTGCCTGTCACCGGGCTGTTTCTCTCGAACCGTAACAAGTGACAGTTGAAATGTTCACAATAAATAATAAAAATCAGATAAAATAAAAATTAAACAGAAAAACAAGAAAAATCGTTTTTGAGTCTTTTAAAAGTAAGTACATTAAAATCTTGTATGATTGTCGTTTGCAACGCCAACTCGAACTAGGACAGTTTTTTGTAAATCATAATAAAAAAAATTGTACATATTTTATTTAATGGTTACTTATACAGTGTAGTAGCCCCATAAAATAACTTCATTATTTATGTTAATTGTTCCTTAATCATAAAACCAGTTTGTAGATTGTGCACCAACAATAAAAATTACTGAAGCTTGAATATCTACATTGTTCAGTTGATAAGGGTAAAAAATAAATGTATTCTGTTTCTACAGAAATGATAAGCCAGTAACTAAAATGATAATAGGAATGTATTACACATTTCACCCATTTTTTTAAGTTTATAGGTATGCTAGTTTACATGCAAAAGCATACATGTATGATGATGCATGAAGCCATCATAGAAAATGGATGATATATACCAACTTGACAGTGCAACCTTTAATTCAGAAATACCTCTAGAATCAATACACAACTAAAACTTATATTATTAAACTGGCTGTATAGAAAAACCGACCAAGTGCGAGTCGGACTAACACACGATGGGGTTTCGTACTATCATAAAAAATTTAACACTATACACAGTTCAGTATATTCAAATGCTTTTTATTCAAATAAACTTTTACAAGTGCTTTTGAATCGTCCTACCACTGGTTCAGAATGCCATTCTTACTGAGAAGAACCAGCAAGAAACTCTATGCTTAACAGCGGTATACTTTTTAATAACTTTCAAAAAAATTATCACCACTTGCAAGCAGGCCTGGTTGCAGCCAAGCGCTAGCATATATGTTTTTTTTTATAGTGGTAATAGAAATACACACTCAGTGAATATGATGAGATTGAATTATATTTTAAAAAATGTTATAGCTGCAATAGAATAGGCATGATGACAGTAACCAAGAATCAATGCAATTATGAATTTATCTAATGAAATAGGATTCATGGATTATAAAAAACGTATTTATTTTTCAATATCGAGTGAGATTGCTATTTATTTTGATAAAATAAAACTATAAAATACAGCAATCCGCCATATTGCATAAAACACAAAGAAGCGAATGACGTCACAATTGTTTGTTTTCGAGCTTTGAAAATCACACTATTGCTTACTGCACACTGCACAGAGTACATTGGTAAAAACAATAGTGACGTCACAACGACGCCTTGACACCGCCGAACGTTTTGGCGTGAATTTTAAAATTTAAATTTCAAATGCTAATTTTATCTACTAAACTTTATTTTTCTGCTGAAATAAGATATTTTTTCGAAATAGTAGATACTTCCGAACATAATCTGCCCACCTATTACACACTGTGAACAATAATGGTAATGAGATTGAAGAAAATCTAAAGTTGTAATTACCTGAACTCAGCGCTCATGACGAATTTGTTTCCGTCGAGGTCCTTGCCAGCGACGACGGGTTTGTCGCCCTTTGCGAAGTCGATGCCGTAGTCGTTGAGCTCGTGGATGAAGTCGTCCTTGTCGCTGATCGCGAACGTCACTTCCGACAGCTCCTTGGCTACCTGTGGAGTAATTATTCGATTTTATAAATTACTAGATGATACCAGCAACTTAGTCCGTGCGGATTGAGGTTTAATAAACTCCCAGGGGAACTTGTTGATTTTCTGGGATAAAAAGTATTCCAGACTATAATCTGTCTCTGTGCCAAATTTCATCGTTTCATCGTGATTCAAAATTTTCAAAATTCAAAATCAAATGATTTTTATTCAAATAGACTTTTTACAAGTTCTTATGAATAGTCAAATGAATCTACCACTGGTTCGGAATGCCGTTCCTACCGAGAAGAACCAGCAAGAAACTCGGTGGTTGCTCTTTTGAAAAAATATAGTATATGGTATGTTTACAATAATCTATATATAACACTTTTACGTTATCATGACGAATTTAAAATTGTATAGCATTTTGACTTAGTGTTTTATATGTTGACAATAATTTAAATCAAATATTATATAATAGTAATAATTGTAATGAATAATTAGTGATAATGAATAATAATTAAATTTACTTATAAATTGAATCGAATATAATATGAATATGACATGACTTACGATATGAAATAATACGGAAAATTAAATAACCGTAATACAACATATAAATTGATTAATACTTAACCGACTTATTAATTACTTATTGTGTACTTGTGACTTAGAAATTGTGACGTAATAGAAAATAAAGGCTTTTTTATTTTATTTTTTATTTTATATATAACATATACAGATACATAAGTAACCACTGTCCTGAGCATTGCTGGAGCGAGTCAAATCCATGCGCCTTTATCATTAATATAATCTTCGACAGTATAATAAGCTTTTTTTAGGAGCATTTTTTTAATGGTTAATGATTGATTAATAAACATACAACTTTCGCATTTATAATAATAGTATAGACTACAAGCAAATTCACGTGGGCTGGTGAATTGGAAGAACTATACGAAAATAATCGTAGAAAGGACAAGTTAGAATCTAACCGTGAGTTTCCACTGACAAAACATTCACATAAAAACATGTTGAAAACTCTGTTTTCTGTCTATGTCTACCAAAAAACCTCAATCCACGTGGAAAAGGTCACGGCCATCTGCTAGTTATGCATATTGCGTAAGTGTGCGTGCCTCTCGGAGCGCCAATCATACGCGCAATCACGTAAACGCACACATTTACACAGATACAAATGTATCTATATGGACTTTAACACAACCATGAGCCACGCGCACTCGTGAATTGCAAGAACTAATAGTTATTTGTGTTATATGGGGCCAAAGAAAATTTTTGCTCCCCGAGGGCGCTATTTTGAATTCAGAGCGAAGTGAAGGATTCTAAAGTAGAATCCTGAGCGTAGCGAGGAATTCAATATACGCCGCCCGAGAACAAAAAATTTGGCCCCGAGTGACACACTATTTTGCATCATTACGTATGAGAAAAAGCTAGGAGTACCAACCTACTATGTATGGACATTACCTATACGTTTAAGCACCAATCAGAAGCACGAACGCGGACCAATCAGAACAGAGAAATGAAAAGTCCCATGGGCCTAAAAATTACATTTTGCTCCAGCTATCCTCTGAAGCCAATATTCGTTTTTCGAATAGGTATGATGAAAACAGTTTATGCATAAATTAATATACCTTCAACACACGGTTTCTCCAGTAGTTGGTGCCCTTAGGGTTCTTAACGTAGTCGACATCGTAGTAGGCGACGACTAGGGGGTTGGTGAAATCATTGATGTTATCCTTCTGACGGAAGCCGACCAGGCCGTGGCTATAAACAAGAATTTAACAAGACTTCAATAAAAGTCTAGCCCCATTTGAGATGCACGGAGCGGCGCAGCACGTAGCGGAAAATATTATTTGTTTAACTTTGTACGGGGCCGCGTTGCTTAGTTGAATGAAAGCACTTTTTTCCCCGGTGTAAATAACACAATGTTTTCATGACCTCCTCGTTTTGCTATTAAAAATCCCGCATACAACTGTGATAGTTGTAATCTATGTTTTGAGTTTTGACTATCGAGCTTACTAAAACAACGACCTCAATTTAAATAGATGGGTCCTGTCAAACAAAGACATATTTTATGAACGTCATCTAGACTGAAAAGCGGGACAGCGCTACGGGGGGACAAGGACAGGGCTATACAAGTTAGGAGCGTGCTCTAAAGGTTGGACTCTCAATTTTTTTCTATGAAAGAGCCCATCTAGTACCTACATATATGTATATCGATGTACTAAAATGGTACGTAATATTGTGTCAGTGTCCCGGGCACTTCTCGCATTGTAAAAAAGTACTATAGGTACTTATGCGTTTTCCTTTTTTCACTAGCCCTTCTCACCTGACGATGCAGTCTAAGAAGGTAGCAGTCTAACCTGTTAGGGGTACGGCAGCTAAATTAAACCCACCCCGATACTCCTAATCGGTTTCTACACAGCATAGTACCGGTACGCCAAAACGCCTTTGCCGGTACGGCGGTAACTAAGCACAGCCGAAGGAAATTCAGAAATAATAAATTCACAAAGTGACCCTACCAGGACTCCAGGACATCTCACTTTAAGACCACAGAAATTACCACTGCGCCAGGTAGGTCGTCAAAACGAAGATGTCGCCAAATGCGCAGACTTTTACGCATATATTTGTCGTTACTAATATAATTAAATCGACTCATCCTTACTATGCAGATTTAACTTCCACAGAGTGTACTGTATAACTAGTTATACTCACTAGTTCTCTTTGATGAAGGCCTTGAGAGATCCTTCGCCGTTGTACACGACTGACGAGTCTTCAAACTTGTTGTTCATACGCTTGGGACGGTACAGTACCACATTGTTTCTGTGAACAAATATCATATTACATCAAAAACTACTTGGTTACCTGTGGTTTTGTATGGTAGCATCTTTCTAAAAAAAAACCGGGCAAGTGCGAGTCGGACTCGCGCACGAAGGGTTCCGTACCATTATTAATAAATAATTACCTTTGTTAATGAACCGCAAGACTAACTTTGTTTGTAGAGGTTTATTGTTAAAATCAAAAAAACTATGCTAGTTAGAGCATTGGCTATAGTTTTCCTGTAAAATATACGTAAATTCCTATTGACCATAATTATTTCAAATTTTTCGATTGGTAAACTCCGGAGATAAGGGGGGGGGAACGGTATTTTTTTAGACATTTTCCCCGATAAATCAAAAACTATCATAACTAAAAAGAATTAAAAATCTGTTTTAGAATGTACAAAGTAAACCCTTTCATACGATACCCCACACAGTACAGTTATCTCACTTTTAAATTTCAACCCGCAGATTTTCCCCCCTTTTTAAATAAGAACAAAAATAATTTCCAATTTTTTTTAATTCCAGTGTCTTTGGGCCACTAATATACACAACTACTCCAAATTTCATGTCGATAGCTTCGGTAGTTACTGAAATAATCGAGTGTGACGGACGGACAGACGGACAGACAGACGGAGAAAGTCGCACCATAAGGGTTCCATTTTACCATTTTGGTACGGAACCCTAAAAAGAACAGTAGGTATGTAAGAAGATATTATATTTACTAGATGAAGCCTGCGTAACTTGCGTGTATTAAGGTTCATTAAAAATCCATAGGAAAGTCTTGGATCTTCCGGGATAAAAATAAGCATAGTCCCGAAATACAAGGAACATCCGATTAATCAAATTTGATATTTAAGCAGAATCGGTTTATTAGATTGTTAAAAGATAATAGGCAGACTGGCTCTTTCGCATTTAAAATATTGCGTATGTATTTTCTTTGGTCATGTACATTACGGCTCAGTGTGAGATCTATAGAGCGAACTTTGACTTAGCTTACACTTAAGACATGGTTAAAACGAGACAGATTTATGTTACTCACATAGGTAAGTCCATCTCGTTTTAACTCTAAGTAAAGTCTGAGCAAAGTCAAAGTACCCTCTATAGATCTCAGCATTAGTAGTCTTTCTCTGAAACAAACTACGTCTGTATTAAATTTCAGCAAAATCGGTTACGTGACGGTTACGTTATGGGGTGTGAAAAGGATAGACACACTTTCGATTAATTACATCAGCATGGGGTTAAAGACTTGGACACACAGAGCACGAAGAAAAATATGTCGAACGAGGCTCTAATAGCTCTGATACAAAGTAAGTTGGTATGGCTTAATTATTACGGAATTTCAGATCGTCTTTCATCCGTATACGGTTCAGTACGCTGGTTAAAGTGTTGTTTGTCATGTCGTTATTTACAATAGTGCCAACTGCACTTTTAAACACGACATTCCTTTGTTGATAGGGAATTTATTGCAAAATTCGTGACTAGCTGTATAATAGGTCTATCGTTAATGTATTACTAGTATTTTATGTATTATTATTGCATAATAATACTAATATTAGTATAAATGTCGAATCACGTAAATAGTAGGTATTGTGGAGATGTTTACGTATACATTTTGCACCTTTTTACAGTTTCTTAGGTCCTTATCATGCGATCAGTCGGCGAACTATGAGCGTTGAGAAGACAAATTAAATTGGCAAGATTGTTAACGACCACCCTATTCTTCTACCCAATATACATAATATTGTATTGCATTCTAAAACTCACTCTGCGTTTTAGAATTTAAATATCATTTGCTTCAAACAGTGAAGGAAAACATAGTGAGAAAACTTGCACGATCTTCATAATGTCCCCGAAGGTGTGTGAAGTCTGCCAATCAGCACTTGGTCAGAGTGGTGGACTGTGGCCAAACCCTTCACATTTCGAGAGGTGTCTCGTGCTCAGTAGTGAGAGACCACGCCGCTGCACTGGCACTACTGAGCCAATATCAAACCAAGTTGATAAGAGATTGTTTATTCTTATATAGGTAATAGCGGATAATTGCAGCAATTATGAACAATTTCAAGCAGAACGCAAAGCCTATCCTTATCCGCGTAGTGGCGAAACTAATGTTTCAAAAACAAATATATTAATCGGTTTCGACTTGAATGGATAATGATTTCACAATAATAAATACTTGGCCAAACATAACGCGCCGACGATTGTGGCATTCTTGCGAGTTGCGACGTTGCATATCAGTTGATTGAGTTGGTTAAACAATGGTGACCTATTTGGCTAACTGGATGAGATTATTTTGTACCAAATATTATAATTGATGAAGATCATAGATTAATTATAAACCAAGTATAGATTGCTAACTCCCATATAAAAAAAATTCTAGGTTAATACTATCGATAGGTGGCGCTACCAGGCTCGCTCGACAAATGATTATAGTAAAATCGGTGAAATATCGTATTTTCTTGGTTCAGTTTGTATTAATTATTTATATAAAATTATCAAAATACAAAAATTTGATAAAATCACTTAAGCAAATAGCAAATTTACATTCAATTAATTTTAACAAAATTAACTTGCAGAAGTAATTCGATTTGAAACAAGTTCTGTGTATTCTTATGTTATAATCAGCTAGTGGACCATGCAGTTATGCTGCATTCCTATAGATGGCGTCACAAACTGACGATACACTAAAATAATTTTTTCCTCTTGTTTTGGTGCCGGCCAAAGACGATATACTTATAAACCAGGTTGGTACTTGGTATTATAATTAACTAGCTGATGCCCGCGACTTCGTATGCGTGGATCGAGGTTTTTTTGTTCCCGCGGGAACTCTTTAATTTTCCGGGATTAAAAGTAGCCTATGTGATACCTATTCAAGATTATAATCTATTTCTGTGCCAAATTTCAGCCAGATACGTTATGCTGTTGGGGCGTGATTGAGTAACAAACATCCATACATCCATCCAAACTTTCGCATTTATAATATTAGTAAGAGTAAGATCTATGGTGCCGGCTCAGTGAATTGTGCGTTTCTTGTGTTTTTAGGGTTCCGTACCTCAAAAGGAAAAAACGGAACCCTTATAGGATCACTTCGTTGTCCGTCCGTCTGTGTGTCAAGACCCTTTTTCTCAGGAACGTATGGAGGTATCAAGCTGAAATTCATATCAATCAGGTCTACGGTCCCTTAGAGCTGTGAAAAAATCAAACTTAAAAGCCTACACAATCAAAAGATACAGCCGTTTATGCTGCAAATTTTCGATTTTTCTTGCACTCGCGAGGGAATCAAAACCTACAGGGTACTTCCCGTGAACTTAGAATCTTGAAACTTGGTACGAAGCAACGTCTTATAACACAGATATTAATTATTTATATTTAGGCGGAAGAATTGCGAAAAGCATAAAGGAGAATGACCAAAAGTGGGCCATTCTTGCGTCTTAATAAAATTAACGGTAAAGCATTGGAAATATACTCAGGATTATATATAAAAAAAATCATTACGATATTAACTGGGAGTTTGGAGTAATCTGACTTTTAAGTTTTGAGGTTAAGTTGGGTAATTGTTAGGTATTATTTAGCCATTTAGCTTATATTTAGCTTATAATAATATATTTATCGACATGCAGGTTTCCGAAATACGTTAGTAAATATTTATAATATAGATAATTATTTAATTTTTATCTTAAAATGAAAATAATTGTTTGCGTAATAAGTTAATTTAGTTTACTTTGTACCACCTAGATGGCACCACTTGTACTCTAGCTCGCGGTAAAGCTAGCGTAACGCCATCTAGGTGGCACAAAGCAAACTAAATTAACTTATACGCAAACAATTATTTTGATTAAAAATAAACAATTATTTTAATTAAAGCTAAGAATAAAATAAAATAATAACGTATTTCGGAACCCTGCATGTTGATAAATATATTATTATTAGCTAAACGACTAAATAATACCTAAAAGTTGCCAAACTTAACCTCAAAACTTAAAAGTCAGATTACTCCAAACTCCCAGTTAATATCTTAATGTTTTTTTTATTATATAATCCTGAGTATATTTCCAATGTTTTACCGTTAATTTCATTAAGACGCAAGAATGGCCCAAATCTCATACAAAAATGGTCAAGATCCTTTTTAGTTATATCATTTAATTAAAATATTTTTAATAATTAGGGTTCCGTACCTCAAAAGGAAAAAAACTGAACCCTAGGATCACTTTGTTGTCCGTCCGTCTGTGTGTCCAGACCCTTTTTCTCAGGAACACATGGAGGTAGGTACCAAGCTGGAATTCATATCAAATACCTACTCAGGTCTACTGTCCCTTGGAGCTGTGAAAAAATCAAACTTCTAAGCTAACACAATCAAAAGATCTACAGCCATTTTTGCTTTGCCGTCTTTCTACACGTGCAGTCTGTGTATAGACTATACGCAGCGGACCTACAATGCTCTGCGTGTTCAATATAACAATGTGCTGAGGGCGGTGCTGAGGAGGCCTCGACACTGCAGCGCGTCGGCCATGTTCGCGGACGCTCGCGTGGATGATTTCTACGCGATCGTGCGCAAGCGTGCTGCGTCTATGATGTGCAGGCTAGTGAGCAGCACCAACACCCTCCTCAGTACGTTGGCTACTAAGCTGGACAGCCCTCTCTGGAGGCGCTGGAATGGTGCACACATTCTCATGAGGAGGCCTCAAAAATACTATAACTTTTACTTATAGGATATACCTACATGTTTGTACGGAACCCTCGGTGCGCGAGTCCGACTCGCACTTAACCGGTTTTTTTTTTGTTTGTGACCGTGATAAGACTAATGGACTCCGAGATCCTGCTACTTAACTGCTGACCTACGCTTGTTCTGGACTCTGAGATTCTGCTGCTATACGATTAATCTTTGAGGTTAAGTTTGGCAATTGTTAGGTATTCTTTAGCCATTTAGCTAATAATAATATATTATACAAATGCTTCGTCCTCGGGATTAGCATGTAATACTTGTAGTACCGCCTAGTGGTTCGCCAGTCACGCACTTTATTTGAGGGTAAATAGAAAACAAAAGAAAAGAAAAAACTATACGACAGCTACATTGGCTTCAACAAGGTGGGTGGTCCATGTCTATCTCATTCGCTTTTTAGTGCTCGCCACGAACGCACGTCTTGTCTTCACGTGGTACTAAATTTCGTATACTTCGTAGATACTATCGTTAATCTGTTTAAAGTATCATAGAATGCTTAAAAGCAAAGTGAAGACAATATGGATTATAAAAAGATACACGCCGAATTGGGAACCTCCTCCTTTTTTGGAAGTCGGTTAAAAATACGTAAGAAGATTAAAAGTTCGAGAAAAAGTTGCGCCGGCGGCGTCACCGTAGCCGGTCATCGAGTTTTGCCGAATCACTGGACAGGCAAGGTTAGTTGCTTTGTTTACGTAATACTTACCTTTTACGTACTTAATAGTTTTTTATTATTGTGTATACCTACCTATTACAATTTTTTATTATTGTGTATAATACCTATTCCTTAACTCTGTGGGTTTGCGTTCTTCTCTTTGGAGCTGTAACTACCCAACTATTTGGTTACCTTTTTCGTTATAGTTTTTAATTATTGCGTTATACCTATTCCTTTTCTCTGCGGGTTTGCGTTCTTCTCTTTGGAGATGTAACTACCCAACTATTTAGTTTTGCGAACAGTATTTAAGGACTGTTTCACGAACTAATGTGCAGATATTATAGAATTTACGGTGTTAAATTATTTTAAAATACATGCTTAACACAGCTAGGTGATATTTACCGATAAGGGTTTGCGTATTTCTCTTTGGAGATAGACTACCCAATATACTTGTTTTGCGAACAGTACTTTGGTCTGTTTCTTAACTCGTAAACGGACATCTAAGATGATGACTTACATATCACACACGAGTATTAAAAATAAAAAATAAAATATATTTTTTTCGAATACATGAAGTCATAACTTCATAAGTGTATTTACCGATATGGGTTTGCGTATTTTTCTTTGGAGATATACTACCCAATATACTTGTTTTGCGAACAGTACTTTGGTCTGTTTCTTAACTCGTACACAGACATCTAATCATGATGTTTTACTTATCAAACATGAGTACCTATTTAAAAATATTTTGGAATATCATAACTTCATCATAAGTAGAAGATTCACCGATCAGGGTTTGCGTACGTCTCTTTGGAGCTGTACTACCCGATATATTAGTTTTGCGAACAGTACTTTGGTTCTGTTTTCTTTACTGATATTTAAAGATCTGCATATCAGATCAAGAACTCGATATATTGGGTGAAAATCCTACTGCGTCTGATAATTTTGGAACTGAAATCCATAAGCAGTTAGATTGGAATATGTTGCCGCACATGGGCTAAGCAAAGAGCTCCGCAAGGAACTTAGTGAAAAGTACTTGCTGCCTAGCTATTGCAAACTTATAAATACCCCGGCATTGAATGCGGAAATAAAAGCGTCGATTTCCGAGATGAACAAATGTCCGCCGATATATCATGCTAAGGTTAAGCAATAAATAAATTAATATCAAATAAAAATACTGATTCTGATTTGACCAAGATACTAATGGATACCGAGCGTATATTTTGGACATGCAATATAATGACTCACTTATTAGAAGAAACTGCATTTTGTTTTCCTTAAAGACGGATATGAAGGATCAGCTGCAAAACACCAAACCAGACAAATAGAATTTATTGGAGACAATAAAGACTGCTAAAGCAATTATTAGGTCTGGTGCAGACTTGAAGAACACATTGCCTAAGTCACCGGCAATTAATAATAAACCACCAGCGGCGACAACCACATCGAAGAATTTAAACTGGAAGAGCCCCTACGTCTCATCCGAAGACGAAGGGGCCATCGAGCTCATCGAGACATTCGCGGCAACAGCCGACACACAGCCGCTGCTAGACGGGGTATAATATATACAGGCATATTGCCTTTATATTTTAAACAGTGGTTAAAATTACTAGTAATTTCTTTGGTTATATCTTGTATCAAAGGTTATAAAATTCCGTTTATTTACACCAGTTAATCAATTAAATCCTCCAGTTGAGATGTCATACTCAAACACAGAGAAGACATTATTTAATGATAATCTATTATCTCTTGACGGCCAGTTTTTGTCTAACGTGTTTTTGGTATCAAAGCTAAATGCTAAATTTCGTTTCATTTTAAACTTGAAATTGTTTAAATGAATTCATTGATACTGTATTAAAATTTATATCAAGAGATTGTTTTATGACAAGAATCGATTTAAAGGATACTTATTATCTCATAAAAATCCATAATAATTCTAGGAATTATTTAAGATTTCAGTTTGATAGAAAATTATACGATTTTAATGTACCTATTGCCATTTGGCTTTTCCCTATAGGGATATTCAATAAGGTGATAAGCCTATTGTCCGCTTACTTCGTACTGCCGGACTAAAATATCAACTAGGTAACTACTTAGACGACTTTTGGTTAGTGGAGCAATCGTATGATAGGTGTTTGTGTAACACAATACAAACCAAAAGATTAATTACTTCTCTCCGTTTTAAAAATGAAGAGAAAATCTCCGATACCAAACAGAACTTGCACATTCCTAGGCTTTGTGTTAGACTCAGAAAATTTCCAGAATTCGTTGCCCGCGGAAAAGATACGAGTAGGTACATCACGTAAAAATATTTTTTTTTACACTTAAATAGGTGTAAAATACGTGAATTTCGGAATATATTGGATTATTGGTTTCAGTTTTGCCCCGCTGTAGAAAACAGTTGGTTGCACACCAAGCATTTTGAACGTATTAAATATTTAAATCTAAATTAAACTAACAATTAGGTATGATAACATAATTAACTTAGCGGTAACAATACAACCTAATCTGAATTGGTGGTATAATGCAATACAAAGACCATTCAGTATTATCACAAAGGATGCACATGATTTAAAAAAAAAAAAAAAAAAATTCTCTGACGGTTCAACTACGGGGTGGGGCGCTGCTTGCGGTGGAAAGAAAGCCAGCGAGTTGTGGAGTGTGCAGGAAAAATCGATTTTAACTTGTTAGAAATTCTAGCTTCTTTCTTTGGTTTAAATTTTTTTGCCAAGAATTTAAAACATTGTCAAATTCTACTCCATGTTGAAAACACGACGGCTATTTCTTATAGTAACCGAATGGGAGAGAATAAATTTCCTCACCTCACGGATGCTATTAGACAGATATGGCAATGGTGTGAATGTCGTGGTTTGTATGTTATTGCTTGTTATATAAAATCATCAGATAACAAAACAGTAGATGCTGAGTCCAGACGTGTACATCCCGATATAGAATGGAAACTAGCCGATTGGGCATACCAGGAAATAGTTTCAACTTTTGGTATACCTCAAGTAGACTTATTTGCAAGTCACATGTTTTAGTTTAAAGTTGAATAAATGTTTTAGTTATGTTTCTTGGTAAAGAGACCCAGATGCTATGGCTATCAATGCTTTTACTATTTTTGGACTAATTATAATTTTTATGATTTCCCCCCATTATCTATCATCTTAAAAATGTTACAAAAGATTATCTCTGATAAAGCTAGAGAGATTGTTGTTGTTCCCCTATGGTCCACACAGCCGTGGTATCCTGTTTATCAAAGCCTTTTGTTATGTGATCCAATCACATTCACGGAAAATAAAAACCCAATTGTATATTTTTATTCTAGCAATCGCAAAATGTACACCAAAATTATCCTGGTGGCAGGAATCTTATGCAGACGTTGTGGCTAAGGAGAAGTGTGCCACTTTCAGCGATCAAACTTTCTTCCTTATCAGGCAGTTCTTTGAAGCAGTACGATGCATACCTTAAGCGCTGGTTTAGCTTTTGTTTTTTTTTTTGGTTTTAAGAGAATAATTACGATTTGTACTCCGCATCGATCCCACATATTTTATGTTTTTTTAATAGACTATGAGGAAGGATATCAATATCCTTGAATTCGTGTAGGTCTGCAATAACCCTTTTTAGTAGGCATAAATCTGGGCAATGGTGATAAAAAAAAAAAACGTTTTTTCATCGGAGTGATTCGTTTACAATCAATATTACAGAAATATTCCATAACATGGGATACTACAGTCATCATTAATCAATTAAGTCATTTATACCCTAATGAGACATCAACTCTTGAAATAATTTCAAGAAAACTTATAACTCTTGTTGCTTTATTAACTGCACACAGGGTAGCACAGCACAGTACCTATTTATTTTACAAATATTAAAAATACTTATCGAAATATTTCCTTCAAATATTAACAATTAAAATTCCAGATTTTTTGAAGAGCAGTCGCAGTGGTAGCTTTCAGCCAAATTTAGTTTTACCGTTTTTCGATTCAAGACCCGAAATATGTCCTGGCAAAGTCTTGTTGGCGTACCTTGATATGACAAGCCAATTTCGGAAGGTTTATTCCCTCTTCATAAGTTTTAGAAAACTCTATAAGGTCACAGACCTTAAATCAATGGATAAAAGAGACTTTACGTAATAGTAGCATTAACGTTAACAGATTCACAGCGCATTCTACTAGGCACGCTGCCACGTAGGCGGCATATAGCCTTGATCAAATTCGAAGAACCGCCGCGCCGGTTGAAGCGGTTCTTTCAATACATTCTATCGGTTCTATACTATAAGAGAACTATGAATAATTAATTAATTAAATTATAATGATCAGCATGATGCCTTAGTAAGAGTAATTGTCGATAGGACTTAATATATTTCATAAAAATCAATTAAATTATTGATTAGATGATTTGTTATAAAAATATAAATATTTCACTTAAATCTCTAAAAGTCTACAAGTATTACATGCTAATCCCGAGGACGAAGCATTTGTATAATTAATGATTAAACGAACTTACCTGTACGTGAAGTTCTATCATAATTATACGAAGGCTTCGTCCGAAGGGATTAGCAACCCTCCCTCCCCATTACTAGTTAACCCGATATTAGTTCGTGAAATATTAATTATTATACTCTAAACTAAATGAGATAGACATGGACCACCCACCTTGTTGAAGCCAATGTAGCTGTCGTATAGTTTTTTCTTTTCTTTTGTTTTCTATTTACCCTCAAATAAAGTGCGTGACTGGCGAACCACTAGGCGGTACTACAAGTATTACATGCTAATCCCGAGGACGAAGCCTTCGTATAATTATGATAGAACTTCACGTACAGGTAAGTTCGTTTAATCATTAATTTATCGACATGCAGGGTTCCGAAATATGTAAATCCATACTATAATATTATAAATGCGAAAGTGTGTCTGTCTGTCTGTCCGTCTGTCTGTCTGTCTGTCTGCTACGCTTTCACGGCCCATCTATTCAACCGATTTTGATGAAATTTGGTACAGGGATAGATTGTATCCCGCGGAAGGACATAGGCTACTTTTTATCCCGGAAAATTTAAGAGTTCCCGCGGGAATCGAAAAAATTTGGTCCACGCGGACGTAGTCGCGGGAATCATCTAGTAAATAAATATAATATAGATAGTTATTTTATTTATAGCTAGCTAATTACAGTAGAAGTCTGGTTGATGGCGATATAATTTAAGTAGGTACTTAGGTAATAATCAAGAAAAAATATTTACAGTAGGTATTGTGCATTACATACTTTACATACTAATATTATAAATGCGAAAGTGTGTCTGTCTGTCTGTCTGCTACGCTTTCACGGCCCATCTATTCAACCGATTTTGATGAAATTTGGTACAGGGATAGATTGTATCCCGCGGAAGGACATAATCTACTTTTTATCCCGGAAAATTTAAGAGTTCCCGCGGGAATCGAAAAAATTTGGTCCACGCGGACGTAGTCGCGGGAATCATCTAGTAAATAAATATAATATAGATAATTATTTTATTTATAGCTAGCTAATTACAGTAGAAGTCTGGTTGATGGCGATATAATTTAGGTAGGTACTTAGGTAATAATCAAGAAAAAATATTTACAGTAGGTATTGTGCATTATTCAAGAAATACTTAATAAAAAAACTAAATTTACCATTACTCTAGAGTCTACCTACTTCAGAACTATAGGCACATTAGTTCTGATCTGCTTAGAGCCTTCGGTCATGGCTAGCTATAACCCTACCGGCGAAGCCAAGTGCTGCCAAGCGATTTAGCGTACCTAGAAATCGATTTGGGGTTAATTATAAGTACCAAGCCGTTATACCCCTTCTTATTAGCCCACTACTATCTTAGGCTACATCATCAAATACCATCAGGTTGAATCGCAGTCAAGGGCTGACTTGTGAAAGAATCAAAAAACAAGAATAACTAACATAATATATAAGAAATACTTTTAAAAAACACAAAAACAAGTGATAAAGATTGTTTTAAAAAATATATATATAATTAGACACGTTTACGTGCTCTCCGAGGCACGGGGTTGAAACACCGCCAACTTCCTAACTCCGGGCTAGTATTGAGAATTTCTTGCCAGAAAAACCCAATACTTGTTATGGCCCGACCCGGGACTCGAACCCGGGACCTCGTCGGTCGCAGTCAAAGACAATATATAAACCTGTATTATAATTAATCTATGGTCGCAGTCCAACATGCTAACCACTATACCAACGAGGCAGTCATGGATATATAACTATACGTTAGATGGCACTAGTTAAGTTTGATCGAGTTGATGATTCAACTACTACTCGTTAGATGGCAATAGCTATGTTCGTTATTAATTATTTTTCAGCTTGCACAGTTACGCCATCTCAGATAATGCGAAGAACTACAAGGTACCGGCGACTTTAATGCGCATTTAGCGAGCTTTGATTTAATGTATGAAGAGAACAGTCTATCCTGGTTTATATATTGTCTTTGATGAAGATGCAGCCTAAGATGGAGCACGCACGCCTGAAAGGTGCTATTTTCCTATGATCTAGACTTCGAGAGATTCACTTAACTCAACTCAATGGCTTACCACATTTGAACTTTTCCTCTGTGTAATGTAAAGCTGCTGGTTCTGGTTATTTCACTAACATACTTTCGTAAAGAAACCTTGAGTTAAAGAATCTGTTATTATCCCAAGAAGGCCATTATGTCCAAATGGAAAGAGGTCGCGACCCTCACTAATGAGAAATAGACGCAGAGATGTCTGTCTGCTACGCATTATATTATGAAATACTTACTTATTATAAGTTATTTTTTGTGAGGTTATGCTTATGAATTATGATGAGCGTATATTTATATGTTTTAACCGCTTTGTAAAAATCAAAAGCCGAGAATAAAACGCCAAAAGCCGAATATCTAATACCGGCATTGATAAGTTCGCATTTACGATAAGTTAGATAAATACATATAAGTATCTTTCATAACAAGTTGCATCCTCTATAGATATTATCAATTATTATAATAGACTTTCAATAAAAGTTTAATTTTTTTTAAATTGCAGATGTTAATAATTGCTTTTGTAGCAACTCTTCAATTGTACCTACATTATAACAAGTATAAATTACAAATTTAAAACAACCCCCGACATAATATGAAAGTAACAGATTAAGAAAAAAGCTGATGACTTTCAGACGGATGAACAGATTTTCATGAAACATGCCTAAGAACACTCGAGATAAAATAAAAATATTTGAACTTACATAATATATGTGATTATAATAGGTTTAAAATATTCTTTGTTAGTTTTTAGAGTTTATTTTTTGTGTCAGGGGGTTTTTAAATTTTACTTTTATTTTGTTTTTTTTAAGGTAGGTAAATTTCGAATCGATAGGACATATGGAAGGTAGTCAGATCCCCGAATAGACGCGTTAAACTCCTCTCTTTTTGCGTCGGGGGTTAAAAAAGGGTATAAATAGGGTGAAAGTCACCCTAACTAATGGGGTTTTAACATTCAAAGTATGCTAAATCTAACTTTAATGCTATGCAAATAAATAACATTAACACATTGCGGTGAGAAAATACATCCACCCAGATGGGCAGCAGCAGACCCCACTGCTATTATTTTATTTTGGATTCGTAGGATGGTCTAACTGACCCTAGTATCCTGAAACCTATGAGATCTGGAACTGTGATCACCCCAGTTTTAATTTATCCTGTAGGCATATCATGTTCACATTCCTAGCAATATTATAAACCTAACAACTTCACAAGTAAGTTGTATTATACATTTGTGCATTAATATTAATTATAAAAAAAGGTATTCAAGTCCAAGGACATTACTACAGAGTACAGACGATAATAAACTTCATTTGTGCAAACATTCATTTAGTTAAAATGGGTTAGCACCACCAATTCATTTAGTTCATATTTATCAGTGTTACTAGGTACTTGACATAATATAATTACCAGTTGTACTTAATTAACAAAAAACTACTTATCAAGCAATACTAATTGAACACATTTACTTAGTTAAAAATTTAAATTCTGTTTTATCTACATGAAAATGTTTATTTTATTACTTTAGTAATACACTAGGTTTGGTCACAATTGATTAAAAAAATTCAGTGCAATGCCAACAAAAACTGTTCTAATTATATAATACACCAGGATAAAAGTATCATACTTTTTTCTTCATAGATTGAAATTTTTAAAAATTGTATGGGAACTCTTGTATTTTTCAAGAAGAAAGTAACCTGTTTGTCAGTTTCACTGATTTTGGCATCCTTGGGATTTACTGGTTAAGATTAGCTTAGAAAAAGTAAAAAACAACGATCTTACTACAGCTATAAACTTACTTGTATCCAGCCTTCTTCAGCACCTCCTCAGCAGAAGAGTGTCCGAAGGTGACTTCCTCCCTCATCTTGTCCGCGGTCTTAAGGAATTCTCCCTTGAGATCGGTCTCCTTCTCGAAGAAACCAATGACTACCACTTCATCCTTAGCGATCATTGCTTCATAGCTGGCCACGTTGAGCAAGTCTCTGGAGCTTGGGCCAACTTGGGCACGCATGTACTTGACAATGCCATCTGTGGAAAGGAAACTTCTACTATTGTCTGTTTTATCCTTGCCCATGACAAAACAAAAGAGATTTCAGGCATGTGTGTGTTAATTTAGTTATTCATGACATATTATGTAGTCCTACATAAAGTAGTGCTATATATTTCTCATAGAAGTAAAATTCATGTATGAGTGTTTAGTTGGCTTTGGATATTTAAAAGGTATTTTCAGTCTATTTAAGTTAGTAAATATGAACATAATATTTATAGTGAAGGTAGATTAGGTAGTTTTTTGAATCAATTTGATTTAAAGATACTTGTAGTTTACAGATTTAAATGGAAAATTTTTTTTTGGTCAGTGCAAAATAGGTACATAAGTACTTCATACTTAATATTTTATTAATTGTAAATACAAAATCTTAAGTATGTTGAATATCATTATCAGATGATTGATACCAAAGTAAAGTAGTTACTGGTAAAACTTTTTAGTTAAACGAATCTCACATGTGCAGCCTAGTTATTATGTAGTATCTACTACAAAGTATGACTTACTGGATTCTCTAGGACCATTGTATTCTTGTGAGAGTTCTCCTTTTCTGAATATTTTGAGTGTTGGGTATCCAGACACTGAGAACTTCTCGCAGGTGCTTTTCCCACCCTCAGTGCAGTCCACTTTCGCCAACGCCACGGGAGGGTCATCAGCCTTCAAAACGCCGGCTGCGTCCGCGTATTCGGGCTTTAACCTCTTACAATGGCCACACCTTTGAGAAAATGAACATTAAAATACATTATACTTGTAAGTATGAGTACATCTAAAGGTTGTTCACCCTAAATTTAACTCACCATGGTGCGTAAAACATGACAAGAGCTGTATCATGTTGGGCTATCGCACTCGCGAAGTCCGAGTCTGTAAGATCAAGCACATCTTCTTCGGTAGCCTTACATACGTAAATTACGGCTAAATATAAAGCTAATTTAAGTGATGCTAGCATTTTAAAACTTTCACTAGGTTCTTTTTAATCCTTGGCCCTTGCACTATTCTTCGCCGACTGACTGAGTGAGTGACAGACCGGAAAAATACACGTATAGGCCGCACTTGACATTTGTCTGGAACAGCGTTGGCTGTTTCTGATTGGTTGCTAACGGATGCATTCACAATAAAAATACCAATTTCCCGTTACGTTTTGAAAAAAAGGAAAAACATTATTTTAAAAGTTATATTCTGCTATTTTCTATTTTCTAAAATTTTCTGTACTTTGCAAACAATACACGACGTTATTTTAAATTAATTTTTCCTATTCCAAAAAGGATAACCGATAAACAGATATGAGAGTTACCGATTGATTGGTCCAACACTATGGACGTCAAGCACACCCAAGCATTGTTTGATTGTCAATGGTTTGTCAGTTGGCTTTGCTGTCAATTGGAAAATGGCAGCGACGAGTGTTGTCGTTCTCGACAGAGGCAACAATACAACTTGTACCGTAAATCTTTTCGGTAAGTTGAATTTTAAAACCAATTCCCGTAAATTATGAACATGATGACCACGATATAGCTGAAAGTATAATTTAAAGTTTACGATATATACGTGAGAAAAAGCCGCATAACCCGTAAAAGTTTTTTTGTTATTATTTTTGTATGATGCGCGGAACTTTTAAAATTGTTATAAAACGCTGTTATTGATGCTTGTAAATTAATGCTGTTTTAACTTTATATTAAATTATTATCGTATACTGGCTAGATGAATGCGCAAGTTACTTAAATTCGGTTGATCGTATCGAGTATAATAGAGGAGGTACAAGTTTTTTTTTTCAATGAATAGACTAAGAAGTTGTCTGACTCCGGCGCGACCTTGGCTATTGGATTGTAGGAAGTCAACTGTATACTTGCTTCTAAATTATAAGTGGTTATTTGATGTACTCACAAAAACTGTTCATAAGCTGTCTAGCAACATTAATAAATAATTAGGAAGTGATTTGTGTTAACATTGTTAAAATTAAAAACTTCATTACCAAGAGTTGGTTTCCATTCCACCCAAAAGTTTATCTCATAGACGAATCTAAATTTTTAGTTACTTAATTATTCTACTAATGTAAAATATTTTCTCGACAACCTGAGTTTGTTAACCTGAGTTTTAGCTAACAATATTTTATTAAAACTCAGGCACAATCATAATTATCTAAAGCTATATTTACTTTTATTATTAATCATTAGTCTCAATGACAAAATAGCTTCAAAAAGCCTTGACTAATATAATGTAGGGAATTATTGAAATAAAATTTATTCCTGAAAATAACACATACTTACTTAGTACAAACTTGAAACAAATTCAGATAAGTACTTACTAAGTATTGTATAAATTCAATCAAATGCTTAATTTACTTAACTCTTCATAATACATAAATAAACAATTTGTTATTAAGTTTAATTGTGTAAGTAAGTAATAATTATAAATCATCATCTTTATCAAATCAATGTCACTTAATTTTTTAAAACCACTATTGTATTTAACTTACACTATCTACATATTGATCTGACAAATATGGAAAATCATACTTTTTGAAACTATTTGTAATGTAACACTAAATTGCTATTAGTAATTTAAGTGGACTATGTTATCTTATCTTTTACATTTTTAACAACCTCCCTGGCATAGTGGTCAATGCTACGGCTTTATGAGTGGAGGTCCTAGGTTTGATTGCTGCCAAGGGTGATTTTGGGCTTTATGAGTTCATAAATTTATATAATTATTTATATTTTTTCTTTGATCTGATCATGTGGAAGGCCAAACCAGAGCTAGTTACCACTCAAACAAAGTCCCACAAAACAATTGGGCTTCTGTACATTGTGTAGATACCAATATGAGGTATGGGTTTAATAAAACTGCCTGGTAGGTACTTTACAAAAAAATTTAAAAATATTTTTAGTCTCTTTCTACATACCATCTACCGTACGAGAGTCTTTAATAGCCACTATTTTTCCTGCAGGTGCTACAGTGGTATCATGGCGGGTTAATAATCAAGAACAGTTATTTGTAAGGTTAGTAGCATTTTTTGTCAATTTTTTAATGTATTTTTATTTGTAAGGTATAATTTAGGTTCAAGTCGCATTGTGGCACCGTTGTCAAGCCACACAACGTGTTTTACTTTGTCTGATGTTTCAAAGTAAAATGAATCTTTGCACTATGTAATGTACAAATCGGTTTGGACTTTGGAGCATCTTATGCATAAGATATATGCACCAGTGTGCATATATCTTATGCATAAGATGAATCGAAACACAAAAAGCGCGCAGCCGCGCGTATTTTCACGTAAATCTGGCCTTTGGATCATAGTGATTTCATTAGCAGATAACCGAGGCATTCGTGAATTTGTAGCTACTCGTCACTTTGACTCCATTGATTGTATGCATTTAACTCTCCGTCAATGTGCCATGAGCCTTAGTTTGTTAATAATTAACAACAAATTAATTATTAAAGCGTGATTTTTCAAAAGATGTCGTGTTTTAAATTATAAGACTGAGCTCAATTTTAAATAAAAGTTTTACTTTACTTAATTTTAAGCCGTTAAAAAGCTTCGTGGAGACGAATTATTTATGAAGATAAACCAGAAACCGGTACAAAACACTGCGCGTTTGCTGGGCACAGAGGCGTATAGCTAAAGGTTTTTAAATAGATAAGAGTGACTAGGCATCTTCCAGGAGCTCGCTAGTCGCTACGTTTTTGACTACATTATCGTTTTTCTTTGGCGCGATTGTAGTCAAAAGTAATAAAGTGATTCATTGAACAGCAACATTTAAGGGTCCGTACTCCATATTGAGGTAGAATGATTGCTAACAATCGCAATCAGCCAAGGGCATAGCCAATAAAAACTTCTTGTGAGTACACAAGTTACTAAAACGTGTAAAACAGGAAAAATGGTTGCCCAGCAGTGAAATACCCTAAAGGCTATATAAAAGTATATAAGTTCTCCATATCAAAAATATTTAATCTCTATCCATCTATACTAGTGGGAAGGAGATAGTTTAACGCTTTTTCGACACGTACGATTTTTCTAACCCGCGTTTTACCCATCCGTAAAGAACTTATGTTCTGTAAATAAGGCTAGATAATTTGAAATTCCCACGAAAGCAAAGCCGCGGGTGGATGCTAGTGTAAAAAATCTTAAGAGGTGTCAAGGGACCGGGTGTCCCTTGACACCTCTCAAGATCTCTGGAACGAAGTACCAAAAGTTGTAACGACACCTTTTGCTATAGTTGTTAGCAGTGCGTAATTCCTCCACTAATTAATCGAAAGGAACTTCGTTGGACACCCGGATGGAACGAATAACTAGCCTATGTAACTATTGCAAACATAATTCTTTATAATTATTTCGCCTTTTTATTTTCAACAACTTGAATTCAACAACACAAGTAGTCATAGCAACCAAAATCCTCTTTTCATAAAAAGTGTCGTTACAACTTTTGGTCTTAATTTTTTCCGTCTAGCCCCCTTTCGTAACGCACGATAAGGAACTTCGTTCAAAAATGTCAAGATAAAATTACGACTTTCGAGTGTAGTGGGTAACACTGGTAACGCAATCAAGCTTTAAAGTCTCAAGAAGACAAAAGTAATTCGCTTGTGGGAACTGACGATCGCGTGACGGTCTGGTCTGTAGTCTGTACCCGGTAATGTATAAAATAACATCCCATCAATATTCCGCTGGAGGAAATGAGACGCGAGCGGTAATCACCGTCTCTTGCCCAATTGACGGATATGTCAAATAACCATGTCATAAATCTTTGTACCTAATACTTGAAAATGTTGGTGGTATACAACGAACATACTTGTTTGAAGTTGCTATAAATTATAACCTTAACAGCACAATAGTCAGGGAGAAGATTAAAATCCGATGGACCTTAGGTTCACAAAGTTTGACTTTAAATAACTAACATATTGAAGTAATAATTAGTATATTTGTATCGTATATATAGATCAGAACCATAGACCTGTAAATAGAACAAGCTTTTTGGTTAGTAATAGGGGAAGTTCGTTTAGTTTTTCGCAGTTATTCGGAATGCCTGTCCTCTCATTTCACTGAGAATTCGGAAGCTTAGTAGAGTTGCTACAACCTTTTCCAAAGTAGCGCTTAAATTTATTTATACTGTTTGTATGGATGGATGTTTGTTACTCACGCCATAACGGTTGAACGGATCTGGATGAAATTTGTCACAGGGATAGATTATGGTCTGGAATAACACATAGGCTATTTTATCCCGGAAAATTAAGGAGTTCCCGCGGGAACCAATAACCTCAATCCACGCGTACGAAGTCGCGGGCATCAGCTTGCCTTATATAAAGAAGATTTTGAATGCCATCATCAAACTGCACCACAAACAGCAAATTGTATTGTAGTTTGTTTGCGTTAATAAATGAGATTATAAATAATCTCCGACCGTGAATACCTACATCCGTGTTGAAACGACCGCCTTCCGCTAATGAGGCTGCGTCGATTAGCTAGGGGTCTGAGCCTTCTGGACCAGCGGAACGAAGGTTCCCAATTTGAATAATAAGTCTTCCTTTTCATCTGTTTTTCAGTTTCACGTTTGCCTTACTGAAGTTGCTATTTCAAACGTAGTTTTATTACCGGGTTGAAAACGCTTCTGCTAAGTCAAGTCTAGTTTTTAGTCAAGTTACATAATTATGTACGTTTCGTGTCTATCTCCTCTTTCTATAATCGTTAACGCTTTAGCGATAAACGCTTACCATAGACTACTCACTTATTTTTTTCTCTTCGCTGAAGCGTTAACGATAATAGACCAACGTATGCAACTTGGCTAGGGATGCAGGCTGCTTCATTCTTTTTAAGATCTGAATTCTACCTTCTGGACCAGCAGAAAAATTTCTAATTTGAATAATGAACTCTTTTTTATGCCATTTATGTTAAGCTTACTAAAGTCGCAATTTAAACAAATATTAGTTGGGTTTCATTTGGTATGAAACGAGTAGTTTCCTGTATTGAGGCTACACTGATTAGTTTACGGTCTTGTGCCTTCTGGTCCAGCGAAATGAAGGTTCCCAATTTAAATAATGAAATCCTTTTCATCTGTTATTCCCTTTGACTTTTACACTGGCAGTTTTAATGAAAGTTTTAGATACTTTAACAGGGTAGATACAAGGAGCTTTGCCTGGTCCAGTCCAGCCCAACGAATGTTCCTTGCAATTTGAATACCGTCCTTCTAATCCTCTTTTTCATCTATTAGCATTTGGCTTAGTAAACTTGCAATTTTATGCAAGGTTTAAGTGTATTATAAATATGAAAGCATACCTGTCTGTCTGCTACGCTTTCATGGCCCATCTGTTCAACCGATTTTGACGAAATTTGATACGGAGGTAGGTTATTACATCCCGGGGAAGGACATATGCTACTTATTTACTAACCCGAAATCAAATAGCTTCCTAGGGGATTTTCTTAAATCTAAACCCACGCGTATAAAGTCGTGGTTTTCATCTACTAATTTGTTAAATGAATACCAGAAGAATAATACCATACCACGAATAAAGAATACAATAAAGTCGGACTGTCATATGGATTTGCGTATAGCAGCGGTTGGCTAATAAGATGTACAAGTTACAACTGCCAAACCTCTTCCAAATTAGGGCGCTCCATATTAGACTGTGTAATCGTTTATCATCCTTTCATCATTACCATCAAACAATAGCCTGACATTTGAAGAAAAAAATGCGCTATATTCGCACTATGCAAGGTAGGGTTCTGACTATTACAAAGCTCCTTGCCAGGTGTAAGTTTGCTACAAATGGCCCTGTATATTATAATAAAAAGAGATTCCTAGAGTTCCCTCATTATAATTGTGTTAATTGTATTATCAAATGACTCAATAAATTAAACGACGGATACAGTTTTATTATCCAATTTGAAATTACCGTGTTACAAATTGCATGCCGAATGTCGAGCTTACGTAGTGTATCGTATGAAATTAAGTATATCTGTCGCAGTGCCCTTTATAGAGTAATTAGGAAATGCCGATGTAGATGCTTTGCAGATAAAAAGTGTAGATAATTGCTTGCACTATTAGGCTCAATAGATTTAAAAAACCGGGCAAGTGCGAGTCGGACTCGCGCACGAAGGGTTCCGTACCATTATTAATAAATAATTACCTTTGTTAATGAACCGCAAGACTAACTTTGTTTTTAGAGGTTTATTGTTAATATCAAAAAAACTATGCTAGTTAGAGTATTGGCTATAGTTTTCCTGTAAAGTATACGTAAATTCCTATTTACCATAATTATTTCAAATTTTTCGATTGGTAAACTCCGGAGATAAGGGGGGGAATGGTATTTTTTTAGACATTTTCCCCGATAAATCAAAAACTATCATAACTAAAAATAATTAAAAATCTGTTTTAGAATGTACAAAGTAAACCCTTTCATATGATACCCCACACAGTACAGTTATCTCACTTTTAAATTTCAGCCCTCAGATTTTCCCCCCTTTTTAAATAATAACAAAAATAATTTCCAATTTTTTTTAATTCCAATGTCTTTGGGCCACTGATATACACAACTATTCCAAATTTCATATCGATAGCTTCGGTAGTTACTGAAATAATCGAGTGTGACGGACGGTCAGACGGACAGACGGACAGACAGACGGAGAAAGTCGCACCATAAGGGTTCCATTTTACCATTTTGGTACGGAACCCTAAAAAGCGTAAGTCTCGGAGAGGGTACAAAGTTATAGCTCTTTTAGCAGGCAAGCCGTACTTCCAGTTAATAGTTTAGCTATTAGGTTTCTATGAGGATTATTGAAGTATTGGGGTTTTGTCTTCCGTATATTTATATTTCGAGGTCCTTGAATATTTGCGTTATGTGTGAGTTCTATGAATCTTATGATTCTAGATTATCTATACTATTTTATTTTAATCAAATAAATATTATAAATGCGAAAGTTTGTATGGATGGATGTATGGATGGATGTTTGTTACTCCATCACGCCCCAACGGCTGAACGGATCTGGCTGAAATTTGGCACAGAGATAGATTATAGTCTGGAATAGCACACAGGCTACTTTTTATCCCGGAAAATTAAGAAGTTCCCGCGGAAACCAAAATAACCTCAAATGGATGTTTGTTACTCAATCACGACAGAACGGCTGAACGGATCTGGATGAAACTTGGCATAGAGATAGATTATACTTAGTCTGGACTAACACATAGGCTACTTTTTATCCCGGAAAATTAAAGAGTTCGCGCGGGAACCAAAATAATCTCAAATGGATGTTTGTTACTCAATCACGCCAGAACGGCTGAACGGATCTGGATGAAACTTGGCATAGAGATAGATTATAGTCTGGACTAACACATAGGCTACTTTTTATCCCGGAAAATTAAAGAGTTCCCGCGGGATCCACAAAACCTCGATCCACGCGTACGAAGTCGCGGGCATTAGCTAGTAATATTATAAATGCGAAAGTGTCTCTGTCTGTCTGCTACGCTTTCACGGCCCATCTGTTCAACCGATTTTGATGAAATTTGGTACAGGGATAGGTTGTATCCCGGGGAAGGACATGTTCTACTTTTTATTCCGGAAAATTCAAGAGTTCCCGCGAGAATCTAAAATCTTTATCCACGCGGACGAAGCCGCGGGCATCATCTAGTATTTATATAAAGTTCCAAAACTCACTACGTCACAACTCACAACATAAGATCTCAACGCGCTCATAATAATTGTGGCAATGTCCATCATCATCTACTGAACACAATAGCGAAGCCCAGCCTACTTGATCATTATTTACAGACTTGCTTAATTCTCATTCTATATCTGCAGACAAATTTGCATCAAGATAGTGATTTTGATAATGCCTCGAGCATTAACAAAATTAGCAAAGCTGTTTTTTGGCTGTGGTTGCTTTAGCCTATTCTATTTGTATATGGTAACTGGTAAGGTTTTGATAGTAATTAATAATTAATTATAAAATATAATATGTTATTCCGTATTCGTAAATTATTGATCTCTGTAGTCTTTTGTAATGTTTTACACATTTTTTAACTAAGATGACTAGAACCAGATGAACTAAGTAGACCATGCTCGTCTCCATGGATGCCCATGGAGACGAGCATGGTCTACTTTTTATCCCGGAAATTCAAAGAGTTGCCAGGAGATTTTTAAAAAACCTGAATCAAAAACTTAAATCCACGCATATGAAGTCGCTCTACTCAGTAGCAGCATCTAGTACCTATAACGTCAATTTCCTTCCGAACTTTATAAAGTACTGCGGCGTGCACACTTTGGATCCCTATCTTCCTAGTATTTATTAAACTACACCTTCTCAAGCCACCAAATGTTAATTTCTTATATTTTTCCTCCTCACCGCCTTGCCTCGTATTGCATCTTCCAAAACAAACAATATATAACTATAATATAACGTACAACTTATAAGTATCATTAATATTCATAAACAATCCTTCGTTCAAATTGTTTGATGTTTGTACCACAATAACACAAACGGTTCAACTTAATACCTTCCGTATTTTTATCTCTTTCACCTCTTGATCCGTTGAGGCTTTTACCAGTATTTTCAAGATAGTCAATTCAAATTACTTTTTCAAGACGGTTTAGTTACCAGCTAGTCCATTCAAAGTTACTCGTATCCTATCTGTGTTTTCTTTTGTCTATCTGTGCGTATCTGTATTTTGTCTGTGACACCATTGGCGAATAAACTGTTTTTCTTTCTTTTTTTCTATCGATTTATTGCAAATGAGATCTTTGCATTCAGCCGCAATTAACTTCGAATCAATTTGGAGTCACGTATTGCGCGGATGCAATTTGGACTGGCGACAAAAACACGTCTCGGCCGCGGGTGCCTAACAAACGAGCGACTGCTAATGATTCTAGTTATGTGTCTAGGGTTGGAAGTCGCCGAGTATGAGGCTTAATGGTGCTTTTTATGCGGGTAAATAATACATTTTCTCTTAAATGTGAGAATTATGGCATCGTTGCTGCTGTGAAGGTGTACGTTAGAACTAGGCATAATGATGATAATACCGTTTATACATCTACAATGTAAAGTTGAAAAAATGTGAGTTTTGAAAAGTAATTTCAATACAAAAAAAAATTGGATTTACCACTTTTCATAATAAAGGCTTATGGTTAATGCTACGGTTAAAGGCAATAGACAAAAAAAAATTCTTGTAGAACCACCTTAAAATTCAAAACCAGATTACCATCGATTCGGAAAGTAAAATTTGCTAAGAAGATGCTAACAAGTAACTGCTGGAAACATAAAAGGGAACTCCCTTTCATCAGGAGAACGATAATATGCAATAATAATCTACAGTAGGTAGTTGTAATGTTTTTCCCTGATCAAATGTGGGAGAATACCACAGAATATTAAGCAGTCAGCAGGCCCTATAAATAGTCAATTATTATAAGTAGGTAATAGGAAAACTGTAAGAAGACTGAGTAAAAGGAATAAAAATCTTACGGCGAATGGCGTTGGCACGTTCAATTAATCGCAATATAGTGAGGATTTATTTAATTAATTACTTATTATTTGAACTTAATTTTTATAATTTTACTCCAAATAATGCAATAACATTATTTGGAGTAAAACCAACTTACAAAAGATTACAAAAAAGCAATATTCAATAAAATATTGTGATATAAAAGCATCTTTTAACACCAACTATTCTAAAACGTTCATGCGCACACAAAATGTTTAAATCATGGATTTCGCCTTACAATTGTATAATTCATCGGTTCTCATTATTACAAGGCAAAAAAATATATTGATCACGGAATCTTTGCGAATAAAATCTAAAAACTATTTCGAATTTTTACATAAGGTAAAGGTAAAGGTTCCGCTTTTTCCTAATATGTTTGTGAGCAATTCTCGTAACTAAATTGACACGTCTAATATTTAGTGGCATGATGTGCATATTATATTGTTCTATAATTAATTTCATCATCAGAATAGCTGAGCTCCTTTAAATGGTAAGGAGATAACTTTTTTAGGTTTAGCTCAATAAACATGGTTCTAGATGAATGAGGTCCGGCACTTTTTTCACAAATCCACCATTACGTCGCATTGTAAAATTAAATCACCTAGGGAGCTAGCGTATCAGCGCTCGTGTCATTGGCAAAAACTATGCCGCTTTCCGTTTTAATATTAAACATAGTTGGTGAGCTTTTTGTGCGGATGCCGGAGGGACGTGACGCGCCGCTTGACCCTTTTACGCCGGGATTGCGGCGTGAAATGATTCTGAAGAAACTAATGGATGGATTCGATATGCTTCAGAGTTCGTAATTTTGAACGCAGCGCCTAGTTTGGTGCGAAATATTTTTTTGCGAGGCTTTATTGCTTTAATTTTGGGAGTTTGATGGTTTTTGATTGTGATTTGTCACTATTGGGTTTTGATGTAAGGAAGTGTGGATATCAATAATAAGTTTATGTATCAAATATGACTCTGGATCCTATTTCGGGACCGCAATAAGCTTTTAAGGAGTTTACGTTTTGATCAAAATTAAGTATTCATAATTCAGCAGATCGAGACTGTCATCTTAAAACCGCAATTAATGTTCCTAAAAGTACATATTGTAAAAACAGTTATTTTTAGCTATTTTTTGTTATAAATTTTAGCTTAGCATTCTAATGAGCGAGCTAAAATCCGCAACATCGCTAAGCCACTACCAACAGACACACAATTTATTAGCGCAGTGAAGCTAGCGGGTAGCTCGCCCCATCTTGTTTTTGTGGTCGCGTCTGCAGCCCCGAGTCGCCACTTTCTTCCCACCCCCTCCTTCCAAATGACAAATGGCCCTCCCCCCGCTAATGTCCTGATAATTTTATGCGGCGATGCATGGCCATTGAGGTATAATGTACTAACGTACTTCAACGTGCAGGGCCAGTAGTCCAGTATGACCGTGTGATTACTACGTATAGTGATGCTAGCCACCGAGTCATCTTGAATAAGTATGTAATAATGATCATAATATTACGTGACAGGGGTGACCTTAAGTGATTTTAAGTATCGATATCTACTTATATCCTGAAAGTCCTCTCTTTATTTTGCGTAAAGGCTGAGTTAAAATCAGCAAAACACTAATTGTTTCATAGTAGCATTTATTCGTCGATTGTTTGATACCTAGTGTTGAAGGTTGTTTTTTAACCGACTTCCAAAAAAGGAGGAGGTTCTCAATTCGGCGCGTATCTTTTTTAAAGAGATCAACACTCATGGATACTTTCTTACAGTCTTCGAATTTATCATCTCATCATGATAATATTGTTTTATTTCATGCTCCTCGAGTAGTATATCAAAAAGTGACCAATTTAGCAATTTAAATTGCGATGAATTGAATTGCAGCTTGCTCAGTATTCATATTCGCGGTTCTTTGTACCTTGATGGACGTGCTCGATTAAGATCGCAGTTTTGAGGAATCGATTATGATAACGGGTAGCATATTAGCAAGTTACATCGCATAAACAAAGCGTTGACATCTGCTTGCCGATCAAGTATTCATATACGCATCTGGTAGTGAATTGACCATCAGAGGTGGAATCATGGAAGGATTGTCGATCAAATCGTTAAAGTTCGGCTTCAAAGTAAAATAAACCATAATAGCATTGAATTAGAGCTCAATTTCGTGTATCCATTCTCATACGTATCGTACATACCTAATTGTGGTATAAGATTATGATTTGAGTCTAAAGGAATCGAATATGGAGAGTAGTCCACTCGACATATCGATCTCTATTATGTTTACCCCATATTCGCGACTCTTCATCGGTTTTGAGTGAAGTGAACAGTTCTGACTTAGGATTATCCTCCTTATCTTCGATCTTGTTAAAACCACGCCTCCTGGTCAATCGAATACTATGCATTTTTTGATGATAAAATAAGTAACTAATTCGGTATATTGCATCACAATTCACAAGTTACCACATATACAATCCGCGGTGCATACTTCATAATACAGATGATGCTCTGGTCAAAGTATTCAATAGAGATCTTGAAGAATCGAATAATATGACATCTAGATCATTCGATGTATCGCATCTCTGTCAGCTACCACATCGATCGACGCGCGTCAATGGTCCCAAGCTTCACATTATTCACCTCTTCACGGATCAGTGCTCGCTGAAACGGGTTTATAGCGTCATTAGATGGGAAATCATTTTTATCATCAGATTCCTTATTTGGCTCTGTTATGGCGTAATCTGTTTTAATTGTATGGCGGTTCCCGTTTCTTCTGGATATCGGATGCACGTATGATTACTGATTGGATTAATTGAATTAAAAGCGGAATTTGTCATGTGTATCGAATAGTCTGATTATACGTATATCGACGTCGTGGCGGGTTAAAAAAAAGGTGCGAAACTAGCATTAAGGCCATGTTGTTGCATGTGTTAAGTCAAAAGAAAACCTAACACACAATAGCAACTGTCAACTAGTGCTTAGAATAAAACAATGCCTTTAAATCCTTGCGATATAACTAAAGGATTATATTATTCCAATTTTAAGGATTTACTAACTTATCTGTTTCCTGATGACGTCAATATTTGGGGCCATTTTGGGTATACTCTTGTTTAAGGACGAATTTAATAGTTCTCTTCCGGTAGTAACTTATTATTATAATTGTTCTCTTTCAAACAACGTCAACATTCAACAACTAACTAAAATAAAAACATGTCGATGAACCTAACTAATACTCCACCAGGCTAAACCCTACTACATCTCCCACACTAATGCGTCTATCATTTACCTATAGTTTCCCTAAGATTTTGAATTACCCTTAGGTGAAGTGATCTCACTTCGAATGCAGAACGCTTCTTCCATTCAAATGGAGCGTTCTATGAAGATAACCCTAGTACCGACAGTAGCAACGTTATCAAAAGAGGAACAAAATGGACTAGGAATGTCCGTCAACCTCAGTCACACATCATTGCCCCTGAAAAGCCACCCGTCATAATATCTCCTTCCACTTGATCTTCGCTCTACGAAAGGGTACCTATATTATGTCGTTTATTATTTTTTAATTTGAGTTTTTTTAATAAATAAGGCAGAACGCTTTCCCTGTACTTGTGCAGTTAATTGAAGTCAAGCTCAGATGATTAATGCAATTCATTATTATGCATAATCTTGTACTTCGACATTGGTATTAATTTTGTACGGTTTAAGAACCTTCATAATTTGTAGTATGCTTACACTTCACATTAATTTATTTAGTTTCAAACCCTGATCTGACTAGTTAGGGTTTAGGAAAGCACACACTATTTGAGGTTTTCTATTCTATAATAGCTAAGGAATAGCAAATGACAATCCAGTTTTTCTTGGAGCTGATCACGCCCCGGAATATTTGCATTAAAAGCGATAATAATCGAAGTAATGTTGTTATTACATGTTTTATCCTTATCATCAATTAGAGATGAACTATGCAGTTGATTACATAATTAATAATCTTCACTTCGCTACAATTGTATGTTAACTCGGCATAATTATTTGAACCGCATATTTTAGATTATAAATTGAGCAATTATTGCCACAGAAAAAGTTGGAGGTCCTTTTTGGGCTAATTAGAGCGTGCAGTTCTATCAATGCGATCTTGTGCTTGGTTTTTTTTAAATTGCTCTCAGTGAACATTGCACTTGTTTGAATTAACATTAAAATTAATATAATTATCTTAGAGTTATGACCGCCACGTTAACAATTTTTCAGTACTTAGGGTCAATCCATCAATTCGCAAGATAACAGTGTTATGGAAAGTGATTACGCTAAAATCTAACTAGTTAGGAAATAGGTACTCTACCTACGTTACGTTAATATTCAATAGTACTATTTGTATATTGTATAATTTTATTTAATACAACTCATAGATGTTTTTATTCAAATAAACTTATTAAAAGTGCTTTTGCATTGTCGAGTCGAACCACTGGTTCTTAATGCCATTTCTACCGAGAAGAACCAGCAAGAAACTCGGTGGTTGAACTTAATCTCAGTCGATACGCAAATCTCACTAACTTATGAATTAAAAGTTAATTTGAGTAAAATATGTTTTCTATTGAAAACTTTTAGTCCGTTCTGTAGAACGTTCCATGAATCAAATTTTTTTTAGTAAAAATAAGATAAAACGCAAAAGGAATGCTAGCAGCATCACCGCTGACCTCCGCGTCACACGCCACTGCTCTTGAATAGCCACCTCATATCTCCTTCCACTTGACTTAGATTCAACTGAGAACGCTGAACGCTTGCGAGGTGAGTTATCTCTTCCTCGCTTTTAAAGCTTGGTGACGCTGCTGAAACGATGTTTAGAGAGATAATGAACGGCTCTTTAGAAATAGGTATGTACCCGAATTATATTTTATTTCGTAAAACAGTAAGCTAAGAAATTTTAATTGACGTAGATATCTCACTTTCCTGCAATACTTGAAATAATTAAAACAAAATAATTTGAATTAAACTCAAAGTTGAGTTTAAAACAAACATAAGTTCTTCAAAGATTAAACTAATTATTTTCAAAACCTGTGAATTTAAGACAATTTTACACATGAAGAATGTTATATGTTTTTTTCGAGGAATTAAAAAAGCCTGGTCTTGTCTCTTAATTCATAATATTGGGAATTATATTATTATGAATTATGGTACCTATGTCGTAAAATATTAACATTTATTATTACTATAAATAAAGTAGATATCATAACCTCAAACCAGTATACACCGTACATTACTATCTAATGTTTTTGTCATTGAAGTAATATGCTTTATTACAATGAAGGGCGCAGTATTAATGTGTTAAAATATGCGTGTATATTGTCTTAAATGTTTGAAAGCTTTCAAACATTTTAGAGTTTCGGATACCTACATTGTGAGTTGTGGCTTCAATGAGTAGGTATATGATCGTTTTGCGGCATGAACATGGCGTAAACAGTTTTAGTACGCCGCTGGAAAAATCTTTGATTATTTAAGTACTTTTTTTACTTTACCTAAAGATACTAATGAAACAGTGTTATTTCAAATCGAGTTATAATAGTAAACAAGCAACTGGCAGAGCGCAACCTTGATCGCCGACAAATCATTCGTTCTCGCACATGTTCCTAAATCTAATGAATAAGGTTTTGTCTGTTATGTAATGGACTTCTAAATATGCCCTATTACCACAAAACAGAAAGCGTTATGTCCCCGTTGCACGTGTTTTCGCCGTCAATGTCCAATAGAACACATGTTCTGATGTTCCTTTTTTTGCTTCCCTGTGACACCCAAGACATCGATTGTTCCGTGTTTCATGCGTTACAGCATCCACACACGTCCCAACTCTCAACAAACTTTGGAATTTGTAAGATGTAATAATTTGGTGGCAAAAATACTACAACGTGGTTACAAAGATATTTAACAAGGAAAAAAGGAAGACCTGTTATCAGATGGAGGGACGAGATAGATGCATTTGGAGGATAACTCTGGTTCCGCACAGCCCAAAATGGAGTGGAAGGAGTAGGGGAAGCAGTGGGATGATATATAACTCATCATAATAATAAATTTAAAAAAAGAAAAGTATCAATTTAAAAATACCAAGTATAGGCTTTTATAAATAAATAAAAATAAGTTGGTGACTAGATTTGTGTACGCGGCTTTTTCTATTGTCTTTAGATTTAAATTTAAATGTTGTCCTGATTCAGGAACCGAATTTCGTTTTTGTATTTTCAATGCTCTAGCTTGCTCTAGCTTAGCTTACGTTAAATTATTAGTAAATTTCAAGCCCTTATATTTTTATCCTACCCCATTTTAAGTTTTACCCTGCCAAGCTGTTTAAGCTATCTGAATTCCTTTCAGTCCGATTCGTCTGCAATGAAAATGGTACGTGTATAGGTTGATATTATTTTATAAAAGAACGACTATGAAATATAAGACTCGCCGATCCCACAACGTTTTAACTGGCCAATTTGTGCTTTAGTAATCCTCCTACTCACCATATTCATTGTATGATTGACTACTGATTGATTTACTACAATTTACATCTCGCTAACTTAGTTATGATTTATTCCATCTCTCAAATTTTGTGTTTACCGTCTCTTGCTAATTACCGTGCTTGAATATGATTTATAGCGCCTCCGTATAGAATATAGAATCACTGAGTGAACATACCTATTTGTGTTTTGACCTTTGACTACTTCGAAATAAATACTTGAATAAATGCTTAGATGCGTAAGACAAGTATTTTTTCGTAAATGTAGTCTAATTCACTCATTTTGAACATTGTAAAATCAATATTTACTAAAGTACTAAAATTAAGTATGTTTTACTGTAATCAAAGTAATGAATGTTTTCATTAATACCTAATGAATGTTAATCTCACCTCTCGCATCTCTGGATGTGGCGTACACAATTTTCTTACCTTATTACCATCCTACGCCTAGGTTGCGTGGTTATTATAATTTTCGTCAGTTCGTGATAGCTAGCTCATTTTGTTTGGGCGTGTAATTATGTATGTACTTTCAAGATGCCATCGGATCTAATCACGCGATTGTCGACTCTGTGCTTGAGATGATTAAGTTAATCGTGGCAACCTTTTTTTTTCTTCATGCCGAAGTAAGGAACACGCGATTGGTTTCTAAAGCTTTGTATGACATCACCAGAATTTGTCTTGTGCGTCCTTACATGGTTGCACCGTGTATGATCTATTGGTTACTACTTGTGAACAGCTGACATCCGTAATGACGTGTAAACGCCGAAACTTTTCCATAAATGGTTAGTGCAAATAAAGTACACGTGTATTAATCGCGGGAGTTATCAATCAAATAAATCAAATCAATCAATCAAATAAATATTATAAATGCGAAAGTTTGGATGGATGTCTGGATGGATGTATGGATTTATGGATGTTTGTTACTCAATCACGCGCCAACGGCTGAACGGATTTGGCTGAAATTTGGCATAGGGATAGATTATCTGATATCTGATTATCTTATAGGGATGTCTGGAATAGCACATAGGCTACTTTTTATCCCGGAAAATTGAAGAGTTCCCGCGGGAATCAAACAAATGTAACTGTTAAACTGATTTTGATAAAATTTGGTACAGGGATAGGTTGTATCCCGAGGAAGGGCGTAGGCTACTTTTTATCCCATAAAATTAAGGAGTTCCCGCGGGAACCAAAAAACCTCAAACCACGCGGACGTAGTCGCGGGCATCAGCTAGTTAATTATACTAATTATATTACTTAACCTAGACCCACATTCTTGATCCAAGAAAGACTCGAAGAAGTTTTTTAACACAGCAACTTTTTACTTTTGCCAATAATGTATTAATCCTTCATCTTGCTTTCCATTAATCTAGAGCAACTGGATGTCTAAATAGTAAAATACATATCAAAATTCAAATGCTTATAAGTCCATTCTTTCTCTAATGAGCTTTTCCTAAAAGGTGCACAGACAAATTATTTTGATATCTGACAAACCATTTTGATATCTATCTATTCAATTGCGTGAATCGTACCCATACCAAAAATCAAGTCGATTCGTTGCTCCGTTGTGGCGTGATTAAAGGACAAACCAACAAACAAACACACTTTCGCATTTATAATATTAGTATGATCTATTTCTTACAATCACCATAGTCCAAAGATATTATTTATTTTGCGTAAAGCAAATGTTACATCCGTAACTTCCCAAATAATATCTGAAATTGCTCTACATATAGATAATTCTGTAGACTTTAGCATCTCCGCAACGCATGTCCAAGGTTGTAATCAGCTTATCAAGCGGGCGTTAAGTCGAGCCGGGGAGGGCCTTATTAATCGCCTGTCCGGAGCATCTGCGGTCCAACCGCTGACCCCTGTCGACCGGCTTTGTTGCCTCCTAGATGTTTGTCTCTGTCCGCTTCTATCTTTCGCCTATTTGTTAATATTGGTTATAGGTACACAAGCTTACAATGAAAGACTTCATCGATCTGTGATCTCGTTAATCTTTCATGATCTGTCCTTTTATTGGAAAATAATACATAATATTTATCTTTTTCTTCGTTTAGACTAGTAGGTATTCATTGGTTTACTTTTGTTTTATATTTTGGCATTGGTTATGATTGCTCTCAAATCCTTAAGTGCACAAAAATTTACAAGCATTTTAAATTTTAAATAATTTTAGTCGTTGATGCCTGCGATTTTGTCCGCGTTTAATCAACATTAAGGTTTTTTTTAATTCCCGCGGGAACTCTTAAATTTTCCGGGAAAAAGCTTATGATGCAATCTATCTCTATACTATAAATTTCATTTAAATCGGTTGAAAAGATAGGCCGTTAAAGCTTAGCAGACAGACAGACAGACACTATCGCGTTTATAATTTTAGTAAAAGAAGTAATGCTTTACCTTTCCTCAGATAAAAATATTATGACAGGGGTGGCATGAATTTTTGACTTCAATTTAGTAATCCTCAATTTTATATCTCTTACCTCTTACTTTTACTATCAAACTTCAATATTCTATCAATTATCATTATATTTTTCCAAATTGCGCCATTTTCGTTTTATATTTGGTATATGTATACACATTACACAGTCGGAAAGTACCTAAAAGGAAGGCTTTGCTTTCGGAAATCTTTTGTTCCCATAATGGACATCCGTGTATCGTTAGTGGATAACCGCAAGAAGTGGTAATTTCATAAGCCCTTGTTTTATGTACCGTTAAGATTAATATCTTCTTTTGATCAGAACTCGTATTCACTTTGTTTTTTATATTTATATTTATTTGGGTTGCGAAGAGTTGGTATTTACCATTTTTTTAGTATTGTAACATTTAATCTTGATTTTATACTTAAATGTTTGTATAATGGCCGAATTTTGAAGTCTCTTAATTTTAAAGAGGTTCGTTATTAATACGTGAGGATTTTGTCATATTATGCTGTATGGGCAAAATATAAATCAATCAATATTTATTTATTCAATTAAGGTACCACTACAGCCTATTAACGTCCCACTGCTGGGCACAGGCCTCCACTCTCATAGGAGAGAGGGAATTAGAGCTACACTAAGGTACACTGTGCATTTATTGACGTCCGAAACTATAAAATAATATGATGGCGATAATCAATTACGGTATCGTAAAGTTTTCAGATATTATTGAAGAGAATCGTCAGTCCAATAAATATGACTACAGACTATGCTGCGTAGCCTAAGATCCAAGATCAAAATAATATTGGACTGGAGCTCACTACGAACAAATAACTAATTTATCGAGTGGTGTTTAGTTAGATGTACAGATAATTATGTACATAGTAATTGAGCTCATAAGTACGATGTAGATGTTCGATTACAGACAAGCATTTCAAAATCCGTGTTGTTCAGCACCTACGCTGTTGGCTAGAGTCGGAAACTCGAATCACTTTCAAAATCCTATCCGCGGCCGTGGCTACGTCGAAGGTTACCAATATGAGCTGGTATAACCTTTATGTTAGGAAGTTGACTATTTTCCATGCCAGTTCCACTCTATAATGTAACACAATATAGTAATTGAAATTATTGACAGTCGTTGTTTTGCTGGATGGCTACTTGCTTCCTATCTATAATTTTAAAATAGGTTCCTATAGTCCCACAAATTTATCTGACCCGGTGACAGCGTCGCTAGTATCTATGAAAAATAAAATAAAAACAAAAACTAAACAGGCGTAAAATTAGTTCAAATTTTGGCCACCGTGCTATATAGCAACATGATTTTTATTTATATAAAAAACATCATTTAAAATAAATTAAAAAGCACTACTACTCTGTCACAAAATTTTAAAAAGAAATTGTAATCGTAATCGTCTGTTAAACGGATATGTTTAAGGAGCTCTAAGATGCCTATGGGTGCAGGCAAAAAGCATGTATGAACTCCTTAAACAGTTCGAGTGCATTCAAGTAATACGTTTTAAGCTGTCAAATAATAACGATTTGCTTAAAATAGACAATTGGGTCTCTGTTCAGGCATTAGAAGTTATGGTGGAATAAAGAACTCTCTTACTGCAGTATACATAACATACCTACATATGAACCCTGAAAACATTACACTCTTTGTTTTTGGGCAGCCGTGTAATAATAAATTATGACTCATTTATATACTTAAATTATTTGTCAGTCGTTGAACTTGACGGTAATTTTTAAAACGTATTATTTAAATATTATTTAAGAGAGCTTCATATGGAGATTCCCATTTTTTGCTGTACAGAAGTTTCCAGTTTTTTTATATCCATTAACAAAATAATTTTCTGCATGCCTATTTAAATTGTAGGATTTCAAGTTTTTTTTCTATTTTAGGTACATGAATACAACTTTATCTTTTTTATAAAATATGTAATTGCAAATATCTTTCTTGTTCTCTTTTAATAAATAATGGTTAACGAGTTGGAATTCATATTAACGAAAAAAAATGTTTTTATAGCAATTATATTCGCATTTTAAAATTACGTACACTTTAAGGTTATTTGTCCAGGTAATTGTAAATTTTTATCATCATAGTATGTAATGATATCCCCGGAGCCTAACCCTAATTGCACCCTCCAGCCTACAATGTCGGGTGTCGCATCATTGTGCGAACATTTTTTTTTCCTTCTGCAGTAGCAACCTTTATTAACTAGTTCTTTTTAGGGTTCCGTAGCCAAATTTGGCAAAAACGGAACCCTTATAGATTCGTCATGTCTGTCTGTCTGTCTGTCTGTCTGTCTGTCTGTCTGTCTGTCTGTCTGTCTGTCTGTCTGTCTGTCTGTCCGTCCGTATGTCACAGCCACTTTTTTCCGAAACTATAAGAGCTATACTGTTGAAACTTGGTAAGTAGATGTATTCTGTAAACCGCATTAAGATTTTCTTACAAAAATAGAAAAAAAATAATAAATTTTGGGGGTTCCCCATACTTAGAACTGAAACTCAAAAATTTTTTTTCATCTAACCCATAGGTGTGGGGTATCTATGGATAGGTCTTCAAAAATGATATTGAGGTTTGTAATATCATTTTTTTCTAAACTGAATAGTTTGCGCGAGAGACACTTCCAAAGTGGTAAAATGTGTGTCCCCCCCCCCGTAACTTCTAAAATAAGAGAATGATAAAACTAAAAAAAATATATGTTGTACATTACCATGCAAACTTCCACCGAAAATTGGTTTGAACGAGATCTAGTAAGTAGTTTTTTTTTAATACGTCATAAATCGTAAACCGCAATTTACGCATGAATTTTTAGTTACATCATATAATAAAAATATTTTTAATAATTTAAAACTTACTACAGGTTTGTACGGAACCCTCGGTGCGCGAGTCCGACTCGCACTTGGCCGGTTTTTTAAAATATAAAACAGGTTATGGGCCTCTTTTAATATGTCAAAGTAACACGTTTGAAGCCATTAACTCTGGGGCGCTAAGTATCAGTAAATAACTGCGCTTCTTGTAATCATGATGCTGTAACTCTTGCGGTAACTGCACAAAGATGTAGAGTTTTAACATGCAAAATCTCTCCAGAGTTCAATCGTCAATCAATTTTGCCTAATATAAAGTGTTGGACACCCGTTACACACACTAACACATAGTTTGGGGTGATATTATGATTTTGATCTCGAAATTTTACTCTTTATTTCAGGGTTTATGATATCCTATCTCATTTCGCGGTTTTTTTTCGTGGTGTAATTCTCTCACAACGGCTTTTTTTATTGTGTTCGATGTTGTGATGACTCTTGACTTTGTGTTAATTTATTCCTACAAATCTTTAATCTAAAATTCGTTATACCAATGACCAAATAAAAGATTTCAATTTGAACTCAAAGAAATCCATATTGGAGTTTTTTTTTTTTTTTTATCCACTACAAGTTAGCCCTTGACTGCGATCTCACCTGATGATAAGTGATGATGCAGTCTAAGATGGTAGCGGGCTAACCTGTTAGGGGCATGGCAGTTATATTAAACCCATACCCCTTATTCGGTTTCTACACGGCATCGTACTGGAACGCTAAATCGCTTGGCGGCACGTTTTTGCCGGTAGGGTGGTAACTAGCCACGGCCGAAGCCTCCCACCAGGCCAGACCAGAGAAAATTCAGAAATTATAAATTCCCAAATTGACCCTGCTGGGGATCGAACCCGGGACCTCCGCACGTTAAGGCAACAGCGCTACACACTGCGCCACGGAGGTCGTCAAGTTCCTGTATAAGTGCTGCAATCTCGACGACAAATTATAACGCTTTGACACAATGATATAAAAAGAAGCATATCCATGTTCGCTTTTGATTGCCATATTGTATTTTTTTCTAATTGTGAGAAAAGTTTTCTAGAGATTCCGGATTCTTGTATAGTATACAGTATCTCACGGGTGTCCCACCCGTACAGTAGCTGCGTGCACTTGAACGCGTTTTTCTTAAACAAATTAGCCACACTTCATTACGCGGCCAAAGTTTAATTTGACACTAATTGGATGCATTGACTCTACAGTTTTAGAGATAGTACACGAAATTTGCTGATTTTTTAAATAAATAAATCGTTTATATGCTGGAAAGTTTTTTCTCATGTTCACACGTACACCCCTTTACCGCCATGTATTCATCTGTCAAGTTTATTCATTGCAATAGGTGGTAATTAACTCTTTGTATTTTCTTGCCGCCATCATCACAGTCTGTCATTAGTTTTATTATTTCTAGTTTAGTAATTAAGCTTTTTAATTTCTAACTCCCGCCATTGATAATTGGCAGATTTTTCCAAGAACCCAATTGCTCACATGCTGAAAACCTCAAATCGTTTGTATGGATTCAGATTTATTAATGATCCCGTTACATCTGCATGGCCACTAAGTGCTGGAACGATCTACTGCCACCGCTAAAAACGTCACAATCTTTTGGAACTTTTAAAACTAAATTAAAAACCTATTTACTTACGCAACAAAAAAATTTACCTTAAAATTAATTATTGTTATTACACTATAGCTTATCTTAGAAGTAGCTATCGTTTCAGCACTTATGTCGCATTTATTACTGTTTCTCTAATTAATTCCAGTATGCCTGTTTTTATGCTTTTTATTTTATTTACTCTGTTATAATGTTAGTTCGTTTTCTCTTTTTATTTTCTTGTTGCTTGTGCCAATTTGTGTCTTTCATTTTAGATGTTATATTTAAACCAAACGCAATAATAATATTATAAGTTAACTATAAATATATTAGGTTATATATTGCACTCATAAATATTATATTCATAGTTCCGTCTGTGACTTCACTTAAAATCTAGGTTTCCACTGAAAACCAGTGCTGCAGTCTGCTGCAGCATAATGCTGAGATGGAAACTTTTATTTGGTCACGTATCGCTATATACTTAATATTAATTATAATTAGTTATTAATTATAATTAGTCTAATGTGGTGATCAAATAAAAAAACCTTTTCTTTCTTTCTTCAAGTCCTCTCAGTGGAGGTCATCATTATAGAGAAAATTGAGTTTTACTACGATAGTTTAGTTTTCCACTTTATATTATACATAAATATATTTTTGTTGTACAAATGACCATGACCATGATCTTAGTGAGTGGAAGTTTCCTAATGCATTCCATTAATTGGGGCACCTAGACCTACTTTTAAAAGCTACTTATACATGCACATTGCCAGCTTATCCTGATGATATACATCTTCGACGTTTATAATTGCCACGATAACCTAATTCCGCTCTTTATATCCGAGCCCACTTAATAAAACCTACAAGTAATTGACTGTGCAATTTTATTGGGAGTGGAATTTTTCGAATTTTATAACTTCCCGCCATAGCACCGACGCGAATGGATATGGGCCGGTCGGTATATTAATGAATACCACTCATGGATAACAGGTTCTATTCATTACTCTAGGTGTAATTACATTGTGAGCTTATCTTTCGATAGCCTAGCTACTGGATGTAACGGACCAGCTAAAAATACAAATTGCCGAGGAAATTGAGTAGGTCCTTGGTAGGTAAGTGCCTACAGTAATACCTACGCATTGCTCATTCGATAGGTTGCATTTAATTATGTATGTATTTCGCTTTATATACGTTTCTTATGAGTTTATGCGGGTTATAGATTCTATACATATTGCATATATTTTATTTTTGGCATTTCCATTCTAGGCGAGTCGTGTACATACTGAGATATTTAGCATTTTTCTATGGTGCTGTTTACAAGCATTACTTTACCAGTACCAAGCGGACATATTTTGACATTGATGATGATAAAAATTCTCAATTGTTTGAAAAAAACACAGTATCAATGCTGGTGACTGAAAAAGGTTAGTTCACGATAATAACTTTTGGGTCTCAGTCTCGGTACGTCACGTGAGATGTATCAAATTTTTCTACTATAAAATAGTGTGACAACAAATGCCAAGAATAGTCATTCGCAGTATATAGATTTAGCTGGTAGTTAGCAGCATCACACGAGAACATATCTGATAACAATGTTGAGAAGCGCATCACAGCTCGGCATTAGTTCAGACTGGTTCAAGAAAGCGCGGAACAATAGGCTGGGAGACCCGTGACATAGTTTGGATGCGCCGCTTTTTGCGACACTCGCCATAAGTTCATAACGGATGAACGCCTGCGCTCGTGATGATTAACTGCTGTCAACCTTCAGATTTATTAGTCACTAATCATCATTAAGCGATAATTGTTTAAATATTGCGTTATCAAATAAATATTATAAATGCGAAAGTTTGGATGGATGTATGGATGTATGGATGTATGGATGTATGGATGTATGGATGTATGGATGTATGGATGTATGGATGTTTGTTACTCAATCACGCGCAAACGGCTGAACGGATCTGGCTGAAATTTGGCACAGAGATAGAATATAGTCTGGAATAGCACATAGGCTACTTTTTATCCCGGAAAATTAACCAAAAAACCTAAATCCACGCGGACGTAGTCGCGGGCATAAGCTAGTTGTTTCAATAATTTTTTGACTTAATTATTTTAAAACTGATATTCAATTTCGCACGTAAGCCATACAATGTTCTTACCTTTTCTCCAGTGTACACCTAATTAGTGCTAATAATCAGTCCGATTACAATGTCATGTAGTGGCCGGTCTTAGTGAGTGTAGTGAGTTGGCACTCGTACCCCAGTCGAGTATGACTTTTCTTTTTAGGCGACTTGGGCAATCCTCTACCAAAAGACTAGCTCTAACCTAGCTTGCTAGCGGGCTCGCATGGCGTCAAGAACCGTTCTTTATAACGTTTCGCTAGCCCCGAGCCTCCTCCTTTATTGATGGTATAATATGAGAGTCTTCATTAGATATGAACCATAGACTAATAGTTAACGATAGACGTTAAATTATATTTTATAGGATACTAAAATGTCTTACCTAATGAAGTTTTAAGACTCTGGTCATGATTACAAATCTGCCCGATCTGAAACCAACATTGCCTCTGCCAATAAGGCAATACTGATACGTATTTCAATTATCTGAATTAATTCGGGAAACACAATGGCTAATTAAAACTTTAAACACTTTGTCGATAATAATTGCAGCAAAGGAATCGATCCGCATAGCTACATTTTCTGTACCCATTGTTTCCAAAGGAGATGGCAGGGACGGAACGAGTTCGGGCGGTGTGGTAAAAACTCAGCCACTGCCGAAGGGAATGTATCTGTCGACTGCCGCCCTCCCCCCTCCCTTCTGGAAGGAATTCTAGCTGGAATCCCTAATTAAAACTTTATCTAGTCCCACCTATTTTCTGGAACCCCCGTATCTTAAAATGCTTTAACAAACTCGTGATCGATCATTTTCAACTGCAGATCGTTCGATCGTCAAAATCTTCTACTAGTACGAACCACTATAATTTTACGATGCCACCGACTGGTTTTTGAAATCTTTTGAGAATTCTATGACTTTCTAGAAATAAAATTATCCAGTGACCGTCTCGAAGTTGCAAAGTATCTCTGTACCAATCGATAAAATGTGTTAAACGGGTGTGCATTTACAATATATAAGCAATGGATCGTTTTACTTCCCCAGGATTGATTGTAGAACCACAATCATCTAATAATGAAGACGAGTGTGTTAAAATATAATCAGAATATTCCTACCTGAAAACAACTAACAAAAATGAATTATGAATCCAAAGTCCACAAAAAACTCATCAGCATAGTAACTAACACAATGAATCATAAATTACAGGTTGCATTTTATTATCAAGATGGATGCACCGATATACATACGAGTAATATAATATAGTAACCGCATGCACTTGACATTATGTTAGCAGTAATCCACTTTGCTAACGACATTGTAGCTGTGGACTGCAGTTAACGAAGAGACACTTACAGAATATTAATCACACTATAGATTAACGTTGCCATACGTGTCCCATTCAGAGGGACTATCCCCTTTTTAATAAACTTCAAAAATAAGAACGCAGGGATTGACCTTTATTTGACGTGTATATTATGTTTTTTTCACTACCTATCGGATCTTTATTTTGTTCTATAATGCCTGATTCATTGGTCATTTGGCTACCTTATTCGGCTTAGTAAAATTAGCAATCTGAAGTTAGGAAGTTGGTGTTGCTACGCTTCGTGCCTTGGGCTTTTGAAGGGAGTAGAGAGTGCATCTGTGTTTGCGCACAACTTGTGCACTATAATATCCCCTGTGCAGATAGCACGTCTCCGTCAAAATTAGCCGCAAAAATTCGACCAGGAGAATATTATTACGACAGTTTTTAGTCATGGTAAATATGATAGAGTCTTTCTTATTCTTAATGAGGACAGCTTGACATATAGTTTGTCAGGATTTTATATCCTGTTCATAGGTGCCCCCTGAATAACAAAAAAAGTCTTCAAAAATTTCCCACTCCATACGAGTACTTCAACTTAAATAACAATATTTATTTGTTTCGTTGATATTTTTTTAAAGCAAGCATAATTAACATTATTATGAAAGCAAAAATATAATTCAGTCTAAACATATCTATCCAGGTATCCCATTCCCATCCCATCGAACTCTTGGTATCCCATTGATTTGGGTTCCAACTTCTGTCTCCAAAATCCGAAAGTGTCTCCAATAAAATTAGGACATAACAGTGTACACCACCATCATATAAAAAACGTCGTTTGATTATACATATTTTAGATTATATTTCTTTCTAAATTTATCTTTCAAAAGTGTCCTATTTTGACCCTGAAATATGGCCGTTCTGTACATAATTAATGTAATAAGGATTTCTGAATTTAAAGTGTTTTTATAATATCTTAATCTTGTCGAGTTAATAAATAAAAGAATAGAACATTAAGTAACTAGTTAAAAATGAATTCAGCAACCGTAAGTAACTTATCAAAACATGATTCATTTAGTTTCAATGAAATTAATTTTAAAAACCATAATGTGTGATAACTATGGTTAATTAAATATAATAATACGCTATTATTATATTGAACACCTGTTAAAAAATATTTTAAGACGAGAATGAAATAGCGTGTGTGACGAGATAATTTCAGATAACTAGGAATTGAAGTTGAAAAAGTGAACCACAGTTTTTGCTTTTCATAGCTCCCGTCATTATCTGTCCCTTACATCCTTTACTTTCGAGTTCTATGCATACTATTCTATTCATAAACGTAATGAATATGTATGTTTACATTTTTTACAATGCGTTGAAATGTCGCTTAATATATTATTTATCTTTATAGTATACATTTTGATCACGGTTTTTAACGCTCGAAGATTGGCTGAGGTGATAGTGTCGAATAGCCTGCCTCATATGAAAATTGTTCATTTGAGATGTCAAGAACTTGAATTAATAAAAAACTTACATAATTTTTCTTAAAAGGCTTTTCAATGGAAGGCTTAAGTATATGAATTTTGCAGTTTCGATTGAATATAGAAGAAAATCATTACGCATCCCTCTAATAGTCCTAACCTAACTAAAAGAGTCAAATTTTTGTAGACCTCCATAACGTGTGTTTTGGTATCATCATCATCTCACGGCACGGCTCTCGTCTTAGTATGAGAAAGGTTTAGACTTTAGGTCATATAACTGCACTTGGCAGACTTGACACACCTTTGAGAACAATATGGAAAATTTTCAAGCTTGGATATTGGTATTGCTTAATTTATCAATAAATTATAGGGTTAGAACATCGTAGGTGTTTCGAGATTTATTTATCGTAGCCATAATTGCAGTTATCTATTGCCGTTTACCTATTTGCAGTCAGTACTCGAATCGATACTTAATTTAATCTTGAAAATACTTAACTGGATATTATCCGAACTCGTCGGATGAGTCATCTTAAGCCATGCCCTTTATTATCTTTAAGTACAATTTATGCTTTTGTTGCTTATTTGCTTCAGCAAAAATTGTTAACGAGTAAAAACTACTAACTACGTTATAGTAAGTAGTGGCCGCGAATGGATTCGCTTAATTAAAAGGTATGCAGCGAGTAATGGTGTAAAAATTGGTCAGATTATCCCGCAATACGAATATGCGCGTTTTGTATTGTGACATCTGCCGAGAATCGACGTCGCCTGTCCACTCGTCACAGCCTCCGAAATGCTTAAAATGGCATAAATAATTTATACGCGGCTTGCTGGACTCCGTTTTTGTCGCGTCGCCGACCTGACCACTGATGCATTTATAATATAAGGGTGCTTTTTGCACAGTCCCTCAGCCGCGTTGGAATGCAACCGCTAAAATTGATCTTGTTCCAAACGTGAGCTGGAAAGTAAATAGTATTGCTGTGGTGTCTTTGCACAACAGTTGAACTGTCGCGGCTCACATCGCATTGTCTTCATCTCTACACGTCGATACTAAAGTCTGAATGGCTTTTTTTTTCATTCATAGTAGACTTGGCGCTTTTCTATAATCACGGCTGGTAGCAAAATGTTAAGATCTAAATTGAACTATACTACACTGGGTTTGAAGGTATTTGATTTAATGTATCAAGCATATACAAAATAAAACAGTTTCAAAACCAAATTAGATGCAGAATATGAACTTTTTTTAATAATTTATACAGATTACATTCAGACTTCTGCTGAGTCGGCAATCAAATCGGTGGAGCTTTTTTAAGTGAACTTTGAGTCAGTCAGTAGGTAGCTTACTTTCCTGGAATGATCTGCATACCGGTTCGTACTGCGAATCAAAACAAGAAAGTAATACATAAGTAATTAATGCTTGTTATTCTATTACCGTATGCAGTTGGGTATATTGAAATGTTCCATAAAGTTCCCCATGTTCTAAATATGTCCTTATCCCATATTTTCAACTGATTTTGATTTTGTATACGCTCATCGCGTATAGAGATAGATTGCATCCCAGGAAAGGACACATAAGCTGCTTTTTATCCCAGGAAATTAAGGGGTTCCCGCGGGAAAACAAAAACTTAATCCACGCGGACGAAGTCGCGGGCATCATCTAGTATTTTATATATTTGAAGCCTGAAGCGAAGAATCTAAACTTTTGCGAAACAGCATTTTTCTCATCTAAGCCCTAATTGAAACTGCTTTGTAAGAAAATTCAGCACGCTTTGAAACTTTTTCCTCCTTAGAACTTTCCGGTATTCTGACAATCTTCTTTGAACCCTTTTGCAACGGGAATGAATGACTGATACTTTATAAAGATTTCTTGTTCAAGTTCGACGTAGTAGGTACCTAAGCTAAACTAAAATATTTATTTCTTTTTTTTTCAGTAAACAGGCAGTTTTCGATGGCAAAAGGGCGATACGAGGAGGGATACCGTTTGTGTTTCGTAAGTCAAATAATATAATATAACAAATATTATAAATGCGAAAGTTTGGATGTTTGTTACTCAATCACGCTTCAACGGCTGAACGGATCTGGATGAAATTTGGAACAGAGATAGATTATAGTCTGGCATAACACATAGGCTACTTTTTACCGGAAAATTAAAGAGTTCCCGCGTGGACCGAAAAACTTCAATCCACGCGGACGAAGTCGCAGGCATTAGCTATATATATATATAATTTTTTCCTGCTCTTTTCGAGCAACAAAGTTTACGCTAAACATAGTTATTAAGGCCCTGCGCTTACATTACTATGGACAATAGGCATGATGACTGATTTTGAAAAATGGTCAGATTATGTTCGGAAGTATCTACTATTTCGAAAAAATATCTTATTTCAGCAGAAAAATAAGGGTTGGTAGATATAATTGGCATTTGAAATTTAAATTTTAAAATTCACGCCAAAACGTTCGGCGGTGTCATGGCGTCGTTTGTGACGTCACTATTGTTTTTACCAATGTACTCTGTGCAGTGTGCATTAAAGATAGTGTGATTGTCAAAGCTCAAAAACAAACAATTGTGACGTCATTCGTTTCTTGGTGTTTTATATGGCGGGTTGCTGTATTTTTATATAGTTTTATATTATCAAAATAAATAGCAATCTCACTCGAAATAGAAAAATAAATACGTTTTTTATAATCCATGAATCCTATTTCATTAGATAAATTCACAATTTCATTGATTCTTGGTTACTGTCATCATGCCTATTGTAACCTAGAGTGAAGATACTAACTGCTCCCCGATTGTGTAAGGACATCGTAATCGTTTGTCAAACGGATAATTCGACCTCTTTATGCTAAATGCCTGCACGTCAAAAAGCATGTATGAACTCCTTAAACAGTTCGAGTATTATATGCTTATTTTTCATCATGCCCTTCCTGAAAATAGGTATCTACCTAACCAATGCCTACCTTGGCTTTGAATACTGTGCACGCCACTGGTCCTCTGTAGTCAAGACAATTGGCTACTTGACAGCGGTAATTATAAAATATGAAATATGTTAGATTTGGTAGCTTGTAGGTTAACAATAATTATACAATATGTGTTTTGCATTAAAATAAATTGTAAATATTTTATTTTTGCAAAACAAATTTGAGATTTTTTATCTGTGGATCACTAGAAGCGAAACGCGGGCGGTCATGATAGAGCCTCGTGTGACGTCACATTTCAAAAAAAAAATGTCGTGTGTACCAATGTTTGCGTATTGTTGAGAAAATTAACACTAATATATTTCGATTTGTGATTGTGAGAGGAATGAAATGCTATACAGCTGATAGTGCAAATCTGCCTAAAGTCGATTCATTTATGGTTGCAAATTTATTTGCGTGTAAACTTTTACTCTGCCGAGTTTCCTAATGTAAAATCTTACATGTACCTAATTGCCGAAATACACAAAGTAATAATAATTAGGCATCGTTTTTAAGACCTAAGAAAGTGCTGCTGTAAAGTGACAGAAATATGAAATATAATGTAGGTATGTTAATGTCATGTTTTGTGAAGAAAATGTTAGGTTAGGTTTAATTCATTTTTGCTAGATCAGAGTTTTTAGTTCATCAAAGTGGTCTTCACAAAGTAATATCGCAGATTTATCCGATTTAAATTCCTGGTCTCGGCAGATGAACTATAACCACTGCTTTCGACGTTAATTACATAGGTATTATTGTATTAGTATAGGAATGTGTTTATATATTTGACAGGATATTAATTAATTATTATTTAAAGTATTTCTACACACGTCTTGTAGCTTGTAATTTTCACAATTGCATCAAAAAACCTGTAAACTTTCCATTCAAAATCACTTATAACTCGGTGCGTCGTAGTAAGCTTTGTTTTTTTTTTGAGTTATGACGTCACATCTAGCAAATGTCACGTGACCGGCTGTTTTCGCGCGAATTTAAAATCAATATATTAAAAATGTTTTTTTTTTCTAATAAATAACGCTTTTTTTGAGAAAAAGATAATTGTAAGAGGTATTAAATGACCCCACGTACATTTTTTAGTAAGTACTTTTCCGAAAACTGTCTAATAGCCAACTCGTGACACTCTCGGCAGAGCGATTATGATCGCTTATGAGCAATCGCCACTTTCGACCAAGTCAAGGCCAAGGAATTTTACACACCAGACCTTCCTCACCTTACAATTCCTTCTACTTTGCCTCACACAAATTCATGATTATGTTATATACCTCCACAGCTCAGTTCGGACAATGGGCCTTCGGACCGCAGCATGGTTTCGCGCGGGTCGCGCGCTGGCACGTGGAGAAGATGCCAGAGAGACTGCCCAGCGGGGACGTGGAAGCAGTCTTCAGCCTTATGGATGACGAATTCACGCACTCCATGTGGCATTTTCAGTTAGTACCTTAACTTTGACTTTGAATACTTACGTAACCTTTTCACGAACGTAAGCTTTTCACTTACGACCAAAAAATTTTCGAATTGTGTTAGTGTATAGGCTATTGATTATAACATTTAGAAAGGAACTAAGAAGTTCACGGGTTTTTATTGCAGGAATCGTTCAATGGGTATAAAAGGTAATAAAAATAAATTTCTTCTTTTATTACCCACTAGCTGATGCCCGCGACTACGTCCGCGTGCATTGAGGTTTTTTGGTTCCCGTGGGAACTTCTTAATTTTCCGGGAAAAAAGCCTATGCCAGAATATAATCTATCTTTGTGCCAAATTTCATCCAGATCCGTTCAGCCGTTGCGGCGTGATTGAGTAACAAACATCCATCCATACATCCATCCAAACTTTCTCATTTATAATATTTATTTGATTGAACGATTCCTGCAATAAAAACCCGTGAACGTCTTACTTCCTTATTGACCAGTTTTTTGAGTTATAATCAATGGCCTATAAGATAATTATTTTATGCAAAGTTCATACCATTTTAAAAAATGCTCTGAAAAAACTAATAATATAAAGAAAACTCCCAAAAATCGCTGAATGGGGTATTTTTTTATAGGTCTAGGTACGAAATATAATTTTTTTTTCGTTGGACGCCACTATTTGGACCAGCCTGTATATTATTATCAGAACTCTCAGATAAATCTATCCCTGTCAGCTTAGAAAGGTGGGTCAGGATCCGGTATCTTTCTGAAAGTATGCGGTGTGTCTGCTTTGTACGAAATAAAGAAGTATAATAAGAACTATAATATTCTACTGACATTATGTAAATTACTATAAGAATAATTGTATTGGAATGCAAAATAATTAATGAATATGAAATAAAGAAGTAGAGAGCCTTTATGGTGCACGTCTGAATTTTTTCTGACAGAAATCATACTAATATTATAAATGCGAAAGTGTGTTTGTTTATTGGTTTCTTGGTTTGTTGGTTTGTCCTTCAATCACGCCGTAACGGAGCAACGGATCGACGTGATTTTTGGCATGGGTATAGTTGAGGACATTGAGAGTGACATAGGCTACTTTTTATATCATACTAATATTATAAATGCGAAAGTGTGTATGTTTATTGGTTTCTTGGTTTGTTGGTCTGTCCTTCAATCACGCCGCAACGGAGCAACGGATCGACGTGATTTTTGGCATGGGTATAGTTGAGGGACTGCCTCGTTGGCCTAGTGGTTAGCAGGTTCGCCTGCGGCCGACGAGGTCCTGGGTTCGAGTCCCGGGTCGGGCCATAATTAAGTATTGAGTTTTTCTGACTAGAAATTCTCAGTCTAGCTCGGAGTTAGGAAGTTGGAGGTGTTTCACCCCCGTGCCTCGGAGAGCACGTTAAGCCGTCGGTCCCGGTTATTATCACTAATATGATAATAGTCGTTAAAGCCCGCCAACCCGCATTGGAGTAGCGTGGTGGGTCTAAGCTCTAATTCCCGCTCTCCTACGAGAGTGAAGGCGGGCCCAGCAGTGGGACGTTAATGGGCTGTAGTGGATAGTGGAGTGGTGGATATAGGCTCATGAGGGCATGGAGAGTGACATAGGCTACTTTTTATCCCGGAAAATTGAGGAGTTCCCGCGGGAATCAAAAACTTAAACCACGCGGACGAAGTCGCGGGCATCAGCTAGTTTCTAATAAATGCGGCTGGTTTGAATCATGTTATCATACCTTTGTTTACTCCTTTACAGGTTCAGATTGACGTATAGACTGATCTTACGAGAGAAGGAGTTGCACTTCAATATAGGTGTCTACAACCCGAGCAAAGAGCTCACGTTCAGTTGTCAGCTGCTGCTTCACACGTACTTCAAAGTGCCCGACGTGCGTCGCTGTCAGATCACAGGCATGCACGGATGTATGTTCATTGACAAGGTAATAATAATAAATTCATTTAATCCAGCCAAAAAAATAATGTCGAACCCAGATGGGCGTAGAAGTATCGGTCGGCCAAAACTTCGATGGTTAGTTTGGGGTTAGCTAACATGCAAAGCGGATTGGTTTAAGAAGCTGGAGGACGAGCGCGAACGATAGAGATAGATGGAGAAATCTTTTGGAGCAGGCCCGGGCCTATAAAGGGCTGTAGCGCCGATGATGATGATTCCAAAAGATTCAATTTAGAAGTATCAATTTGAATACATATTTCTAAAATAGCTTTGTACAAGTTATAGTCCTCAGTAGTCTCACGTGGATTGAGCCAGCAGCTTATCCAAATTGTGCGATTCTGTATTAAAACTGCTGGATTCTCTTCGTGGCTGAAGGGAAGAACAGTTGCGCTTGAAGGTGGAAGAGATGGGGTCGGTTATGGCCGATTACGGTCAATTGTGACAAGTTTTACAGTAGGTCGATCACCACAAACGGGCTGCGATCGAATGCGGCCAACCAAATTACAGTTTACACTACTCGGTGACCGAAAACGACTGCAGTCGAATACGGACACACCGACATAATGTAAACGCGTTATAAAGCGCATCAGTGTGTGTGCTTCAAACGTGTGTACAGCCCCAACTAGAAGCCGAAGATCAGTTGCCAGCTTATTAGTCCCCGTTCATTAAGTTTTTGATTAAAGGAACCTTTTTAAAGTAAAATTTCTTCAGGCACTTACTTGGGAGTAATTAGGACTCAGATCTCACTTTCAACTGAAAGTAACGCGAAAGAGTTGCCTCTTTTTTGTGGTCAAACAAAGTAGCTGATTTAAGGCTGCCATTTTTTATTATTAAGTGTTTTAAATAAACTAATGGTTCGCCCCGAACTGAGACCTCGCGGCGCCATCTATTGACATCATTGTGAAGTTCTGTTGTAAATAATAGGCTCATTAAAAATTAAATAATTACGTTTCCATATAATATTTACCTAATTTTAATATTTGTTGTTCAAGTACAGGATATAATTCAAATAATTGATCAAGTTTCAGGCTCAGAATTTCAGTAAATTTAGAGTTCTGAGGTCAACTTTGGACATTAGAAAATCTCCACTTTGAGAACCCCCCATTTCGTCAATTATAGGGGAAAAATTAAAAAAAAAAAATTTTTGGACTCTATTCTTAATTATCTTTAAAATTATATACCGCAACCCTATGTAACGCTATAAAAATATTTTTTCTTCGCTTCTATGAGAGCCCCCCTGAAGATAAAGATTTTTATTACTTTTTAAGCCATATTCGGCGGGAGGCCATCGGTTTATATACATAATTTTGAAATTTGAAGTAATTACGTTCAGTAATTCAGAAGTTATAAGGCGGACAGACGGACGGACGGACGGACGGACGGACAAGTGCAAATTCACTCAAGTAGACTCAGAGACCTTCGCTTCGCTCGGTCGATTAATGGTATAGTGCCTAGATTCAAAAAATTCGCCTCTTTTGCCGCTAATCACAATTCACGCGTTCCTTTACTAACGTAGAATTTGTTTTACTGAAGTCCTACGATTTCAACCGCGAATAAAGGTTACAAGCACTTCTTAACTGGGCCTATTCGAAAAGCGCTGCTATACAGTATACAGCTTTGCATACAGTATAGTCCTATCCGTAGTTTTGATGTCTTCTTTATTTCCGTGTATTTGTGTGCAATAAAGATTTAAATAATATATTGGAGGACCTTTCCAGAGAATCTTTCAGATGTAGCATACCATCTTGACAGAATCTAGAACTTATTATTTCGGACTGTCTGTTTTCTTAAACGATGTACCTCCTTCAGACCCGGGAAGGCGCGGTGTACCAGGAGACGCGCGAAGTGGTGACCATCAACGAATGGACAGATCGCATCTATCAGAACACAATGCAGGAACACATCATCACTAACGTGGTCAGCGGCCGCAAGATGCGGATACAGAAGTACAACTTCCCCGACACCGGTGAGCCTTATGCTGAGATCTATAGAGCGTACTTTGACTTGGCTCAGACTTTACTTAGAGTTATAACGACATAGACTTATGTGAGTAACTTAAATCTGTCCCGTTTTAACCATGTCTTGAGTCTAAGCTAGGGTCGAACGGTATTTCATATTTGTTAAGTCGAGGATATTACAGTATCGATAATTTTCTGTGAATAGTCCCGGCCATTTGGTCTGCAAAAATTACAGTTTGCATGAAGTTTTGAATAAGTATCAGGGATCGGGATGCTTCCACTGAAATTAAATTCTGTTAAGGTGCCAGCGGAGAGTGAATTGCCCATACAAACGTAATACCTAATTTATTTGTAATTCGAGAATATTTCCACCATATTATGCGATTATTAAGATTGAACTTGTATTTATCTAGGTCCCTGGATACTTATTTTTTCAAAATACTTTCCCAAAATTAAATGTAAGCACATTGCGTTTTGCATGTTTTTACGACATAAATGACATGTTTTCTCCTTATTTGTTTCATATTAAAACCAACGATATCTGACGTATTAATTGATCAGGAACATAGTCTATATTGTCAAGTTACAGAATAACAACACGAAGTTAAAATCACAACAATTTTTCATTCATCATTTTTGGTATTCACGGAACAAGACCAAAATGTATAACAAATTCTGTACGCTCATATTGCTATCGCGCTTGCACGCGATCATGTGTCATCAGCCAAATAGAGATAGCAATATTATACCGGCAAATTTATATTTGCGGTTCGAATAGAAGTTCCGAGCGGTGTTCGCCGGCCTCTTAAGAGGTGGCGATACTTTTTCCACATGAAAGTAAGTTATAATTAACCCATTGGAGTTTAACATCCTAACGTTATTCCCAGGAAAACAGTGGTATCCATTAAATTTTTACTTTTTAAAGAGAATATCCTTAGTAAACCCAAAATCGAATATACATTCGAATTTCGAATTCGAATAGAATTGCTTGCTACATAAATACTTTCATAAAATCGTGTGTTCTATGGTCGTTATTTATCTGACAACTCGGTGACAGCGTCGCTGGTATAAAATAAAAACTATGTAAAAAGTTCAAATTTTGGGTACCGGGTGAAATAAATTTGTGGGACTATAAATTCTTTACTATAATAAATCAATATTTTTGCAACCTTTTATTTAACTCGCAATGTTTGTGGGTTTGTTTAGATAGATAAAATCTTGCAATTGAATTTTAAAACACTTGTTTTAGGATAACTGTTTTAACTGATTGAGCCGAATATTTGCATATATGTTTAGTTTGGATGACAATGCATGGTCAACTAAGTGACGTTATTCTATAGCCAATATGGCGGACTCCCAAAGATGGCGGCTGTTTATTTTTTATGCACCCCCATAATATGGGTATCAATTAAAAGTATTTGCTGAGAAGAATACGAAAAATAAAATATATTTATTATTATTAATGATTTAAGATTCATAATTATTATATTCGAGAGTGTGCTGCATGCTAAATGGCGCCATCGATACAATAAATTGGAGTGGAACGCGTCGTAGTGGATTGAGCGACCTATATGAATCTTTCCCTCGGCAGTGATCTGGAATCCTTGGGCGGAGTTCGCGAAGGAGATCCCCGACTTCGGCGATGACGAGTTCCCAAACATGGTGTGCGTGGAGGCGGGCCGCGTCGCCGCGCCCATCGTGCTGCTGCCCGGCACCGCCTTCGAGGCGAGCCAGATACTGCAGGTGAGCGATCACCCTAACATGGTGTGCGTGGAGGCGGGCCGCGTCGCCGCGCCCATCGTGCTGCTGCCCGGCACCGCCTTCGAGGCGAGCCAGATACTGCAGGTGAGCGATCACCCTAACATGGTGTGCGTGGAGGCGGGCCGCGTCGCCGCGCCCATCGTGCTGCTGCCCGGCACCGCCTTCGAGGCGAGCCAGATACTGCAGGTGAGCGATCACCCTAACATGGTGTGCGTGGAGGCGGGCCGCGTCGCCGCGCCCATCGTGCTGCTGCCCGGCACCGCCTTCGAGGCGAGCCAGATACTGCAGGTGAGCGATCACCCTAACATGGTGTGCGTGGAGGCGGGCCGCGTCGCCGCGCCCATCGTGCTGCTGCCCGGCACCGCCTTCGAGGCGAGCCAGATACTGCAGGTGAGCGATCACCCTAACATGGTGTGCGTGGAGGCGGGCCGCGTCGCCGCGCCCATCGTGCTGCTGCCCGGCACCGCCTTCGAGGCGAGCCAGATACTGCAGGTGAGCGATCACCCTAACATGGTGTGCGTGGAGGCGGTCCGCGTCGCCGCGCCCATCGTGCTGCTGCCCGGCACCGCCTTCGAGGCGAGCCAGATACTGCAGGTGAGCGATCACCCTAACATGGTGTGCGTGGAGGCGGGCCGCGTCGCCGCGCCCATCGTGCTGCTGCCCGGCACCGCCTTCGAGGCGAGCCAGATACTGCAGGTGAGCGATCACCCTAACATGGTGTGCGTGGAGGCGGGCCGCGTCGCCGCGCCCATCGTGCTGCTGCCCGGCACCGCCTTCGAGGCGAGCCAGATACTGCAGGTGAGCGATCACCCTAACATGGTGTGCGTGGAGGCGGGCCGCGTCGCCGCGCCCATCGTGCTGCTGCCCGGCACCGCCTTCGAGGCGAGCCAGATACTGCAGGTGAGCGATCACCCTAACATGGTGTGCGTGGAGGCGGGCCGCGTCGCCGCGCCCATCGTGCTGCTGCCCGGCACCGCCTTCGAGGCGAGCCAGATACTGCAGGTGAGCGATCACCCTAACATGGTGTGCGTGGAGGCGGGCCGCGTCGCCGCGCCCATCGTGCTGCTGCCCGGCACCGCCTTCGAGGCGAGCCAGATACTGCAGGTGAGCGATCACCCTAACATGGTGTGCGTGGAGGCGGGCCGCGTCGCCGCGCCCATCGTGCTGCTGCCCGGCACCGCCTTCGAGGCGAGCCAGATACTGCAGGTGAGCGATCACCCTAACATGGTGTGCGTGGAGGCGGTCCGCGTCGCCGCGCCCATCGTGCTGCTGCCCGGCACCGCCTTCGAGGCGAGCCAGATACTGCAGGTGAGCGATCACCCTAACATGGTGTGCGTGGAGGCGGGCCGCGTCGCCGCGCCCATCGTGCTGCTGCCCGGCACCGCCTTCGAGGCGAGCCAGATACTGCAGGTGAGCGATCACCCTAACATGGTGTGCGTGGAGGCGGGCCGCGTCGCCGCGCCCATCGTGCTGCTGCCCGGCACCGCCTTCGAGGCGAGCCAGATACTGCAGGTGAGCGATCACCCTAACGACTGCCCATCAGAACCTATAATAGGCTACATCACTCACCCACGTGACCCGACAAAATAACTTACCGCAAGGTACAGTCGCGGTCAGAAAATATTTACCAGTTTTCAAATTAGATTATTTAAAACACTGCGTGCAATGAGGTCTAAAACACCTTAGACCTTACGTTTCAAAGTTATCATAAGTTTTCAAGCATCAAATTCAACAAAAATAGTATCTTTATAAAGAGCTCAATTTGCAATTGTCATAAATGCAATGATGTTGCATTTATGACAATGTATTAAAAATTATTGAATGACAATTTATTAAAAACTATATTAATTATTTATTGGAGATGCATTCAATGTATTGATTTTTTTTCTTGTTTTCAGGTGATGTAGGGAGTAATCGTCTCCCCTCGCAGCCGTCCACACTGTGAAGTCAATTCAAGTGAATATTCTTACGTCTATGACAATATTGTACCTCCAACGTAACACTAGGAGATACTTACTAAACTGAATCTTCATATCTTTATCTGTCTGTCTTTGTTACTTCTTTACGGTCAATCGAATAAGCGATTTGGTTTGGTAAAATCACACAAATAAATTATGGTATTGGTGGTATTTTTCCGATCCTACATAATATTGATGTAAAACGCTTTGGTCAGTGAGTATATTCCAATGATATTACACTGTAGATGTATTAAAGTTCATATTACGAAAGAGTAAGAAGGAAACAGTTACACCCTGTAAAGGCTTTTTGTATGAAAATTTATCCCAGTGGAACAAATAATTCACTCGGAATTTTTGAAATACAAATCCATGAGGACGGAGCCGTGGGCATAATTTTATATTACAACTAATTGGTATATTCTAAAATATAGTATTACAATAATATTTTTGAATCCCAATATCCCACTTTGGTAAAGTGCTAATATTCACTCAAAGTTGTATTTCTGGGTAAATAGCAATAAAAAGGTAGTAAAAGTAAAATACGCAACTTACTTGATAATATACGAATTTCAAAATAAGTTATGGAGACGTTTTATCCCTAATAAACATTCCAATAATACTTTTATACCTTTAATAATAATGAGTGCAAATGTCTGTGTTAAATATTTAACTACTTAAATGTCTGTGTAAAAACACAACAAATAATACCTACATTTTGTTGAATTTGGCGTTTATTTTACCAAAAAATCTTTAATAACTGGAATATCAAAATTAGTATTAAAATCCAGCTTTTTTGGGAAAAAATTTCGATTGGTTGTACAGAACTTAAATGTATCTATGAAATATTCATAAAGTAGATTTCATTTCAATTTTCTTGTCGTAATAAATAAAATAATTGGTCGTCTCTAAGACTTGCTTCCTTCTTCGTCTTCCTATCTTTATTCTTTGTACCTAGTTATAAAGGTTTTCTATTAGTAATGTTCCTGTTTTAAGTATGTAACGAAACTATTTTTAGGATTACATTCCGGTGTTTAAAATTTTAATGTAGACTTAAGACTAAATTTAATTTTGCCGATGACTTTTGTCTCTAATATGCGTAAAATTATCAATTTTCGTAAAAGGGTTGGTTTAAAATTAAGTGAAGCATATTTCAATATCCAGTTTTCTTTAGACGATAGAGTAAAATTACTAATGTAAATTGTGAATTTTTATTAATATTACTAGATGATGCCCGCGACTTCGTCCGCGTGGACCAAGTATTTTCGATTCCCGCGGGAACTCTTGAATTTTCCGGGATAAAAAATAGCCTATGTCCTTTCCCGGGATACAATCTATCCCTGTACGCACTTGGCCGGTTTTTTTGTAGCTTTATTCTATCGTTCTAAAGTTTTACAAAGTAAATATGTAGTTTTCGTCGTCTTTGTGTAAAACATTTTGTCAATTTTACTATAGACGTATCAACATAATAAAATAAACAATAATTTATATTTATTACCTCTCATATACCTATTCACTCGCATCACAAAATACTCATGACAATATTTTTGTTTAGTAACTTATTTTTATAAATGTTAGCTGTTAATGCAATGCTTTATAATAATAATTTATGAATAGTAATGTAATAGAAGAATAATTTTGATTACACACTTTCACTTCGCCTGATTTGTCGAAAGTCAATCAAGCCTCTTTTACTTGATTTCTCAGTCAAAAGAAAGTATAAAAGTAATTGGATAGTTTTAGGACTAATATCGCGCGTCACAGTGCTGGATTTACACATTTGCCGCCCCAAAGCTATAAAATTTTTGACGCTCGTACTGACTTCTAAAATTAGATACACTGTTCACAATAAAGTTAATTCCTTTTTTTAGGGAATAATCTAGTAGTTTCTAGATTATTTTTACAACTTTTTTTCTGTAACAATATTTCTTTTTGGCCAATTTTGCCGCCATAAGCTTCAGCTTTTTCAGCTTCTATGGTAAATCCGGCACTGGCGCGTCACGAATCAAGTCTCAAGTTTTAAATTTTTGAGTTAGAGCCATAAAAAGAGCGTTGGTCCTTTTCAATACTATTAAAATGTTTATTTATACATGATTGATTTATTTAATGAGCCTAAAACTAAACCTATTACCTATAACCTAATGTCATTGGTCAGCAATAATTAAATATTTAATAATATTAATGTACATAAAGCCGCACAATTTGTACAAATTGACATTTCTTTTATGTACACTGTATTTTGTACTTTTTTTATACGTTTTGGAGGCTTTTAAAGTATACGACAAATAATATAAGAGAATGTACTTAGGTGTAATAAGTTCCTTATTCTTTTATGAATAAAATGCAATTAAATGGGTACTTTTAATAGTTGTAGCGTTTTGTAAGGTTTTCCACAAGAATTGTTGAACAATTTTATAAATAATAATACCAATGTATTTCTATGTTCTCGCTCCGTTTTTTGGTAAGTAATCATAAAAATAGTAAGTATACTTTCATCAAAGCATGTATACTTAATAATAAAATCGATTCAGTGACATCGAATTGTAACAAATCTCTTGTAACATTATGGATATACATATTAATATTGGTGATTTTAAACATCGAAAATTAGTAAAAACTGTACTTCCATAAGTGCAATAAAGTGAAGTAATTAGAAAAATACCTACGTGTTTTTTTGCTTACCCAATCATAACCCTTACAAGTTACATTATAATATTCTAGTCAACTCTCCAGGCATGTTCTATACTAAGAATCTCTATTTTTCAGTAATTTGATTAGTTCAGTAGTTGAACTGTCTGCTACGCTTTAACGGCCCATTTTTTCAATCGATTTTCATGAAATTCGTTATAGAGATAGGTTAAATACCGGGGAAGGACATAGGCTACATTTTATCCAGGAAAATTAAGAAAACTTGATCCACGCGAACTAAATCGCGGGAATGAACCTCCGACCACCCGGGTTGGAAGTCGAATGCTTAAATCATTGAGCTATCATAGCTTATGAGCCATTATAATATATATATATATATTTATCAAGTAACAACCTGACAAGCATATCTCTAGAGTCTAGAGATATGCTATTATGTTCAACAGAATTGATAGGTCTAGAGTCTAGACCTATCAATTCTGTTGAACACAATCTGCAAACAAAACTAAAATGACAGCAATAAACATACAGTTAGAGCGCGAGTTGAATGCAGAGTAAATGTAAGTGTCACCAATCATTTTCTCTACATTCAACTCGTGCGCGAACAATAACCTTTTCATATTACACTCAGCTGAAAAGGACTTGACTAGATTTAGAGCCGTCATTTTAGTTTAAAGATTGTGTAAGGAATTGACCACTGTGCCATACAATCTAGGTGATGATAAGAATACAGAAAAAAACCATTTTAACTTAATCTCTAATCTATAACCTAATAATATTTTACAACATCTACACAGAAGCATCACTAGTTTCACTGCTAGGTTTCATTTCCCAAACGCCAATTTCCTTCAGCATATCCTGTTTCGATTCAAAGTACTCTTTGTACCACATGATATGATCTATCTTTTCCTTTACTGTGTAAAAGGCGTTTTTGGAAAGGCCAACGCACACTAATTCCATGAAATGTCGGATTGGTCCTTTGGTCGGACACCAGCCTTCTAGATGTGTGTCTAGGAATATGTGTTCAGAAAAGTGAACGTTCTTCTCTTCTTCCATTCCTGTAATGTAAGATAAGATGAAATCAGCAGGATATACCCAAATCCTAATCCATACTTATAATATATGCAAATTATATATTATAATATATAATTATATAGATATAATTAATGCAAAAGTGTGTCTGTCTGCTACACTTTACCGGTCTCTCTTTTCAACCGAATTTGATGAAATTTGGTACAGAGATAATTTGTATCTTACGGGAGGACATAGGCTACTTTTTATCCCAGAAAATTAAGGAGTTCCAATGGGAATTCAAAAAAATCTAAACAGTCAACTCCTATACCTATACTTTAGTATAGATAATAAAAGTTTAGGATTAAAAAGGTTTTGTATTAGCATCAATACGTAAAAGCCGATCTCCTAGGACGTATGTCGTCGCACGAGTGTGCATCGCGTTTCCTTTTTTAACATGCAGACATGAGGCAAATTTGTTTTTGTTATTGATACTTGAAACCAAGTCTACAATATTAAAGCTCTTTTCAGACTACGCTTTAATATTGTGATATATAGTATAGCTAATAAGGACCTAACACTATACTATATAGCATGGCGTTCACATTACGCGATATAATCGCAAGCATTTATAGTATGTATATGGCAAGCTCAGTTGACGGCCCGGTCGGGGGTGAGGGAGGAGGAAGAGGGCGCGCACGATATAGCATAGCATGAAACTCAGCGCACGCTCAATTTTGTAGCGTATAGTAAGCCAATAATATGTCGTACAGTGAAGTGTGAACGTGTCCATAATGATAAATGGTGTGCGATATTGTTGTGCTATGAAGTATGAACTATATGCTATATGCTATTATATTATAGCGTAGTCTGAAAAGAGCTTAATGCTGTTAGGTTAATAGGTTGTCCCCTGAATACTACTAAGCAACTCTGTGATACACCAGCGAAGTACATTTAGTTGCTCTCTATGTAGCTTCTGCATCTAAGAGGTCTATCTGTGATACCTAAGAAAACTTATAATGATTTTATAATACCTGTTCAACAAGGTATCACATGAAGGGGGAAGCTTTAGTTTTAAGATACCGTAACTGATTATCAACATCATGTTTTACCTACCTACCTAATTTGAATAAATAAATATTGATTGACTAGCTGATGCCCGCGACTTCGTCCGCGTGGTTTAAGTTTCTTATTATTCCCGCGGGAACTCCTTTTTCCTGGATAAAAAGTAGCCTATGTCACTCTCCCAGGTCCTCAACTATAACCATGCCAAAAATCACGTCAATCCGTTCTTCCGTTGCGGCATGATTGAAGGATAAACCAACAAACAAACACACTTTCGCATTTATAATATTATATAAGTAAATCCTTTTTTTTCAGACATGGTAACAAATGTTTAGTTACCTTGTTCATTATCAATGGGGAACTTCCACACTTTGCCCTGTTCAGTCCACATAATCATCTTCTGGTAGTAGTTAGCTGGAGGCTGGGACGTCGCTAGCATCAGTTCCCTTTGGTTGAGTTGCTCCCATACATCTAGTTTTGTTCCATAGTTTCCTTCGTTTGCTTTGAAGATGCCTAGGGGCTCCCCGTTGAATATGTTGATTGTGCTTGCTTGAGGTAAACTGCAACAAACATAGAACATTATTAAATCAATTAATATGGGTGTGTACCACAATAAATTCGAAGTTCAATGCAACTGGGTGAAAATATCGACAAATATATCATAGAATTTATAGTAAAAACCAAGAAATAAGTCTTAAGTCCATAAAATCTGTCTGTCTGTTACAATTTCACGAGCCAAGCTGTTCAATCGATTTTGATGAAACTTTGCACAGTGATATCCTGAAAAATCAGGAAGTTACAATGGGGTTTTTCAAAAACCTAAATCGACACATAAATAAGATAAGCAAATCATCATCTGCAGATATTTTTAGTGTAAACTCTAAAAACAAAATAATGTTTGTTACCTTTTCCTCTGCGTTGATCTTAGCTCCTCCTGCAGTTGTTGCCTCTGGCCATACCGGGTCCTCTGAGCCTCTGCTCTGGACCTCTCGACCAAGCGTTTCACTTGTTGGCCTCTGGTCTCCCTCGCTACCGGCTCCTCACTGTCCTTCGATCTGTCCACTTTCATGCCTACTATCAAATCACTGAAAAATTATTGGATATTTCAATTAAGATAAAAATTAAATAAATATATTTAATTTTTATTTTCAGAAAGAGGCAGAAATTATGAAGGGCCTAAAACGATGCCTAGAGTGTGAGAATGATAGATTTATTCACTGTAAAGTACAGGGAAACAGATGGCAGTGTTGGCTGCATGTGTAGAAATAAATCAATTTAAAGGATTTTCTTACTAGGTAAACAGTAAAATTATAAATTCATATTAAGTATATTTCTGGCGATTTAAATTATCTTCTTATTATAAAAAATACAGAAAAGTCTTGACCATTTCAAGTGATCTTTATGAAATTTGGAATAGTGATAGGTTGAAATTCGGGGAAGGACATAGGCTACTTTTCCCAGAAAATCAATGAGTTTCCATGGGAATTTTGAAAAACATATATTCATCCAGAAGAAGATCCTGCCCGTTATCATCTAGTCTAAACTAAAATTATATATGTAATAAATTGATACCTGAGTGTAGTGGAGGTTTGGTTGATTTTGCCGAGAACTTTAGAAAGCAGCTCTGCTTCTGTCTGCTTGACATTGCCTCCAATCGCCTGGGCCACTTCTGATGCAGCTTTGGTTATATTTTGTTCTGAAATCAATAGATTGAACATCAAGTATAGTGTTGTATTAAGTCAAACTTTTGTATAATAAGAGTTTGCTGATCGCTCGTGCCATGTGGAGTTATAAAACGTGTGATCGGATTAGTGCATATTGCGCAATTCCTTGCACTTACTTAGGCCTGAAAGTGCAAGAAGTGCGCAATATTGATGCACTACTCTGCGACACACACTGCAACTTACCACATTTTATGACTCCACCTGCCAGGAGCTATCGGACAGGGTATAGTACATTATATACATTGAAATGATCATTATTCTGAGGAAAAACGTGATAAGTAGGGGCCCGTTACTGCATAAAACTTGAGAACTGAGATGATAAACTATCGTCCAGGTGTTGTAATGTGGTTTAACTCATTCAATAGATATACTGATACTCTCTCTATGACTATATAAGGTTTGAAATGGTCGGCCCTTACTGCTTTGATTCAATTCAATTCAATTCAATTCAATTCATTTATTTGCAAGAAACATTGTAAAATTAAGATGACAAACTAATAAAAAGAACAAACATGTATCGTCAGTGCTGACATGCAAATTTACAAAGTAACTAGGTAATACAATTTATGAATCGTTAAGTTATTTAACATAATGCAAAATTTATACAATTATTTCTAGACAACATTGAGTTAGTCCAAGTAGGTACCTATAATATATTTAAATCGTATAAATTAGTAGATATGCCAGATCTCACAATACCAATTACATTATTTTGTAGATTCCAATTGTAGATATTGAAATTGCTTACCAATTTTCTCCATTTTCACTTCAATCACATCAGGCTTTGGCCGTTTCGGTCTCTCTGGCGCTGTGGTGAACTTTTCACGGTACTCACTATCTGATATCTTGGGCTCGGCCATCATTAGCTTCAGGAGAGCCTGAATTTTTTCCGTACTAGATTCTGTTCCAGCCTCTTTCTTTTCATCTTTCTGGTCTTTTTGTTTGATCTCTGGCATCTTAGCGTCATGTTCTGGAGGTTTATCAGAGAAACATCTAACGAAGAATTTAAGATCACGCTTAATTCTTAACCTGCAAGAATAAAGTAATACTTTATGAAGCCTATGAAACTTTCAATTTATTTGATTAAAGTAAAATTTTATGTATTTTACCTGGAAAGCATCTTGATCCCAATAAGTTTTCAATTTCATAAATCTTATATTTTGTGCATTAGAAAATTCCGATCTGTTTACAAAATTAAATCCATAGACATGTAATGTAGAACTCTACTTGTCAAAACCTAATGACATTGACAGGAAAGGAGCTTTATGATTATTCCCACAGACATATTAAAGAGATTATTCCAAAAAAAAAAAAGATTTTTGTCTATAGTGCATCCTTTTTAAAACTAGATTCTAGTTTTTTGGACTACAGAGCAGAAGAAATAGGAACATTGTTTAATATGAGGTTTGATCACAGAAATTACATAGTGACGAGCTTCCTGGGAGCGATCTCCTTCAAGTCGAGTCTCCTCATGAAGTTCTTCGTTTGGATTTCAGAGAAGTTGCGAAGTGAAGATCCAAGTCAGCTGTCAGACCACCCACCTATGAGGCTGTAATGTCATACTAACTCCCAAAGAACTTCTAATATGTACTTAAGAGCTTTAAAAAGAATACCCACATCCCCAAAATGCCCACATTAAAAATATGATTTATGTAAAGCTGTCATCATCCTAATTTCAGCCGGCAGCCCAATGCCGGCTCACTACTGAGTACTGACACAGCTGCTACTGAGAACAAAATGCGAAATGAGTCTCTTGTCAAAAAGCGAAGGTTTTTGCCATTATCCACCACGCTGGTCAAGTGCGAATTGGTATACTTCACACACACCTTTAAGAACATTATGAAAAACGAGTCCGGGATCGAACTTTCGGGGTGCAAGTTACCTCACGATGTTTTCCTTCACCTTTTCTAGCTGAAGTGATATTTAATATCTTAAAACGCATATAATTTCGAAAAGTTAGAGGTGCGTGTCTGGGGATCGAACCCCCGACCATCCAAATAGGAAGCCCTCCTTCACAGCTGTATAATTCTTTTTCGAGAAAGGTAGAGAAGGTATATCAATGAAAGAAAGTTTGTCGGACCACTGGCGTTTTATTGATGGACGGGAGTAATGAAAATGATATAATTACTTATTACGGTATTATGTACAAAGATGTATATGATATGACGCCATATATAGGTATGCCATTTAATTGAGGCGGTTCCTGAAGCCCTAAGTATCTACAGTTCAATGCAATATTTTCGCGGTTGAGAAAAAAGCGCAAGTTAAATTGCAATTTGCAACAACAATTATTATAAGTAAAATAAGTGTGGCATAATTTTCACTGTACCTGCGCAGACCCATCTTATGCCCGGTATCCACCAAAACCCATTTTTTAGCGTACCAATATTCCTACATCCATGTTACCAAACAGATAATTATTGATAATTGACGTGAAAAATATATCACGTCATTTATTAATAATGATCGGTCCGCTCTTTAGCGCTCACTGTTTAGCCGCCACAAAAATTGAATCGTTTCCGGATTAAACCGGATTTATAACGTTTACCATAAAAAACGCGGCGAAATTAGAACCTCCTCCTTTTTGGAAGTCGGTTTAAAAGACACCCTTCCCGCACCTCGCAGCTACCCCAGAAACCGTCTCTACTTAACTGTAGCATTATTATATCTGTGACTGTAGGTACACCTATATTAATAGGTACCTGTTACATTTTTTACAATTTCGTATTAAAAAATCTAGGTAACAAAATAATCAACGTCAATTCCGTTGACGATTACACCGACTAGGCATCAGCCTAAGCACCAAGCTTAACATTAAAATCCTTATCATAAATCTAACTTTATATCACAATAAGTAAACTTGTGCACTAAAATACAGTACAAAGGTAAGTACCCATTTTATTGTACTCAAAATTTAAAGGGAACTAAATTAAGACTAAATAATTTTTTTCCTGTGGCAAAACTGACTCTATTTTACCTTATTTTTAAAAAAAACTACCAACTATGTCAATGGGATTACACTGGTCAAACTTGACCAGAACTTCAACTGAAATAACTACATATTATTCGAGGAATTAAGCAGATTTGGACATAAATGGATTATTGCCATGATTATTCTGTAAATCATTTAAAAAATAGTTTAAAGAATCTTTTCGTGTGCACTATTCGACCATTTTACAACTTCGCAACAGTAAAAATCCTTCCTAAATAGTTTTTCACTTCCCCCACAAAATAATCTTGATAAAGCTATATTTTGTGGTTTAGAAAATCAATTCAAAATATTACAGGTAATACATTAATGAGAAAAAATAAGCATTTAACAAATTAAGTAAAAAAAACTGTCTCCAAATACCTAGCCATGACGCAAATATACAGAACACTCACATGGCTAATAGACCAAGAGATGATGAACGATTTCTTCTATGTATTATACAAGCCAGACTTTTATTGTATATTAAAAAAAGGCTTTATAAACACAATGAACAAAACGACCATACACTTATAGTCATAACAAATCAGCACCATATTTAAAACGAATACTCAACATAGATGTTAAACTAAACTAATAATTATGACTCACTTACTGACTACATTACACATAAATCATACTAAATGTCATATTAAAAAAAACTAATTTTATGCATATTGCATAATATAGAAAATTTAACACCTGCTTCTGCAGAATAATTGAATTTAAGGATTAAGGCACACTGCGGCGAATAGAAGTAACATCGAGGATATGGAATCGAGGTTCGCCGCCCGCTATCTACGAATTGCATAGAACACTTACTACGGTGGAGTTACAGAATTAGTAATTTACTTATTTCAAATATTTAAGAAATGGCACGATGCCCCACGTCGATTCTACGGCAACATGCCTTGACCCTATTTATTACTAATAATATGTATATCAATATCAAAATTAATTTAAAAAATGCTTTTTGAGCAAGTACAAATACGAATCTTAATTATTATATTTGCACTTAAAATTAAATAGTTATAACATAGACGACAATTAAACGAAACATACATTTCACATCAAATGGAATAATAAAAATTTTGACAAACTTAACACAAAATTTTAGTACAACTTCTTGTGGGTTTCTTCGACCAATAAGAGATCAATTCACTGGAAGCTCGGAAAAGGAAGAAATTTCCATTGCATTATGGAAGCATTTATTTCTAAGATCTTTCTTTCGGCACTATTAAATACTTTTTTTAAACGAAATTACTCCAAAATTCATACCATAATTTTCATCCTGAATGTATACAGAAAAACAATAGCCGTCTCTTCGACTATATCAATATAAGTACATAATTCAGTGTGATGTATGTAATCAACCGTTATGTACAATATATGGCACACTTAAATCACTTCCTGTACAATAATAATAGTATTACGATAGCACCATTCGTATCAACAGAATGGAAATAAGGCACAATGGCAGTATTATATGCTTTTTTTGAGGCCCCACTTAAAGAGATAACCTTTCCATCTTGGTACATTAAATTAATGTTAAAAATGCCACTAACTTTTTTTCGTGTAAAAAATAAAGGACCCTGTCGTGTATACTTACTTATATTATAAATTTTGTTATAAGATAATAATGTTATGGGTAGGCCAATTAATTCAACAATAAAGGCAGTCACTATCGAGCAGCTGATCGTTTTACTGCAGACCCCTTAAGCGGGGTTTCCACTACTATATGCCACGTAAGGCACAAACATTTGTGCCATTGAAAGAAAGAGCCTGGGGGGTTACTACCATTGCTTAAAGCAGAATTATTTAAAATCACAACTTTATGTCACGTATACCTTGATGTGCCTAAAATAAGGATTACAATTCCAAAACATGAACGTCAACAATATTAAAATAATACGGCTTGAAGCGATGGTAGTATACCGCCCCAGATTTCATTACCAACATATTAAAAATCAACGCTCATTAAAAGAATCAAACTAAGTATTTCTATTTGATATGCTATTTGTATATGCTATTTGTATATGCTATTTGTCAAAATGTATCAATGGAGGAATTAGCAATGCAATGCATTGTTGAATAAGGAAAATACACAGCAAAGCCGGCGGTCTAGCAACATCATTTACGTCATAATGTGTACACCATAATATTAACGTAGGTATTATTAAATCTTTTTTGTCGTATAAATGTGTCCAATCATAGATCCAAACACATCTACGCAGACTTTTGATTTTTATGTCGACATCACAGTCAAATCAAAACTACGTTTATATGATGCACACAAAATATCTTTACAAAAAATAGTGTAGTGTCTCTCGAGCACGCCCCTTACAGAACGAAGATGCGAACAAATAAAATTCCAATATTTTTATTCAAATAAACTCTTACAAGTGGTTTTGAATAAAATTGAAAATACCATTCCTATCGAGAATAGCCATTACATGCCCGAGAATATCTATCTAATAATTTCTATTTGTATTTCTAGTTTGGTATTTGTAAAATCTGTATTTCTAGTTTGCCAAACTTCAATCAAACTTAGTCTATACGGAGCATGCTCGGGACAGCTGGAGAAGCTATTCTTAAATTCGAAAGTTACACTTAGGGTGCCTTTCCATCAGAGATGTGGTATGTTGCAAAGCTTTGGATGTTTGTTAAACCCACTAATTGGAGCGCTTGATTTTCATAGCCTAGATCAAGTGCTCCCACTGGTGAGTTTCATACACATCCACAGCTTAAAAAGGAAGCACATCTCTGGTGGAAATGCACCCTTAGGCCTCGGATCATCCCGATACTTCTATACTTAATATTATAAATGTGAACGTTTGGATGGATGCATGGATGGATGCATGGATGGATGTATGGATGTTTGTTACTCAATCACGCCCCAACGGCTGAACGGATCTGGCTGAAATTTGGCACAGAGATAGATTATAGTCTGGAAAAGCACCTAGGCTACTTTTTATCCCGGAAAATTAAAGAGTTCCTGCGCGAACCAAAAAACCTCAAACCACGCAGACGAAGTCGCGGGCATCAGCTAGTATTACTATATAAATAAGTAAATATACAAAAATGTACCGTCATATTGCATCCCTGAGTATATGTGGGGCCCCGTCCCGTCATTTCAAGTAGTTCACTATCACTATCATAATCACAGCCGTATTAGGAACTAAGTTTGACGAAGCCGATGTAGGTGTAACCCGGTCGAAGCCACATGGTCCTGTTCTGTTCCCTTTGGGCCATGTTGACGGTGTCTCCTTTATACAGTCGGGTTATAGTGTGGACTGAGCACGAGATCTGGGCCTTGCTGAGAGGACGAGGACTGGAGTCGTCCCCAGTGGCACAGGTTGTCAGTAACCGGGGCTCAAGATTGGGCTGTCGGGCCCAAATGAAGTAACAGTTTGGTGCGTGAGTTAGGTAGACTACCTGAAAAAGAACAAGTACCTTCGTGAATGGTGATTTGAAGTTGCAAGCTAATAGACTGAAAAATTAATATGAATTGAGTTCTTGAACTCTTTTTAACCGACTTCCAAAAAAGGAGGAGGTTCTCAATTCGGCGCGTATATTTTTTCTTAACCGACTTCCAAAAAAGGAGGAGGTTCTCAATTCGGCGCGTATATATATATATATATATATTTTTTTTTTAATGTATGTTACCGCATATCTCCGTGGTTTCGTAACCGATTTGAAAATTAATTTTTCAGTGGTTAGAGGAACCTCGCGAGATGGTCCCATAAAAAAATCTGACTCCAAATCCTCAATCCTGATGCTGTAGGTATACCTACGACTCAAAACTAAGGAGTTAGGCAGTTTTGATGGTGAATTCATATAGTAGGTATCAAGTCACGTGTATACGATTCAACTCTGAGTCCCAACTCCTCAACCCTGATGCTGTAGGGCACAGAACTCCTTAAAAATAGCGATTTAGGATTTTTTTATAGGGAATTTATATTGAGTATAACAAAGATAGGCAAAGTTGACGCGTCAGGCTCGCCCGACTTCAACATAGTGTGTAGAAATCAAAATTATTTTTTACTTTACAGTGGCTTTGGAAGTCGGTTTATTGAAAATAATTTTTATTCTCCTTATTGAAGCGAAACTTCATTCGAATCGTTGTGATTTGAAAAATATACAGATTTTTACGAATATAATTTTACAATACCTAATTCATTCATTTATTTACAATTATTATTGTTAAAATAAATGAATGAATGAATGTCCGTGAATCCCGTGGGAACTGTTTGCAGTTTCGAGAGTAGAGATACGTTTACTGCTACGTCAATGCGTCAATCGGCATAGAAGTCTTTCTATGAAAGGCCACAAATTAATTCTTGGAACTTATCTGGGGAAGTACCCCATATAACTTCTAATGTTCAAACATTCAATAGAGTTATTACTTAAACAATAATACAGTATGATAACAACACTAACAATTTGGTGTTGTTTTAAATTAATGATAAACAATCATAAATTAGTAGTAGCACTCTGTTTACTGTGGTATCTAGTAGTGATTGAGATAAATCATATACATATAGCAGACGGGTCGGCGCCAAAATGAAAGTTTGAGTATGCGTTTCATTTTCTGTATCAATTTTCTATACAGCGACAAAATAGGAAATAAAGGTATTTAAAGATGGGTATAAGGTTGTGGCAGTCTCCACAAGATGGCGCTACTCGTAGCATATGAAGTACCTAACCACGACTAAATAACAGGATCTGAATGGTGCTAACGAAGTTTACACTAGAGGTGGTAATATTACCACCAGATGTGGTAATATTATGGCCAGAAGGAAGATATAAAATTTGACCATGGGTGGTTACCATTCTATCGGCAAAGACGTGTCGCCAAGCTATTTAGCGTTCGGCTACCTTCGGGTGTGTTTGTTTAATATAACTGAGATACCCCAGGTTAGCTCGCTGCCATCTAAGACTGCATCAACATTTACCACCAGAGGCTCAATTGTTTAAGAAAATCGGAATCATTTGAAAGCTTAAAATGCATTGGTCGAACTATATAAAGAGTTCATACGTGCTTTTTGACATGTAGGCCTCTATGAACTCCTTAAACAGCTCGAATTATACGTTCCGATTACAATTTTCTTACACAATCGGGGGCCAGGTGTGATCGCAGTCAAGGGCTAGCTTGTAGCGGAATAAAAGGATTATAAAGATCCTTTATATGCTGTAGTGGTAATACGGCTACCAGAACCAACTTTACGATAGAATTCAGAAAGAGACTAATTATATAGTATCTAGTTTAATAACTAATAAACTTACTTGTGCGTAAATGAAGTACAGTCCACTCTCTTTGACAGTGAAGTAATTACTGTTTAGCTCTATTTTGGATTCGCTGTCCTTTGACGACACTTCCATATCGCGAACCCATGGACCAATTATGGCTGTAACAATGAAATATACTCGTACATTTAGATCGCAATATCACACTAGCTGATGCCCGCGACTTCGTCCGCGTGGTTTAAGTTTTTTGTTATTCCCGCGGGAATTCCTTAATTTTCCGGGATAAAAAGTAGCCTATGTCACTCTCCAGGTCCTCAACTATACCCATACCAAAAATCACGTCAATCCGTTGCTCCGTTGCGGCGTGATTGAAGGACAAACCAACAAACCAACAAACAAAGTGACTTTCGCATTTATAATATTAGTATGATAGTATGATAGTTCACTTTGGCGGTGTTCCTTGATTCTGATATGGGGTTATTAATGTAAATAATTTTTTTTAAACAGCAACCATGGAGTTTTTTGCTGGTTCTTCTCGGTAGGAATGGCATTCCGAACCAGTGGTAGATTCGTACGACGATTCGAAAGCACTTAATAAGTTTATTTGAATAAAAGATTATGAGTTTGAGTTTATTCTGGGTTATCCAAAGGACGGATCATACATACATAACGGCGCCGTTTAGTAATACGGCGGATTCTACGATTTGCCGGCGACATTAAACAACAACTGATATATGAAAATGAATGTGGCTAAGTCTGCTGTAAGCAATCTCTGACCTAAACTGACAGGTATAAATCTAGTGTTGTGCTTTTCCACCGGGAGTGTTTAGACAGGGATAGGAAAATATTATTATATTTTAACTTTGATGTACTTACTTCGAATTTTAGTACCTATTATTTTAAAGATAAGTATCGTTTTAGTTTCTAGAGATCGTGTACAACAGAAATAGTCCAATGGCCTAAGACTAATAGGTATATTAAAATACAGAATTTTATTAGAAGTATTAGGTGCCCTTCTTTAATCTCAATACCACAAAAATATTATGAAAGCTACTTTGTGACGATCACAATAATTAATTATTTTTAAATTGCGATTTTCTACAGTATTGGCTGACTTTTAGCGAATATTTGAATGGATGGATGTTTGTTACTCAATCACGCCAGAACGGCTGAACGTATCTGGATGAAATTTGGCACAGAGATAGATTATAGTATGGAATAACACGCTACTTTTTATCCCGGAATAAAAGAATTCCCGCGGGAACCAAAAACCTCAATCCACGCGGAGGAAGTCGCATCAAGCCAGTACTAAATTTTCTAATCAACGTAAATAAAAAAACAATACATAATAAGCATCAGCTGATATCCGCTCGTGTTGAATGGAATCCTCATGGAATCCCATTAGTCAGTGTTCCCCATAAGACAAGCGGATGCTGATGTGCTGTATCTGCATTCTATTGCATTGTTAGCTAATCTTAATAACTATCATACTCGTGCAACGATAAGCTACTATGGCGTCGTTTTCTTCATTGTTGAAGGTCGTGACCCCTTTTCACTATCATACTAATATTACCTATAAATGCGAAAGTGTGTTGGTTGGATTGTCCTTCAATCACGCCGCAACGGAGCAACGGATCGAGGTGATTTTTGGCATGGGTATAGTTGAGGACGGAGAGTGACATAGACTACTTTTTATCCCGGAAAATTAGGGAGTTGTCGCGGGAATCAAAAAAACTTAAACCACGCGGACGAAGTCGCGGGCATCAGCTAGTTCCAATATACTTTGGGTTTTATTGAGATATTCGTGCGGCGACTTTAGCTTAGATTTAACTAAGTGATAACAGGCTTATATTATACTAGCTGATGCCCTCGACTTCGTACGCGTGGATCGAGGTTTTGTGGTTCCCGCGGGAACTCTTTAATTTTCCGGCCTATATAGTGACCGGCCTAATAGCCTATGTGCTATTCCAGACTATAATCTATCTCTGTGCTAAATTTCAGCCAGATCCGTTAAGCTTTTGGGGCGTGATTGAGGAACAAACATCCATACATCCATCCATCCATCCAAACTTTCGCATTTATAATATCGCATTATTGACTTTGTAATGAAACCGGTTTGGTGCACATCGGTTGGATGGTTTCAGTCTATAACGGACATAGGTAAAAACAATTTTTGTGTTTCATAATACTACTAGCGATCCGCCCCGGCTTCGCACGGGTAGAACTAATAATTCTAATAGTCTATACCCAGTGGGCAGGTTTTACATTTTAATATTACATTGTAAGAGTACGTCCGTCCCCGTCCTCACCACACCTGCCACATTGTTTTTGTGTAATTTTACCTATTTCGTCAGCGCACGCCTCGTGAGCTCTCAGAAGAGAAGATTTTTTCCGACTTCGTTGACATTATTGCAATTTTCGTAAGGATCTCTAATTTTTTTCAAAATAAAATATAGCCTATGTTACTCGCAGATAATGTAGCTTTCTAAAGGTGAAAGAATTTTTAAAATCGGTTGAGTAGTTTTTGATAACAAACAAACAAACAAACAAATCTTTCCTCTTTATAATATTATTAGTATTAGAATAGATGGACATAATAGTTTTAATAAGTATATTGCTACGATACTGAAAAAGCTTACACTTAGGCCTGTCGCATTGTATGGTTCAGAATGTTGGGCGGTGAAAAGGGCGGATGAAAGAAAAGTACATGCGACCGAAATGCGAATGTTGAGATGGATGTGTGGTGTGACTAGAATGGATAAGATTAGGAATGAATATATAAGGGGAAGTTTGAAAGTAGCGCCAGTGATAGAAAAGATGAGGAGTAATAGGCTAGCATGGTATGGGCATGTAATGCGGAGGGAAGAAAGGCATATTACGAGAAGAATGATAGATATGCATGTGGAAGGAAAAAAGAGTAGAGGGAGGCCAAAGAAAAGATGGATGGATTGTGTGAAAGAGAATATGCGTATAAAAGGGGTGAATGATAGGTTGACGGATAACAGAAGTGAGTGGAAGAAGAAAACATGTTGTGCCGACCCCACGTAGCGTGGGACAAGGGCAGGAGGAAGAAGAAGATGCCAGTTATATTGACTGTAACGATCACAATCCATAAGGAATATACTATTCAGTATTTTACCTTTGATGACATAGAGGTAATATATGATATTATATTTTCCTTATGGTTTTTAGTATGGATATTTTGTGATTGCGTAAATTTTTAGCTAATCGAGCGCCCCAGATGTAAAAATATACCTAGTAACATATTTTATAGCATTGTTATTGATAATGATAACGGATATTTGTGTATATGTCACCGTAATACTGTGAAAACCGTTAGATTGTAATCTATTTAGCGAAATTGTAAACTGTGGAAAGATTACAATTTACTTTTAACGCATTATTTTTCGGTAGATTGTAATCTGTTAGGTATATTAACCCGATAGAACCTAAGTGCCTGATTAATTATGTCGAACCCTAACCTAACCTACAAGAAAGAGACAAGAAAACGTAATTTATACAATGAATATTTCAAAAATTCAGAACTCAGAACATTGAACAGTTCACAATCTGTCGACAGTTTACAATCTATCGAGAAAAAAAGCGTTAGATTGCAATCTGACGGTTTTGGCAATTTTACGGTGACATATATAATATCTAAACCTGTTTAAGAATAACGTAATGTAATTTTGACGACCTCTCCCTAGCGCAGTGTTGAGCGCTGTTCCCGCGTTCGATCCCCGGCAGGTCAATTTGGTAATTTATAATTTCTGAATTTCCTCTGGTGGGTAGCTTCGGCCGTGGCTAGTTACGCACATTACCGGCAAAGACGTGTGCCGCAAAGCGATTAAATAGCGTTCCGGTACGATTCCGTGTAGAAACCGAGTACCAACTTGGGGGTATGGGTCTAATATACCCGTTAGCTCGCTACCACACCCGACACGCACCTATAGTTACTTTCCGGAGTTGTGTGCGTTTTAAGAAATTAAATATCACTTGCTCCAAACGGTGAAGGAAAACATTGTGAGGAAACCTGTACGCCCGAGGGTTCTCGAAGGTGTGTGAAATCTGCCAATCTGAACTTGGCCAGCGTGGTGGACTGTGGCCAAAAAAACCCTTCACATTCCGAGAGGAGACTCGTGCTCAGTGCAATGGGTTGATAAGAGAGAATGATAAATGATCTGAGGTGGAATCATGTAAGGATTGTCGATCGAATCGTTAAAGTTCCGTTTCAAAGTAAAATAAACCATAACATTATTAAATTAGAGCTCAATTTCGTGTATCCATTCTCATACGTTTAGGTATGTACGATACGATAAACGTATGAGAATGGATACACGAAATTGAGCTCTAATTGAATGCTGTTATGGTTTATTTTACTTTGAAGCCGAACTTTAACGATTCGATCGACAATCCTTACATAATTGCAGGGCCCCGATTGTGGAAGGAAACCGTAATCGTTTTGTCAAAAAGATAATTCGACCTGTTTAAGGAGTTCATAGATGCCAGCACGTCAAAAAGCATGTATTAAACTCCGTCAACAATTCGAGTAATACGTTCTAAGCTGTCAAATGATTACGATTTGCTAAGACAATGGAGAAGTTTCACGATGTTGTGAATATCATATTTAACACAATGGAAGTAAAATATAGATTAAAACTAATAAATCTGTGTTTTTTTTAATCCATCAATAAATGACTGAGAAATGACGATTTAAAAGTTTAATTATTATAGTACACTGATTGTTGCATCTTACTCGAGTGAGAAATTTTGTGAGTGAGTTTTAAGGGTCCGTATTCTCGCCCGCCTAATTGCGCGCTCAGCCAATTTTGGAATCTGTAGGTATACCGCACAGCAAGACCGTTAGCTGCACTCACACAAAGACGGCATAGGCCGATAAAGCTACTTTGATACTTTGTCAAATTGTGTAGTCAAGTTCGTAATATTTTCACCATGTTAATAAAATTGTATAATCTTAGTTATCACTTAAATATTATTTTCCCGTTTGATAAATGTTTATTTGGCATACATAAACTTTTATAAAATAAGTTTGCACACGGGTATCATAATGTAACACTAAAAACTAGATACACCTACAAGTTTTTCGTTTATTTACTTATCATTAAAATTTATGATTTTTTAAATTTTAAAACCTATACGGCTATCTGACTGTTATTAACAATTAAGGTACACGATTATTGACCAAGTTTTACTACATGGGTCATTAGAGTAATTCAGTTGTCTCAAAAACGCCATTGATATTTTGAAAACAACTCACAGATAAGCGATTGGTATTGTGTATTACGCAGGTGTAGTTAGTTAGCACGTGCAGAGGATTGGTCATAAATAATATCACAAACACGCGGACCCTCTCAGGTATCAGGTAATGTAAATGTTACCAATTATATTGTATTAAAATATGTCTTTGCAAAACATACCTTATGCAGTTTATGATAAAGTACAAATTCAATTGTAAACATGATTAGTTAAAAGATATAAATAAATCCTAACCCTATTTTCAATTCAAAAATTGACCACTGCAAGGTTATGTCTGGTATTGTCTAGTTGAAGGCTTCGGCCGTGGCTATATATCACCCTATCTGCAAAGATGAGCCGCCAAGGGAGTAAGCATTCCAGTACGATATCGTTTAGAAACCGATAAGGGTTATGGGTTATAACCGATTAGGGATATGACATCCCTAACGGGTTTGCCCGCTACCGTCTTAGGCTGCATGATCACTTAGCATCAGATGAGAAAGCAGTCAAGGACTGAGTTTTAAATATTCTTCTATAGTATACTTATATAAATATTTTTATCATAAAACTGTCTCTGAGAGACATAGATCTAGCTTTTCAGGAATCCAAAACTTCTGGAAGTAAATAAGTATAATAATTTTTTGAGTTATGTGTAACTGGCTCTAATTTGGTAATACCATAGCTCTTATTTTGTGTCATTGATTGATTTACTGCTTTCCACATTTTATTTTATTTGATTTTGCTTTACGGCTTCCTCAGGATCCTTTCCAATGGCAGATTGGGGACATTTTATTTCTATTATCTCTTTACTATACAATGCATCTGGCGTGGCACCCAAAAAAAAACAGAGTCTCAAAGGCCGCATCTTCCAATTTTGATATTTTCTTGTTCAGCCAGCTGTTCCTAAACAGCAGAGCTTCGTTTTCTCTACTAAGTTGTATAGCTGAAATGTTATCCGTGAAAGCGTAGCAGACAGACAGACAGACAGACACAACACACTTTCGCATTTATAATATTTTCTGCTCTGGTCTGGTCTGGTGGAAGGCTTCGGCCGTGGCTAGTGACTATGCAACTTTCAGGTTACTGAATATAAAATAACTAGCTGATGCCCGCGACTTCGTCCGCGTGGTTTAAGTTTTTTGTTATTCCCGCGAGAACTCCTAAATTTTCCGGGATAAAAAGTAGCCTATGTCACTCTCCAGGTCCTCAACTATATCCATGCCAAAAATCACGTCAATCCGTTGCTCCGTTGCGGCGCGATTGAAGGACAGACCAACAAACCAACAAACCAACAAACCAACAAACAAAGTGGCTTTCGCATTTATAATATTAGTAAGTAAGTATGTTGATCTTACCTTGTGATATATAAAACAAGTAAAATCAAATCCAGAAGCGAATACTCCAATCCAATTACAAAGCAAGGGCCTAAATATTATTTTCACTGATTACAATGTCAAAGTCCATATAGAGATGCTAAGGTCAGAAAAACAAAAACACTAAACGTGTATGGTTTCGTTGGAAGCAGTTGAGCAGAGCAGAGTATCTCAAACGAAACAATATGCTATAAATAAAAACTTTATGACCATTGAGCTTTGTTACTCTAAGTAAATTTGTAAAAGAAATGATATTGTATTAAAATGTGTATTGCAATATATACCTTATGCAGCTTACATTAAAGTACAAATTAAATTGTATTCATGATGGACTTCTTGGTTTTAGAATTTCAAATCGTTGCGGTAATATTTTATGACTTATAATATTGTTTAGTATTTTGATCGAAAGGCAGTGCGATTTGCACGGTACTATTGTCGAAAGGTAAAAGAATAAATAAAATCTATACAAAACAATGAACAAGTGAATATAATTAAAATTATTAATAGATACGACTGCTCTGCCGTAGCCCGTAACTATCTACAACGTAACGATACCACAGTCATTGATTAATTAAGAATGGAGTCTTATTCACATTTTTATTAAATGATATTTTTTTGGGAATCACTAGATATTGAATTATATTAGTATATATTTTTGGAATCTACTCATCATTTTCTAGATGATGAATTTATAGTTAAACTTATTTTCGAAAAAAAAATCTACTCTAGTCTTTAATGCAAGACATGGTCACCCCATCACTATTTTTGAAAATTTTACTAGCCTATGTCACCCGGAATAAGCTAGGGATTCTAACGATACCTCATTTATCAAAATTGGTTCAGGCGTATAGAAGTTTTGGTGGAATATACAAACTCACATACATAAATACATACATATATTTTTTTTTATAATAGGTACCTTTTATTGACCCGTGATATAATGTTTGTTTACGATCAATTTGGGAATTCATAATTTCTGAAGCCCTTGAGCGCTCCAGTACGATGCCTCGTAGAATAGAAATCATCAGTTACCATCAGGTGAGATCGCAGTCAAGGGCTAAGCTTGTAGTGGATAAATAAAAATTTAATATAAGTAATGCTATGAAAACTGTATTCACCAAAACCTCTCAGCAACAACGTATGCCACGTTGAGTTTTGCAATTACGATTTCAAAGAAAATATAATATTTCAGGAAAGTAAATTCAAAACCCATACAAATATTACGCATACTTAAATCTCGATATACGAGAAAAACAGTATGCGATTATAATATTGTATCGTTCAAAATTATTTAATAGTTATAAAAAATTTATCCTTATTATTAAATACGTATCACGCATTCATTCAATTTCGATTGAATCGGATCAAGAACCTAACATTCTCTGCTCATCAAACTAAGGCAGTCACGCTATGTATTGTTAGCAACACGTTTTTACAAAGGCTTGTAAGAGAGCTCACGCACACATACAAAAGAGCCCATCCAGCAACACGTCTTCCCTCGAAGAGCGCTGGGCTCGGTATGCCGGTCGTGCGGTCTGCAGTAGCATTTTACACGTGAAATTTATAAGACTTTTGATATTTTTTTTGGTCATATAGGTATTTTACAGAAATGTATTTTTGTACAATTTATGTTATATAAATACTAAACATTCATGGGAAATTTTATTTTATCAGTAAATTCGCCAAACTTTTAAGAAATAGGGGTTATTGTGACGCGTAAATTTTGATAAATCGTGCACATTGATTTGATTTTTTTATTAATTAATTTTGTATAGAACGTTTAAAAACGAATTGCAACAGTCCAATTTTAAGAGTGTGTTTATCATATAAATATTTTTTATAAGTCATTTATTACAATTTTTCTTGGATTTATATGGATCAAAAGTATCGCCTAAAAGTGTAAAAATGGTAATCGTATTCCGCAAGAATGAGAATTTCACTATTATATTTCAATAAAATTAATATTTTTTTTGCAACATTCTACTAAGGAGGGATTAAACTTTAATGTTTTAATTTTCTTTTTGTTATAATACTAATATATCATGCGCAAAGCTCATCAAAAGTTCTTAAAATTTCGGTTAGCGGGGATACGGATTCTTAATAAGTACCAAGCCGAGATTAAATCACGTTAGGTCCATTTATTTCTTTCATTCGGCTTTATTAAGTCGGTTGATAGGGAATTATGACGTCACGTCTCCTGTCTTGCAAGCGCAACTTCCATAACTTTTTCATTTGTTGAGATATTTTAATGATTCTTTCATATTTTTGTTTTATTTTGTCTTAATTTTCATAACAAATTAAAAAATAATAATAGTAAACTTCTCCATTGAGGCTCTGATCTGAGATCAGTGCACAGGCACACAACAAATTCTTTATCAGCTTGCGTTCTTGCAAAGCAATTAGAATAATAATTAAAACAGCAACACTACAAGTGTCTGACCCATTAACTGCCACTTGTTCTGTTTTTCAGTTAGACCACTTGTTAGCACTATTTACTGCGATGATCGAACAAATTGCGCAAGATATTAATATTGCTTTCTTTGGTGACATATCTGATTACTTCTAAGTGTTGATTAAATGGTGGAGTGCAGTTGTTACTGTTTGTCTTTATTTTCGTACTTGAGCCATTATTCATACAATTTAAAGTAGAGTAGATTATGCTCGCGACTTCACTCGATGATGCGTTTTTAGAAGACCCCGTCAGAAATTCGAGTATGTATTTTTACAAATACCCTACAAGTTAGCCTTTGAATGCGATCTCACCTGATGGTAGGTGATGATGCATGCAGTCTAAGATGGTAGCGGGCTAACCTGTCAGGGGTATGCCAGTTATATTAAACCCATACCCCTAATCGGTTTCTACACGACATCGTACAGGAACGCTATATCGCTTGACGGCACGTCTTTGCCGGTAGGGTGGTAACTAGGCCACGGCCGTAGCCTCCCACCAGGCCAGACCAGAAAAAAGTCAGAAAATATAAACTTCCAAATTGACCCTGCCGGGGATCTAACTCGGGAAGTCCACGTTTAAACAACAGTGCTCAACACTGAGCCAGGGAGGTCGTCAAATTCGAGTATTTCCCAATGGTCAGATTAATGAGTACACCAGTCTGACCAATGGGAATTTATGTTCCCGTGATCACAATCACAATACCTACAAATGATTGAGTAGGACAGGTAGGTCATAAGGTCACCCTGGGAAAACTACTTAACTATACGTAAACAAACAGGGACTAACGAAAAGAGAGCTTTGATCTTGAACCTGCACAGAGGGAGATTTTTTTTATAATTCATGCAAATGCGCGACGGCCGCGGGGATACCTGGGGGGTTACTATGAGCTCTTATAGCAGGACAGATATTGAACTGCAATTAACTTCAAGGCACTGAACTGGTAGGAACACACTGCATTGAACTGTGCTGCAGTTCAATTTCTGTCCTCCTTTAAGAGCTCACAGTAACCCCCCTGATTTGTTCATCAGTCAATCTTTTGTTTTGCGTGCAGCTTGAAAGAACAGTAGGTACCTACTGGAACAGTATATTTTACTCCTCTACTCTATAGATTTCTTCGTCCCGCCATAGAATGTTTTTTTCTAGCTCTAATATTTTTTGAGAAAATTATAAAATACCGCGCTCAGGGAGTAATTTTAGGGGGGGGATAGGAAAGTCCGCGGCCTAGGAGGGGGGAATTTTTAAGAGGTACTTCTCAGACCCCAAGGAACACTTGTGCCAAAAATCAGCTTTACATTTATATATTTTTAGGGTCAATGTTTATTAGTCCCGTACTATTAATATATAACAGCCATACCCCTTACAGCAGGGCGACCACGTAACCTTTGCATCAATCATTGATGCATCGCAATCACCTCTGATTGGCTGAATTTATGGTATTCTTGCGGCGTCAATGGATTTCGTTAAATAGTGGAAGAGTGTTAACCAATCAGAGGTGATTGCGATGTATCAATGATTGATGCAAAAGATACGCGGTCGCCCTGCAGGTTAGCCTGCTACCATCTTAGACTGCATCATCACTTACCATCAGGTGAAAATCGCAGTCAAGGGCTAACTTGTAGTGGAATAAAAAAAAACAACTGTACTATTTTTACCCTGTGCCTATAGCCCTATTATGCCTATCTTGTTATTATTCGAAGTATAAAACTAACAGACAACAGCTGAGTCGGCTCCAATGAATGAAAGAAAAGAGAGTTACATAACACTCTGGTGTTTAATGGCTCTGTGAGATTAATTGCTTATCCCACATGACTGTATTTTATAATTCAAGCTTTTTCTATGGAACTGTACCTAGTTAATAAGCCAATTTACAAAACATGCTATTAGAATATAGACTTTATTTTCTTTAATAAAAAGTCTAAATTAAGATATTTCTATGATGTTTGTATGTTGATTCATTATAGTATGTAGAGAATGCAAATATAAAGGCTTCGAACACATATCCTGTGGTATGCCGCATATTATTATCATAGTAACGGCCATACTTGGATTGTTGTTTTAAATTAAACATAACCTAACAAATACTAATATATCAAACAAAGGACAATAATATACCTTTTAAAAAAATGTTTTGCTTAAATGTAACTATTTACTACTTAAGTAGAATAATTTTTTAAATAATTTATTTATTGTAATTTGTATTAAACAAGTTACTGAACTGTTTCAAAATAAACAGATGTTAAGTGACTAAATTAAAAAGAGTGTTAACTGATATACTCACATTGAGTTCCAATGTTTAGTTCTCGTATGGCACCATTAAAATGAACAACCAGAGGCTCTGCAATTAAATAATTAAATTTATAAATAACAACGCTCCAGAGAATATAAGTTAGGTAGTAGTAAAGTAATTTGATATACTTATTGTTATACCTTTTTGGAAGACAGATAAGTCAAACGTTGGCACTTTTTCTTGACTAGGTTTCTTTTTGCTTGAGTCTACAAGTAGCATGTCTTCTCCAAGGTCTTCAACATAGTATCTTTTAGGAGGTATTTCATTTTTAACAAAATTCCTGCCCTCTCTGACCTCAACGCCTTTAGGATAAGGCTTAAAATCCGATACTAGAGAACTCTGTACTGGTCTATCCTGGTTAAGGACTCCTTCTTTTATATTCTGTATCAGAAATTGTTCTCTCAAGACATCAAACTGTCTTCTCAAAGATGACATCTCATTGCAATAGTAAAATGCTATAGAACAACTAGTTATCATACAAATTACACTAAGCAAGAAGCTCAGTATAAATAGCAGCTTAATTTTCTTAGAAGACGCGATGGACAAAGTTGTATTTATATGGACGCCGACGTCCGCAGGCTTCTCTAAAATAGGAAAAAAATATAAAAACCAGTTATTTGAAAACTTGCGCACTACGCTTACAACTTAACGAGTTGAAAGGATTTTTAATAAATAAAATCACCTGTATTTAAATGAATAACAGTCCCGTCGCGGTCGTTTACTTTATTTTTCCCCGTGTTCAAGTAAATATTCGCTGCACCTGTCGAATTTAGTGGGACTCCTTCGAGATTTAATTTTCTGTCTCCGTCCATTGTAATTGTTATTTTGTTTACGCTAGTACTATGCGTACGATAAAATGCTGTTCACACAATCATCGGTGTAGGCGTCGCCATTCCTAAACAAAGGAAGTAAGCTTTAATAAAAGTTCGCACAGCGTACGATAACCGAGGCTTGATAACAACAAAAAAATCACAACAATACATACCATGGAGATGGAGACATTTATTTTATTTATTTAACTAAAAGTTCACTTATCACTACAGTCACTCAGTTCTTTTTTATTCATTTAAAAACTAGTCTATATTCACCGCACCGCACCAAAAACAAACAAAAAAGTAAATTTAACACGAGCAAAACTTTCAAGTTGTTCGTTTGACTGCCGGCTGGCATTGGAGCGCGCGCGCGGTTTGACCGCTACACAGTAGACGCGCCAAATTCAAACTGCGGGGAGGATGAGGGCGATGAGAACGGAATGTAGGCCGATCAAGAGGCGTAATCGCGACTGTTTTGCGCTGGGAACTCGAAAGGTTTTACGATAAAGTTTCGCGGTATCGTACCTACTTATAATCGTTCTCATTTTTATAAACCATCCAATATTGTTAAGTTCAGCAAATATTATAAGGTTGAATACTTATAATTAGTAATAGTCACACTGCACTCAGCCTACCTACCTAGGTACATGACGATTAGCATGGCCAGTAATAGGTTATTACAATGGCCAGTAATAATTTGGCAACTTGGTGGCAATCGATTAATAATTATAAATTACTAAATAATTAATTCATTTTTAATTTCGACATTAAGATTGGGAGCCATACAAATAAGTAAAATCCGTACTTTATAATTTAACATAATATGTACCTAGGTACCTATAGGTACATACTACGATAACATCGCTATTATATTGGTACTTTGTTAAAATAGGTACCTAAGTACTTACTAGGTATATTGCTTTTAAGCAATATACTTAAAAGTATATTAATAGGAAGAATGATTCTTTTAACTTCTTCAATAAAAATACCTACATTAAAAAAAACACCCGTGTAAGCCTACAAAATTAAAGCAAACTTCAGTGCTAAAAAGTAGGTACCTACAAGATATCTCAGCCGGACATACTATATTTAATAATTATTGATTGATAACAAATGTAGAGATAACATCCCCGCCTGCGATACTTTAGCATTTAATTGTAGTTATGTTTGTAGAATTCCACACTTTCTAAAAAAAGTATGCCGATTGCCGATATTATTACCAGATCCCAAGCTTTAAAACTAAATTCAGTATTCAAAATTCGAAGCATGGATTTGAGAATCGCGGTCTGAAAATAATTATTGTACCAGCTGTTCTGATGGGTTGTCTGTGGTTATTGTACATTTTCAATGGCTCGATTTGGCTGCGGCTTCAGAGTAGGTACATAATCGGATGATGCCTCTGTCGAAATCAAATTAAATTATTTCTTACTGATTATTAAATAGGGGGTCTTCCAAAAGACCTAAAATTCACATCCTCGGATAGAAAAAAAGTTTGCGTTTAAATATGACGACGTCACAACTATGTATTTTATAAAAACTTCCCTAAGTTCTAGAAGGGCATTTTTAAGTTTGATAAATTGTTGCTGATTTGGTTGAGTTGTCATTATCCCTATTAAAACTCTATGGGCTGCAAAGAAAAGAACTTGTTAAATAAATAGACTTAGTTAATATGATGTGATAGTTAATATGAAAACACCGAAAAATTACTAAACTTCTAAAGGGTCGGTATTTTAAAGGAAGAATTTTATATCCTTTATATTTATGCAAACCAAGTGCTATCATATAGTCTAAAAAAAAAAAAGATACGCGCCGAATTGAGAACCTCCTCCTTTTTTGGAAGTCGGTTAAAAAATACAGCGTCGATTTCAAATCATCTTTGACAAATTACGGTAAGTGCCTAACTACCTGCTTACTTATTCTGATAGGTGTGTTAAGTACATATTAAGTTATGTGGCACCTCCCAATTCCCAAGGTACTGCTTTAAAAATTCCACGACCAGTGATTTGCTGGCAGTCGCTAACCACAAGAAGATATCACAAGATCCTTTAGATCATCCATTCCATTAATGACCAAGACGTCTAACATTGTACATCGATTGAAACAACGGCACCAAAAGTCGTGAAAAAGTCGCAGGGTAAATAATGCCAATGTAAACCGAACTTTTTTCAGAATTCTAGACAAAATTAGAAGGACGAATCGGGCGCGTCTTGGAATGTCTCGCATTTTGCCCGTATGTTAACATTCAGCATCGCAATATCTACTTGGTATGCTCATGTGTGATGTTTTAAGTTCGCCTTAGCACATCTTATGATCTTATATTACTTACGAGGTCTAAATATAGAATTATTGAAATCCGGTAGAGTACCATGTTATTCTGCCATTTATCGTTCGATATTGAGCTGGGGGTATAAGTATTACTATAGCCATAATTACTACTTCCGTAATCTTTGAATTCATTCACCGAAGACCAAAGTTCAATATTAAGTTAACGATTTTTTTAAGCAGGATGTTCTGGAACTGGAGTCTAGAACCAGGACATATAGGAGGGTGAAGTGTAAATCTTAACTACCTACTTATTAGGCTAGGATTTGTCTAGAGTCTAGACCTTAGACGTGCCTTAGACCAATCCTAAATCTATGCTTACACCATTTTTCATCTGTCAGTCAAAAGGCACCAATTGGCCCAGCCCATAGAGGTACCAATTATAACTCTATGGCCCAGCCTTTAAGAATGAATTAGAAAAATAAGGGTTAAAAAATAGGCGCCCCAGGTATACTCCCAAATCCCTACTCGCAAAGCTCAGGTAGGTAGTATTTTGCGAACCTGTTGCCACGCATAGATACAACAGTATCAAAATCAAAAATGAATATTCTGCACGTTCTTGGCAAGCTCGCTCCACCTAAGACCGCATCACAATTAACCAGTAACCACTGCCAGCATGTTTGATGCACCCAAGCGTAGCATATAAAGTAAGAAAAGTGCATAAATGCGTTAGTAGCCTGTAGCACATGACCACATGAGTAAAGAATCCTTTACTCTGTGTCAGTAGTGCGTGTGTAATGTAACCTTGTTTGTTATCTTTGTCCTAGTGTAGATACAGATTACAGCCTCTAAAATACAATGTGGAAAATTGTCCCCTTTCTCCTCTATAAGCAACCTTTTCATCGGAAGAAAGCCCACTTCAAAAGCACACTTCAAAAAGAAAGCTTCATCTGCCACGGGCCAAACGCTCACGTGCTTGCATGCATGCATTTTTTAATACTCGGAATAATTTATTAGTGTCTCGTAGCGAGGCACGAAAATACGTTGAAGAAATTCGAGCTCCGGTAATGAATCACTTAGACAGGGTTGTCACTTGTCAAGTGTTAGTAGAAGGATGACTAGTGCTTTTACACAAAAAAAAACTGGGACATCGACAACGGAACGGTGTACTCTTGCATGGTGCATTGCAGTGATCCATTTTTTAAGGAAATACAATACAACAATATAGGACAACAAACTCTCCAGGTCTTTAATCTGCAGAGAACACAAACACGGAAACGTGGTTGTCTTCATTAAAATGTTGGGTAATTGGGTTTGATGCCGTGTCCTAACTTCAATCCATCATTTAAAAGAGCTGAATAAAAGTTTTTGTTTTATTTATTTTACATGTTTACAGAGTTATTTTATTTAGGTGTACCTAAACATAAACTCAATTGAGTTTTACCGCACACCAACGCCGTCGACCTTAGGTTATAGACTAGAATACCTACGCTTAAATCTAATAATATTACTTACGTAGGTACTTCTAATTATTCTATTAAATCTAAATTGTTACTTTTTTTGTACCTTATCAAAGAAGTTCCAAAAAAAGGAGGCTTTTTCATATAGTTTTGTGGCAGCCCTACACATCCACTTCCCTGATTCATAAATTATAAAGTTTAAAAAAAATGCAAAGTTTGCAGGCAATTGTTATTATACATACAGATAAAATTGTACACTTTGATACCATTAATCATAATCATTCGTGTAAGTAATGCTTAATTGTTTATGCGGAACAAAGCCTCATTGACATTTTTCGATCTGATTCACTGTTTTCCAAACAATGTAGGTACGCTACGTGCGTAAAGTCATAGGTTACTTGGTATTTCAGTAGATATTTGGGTCATATTATTAGATCTGGTCCTGTTTCATGCCCTGAATTCTTTAGAATCTCATGCTAAAAACTATATAACGACAAACATGGTGGGATACAATAAATACCTACGGAACCCTGCTGAAACTTCAATCTAGAGTCAAGATCAAGTTTTCAGGGATTCTAGACGGCCTGCAGAAGTTATTACAAACAATAGGTCTAACTATGAACTAGGGTGAACCAATTGGTATCCCACTTCTAATTTTCCATATCTGGAACACCGGCTACTTATTTTAAGATTAGAAATAAAGATTACTACTAATTTAGTGGAAATAACTAATCCAGGACACGCAAATATATTATAAATTTAAATATTGTATGTCTGTCAGTAAGTCTGCTAAACCGAAAAGAAGACCATATTAATATCCTTAACCATCGATTTATTGGTAAGTCAATGTCCTTAACCGCTAACGATGTTCAATTAATCAGAGAATTGCAGGAGGTCGCAACTCGCAGAAAATGCTAGTTTCGAATGAAAATACATATACCTATGGAATATTAGCCTTAGAATCAATCTTAAAAGTGTTATCTATATATTACATATACCACTACAGCCCATTAACGTCTCACTGCTGGGCACAGGCCTCCCACTCTCATGAGAGAGAGGGAATTAGAGCTTAGACCCACCACGCTGCTCCGATGCGGGTTGGCGGGCTTTAACGACTATTATCATGTTAGTGATAATAACCGGGACCGACGGCTTAACGTGCTCTCCGAGGCACGGGGGTGAAACACCGCCAACTTCCTAACTCCGGCCTAGTACCTACTGAGAATTTCTAGTCAGAAAAACCCAATACTTAATTATTGCCCGACCCAGGACTCGAACCCAGGACCTCGTCGGCCGCAGTAGGACATGCTAACCACTAGACCAACGAGGCAGTTATATATACATATATTCGACGAAAATGTCTTCAGAGTTCAGACAACAAATATTTCGAAACTTATTACCTACCAAGCACCGACGTTACAGGAAGATTTTTATCTCAAGATGCTGCCTCTGTCCTAAACACACATTTCATCTCGGCATTAACGCAAGTACTTCCGGAATCATAATAATAAAATGAGTAACACTGCTAATGTACCGCCGCGCCGCGCAATACCGTTATGGAGATCATTTTTAGGTCGTTCATATTGACACAGTAACACAAAGTAAGTTGAGATGAATGATCTTGCTACCGCATTTTTGCTTAACATACCTACCTATAAATTACAACAAAGTACAAACCATGCAATACAATAAGTAGGTAATCTATATCTCTACGGCGAAAGTTTGGATGGATGGATGGATGAATGTTTTTTACTCAATCATGCAAGAACGGCTGAACAGATTTGGATAAAATTTGCCACAGATATGGATTATAGTCTGAAATAACACATAGGCTACTTTTTATCCCGGAAAATTAAAGAGATCCCGCGGGAACCAAAAATCCTCAATCCACGCGAACGAAGTCGCGGGCATAAGCTAGTGTGACGTAAACCCTTCTCATTCTGAGACCGTGTTCGGTAGTGGTCTTCCAATGGGTGAGAATTTTCCCTTTAGCAAAATCGCAGCTTTTTCAAGCTTTTCCCTGTCAAAGCTTTGCCGAAGCCGCTAGTGGCGTTTAGTCGAAGTTTTTCATACATATTTAACTACTTAGCAGTATTGGCTAAGACGTAGATAGGTAAATAAACCTCAAGAAATTCTTGCTTCATTACTATTCTCTCGATAATTTATATTATATATCTTTCTCTAGCCCCATCGTCTAAGACCTTATAGTTATCACAAATTGACTGACTTGACGATTATTTTTCTAGTAAGTACCTAGGTACCTAAAGACATAACGAGTTTGAATTTAAATGATGCACGTAAACTTACTTAGTAGGGGAAAATGGGGTAATGAGAGTCAGTGGGCAATGGGAGTCACCCAAATTTCTACAAAACCACAAACACTAATAACGCGTACGCGACTTCCCCGACCCGCTATGTACCCCTCGCAGTTGGTGTGAGTCGCTCGCGCCCGTATGGCTGCCACACCGGCAATGACAGGAGTGTTTGGTTTTTGCGCCACGTCGATGTAATTTTTGTCGATGAAAACAAACAAGTAGATATTGTTTGTTTTCACCTTTTTAAAAAGCCACACTTCTGTACCTTTTTGCCCAATTCATTTTGCCAGTAATTTGGAAATTGTTTGAAGTTTTCTTTCTTTTTAAAATGTGACGATACACACGCCTCATTTCGAAGAAAGCGAAGCGAAACCATGCCATTTTTAATGAATCATTTTGAGGAAGTAGAGTGGGTCAACCTATTCAACTAATAAAATATACTTAATTATTGGTCAAAATATAATATAATTATTAATAATTAATACTTACTACTAATAGAAAAGTATGATCTGGTATAATAAAATGTAGACGATGATATGATACGCCTGCAGATGATCATCCTGATTCCTGAAAAATCATCCTTTAATTACCTAAACGAGTGCCGAGCGAGGGAAGAACGGATTTGCAAATCCCTTAAAATATTGGAGTTTTCAGTACATTTTGTGACTAAGTCAAGCAAAATAGGATAGAACTAAAAATTGCTATACAAAGATTGATCCTATATCTCCAATTGTTGGTAATAACATTGTAAAAAATCTTTATTTTTAATACTATAAAAATGATTTTCCCTCACCTCTTCACTCAAAATTGACGATTTAGGGGTGACTTTAGGTACATTTTTTACTGTAAATATGCCGTTTTTTTGTCATTAAAAAATACCATCTATTAGTAGATATGTTCACCTACAAATTTTGGTAATAAAAATATTATAAATAGGACAAATAGTATACGAAATAAAATAAAAATTGCTTGTATTTTTTCACATATTTTGTAAATCTTAACAGAGTGAACATAAGGGTTATTTTGATTTTACTGGGTCTCTGGTTTGATTTCAAATTATCAATTAGTCTGCGTTTGACCGCCGTCGGGAGTGGACCCTGCGTCGGTTGCGAGCAGTCGCTGGTGTCGAAAAGATCGCTGTACATACACGAAATACCTACCTAGAGTACCTAGTTCAGCGAACCAAAGTTATATTTATAATTATCACCTGTGCTGATATTTTGAAAAGGTAAGATATGGTACCTACTACCAACACAATACAATTTTATTATTTGCTAGCATTTAGAAATTTATTGCAGAGTCTCTATTCCCCGAGCGTGGTAGTGACCTGAAAGTATACTTCGACGACTTCTACTGGAACTTCTAGACGCGTAGAGCTAGGTGTATCGAATTTGGGCTGGTTTTGTTAGTTATGATGAGATCTTACCACAAAACTTGGTGGAGCGACCTGAAGGTATACTTCGACATCCACTACTGGAACTCCTAGACGCGTAGAGCTAGGTGTATCGAATTTGAGCTCGTTTTGTTAGTTATGATGAGATCTTACCACAGAACTTGGTGGAGCGACCTGAAGGTATACTTCGACATCCACTACTGGAACTCCTAGATGCGTAGAGCTAGGTAAATCGAATTTGGGCTCGTTTTGCTAGTTATGATGAGATCTTACCACAAAACTTGGTGGAGTGACCTGAAGGTATACTTCGACATCCACTACTGGAACTCCTAGACGCGTAGAGCTAGGTAAATCGAATTTGGGCTCGTTTTGTTAGTTATGATGAGATATTACCACAAAACTTGGTGGAGCGACCTGAAGGTATACTTCGACATTCACTACTGGAACTCCTAGATGCGTAGAGCTAGGTTAATCGAATTTGGGCTCGTTTTGTTAGTTATGATGAGATCTTACCACAAAACTTGGTGGAGCGACCTGAAGGTATACTTCGACATTCACTACTGGAACTCCTAGACGCGTAGAGCTAGGTGTATCGAATTTGGGCTGGTTTTGTTAGTTATAACGAGATCTTACCACAAAACTTGGTGGAGTGACCTGAAGGTATACTTCGACATCCACTACTGGAACTCCTAGACGCGTAGAGCTAGGTAAATCGAATTTGGGCTCGTTTTGTTAGTTATGATGAGATCTTACCACAAAACTTGGTGGAGCGACCTGAAGGTATACTTCGACATTCACTACTGGAACTCCTAGACGCGTAGAGCTAGGTGTATCGAATTTGGGCTCGTTTTGTTAGTTATGATGAGATCTTACCACAAAACTTGGTGGAGTGACCTGAAGGTATACTTCGACATTCACTACTGGAACTCCTAGACGCGTAAAGCTAGGTGTATCGAATTTGGGCTGGTTTTGTTAGTTATGATGAGATCTTACCACAAAACTTGGTGGAGCGACCTGAAGGTATACTTCGACATCCACTACTGGAACTCCTAGACGCGTAGAGCTAGGTGTATCGAATTTGAGCTCGTTTTGTTAGTTATGATGAGATCTTACCACAGAACTTGGTGGAGTGACCTGAAGGTATACTTCGACATTCACTACTGGAACTCCTAGACGCGTAAAGCTAGGTGTATCGAATTTGGGCTGGTTTTGTTAGTTATGATGAGATCTTACCACAAAACTTGGTGGAGCGACCTGAAGGTATACTTCGACATCCACTACTGGAACTCCTAGACGCGTAGAGCTAGGTGTATCGAATTTGAGCTCGTTTTGTTAGTTATGATGAGATCTTACCACAGAACTTGGTGGAGCGACCTGAAGGTATACTTCGACATCCACTACTGGAACTCCTAGATGCGTAGAGCTAGGTAAATCGAATTTGGGCTCGTTTTGCTAGTTATGATGAGATCTTACCACAGAACTTGGTGGAGTGACCTGAAGGTATACTTCGACATTCACTACTGGAACTCCTAGACGCGTAGAGCTCTGTGTATCGAATTTGGGCTCGTTTTGTTTGTTATGATGAGATCTTACCACAAAACTTGGTGGAGTGACCTGAAGGTATACTTCGACATCCACTACTGGAACTCCTAGACGCGTAGAGCTAGGTAAATCGAATTTGGGCTCATTCTGTTAGTTATGATGAGATCTTACCACAGAACTTGGTGGAGTGACCTGAAGGTATACTTCGACATTCACTACTGGAACTCCTAGACGCGTAAAGCTAGGTGTATCGAATTTGGGCTGGTTTTGTTAGTTATGATGAGATCTTACCACAAAACTTGGTGGAGCGACCTGAAGGTATACTTCGACATCCACTACTGGAACTCCTAGACGCGTAGAGCTAGGTGTATCGAATTTGAGCTCGTTTTGTTAGTTATGATGAGATCTTACCACAGAACTTGGTGGAGCGACCTGAAGGTATACTTCGACATCCACTACTGGAACTCCTAGATGCGTAGAGCTAGGTAAATCGAATTTGGGCTCGTTTTGCTAGTTATGATGAGATCTTACCACAGAACTTGGTGGAGTGACCTGAAGGTATACTTCGACATTCACTACTGGAACTCCTAGACGCGTAGAGCTCTGTGTATCGAATTTGGGCTCGTTTTGTTTGTTATGATGAGATCTTACCACAAAACTTGGTGGAGTGACCTGAAGGTATACTTCGACATCCACTACTGGAACTCCTAGACGCGTAGAGCTAGGTAAATCGAATTTGGGCTCATTTTGTTAGTTATGATGAGATCTTACCACAGAACTTGGTGGAGTGACCTGAAGGTATACTTCGACATTCACTACTGGAACTCCTAGACGCGTAGAGCTAGGTGTATCGAATTTGGGCTCGTTTTGTTAGTTATGATGAGATCTTACCACAAAACTTGGTGGAGTGACCTGAAGGTATACTTCGACATCCACTACTGGAACTCCTAGACGCGTAGAGCTAGGTAAATCGAATTTGGGCTCATTTTGTTAGTTATGATGAGATCTTACCACAGAACTTGGTGGAGTGACCTGAAGGTATACTTCGACATTCACTACTGGAACTCCTAGACGCGTAGAGCTAGGTGTATCGAATTTGGGCTGGTTTTGTTACTTATGATGAGATCTTACCACAAAACTTGGTGGAGCGACCTGAAGGTATACTTCGACATCCACTACTGGAACTCCTAGACGCGTAGAGCTAGGTGTATCGAATTTGAGCTCGTTTTGTTAGTTATGATGAGATCTTACCACAGAACTTGGTGGAGCGACCTGAAGGTATACTTCGACATCCACTACTGGAACTCCTAGATGCGTAGAGCTAGGTAAATCGAATTTGGGCTCGTTTTGTTAGTTATGATGAGATCTTACCACAAAACTTGGTGGAGCGACCTGAAGGTATACTTCGACATCCACTACTGGAACTCCTAGACGCGTAGAGCTAGGTAAATCGAATTTGGGCTCGTTTTGTTAGTTATGATGAGATCTTACCACAAAACTTGGTGGAGTGACCTGAAGGTATACTTCGACATCCACTACTGGAACTCCTAGACGCGTAGAGCTAGGTAAATCGAATTTGGGCTCATTTTGTTAGTTATGATGAGATCTTACCACAGAACTTGGTGGAGTGACCTGAAGGTATACTTCGACATCCACTACTGGAACTCCTAGACGCGTAGAGCTAGGTGTATCGAATTTGAGCTCGTTTTGTTAGTTATGATGAAATCTTACCACAGAATTTGGTGGAGCGACCTGAAGGTATACTTCGACATTACACATTACTTCGACAGAGCTCCACGCGTCTAGAAGTTCCAGTAGTGGATGTCGAAGTATACCTTCAGGTCACTCTACCAAGTTCTGTGGTAAGATCTCATCATAACTAACAAAACGAGCCCAAATTCGATACACCTTGCTCTACGCGTCTAGGAATTACAGTAGTGGATGTCGAAGTATACCTTCAGGTCACTCCACCAAGTTCTGTGTAAGATCTCATTATAACTAACAAAACGAACCCAAATTTGATACACCTAGGTCTACGCGTCTAGGAGTTCCAGTAGTGGATGTCGAAGTATACCTTCAGGTCACTCCACCAAGTTCTGTGGTAAGATCTCATCATAACTAACAAAACGAGCCTAAATTTGATTTACCTAGCTCTACGCGTCTAGAAGTTCCAGTAGTGGATGTCGAAGTATACCTTCAGGTCACTCTACCAAGTTCTGTGGTAAGATCTCATCATAACTAACAAAACAAGCCCAAATTTGATACACCTAGCTCCACGCATCTAGAAGTTCCAGTAGTGGGTGTCGAAGTATACCTTCAGGTCACTCTACCAAGTTCTGTGGTAAGATCTCATCATAACTAACAAAACGAGCCCAAATTTGATACACCTAGGTCTACGCGTCTAGGAGTTCCAGTAGTGGATGTCGAAGTATACCTTCAGGTCACTCCACCAAGTTCTGTGGTAAGATCTCATCATAACTAACAAATTGAGTCCAAATTCGATACACTTAGCTCTACGCGTCTAGGAGTTCCAGTAGTAGATGTCGAAGTATACCTTCAGGTCACTCTACCAAGTTCTGTGGTAAGATCTCATCATAACTAACAAAACGAGCCCAAATTTGATACACCTAGGTCTACGCGTCTAGGAGTTCCAGTAGTGGATGTCCAAGTATACCTTCAGGTCACTCCACCAAGTTCTGTGGTAAGATCTCATCATAACTAACAAATTGAGTCCAAATTTGATACACTTAGCTCTACGCGTCTAGGAGTTCCAGTAGTAGATGTCGAAGTATACCTTCAGGTCACTCTACCAAGTTCTGTGGTAAGATCTCATCATAACTAACAAAACGAGCCCAAATTTGATACACCTAGGTCTACGCGTCTAGAAGTTTCAGTAGTGGATGTCGAAGTATACCTTCAGGTCACTCCACCAAGTTCTGTGGTAAGATCTCATCATAACTAACAAATTGAGTCCAAATTCGATACACTTAGCTCTACGCGTCTAGGAGTTCCAGTAGTAGATGTCGAAGTATACCTTCAGGTCACTCTACCAAGTTCTGTGGTAAGATCTCATCATAACTAACAAAACGAGCCCAAATTTGATACACCTAGGTCTACGCGTCTAGGAGTTCCAGTAGTGGATGTCGAAGTATACCTTCAGGTCACTCCACCAAGTTCTGTGGTAAGATCTCATCATAACTAACAAAACGAGCCCAAATTCGAAACACCTAGCTTTACGCGTCTAGGAGTTCCAGTAGTGGTCGTCGAAGTGTACCTTCAGGTCACTCCACCAAGTCTTGAGGTAAGATCTCATCATAACTAACAAATTGAGTCCAAATTCGATACACCTAGCTCTACGCGTCTAGGAGTTCCAGTAGTGGTCATCGAAGTGTACCTTCGTCATTTTACCAAGTCTTGCGCTAAGATCTCATTATAACTAACAAAACGAGCCTAAACTCGTCACCAATAAATAATAATATATCGAAGTTATGATATAAGTTGATTCAACGCATTGATGTAGAATTTTAGATCAATGACCTCGCAGCTTATCCGTGCATGTGTGTGCGTGGGAATTAACCATGTGTAGTAGTGCCATTTCATGCCTATCCATTTCGGAAATGCGTCCTTAACAGTCGATTGCGATTGATAAGTAACGTTGACCCAAGTCGTTAACTGTATGGGTGACCGAATTTGGTAGTCCGAATTTGGCCTTTTCGTTTCTTCCGTGCCTCGGAAGTCGGAGAGCAAATAAGCCGTGGGTGCCGGTTATTATCACTAACATCTGATAATAACCGTTAGAAACCTGAGAGTTGAAATCGCATGCGGAAGGACAGGGGAACCCACAGCATTATTATCCCAAGAAAACCCCTGCCATTATATGATTAATGGGAAGGGGTCACGACCCTCAGCGTGAGGAATACGACGCAGAGAGAGAATTACCTAGATATTTCGAAGCCTTCTTGCGTGCTCTTCTCAATTTAATGTTTCCCAAATCGTTAAATGTCAAACGTGCTGATAAAATTGTTGTTCAGTCTCAATTGATGTGATTGCCTGAATTTATGTTATTTTTGCTGCGTCAATGAATTTTGGCCAATAGCGGAAGAGTGTTAACCACAGTATCCTTTACTCTACAAGAAGCTATTGTGTTAACCAATCACAGGTGATTGCGGTCGTTCTTCATATACCTATTACAGCTCTTTCAGTTTTACATGATAAGGCTGCGGTAGTAAGGCCTTGACCACACATCAGTACCACAGACTGGACAATTATAAAATAAAATAAAATAAAATAAAAATAAAAAGCCTTTAATTCCAAACTATTTGCACAAGAAATAACAGTGCAATTCTTGACTTACAGTCTAGCGTACCTAATAATGCAATTCTTACTGATAGCATGCAGTTGGTTACATTCCTTTATTTAGTGAGCTTTAGATTGTTAAAATACATCTTCAATTTTTGAAATATTAGTAGGCGTTTCCTCTTCTCATTATGATATTTTGTTTCCTCTTTACTTAGTTTAATACCTACATAATCAGCTAATTTATTTTTACAATTTTACGTTCCTTGTTATTACATTTTATTTTTGCATCATATTAAGAATATTCAATATACGTATATATATATATATATATATATATATATATATATATATATATATATATATATATATATATATATATAGAATATAGATATAATAGGTTGAATTTATTCACACTAATACACTAACTGGACAGTTGACTGGACAGTTATTCGGATCTCAAATATTTACTACAGAACTCTAAAAAGGTTGAATGAACCTCAAGATAGGTAGGTATGTATTTTTTATACGTAGGACCGCAATTACGTAAAACGTTACGTTAGTCATGTACCTACAGGCTACAGCGGATGACCAGAGGCCTCTTCAATAAAACCTTATTTTACACCAAGCGTTTCGTGTGTCTTTTCTTTTGTTACTTTGTTCAAAGCTCTACATTAACTTCAGAGAACTCGTATATTTCCGAAATAAATTCTCACTAAAGAGTTCATTCACTGGTACAAACTCCAAATACACATTTAGATGCGGGTTATCGTAATATTTATCACACAGTTTAGCATAACATCCTCCGTTATGTATTATCTTCGTTTAGTCATTTTAGGGAGAGATTAACGTTTTTGCCAATATTAACCTCAATTTTCTATAAATAAATTTCTAAAATAACCATTAACCACGTACGTACACGTACGGTAAATAAATACTTTATGCTATACATATACGTAACCACTGTAAGCTGTAAGGCTATTGACATATTTTGTTAAAATAAATCTTTTATTATACGACTGCCTGAAAAAAGGAGTACATATATTGTTTTCAGGGTTCATGTATGTATGTATGTATGTATGTATGTATGTATGTATGTATGTATGTATGTATGTATGTATGTATGTATGTATGTATGTATGTATGTATGTATGTATGTGAGTTTGTATATTCCACCATAACTTCTCTACGCCTGAACCGATTTTGATAAATGAGGTATCGTTAGAATCCCTAGCTTATTCCGAGTGACATAGGCTAGTAAAATTTAAAGAAAAATTGATGGGTTGACCATGGTTCCGCATTAAAGTTGAAAAAAAATATTCTAAAATAAGATTAACTTTATAATCATCATCTAGAAAATGATGAGTAGATTCCAAAAATATACCTATAACACTATAGTTCAATATCCAGTATTTCACAAAAAAATATCATTTAATAAAAATGTGAGTAAGATTCCAAAGGTAATTAATGACTGGTATCGTTACGTAGTAGCAGTGGTAGCCGTACTTCCATTCGAGGGGGATTTTTTATTTCACGACTGCTCAAAAAAGGAGTGTTATGTTTTCAGGGTTCGTGTATGTATGTTTGTCTATACGGCAGAGCAGTCGTATTTTTTAATTATATTCACTTGTTTCAATGGTATGGACGGACAGCTAAAATGTACTACTTATTACTTACTTATTCTGTGCTAAGACGGTGGAAGGTTCTGGGTTCGATTCCAAGCAGGGGCGATTTATAATAAGTCTCTCTATCTTCGACAAAAAAAACACACACACACTCACAAGTTTTGAAGTAGGTATCAGGCATTTAAGATGCTAAAATAGTCAAGACATTTTTATTGTCTCAACTTTTTATCCTACTTATCTTACGCCTTAACTAAGTACCTATCTTAGTTTACGCTTATTGCCTAAACTTTTTAGCTATAAATGGGTATAGTAGGTACGCTTATTGCCTAACTTTCATTGGCAATGTCCCAAGTAAAGCCACGTCCTTATAGCTATTAATTCAGCCCCCGTGTTGGCAATACGGGTAGTTTTTCTAGACTTTCAGTTTTACCCCTGGCATTGAAATGGGATCACGAAATGCTATTGATTTTCTAACTCACAATTACTTATTTGCTCCCGCGATGAGCTGCGGTTTGCCTTATTCATCTAATTTTCCCTTTACTTTTTAGGTATAATTCCTGCACTATTATTTATCTATACTGTGGTATAATTCAGGATACAAATATTATTGATGAGAAAGTGAGTCTGCCTGTCGGTTTAACCGATTATGACCGTGGTTAACTTTTCATAGACGGGAAAAGTCTGTTCGTCATCAAAAAAGACTGATCGGTCTTCCTCATTAAGTAGATTAGGTATTATTATTTTACTCTCAATAACTCTTCATTAATCTTTAGTTTAGACCATCAGCAAAGTCCTCTTATAATTAGCGATTTTAAATGGAGTTTTTTTTTTGACTGTGCTTTTTTTATATGCTCATAGGTACTAGAAGACTCGATATGAACAAAATAGAATAACCCTAAATTTATTATTATGATAGTCAGTGAGTCCTATTTCTTTAAACGATTCCGGGAAAACCATGATATTAGTTGGTGGCCCCTTAACTTTGCGTAGATCTGCCTGCTAAGAAACACAGTTAAATTAGGTACTTTAAACCTTTACTTGATATACCTTAATGGTAGCCAAATGTCATTCTATGATTTGCAAAATCCTACACGCTTTTATCAAGCTACCTATTGATCTTCAACCGGTTATTTTGGTAGACTAGTTTTTTTTACAGTTATCCTGGCATGTGTCGGCGGCTCAGACTGTAACTGTCCTTCGACAAACTAGGACAGCGAAAGCGTTGACCGATTCGATATACCTTCTTTAGTCAATTTACATATCATTTTCTTACTGTCGAAAACATAACGGGAAAACATAAGAATTATTTAGCAAGACTATTTTTAGGATTCCATACTAGGTAGGTACATAATGGTTCGCGCGTGAGTTGAATGCAGAGTAAATGTATGTGTCACCATACTTACATTTCCTCTGCATTCAACTCGCGCACGAACTAGGTAATGTTTATAATAGGTAGCTCAAACTTATAGACTAAATACTTGCCTTAATTTGCATGTTAGCAATGAAGAAACATGTTTGGTTTATTATTGGATCGTCATCATAATTAGATATATTATTGAACAATGTTTCTAGCAAATAAACGATTGTATTGTTTTTTAAGGATTGTAAAAGTCAGGCTTAACACAGGTAGGCACCTGCCCTCCTAGGGAAATACCCTTTTTACCCTTTTTGGGTCTTTTTTTTTTGTTGACGAGGGGGAAATCTCCATTGAGATACCCAGTCTCCGGGGAGAGAGATCAGGTTATGGTTAGTGGTTCCTAGTTCCTAATCCTACCCACTAAAACCTCCTCGGTGGCCACCCTCTGCGTGTAATGAGTAGCTCCGGGAAGTCTAAAAAGAGCATGCAGGAGCTACTCATTACACGCAATACCCAATGCAGCGCTATTGTTACGTCACCTTGTGCCACGGCAAGCTGTCGTCTTCCCAGGGTTGCGTGTTTGTAACATAGATGGAAGAAGAGCGGCCGGAGCCCAAATTCCAGCCGCTCGCAACCCCAAGGTCCCTTCACCCGGGACTGTTCTGTTGGACTGCAGGACCAGGGCGTTGGTCAGTGCCACCCTGATGCCTCCATCTCCGAGCGGGATCGGTTCGGTCTCTGTCTCGCTAAGCGGCCTCCTTTTTGGACATGGCAAGGTCACAGAAGGAGACCACCGCCCTCCGTGTTTCATTCTCCGCCAGCATTGCTGCTATAACAGCTGGCGGCGACAGGTCTCAATTCCCACGTGGCTGACCAATACACGGCGCTCGGGTTCCCAGGCAGGGCACTCCTCGAGTGTGTGCTGTGCGGAATCCCGATTATTGTCACAGTGGTGACACCGTGGTGTCGCTTCCCGACCGATCCGGCACAGGTAGGTACTCACCGAAACAGCCGTGTCCGGTAAGTACCTGTGTCAGTCTAAAGGTTACGTTGCCATAGTCTCTTCCCAGCCAGGCCTCAAAGTTTGGCAGGATGGCCCCGACGGTGCGTTGGCGTGCATTAAGGGTGGAGTTCGAGCCAAAACCGTAGTCGACGAACCCCTTCCTGTGCCCCTCCCAGGTTAGGCAGCAGGCCCTGCATTGCACCTGCTACTTTTTGAATTCTAGGGACCAGGCGCTCGAAATGTTCTTCAAATCCCCATCGGCCGTCCAAGGTGAGGCCAAGATATTTGAGATATTTTCCCACCTGGACATCAAAATCGTTTGAACAGATGGGCCGTGAAAGCGTAACAGACAGACAGACAGACACACTTATGGTATTAGGGTACTCACGTACTTTCCAGTGACTTACAATCTTGATTAATAGTTAGGTACTTAGGTAGGCCTTGGTGCACTTGTGAAGAATTAAATCCATACTAATATTATAAACTAGCTGATGCCCGCGATTTCGTCCGGGTGGATTGAGGTTTTTCGGTTCCCGCGGTAACTCTTTAATCTTCTGGGATAAAAAGAAATACTATTTTCTGACTATCTAACACAGGTGAATGAGTGAACTAAATCTGAATACATATTATAAGCATCAAGCCGTAAAAAGCTCCAATGGGGGCCTCATAATATAGATGACTTATCGAACATAAATAGGTCTGCATAGGGGGCCTAAAAGCGCGTTTGTAGTTAATTATCACCATCATATCTTATACTTAATTGACTTAATACTGTCTGTGGTACCAAATCCAATTATAAATTTAAAACATACATTGACTTTGACCCCTTTCAGGCAATTATCGTCGCACGGTTCACCACACGTGATAACACGAGAAAGCACGAGAATAATTAGGTAATTAAAACTGTATGAATTTGGGTAAAGTAATACCTATTTGTGCTATTTAATAATAAATAACTATGTAAAATAAATAAAAATAAAATAAAATAAAAATAAAAATAGCCTTTATTTCCGAAAGCATGCGATTAAATAAACATTACATTAATAAATTTTTCCGTCATACAGAATAGTTTTAGAAGTGTTTTTAGTCATATAGTACCTATTGTTTAATTTTAATACATAATATTTTGCATAATAGTTTAGATAATTATTTATAATGTCATTCTTATAGTTATTATATTATATGTATTATTATTTTGGAAAATTGAATTTAAATTAAATAAAAAATATAAATGTCAAGTAAATAACTTAAATTTTACAAAATGTCACGTATTTCGGATTGCCTGTTGGCAAAGGCCTCCTCTAGCTCCCGCCACTGTTTTCGGTCATGCGCTAGTCTTCGCCAGTTCGATCCTGCGGTCTGTTTAATTTCGTCTTCCCATCTGCGGTGCGGTCTGCCTCTATTTCGTTTTCCATCTCGTGGATACCAGTTTGTTATAATTTTACTCCACTTGTCTTGTTTGTCCCTTTGCGAGTGTCCCGCCCATCTCCATTTTTGCGTGTCTATTTTGCTTAGAATGTCGGTGACTTTAGTGAGCTTTCTTATATTTTGGCTGCTGTGTCGGTCTTTGATCTTTACTCCCATCATGCTTCTTTCCATAGCTCTCTGGCATTTCACCAATTTTATTCTGTGATTCGCATTAAGAGCCCAGGTTTCACAACCATAGGTTAATCATGGTAAGACGCAAGCGTTGAATACTCTACTTTTTAACCGCAATGCTAGTTCTCTACTTTTCATTATCTCTTTTAAAGCCCAATATTTCCTCCATCCATTTGCAATCCTTCTTTCAATTTCTTTAGAAGTTAAATCTATGGGGGAAATTATCTGTCCTAAATAAATATATTCGTCAACGTAGTTAATATTTTTTCCATCTACTGTGATATTTGTTTTATTAGAGTTCGTCATTACTTTTGTTTTTTCAATATTCATTGACAGACCTACATCTGCACTTGCATGTGAGAGCTGTTGAACCATCAATTCTAGTTTCTCTGGGTTCTCTTCAAAGAGCACAAGGTCATCAGCGAATCTGAGATGATTGAGGTTTACTCCATCGATTTTTAGGCCAAAGGTTGACCAGTCCAGCTTGCGGAACACATCTTCAAGGACAGCTGAAAAAATCTTTGGCGAGACTGGGTCACCTTGACGAACTCCTCTTTGTATCGGGAACTCTTTACCCAGATTCTCTAGTTGGATCTTGGCTTTACAGTTTTCGTAAATTTTCCTGAGGATATTTGTGTATGTTTTGTGAATTCCCTGCTTTTCTAAGCTCTCCCATATTTTGTGGTGTACTAACGAGTCAAATGCTTTACTATAATCTATAAATGCTAGGTAGAGCGGCTTGTTGTATTCCCTATATTTCTCAATTATTTGCTTTACTGTGTGAATGTGGTCAATCGTAGAAAAGTTTTTTCTAAAACCAGCCTGTTCTCTTGGCTGGTTTTCGTCTAGTTGTTTCGTAATTCGCTCTAATATTACTTTAGAGAAAACTTTATAAATATTGGACATAAGGCTTATAGGCCTATAGTTGCCTATATCATCTTTCTCTCCTTTTTTGTGTAATAGAGTAATATGAGACACAGTCCATTGCTCTGGAATTTCCCCTGTGATAAGGATTCTATCGAAGATCTTGGCAAGCAGGGGGCTTAGGCTATCAATACAACTGTGGAGAAGTTCGTTTCTTATGTTGTCGGGTCCGGGAGCTTTATCACGCTTGAGACTTTTTATAGCTTTTCTGACTTCCATTTCCAGCAATATCGGTTCATTATCTGTTACATTCAGTTCAATTTGTGGCCTAGAGTGTTGTCTTGAATGATAGTAGGTGTTTGTGGTAGCGCTACAATTGTAGAGTTTATTGTAGTATTCGGTAGCTAAGCTCATAATGTCAGGTCTTTTAGTGAGTGTTCTACTTTTTTTCTTCATTTTTGGAATCCATTCCTTTTTAGAATCTCTTAATTCGATGAGTGCTTTGATAGTGCGATGATATAAAAATACACCACGAACCAAATAAAAAGGATTACTCACGAACCAACTTATACATAGCCACATTAAATACCCGAACTCTACGCACAGAGGAGAGTCTCACTGAACTAGAGACAGCGCTACAGCCACTGAAATGGGATATACTTGGTATAAGTGAGATGCGGAGATTGGGAGAATCGATTGAAGATCGCTATGAATATATCATGTATCACAAAGGCGAAATTGCAGGACATAGAGGAGTAGGGTTCCTAGTAAAATCGTCCTTTAAAAAGAACATCCTAGAATTCATTGGCATATCGGATAGAATAGCAGTATTAAATATTAATTTGCCTCTCTACAAAAGGAATTGGACAATTATTCAAGCATACGCACCAACAGAGCAAGCGACGCTAGACGAAATTGAATGTTTTTATACCTGCCTAACTGAAACCATAAGGAGTCATGGGTATAAAAATATGATAGTAATGGGGGATTTTAACGCCCAGTTAGGAACTAAGTTAAATGAAGACGAAAAACTCCATTGGCAAAGTTGGATATGGAAAGCGAAGTAAAAATGGGCAAAAGTTCTTGGAGTTTTTGCTAGAAAATAACCTTTTCGTACTCAATACCTTGTTCAAGAAAAATACTAAAAGTAAATGGACTTGGATCTCTCCGGACGGAAAATATAGGAACGAAATCGACTATATAACTACAAATTATCCCAAAGCATTTACCGATACCGGAGTGGTCCAGAATTTTAATTTTAATACAAACCATCGCATGGTCCGCAGTTCTCTAAGTGTTCATGCACCAAAAATGCCGAGAAAGCACATCAACCCACAAAAATCCACACAAATAAACGAACAAGGTATAAAAGAATTAAATGCTGCTCTCTCCTCATCTATTGTAGACAGTTGCAATATAATCAATATTTATGAGAAAATAGAGCGCATATTATTGTCACACACTGAGAATTGTATTGGAAAATATAAGAAAAAATACTTAAGCGAACCAACTTTACAGCTTATACATAAAAGAAGACTCCTATAAGCCAAAACAAGCAAGACTCTTTTAAAAAAATAGCGGAAATAAGTAAACAAATTAACGAAAATATAAGAAAAGATCGAAAACGTAAGAGAATGAAAACAATAGAGCACCATATTAGTCAAACCGGAGGAGTTAGAAAAGTAAATAACTATAGGTAAATAAAATTTTTATTCTGTTACAGTTTTGTTCTCATATACATTAATTATATTGGTCTTAAACTAAAGTAAAGACACAATTGGTCGCAAAAGTAGCTGATTTTCCGTCATAGTTACTGGCTGATATAGTTATTACTAGCTACCCACTACTGGAACTTCTAGACGCGTAGAGCTAGGTGTATCAAATTTGGGCTCGTTTTGTTAGTTATGATGAGATCTTACCACAGAACTTGGTGGAGTGACCTGAAGGTATACTTCGACATCCACTACTGGAACTCCTAGACGCGTAGAGCTAGATAATATCTCATCATAACTAACAAAACGAGTTCAAATTCGATACACCTAGCTCTACGCGTCTAGGAGTTCCAGTAGTGGATGTCGAAGTATTCCTTCAGGTCACTCCACCAAGTTCTGTGGTAAGATCTCATCATAACTAACAAAACGAGCTCAAATTCGATTTACCTAGCTCTACGCGTCTAGGAGTTCCAGGAGTGGATGTCGAAGTATACCTTCAGGTCACTTTACCAAGTTCTGTGGTAAGATCTCATCACAACTAACTAAGCGAGCTCAAATTCGATATACCTAGCTCTACGCGTCTAGGAGTTCCAGTAGTAGATGTCGAAGTATACCTTCAGGTCACTCCACCAAGTTCTGTGGTAAGATCTCATCATAGCTAACAAAACGAGCCCAAATTCGATTTACCTAGCTCTACGCGTCTAGGAGTTCCAGTAGTGGATATCGAAGTTCAGGTCACTCCACCAAGTTTTGTGGTAAAATCTCATCATAACTAACAAAACGAGCCCAAATTCGATACACCTAGCTCTACGCGTCTAGAAGTTCCAGTAGTGGTCGTCGAAGTATACCTTCAGGTCACTCCACCAAGTTCTGTGGTAAGATCTCATCATAACTAACAAAACGAGCCCAAATTCGATTTACCTAGCTCTACGCGTCTAGGAGTTCCAGAAGTGGATATCGAAGTTCAGGTCACTCCACCAAGTTTTGTGTTAAAATCTCATCATAACTAACAAAACGAGCCCAAATTCGATACACCTAGCTCTACGCGTCTAGAAGTTCCAGTAGTGGTCGTCGAAGTATACCTTCAGGTCACTCCACTAAGTTCTGTGGTAAGATCTCATCATAACTAACAAAACGAGCTCAAATTCGATTTACCTAGCTCTACGCGTCTAGGAGTTCCAGTAGTGGATGTCGAAGTATACCTTCAGGTCACTCCACCAAGTTCTGTGGTAAGATCTCATCATAACTAACAAAACGAGCCCAAATTCGATTTACCTAGCTCTACGCGTCTAGGAGTTCCAGTAGTGGACGTCGAAGTATACCTTCAGGTCACTCCACCAAGTTTTGTGGTAAAATCTCATCATAACTAACAAAACGAGCCCAAATTCGATACACCTAGCTCTACGCGTCTAGAAGTTCCAGTAGTGGTCGTCGAAGTATACCTTCAGGTCACTCCACTAAGTTCTGTGGTAAGATCTCATCATAACTAACAAAACGAGCCCAAATTCGATACACCTAGCTCTACGCGTCTAGAAGTTCCAGTAGTGGTCGTCGAAGTATACCTTCAGGTCACTCCACCAAGTTCTGTGGTAAGATCTCATCATAACTAACAAAACGAGCCCAAATTCGATTTACCTAGCTCTACGCGTCTAGGAGTTCCAGAAGTGGATATCGAAGTTCAGGTCACTCCACCAAGTTTTGTGTTAAAATCTCATCATAACTAACAAAACGAGCCCAAATTCGATACACCTAGCTCTACGCGTCTAGAAGTTCCAGTAGTGGTCGTCGAAGTATACCTTCAGGTCACTCCACTAAGTTCTGTGGTAAGATCTCATCATAACTAACAAAACGAGCTCAAATTCGATTTACCTAGCTCTACGCGTCTAGGAGTTCCAGTAGTGGTCATCGAAGTATACCTTCAGGTCACTCCACCAAGGTTTGAGGTAAGATCTCATCATAACTAACAAAACGAGCCCAAATTCGATTTACCTAGCTCTACGCGTCTAGGAGTTCCAGTAGTGGATGTCGAAGTATACCTTCAGGTCACTCCACCAAGTTCTGTGGTAAGATCTCATCATAACTAACAAAACGAGCCCAAATTCGATACGCCTAGCTCTACGCGTCTAGGAGTTCCAGTAGTGGATGTCGAAGTATACCTTCAGGTCACTCCACCAAGTCTTGAGGTAAGATCTCATCATAACTAACAAATTGAGTCCAAATTCGATACACCTAGCTCTACGCATCTAGGAGTTCCAGTAGTGGTCGTTGAAGTATACCTTCAGGTCACTCTACCAAGTCTTGAGGTAAGGTCTCATCATACCTAACAAATTGAGTCCAAATTCGATACGCCTAGCTCTACGCGTCTAGGAGTTCCAGTAGTGGTCATCGAAGTATACCTTCAGGTCACTCCACCAAGGTTTGAGGTAAGATCTCATTATAACTAACAAATTGAGTCCAAATTCGATACGCCTAGCTCTACGCGTCTAGGAGTTCCAGTAGTGGTCATCGAAGTATACCTTCAGGTCACTCTACCAAGTCTTGAGGTAAGGTCTCATCATACCTAACAAATTGAGTCCAAATTCGATACGCCTAGCTCTACGCGTCTAGGAGTTCCAGTAGTGGTCATCGAAGTATACCTTCAGGTCACTCCACCAAGGTTTGAGGTAAGATCTCATTATAACTAACAAATTGAGTCCAAATTCGATACGCCTAGCTCTACGCGTCTAGGAGTTCCAGTAGTGGTCGTTGAAGTATACCTTCAGGTCACTCTACCAAGTCTTGCGGTAAGATCTCATCATAACTAACAAATTGAGTCCAAATTCGATACGCCTAGCTCTACGCGTCTAGGAGTTCCAGTAGTGGTCATCGAAGTATACCTTCAGGTCACTCTACCAAGTCTTGAGGTAAGATCTCATTATAACTAACAAATTCAGTCCAAATTCGATACGTCTAGCTCTACGCGTCTAGGAGTTCCAGTAGTGGTCATCGAAGTATTACCTTCAGGTCACTCTACCAAGTCTTGAGGTAAGGTCTCATCATACCTAACAAATTGAGTCCAAATTCGATACGCCTAGCTCTACGCGTCTAGGAGTTCCAGTAGTGGTCATCGAAGTATACCTTCAGGTCACTCCACCAAGGTTTGAGGTAAGATCTCATTATAACTAACAAATTGAGTCCAAATTCGATACGCCTAGCTCTACGCGTCTAGGAGTTCCAGTAGTGGTCGTTGAAGTATACCTTCAGGTCACTCCACCAAGGTTTGAGGTAAGATCTCATCATATCTAACAAATTGAGTCCAAATTCGATACACCTAGCTCTACGCGTCTAGGAGTTCCAGTAGTGGTCATCGAAGTATACCTTCAGGTCACTCTACCAAGTCTTGCGGTAAGATCTCATCATAACTAACAAATTGAGTCCAAATTCGATACGCCTAGCTCTACGCGTCTAGGAGTTCCAGTGGTGGTCATCGAAGTATACCTTCAGGTCACTCCACCAAGGTTTGAGGTAAGGTCTCATCATACCTAACAAATTGAGTTCAAATTCGATACACCTAGCTCTACGCGTCTAGAAGTTCCAGTAGAAGTCGTCGAAGTATACTTTCAGATCACTACCACGCTCGGGGATTAGAGACTCTGCAATAAATTTCTAAATGCTAGCAAATAATAAAATTGTATTGTGTTGGTAGTAGGTACCATATCTTACCTTTTCAAAATATCAGCACAGGTGATAACTATAAATATAAATTTGGTTCGCTCAACTAGGTACTCTAGGTAGGTATTTCGTGTTACATGTACAGCGATCTTTTCGACACCAGCGACTGCTCGCAACCGGCGCAGGTTCCACTCACGACGGCGCTCAAACGCAGACTAAATGACTAATGATAATTTGAATTCAAACCAGAGACCGAGTAAAATCAAAATAACCCTTATGTTCACTCTGTTAAGATTTACAAAATATGTGAAAAAAATACAAGCAAGTTTTATTTCATTTCGTATACTATTTGTCCTATTTTTAATATTTTTATTACCAAAATTTGTAGGTGAAAATATCTACTAATAGATGGTATTTTTTAATGACAAAAAAACGGCATATTTACAGTAAAAAATGTACCTAAAGTCACCCCTAAATCGTCAATTTTGAGTGAAAAGGTGAGGGAAAAACATTTTTATAGTATTAAAAATAAAGATTTTTTACAATGTTATTACCAAAAATTGGAGATATAGGATCTATCTTTGTATAGCAATTTTTAGTTCCATCCGATTTTGTTTGACTTAGTCACAAAATGTACTGAAAACTCCAATATTTTAAGGGATTTGCAAATGCGTTCTTAAGTTAGGGCTAATACTGCCTTAACTGCTTTAACCCTTAAAGGGTATACCTACACTATACAATAAACTATCTACACAGTTGAGTCGCTGTGGCGTGACGGAGTCTCCCAAAAAACATCCAAAGTCCAAACATTTAAAATTACAAACAAACAAACTTTCACTTTAAGTTAGGTAGGTATAAAGGTGATATGATGCAATTTCCATTATTATTAGGTAAGTAATTATCGCATATTCGCGGAAAATGAGGGATGCTGACGGTTGTAATCAAATAACATTTACTATTTGAACTTTTTGCCATACGTAGCGGGCAACACCAATAATTTTAACATAATAATATAAAAACCTTTGAATCGATAATATAGCTTACATGCATGTGTTACAGAGTATATTTATATGTAGCTTTTTATTAGATTTGTTCCTGTAATTAATCTAGTTGTCGTAGGTCATGTAATACTGAGTCTGCTTTATTTCTTTGCATCTTAGCAATATTGGAAATTGTGGGATCTTTGCAAAATAATAAGACACCCGTAATCGAGACTTTGTTTACGTTAATTTAAGTAATTGTTATTATGTATGTATGTAGTCATGTAGTAGTAAAAAACCGGCCAAGTGCGAGTCGGACTCGCGCACCGAGGGTTCCGTACTCAAGAAGTAGGTATAATTACCTTTGTTAATGAACCGCAAAACTAACTTTGTTTGTAGAGGTTTACTGTTAATATCAAAAAATTACGTTTTTTGTATGGGAGCCCCCCTTTAATATTCACTTTATTGATATTTAATTATTTATTTTGAAAGGTAATATACAAGTTAATATTCTGTGAAAATTTGAACCGTCTACCTGTTACCGTTTTTAATATTGAGCAAAAAAATACGAAAACAACACGTTTATTGTATGGGGACCCCCCTTAATATACATATTTTTTTAATTTTTAGTATTTGTTGTTATAGCGGCAACGGAAATACATCATTTGTGAAAATTTCAGCTTTCTAGCTATCACGGTCTATGAGATACAGCCTGACAGACATACAGACAGACAGACAGCGGAGTCTTAGTAATAGGGTCCCGTTTTTACCCTTTGGGTACGGAACCCTAAAAACGGCCTCTGTCAGTTCCGTCACTCGACCGTGCTTATGTACCTATAGTTCGCAAGCGAGCTGAATGCAGAGTAAATGTATGGTGCCACATACATTTACTCTGCATTCAACTCGCGTGCGAATCAAGCACGCTGTCCCACGGGCCCGAGGTTTCTTGCAGTGGGCTACCACGTTCTAGGCGGGTCGAGCAGCTATAACCACAGAATAATATAATAGTACTGACGTACAGAAGTCTCACTCCTTTGATGTTGACTACTTGCCGACGTTTTATTAGCCTACATAATTATTATTAAAAAGATAAATCACGCACGCAAGCTAAATTAAACTTTATCGCCGCGCGCGAGGGTCTGTATTGCTTTGCATCTTTTCCCTTTCCTACGTCACGGACGACATTGCGAGCTTGTCTAGGGCTGTCAGCAAACAGTACAACAATACAGTAGGTTTTTAGAATTGGTAAGTAAGGTACCTACTCTGACTATGATCGACTGTGTTTACTGTGTGTCGCTACACAGTGAGTTATTCACTACGCACGCAACTTGCAAGGTCATTCGTCGCGGCGAAGCAGTGCGTCGAAACATAATATTTCGCTCGGACAGGTAGGTACACTTCGATCACGGAAATATATAAATATATATTCCGTGCCCTTACTCTAAATAGGCAAAGTGTAATAAGAATTAGGGAGTAAGGGCCTAACTAGGGCGAGCGTATTCCCTGCGACTCGTTTGTACTTCCTACAGCTCGTGCCTCGATTCAAAAAAATTACTTGAAAAGAGGCTCATTTAAGTTTGACATGAATTGTACCTGTTCCGTGATAGAAGTACTATTGACTACTTAATATTGTATTGACTACTTGCTGACTTGCTTGCTAGCTTTAATAGCCTAAATAATGATTATTAAATAGATAAAACACGCAAGCAAATAATTAATATGCTAAACACTTAACTTAAACTATTAAACAAATATTTTCAAAAAACTATTTACGAAAACAGCGTTAAATTCACTAGCACGTCGCTCGCTTATAACGCGCCAGCCCCGACTGCGTAAGCATTCCGGGAATGAGCGTGATCGTCGGTATTTTCGTCGCGCAAGTACCAAGAGTGACACAGGCCTGCTATAACAATGTCAATTGTCAACGAATGATTTATAAAAAAAAAAACGCTGTAGCGCAACCTTAGGATTTGCCCTCCGATTGTGTAAGGAAATCGTGATCGTAATCATTTGTCAAACGGATAATTCGACCTGTTTAAGGAGTTCATAAATGCCTGCGCGTTAAAAAGCATGTATGAACTCCTTAAACAGTTCGAGTAAGTAATACGTTTTAATAAGTGAAATGATTACGATTTTCTTAAAAAATTGGGCCTCTAATCCAATATAATAGGTACCGTTACACACACGAGTACCCTGTTTCTTAGCCTGCGATCAAAAATTCTAGCCCTTTTCCTCTACAACCTGCATCAATTGTTTTTACTGAATATTTGTGATTGGCTGAATTTATGTTAAGTACCTATTCTTGTGGCGACGATGGATTTTGTCCTCATCTCCAGTAAAATGGTAATTCTTCTGAGATAGCACAAAATGCATTTTCACGACTCTTGCGGTTCGATCTCGACAAAAGTGCGTTTCCGTGCGTGGCGGAATCTGCCCCCCGATTGTGTAAGGAAGTCGTAATCGTAATCGTTTGTCAAACGAATAATTTGACCAGCCCCCCGATTGTGTAAGGAAATCTTAGTCGTAATCGTTTGTCAAACGAATAATTTGACCAGCTACCCGATTGTGTAAGGAAGTCGTAATCGTAATCGTTTGTCAAACGAATAATTTGACCAGCCCCCCGATTGTATAATGAAATCGTAATCGTAATCGTTTGTCAAACGAATAATTTGACCAGCCCCCCGATTGTGTAAGGAAATCGTAATCGTAATCGTTTGCCAAACATGGATAGTTCATAGATGCCTGCACGTCAAAAAACATGTAAGAATTCCTTAAATATTTCGAATAATACGTTTTAAGCTGTCAAAATATTAGGATTTGTTAGGACTGATTATGATAGACTGGACTAATTGACAACGTGATAAGCGCAAGACAACCTCGGATTTACGTCAATCCGCCTCGATCTCGACCTTGAAACGCGTTGAACTTCACCATGATAAGAGTGCTTATAAGGCGTTGCCGGAATTATTTATCGGTAAATAGCGTAATATAGAGGCATTCCATGGTCGCGTTTTGATAACTACGCCAGTCCGAGTTAGAACGACGAATAATCTGAATGTGTTGTTGAAGGAATAATGGTCCTGATAAAAAACTGCGCAATACACACATATAACCAAGGAAGCCCTGTGAAAGCAACAACAGCCGTCATTGACCGTAGTGCGCTGCTGAATAATTGGCAACGGATTCTGGCACTCACACCTCATAGCCGTCATGTTGCGGTGGTAAAAGCGAATGCCTACGGCCACGGAATAATAGAGATTGCCCGTGAACTCAGTGATGCTGCGGATGCATTTGGTGTGGCGCGCTTAAGTGAAGTGCACGTCCTGCGTGCCGGTGGAATTGTTAAACCAATCATTTTGCTGGGAGGATTTTATGATGCCACCGATCTGCCCGTGATCGCCGCAAACCGTCTTGTGGAAGTGGTGGTTCACTTTGAAGAGCAGTTGCTGGCGCTGGAACAGGCTGAAATATCTGCTCCGATAAAAGTCTGGATGAAAATTGACACCGGGATGCATCGCACGGGTGTGCGCCCTGAAGAAGCAGAAGCCTTTTATCAGCGCCTTTGTCAGTGTAAGAACGTGCAGCAGCCGGTCAATCTCATCAGCCATTTCAGCTGTGCTGATGAAGACGATCCGGCGCCGACTGAAGTACAGATTGCCCATTTCATGGCCTTTGCTGAAGGCAAGCCGGGTGAAAAATCCATTGCTGCCTCCAGTGGGATTCTCTACTGGCCTCAGGCGCATTTCGACTGGGTGCGTCCCGGGATCATGCTTTACGGCATTTCACCGAAAACGGGAACAGAAGCTAAAGAATACGGCCTGAAGCCGGTGATGACCCTCAAGTCCCGACTGATTGCTGTTCGAAGACACAAAGCTGGTGAGCCAGTAGGTTATAACAGCACCTGGATCAGTGAGCGCGATACCTTCATCGGGGTGATTGCGATAGGTTATGGTGATGGCTACCCGCGAAGCGCCCCGTCAGGTACACCGGTTGTCATCAATGGTCGCCGCGTGCCCATCGCGGGCCGGGTTTCCATGGACATGGTTACCATCGATTTAGGCCCCGATTGCAGTGATAAAGTGGGTGATGAAGTGATTTTGTGGGGCGATTCACTTCCAGTTGAGCATGTTGCGTGTTTTACTGGTATCAGCGTTTATGAGCTGGTCACCAAAGTGACATCACGCGTGGAGATGGAATATCTGGACGATTAAAATACGACGCGATATGGTCTGAGAGTGAGAAAAATAGCTAACAGCAGTATCGATTGTGTCCGACTACATGAGCACGCCTATTGTGGCAACTGGCAACCATCTTAACGCTGGTCGAGTATTTTGAACAGGATGCCCGGGAAGATGAAGCCGCAATCACAGTATTATTGACAGGAGCTTAATTCGTTACCATAAGAAATATAAAACGAAGTCTCTAACTACGCAGTTTTTTTAATCAGCAGTAAACCTTTCCAAACTTACTCAATGCGGTTCCAGATTAATTTCATCAAACAACCCGTTCGGTGGTTGAGTCGGACTCGCACTTGGTCGGTTCTTATCTGTAACCTAAAACGTTGGTGACTGCTCGAAATACTGGCAAAGTATTTGGTCACCATCAAAGAAATGTTACTTCTGTGTATATATGTACCATTAATAAAATAGTGTTTGACGTTGGGTTGACGTAATATGAGTGCGTCTAAAGTATTTTTTGGCACAGCGAGGAATTTACCTACTACGCAAATTAGAAACGTGATCGCAAATAAATTACGTCAGGATAGGTATTAGGTACTTATTGAATTTAGCTTAAAATTGGCTTTAACTACAAGGATTGTTGATTGTGCTGTAATTGTTTACGACTTTACATGAACTGGACTTAACATGGACTAGACTTTAAATTAACATTTAATTACCTACCAACCAAATAATTAATGAAATCTCCTCAGTTGTTCAACGGTTTATAGGGCGGACCTTAAAGTTTAAAACCTAAATTCACTCCTAAGTCTAAATCATCGTTAGGTAACAATAACATAAATCGGCCACCGATTGTCTGACGTAGGCTGAGCCCTTAGCCCTTATCGTCACTATTTTGAATATCATTAGTTTAGGGACTTAGGGGGCTTATTACCAAGTACCATCGCATAAAGCAGTAGATATTATTTTAATGTTATTAACGCTCTTTTTCAGAATTTCAACCCTTATTTTTGGGACGTCAAGGTAGGTACGTCATATAAAACTGTCATCTTAAAATAATACCTATTGCTTAGCGAAGTACAGTCGATCCGATAATCGCACCTAATTCTGACTTTTTTGTCAGAATTGGGCGTTGCTGCTTAGTTGCATGGGTCTGTCCATTTCGTTTTAAAAAAAATCCATTAGAACCATATTGTTATCCTAGCTTAGGTGAGAAGTAGGCATTCCTGCCATCAGAGCTATATATGTCACCGTAAGATTGTAAAAACCGTAAGATTGTAATCTAACGCTTTTTGTTTCGTTAGATTGTAAACAGTCGAAAGATTGTGAACTGTTCAATGTTTTAAGTGACAATTTTTGAAATATTCATTGTATTTACGTTTTCTTGTCTCTTTCTTGTAGGTTAGGTTAGGGTTCGGCATAAATAATCAATTAGGGCACTTAGGTTCTATCGGGTTAATAAACCTAACAAATTACAATCTACCGAAAAATAATCCGTTATATTGTAATCATTCGACAGTTTACAATTTCGCGAGTTAGATTATAATCTAACGGTTTTTAAAATTTTACGGTGACATAAATATGTAGGCACTTGCAGGAAGAAGTATAAAGAGTAAGACGGGGTGTCTTATAAGATCGGTTCCCACTTGTCTCATTTTTGTCTTCCAATTAAACGCAATGATGTCTATCAGTTGACCTACTTAGTAACCTACCTACTACAAACAACGTCATATTGTGTTTGTTGTGCGAAAAATTGTTTTTTTCCAATTCCTTATCATTTTTTGTAACAACTACTTACGAACATTACTATCTTAACTAAATAATAACAATGGTCTACGTCACAAGAAATATGTGTATCAGTAGGTAGGTATATAATAAAAATTTTGTACATGCATTGGCTGCATGCATACCTTTCTACTGTTCCTATGCAGAAAATCACAAATGGGCTCACTGGCCACTGCCACTGGCCCACTGCAGCTGTGTTGGCGAAGACGACGAGAAAATAATATTTGTGTAAAATTTTGTGCACAATTATATATGATATTAATATAATGAGTTAGGTATAAGTTAAATCTATCCGCCCAGTAGCCCACCAAAGGGCAAGATGAGATGTAATTTGGTATTTTTTATCCGACAACAATTACAATTTTAAAATATAGGTACCAAGGCAAAGAAAAACAATTCAACAATTTGTTTCCCTAGTCAGAATAAAGTTTTTACACTTATTTATCGTATTTGGTTTTAATTTTTAGGGTTCCTTACCTAAAAAGGAAAAAAAGGAACCCTTATAGGATCACTTCGTTATCCGTCCGTCTGTGTGTCAAGACCTTTTTTCTCAGGAACGCATGGAGGTATCAAACTGAAATTCCTAACAAATACTCAAGTCTACGGTCCCTTGGAGCTGTGAAAAAATCAAACTTCAAAGCCAACACAATCAAAAGATACAGCCGTTTATGCTGCAAATTTTCGAATTTTCTTACACTCGCAAGGGAATCAAAACCTACAGGGTACTTCCCGTGAACTCAGAATTTTGAAACTCGGTACCAAGCAACGTCTTATAGCACAGATATAGGAAGAATTGCGAAAAACATAAATTTTTAGTTAAATCATATAATAAAAATATTTTTAATAATTAGGGTTCCGTACCTCAAAAGGAAAAAACGGAACCCTTATAGGATCACTTTGTTGTCCGTCCGTCTGTGTGTCAAGACCCTTTTTCTCAGGAACGCATGGAGGTATCAAACTGAAATTCATATCAAATGCTCAGGTCTACTGTCTCTTGGAGCTGTGAAAAAATCGAACTTCTAAGCCAACACAATCAAAAGATACACCCGTATATGCTGCAAATTTCGACACTCGCAAGGTAATCATGACCTACAGGGTTTTTCCCGTGAACTCAGAATCTTGAAATTTTGTACGAAGCAACGTCGTATAGCACAGATAAAGGAAAAATTTCGAAAAACATAAATTTTTAGTTTCATCATATAAATAATAAAAAAAAATTATGCAAATTTTCGACACTCGCAAGGTAATCAAAACCTACAGAGTACTTTCCGTGAACTCAAAATCTTGAAATTTGGTACGAAGCAACGTCTTATAGCACAGATAAAGGAAAAATTGCGAAAAGCATAAATTTATAGTTACATCATGTAATAAAAATATTTTAAGTAATTTAAACTTACTGGCCCCTTTCCGCATGAACGCGTAGAGGTATTAAATTGAAATTAAAATAGATAAGTGGAATAAAAATACTATAACTTTTACTTATATACTTACCTACCTACAGGTTTGTACGGAACCCTCGGTGCGCGAGTCCGACTCGCACTTGGCTGGTTTTTTAATTTCAAAATACCTATTCCTTCATGTCAAATTGTGAAAATGCGGAAGGACTTGGAAACCCACCGCATTATTAGCCAAGTCAACCCCTGCCTTTATGTGATTAGTGGAATGGGGTCACGACCCTCAGCAATGAAGAATACGACGCAGAGAGCAATGTCAAATTTCAACACTTAAAAAAATTACATTTTATACCTACTTACTTATCGAATACCTATCAGCTGAAAATATTGAAACTGATACCATAATATTATCCACTTGTTTCAGCAGCCAAACGTGCCGCATCAATCAATCAATCAATACCTATTCATTTATAATTAGGTACGCTGTACACTCATTGACGTCCTAGTACATATAAAACATGATGGTGATAATCAGTTACGGTATCTTAAAACTAAAGCTACGAGGGTTCCAAACGCGCCCTGGCCTGAGAAGAGCCCACAACAAACTCAGCCTGGTTTTTTTTAACTTTTCACCATATTAGTTTTCATATCAAACAGGTATAGGTAGGTATGTGGGGTACTTTATTGTACACGTGCGCTTAAGTACCTATCACACACTGTTGTTGTTCCCACAACTGAGTGATTACATTATGAGTCAAACTGCTACTACTTAGCTACTAAAAGGTAATTTGTAACCAGAAACAAAGTCACGCCACTGAGCTAAATGGCTGTTTGGTAGTCGTGAAGGTACTTTAGTAGAGTCGTTCTAACTTTCTCGACTCGTGCGTAAATCGCGACAATGGACAGGCTAGCTGATGCCCGCAACTACGTCCGCGTCCGCTTAGTTTTCCGGGATAAAAAGTAGCCTATGTGTTATTCCAGACTATAATATATCTCTGTGCCAAATTTCATCCAGATCCGTTCAGCCGTCCGGGCGTGATTGAGTAACAAACATTCATCCATACATCCATCCATCCAAACTTTCGCATTTATAATATTTATTTGATTATTTGATGTAAGTTATATTGTCAATTTAAAAACTGTCGCAAAATTGCGCAAAGAAACCTAGGTAGGTACTCAAACTCTACCCAATATAAAACTTTAAAATTGGATCACTTTACAAATGACGTAATAGGTACTTAGGTACTATATACTTAATTAAACTTTTAATTTAGTTCCAATCAAAAGTATCCATCGCATGCTTGTTTATTATGAGCAAAAGTTTTTCTGTGAAAATTACAAAATACGTATGAAAATTTCAGCTTTCTAGCATCATCCAGATCGAACCTATGACGGTTCGAAAATACGACGAAAAGCTTCCAGAAAAGGTAGGTCTAGTGCCCCGTTCACTTCTTTTGGCTCGTCTTCCCTGTTAAGAAAGTTGTTTAAGTAGGTACTTAAAGAATTTTACGCAGGATTAAGTTTGATATTATTTTATTTCTATGAGGTCAATAAGTCAGAGATTACAGACACAACTTCTGGTATGGTTAGGAAACAGTTTTTTTCCATTCACCTATCACCTATAAACACTGATTAGGTACGACTACGCAAGTAAATACTAAGTAAGTAAAATAATCAATTATTAATTACCTAACCCTTCATCTCTTCAAAACAGCAGAAAAAGCAAATAGTATAGCTAAATTCCGATATGTTTTATTATAGCTTCATTTGGCCAGGATTAAGCTTGTAAGTTGTAATCACATAAGTCGCTTATATTATGACATATGAGTAAACGGAATTGTAAGTTGCGCATCGTACAAGTATCGTATATTATACGTACCTACGCTACTCACGTAGAAAATTACAAGCAAGTGTACCTAATTGGGGCCCTATGATCATGATCATGTCAACCCATCGCTGCGCTTCTACTTAGAATGGGTTTTCTCTCAGAGTGAGAAGGACCTTAACACCGCTCACATCATTATCATCGAGTCATCTTCAAATTGAAGTTTGGCGGTCAGCAGGTGAAATTCCTTCCGGTCTTGAGCAATCTTCTTTAATTCTGCGTAATTAGGTAGGTATGACGGGTCCACTCTTTTACGTCGTCTATGCACTTTCTCCTCTGTCTTCCAGGTGCTCGTTTCCCCGTTCCCGGGAACCTTGCCCTCTAGGATCAACCTTGAGAACTCGTACTGGGATCCTCTTTGAAGGTGCCCGAAACACACCTTTCTCTGCACGACGGCTGTTATTAGAGCTCGGTTCCAATGCGCTCCTTTAAGTAGGTACCTACCTCAGCATTTACCTTAGAAGTTGAACATCATAGAAAACTCTCAGGCATGCAGGTTTCCTCACGCGATGTTTTCTTTCACCGGCAAAACAACTCCTAAAATATACAGGATAGAAAAGACCAACGGGCCACGATGGAAAAATCTTACTTTATATATAATTAAGAAATTTCACTCAAAGCAAAAATCCTTTATTTTAAAAATAAGAACAATAATGGATGCAGATAGCATACTTACCTACATACTTTTTAAAAACAGTTTACATGAGCAGGGAATCGAACCAACTAAAAATGCAAAAAATATGTAAGTCACTATTGAACCAAATCCTCTCAAACAACCATTGTAAAACCATGAAATCAAGCTGTATAACCTATTGATTGGATTTCGTAATTGAAGTAGGTTTTTTCCACCCTGTATAAGTGCGTGCCAGTGATTCGCATCTTCCACCATAGAATTTCGAATGGAAGACCCAAGTCTTTGACTAGGTACTACTAGTTCGTAGTTTTGTTTATATGTAAATTCAGTGGTGTAGGTAAGTTGTAGATCTCGTAAGAATGGAGCGTGCTCGCTAACTAATGGAGGAAATCTAGGAGCCTCCTAATTATACGCTGAGGATGGCCACCGAAGGGATTTAAGTAGGTTTTTTAGGCATCGTACCGGAACGCTAAATCGCTTCGCGGTACGTCTTTACCGGTAGGATGGTAACCAGACACGGCTGAAGCCTCCCACCAGACCAGACCAGAGAAAATTCAGAAATTGTAAATTCCCAAATTGACCCTGGCGGGAATCAAACCCGGGACCTCCCACGTTAATATAACAACTCTCAACACTTCATCAGGGAGGTCGTCAAAAAAGGTATAAAGATAAACCCTACTTCTCCCCGCGAGTTGAATGCAGAGTTCGCGCGAACTATAGGTACCTACTTTGTTCGCGATCAGTTTCTATGGCCTAGGCTCTCTTTAATTTATGAATTCAAGCACCAAATCAATAGACGTCTCAAGTTTCCATTAGAATTGTCCACTTCCATAAAACGACCAGGCTCAAGGCTATTAAATTTGGAACAAGGAGTCGGATATCTGTGTCAATTGAACATTTTCATTGTTTGACCCCTTTAGAAGCTGGTCTAGATCGATCTAATTGATATTTGAAGCCTTTGCAGCTAAAAATGGAATATTTTAAGAAGGTAAGTAGATTTGTTAGGATAGAGTACCTATAAGTTATCATTGCGCCTTGACCGGATTCTTAGCTCAATGTTGACTTTAGATTGTATAGATTGTATAGATAAATCTAACATTACTAGGTATTTGGTACTTAGCTTACTATTATAGGTAAGTACCACTACCTACTTCTATAAAAGTCCCTCCGTCGAGTCTGGTCGCGCTTACGTCAGAAATTAGGTAGGTACTTAATGTATGGATTTTCACACGATTTTTATCTAGTGTTTTCACCAAGTATTGTAGGACCAAATCCCAGAAAAAAACATTAAACCTAATGTGGGGTTATAATGGCCAACTTCCTATCAAAAATATTGGCCTAAGAACAAAATCATGACCTAAGTTCTTTGCTTGACGTTTTTGACATGACGAAATTTTTTACGCCTTTATTAATGTGGATTCAAAATGTTGAGAAACTATCGCTTGTATTGTATTGTATTGTATTGCTCTAGTCATAGCTGTTACAAGTACAACATAAAATATTGATAAGGTGCCTAGTGATTTTGAAAAGCAATTATTTCAATCAGACTTTTCCTATGCACCAATTAAATACATCAAGCCTAGGTTTTCAGGTACAAACATGAAGTAGGTAGGTAAGTAAGTCACTTGATAAGTTTATTTTTAACCAGAAACCTATTTATTTCATCACAGTTGTTTCACACAAGAGCCTGTTTAAAATGTGTTGGCCAATTCGCATCGTGAAGAACAATAATTGTTAAAAGCTGTAGGCGTTTATTTTTCACAAGGCGTTTATTATTCACATGACGAAATGATTGCTAGTGTTTTTTAGCAGGCAAACGGCAAATTACAAACTTACAAGCGTCCTCAATTTAAGAAGTTCATACATTCTTGTTGACATGCAGGCATCTATAACCTCCTTAAATAGGTCGAATTATCCGTTACGATAATTCCACTTATTTGAGGAGTCGAAGTATCTATTACGATTACGATTTCCTTACACTGACTGGAGGAATTTCACTAAGAGATCTAGCAGCATTTCCATCCATCCATCCATCAGCCTGTATGCATCCACTGCTGGACATAGGCCTTTTCGAGAGCGCGCCACCAAACACGGTCCTCTGCCTTCCTCATCCACCCGCTTCCCGCCACTTTCTTTAGGTCATCGGACCAGCGAGCTGGAGGTCGTCCTACACTGCGCTTGCCGGTACGCGGTCTCCACTCCAGAACACGTCTGCCAGCAGCATTTACATAGTCCAAATCATCATCCAGCTGAAGTGGCAATGAGTATCTCATCCTCATCGCATTGGCGAAGGCCGTCAGAGCCGGAAAGTCTTAGACTCTAGGTCGACTTTTCAGACTCCTGGATCTAGTGTCACAGAATATAATATGAGTACTAGACGTACTAGAGTGAAAACTATTATTAGTACCTAAGCATAGCGTGGGACCAGTGGGACGCTCTCCGGCACGAGGGAGGCGGGAAGTAGTTGAATGAAGAAGACTTTATCTTAACTATGGGCTCAGAGCCGCTTAATCCTTACTTAAGAAGCTGCTTAGTAAAGATTTTGTATTGAACTCAAAAGTTTCACTTCAAAAAAAAAAAATTAACGTTAAAAAAAATTGACAGTCATACTCATAGGGACTGCCTATAAAAAAAAAATTCTACTCGTAGAAGTTAAAACGAATATTACGCATTAAAGTTTAATTACAAATGTAGGTAGGTACTATATTTATATTTAAGACCTTTTGTCTTCGTAACAACGCGAGGTGTCGCCCACGGTTACACAGCACTTATTAATATAAACCTTAAAACTAAGATATTTACTGTATTATTATACTTATATGGTGTCGATCAGGCGTATTCACATTTTTACCGCATACCAAATAGTGCTCAACGCGCCTAAAGAAGTTCTCCGGTCGTGTCGGATTTTTCGTCCCATCGGGCTATTGGAATAAAGGACCAGAGTGCACCTGCGTAGTGCGTATGCGCACACACTTGTGCACTATACCTAATATATCTAGCGCAGATCGCTAATCTCTCTGGAGCATAGAGGTAGTATAAGGTACCTAGAGATTGGCCGCCGTGGCCGGAATTCGGTCGGGACTCGGGAGGACATTGGGGCTGATTCTGTTGTACACAATCTCTAAATTAAACTAAAATGATAGCATTAAAAATATTGCTAACCCTTTCATTTTAATACTCTCTGCTTAAAGGGACAGAACTAGATTAAAATACCTATGTCATTTTAGTTTATAGCTTAGAGATTGTGTTTTACAGAATTGGCCATATTATTCAAGGTACTTATATGTGTAGAATAATTCATTATATATTACTACTATCTTTAGATATCATGAATCTGGTGCTCTACAATTAAGGTCTGACCCACTGGTTAACTGGTCGCAATGTGTGCCAATTTAAATCTCACTCTAGTTGTTCCGAACAAGGCGTTCTGAGAAAACATTGAATGCATTCAACACGTTCCCCGTAGAGCTATCTTTCGCTGAGTAGACCGTAGGTAGGTACTAAGCAGTAAACCTCTATGAAGTAAACCCAATAATGAAATTATATAAATATACTAGATGATACCCGTGACTTCATCTTTGATTCCCGCGGGAAATCTTTAATTTTCCTATTGTAACCTACCTCTATACCAAATTTCATCAATATCGGTTGATCTGTCTGCTACGCTTTCACGACCCATCTATTGAAACAATTTTGTTGAAATTTGGTACAGGGATAGGTTGTATCCCGGAGAAGGACATAGGCTACTTTTTATCCCGGAAAATTAAAAAGTTCCCGCGGGAATCAAAAAAACTTTATTCACGCGGACGAAGTCGCGGGCATCGTCTAGTAATTAATTAAGGAGTCATCGTCATTCATCATTCAACTGCCTCATTGGTCCAGTGGTTAGCATGTTAGACTGCGGATGACGAATTCGATTCCTAGGTCGAGTCATAATTAAGTAAGAATTATAATACTCTTTATTTAAACGCACGTTAGTAAGTAAGTATATAATAACAGACTTTGTACAGAGGTTGGATTCAAATTCTGGTTCCACCGACTTGGAGGGAAGTTTGTAAGATGTATATTAGGTATGGTTTTCATAACCTAAACGCTTAGCAAACTGTAAATATATATATTTGTTTATTAAGTAAGTAGGTATAACTTGTGATTGTCTACTCAGGCCTATTTTCCATGTAATAAGCTCGTAAACTGCTCTATTTACTACTTAGTTGGCCTTTTTTAATCGATTTATTGGTCTTTTTGCAATGGATTTTGAAAGTTTTTTGTTTCTCGTGCCTTTAAATTCCTCACTACACTCAGATTCTAACTTATAGCATATTCTGTGTTTATAGATTTAGAATCCCTCGCTCGCTCGGGATTGAAAATAGGTACTCGCATAATTAGTGTTTAAGATGCGTAGAAGGTACCGACTATAGAATATAGTCCGTACTTATCGAACCCGTTGGCGAAAATTTGAACAAATATTTATGCCTGTGTGTTTTTTTAGGGTTCCGTACCTCAAAAGGAAAAAACGAAACCCTTATAGGATCACTTCGTTGTCCGTCCGTCTGTGTGTCAAGACCCTTTTTCTCAGGAACGCATGGAGGTATCAAGCTGAAATTCATATCAAATACTCAGGTCTACTGTCCCTTGGAGCTGTGAAAAAATCAATCTTCAAAGCCAACGCAATCAAAAGATACAGCCGTTTATGCTGCAAATTTTCGAATTTTCTTGCACTCGCAAGGGAATCAAAACCTACAGGGTACTTCCCGTGAACTCAGAATCTTGAAACTTGGTACGAAGCAACGTCTTATAGCACAGATATAGGAAGAATTGCGAAAAGCATACATTTTTAGTTACATCATATAATAAAAATATTTTTATGCAAATTTTCGACACTCGCAAGGGAATCAAAACCTATAGGGTACTTCCCTTGAACTCAGAATCTTGAAACTTGGAACCAAGCAACGTCTTATAGCACAGATACCTATAGGAAGAATTGCGAAAAACATAAATTTTTAGTTACTTACATCATATAATAAAAATATTTTTTATAATTTTAAACTTACTATCACTTACCTCTTGAACGCGTAGAGGGAATAAATAGAAATTCATATCAAATAATCAGGTCTATACTACCTTTAAGCTGTAACAAACTACTGTCCCTTGGAGCTGTGAAAAAATCAAACTTCTAAGCCAACGCAATGAAAAGATACAGCCGTTTATGCTGCAAATTTTCGACACTCGCAAGGGAATCAAAACCTATAGGCACTTCCCGTGAACTCAGAATCATGACATTTGGTACGAAGCAACGTCTTTGGCACAGATAGAGGAAACATTGCGTAAAGCATAAATTTTTAGTTACCTTCACCATATAATAAAAATATTTTTAATAATTTTAAATTTACTAGTTACTACCCCTTTCCGCATGAACGCGTAGAGGTATTGAATTGAAATTTAAATAGAAAAGTAGAATAAAAATACCATAACTTTTACTTATATACCTACAGGTTTGTACGGAACCCTCGGTGCGCGAGTCCAACTCGCACTTGGCCGGATTTTTAAAATTTATTTTTCATATCTAGTAGCGACGCTGTCATCGGGTCAGATATGTTTGTGGGACAGTAATAAGTAGGTATATTCTGTATAATCTGGGCCATCATTACTAAAGCAGGGTAGGTACTTGAAAGGTCACATTATTTGTGTAAGCAATAAGCACGTGGAGTAACAGAGAACGTGTTTCCGCCTCCCGGCTCCGATGAGTGACGTCACACGTCACGTTGACGAGGCTCCCGAATCGACGTAGGCGGCCCCTGCCTCCTGAAAGTTTCATGATGTATTGATGAGTTCATGCGTAGACAGTAGATTACGTCGTCTTAAAATAGGTGAATTCTTACTTTCGTATTCTCCTCTTGACTGTTTCCTTTATTAGAACAGGACCAGTTTAAAAAAAATTGCAGGAATAATTTTTTAATAGATTTGGCAGTTTTCGCGTCGCATAGAGCAGCAGGGCGACCGCGTATCTTTTGCATCAATCATGGATACATCGCAATCACCTCCGATTGGCTGAATTTATGGTATTCTTGCTGCGTCAATGGATTTCGTCCAATAGTGGAAGAGTGTTAAGCAAACAGAGGTGATTGCGATGTATCAATGATTGATGCAAAAGATACGCGGTCGCCCTGCAGTTCTGCTGAGAAGAGCCGGCAAGAAACTGAGCAGCTCTTTTTTTTAAACAAGATATTACAATACATATATAAATTAAATACAGTTATAGGTAGTGTAAGTTATTATACTATCCTGTGGGGCGCTGGACCCAAAGTCAATTGCTTCCATACAACTTTTTCATTAAGTATATTAAAAAGATTAAAAATAAAAAAGATTAGAAAAAAGGATAAGTTAAACATAACAATTAGGCTTTAATTTCAATACTATGCAGAAGTGTAAACTGGCCAGTTTAATTAAAGTTGTTAGGTTGATTTGTGTGTTGAATTAGGATACTGCCTATGTCAAAAATTAATTACTTTTTAGTGATTATTAAAATAGAGGATCTTCCAAACCACATAACAGATAAGACTAACAGGAGACCTATGTCCCCTGTTTCATACCCATTTTAAACTATACTACCTATACATTAAAGTAATTTTTATACAACTGCCTGAAAAAAGGAGTATATTGTATGTATGTATGTATGTATGTATGTATGTAAGTATGTATGTATGTATGTATGTATGTATGTATGTATGTATGTATGTATGTATGTATGTATGTATGTATGTATGTATGTATGTATGTATGTATGTATGTATGTATGTATGTATGTATGTGAGTTTGTATATTCCACTATAACTTTTATACGCCTGAGCCGATTTTGATAAATGAGGTATCGTTAGAATCCCTAGCTTATTCTGGGTGACATAGGCCAGTAAAATTTTTAAAAAAATTGATGGGGTGACCATGGTCCCGCATTAAAGACTAAAGTTGAATTTTTTTTTTCGAAAATAAGATTTACTATATAATCATCATCTAGAAAATGATGAGTAGATTCCAAATACATATAACACTATATTTCAATATCCTGTGATTACAAAAAAATATCATTTAGTAAAAATGTGAATAAGATTCCATAGGTAGGTAATTAATTAATGACTGTGGTATCATTATTCATTACATAATAGATAGTTACGGGCTACGGCAGAGCAGTCGTATTTTTTAATAATTTTAATTATATTCACTTGTTTACTTCAAATTTTGATGATGTCCCAAGCAAGTATTTCATACAACATTCCATAACCAAGCGAATCTGTTTTGAAGAGATGCTGATTTGACTAGTTTAAATAATATTAAAAGGTTTTATAAAATGAAACATGTAAATTATCATGGCAATGCATAATAATCAAAATAAAATTGGTGAATTGGAAAAATTAACAACATTTGCATACCTCTGGCTCAAATTTGCTGGTGTAGGGATGTTTGATGACCGGTGGGAACTCTGTGAGGTATTCGTCTAACTTTGAGTTGATTTTGTTCCTGATTGTTCTGGCGGAGTACTCTTGTTTGTCTGACGCCACCCAGCATGGCACTACGTTGTGTGCGTCTACCTTTAAAAGTTTTTTTTTTAATTTGTATTATAGTATATTGTATCTTTTCTTGAAAGTTATAACTTTTTTCAAAAGATATAACTTACTAGCTGATGCCCGCGACTACCACCGCGTGGATTGAGGTTTTCAGGTTCCCGCGGGAACTCCTTAGTTTTCCGGGAAAAAAATTAGCCTATGTGTTATTCCAGACCATAATCTACCTCTGTTCCAAATTTCATACAGATCAGTTCAGCCGTTGGGGCGTGATTGAGTAACAAACATCCATCCATACACCCATCCATACATCCATCCATCCAAACTTTCGTATTTATAATATTTATTTGATTGATAAGAGCAGCTTATTTAATTTCAAGATTACGTACAGCCAAATTAGCACCAATATGTACCAGTCATCATCAACATCATTTCAACCCATTGCCCAAACATATTATTAACCCAGAGGATGCTTCCCGTATTCCAGTCAAGAAAACACTGCTGTTCCTGGCAGAAACAAGTATTGGCGAGGAAATTTAAACTGGAGGTCACATCACAATAGATCAGAGACGGTCGGAGTGATACAGGACATAAGGGACTGAAACCTCAACAAGAAGAAGAAGAACCCATTGCCCGCTCACTACTGAGCACAAGTCTCTTCTCAGAATTAGGGTCTAGCCTCCACACTGCTGGCCAAGTGTCGATTGACAGACTCCAAACACTTTGGAGAACATTATGAAGAACCCACTACCCCATAATTTAGGAGGTAGGGTGTCTTTACCACAAGGCAATCAACAGATACCTGTATTAATGGAATATTCTTCTTAAACTTTTTCTTGGCTCCGTCCAGCCAGCTCATGGGAACTCGCAGTGGGTTAAAGTCGCACACCACAGCCCCTATCTTGTGCTCTATGATCCACTGCGGCAAGGCCTCTGCCCCACTGCCTTCAAGCAGGTGGAATGATATGTTCAGCTTCTAACATTCCGCTGCTACTTTCTCTAGACCTAATAATATGAAAAATTCTTCAAAAAGTAAATTTGTGTAAGCAATAAGCACGTGGAGTAACAAAGAACGTGTTTCCGCCTCCCGGCTCCGATGAGTGACGTCACACGTCACGTTGACGAGGCTCCCGAATCGACGTAGGCGGCCCCTGCCTCCTGAAAGTTTCATGATGTATTGATGAGTTCATGCGTAGACAGTAGATTACGTCGTCTTAAAATAGGTGAATTCTTACTTTCGTATTCTCCTCTTGACTGTTTCCTTCATTAGAACAGGACCAGTTTAAAAAAAATTGCAGGAATAATTTTTTAATAGATTTGGCAGTTTTCGCGTCGCATAGAGCAGCAGGGCGACCGCGTATCTTTTGCATCAATCATTGATACATCGCAATCACCTCCGATTGGCTTGAATTTATGGTATTCTTGCTGCGCCAATGGATTTCGTCTAATAGGGGAAGAGTGTTAACCAATCAGAGGTGATTGCGATGTATCAATGATTGATGCAAAAGATACGCGGTCGCCCTGCAGGATTATTTAAATATGTATAATATCAAAATGACAGTTTGAATTAAAATTAAAATCCTAAAACACAAACGTCAACCATATTAAAACTAGCTACCTGCTGTGACTAAATACCAGGTATTACTGCTATTACTAAGAAATTATTGTGCTGTCTTCAATCCAAGCGTACTACACATCCATATCACTGATTAAAAGTAGGGATCTTCAGTCTCCGTCCATAATAGTTGCTAGATTGTGTAAATAGTGAAGTATTTCTCAATATTGTAGTAAGTATTACTTTCGCAATAGCGGAATTTCACAATTTTTATTTCACTGTACCTATATTATAACTATCTCTTGATAAAAACTTACCTCGAGGATTTGTTGGAGTCAGAATTTATTATGGGACCACCTCGAAAGCTCTAACGACTGATAGAAAAAAAATTCAAATCGATTCAGAAACCACGGAAATATGCGCCGACATACATTTAAAAATAAAACGCGCCGAATTGAAAACCTCCTCCTTTTTGGAAGTCAGTTAAAAAGCTCACCTAATACCGCAGATTTCTGAGACGAAATTTGGCACAAAAAGAAAAGAAAAAAGAAAAGTGTTCCCACGGGATTAAAAAAAACACATTTCAACTCGAAGGAAGTCGCCCGCATTAGTAGCTACCAGCTACCTACTTAGAAACAAATATTTTAAAGAGACACGGTTGCGAGAGATCGACTCTACAACCAAAACAGATTTAGCCGCAAGAGACATCGATAGTCGATACCAATCGATCACATATTGCCTCATCACTGAGATGTTTTATTTTTTCAATCGTTTAGTTGTAACCACAAATCTCAATTGCTGATCTGTTGAATGCAGCGTTCAGCATTCGGCGTGTTGTTTGTCGGGGCGTGCGCGTGCGCCGCGTGCCTACAGATCGCTTCGTTTTGCTCCACTCGGCTCTAGTCCGTCTCGCCGGTAACGCGTATATCCCTGTCTTTCCGAACGTCCTTAGCACGTGCGCCCTTAACCAGTCAGCCTTCCGAGAACTCAACAATGGGCCGATAACGGCTAATTGCTGATTATTCTCTATCTAGTACTGAGTAGATCGCGAGTGCAGTGTCCGAGAGGGTGTGATGGCCGAAAACTGCGCGCTTATACCTGAACCGGTAACAATGTACACGCAGACGGAGGCGTTGAGAGATGTGAAGGACTTGTCGAAGAATTTGATGAGTGGAGACTTTGAAAGGCAGTATGCCAATGATATGACAGAGAAAGGCAGAAAAAAACGGCGAGGATGTGTTATTTTCGGGGTTACTGTGGCAGCATTGACGGTGTGGCTGCTGGTGCTCACGATTGTTCGAGAGGTGCAGGTCCAGAGACTCCGACAGGAGGTGGACGAGTTGTCAGCGAACATGATCGCGATGTCAGCAACAGTCAAGTCCTTGAACGAGAAGCTCACCAACAACAGGCTTTTTAATGAATTCAAAACCTTGGAGGACACGGTGAGTACGCATGCATTGTTTACTTAACTGTGGTATTCCATAAGCAGATAATATGTGCATATATAAATATGCCATTGATAAAGTTGGAGCTCAAACAAATACTGTATGTTTATTGACTACTCAATAAAACGAGTTTTTTTATAGGTCTGATGTTACATTCTAAATTTAACGGATGAGGTACTTAAAAACTATAAAAAAGTTGTTTATATCTAAGTATACGGCCTTGAATAAGTTTCATTAATACCTATATTTTCTCAGTGTCTTGATAATATAATAATTTGTCTGTTAAGTATGGTGCATTTAAACAATTGCAATAGCAATTGAGGATTATCAGCAAATCGTTGAAAGATTACACCATTGAAAATTAAGTTGAAAACAATCATTATATTGGTAGATATTATGTACTCTCTTTATCGTTAAATACGCTTCATTTAAATAAGTAGATAATTACTCGAGCAAAAAACTGCAACTGCGTCGAGAAACTCATTCAGTCGTTTCGACTTGGGAATTCCTCTCCTCTATCTTTAATCCTTCATCGATCTTCAAACGGACTTTTAAATGACATTAATAAAGCGTCTTTTTCCCTTTAAAGAGGTCGCTGTTTCCTAACATGTTAAATATCTTGTTTTGTGAATCTCTTCTTTAGGTTGCTAACATTGCTAATTAACAACTATTAACTAATGAATGCAAACAATTCATTTTATAACTTGTCTGTCGGATAGGTACATTGCATAGACCAAGCTTAGATCTTTGTTTTGAAGTCTTTATTACACGTAGGTAAAATACAATGTAGGTGAAAAGGTGAATTTAATACCTGGAGGTATTCTCTTCCAGGTAACCTTTGCTAGGTAGTATTGGGATAGGGTTATAGAGCAGTGTGTAGACATTTTTTTTTGTTGGAAGCCTCTCGATTGTTTATCGTATTAGATGTTGAAAGAATATAAGATTATGGGATTGAGAAAAATTTTTGACCTTTCCTCTTTTAGGTTAGCCTATTTCCAGCTTTGCTTAGGTTAGTAATGTTATGATGCAGACAAAAAGATTGCTTTATTTTAATTAGGTATAACTTCATGAGATATTGAAATCGTAGACAAGGCAAATTAAAAAGACAGTCGCACAATTTTCGCTTCATAATTTCATAAGCAATCAATCCATATAATACAGGAAAGCAATTGTTAAGTATAGATATAAACGGAGAAGCAATAGAATAAAAACGTAGTGGTGAAGCAACTATCATCACAGAATAGGTAATAGTATTATTTCATCAGTGGTAGTGGAAGCTGGAAACGATGGGATTGGAATTCTAATTTGCATTTTATTTAATAACTAGCTAGGCAAATAATAGCTAAGCAAGATATGAGATAATAATGTCGGACCTAGTCAAGGTCCCATAACCACTCGCGATGATTACAATCATTGCAGTCAATTGACTCGATGACGTGACGACAGCGGTATACAGCAATTCAATTCATAATCGTGAACTGTTAAATTTTGTCATTGAGCGCTCGTAAAAAATTTCCTGCCCGCTGGTCGAATGGCATTCGTATTTGGTACTCGATGGCACAATCTTGAAAGGAGTTGGTCCAGATTTGTATGGGGCGATTGCCAAGTCTTATACAAGTAGAGAAATGAAGGAAAATAAAATACTAGACCAGTTTTTATTGGTGAAATCTACGAATTCGTCGTAATTTCAGTGGTAAAATTATTTAATCTTACCAAGCTAAGGAACACTAAACATGAGTGGGTAACAATGGCGGATTCATATTTTTGACGTTTTCAAAAGAAAAACACGTTATTTTGACAGTGACTGTCAGAAATGACTTTTAATACATTTCGCGCCTACTGCCTTCTCTATGGCTGAAGGTTGCCATCTTGGAAACGTATCAAAAACTTGAAATACATTTTTATTTTTTTGCTCGTTATTTACTTTACTGTTCTAAATTATTATATTTTTAATACAATCTATGTATTTTCCTCTATTCATGGTAGAGTGTACAAGAGTAGGCCTAAAATGAACCTTTTCCTTTAACGCTTAATTATTACTAATTCAATATAGATAAGTAGATCGTCTTTTGTATTCGTCTCCAATCCATACTTAATTTACAATTTATTTATGTATTTATACTTAATATAATAAATGCAAAAGTGTGTCTGTTTGTCTGCTACGAGCCTACGGTTTACCGGCCCATCTTTTCAACCCATTTTAATCAAGGGTGCATCCCGGGGAAGAACACTTTTTACTTTCCTTTTTATCCCGGAAAATGATAATAAATATCAACGCGGACGTTCAGCCGGGGTCATCTATTATACTTAATTCGTTTTAGATAACTTATTCTTGTTTTACATTTCTTATGATATAACTTTCGTTATTCATTTTATCCCTTCGAGATGATCTTCCTAAAGTGAAACGTATCATGACCCGCCCTTCACTTTCCTTAATTTTCTATATGATCCCGCATCCGGCACCAAACTTCATCGTTGCCTGTCTTTTTCAACCAGCCTGCGGACTCATCTTTTTGTAAATACATACTTTCGCATTGTAGATATCTCACTAAGCTGTCTTGTGAGGAAATTTAATTCGAAATATCTGGAATTTTACTTTTCCTGAGTAATTTACGTCCATTATAGTCATTTAAATTGGTTTTTATCGCTGACAGTTTATGTATTTCTTGAATGCAGGACAAATTCCACGTTTTAAATGGACTTGGATATTCTGAGTTGATATTTGATAAAAAGTTCTTGATGAGTGATATTGTCTAATTTTTTGCTGTTTCGTGTTTACCTTGCTGCTATGTGTTATTCTGGGAGTTGTTCATTGCCAAGTTCGCCAGCATCGGCTATAAAATTAGGAATTGCATCATTATTTTTATTTGCAGCCAAACAATAATAATGTACAGGAGTTTACGCGGTCGTGCCAATCGCTTACGACGTAACCATAAATATTTGGTCGTAAAATGTTATACATGTGTGATTTTACGCAATTTTAGCCCAAAGTAGTGCAAATGTTTACTTGGCTACTCATATGTAAACCAAATCTTGGTTATGAACAACATGAGAATGAGGAAGGCATTCAAATGTTCACAGTGGCGTGCAGTTCATAGAGGCATAAAAGCACTGCTTACCCAAATTGAAAAACGTCGATGTTCATTTTCATTATATCAATCAGTAAATAAGTATTCTGACTAACTAATGTAAGTACCCTAGCTTCAAGCCCTGCGCACGCCACTGCATGTTTAGAAATCCTTGTGTTGTGTGTTATGCTAATGTGTTAAATCATAAGAAAATGGGAGAAGTAACGTTTTTTTCTTAAACTAAAACACAAAGACAAGTTAAATTGTACAGCAAATCAAGTATTTTACAATTTGGCTTATAAGCGTGTACCTTTAAGCAGTTAGATTGAGAAAATGGATTCTTAGTAACAAGTAATTCAATCTGATTACTTAAATAGGCTAAAGGCTTCCCGCCTCAGAATTGTCTGAATATGGGCAATACATCCGCATTTGTATACATTTCACGTTTCTCCGATTTGTCGAAGTCGATAGTAAGCTCCACTACGGTTTCCATTGATATCTTGCTTTATTCTCTATCGGTGCCGTATTCCTCATTGCTGGCTTGGCTTACTTCCTTTTTGATCACAGAACTGTAGGTTTTTGGAATACGTTACCAGATCCACCAGACGCGGACGGTTCGTTTCCAGATCCTTTCAAAAATTTCTAAAGGAGAAATTTGATAAGAATACATTAAATTAAATTGTCCTATTTTTGCATATTCATGCCCTTTACATTTTATTTAAATCTATGAATAAACATAAATATGTAGTTATATGAGTGAAAAACTATAATTTAAAGTGAACTGAGAGAAACTTCGCGTTCTCTGAATTCTTCCAAATAAACCCAACCTTTTAGGTGTTTTAATTCTTCTTCATCTTTATCAATATGAAGCAGCTGTTTAATTTTTCATTTTATTTTATTCTTTCAGTTCAGACAAGATTCCGAGTAATTACAGTTTGCTCCAACAAGTTGTCTCACACGGACAAAGTGTAATTTTGAGCTATACCTGCTTACTGGATTCAATAAATATCCGAATGAAGAAATCTGTAAATAAATAAATTGTTTATTGATCGAAAGAAACATAAACACAAATAACTTCCGCATCTTACAAAGATAATCTTTTATAATATTCTTAAAATAGTAGTCACAAAAACAAAGATTCCGAATAATAATTACATTTAGCTCCACCAAGCTCTCACAGGGACAACGTGTAATTTTGAGCTATACCTATCTGCTTACTCTAGATAATAATTCAAAGATAATTCAGTAGACAGCAGAGTTTTCTAACTAGGTATATCACATTATCAGATTTCTATGCGCCCTTGGTTACACTGTTGAATTATGGAGACTGTCTTATTATATCGGTTACGTAACAAGGGTCCGGTCCTCGCGGGAGGCCGGAGCGATGCATCGGTTTTTGTTTACAATCCGAACCGGTTTGTGCGAATAGAATCACAGAACCGGTTCTGGGTTCTGGCACGGACATCCGCTGAGCTGCTTTTGGACAAGCTTTTTCGATTGCCAAATTTTAAATGTAACGATTAATTAAGGATGTAATTTCTTTAAAAATCCCTAAATTGAACGGTAAAGGAAATAAGGAAGGAATCCGCGAGGAAACCTCCATGCCCTGCACGTTCATGTTCTCAATGATGTGTGAAGTCTGGCGCATTCACATTGTGGCGTGGATAAAGTTAGGATCGGAGACAGCTCAGTTGTTAGGATCAGGAGACAAATTACCTCAGCAAGATCAATCATGAACCTTCCTAAACCAGATAAGTGATCCGCCTTGCTTCCCTTGGATGGAATTTAAGAAGGTCTTCTGTTAGTGTTTGGTATTTAGTATTTATGTTTAGTTTACTTATCAGTATAATTGTTGAACGGCAACCCCAAACGTCAAATGTCACTCATTTTTCTGACAGATGACGTTGCCTGTCATTGATTTCATTCCGCTTCCGTCCTTCGGTTGTGTTCGAATAACATATTTTCGGCTCCCCATTTTGGCATATTTTCGGATTATTTATCATATTAAGTACATACCACATTACACCATTCACCACCTACTTATACACCAACAAAGTGAAGTGCAATTTCAAGAAAGAAGAATCGGGCCCGATATACCGGCGAGGACACTCCACAAGGTAACATTTCCCTTCCCATTATATTTAATATCTGTTTCTTTCGATTAGGTTTTTGATTATTTATTAGCTCCGCGAACTTGCGGACGTAACATTAATGGTAGCAGAGCTTGGTGTTTTCGGTCTTCTTCGTGATTAAAACACGACATTCATAGGTTAGCTTACACATAATTTTACGCGCCAACCCTCATTTCGGTAACTTATTTTTCCTTGGTCACGTAAACATGTTAAGCCGACTATACACGTGCCGATATTGTTGGGTCAACAATATTGACCCAATTTACACTTGGTGATTCTTGGAATCGATAGTAATTAGTGTGTGTAATTTAATTTGTTGTTATTTTCGGATTTAAGGTGAATGTGGTATTTTATAATTTCGGTTATTTTTCTTATTATTTCGGGATTTTCGGATATTTCAAGTTTTTATTTTCGGTTATATTAATTAATTAAAGATGTCTATTAGAACTAGTTGGTCCCAATTTAGGGTTAAGCTACAGTGGTTGTTGGACAGCGCGGACCTTATAGATAGACCCGATCATACAAGCCGCTTATCTATACGACTCATGACAGCGAATTCAGAGTTTATGAATTTGGAAAATTCTTATCAACGCATTCTTGAGTTAGCAGATGACACTGTACCGGCTGATAGAGAAATAATTTTGGGGGCCCGCGCGGACTACATACGCGCTTTAGAGGCTTTTGATAGACTAATGACGATTAAGTTGGACGAAGCTCCTACGAATTCGAGCAGTGCTACGGTAAATACTAAATCGGAGGGTGCGGATCTAGATGCGCTGCTGTCACGTTTGCCAGCACTTCGGCTTCCGTCATTTGCAGGGGAGATGGACCAATGGGTGGGGTTTAACAACCTTTTTGACAGTCTTGTCGATAAACGTGTAGACTTGTCACCGGCACAGAAATTAGCTTATTTGATGTCTTGTTTATCCGGTGAACCCCGTGGGTTGGTCCAACACCTTAAGATTGCGGATGAAGGTTATAGTATTGCCCGCGATCTTTTGATGAAGCGGTATCAGAATACTCGTCGTTTAGGTGACGTACATATTGACCAAATTTTGAAATTACCTACAGTTTCAGGCCGACTTAACGGTCTTCGGTCTCAATTTTTAAATCCATTGATTATGGCTGTTAATCAATTGGAGCGTCTCGGGTTTCCTGTATCGGCATGGTCATTTATACTTTTACACATAGTTTTATCAAAATTACCTACGTCACTTAAATCTCGGTTTGAACAAAAATTCGGATGTGAAACTGATACTATACCAAAATATTCGGACTTAGTTGAATTTTTAGAAACGGAATGTCGATTAATTGAATGTACGAGTTCGGAATCGTCAAATTATCAAAATGAATATAATAATAATTCGAGACACGGGAAGCCTCCTCGGAAATCTGTTCATTATGCCGCTGCTGAAGTAAAGCAGCCATGTTTTTGTTGTGGGGATTCAAAACATTCGGTTTTAACTAATTGCCCCGAATTTAAATCCATGTCACCCTTTGTACGGAAAGATTTTGTAGATAGGGAACGTCTTTGTTTCCAATGCTTGGGAAATCACAGTTACCGCGATTGCCGTCGGGCGCCGCCTCAGTGCAACTGTGGAAGTAATAAACATCACCCGATGCTGTGCTTTAATCGGTCGGGTTTACAACAGAGGCGTGACGATAATCGGGGTTTGGCTGAGCGGTTAGGCCCACGCACGGGCGGGGGCTTTCGCCAGCAAGCTAATGTCGGTAGGGTCAGGTCACCCCGCAACCTTTCGCCACTTCGGTGTTCCTCACCTCCTCCACGACGACGTCAGGAACAGCGTGATGAGCCACGTTATAATAATAATCGGATTGCGAGAGTTCAGTACGGGCGTTCTGATGAACGGAACGATAATGGCGGGCGTGAGGAGAACCGTTCTCTCCTTTATTCCCCCGAACGACGCTAGGATACGGCGCCCACCTGCCCCTTAGTGACGGTTCTTTTGCCCACTGCTCTAGTCAAGGTTTATTTTAATTCGGAAAATAATTCGGAAATGGGAATTTCGGCTAGAGCTTTACTCGACAGTGGGTCTCAGGGGTCCTTAATAACTACGGATTTGGTGGGCAGGTTGGGCATAAATTTAGATCCGAGCAACGAACGGATCATGGGTGTTGGGGGTGTTGAAACTACCTCAAATATTATCGGTCGGTCTTCGGTTACATTTTCTCCCATAAACAAACGGTTTCCTAGAATTACCACTCCCGTTGTCTGTATGCAAACGGTTATCGGAAATCTACCAACTATGACGTTGGATAAATCGGTGAAAGACTTAGCCACGGGCTTAAGTCTAGCAGATCCTCACTTTTATGAGTCCACACCAGTGGAACTGTTACTCGGTTCGGATGTTTTAGGGTCTCTCATGGGAGGAGACAAAATTGTCTTAAATTCTATCGGTCTTACGGCTTATAACACTATTTTCGGTTATGTTCTACTCGGTCGTGTAGAACTCACTAAACAATCAGACTTGATTGATGATTCGGAAATTGTCGGTATTTCGGTTTCGGATACGCTACAAAAATTCTGGGAGGTTGAGGAACCACCAGAAGTAGCTTCTCGGTCTGCTCCACTTGACGAAGAGTGTGAACAGTTTTATAAGGATAATACGTTTCGGTTGGAAAATGGTCGGTTTGTCACCAGGTTGCCGTTTTTACGAAATCGACCCCTGCTTGGGGATTCGAAAACTATTGCGGAAAAAAGATTTTTAGCTTTGGAACGGAAACTTATGAAAAATTCGGTTTTACGGGAGAAATATATTAATTTTATGCGTGAATATTTAGATCTCGGTCATATGTCGGTTTCGGATTTTGATTTTAAAGGTGGACAAGAATATGTTGTTATTCCTCATCATGCGGTTATAAAAGATGAAAACGCTAAAGTACGCGTCGTATTTGACGGAAGTTGCGTCACAAATTCGGGGGTTTCTTTAAACCAGTGCCTACATTCGGGACCTAAATTACAGAGTGATATTGGGGAGATTTTAATGAATTTCAGACGTCATCAGATCGTCTTTGTCACGGACATTAGGATGATGTTTCGGCAGACCATTATCGACAAATCGGACCGAAGGTATCAGCTCATATTTTGGAGAGAGTCTCCTGATGAGCCCCTTATTACTTATGAGCTCGGTACCAATACATACGGGTTAAAATCCAGCCCTTACCTAGCAATTCGGACGCTATTGGAGTTGGCTGATCGAGAACGTGATCGGTATCCTCATGCGGCTTCGGTTTTAGAAAACGACATTTATGTTGACGACATTTTGACAGGATGCGGCTCACAATCGGAAGCCCTCGAACTTCAGCAAGAGTTAATTCGGCTTATGCAATCTGGGGGTTATGAATTACGGAAGTGGATCTCGAATGATCCTGTTTTACTTCGGAATTTGCCTGCTGATCATCAACAGGTTCCTCACCTGTTCGATAATCCGGACATGCAAAGTTTAACTTCGGTTTTGGGAGTACAGTACAATCCTATAGAGGATGTTTTTTCTTTTCGGACAGATTTGACTCATGGACATTCGGTTACTAAACGGAAAATATTATCAACAATTGCTAGGATGTATGATCCGAGCGGATGGATCACTCCTGTTTTATTTCGGGCTAAATGTTTTTTGCAACGTTTGTGGCTTGCTGATGTTACTTGGGATGAACCTATTACTGGGGATTTAGAAAGAGATTGGATTAATTTTAACGATGACCTCATTCGGATTGAGGATGTTCGGATTTCGCGATGCATGCTTCCTCCATCGGTTAAAAATATTACTATTCACGGTTTTTCGGATGCTTCGGAAGCCGGATACGCGGCTGTCGTTTATTTACGCGCAGTTGATAACATGGATAATGTCTCGGTTCATTTAGTAATGGCCAAAAGTAAGGTTGCCCCAATTAGATCACGTCTGACGATTCCTAAATTGGAGTTGTGCGGAGCCGTGCTTCTACTTAAGCTTCTGCATCATGTTTGCCTTTGTTTGCAAAGGACCATTGATGTTAATGAAGTATTCGGTTGGACTGATAGCTCTATAGTTTTAGCCTGGCTTAAAACGCCGCCTCATACTCTTCAAGTATTCGAGGCTAATAGAGTTTCACAAATACAAAATTCTACAGTGCCAATCACGTGGCGACATATTTCGGGCGAATTGAACCCTGCTGATTGCGCTTCACGGGGCTTAACAGCTTCAGGTTTGGTATCTCATCCGTTGTGGTGGGGTCCGCGATGGTTGACGTATTCGGAATCGCGTTGGCCTACGTCTAAGGCTACACAGGTATTACCTGCGGAATTACCTGGCATTCGGTGTTCGGTAGCTACAACTTCGGAACCCCCTCCAGATTTCGGTTTTCTCTTAGAGCGCTATAGCTCTTTAGATCGGCTTATTTCAGTGACCGCTTGGATTCGGAGATTCTATTATAATTGTCGTCGGAAAGATAATCGGAATAATACGGCTTACTTAACCCCACAAGATCGGAAGGAAGCGTTAATTATGTGGATTTCGCTTCTACAGAAAAATAATTTCGGTTCTGACATTGAACGTATTCGAAACGGTCAACCTTTAAAGGGACATCTCAAGCGTCTTAACCCTTTCATTGATTCGGACGGCCTTTTGCGTGTTGGAGGTCGCCTTAAACACTCGGACTTACCCTACGGAGCAAGACATCCATTGTTGCTTCCTAAATCGGGACATTTTGTTGACCTTTTAATTTCGGATTGTCACTTAAAAAATTCGCATGCAGGACCGAATGCACTTTTGGCTATATTACAACGCGATTATTGGATTCTTTCAGCTAGAAGAGCGGTAAGAAAGATCACTTTCAAATGCATTTCATGTTATAGACTAAAGGGACTTACAGCCCAACCGTTGATGGGTGATCTCCCTAGGGACAGGGTTTTAGCTGCTAGGCCTTTCCAAGGCGTTGGAACCGACTTTGCAGGTCCATTTTATGTGAAGTCGCACACGTTACGGAGTCCAAAAATCACCAAGGCTTATTTATGTGTATTCGTGTGCCTGGCCACTAAGTCCGTCCACTTAGAATTAGTCTCGGATTTAACTTCGGAGGCCTTCGTTGCCTGCCTTTCTAGAATGACCTCGAGACGTGGATTACCAGCGGTGATTAGGTCAGACTGTGGCACCAATTTTAGGGGCAGTGACACATATTTAAAGGAAGTTACCAAATTCTTGGAACAAAATCAATCACAAATCGGTCATGATTTAGCACGGCGCGGTATTACTTGGATCTTCGATCCACCGGCTTGCCCAGCCTGGGGTGGTTTATTCGAGGCTGCGGTTAAGTCAGCAAAAACGCATTTGAAACGCACTATTGGGGAAACAACCCTGACATTCGAGGAACTCAGTACTGTTTTCTGCAAAATCGAAGCAGTCTTGAATTCACGCCCCTTGTGCCCTCTATCTTCGGACCCGAACGACCTGGAGGTTCTGACCCCAGGTCATTTTCTTATCGGTCAACCGTTAACTGCACTCCCAGAGTATCCCTTTCAGGATGTGAAGACTTATAAATTGTCTCGGTTTCAGTTGCTACAGCAACTTTCTCAAAGAATTTGGCATCGGTGGCAATTAGAATATCTTCACACCTTACAGCAGCGGTTGAAGTGGACTGACCCAGCCGTCCCACCTAAAGTTGGAGATTTGGTTTTACTAAAAGAGGACAATGCTCCGCCTCTTCAATGGCGTCGTGGTCGGATTGTAGCGTTGTATCCGGGAAAGGACGGCGTGGTCAGGCTCGCAGATGTGCGGGTGGCGCAGGGAACGGTTCTGCAACGGGCAATTTCCAAGTTGTCTCGTTTGCCTTTAGATTAGGTTAATATAGATTTGTTTTCGGTTAGGCTTAGGACCTTAGGTTAATTGGTTGTTAGTTTACTAAGTTTTCGGAAGCAGTTGGAGACTGCTTGGGCTGGGGGATGTTTGGTATTTAGTATTTATGTTTAGTTTACTTATCAGTATAATTGTTGAACGGCAACCCCAAACGTCAAATGTCACTCATTTTTCTGACAGATGACGTTGCCTGTCATTGATTTCATTCCGCTTCCGTCCTTCGGTTGTGTTCGAATAACATATTTTCGGCTCCCCATTTTGGCATATTTTCGGATTATTTATCATATTAAGTACATACCACATTACACCATTCACCACCTACTTATACACCAACAAAGTGAAGTGCAATTTCAAGAAAGAAGAATCGGGCCCGATATACCGGCGAGGACACTCCACAAGGTAACATTTCCCTTCCCATTATATTTAATATCTGTTTCTTTCGATTAGGTTTTTGATTATTTATTAGCTCCGCGAACTTGCGGACGTAACAGTTAGCAAGGGTCTATGTTATAGAAATTTAATAACCAAATATATACAAGCAAATTCACAAGCCTCTATACTATAGTGGAAGGAAAGTTTACTATGTACGTTGATTTATCAGTGTGTCAGTCTAAACTCTAACTTTCTGGATAATAAATAATAACAGAATAGATTAAGAAGCTTATTTATCAATAATCTTCCAAATATAGCCGAAGTTCGAATTTTGTGTGGAATTTGGAGGGTTTACCCAATAAAATCAAATGGAGCCACCGGACCGCCACCCGTTGTGCATAGGGCTCTCGGGATCCCCCGGAATGTTCTGGGGAAGCGAAACGTAGCATGCGGTAGGTAGGTACCTAATCTTGGGAAATTTTTGTTTTTGTAAGAAATTCATGCTTTTATTATCGTCTCTCAACTCTATACTATATATAAAATTCTCGTGTCACAATGTTAGTTACCATTCTCCTCCGAAACGGCTTGACCGATTTTTATGAAATTTAATACGCATATTCAGTAGGTCTGAGAATCGGCTGCTATCTATTTTTCATACCTCCACGCAGACGGAGTCGCGGGCATCAGCTAGTTATTGATAAAAGTGTGCAGTTGACAATAGATCTTTTGAAATGATTGAGAGTTTAGTTAGATCATGGAAGTGGGGAAGGCGCACTTTCTGAGACCACAACCGTACCTACTATTACCTATTCTGTGCCACAACGTCTATCGGTATTATCAGTCAGATCTACGAGTACAGTTTAAGCTTTTAAGTAGGTACTAATAACATAATATTGTGGCCAATTCTGTATAGTTATCACAATATAATATATACTAAATTGACAGCACTAGAGTTCTGTCCCTTTACGCAGGGAGTGATTATGAAAGATTTAGCAATATATTTAATGATTTCATTTTAGTTTAGTTTAGAAAATATATTTTTTTTCCGTATTTTCCAGTTTCGATTCTGTTTGTTGTACCTGTTCATATCTTTTAATGTAGGTTCCTATGTATGTACACAAAAACATTTGGAGTTTTATGATTATGACCGAGCATAAAATTATTATCTTTTATTATGGCCAATGTATGCCAACAAAACAAGACATTAAACGTTTAGTAGACTCTAGCAGCTGTATATTCCTATTACAGCCAGTTAGTTATTGGTTATTTGTAATTGAGTTTTGGGAAACGCTTTTGTAAACAATCATTCAATTGTCTTGATTAATTCAATCAACAATATAGTTCTAACAAATTGATCACCGCAATGTAACCATAATTTTCCGGTACCAGCTGTATCTTAATTCGCAAGAAGAGCCAAATGTACTAAGTAGTTTATTGTAATTTTTTATCCCACTTCTGAACGGAAAATTTTCATGATCATAATTTAATTTCTCTACATCTTTTTTTTATTCCACTACAAGTAAGCCCTTGATAGCGATCTCTTCTGATGGTGTGAAGTGATGATGCAGTCTAAGATGGTAGCGGGCTAACATGTTGGGGTACGGCAATTAATGTTTTATTTTAACCTAGGTATATTTTTATGTGTGGCAATAAAGACTTTATCTATCTATCTGTACCTCTTATCGGTTTGTACACGGCACGTACCGGAACGCTAAATCGCTTGGCAGTGCGTCTTTGTCGGTTGTAATTATACCTATAGCAACTGCAGAAGACTGCCACCAGACAAACCTCTACCTACTAATACCTACTTGTATTACAGACCATTTTGGATTACTCCGACCTCCGTGGCGCAGTGTGTAGCGCTGTTGCCTTAACGCGTGGAGGTCCCGGGTTCGATCTCCGGCAGGGTCAATTTGGGAATTTATAATTTCTGAATTTTCCCTGGTCTGGCCTGGTGGGAGGCTTCGGCCGTGGCTAGCTACCACCCTACCGGCAAAGACGTGCCGCCAAGTGATTTAGCGTTCCGGTACGATGCCGTGTAGAAACCGAATAGGGTTATGGGTTATATTAAACCCATAACCCTATTCGGACTAGACTGCATCGTCACTTACCATCAGGTGAGATCGCAGTCAAGGGCTAACTTGTTAACTTGTAGCGGATAAAATAAAATAAAAACTCCTCGGTTGGTTGTAAAGATCTTAATAAAAATTATGTAAAGTTAGGTAAGTATATTAGGTATGTCACGAAAATTATGAACATGAATAGAATATACCTACTTACCTAGTTTCGAGTCGTTATATCTCAAGCAAAAGGTCAGATGATAACCACATTTAAACAAACAAAGTGTGTATTCTACGAGCATAAGATGCAGTATGCTTCCGTTCTAATATAAATTTCTAGCTGTTGTCCGCGGCTTCGTCCGCATGGATTGGGGTTTTTGGTTCCCGCGGGAACTCTTTAATTTTCCGGGATAAAAAGTAGCATAAATGTGTTCTTCCAGACTAATCTAATATATCTCTGTGCCAATCATCCAAATCCGTTTAGCCGTTTTGGCGTGATTGAGTAACAAACATAGATCCATCCATCCATACAAACTTTCGCATTTAGGTATAATACAAGCATAGAGTATAGACTATAAGGCCTGCTTTTGCACATTACTTACATTTTTTAATGCTGTCACATTTTGGCAAAATATGCAATATTCTCTTGCCAAAAAGTAACAGCATTACAAAATTTATCTAAATCAATTTTATTGTCCTTGTGCAAGCGGGCCTAACTAGGTATGTGAACATTGTTAACCGACTTCCGAAAAAGGAGGAGGTCCTCAATTCGGCGGGTATTTTTTTTATATAAATTTTATAATTTAATAATTTTAAATTATTTGTTTCTTACGTTCGGTCGGCCTACAAATGATTGCCTGGTGGTAAATTTTCTTTCTATTCGATCGCGACAACGTTAACTACGATTTGTATGGAATTGTCAAGCGCTTGACATCACCTCCGATTGGCTGAATTTATGGTATTCTTGCTGCGTCAATGGATTTCGTCCAATAGTTGAAGAGTGTTAAACAATCAGAGATGATTGCGATGTATCAATGATTGAAGCATTAGATATGCGGTCGCCCTGCTGGCGCTCGATCAATTCTATAAAAAGTAAATATGGTAGATGTATAACGTTGTCACGATCGTATACGTAAAAAATCTCCTACCCGGCCTGAATTGTTCTAAGGACGCCTTTTACCACTATTTTTGCAACTTTTAACATAATCACCTACCAAATATTTAGTACTAGATGATGCCCGCGACTTCGTCCGCGTGGATAAAGATTTTTGTTTCCGCGGGAACTCCTTAATTTTCCGAAATGTCCTTCCCCGGTATACAACCTATCCCTGTACAAAATTTCATTTAAATCGGTTGAACAGACGGACAGTGAAAGCGTAGCAGACAGACAGATGGACAGACAGACAGAAAGAGATTCGCATTTATAATATTAAGTATGGAAGTATGGATTTTAATATTCATATTATTTTAATTTAGATAGGAAAGTACATGAACACAGTTATAATGTGTTGACCAAATTGTTACCACGTGTGACTCATTAACGTAGCCCTATTAAGCTTGACGTAATTAGGAATCTAAAATCTAAACAAGCTATAATGAAGTCCTCAAAGTACCGTGAGAAATTAGGTGGTGATTAAAATGTGCACGAGGTTCGACATCATTAACTCATAACACTCACATTCAGAATATCTATTTATGCAACTGTATCGTAATGAGGGTCATTTTAATTCGAGTGCTGTTTTTTGATACGAGGCTTGCCGAGTATCAAAATAGGATAGTACGAGAATTAAAATGACTGATTTCGTACAGTTGCATACAAGATTTTATCTACGACAAGGACGTCTTTATAATTTTTTACTTTATAAATTAATAAAAAAGTCAAATCAATCAAGTGCCAGAACCCAGAGCCGCTAAGCTATAGGTATCCTATTTATGAAGATAACCATATCGATACAGCTACGACTCATAACGATAGGTACAGCTCCCATACAACGAACTGTATCGTTATGAGAAGCAAACACGAAAGAGGGTTCAATTCGATATAGTTGTCAAATTCGAAATTGGAACTTTTCGATGCTGGAGTTGATAATAATAATTAATTTAACGATGACCTCTTTGGCTCTGCTAGTGATCTCAATAACATATCTAACATCGAATTGGTAGGTAGGTAAGTACCTACTTCTTTTTTTTTTAAGTCTGCAAAAATCTGATTTGAATAAATTTGATTGGGTTTGATTTCTCTTTATTTAATATCGAATCGAATCGAAATATCTTTGATTTTCAATTTAGTTTTCAACCGACTTCAAAAAAGGAGGAGGTTCTCAATTCGACTGTATTTTTTTTTTTTATGTTTGTTACCTCAGAACTTTTGACTGGGTGGACCGATTTGGATGATTCTTTTTTTTATTTGAAAGGGCATACTTCCCATGTGGTCCCATATAAAATTTTATCGAAATCGGTCGAGCGGTTTTTAAAATATCAACAATAAAATAAGTACTTTGTATGGCGTGTGCTTGTTGTTGTAAAGTTGGCGCGGGAGTTTGAAGTCGGTTGTTTAAAAATAATTTTTTATATTAAATTTTATATAATAGACTAGGTCACAACTCACATACCTCGGTCCTCGGCTTGGCACGGGTAGACCTATTAGTATAGCTGTTCTGAAGGTAGGTACTCTATTGACTTTTACGTAGAATTATAACGTACCTACTTTTATCAACAATAGCACATAATAGTCTATGGTACTCTAGTTACATATATGTAAACGATGTTTAAGGATTATTCATCAAAAACTAAATTCAATTTTATTTCATTCAAGTCAATGTTATTTCTCTACCAAGTTATAGAACTCTTGACGTATTGTTAAATAAAGACATTAATATTAATAAATAAATATGGTGTATTATTTTATCGGATCTACGAGTACATGTTATCTAAGGCTTACCTACCACCATCGGTTTAATCAGTTTTATTTTAAAACGTCAGGTTTAAATGACGTACCTACTTGACGTCCCTAAAATATAATTCTAAAACAAGAGTGTCATCAAATGCAAATAATACTTCTTGAAGGGATGGTAGTAAGCCCCCAGGGGTCCAGCTATTACGTAGTAAACAATCCCCTTTAGCAAAAATCGGAAAGCAATTAAACTACGAGAAATACTGCGGACCTTTTGAGATCAGTCGGCTCTAAAAAAAGTGTGTTTGCGCTATTCACACTCAGCAGAAGTGAAACTTCAGAAAAGTAGTCTACGAGAGAATGCGATAAATATAACTTGTATTCTATCTCATTCTCTCGCAGGCTAAATCCTATTATGGATATGTTTGTCTCTTTTCGGTGTCGCTTTTTCAGCGACACCAAAAAGAGACTGGTCTCAGTTTCACTTGAAATAAGGATTAGCGTTTTCCATTTCCAGACGAATAGGTAGGTAACTAACAAGAACCTACAGATTTGATTCATCTAACTTGGCCTAGGTGTGTAATGTGTATACGTGAGGAGGTATAGGTGGCATATAATATGTATTAGTGGACGGAATTAAATATAGATCCATTCGGCACGAGTTTACAAACGTTCGTTGGAAAAACGCCAGCAATTTTCTGCAATGTATACCTATACTTACTATACCTATACTTAGTACTTACTATAAATGTCGATGGTAGGTATTTTTGTCTCGAAAAGTAGAAACGTATGATTTTTGGAAAAGGAGTTACGACTTACAAGTACCTATCACCTCCATGTTTATAACATGTTCTACGTTTTTTTTTTTTTTTTTTTTTTAATTCTATTTTTTAAAGAGCTTTTATAGGTGACCTATATGTCAGCCCTATCGTTACACGCTACACACATTAAGCCTAATTATGTTTAATTCAAAATCTATAGCAATTTGAGAGAATCGCTGACAAATTTATATACTTTCGCTGCTGAAACACTCAGAGGTTCGCTAAAAATAGAGTTAAAAACACCAATATTCATTAAATTTAAATTAAGTTCACACGTCAGTGCTTCTCTCAAATTGCGGTTACGGACACATGCCAATAGCAAGTGTGAAATATCATCAACTTGCCCACATTCTTCACAATTGGGAGAGTCACTTTTCCTCATAAGATATTTAAACTTGCCTAATGGCATATGTCCGGATCTAAGTCTAAATGATATAACTAACTTATTTCTATTTATTTTGCTATTTACAAACCAAGGTATACGAGGAGGTTCGGATTGCATTGTTCTGTACCAAATACCTTTATCAAGCGATCTTTCGTTAAAATACTCTTTCCAAATTTTAAAACAAATGATTTTGAATTTTGAAAAAACCTCTGTATAGTGTGGTTTAATACTATAGATATTTCCACTTAAATGAGCCAAATTTGCTAATCGATCCGCCTCCTCGTTACCAATCAGCCCAATATGGGATGGAATCCACTGTAATTTCAAATAAATCCCCATGTCTTTACATCCCTGTATCATTCTAAGTATGGAATATGCTATCGATATTCCATTGCAACCTTGGACACATTTAATAATATGTTGCAGTGCGCTTTTACTGTCTGTAAATATAACTGACTTCCTCTCATTAAGGTCAACAATATACTTAATTGCTTCAAATATTGCTATTAATTCAGTTGTTAATATTGATATTAGTTTATTATTAACTTTTAATATTTTATTACTATTACAATTCGGATCATATATAGCGGCACCTGCACCAGATTCATTCTTTGATCCGTCAGTATAAACTTTGTAAAACCCACTGTAAACACTGTTTATTTCCCGAATTACTTCATTTTTTAAATTGTTAATTTCGTATGTTTTCTTAGCCGAATCAACACAGTTAAGATTAATCATAATGACATCATCATATTTTATATTGCTAACCCATGATTCTAAAGTAAACATTTCCATCACTTTAGAGGAATTAATAGTTTCTGTTTTGGTTTCACCAAATGTGATAGCAAGCAAAGGTTTCTTTTTATTGAGCCAATATCTTGATTCTCCTGTATTACTGAGTTCATCTATACTATTGATAGCAGAATGATCACACCACGATTGTGACTTAATACAATACTTATACGCGAGATATTTCCTTCTTATGAATAGTGGAGGGATACCCATTTCATTTTCCATCACGTGTATAGGTGTACTACGAATAAAGCCTCCCATAATTCTAAGTGCTTGATTTTGTATTCTGTCCAGCCTTAACAGGTGTGATTTGGCAGAATTGTCATATAAATAACAGCCAAAATCTATTCTACTACGTATTAATGCAATGTATATTCTGCGCAAATGTTTAGGATGGACACCCCAACCTGATCCAGCCAAAATTTTGAGAATATTTAGATGTTTGGTTACCCTCTCACTAATCTCATTTAAATGTTTCGTCCACCTTAATGATTGGTCCAACCAAATGCCCAAATATTTTAAGTTATTTACCACTTCTATAATTTGACCATGAATTTTAATATGAAATTGTTCAACTTTTCTCTGCCTTGTAAACAAACATATTTTAGTTTTATTAGGAGAGGGTTCCAAGCCAATAAGCCTCAACTTCTCTACCACTATATTATTAATCGCACACTGCATTTTGAAAATTTGTCCTTGCCAACTATCCGCTCTTATATACAGCGCAAAATCATCTGCATATTGGCTTATAACTACACCTGGAACAATGTTTTGTGTAATTTCCCGCGTAACTATATTAAATATTAGTGGAGAAATTGGATCTCCTTGAGCTAAACCCATATTAGTCCACCTCACTATACCTGAGTCTCCCTTATTATCAGCATCTATCTTTAAATATCTTTCACTTAGATAACACCATAAATATCTACATAGTTGAGAACCAACGCCGATTTTGTCAAGTATTTTAATAGCTTCACTAACTACGACATTATTATACGCTCCTTCTATATCTAAAAAGCAAGCTAAAGTTGGTACGTTTTTAGAAAAACCTTCCTGAATATATGAGGTCAATCGTGAAAGACAGTCCAAACAAGATTGGCCTTTTCGAAACCCAGAGGTATTTTGAGATAATAGTTGATGTTTTTCAACAAACCATTCTATACGTTTAGCTATCATCGTATGAAATATTTTACAAATGCATGAAATCAGTGCAATCGGTCTTAAACTATTAGATACAGCACCATTAATATCTGGTTTTGGGATTGGGACAATTTTTACATCTCGCCATTGATTCGGTACTTGACCACTTAAAATAATGGAATTGTAAAGATTGAGCAACTCTAATTTGGCGTTCAAAGGTAAATTATAAATCATTGAATATGTCACTAAATCCTCCCCAGGTGCTGTGTCTTTCTTTTTTAAACAAAGTATGAATTCCTGTAAAGTAAATACTGATTCCAACAAACTATTCCTAGATTTTAATTCTGGCATCAATGATAATGCGTAATCGGGTGCTAGCTTTTGTAATAATGCAACTTTTTGTACATCAGATGCATAAAATTGACGTTTCTTGTATCCCTTTACCCATCGCATTCTATCCCACATAACAGGAGCTGAAGTCTCTCCACTGATGCCATCACACATATTCTGCCAATCAAGTGACTTATAATGAGATATCAAACGTTTACTTGCTTGAATCTTTTCCTCTAATTTATCAAGATTGTCGGGTGTTGGGTTACGACGAAAATTTCCTAATGCTAACCTACGCTGAGCAACAGCTTCCGATATACAGCTACACCAATAAGATTGTGGTTTGAATTTAGACTTTGGACTAGTACAAATTTTAATAATTGGTATATGTCTATTCGCAGCATCATTTATTCTGTGTAAAAATAAATCATAAGTTTGCTGTATGTTTTGAATGTTTGTAGGAGAATTAAATGATTCGTGAAGAGTTTCTCGGTAAGAGTCCCAATCTGCTTTTTTGAAATTACGTTTTAGAACAAATTGTAATTTTTCTTCATAATTGATACTATATTTAATTACCAAATGATCACTACCTAAATTTTCTTTTGTGACCTGCCATTTAGTGCTAATCGCTATATCAGAAGAGACAAATGTAATATCTGGTGAAGTTACTTGCAAACCATTCTGACTTAACTTGACTCTCGTAGCTTCACCATCATTAATTGAAACCAAACCAGAGTCAAGACAAGCATCCTGTAACTGATTACCTCTAACATCACATTTATTTGCCCAATTCGTGTGGTGACCATTAAAATCACCGGCAATTATACTTTTTTTACCGAATTTTGAAAAGATTCCATCCCAATCTGCCTGAAAAGTGCGCACAGATGACGGACAATATACAGAAATAATATTCTCTAAATTATTACAATTAAGAACCTTAATATAAACTATTTCTATTCCTATATTACTAACATCAATATTACAAAGTCTAGCTTTTATACTCTTATGCACTACTATCGCTACACCACCATAACCATCATATCGGTCTTTTCTAAATACATTATATCCACTAACATTCAAATCATCCTCCTCACTTAGCCACGTTTCACTCAAAATTGCAATGTGTATCTTTTCTTGCTCCAAAAATGCTTTAAAAATTGACAGTTTCGGTTTCAAACTCTGACAGTTCCATTGAATTATACTTAAAGTGTGCTTCTTGTCTGTACTATTCATGATGAAACATATTAAAGAAGCTCTTCAGAATGTCGCTATCCCTAATTAATCCCACTACTAGCATTTTAATTTCCTCTAAAACAACTTTAAAAATTAATTTCACTTTATTCTCAAAACTTTCGTCTGACAAGCACACCTTCTTTATTCTTAATAAAAACCTTACAAAGTCAAATCCCTTACGTCTGTTCTCATTTTCTTTATTCTTTTCTTGGGGTCGTTCATTCTCTATATTTTCAGAAATATATTCCATATCCCAAGTCGCACTTTCTGCTTTATTACCTTTCTTCTTCCTTCTCTTTACTTTTTGTGACCCGGTTGGTACCGTTTCAATGTTTTCCTCTTCTTTTTCACTATTCGATGACTCTTCATTATTCTCATTATGAACTTCAGCTTCAATGACTAAAACGTCTCTATATGTCCTATTTGAATTCCTCTCATCATAATTTATGCTACTATTCCTTAACTCTTCGTTTCCTTCGTCTAAATTATTACGCTGAAGTCTATCACTTACTTTCCTTCTATTATTATATGTAAACAAAGCTTTTCTATATTTACAATTTTCCTCACACATTATCTTCCTAATCTCCTTCTCTTTGTGAAATACTGGACATGACATCCTGTCAATGGCCATATGATCTCTATGACAGTTAATGCAACAGTATACCTTAGCTTCACAATTTGAGTGTTGTTTTCCACATTTTGGGCAAAACTCCTTCTTTATTGGACAAAACTTTTTTGAGTGGCCATAACGCCAGCAGGCAGAGCACTGCGTGACAGGAAATGTGAATGGTTCTACCTTAAATCTGCACCCGTATATTAGTATATACGAGGGTAAGACAGAACTCTTAAAACACACCCTTACTGACTCACTCTCAACCCAATCACCATTTTCCAAACATCTCTTTAACCTTTTAATAGATACAATTTCGAATTCACTTTCAAAGCTTTCTACCATTTCTTCCTCTTGAACACCCAAATCGATATTTCTTATCACGCCGAAAATTGTTTGCAACCCCTGTGATAACTGACAACTGTAATCTAACTCCGCAAACTTTTTATTGGAAACAAGCCTATGAGCGTTATCTTTGTCATCAAACTCTATCAAAACTTTATAAGGGCTTTTATATTTAACACTCAATATGCTTTGTATATTTTCTGCTCGCAATAGTTTGGCCAATGCCATTTGCTTAGGCAATATTTCTTTTGACGTAACACTCACCATAATTTTCTCGTTCTCTTGTGTTTCTTTCGTCATCTCCATGTCATCACCGACGTCACTGGGACTCGACTTACGTATAGCTAAACGTTTATGCCGCCGGCTAGCCACCATGGTAAACCCTTCTTCATCCATACTTGCACCACACGAGTATATATCCGACCAGAGGGGAAGCTTCCTAACAAAGTCGAAAATGTATACCTATTCTGCTAGGTTTGTCACCTGATGCATGTCAACAATTTAAGGAAAAAATAAAAATATTATATTATAGTTATATAATGTATAATTACAGTTATATCCTGAAATTGAACAATAAATACTTATGTTCTCGTTATAAAGATAAATGTATACTCGTTCACAAAGAGGACCTATATCTCAACGACCCGTCGTCGTCTCGCTATGGGCTCCGGGGCGGCCACGGCTTGATTCGTTGAGTAGGCTTGCAGCCTTAACAACTTAAATTAGACAAATATTATAAAGAAACGAAATTATTTCTTTTTTAATGAACATCAGTATTTTTAACATAACTTCATAATGTTAATAGATGGCACCGTCATTTATTATCGCAAAAATAGTTTTGCGTCGACTATTATTACAACATTTTATTTAACTTGCAATGTATTTATTGATGTATAAATGTATGTATGTATGTAATTTCAAAATGACGCTGATTTTTTTAAACTTTAGTACCAGTTTACTGTTTTGTAACCCCAGGGAGTCGATTTTGATCGAAATCGGTTATTTAACAAAGAATTTCAAAATGGCGCTGATTTTTTTAAACTTTGGTACCAGTTTCCTGTTTTATTGTACCAGGGTTTTTTATTGTACCAGGGATTCTCAGATATCGATTTTGAACGAAATCAGTCAATTAACAAAGAATTTCAAAGTGGCGCTGATTTTTTAAACTTTGGTACCAGTTTCCTGTTTTATAATACCAGGAAGTCCTAAATATCGATTTTGAACGAAATCGGCTAATTAACAAAGAATTTCAAAATGGCGCTGATTTTTTTTAAACTTTGGTACCAGTTTCCTGTTTTATAATACCAGGGAGTCCTAAATACCGATTTTAATCGAAAAATCATAAAAATAGGTTCATTGGTTTCCGAGAAAATCGTTAACAAGGTTAGAAAGGTACTTACTTCTCTTTATTTCTCGGGTATGAAAAATAGGAAATTTCCTTAATGTCTTTGGAACTTTTCAAGCAAACTGTGCAAATATTCGGCATTTTTGTTGAAACAACACTATTTACCTAAATAAATCTAATAGTTTTATTTTTAATTCAAAGTTAGATTATACGCTCGATCGTCAGCCCTTACGTTCGTACCCGGACTGAGGCGTCGCGTACCCAGACGGCGTGTCGGTGAATGTGTCGGTGAGAGCTCACGCACACATCGTTGCGCTATGTATGGGTGAAGTCGCCGCGAGCCGTTTGTATGAAGCTTCCCCTCTGTACGTACTCTGTGCTTGCACCGCTACTATCGCGCAAAGTATCCCTCTGCCTTTTCTCGCACCGTACACTTTCGTCAAAATCATTTACACACGAAATAATATTATTTTCGCAATCCAATTTCTTACTTAATTCACTCATTTTACATTTTTATATTCTTTTGTGGGTAGGCCAAAATAGTAACAATTATTACTGAGTACGCGCCCGCTCCAAAGAAGTGCGTTCGCACCTGTTCTACGTTTAAAATAGATGACACTCGTGAGTCGTGACATTTTCGCCCACGTAGATGTAGGTTTTTTTATCCTCTGGGAACTTTAAGATTTTCCGGGATAAGAGAAGAAAATTCGTAGCACGCTTTGGGATTTTGTATAAAAAAAGTAATATTTCTTAATTGAGTGAACAGAAAATGTCTTTTAAAAGCTCATGAAAGCTCTTGGGAGGGCGGAGGCTTTGAAATCAAAGTAGATAAAAGGGCATTTAAAGCAAATGGTTCTGTCTCTTAGCTTTATCTTTAGATTTAGAAAGTTCAATATGCCATGTCGTGGTTGACCTTCTGATGCTCCTTAGCAAAAGCTAAGCTCCGCCTTCACTCTCGCTGTAACAGCTCACGAGTGCCGCGAAACACTGAATGGATGAATGAACGAATTTATTTATTTGTCTACATTACTTTACATACAAGTACTCATTACAATTTAATTTAAAAAATATCATAGCAAATAGAAATTTAATTGTAATGAGTACGTAGATAGATACATTCTTTATTGCCACACAAACAAAGATATACCTAAAGAAAACAAGTACAGAACAAGTACATAATACATGTAGGTATTTAAAACAATTATTAAAGTAACGTTTAGCAAATTATATACGCAGCATCACGTATTCCGCATCCGATATTATGGGCTCTGTCACCGAGCTCTGACATCCTCGAGAACATGTCGCGGCATTCGCAAGCTACCGCGGCGCAAGTGTAGCACAGGCAAAAGATGATCATATATCTTTTACTTTATGGATAAATACTATTTTATTCAAATGAGAGACATTTATGTGTGTAAAGTAGGCGTTAATAATGATCTGCATGGCGATCTTCATGTATTTTTGACTTCGTTACAATTCTTAAACGATTTGGATAAAGCACAGTATTTAGGTCGAAATTTTAAAAAAATCGGAATAATTTTGTACATATTATTATATTCCAAGAACCCGTGGAAAATTTAGGGGCGGTGCTTAATCAAAGCTGAAAATACATAATATGTTTCTGATGTTCAGATATATTTTAAAGAATTAATAATCTTCGTAAAACAGCACATTCACAATTACAAAAAAATATGCGATCTGCATGATAGGCAAACTAGAGGCCGCCATAAGCTCGTGACTCCATCGCTTCGCCTCAAGAAGGTCCGAAGGCCTTTCGTGGGAATGAGCATTCTATTTTATAACAAAATTCCACAACCTGTCTTAAACTTGTCTTTACACAAGTTTAAGAAGTCCATTAAAAGTATGCTCTTGAAAAAAGCTTATTATACTGTTGAAGATTACGTAAATGACAAAGGAGCATGGATTTGACTCACTCCAGCAATGCTAAGGACAGCTGTTACTTATGTACCTATACTACAAATTAATGAGATTGTAAATTATTTTTTCAAAAGAGCAACCGCCGAGTTTCTTGCTGGTTCTTCTCGGTAGGAATGTTTTTCCGAACCAGTGGTAGATTCACTCGACAAGTCATAAGTACTTGTAAAAGTTTATTTGAATAAAAATCATTTGAATTTTGAATTTTTTTTTGAATTTTAAGGTTCATTTTTAATATTTTATGATATAGAGGAAAAAGTAAATTAATTAAGTCTGTTAAAGAGACAGTGAACCTCAGAGGAAGTAGTAAATTATTTAATTTCGTTCAAAAATCATTAATAACATCCTGTTTTTAAGCGTTCCAGTTTGACATTTGACTACTTATCTTACTTACTCTTATATACAAGAGCTTGCATACGTATGATTACGTGTGATACTAATAATTTAATTGCAATTTAAGTTTTAAAAATATTGACTCTATCCGGATCATATATTTGTAATTTGTTGGCATGCTAGATAAACAGGGTGATCATTAATAACTTAGGCATAAAGTCGAGAATATTTTGGAAGGTTCTAATTGCTTACCGCACGATCTCATCTCACATCTCTAGAAGCACTTAAGATATTTGTCACGTTGAGTCATGGGTTCACGACCTAAGATTATTATCACAGCAGTGAGGAGATACCTATTGTTGGTACGACGTGATGCAGTGGATGGTCGACAATCGAGTTAGCAGGCCGGATTACACATACGTATCCAATTAGATTTATAGTCATGTATTTGAAACGCGGCGTTTTATTAAACGCTAAAATATAGTAGAGCAATTGAATGCATAGTTTTCTAGAGCTATGAGTGTAAAGTTATTATAAATGCGAAAAACCCAGAGTAAATCAACTGAAAATTATATGAATATGTCAAATTTAACTTTGTTTGCCCAAACGTACATTGTAAATGGCCGAATTACGGCCAGTTAAAGGTAACTTGAAATATTACACTCACTGATATAGTGCTTGGTAGACTACACTAGACACTAGAGTAGAAATCTGCATCGTATTTTTTTGTTATGTAAATACTCAAAGTAAGAATGAGATCACATCTTAATATTAGCTGTGTGTTCCAATCTTAACCTTAAGCGTGTTTGTTCAAAACACCAGACAGCTTCCAAAATATTCGTTTCAGTACCTACGTCTAGTCAGTGCGCTCATCAATGCAACGAAAACGACGTAAAATCAAAAATGTAAAACAAGCCTTTGAAAATGTTGTTACGAGTTTACCTTTGAACTTCAACGTTTCTCATACGTTATTGCAATATGACTTCAAAGTGACCAGTGGACTGCCACCCGCATCACGATAAACTAACGCCTACGGTGCAGGCCATTGTTTGCTTTGATGTCAATGAATCATGCTTGATTTGAGCTAATACAAGCATTTATGAATAGTTGCGGTTTGTTAGATATAGGTATATGCACTTACAGTAACAACACCGAAAAGAACAATGAGTCTCACTTTAGCGTAATTGGAGACGGAAAAATGGGCTTTGAATGTTGTTACGTCATATGTTTAAACTTGAAACAGTCCAGCGTTTAAAAATGGCAGACATTAGATTTTGTTTTGATATATTGTAATAAATATTATTTTTACTTACATTTTGATTTAAAATTTAGGCATTTATTCAGAGAGGTCATAATAATAGATTTCTATAATTAGATAAAAGATAATATCACTGCCAAGTACCATGATGTCACGTCCAAATTTCGTCATTGGGTAAAGTAGAAAAATCATAATACAAAATTACACATTAACAACTTTTATAAGCACCTCCTCAATATGTTTCATGGCCTCTTGGGTTATAATTCTTCTTATTAAGCCTATATTTAACTGTCGTTCATTCATTCACCTTTCGGTCTGCTAGCGCACTACTGGTCATGGATGACTGTCCTTTCAGAATGAGAAGAATTTGGCCCATAGGTAGTTCACTGGGCTCATAGGCTGGTTCATTATTATGGACTAGCTGATGCCCGCGACTTCATTCGCGTGGATTTTTTTTTTAAATTTCCACGGGAACTTCTTAATTTTCCGGGATAAAAAATAGCCTAACAGTGTGATTGAAGGACAAACCAATCAACCAATAAACAAACACACTTTCGCATTTATAATATTACTATGATTTTATCACTTAATATTATTTCGCAATCAACGCAAATTTGATAATTTACATAAATAAATGGTAGTTTCTTATGAAGGTAGCATCCTGCATAATAATATGTGTGGGCAGGAATGTTAAGCTCCTAACGGACCATAATAGTCAAGAAATACCTATAACAGTTTAATAAATTCATTCCACCGGCACACCTACACTTAAGTATAAAATAAACTATTAACAAGTAATAAAATTAAAAATTTTAAAAAAACCCACGACGAACTGCAGAGCTCCATTATACCTTTGACCTGTATAACTTTGAAACAACAATTAGAACGCAGCTAACGTATATATTACATAATATCTAAAACACAAAACTGCATCTTTGACAGCTCAGTAGTTTTTTTGACCAGTGTGGTGGACTATGGCCAAACCCTTTTCAAATGGACAAATCAAAAGAGTCCAAACGCGACGGGTATACGATGAGAATTTAAGGAGTTCCCATGATCGCCTCCTGACTCCATCATGATACCCTGGGCAGCATCTAGGTACAAGCTAAATATATGTAAAACAAAAAGCCCGCATCTAAATCAGCACAGTAGTTTTTGAGAAAAATTGTAACATATTGAAAAAATAAAATCATAGACTACAGCTCAGCTTTGTTGTCTATGGTCCTAAAATATATCTAAGAACCTTCTCACAAGCTATACACATCTAATGAAAAAAAACCGCATTTCAATCGGCCCAGTACTTTTTGTAAAAAATGGTAACATATCGAAATATTAAAATCATAGAGACAGCTCAGCTTGGTTGTCTATGGTCCTAAAATATATCTAAGAACCTTCTCTCAAGCTATATATATCTAACTAGTATTTCGCCCTGTGCGCGAGCTGCTAAAGCAGCTCACGGGTTGTGGTTAGACTTACAAGTAGTACAGATTTTACTGTACTAAACTGAATTCATTTATTATGGTGATAACAAAATAAATAAAAATGGGGCTGATTTTTTAAAACTTTTGTAACAGTTTCCTGTTTCGTAACCCCAGGAAGTCCTAAATATCGATTTTGAACGAAATTGGTCAATTAACAAAGAATTTCAAAATGGCGCTGATTTTCTAAAATTTTGGTAACAGTTTCCTGTTTTGTGACCCCAGGGAGCCCTAAATATCGATTTTGAACGAAATCGGTCAATTAACACAGAATTTCAAAATGGCGCTGATTTTTTAAAATGTTGGTACCAGTTTCCTGTTTTGTGACCCCAGGGAGCCCTAAATATCGATTTTGAACGAAATCGGTCAATTAACAAAGAATTTCGAAATGGCGCTGATTTTTTTAAAATTTTGGTACCAGTTTCCTGTTTTGTAATCCCACGAAGCCCTAAATATCGATTTTGAACAAAATCGGTTAATTAACAAAGAATTTCAAAATGGCGCTGTTTTTTTAAAGTTTGGTAACAGTTTCCTGTTTTGTAACCCCAGGGAGTCCTAAATATCGATTTTGAACGAAATCGATCAATTTAACAAAGAATTTCTAAATGGCGCTGATTTTTTTAAATTTTGGTACCTGTTTCCTGTTTTGTGACCCCAGGGAGCCCTAAATATAGATTTTGAACGAAATCGGTCAATTAACAAAGAATTTCAAAATGGCGCTGATTTTTTAAAATTTTGGTACCAGTTTCCTGTTTTGTAATCGCACGAAGTCCTAAATGCAATAAACCGCATCTCAATCGGCCAGTACTTTTTGTGAAAAATGGTAACAGTGGTTGAAAAATTAAGATCATAGACTACAGCTCAGCTTTGTTGTCTATGGTCCTAAAATATATTTAAGAACCTTCTCACAAGCTATACACATCTAATGCAAAAAACCGCATCTCAATCGGCCCAGTACTTTTTGTGAAAAATGGTAACATATTGAAAAAATAAAATCATAGACTACAGCTCAGCTTTGTTGTCTATGGTCCTAAAATATATCTAAGAACCTTCTCACAAGCTAAACATATCTAATGCAAAAAACCGCATCTCAATCGGCCCAGTACTTTTTGTGAAAATTTTTAACACATAGAAAAATTAAGATCATAGACTACAGCTCAGCTTTGTTGTCTATGGTCCTAAAATATATCTAAGAACCTTCTTACAAGCTATACACATCTAATGCAAAAAACCGCATCTCAATCGGCCCAGTAGTTTTTGTGAAAAATGGTAACATGTTGAAATATTAAAATCATAGACTACAGCTCAGCTTGGTTGTCTATGGTATAAAAAATATATCTAAAAACCTTCTCACAAGCTATATGCATCTAGATTGGTCACAGGTCTTCAGTTCACTCCGCTTCCCTACTTAGGACTTTCCTTTCCTTTTTATGGACAGGCAGTCTATATTATTTAATTAGTTATATTTGTACTATTACCTATTCTGTGGTTATGCTTATATCTAAGGATTATCTACTATATATTTTAGTACTTTTATTACATTATTGTAACAAAAATGTAAGTATTTATTATGTCATCGTCATAGGTGGCTTATCATCTTAGATAAGCCATGTTTTATTGCGTATATTTTAAATGTTGTTTTGCTTAACAATAAAATGAAACGGTTTAAACGTAGAGACGTTGAAAGTTTACGTAACTAGATGTCCGACACGAGTTGTCGCTGTAAGAAGTGATCTTTATCAAACAAACGAGTGTCTGGGATTTGAACATACCTACAGACAAGTGAATATAATTAAAATTATTAAAAAATACGACTGCTCTGCCGTAGACACACGTACACGAACCCTGAACACATAACACTCCTTTTTTGGGCAGTCGTGTAATAAAAAATCCCCTTCGAATGGGAGTACGGCTACCACTGCTACTACGTAACGATACCACAGTCATTAAGTAATTACTTTTGGAATTTTATTCACATTTTTATTTAATATTTTTTTGTTATTTACTGGATAATTAACTATTGTGTTATAATATATTTTTGGAATGTACTCATCATTTTGTAGATGATTATAATATAGTTAATCTTATTTTCGAATATTTTTTTTTCAACTTTAGTCTAGGTATAATGCGGAACCATGGTCACCCCATCATATTTTTTTAAATTTTACTATATACCCTATGGCCTATACTATACACCTGGAATAAGCTAGGGATTCTAACGATACCTCATTTATCAAAATTGGTTCAGGCGTATAGAAGTTATGGTGGAATATACAAAATCACATACATACATACATACATACTCGTACATACATACATACATACATACATACATACATACATACATACATACATACATACATACATACATACTCCTTTTTTCAGTCAATCGTATAATAAAATGTACCCGAATGACATTGGTTTTATTTTAACAGTATGTTATCACAACAGCAAAATGCACTTCTTACTTATCGTGTTTTAGAAATGTACCTACTTAGGTACATAATATGCACTTTAAATAAACATTATTTACAAGACATAATCGTTTTAAAATACATACACTTATGCTTTTCAAATATGTATCTATCTAGTAAAATCCCAAACATAATATTAGGTAAGTACTCGATTTTATCGGCCGGGGAGCGCGAGAATGTTTGTGGTAGGTAATCATTGACTTATATGTAACATATAAGTCAATGTAGGTAATACCGTACCTATTCTGTGGTAATACTAGAGGTAATTTTGCAATACGGTTCCCCTACCTTGCTGTACACATCATGTAACTGTAAGTAAAGTTTCCCATATTCTGAAATGGCAAAATATGGATTTTCATACTAAGACTAACGCACAAAATTGTAAATAAGTATAAAGTTTTGCTTATATCAAGCACTTAATATTCAACGATACCACTATCTCCTAAACTATGCATTTCATTGAAATATTATATTTTTCATCCCACACTCTCTGAAAGAGTATTTTTAATCTTCGATATCTGAATGCAAAGGCCGTTATTATCCTCTTGAGGATAAAGTAAATTGAATTTAGAACATCGTGTTCACGTTAGTAAATATCACTCGTCTATGAAGTTTGTGAATTCAAAACATCATTAAAACCTATTTACTTCTACCTCTATGGTGCCGAATTTCCATACAACCTTTTTTAATTTGTTAAAAACTCACACTCGTAACCTTCTTGATGTACTTTTTTAATTTGCTTTGCGCGCACCATTTTCTTTCACGTCATGTCATTTCCTCGCTGAGGTGGGATGAAAAGTTACGTGTTGCACTCGAGTGAAAAGATTTTTCACCTCGTGCTCTTTTGATTCCCTCGCTGACGCTCAGGATTCTAATTATTGAACCACTCGCTGCGCTTGTGATTAAATTTTAGAATCCTTCGCTTGCTCGGTCATCAAAATTGAGCACGCGGTTAAAAAACAACTTTTCACTCTTGTATAACAAATAACTATTCTCCGTTTGAATACTTAACCGTGTCCATTTATAAAATATATAAAAACTACTTATTTATGCCAAGAATAAACCAAATTATTATATATTTATATAATATCTATTATCTACATAGATAAGTCATAGACTAGAGTTAAATATGTGGCATATGTACCTACTACGTACCTACGTCATAGGTATTCAAGTCGACCTATTATTATACACCTCCTGCTATTATATACCTCCTATTTTTGAAGTCTATTAAAAACTCTTCTACGCTCTTAATTAAGAACATTCTTACCTTTGATGCGAGGTGGAGAATTGAAGTTTAGCAATTAAACGTACCCGTAGAATGTGAGTTAGCCGCATGGAAGGCTTTATCGATCGCAGTGCCATCATATAGCAGTTATCACCTACATTATACATAGCACATCGCTGCACGTAAAGGTTCCTTGATATTATCTCCGACGCTTCATTCCCCAGGGCCGTTGCTGGCGAAAACAGAATACAGCAAACAGCGAATCCGATGCACCTATTTAATTGATTATGAATTATTATGCTGAAAAAGTTATTTATTTGAAAGTTTACATTTATGCGTGTAGGGCAACTTATGGCTCTTATTAGAATTCAAGATTTTACCACCAGTTCTAAAAGTTTTACAAATATATTAATAAAACTAGCGGTCCGCCCCGGCTTCGCACGGGTGCAATTCAGATTTGTAATTTTATCAATGTGAAAAAAAACAAATTAAACAATTTACAGATATGAGGTGTTTACTGGTAATGTTACATAATTTCTATTATAATATTATAAGCACCCGTCGGTATCCGTTTGTAATCCCCAGGTGGCACGCGATTGCGTAGGTATTCTCTCTGACTTGCAAGACGATTTTCATTTTCAAATGAAGATTCTCCAATACGACGTATTTTCGCTGCCCTCGCCTGGGAACTATGTTTAGAACTAACAACTAAGTTGAGACCTGGCTCTTTTAGGCATTTCGCAGTCTGTCTACAACAGTTCGATATTAAAATGTTTAAAAAAAACGTTTATAAGTTCTCTTGTATTTATTATGACATACAATTGACAAATATGATACCTAAAAAATAAAAAAGTTAATAGACGAATAGAGGTTTAACGTAAGAAGTTTAAAAAATCAAATTATTATTGCAATTTTTGTAGGGATCTCTAATTTTTTGAAAATAAAATATATCCTATGTACTTGCTGATAAAGTAGCTTTCTAAAGGCGAAAGAATTTTTAAAATCGGTCGAGTAGTTTTTGAGTTTATCCATTACAAACAAACAAACAAACAAACAAACAAATCTTTCCTCTTTATAATATCTATTAGTTTAGATGTTTGCCTTGACAAATATGCATAAAAGACAGTCTGAATTAATAATAGACGAATAGAGGTTTAATGTAAAAAGTTAAATTAGGTGAAATTTTCCGACTTAATTCACATCATTGCAATTTTCAAAGGGATCTCTAATTTATTTTAAAATAAAATGTAGCCTATGTTACTCGCTGATAAAGTAGCATTCTATAGGTGAAAGAATTTTCAAAATCGGTTGAGTAGTTTTTGAGTTTATCCATTACAAACAAACAAACAAATTTTTCCTCTTTATAATATTAGTTTAGATAGTTTAGATTAGTATCCTGCAGGTTGATTTTTGGAATTATTGTGAAACCAATTGATTCTGGGATCTTAAGGAGATGAATACTCAAAGCATCAATTCTACAAAATGAAAACTTCATTCAGATACAAAATAATTAAAATGTAGTCAAGTTGCCGTGATATAATTGTTGATGATGTGATCTAAGAGTTTAGCTTTAGTCCATCATGCTGGCAAGAGCAGATTGGCAGATTTTACACACATTTGAGAACATTATGAAGCACCCACGGGTATGCAATTTTCCTCGCGATGTTTTACTTAACCGTAGAAAATTAGAAGTGCGTGCCCAACCATCTAACCCCCGACCGTCCCGTCACTACTCACAGTGTTGGAAATATAAGAATAAAATTACTTAGAAGCAGAGAAGAGCTTTTTAAGTCCCATTTCATATAACAAGAGCAAGGGCCAACTTTGTTTCTAACCTCCTTTTGTTAAAACGTTTAACGGCGACCCAAATGTCGACCAATTTATCGAGTCGATAAAAATATTAAGGTCGAATTCTGTGCGCATTGTTCACAATTTTATTGCTTTGTGAATCCTTTTGTCTTCTAAGAAGCCATAATTTGCAGAAAGTATTTCTCCAAATTCCTTCATATAAGATCCATCAAGGTCCAGACTCTAGAAATAGACGTAGATCATGAGGATCTCTTATTATTTATTGTCTTACTAGATGATGCCCACGACTTCGACCGCGTGGATTGATGTTTTTTTCTCTTCAATTTCCGGGATAAATAGTAACCTATGTCCTTCCCCGAGACGTAACCCTGGTATCCCTGTACCAAATTTCATTAATCTGTAATCTGTAATCGGTTGAGTAGTTGGGCCGTGAAAGCGTAGCAGACAGACAGGCAGACGGACAGACAAACAGACGGACACACTTTCGCATTTATAGTATTATAAGTATAAAAGTATAATAAGTATATAAGTATGTCTTTAAACTATTCGGCAATTATGGTGCTACTATTAAATAACATTTCCTCTTAAAAAATCGAATAAAATCAAAAAATGTGCTGCTTTCAATGTTTTTGACCTAGGCTTCGTGTCTCGTCGATTCAACAAGAGCTTTTGTAAGCATTAATTTCGCTTCAGAAGTGTGAGCTTATCTTGCAATAAAACAAAAATTCCTAAATTAATACAGAAACTAGTTTAGTCAACAACTGCTTACAAAATAAATTGTATGTCAGCTCCGACGCACGACTAGACTCTTTACGAACGATTATAAAATATAGGTATACCTAGATTAGTACATGAGGATGAACGCATTTTTAATATTACTAAAAACATGATATTTACATGATTTACATTAATTATATAATTTATATTCATTAAAATACATTACATAGTCATGGAAAAATAGTCAATAACGTAACGGAGTAAGTTTTATTTTACTCTCCATAAATTTTCAAAATCCGGGCTCATATTTGAAAATTGATTCTAAAGGAGGTAAACTTCAAAAACCATGTTGACCATTTCCGATCACGTGAATCGAAATTCAATGTATCTGTCACCGTAAGATTGTAAAAACCATTAGATTATAATCTAATTCGCGAAATTGTAAACTGTCGAATGATTACAATATAACGGATTATTTTTCGGTAGATTGTAATCTGTTAGGTTTAGTAACCTCATAGAACCTAAGGGCCCGGCCCACTTGGTTATTTATGTCGAACCCTAACCTAACCTACAAGAAAGAGACAAGTAAACGTAAATTTACAATGAATATTTCAAAAATTGACACATAAAACATTGAACGGTTCACAATCTTTCGACTGTTTACAATCTATCGAAAAAAAAGCGTTAGATTACAATCTTACGGTTTTTACAATCTTACGGTGACATATTTACTGCTCTCTGTAACTAATAATTATATTGCATAATGTGTTTTGTTCTAAAAATAGTATTCTAACTGAAAGAATCAATTACTGAATGCAATTGTCCATTCACATTAATTGTGGAGAATTAGAGCGGTTGGATTCAATTGCTTCAACCTCCTAGGAAGCGTAACAAGATTCCTTGTGCAGATAAGGACAACACATTTTACACATTAAGTACTTACATCAGATTATGTGTATCATAATGTACACCAGACTTCGCCCGCGTTTTGTTTTTAACATAATTTATTGATTTCCGCGGGAACTCTTTAATTTTCCGGGATAAAAAGTCCCTATGTCCCTCCCCGGGATACAGCCTATCCCTGTACCAAAATTCATCAAAATCGGTTGACAGATACATTTTTTTGATTCCTGCGGTAACTCTTCAATTTTCCGGGATAAATCGTAGCCTATATGTCCTTCCCCGGGATATAACCTATCCCTGTACCAAATTTCATCCAAATCGATTGAACAGATTGGCCGTGAAAGCGTAGCAGACAGACGGACAGACAGATACACTTTCGCATTTATAATATTAGTATGGATTTATCTCAGGCAACAAGACCCATATTATTAAAAACATAAAATTACCTACAGTCTACAACTCATACTATCTGGACGTGTAGACTGTAGAAGATAATAATTTACTATAAAAAATTCTTTTTAAACAACCGACTTCAAACTCCAGCGCCAACTTTACAACAACAAGCACACGCTATACAAAGTACTTATTTTATTGTTGATATTTTAAAAATCGCTCGACCGATTTCGATAAAATTTATATGGGACCACATGGGAAGTATGCCCTTTCAAATAATAAAAGAACCATCCAAATCGGTCCATCCAGTCAAAAGTTCTGAGGTAACAAAAAAAAAAAACAGTCGAATTGAGAACCTCCTCCTTTTTTTGAAGTCGGTTGAAAACAGTAATAATGAATACAATCCTCTTAGTACATAGTTTGCATACCTGTCTGTTCTTAGGTCCTAGAACACCCTAGTACCTGTTTCAACTTGTTAAATAATAATATTATGAGTGGCATTTGAGTTGTGACCGTCTTTTCAACCGACTTCAAAAAAAGGAGGAGGTTCTCAATTCGACTGTTTTTTTTTATTTTTTTATTTTATGTTTGTTACCTCAGTACTTTTGACTGGGTGGACCGATTTGGATGATTTTTTTTTATTTGAAAGGGCATACTTCCCATGTAGTCCCACATAAATTTTATCGAAATCGGTCGAGCGGTTTTTAAAATATCAACAATAAAATAAGTACTTTGTATAGCGTGTGCTTGTTGTTGTAAAGTTGGCGCGGGAGTTTGAAGTCGGTTGTTTAAAAAGAATTTGGAATAGAGACTGCTCTGTTTTGTGACCATCTCAATTAGTTGAAGGCCCTATTTTTTGTTATTGTGCATTTGTAGATACCATAAGCAATAATTTAAAAAGAACAAAAAACCCGACTGCTTGGATACCAGTAAAAGTATAAAACAAGACATGAATTGAAGTATTTCATTATTATCAATTTAAATCGTATTATATTAATAAAATTTATCATGGCGCAGTCGCACGTCCAATAGCTAACCTTAACGTGCGACTGCGCCTTGATAAATTTTATTAATATTATACGATTTAAATTGATAATAATGAAATACTTCAATTCATGTCTTGTTTTATACTTTTACTGGTATCCAAGCAGTCGGGTTTTTTGTTCTTTTTAAATTACTTTTTTATTTCAAACTTTTTAGTTAAGCATTTACCGTAAACAGGCGACGTTTTATCTGCTCGAAGTAGCGTCTATTATCTATTCTGTGGTAGCACCAAAGGTACTAATAAGTATTTTGTAAAAGAAGTAGTAATAATCAGCGGATTAATTTATTCGTAATGACGAGCGGTGATCACCATAACCATCATCAAATTTGCATAGGTATGTCATAATGCTAATATTAATTTGGTAAAGTTTGTAAATCTGCTATTTTTCCTAAAAATGAGCTCATTAATTTTCGAGAGTCCTATCGCATCAACGTTACGAGACCTCGGCAATGAACGTCGGCCACTTACGAAAATGCCCGTAGAGAATGCATAAAAGTATTTTTAAGTAAGTATTTTCAAAAACACAAATTGTACGTATTTAGTACGTAGTGGGAGTATTTATTTATGTAGTATTTAGTTTATAGCTAAGTGGACTCGGAACCAATATTTTAATAGACATTAAAAATGTCAGTTGGAAGTTATGTCAGTCGAACATGCGCTGCATGTGGCATTGATGAATTTATTGATTGATCGATTGAAGAAGTAAAAATTATCAAGTTTTTTGAGACTCGTTATGGCTTTGGTATTACTTTGATATGTTACTACCGTAATATGTGAGAGCCCCACCTTCACCCCTACCTAACCGCTGCCGGCCGCGTCATTTTCTATTGAAGGTTACTGTTCTACGATATCTCATAAGATATTCATCTAAATTGAATGGTGTAAAGGACAATTTTTTTCTAAATTAAATACTTGAGATGAGTAAGATATTTATTTTGATAAGGAATTAACGATTAATACTATGTTGGTTAAAACACCTTCGCAAGTAAAGCACTGTTTAGACCAAATTTGAAAATCATAAAAATGGTTATTGTGAGTCAACCTTAAAAGATAGTTATATGCTTTCGCGGACTTTTTTTTAGAACTTTTTGAGAGGAACGTTTCCGCCATACATTGTTGTCGTGTAACTTTAACGATTTAGGCAGCGCACGCCACGTAAGCCCTCAGATGAGATGATTTTTTCCGACTTTACTAACATTATTGCAATTTTCGTAAGGGTCTCTAATTTGTTTGGAAATAAAATATAGCTTATTTTACTTGTTAATAATGTAGCTTTCTACAAGTGATAAAAGTTTTAAAATCGGTTGAGTAGTTTTTGAGATAATCCACCTAGTTTGATAGATATAGATGATACGAGCGGGAACTTTAAATATTTCCTTTGAAACCTCGTTAATCCTAAATTATCATGTAAACGGAAAAATGGTTTAAGGAACCTAGCTGTGATTTTAAAAGACCTATCTAACGATACCCCACTTGCTTATAGCCTATCGACTTTCATTTATTACTTGGCCTCTAGTCGACGCCATTTTGTTTTTCTCAAATTCGGCCTCCGTTGTGACACTCGGAAGATTAAAACAAATCTATTAAATCAATTACTATCAAAATCGGTTCTGCCATTTTTTCTGTAATGTGTCACAAAGGAATACAACTTTTGAAACCTCGTAAATCCTAAATGATCGTTAAAATGAGAAAATGATCAAAGAAACCTAATTATGATTTTGCAAGACCTTTTCATCGATACCCCACTTGCCATAGTCCATCGACTTTTATTTTTTAATATGTTACATTATGGCTTCTAGAGGGCGCCATTTTGTTTTTTCTGAAATTTGGCTTCCACAGTGACACTCTAATGATATATTCGGCACAAACTGGTGCAAGAATCATCAAAATCGGTCCACGCGTTTAGGCTGTAGCTGTCTTGCAAGGAACATACAAACATATATAGACTGATGAACACATAACCCTGTGCGTTCCGCAGTCGGGTAACTTACAAACATATATAGACTGATGAACACATAACCCTGTGCGTTCCGCAGTCGGGTAAAAAAATATATTAAAAATGCTCTAAATGTTTATATTATGTAGATCAAGGTTATGCATGTTTATGTTTGGATTGCGAAATGGTTATTGCCGGCTCCATCCGCTGGGTGAACGTAAATCATATTTATTTATATCTACTGGGAATGTAGCGAAATATCTATGATACGTAGTATTACCTACGTATGTTTAATTTTCTTATAAATAAAATTATAAATCGCAAAGCGAAATAAACATGAGTCTACTACTTTATTGCTTTTTTTACATTGAACGATTGTTCAACGTAACGAAGATTATAATAATTATTTTTCGATTATACAATTATATTTCATACTCGCTTAGGCCCTCGACTTTGTACGTCGACTCGACGTTGATTGAAGAACTATCGTTAAAAAAATAATGAAAAGTATAGTAATAAAATAAAATTTAGCTATGGTTAGAGATCTCAAATAAAAAAAAATACATAGTTTGCTACTACTTCGATAAAGTAGCCTAAGCCTGGAACTCCTTTAAAAAATTTAAACAAGTAGGTAGGTACCTACTTAATCAAAAACTCAAGCACTACTCACTAGCCAAAAATTCAAGCAGGTAGATAGTAGTGGGTACCTACCTATCCCGTGCAGATTGCATTACGGTCTCCAAAGGACGAAAACACACTATGGACAAAAAAAATTGCCTGGCGGGTCAAAATACTTGCACTGCACTCTATACCTAAAGAGATAAGATACAGATTAACGCGACAGGACGACATCATGTGTACCTATTCCCTTCAAAGTGGACGGTTCACGCGGACGTTTTGTCCTGTCCTGTCCGTAGTGTGTTTTCGCCCAACCATGAATTATGTAGGGAATCATTCGCGAGCGTTCTATTTCGGTCGGATATGTGGGTTAACGTGATTTTGCGCGCTCACGCCGCACACGTCTAGCGTCAGCGCTCACCTTACCGCAGACCACTTCTGTATAGGGTAACCAGGCCCAAAAATACAAAAAATGGACTTGTGGTGCTATATTAGGCTGGCTGTCCACTGAAGCGTACATGTGTTTGGCGGAACAGTTGGATTCGATAAAATCAGCGCGTCACCTGCCAGTAATCTGATTGGTCTGCTTGCCACATCTCTGCTTCAGTGGACAGGCAGACTTTGACCGGACATTTCGCCCAATAAGCCCGACATATCTTTTTAAATAAATACTAAATATACTAAAAAAACTACTAAACTAAATACACCTTTTTGCGCGTTTAACGATGATTGCCTTTATTGCGCCTTAAGGAAAACAATAGTGTAGACACTAACAATAGTGTAGATACCTAGAAGACACGCCTATTTACTCTTGATTTGAAGGTGGCAGGATTCACGGACGTTCGAAATGCATTCCAAACCTTAGCTTAGTGGTTTGTAATTACGGAAACGTAAGCACCTGACAGTAAATTGGACGCTGTCAACCACATAAGGATGCTGACGCTCACTGTTTTTCTCTGTTCTGTGGTAAAACGGTGAAGGAGGAGGAAGGTTTTCAAACCAAGATATAGTCACTTTTGAAAGCTGGACAGAACTTCAACTTGTATTAAATCGAGTTTTAATTTTGTATTTTATTTGATAGTTAGCTTTCCATTTATAGCTCAGTAATTCCACTTCTTTCATCATTTGGTACTTACCTACCTATACTAAAGTCAAAGTCAAAGTATATTTATTCAATTTAGGTACAAGCCAAACATGGCCTACTAAAGTCGGACGCCTGGCAACCCTACCTCTTGTATATGTCACCGTAAGATTGTAAAAACCGTTAGATTATAATCTAACTCGCGAAATCGTAAACTGTCGAAAGATTACAATATAACGCATTATTTTTCGGTAGATTGTAATCTGTTAGGTATATTAACCCGATAGAACCTGAGTTAACTAATTATTTATGTCGAACCCTAACCTAACCTACAAGAAAGAGACAAGAAAACGTAAATACAATAAATATTTCAAAAATTGACACTCAGAACATTGAACGGTTCACAATCTTTCGACTGTTTACAATCTAACAAGATAAAAAGCGTGAGATTACAATCTAACGGTTTTTACAATCTAACGGCGACATGTACATACTATCGCTAAATGATGAATAGGCTTAGTTACATAACAGACGCTTTTAACGCTTACATCAATGGAAGGATTATTCGTGTTCCAAACAATTTTAATCAACAGCACTCTCACTTCATAAACGTACTAAACCCGAGTACGGTAATATAATTTTATTCGTGTAAAACCTAGCTTATGTTACCCGGGTCCCGGATCTTAGTAACAAATAGTTTTCGCGCTACGGTGGAACATACCTTAATCCATCCATGCTTACTAATATTATAAATGCGAAATTTTGCTGAAATTTGGTACATGGATAGGTTTGTAACCCGGGGAAGGGCATAGGCTACTTTTTATCCCGGAAAATTCAAGAGTTCCCACGGGAATCAAAAAACTTTAATCCACGCGGACGAAGTCGCGGGCATCATCTAGTTGTTAATAAAAACATACTATGCATAATATATATATTTAATATATATATATATATATATATATATATATATATATATATATATATATATATATATATAATATGTATACAATTACTGTTTAAATCATAAACCCTCCTTTTGGATTGCTGTACGGTTGAATAAAAAATGTCCCTTCGCCTAGCTGTTTGTCTAATGTCTACCATAGTAGTATGCAGTATGCACCATAAACTTAGTAGGTAAATATTGTTTGCAATAATATAGGTAGGTATTATTGCAATTTTTTGCAATAATTATTTAATTTTTGCGCTTGCAATAATTTTTTGCACGATTTTCAAACATCTATCCATCTATTAATCATAATATCTTAAATCTTTATCCAATACTGAGCTACCTTCAAGCTTCAGTGATCATCCCGCTTAACCAATTTGGAACTATGTAGTTTGAAACGCGTTCGCTCTACCTACTAAATTTTTTTTTGTTTTTGGGCATAATAACTAAGCTGTTAGTCAAACTATTATCATCTAATGAGTCAATAAATGAATAATGCGTTATATTTATCCATACCCAGTATTGTTCCATGATGTTTCTTTGAACAATCATTATTTCCTCACTGAGATGTTTTCAGTGGCTCATGAAACCGCAACATGCGTATAATTCATCAAAACAACGCATCATTTCTATAATATATAATATATAATATATTTACTATATTTATTATATTTTAGTCATAAATAATTTAATTAAGAACGTTATATTCGGTTTAGCTTGAATGTAGCTTGTTTGGTCCAGTCATTGATGTAGAATTTTAGTACCTAGGTCCAGTCATCAGTTTAGGTTTCTGTTTCGCTGCGTGAGCCGTCAACATTTTGTTTTCGGCAGGAGAGAACAGCCCATAATTAATGTGTGACTGACGTACAACCGCATAAAAACACAGGAGCATCCCAACCACTGTCGTCAGGCCCCTCTTTCCCACTGGGCACTCTGGGCAAGTGCCCAGGGCCTCTCGACTATGGGGCCCCCCTAATTACTGCCAGATCACCAACCGATCTATATCCGATATTCATTAACGATAACCGCTTTCTATGTAAATGTGTCCTTTGCCCTAAGGTTGCCTGGAAGAGATCGCTGTTTAAGCGATAAAGCCGCCTGTTGTGCCATGTCCATTAGATTATTATATCTGTTGTATTTTATTTTTTTTGTATGGTGTACAATAAAGTATATTTTACTTTTACTTTTACTATACACTTATATTAGGTACGTTCAAATTATACCTCAATAGTAAGTTAATCAGATTTTTTTATCTTGAAGTTTTTTAAAGTAACCGTTTTGAATCGATCTAGAAAATTTCCTAATCTTTATGCATGTTTTAATAAAATAGACAGAGGACTATTTTGTTAAAACAGGCATTTATGCCTCTTCATCGGGGCCCCATTATTCTAATGTGCCCAGGGTAATAAGTTAAAGACGGCCCTCACTGTCGTCCAGAGGGCTTTTATGTGGTGACATTCTGTACCAGATAGTGCCGAGTGCCGACCCGCGTCGTGTCTGACCAAGCGTTTTCTCGCTCAAATTAGCTGCTAAGTGAAGAGACCCTGGCGTAGAGATCAAAGCGGGCATCCATTTGCGTAAAGAGCGCACGCGTTTTATTTTTTACTTACATTTATCACTTTAATGGTTTATAAATGAAGAAAAATTGCATTAGGGAGCGAAACCGCTTCTGTATGGTGTTATCACGGAGAGATAAGATTAAGGAAGATGCTTTCTTTTGCCAAATGTTTTATATATTCATGATGTAAGCCTCCTTTGCTCGGCCACAAAATTCATACTTACTAATATTATAAACGCGAAAGTGTGTTTGTCTGCCTGTCTATCTGTTAAACATAGGGATAGCTTGCATCCCGAAACTCAACGAGTTGGTAAAGGAACTATTTTTGGAGCATGAGTAGGTGAGCTGAACCTAGTTATTAGCCATGTAGGTATTATGCCTGCCTAACCGCACTAGGACAGAGTGGTGGACTATGGCAAAACCCTTCTCATTCTAAGAGGAGACTCGGACTCAGTAATGAGCTGGCAATGGAATAAGATTACAACAATACTAAGTTAACAGTATTAAGTTACTTATTGATCAAATTGTAAGTAGTCTGCATAGAGTTTTCTTTAAAAGTCGTGATAATAGAGATATTTATGCAATAATCTATCCAGATGATGCAGTTTAATTGAATTAAAAAATATTAAACTAAGTATTAAATTTATACTTACCTACTAACAAAAGATAAAAATAAAAACCTAATCAAAAAGACCACCCCTGGTTGCCCCTGGGCCAAAGGTACCCATCAAACTTGCAGCATTGCCACGCTGAATGGCGATGGATAACCTTTGAACCAGGTAGGAACCAGAACGTGGGTCACAGCCCCTTTCCCTCAAACGACGGCCGATCTCTTTTATGAAAGTTTTTGCTTCCCCACCCAGCATCCCATCGTCTCCACCGCCAGTGGGACAAATAAATATGGGCCCAAGAGTGGTGCATATTTGGCTCTCTTCCTCGTGGCAGCGGATTCTGCAGCGGCACCAGCTAACCGGGACGTACGACTATGGTGGCTTGGTGCCAAAGTACAGGCGCAAGTCGCGTCCCACAACAGGCATTTCCCTTTTTGCCAAGGGACAAGAGTCAAGCCATCTGGGTACCTACCGTCCGTGCGGCTCAAACCAGGTGGTTCGATCGTGCAGGGCACGTTAGCCGAAATGAGTGCTCTACGGACGATATCGTTCAGGGCGTGATGACGTGGGAACCTACCTGAGCAACGACAGCAACTCAAAGCATGATGACCGTTAGCTTCCACCATGGAACCGCAAATGCATCGATGGGGTTCGCAAACATTACAGCCCAATCGGTAAGCCACTGCCACACGAAGAGAATCGCTGTCGAGGAGAGTGCCCAGGTTCGGTGAAGGTAAAGCCTGTAACCACGCACCAGACTCCGGCTTCGAAACAGCCCTTAGTCTTGCCAGATCAGCACCCGCTGCATGGTCCACAAGATGTTTTAATGTGGCCTCTGAGGAAATATTGTTAGAGATATTATTTTATTTATTTATTTATTAAATCTTTATTGCACACAAGAGAACGGAAATAAAATAGCTATTTATGCAACTGTATCGTAATGAGGGTCATTTTATTCGAGTGCTGTTTTTTGATACGAGGCTTGCCGAGTATCAAAATACGAGAATTAAAATGACTAATTACGTACAGTTGCATACAAGATTTTATCTACGACAAGGACGTCTTTATAATTTTTTACTTTATAAATTAATAAAAAAGTCAAATCAATCAAGTGCCAGAACCCAGAGCCGCTAAGCTATAGGTATCCTATTTATGAAGATAACCATATCGATACAGCTACGACTCATAACGATACAGCTCCCATACAACGAACTGTATCGTTATGAGAAGCAAACACGAAAGAGGGTTCAATTCGATATAGTTGTCAAATTCGAAATTGGAACTTTTCGATGCTGGAGAAGATAAAAGACATTAATACTACGAACTAGGACTAAACAGTATGCAAAGACGGTCTTATCGCTAAGTATTATGTATTCCATGAGCTATTAAGAAAAGCTAAAAATGTATATGAATATGCAAGAACTAAGGATTTTATAACATCAGAACAAAAGCTATTCAAGTTTAAATAGTGATATTAAAAACGTGGGTAAGTTAATTCAGTTGTAAGGCCCCCGACGGCGCTACATGAAAGGGCCCACTCAGTTGCGTGAAAACGCTTGAGCTTTATAACTCCTGCAGCGCATTTATCATGCAGGTGTATTGTTGTGTAAATAATAGCCCCTCGACAACGCTACAATAATGTGAATAGTAAGATCATAAAATAAAAAACTTTTTTAATACCACTACCACCCAGTCTCATGCTCTCAGCCTTACAAATTGTTTATGAAAATCCTATTATTTATTCGACTATATTTGCGACTCGTTTTGTTTTTTTTTCAATAACGGTGTACTTAAGTAGATGTACTTATGGAAATATTAACTAATTATTATTAGTAGATTGTTCATCAAGGGACTAAAATAAGCCATTACATACGAGATGTTTAGCTTACCGAGCGTAGCGAGGTATGCTATTGAATCGAGTAGAATGGCTTTAGTCCCGTGGTAAACACTCTACTTTTCACTTCGATTGCGAGAAAATAAAATGAATAAAGATTTTTAATTATTTCTTTGCCTTCCTGTTACATTTTCATAATAGCAGTAAGATCTATATTTTCACTTGATGATAATAACAAATAAATAGTCACATTCACTTTACCCTATGCCTTCACCTTGTATTACGTATTGTGCATCGAAATGGATTAATTAGACATCCATATAAGTAAATAAATGTGATAATTACAGTAAAAATTCTAGAGATTTCGCGGCAATCTGCAACTACTTACTTACTTACTTGAGTTGAATGCAGAGTAAATGTATGTGTCACCTTACATTTACTCTGCATTCAACTCGCGCGCGAACTATACGTAAGTAGGTACCTAATTTCCATAGCTGAAAAACGAAAACAAAAGCTTTAAAACCCTATTCTCTAAACTACCCTAGACACTCATTAATATGTACATATTAATATCAGCAATATTGATTCACTGAGCGCTGTAAATAGTTTTCCTTCTGAATTTCATACAAAACGCCGCCTCGAGCGATATTCCCCGAAGTCCATTATAATTCAGACGGCTCCAGGGAGCTATGTCAATGAAGAGTGCATATTTGTGCGACGGCGCTATGCGACGTGTCTCGAATGCCGGCAATTTGCAGATATTTCATGCTTTTATTGCCGTGTCTGAGTGGAAAATGTGTTCATCATGATTCCATCAGCCCATACTACTTGAGATAAGCCTTTTCAATAGCTTGCCGTCTTCCTCATCCACCCGCTTACTGCCAACTTATCTGTGTGAAAAAGTTTCTTCTGCCCCGTTAAGTGACCACGCCGCGACTACAGGTACTACTTCCCTGGTAACGGGGCAGAGGCAGAGGCACCGGGGCAGATGAGAACAAGTCCATCCTACGATTTGGCAAATGGGAGTAAGATTCTCACGATAACCACGGCTGTATTTTTTCTTTAAAAAAAGTTTGTGATAGTTTAGGTAAAAAAACCGGCCAAGTGCGAGTCGGACTCGCGCACCGAGGGTTCCGTACAAACCTGTAGTAAGTTTTAAATTATTAAAAATATTTTTATTTTAAATATTTGAGTTGATTGAATGAAAGGTAAATTGCGGTTTACGATTTATGACGTATTAAAAAAAACTACTTACTAGATCTCTTTCAAACCAATTTTCGGTGGAAGTTTGCATGGTAATGTACATAATATATTTTTTTTTAGTTTTATCATCCTCTTATTTTAGAAATTAACGGGGGGGGTTGGGACACACACACATTTTACCACTTTGGTGTCTCTCGCGCAAACTATTCAGTTTAGAAAAAAAATGATATTACAAACCTCAATATCATTTTTGAAGTACCTGTCCATAGATACCCCACACGTATGGGTTAGATGAAAAGAAATTTTTTGAGTTTCTAAGTATGGGGAACCCCCAAAATTTATTGTTTTTTTTCTATTTTTGTAAGAAAATCTTAATGCGGTTCACAGAATACATCTACTTACCAAGTTTCAACAGCATAGTTCTTATAGTTTCGGAAAAAGTGGCTGTGACATACGGACGGACAGACAGATAGACAGACAGACATGACGAATCTATAAGGGTTCCGTTTTTGCCAAATTTGGCTACGGAACCCTAAAAACCCTAAACGAAAGATAAGCCTAAATAAACTCTTGCTTTTTAAATGGCTATGTGATAAGGAGAAGAAATTGGATTGTTACGTAAATATTTGCTTAGGACAGGCAGGCTTTTGTGTGGAGAGAAGCTAATATACCTATTCCGTAACCAATATCTAACCTATATTCAATACCTCTATTTTCATATTTTGAATAATAATAATAGTACCTCGTAGTAAGTAAAGGATTGATTGGTAAGTATTTAGTTGTAGAATGCGTGGTTTGTTAATGAAATAAGTCGGGTTTAGTTTAAAACTAAGAGAAGTTCTCTGTGAACTATTCCTCCTACAATTCATTTAAATAAACTTCATACTAGTATTTAAATTAAATAACTGAGATGCTCGTCTCTCCCGCCGTTTCGCACGAACGCCTCGTGGGCGGGGATGGGGAATGTGCAGCGCTAAGCCTTTTCTGTTCGATTGAGCTGGGACAGCTTTGTTCTCATAGCTCAAGGGTGCCGGCTGCCGACTCTGTTGAAATAGGTATATAGGATACTAGATGATGCGTGCGACTTCGTCCGCGTGGATTGATGTTTTTATAATTCCCACGGGAACTTTTCAATTTTCCGGGATAAAAAGTAGCCGTATGTCCTTTCCTCAGGATGAAAACTATCTCTGTACTAAATTTCAAAAAATCATCAAACAGATGGGCTGTGAAAGCGTAGCAGACAGACAGACAGACAAACACTTTCGCATTTATAATATTTGCATGGATTTTATCATGTCAACCCATCGTCGGCTTAGTGCTGAGTACGCTGCATGAGTCTCCTCTCAGGATAAGAAGGATTTTTATACTACTGAGAATTTTTGTCAGAAACTGAAAAACCCAATAAATACTTGATTATGGCCCGACCAGGGACGCGTCGGCCGCAGTCGAACATGCTAATCAGTAAACAAAGCAAGCAAGCTATTCGACCAATAATAATGGGAATATTTACAAACTTGTCGGCATTCAATACTCCCTTCACTATTGAAGCTTTCCATACGATAATGCGTAGAAAACAATTAGGACCATGCACGACAACCTTTCAGACTAGGACGTTTTTGGGGTTCCGTATCTCAAAAGGAAAAAACGGACCCTTATAGTTAATAATAATTTTAATAAGATTAAAAGTTTAAAAGTTTAATAAAAATAAATGTTTTGCAATTGAAAAAAAAATTTAAAATATTTTTATTTTATGATGTAACTAAAAATTTATGCGTTTCGCAATTTTTCCTTTATCTATGCTATAAGACGTTGCTTCCTACCAAATTTCAAGATTCTGAGTTCACGGGAAGTACCCTGTAGGCACCGAGTACTGTGCCTGTAGGTTTTGATTCCCTTGCGAGTGTCGAAAATTTGCAGCATAAACGGCTGTATCTTTTGATTGCGTTGGCTTAGAAGTTTCATTTTTTTACAGCTCCAAGGGCCGGTCACCACATCGTAGACGGCCTACCACGTCACAGTTTGTACGGAACCCTCGGTGCGCGAGTCCGACTCGCACTTGACCGGTTTTTTTTCTTAGACTGAATCATAATAATATTAATTATCAGTTATCAAAGGGGCTAACTTGAATCTGATTTATTTTTAAAAAAATGGCAGTCATAGGGACTGCCGATAGAAGTGAAAACATTTTTTTTAATAATTAAAATATAAACAATAGAGCATTAAAGTTTAATTTCGAATGTAGTATATTTATAATTAAGACCTTTTGTCTTCGGAACAACGTGAGCATGTCGGTCACGCGAATCCACAAGTTTACCCCCTACCAAAAAGTGCTCAACGCGGCTAAAGAAGTTTTCACATCAAAAGTGATGCAAAAATCACCGATATATTATTTAGCACAAAAATAAAACGAATTAAGTCATTGCAATAATATTTTGCAATTCTGGCACTAATTCCACCCCGTGCCCAGAGCAATAGCTAATGGAACGAGTAAGTGGATCCCGGCTCGTTTCCTCATTCCCTGCTGACCTAAAGCGAGATGGAAAACAGAACGCATCAAACTAATTGACTGCAGGTGTTTGAAACTGGGGCTTGTAAAGCCTGAAACAGACTTTAAATGAAATGAAATGATTTATTTCATGGAGGACCACTTGTGCCACTTATGAAATGTCGTGGCTCTGCCACCGGTTCGTAATGCAGAGCACAGCGCAAACCGTTTCGAAACAAGTGTAGGTGAATTCATCTTTTTTTCCTAGCATTTTTCGCAGCCAGGTCCACTTTTAACGTGCAACTATAACTGTGCGATGTCGTAACTCTCCATTAGGTAGCATTCAAAGAAGAAGAAGAAGAAATGACGAAAGAAGGTCAAATGAGGTCGCTAAATAACAAAATAAAATGTCTAGAAAAATATACCAAACCAACACACGAAGTCACCATTGACTTGTTCTTTAAAAAAGACTGCAAGAAGTGAATACATGGATTTTTTGGAATACATTAAGAGTGAAAGTAGTAAGTTGGATGAAAAATAAACATAAATTCACAAACTTAATTCCCGAAAGTGTGTTTATGTTTTTCGGCAAATTAGGGCGTGCAGGAAAATACAATTTTCTCTCGTTTTTGTTTATAAAACAAAAACGAGAGAAAATTGTATTTTCCTGCAAACAGGTCACACCGACGTGAGTTATGCAGTTTACGTCGACTTGTACAAGTATTTAGATTAGCAAATATTTTGATACGAGTTCAATGATCCCGAAAAACAAAGGAACAACGCCCGTTTTCGTGCACCGATGCGTTGCCAGAGAAAATATATACGCTCTGATTACAATACATGAAGCAATGGCGAACACATAATCAAATACAGTAGATTATTTTAGCCCACCGGAGGCATTACTTCCGCTAAGTATTTTAGGTTTGCCTTAGAAAAAAAGGCTAAAATAAAGCTTGGAAAAATAAAAGCTCCTTAGCTCTCGCTTATTCCTTAGCTTTAGCTGCCTTATCAGACGCTTTATTTTGTGTATGAGAGTAAGTAAGCAACGGATGTAAGTTGCTGTGGTTGTCTGGTGGATGCTTCAGCCGTGGCTAATTACCACCCTACCTGCAAGGACGTATCGCCAAGCGATTTAGCGTTCCGGTACAACCGACAAGGGTAATGTGTTTAATATAACTGCCATACCCCTAACAGGTTAGCCCGCTACCATCTCAGACTGCATCATCACTTACCATCAGGTGAGATCGCAGTCAAGGGCTAAGTTGTAGTGGAATAAAAAAAGCAATGTGATTAATGCTTAGATATGAAGAGTGGCATTAACCCGGAGCAGTTCAATAGAATGTTGATAAAATCGCGGGCAAAAAAAAATATTTCGAGGCATCTGTGAGTGCTAGGCCTAAATCGTTTTAAAACGTATGATCGTTAAGATGAAATGGGAGCGTGATTCCTGAACGCGTTTATCAGGAATGCCAAACTGAAACGGACTAATGGTGTGAGCTACAATAATAAATATGTGCCGTGACAGGATACTCAGAAGTATGCGGATGGAATTTTATGACGACGTATGCTACTTTGTTATAAGCCGTACTATGTTTGAAGATATTTTTAATATATCATAGCTTAATCTCTATATTTTGTCTTCTCGTGTTATATGTTTATGAATAAATAAAGTTCACTCATTAGTGTTCCGTTATAAAAACAGCAACGTTAATTCAATTTTCAGGGAACAAGCGGACTGAAATCCGAAAGGGGCATCCGATCCCATCTGTAATCTGATGCACTACTATCCTATTATCTTCAAGCTCAAGCTTCCCCTTTTTGAATTAGATTTAAGCATGATTTAAAAAAAAAACTACGGGACATAGGAACACAGATTTCGAAACAAGTAAAAGTCTATTAAGCAATGTTATTATTAATATGTTAATGTTAATATTAGTGTCGTAACTCGTAGTGTTGTAGCTATTATTTTATCTATTATCAAATCAATACGTAGGGATTTTCCTTCGCAATATTCCCTGTGTACAGGGACTATTTTTAGAGCTGTCAATTAGTTTAGTTTTGGCTACTTGTAAACAGAAATTAGCAACAATAAACAAAATATACACGTAAAGCAAAGTTCTATAACAGCATTCTACGAGCTCAAACGAGTTTAACAAATTCATAGACGCATTAGCGGCCTTTGATTAGGTATATAGAGATGGATGTGTTACATTTTACTCAATTATAGTTATACGATGCATTTTGTTAATAAAACATGTACTACTATGTTTTGACTAGTCTTACTTATTGAAAGCTACGTTTTTAGAATGAGACAGGTGTATTATGTTATTGCGTGAACGTGTCAGGCAATTGTCATATGACGTCATCAAATTTTGCTATTGAAGCCAATTTTTATGTATAACCTTTATATGGCGTCTGTATTGCTTCCGGTTTTGGTTGTGGCTAATTACCAGTTTTGTGAATATTTTCATAATATTTTTATGTGTTTTTGCTTAGTTTTGTGCAGTTTTGTGTAATCAACAATGGTGAAGTGCTCAGTTGTGGGGTGTCGTAATAATAGTATTGTAAAACGCCCAGGAATTTCATTTCGTAAGTGAGTAACATAGTTGTTTTTATTTTTCTTTTTGTGGCGAGTATTTTAAGTTATTTCAACTAATTATAGCTTAGTTTCTTCTTTACTGAATCCAAAACACGTCAATTTTTGCGCTATCCCTGAAAATTTGGATTATTTCATTAGTTTTTGTTTGAGTGTTTATATAGTGTGGGGATTGTATTGTTTACAAATAAATTGAGTATCGATAAAATTAAAACTTCATATCACTCTTACTGTTTCTCACTCAGAGGGGTAGAGAGATGAAATTGAACAGTCAGCTTCTACTTATAATATTGCCAAACTCATTTTAGGCTGTAGCGATGATAACCTTGTGATTAAGACACCCGATCTCCGGGATGGTGTCTCGTATTCGAAAATTACAGTGTCTATTCAAGTGGTTTTTGGTCCCTTCATTGCAGTTATTATGTATCATTTTAACTAATTACTATTTTTGACTGCCTCGTTGGTCTAGTGGTTAGCATAGTCGACTGCGGATCATGAGGTCCTGCGTTCGATTCCCGGTCGGGCATAAAAGTTAGGTACTGGGTTTTTCAATTAAGAAATTCTCAGTGCCAACCCGGAGTTTCATACAAAATTTCACCCCCTATTTCACCCCCGTAGGAGTGTAATTTTGAAAAATCTTTCCTTATTGAGCGCCTACGTCACAAAAGGAACCTACTGTCAAAATTTCAAGTTGCTAACCCCAGCGGTTTAGGCTGTGCGTTGATCCCTTAACGATTTAGTATAGGTACTTTCACTCTACTCTTCCATTTAGTATAGTTCCTTTCTGAAATAAACACCTCCATATATTTTTTCTCCGAAAAATTATGGAGAGTTCTTCTTTAAAAACAAATTTTGAAATGGAACCGCACCCGCCCGCGTAGACCGCGCAGCCCACTGTCTACTTACTTGCTCTCCTTCTATCCAAGTGTTTACTGCCTACGTGTTCTGAAGTAAACAACACACTGCTATGCTAGCGAGCACAGTGGAAGCGCCAGAGTGCCACGCATCCGACAGACGTAAAAAAAATTCTCATAAGAAAACATAAAACAGAGACCCCTTAAATATCTAAAAGGGCATTTTAATGTAAATAAACTTTCCAGACATGCATACAGTGTAAGAGACTGTTGAAGTAAAAACACAAAGAAACCTTCCTTAGTTGATTAATATCAATATCATACCACTGACGATCGGGTACCTTTGGGTGCCATTGAACTTCGCCATCTTGGCTTTCCTAACAGCAAACCGACAATTCTTCCATACAGAACAAATCTTGTAAAAAAACCGCATCAAAGTCTTGCATAGTTCTACACTTGTAAGCCTCTTCAATATTCGCCATACATTTTCTATGGAAAAATAAATTCCGCCATCTTGAAATTTTTCCTGTTCATCAAGTAGACCTTCATGTCCTGATCATCTTTTGCCAAGAAACCACTCGTCCATCTTTTATACTCTCCGAGATAGACACCGACGAAATTTGTATGGCGGCCATCTTAAATCCGCCATTTTGAATTTTTTTTCAGCACACTGTCAATTCGATGAAGTTTCGAGTTACATTTGGTCGAGCACACCCCACCTATCTTGAATACCCTAGCTGTGCTCTTCATCCGTCTTCGAAATCCTCAATCATCAGCTCTCTCCGTATTTTTCCTCCGAATGAATTTTTGTCTTCTATACGAAACGATGAGTAAAAAAATTTTTTTTCATACAAAATTTTTTCTTACAAAAAACCTCAATTCACGCGGACGGGGTCGCGGGCATCAGCTTGTTCATTATAAAATACGAATACTAGTGTATTTCAAAAATTATGTTTAATTATTTATTAATTATATTTTGTTAATTTTATATCGAGTATAAAAGTATCGACATAAACAAAGGTATCGATAATTTCAGCCCTAATGCCCGCATTTAGCTCCGCCCATGCGCCATTTTAAGGTTATAGGAAGCTTCAATTTAAATATGTTAGGGCACATCCTTCTGTATATACCTAATCAAAGTTAGCGGCACTAAATCGTGGTTTGTGGAAAACTCCTTGAAAAGATCTTAAAATGACGTTCGATGACGGTCATACCATCATACTCCGTTTTTCTTTTCGTCCTACGCGCTCAATTGGCGGGAATCACACTGATTGGCCCACACTGATACCATTCTTTATTAATTAATTTATTTTACGGCCCTGGATTCAAGTCCATAATGTCCTTATATTTTTTGCGAATGTCGTACCACAGAATATGATGAACATATGAATGGAGTGACATTACTATTAGAGCTTCATATTGCTTATTTTGAATCCAGCTTTTGGTCTGAGGTTATGAGTCGGGTAGAGGTAAGGAGTAACATCTCTTCTGGGAGAAAAGTTTAAAAAATGTCCAGTGGTTGCTATAAATAACAGTTCAAAAACCTTTCACAGTGGCGCTGATGTAGGTAAAGGGTATGAATGTAGCAATTGTAGATGAACTGAAGTATGCCGAGTTAAAAAATTAATATTTTTGTCGACTAAAGTAGTCAATTATTGAAAATTTCAACAACTTACAAAATAATGATGAATGTTTTCTTTTCTTGTTTATTTCTCAGACCTACTCTAATAATTTTTGGCGCTTCCTTTTAAATTTACCCTGATGCTAATGTGGCGCCCCCAATTAAATGCATTTCGACGGGCACTTTTTATATACAGAGATGTTACTCCTTACCTCTACCCTCCATATTACGGACGTTAGTTTTACGTGATAACTAGAAGCTCACGTGGCGGCGTTCTAACTTCCAGTAGCAGTACTAGAACGTTTGTTACTTTTTCTTTAACATTGGAGATGTTCGTAGACTTTTTCATCTCGGAAGAAAGGAAAATTTGTGCTGGATTTTGAAAGTTCCTAAATAAACCCAACTAAATCCATATTAATCAAAATTCATATATGTGAATTCAGATATGTGTCAGGTACCTAATACATATAAATCAACGTAGAACGGTTGCTCGTAAACGGAATAAGTTGAATTCGGTCGCCACTTCTCCTTATTGGATTCTTGAGAGCGTCGATGGAATCACATTGTTGGGGATCAGGTACATCGACGGATTTCGTCCCCCGTCTGAATGCTATGTACATAATGAGTAGGAGTGTAGGTACCTACTTGTATAAATTACTTAAATAAGTAAAGTGTTGGTACTAATTTAATTTAGTAAAGAGAAACAGTACCTATACCTACTTGTGAAACGATAAATATTTGCGTAGTGGAACCACAGAATACGTAGGTATAGTAGGTATAGGTAATATTTGCGTTGGTGGAACGCCGCAATGACGTCGCCACCACGTAGATATAGTCCGCGCGCGAGCTCTGAGGAATCATATGGAATGTTAAAGTAATGACCTAAAGTTGTTTAAAGTACAAAACAATACTGCTATCGCAAAATTACACGCATCAAGCTCGAAATTGGTGCTGGGAGTGAGCTGGATATGAAGCGACGATCGGGGGTGGCGTGGCGTACAGCCGTCGCTTCTTCAGACCCCGATTCCTCGGAGCTCGTGCGCGGACTGTAACTATTCGTGCGTAGAGTGCTCGTGGGTTACAATGGGAATAAACGTTATCTTAAAAACCGGCTAAGTGCGAGTCGGACTCGCGCACCGAGGGTTCCGTACAAACCTGTAGTAAGTTTTAAATTAAATGTTTTTTTTAAATATTTGAGTTGATTGAATGAAAGGTAAATTGCGGTTTACGATTTATGACGTATTAAAAAACAACTACTTACTAGATCTCGTTCAAACCAATTTTTGGTGAAAGTTTGCATGGTAATGTACATCATATATTTTTTTTAGTTTTATCATTCTCTTATTTTAGAAGTTACGGGGGGGGGACACACATTTTACCACTTTGGAAGTGTCTCTCGCGCAAACTATTCAGTTTAGAAAAAAATGATATTACAAACCTCAATATCATTTTTGAAGACCTATCCATAGATACCCCACACCTATGGGTTAGATGAAAAAAAAATTTTTGAGTTTCAGTTCTAAGTATGGGGAACCCCCAAAATTTATTGTTTTTTTTTCTATTTTTGTAAGAAAATCTTAATGCGGTTCACAGAATACATATACTTACCAAGTTTCAACAGTATAGTTCTTATAGTTTCGGAAAAAAGTGGCTGTGACATACGGACGGACAGACAGACAGACAGACAGACAGACGGTTAAACTATAGTATACTACCCGCGACGGGGGGGGAAGGGAATGGGGGGAGGGGAGGGGGGAGGGAGGGATATACCCCCCCTCCAAGTAAAACGTTTCGAATTTTAGTAGTTTCCGAGATATTAATTTTTTAAAATTTTGAGGTTAGTTTTACCAAAATTCCTGCTTAACTCTGATAACCTTTATACCTTGTGTTTTAGGTAGGTAGTGGGATAGGTTAATTTCTTAATTGGAATGGGCTACGCCAGAAGACTCGCTTCGTCGCCCCTGAATGAAGCTTCGCCTACTCGACCTTCGTTTCGCTGCGGAGGTCGCCGGCTCGCTTCGCTCGCCACCTCCCCCCATCGCTCCACTCGGCCTCGTAGACTCGCTTCATTCAGGACCTCCTACGCGAGCTTCTGGCTTCGCGCTTAAAAAAAACACTCTAGGGGTAGGGCAGACAAGACTGCGTGGAGTCGGGGTGAGCCGATTTGGTTTTGCGTATTTTATGCTCAAGTACCTAATTATACATAAATAACAACCTACCTTTATACCTTTTCAGTTAATTATATCTATAACCTTTAAGTTTTTTTTAACCTTTACACTAAAAAGCGTGTAAAACGATGACTCATAGATTTGAATTCAATAATATCATTTGGACACTTTGGCGCCAAGGCACGCGTTCCGTTTTTCCAATAATCGGTACACGTCATAAAACTCGATGTTTTACGATTATAAACATTTTATAATACTTTTTATGTTTGGAACGGATTATAATACGTAAAATGAAACTTTAGTACGCCAACTAAACGTCAATGAGTCTGTAATCTATGGCAAATGTCGTAAGAAATAGTGAAAAGTGGTGAAATTTTGCGATTTTCAAAAAATTATTTCTCGAAAAGTATTTGAAATCGAAGTAAAATATTTTAGTGCAAGGCTTACCACATCAAGGTCTTTCTGTAAAAAAAATATGAACATCCAACTCCACGGGTAGTATACTATAGTTGAGCCCAGACAGACAGACAGACAGACAGACAGACATGACGAATCTATAAGGGTTCCGTTTTTGCCAAATTTGGCTACGGAACCCTAAAAATTGTCATACAGAGCGAACCGCAGTCAACGTGCGTAGCGTGACCGATATTAAGCGTACGCCGCGTTTGGCGATATGAGTATGACTTCACGCGACGAAATCTACGCGACAGCTACTGTTAATTGTTGATACTGTCTAGTATGGTCGATTTGTCGCTCACGTAGGGCAATGCATGAGTATTAAGCTTGATTGAGTATAGCGGTAAATTATAATACAAAGTAGGTATAATAAGTGTCTAGTTGCTACGATATGAAATATTATAAATCTTTTATACGAAATTAATCATTCCGAACAAAACATAAGCGAATGTTTTCACGACCTATTCGGCCGCTTTGGTTTCCATTTGACTGAACATCAATTTCACCAGATTAATGAAACGTGAGTTTATTGAATAAAGCTTTATGCTTGTTCGAGCGTTTATGTTAAGTAGAAGTTAGAATCTATTGTGTCCCTTATTATTATTAAAATAAAGTCGAGCAGCCATTACAGATCTATTGAAATAGAAAGTGCTTTTATCTCAAAAGTGCTGCAGCCCTATTTAGAGAATAGGGCTGCAACACTTTTGAGATGAGAGACGCCGTGACTATCAAAAAAAGAAAAGTATATTTTTTATCCATCCATCCGATATTAATCTTTACAACAGCACCTTTTCCATACTAAGAAGGCTCACTTTATTATTTACAAACATAGCTGGGACTGAAGACATGCCAATACGCACCTGGCTAGCGTGATAAATGATGAATTATGGCCAAGAGTCCTAAAACACTCGTGCTTAGTAGGTAAGGAGCCGGCGTTAGGGTTGATGATAATGAAGATTAACTTTAATTAAAATTAATCTATGCTTTTTCTAAGTATGTATATAGTATATAGTCCAGGTGAAAAATTAAAATAAAAAAAAATGTGTCAGCTCCGACGCACGACTGGAGTTTACTCATTACAAACGAAAAGTGTTACCATTCAAACGTAGTAAATAACGTAACGGAGAAAGTTTGATTTTACTCCCCATAAATTTTCATATATATGAAAATATATATGAAAATTTATGGGAAGTATCCAGCCCGGGGGCTTATAGATGAAAATCGATTCTTAAAATAAAACGTTTAAACATCTTAGAAGAATTAATAGAGACGATAAAAGTGAATGTTCTCAAAACTCATAACACGTTTAAAACACTATAAATAAACGGAACAGTGGCAACTGTTTTAAAAGCGATCAATCATCGAATAATGCAGCTGCCCGGTGTAAAAGTTTCTATTCAATCTCGAAGCTAATAAAACACGAGAGCATTTATATCCCGCGCTCGCCTCGGCTTGTTCTGCGATCAAATTAAGACATCACAAATTTTTATTTTTAAACTTAAGTACTGTTGATACTTGATACACTCGTCCTGTTACCTGGTAGTTTTTAACCGACTACCAAAAAAGGAGGAGGTTCTCAATTCGGCGCGTATATTTTTTTTTTTTACTAGTAAATGTTAATTGTCTGTCCGTTTATATGTCTTTTTCAAGTAGGTAGGTATATTAAATTCAAGTGTATAAAATTCGAGTAGCATTTAGCTTTTTATTCCGGGAAACCAAGTACTTATCTATAGAAGTAGAATTTCTAGTCGAAGGGATACCTATTACCTATGTATAAATATCACGAAATAGTTGGTTTTTTTACGCTTAAATATCTAACATGTTTTTGAAAGTTGAACTAAAGTAACATTTTTAAGATATGAACAATTGCCCATTTCCAAACTTAAAGATCTTATTAATCTATTATTAGTTATCTATCTACTTAATTGCTTTAGATTTTAGAAGGTCGGTGTGTCTATCACCTGCTATCGTTTCTAACTCTCTAATGCTTTATTGTAATGGACAGGTACATATCTATTACGGTAATAGTATTAGTAATTAGTATGGTAATAGTATTACCATACTAAAATTATACATCAATGTCTATTACCTACCAACGAGGAGATTGCTTACATCCTGGAATAGTAGATTATTAACCAAGGGGATAAAGCAGTGTCTTCTGTCGCGGGTGACGATTTAAATCGCGAGCGTAACGAAGGACTCGAGGTTTACTCCCGAGAGTAGCGAAGGTGTTAAAAACTTAAATCACGAGCGAAGCGAGGGATTTAAGACGAGTCCTGAGTGTAGCGAGGGATTTAAATTCACCCAAGACTAAGACAGCTTTATCACCGAGGAAGATACTCTACTTTTCGTACCATTTGCGAAAAAATTAACACAATAATAATATGAGATAAGCATTTATTAAAAATAATGACAATTAAAAGAAAAAGTTAACATTCGAAACATTGGTCCAATTATTGATAGAGAGAGTTACATTTTTGTTTGGTACATTTATTGTTGATGAGTTGATTTGAGTATTTCTCTGTTCTTGCGTCTGAGGAACTGTATAGAACATTAACTTATTTATAAAAATAAATTAAAATAAACTTAACGTTTATGTATTTGAAGAAAACAAAAACGCGGCAAATTCCTAGACTAATATTTTTTTGTCGGAAAAGCAAAGGCATCAAGCTCATATGGCCTCGTCGGTTTTCGTAATTTTATTTAATAATCATAACTGCATAATAAATGCGTATTCCTTTTTCAAAAAGATGTTTAATGCTTTATATACAAACTCAATGTTGTAAACACAGATGTAGTTCAGCATAAATTTCGGTAAGTACCTATTCCAAATTTAAATCACATTCTCCCCCTAGAGGTGAATGAAATTCAGTACAATTTTCTTTCCCTGTTTTTAAAAGATTAAAAATGACTATTGTTATGTTCGCTTTTTGTGGCATAGAATGTCACTTTTTTGAGCAAGTGGTACGAAAAAGACATTTGTGCATTAGAAAATATATTAGATAAAAGGGAAAATGTGAAGGATGCAGAGCAAAATTTTAAACGTATAACCTTCATCATTCGATGAATTATTTTTCAAATTTACCTAATACATAATAATATTATGTATTATGTTACGTTAGCTCGCCAACCCGCATTGGAGCAGCGTGGTGAGTCTAAGCTCTAATTCCCTCGCTCCTATGAGAGTGGAGGCCTGTGCCCAGCAGTGGGACGTTAATGGGCTGTATTGGTGGTAGTGGTGGATGTTACCTTTGATAATGACTCTCAAATTCAATAGTAGGGGAGCCCAAGAGGGGATTTTTGGATTTACTCCAGCGCGGCAGATTAATATATAAAGGCGGATTCTTTGGACCCTGTAGAGTACCTTCACCATATAATTATGAGCCCTGTATATTCGTGGGTCTGTCTAGGACAGCAGATCAAAATATTAAATAAATAAAATCGATCATCAAAAATACTCCAGCGCGTCAGATTAGGATAGAGTGAGTTAATTACATGCTGAAAAGTGTACATTCAAATAATCTGACGATTTGAGCGAGACCTAAAGGAGTTGGACGTTTTTAAGTTAAGTTTGTAACTCTCCAACTCCTTTAGGTCTCGCTCAAATCGTCAGATTATTTGAATGTACACTTTTCAGCATGTAATTAACTCACTCTATCCTAATCTGACGCGCTGGAGTATTTTTGATGATCGATTTTATTTATTTAATATTTTGACCCACCAATATACAGGGCTCATATTATATGGTGAAGGTACTCTACAGGGTCCAAGGAATCCCCCTTTATATTAATCTGCCGCGCTGGAGTAAATCCAAAAATCCCCTCTTGGGCTCTCCTACTACAATGACCCTCAATCTTAGTTTTTGCCAAAACTAAATAAAAAATAGCATTTAGATAAAAATTCCAAAGCTTATATAGCTTCAGCTGATTTTGCTGGACATCAGGCCAAAAGTTATTTGTGGTGGTACTGTGTATCGACATAAATCACTTAAGAAAATGGCTCTTGGGTATAATTGGCTACCAAGTACTAAATACTAATGTTCTTTACTTATTGTTGCGTACATTTATGGATGTCTAGGTCACATGTGCCACACATACAGATCGCAATTATACATAGGCACAACATAGGTGGTACACTTACCTACTGAATGTTAGTTCGTTGTAAATATTAAAGGTGTAATTAATACAATTACATCCTTTTTAGCACGTAGCTATCAAAATATTATGGCCTCATTACTACCAACATTATGCATGGGTACCTACAGTACGTGTAGGATATACAGCATAATCTACGCGTTGACACGAACTGTGGGTAATTGGGTATACTGTAATCCATCAAAGTAAAGCGACACCAAAGAGAATTTTAAGGTCGGTTTCCAACACGATGTATACGCGAAAATAATACGCGCGATCAAAACGCTACTACACGCTACGTTGCATTACGTACCTACTGCAAAAGAAATTATTTTCGTAAATTATTGTAAGCACACACACACAGAATGTAGGTTTCTTAATCGTGCGAGCTTTTCCCCTCAGTTTTGTTTAAACTGCAAGTCTGAATTTCAAGTTCTAGTTGACCATGTGAATGAAATGAAATGAAAATATACTTACTTTCATACCTTACATGTGGTGACTGAATAATTAGGAAAATTGTAAAATCGTTACAATTAATACGTATCTTTAATGTAGGTACTTACATATAATGTGTGCGATACGAGTTACGGACTAGGTACCTATCAGGTACTTTTTGCCAGCTGTGAATGATTTTACTATAGTAAAACCAGTAAAACCACGGTAAAACTGTATACCTACTGTAGTATTAGTAGTGCGATTTTAGCCCTACTATACGGAAATATACCTTAAAACTGTATCTAAGTAGCGGAGTATCAAGTTGGGGTGATGCAAGTATATACCTGAAAGTACATTAAAATGTTATACATATATGAGATTGATCACATCTCAAAGCTTATGAACACCTGTAAGGGCTGTACAAACGAGATATTAATTATTATACGAGTAGGTACAGTGTCGATTTCCCACAACTTTGAGAATATGGCGAACACATATTCATCAGGCATAATATTACCTATGCATATTTTTTTTTTTTTTTTTATCCACTACAAGTTAGCCCTTGACTGCGATCTCACCTGATGGTAAGTGATGATGCAGTCTAAGATGGTAGCGGGCTAACCTGTTATTTCTGGACGATGTTTAGCTTTTCCTGGAAAATCAAGAAGTTCCTGCGGGAACTTCTTGATTTTCCACTCAAAAAGAACTTAACCAACGCGGACGAAGTCGCGGGCGACGAATACAACCTATTTATTGGCTTAAATACATGCCGTGTGATAGATAATAATATGTACATTTTCTTAAACATGATCTAAATACAACCTATTGACTTTAGATATCCCGTGTGATCCCCATATAATATGGACATTTTCTTAAACATGATCTAAATACCCTCTTATTTTTCTAGATATACGCAGACGACGACCAAGACGTCAATTTGGTGGACGATGCCATAGCTCCCCAGAAAGAGGGCCAGGGCTCCGAGTCTCTGGACAAGCTGCACGACCTTACAGTCCTGGAGGACGACAGCCAGCTCGCCGATGATGAAGACATGTACGATGGTGATGAGAGCGGGGACTGGTATCCTGATTATGATCACAGGAGGGAAAAGGTAGAATAAATAATTTGTGTTTCTTTTCTCCAAATCGGGATGCCTACGTATATTATGAAAGATGATACACATTTTATAAATTCATACATAAATATTGCAACGTTATAATAATATAGACTTTAATATCTATTTTTTGCTCTACTTTAGCTCCTTGTAACTACTTACTTACTTTATACTACTTATGGTGAATTTTTGGTGGATATAACTTTAATGTATGTAATTTATTTTTCGTCATTACTTTATTTAAGCCTCGTATTCGATAGGGGACAAATGCCCCACGACGCGTGTCCCTCGATATCGTCTGACGTTGCCAGACATCTTGTCTTGCGGCCTTTTCCTGTTGTTACCTGCTGCCAGCTGACTTGTCGTCTCTAGCGACTTGTGTCGTGGTACATTTGTCCCCTAGTGAATACGAGGCTTTAGGGTCGATTGCACCATCGGTTGTTATGTTAACGTTAAATTTTGCCACAAACAATATCTTAGGTTGTAATAGGCAGGGTTAGACTACAGTTTGCTAAAATTTGACTAAGGCTTTATAATTTTGGATGGAAGCATACCTACTGTTTTAAATTCCACTCACTTTGCATTTTTTTTGAGCAAGTTTAAATTTAACCGTAACGATAGATGTGCGCAATCGACTCTTTATAGTCGTGAAACGCTTTTATCACACATTTCACACCGAAGCTATTACGTGTAACGTTATAATGGCGTTTTACGGTCTCATTAAGATAGCGGGGCGCGTTCAGGATTATCTCTATTTATTTATTTTGGTGCTCGTCGACTAATTTATTGCGAGCTTATTTACACTCGGTAATAAGTTTACATAATACCCAACCCTAGGACTTTCGTACTTACTTACCACAAATCCCGATTACGTACATTACTATTAATTATACTGATATAAGATAACCACACACACGCCTATATTATTATATAAAATAAATATTATAAATGCGAAAGTTTGGATGCATGGATGTATGTATGGATTGATGTTTGTTACCCAATCACGCCCCAACGGCTGAACGGATCTGGATGAAATTTGGCACAGAAGTAGAGTATAGTACGGAATAACACATAGGCCACTTTTTATCCCGGAAAATTAAAGAGTTCCCGCGGGAACCGAAAAACCTCAATCCACGCGGACGAAGTCGCGGGCATTAGCTAGTTCTAACATAGGATTATACCCCTTTACTAATAACCCTTTACTTTTTTAATAAACTGACATCAGCCTATGACCGGTCGTATACATTTATTGATCGATACTTTAGAACATATCCTTGGCTGATGTCTATAAGTCAGTCACTGAAGCCAAGGGAACATTAATTTTTCCATAGTGTACAGGAGCAGGTGATATGGCTCGACCGTAACAATAGGATGATCATCCTCCGAGCTGGTGTTGTGCTCTGGGACCACTGGTCCGATCATTGATCTCTGGAAGTCGTTTATATAGCGTAATTCATAGAAAACTTCGTTAACGTGATTCAGGCTCTTAGTGTTCCTCGCGCGCTAATAGTAATGCCATCTACTGGCTTATGTGCGGACTGCGAAGACCGATATTACAAAGCAATACTTATTATAAGTGTAATTTCTCCCGCAGATCGGGACAACCAACATGGTACGTCTGAAGCCTGACGATTTCGTGGACAACGCTTCCGTGATGTCACCTCAAGTCGACCTCACCGAGATCAAACGACTACTCAACGAGAACCCCGAGATCGAGGGCATTCGTAAGAACTTACCACATCTATCCATATCCATACCTACTAATTTTCCATACTAATTTTATAAATACGAAACTGTGTCTGTCTGTCTATCCGTATGTCTGTCTGTCTGCTACGCTTTCACGGCCCATTGGCTCAACCGATTTTGATGAAATTTGGGTCAGGGGTAGATTGGGGCTGATTCTGTAGTGCACAATCTTTAAACTAAACTAAAATTAGAGCATTGCAAATATTGCTAACCCTTTCATAATACTCCCTACGGAAAGGGACAGAACTACATTTAAAGCTGCCATTTTAGTTTAGTTTAGAGATATTGTATCTCGGGGAAGTGCATAGGCTACTTTTTATCCCGGAAAATTAAAGAGTTCCCGCGGGAATCAAAAAATCGTAATCCACGCGGGCGAAGACGCGGGCATCATCTAATACTTAATTAAATATGAAGAGAAAGTACATGCAATATTTATTATAAAAGTGTAAGTGTCTTTTAACTGGAGCCTAATTACGTAAAAATTACAACTACAGTTTAACGATCGCCTCTGATTGGTGAACACTCTTCTGCTATTGGACAAACTCCATTGACGCAGCAAGAAAATCATAAATTCAGCCAATCACAGCAATTGAGACTGCAACAATGATTGATGCTGGTTTTACATAATCTGTCTGCTACATTTTCACGATCTACCTTTTTTAAAGCGATTTTGACTTGGTACAGGTTGCATCCCGAGAAAGTGCTTTTCAGTTTTCGTAACGGAAAAACAAAGGGTTCCCCCGGGACTTTGAAAACCTTAATTATCAACGCGGACGACGTGGCGGACATCATCTGGTATAAAAATAGAGTTTTTATACTTATGAAAAAGGGTGAAAGTATGTTATTTTTTCAGAAATACCCAACATGGCTGCGGCACAAGTTACACCGAGCGCGCGCGTCAAACGCAGCGTGTTCCCTGACACCACGCTCGAGAGTGTCTCTGACTTCTCTGAGCCTAAAGCCGTGTCGAAGATGGAGGAAAGGTAACACATGCAAAAATCCGTAGTAATACGTTTTATTTATTATTAATAAACGCGAAAGTGTGTCGTCTGTCTGTCTGCTACACTTCAACGGCCCATTTTGTGAATCGATTTTAATGAAATTTGGTTCAGGGGTACGTAACATCCCGGGGATTGAGGAAGGACATAGGCTACTTATTATTTAACCCCGAAAATGAAGCAGTTCCCGCGGGAATCAAATGAACTTAATCCTCGCAGACTATATCGCGGTCATCATCTCATAGGTATCTAGTCACATTACCTGCTGAAGATTATGTGTATGATTAATTACATTAGGTATACCTCAATGCATAAAGGTTTCCTCACGAAGTTTTCCTTTACCGTTAAAGCAAGTGATGTTATAAGGTACTATGTAGAGGTGCGTGCCCAAAGATTGGACCCCTAATCACCCGAATGTGACACCAACCATATATACCACTGCGCTATCGCCGCTTAAATACCTCTCCCACGTGTCTTTTGTTCCTTCTTTTACAGCGAGAAAGTAAGTGCTGCGATCCTTTAAAACTATACGGCCAATATTTCAAGATGGCTATAAAGTATATAAACCTTAAAAGCAATTTTACTATCCCAGTCTTGAAGATAGCTACGGCAATGTTTTATAACACCTACGGGTCACTGGGCCAGATAAAAGTTATTCCTTCTTACATTGTAGGGACATGCTCAGTGCTCTAGGTTTCTGCTGCTATAAGTGGTAGACCTGTCGATTATTAGACGGTGACGGGTTTTGTCGAGAAGTGTCGGTTTTTCAAAAACCAGTTGTTTAATGAGCTCATAACTTGCTGGGAAATAAACTATTAAAAAAACTCAAACCTCGATTACAATCAGTAAAGGAGAAGATTCATTTAGGGTGCAGTTCTTGTACACTTTATCATGAATAGTTTAAAATACATAGATTTTATTAAAAATAAAAAAAAATTGAATAGCAAACTAAATAACGTGCAAAAAATAAATATCTATTTCAAGTTTTTCGATATGCTTCCAAGATGGCGCCTTCAGCCATAGAGAAGTCAGTAGGCGCGAAATGTGATTTCTGACAAGTGTTCGTTTTCTTTCATAATATTTAACACTTGACAGAAAACGTCAAAAATTATATCCGCCATTTTTATCTACTCACTAGCTGATGCCCGCGACTTCGTCCGCGTGGTTTAAGTTTTTTGTTATTCCCGCGGGAACTCCTTAATTTTCCGGGATAAAATGTAACCTATGTCACTCTCCAGGTCCTCAACTATACCCATGCCAAAAATCACGTCAATCCGTTGCTCCATTGCGGCGTGATTGAAGGACAAACCAACAAACCAACAAACAAAGTGACTTTCGCATTTATAATATTAGTATGATTATTATCTACTCATGTTTAGTGTTGCTAATCATGGAAAGATCAATTTTGACCACTTGTAGGTACAAAGACCAGGGGGGTTACTATGAGCTCTTATAGCAGGACAGATATTGAACTGCACTTAACTTCAAGGCAATGAACTGGTAGGCACACACTGCATTGAACTGGATGGTTACTATGAGCTCTTATAGCAGGACAAATATTGAACTGCACTTAACTTCAAGGCACTGAACTGGTAGGCTGACACTGCATTGAACTGTGCTGCAGTTCAATTTCTGTCCTGCTTTAAGAGCTCATAGTAACCCCCCTGTCCCATGAACCGTCTCTTTTAAATTGTTTATGGTTACAAAAAAAATAAACTAAAATTCTGTTCGTAACTCGACCCCCCCCCCCCCCCCCCACTTTTTGCAAATATTGGCATCAGACCTCATCATTACATAATGTTAAAATGAAAAATATCAGTTAGCACCGTTTATCATAATTTGTAACACCAATAAACTGCAAACGTGCCGCTTTCTCCGCGGGAATTTGCTGATGCAAATACCTAATATAAAACTGACATTAGCTGTAAGAAAAGCAAAGTAGAAACTTGCTAGGAGGTTTTCGATTACACTACACTGCAGCCAGTGATGGAATGCAACCGCAAATGGTGATCGTATTTCACTATGAGAACACGAACGACGAACTTTGCTTTTGAACACTTTCAGTGTTTTAAAATATATACCTAATAGGCTAATAAGTGGTCGCATTCTTTCATTTGTGCTATATTTAAAGTTAGCTAAAATAACATTCATTTAATAACCTTATACTATTTGATAACCTATACTACTGAGTTGCTTGCCGGCTCTTCTCATTAGAAGTTAGGAAAACTCACTTCGACGTACTGTCGCATTTATAATTATATGTACAGCGTATACTGGTTCGGAATAGCTTTCCGAACCGGTGGTAGAGTCTTGAAATGTCCTATATGAAATAAATAAATCATTTATCATTTATTTACAAATACATATCATTATAAATGCGAGAGTACGTCGAAGTGAGTTTTCCTGCGTACTTAGCGCAAATATTTCGTTAGCAGATATATGGTCATACTTCTTTTCTTTCTTCCGGCTAAACATGGGCCACCGTATTGTAGAACGTATAACAATGACAATCCGGCTGAACGTCGACCCACTGTATTACAAAAGGGTCGTTAGGTTAGTATATGTGATTCGGCGAATTCTACAATCCGGCTGCGTTAATCGAAGCGAATTCATATAATGATCGCGAAACTCTAATAGAAGCCAACGAGATCTCTTTTATCTAAATGTAACAAGCAGCTCTAGTTTGGTAATCTCGGTACGCGACAAAATCGATAAGCTAAGCTTAGACTTTAGAAGTTAGAACCTATGTACGTATGTGTAGGTACGTGTGTGTATGCATGTGTAAGTTATAATACGCCGTGTGCATAGAATATCTACGCGCAGACGACGCGATACAGACGCGATTCACGACACCTCTGCACGCACATGTTCAGAAATTCAGACGAGCGTTTTTATCGATACTTAAACGCGCAGACTAGTGATGTAACGGATATTCGCATTCGCATTCGCATTCGCGAATATCCACATATTTTTCAATATTCGCATTCGCATTCGCATTCGCAAAAATTATGCGAATATTTAGCGAATGTTTTTAATAATCAAAAAGGAAATTATTATATGCATGCATATGAAATAATAATACAATAGATAACACTTAGATATTTTTATTAAATCATACTTCTACATTCTAAATTAAAATCTCATTTATGAAAAAAGAACTTCAGAGATCTGATCAAATCTAACATTAATCAGCCTTGTTACAATTAAGTAAGGTTTGCATTTATTTAGTAGAAAATTATTACTTTACTACCATTTTTAAATAAAGTTTACAGTTTCTATTTACTAAAAAACTAAACAATTACTTGAAACAAAATTATTAAACTTTAAATATCTAATGTATTAAGTATTTATAAACTTTGGCTTTAAATGTATATTTTTTCATTCCACTTTATATATCTGAGGAATTAAATATATTTATAATGAATGCAATATAAACTTAAAAAACAAAACAACGAATACTTAACTATTTGTAAATAAACCTTTTTTCAAAAACAAAATTATAATAATTTTTATTTTAAACTAAAGTAAACTTCTAATACTTGTTAAGTTGTTATGTTAACATTTAGTTTCTAAATCCATACTTCGCTGATGTGTGCTTTACTCATGTTTTTATGCCACTTTGTCCCTTAAATATCAGGTAAATTTGATATAACGTAAAACTAACCTCAAAACAAAACAAAACTTTTAGAATGAACTTTCTGTGACTAAATTCATTCAATTAACCAATATCGGCTCGACTATGTTCAATTTAAACATGGCCGACACGAAACGTCAAACCTGTCAAATATTTTACGCGCGCTTTTTTTGAAATTTTAAAATATTCTCATTCGCATTCGCATTCGCGAATGTTGAAGATAAATATTCGCAATCGCATTCGCATTCGCGAATGTGAAAAATCCAACATTCGTTACATCACTAGCGCAGACACGTCGATACAGTGGATGCGCGTTTGTCCCTGGCTCAAAGGTTTCTGTTTTTTTTTATAAATTAGGTTACGGCTTACGATGGGGCTGGCGTGTCCGTGTCGGACAAAAGTCCCAAATAAATTTAGATTAAAAAAAAGGTTACTGTGTTTACGTCGTATTTAGGTACTCGTATGAAGTAAAGAAGATTGTGTGGCCAATAAAATGCGCTTACAACGTGATACAGTGGCGGTATCAATGCACCAAATGGGCGACTTTTTATCGATACAAATGCTAATAAAATCAGCTTTTTGAACTAGATTCGAACCGCGCGTTCGTGACACGCGCGTTGCCTGTGCGCATAAAATAGGCCGTGTGCTACTAAAATAGGCCGTGTGCTACTAATAATAATAACACGGTACCAAATACCAATCGTTACGTAATACCGCTTTTGTAGTCTGAGGCTCTCGTATTACACGTCATTAATATTTTGCACCTAAAGCTCAAGACAGATTGTCGACGCGTCGGGAAGTCAAATTCACCTAGAATTGGAACGTAAAACGCCGATCCATCTCATGGGGCTGTAAAAAAATGACACGTTTGTCACCACTAGGTAAAGCAAGTTGCAAGCAAGTGCTTGACACCGCGAGTTGTCGTACGGCGTCGTCGTAATACGGTGTCGTACGTACCGCGAGTACGGATGGCCTACTAACCAAATCAGCGAAGCGTAATATTATAGCCATTATTATAGTACACAAAAAAAAAATATTTAGCACAAAAAGCGATACGCGATGCTTTTTCGCATGAGGTCTACCGCAATATGCTTTGAGCTTTTTCAAATGGGGGGGGTAATTACATTAGGTATACCTCAATGCATAAAGGTTTCCTCACGAAGTTTTCCTTTACCGTTAAAGCAAGTGATGTTATAAGGTACTATGTAGAGGTGCGTGCCCAAAGATTGGACCCCTAATCACCCGAATGTGACACCAACCATATATACCACTGCGCTATCGCCGCTTAAATACCTCTCCCACGTGTCTTTTGTTCCTTCTTTTACAGCGAGAAAGTAAGTGCTGCGATCCTTTAAAACTATACGGCCAATATTTCAAGATGGCTATAAAGTATATAAACCTTAAAAGCAATTTTACTATCCCAGTCTTGAAGATAGCTACGGCAATGTTTTATAACACCTACGGGTCACTGGGCCAGATAAAAGTTATTCCTTCTTACATTGTAGGGACATGCTCAGTGCTCTAGGTTTCTGCTGCTATAAGTGGTAGACCTGTCGATTATTAGACGGTGACGGGTTTTGTCGAGAAGTGTCGGTTTTTCAAAAACCAGTTGTTTAATGAGCTCATAACTTGCTGGGAAATAAACTATTAAAAAAACTCAAACCTCGATTACAATCAGTAAAGGAGAAGATTCATTTAGGGTGCAGTTCTTGTACACTTTATCATGAATAGTTTAAAATACATAGATTTTATTAAAAATAAAAAAAAATTGAATAGCAAACTAAATAACGTGCAAAAAATAAATATCTATTTCAAGTTTTTCGATATGCTTCCAAGATGGCGCCTTCAGCCATAGAGAAGTCAGTAGGCGCGAAATGTGATTTCTGACAAGTGTTCGTTTTCTTTCATAATATTTAACACTTGACAGAAAACGTCAAAAATTATATCCGCCATTTTTATCTACTCACTAGCTGATGCCCGCGACTTCGTCCGCGTGGTTTAAGTTTTTTGTTATTCCCGCGGGAACTCCTTAATTTTCCGGGATAAAATGTAACCTATGTCACTCTCCAGGTCCTCAACTATACCCATGCCAAAAATCACGTCAATCCGTTGCTCCATTGCGGCGTGATTGAAGGACAAACCAACAAACCAACAAACAAAGTGACTTTCGCATTTATAATATTAGTATGATTATTATCTACTCATGTTTAGTGTTGCTAATCATGGAAAGATCAATTTTGACCACTTGTAGGTACAAAGACCAGGGGGGTTACTATGAGCTCTTATAGCAGGACAGATATTGAACTGCACTTAACTTCAAGGCAATGAACTGGTAGGCACACACTGCATTGAACTGGATGGTTACTATGAGCTCTTATAGCAGGACAAATATTGAACTGCACTTAACTTCAAGGCACTGAACTGGTAGGCTGACACTGCATTGAACTGTGCTGCAGTTCAATTTCTGTCCTGCTTTAAGAGCTCATAGTAACCCCCCTGTCCCATGAACCGTCTCTTTTAAATTGTTTATGGTTACAAAAAAAATAAACTAAAATTCTGTTCGTAACTCGACCCCCCCCCCCCCCCCACTTTTTGCAAATATTGGCATCAGACCTCATCATTACATAATGTTAAAATGAAAAATATCAGTTAGCACCGTTTATCATAATTTGTAACACCAATAAACTGCAAACGTGCCGCTTTCTCCGCGGGAATTTGCTGATGCAAATACCTAATATAAAACTGACATTAGCTGTAAGAAAAGCAAAGTAGAAACTTGCTAGGAGGTTTTCGATTACACTACACTGCAGCCAGTGATGGAATGCAACCGCAAATGGTGATCGTATTTCACTATGAGAACACGAACGACGAACTTTGCTTTTGAACACTTTCAGTGTTTTAAAATATATACCTAATAGGCTAATAAGTGGTCGCATTCTTTCATTTGTGCTATATTTAAAGTTAGCTAAAATAACATTCATTTAATAACCTTATACTATTTGATAACCTATACTACTGAGTTGCTTGCCGGCTCTTCTCATTAGAAGTTAGGAAAACTCACTTCGACGTACTGTCGCATTTATAATTATATGTACAGCGTATACTGGTTCGGAATAGCTTTCCGAACCGGTGGTAGAGTCTTGAAATGTCCTATATGAAATAAATAAATCATTTATCATTTATTTACAAATACATATCATTATAAATGCGAGAGTACGTCGAAGTGAGTTTTCCTGCGTACTTAGCGCAAATATTTCGTTAGCAGATATATGGTCATACTTCTTTTCTTTCTTCCGGCTAAACATGGGCCACCGTATTGTAGAACGTATAACAATGACAATCCGGCTGAACGTCGACCCACTGTATTACAAAAGGGTCGTTAGGTTAGTATATGTGATTCGGCGAATTCTACAATCCGGCTGCGTTAATCGAAGCGAATTCATATAATGATCGCGAAACTCTAATAGAAGCCAACGAGATCTCTTTTATCTAAATGTAACAAGCAGCTCTAGTTTGGTAATCTCGGTACGCGACAAAATCGATAAGCTAAGCTTAGACTTTAGAAGTTAGAACCTATGTACGTATGTGTAGGTACGTGTGTGTATGCATGTGTAAGTTATAATACGCCGTGTGCATAGAATATCTACGCGCAGACGACGCGATACAGACGCGATTCACGACACCTCTGCACGCACATGTTCAGAAATTCAGACGAGCGTTTTTATCGATACTTAAACGCGCAGACTAGTGATGTAACGGATATTCGCATTCGCATTCGCATTCGCGAATATCCACATATTTTTCAATATTCGCATTCGCATTCGCATTCGCAAAAATTATGCGAATATTTAGCGAATGTTTTTAATAATCAAAAAGGAAATTATTATATGCATGCATATGAAATAATAATACAATAGATAACACTTAGATATTTTTATTAAATCATACTTCTACATTCTAAATTAAAATCTCATTTATGAAAAAAGAACTTCAGAGATCTGATCAAATCTAACATTAATCAGCCTTGTTACAATTAAGTAAGGTTTGCATTTATTTAGTAGAAAATTATTACTTTACTACCATTTTTAAATAAAGTTTACAGTTTCTATTTACTAAAAAACTAAACAATTACTTGAAACAAAATTATTAAACTTTAAATATCTAATGTATTAAGTATTTATAAACTTTGGCTTTAAATGTATATTTTTTCATTCCACTTTATATATCTGAGGAATTAAATATATTTATAATGAATGCAATATAAACTTAAAAAACAAAACAACGAATACTTAACTATTTGTAAATAAACCTTTTTTCAAAAACAAAATTATAATAATTTTTATTTTAAACTAAAGTAAACTTCTAATACTTGTTAAGTTGTTATGTTAACATTTAGTTTCTAAATCCATACTTCGCTGATGTGTGCTTTACTCATGTTTTTATGCCACTTTGTCCCTTAAATATCAGGTAAATTTGATATAACGTAAAACTAACCTCAAAACAAAACAAAACTTTTAGAATGAACTTTCTGTGACTAAATTCATTCAATTAACCAATATCGGCTCGACTATGTTCAATTTAAACATGGCCGACACGAAACGTCAAACCTGTCAAATATTTTACGCGCGCTTTTTTTGAAATTTTAAAATATTCTCATTCGCATTCGCATTCGCGAATGTTGAAGATAAATATTCGCAATCGCATTCGCATTCGCGAATGTGAAAAATCCAACATTCGTTACATCACTAGCGCAGACACGTCGATACAGTGGATGCGCGTTTGTCCCTGGCTCAAAGGTTTCTGTTTTTTTTTATAAATTAGGTTACGGCTTACGATGGGGCTGGCGTGTCCGTGTCGGACAAAAGTCCCAAATAAATTTAGATTAAAAAAAAGGTTACTGTGTTTACGTCGTATTTAGGTACTCGTATGAAGTAAAGAAGATTGTGTGGCCAATAAAATGCGCTTACAACGTGATACAGTGGCGGTATCAATGCACCAAATGGGCGACTTTTTATCGATACAAATGCTAATAAAATCAGCTTTTTGAACTAGATTCGAACCGCGCGTTCGTGACACGCGCGTTGCCTGTGCGCATAAAATAGGCCGTGTGCTACTAAAATAGGCCGTGTGCTACTAATAATAATAACACGGTACCAAATACCAATCGTTACGTAATACCGCTTTTGTAGTCTGAGGCTCTCGTATTACACGTCATTAATATTTTGCACCTAAAGCTCAAGACAGATTGTCGACGCGTCGGGAAGTCAAATTCACCTAGAATTGGAACGTAAAACGCCGATCCATCTCATGGGGCTGTAAAAAAATGACACGTTTGTCACCACTAGGTAAAGCAAGTTGCAAGCAAGTGCTTGACACCGCGAGTTGTCGTACGGCGTCGTCGTAATACGGTGTCGTACGTACCGCGAGTACGGATGGCCTACTAACCAAATCAGCGAAGCGTAATATTATAGCCATTATTATAGTACACAAAAAAAAAATATTTAGCACAAAAAGCGATACGCGATGCTTTTTCGCATGAGGTCTACCGCAATATGCTTTGAGCTTTTTCAAATGGGGTCGTGGATTGTGATGTACTCGTGTATAATGAAAATTCTTGATATGACCTGTTTCTGAATTGATAGAGTTTGATCGTTGTCATCGCTCCAAATAAATATTGTTTCACCCCAAATTTTTATATGCTTGCAATATTAATCCTGGAAAATTCCTGAAAATACCCTGGAAAATTCCTGGAATCAAAAGACAAAAAAAATCATAACTTCGTCGTCGATGGCGACTTATTATTTATTAGTTTAGCTCATCTACTCACGTTTATATGGAAACTAGCTGATGCCCGCGACCTCATCCGCGTGGTTTAAGTTTTTTGTTATTCCCGCGGGAGCTCCTTAATTTCCCGGTATAAAAAGTAGCTTATGTCACTTTCCAGGTCCTCAACTATACCCATGCCAAAATCACGTCGATCCGTTGCTCCGTTGCGGTGTGATTGACGGACAAACAAACACACTTTCGCATTTATAATATTATAGTATGATAGCTGCGTATTCCATCAAAAGGTCTTAGATAAGTGTGTATGATACATTATTCAAATTCGACTTCTGCGTTTTGCAATTTTGAAATAATATGTACTAATGTACCTACTATGTCATATTGTTATACGCGTTTTATTACGTGCTAAGTTGCGTTTACAATTTGCGTTTAAATAAGTTTCAATGAGATCAAAATATATACTTATTAGGTGCTAGCTGATGCCGGCGACTTCGTCTGCGTTGTGGATTGAATTTATTTTGGTTCCCGCGGGAACTCTTTTTCCGGGATAAAAACCTATAAGTGTTATTTCAGAATATACCTAATCTATATTTGAGCCGTTCTGGCGTGATTGAATAACAAACATCCATGCATCCATCGAAACTTTCGCATTCGCAGATGATACCCGCGACTTAGGTTTTTTTTTATTCCCGCGTGAACAGATGGGGTAGCAGACAGACAAACAGACACGCTTTCGCATTTATAATAGTAGTATGGATATTTATTAGTATATCTAAGATTTAACTAGGTCACTCCCGTATAATAACACCATTTAGTTACCTACCTTTGTCCCACTTCACCTTTGCCTGTTTTTCATACAAGATGGATAATAAAGTACACTACATCATTAAAACAAAAAGGCTAAGATGCTGTCATTCGATCCCATCCTCCGTCAAAATCTGAAGAAAGGATTTGGCGGCACTCGCCTGGCTCCGATTACACTTTGTCAGTAGCTGGGTTTAGCCTGTGTCCTCGCCCACGTTGTTTGATGTTTCACTAGAACAAAGGAAAGTTTTGGCTGGAAGACAAAGATTTGAGAACTTAGCGGGTGCTAAGCTAACTGCTAAGTTGTCTAACTAAGTTTACAGTTAAGAGGTCTTGTTTGCGCATATTCTTGATCAAATCAAAATGTTCTAGGGTATATTTTCAAATTTCCTGCATATATTTTTCTGAATTAAGAATATAATAATATTTAAGGTTTAGGGGCGAAAATAGCTCTTGCTCCTGAGTTGGATATCGGAGCCTTAGAGGCCTTTCAGACAGAATAGACATTCCGAGAATTGGACATTCAGGGAATTGGATTAAGCAGGCAGAGAAACATTCCCAGAACTGGATTTGATAGACATATAACTGAACATTCGAGGAAATGGACCTTCCAGGCCGCAAAAAAAGGAATTTGGTAAATTAAATAATAATAAAAATGATAATAAGCACTGCATTCAAAGATTTGAAAACATCTTACACAAGTCAGGCTTCAGGAATCGAGCGAGCAGGCTACAGGCAGGGTGACAGCGTCGCTAGCATAGGTATATCTATAGGCACTCAATATTATAATTTACTAGCTGATGCCCGCGACTCCGTCCGCGTGGAGGAATGAAAAATAGATAGTAGTCGATTCTCAGACCTACTGAATATGCGTATTAAATTTCATAAAAATCAAGCCGTTTCGGAGGAGTATGGTAACTAGCATTGTGACAGGAGAATTTTATATATGTCGCCGTAAGATTGTAAAAACCGTAAGATTGTAATCTTATTGTAACGCTTTTTTTTTTCGATGGATTGTAAACAGTCGAAAGATTGTGAACCGTTCAATGTTCCAATTTTTGAAATATTGGTTGTATTTACGTTCTTGTCTTTTTCGTGTAGGTTAGGTTAGGGTTCGACATAAATTGGGGCCGGGCACTTACGTTCTATCGGGTTAATAAACCTAACAGATTACAATCTACCGAAAAATAATCCGTTATATTGTAATCATTCGACAGTTTACAATTTCGCGAGTTAGATTATAATCTAACGGTTTTTACAATCTTACGGTGACATATAAATAAGAAGAAGATAAATGCCAAAATTTGGATGGATAGATGGATGTTTGTTGCTCAATCATGCCAGAATGCCTGAACGGATCTGGATGTAATTTGGCACAGAGATAGATTTTATAGTCTGGAAAAACATACAGGCTACTTTTTAAAATTAAAGAGTTACCGCGTGAACCAAAAAACCTCAATCCACGCGGACGAAGTCGCGACCATCAACAACGGGCTTAAAAATTGGTGCCAATTTTGGCTTTTACTAATATGAAACTTCCCTATTACCTTGCCTGCTGATTACAAACATATTGTTCAAGGTTCTAATTATTCCTGCCTTTGAACTAAGCCTTTATTTCTGCGTGAAATAAAGTTTTACTTCAAAGGCCGAGTATAAGTCTGGTGATAGGCAATATAAAATTTAATAAGCGACGCAATTTCCTTTGAATTTCGGATCGCGGTTAGGTACAATATGCTAACCGTGAATCCCTACAACGACTACAATATTTTGTGGTTTCGGGCTTTGAGACAATATTATCATGGCTTAAAATAAAGCAGGCTCAACAGGTTGTGATATGAAACTTTGATGGCTCAAATCACAAATTAAATTGTTTGAATATTTATCATTCAGAACGAAATAGGTATACCTAGGTACCTAATTAATATTTATGAAACTTTGACAAACTCTTTCGATTTATCGTCAAATTTAAGTGAACGCTGTGACGCCTGTGAGTGAGTGTGGTTGGGTATGCCCAAATGTAAGTACTCACTAGTACTTACGTATCAAATGAACTTAGTAGTTGTTTTTTTTAGTTTAGCTCTGATTTTAGATAGACTCCGAAGTTTTGTGTACGCCAGTGTTGCCAGTACCTTTATTTAAAAAATCTATTCTCAGCTTTCATTTGACAGACTACAATTACCTACTGATTCAGAATTAGTAAGGATTGAAGAACAAGCAAATACATAGGTAACGGCGGTTACTCTTTTTAAAACTTAAAGATATTGCTGGAGCGAATCAAATTCAAGATCTTTTATCGCTTACTTAATCTTCAATTCTATTTACTTTAGGTACGCCGTAAAATAAATACTTCTATTTTCGTAATTCTTTGAAACGATTAATGTCTTAATTAAACTATTTAACAGCTCAAAGGTCAGATAAGGTTTGTAACAAAGTACCAGCAAGAAGCCAACAATTTTGAGAAGTTATTAAAAATTTTCTGAATGAATGAGAACGTGTTTTAGAAAGGTTTAGAATTTAGATGGTTGAAAACCTTGGTGTATTTTCTGGTAACAAATTCCTTAGATTTCCCCTTGTTCGAACTGTTTAATGAATAGATAACGTTTAAATCCTTCAATTTAAAAAGCAGACACCTACTGTCTAAAGATTTCAGTACGAGAAAATTTGTTGCAGGTAGCTAATGTGACTGCCGATCATAGAAGCTGAGTTGGAGTAAAAATATAATAACTTTTTCATCCCACCATCTCGGAAAGAGTATTTTTACTATTCGATATCTGAATGCCAAAGCCGTTATTATCCTCTTGACGATAAAGTAGGTAAATTGAATTTAGAACATTGTGTGCACGTTAGTAAATGTCACTCGTCTATGAAGTTTGTGAATTCAAAACATCGTTAAAACCTATTTACTTCTACCTCTATGGTGCCGAATTTCCATACAACCGTTTTTAATTTGTTAAAAACTCACACTCGTAACCTTCTTGGTGTACTTTTTTAATTTGCTTTGACCATTTTCTTTCACGTCATGTCATTTCCTCGCTGAGGTGGCATGAAAAGTTACGTGTTGCACTCGAGTGAAAAGATTTTTTACCTCGTGCTCTTTTGATTCCCTCGCTGACGCTCAGGATTCTAATTTTTGAGAATCCTTCGCTTGCTCGGTCATCGAAATTGAGCACGCGGTTAAAAAACAACTTTTCACTCTTGTATAACAAATAATAGCTTTCGTAGGAATTCATAAATGAAGATAGATATCACTGCAGTGATATTGATGCTATATAGTGATAGGATTGATATACACTTATTACTATTACTCGTATGGTACTTATATGGTACCTACTAGCGGACGCCCGCTACTTCTTTTAATTTTCCGGGATAAAATAAAAAATCATTAAAATTTTCAAAAACTGTGAAACACTTATTTCTTCATTTTTAACCCGCAGCTCATATACCAAGTTTCATGGCTATAACATGAAAAACGACGGACTTTCATACAAAATTTCAACCCCTATTGTAGAATTTGGGGTAGAATTTCGGAAAACCCTTTCTTAGTGGATACCTAGTCTTCACAAAGAATACACTCTCCAAATTTCATGTCTCTAGGACCAGCGGTTCAGGCTGTTTGATATATATAATGCAGTCAGTCAGGACTTTGAATTTTATATACTTTAGATGTAGAAATAAAAGATTGAGGAAGACAGAGCTTTAAATCGCGCGACGGAGCAGGTCCTATCGCCGTCGCACATCTTTTATTAGCACCTTTCAATAAATAGCTCTTTTCTATTGCAGACGCAAGACTAAAAAGTTCTCTCCGAGTGCAGACACTGTTGAAAAGATGTCCCTTCACACTGTATCGAGGACTGCGAGAAATAGTAACAACGAGGTAAACATTTAAAAAAACGTATGTACAACACATATCTGCTTAAATTCAGAACCATGGAACTAGGAATCTAATTATTATTCTTATTTCTATGGTCATAAGACTGATCGCATACTATTGCACAGAGATCCATGTGATTTTTTTCATGAAAATGTGATATAGACTACTTTTCTCCCGGAAAATTATGAAGTTCCCGTCGAAATAAAAAAAACTTATTCCACGCTAAGTCGCGGGAATCAGCTAGTGAATAAATAAATTGTTGATATAACAAAGCTGATAGGTAGGTTCCTGCTTCCTATCACATCTTGTTTTCGCACCATTGTTGAGTATAATATTTACTATCGATTGTGTTCATAGGAGGGTAGCCACAGGCGCGTCTTCATAGCTGCACATTTCCACGGAAATACTTCACATCTCAACCCCGAGATACATGAACACTACAAAGGTATGAATAATAATAATAATAATAAAATAATCACATATATAGTTGTAATATACTTGTTATACTATTATATCCAGATGTTATTATTATAATAGAACTTAACCTTTTATCCTTTTCTCTCGAATGACTGAAGTTATAAGAGGAAAAGAGATTAACATATTTTTATTATCCTTTAAGCATAAGTACATTATTATTAGGCATGCATGCCTGTGGAATTTACTACTCAATGATAAAAGCAATGATAAATGGAAACAGATGCGGACTACGGGGGGAGAAATTAATATTCCTCAATTTATTCTAATTTATAAGTAACTTGCCACGAGCAGGGCTTTTAAATCAGTATAAATTAATTCCGCCTACCTACAGTGGAAAAATGATAACAAACAACTGTATTTTCAGTTCCATGAAAGAAATCGGAGATTTAATTAAATTGTAAGGTATACTTACTTAATTCTTTTGCTTAGAAAGTGGAAAATTCCAGAAAATAACATGAAAATAATACCATCAACTAATGGACAACACCTACCGATATTTACTTTCACGCCCGATTTCGGTCGGCATGTTACAGCATGGAGGTAAATTGATACTTCCATGTAGTATAATACTTACTGGACTAAATGCCACCACCACCACCACTTCAGCCCATTAACGTTGCTCACAGGTCTCCACTCACATAGGAGAGAGGGAATTTGAGCCTAGAGCCACCACTAAATGCGCACTGGACAAAACAAAATTTAAAAACAATTTTAGACTAATAATTGCGTATAAGACCAACGACTTACAAATCTTCCCGCTCACTCCTAGAGCCGCTAATCGTCACAGCTGATACTGAATGCTATAGGAGTAGCTGAATGTCAAGATCTTGGACGGATTGGAAACGTGTTGGACATGTAGCGGTCTCCGCAGTCGGCACATAATCCAATAGATGGCATTACTAGTACGATGCACGTGAACACGAAGAGCCCAACTCACGCTTACGAAGTGTTCTCTGAATTACGCTATAATATATACGACCTCCAAAGATGAACGGTCGCACCAGTGGTCTCCGAGCACAACACCCGCTCGGATGATGATCATCCTATTGGTACGGTCGAGCCATATCACCTGCTCCCGTACATACACGACACCGGCCACGATTAGGCGCATCTACGTGCAGATTTAACATTGTTTATTTTGTCTCGCAGGCAACGGCTTGATCCGGGTGGCTCACGACGCGCCACACGATGTATGGTATCCTTCACCCTGGACTGCCGCTTCACCGCCGCACTCTCGCCCCACTCTCACCAGGAATGGCCACGTCAATGTGCACCACACCGGCGTCTACCTAGTATACGTTCAGGTAAGACAGCTTCAAAGCCCAATACAAGACTGATCTTGCCCCCCTATTCTGTAACTAAGTGGCTATTAAAAAATGAAAGCCACTGCCATTAGTATATTTGTTATGCATTGAAGGCTTGCTACGAAAATGTTATTTTTGAAGTGAAAACTTCTTTAGGCGCGTTGAGCACTTTTTGGTAGGCCGCAGGGGGTAACAAGTGAATATAATTAAAATTATTAAAAAATACGACTGCTCTGCCATAGACACAGATACATTACACGAACCCTGAAAACATAACACTCCTTTTTGGGCAGTCATTAATTACCTTTAATCATTAATTACCTTTAGTCATTAATTACCTTTGGAATCTCATTCACATTTTTATTAAATGATATTTTTTTGTGAATCACTGGATATTGAAATATAGTGTTATATATTTTTGGAATCTACTCATCATTTTCTAGATGATGATTATATAATTAATCTTATTTTTGAATTTTTTTTTAACTTTAGTCTTTAATGCGGAACCATGGTCACCCTATCAATTTTTGTTTAAATTTTACTAGTCTATGTTACCCGGAATAAGCTAGGTATTCTAACGATACTCTCATTTATCAAAATCGGTTCAGGCGTATAGAAGTTATGGTGGAATATACAAACTCACATACATACATACATACATACATACATGAACCCTGAAAACAATATACTTCTTTTTTCAGGCAGTCGTATAAAAATGTAGACACCTTAAGACAAAAGGTCTTAAGTAAATATAGTGCATTCGTAATTAGACTTTAATGGCCTTAGTTTTAAGGTTTATATTTGAAATATTGTTATTATTATATTTTTTTAATAAAAAAAAATAAAAAATTCGTTTTCACTTCTATCGGCAGTCCCTATCTATGACTGTCAATTTTTATTTCATAGGAAACCTTCAATGGATAAAAACCAGTGTCAGTGAATTTCATTTTTTGATATTCACTGAGTTAGAGAATAGGGCTTCTGGTGGATCATGGTACATTGCGTGTGGTATCGTTCGCACGGACTGCCGACGCACACTCAAGAAGCCCAATTCTCAAGAGGCTCAATTGTATGAGCAAATCGTAATCATTTGCCACCCATAGTTGACACCTTAAAACGAACTATCTAAGGAGTTCATACATGCTTTTGGACGTGCAGACAACTATGAACTCCGTATACAGGTCGAATAGGCATGATGACTGATTTTGAAAAATGGTCAGATTATGTTCGGAAGTATCTACTATTTCGAAAAAATATCTTATTTCAGTAGAAAAATAAAGTTTGGTAGATAAAATTAGCATTTGAAATTTAAATTTTAAAATTCACGCCAAAACGTTCGGCGGTGTCATGGCGTCGTTGTGACGTCACTATTGTTTTTACCAATGTACTCTGTGCAGTGTGCAGTAAGCAGTAGTGTGATTTTCAAAGCTCGAAAACAAACAATTGTGACGTCATTCGCTTCTTTGTGTTTTATGCAATATGGCGGATTGCTGTATTTTATAGTTTTATTTTATCAATATAAATAGCAATCTCACTCGAAATTGAAAAGTAAATACGTTTTTTATAATCCATGAATCCTATTTCATTAGATAAATTCATAATTTCATTGATTCTTGGTTACTGTCATCATGCCTATTATCCGTTTGAATTTTGATAAACGATGACGATTTCTTTATACAATCGGGGGGGCAGGACTAGTCAGTAGTCATGCATTGTGCATTATACCAATAAGTAAAACAGCTGTATAATCCTGAAACAGTGATCCGGCTGGTTCACGACGCTCCCTATGACTTGTGGTGCCTTTGGACTGGCCTTGTAGTTGAAGGTATATTTTCGGTCGGATCCCTGTCTCTACGTCGTTTCCCCGTTGCTGAGGGTCCCTAATCGTCTCTTAGGAGCCTAATAGAAAATTGTGGCTTTCCATTAATCAAGTAATGGTTACGGCGAACTATAAACAATTAAGTTAATTGGTACTTATCTTAATAAATTGTTGAGATTCTTGTTCAAAATTTCTTCCTTAACAAGTATCTATAATTATAATATAAACAATAAATCTTTAACAAGTTTCCTTCAACTTACTCAATGGAAATTTGATTGAATATCAAAACAGAGGCACATTAAATAAAAGTTTTAATCATACAAGAAAAGTAAGTTATTAGGCACAGAAAATAACATTGAAAATCCCTTTTCATGTAATTTGTAAATGGATTTCGTCGTAACCCTTTTCAGCAGATTAAGTATGTGAAAGTGAACGTACCTTTGATCATGAGCCTTGTTACTCTGTTAAACTTTACGCACCCGGGCAAACGAAACTGTTACGAAGTACAGTACATTTGTTATAAGCCTTACATATATAAAAGATAATTGTCTATATAAAGAACCCGGAAGTCGAATTTGAACAAAATAAAAACTTAAACTAACAAAAATTAAAACAAGAGCATTAAAATATATAAAATAAAAACTCACTATACAGTACACAGATCCGGAATCGAATTTTCATTTTGCACTGGCGCAAGTGCAAGGTGAGAGAATATTTTTTGAAAGCGCTCTCAAAAAAATATTCCCTGGTACTCCCCCCATCAGATACTGGAATAACACATAGGCTTTTTCACTTTTTATCGCGGAAAATTAAAGAGTTCCCGCGGGAATCGAAAAACCTCAATCCAAGCGGACGAAGTCGCGGGCATTAGCTAGTCGTTTTATATGTTATTCGGGAAAAAACACGGACACCACGTAGCCACAGAAATATTTTTTACCAACTTTAATATCTTTTCTTCCAGATATACTATTTAGATAGTCACGACGTGATATCCTGGGTACTGCACCGGACCAGACCCTACATGGACGGTAGGGAGACGCTGCTTCAATGCGCGCAGTCCTCCCACTCCTCAGAACGTCTAGAGAAGCCCAACTCCTGCTTCTCTGCCGCAGCTCTCTTCTTGAAAGCTGGCGACAGACTCGCTGTGAGGAACACTGGTGGAGATAGACACTCGCTGATGCAGCCAGAGAAGAGTTTCATAGGTCTCATTAAATTGGCCGATGCCGAGGAACCGAACGACGAAATGTAGTTTATAATCGTAATCAATAAGTATTATTATTGTCAGTTTACTATTTGTTGTATATTGTGACGTATTCACAGGATTGTAGGAAATACCAGTACAAAACAAAAACCATGACGTAAAAAAGGGAATTATGCTAAAACCTTTTTGCATTGTGTAGGTAATATAATGTACCTACTCGACGGTAACCTAAAAGGAGGTAAATTGACAAATTTTTGTTTTAGTGACAATAAATAAAATCATTTTTCTTGACAAAGAAATCCCACCAAAAACATTTCATGTAAAATTGGTTGCCAAAGACTCACAGGTGCATAATGCTTTCACTGTTAAAAAGTTATGAGATCTCTAATTAGAGCCAAGCCCGAAGGTGAGCTCCTCTTTGTGCTGCGCATCATAACCCACGGAGTCTGTCTCAAGTTCAAAGTACATAGTTCTAAATGCTCTTTACTGTGTACCAAACTAATAATATTAAATAACATGTAAGTCTATATATAAAACTTGTCCCTAGAACCTCTACATCTTGGTAAAAAGGTATGGCTTGGCCGTTTAATATTCGTCGAACATTTCCTGACATAACATTTAAGTCATTAAGGAATAGTTAGGGCGACATATACGAAACGGCCAAGCCGTACCTTTTTACCAAGATGTAGAGGTTCTAGGGACAAGTTTTATATATAGACTTACATGTCATTTAATATTATTAGTTTGGTACACAGTAAAGAGCATTTAGAACTATGTACTTTGAACTTGAGACAGACTCCGTGGGTTATGATGCGCAGCACAAAGAGGAGCTCACCTTCGGGCTTGGTTCTAATTAGAGATCTCATAACTTTTTAACAGTGAAAGCATTATGCACCTGTGAGTCTTTGGCAACCAATTTTACATGAAATGTTTTTGGTGGGATTTCATTTATTTTTGGCAGGCGCCCTAGATTTTTTGATTTTTTTTAGCTGATTTTCCTGTACTTCAGCTAATCCTTTTTTCATGGCCCACCCTAGAGTCCTAGAGATTTTGATTTTTTTCGTAAAAGTGAAAAAAAAAACCTAAACTACGTATTTCAAGTACCAATAAATCTGAAACCATAAATGCTAGATGATTGATACTTGGTAAGTTTAATAAATCTGTCAACGACATGTTATCCTGAAAATTACAGCTTTCTACCATGTTCCGTACCGAAGTTATGACTGTTCTAAAATACAAGGAAATGCTGTCAGATTTGCACCCCCTATACGAGGGGTTGGAGATGAAAAGATTCAGATTTCTTAATTTTCCTGTTGTTTATATGCAAATTCTAGCCTACATACCAAATTTCAGTCTTCTAGCACTTCAGGAAGTACCTTTTTTCAGTTGATGATCATCAGTGAGTGAGTACGAAATCGACGTATTTTAGGTAATCAATAAACTGAAACTATAAATGCTAAAAAATTGAAACTTGGTATATTCGGTAAGTCCCCCAACAACATCTTATCCTGAAAATTTCAGCTTTCTAGCGTCATTCGGACCGAAGCTATGACGGTTCGAAAATTCGACGAAACGCTTCGAGAAAAGGTAGGTAGTGCCCCGTTTCCTTTGGCTCGTCTTTGGCGGGGACACTCCCGTGTCCCCAGATATCTACTTTTCAAATTACTATATAGCCCGAAATAACGTTTCAAATTTTCGTGGCACTTTTCACAGTTTTAATAAATCATCACCGATAAACCAATAGCTCTTATTTGTTTGATCGTGTAATCATTGTCTTCCCTCGGTGAACAATGTCCTATTTCACCTCTCATGTCATGCTCTAAAGTCTAAATGGTGTGATTAATTAATTATATTCTGTAGTACAAGGATCATAGACGATGTCACCAGGGTCAAACTCGAAACACGACGCGTTGTAGTCTCGGGTCCACTCATAATCTTGCCTAGCTGCGAAATCCAGCCTATGGCCAAGTTTCCACTGGCATTTTTTTTTGCAGAAGTTGCTGTCATATCGATTTCTGCAAGGTTTTCAATGTAAATGTAACTTGCGCAATTTCTTTTCCGAGTAAATTTACCAAATACAAGTGACTTGCAATAACTTCTGCAACTTTTATTGCTAGTGGATGTTTGGCATTACGATATAATATAATAGTGATATTTAGTCATACAAGTGCCATTAAGGAAAATTAACTCATTTCAGATTAGTGATTTTTATATTTAGTTTTCACTTAGGGAAAATCGTGTTTTTCGTCAATGGAGAAGTTTACCATTATATTTAAAAAATTTATTATGAAAATTAAGACGAAATAAAACAAAAATATGAAAGAATCATTTCTCAGTCATTTATTGATAGATTCAAAAAAACACTGACGTATTAGTTTTTTTACTTCTCCATTGTACAATATTGTAACTTATTATGATATTTTTAAAATAAATTAATTAGACATTTTTAATTTCATTCTAAGTTTCTTGCAACGATAACACATCATAAGTACATCATTATAAGTAGGTACATCAAGTTCTGTAAAAGGGCAGAACCATCATAGCCCATATTCAATTACTCCAGTTTTATTTATTTTAAATTTCGAAATGCCACACTTCCGAGAATTGATTTTAATTTAAAACTTTAGACTTCTTTTTTATATCTTTTTCATATGAACATTATTATTTATTTAGGTTATTCCTAGGAACGAACATAAAATTATATCGAATAGGACCTAGATAACGGCCGATTTCTCAATCTCAGAGCAATGTTTAAATTATGTTTCTCAGTTAGGAATTCTGTCAAAAATTCAAATTTATTCGTCGGTTAAACATTACTCGGAGATAGAGAAATCGACCCTAAGTTAACATTTTATAATCTTATGTTTTCTATTTAATAAATTATGTGATAATATCATCGTTAGGTCTTTTCCTAAGATCCATTAAAATAATTTCGAAAGATCTGTTTTGCCATTGATACTGTAAGTTATAAGTAATATTATTATTATCTGATCACGTAAAGTTACATAATTTATGAGTACATTATTTACTTACGTTTATAATATTATTGTAATTGTAGTTTATAAAGTGCCTCGTTGCATTACGAACATTGATGTTAATGTTAAGAATAAAAAGATAAGAAAAATTTGATTTAAAGATGGTTTTATTTATGCTTAGTATATTTTATTAAGAAATCATTGTAACTTATAATGATGCAAGTTATAATAAATGTGAATTTAGATGAAACTTGGAGCTGCATTAATACTAATAGAGCAGTGTTTGTGGATGGATTCAGGTCAATGATATCGTCAAATTGCTGGTGAAGACGGCCCTTCAACCAGCTGTAGGTATAAAACTAGTCACACTACAGCATATTTCTTATGTCAATGATATTTCTGCACGCATCATACTCGTAGCTCTACGCTCTACGCTCGATTGACTGAGATACCTTAGGTGGCAAGAAATGGTTGGTTGCGGTACGGTACCTATAGCTGGCGAAAATCATTTAGTACCATCTGAAGTTGACCGCAAGACGCATCGCCATAGGATAATATTTTTGCGCTTAGTATGTACGTCGACATTAACATTTTGTGTGAGAACTGCTGCACTGGCACCTCAGCTCAGAGACGACTACTTGATTGGCGCTAATAGTTAGCGCTAGGGTTGTGGTCAACTTCAGACGGGACTAAATCTGTGACTAAATTATTGGCGCTAGCTATACCATCAACTTCTTGCCACCTACTTATATAGGTTCTTCACTCCACCGAGCTTGAGGTTGTTCCTTGTAAGCCACTATAACCTTAGACTATTTGGGTAAAATCGTTCTCGGTGCTTACCAAGCAGCAGCGCGCTTTGCCGAGAGGAAGGCGCAGTATTTTCGACGACCTCCGTGGCACAGTGTGTATGTAGCGCTGTTGTCTTAACGTGAGGAGGTCCTGGGTTCGATCCCCGACAGGGTCAACATGGGAATTTATAATTTCTGAATTTTCCCTGGTCTGGCCTGGTGGGAGGCTTCGACCGTGGCTAGTTACCACCCTACCGGCATTGACGTGCCGCCAAGCGATTTAGCGTTCCGGCACGATGCCGTGTAGAAACCGAATAGGGGTATGGGTTTAATATAACTGCCATGCCCCTAACAGGTTAGCCCGTTACCATCTTAGGCTGAATCATCACTTACCATCAGGTAAGATCACAGTCAAGGGTTAACTTGTAGTGGATAAAAAAAAAAGTATGATCCATGTGGTGGATGATTTGTGAATTGTTATGTTATCTTGACGTAGTCGTATAGCTAAGGCATAATTTTTGAGCCGGGTCGATTAATGTAATAAATGGACGGTTTCATGCAAGACAACTTGTGCCACTTACAATAAGTTAGGACTTTACTACTGGTTCAGAAATAAGGTTCTACTGAGAAGGTATGAAACTCGGCATCTGCTTTTTAAAAAGGAAAATTATCTGGACCTCCTGCATTGCTTTGTATTGAGAGTGTACATTTATAATTGTTATTCACGGTTAGACTATTTCTCCGTTTATTTTATTTAGGTAGGTACTTACCTAAAGTTCCTAGCACTACCAAATAAAACAAAAGCCTCATCAGGTTTTATTTCAAAAGCAATTTAAATCTGAATAAAATAATTCCTGTTTACGGGTCGAAGGCCCAGGTTTCGAAAGAAATTAGATTTGGTAATATAATGAGTTCACGGTATTACATCGAGGGACACGCGTAAGAGATGCTCAGTATTATAGCTCTTGGCCGAAATTAATATCGATCAGCAATTTTATTGGCGTTGTTCGTTGATCAGCAGATGGCACTATAGGCATAGATAGATAGATAGATAGATAGATAAATACTTTATTGCACACATGAAAGAAAAAGAATACAGAGTAAAATTAACTATAACTAGGTATGCAAAGGCGGCCTTATTGCTTACTGAGCAATCTCTACCAGGCAACCTTTGGTGAGAGGATTGAGCGAGATGTGTAGGGTAGTGTGGCACAATAAAATACACGTTATTATTATTAGTTGAGTAAATAATATAAACATACTAGACAAAATATATATTTATACATTACATATAATTAAAATAAGTAAATATAGATAGCAATATATATTATACATAAACATAAATAAATAGTACATACATAATGCATACATAATTAACACATACCTATTATATAAATAATATTACATAAGCATAGTAATGAATTACGATAGAAATAATATAATTATTTAGTTATTATATTATAGCATAGTCAGGTAAAAAAAAACAAGGGACGGGCACAATAAGGAATAAGACTGTGTATTGTGGGGTTCTATAGGTAGATACATACCTACGCTCCACAGACCATACAACCAATTGACTGAGCATAGCGTGCCCCCTCACCAGCCAAACGTTAGCACTATCAGTACTAACGCTACGTATTGTGCCTATAGCCGCCCTCAGTCCGTATTCGACCGTGCTCGGAAATTGATCGAGTAAAAAACGAAAAATAGGCCTCTCTGTAGCATTAAATGGCATGGAAAGAGGAGCAATACCTCCAACTATCTAAAGGATTGGATAACATTACATAAGTAAGTGTAGTTTTGTAATAATAAATGAAAATCATCGATACGCAAAAAAATTAAAAACATAAAAATATTTATCAGAATGAAAAGGAACCCGTTGATGTCTTTCAGTTTTTCTTTGTCTTTCACGTGTAGTTCTACATATCTCCGTCTCTTCCACGCATAGCCCAGTGTAGCCCGTGTAACTATCGATAAATTATATCGATAGCCTTAGACTACTTGAATGCCAATAAATTAATTTACTGAGTAAAAACTTATATTTCATTAAATTCCGAACAATTCGGAAGTAGAAGAACATGAATCGGGGGGCAGGTTAGATGTCTATTATTTATTTGATTAAAAGTTGTTGTTGAAAACTTGTTCTTTAGTATAGAACTTGGGCACTTGGGCAATTTAAAAAAAAATATATATATCAGATAATTATCTATAATCATACATATGTAATTTTTATCGATATATTTTTGTTGCGCAGCGGGCAGCCCAAGTGCCGCGGTAACATATACTTTGTACTTATAACTGTGTAAAGTTGACCTTGAGCCAGCCAATAAGAAATGCTATTATTACCTCGTCACCTGAAAGTGGTGAGATGTGTTTCAAAGCGAAAATATGGCTATTAGCTCTCAATAGGCTTACTACTCGGTGGGTAGGACAGACAAGACTGCGTGGAGTCTGAGTGCTCAGATTTCGACCCAAGAATATTAACTTTTTAAAACGGGCTACGCCAGAAGACTCTTATAGTATTATTCAAACAATTCATTTTATCAAAAAAGAAATATGCTTTACGTCGTTTTATTAAATAACACGATTTATAAGTAAATCAATTGTTTGTCAAATTATATTTTATGAAATGATAATTTGTCTGTAAATTGTTTTGTCAAGTGATTTGTTAGTAGGACCAAAAGTTTTATAACGATTAATATATGATTTATAATTTTGGGAAACGTTGTTTGTGATATAAAAATTTGTTATTTGTTTTTTGCCAAATGATTGGTCACCTTCCCAGAGAGACGCAGGTTCAAAAACAGAATAGGTAATAGTTGGTTCTAATCCAGTTCTGCAATTTTTGATATGTATTTTAGTAAGTTTAGAAACTTCCCTAGTGTGAGAAGCACTTTAAATAAAAAAATACAAATTATTTCGTTTTACAAATTACCCTCATATATTAGGTACCTACGCGAAAGTAACAGGTGGTCTGTTGCCGTTACACGATCAATTGGTCTTAATATAAATCCGAAAGTTTGTCTGTCTGTCCGTCGGTCTGCTACGTTTTCACGACCCACATTTACTATGTGTTACTCTCCTTAATCTTCATTTCTGAGGATCAAGACATTAATCACAAAATTGTAGGGGCTTCTTTGAAATAACTATGATGGCCACGTGGCATCCGAGATCATTCCGCATAATAATACCTCAGAGATAAGGATCACCCTATCCATCCGTAAACATTCTACTTAATTCAAATAAATCTTACAAGTACCTAGCTTCCATATCAAACCGGCAAGATAGTTCACTTTAATTTTACCGATATGACTAAAGTTAGCCTCTTTGAAGTTGAACCCATAAACTAACTTCGACTAGGTAATAGGTAGACAACTTAGGCAGCGTACATATATAATTACTACAGACGACTCTACGTCGCGTCGCCTTGAGTGCTTGTTCAAATAATAAACTACGAGTAGTACAGCAAATAGGTACAACTGTTGGAAACTGCAACAAAATTCATATACTTAAAGTTATGATGCCGACTTCTAAGCTGGCTTGATTTGTTTAACTTTTTACAATCAAGATCGTCTGCAAAAATCCTAGAATATTTCTAGGTCGTATCTCAGTGCAAATTACTTACCTACTGAGAACCTCCAAACTTGGCTACATCCGGACAGTATTTCATCATTTGATGGTATTCTCAAAGACACGTTGGAGTCCATCCTCAACGTGTCTTTAGACGATTACCAGTGGAGTCAGGCCGCCCTCCCTATCCGTTTAGGGGGCCTGGGAGTGAGGCGCGTGCGGGATTTGAGCCTTCCATCCTTTCTTGCGTCGGCGCATGTAGTTACGAGACTGGTCGCTAGCATACTAACTGTTAATGGTGATCCAGTACGTATTCCCTTTGTTTCCGATGCATTGGAGGCCTGGTCGACCCTCAACCCGGGCGCGCCCACTCCTCAGGCTTTACACATCCAGCACCAGTGGGACAACATTTCCTCAGAGGCCACATTAAAACATCTTGTGGACCATGCAGCGGGTGCTGATCTGGCAAGACTAAGGGCTGTTTCGAAGCCGGAGTCTGGTGCGTGGTTACAGGCTTTACCTTCACCGAACCTGGGCACTCTCCTCGACAGCGATTCTCTTCGTGTGTCAGTGGCTTACCGATTGGGCTGTAATGTTTGCGAACCCCATCGATGCATTTGCGGTTCCATGGTGGAAGCTAACGGTCATCATGCTTTGAATTGCTGTCGTTGCTCAGGTAGGTTCCCACGTCATCACGCCCTGAACGATATCGTCCGTAGAGCACTCATTTCGGCTAACGTGCCCTGCACGATCGAACCACCTGGTTTGAGCCGCACGGACGGTAAGCGTCCAGATGGCTTGACTCTTGTCCCTTGGCAAAAAGGGAAATGCCTGTTGTGGGACGCGACTTGCGCCTGTACTTTGGCACCAAGCCACCTTAGCCGTACGTCCCGGTTAGCTGGTGCCGCTGCAGAATCCGCTGCCACGAGGAAGAGAGCCAAATATGCACCTCTCTTGGGCCAATATTTATTTGTACCACTGGCGGTGGAGACGATGGGATGCTGGGGTGGGGAAGCAAAAACTTTCATAAAAGAGATCGGCCGTCTTTTGACGGAAAGGGGCTGTGACCCACGTTCTGGTTCCTACCTAGTTTGATGGGCACCTTTGGTCCAGGGGCAACCAGGGGTGGTCTTTTTGATTAAGTTTTTATTTTTATCTTTTGTTAGTAGGTATATATAAGAATTAGTTTTAAATTTTATTTTATAGTTAGTTTCATATTTTGTAATTCAATTAGCATGAGTTGTTGTAACCATCATTAAATATGATATAAGAAAAATTACCTATTATGTACTAATTAGACCGGTTGGTACGTATTTTTTGCAAAAACACTCTATCTACCGATTTTCCTTACAGTAATAGCATTAATTATGTAAAATTATATTACAATAGATAAATGCTACTAATAATACTTAATTTATAATGTTTGTTTGTGACACTATTGACGCGCTAATTAATTAATTAAATATAAATAAAAATTAATGTTGCTAAGCGCATAACTCGAGAACGGCTCGACCAATTCGGCATTTTTTTTGATGATCCTTAACTTCCACGGAATGTTTTTATATAAAAAAAAAATTAAAGTTCTCGCGGGAATTAAAAAACCTCAAATGGATGTTTGGTACTCAATCACTCCAGAACGGCTGAACGGATCTGAATGAAATTTGGCACAGAGATAGATTACAGTCTTGAAAAACAGATTACTTTTATCCCGGAAAATTGAAGAGTTCCCGCCGGAATTTAAAAAATCACAATCCACGCGGACGAAGTCGCGGGCATCAGCTAGTTAAATATAAATGAATTCAATACTTCAAAAAGGTAAATTATACTTATTAGATACCTATCTTTTTCCTTTTAAAATACACACGTGTGCAACACACCTTCATACAATATATTGTTTGATAGTATCGTATCACCTTTCAAATAGGTTGCCTGGAAGAGATCACTCGCAGTGATAAGGCCGCCTTTACACCATAACAACTTGTAAATTGTGTCGCGAATGTGTATCATATGAGATTTTGTGTGTAATAAAGTGTTTTTACTTACATATAAGCGGGACTGAACGAATGCGGCTAATTCACTCAATACTGAAAATAGTAAAGCAGTATCTCGCCCGGTTCCAATAAAAATAAACAAAGCGATCCGCAACTTTGTGCACGCCGCCTAGGGTTTGCTGCCTGTATCGATCGCCGTTATATAACCCCCCGCACCCCACCCCGCGGAGATCTTTCAGCCATATCATTCATATAGCCATTTGCCCTACCACGAGATTTTAAATCATGCTGACGATGAGTCTTTTCGAGCGTCGAATCACTTTGAAGTTAATGTGAAATGAACCTTAATTCTTTTAATTCAAAGCTCAAGTTTGTCCATTCATCCACAGTCAGAACTCTAAGCCGATACTTTGACAAATTAAAATCAGTGACACTGAATTTGCAACTTTCAATCAAGGGCGTTTACTTTGACGCTAAAGTATATCGCCGCTCGATACCTTGGGTGTGCTTTGAAATCTGTGCCCTTAGTGCAGTGATGGGCAAAGTACGGCCCGCGGGCCAACTCCGGCCCGCGAAAGTATTTAATCCGGCCCGCCGAGGGTTCATCGATATGGATAGTATATGGTCCGTTAGAATTACGTTTTGACGGTCGAGAAGTATAAAGTAGATTCTACTTAGTAGAATAATATGCCTAACCTATAGGTATATAACCTAAACTGTGGCTAAACTGTGGCTAAACTAGCCGCGTAGTTCATGTGTTGCGTAATACGGGGCGCAAAGCGTGGTGAAATGAGAGGCGCGGGCGGCGGGGGCGAGTGAACTCAGTCGCCACTCGCCGAGCGCCACTCGCCATCTGTCACTGACTGAGCCGCACGTTTTAAATTAATTAAATTGATTAAAAGCTTTAACACAAAATGCATTTTTTCTATAATTCTGGCCCTCCTCTAGAATTTCTTAAGCTTGGTGGCCCCCCCTTAAAAAAGTTTGCCCACCACTGCCTTAGTGTGTTTTTACAATGCAATTTCGATTGATCGTATTCGAGTGTTCGATCACATTGGCGTTAAAATAAAATTTACCTAAAGATGTACTGGATTTGAAGCCAGGGTAGGCTTAGTTTAGAACCTACTGGACGGTCACTTTGAAAAATAAGAGGGTAAGCGGTGTGTTTGTGCCTCTATGACCTGCACGCCACTGTTAGGAGCATTGTTTTAGAGCTCCATTTCGTGTATGCATTCACAACCATCGCTCCAAACGGAAACGTTTCAAAATTTAAATTGGTTGTTGACTTTATGACACCTGTGTTCATTAACGTTCGAAAATTAACGATCATTCGAAAATGGAATGTTAACGGGTACCTACTTGTGGTAAGGTAACAGTTTCGTTGCTGTATAGCTACGGCCGTAGCTACTGAAAGCCTACGGAACCCTGCCGCTACGGCGCGGCGCATGAGGAACCGCGCAGCCAGACAACTTTCAGCACCCCAGTTGTTTTCCAGACGCTCTTGTGCTCGCACACTTTGATAAACGCCCCCTTTGTTTTGTTGTGACGTGATAAATGCTGTAAGGTAAGCCTTCCCTATCTTCCTAACTAACATAGTAAAACATTTGTAGGTATGAAATAGGCCTGTCTGATTCTTTGAAAGTACGGTGAGCTGCAGTCAAATGTAGTCATATATTAATTATAAGCTAATATAGCTATTATAACATTGGGCAAATCGTGTCTTTTATGCATGAAAATGGTGACCTATATTTCTGGCCCGGCTATATTTTCGTAGTTGCGAAAATTAAATAAACGGAAATAACTTTGTTTAAAACTGTTTTTGCAAGGTTTTATATTGTTAGCAAGAAATATCATGGTACCCATTAATATAATAGGTACGTTTGTAACTCGCACGTGTTAAAGATTTGTTTATTTAAAACTGATCTTAAGCTTTTACTGGCGATAACCAAAATCAGGTATATCGGTTGATATATAATTGATTTTAACTGATTAAAGAAAAACCAATTAGATTGCTGGCTTTACGCCGACGGTAGATAGAGTCACTTCTTACCTACTTACGTACATTAATATTATGTATGTCATTATTCAAAAGATTATAAGTAATTATGATGAATGATTACTGAAATGATGAATGATTATTCAAAAGATTAATGATGAAGAATGACGTGTGTTAAAATTAAGCATAGGTATTTGCTGTCAAATACTTTTTTTATACGTTTATTTGACGAAAGTTGTTCCTTTTCTGATACCACTCTATTATTACATGTACTCACATATTATTATATTAGTATTCAACACAAATATATTTTACTGAAATGGAAGCCACATTTACATCAGTACCTACTCCTCCTCCAATTTACTTCTTACGTAACTTTGAGACGGAATAATTAATTATTTTTCAATTCATTATGTGGGCGAAGATTCAAGCCATACAAAATTTCAGCTTGGCTATTATATTATAACCTACAATAGTATATTAGTTTTCAACAAAAATACAATTTACTAAAATGTAAGCCACATTTTCAGTACCTAATTAGCCATCCTCCTCAATCGAATTGACTACGTTACTTTGAGACGGAATAATTAATTAATTTTCATTTCGATATGATGAAATAAAATGCGACGGACTTGTATGTTCTGTTTTGTATTTAGTTTGGTGTGTAATAATAGTAGATTATTCACCACGGGGGTAATGCGATGTGCGATTATGTCACGGGCGCCGGGATAAATCCCAAGCGGAACGAGGGATTTTAAGAGTAACTCCCGAGCGTAGCGAGGGTGTTGCATCTAGAATCCTGAGAGTAGCGCGGGAATTAGGGGCGCCCAAGATTAATACAGCATTACCCCTACGGTGAATACTCTACTTTTCACAACTCGCGATACAACCACTTCTTTCAGCTGGCGTGGCCTACTCGATTTGACAAACAAATGTCGTCAGTGCGAATCTAGTGGGCCACGGCTTCGGTTTTCGAAAATCGAGTTGGCCGCGCCTGCAGAGAACACGATCTGTTTACCGAAATTAGACTTTATGGATATAGCAATAAGAATTATGTATAAAACCTCTTTGGAATGAATAGAATTTCCTTCAGATCTTGCTTCAGATGCGCGATGATTCTAAATTCAAATCACATTATAACCCTAGGGATTTAATGTCTTACTTTAACCTTAGATAACATAACAGGCCATGTAATAAGGCGTTGTTGAGCGAGTGGTGTGAAAAGTGTATTTTAATTTCATTTTCCAACTACCGGGTCTCTACTTTATTACTGTAATAGTTTCCTTTTAAAATGAAAAGGATTTGGGCCATGACAATACGTTAGCCAAGTGCAGATGGGCAGACTTCACATACCTACTGATTCTGGGAACAATAATGAAAATTACAGTGGCCCACAAGTGATTTTCTCACAATAACCTTCTCCGAGTTACGACCCCCATCGGATGTGAACTCCTCTCACACAGCATCACGCCTTCGCATAGTGTGTTGCAGGCTTTAGTTCATGCACAAATTCATGTTCATGTTCATTCTACATTTGAAATTGTAATGTAGGGAGGCAGCGGGGAGAAATTAAAGCGAAGTGACGCGAATAATCCCGTTTGATGTATACATCCTCGCAGTAATAGGGTCAACTTAACGTTAAAACCTGACTCTGAGCCTTAGATAATATACATGACCTGAGCCCTTGGGAAAAATTTGTTTACTTAATTTGCTGTTTACGCGCTATGGGATTTGCTTATATTTAATGAACATATATATAGCCACAATCTAAGGCGATACGTTGTTTTCTAGTTAGTGATATAAAAAGTAGGTTTCATCTAGTAAACAGATCGGTGAAGGTCGAGGTATATTCGGATCTCGGACTATAGACATCGCATAGATAGAGGATATATGTAGATACGTCTTACTGAGCCAACTACGGAGACGTCTAGAGTCTAAACAGAGCAACGCTGCGGGGTGTTAGGGGCCAAACGGGGGAGCGTACCTATCTCCAGAATGTCAATAGGTACTATTAAAAGGGAAACTCGGTTATTCTTTTATTTAGCAATTCACACAAACACTGACCAACACGCCCGCGCCGCCATCTTGACTATACATCCTAGAGTTAAGACTATTGTTGCCACTCTCGAGAAACATAGAAGTAGTAAGGTTTTGTACTTACCTATTTTTAATGTTCAGCCTAGCAGTACCCTTTTAAATTAGGGTCATGCGTACTACTCTGTTTGTGGGTCCATACCAAATTCAGTCATTTTAGCACAAAACTGGTGTACAACTTGGAGGTGTATTCGAAGGTGTAGGTAGGTGTAGTAGGTAAGCCTGTGGTCTGCAATTCGTAAGGGCGTCGAGACACTCAATTAAATTTTTCAATTAATTTTTTTGTGTATAATAAGTACAAATAACAAACAACCCACGATATACAAGCCCACCCACGTCTCTACCCACTGTAAGGATATTATATACTTACGCTGTGGTATAGCTAGTCTGCTCTAAGCGTCGAGCTGGATTGACAAACATTTGCACGTACTATAATAATAGGCTTTCCCTATAACGTATGTGATACCCTCCCGGGGCCAAGCCGGGGTGGAAACATATTTAAAGAAATATTTGTTCTGGGGCGTTAGATGACAATTTTATAGGACCTTACCTACCTACCTATAGGTAGGTAATTCTAAAATACAAACCTCAACAATATTAAAATAATACGGCTTTAAGCGATGGTAGAATGCCCTCAGATTGAACAACTGATCAACTGGTTCTAGAATAACAACAGAAACAGACAGGCAGAGCTGAGTGGCTTATTTTTGCTTGACCTCCCGGTTTACCATTTAAGTATCGGAAGGCTGCTTCGATTCTGATGGATTTTTTGTGGATAGGTATTTGGGGAGCGAGAGCTTCTCCTTTGAATCTTCTCCCGTCTTCGCCCGTGAGAGCCAAGCGGGGATACGGGCTTCGAGGCAGCCTCCTTACACGGGTGGGGCGCGGGGCACAATGTTGCCCCGCGTATGTTGGCTATTCACTGAATAGCTTTAAGCGGAGAACCGGCTAGGGCCTGCCTTGTAGGCTACGGGCCCCTAGATATCTAGATATTTGAGCGGGTCCCGGAATGGTTTATTTTCACAATTAGACCCGGTAGGTGGCGCTGCAATCGGGTTCGAGGTTCAGAGTAGAACAACTGCCGGGCCCACTATAGTTATGAAATATAATCAAACAAACACTAGTATTACATTATGCTTGTAGGAATAAACGATATGCGTGTAACGTGGGTCTGGGTGTTTGCCGTATGTGGGGTGGCCTGCGCCTCGGCTGAGCGCGGCGGGTCCCTGCGCGGAGCCCTAGAGGCCCTGCAGAGACGACAGCGCAGCCGCCAGCACGGGCCGCCGCCGCCGCCGGACTACGAGGCACTTTACGAGTTCGTGCCTCCACAGACTTATCCTGGTATACACATAGTATATTTATAAATGTATAATAGATGATGCATGTATTTTACTACATCGTACGTGATTTAGGTTTTAAAAAATTGATTTTCTGGGGTAAATAATTATGTTTGTACCTAGACCTATACCACTTAACCTTACTCACTTTCAAGCAAAGCTGGGCTGCTGTTGCTGGATATTTATTTTAGAGATAAGCTTTACCTACTTTTTTTCTATCGGTTTTAAGACATAATATTTTGTACAAAAGAAAAAAAGTAGCTTATGTTAGTCTTCAGATCCTCAAGCCTTGCTAAAAATCACGTTGATCCGTGGCTCCAATGCGGCATTATTGAAGGGATTAATGCTCAAAGGACTAGTGTCTAGTAGAATATAACATAGTCCGTAGGGAAATCTAACTGGTATTCAGGACACACCTCAACGTGGTTGACCTATTATAGCTAGAGCTTTGAAATTGGGGGCATATTTCTTAAGAACTCTACAGGTTCAAGATCGGTTAAAACTGAACAACTACGTAACACTGAATTTCGACATCACAATTTTTGTAATGATTGTTCAAACTGTAAATATTTTTAAGCGTTTAACTAGTAATTTTAATTTATATATTTTTAGAAGCTGACTATGGTGAAGATGTAGAAGATATGGACGAGCAAACATCACCACAATATGTTGTGAAGCTGCTGGGAAACGAAAGGCCTTCGAAAGCTTATGAGTACCAAATAATGAAGAAAAACTCCGCATTTAATGGACCTGCAATGAAACAAGAATCGCCTTTCCGTGAACGCAGTCAGCATTCAGATAATGACAGACTTCGTGACCTTTTCATGGATGGAAATGACGGACAGGACAACAGTAATGCTATAGAAAATAAGGAAGAAAATGACGCTGAATACGCCATTCTTCTAAGTCAGCTCTGGTCAAAGTATAAAAGCAACAAAGAGCGAAATACTGATAGTGCGCCTCAAGGCGTTGTTAAGTTGTATAAAGAAAAAATTGTCAAGAAGCGGTACCCAAACAATTGGGGACCCATAGCATTCAAACGCAAACGCAGTTCAGACTCCGATTTGGAACGTTCGATTTTGACTGATACGGAAGCGATTAAAAAACCTGTAGAAAACATGAACCCAATAGATCCAAACAACTCGTACGAAATACCTGAAGATGATAGAGACGAGATGCGGGAAGAATATGCAATTGCTTTCCAACCTCTCGATGACGACAGCATTTCTGATTTAGCCGATGAAGATCAGTATGCTTATGAATCTATTGAAAAACGATTTCCAATATCGAAACGAAGCAGCGGACCCTATAAATTTAATAGTCAAAAGAAAAGATTTGCCCCCGATCAAAACCAACATGACTACTCTAAATCATTTAGAAGCAGTACGGGAACAGACCCAAAAATAATTCATGATTTATCTAAAATCTTTGGAGATTCGGAAAATGAAATCATAAAATCTCCTGTAAAGCGAAGTAGTGAATATGTAGAAGGTTCTCATGAAACTAAACCTCCGACACTTATTATGGAAAGCCATAACCATACTCAAGATCATAACAATGAAACTCACCACAATGACCACAGCCATGAAGAGCATAGTCACAGTATTCATCCTCCTGTAATATCTAGCAAGGAACATGAGCAGAGTCCTCATGACCATAACCAAGATCATGATCATGACAATAGCCATCATAATCATTCCGATGATTACAAACACACTCATGATCACAATAACCATGACATCGATGCTAAAAGTGAAAAGCCAATAAAAATTAAAAAGAAGTCAATCGATTGGTCCGACTATTTTGGTATTGATAAAAGGCGACCAAAATCAGTGTCTTTTGTTAATAATCTTAATGAAGATAGATTGAAGAAACAATACTTTGATACATTTAACAAGGAAGTCATATATCCCCTAAATTCATTCAGAAAACACAGTTTCGTTAAAAGAAATTTTGTACAGGCTAAATCTAATAAGGAGTCAGAACTTCAAACAAATGAAATACATTCCCCTGCTATTCGTGACGATAAAAGAAGTCCCGGATCTGATAATGAATCCAAGCTGGATAATATAGATAAAAAACTAAGAAACATGGAAGGTTTGATTGTAGATGAAGCATTGCACTATTCAAACATTGGTGAGGAACTCGATTCAAAGGAAGAGCAGGAGATGAAAGAAAAGCTACTTTCACGTTTAGCTGCAGCTTATAGTTTGGAAAAAATGCGAAAAGCCCTTAAAGATTTTAAACAAAGTTTGCAATTGCAAAAGACATCTTCAGGATTACATTCTTCCCCCCACCAAGCTGACGCCAAAGATAAAAGGGCGGCTGTTAAAAAGGAAAAAGTTATTTTAAGTAACGAAATACCAACAAACAATCATGAAAAAAATGAAGACTTTGAAGACGAACAAGGAGCCGGTCATTACTTGAATGGGAAAATTGAAGAGCAGTTGTCAGAAGGATATATGGGTGGCAGTGGAAGACACCGCATTCCTGTTATGTCAACTGGTTAGTAGATTAAGTATACATTATTTTGTTTACATCTGCAATAATATTTTATAATAAAAATATTATTTTATTATAAAAATATATTTATAATATTTTATAATAATTAAATAATATTTTACAAATTATAACTTGTTTTTTTACAGTAAGTTCATCGGGGGCATGTCCAGTATTGTCAAAGATTGTGCAAAGATGCCGCGGTGTTGATCTGTTGGCTGGAGATCGTGGACAACTATTTCTTCCTTTGTGCAGTCTGCATCAGATTTGTTATCTTTGCGTAAGTGTAAAATGATTATACTTTTAATAACGAAAATCTGTTCTGAATAGATGCCAATTGTTTCTTTATTGTTTTAGGGAGAAGCCCCACCAACAACTTGCGACTTGGTATTCCTTTCTGAAGCAGATTCAACATGCGAGGGTGATACGAGTTGTCAGCGAGCAGCTCGTTCTGCGTTAATGGCACTGAGGGAACTACATGACAACTTGGCTGATGAACTAGACGGTGAATGTGAAGCGAGCCCTTGCCTACCCGCTACATTAAAACTAAATTCAGCATGGCAAAGAGCGCTGCAGCGATAAAGAATTCAAAGAAACCGCTTCTTTCGAAGTTGCAAGCCAAGTTCAAAGATCTCAATAAAATATAATATACCTAAATGGAAACGAAGCCAAGCGAATATGAGTTTCAAGCTCGATTGTTATAAGCTTCTCTTTTAAGATTCTAACGAATGATGAAACTTTATATTGTCGTGATAATTTTAACAATTTTAATAGTTGTATTTTTTTTCTAATTGTCAATAATTCCGAAGTTTTTTTCGATCTACCCATGTGCGCTTAACCAGCCATAGGCGCGTATGGGTAAACCTTTAATATTGTAACCGATATCCGTCTGATGTATACTTAGGTTTTTGCTATTGATAGTAATAATAAGTTACGCAAAATTCAAATGCTTTAATTGTTAGGTAATAAAGTGTTCTTTACATATATATTCTTAATCATCGTCTGGGTAATCATTTTGCTTATAATATTTTGCATTGCTATTCTAATCGTTTATCTTTATTATAGTAAATTAACGTTAGATATACCTATTGAGACAGAAAAATGTGGAAGGATTTATTGGAGTAGGAAATGTTTATAGGTGTTTGGAAAAGTATCTCTATCGTTGTTAAATATTTACTAACATTGTATACAATGTTTCTTTATGTGTGTCAACGTTAACTAAGTATTTTATTAATTAAAATTAACTATATTATAAATGTATGATTATAAACATTAAAAAACTATATTATGTATTAAAATATAGAAATATTTATAAGGGAAGAAAAAATGAAAATAAAAAACGACAACAAAAGTTTTAAAAGGCCATAAGTACTAAATAATGAAAATTTCGAGTAAATTTACATGGTTTATTTATACATTCTAGTCTATTATGGTTATTTATCTAGTACTTTTAATGGCAGTGTTGATATCTATACTGCTTTTGGAATGTCGATGAAGTGGCAAACCACGGCGTATTTCTAACACGATCTACGAGTATATAATGACACCAACAATGGTTAACAAGAACAAGCGTTTCTATGTTGCAAGTAGTTAGTTATAATAAGAAAACAACAAAACCAATAATCATAAAGCTGTTACTACTAAGCCGTTAATTTCTTCTGCCAATATCTCAGCTAGTATCTTGTGGGCCCTTATTGGTGTATGAGAAGAATCTTGGATGATGTAAAGCACAATTAGCACTAGTGCACCACTTTAGATCTAGACTTTACTAGGACAATAAAAAATCGCTTTCCCAAGACTAACTTAGTCTGAATTCTAGGCCCCGAACGAGGCAAGACTCGAAAGGCCAAATAAAATTGAAGGCATTCGTGCATTTCGGGTATTATACTGTAACTAACTGAAAGGAATAATCGAATTCCTAAGTCTTCCTAGCAAAATATAGCAAGGTTGTTTACTAAACATAACTTGATGTACCTAACACGCCTAGCTCAAGTACGAAATTTATATAAAGTAATTAAAATGTTACCCGTAGCAAGTTTGAACGAGTCATTTTAATACTTAGATGAAGATTTGAAATTTTGCCAGTGAAAATATAAATTGAATGTTATCACTTTATTCGTAAAATGTTCAAGCTCATGATAACACATTAATATAAATGGTTTTCGAATGGTTTCGTTTTATTTAACTCATCTACATTTTCCTCTGAACGTTTCTTCCACAAGAAATTGTAAATATTGTATTTAAATACCTGCCTACTTTACATTAACCTACACAACCAAAATGATATGAAATGATAAGGAAATTGGAAAATAGCAATTCAGGTTTAAATTATTTATTGTATATTATAATCAGAAAATTACACCTCAAGAACGAATAAAAAGATAACTTACATTATTGCGAAAGTAAACCAAGACATAGACCAACCAAGACCACTTTTAAAAGATGGCACCAATGAAGGCAGTTAAAATGTATCAAAACTAGAATAGTTTTGAGTAATACACAAAATATTTACGAATAATGAAACATGTAGGTACCGTAGAATGGTCCTACTTTGCTCCAATATTTGCTCCAAAAAAAGGGAATTATTAATATTGTTTAAACTATTCATTATAAAATATACTCAGATGTATTAATATAAAGCATAACATGTTGTCTAACATATTTTTAAATTTAAATCAACATAATTAAGTATTTCATAATATATATAAAACTGTAAATAAGGAGCAAAGTTACCCATGGTCATGGGTAACTTTGCGCCGGGTATATTTCACAAGAAATCTCCATTGTGGAAGCTTTTTGAGCAGAGTTATACTTTCCTTATTCAAACTATGCTCCCGTAATATTACGCTATACCTTTTTTGTTAGTATCAATGGTCGAAAAATGGGTAAAAATTAAAAGAAAAATTAGAAGAAATTTTAAAGAAATAATGTTATATTCTTAAATTTAGTTACAAAATCACATTGTTTCATTGGTTTTTTTATATTCCTAAATTATAATGGGCACTGCTATCTTAACTAGTAACTTTGGTTAGAAATGTTTAGTCTTTGGACAAAAATCAGTCAAAAATAAACTAAAGAGATAAACTTAAAAATATTTCTGAAAATGTAACATTTTTAAACTTGACATAACTATTTAAAAACCCCAAGTTTGATGGTTTGGACAAAAACCTGTCGAAAATAAACAAACGAGATAAACTTCTCAAAAATGAAAACTTGAAAATGTAACATTTTAAAACTGGACATATTTAAGTTTGGTCTAGTTCAGAAACGGAATATATTTCACGGTGGGTACTTTTTTTTTTTAGGGACTTCAATACATCCCAATACGTCCTGCCAATTGTATTGAATTTCATCGACGGGTTTAGGCCACGTCCAGGATTTTAGAGACCTCTTCATTGAAGAGATATACGGCTCTTCTTAAGTTATTTTTGTAATTTTACCAGGAAACATTTCCCCCTCATACGTGAAAACTACATATTGCCCAACCGCCTTCACAATTGGTTTGAAATTGGTTTGAAGTGCAAGTTGAAATTAAAAATTGTGAGAGGAAAGCCGTACTCGCTCAGCCTTAAAATGCAGTCAACAAACAAGGCTTCTTCTTCAGTTGAAAATGTTGTTGGTGCGCCTGGAGGTCGAGATGGTAGTTTAGATCGTAGGAGCCTTAGCTGATTAATAATCGTTCTGCGTGGGATGCCATACTTTTCACTGCCTTTTCTCTGCGTCATTTCTTTATTTTCTATGGAAGCCAAACATTGTCTAGAGTTTCGGAGCTGTAATTTTTATTATTTCTTGACCCTATACGTTTTTTATAATTCCTTGGCATCTTTTCTGAAAATAAAAATCAATTTCCTTGATAAAAAGTGTATTAATAACCACTTACAATGAATAAACTATGTTTACTTTTGAATGGATTATTTTTGGGTTTACTTTGCTCCAGGCGCAAAGTTACCCCATCGTACCAAAGAAAATATGAGCACGCCCAAAAAGTGACGTAAGATTATAACCAACTCGGCAATTCAATGAAATATTTATGTATTCGTTTACCTGATTATATACATAATAACATTAGAACATCATTACCTTAATGCGCTATGCAGATTTCAAGATGGAAGTGGCTTTTTCGGATACAAAAAAAAAAAAACTTATAACGTCTTGAACTACAGCTGCACCTGACATAAGAAAAAAATGGCTGACGAAAAATTTGCCAGTTCAGTGTTGCCACTTATTAGTAAAATTATTCGGATGCGTTTACAAAAAAATGAAATGTTGCACCGATTTGGAAATATTAAGCGATAAAACATTTCAGAGAATTGGAGCATAATTAACCATATAGGAGCAAAGTAGGACCATTCTACGGTACGTCACTGATTATAGTACAGATTTATCTATTGATAAGAAGCTGCTCGACCGATAGGGTTGTGTCGATAACACAGTGTAGCAATGTACTAATGACAAATAACATCCTAATTAAACAAATACAATAATTGAGTAGTGCTAAATACTTAGTTGCTGGTTCTTAACCATGGCATACAGGATTGAAACTAAAAGTGATAGAGGAATTGAAAATCATGCAGCAACAGAAGGTAAAATTAGGTACTTTGGAGTCGAATAACATTGTTTTGAATATTTTATTGCTGGTAATAATTTGAATTGTTAGACAACTATTGTTATCACAAGATATTTTCATAATCATTAATCAGAATCACCGGTATTTCGATTAATATAGCGATTATTTCTCTCATATTTTTGAGCGCACAATACGGTAGATTACGCAAAGAAAATTTTGCGTTCTCCAATAAAAGGTAAAAGAATAACTGGCAAAATCTGAAAAAATCAAGAGTGTGTGATATAAATACCTATGCAATGCATTAAATTTTATTTGACTTTGAATTCACATTTTTTAGACGTTGGATCTACCATAAGGCCTGAGTTAGTAATTAACGTACAACCACAATCCCAAGGTAATTATTTTTTAATTGTACCATTACCTCCTATTATATTGTAACGTATTCTTTTCTTTTTACTGTAACCCTAAAGATTTAATTATTTAATTGTCTGCGCCTCCTCTCCATTTTTGTCCATTAGTTTACTTAGTTTTATTTATTTATTCAAAATTATATTTATTGTTTTTCATCCAGAAAATAATCGAGCTGATCTCCCAGTATCCACAACTGACTGGCAGTCCAATGCAACGAGAGGACAGTTCATCCCCATGCACGGCTTGGACTTCCTTATCGGTGTTTCAAGTTTGCAGATCCAACAAACCGTGGAAGTCCTTGAGTGTTAGTAATGGTTAATTTATTAGTTTCTATGAATCGCCTTATCAGCACAATCAACCATCTATTATGTATCCACTGTTGAACAGTTGCCTCTTTAAGTGAGCACCGACAAGATCTTCATCCTATCTTTATTAGGTACTTAACGGATGTCACCACTGCGCCTAGTTGGGAGCGACGACACTAAACCCTCTTGAGAAGATGCGGTCTCTGCTGGAAAATGTTTCAAATCCAGCTTCCACCTGCCCACTGATACTTTAACGACCGTCGCTAAGCTTTTTAGTTTGAAATCTTAAGAACTCATCTCACAAAAAGTAAAATGAATTCTGTTTCAGTATCTGCCAGAATAGAATCAGAAAATCGCTACATAGTAAAGATCCCTCAAGGCGAAGCTCTGTATATAGCCAGTGAAGTGTCGACGCCGACACAGCGATGCCTGTGCGGTACCGGCCGAGGTTTCGTGATGCACCTTCATGACAACACGAGGCAAGAAGCGCTGGTGTTGCACAGACGACTGGCTGCAGCGTCGTGTTGGTTTCCTTGTAGGTTGCAGGTAATTGTTAACAAGCAATATTAAATTAACAAGTTAGGTATTCAAGTTAATGAGAATGAAGACTGTTATTTTAATAGTAGGTACTATGTTCCCTATACGTCGAGTCTTAAAGAGTATATTTTGTTCTCCAAGAATTGTGATGATTACGTTTCCTACCCTACCCTGTATGTCGAGTTTGGTAAAGTACGGTTAAAAGAAGCATGGCCAAAATACTCAATCATATTTCATTGTACTATATTCTATATTCGTGACCTTAAAACATTATTTATAGCTATTACAGAAGATGATATATTAATTTAATCAAGAGCAAATTAAGAAAGTGTTATTTTCTTTAAGACATATTTAACTTAAAGGTAATGCAAAAAAAGTTAAAGGTAATTGTTACAGTGGACATAATTGAAGCGAGCAAGAGTTAAACGTAGAGAATTACATTGCTGATCACCATGCTTCTTTTACTACGTTACCAACAGGAAATGAAAGTAATAACACCGCCGGGAGACTACATCGGGAGGATTCAGCAGCAGTGGACCTGGGTAGTGCCGTTCTACTTGGTGCGTGATGCAAATGACAACGTGGTGTATGTCATCGAAGGGCCCGTCAGCTGGAACTTGAAGCGTAGCTTGCAGCTGTCGGAATTTAAGGTTAGATTTTTTCTTTTTCTATTATCGTTTCTTTTAATTGTATTTTTGTCTCATTAATCTCCGGAAGTTAACTGGAAAGACAACTGGAAGACTGTTAGACTGTTAGGTCAGTTCAGACCAAACAGAAAAATACTCGCGCACTTTTTGATGTCACTGAATAAAGAACTGTATCAGTATTGAATTTAAGTATACAATTCAAAGCAAACAACAATCGAACAGACCAGAAAGGAAATACTTTATCTGAACTGACACTTAGAAAGTACTATTTAAGCCTAGGCTAACGCAAAAAAAGACTTGAGACATTCTGAAAAAATAATACTAAATGGCAATAAATCACTTGGTGTTCAGTTGCAAATTGCAATTGCAATCAATCACTGAACCAATACTATTGACGGACATTTTAAAACGTTTACCAGCTTGGGCGAGGAAAGTTTGCTTTCCAATCTATCAAAATAATAATATAGAATGGATCGTAGATTATGAGATTGTTGAAATGCGTTTAAAACCTTTATAGGATAGAGGCAGGCGTTACTTTGCGGAAGTCCATCATAATGAAGGAACCAGAAGTTTAATTCGCTATAATCCGCGACAAAAGGAATATCTATGTGGTACAGTGATTTTATATATATATATATATATATTGATTATATATTTTATATATTTTTTAATTATATATCGTGAATTTATTTATATTTTATTAATTTATTTTATATTTATATTTATTTACCACACCACAGAATTCCCCCAAAAACTACCCTTTATATATTATAAATATATATTGATTATGTATAATATTATATATATATATATATATATATATATATATATATATATATATATATTTAACGCACCACAGAATTCCCCCAAAAACTACCCTCGACGCACGTTTCACTCCGATACCGGAGCATCCTCAGGAGATGTTGCCTCCACAATGCACGATTGTGAAGTGATTATTCGTGTCGGAAATTCCGGCTTTTATACCTTTTTTGGCATGACTCAAACTATAGCCCCACCCCGTCTACTACTGTATAAATTGAGTAAAGGTGAATTTGATACATTTATTTGTTCATTTAACAGATCAAAGTCTTTATAATTGTGTTTAATTATTTCTAATTGTTCCCATACGCACAATCGAAATCCCTTATTACATGTATGCAGGATTTTATATGAATGGCTATCGCCCACTTCATGTCCACTGTCCAAAAGGTGTTTAGCGAAGTGGGACCTTTGTGGTTGATTGTTTCTAAAGGCAGACATATGTTCCTTATAGCGCGTATCAAAGTTGCGCCCATTGTCTTTTTCCAATTCTGAAAATTAAGTTCAAGTCAGAATTGGAAAAAGACAAATCTTTAAATTTCCTAGACTTAACTATATCCCGGGTTAATAATAAACATGAATTTAAAATTTATCGCAAGCCAACATATACTGACACGACTATTCCTGCATCGTCTTGTCATCCTTGGCAACATAAACTTGCAGCATTTCATAGCTATGTACATAGGTTATTGTCCATTCCACTGTCTAAAGACAACTATAAGAGAGAATTAGCGGTCATATACCAAATCGCACATTCAAATGGATACAATAAGAATATTGTGAATAATATAATTAAAAAACAGCAGTCAGTGCAAATGAGAAAAGACCTATACATGGCTACATCTGATAAGATAAATAAATATAAAGCCAGTATGACGTATTTTGGACCTATATCTGAACGCATTGCTAAGACACTTAGATCCCATGAGGTACATGTCGCGTTCAGGACAAATAATACACTTCGCAGAATTTGTAATGGTAAGGATAAGTTAAATAATCATCAAAAATCGGGTGTTTATAAACTTGAGTGTCCTGAATGCGGGGCCACATATGTTGGTCAAACTGGGCGCAACTTTGATACGCGCTATAAGGAACATATGTCTGCCTTTAGAAACAATCAACCACAAAGGTCCCACTTCGCTAAACACCTTTTGGACAGTGGACATGAAGTGGGCGATAGCCATTCATATAAAATCCTGCATACATGTAATAAGGGATTTCGATTGTGCGTATGGGAACAATTAGAAATAATTAAACACAATTATAAAGACTTTGATCTGTTAAATGAACAAATAAATGTATCAAATTCACCTTTACTCAATTTATACAGTAGTAGACGGGGTGGGGCTATAGTTTGAGTCATGCCAAAAAAGGTATAAAAGCCGGAATTTCCGACACGAATAATCACTTCACAATCGTGCATTGTGGAGGCAACATCTCCTGAGGATGCTCCGGTATCGGAGTGAAACGTGCGTTGAGGGTAGTTTTTGGGGAATTCTGTGGTGTGGTAAATAAATATAAATATAAAATAAATTAATAAAATATAAATAAATTCACGATATATAATTAAAAAATATATAAAATATATAATCAATATATATATATATAAAATCACTGTACCACATAGATATTCCTTTTGTCGCGGATTATAGCGAATTAAACTTCTGGTTCCTTCATTTAAAACCTTTAATGTATAAGATCTAAGCTCGGACTAATTTCTAAATTAATATTGTTTAATTTATAGATCTTAACCGGTGATTCTCTCCGTCAAGTCGGCAAAATTTCCCACGGCTGGGACCGCGAGCTTGTCAGCTTCACCACTAATATCGGCTACCCTGTACAAGCTGCTCAACCAAAGCATAAAGCCTTGATTTTGGCCGCTGCATTTCTTTTGGTAAGTGGATGTTGATGAAGCATATTCACTCATATAGATATAGCGGTTTTTTTATCATGCTAAAAAATTCTTGCGACATTTCAGCGATGTTTGAAAGATGAACTCTATCATAACAATAATATCAGCAATTTATGATGAATCGAATGCGTCATTTATGGTGCCAAAGCGTGTGTGTGGCAAGAAAAATAAAACCAATAAAGAGATAATTGGAACTTGGAATCCAATTCTGATGAATCTAATAATTTTGCTCTAAGACTGACTCACCTCTACTCTGAAATCACGTCAAGGATTTCTAGCCTGTTTACGTTGAAACGTGTATTCGACAGAAACGTAAATTCTGGTTACAAATGTATAAATTATACTGGAAGGAAAACAAATGGCTAAATGCTTCCGAAAATGGAATAAAATGCTTTTAAAGTAAAATTTAAAAATAAATTTATTAATAAATTCAAAATGGCCAGTTCAACAAAACGACAACTAATTATTTACCTATGTCATGACTGTCCATAATTAAAATGCTGTATTCACAGTTAGCTTTAAAATAGTAATTAACCACTTGAATCTTTCACTTACAGGAATACACTTATTTTGAGAGAGCCAAAGCTAGTTGTTGGAGGTGCAACTGCTGTTAACAACGACAATGGAACTCTGCAGATGGACAAATGGAATGCTTCAGATGCAGTAATGACTGAACCCAGAACCATGCCAGGACTAACTCTATTTTATTCGTACTTACTTATTGCGTGACAATTTGTATTTTTGTATTTAACTAATTTTAATGTTTACTTATCTAGAAACATTAACGAGTATCTTTTGAATAAATATATTTTGTTAACTGAGTTTTTATCTTTTTAGTGGTTGACAGGCCACTCAGGTGTTAAGAGTTGAGTAGGTATTGTATTGTAGTATTGGATACTATAGCTAGCTCTAGAAGCATAATATTACGTACCAACTTATTACTCCCATGAGAGCTAGCTTCTTATTGTGATAAATATATCATAAATATTAAAATAAGAATAAACTAAAACTTAATGAACTTAAAACCTCAGACAAAATAATTAATTGGCATTCTTCACTTTGACGTCCTTCTAAGCATAACAATGAATATTAAAAAACCATAGAGATATTTACTTAAAAACAACATAATATTATTTTCGTATGCTGCGTTTTTTTCCGTTGAACTTTAGAAAATTGCTTATAAAAGTTACTAAACTTGGAAAAAGCAAAAATTGACGTGTACTTAGGGATCTGAAATAGAAAAATTACATCTGAAAATGCCCGAAACAACCTGTTCATCACCTGCGACTTGTAAAGAAAAGATTTGGGAATATGATCAATATTATTTGGGAGAAAAGGATGAAGAGAACAGGAAATGTGGAGAAGGACTACTAAATTGGACTGGAGCTGAGGTATTTATGAAATTCACTCATTTTTACACCTACCAAATAAACTAAGAACGAGCGACCTTAAACGATTTAAGCCTTTTAATCCACACTTAACCAGCATGGTGGATTAATATGGCCAAATCCTTCTCGTTCTGAGAAGAGACTCGAGCACGGTAATGAGCCGGACACACCTAGATAACAAAGCGGAAGATATTTTAATTCTATAGTACGTACTATCACACATCGTAATATACGTAATATCACACATCTATAGATGCACATCTCCTGCTCCTGAATTTAACCATCTATAGATCTTAATGAAAGGAGAGTTTTCAGTCATTAGAATCGTACACTGGTCATTTCATCTGGAACACGATGCACGGCTTCGGAGACTACCGCTGGCGTCATCACGGCCCTGAAAACGCTTTCGTCACCTACGAGGGACACTTCTACTGCAATAGAATGCATGGCTACGGGACTATGTCGTATCCTGATGGAAGGACGTTCAGGGTACTTTATTATACTTATTCTCTCTATTTTAATCTTTTAATTCTACAGAGATTTTAAATCGTAATAGAATTAGTTTACAATTTATTTTCCATCCCGATTTTTGTAATTATGGATACAAAGAGTAATTATATACAACCAATTAATTCTATCTTTATATTGTACATCTACCGAGATTTTCAAATCTGATTAAGTTTGTCCACAATTTATTTCCATCCCGATTTGTGTAAGTAGGGATACAAAGTACAAATTAGGTACCTTACAATACTTTCAGGGTTTATTCTTTAATAACGTACGATGGGGTCCAGGAGTCCAATCTCACGCTGACGTCCACGCGGACGTTGGTCTGTGGCGTGGATGTCAGCTAGTGCGGCTGGCATGGAGGCCAGAAGGTCCCAGCATCGTTCCGGATTTTGGGAATTCAAGCACAGGACGGGCAATGGTTGAACCGCACAGGACTATGTTGACAACAGAAGTTAAAATAGTACGTACTACGAATTGCTGCTACATTTCTAGTTTTTTTTTATCCACTACAAGTTAGCCCTGTAAGTGATCATGTAGTCTAAGTAGGTAACGAACCAACCTGTTAGTGTTAAGGGTATGGCAGTTATATTAAATTTATACCCCTAATTGGTTTCCACACGACATCGCATTGTAACGCTAAATCGCTTGGCGGCACGTCTTTGCCGGTAAGGTGGTAACTGGCCACAGCCGAAGCTTCCCATCAGGCCAGACCAGAGTAAAATTCAGAAATTAAGAATTCCCAAATTGCCCTGACGGAAAATAAACCCGGGACCTCACACGTTAATGCTTAAGACAACAGTGCTCAACACTGTGTCAGAGGGGTTGTCACACGATTAGATTCCATTTTAAATCGAAATGAAATCCTTATGTAATACTTATGTACCTGAAAAAAATCAACGCTCAGTCGCTAATATGTATGTCTATTTCTTATTTCTAGATAGGTGAGACAAACAAAGCCTTAGAGCTCCTTAAACAATGCGGTGCAGACCCGCGGGTAGCAGTGGAGAAATGGAGCAAAGTCTACCCCAAATGTTGCACAGACCTTGCAAGTCCTCTATGCTATACCGATCATTTCGACCATGACTATTATAATGGAAAGATATATACTTTAAAAGAGGTGGATGTCATACCAGAAAAACTGCAGGTTTGAATATATTATACTAGCTGATGCCCGCGACTTCGTTAGCGTGGATGAGGTTTTTGGTTCCCGCGAACTCTTTGATTTTCCGGAATATAAAGTAGCCTATGATCTATCTATAAATCTATCTCTGTGGCAAATTTTATCCAGATAGGACGTCTATCAGTGACAACGAAAACGACGATGATACCCTGTGCTTAAATGGGTCCTAACTTCGAAGAAATGGGACATCGACAGCTTAACTCATTAACTTTAGTTTTAACTCGTTTTAAATTAATAAAATACAGCTAGACTTAACTCATTTCAAATCACGTCCAAGATAAAAAACCTAGCTGATGTAGATAAAATGGCTATTCCTAAGTATAAAAATAATAAAGGAAACGTTTACGACTTTCACAATTATAATGTAAACATACTACATGATATACAGGATAACGAGGTCGAGCAGGATACTTCAGAAAACGGTGACGCAAATGGTACCTTTTACGCTTGGAATAATAACAATATGATGATCAACATAATGAAGCACAGTTACAAGCATGAAAAGCAGCGAAGCAGAGCGGGGATAGATCTGAAACCCACTCTATGTGGACCTAGAAGACAGTTCAAACCACCCGGCGAGCACGAAATAGATTGCAGGTTTATTATTTAATTTATATTAGATTTAAACGTCAACTGTCATGCATGCCCGATCATGGCTCTGCGAGAAATAAATCTGAAATAAATATTTGCCACATGTTGAGATCAGGAATTTTGAGGGAATTGTCGCCGTTGAAGATTGTGTCCTATTGTGGTGTGGTGGTCCTGGTCGGATTTTCCAGGCTGTGATCTTTGATTCATACCAATTTTATTCTCAATTGTCAACCATCAACAAGGCTCAAGTAACACGTTACGTTAAACATCACCTTGGTAACTTTGTTTAGCTCCAAGCGGTGGTTGCTATGGTAGCAGTCATTTTGCAGACTTTGGATTGGCCCTTACCGAGCTTTTATCACGACTGTGTCTGCTGATCCAATTATGGCACGTTTTCGTCGTCAAGTCAAGATGTGTGATGAGGATGACAATGACACTTTTGTATTTACTTTTATTATTTTGTGTATAAAGTATGATTGTTATTTTGCTTTAATAGTTAAGCTTTCTACTTTTCTGTTTGTAAATAGTAGCTGTTAAGTTTTTAATGTCGCCAACTGGTGGCATTAGCAGTGTTGTCAACCTTCAGCTGCGCAGATAACTTGCTCCCACTGTTCCCGTGTTTTTAATAGTGAAAGAGGTTTAAGGGTACATTGTGGGAAAATCCATAAAATCCGCAATGTGTCTTTACCTATTACAACCCAGTTTACTCCACCAACACCAGCCAGTATACCTAATAATAAACCTTTTTGGGAATACCTCTCTAATTTAAAGAGTAACACTCCCATTCTAAAGAGAGTCCCCCGTGGCGCGAGGCCGACGGTTGCTCAATGCCTAGCCAAATATGTTCATTGTGCTGCCAGAGAGAACACAAAGAGTGCTTGGGAACAGTTATTAACTTTCTCTTACAAAGTTCTACACGTGGAAAAGAATTTGGCCGTCAAAAAAAGTCTTACAGCTCAAATTAAAGAAAACTGTACAATTTTGAGCACTTTCGATCCCAATTTATTAAACCCTAATTTCTATAAACACAAAGAATCCTTCCAACATGTAGAGTCGAAAATAGGCGATGGTGACATTAGTGGGGCAGCCAGAATTCTGTTTAGTAGCGATACTCCCAGAGACTCTTGCGCCTTACTCTCCAGAGACTCTTGCAGCTCTGGAGAGTAAGCACCCGGCCCCATCGGATGGCCTCTCTTTCCCAGACTCACCCGATTTCAATTGTCTCAGTCTATCAATTACCTCACGTGAAGTGATCGCAGCCCTGAGCTCCTTCAGATGCGGTTCCGCCGGTGGGCTCGACGGCTTGACACCTCAACATCTCAAAGATTTGACATGCCAAGGCGCTGGGGAAGCTGGTGAGTCGCTTTTGAGGGAGCTCACGGCCCTGATCAATTTAATGCTCTCCGGCAATGTGGACGAAGGCATCACCGACATTTTGTACGGTGCCAATCTCTGCGCCCTGCGCAAAAAAGATGGGGGTATTCGTCCCATTGCCGTGGGGTGCACTTATAGACGGACGGCAGCCAAAATTTGTTGTGCCCACTACCGTGAGATTTTGACCAGAAAGCTACAGCCCATACAAGTGGGATTTGGCTCTAAGGGGGGCTGTGAGGCTGCCGTTCATGCTTTATCGACTTTGGCATATAGCAGGGAAGGAGAGGTCATTCTGAAGGTTGCCATTAAAAATGCCTTCAATTCCGTGAACAGGGAAACTTTGCTGGCAGAAGTTCAAAAAGAATTACCCGAAATTTTTTGTTTTCTTTGGCAATGCTACAGACAACCATCAAAATTAATCTACAAGGACAATCTTTTGGTTTCTGCTGTCGGATGTCAGCAAGGTGACCCTCTTGGACCAGCCATTTTCAGCCTCGCGATAAATCCAATAATTCAGCAACTAAATTCTAAATTTAATGTATGGTACTTAGGTGACGGTACCCTCGGAGGTGATGCCGAAATAGTCCTAAATGACTTCATTTTCTTAAGAGAGAAATTTCAATCTATTGGATTGGACCTCAATATCTCGAAATGCGAACTGTTCGTTCAGGACATCCCCAATAGTCAAGCTATTATGTCAAAATTTGTTGCACTAGATCCAGGCATTAAAATTGTCGATAAAAGTTCTCTTCACCTCCTTGGGTCCCCGATATTCGATGAATCCTTCCAAGAATTCATCGATGTTAAAATTCTTAATAATATTTCGGATAGATTGTTTAAAATTAATGTGCATGCGGCTTTTACCATAATCAGATACTGTTGTTTTGGCCCAAAATTTACTTACATTCTCCGTTCTTCCCATTTATGGGAGCATCCGCATCTCTTAGAAAAAATTGATTCAATAATGAGAAATACACTCAACGCTATTTTAAATGTGACATTAGACGACCGAGCTTGGACTCAAGCTACCCTTCCTATTCGGTTCGGGGGTCTCGGCGTCCGCAAAATTTCAAGTATTAGTTTACCAGCGTTTTTATCATCAGTCCACAGCACTGAGATATTAACTAGGGATATCCTATCGGGATCCCTGTCTGTTTTCGAGGTGCCGCGTTTGGCAGATGCAGTAGACGCTTGGAAAATGGCCTGTCCAAACACGGAATTACCCGCCTACCCGGCCTCCCAGAGACGGTGGGACGAGCCGCTTTGCAGATTGATACGGAAGAATTTAGTAGATACGTCACTCAATCCTGCGGAGCGTGCTCGCCTGCTGGCTGTGGGGGAATGGGAGTCGGGCCTTTGGCTCCAGGCGCTGCCATCGCCCGGTATAGGCACTATGCTGGACGATGTCACGTTCCGACTCATTGCTAGTTTACGCCTCGGTGCGTCTTGTGTTGCCTCGCACCTTTGTCATTGCGGAGTAGCTGTCGACAGCCTCGGGCACCATGGCCTATCATGCTGTAAAAGCACGGGCCGCATAGCCAGGCACGCCTCTATCAATGACATCATCCGCCGTGCTCTTTCCACCGCCGGCGTACCAGCCGTATTGGAACCCAATGGTTTGGTGCGTGACGATGGGAAGAGACCCGACGGTATGTCTTTGCTGCCCTGGAAGTTGGGTAGGCCTTTGGTGTGGGACGCAACCTGCGTCGATACCCTTGCGCCATCCCACCTTCCAGCCACGGCAGGTTGTGCCGGCGCAGCCGCTGCAGCAGCGGAGACCCTCAAGCGGCGCAAATATACCAACCTCATAGGTAACTATGAGTTTGCGCCGTTTGGGGTCGAAACGTTGGGGCCATGGGGTCCGAATGCACATTTCCTTTTCAGAGAAATTTCCCGAAAACTAGTCGACACTACACGTGACCAGAGGGCTGGCCTATTCCTTGGCCAGAGGTTAAGCATTGCCATCCAGCGTGGCAATGCTGCCAGTCTTCTGGGCACGTTGCCCGATGACGGCGATGCGGAGGAATTCTTTGATGCATTTTAGCAAAATTTTCTTATTATATAGATAAAAAATGTATTGTATCGATTTGTACTTATTTATAACAAATTAAAATAAAAACACTAATAATAATTGTATATTCCAGATATGGGCTTTTAAAGATATACATTACAAATAAAGGAAATACATATTAGATTTATATATTGATATCAGATTATTTTATTTATAAAACATTATGAGAATGTAGGAACAAAGTTTTATAGTCATATTTGGTATTTTTTTTTAAAAAACATTTATTGCCACTTGACGAGCATAGAACAAACTTTTAATATAAATGAAACAGAAATTGATCAAATTTAAGTTTTACTTTTAAAATATCCTAAGGGCCGCTTTATGCTGTCGCTTTTTGGCAAATGCATATTGTAGTTGCCAAAAAGGGACAGCATTAAAATATTTAACTAAATCAAATTAAGAGTCCTTGTGCAAGTGGGCCTAAGTCTCTGAAGTTTTAATAATGATGAACATCTATAATCACTATAATATTCGATTGATTTCCAGGACATTACTTATGGCCGCTTATTTAGATCGAGTCGACGATGTTGCTCATTTGGTTAACGAAAGAAATGTTCATCCAGACATTGCTGATGTCCAAGGAAATTCAGCCGTTATGTATGCCACTGTAAGTGTTGACCAAACCGAATAGTCTTTTCCAAATGCTGGGTTCCTTCATTTGACCAGTATCTGCTAGTTATTTAAGTCTTTATCTCTAAATGCCTCGCACATCTCTGGTTTTAAGGCCTTACAATCGATGATTCTCTTCAGGTTGGAGAACAACCAGATGTTATACACTTCTTGGTGGAAGCCGGTGCCAATGTGGACTCTTACAACGACAACTGTTGCACTCCTCTTGGGGTGGCTTTAATGCGATATGTATGCGCTGAGAATGACATACCACCCAGTGGAATGCTACAAGGTTTAATGCCACCTTCTGTGGGACAAGCACCAGGTTTAGCTTTTGTTAAAACTCAAGCAGTTGCACTTGATTTTCTTTTTTATGGTCATTATATTGAAAGAAAGCTGTAGTTAATGGTACTTACCTGCCTTTTTAAATATCATCATGTTTACATTTTTGTTTTAAAAAGTAATTGTAATTTAGTATCTATAATGTTCACGACATTAATGTTCTCAGTCCCCAACCTCAACATACCATTCCCTACAGTCAATCATTACCATCATTTTTATAAAATTGTACAAACTTAGGTCGGCCATAACAGACTGCTCGAGCACTTAGCCAATGATCAACATACACGGACTGCTCTTGCAGTCATAGTCAATAGCTTGAAGCTACCATTGATAACTGCTGCCAACCGACCGAAGCAGTCGCAACTGCTCGATCGGTTCCATGTATGTGTGTACGTTGAAGACTGTAGTTCACTATGCAGTCGCAGCTTGAAGCAGTCAGAATGGACTGCTTCAAGCTGTCCGTGTATCCGAGGCCTCTGAGAACTTATTGAGAAAACATTATTTTTCTACTTAGCACCTGTTGAACCGATAGTGCTTGAGTGGAATATGACACGTGAACAGCTATCTAATACTACGTTTAGTGCGTTAACAAAGAGTCCAAGTAAAAGCGCCAGAAGTATGAGTTCAAAGAAAATTAAATCTTTAATATCGATCAGGGACCAACCGACTTCTAGAAAGAAAACTGAAACTGCACAACCTAAAGGTTTGGATACCGTTTATGAATCGTATGAATCAATTTCCGAGGATAAGACTCTCTATAACAGTGTGAATCGTGAATATTCTATTATAACGACTGATACTTTTACGCCTATAAATGGCTTTGGGACTAGATCACCTGTTCCGTATGTTTTCAATGTAACTGATATGGTCAAAGAAGCTGATCTTGACACATTCGAAGATGATTCTAAGAAACCACCAGAAAAACCCATAAAAAAGTTGTTATCATCTAAAACATTTAAAGACACGAGAAAAACAAGCAAAGAAGTTATGTGGCAGCATTCTGATAAGGAAGAAATATCAATAAGTAGCGCTGAGAAATTTAAAGTAAATAAGTAAGTATCAACACGTAAAATAATTATTAACTACGTTGCATCGTTGCACTATGCACCGCCTACCCTTCCTATGACCACAGATGAAGGAAAAACAAGCATTGTATAGAAGTAAGGCGTAACCTATTGGCTATTAGGTATTCTGTGGCGTAACGCCTGCTTAGCTATACAATGCTTGGTTGTTGCGGAAGTCTAATAAAACAGAGATTACAAACTTAATCTGGTGATTAATATGCGTTTACTTGCTAATACTTTCGCGAATTGTTCATCCAACTGAGGTGAAACTTTGTACAGTTTATCCAAATGAGTTAAAACTTTGTACAGTTTTTTATGATTTACGGAAAGATTTCATAAGACATAGTACCATCAACGTTCTATTACAGGTGCCGTGCGAGTCACATTAATTAATTATTAATGCGACTCAAACGAATAAGCTAATTTGCTAAAAAATCCGTTAATCCAATGATAATATAATTCAGAACCTACTTTTAAGCTTTTTATCTCATACTCTTGTCATCATAGGTTATCAAAAATAATGTGTACTATTCTACAATTATTATCGGACGGTGCTGATCCAAAATTAGTTCGGTTTCCACAACCAGCTCTTTTGATGGCTGCTATGTCTAAGCCCCCTGATTTGGTACGACACTTAGTGCGCTGTGGGGCGGACATTAACGAAAACTACCACCAGGTAAGAGATATATGTTTATTCGAACGATTCCTAGTACAAAAAAATGTTTGATACTAGGCCCGAACACTTTTTCTTATGAAAACTTTCATCACACAATGACCAAAATAAACGAAGTATTCGAAAGTACCTTTACAATTAAAAAGCTACATAATATAGCGTCGAATATTCTTTATTATTTATTTATGAAACATGCTTGGGGAGACCCTACGGTTCGTCTCCCCAGGCTACAAAAATTACCTTAAAATTAAAATTAGGCACAAAATAAAATAAAACTAAACTAACACACTAGTATGAATCTTTTTATATTGAAGGTTTTTGATTATACCCCATTGGACGTAGCTGTTTCCCGTGCGCTAACTCAGGATAATCTAGAAATGGTGACAGCTTTGTTAGAGTGCGGGGCAGATGCACAGCATAGGCTGGTTTATAAACAAGATTTTAACGATCCAGCAGCCGAACTAATACTCGGGCCGACACTTTTACATACTGTTTTAGCAAAAAAGACTGAAAATGACGTCGAAGAAGATGTAAGTGTTTTTATTAATGAATTGTCCTTACTAGATAATATTATGTTAGCGCAAGATTGTGTATATTTTTTGACGAGTATTGGCTTAGTAACGTAAGCTGCAAGTAGTAAAGTAAGCTGAAGCAGCTGAATCGTAAATGTGTAAATTCAGAACATGATCATTCATCAAGATATCATTTAAAAAAATCTAAATCCACGAGGATGAAGTGACTCTAAGTTGCAATGAAAGATTGTAAATTATTTAAATGCATATTTTAATGAACCCTCGTTAAAATCTTATTAAAAAATATAATTGCTAAATTAGCACATATTAATATTAAAATTACACCTAAAAACATCAAAATTACAGATCCGTCATCAACTATTGGGACTATTGTTTGAATATAACTGCAATCCTACAATACATTACAAAGGTCGCGCTGCTATAGATGTAGCTATGAGCAAAGGGAATGAAGTTCTAAATATCTTCATAAAGAACCCGAAAACTGATCTGAATGCTGTTATAAATAAATTTAATCAAAGTATACTCGTAAAAATGTTCAGTTTTCCTTATTTTAAGACCATTACGAGTGCGGAGCGACTACAATGGGTAAAGTTAAAACTATCTTTCTTTAAAATCTACTATTTTATCGCTCTAATGCTACTTACCTACAAATTTTATCGTGAAAGTGATTTAAATTCCTTTGTTGTTATAACAAAAATTTAAATTTTCTTACAGTTAACAGATCTGTTATTGTTCGGAGCTGATCCGTTGCTAAAATGTCAAAACCGAAATGAAACATTCCAAAATATATTTATTTTCGCCCAAAATACTTTGCTGGAAATGGATCAGAATTCTCGCCCCAAAACTGCTAACCAACCTGGTAAGGTAACCACTGATTGTTAACAGTTTCTTATTAACATCATCATCATCAGCCGTAGATGTCTACTGTTGGGCACAGGCATTCCCTAGTGACACCCGGTCCTCAGCCTTCCTCCTCATCAAGCCACTTTTTTTATATCGTCAGTCCATCATGCTGGCAGGAGGCTGGCCCACACTACGCTTATTTATACGCGGTTTTCACTGAATACATTTTCGGCTCCAACGGCCATCTTATTAACATGCCGTCCCCACATTAAGAAGGTTTATGGTTGATATGGTTCAGTCAGTTGGTACCTACTGGGTAGACCAAGATGGGCAAATGCGGAGAGGGAAAGTTCTAGATTGGAGACTCAAGAACTAATACTCGAGCGACTCAAGGCCCACTATTAACGTTTATAGTACAGGTGTCCTCAAGCACGATTGAGAAGGGAGAGAAAGTCCAAGATTAATAACGGGAAGTGGCTGGATGATGGAATATTAAGATCGTGTGGCCAGTGACACATAAATTTAGAAAAGCCTCTGTCTCTTATTGGATTTATTGGATTGGCAAATTATTCTTTGTTTTTAACAGCAGCGAAACCATCCGACACTAAAGTTGGGAAAAAAGCTGAGAAACTGAAAAAAGATGTTATGGCATCCTCTAAACAACTAGGGAAAGGCGCTGACGATGTTGAAGATTACAAGCAGGCGATTGACCTTGTGACCGAATGCGCTAGGCTTATCTATACTAGATGGCTGCAGGCCAAGCTCATGAAAGAACTTGTTGCTACTATTGATAGGTAATAAGTGTTACTGGCAAACGCGTTATTAATCTTGTAGATCTGGATGAGGATGATATTAGATTGTTCATTGAAAGTGAATCATCTTTAGATTCTAGGTGCTTCAAAGGCAATAAATGACGAGCATTTAAAGAACCTATCTGCAAAAATAGATACGTACCTATTCATTCATTGCACAATAATTTATGAATCGAATCGTCTCAATTCAATCAATCTCAAAACAAACAAAATATCTCCAAACGTAGAAGATTCTTGAAGTAGTTTATACCGAGTTAACCAACTGGGTTTTATCTTTCAGATACAAACACAGACACTGGCACATGATACTGAAGTCGTGTCAAAGGAAGCGATGCACTGGACTATGGCTTACCCCTCAACGCTGTCTCGAAATATGGGACATTTTATCTGATACCAGGAAAAAGATATACGAAGATCAACGTGTTCTCACACATTTATTAAGCATAGTTATATTTTTGTCCTGGCAGAATTATGGTCGTCTTACTAGCAACGTAGTTCCTGATACAAACCTCACTGCGTCAGTAAAAGATGCCATAGCAGACGACGTGGGCAGAATTTTACGTCAACATAAAGCTGACAAAAAATTGAAAGAAAAGCTCCCATGGAAACTATCATATGTAAAGCCGGAATTGATTAAAGACGTAAGTTACTCAAATTAATCAAATATCAAATAAATATTATAAATGCGAAAGTTTGGATGGATAGATGTATGGATGGATGTTTGTTACTCAATCACGCCCGAACGGCTGAACGGATCTGGATGAAATTTGGCACAGAGATAGATTATAGTCTGGAATAACACATAGGCTTTTTATCCCGGAAAACTAAGGAGTTCCCGCGGGAACCAAAAAACCTCAATCCACGCGGACGTAGTCGCGGTCATCAGCTAGTAGTAATAACACGAAGTTGAATTTTACAGGAGCCAAACTTCACTGTAGGTAGGTGTACTTCACTGTAACACACTTCACCTACGCTTAGACTAAGTTTTTACATTGCAAATTCGATTGATCGTATTGAGCGTTCGATGACATTAGCGTCAAAGGAAAATGAAAGAATTTGCAATGTAAAAATTTAGACTAGGCATACTGTTATATTATAATCATGAATAATTGTACCTACCGTTTGATCTGGGAGCCCTATTCCTTAAGCGTCCGTTACACGGTCAATCTGGGCCGATATCCGCGATCCACGATCAATGGACAATGATCGTAATCCCGATTGGTCGCGTATCCTCTGGATTGATGTTGGATTGACCGTCAATCCAATCTGTAGATATGTCGCCGCCAAAAAGACAAATCCATGTCACCGTAAAATTGCAAAGGCCGTAGGATTGTAATTTTAACTAGCGATATTGTAAACTTTCGACTGATTACAATGCATTATTTTTCGTTAGATTGTAATCTGTTAGATATATTAACCCGATAAAACCTAAGTGCCCGGCTTGCGGCCGGGCACTACCTGCTCATTTATGTCGAACCCTAACCTAACCTACAAGAAAAAGACAAGAAAACGTAAATACAATGAATATTTCAAAAATTGACACTCGGACAATTGAACGGTTCACAATCCGTCGACAGTTTACAATATCGCTAGTTGGATTACAATCTAACGGTTTTTGCAATCTTACGGTGACATCCACAGTACTTATTACAAAGGTATTATAAAACAGCGCCGTTTTGTAATCAGGTACACGATCAATTTGATCCAGATTGGCTGTGTACCGGGCGCCACGCCGGGCGGCCTGTGAGTGTGCCGTAGAGTATAGACAGGTTTTTGTAATGTCACTAATGCTAATAGGCATAATCCAAATTCTTATAAATGATTCCAGGACACAAAATTTAACGTCTGCTTTGAATGTATACTACCACTGCCTGAAGAAAAGATTTTGTGTAATTGGTGCAAGCAAATATATTTTTGTTCGATTGATTGCATGAAATATAACGTCCAGCGATCAAATTGTCATCCATGTAGCGATTATTTGAAAATGAAGTATTTTTCAAGCTCTGATGAAAATTTTCAACATCTTGTTTAAGTAGCTGTTCTCAATTTTTTAATTATTTTTAATACGTCCCTAAATAAAAATAAGTAAACACCTACTTACCCGAAATGCCGAAATGGTTTACCTTTTTTCGACTTCCGTAGAGTAGATTAAAAAGGAACTCAGGAAAAAAATCAACGACCTCAATTTACATAGACGGGCCCTGTCAAACAAAGAATGTGGGCGTATTTTTGGCAACGCCGTCAACGCCATCTAGTCTGAAAAGCGGGAACTTTATTGCAACACCTTGAATGAAAGCTTGAAAACGTATGACTCGATCATCTACTATATAAAAATAAGTCGGATTTTCCTTCCTGACGCTATAACTCCAGAACGCACGAACCGATTTCCACGGTTTTGCATTCGTTGGAAAGGTCTCGGGCTCCGTGAGGTTTATAGCAAAGAAAATTCAGGAAAAATTTCAACAGAAAAGCGGGAAAGTCTTTTTAGCGGGAAAGCCATCTGGTGGCGAAACGGAGTTCGCCGGGTTTGCTAGTAGATGATAATATAGGCCATAGCCATAGAAGCCGTAAGGCCAGTTAGTAAAAAAAAATATCATACAGTTTGCCGCGGAAATTTAATGATTGCGTAACGGATAAAATTATTAAATAGGAAGATTAAATAACGTTATTTTGGTAATGTATAATTGTGACTTGAAACACTTAACTTAAAATAAAAATTGTACAGTGCCAAACTAATAAGACTTTAGATGTTAAGCTAAGAATAACAAATTATCTACACGACGAGCGTTCCTGACAGCGCTACGATGGGGACAACGACAAGATAGGAACGCGCTCTCATAGTCGGTCGCCCGACCTTTTTCTATGAAAGGGCCCATCTAGTACCTACCTAAATATCGATGAAAAAAATAGAATAGGTAGGTAGTTTGAAATGCAAGGCAGAAAAGCAATGGCTAAGTTTAGCTCTGTGCTGCATATTATGAGCATTGCCGAACCCGTTTTATTGGAAGATCTTCATAATTTCCCATCTCATCTCGCAATAAACTCGATAAAATTATCTCGATTTTTATATTTTGAATGCAAGTCACTCACCAACCATGAACCAGCCAATTTTCTACTACGGAAGGAATTGAGTGAAATCCATCGGTGAAATCGGGAAAACAAATTCACCCGATTTCCCGAATTAAAGCTTTGATTCAAAGAGAATATAATCACTACGTGCTTTGATTTTTTATTATATTCAAAGATCTAAAGACTGATTTCTCCCGAACGAATTTTAATTACTTATGTTGGTAACACTCATTACACAGAAAGTCAATGTCAAGTGTCAATCAAAAATTGCCAATGACCAAGGCCAATGTCAAAACTCAAATTGTCAATCACCAGAGACAAGTTAACCAGAGAGTCAATCACAGAAACCAGAAATTTTGTAACAGAGACAAGTAATTTTTTATTTTACTGAGTGACTAGGTACTGAGTAGAGATGAGTCGTACTAGGTAAATTTTGTACTAGGTGCACCTAGTCCAATTCCGTAGAAATACTCGATCCAAATACCTGTTCCACCTAGTCCATAAAGTACGTAAAGTACGTGTACGTGTATAGTCCATAAAGTACATAATACGTGTAGATACGTACGTACGCACTAGTAATGAATTGGAATCTTCCCTTCATACTTTACACAGGCTGGACTGTCAACGTGAAGATTTATCGACATTGTTGGCGTATTTATAAGATTACAAAAGATTCATTTTGAAGTAATCAGATTTTTTTTGGTATTTTTTTTTTGGTATTTTTGCTTTGTTTTCTGAATAATCAGATTTTTTAATAATTTTTTTTTTTTTAATCTTATATCTACAATACAATCATTACGCACAAAGTTCTTTAACCACATTACAAAACTTTATGAAAACCGATTAATAAGTCCGATGCGCATAACAGCTGATTACGACGATGTCGAGTAGGTATCAATACGGCGACCGCGGCTTGCACGAGTCCGTACCGTACTTGATACTCTTGATACTAGTCACATCACAAAACTAAAGACTAGTGGATACTATTTAGTATTTAGTATTTGGTAAAGTCCCGACTAGTGACAAAGACGACAAGTGGCAGACAAAGATAGAAAGACTGCGGAGTCGTATAGTTAAAAAAGGACAGTATATTTTTGCACTCGGCCCGCTCGAAAGGTGCCATTTGAATTTGAACCATATTTCAATAAGATTAAAACTAACGCGACACGCACTCCTGTTTGCCTAAATAATTCTTGTGTCAGTCATTTGAATTTGAACCATATTTCAAGGTGAAAAGAGTGCGCGTCGTGTTATTTATGATCGAAATATGGTTCAAATTCAAATGACACGTTTCGAATGGGCCACGGGTGCCGCGTCATTTTAAGTACCACAGACCACAAGTACTACCTAGCCTCTCTGGGACTAGGTGGATCGAGTATTTTAAAAGTTGGTAACAGGTGCGACCTAGTATCGATAAATACCTAGTCCCTGTACCTGTTCTAGTATATACGCCTCATCTCTAGTACTGAGATTTTACATTTACCAAAGAGTATAATAATATACCGGGAAGAGACCGCCGAATCGATCATAAAGTTTAAGTTCAACAAGAAACTAGACATGTGTAAGTAATGCGATTGATGCATTACGCGTAATATTACCCGACCGCGTACTGTAGCATTACATATTACACGACAAAATCAAGCATGACACATCACACTAAAACATGACGCGGACAGCGTTTCGCGCTCCCTGAAATCTGTAATTCTGTTCGGTATACGGTCATGTCATTCGGCATATCTCGGTGCGTGGTTTGAGAAACGTAAGTCGTGCGAGAGAGAGTGACAGAGAGATACTCGTATCGTAGCTCCATAAATCGCACAGAGTACATTATATATGATAAATCGTTTGCGATGTCTCGCTATCTCATGTAATGTAGTATCTCAAGTAATGTGAAATGTCTCTATCACACCCGAACATATTTTCATTTCATTACATGGCGCACTATGGCCGTCAGCCCGTCACTAGCGCGCCAGCTCGCTGCTCGGGTGATGTTCGGAGTGATGGTAAAATGTAATATTACTTAGTACGAAATGTAATGCCATATGACATCACTTTTTAAAGTACTGTTTTGCGCATGTCTACAAGAAACGTGTGAGGATTATATCCAAAGAGTATAATAATATACAGGGACATTTACAATGTTTTTTTTTAAATAAATGAGAAATACAAAAAGTGTTTTCAAATTTATACTCACTCATACAAGAATGGCTTCGTCGGCTAAAAAGCTCAAGTTATCGGCGCCGTCGACAACTATGGAAAACAAAACCAAAATCGATGATTTTATGAACCAAATACAAAAGAGGCGGGAAGAGACCGCCGAATCGATCCTAAAGTTTAAGTTCAACAAGAAACGTGTGAGGATTATATCTCAGGAGCAAATGGTTGCGGATGGATGCGAAGGTATGAGTTCTCATTACTCAAGAAGTCAATAACTTGAATTTGCTTTTAAAAACTGGGTTTCTCCAGCTCAAGTTAAACTGCTTTTTATTATAAGTTTCCACTTAGCGAACTACCTATCTTCTATATGCTTAACAGGAGTAATTCTGTGTTATAACACATTAGCTTATATTTATTCGTATTACACCAACTGTGTGTTACCTTATCAAGTAAAATCGGTTATGTCCTGGAGATGGACACCCAGAAAAACAAAGTTTCTGCTGGAATTTCTAAAACCATGTGGACAAAGACGTTTACAAAAAGAAGGCTTCACACGGTCAGTATCCACATTTCACAGGCATCAGATAGTGTAGAATGTTTTAGAAATTGCTTTATATTACTGTTCAAATATTTAAATGTTTATAATGTTATGTTCAGGTATAGTTTACTGGATGTCAAGGGACAGCAGAGTACAGGATAACTGGGCTTTTCTGTTTGCACAGAAGTTGGCCCTGAAGAATGAAGTACCTCTCCATGTATGTTTCTGTTTAATTGCCAAGTATTTAGATGCATCGGTTAGGCAGTTCCATTTTTTATTAAAAGGTCAGTACTTCTAGTGTATTGCATTCCTTTTATAATAATGGGGCTGATTCTGTAGTGCACAATCTCTAAACTAAACTAAAATAAAATGACAGCATTAAAAATATTGTTAACCCTTTCATAATACTCCCTTCAGATAGGGACAGAACAAGATTTATAGCTGTCATTTTAGTTTAGAGATTGTGTTATACAGAATTGGCTGCATTGTCATACTGTAATTGTTTTTTATTACAAGTTAGCCCTTGACTGCAATCTCAAGTAGTAGTAAGTGATGATGCAGTCTAAGATGGTAGCAGGCTAACCTGTTCATGATATGGCAGTTATATTAAACCAATAGCCCTAATTGGTTTCAACATGGCATCATATTGGATTGCTAACTCGCTTAGCTGCACATTTTTGCCAGTAAGGAATAAGGTGGTACACAGCCACAGCCTAAGCTTTGCCAAAACCACCAGACCAGACCAGAATAAAGTTAGAAATTATAAATTCCCAAATTGACCCTGCCGGGAATCAAACCCAGAACAGCAAAACTCACTACTGTGCCAGGAGGTGCTCATATACACATAAACATAGGCTTTTAATCAACATTATTGTACTTAGTACCTTCAAATTTATACAAAACATAATTCTGCATCAGTTACTACTACACTTATTCTATTCAATTTACTGAAAATAGAATGGACATTTCTCCATATTTTAATGTCCCAGCTGGAAATATATTTTGTAGTACTTTTTGAAGAATTTTTCATATTATTAGGTCTAGAGAAAGTAGCAGCGGAATGTAAGAAGCTGAACATATCATTCCACCTGCTTGAAGGCAGTGGGGCAGAGGCCTTGCCGCAGTGGATCATAGAGCACAAGATAGGGGCTGTGGTGTGCGACTTTAACCCACTGCGAGTTCCCATGAGCTGGCTGGACGGAGCCAAGAAAAAGTTTAAGAAGAATATTCCATTAATACAGGTATCTGTTGATTGCCTTGTGGTAAAGACACCCTACCTCCTAAATTATGGGGTAGTGGGTTCTTCATAATGTTCTCCAAAGTGTTTGGAGTCTGTCAATCGACACTTGGCCAGCAGTGTGGAGGCTAGACCCTAATTCTGAGAAGAGACTTGTGCTCAGTAGTGAGCGGGCAATGGGTTCTTCTTCTTCTTGTTGAGGTTTCAGTCCCTTATGTCCTGTATCACTCCGACCGTCTCTGATCTATTGTGATGTGACCTCCAGTTTAAATTTCCTCGCCAATACTTGTTTCTGCCAGGAACAGCAGTGTTTTCTTGACTGGAATACAGGAAGCATCCTCTGGGTTAATAATATGTTTGGGCAATGGGTTGAAATGATGTTGATGATGACTGGTACATATTGGTGCTAATTTGGCTGTACGTAATCTTGAAATTAAATAAGCTGCTCTTATCAATCAAATAAATATTATAAATGCGAAAGTTTGGATGGATGGATGTATGGATGGGTGTATGGATGGATGTTTGTTACTCAATCACGCCCCAACGGCTGAACTGATCTGTATGAAATTTGGAACAGAGGTAGATTATGGTCTGGAATAACACATAGGCTAATTTTTTTCCCGGAAAACTAAGGAGTTCCCGCGGGAACCTGAAAACCTCAATCCACGCGGTGGTAGTCGCGGGCATCAGCTAGTAAGTTATATCTTTTGAAAAAAGTTATAACTTTCAAGAAAAGATACAATATACTATAATACAAATTAAAAAAAAAACTTTTAAAGGTAGACGCACACAACGTAGTGCCATGCTGGGTGGCGTCAGACAAACAAGAGTACTCCGCCAGAACAATCAGGAACAAAATCAACTCAAAGTTAGACGAATACCTCACAGAGTTCCCACCGGTCATCAAACATCCCTACACCAGCAAATTTGAGCCAGAGGTATGCAAATGTTGTTAATTTTTCCAATTCACCAATTTTATTTTGATTATTATGCATTGCCATGATAATTTACATATTTCATTTTATAAAACCTTTTAATATTATTTAAACTAGTCAAATCAGCATCTCGTCAAAACAGATTCGCTTGGTTATGGAATGTTGTATGAAATACTTGCTTGGGACATCATCAAAATTTGAAGTAAAAAATTACTTTAATTTATAGGTAGTATAGTTTAAAATGGGTTAGTCTTATCCGTTACGTCTTTTGGAAGATCCTCTATTTTAATAATCACTAAAAAGTAATTAATTTTTGACATAGGCAGTATCCTAATTCAACACACAAATCAACCTAACAACTTTAATTAAACTGGTCAGTTTACACTTCTGCATAGTATTGAAATTAAAGCCTAATATGTTTAACATATCTTTTTTTCTAATCTTTTTATTTTTAATCTTTTTAATATTCTTAATGAAAAAGTTGTATGGAAGCAATTGACTTTGGGTCCAGCGCCCCACAGGATAGTATATAATAACTTACACTACCTATAACTGTATTTAATTTATATATGTATTGTAATATCTTGTTTAAAAAAAAAGAGCTGCTCAGTTTCTTGCCGGCTCTTCTCAGCAGAACTGCATGGCGACCGCGTATCTTTTGCATCAATCATTGATACATCGCAATCACCTCTGATTGGTTTAACACTCTTCCACTATAGGACGAAATCCATTGACGCAGCAAGAATACCATAAATTCAGCCAATCGGAGGTGATTGCGATGTATCAATGATTGATGCAAAAGATACGCGGTCGCCCTGCGGCTGCCTAAACATGACGTAACATAAGAGACACCTGTATGTCCTACACGTTTTAAACAAATTGAGAGTTTATTCATTTAATTAAACGCAATAAATAACTAAAATGAACTTTTAAAATTATTCTATTCATCGTTTTCCAGCCAATAGACTGGGATGAAGCGATAGAAAGTCGAGAGGCAGACAAATCCGTGGGGCCCGTAGAGTGGGCGACGCCTGGCTACGACGGCGCGCTCTCAGTTCTCAAGAGTTTCCTCGACAAGCGGCTCAAAGTGTTCGCTACCAAGAGAAACGACCCCACGCAAGACGCGCTCAGCAATCTGTCTCCCTGGTACCATTTTGGTAACTACCTTTACATTACATCTATACTAATCAACGACCTCAATTTACATAGACGGGCCCTGTCGGCAAGCCATTCTATTCCATTACTTATCTGCTTTATTTCTTTGAATACGTCCACGTCAATAATATAAATACAAACGGACAACTTTATTACCGATATATAGGGATGTTCAATGGAACAGAATGTCACCGAAATGATCTATATACCCGATGGAGTCATACCTGTACACAAGTCTACGGGCGCTGGCCGCCTCGTATTACTATATCTCGCCTTTGTGTCCCGTCGCTCTCTCTCATCGTGGTGTGCGTCATCTCGGAGACCTGTACATTCACATTGACATGACATCACCGTTCGTGATGCCCTAAGACCTAATATAAACTTCTGTTAATCATAGATGTGTAAGAGTTCTGCCTAATTGTCGATAACGACCAGTAATAATAATCTTAGTTATAGATGTGTTAGTATTCTGCCTAATTGTCGATAACGACCAGTAATAATCATCTTAGTTATAGATGTGTAAGTATTCTGCCTAATTGTCGATAACGACCAGTAATAATCATCTTAGTTATAGATGTGTAAGTATTCTGACTAATTGTCGATAACGACCAGTAAAAATCCACACATTGTCGATAACGACCTTTATAGTTCACATTGTCGATCACGACCTTCATTTCCCCAAGTAACTCAAATGAGCGCTCATAAATCACGAATCAATATAACTGATTCTCGAAATACTATATATTAAGAAATCTGCCTAGGTACTTAGCTTTCGATTTCACCAACTCTCGATCTACGCTTCGTGATAACACCATTTCCATGAAGCGCAAGGATTACGGTTCCATTACATTCTTGGAGACCAAAAAATCAACGAGTTGCTATGCAACGCGATATTCATTTATCAAGGTTTTAAAATATAGAATTCATAATCTATTGATTGATTTCCGGTTATGTCATAGATAACTGATAAATTACTACGATAGATCATAGATGCTAATTTCTCTTACCAAAGATCTAAGTATTTCGCGATCGCATATATGCACTTCGCGACAGGCCCTGTCAAACAAAGAATGTGGGCGTATTTTTAGCAACGCCATCTAGTCTGAAAAGCGGGAACTTGCTTGCAACATTTGAATGAAAGCTTGAAAACGTATGACTCCGTCATAGATAATATAGGCCATAGCCATAGAAGCCGTAAGGCCAGTTAGTAAAAAAAAATATATCATACAGTTTGCCGCGGAAATTAAATGATTGCGCAATGGGTAAAAATATTAAATAGGAAGATTAAATAACGTTTTTTTGGAAATGTATAATTGTGACTTGAAACACTTACCTTAAAATAAAAATTGTACAGTGCCAAACTAATAAGACTTTAGATGTTAACCTAAGAATAACAAATTATCTACACGATGAGCGATCGTAACAGCGCTACGATGGGGACAAAGACAGGATAGGAACGCGTTCTCATAGTCGGTCGCCCAACCTTTTTCTATGAAAGGGCCCATCTAGTACCTACATATATATCGATGATACTAATATTATAAAGAGTTCAAGTTTGTGACGTTGTTGGGGTTACACTCTGGATCTACTGAACCGATTTTGAAAATTCTGGTACCAAAAGAAATTACGAAAAATTAGGGAGTTCCTGTGGCAATTTAAAAAACTTATTTCACGCGGATGATGTCGCGGGCATCTGCCTGTTTGCTCATAAAATTTGCTATTACGTTGTTCCTGTCATACTAATATTATAAATGGGAATGTGAGTTTGTTTGTTCGTTACGCTTTCACAGCCCATCTTTTTAATAGATTTTGATAAAATTTCGTCCAGACTTAAGTCTGTCCCAGGGAAGGACACTACTTTTTAGGAAACTACTTATGTCTTATAGGGATTAATCCTGTAGGAAAGTGTACCCACCCAACAGGTGCAAGTTTTATTCTAAGAAATAATTATATTTTAGTTGTGCTTAGTTTTGTTTTGACCACAAAAACTAATAATATGAATCAATTCCTCATATTGACAAGACATGCCGGACTAGCACTTAATGCAATTTGATCGATTTGTGGTTTTCAAGTAAAGGAGGCTATAAATAAAATAAAAACACAGTCTTTGTTCCACAGGTTACTGTAAATTAATGGTAAAAGACAGCCAATTTTCTCATTTTTCTGTATATTTTCGTAACTCTCAGGCCAATTATCAGTTCAGCGAGTGGCGCTATGCGTGCAAGAGTACAAAAAGCAATACACGGAGAGCGTGAACGCGTACCTAGAGGAGTCGATAGTGCGCAGGGAACTGGCCGACAACTTCTGTTTCTACTGTGAAAACTATGACAGTGTCAAAGGCGCCAGTGCGTGGGCGCAGAAAACGCTTGACGATCACAGGTATAGTTACAGTTCAAATCAAATAAATATTATAAATGCGAAAGTTTGGATGGATGTCTAGACGGATGTATGAATGTATGTTTGTTACTCAATCACGCCCCAACGGCTGAACGGGTCTGGCTGAAATTTGGCACAGAGATAGATTATAGTCTAGAATAGCATATAGGCTACTTTTTATCCCGGAAAATTAAAGAGTTCCCGCGGGAACCAAAAAACATGATGACATGACAAACATGACATTTATTGCATGATTGTAAGTTACCTATAAAGATGATGTTTGTTACTCAATCACGCCCCAACGGCTGAACGGATCTGGCTGGAATTTGGCACAGAGATAGATTATAGTCTAGAATAGCACATAGGCTACTTTTATCCCGGAAAATTAAAGAGTTCCCGCGGGAACCAAAAAACATGATGATATGACAAACATGACATTTATTGCATAGGTTTAAAGATGTTTATTTCTCAAAAAAGAACAAAGTTCACTTACATGAGAAACTTACAACTAATTTATGCTAAAAAGTTAATGCTTAGAGTAACAAAGGTGACCTGTACATACTAATCTATTATTACACTTCACTCTGAAAATGCTTAAGTAATTTTTTCTTAAATCTTACGAAGGATTTTTCATTAAAAACTTCGGTTGGTAAATCATTGTACAGTAGCGCTCCCTCAAACTGTATAGTTTTTGAACCATAAGTTCTAGTCCTGGCTTTTGGTAATTGTAATTTATGTTTGCATGATTGTATGATTGTAAGTTACTTATAAAATTGATACATATCACAATCTGCCAAATAATGGCGTGTAAAATTAACGAAATCAACATTTTAGATACAACTCTTTCACAGATTTGATTATTCAAGGGGCTTTTAATTTTAGTTAGAACTAGATGTAATCCGCGATTTCGTATGCGTAGATAACTTTTTGAGTCCCGCGGGAACTCCTTAACTTTCTGGAATAAAAAGTACCATGTTCTTCCCCGGGATGCAAGCTATTCCTCTACCTTTCATCAAAATCAGTTGAAAAGATGGGCCGTGAAAGCGTAGGCAGACAGTCACACTCTCTCATTTATAATATTAGTATGAGTGATCTAGTGAAAATTATAAGAAAATCTACGTTGTTGTTCTTTTAATATCCTTGAGAATGAGATAATAAAGATCGATGTGCACTATCGTGGTTCGTGACGTCAAACGACTTAAAGGTGACTTATTTGATGGGAGGCTTCGGCGGTGACTAGTTACCACCCTACCGTCAAAGGCGTACGGCCAAGCGATTTAGCGTTCCACTACAATGCGTTGAAACGGATTAGGGATATAGGTTTAACATAACTGTCATACCCTTAACAGATTATCCCGCTATCATCTTAGACTACATCATCCCACTATCAGATGTGATTGCAGTCAAGGGCTAACTTGTAGTATCGTAAAAACTAAAATAACTAAGGTTTTTCTTTGTCCATTTGTCCAAACTTTAGTTGAGGAGCTTCACTTCCAAACCCATTCGGTAGCGGACATTCACTAATGTCCACTACCTTCTTAGACTGCATCGTCACTTACCATCTGGTGCAATCGCAGTCAAGGGCTAACTTGTAGTGGATAAAACAAATTTGATGATCTCTCAAGCCTTGTTGTACATACCTGTGTGGGTTAGTTTTACTAAGTTTAGCTGGGTGGTTCCTGAGTCCATATTTTTTGTTTGTAGAAAAGACAAAAGAACACACATATACACGCTAGAGCAGTTATCCAAATCGCAGACCCACGACGACTTATGGAACTCCGCACAAATCCAGCTGGTGAAGGAAGGCAAGATGCATGGTTTCCTGCGGATGTACTGGTGTAAGAAGATCCTCGAGTGGACGCCCAGTCCAGAGGACGCGTTGAAATATTCCATTTACCTTAATGATCACTACAGCATCGATGGAAGGGACCCGAGTGGCTATGTTGGTGAGCGTTTTTCAACCGACTTCAAAAAAAGGAGGAGGTTCTCAATTCAACTGTTTTTTTATATTTGTTACCTCAGAACTTTTGATTTGGATGATTCTTTTTTTATTTGAAAGGGCATACTTCCCAAGTGGTCCCATATAAATTTTATCGAAATCGGTCGAGCGGTTTTTAAAATATCAACAGTAAAATAAGTACTTTGTATAGCGTGTGCTTGTTGTTGTAAATTTGGCGCGGGAGTTTGAAGTCGGTTGTTTAAAAAGAATTTTTTTATATTAAATTATGAAGTGAAACTTCTTTAGAATCGTTGTGATTTTAAAATTCGATGAAATAAAAAAGCCACACTAAAAAGGGACAAACATATTCATAATAGGATTTAGTCTGCGAGAGAATGAGATAGAATATAAATTATATTTATCTCATTCTAAGCAGCCTACGAAAGAATGAGATAGCTCACACACTTTTTTAATGTTTTTTTTTTTTTAAAGAAAATGTTCCATGTGTGTGCAAAATAAAGTAGAATTTTTGGATGCCTCCTTGTCAGTCCAACGAGCACGGTGCAGGGCGTGGTAGTAAAAATTGGGCAACAGCGCTAACTGCCCGATGATCATAGAACTGCAACACTAATATTGTCACGTGCAGTGATTTACTAACGATGGTGTTTTATGAGATAAAGATGGTGGTGTGTTAGGTATTGGGTTTTTCAGTGAAATTCTTAGTGCCAACCCGGAGGTGGAAGTTGGCGGTGTTTCACCCCCGTGCTTCGGAGAGCATGTTAAGCCGTCGCGTCGGTCCCGGTTATCATCACTAACATGAGAATAGTCGTTGAAACCCGCCAACCCGCGGGTCTAAGCTCGGATTCCCTCTCTCCTATGAGAGTGGAGGCCTGTGCCCAGTAGTGGGCTGTTGTGCAAATGTACAACAATAAGATGGTTAATATCTGTTGACAGGTTGTATGTGGTCGATTTGCGGCATCCACGACCAGGGCTGGGCGGAGCGCGCCGTGTTCGGTAAGATCCGGTACATGAACTATGAAGGTTGCAAGCGCAAGTTCAACATAGCGGCCTTTGTGGCGCGCTACGGCGGGAAAGTGCACAAGTATGTCGCCAAAAAGTAACGTATCTAAACTTAACCAAGATATCGACGCGTTTATTTCATACCTGGCATATTTCTCGTGCAAAGTTTTTGATGTATCTGTCGTCAGTGGCGTGCAGTTCATCACTACAGCCTATTAACGTCCCACTGCTGGGCACAGGCCTCCACTCTCATAGGAGAGCGGGAATTAGAGCTTAGACCCACCACGCTGCTCCAATGCGGGTTGGCGGGCTGTTCATAGAGGCATAAAAGCACTGCTTACCCAAATGGAAATACGTCAATGTTCATTTTCATTATAACTGTCAGTAAATAAGTATTCTGACCAACTAATGATTGCATACCCTAGCTTCAAGCCCTGTGCACGCCCCTGTGTGTCTGTATAGTCCTAAAAACTTAGATAAGTTTGACCCGGTGACAGCGACGCTAGTATATTATTAAAAACCGGGCAAGTGCGAGTCGGACTCGCGCACGAAGGGTTCCGTACCATTATTAATAAATAATTACCTTTGTTAATGAACCGCAAGACTAACTTTGTTTGTAGAGGTTTATTGTTAATATAAAAAAAAACTATGCTAGTTAGAGCATTGGCTATAGTTTTCCTGTAAAATATACGTAAATTCCTATTGACCATAATTATTTCAAAATTTCGATTGGTAACCTCCGGAGATAAGGGGGGGGGAACGGTATTTTTTTAGACATTTTCCCCGATAAATCAAAAACTATCATAACTAAAAATAATTAAAAATCTGTTTTAGAATGTACAAAGTAAACCCTTTCATATGATACCACACACAGTACAGTTATCTCACTTTTAAATTTCAACCCTCAGATTTTCCCCCCTTTTTAAATAAGAACAAAAATAATTTCCAATTTTTTTTAATTCCAGTGTCTTTGGGCCACTAATATACACAACTATTCCAAATTTCATGTCGATAGCTTCGGTAGTTACTGAAATAATCGAGTGTGACGGACGGACAGACGGACAGACGGACAGACGGACAGACAGACGGAGAAAGTCGCACTATAAGGGTTCCATTTTACCATTTTGGTACGGAACCCTAAAAATTAAATAAAAACAAAAACTAAACACAAAAATTTGTTCCAATTTTGGCCATAGGTTCAGATAAGTTTACATGTCATAGTAAGACTTAAAGCAATACGGAACATAATTATCTCTTCTTCTGTTTAAGTTATATTTTTAATAAAAGATTGGATAATTATTTGATCGCGTTGGCATTATCCAAGACTAGCGTGCCCGCGACTTCGTACGCGTGGATTGAAGTTTTTCGGCTCCCGCGGGAACTCTTTCATTTTCCGGGATAAAAAGTAGCCTATGTGCTAATCCAGACTATAATCTATCTTTGTGCCAAATTTCATCCAGATCCGTTCAGCCGTTGGGGCGTGATTGAGTAACATACATCCATCCATCCAAACTTTCGCATTTATAATATTTATTTGATATTTGATAGGGAATCTCAGCATAATATCTACTGAACGAATCTAAGAGATTGGTTCTTAATGATTTAACTTTTTAATTGATTTAACACATTTGTTTTTTAAATTTTTTATAGGTTTCAAGTTTAAGTACTTTATTAACTATTAACTTGGTATAGAGAATGTAAGATTAACTAAAATCTGAAATAATGTAAATCAACTAAAATCTGAAATAATGCAAGATTATCCCACTAAGATCTGAAATAATGTAAGATTATGTTCAAATTATATTGTAAATAGGAAATAAAGGTGTGAGCACACTACTGTGTTACTGAGTGTCGTGGTTTGATGCAATGCGGACAGATATTTTACATACATGTACCCTTCCAGTATCAATAATTCTGCTGATTGGATGAATTTATGGTAGCCACATACCACAACACAATGTGCCTGCAACTGAAATGTTCTTATATTCCTTGTGCACGTATTGTTTTTATTATAAGTATATGATAAAACTTTGGAAAAACTCACCTTGTGAAAATATTTGTTACTTTTATAAAAACAACGTCAGTATTGATCTACCTCATTCGTAATTGCAATAAAACTTTGCTCAGTACGCATTTGGTTTAATTTTGTAACCGAAGACTGTTTATCATCTGGACTCTTCGGCCGTGGCTAGTTGCCACCATATCGGCAAAAGACGTGCCACCAAGAAATATATAGCGTTTTCGATGCGATTAGGAGTAGGTATGGGTTTAGTATTCTAGCCCATTACCATCCTAAGTCTGCATCAGGTCTTAACATCAGGTGAGATGGCACTCAAGGGTTACCTTGTAGTGGAATAAATTAAACAAATAAAAAACCTTCTAAAAAAGGAGGAAGTTTTGTGAAATCAAACATCGATTATTTTGCTTATAAATATTTTTATTTATGAATGTGACTGTTCTGTGGTTACACAATCATATATTTTGATTATCTTCATAAAATTAGAAATAGAAAAATAATATCAAAGAGCTATTTTATTGGAACATTCTGTGTGTCAAGTTTATCATTTTGTGTTGGGATACAATAATTTTATTAGAATTTCATCATACAATAATTAATTAGTCAAAGGTAAATACATATTTCGTGAAATAGTTTGCAGACCGTGTCTATAAAACTTAAATCGATATAATTAAATAATATTAAGAATTTAACATAAAATTATCATAGTCATATTACAGTAGAATCGTCTCGAGTAACACCAAAAATAAACCATCAAATTGCTCCTATAATGTGTTATTTTCTTATCGATATGATATTAAGTCTCTACCAAAGAAAATAATATTCAGGAAAACATATCATGATTTCAACACACATAAAAAAAAGTATATATCGTTAGAATTCTAAGAGGGTATAAGCAAACTGACTGAATTGATGTTTTTTATTATTGAAGTTATTATGATTTCAATCAAGTATGTAAATACCCAAGTAACTGTTTCAACTATGAACACAAATCGTGGCTCGCGACTATTGCATATTCCACTAAGTACGAGGGGTATACACCTTCACTTCAACATACAAACATTAGCTTACGATAAGGCTGTCAATTAAACGTCTCAGAAAACTGGCTTACGTCAAAATCTGCGGTGAGATCGTAACCAAATTCTTGGGCTCGCGTCGGGAATGTCCAAGCTCGGGTGGAAAAAAGAATTCGGTTAGAAACTCTGAGAGAAAATATTCATTTGTCAATGAGACCACCAAACGGTAACATAGTTTGTTATGGCGTCTTTGATAAAACGGTTTTGTTGACGACACCCCTGTTGTTAAATAACTAAAGTTTACTCTAAATATGTGTAAATATTTCAATGGTTGATAAAAGAGCATGTTAATCTTTTGATCTGTTAAGATATTTCGAATTGTCAAAGTTTATATCACAAAAACGTGTCGATATTTATAAAAAAGACTTATGTTTCAATAATAAAGGCTTATTAAGCATCGTTCAAGCTTTATAAAAATTAACAGTTTCATCATACTATAACTTAAAAAATTCGGACGGCACGTAAACCAAACTGAGAACATTACTATTCATCAGTTCACAGTAGTTTGTGGTGTAGTTAACCACATCCCTGGTTACTATCGCTTGGTTGTGTCGTTGACAAAGAAGGCGACTGAAAAAATGAGGGTACTTGTCAAAAAAAGGTTCGACGGGTAAGTTACATCTAGTCGTTAGTTGTCTATGCTTGTAGTGTGTGTGTGAAAGCAGAGCTAGGTTCGCTGGCGACTACTGCACGCAGCAAGAGTTCTTGTGTCCGTTCTTCTTGAGGCGCGACTTGGGCCGGTACTTCTCGAGGTACGACAGCTGCTTGGCGTTGATTGCGCCGCGCCGCTGGCTGCAAACAACATAATTATGATAAAAGATTTATTGAAGTGAAAACTTCTTTAGCCGCGTTGAGCACTTTTTGGTAGGGGGTAAATTTGTGGAAACGCGTGACCGACACCTCGCGTTGTTACGAAGACAAGAAGTCTTAAATATAAATATTAGTACATTCGTAATTAAACTTTTATGCTTAACTTAGTTTTAAGGTTTATATTTTAAGTAGGTATTTTAAATATTTTTTTTAGACTTCCCGCAGTCTCTATGACTGCCAATTTTTTTATTTCACGTAGGACAACTTGTGTCACTTATGATGCGTCAAGACTCTACCAACAGTTCGAATCAGAGACGAGTCGGCAAGAAACTCAGTAGTTGCTCTTTTCTTAAAAAAATTTTTTTTTTTGAATAAGTAAACGCTACAACATAAGTTACGTTACACTTGATGCTAGGCCGGTTGCTTCCACGTAACCGTTATTAAGAAAATCGTCGCGCGCGGCACAGCCCCGCCACGCAGTGCACCACCACCGTCGCCTCGGGCTTGTTGGTGCCTGCGACCCACGTGTTCACACATAGTACTCACTCTCGGATGGTCTCGACGGCCTCCTCGTACTTCATGCCGAGCTCGATGAGCGCGATGGCCACCATGACGGGCGCGCGGCCCAGCCCCGCCACGCAGTGCACCGCCACCGCCGCCTCGGGCTTGTTGGCCGCCCTGGAACCCCACCAATGTGCGTTTAACAATAGGATCAATAATGCGCATCTCGTAACGCTAATTTTAATAAGTCTATTGAAAAGGCATTCGGGGTGCTTTGGGGTACGCCACATTAGCAAAAATACCCTTGTGACTTATGTCAAATGTTAAGGAGATTATAGTTCTCCTGACGTACATGGGTACCAATGAGCAGAAATTGAGGAAAGACTCATTCAAGGGTCGCATGGAGAGACACAAAGTCTGCCGTGAGTGGTCCCTTGCACGGTAGCACCGGGCTTTCGCACAGCAGAGAGAGATATTAGCTAAGAACAGGTACTCAAGTCTAGAACGGTTACAAGCATAGATTGACCGATACTTGAGTACCTGTTCTGAGCTAATGTTGGTTTATTAATACGGGTCTTGTATTAATAGGAGATAGCTGCACTGTTTGTAACCATCGCCAGAAAGGCTGATTCAGTATTAGGTGGGTGTAGGGCACTCCACTGATGACAAAAGTGAAAGTTTGCCCGCATGCAGACTGCATTGTAGTCACGTTGATTGCTATTAAAAATTATGAAGGCGTAAGAATTTATTTAACAGCAATCAACGTGACGACATAATTGCTAATATTTTTTTACAGTACCTATGTATGTTCATAACGTCTTTGAGAGGCGATATCTAGTGAAAGGCCCGATAAATAGCGTCAGTTTTAATACTGTTTACATAGGTACTGCGCATACTTTACATTATTTACATCTAAGTGCGACAAGAAACCCAAAGCACATACAAGTAGAGAGGATCATGTACAGAGTACTGACTTGTCGCGCAGTATCTCGAACCAGTCGTCGACGACGTTGGCGGGCGGGAAGGTGCCGTCGTCGTAGGCCAGGTCGCGCACCTCGATGCCCTCCGCCTTGAGCGGCGCCGTGTCGTAGCTCGGCTCGCACACGCGCACCACCGTGCACACGTTGTGCTTGCGCAGCTCCTGCGAACCCGCACCGCGCACGATCAATACGTGATACCACACCACACGTAAACAGAAATACTACGACTTCTATTAAGGTACCACACCTTCGAAGTCCACGATAATGTGACGTCCTCAATGAATTATATCTATAGGTACTTCTATACTAAGTAAATAATAATGCGAAAGTTTAGTTGGATGGATAGATGGATGGATGGATGTTTGTTACTCAATCACGCCAAAACAGCTGGACGAATGATGAAATTTGGCACAGAAATAGATTATAGTCTGGATTAGCACATTTTATCCCGGAAAAATAAGGTATTCCCGCGGGAAACAATCCTCACCTCACCCAAAACCTCAATCCACGCAGACAAAGTCGCGGGCATCAGCTAGTGTTAGACGGAAATTCAAAAGGGATTGCATATGGTATCACTTCTATGGTTTTGTAGTGTGGCAACACTGGTCTGGGACGCGATGACTATGAAAATATTATAATTAATGGTGGATCATGTGTTTCTGTGTGTTAATTGCTGAATACAAGTACATATATTAAATGGTTATCTAGTGTTTGGACTTATTACTAGGAAGTGCATAATGAAAGGTTGGAACTTGGAAATGCATCTGTGTGGATAGGACACCCGAAAAAGGTCAATTTACCATTAGATTCGTCGTTCATACTACTACGAGTAGCTTTCCATGTTTGTGAGAATGCAATGTCAATTAAACTTTTCCATCCCACCATCTCGGAAAGAGTATTTTTATAGAGTTATTATCCTCTTGAGGATAAAGTAAATTGAATTTAGAATATCGTGTGCACGTTAGCTGTGCACGTTAGTAAATATCACTCGTCTATGAAGTTTATGAATTCAAAACATCATTAAAACTTATTTACTTCTACCTCTATGGTGCCGAATTTCCATACAACCGTTTTTAATTTGTTAAAAACTCGCACTCGTAACCTTCTTGGTGTACTTTTTTAATTTGCTTTGCGCGCACCATTTTCTTTCACGTCATGTCATTTCCTCGCTGAGGTGGGATGAAAAGTTACGTGTTGCACTCGAGTGAAAAGATTTTTCACCTCGTGCTCTTTTGATTCCCTCGCTAACGCTCAGGATTCTAATTTTTGAATCGCGCTTGCTCGGTCATCAAAATTGAGCACGCGGTTAAAAAAACAACTTTTCACTCTTATATAACAAATAACTATTATTTGTTTTTTATCGCAATTAATGCGAATACCTACTTTAACTTGCAAGAATAATACCAATAAATTAGACCCGAAGACGCAGTCTCTTTTATTTATTGCATCTACGTGGATTACGTTAGGTCATGGTTAACAGCTACTGCTTTAATGTAGGTCATAAGATGTAGTTTATTAGATCATTACAATACGTGTCGGCCGTGTTTTTGGAGGAATAAAAAGGATGAAGGAGGAAGGAAGAGGAAGGAAGGATTTTGGAGTTACGGCTACAGTTTTAAGGCAGGTTTGGGATTTCGGATTATGCACCCATACCGAAATATTTTTATTTCACCTGTACCTACTGTTATATTTTGCATGGAAAAAAATCAATTTTAGTCAAGAATCATTTGCATTTTGATATTAGTCTGACCTTCCGATGTCATAGATTCAACGTATGAAACAGTATCCAGACACCAGAGTCTCAAAAAGCAAATATACAAAAGAAAAGATCGCTAGAAGAACTGACATCAAATCACTCGGAAAATCCCTTTGAATACAAGGTAAAAGTAAATAAGATAGGAGACGTCTTTCCAGTTTCTATGTGGCCCTTTACCGAGGAGAACGCCGATTTTTAGTCGAAAGTATGTACTCGTATCAATGCCTTTGTGAAATAGACAACAGTATCGTATTCACCCCAATCGATAGGAATTGGACGAAGTATACCTATAGTAAAAGTTATAGAAAAGCTCTATATTCTCTTGTACCTACTAGGTCTTTGTCTTGTACGTTTAGCAGCAATTAGGAAGGGCAAGTACGGTCAAATGACACCTACAGCAGGGCAACGAACGCAGTCTCCTCTATAATAAGCAAAATCCATTGTTGCAAGAAGAATAGGTAAGTAAGTACTTCAATCACAAAAAAAAAATATGCAGGTAAGTAGCTAGGCTAGCTTCGAGCTTACGTAAACGTAATCGATCAGCAAATATGGAAAATGATGATACCGAATCGAGAATCGAGAAGTTTCAATGCTAAAAATATATTTTTAATTGAATTTGAATTTCATATTTTGCCATATTGCTTTTGAGAGATGGCGGTGACGGGTGCCGGAATATTGATAAACGCCGATGCGAATCACGTCCTTCGAAAACTCATTACGTAAATGATATTCCTAAGACGCGTTCGGAAAGGCACCTAAATTCGAGGGAAAAACTGTAGGACTTTTATATCAGGGTAAGTAATAACCAAGATTTTTATATACCTATGATGTCTAGTATCGTCGTCTCAACCTATAGACGTCCACTGCTGGACGAACGTCTCCTGCATGGATCGCCACTGAGTATACCTATACGGTCTTGTGCCGCTTGTTTCCAGCGGCTCCCAGCTGCACGCTTGAGATCGTCCGTCCACATAGTGGGGGTCGTCCAACGCTGCGCTTCCCGGTGCGAGGCCGCCATTCAAGCACTTTGGGACCCCAACGCCTATCGGTTCTACGAACTATGTGCCCCGCCCATTGCCACTTGAGCTTGGCGACTTTTCGAGCTATGTCGATTACTCTGGATGTCAAGTATATACAAATAATATTTACCAGACCCATTCAAATCAAAGATATTCAGAAGTTGTATTTACAATTTAGGTTTCAGGAGATATATCTATTTCGTGTCAGAAGTCTGCTTCAAAAAGGCAACAGGGCACTACAGCTCTTACATCTGATACTCTACTTTAAAAAGGAACTTATTGTTGCATCGTTGAAAGTGTTGAGTGGTTATTTTGTAAAAAAAAAAATGGCTAGAAGAAATTCGGCAATTGAAACTTCGTACACTGTATTGAATTTAACGCGACTATAATATCATCGCTTGTGTAATAAATCAATTCGAGTAAATATTTGTCTCCGTTCGCAACAAGGACGCGAATGACGGTTGACGTAAATTCAAAGGATCGGTTACGTTCAACATTTTTTTTTTTTTTGTGGATAAGAAGCGGGCAAACAAAAGCATAAAACATTCAACGAGTCGACGACGGCGGTTAGTGAGATAAGGAAAATCGAGGGGACCCAATTTTCTTGAAGCCTAATTTTGCTAAAAGACACGTCAAGGGCATCTCTACACCGAAAATGTTTTATGAACTCCATTGTATCCCCAAATAATATTTTTTTCAATATCTGGACGAAATGTTGGTTTTTCGGCATCTATTCTTCTAATATAAAATACCAAAATACCTGCAGAATAATGGAGATAATGTTCTACCACAAATTACCTCTCGAGCCTTGACTGCGATCGCTGTGATAATAACCCGTTGTCGTAGGTCAGCGACGCGACGCGATACGACGCCACAGAAAATGACAAACTTATCTACGCGACAACGTAGCCCACGTAAAGGGTCAGCGACTGTTATGCGCGATACTGTCGCCCCGCGTCGTATCGAGTCGCGGGGTCTCGACCGTGAGCGACCGTGTTTGTCGCTCACGTAGGACAACGGGTAAGTGATGATACAGTCTAAAATGGTAGGGATCTAACCTGGGGTAGTGTGCATGATTTATTTTAAATCTGCTATATAACTAAAATATAAAGGATATTAATTCATAATATGATTAGAAGTATATGATGATATTTTGAAGTAGACGTCTAATCTAAAAACGAACGCGCTTCGATAAACGTTCGCATCATTTACGCAGTTATTGGTCAAGACTTGCGGTCGTAAAATTCATTGCCGGTGTCTGAACGACCAAAGGCGACGTCAAAGTTTGCATTGCTGTACAGATACGCATGTAACTGCTGCGACTGCTACGACTGCGAGCGTAAAATATTGGAGGCGCGTTCGTTTTTAGATAAAACGGCTTTTCGGCCAAAGTTTCGATGGACGGATGTATGGATGGATGTTTGTTGCTCAATCACGCCAAAACGGCTGAAAGGATCTGGATGACATTTGGCACAGAGATAGATTATAGTCTGAAATAGCATATAGGCTACTTTTATACCGGAAAATTGAAAAAAACCTCAACCCACGCGGACAAAGTCGTGGGCATCAGCTAGTATTGTATGGGTACACACCTGTAGGTAGCCCTGGATGGTGACATCGGAGGGCCGGTCGGTGATGAGGAAGCGCATGTTCTTGTACTCGATGAGCGACGGCGCCGGCCGGATGTCCTTTTGCTTCATGGCGACCGTTTTAAGATTCCCGCACTAAACCCGAAACACCACTTGCGAACCGTTGGCGGACTCGTCTGCGCACGCGTCGGAAACTTGCAGCAACCCGTCAGAGTCAAAACAGACAAACTGTCACTCTATTTCCACACAACACACTCCAGTTTTTTGGCTTCTTTTTAAAAAGGGTCCTATTATATAATTAGAACCACCCGCATGGATATCGCTTTCAACCACTTGAGCACATTCGGGGACTAACGGACGATGGTAACGAATTGGGAAGCGAAACTAATAAGAGATTATGCGATACAACATAAGTTGTCTTCCGATCGGAATCTCGGCAATGATATGCTCCAATTAACAGTGGGATCCGAATTTAAGGTATCTGAAACAAAAAAGAGAAAATTCCATTATTAATACACACTGCAATTAGTTTATTTGCGTACGCGATTACATCTTGGATTTGCGTCAATCCGCGAAAGGCGACTGAAGTGGATTTAAAATGTTTTTTAAAAATAGAGTACTTACATGTTGCGGACGGCCCCGGGCCATGTTCAGGTCATGTGAGCGTAAGTCTATAGTGGTATTCGCAAACTGTTGATCCGATGCCAATAAATTATTAACGCGTTCACATCATATCACTGTTGTCCGTATGTCTATATAATGTGATAACACTACTGTAAACACTACGCAACCACACTCACAATGTGTGTGCTTTGATTAATACCTATGGATGAAGTTCACATAAGAGGTGCAGTCACTACGTGCTAACTGATTAGGTTATCAGCATTCTAACCTTGATGCCGAAAGAATAGCAAAACATAATTTCCTGTCCATATGAACACTATTTCACAATGTATTGTCACTTCTGTATAGTAGGTAAAATAAAGCCCCATTAGTCTAACCCTTAAACGGGAAACACGTATGAGTAATGCTAATAAAATCCCCAATGGAGACGCGTGAAAAAACAATACATTTTTATGCGCAACATTAACCAAATTGATGTTTGAATGAGCAAAAGTACATTCCTAAATAGAATACGTGATATATAACACATTAAAAGGAAACAAATAAATCTAATCTAACTACCACTAATGAAATTAACCCGAGGGGCTCGCAAAAATTTAAAGAAATATTCAAGAAAACCAAAGACGACGTCCTTATAGAGTATAGACGATGTTGAAATAGGTATAAGAGGTAATAGGTACATCGTATACCATAGACTTGACGCAACCTGGCGAAAGATTCTACGCTAATGGATGCTAGTGCTACGCAAAAGATGAACTTTACCGAAAGCCAAGTAACGGAAAGGAGATTCTGTCTAAAGAATTCCACTGACCAGCGTAACTGAGCCAGCGTAGGAAGTTTCAGTGAAAGAGGATCTTGATTTTTGGCCTCCCACCCTAGCAAGTAGCAGCTGCAACTCATGCTTGCCCTGCGCCGCTTCACGACAGTGGGATCTTTTGAGGGCTTGCCGGTCTTTGCTCATTTCGTCAAACCGACGAACCGTGCGTTGAACAGGCTTGAAGAAATAGAGGAATAACATTGAGTACTTACATATGGGTGGGTGTATATCGCTCGGTGCTCAGGGTGCGTGTCGTGGCGCGCGCTCCCGGCAGCATGGGTGTCGCCTCCACAGACGCCCGCTAATTTATTTGTGTTGGGCCTGGCAGTACTCCGCGCTGTCCAAGCGGAACTCCATCAATGTCGCCACAGAACAGATTCCCAGCTGCAACAATACACAATCGAATTATGTTTCTGTACCCAGTACCTACACGTTGTAAAGTAGCTAGTATGACGTCTTGTTTACGTTTATGTTCTGTGCTCCCACTAATAATACCGACAATTACTAAAACGAGGTCTTATTTCACGTTATTTCTTTGGTGTTACTAATGAGTGGTTCCATTCTTAAATGTTAATTCGGCGAGATTATTTCGCCTTTCCAGTTTATAAAGTTATTCTCCGTGATAAGAACGTGATGCTGACGCACACTGCCAACTCAGTTGCATGTAATAACAAACTCGCATGGCGTCATTTTTTGTTCAATGAACTTAAAATACTCAATCATCAACAGACATCTCGATGTAATGACGTGGCATTGAAGGCTTATGATAAAAACAATAGGTACCTAAGTGTCTGTTAACTCAATTAAAATGGGACTATTGTGTTGTTCTGGGTCGCTGCGCACAAAATTAGTAAACACGTCGCACAAATTTTTGGCAGACAAACAGAAATAAGAAGTTATAAGTCGTATAGCAATAAAATATTATGCTTACAAGACGTCGTAATATATTTTGAACAAACCATACAACGCACGCCGGCCCACCAAAACGGATTACTTGTTTCAAAACTAATGGCCAAACATTTAAAAACTGTTTGTTTTCCTGAAGATTTCATTCAAGGAGAGACGCAACCAGACTTGGGATGAAGCCAAACAGAACAACACACAACCCACATACTTATTTGTATATTTTATACCGGGAATTTGGACAGCTCTATATCTTCATTCTTCAGAGACAATAATGATTTTCAGTGCAGCAAAGCTATAATTATCGTTACAAACGTTTAAATTAGTTTCTAAATCTATTTATTATAATACGTTGGCCCATTAGAAGACATTTTTAAATTCGATAATCAAATCAATTTGGCAATCATTCAAATTAAAATGAGAATTTAATAACATAAACAAAGTACAAACAGAAGTGTAATAATACCATTAAGTAGTACTTATACATAAATGTTTTTACCTTCGAAAGGTTAAAAGTCCATAAAAAACGAGTAGGCCAAATTGCCCTCGTTATAATGCGGCGGACGGTTGATGAACTTCAAAAAGATTTAAAGAGATCAACGGTAAGATGATAATAATTCATGTTTAAGCTACTTTGAGCCATGTCATAATTGACCCTTATACACGAAAAGCACAATCCTTTAGTGTAAGAAATAACATTGCAGATACTTGGCAAAATTAGAATAATATGAAAAGATTTCGAGTACATGAAAGATTTGGTTTTACATGAAACTTTTTTTGCGACTGTTAGTTTTCATTTCGAAATATGTAGTTTTTTAACTAAATCCAGAATGTAGTAGTAACGGATAAGCTCACATACAACTGGGTAACTACTAGCTTCAAATTACCCAAGCGATTTTCAACTTTTTCATTAGATGGTCCAGGTAAACGGAAAAGAAAAGAAAAGCTCCGAGACATCTCAGACAATATTTTAATATACCATGTTAAATGTAGCAAATGGGGGGTGCAAGATTGTCCAAATCCGAGCAGACGCGTCGGTCGATAAACTCCAGACCACCGTCTACACTCAACACCCCTATGGAACAATGCAAACGATTTAGACTAACGGTGTTTAACGTCTGCCCTTCGAGACAGTCTAGCCGTTCTGAAAATCAAGGGCATCTGAACAGCGTAATTAAATTTTGAAAAAGTTAACAAGAAAAAGAACTTTTGTAACTTTCAGATTTGTTATGATTTTCCCAGTATTTTAGGCGTATTTGGTTCCTTCAAATTTCCGAAGCATATCAAAATATAAATAAATAAGTATTTAGTATTTATAATCCGTTTCCTAAATACTAATATTACAAATTCATCTCCATAAATCGATTTCCAGGTCAATTTACTTCGTCATACGGCATTATATAAAAACATTATGCAATCGAGCCATGTAGGTTACCTACATAGGTATTTATTTACCAAAGCAATCGGCTATTGCTAAGCAGAAAACGTCACTGATACCATGAAATAGATACCTACACATAAGCACGATGTATGTACTTGAATATGTGATAGAATAACTTCCTCTAACTAGGATCTAATAGCCTTGCTAAGACTTTGTTAATGTTTAATGTTTATAGTCGAGGGACAAACACGTGGCAAACAAGGCGACAACAAAGGACAAACTTAACCACAATATTTGCGCTGTGTTTACACGACATCTAATGTTCATCCACACGCATGTTGTTCTTCGTTGGAGTCATCGAGCATCATAGTGCTACCTGCTAGTGAACAATTACTGCTCAATATAAAAAATCCACACATGAGAATCTACTGACCTTAACCATGACATAGACATTTTATTAGACAGAATTTGACCATTAAGTAAGAGAAATATTTTGCACAAATCTAAATTAACAAAGGCCTTTCGAATAAACATAATCAAAGTTTAATAGGCGAGACGTAAACAAGACCTTGGAAAATAACTTACGATTCTAATAATTAAGTAATAATTCCATCAAAACAAATGATAAGAACTTCTTGGAAATAAACAAAATCAAAATTTAGGAAACTAGATGAGACGTAAACAGAAGCCATAGACCCCTCGATGCCGTAACTTTGATGTATTTTGTGAAATAAATAAAATTCGTTCCGGTAATTTGAAAAGCAATATATATGACGTCAATCGGTAAATCGGTAATCGGTCAATCGGTAATAATAATTATTATCAACGTGTACTTATTATTGAAGTGACTCTGAAATTTCTGTCGAGCAAAAGCGCCCTATATGCAAATGGTGCTTGGATTACTATTTTTGTATAGCAAGAAGTGTAAATACAATTACCTAATACTAGAATGTACCAATACGTTCGATCTTGGATTCAGTTTTCGATAAATGGCAGAAATGCAAACAAAGAAATAGCACAAAATCAAGCAAAACTAAGATGTTATAATATCGAACAATCTTTTAGGTATCTCATCAATATTATTATATAGGTACAGGATTATGGGCAGAGTGAGTGAGAGTAAGCAACAATTCGTGATATCTTAAAGACAATTCTGAAATGATAACGAAAAACAAGGAGAAATTGAGTAACCTTAATTAAGTACTATACATATAAAGGAATGATGATGATGATTACTGAAATTATTTTGTTCTTAACAAAACACCACACCAAAACAAAACATAGATACATAGAAGGCAAGAACGTGGCGGTAGCGGAAACATTATATCGAGGTCGTCCGACCACAACTACTGCGCTATGCACTTAACTCTACTTCGGCTTTATTGCCCGTAATTCTAAGAAATCGGGCTGCCTCATTTCATTGCTAACGTCTACTACGTTAATTTCGATCATTGGACATTCGCGATTTAGTTTATCACTCTTTTGTTTTTAACTCGGGAAAAACCGGCCAAATAATTCCAGTAGCTCATGAGCTGTACTGTTTTTATTAGTTTAATAAACCAACCGTTGCCTACAGTCAAATTATAGAATTCCTCTATAAAAATACTCCAACAATTTCAGACGTAGATAACTACTACTACACTACTAAAGTTTGATACCACTGTTAATCATGCTCATGAGTAATGACACTGTTTTAAAATAATTGAGCTCAAAATATATTTACAAAACAATACAGTTAAGCTCGTGGCTTATCTGGATTCTGGAAGGAGTTGAAATGAGAGTCGAAAAAGTCATTACTTAGCTCTCATATGACTAAGCTAAGTCACGTAGAGCCACCCAAGGCGACAGATAAAAATATCCGCTACTTATAACATTGTAAATCATATGAATAATTTTATACTACGACGTTCATGCAGATGACACTATAGTTCCACAAATCTATAACATTGGTGCTAATGAACACTAAATTTCTTCCAAATTTAGACCTGCCACCTTATTGATAGAAGAAAATGTTCACTCAATCGTCAATTACAAATGCCTAATGAGTATTGCATTATATGCTGTAGGTACACGACGACGTATACGTTCCAATATCCAAAGACATTAGACTGAGGCATGAACACATGGAACAAGGAATCTGCTTATTACTAGATTACCTAAAGCTATCATGCCAAAACAAGAAATGAATTATAGGAATCATTATATGTATACGCTTCATTTAATCAATTGCAATTAATTACCTCAGTTAAAATGAAACATATACAGAATCTTCAAAAATTTGTCATAATTGTCTTAAATAGGTTGCTAAATGTGCTGCTTTTATTAAATGTTACATGGATAGAATATCATGTTACCTTAAATTTTAAAGGGTCAAACTTTACACGAGGTCAAATGCTATCTAAAGATCCCATTATCCTCAACCGAAAAAATACTGATTAGAGTAGGTGAAATGATGATATGCACAATAATAATAGTTAAATATGCTAATTTTTGAGACTGTCTTAATTTTAATGTGTAAACAGGATACATTAATCATTTCTTCTTATCGTTAAATGTATCGCTTCTCCACAAAAGTCAACAAGCAACATCTCGATTCTCGAATATGCAGAAGTTAGGTATGAATTATGTTGGTGTTAATAATTATTGTTAGGTAAATTATATTATTATGCACCATTACGTCATCGCTTAGGCAAATAAGCAATGAAATTCTTGGAATAGGTATTAGAAACAATAATAAAGCTTTTAAAGGTCAAAGATGAGCAATAAATAATGGGACCGGAGTGGATAAAAAAATGAAATTACTCAATACAACAACGGGCATAATATAGATTAAAGTATGCGAAATGCAAATATCTAATAGAAGTCCAATTCAAACAGAGCTTTCAAGTAAATTCCGAGTGCCTCTAATACCTAACTACATATTTGCGTTTGCAGCCAGACACACCCAACATCTACAAGTGGGCGGATTTTGCATTAATAAAACTAAGTGCACAGGCATTAATTTAGCTTCAGCGTGCATATCCAAAGTTGTGTCTGAACCATCAGTAAATTGAGTTCTACGACATTGAAATAAGTTTTTCACAAGCATAACATTTGCTTAAACTTTTTGGAATGGTAAACTTGGTGATAAAAATAATTTAAACTCTCCCGAGGCAAATTATGCCGAGTGTCGACGTCAGTGGCTTTAGTCACGTCAATCTACTTTCTATACAGAATACGCGAGGTGAAAATGATGATATTATGATAAAGAGAGCCGTGATCCTAATATAAAAACGAATGAATGAATGACTTTTCAACACTTGTACAACATTCAAACCACCTGTTGAATGCTCTAGAGTCTAGAACATAGCAAAAAAATTACAAAGCAAAAGGGAGGCCAAACACATTACCTGACTAACTTTGACCATATCCCAACAAAGGTGTTCGGATTGTGTATATTTTATCCTCGGATTTTTACTTTCGTCGCACGGCACTTAAAATCTTCAATTTGAAAACGTGTCAGTGATACAGAACACCGAGGTTAATGATGACACAAAAACTTCACTTACATTAATATTCCACGGAACAGAAAGTTACTGTTGTAGAAAATCAAATCAAGTAAAAAAGTAAACTTGTGGCAGATGCACTATGCACAAGCTGTCGTGGTAGACAGAGGTGAGGTTTAGGCGTTCACATCGCAACGGGTCGACACGGTCCGTGCCGCGTTCGAGCAGAGACTGGCGGGAACGGAGCGTCCCTTTGACCGCGCGTCGTCGTCGTCGCCGCGGCGGCTACGTCACGCGCGACGGTGCCATGCCATTAGCAACGTGATGGCGTCATCATAACCAACACATGCGTCTTAATACCGTGTCTATAACGCACACACGCAGCCAATTTATCGCTTCAATTTCAAACTTTTCACGGTGGTTAGTTAGTTACCTACCATACGAAGCTCCACGAGCTGCCATTAGCGATATTCAATGGCAGATGCAAGACTAAACACGTTTTTCATGTAGACGATAATATTATTGTAACAAGATGATCTGCCACCAGATCGAGTGATGGTAAGATAAGACACTTTATTGAGTAGCATGAAGCATTTCGCATTTTAATTCGTAACGCTCATTGCTCAAGGCATATGATTTCGATGAAAGTAGAATTTCACCACAGGAAATTCCATTAATAGTGCGACAAAAGTAGTCCAAGTCTACTAATAGGTAAAGAATCCAGGTTAACTCCCACGCCGTTGCAACTAACGGTTGTTCTGATAATAGACCAAAACTGAAATCGAGGTAGGTCCATTTTCTCAAATCAAGGGAATGTAGTACCTACTACCTACCCACTATATTCAAATACGGGAGCGTATTTTATTGCGTTGGCAAGGTATAAACTAGTTGAAAGATAATTTAATTGAAAGTCTAAAAAGGTCAAGTTCAAAAAGTGAAATGAATCTCGTAGTTCAATAAATATCTTGTCAGCAATCATTGCTTGTCAGACATCTTTTAATCTTGTACTACCCACGTTCTCGTCTGGAAGTCACGCTTAGTTGCACTGCAATTACTAGGAAGAGTTGTGAACATGCCCACCCACTCTGATTCGTTCGGAAATAATCTTATATTATCTACCTACGTTAGCTACGTTACAACTTAAACTATATTTATTTAAACTTTAAAGGGTAGAGCTTTATACGCATTATCTATTGGGTGCTAATCAATCCCCAAAAAAGGTGTGTCAAATTCATACACTTATTACAATGCAATGTCAAGTTACTCTTATATTTACATACTTATACCGTTATAGTAAGTATTATGTGTCTGTAAGTATACATTAGTGACACTAATTACAGAGTTTCATTTTATTTTAATAATTAAAGCTGGCATTTTTTTTTATAATGGTTGTGTTTCTAGATCGAATCGAATACCCATGGTGACTCATGTGTTCAGGTCGTTTAGAATACGAATTGCGCAATTAACAAAACATTGCATACCTAATTCCTATAGCTATACAAAATATTTTCCATTGAATGCTAATATTGTTTTAGAATTTAGATCAATTCAGATGGTCACATTGCGTCTGAAGGGCATATCTGACGTCCAGTATGAATATTTTTAGTTTTTACCGCAGATCACATTCTAGGTTATTCAATGCGGGCATTGCCCTCTTTAAAGTTAAACACGGCTAATTTAGCCATACCACTTCTGAAATATTAACGAATTTAAAATACCGTGTCATTCTTGGTCTCTACAATATCAGAAGTTCTAGAAAAATTAAACCGGCGTCCATTTTAAGGCATTTTGGTCTTACCAAGGCATCTGATATTATAGACTTACTAAGGTATTATAACGACTAGCTAGTTACTACACAAGCAAGTAAGCATGATTGTGGACGGTAGAGATTTGTAAGAGCAATGCACTATGGAAAAGCTAGTTACTTCACAAGCACAGCATGATTGTGGACGATAGAGATTTGCAAGAGCAATGCATTGTGGAAAAGTGACTAAGTCGTCCACTCAATGGCAACAAAATAGAGAGAAATCAAAGTGGAGAGCCCTTAAAATAGCTAAAACCAAACGTCGAAACAAATAAAATTTCTCATGAAATTGTTCTAGAAGGCCGGCAGAACTTTCATGGAAAGTGGAAACGTACCACAGCCCCCCATCGAGAACTTTAGGTATTAAATCTGCAAGTGAAGTTTCACATTTTCAACGCCCACGTGATCGAAACACGTGGAACCTTCAACGTGCGCTCCTTGCAGTAAACAATATTCTCCGGCTATTGTTTTCCGCCCTCGGAACTCCCACGGCAAACGTGCCTTTGCAACCAATTCCTAATAGTCAATCCAATCCAATCTACGAGCAACACCATTCCAACATTAATTTGTGAATAATAAATGTCTCGACATTTGCGTTGCTGTCTAAAAATAAACTCGGGAAAGGAAACTGAACTCAATTCTGTAGGAAAATTAATGATGTGAAGAAATATTTGATGTTAAGAAAATTGACTATTTCTGCATATATCGTCCATTTTCATGAGATAATTAACTCGCTTGAAATTTAAGTGTTGAAAACTGATTATGTTTGTACTTAATTCAGAATATTGACATTTAGCAAGTAAAGTATAAATGAAGACGTTTTACCTGAAAATAAAACGTGTATTAAACATACTTACCTTATTCGAAGCCTAATAATATTATGAGATATGCCATCGCTTCCGTTTCCGTTTTCTGTCCCTTTTCTTTGCTGTATACCTGTCTCTTTCTATTTCCGTTCCCACCACCAGCAGTGAGCGCCATGATTGTGGGCGCACAATTTTTCGTCATTAAGTCGAATAACACCAGGCAGAATTAAAATTTATTAGGCTTCGAATAAGGTAAGTATGTTTAATACACGTTTTATTTTCAGGTAAAACGTCTTCATTAAACAACTTGACCGTTATTCGAAGCCTAATAATATTATGAGACGTGTTTGTTATCGCCTGGTGGTGGTGAACGGCGTCAATGTGACTAAGAAACTGTTAGGGACACATCGACACGATAAACATCAGATTGTGTTTGAAAAATTTATATTTAAAACAAAGATGCAATCGAGTATGAAATTTATTAAACAAACAAGTATGAAGTACAATAATCTTCAAAAGAATTACCATGAATAGCAAAACAAAAATAAAAAGTTAATCAACTGCACTAAATAGTTGTGTGACTTTGCTAGTGTTCTTGTTGGAACCTAATACTTGGCGGCAATAAAAACGCCTAAAGGTTTTTTCAGATCTCCAGTTACCTCTTGTGAGAATTTCGTCAAGAGGTGCATTTTCTACCCAACTTTTTGAGGCAACCGCGGCTCTAAAACTACCAGCCGATGCTTCGATTCCAGATTCTTTCAACATATTTTTAACCCAGCTAGCAATTACACATCTTGAAGCCGGTTTTGGCTGACCACACGTAGAAACAAACAAATTTTCGCACTTTGCGTCTTGGCGTCTTTGTTGACCCACTTCAATCAATCGCTTGATCCAATGTACTGGGCTTAGACTTTTATTACATGGATTATTTTTTAATTTCCAGCCTGACTGGCGGTAATCAATTGAGTCCGTTTTTGAACCGAAGGCAGGTACTAAGACTATACAATCATCGGCTACTATACAATTACATGAGTTTGTACGCAAAAGTGTCAAATCATGAACTCTCCGACCAGAGCATAACAGAAGAATTGATGCTGTATATTTAGATATTTCATATAAATTACTAGTATCTGGATTCACTCGAGCTAAGCGATTTATGGCTAAATCAACGTCCCATATTGGTGGTTTCAAAATTTTAGGTCTTGCTGCAGCAATAGCTTTTAAAATTCGTTTGACGAGAGGATGGTTACTAAGTGGCTCCGTAGCTTCTAAATTACTCAGAGTAGACACTACAGATTTATAACATAGTATAGTATTATAAGACAAGCCTTCTTTGTTATGTAAGTCTGCTAAAAACCTTGCCAAATCAGAACCACTAGGTTTATTTTCAGGGATATTATTCAAACACGCCCATGAAAGCCAACGCGACCATGCAGGCTTATAAGACCTAACGGTGGAAGGTCGCCAACTAGACATAAGTAGGTTCCTTTGTTGATCTGTCCAGTTATTCAGTACTTCATTCCTCCCCCACATTTCCACACTTCGAGTGTCATTTCCGATATCTTGTGGGGAGCTAGACCGGTTGATATGTCTATCAATACCCGTGGAAGATTGTGGATTGTCCAGGGCGGTGCTGTCGCTCGGTTCTTTAGATCCGGTCGCCAAAACACTTGTTCCCATCTTGGTGCCACTATCAAATACGTTCCACGACATTGGTTTAGATGTTGCAGAATTTTCGGCATTAAAAAGGGGGGAGGAAATACCCACGCCAAGGGATAGTTCCATACACGAGACAGAGCGTCGTGAAAGTCTGCTTGAGTATCTTGGCAATCCAGTGAACAATATCTGGGGACTACGCGCGCTATTTTTGAAGCAAACAGATCTATGACAGGAACTCCCCACTTGGAAAATATTGGAATCGTGGCTTGCGGTAGAAGGTGCCATTCTGGGGCAACTCGAAGCCTCGACAGTCGATCTGCTTCCACATTGTAATTGCCCGGAATATGATGCACAGTTAAATTGATATGGAGAAGGTCGACTAAACTCATGATCTTGTATGTCAGGTCCAGAAGAGCTTGAGATTTGGTACCACCTTCGTTTCGAAGATATGATACGGCAGTCTTGTTGTCGCACTGAAGGTGTATCGTTGCATATTGTAGGTTCGGACTTTGTTCTTCTAAGGCTCTGAGGATAGCAAGAAGCTCTTTGTGGTTGCAGTGCAACTTTCTCTCTATACTTGACCATACTCCGGATAAGACCGTATTGTTTATACGTGCTCCCCAAGCTTGATTTGATGCGTCCGTTACAATATAGTGTGTCGGGTATGGTGCATGTATCATTGACCAATCTGTGTGATGAGTTTGCCACCATTTCAGCTCGTCTATTACAGACTCGGGCAGCGACAGGGCTTGATATGGATCCTGATTCAAATTGTTTAAACACAGTCTTTGGAGTTGACGATAATTCAGTCTGCCCCGTGGTATAACGAAACTCGCAAAATTCAGAAAGCCGATTAAGCTCTGTAGTTGTTTTACGGATGCAGCTTTTGGTATTAAAATATTTGTGACTAACATTCTTAATTTCGCGCATTTCTTCGCCGGTAGCGACTTGCGATTCAACCAGGGGTCCCATAATATGCCGAGATATTCTATGGTTTGACATGGGGCAAGGGTTGATTTCTCGTAGTTCACCTTCCACCCTAGAAACTTTAATAGATTCAGTGCAGTTTGCGTCTGAGTTTCCAAGTTGTCGGCATTTTGATTGGCCAATAAAAAGTCGTCGAGGTATACTAAGATCCTCATGCCCTGTTTTCGAAGTAACTGTGCAATCCAGTTGCTTACTGACGCGAAAGTTTTGGGCGCTGAACTTAGCCCGAAGGGCAGACAGTTCATTTGGAGCAGTTTTCCTTTGTATAACAGGCGTAAAAAGCGTCTGTGTGAGTGGGATATCGGCACATGGAAATATGCTTGAGACAAATCGATTTTTGTTAGATAATCCTGTGGTTGTAAGAAATCGGGAATTTTGTGATTGTTTATCAACCTGAATGGAGGTGAATGGACATAATAATTGAGCGCCTTGAGGTTGAAAATAGGTCTCATGGTTCCGTCTGTCTTCGGGACCAGAAACATTGACGAAACGAAACTTGGAGATATTGGAACTGTTGTCAACACGCCTTCCGTTGACATCTTTTCTATTGCAAGCGTCATTTCGTCTGAAACTGGAGTTTCCAGCTGACTCAGGGCGAGAATGGGTACATGTAGTGGAGGTTTTTCCAAAAATGGTATACGGTATCCGGAAATAACCTTGAGGACATAACCTGGAGCTCCGATTACCTTCCACCTCCGATAGTAGTATACGAGCTGACCGGCTACGAAGTGACTCGGTGAGTCAGTATCTTCGAGTTTTGCCTCTCCTATCCCGGTGGGATGAGGGAGAGCTTCTGCGTGTATGGCCGTAGTTCTCGTTATTTGTGCGACTTGTGGCTGCTTTACCTCCTCTACCACGAAAGGACTTGGAGTTGTTGTTATGCGCTCCAGAGTTGTTGAACTTATTTTTGTAAGGCTGACCTTTGTTCATCAGCTTCGAAGTCGGTAGTGGATTCCTACGATCTGGCACAGGATTACTTTGATCGGACTGCGGTGCAGGTGCGCGATCTTTTTGTCGAGGCCAGAACACCTTTCGTACTCCACCTGCCTTTTCAAGGGCAGCCGTAAACTTTTCAGCATCAAATAAGTTTTGACACGTTGGCGGTATTTTGCGCAACATGCTTTTGTGAAGCGGATCCTTCACGGATGCAAGAATAGTCTCGCGTCGTTGCTGAATAATTTCCGCTCTATGGCCGCAAACCAACTGCAGTGCATCATTTGATATTTTTGAAAAATCACCCGTAACAAATATATCATGGATCTTCTCATTTACATCACTAAAAGTAAGGGTAGGAGAATCCTTAGCCCATAACAAAAAACTTCGTATTTCTTTTTCCAGTTGATCGCGCTGTTTAACCAGAGCATAGCATATAGAAGCGAACGCTTTTTCGGTATTTATGGTGTTTCGAGAGCTATCAAACCGTTTTACTTCGTCATTCGCTTCTAAATCCGCAAATCCGGGAGTATGAAGATAACTTTTCTGCACGTCTGAGTATCTCACATTTCGCCAGTCCGAATCGCCTAAACGTTGGATATTTTTCAAAATGTCCAAATACAACGCGGGTGTTTTTAAAACATCTGGATCTTTGACTTTAGTCCCGATAGCTAACGAAAATTGTGGTTCCGACTCGTCTTCAATATGATCACTATCATACAGGTTACCACTGACATTATCATTAACCCAGTCTCCCTCGATCTCCTGGGGTAGGCTAGTTCCACTAAGTGTATTGTTTTCTGCAAGCTGTTTTTTAATCTGAGAGATTTCAGCAAATAACTTATTAAATTTTTTATCTTTACTACGACGAGACCGTTTTGATTTTGAAGAACGCTTAGAACGTTTACGAGGTTGATCCGAATCTGAGCTACAAGAAGTCGAGCTACTTGAACCGGAAGAAGACGAGTTAGAACTCACACTGTTCTCTCGTGTTCTTTTACGCTTATTTTTATGACACTCATCTGTTCCACTAGCTTTACTCGGTCCCGGAACACATTCAGGAAAATCACTCATTTTAAATATATCCGTTATAACCAGCTTAAAATAGAATTAAAATAGTGAACATATTAGAATCAAACTCTTAACGAACGGTAACACCGTTAAAACGACTATAAGTAGTTCAAAATAAAAATAAAAATTATGCAGGTAGTAAATATATAGTGTTAAATTTCAATTAGCTTTAAATAGCTTCTAGATCTTCTTATGGATCAGCTTCTAAACTTTAAAAGCATTAAGATACAATATGACGTAAAGTCGCGTAGTACGTAAATGAATAGTCGCATTAATTGATATTTAATTAAAACAAAAGTGTACATACCAGTTATAATGTCACGAACCACAATAATTGTACGAATTGCAGGTATTAAGAATAAAATCACTTAGACAGAAAATTAACTATGCAGCTGAGTGCACGTGTTGACGGAACGGCAACGACGACGTCAATGACGAAAAATTGTGCGCCCACAATCATGGCGCTCACTGCTGGTGGTGGGAACGGAAATAGAAAGAGACAGGTATACAGCAAAGAAAAGGGACAGAAAACGGAAACGGAAGCGATGGCATATCTCATAATATTATTAGGCTTCGAATAACGGTCAAGTTGTTTAATTAATCTAGGAAATTGTTTTTCATAACAAAAGACAACAGGAAAAATTTATTCTATGTCCTTCAAGACTAATAATACTAAATTCGAGTATTTAGAGGCTTATAAGTGAAGATTATATTATGAATAGGTACAAGGATTTGATAAATCTCGTTTTGTTAACAATTTTAAAATTAAGTGAATAAGTATTAAGAGTAAATAATAATAAATAAATAGCAACTGTCACAACCAAAATTACAAGGTTCGAAGATCAGCACATTAATAAATCATCCTTAGAAACAAGAACAATGGTTAATGATCACCAAAACTGAAAAAAATATTTCGATGAAAGATAAACGGAATTAGTTTCAAGATAGGATTGCAATATCGAGAATATTCTGGTTGATAAGAAATGACGCTGATTTTATCAAAGTATAACCGATACAATACAGGAATTGATAACTTCAAAGACTGATCACTATAAATCATATAAATATTAAATACTCAGCTTAACATCCAGTCAATGGAAAGTGAATGTAATACGAACGCTTTGTGATGCAGAATGCAACAGAGTGGGACTGGTGCAATACAACTTTCACAAAGCCACTGCAAATCCAACCGCAAGTCACAACACCTACTAAATGCATTAAGGCCTAGGTACATTTCTAGATTGCTATATAATTGAAATCAACGATATATTTATGACGCTATAAAAAACCTTTTAATGAATTCATATTTCATACTTCTCTTCATAGTTCATCCTTTTTATCCATAGTTAGTATTATTGTATGAAGCTTGAAGGTTTGCAACGGACACAATCAAATAATATTTGCCTTTAAAATGAGGTTGTAAATGAAAAAATTTGTCTAAAAATATCACCCATTATTTAGGGTGTAAAGGTATTATTAGATCCAAACACTGGTTATTCACTCCAATAATATTTATTGCATATTTTATATCACAAATACAGTGGCAATTTTTATACCATCCTGAATAGCGTCCCAGACCAGTGTTGCCACACTACCAAACCATAGTAGTGATACCATATGTATACCTTTTTTTCCCGTCTAACAGTATACTTCCATTTAGGAAAATAAATATGGTCATACTCATTTTAAAAAGTTGTACCTCACGTTGACATTTACGAATCAGACCTGATAAGACCTATTTTCAAGAATGATAAAGTTAAAATCTCTTAATTTTCGCGGCGTAAAGACATTTTATTTAAAGATACAGTTATGTTCTATATACCAATCGATAGAGCTCGAAAAGCCGAGTCGAATGGTATTTATAACACATTTTCGCCCAAATGTCCCTTACGACAATTGAAATTACAGGGTATAAACTATCTTAAATATATCAGGTCGTAAAGATCTTGCAATTATACTGGAACCGTAATACATCCAAGACTTAATCGCAGTTTCCACGGAAGTCTATATATATTCGTACCTGTTACAGCTTATCACGAACTTACGTGACTTGGTATTCTGGTGGTTTATTTCATAGGACACGATTGTCAGTTGTCACAGCCGACTGAATAACCAGTTTATTGCTATCAGAAGGAATACTAAAACCTCGAAATATGTAGGTAATTAAATTGGAAAGGGCAATTAATTGTAAAGCAGGCCTAGACGATAGAACATTAATGGGAACTAGTAATTTAGTAGAAATTGACTGATCGGCAACGTCGTCCTCGTTACGTTACCCACGATTCGTGTCATTAGGTCGGAAATCGGAATAAATCAATAAATAATTAAAGTTACCGTTGACTATAAGCTAAAAGCAGTAATTTTTAGAAGATAAACATTAATAAAAACTAAAATACAACTAAGTATTTACCAACTAAGTTAGGTACAAACCAAAACCAAGACAACTAATGAAAGGGTTCACTCAGTTTTACTTTTTCATTAGACGAATATTTCTTTATCATATCCGAAATACTGGATTAGACATGACGTCATCATATTAACCTACGACACGCGGAATGCTAAGAAGCAGCTAGCAACACCTCGTTAATTAAAATGTAAATAATAATTCGGCAATTATGTGCCAACGACACACCCACACCGACTGCTTAACACAAACCTCTCGCAGTTGGATAAAAATAAACTTTTGGGGCGTTTATTTTATCGTACCTATTCATGTAGGTAATCTTGTGTCTGTCGAGACAAGCGGTGCAGCCCTACCCGTTTGTATTGCAACGGGAAACGGGTCGCGACCCAGTTCGCCGGGATCAATACTCGGTCATCGACTCCGCCTGCGCCTCGTACAGACGCCTGTGCCATCTCGGATTAGGACCCAACTCGACCTTCTCTGGATAGGACTCTAAAAATAGCTATACACGAGTGCAATGTTGGAATCGATGAAGGGTAGCCACTCCATGCTACCTGAATGTGGACGTAAACTATTCAGAACAGTTAGGACAGAAACAGTTTTTGCAAATCTAAACATGTTCAAGTTCATCAAGTTCAACGTGTACAACTCGTTATCATACAATTGAACAGGGAATAGACATATATTGATAGGTTATTACCACAGTTATTACAAATTATATAAGCAATGAAGATGTCCTTGAACTTGGAACATACTTCATAGATAGGTATAACACAGTTTATAAATTGTATCATGTATGTATGAAATAGTTATTACTCCGTAGACAGTATAGGCAAACGTTTGAACAAGTGTCATCGATCATAAAAGTAACATTATAAACGCAAGTGAGTATTCCAATTAAAATATTAATGTGATAAATGAACTAAACAATGCCAATGATAATGTTTTCCATAATACTGAACATATTATTAACAGCGGCTAAAATTTTCATGTATAGTAAAATCCATCTCATGATAACGAGTAAATACAACCCAAGAGCCTGTTTCTTTAAAACTGAATAACATCGAAAGAAAATACAGTTGCTTGGTATCTAAAAGACGTGAATGTAAAGAGATAAATAATATATATAACAGACAGGACTATTGTAGCCAATAAGCCTGACATAGTGGTGATAGACCGATCAGAACGCCGTGCAATGATTGTTGATATTACTGTCCCGCATGACGAGAACCTAGTGAAAGCTGAGAAAGAGAAACTAACCAAGTATCTAGACTTGGCTCACGAGGTTGTCGCCATGTGGAATGTGGACTCAGCAATCATTGTACCGATAGTCGTGACCACTAATGATCTTATAGCCAAGAGCCTCGACCAACATCTTTCCAGGCTCTCATTGGGTAGCTGGGTCAAGGGCCAGATCCAGAAGGCTGTACTCCTGGACACGGCTCGCATCGTCAGGAGGTTCCTCTCTCTGGGGCCCTGACCGCCGGTTTCTTGGACCCTGTTCCCGAGACCGGTGGAACGCTATTTTTTATATTTTTAAATGTTTTTTCATTTTTGTTTTGTGTAAATATTTAAAAATGTAAACAATATGGATGGATAAAATAAATAAAAAAAAAAAAAATTATAACAATAATATAATCCGGGGGGAGATCTATGACGCCAGCTAAAAATATTTAATCTACAGAACATGGCGACGCAAAACCTAGAGATAATAGCGTCGATAACAAAAAGTTACTAGATAAAGCAAAAATTATTCTACCACCACAAGCAAGGAAATGGACAATTAAATGCTACCGATACGATAATATTACAGGACCATTAAATTAAATTCCTAGAACAGTTTGGATTGTCACAGTATGAAGTAGAAATGAGTGTTTCTGATAAAGATCCTGATAATAAACTAGTTTTACTTCGATCGCCCTGGTTGAAATATGTTTCATTGCTAAATCGTTACCGTGTCCTGACCGTGCGGCGTGGGTCGTGGGCTCGTGACGTGACCTAGCTCACTGACCTGGATAGCATGAAGAGTGCCGTTCTAGCTAGCCTGAAATACATCCAGTACGTCTACGCTCTACGCGCTACTAAATAATAAATTGACTGACTGACAGTTCAAACCGTTAATTGTAGAAACTTGATATTTGCAGTTTGCACGTTAGTTCTCTCTATATTTGCAGAAATTCCATCCACGCGAAGCCGGAGTCAGATAGACAGACTTCGTATACTTCGCAAAATCGTCTTATTTGCATAATTGCAAATTATATAACAGTATACTACAGGCTCCAATGCAAAATGCAAACGTAATCGGGTGGCCCTAACTCCTGAGGTTATATGTGGGCACGAAAAGGACGACAAGCTTATATATTATCTATTGGACGAACAGCCGATAGGATCAAGCCAGAAGGAGAAGACCTAGTAGTGTGTATAATATACACAGTGTATCTTACATTACGATTAAACATCCATTATCCTTTAATTGCAAGACCACTAACCACTTTAACTATTTAAATGGAAAACGCCCTTTGCAGCGGCCTTTTAACAGATATTTACATTGATGTACAATTTTAGTACCTATATTTCAATGGATATTTAACGTATTTAATTCATCAAACTCGAGAACATTCGTAATGGAGCGCAATTAAATAAAATTACGTTTTATGGAATTACAATAAAAATAAAGAATTACCTAAAAGGTATATGTAGGTATTCTGTATTTCAATTTTAAAGGTCATTTACTTACATACTCTCAAAATTATTTATTTAACTAAAGCATTAATATTCTTTCCTTATCTACTTTAGCAGTTTGCTTTTATTTGATTAACTCTATGAAAGAGGTTGATTTAGTCATATCACGACAGGTATGAACAGGCAGGTACCTGAATTGGGTTAATATTCATTAACTAATGCAATCGTTTCATATACATTCGTAGGAACTTGCAACTAAGCCGTATCGCCCTGAATGCATGATTCGATTGAACTAAATACAAATGACGAAGCTAAACTGCCGCTCAGCAGTCAGCACGACCTTTACTTTTAAGTAAGGCACTTCTATAATCGACTTTCTAAATCCTTACAGATGGTAAACACTTTTGCCTGAATATGCCTGAATCTTGTAAATCCTCTCAACTCCGGCTTTTTAGTTTTTATGCTCTTCAAATCTATCTATCTACAAAACAGATAACAAAGGACCAATTTAAATCCACAACAACATAATAATGCCCACAGCCGATTCCGATTTCTGTGATAATGCCCATGCGTGACTCTAAATTAAATTAACAGCTTAGTTTAATTTCAATATTCAACCTTCAATATTCAAAATTCAATTCAATATTCAAAAATATTCAACCGTATTTGGTTATTTCTTATCCATTTGAAAGGTCATTAAACAAAAAGCAGTTGATCAGTTGTGCCTGCGACGTATAGTGGTTGTTTGAAGAAAGGACGCGGCGAGAGCGTCGCCCTTTGAGTTCGAAAGCCGCCATTCAGGAGCCCCGTGCAACGACCCTAAGCCCTAGCGGTGCGTAGCTGGGAACCGGTGCCTTTAGATATAACCAACCGACCGGTTGGTTATATCTAAAGGTTGGTTGGTCCGGGAACCGACCCTTCGGTTTACTTTATCAGCGATTTAGCCAACATTCCAGAGCTCGAATTTCTCGGCTTCTTGCCGGAAGCCGAGAAAGGCTTTTTTTAAAGGAAAAGGCTATTTAAAGGAAAGGGCTATTTTCTGAGAAGAAGTTTATACACCCGTATCAGGGCATGCCAGGGTTTATTAGGGGCAAGACGTAAGACGGAACGGATAATGACATCCTGCCTGAAGAACCTACGCCAGTAACCGAAGGTAACCGAAGAACAGATCCGAATCCCTAGTTCAGGTCCATAATGATCGTCAATCTTCGTTGGATACAGAGGTAGATATCGTAAGAAGAAGCGTCAAGGAAAGGAAATTAAATGGACCATAAAAGGATATTTTAATGACATGATGTGCCCTAATAAATAACTTCTATTTGCGAAGTCGCCTGAGTGTACTATAATAAATGGAACGAATTCAGCAATACAGCCAGGAAAGCCACCCCATTTCTGATTCTTCATTACGTAGTTTATTAGATGCCCGCCCATTTTCCATCGACTATAATATTATGTACTGTATGACGTATATAGTAAACCAAGTAATGCTGCTATTTGGAGATGAAACGACGAATGACAATCATAAAGATTTCATAATAGAAAATTCTTTAGTGTAAGTAGATGTTTGGGCGAAAACTTATCTAATGCACATATTATTAAACCTAATAGACGCAGAATTCCATTACCAAATATCGTTGGATAGAACGCGTAGAAACAGTAAATTCAAGATCTTGAATTTACTGTTTCTACGCGTCGCGCTCGGTAGTTTGAGAGCGCTGAATTTAATCTTAACTTATCTACTCGTAAATCAATTTGTCTCGCATGGCAGGTCGCCGAAGTTAAATCCCCAAACGGAAAACTCAGACGGCTTTTTCGACTGACATAGGCACTCCGAGTCTGTAACCACGCTCCCATACAATACAAACGATAAATCTTCATATACCTAATTCTTATAAGATTTCATATCTATTAGGGGGGTGATGGCTGATGTTGAGTGATGAAGTGCACATATAAAAACAATAACAATTTTATCATACATAAACAGGATGATTTAATCTTTGTTATTTTCATTCTTATTAGGTATGTTTGCCTACGGCAAGTTTTGGAACTGTGAATCATTTCGTAAATATGTCCGGATGAATCGACTTCGCAAAAAACAAATCCCAATGCAAATTTGTATTTGATTTCTCTACATCTACGCAGGTTGTAAAGTTGGTTTACATAGTGATAATACCTACCCAATTAAATTTAGTGTTCAAAGACGATTTAGTACGGGGACAGTTGTTTTTTTTATGATAACATTGAACGAATATTTAAATAGCCACATTAAAATGTTTGTGTGACAACATACTCGTAGTTTTGGCAAATTATACAAAATCTTTGGTGACCTTATATTAGTTAAGTCAACAACCGACCGACCTATCAGCGCTGTGCAATCCATACTAATATTATAAATGCGAAAGTGTGTCTGTATGTCTGTCTGCTACGCTTTCACGGCCTAACTACTCAACCGATTTTGATGAAATTTGGTACAGTTACATCCCGGGGAACGACATAGGCTACTTTTTTATCCCGGAAAATTGAAAAGTTCCCGCGGGAATAAAAAAAAACAATCCACGTAGACGAAGTCGCGGGCATCATCTAGTTACTTATATATTTTAATCAAATAAAAGCTATATATAAGTTATATTATTTTGTTATGCTTAGCATAGCTAGGCTATTTATAAAGACTACAGACCGGAACTCTACATTTTTGGAATGATAAAAGATCGATCGATCGGTCTCAGGGGGAAGATAAGCTAAATAAATAAGATAACTAATAGAAGTAGTATTGCAGTATTTCGACAAAGCTGCAAAATAGGTACATTGTTACAATCTTAAGTGTTGAGATTGGCTGAATTTATGGTACTCTTATTGCGACAGAGAATTTTGGCCAATAGCGAAAGAGTGTAAGTATCCATACTAATCCATACTTAATATTATAAATGCGAAAGTGTGTCTGTCTGTCTGTCTGTCTGTCTGCTACGCTTTCACGGCCCAACTACTCAACCGATTTTGATGAAATTTGGTACAGAGATAGGTTACATCCCAGGGAAGGACATATGCTACTTTTTATCCCGGAAAATTGAAGAGTTCCCGCGGGAATCAAAAAACATAAATCCACGCGGACGAAGTCGCGGGAATCATCTAGTATTATTATAAATGCGAAAAAGTGTCTGTCTGTCTGCTACGCTTTCACGGCCCATCTGTTCAACCGATTTTGGTAATTGGTACAGAGATAGTTCGTATCCTGGGAAAGGACAAAGGCTACTTTTTATCCCGGAAAATTTAATGAGTTCCGGGAATCGATCGAGAGAGGTGATTTCGATTGTTACACAGTTCTTACAGCAACAACTTTACAGTACCTAATATGGGGACGCCGCCGTGGGCCACTAGCCACAAATCCCCAATATAAAATTTGAAGAGCTCTACTCCTTGATGAAAAGATAAATTATAACTAGCGACCGCCCGCGACTTCGATCTTGTGGAAATTTCGAAAAATCTGCACCTATTCTGCACCATGTCTAAATTAATGCAATTATAATACATCAGTGTAAAATTAGCATTAATACTTGATGAGTCAGTCAGGATTTTTATCTAAAATAAGATTGAGGAAAAAGAGGGAGAATATATTATGAGATTAATAGGTACATATTCCAAAATATACGGCTAAAGCGCTTTTACTTAAAAACAATTTTAATATATTCTACTTATCATCAATTTACCTAAAATGTTCAGTGGCCCTGACGAAAATACGAGTAGAATGCGGTCTATTTTAATTTTGGCACAAACGTTTTTATTTAACATTTATGTGTGATTGTGTGATTATCGCCATTCGCGAGTGTAGTGGTGACTGGTGAGTGTAGTGGTGATTAACGGGTTAAAGTCACCGTCTGCGCAGGGTTAACACGCTAGTCAAGGCCGGGTCAATGCGCTGTACCCCAACCAGGGTTCAAGAACACCGTAACTACTAACTATTGTAAGTAAATGAAAAAACCGCAACTTCGTCCGCAATCTTTGATTTGTCTCTATTTGCACTCTTTCTTTGCTGTCTCGTCTTTGATTTTCCGGGATAAAAAGAGCCTGTTCCACTCTCGACAAAACTCTCGCCGACCCGCTGCTACTTGCTACGATGTAGCTTGTGTTAGCATTAAAAATTACTGTTTGTCATTAAATCTCATGAAACAGGAAGTATACTACTGTAAATTTGACTCGTTTCATGTCATTCGATTTAATCTGCGAATACGGACGCCATATTGAATATATACCCATGCCAAAAATCACGTCGATCCGTTGCAGCGTGATTAAAGGACAAACCAACAAACCAATAAACCAACAAACAAACACACTTTCGCATTTATAATATTAGTATGATTAGTAAAAGGCCGTCTGTTGAGCAATATCCAGGTTATATTTTTGGTTTTGTCATTTACCTATTTCTTTTTATGGTGTTCAACAAAGCATATTCTTATTATGGGTAGGTAATCGACTTAAAATACTGCGTATTTTTTTATTAGATTTATTTTTATTATTAATTAATTTACTATGCCACTGGGATGCGCGAATTTTTATACGACTGCTTGTTATACGACTGCTTGAAAAAAGGAGTATATTGTTTTCAGGGTTCATGTATGTATGTATGTATGTATGTATGTATGTATGTATGTATGTATGTATGTGAGTTTGTATATTCCACCATAACTTCTATACGCCTGAACCGATTTTGATAAATGAGGTATCGTTAGAATCCCTAGCTTATTCCGGGTGACATAGGCTAGCAAAATTTTAAAAAAAATTGGTGGGGTGACCATGGTCCCGCATTAAAGACTAAAGTTGAAAAAAAATATTCGAAAATGAGATTAACTAATATAATCATCATCTAAAAAATGATGAGTAGATTCCAAAAATATATAACTATAGTTCAATATCCAGTGATTCACAAAAAAATATCAATGTGAATAAGATCCCAAAATCGTTACGTACTTAGACAGTTACGAGCAGTCGTATTTTTTAATAATTTTAATTATATTCACTTGTACCTATTACCATTTGGCCGATAATATTCTTAATTAAAGACTAACTTCAACAAATATAATAGGAGATAACTGTCATTATCATAATAATTATTAGCCGATAGCAGGAATTCATTGTAACTGTCTGATAATAGTAAGTATTTGTAAGTATAAACGTACAACACTAACCAATGGGTTTCGATTTTAGAAATTCGCGATTTTACACGAAGGTTTTCTCTGCAACATAGATCTCACTTAGAATTCCATTTCAGAAATTTCACCCGAGCGAAACTCTCGATAGGTAGGTAATAATAAAAGAGAAAGCTCTTTCAATGTATCATTACAGTGAAGTACCGTGAGGGAGGTCATGTCTGTGACATCGCAGATTAATCAAAACAGATCTAAAGTCGTATTACTTTGTGAATTCAGGTTAAGTACTATAGAATCATACTAATATTAATTATAAATGCGAAAGTGTGTTTCTTTGTTGGTTAGCTGGTTTATTGGTATGTCCTTCAATCACGCCGCAACGGAGCAACGGATTGACGTGATTTTTGGCATGGGTATAGTTGAGGATCTGGAGAGTAACATAGGCTTTTTATCCCGGAAAATAAAGGAGTTCCCGCGGGAATAAAAAAAATTAAACCACGCGGAAGAAGTCGTGCTAGCGGGCATCAGCTAGTATTTTTATAAAAAAACGTTTTATGCATTAAAAATTCAAATAAAGGTTTCCATAACCTATTAAATAACAGCTGTAGGTGGCAGGTAGAAAAATCCTTTTTGAGAGAATCTGTGGGATTTCCTGGTTAAGTACCTACATACGAGTATAGTCCCACAAACTTATCTGATCTGGTGGCCAAAATTGGAACTAACTTTTATGCCTGTTGATTTTTTGTTTTTATTTAATTTGACGCTGTCACTGGGTCATATTAGTTTGTCGGACTATGCCTGCTTTTATTTAACTTTAAATAGTTTTGAAGGACTTTACACAACACATCACTTTTTTTTTATTAATTTAATAATGAATTATTGGTTATTGAGTTATGATGATATATTATACCTACATAAGAATGGGCACTACACCTATTCTTATAAATAAAAATAAGTATCAGTAGTATTATATATAAAATTTTGTGTCAAAAAGAGATATTAAAATACCTATGCCTACCTACTTAATATTTTGTACCAAAACCATTATCAAAGCTATGCAGTCTTCTATTAATAAAATTATTAATTAGGCTTCATTGGAGATGTAGGCAAAGTAAGTTATAATCACAGCATAAGTATAATACATTCATACATGATACAGTGGTATGTATGGTACAATGGTACTCTCACCTATGGTTGAGAGAGGTAGTTAACTGCATACTTTGACATTAGAGTGACAGAATTAAGTATTGAAGATTCTGCCAGCTCCGACGTCACATCCCTGTCACCCCCCAACAAAGCTGTGGCTATTCACCTCCGTCTAACAATGGATAGGAAAGAACAAATCTATTCTATATATATATAAAAGCGAAATACCACTCATTCACTGACTGACTCACTAACTGACTAATCACGATATCTCAGGAACTATAAAGCGTACAGACTTGAAATTTGGAAAGTAGATTCCATTCATTTCATTCCAGAATTCTATATTGTAGACGCCAGCTAAGAAAGGGTTTTGAGAAAATCCACCCCTAAGGGGTTAAAATAGGGGTTGGAAGTTTGTATGAAAGTCTGTCATTTCTCAAGTTATATCCATATGAGCTACTGGTAAAAAATTAAGAAATACTTGTTTCACAGTTTTTGAAAATTCGACCCCCAAAGGAGTGAAATAGGGGATGAAAGTTTGTATGAAAGGCCTTCATTTCTCAAGATATTTTTCAAGTTATATCAACGAAACTTGGTATTTTGGCTTTCGGTGAAAAATAAAGAAGTATGATTGTCACAGTTTTTCAAAATTCTACCCCCAATGGGGTAAATAAGGGATTGAAAGAATGTATGAAAGTCCTTCATTTCTCAAGTAAGAGCCATGAAACTTGGTATACGAGCTGCGGGTTGAAAATAAAGAAATAGGTGTGTCACAGTTTTTCAAAATGTAAAGGGGTAAAATTTTGGTAAATAAATAGGGGTTGTAAGTTTGTTTATAAGTCCTTCATTTTTCAAGTTATAGCCATGAAATTTAGTATTTGGGCTTCTGGTTTAAAATAAAGAAGTATGTGTTTCACCATTTTTGAAAATTCTACCCCCAATGGGTTGAAATAGGGTAGTCTTTTATTTAACAAGATTTTTTTCAAGTTAAATCTAAGAAACTTGATATTTTGGCTTTTGGTAAAAATACAGAAGGATGTGTGTAATATTTTTAAAAATTCTTCCGAATGGGCTTGAATAAGGGTTGAAAGTTTGTATTAATGTCCGTCGTTTTTCAAGCTGCTATAGCCATGAAACTTGGTATTTGGGCTTCCTCTGATGATGAAATACGGATTTTACAGTTTTTGAAATTTCTATACCCAAGGACGTCAAATAGAGAGTTTGTCCTTCAATTACGCCGCAACAGAGCAACGGATCGACGTGATTTTTTGCATGGGTATAGCAAGGGTACTTGAAGAGTTAAGGCAAATTAAGGCAAAATAAGAACTGTGGGAATTAAAAAAACTTAAGCCATGCGAACGAAGTCCCAGGCGTCCTCCTGTTTATTAATATCTCCTTTAAGTAGACCATGGAAATACGAGTATTTACTTAATAGCTCCCAAAAACGAAACAACAATGGCATGCAACATGGAAACATACGAAGTTAAAAGGAGGAAAGGTTTCACCTTTCTATGACTCATACTAAAACTTGACTTTTGACTACCACCAACAAAATCATAACATCAGATGATATCTGAGTACATGACGTCAAAGACAATAAAGGGTATCAGTAATGGACATGATGTAATTACTGGTAATTTTAATTGAATACAATGGCTTCAAGACAATTGAAGACAGGCACAATTTATAAATCTTAATGTGTTATGAAAATATTCATAGGAGTTTAATATCCAATGAAAATGGGCTGATTTATTTTAAACATTGATTTATGGCTATCTAAACTATGTATCAGAGCACCAGAAGACTAGATGATGTCAGAAACTTCATTTGAAAATCCTGAATAATGAACTCTTTAGATTTTTTTGGATATAGAAATAGCTAAGGTACTAATTACTCCCCTGGGGTACAATGTACAACCTATCTTTGGACGAGAAAATGTAGCAGACAAAGTTTGCATTTACAGTAACTATTAAGTAGTTAGTAGGATTCATTTTTAGGGTTCCGTACCAAAATGGTAAAATGGAACCCTTATGGTGCGACTTTCTCCGTCTGTCTGTCCGTCTGTCCGTCCGTCACACTCGATTATTTCAGGAACTACCGAAGCTATCGACATGAAATTTGGAATAGTTGTGTATATTAGTGGCCCAAAGACACTGGAATTAAAAAAAATTGGAAATTATTTTTGTTCTTATTTAAAAAGGGGGGAAAATCGGAGGGTTGAAATTTAAAAGTGAGATAACTGTACTGTGTGGGGTATCATATGAAAGGGTTTACTTTGTACATTCTAAAACAGATTTTTAATTATTTTTAGTCATGATAGTTTTTGATTTATCGGGGAAAAAGTCTAAAAAAATACCGTTCCCCCCCCCTTATCTCCGGAGTTTACCAATCGAAAAATCTGAAATAATTATGGTCAATAGGAATTTATGTATATTTTACAGAAAAACTATAGCCAATGCTCTAACTAGCATAGTTTTTTTGATATTAACAGTAAACCTCTACAAACAAAGTTAGTTTTGCGGTTCATTAAACCGTTCACCGTCAAAGATTGGGTTAAACGCAAGTTCTTCTAAGTACTCGTCGTCAAATAAACATATTGGTTTTTGCCTGATTGTTTTGCTTCAGTACCTACTTCTTGAGTACGGAACCCTCGGTGCGCGAGTCCGACTCGCACTTGGCCGGTTTTTTTTATTATATAAAGACATCAGGTAGGTTAGTTCCTCAATGTAACAAAATTGTTGCTTACTGAAATTCAAAAGGTTATTGCAAAATTTCACGGTACCTATTTGTAATTATGACATTTCATAAAATTGTGTAAATGACATTTCTTAAAATTAATGAATCATGAGTCTGTAACTATGACAAACAAATGACAAATGACAATCAATAATCATGAATTTATGAGTTATGGTGGTTATGACCTACCTACATAAGAGAATCAAGACACTGTTACAACTTTCTCTGTACATTTTAGATTTTCTATGAAATTATAATACGACCTAAACCAAACGTTTCATTAACATGATATTGGTTGGCTTATTTCCGACTTCTGAGGAAACAGCCATACCTACTGTTTGCTCAGAAGTCTCAAGTCGGAAATAACTTTAACATTGTAACCTAACAACCAATATGCAACACCCATACTTAGTTATTCCCATATTGATTTATTTGTATTGACTGTTTATGCAAGTTTCGTATGGAAACTTATTCTAAACAATGGAAAACTCCAGCAATGTGTAAAAAAGAAAAAAAAGGAAAATGATAATGTTTCACGACGCTTGGCCTGCAGTGACGTCCGTGGCTGGACTTGGGAGGGCATGACCTTCGTTCATTGGCTTAAACAACAAAGATGAAACAGTTTCTGATAAAAACAAGTAGAAAATCGATCACTTACCTCCACAGCCATACACATTGAATAAAAGTTGAGCGGATTCAGCCGTGAACAGCTAATAAATTACAACACACGCGAGAAACGTGTGCACTGCACAAAAAAAATTGTGAAACTGAAATACGAAGTTGCCAGAAGCAATTGCAGCGTAGTGAGTTGCCAGCAATCAGCATTGGGCGCTTCTTCATTGTACGGCCCGGCCCCGGCCCGGCAACGACACCGACATCAGATGAAGTTGTATGGCACGCGGTCTCACCACAGAGTACATTGGTTTGGGTCTCACTGGGCCGGCCCGGCAACATGCCGTCGCCGGCACCGGCATGTCGTCGCTAGCAACTAGCAAGTCTCCCGCTGGTGTCGGGTCGGGACGACATTTTTATGCATGTGTTGTGTACGCATACAAACGTCCATGTGGGCGTGCGAGTGATCAGAGATCCCGCCCCGCGCCCCCGTGGCTCTAGTACACAATTAATTTACATTTTTCGATACAGTTAGTAAATAATCAAAGCTGTCTTTACGTATCCATACTAATGTTATAAATGCGAAAGTATGTCTGTCTGTCTGCTACGCTTTCACGGCATATCTATTCAACCGATTTTGATGAAATTTCGTATAGGGATAGGTTGTATCCCGGGTAAGGACTTTTTATCCTGGAAAATTAAAGAGTTCCTGCGGGAATCTAAAAACCGTAACCCATGTGGACGAAATCGCGGGCATTATCTAGTACGGAAATAATAATTGAAAAACTTATCCGGGTGACCGGGTCATCGGTTAGTTTTCACATAAATTCTAATACACGCCATATAGATATGTTTCTTTTATAGTTGGATGCACCTAAAACCATTTACTGATACCTACTTCTTTTCTTGCGTCTCAATAAACTAGATGATGCCCGCGACTTCGTCTGCGTGGATTAATTTTTTTGATTTCCGCGGGAACTTCTTAATTTTCCAGGATAAAAAGTAAATAGCCTATGTCCTTCCCCGGGATGTTACCTACCCCTATACCAAATTTCTTCAAAATCGGTTGAAAAGATGGGCCGTTAAAGCGTAGCAGACAGACAGACAGACAGACAAACTTTCGCATAAATTATAATATTAGTATCATCATCATCATCATCATCACTACAGCCCATTAACGTCCCACTGCTGGGCACAGGCCTCCACTTTCATAGGAGAGCGGGAATTAGAGCTTAGACCCACCACGCTGCTCCAATGCGGGTTGGCGGGCTTTAACGATTATTATCATGTTAGTGATAATAACCGGGACCGACGGCATAACGTGCTCTCCGAGGATGGGGGTGATACCACCAATACCTAACCCAATACCAAACCCAATACCTAACTTTTATGCCCGACCGGGAATCGAACCCAGGACCTCGTGATCCGCAGTCGACAATATTAGTATGGATACAACAAATATAATTTGTTAAACGCTGCCATCGCTCTTGTTCGCACTTCACGAGTTCACGACCTACTGTTATAAAATAGGTATATATAGCTGCCGTGTCGTGCCGTGTCGTGCCGGTGTCGGTCAGAAGAATGTAGGTGCCGGTGCCGTGTCGTTGTGAACTGTCGGTGTCGGTGTCGTTGCCGGGCCGGGCCGTCCAATGAAGAAGCGCCCAATTCCTGAATTTCTTCTGATTTCTACCAATAGTGGTAGGATAGGAATACTTTCCATTTAGGTATTTAGGTCAATTTTAGAAATAAGTAAGTACATGAGTCTCTGATACTTTAATAAGTTATTAAAATTTATAATTTTCACGTATTTTAATTGCAATGACTTGATCATTCGTTAAAATATTAATGACTTTAAATAAGCAGTAGGTATCTCAATAATCTACGAGTACAATAAATTAATGTAGTCAACGCAAAATCAACGGTGTAGTGAAAAGCTGAGGCTGATTACAAACAGATGATGTATAGGTACCGAAATAGGATATTTAAGTATCGTAGATTTAAGCAGTATCGCTCGTTTTCATTTCGCTGTACACAAAGAGTGAGTGAACTGGATCAAACATACCCAAGTAATCTGGTATTAAGGTAGGCAAACCTTATTTGTATTTTCAGCACTAGCACATATTGTTCGAAATACGTTAAGTTTGGCGTCTAGTGTAGTTACAATTAATTTATTATGGAAGAATGTAAGGGTTTTCGAAAATTCCTTAAATATTACAATTTTTTTCTATGATATTTAATTTGAATAAAACGACAAAGGTCAAACAATATAAATTTATTGATAGATACAACTTTTCTTGTATATGTAAACCTGTATGAGGTTATACGAGAGATCCTTATTACATAAACATGTTATCGTTGAAGCCAGGGGGCGGCAGGTGGTCGGCGTCGGGCGGCGGAGGACGCCGGCCCGGCATGGGCCCGACACCCGGCGGCCCAAATGGGTCGAACCGAGCCCCGGGTGGGACTGAGCCCCTGGAAAAAGACAATTTTGACATTACTTTAGTGACTTTATTTAATATTTTTAGAAGCTGGCAACACTGCAGCAAATGTCACTTGTTTTTCTTGACAACTCAAGGTTTTGATTCTAGTGAGTGTAGAAGGAAGGAGTGTTATCTCATATGGGAGAAAAGTTGAAAGAGTGTCCAGTGGTTGCTATAAATAACAGTTCAAAAAACTCCCACAATGGCGCTGGTGTAGACATAGGGTATGGTATGAATGTAGCAATTGTTGATGAAGTGAAGTATGCCGAGTTAAAAATTTTAATATAATTTTATATTAATTGTCGACTAAAGTAGTTATTTATTAAAAATTTCAACAACTTACGTTGTACAAAATAATGATGAATGTTTTCTTTCCTTGTTTATTTCTCAAACCTACTCTAATAATATTTGGCGCTTCCTTTTAAATTAACCCCTTATGATAGGTGGCGCCCCAATTTAATACATTTCGACGGACACTTTTTATATACAGAGATAACACTCCTTACCTTGTACACTCCATAGATTCTCCAAAAATTGCTAAAAGGTCAAACTATGGATATAATATGGATGCATAAGTATGACTCGATCGAGTTTGTTATTGGCTCCATAGAGTAGAATGTATATTGGGGTTGGCTCCTTTTTAGACCAGGGCTCGAAGGAAGTCTCGTAGCGGTAAATAAAAAAATATTAATGATTTTAAGCTTATTTCGTGGTTTAACGACATATTTTAATGTATATGTCACCGTAAGATTGCAAAAACCGTTAGATTGTAATCCAAGTAGCGATATTGTAAACTGTCGACGGATTGTGAACTGTTCAATGGTCCAAGTGTCAATTTTTGAAATATTCATTGTATTTACGTTTTCTTGTCTCTTTCTTGTAGGTTAGGTTAGGGTTCGACAGAAATGACCAGATAGTTAGGTTTTATCGGGTTAATATATCTAACAGATTACAATCTAACGAAAAATAATGCGTTAAATTGTAATCAGTCGAAAGTTTACAATATCGCTAGTTAGATTACAATCCAACGGCCTTTGCAATCTTACGGTGACATATATAACGGGTACATACCACGATTAATTTTTTGTTTTTATTTGTTGATATTCCAACCCAATTGCACGGGTCGTGGTCACGACGGGACTCGGAAAAAAAAATATTAACATTGCGTCCTTAAGTACCTACTAATTAATTTGTCGATCAAGTTGTTAAAATCAACAATTGGTGACTTACCTGGGGAGTCCCCCAGGGATGCCTAAGCCTGGGTTTTCAATATCCCTGCCCGGGCTGAAAGGGTTGAAGATCATTCCACCGCCAGGAGCCCCAAATGGGTCCAGATCTGATCTGCCGACATTTCGCAGATTCGGAGGTGGCAAGTCCCTGAAATAAAGAAAAACATTGGAATTGAGACTTGTGATAATATGTTCTAGTGTCCGACCGAACTTTCGGCTTCGACTTTGGCCACCTTCGGCCACAAACACCACCTTCGGCTTCGGCAAAAATCGACCGAAGTTTTGGCCGAACCCGAAAGTTTCAAGCAAGTGATGAAATTGAACAAACTGTTAAGCCGGGTCCGCTCCGCCTTGTTACGAACAAAATATTGTTTTGCTAACACGTTAGTGAAACATAATTTTATAACAGGCCGTCCACTGCGATTTTCGAGTAGGTTTAGATTATTTTTGTTAGTAACATATTTTTTTTTTAATTTATTGATCAAGTACGTACAATCATAAAAACACCATCCTAAAAACCACAGAGTACTTTGTCTATATAGCTAAAAACAAAGTATTCTCCTTATTACAATCCATACCGCTTATCTAAACCGAAAAACAAAGAGATTTGACGAGTTGTGCCTCTGGCGAGCACAGATACGAAATGAATTAAAGTTCCCCCCGGCCCCCCCGCAGGCGAACGCGGGGATGTTTTCCATCCGAGGCGGCAAACAAAAACACTTTCAAAACAGTTAGGCCACGCCCCCAAATAGCATGACCTTGGTTATAATAACACGTTTGTGTTAGCAAAACACGATAACAAGTCGCAGCGGACCCGGCTTTAGGAATGCGTCATGAGAGCTTTTCTACATTGCCGATAGATGGCGTTGACTTACCTTAATGCAAAGATTTTTTTTTTTAAGGATATTTCTGGCCAGAAAAGAGCCAATGTACCATTATATAATGTACGTATTGTTTTTCATAAATAATGAAGCCATTTCCGATCAAGTAGGAGAAAACATTATTTTATTTACTTTCAACCAATCCTTATCTGAATTTCTTATAATTCCAGTAGTAAACCAATAGACATCTAGCAGCAGACTTCTATCAGTTGAGGATTGTGTGTTTGTACTTTGTGTGGCCAAATCTTAGCTTTGGATAATAATTATATTATACCAAGTCTTAGAAAATTTATAAATACTTAATAAAATGCTATTATAATCCATACTAATATTATAAATGCGAAAGTGCGTCTGTCTGTCAGCTGCGCTTTCAAGGTCCATCTATACAACCGATTTGATGTAATTTGGCATAGACATAGTTTGTATTCCGGGAAGGGACATAGGCTACTTTTTATCCTGGAAAATTAAAGAGTTCCCGCGGGAATCAAAAAAATCTTAATCCACGCGTACGAAGTCGCGGGCGTTATCTAGTGGTTTATTATTCTCTTACCATAAGTTAGGATTCTCAGGAACAACTCCAGGCACTGGCCTTGGTGTCACTCTGAGTGGATCGTCATTTGGATTTCTGTAAGTGTTTGAAGTATCTGCAGGAAGAAAAAATATATTGAAAACATGTTGTTACATTGCCATATACATAGGAAACTGAAAAATGGTATTACTCCTAGACTCCTAGACTGGTAGATTGGGTAGGTTGTTTAATACATTATCGGATGGTTTCTGAATTGAGAATTTCATATTGAGTCTGTCTCAAAGACTACTTAAGGACTAATTAAGCAATATTTTGTTTCTGAATTTATATTGTGTAAGGTTTGAGAGTTGGAACTTGCTGTTTTTGCTTGAATGCTTTATTCAGAAACCGGCCCAATATCAATTCAGAAACAAAAATTTGCTTAAATTAGTCCTTAAATAGTCTTTGAGACAGACTCAACATGAAATTTTCGATTCAGAAACCGGCCGTATATCTTCAAATGAAGCCACTCATATAATTATTACGATAGAACTTCACTTACACGTAAGTTTGTTTAATCATTAATTTTGGCATGCATGCAACAACAACAACCTAACTTACAACAAAACTTAAGGGACCATAAATAAATCTAACCCATATTATATGCGAAATTGTGTCTGTCTGTCTGCTACGCTTTCCCAGCCCATCTTTTCAACCGTGGTATAGAGGTAATTTGGTATGGAGGTAGGTTATATCCCGGGGGAGGACATAGGCTACTTTTTATCCCCAAAAATAAGGGAGTTCCTGCGGGAATCAAAAACATCTAGTATATAATATTATAGCTAGCAAGATGACAATGACTAAACGTCTCTTTGGTATCTTATCAGCATTCCAGCCAAATACCATTTACCACTTTTCATCAAAATTGGTTCAGCGCTGTCTATCGGTTAATTTTTCATGGCTGATACTTTACATTTCTAATATGGCGATAGTTTTCTTTTATTGAAAGGTAGGCTGGTTCTTGACAACATTCATGCCTGTTTTGAAAAGGTCTAGTCTGGAGTCCAAAAATTTTTCTTCACAATATTGAGATGCACATATTAACAGAATTACTTACTGGCTGCAGTCTGTGTCTGGGCTGTGCTCGTGGGTCGGTCTGTGATGGTGTCGATCAAGTCTCTCTTGATGTTATGCATGAATTCTTTGTAGTTCGGCAGCAGCTGGTCTATTGAACCTGTGGTTTGATTCACTGTGTCGTCAATTTTCACTGCTATGTTTGACACTGCCAAGTCTTCTGATCTCTGTAAAGTAGATTGTTATTTGTTACATAATATGTCATATTAATTTACACTATGTTCCTACAAACCAGGCTGTGACAATAGGGATGATGCCTACATCAAAAATAAATTATTTCTCACTGATCATTACATAAAGGGTCTTTCAAAAGACCTAAAATTCACATCCTTGATTATTTTTAAGTTTGATAACCATTTTAAAATATAGATTAAAGAGTGATGACGTCACCACTATGCATATCATACAAATTCCATACTAGAACCACGTTTTTAAGTTTGATAAAGAGTTGCTGATTTGATTGAGTTGTCATCATCCCTATTTTGTCATGTCATGCAGAGATCCAGGGTGTCCACCAGATATTGTATTTTACAACAACTGCAAATACAAGGGTACTGAAGTGGATGAAAAATGCACAAACATGTATACTCACACACCCTAGAAGACATATATATGTCTTATATATATGTCTTCTAAACTAGCGGCACGCTATGATGGCCGGTTTGACACATTACAATAGTGATGTGGAATGTCAATTTATTCTCGAACAAAAAACAATTAAGTTTTGTTTTTGTACCTGATTAAATAGGTTTAATAAAACAAAAATGTAAATGTTTATTTAATTTATTTGAACGAACTGAATATTTGAATGAAAATGAATATACATACTTTATATGCACACAAGAAACATATGAATACAAAAGATACCAAAAAAGGTGCCACAAAAGGCCATAATTAATCAGATTCGTCCATACTACTATTTTCACTGTCGTCACTGCTATCATCACCTGCATTAATAATTATATGTTCGTTTTCTATAATATTATCTATTTTCACATCTCTTTCATAATCTTCCCTTATTAATTTAACAGTTCTATTCACAACCTTTTCCCAGTCTCCTTTAGTCACATGTTCACAAGCTTCTTCTAATAATTTTAGCATTTTTTTTGTGGTAAATGGGGGTTCTGTATTGTGTCTTGCAGCATATCCCTTAATTTGAGCCCACACCAACTCAATCGCATTATACTCACAATGGTAAGGCGGTAACCGTATAACTCTGTGCCCATGTTCTAATGCTATTTCGTCAATGACGTATCGGATCTTGGTTGGTTTGTTTTCTTTTAAAAGACGTACTAATTCCGCTTTTAACATATTCATGTTTGCATCTACGCCATTTTTACGAAGCCATGCGACGATATCAGCTTTCTTTTGGGATTGGGCAGGTGGCTTGTCAATTTGCATCGAGTGGTATGGGGCGTTGTCCATAATTATAATAGATGGTTCAGGGAGGCTACACAACATTGAGGTAAACCATTCAGTAAACTTTTCTCCATTCATGTCTTCATGATAGTCTCTAGTGGTTTTTGACGCAAAAGCCATGAGAGAACCTTCGACAAACCCGTTGATGGTTCCGGCGTGACAAATTATAAGTCGCGATCCTTTTCCTACAGGAACTTTGGAAGTAGATGCTGCTGTGTCATCGTTCCAAGAACGGCCTACAGTATGGTTAGCATTAAGCCATGTTTCATCCAAGAACACAACATTTTGCCAATTTTTGATTTCTTTCACTTGCCGTAAAAAAGTATACCTTGCCATCGCTATATCAAATCTTTCCATCAATATTTTGCGTTTGTTACATTTTTTGTATCGAAATCCAATGGTCTTCAAAATCTTCGTTAAAGAACTTCAACATTCAGACGCAAAAAAGCGATTTCAGAGGTTTGTCCACATAGTGAAAATTGTTCATATTCACAAGTACATTCACCCCTTAAATGGTGCAAACTGATTTTTCTACACTTGTATACATTTTAGAAATCAATTTAATAAATAAATTTTGAGTCCTAAACCTAAAACTACATTCGATAAAATTTATGAATCTCTGCACATCACTATCGTCAATAAAGTAATACAATTATTTCCTTCAAAGTCGTTATCAATTAATACGGAACTTCATGAGCGGACAAACGTCAAACCGGCCATCATAGCGTGCCGCTAGTGTAGGGTGTGTGAGTCCTATCACCCTAGAAGACATATAGACCCTATCGGCCGGTTTCTGAATTGAGAATTTCATGTTGAGTCTGTCTCAAAGACTACTTAAGGACTAATTAAGCAAATTTTTTTTGAATTGATATTGTGTAAGGTTTGAGAGTTGGAGCTTGCTGTTTTTGCTTGAATGCTTAATTAAATATAAAATATATGAAATAAAGATTTTTAAAACTTTTTAAGCCATATTCGGCTGGAGGCCATCAGTTTATATGTATGTATATAATATTTAAATTTGAAGTAATTATGTTCAGTAATTCAGAAGTTATAAGGCTCTGACAGACGGACGGACGGACGGACAGACAAGTGCAAATTCACTCAAGTAGACTCAGAGACCTTCGCTTCGCTTGGTCAATTAATTATTACGGTGAGTGAACTGAATCAAAAAGAAATATGTGTCCATATTGTTAATATGGTTCATGGTATGGTTACAAAACAGATTGCTATATTTACAAACAGCAAACAAATTAAGATCTCAAGCAACAAAAAAAAGACGTTTTTTGTTTGTTGTTAAGATATTGACTGAACAAACTGCTGACTCATCAACATCCCAATATCCAAATCCTTGTAGTTGTACTTAGAAAGTTGAAATTTTGCAAAGAGGAATAAGACTGGATATTTAGAAATTTCCATAGATTCCATAGCTAGAGCGCAACCAAAGCAGTCACTAATTGTTTTATAATAATATCATATTATTTATTTACCATTAGATTAACAATAAGGTTTCCATCAGTGTTCAGTCCATGTAAAATGTAAAGTTTCTCTTCAAACACATAGCGCAGGGTATAATTCTCCCTGTCGTTCCAGCCAGTTGGCAGCAATTCACTTCTGGTCTCATCGCCTGTTAGTGTGCGCTGAAAAATTACAATTTATCATAAATAGCCTCATTTGTTGAAAATAAACAGTTATTAGTTATCACGCTCATGTCTACTTAGTAAGTAGTTATAAGTAATTTCAGAAAATAAATTCTGAAAGTGCATAGTGCTAACAACTTAGCTTTTTAAATTTTATTCACATACCTATTGGACCTAAATCCTAAAACCTACATCTGAGACAAAGTTGCAGGAAAGATCCTACGTTTTATTTTATCCTGCAGGATTCAGGTTTTTGGAGAGCAAATTTGAATTTCATATAAGCAATTTTAGAGGGAATCTATGTGTCCATTAGTATTTTTAAAATAACCCTGTATTACTTAATTGTCTACTTGTATAAGAGATGCAATGTACCTACCTACCTACATCATCTTTACACAAACCTGCCCCTAGTAACCAATTATAAAGCTAGTAATCATCCACTTTTTAAATGTTGTTTTGGATTTGGGATGTAACAACAGCTATAGTTTACGAACTATAGTTTTTGTATATTTACAACTTAGTTATTACAACAAGCCAAAGCCACGACGACACAATCTTTTACTCTGGAAGCCGTAGGTATATTTTAGAGGAGCAGTACCTACTCACAAGCTCAAAATGGAGTTGCGAAAGTTTGCAATTCTTAGGTCCAGTTTAATGAAGTAAAATAATATAATAACGAGTCATTTACCTCATCACCAATCCCGACGCTGCGAAAACCTCTTTTTGTTAAATTCCAATGTATAAAAGCAACAACAACATCAGATTTTACTTTGATATCTTTTTCAACAGTCTTGTATGTTAGGTCCCATCCAAATAGAGGATCCGACGACATATTAAAATGTCACGAATACAGCTGAGTTATCTAATTATATGAAGAAACAATATAGGTAATATTTATGCGGCTTTTCGTAAATCACAATATTATTTTGTTGGTTTACAATTACATCAACAAAATGAAAATTGAAAAGAGAAAAATGAAAATATGTCAAATCATTCTTGTCAATGTTAAATTTGACATTTAGCAACAGAATCGCACATAGGTAACGAATAAACAACTCTTTGACAACAACAACAATTAATTACCGGTTTTTAATAACGTTATACAATTTTAAAAATAACGTTTATCGCGTTTCACAAACAAGCAATGAATAACAATGTTAAGGTAGACCTCATTGTTCTCTTAAGTGCACATAAAATAATAATTAAATGTTAAGTTTTCTAAGATACATTTTTCTGACTTATAGTCTTGTATATCCATATCCATATTAATATTATAAATACGAAAGTGTGTCTGTCTGTCTGCTACGCTTTCACGGCCCATTTGTTCAATAGATTTTGATGAAATTACTTTTTTATCCCGGAAAATTAAAGAGTTCCCCCCGGAAATCAAAAAACCTTAAACCACGCAAACGAAGTCGCAGGCATCATCTTATATATGACATGTAAATAATTATGCCCTTCTGACATGATGTAAGGCCCTTATGACAGCTCGCAATAGTAATGGGCATATTACAATCGAATCAAGTCGATTTCATTGTATTTTCCTTTTAAAAGTTCAAGAATTGTTTGCGTTTGGGAATATTTTACAATACAATACATAACAGTAATATAAAACTTATTTAATATTAGAAATGCAAATACCAATATGTTTGTTTATTGGTATGGTATTTGGTGGTTCAATCACGCTGCAACAGAGTAACGGATTAACGTGATTTATTGGATGGGTGGGTGGATAAAGACCTGGAAAATAACATTGGCTACTTATTATTACCTCCCTCGCTCTTCATTCTTAAAAGCCTAAATAAACGCGAAGACAAAGTCATGAGCATCATTTTTGTATAGTAAAAATTAATATATTACATTAGAAGAAATACAATTTGTGTCTTCAAGTAATAGATTCGGTAAATTATTATGTGTTTTTAACCGACTTCCGAGTTGAACCGATTTGAATTTTTTTTCTATCAGTCGTTAGAGGAAGCTCTCGAGCCATTAAAAATTCTGACTCCAAATCCTCAACCCTGACACAAAAAGTTAAAAATAAAATTCTTTCCAAAAAACCGACTTCCAACGCCACTGTAAAGTACAAAATAATTTTGATTTCTACATACTATGTTGAAGTCTGGCGAGTCTGATGTGTCAACATTGCTTATCCTTTTTATACCCGCCCTACTTCAACATAGTGGGTAGAAATCAAAATTAGTTTGTACTTTACAGTGGCGTTGGAAGTCGGTTTTTTGAAAAGAATTTTTATTACTTGTATGATACTTTCCTCCCGATCTCCATAGAGATTAGCCGTCTTTGTGGGAGATATTTTAGTGCACAAGTAAATATGTGTGCAAACACACTGATGCCCTTTTTGCGCCTTTGTCCTTTGCTCTCATAACCCGATGGGTTGGAAAATTCCACAGGACCAGAGAGAGGTCAGGCACAGGGCCGACGGCTTTAAGTGCTCCCCGAGGCGCGGAGGTGAAACACCACCAACTTCCTAACTCCGGATTAATACTGAGAATTTCTTGTTAGAAAACCCCAATACTTGATTATGACCCGACCCGGAAATCGAACCCGGGACCTCGTGAGCCGTAGTCTCATATGGTAACCACTAGACTAAGAGAAGTTGGGCTACGTTAGAATACTGGAGGAACCTACCCGGCTTCACACGGGTGAACTTACTAAATCTACTTAGGTAGTACATTAAAAATAAACATGATTAAATTATTACGTTTGATTTGCTATTATCCGGTGAGGAGATCTGACCTCCATCTTCTTCTTCTTCTTCTTATAGAGGTTTCAGTCCCTTATGTCCTGTATCACTGCGACCGTCTCCGATCTATTGTGATGTGACCTCCAGTTTAAATTTCCTCGCCAATACTTGTTTCTGCCAGGAACAGCAGCGTTTTCTTGACTGGAATACGGGAAGCATCCTCTGGGTTAATAATATGTTTGCCCAGATGGATGCTTCGTTTATGCATTAGAGCGGGACATTGGCAGATAATATGCAGTGGAGTCTCACAGGATTCCTGGCATAATCTGCAAGTATCCGTGTCCCTGAGCTTAAGGTTAAACATGTGTCTGTTAAGACCGCAGTGAACTGTTAAAGCTCGTGCTAAAATGCGTAGGTTTTTCCTGCTGAGCGCTAGCGCCTCGGAGGCGGCCTTCTTGTTGAAGGTTCTGACCAGCGCCTTTGAATGGTTTAGACCACGTAAGTTTCTCCAACGAGTGAGTGTTTCATACAAGCAGTAGGTTAGCAGGGTGAGCTGCACCAGGCTTTTAGGTATACCGCAGACCGGTTCTGGTCCGATCTGCCTTACCTTAGCGCCCGTTTTAGCCAGGGTATCGGCGTTTTCATTACCGGCTATACCCATATGCCCTGGAACCCAGCGAAGAACCACCTTGTTATTACGGGCCAGGGTGGTTAGTGTGTCCCTGCAGCAGTCAACCAGTCTTGAGGTAATTACCTCTGACGATAAGGCTGATAGAGCTGCCTGGCTATCCGAGTGGATGTAAATAGTTTTGTTGCCGTAGTTCTCCTGCAGGATAGTTTCCGCGCAAATTATTATGGCGTAAACCTCCGCTTGGAATATGGATGAGTAGACCCCCAGGTTACGGTAAAACTTAGCCCGGGGTTTCTCTCCATAAATTCCACAGCCTACGTCCTTGCCCGACTTCGAACCATCGGTGTACCATTTGATGCTGCCCGATGGCCAAGTGATTCTGTTGTTTAACCAGTCATCCCTATCCGGAATTTCTACCTTATAGGGCCTTTGGAAGTAGTGTTTAGGGGCCATCATATCGGATGGCATTCCTAAAACCGGGATCCCAAGCAACGAGTTATGAAAGTCCCTCAGTGCCTGGGAGATCCAGCTTTCCTTCCTTTGGCAGGTAATCCTGTACAAACTCATTCTCGCCTCCTTTCTCTGAAATATGTGGAGAGGAGGTAAGTTTAGAAGAGCTTCCAGGGCTGCTCCTGGCGATGTGTTCATAGCTCCAGTAATAAGCAGGCAGGCGGTTCTTTGAAGGCTGCCAAGCTTATTCTGGGTAGTAATCTGTGTCGTTTTGCCACTCCAGACTGCTGAGGCGTAGGTTATCATTGGCCTCACCACCGCTGTGTAGAGCCAGAAGGTGACTTTTGGTTTTAGTCCCCATCTGTCCCCTGCTAAACGACCGCAGACTCCTAGTGCCATTTTGGCTTTTTTGAGTACACCATCAACATGTGCGTTCCAGGTTAGTTTCTGGTCTAAGGTAATTCCCAGATACTTAACCTCTGTTGAGAATGGTATACTCTTGTTGTTTAGCTTAGGCGGCTCGAGCTTGTCGAGGTTGTGCCTCCTAGTGAATGGAACTATAACTGTTTTTTACAGTTAGCTCGTTATCTCTACACCATTTGTTGATGATGAGGAGTGCTCTCTGAATAAGGTGCGAGAGCATGCTTTGACAGCTCCCTCGCACCGTGACTACCAGGTCATCAGCATATCCCTGGGTGTCAATACGGAGCACAGCCATCTTCTGCAGAAGCTGGTCAACGGCAAGAGTCCACAGCAGAGGCGATAACACTCCCCTCTGTGGGCATCCCCTCGTCGTGAGCACCTCCGCAGAGACGTTATTTAGCTCTAGCTTGGCTATGCGGTTTGAAAGCATTGCCTCCACCCACCTGATGGTAGTCGTGTCGGCCTGTTTGTTGGCCAGCCCGCCCACCAGCGTGCGGATGGGGGTGTTATCAAATGCGCCTTCAATGTCCAAGAAAGCTGCAAGAGCGATTTCTTTGTCCTCCAGAGCCTTTTCAATCTTGTCAACAAGGTTGAGCAGGGCAGTTTCCGTAGACCGCCCCTTGCAATAGGCATGCTGGGTATGGTGAATGGGCCTCTCAATTAGAAGCGCATCCCTCAGATACCTGTCAAGCACCTTCTCCATTGTTTTTAAAAGAAATGAGGAGAGGCTTATGGGTCTAAAGGACTTCGGCAATTCGTAGTCCTTCTTTCCCGCTTTCGGTATGAATATGACTTTTACCTTAGTCCAAGAGTCTGGTATATATCCCCAGGTGTAACTTGCCCTGAAGATCTTAACCAGGAGTGGGATTAGTAGATCCACACCTTTCTGCAAGAGAAGAGGCGTGATACCGTCCATCCCACTGGATTTGTTTGCGTTGAAGGAGTTGACAGCCCATCTCACAGCTCCGGGTCTGAACACAATGGCAGCTCTCTTCCAGTCCTCTGCGCGAGGTCTACTGTGAGTGCTCGCCATGGCGTTTCTGTCTTCAAGGGAAACAGCCCCCGGGAAGTGCGTACTGGCCAGTAACTCAAGAGTTTCCTTCTCGTTAGAAGTGAACGATCCATCTGGTTTTTTTAAAAGACCCAGAGGGTTGGAGTTGGCCTTAGCGAGCATTTTATGGAGTCTAGCGCCTTGAGGTAGACTATCAATTTCCTCGCAGAATTTCCTCCATGATGCTCTTTTGGCCCTTCTGATTTCCTTGCTGTATTCCGTCAGGGCCTTCCTATAAATCTCCCATTCCTTGGTTCTCTTGGCCCTGTTGAAGAGTTTCCGTGTTTTATCACTGAGCCGCTGACCTCCATGACTCGTCTGATCTCGATGAAATCGATATCGACTTGACCGAGGATTCTGAACGAACCCAATTTTTTTCTGGGTTAAAAGTAGCCTTTATGTTTACTCAGAGTGTTAGCTAATACACATGCTAAGTTGCATTCAAATTCGTTTTGCAGTTCCGGCGTCATGCCCGACTTGTATACTGTGTATTATTACTTACTGACAGACAGACCAGTAATCATAATGAATAAATAATATTAATAAATCGTTTATTTTCAGGTTATAGACCCATAAGAAATACAAAAGATAAATACGAATAAAAAAGTCATATAAACGTTATTGTAACATAAGATTAAAATAAAAATAGAATTATAGTTAAGCAATTATAAATAATAAAATTAAAATTGTAAAATAAAATAAAATTACCCCTGATGGGGAATCGTGTCATAGTGCACAATTTAAACCTATTTGCGGTTCTTGTCACGATGTACGGCAAGCCAGTATATTACGATGGCATTATCCGGGCACCCAGAGCATACACTGAGGATCTCGTTTCCAGAGGTGCGAATGCGGGACCAAAACGCCGCAATTCGAGATCTTATAATTGCAAAGTAATCGGGGACTCTGGCGTCGGCAAACATGCCCGATGCACTAGAGTATTTAGGCAGTCTCATCAGAATACGGTATGCGTTATTATACTGTACTCTGATGCTGGTACGTGCACTTTTGGTGTAGTTGACCCAAAGCTGACACGTGTAGAAGCATTGACAGTATGCCTTAAACAGCGTCAGCTTTGCCTCAGCACTACACCTCGCAAACCGGCGTGCAAGCATGTTACACCTAACGTTCAAAGCCCTCCTTTCACGTTCAATATCCTCGTTATCGCGTAGATCCTCAGTCAAAATATGCCCCAAGTACCTGAATCGCTCCACCCTTTCTACCGGTAGTCCATCTAGGAAAACCGATGGGATCCTCTCCGGACCCTTACCCGCGCGGAAAACCATCATCTGCGTCTTTTTAACATTATACTTGAGACCGTGACTTCTTGCATATTGTTCACAGATGTTGAGTAGCCGCCTAAGACCAATAAACTCCCTTAGAAAAAAACTAATTTTTTTCCAATGATTTAATTTTTTTTTTTCAATAATGTGCAATTTGGTATGTTCTCGGGCTCTCGGCTTTATCACATATCTATTTCATCACAGTTATCGCAGTAGACTATCGAAACTGATGACTTTATATAACGTCATAATTTTTTGCCGATTTTCGACTTTAAACCGGTAACTTACATTGTCAATCCCTTTAGCAGCGTAAAAAACAACATGGCGGGCAGTGTCATTTTGGGAACGTCGTGAATATAACGTGAAATAATGAATTTTGTTGTTTTAGAATATGGGTGAATATGTGCAATAATTTACTAAACATTGTTGTGGAAAGTGTTGTGTTTTAAATATATTTGTGTAATTTGAGTGTTAAAATGGCCTCGGATAAGATTAAAGTAGCAGTGCGGGTTCGTCCCTTTAACAGGCGAGGTAAGCTGGTTTTGTAATAAATAAATAAATTCGCATTCGCAGGTGACTACGTATGCTTCGTTTTATCTGCGTACCGAACGCGTTGCAGATAAACCGAGCACTTTCCATAGAAAAACACTGCAATATTACTAGAACTGATACATTTACGACTTCACATACGAGTAGAGATTTTAATGTTAATTTAACATGTAAAGGGCGTCTGGGACGATAATATTATAATATTACTCAAAGACTTCCAAAGTAGGTAACTGTATATGAAAGTTCACAAGCTAAATTATAGTTTACCATTCGTCAATAAATTCAGATTTTTAGAGGTAAGGAAAACTCCCCTTTGCCAAAAGAATTTAAGAAAAAAAAAGTCATTACCTTACAAAGAAATTGGGAATACATACTTAAATACTAATAATATGTTTAAAAATGAAGGCAGATCCCACACAAAGAAGAAAAGAGGAATTTTTAGTACTTATTACTTACTATTGAAAAAAAAAGCTGTACTTAACCAGTTTGCCTCAGTAAATAGGTTACTAGTGCTAAGTAAGTACCTAAGTATGAATACCACACTACAGTAAGCATAATATCAATCAACTTTTTTACTGTCCATAACAAGTCATAAGGTGTAAGCCAATTAAATTAGGTAAACCAGGTGTGCCAATTGTAAATAGCTAACTGTTATTTAGCCGAGTGGTTATAAAATAGTTGTTTTTTAGTTAGTCATAAGACTTTTGGGCATGTGACTTCACTCCTTTTGTAATTGTTATATTATTGACTAATGTGAGACAGAATACATTTAGAATGTAAGACAAAAGTAGTTGTATTATGCCCATTTTAAATTCACTGGTTAAGTATATCCTATCAATTATTAGCATTTCATGCAAAAGTGTTTAATTATGTATTTAAATACCTACCAAAATCCCTGCAGACAAGTTGAGGTATCCACTAGCTGTTAAATGAAAAAAATGTTATGATAGCTACTAATTAAGTACTTATATGATAATTTTTTCAATTTATTTCAAGCTTACTCCCATTCAAAGGTTTTATAATTTATAAACATCAATCTGTCAGTTGGTAGTGACTCTATTACTTACAAAAGCATTCTGCTCAAAGCTCATAAAACTGAATACTTACAACATTATAAAATATATTGTAATTACAGCTTTGAAATAGTCTTGAGTTAGCAATGATCAGGTAGTATTCTTTAAAATGAATCATCACTGCCACATGAATGAAATTAAGTAACTGCATATAAATTACTCGGGTATAAAACAAAGGTTGTCATTGGCCTATTATTTGATAAAACAACATGTTAAAATATTTATTAAGATTTGATAACTTACTATTAGTATCGTTACACCTCCCTCCATTCATCCTCATTTAAATGAAGTTGAGGGTCACATATTCTAAAATCTAAAGCAACCCTTAATTTGTAAGAATGATAATGAATTTAAATGATGAAGATTTTATGATTCCCGGAACTCAGATTCAGGACGTAAGTAAGGATACTAATTGAGTATCCTTGGATACAACCTATTGCTATACAAACATCTAAATCGGTTGAACAGATGGCTCATGAAAGTGTAGCAGACAAACACACTTTTGTGTTTATAATATTAGGAAGTATGGATATTGTAATTTGCATTGGTAGGACTTCATTATTATATGTAGATATTACATTGTGTCTTTTGTTACGTAATTTTCATTCTTTACTGTATTTAAGTACTTAATATTTAATGTGGACAATGGACATAACTACTTAAAAACGTTTAATAAAGTTCTGATGTAATATAAAACAAGGAATTCTTATTATATATTTGTCCTGTGTCACAGCACTTTATAGCTGCCTCATTGGTCTAGCGGTTAGCATAGTCGACTGCGGATCACGAGGTCCTGGGTTCGATTCCCGGTCGGGCATAAAAAGTTAGGTACCTATTGGGTTTTTCAATTAAGAAATTCTCAGTGCCAGCCCGGAGTTGGAAGTTGGCGGTGTTTCACCCCCATGCCTCGGAGAGCACGTTAAGCCGTTGGTCCCGGTTATTATCACTAACATGATAATAGTCATTAAAGCCCGCCAACCCGCATTGGAGCAGCGTGGTGGGTCTAAGCTCTAATTCCCGCTCTCGTATGAGAGTGGAGGCCTGTGCCCCGCAGTGGGACGTTAATAGGCTGTAGTGATGACAGCACTTTATAAACTCAAGTAACTTTAAGAGTTTCTACTTTAATTTCGACCATAGAGAAATTTTATGCATATTATAAGTAAGTAACAACTTAACTACATATTAAAATTTTGTAAAAAAAATAAATTCAAAAGGGTAAAACTACTGAACATGAAAATCGAGTATAACGAAGATAGGCAAAGTTGACGCGTCAGGCTCGCCCGACTTCAACATAGTGTGTAGAAATCAAAATTATTTTTTACTTTACAGTGGCTTTAGAAGTCGGTTTTTTGGAAAGAATTTTTTTAAGTAGGTAATTAAGTAACATTTCTTTAAACTGAAATTATCTGCAGATTCAGTCAAATGTTAATTCACTCTAGTTACCATTGAGTACAGACAGTTACGACAAGCAGTTGTCTACTTTGAGTTACCAAGATTTTGGTTTATATGAGACTATTATTAGTTCAGTACTTTTCCTACACATTTCATCAATTACAATTTGTACACAAGCTTGCGTCTCAATCGTTAGACCGTCCACTGTGGGACGATGGTATCCTGCATGGATCTCTATACTCTATAGGACACGGTCTTGTCCTGCTCGTTCCCAGTGGCTCCCAGCTACTTGCTTGTAATTGTCCGTCCACCTAGTGGGGGGTCATCAGCGCGCTTTTCGGTTCTAGCAGCTCGGCACTCCAACCCCCCGTGTGTGCCCCGCCTATTACCACTTAAGCTTAGCGACACACCGAGCTACATCGGCTTCTATGGTTCTCCTACGAATGTCTTCATTTCTGATTTGATTACGTAGAGACACTCCGATCATGGCGTATCCACGGAATACGAAATCTGCTTATTGCTGGCCCTATCTAAGTATTTTTGTTATAAATTTATCATTCATAGCTAAATTAACCTGTCTAAAATTAATGTTGAGTGAAGAGAGTAGAAAATCCGTTATCCATTTGCCTAGCTTTGTCGATACAATAGTCAACACTCTAAAGTCTACACTAACTACAGTCTACAGTAAAACCGGATTTGAAAGAAGCACCAATCGCGGCCGACCTCGCCTTGACTCGGCACTGCGAAGTTGTTTCACTGAGCAAGTAACACGGTAATGTTTGTAATCTTTTCATTATCAACGCATTCCTTGTCTACTTTGATTGATAACGTGCGGTAAGTAGGTACTTATATGCTAATACATACTTTTAATTTTTTATTATGTATTAACTATATCATGTTCGTTTTAAATTCAATTCATCTCACAGTCTTAAGACTGACCGCATGATATCACACATAGAAAAAAACAATTCATTTAACCAGCTCAAGTCTGTGCATATATTATTTTGGCAATGGCTTATGGCGCCTCAGTAATTGTAACTAACTATACGAGACTCATAGTTAGCTACCATCGCTAACTATGGGCCTCATAAGAAAGCTCAGGGTCACTCAGCGGGCGATGGAGAGAGCAATGCTCGGGGTTTCTTTGCGCGATCAAATCAGAAATGAGGAGATCCGCAGAAGAACTAAAGTAACCGACATTGCTCGACGTGTTGCGAAGCTGAAGTGGCAATGGGCGGGGCACATAGTTAGAAGAACCGATAGACGTTGGGGTCCCAAAGTGCTGGAGTGGCGACCACGCACGGGAAAGCGCAGCGTTGGCAGACCCCCTACTCGCTGGACAGACGACATCAGGAGAGTCGCAGGGAGCCGCTGGGTCCAGGCGGCGCAAGACCGAGGCGTGTGGAAATCCTTGCAAGAGGCCTATGTCCAGCAGTGGACGTCTATCGGTTGAGGATGATGATGATGGATGATACGAGACTCAGGAAATCCCGTGCAAGAGGCTTAGCTAAGCTCTGTGAAGCTTGGCTTCAGTAGCCTGTGACCATAACTCGGTCGGGAGGACATTATATGTATTCCTCATATCTAAGGTCTTTGCTTGGACTTAAGATTTTAGTAAAATTAATTAGGGAACTGACAACTTTGACTCGGCCATAGTAAAATAGAGCCACGAGGGCGTCAGAACGCCCAACTTCCATGTCGTGTCTTAATTGCGTGCTTGGCTTATTGCTAAGCCCAAATTTAAGACAACATTTCCCAAAAGGGATGACTGATGAATGAAGGTTCACATAATTCTTGCCCGATAGCTGAGAAATGTTTGCCCGCTAGTGTATAGTGCCTCACGTGTCATATAATGCCTACATAGGTACCTACTTCAACAATTTTCTAATGATAATTGATAAGTCCAAGTTACTTAAATAATAATCGTATTGAAACATTATTTCGTAGACTTATGATTATGAATAGGAATGAGCAAAAAGATGGGGAAAATGCTAACCTTTATTGTATCACAACTATTATAAAAAATCAGAACTATTTTATTCAAATTTTTATAGAATCTACTGCTTATCTATTGTTGAAGGAAAATCTAAGAATTCAATGGTTGTGACTTGTAAATTATGATTTTATACGCTTACCTAACTACCTAACCTACCTAACTTACTTACATAATTTTGATGATGTCAACCAAGTTGGTTGTGATGGAACTAACCACATAAATAACATAGCTATTATATGACACAAATACCTACTAACATATCGCGGCATATGACGCAAACAGGTTTTATATCGAGCTGTTTTATTTAACTCCTGAGGTGTAATTTATTTCAGCGAAATACTGGTCTCTGTATATCTACTTATTAGCTATAGTACTCACGTCTACGTGCAAGATTAATCTAAGTTTACTGTGAACACGTTTTAGCGCTTGGATTAAGTTCTTAAACCTTCTCAATGGGAGCGAGTACAACGCATCCCGTGTTTATTTACTAGGTAGGTAGTTTCTTGAATTACTGTACTGTATATGATGCCATTCAGTAAAGTTGTGTTATAGCTATGTATGGTATAAATAGGATGGGTGTGATGTGTACTCGTGCGTATAGCTTAATGGGAAGTTCCCACTTCCTACCGCCGCGCCGCCTATCAAATGCATTGCTAGTAATGTTATCTCCTGCTAACTAACTGTGGAATCTGAGTAATGTACTTAATAATTTGTAGGATAGAAGTGTGGTTGAAGTTTGTTGGAGACCGCGCATGTTAGCATATGTACATTAAACGTTAAACTTAGCTTGCATTTGAGCAGTAGGTATCACTATATACTTGATGCTAATGCTTGACCGTCTCAACAAACGCCGTTCGGAAAGACGCCATCCAATGTTAACTGCAGTAAAAAAATCGAGAAAATACCTAATTATACTTACCTAGTTATATACTATATAGTACTAGTAGTACTTAAGTACAGCTTGTTGTCTCAAGGTGGCAAGGTTGAGGCAATCTCTCCGCTTAAACTGCCGTATTCGGTCATAAGTTCATAACCAACCTGTGGCAACTTGCTGTTGGCTGACAACTAATACGGCCGATGCATTCGGTCACCGACCTAATGCAAATGCGCCGTAATGCAAAGTTGTTGCATAACTTTTGAAAGCAACCCTGAGATTCAGATTCATCTTGTCTCTGGAAAGATTTATCCCATGAAAGATGTACCGGTATTTTAAGATTCAGAATAATTAGCCGGCTAATGGGCCCTGGATAGAGATAATTATTCCACGTCCTAGCAATGCATAAGAAATGGGGAAGCGAAGCCTGCATTTTTTCGTTTGCACGTTTTTGCAGTGGAAGCGAAGTGATTTACCCTGAGGCGCAATGCATACCAACGGAGTGAAATAAAAACTTTTAAACTCTGGATCTTATGCTTCAGGCTAATTTTTATTCCGGAAAATGAATGATTTCCCGCGGGAATTTCAAAAAACCTCAAATCCGCGCGGACGATTTCGCGGGCATCAGCTAGTCACAGATTAAATACACATGTATTAATGTTAAATTTTGTATACTTATTGTACGCAAGTTTTTTTTTAATTAACTTATTTTTGTTTCAGAGCTCGAATTAGGGACACAATGTGTGGTGGAAATGGAGGGGCAGCAGACCGTTCTACAGTACCCGCAATCTGCACACGACAAAGAAAGGTATGGATTCAATAGATTTATGGGTTGCTGTTGTGGTAGATATATTAAGTATATTGTATAACATTTTTTTTGTATTTTTAAGTAATTAAAGTACCTGCCTAGGTACACATCGAGTGACAGGGTATTGTGATTAGCTGATCAAATTACGATATCTAGGAAGTGTTAAGAACTTGACTTGAAGAAAGGTACACATTGTGGTTCATTCTGTCTGTGGTATACTTACACACAATCTTTTAATAAATTGTCAAGTCTAATTATATAATTTTGACCTTTGAGAATTAAGTATATAAGGAATGGCAATTTTAGGCAGTTTCATTTTCGTTTAATTGACTCTTTATAATTAATAGAGATTTTGTACAAACGGTCAGATTGGCAACATCCAAACCTAGACCAAAAAAAACCGGCCAAGTGCGAGTCGGACTCGCGCACCGAGGGTTCCGTAGAAACATGTAGTAAGTTTTAAATTATTAAAAAAACTACTTACTAGATCTCGTTCAAACCAATTTTCGGTGGAAGTTTGCATGGTAATGTACATCATATATTTTTTTTAGTTTTATCATTCTCTTATTTTAGAAGTTACAGGGGGGGGGACACACATTTTACCACTTTGGAAGTGTCTCTCGCGCAAACTATTCAGTTTAGAAAAAACCGGCCAAGTGCGAGTCGGACTCGCGCACCGAGGGCTCCGTACTCAAGAAGTAGGTATAATTATATAACCTTTGTTCATGAACCGCAAAACTAACTTTGTTTGTAGAGGTTTACTGTTAATATCAAAAAAATTACGTTTGTTGTATGGGAGCCCCACTTTAATATTTACTTTATTGATATTTAATTATTTATTTTGAAAGGTAATATACAAGTTAATATTCTGTGAAAATTTGAACCGTCTACCTGTTACCGTTTTTAATATTGAGCAAAAAAATACGAAAAAAACACGTTTATTGTATGGGGACCCCCCTTAATATATATATTTTTTTAATTTTTAGTATTTATTGTTACAGCGGCAACGGAAATACATCATTTGTGAAAATTTCAGCTTTCTAGCTATCACGGTCTATGAGATACAGCCTGGAGACAGACAGACAGACAGACAGACAGACAGACAGACAGACAGACAGACAGCGGAGTCTTAGTAATAGGGTCCCGTTTTTACCCTTTGGGTACGGAACCCTAAAAAAATGATATTACAAACCTCAATATCATTTTTGAAGACCTATCCATAGATACCCCACACGTATGGATTAGATGAAAAAAAAAATTTTGAGTTTCAGTTCTAAGTATTTGGAACCCCCAAAATTTATTGTTTTTTTTTCTATTTTTGTAAGAAAATCTTAATGCGGTTCACAGAATACATCTACTTACCAAGTTTCAACAGTATAGTTGTTATAGTTTCGGAAAAATGTGGCTGTGACATACGGACGGACAGACAGACAGACAGACAGACAGACAGACAGACAGACAGACAGACAGACAGACAGACAGACAGACAGACAGACAGACAGACAGACAGACAGACAGACAGACAGACAGACAGACAGACAGACAGACAGACAGACAGACAGACAGACAGACAGACAGACAGACAGACAGACAGACAGACAGACAGACAGACAGACAGACAGACAGACAGACAGACAGACAGACAGACAGACAGACAGACAGACAGACAGACAGACAGACAGACAGACAGACAGACAGACAGACAGACAGACAGACAGACAGACAGACAGACAGACAGACAGACAGACAGACAGACAGACAGACAGACAGACAGACAGACAGACAGACAGACAGACAGACAGACAGACAGACAGACAGACAGACAGACAGACAGACAGACAGACAGACAGACAGACAGACAGACAGACAGACAGACAGACAGACAGACAGACAGACAGACAGACAGACAGACAGACAGACAGACAGACAGACAGACAGACAGACAGACAGACAGACAGACAGACAGACAGACAGACAGACAGACAGACAGACATGACGAATCTATAAGGGTTACGTTTTTGCCAAATTTGGCTACGGAACCCTAATTAAGGTTTTCAGACGTACCTAATCCAAACGGAACTTGAGTTTTGTCGTGACTCGTGAGATATTATAGTGGTATTACTATTAGACGTGTAGCTCTGATCATATTCCGTGTGCATAAAACAATTTGATATGAGATGAAACTAAAGACAACATTATTTCTATCGGGTCTAGATCAAGTTTCAGTTCGTTGAACCTCGTTTTAACATCCAAAGAATTGATAAATCATCATTTTGCTCTAGATTTTAGGCTAGGTTATCTTTGTTTTTTTACATTAGTACTGTATATCCTTACTGTGTGCAGTAAAACGAAAGTTTATTAAAATTTTAAACCTCATTTAAGTATGTTTATTTATTCGCATTCAAATTATTATCCTCTGACAAGGTGTCCGAGCCTTGCTTGCTTTGCTGCGAGTTTTGACAATTATGTACTTCATAATTATGTTGGGATTTTTTTTCACACAGTAGACGTCGAAATAGCTTATCAAATCTAATCAAATAAATATTATAAATGCGAAAGTTTGGATGGATGTATGGATGTTTGTTACTCAATCACGCGCCAACGGCTGAACGGATCTGGCTGAAATTTGGCACAGAGATAGAATATAGTCTGGAATAGCACATAGGCTAGGATTTTTATCCCGGAAAATTAAGGAGTTCCCGCGGGAACCAAAAAACCTCAATCCACGCGGACGTAGTCGCGGGCATAAGCTAGTTGGGTATATGTATTGGTACTTACTGTAGGTATGCACGTATTAGGTGCTGAACAGTTTCATTATTCAACCCTTGTTAATTTAACTTATAAAATGAGTAGCGGTTTACCTAGTACATAAAATGTAGAGCAAGCGGGAAGTTATCAGCGATTTCTGATCCTGTGCTCGATTAGGGCCGACCTCGCAGCATCCTTGCCCCAGATTAAATATGCAATAAAGAATAGGAAGAGGTCTTCCATCACGACAAGGCTATTAACCGTCTAGCTGGAATTTAATTAAGAACTTAAGTACTTAAGAGACGAAAAGCAGCTTTGTTGTCGGTTTTGAGGAATTTATAAAGAAAACGGAGTATCGATCTAGTCCAAACCATGTTAGATGGAAATTTAGAAGGTTTCTTAATAAGTTTATAGGTAATTAGTTTATTTCACAGCTTTTTAAAGTTCGCACACATTAATTAGTCAAACTAGGTCCTCTGCATATCAATAACATAATATATAAAACAAGAGTGATAGGTATCCCAACGACAATCCGGCTAAACACTGACCCGCCGCCACATAATCCAAGCTAAGACATCTTATTTAGTGCCGTCGCCCTACTTATAACAAAACCACGCAGTTATGTTATACGGTGGTTTGGGCGGTGAGTATCCACTGCTGGACATAGAGGAGTCTTTTAGGTAAGCCCAACGTTGCTTATCTCTGGCTTACTGAATCCATTTTATGGTAGCAACTCTCCGGATGTCATCGCTCCACCCTGCCGAAGGGCACCCTTAATAGTAATCTCCGTTTACCGATGCGTTTGCAGGTTGCATTCTTGATACGAGAATCTTTTGACTCCAGTGTCCATAATATGTCCTGCTGGCTCCCTCTGACATGACAAGCCCACTGCCACTTCAACGTGCGCTAGCGCTAGTCGATTATGTTAGTTTTTTGGCAATTTGTTACCATACTAGCTGATGCCCGCGACTTCGTCCGCGTGGAATAAGTTTTGCAATTCCCACGGGAACTCCTTAATTTTTCGGGATAAAAAGTAGCCTATGTCACTCTCCAGGTCCTCAACTATAGCCATGCAAAAAATCACGTCAATCCGTTGCTCTGTTGCAGCGTGATTGAAGGACGAACCAACAAATCAACAAACAAACACACTTTCGCATTTATAATTGTATGTACGTAGTATGATTATGTTATATCTACATGGTAGCAGTATATTTTAAATACATCTTGATCCTCACAGCGTGCAGAAGCGCTGCGTGGGTAGGTACCTAGTTACACCTCAAATTAATTAAAACGTCGACCTACATTTTTACTAATTTTAACAGTACTGTAATTATCATGCTCTTTAAGTCTTAACTGTGTTTTATTAACATTCCGGGTAACTAGTTAGGCAGTTTCAAGTTAAAAGAGTGAGAGAGACAAAATGTTCATTAGATAAAAATCCCGCAATATCCTTTTTGTTTTTACAAAAAAGAATGTAATTACAGATCTTTATTTTAAGCTTTGTGTCTATTTGATCTATATTTCTTTGAAGTTGAGCCATGTAACAAGCAAACAAACCGATACACTTTCGATTTATTTAATTATTATTAAGTACATTTGAGATGGATGGATGTACCTATGGAGTATGGATGGATGGATGGGTGTTTGTTACTCAATCACGCCGGAACGGCTGAACGGATCTGGATGAAATTTGGCACATAGATAAATTATAGTCTGAAATAACACATAGGCTACTTTTTATCCCGGAAAATTAAAGAGTACCCGCGGGAACCGAAAAACCTCAATCCACGCGGACAAAGTCGCAGGCATCAGCTACTGGGTTATATTAATTGAAAGATTATAATTTGCCAATAATAATTTAAGTAAAGAGATAAGTTACGCGAAATAAAGTGTTTTAATTTGAAATGATGCAGATATTCGCAATGCTCTAGTTACCGCGTTGCCTCGCCGCCGGCTTGCGCAAGCGGCGCGTGCGGCCGTAATGAGTAACGTCTAACGAGTTACAGTTATACCCGAAATTTTCGTATTTGGGTATTTATTACCTACTAAATTAACACCTCGGCTTCCTGTTGTGGTGATCTAGGGTTTAAACCCGTCTTTAACGCCTTTGGTTTTAAGCAATTCTTATAATTATGGCATTTGCTTGTAAGTGAAGTGAAGGAAAAAATATGGTAGGAAACTGGCATCCTGAGTGATTTCTATTATGTTATTTAAGGTGTGTGAAGTTTGCCAATCTGCATTCGGCCAGCTTAGTGGACTATGGCCCAAAGTCTAAACCCTTGTCATTCTGAGAAGAGGCTCGTGATTAGTAGTGGGCAGCGATGGGTTACGATGATGGCGATAATGTAGTTATCAGTAATTATTTAGTGTTTTTTTTTGAGAAATGCAATTGTTTTTTGTCCGCTTAACTAGTAGGTATGGTAGCTCAAATGAAATTTTGATACACGGCAGATTCTTGTTATAGTTGATTTTACATATTTTGTAATGCAGAGGCTTTTAAGAATCGTAAAATACCTTAGACATAGAAAACATCTTTATTATGAAAATTGATCGTGAGAAACCTTTTTCCCAATGATGCATGATTTAAGTTGTAAAGCACAACGTAGTAAACACGTGAGTGCATCGATCGACGAATGAATAAATTATACGCCCTGATTTAATGTTGGAGTAGTTAACTGTGTATGAAGAAATAAATGACTATAATTAATAATTATTATATTTCTCGATAAGGTTAAGTTGTCTTATGAGTTATGATTTAGAAACCATAACTAATCTTGTTACGGTACAGAAAGTTTTGGCTGTGGTTAATTGAGTTCAAGTATAGATCTGACAAGGACCTTTGAATATTCTGTAGTTAATCTTAGTTTAAGACAACAACAGCTTATTTTTAAACAAATCGCTTATCGTTCGAGATTTTTATTTACTTTGAAAAACAATTAATTCTCGAGAGAATACGTTTACCGTCTTTTCTATTAAAGCATTCGTTAAAATTAATTATTCTACTATAATTTTGCTAACAATTTCGATGTCGAAATAAAGAACTTACTTTTAAATTATCTCTTTTGTATTATATTTTGAGAAGGAAATTTTTTCACGTACTCAGAGTCATTATTTTCTCCAATTTTGTACTCTACATTCTGTGACAATAATCCGACACTCAAGGTCGGATTTTGAGGATTTTATTTTTTGCAACTTGAAACCATAAAAGAAATGTATTCAAAATTGTAATTGTTTTTACTTGCAGATTATTTCATGTGACTCTCTTTTGCAACTCATAATCAAATATCAAATCCATACTGATTTATAAATGCGAAAGTGTGTCTGTCTGTCTGTCTGCTACGCTTTCACGGCCCATCTGTTCAACCGATTTTGATGAAATTTGGTACAGGGATAGGTTGTATCCCGGGGAAGGACAAAGGCTACTTTTTTTTGTTTTATCCCAGAAAATTCAAGAGTTCCCTCGGGTATCGAAAAAACTTGGTCCACGCGGACGAAGTCGCAGGAATCATCTAGTAAAATAATAATATTATAAATGCGAAAGTTTGGATTGATGGATGTTTGTTACTCAATCACGCCCCAACGGCTGAATGGATCTGGATGAAATTTGGCACAGAGATAGATTATAGTCTGGAATAATACATAGGTTGCTTTTTATCCCGGAAAATTAAAGAGTTCCCGCGGGAACCGAAAAACCTCAATCCACGCGGACGAAGTCGCGGGCGTTAGCTAGTCAGTTATAAAAATAAATATCACTACATTTTTCACGTAATTTATTACTTGTATAGAGAAATTAAATTAAATTAAGGCAAGGCAAACCTTTTGTCAGCATCCAAGTGCTCAAACTCTTAGGCCGTGCAATTTATTCGTAAAAGGTTGAAAAATTCAGTTTGTTAAACCAAAACAATTTAAACTTTATCGGTGGAGACGGTACTTAAGGGTTTGCGTCCGGAAAATTTTCCTTCTCAGCGTAGTTACTATACTACGGCATCGTAATAATTTATTTCCTTTGACGTGGGTAACACGCTAACGGAAACATTTTCTTTGCGAAATTCACTCAAAAATTCTTACTCGGATTTTTATACGAGTATTTTGTTTAAATTGTAATGCGGTCTGCGGTTTCATGTTGGCTGCAGTATACAAAATTTTGTATTCCTTGATTGTTGTTCTTAATTATTGTGTTCTCATAATGAAATTCAAAATCATATTTGGATCTCGGGATAGGAAAGACAGTAGATTATAATGTTTTATTAACTATTCCAAGGCATTCTTATTCAATCACAGTTTTTTTTTCGATTTATCAAATGTGTCTATCGCTTTGTATTGAATTTAAGTACTTATAGTTCGGCCGTTCAGAGAATGCGTTCCTGACACCTATCAGAAAAATATTGTTTCCCAAGTTATTTGACACTCAGTTTGGCACAAAATTATAACATTAATTGATTATTGATATAATAATGTTGTTTTAATGCTCATCAATTGTTAAAACGGTAAACAACCAGCAATAATATTTTTATCGTAACTGCAACGCCATTACAAAGTTACGTCGTCAGTTCAATCGCGACGTGTCAGGAACGCATTCTCTGAACGGCCGTAGTTTAGTTCTGACTCGGACGTCAGACTTAGTTCCGAGTAAGTAGATACTTAAGTAATCATCTTCAGCTTATTTCCACCAAACAATCGCTATTATATACTGGTCTCGCTATATGTTATTTATGAATTTGATTGAAATGTAGAATCTCAAACTCAGCAGCGAAGTCGTGACGGCGCGATGGAACTTGGTTCACTGAATATTTCATTGGGACTTGTCGTACCTGATGTCGTACGTAACTTTATTTCCAAATTCCAGTAGGTAGCGAGGGGCCAAAAACATTTTCTCCGTATAGTTACGGCAGAACTTCGTCTTATTTGAAAACATTATTTTACAAACTTGCTTTGATGTAGTTTTTCCTGCGGTTTACTATATGAAGGTCTTTTGAGTTCGTTAACTGTGTGTTTCGCTTTCCACTCGCCATACGTTGAATATCTTCTTCAGATGTCTGTGGTAGAAAATGCAGGACTGGATTACATTGATTGTTTTGTAACTTTTAATGAGAGATTCCTTTGAGAATTTCATGCTGCAACTGTGGCTGCAGCATGCTACCTATATTCATCTCTTCAGTGGCGTGCACAGGTTTTGAAAATAGGGTAGGCATTAGGTAGTCAGAATATCTATTTAGTAGCTGTTTTGATGAAATATTAGCATTGACTTGTTTCCATTTGGGTAAGCTGTGCTTTTATGCCTCTATGAACTGCACGCCACTGCATCTCTTGTCTTCAGACAAGAGATGAATATAGGTAACAACCGGTTGTATTTGTAAGTGTTCATAATTATGAAAGAATTTGCTTTCATCTATAAATAAATAATCTACTCTTTGATATTAAAATATAGCACTTTAAAACGTTTACTTGCAGCATTTTTATAACAGTGCAAAATATGGTACAGTTGAAATTTTGAATGAGTAATTAAGTATTATTTCATATTAAAAAGTATTAAAAAAGAATAGCTGTTATCATTTTACTTCATGAAACATAATTCCAATGAAAAAAGAGAACTTAAAGATAAAACCAAACGTGAAAGGGCAATAGGATTTAACCTAGGTAGTTTTTTCTGCCAATTATTTGCTCTGAAGTTCCGTTTTCTGATGTTTATTGAGTTAAGTAATTAAAGCGAATTATCTCCCGTTCCACTTCGGAATTGAAAATTATTAATGATAAAACTTCTGTGTACAAATCATTAGTCATGTATTTATTAAGGCAAATTTAATATGACACGTTTTTATTTATAACCGCTTCGTTGTTAAAATAGTAATTATCAATTTCATTGTTTTGTCACTTGTGAGTTATGATGTGATTTTTTATTAAGGTTCCAGAGTAATCTGTAAAGATCAATGCTAGCTTTCTTCATAATTAATTTACTTAATTAGTTGTTCACTTGAATGTTAACTCACAATTACTTACTTAACTAACTTAGTAACTTTACGAAATCGTAACCTAGCTCCTATGTTTGTGAAAATGTTTTTTTAGACATTTGAACCATTTCCTGACCACTCCCCATGGAACTTCACAACCTTGTTCCTCCTTCTCCGTTCTACCACAGAACAGTGAAAAACCGTCAGCGTTGGCACTTGGTACCCTTATGTGGTTGACGTCCAATCTGCTCGCACGAATCGTTTATTGCTCGACGTTTCTGATACGAACCGCTAGGGTGCGGAACACCCTCCCAGCGCACGTGTTTCCTGCCACGTATAACTCAGGTACCTTCAAGGCAAGAGTGATTAGGTATCTTCTAGGCAAGCATTGCTTTCCACTAATGCATGATTGTCGTCAAGCGCAAGCCTATCACGCAATAAAAAAAAATATTCGTTGTTTTATTTTCACTAGCTGAATAGGTTGTTGAATCAACAGATTTATTATTTCTTCGAGCAAGTGACTTCTGACTTTTATTGAATGGTTACGAACGGACAACGGTAGGTACTGATCCCACTGTTTTTTTTTTTTTTATTGCAAGATAGGCTTGCGCTTGACGACAATCACGCCTAATATAAAGCAGTGATGAGGTCTAGGTTGAAGCGCGCTCGCCTAGAAGATGCCTATTCACTCTTGCCTTGAAGGTACTTAAGTTATACGTGGCAGGGAATACATGCGCTGGAAGGGCATTCCACATCCTTGCGGTTCGAATCAGGAACGTAGAGCAGAACCGTTTCGTTCGAGCTGACTGGACGTCAACCACATAAGGATGCCAACGCAAACGATTTCTTGCTGTTCCGATAAGCAGGCGACATTGCGACGGTGCTGTAAGCTATGCAGTTTCGCCTGCGTAAGTGAATGATCGCCAACTTTGGAACTGAAGTGAAATAAAAACTTAAGAAATTATTAATAGCTACAGTGAGAGCTTCTTAAAGACAATTACAAACGAACGTGACGCATTGTCTTTGGTCTTATTGATTGACCCAAATTTACAAGTGGCTAACGTCGTAAATAATTTTTTATTCAGTATCGATCTAACACGATCTAACTACTTGATTGACGACTGTTTGTTGATGACTACATACATTGTTTTATAATTATAGAAAGCTTGGTTTATTATAGGTTTTGTGTACTTACTAATCCAAGCATAATTTACACACATGCACATGCAGTGCATGTGTCCATTCAAAATCTTATTAAGTAAGTATTATTATCTGAAATTCGCTGATTATTAATTATAAATGCAACCTTTTCTAGAGTTAAATTCAATTACTTAAATACTTAGTTGAATGTAGTTAGCGAAGTTTCCCTGTTGATTCAGATGTGAAACACTTGAATTAACAGTATGGTTAATTGTAAATCAACGATAGCTATATTTTTATATCACTTAATAGAGTGCGAATGAGTAGACATGGACATTTTCAGGACACAGGAACCTTTATTAATACGTTGCCGGCTTTTCAAGAATTTGTTGATTCGCCCCTTGAAAACTTCCATAGTAGTTAGTTCTAGTTCATAGTTAAATTTAGCAAGTTAATTATTTTTTATTTTGCTATAATCCGCCAACGGAAAAAAATCTGTATGGTCAAGCATGCAGTTACAAGCGAAGCACCGTTTACCTTCCCAACCAAGCAAGAAAGCCAAGTTCCCAAGCAAGCAATGCCACCACCACTCACATGCACCACCACACAAGACCTTTGTACTATTCTCGACGCACGTTTCGCCCCGACAACGGAGCGTCTTCAGGAGATGTCGACTTTACAATGCGAGATTGTCTAGTAACTAGATCATATTCTCTCATTTCACAGATTCTTCTAGAATCTCGCATTTCACAACCGTACAGTTTTTTTTCTGTTGGCGGATTATAGCACAATAATTGTAATATTTTCTTGCTATAGGTATAAAATTTTTTCTTCGTTCACTTCTATCTTCTTAATATATATAAATCTCGTGTCACAATGTTTGTCCTCAATGGACTCCTAAACCACTTAACCGATTATAATAAAATTCGCACACCATGTGCAGTTCGATCCAACTTGAGAGATAGGATAGTTTAAATCTTAAAAAAACATCAATTCACGCGGACGAAGTCGCGGGCATCATCTATCTAGTTAATAATATAAATCTCGTGTCACAATGTTTGTCCTCAATGGACTCCTAAACCACTTAACCGATTATAATAAAATTCGCACACCATGTGCAGTTCGATCCAACTTGAGAGATAGGATAGTTTAAATCTTAAAAAAACATCAATTCACGCGGACGAAGTCGCGGGCATCATCTAGTTGTTTATAAAATTCGATAGTACTCAGATGTCCGCAGTTCGAATCCAAGTGGCTTTTGTTGAATGGATGTGTATTGGCCTTGAGTTGGCTGTCGATTTAGCACATTTGTATTGTCAGGCGAAGTCGCATCAGCGATCGATTGAATGCTACTCGTTGTCTCTGTTTACACAAATGGCTGTCTGGAAATATACTTTAATACCTGTTCGTTAGTGTTTATTTCAATGAGTAGGTAAGATTATGCTTTTGGTTAACTACAAAATTGATTACATCAATGTGCCTATTTATAGTCTGAGGCACAAGTGATGGTTATCGTAAGTTTTGTAAATCTTACTAACTAAAACTGATTAATTATATAATTTCTTCCAAACAGCAAACAGGTACTCTTACTCAGGTATAACATGTCACTCATATGGTAACTTTTGTCTAGTGAAGAACAAGTTATCAAAATATGATCACTCTTATTAAATCTAAATTGGCGGCTATGCAGAGCTCCTGGAGACCCAGTATCACTGACCATTGCCGATCTTTTGGGATTCCCGTCATTGTCATAATTTTCAATCATTGTGATCATTTTCAGTTCCTGACCAGCTCAGCTTCTTGGCCGATCACTCTGTTACCAAAATTGTCTCCTAAGCCTAATTATACAGAATCTATTAGATATAGGTATGAAATGTTCTTAAAACATAAGTTGAATAAAATCTGAACATTACTAATATTCGAGGTCTTTGCTCTATAATTTCTTAATGTATCGTTGAAGGTTTTTTAAAAATGAATAAATGTAAATGCTACGTTAAGAAATTGTTTTGACGTTGCCATATAGACAGCACCTGAAGTGGGTCGAGTTACTTGGCCTGGATTTAGATAGCGTCTTGTCGGTTCTAAGCTTTTGTTATCATCCCTTGCGGCGTACGGGAGGCTTTAGAAAGTACGGAATACTGAATTGAAACCGCCCTACTGAAATTCAGGTTTATTGTCTATGTATCTACTCTGTTTAGGTCGGGTTTCTGTTTCTGACAAGAAAAGCGACAGTTTGACGCGTATCCAGTAACTATTGCAATTGTGTAAAATGTAGGTATAGGTACATATTTTGTGTCGGAATAGCGCTGACAGTTCAATATTGTAACGATATAGTAGGACTCTTATCATAACATGGATGGGCAATCTATTTACAAATTATTGTTTAGTTACAAAATATAAGCTTCAGTGCCGACTTTTCTTAATAAGTCCCCTAACCAAATATAATATATAAGTAGGTTAAGTAATTTATGTGAGTGGATCTATATATATATAAAATTCAAAGTCCTGACTGACTTATAATATATCAACGCACAGCCTAAACAGCTGGTCCTAGAGACATGAAATTTGGAGAGTGTGTTCTTTATGAAGACTAGATATCCACTAAGAAAGGGTTTTTCGAAATTCCACCCCCAAAGGGGTAAAATAGGGGTTGAAAGTTTGTATGAAAAACCGTCGTTTTTCAAGCTGCTATAGCCATGAAACTTGGTTGTTGGGCTTCCGCTAATGATAAAATATTTTCCAGTTTTTGAATTTTCTATCCCCAAGGACGTCAAATAGAGAGTTTGTCCTTCAATCACACCGCAACAGTGCAACGGATCGACGTAATTTTTTGCATGGGTATAATTGGGTACTTGGAGAATGGAGAGTGACACAGGCTTCATTTAGCCCGGAAAATTAAGGCGTGCCTGTGGGAATTAAAAAACTTAAGCCACGCGAACGAAGTCGCGGGCGTGCTCTAGTTGAATATAAATCGTAATGTAGTTAACACATTTTTTAATGAATTAGAAAACCGGATCCTTTACATAGGAAAATGGCCTGCAAAAAATATTTAATGTGTGCTTAGGCAAAATCTACAAAGGCTATAACGCGTTACTTAAGCACTTCAATAAATTTCTCTTGAGTTTTGAATACATGTAATAAAAATACTTTATGTGAACTGTAGCTATTTTTATCGTTTCAGACGACGCTCCTAATAGCTAGGTTACGCTGATATTGGAAAACAAGCGTATGTTTGCAGTGATGCATTGATTTTCCTCTTTATCTGTTGTTATCGATTTCTCGATAAACTGCGTTAACAAGTATTATTTGACACGATACGATAAGAGTACATATAAGTTTAACCCACAGGCTAGTGGACAGTAGGTACATAATTATATTTAATCAATATTAAAATGAAAAACAGGAAAATACTTATCTGAGTATTGAGTTTTTAACGATAAATTACTAAGTAAATAGTTATTCATGTACCGACAATAGCATGGTTTTCCATTCCTGTTAACTCCTTCCATGTTATTCCAAGACTACTCGATTTACCATCACATATTATCGCAGATTGTAGTAAAGTTTAAACAAGGAAGATTATTTAAATTCGGTTCAAAATGAATGACGGTTTTAGACTCAGCAAGGAAACAGACAAAAATGCAATCATAAGCTTCATAATTATTAAAAGCTTTTTAAGCCGGAGATAAGTCACCATTTTTGCACCAAATTATTTGAATACGATTCTTTTGTGGCCGGCGGCGGATATCAAAGGAATGATTTCATCTCCGAGAGCATTTCTATCGGAAAATGAACTAATATATCTGGCTTTATTGAAAATGCTCCAATCTTTCCCTTTTCACTCGAAGAGGCAAATCTTTGATCCGTACAGTTGTAGGATATTTCATAATTATTAGTATTTTAATAATAAGTAAGTGTCGGTTAAGTTGAGAGTCTGCACATAGTTAAGTAGCTTATAATGAAACACCTTTCCTGCGGCTCCTATGCACTATTTTCATAAACGAATACCAACTATTTCAAACCTTGTAAAATTTAAAATCAATCGGCCGGTTTCTGAATTGAGAATGTCATGTTGAGTCTGTCTCAAAGACTACTTAAGGACTAATTAAGCAATTTAGTTTCTGAATTAAGCATTCAAGCAAAAACACTGCAAGTTCCAACTCTCAAACCTTACACAATATCAATCCAGAAACAAAAATTTGCTTGATTAATCCTTAAGTAGTCTTTGAGACAGACTCAACATGAAATTTTCAATTCAGAAACCGGCGGATTGAGTTTAAATTTTATAAGGTTTGAAATAGTTAGTATTCGTTTATGAAAATAGTGCATAGGAGCCGCAGGAAAGGTGTCATTATAACTACTTAACTATCTGCAGTTTCATCCACTACTCTATCTACTTCTCTGTTTTGTGACTTTATGAAACTCAAATTCAAGTAGAATTATTTTTGAAATCATATTATCTTAAAATCAAATCCATAAAATAATCTTGGTACTTATCGTCTTGGTTATAATAATACATTGTGGTATGTTTGTTATATGTGATTCGTGCTTGCAGAAAGTCGGGTGGAGTCAATTCACATAATAACACATTTTAATGGAAAAAATAACATTAAAGTATATTTTTTTGTAACTCGTTACTTCAGCGAGCATCTTGTCGCATACTGAGCTGGTTGTATACGAGAATACAGCTTTCTTTTGACTTTTGCTGACCTTTGCTCAAAGCGTAGGCTTCCGGTGCCGTGTTCGGATCCAGAATTGCAGACAACCAAGCGTTGCCTGACGATCCAGTTGGTTGTTGAGGTTTTGCGTGGGACTCTGTAACACTGCAAATAAAATTGACTTATAGAGTTACAATTGATATTTTAAGTTATTACTTGAGTTTAAAGGACAGCATAAATAGACGGATTAGATTGCAGTTCAGTTCAAAACTCCCTAAACTTGGCTTTTATACATATACTGTACTTCAACATACCATTGAAAATTGTATACTGTAAACATAAAATAAAGTTTACTTAATTTGAGTTGAAAGAAAGACGCTTGTCAAAGAATTCGTTTCTTAAGTTCTTACTTTGTTGATATATTTTCAGTTGTATGGGTGCAATTGAAATGAAAAAGATGTATATATTTGGATAGTCAAATCCAACCTCAGGTCGATTCAGTTTGTAAGTTCCGTGAAATTCAAAATTTTGGGGAAGCTATTTCCCTGTTTCTGGTTTCTAATTGGAATCGTTTGAATGTTCAATAAAGAAGCAAAGAGTTAAGTAACTGTTCATAGTTAGGTTGTAACTCGTACCAGCTCCTAAAAGTAGTTACTGATTTCACCCGCATTGCTAAAAGCTAGAAATAGCTATAAGCTTAACTAGTTAACTTTGCGCAAAGATATCTATTTTACTCTCAATAGTTATTATAACTGTATTATTATATGTATATGAAATAATTGTGTAATATTGTTTGTTTTGATATGCTATTTACGAGTATTTTATCACACGATACAAGATAGCCCGCTTAAAATAAACTGATAAAACAGGGTCAGACTTGATCTATGAGATTATAAGGACGACGTTACGGCGATAAGGAAAAACGGTAAGGAGCTATAGGAAGCGTTGGAAAAAAGGTTAGGTTGTAACACAAAAGTCGAATAAAAATAAACTTTTTTGGAATAACCTATAAGTAATTACTAAATAATTAATCGAATTTGAATTAAACCTGTATGTGAAGTTCGATCATAATATATATTTAGTTCGCGCGCGAGTTGAATACAGAGTAAATGTATGTGTCACCATACATTTGCTCTACCAAACCTAATCAAAAATCAAAAATCAAAATCAAATTATTTTTATTCAAATAGACTTTTTACAAGTTCTTATGAATAGTCAAATGAATCTACCACTGGTTCGGAACCTAATGATACCTATTAAACGAATTATACCTACTAAATCAAATCAAATCAAATGTTTTATTCAATTTAGGTAGATATACTACACTTATTGACGTCCAGTGACTTAAAGTCGACCCATAGAACTATAGAAACTTAAAATTTTATTTTGTTGACATGATGGATTGGTGTACAACAAGGATGATATTAAGTATTGTAATACCAACAAGCTTTATGGTAATTTGGCAGGTCTGTAGTGTACTGTTTCGACCTCTAATATCCATTAGAGCGGCTATGAATTACGGTGATTTCATTTATGGAGGCCGTATTTATGCGAACATAAAATCGTTATGGGCTGATGGATTCCTAAAATTTGTCATGTTGGTAGTTACGACATTCGTTGTTTTGTTCCTACTAAATCGAGACGAACCTTTAGAAGAGGAATTGTTTGATTTATAGCCTTAAGATTTAAGACACCATTAAGTTTTTACCGTTTTCTCGAGTTTTTGGTCACTTTTTATTAAATATAATTTATTGTACACTAAAATAATAAAATAATTACTAAAATAAAATATTTACTTGCCAAGATACACCTCTTACCACCTGTTGAGTACTTTTAATTTAAATTGATCTTTTTTGATTTGTAGATACGCAACGTTTGTATACAAACATATAAATTTTAATTATCGGTAAAATATCATTATCTATTTATTAGTTCTATACTGTCAAAGTTCAGTCTTATTTTGATCTCTTAAATAATTTGCATGTTCCCCATGGATACGACTGCTAATTTAGTTTGAACTAAGTATGTACTTTTTATAAATAAAATTCAATATAAAGTATGAAATACTACGAAGAAACGTAGTGTTAAGTAAATTAATTTTAGTTTTGTTTTAAAATAAGTAACATGTAGCAGCTTTCAGGCAAATGTCACGTAGGTGTCACGTAGTTTATATTTTTTCCAACATCCATGATATAATAATCTAAATTATATGTGACTAGAACAAATGGCGTATTTATTTGATAAAATCATGATATTTTCATTTTGTCCTATCCGATATCAAAAGTGTTACACCATGAAGGTTTTCTTTGCGTTAAAACGTAATAACTTTTCATCATGACCTCAGTTCAGATCATTTTCATTTCATCAGTGATACATGAGCCTGTCTTGTGTAAATGATAATGCGGTACAACACACATCTTTCCATCGTAAGGAGTATTATTATTTAGGGGTGCCTCGACATCTTAAATCTTTGGTCGTTAACTCGTAGCAAAAGAATGTCGTAACGTACTACGAAAATTTATCAACCGAAATGTTTCGAGCTTTTTAAAGGTGACTATTTAATATGAACTTAATTGGAAGTGTTTTGTGTAAACCCCAGACTAACTTCACTGTACATTTTAGTTATATTGTTTGAAACAGCTAGAATAGTGTGAAGTTTGTTGCATGTAATGGAACGAAATAACTGCAAAATGAAGTTTGTTTTGGGATTACAACTTCAAAGAGTTATTTTAATACGCGATAAACTTCTTTATTTTATCGAGCTGTTTAGGTTTACCTTAGCGACACCATCGCCATTAAATTTACTGACTTATTTAAGAGTGTTACATAATATTATGAATAGAAATCACAAGATTCAATATGGATTTAAGTAGGTAAGGTAATACAATGCCATTTGTCTAATTGCTCGAACATTGAACATCTTGGCTTGAGAGAATAATTTACGTAGAATAGTCGTAATAATATAACTCCAGTTCTCTTTGTTTCCAAGTCTTTGTCCCGTCTATCACGATGCTCTCCATTGTAGATATACTTCTGCGACGTTTCTTGATACAGGAATTATAATTGAGAATCAAAGAAATACAAAAATGTTGTCATGGATTAACTGTGGTGTTAAAACAATATATTAAGTAAGTACTTTATTTAGTTTTTTTGAATAAATATTTATAAAGGTTTTTAAATCATTTTGGCTTCCTTCCTAGAAGCAAAGTTAACTACATGAGTACAAAAAAAATGGTCTTGAAATAGTTGGTTGATATATAAATTTACTTTAGACAGCAAACTTCATGATTTATGTGTTTAGATAAGCACGTAAATAATATATTCCTTTGAGTTAGCTACTATAGTAATCTATTTGCGGTTTAAGGGTTGATTTTCTGGTACAGTAAAAAACTAGGTAATTTAAGTAAAACAATAGAGATACCTACTTGTTGGTAGGTAGGTAAATAACCCATTGGAAAAGGTATCGTACTACGTTATTCGTTTGACTTTAATGTGTGCTCCGTATAACCGTGTTAATTTTAGCAATCTATGACAATCAATTTCTTACGGCCGGTTTTTGAATTAAGAATTTCATGTTGAGTCTGTCTCAAAGACTACTTAAGGACTAATTAAGCAAATTTTTGTTTCTGAATTGATATTGGGCCGGTTTCTGAATTAAGCATTCAAGCAAAAACAGCAAGCTGCAACTCTCAAACGTTACACAATATCAATTCAGAAACAAAAATTTGCTTAATTAGTCCTTAAGTAGTCTTTGAGACAGACTCAACATGAAATTCTCAATTTAGAAACCGGCCGTTCGTCTATTGTCTTTTATAAAATCAAGATAGCTTTAAGCATCAGACAATATTATTAACGTAAGGCATAACTATTGATAGATTTCGCATCTGCGTTCATTTTTATTCCACGTAGGAATAAAAGATAGATTTTGTCCTAACGCGTTATTGTTATAGGCAACCCTAGATGCTCATCAGGCTGAGTGCCCGGGCTCAGCCCTAGCTCAATATCGCCAGGTTGTGCGAAGCGACCGTTCCTTTTATGGCCGCTGCAAAATCCCGCTTTTATGACAGATATTTTGGTAAATTGAAAAGTGTCGTTACCTTGCCAAAGTTGCGGTTCTTTATTACAGCTTAAGGTAAAGAAGGTATCACATACGTTATACTTATATTCTTGTGATGTAGATCCTAAAAAACATTATAATGTGAAATTATAATATTATGGCCAACTTCCTATCAAAAAATATTGGTAATTGAAAAGTACCTACTGAGATCGAAATTGTGACCAAGTTCTCTCCTAGGCTTTTGTTGGCTTGGCATCATTACGCCTTAGAATATGTGGATTATAAACCAATTACTTAAAATGTCGTCAGTATTTATTTAAAATTAATAATACCATTCGATAGATTTCGAATCCCCAATGGTTAGGACTGGTTAAAACTCGCCGAACATGGCCTATGTTTGGCCTTGCCAGAAAATTTTAAATGTCCATATTATCTCACTGATTTTGATGAAACAAAGACGAGGTATATGAAAAACATTAAAGTTTTGTGGTTTTTGCGTAGTGCCATTTTCTCATTTGATTTATTTCTAGATAAGCCTTAAGTCTATGTAGGAACAAAGGACTTAATGCCATTGTTTAGGGCTAATTAGTTAATTAAAGTGGTACCGTTAAACGTAGTGCAAGTCCGGTGTCGTGTTCCAATCAGATCATTTGCGGTTCTAGCAGGTTATAGCAGGCCTGTGTCACTCTTGGTACTTGCGCGACGAAAATACCGACGATCGCGCTCATTCCCGGAATGCTTACGCAGTCGGGGCTGGCGCGTTATAAGCGAGCGACGTGCTAGTGAATTTAACGCTGTTTTCGTAAATAGTTTTTTGAAAATATTTGTTTAATAGTTTAAGTTAAGTGTTTAGCATATTAATTATTTGCTTGCGTGTTTTATCTATTTAATAATCATTATTTAGGCTATTAAAGCTAGCAAGCAAGTCAGCAAGTAGTCAATACAATAATAAGTAGTCAATAGTACTTCTATCACGGAACAGGTACAATTCATGTCAAACTAAAATGAGCCTCTTTTCAAGTAATTTTTTTGAATCGAGGCACGAGCTGTAGGAAGTACAAACGAGTCGCAGGGAATACGCTCGCCCTAGTTAGGCCCTTACTCCCTAATTCTTATTACACCTTGCCGATTTAGAGTAAGGGCACGGAATATATATTTATATATTTCCGTGATCGAAGTGTACCTACCTCTCCGAGCGAAATATTATGTTTCGCCGCACTGCTTCGCCGCGACGAATGACCTTGCAAGTTGCGTGCGTAGTGAAGAACTCACTGTGTAGCGACACACAGTAAACACAGTCGATCATAGTCAGAGTAGGTACCTTACTTACCAATTCGAAAAACCTACTTGTAAGAGACAATCCAGAAGTAGGTATTTATCAGACACTTTTAATATATTTGTACTCTCATTTGGAACTTGCACGATTAAATGGTTAAACGTGTAGCGGTTCCACGAGAGATTTAATGTAATTATATAAAAGATGGCTAAACTTACAGATAATATTCATTTGATCCGGCCTCGATTGCTATCGTTAAGCTCTAAATCAAAATGCGATCTAAACACAAAAGTATTCAATAATCGCTGAGTCTGCCGGCAGGAGACTGAACTATGATCGTCAAAACACTCGTATTTATACTAACTAATTTCAATATGGCGACCGTACCCGCCGATTTAATCGAATGACATGAAACCAGTCAAATTGATAGATATTTATACTTCCTGTTTCATGAGATATAATGACAAACAGTAATAATGCTAACATACTGTATTGTTGTACTGTTTGCTGACAGCCCTAGACAAGCTCGCAATGTCGTCCGTGACGTAGGAAAGGGAAAAGATGCAAAGCAATACGGACACTCGCGCGCGGCGATAAAGTTTAATTTAGCTTGCGTGCGTGATTTATCTTTTTAATAATAATTATGTAGGCTATTAAAACGTCGGCAAGTAGTCAACATCAAAGGAGTGAGACTTCTGTACGTCAGTACTATTATATTATTCTGTGGTTATAGGTCGATGTACCTACTTGTGCATCGACGTACACGATACGACGTATCGTTGTCTTATGTTGTTTAGTCATTTGACCTCTGTAGAGTACGTGTAGATTTTACCGCCTTGTTGGTCTTGGCTTTTGACTTTGGCTTACTTGTATGGCAGGTAGTACTGTACCAGATCAAGGCAAAAGCTATTTAAAAAATTCTCAGTAACTAAGTACTTTCGAAAATCACGTGCCTCTCATATTGTTCTCTATCGAGATTCGAGCACTACCTTTACACTTTACTTTGTGCTTATACCCTGATGACAGGTAGTTATGGGTCGAGTTAAAAAAAGTAGACAAAATATTTAAATCTTTTCAGTGTTCCTTGCCCGTATTTTAATCACCGGAGCGTCGTAGCGTTGGCAGGATCGTTTGTAAGGATGATAATTGAGACAGATGAGAGGTGTATAGCAATATTAAGGACTAGAAAGAGACAGTCTGAAGCGGTATTACGCAAATGGCATCTGCCAAAATTATTATCATCCTGACAAAGAATAGGTATTAACGAAAGGACGACTTCAAGCAGAGTCTGAGTCGCAGGGGAGTCGCTACGTGGCGCAAAACCGCGGCTTGTGGAAGTTCCTACAAGAGATCTATGTCCAGCCGTGATTATCCGTTGACATTGGACCGTTGGACGGCGACGACCATTATTTAGACAATTATAATATGTACAGTCCGTCAAACTTATCGGACCCGGTGGCCTAAAATTGGAACTAATTTTTATTGTTATTTAACTTTTTAAATTTGCTCAATGTGTTAACTGCATAGGTTATATCAGGCCTAGTTCCTTGACATAAATATAGTAAACACCCAATAGCCTCTTGATAAGGTATGTTTGTCAGGATATCCTTGCCAGAGCTTGTAAATATTAATTTTTATGCCTGTTTATTTTTTTTTTAATTTTCATAATATCTACTTATTAGCGACGCTGTCACCGGGTCAGATAAGTTTGTGGGACTTTACATGACCAGCCCATTACATATTATTACATACAACTTAAGAGACCGGCGAACGCCGCTCGCAACTTCTATTCGAACCGCAAATATAAATTTGCCGGTATATTGCTATCTCTATTTGGCTAATGACACATGATCGCGTGCAAGCGCGATAGCAATATGAGCGTACAGAATTTGTTATACATTTAGTCTTGTTCCGTGAATACCAAAAATGATGAATGAAAAATTGTTGTGTTGTTATTCTGTAACTTGACAAGATAGGCTATGTTCCTGATCAATTAGTACGTGAGATATCGTTGGTTTTAATATAAAACAAGAGGATATGGAGAAAACATGTCATTTATGTCGTAAAAACATGCAAAACGCAATGTGCTTACATTTAGTTTTGGGAAAGTATTTTGAAAAAATAATTATCCAGGGACCTAGATAAATACAAGTTCAATCATATTAATCGCATATTATGGTGGAAATATTCTCGAATTACAAATAATTTTGGTATTACGTTTGTATGGGCAATTCATTCTCCGCTGGCACCTTAAGTGATGTAATATGTATTAAGTACCTACCTAAGCTTATTGAAAATAACTCTGCTGAGTTACCTGCCAGTTCTTTTCAGTAGAATCTGCTTATTGCCGGTGGTAGGGTCAACACAAGACTCATGTTAATGTGAAAGAACGCTCAATACGATCAATCGAATTTGCAATGTAAAAATTTAGACTAAGCGTGCTGTATACCCTGTCTATACTAATATTATAAATGCGAAAGTTTGGGTGGATGGATGGATCCACGCGGACGAAGTCGCGGGCATTAGTTAGGTTAAACTAAACAAATTGAGTTTGAGTTTATATTGACTTAGATTATTTTTTAGTACACGTGTCTTCGGGGATCTTGAGTTTAGTCTAGACACTCTTTCAGCTCATTAAAGACCACAAAATCGATAGTTGAAGTTTCAGTCATGCTAGCTTACCCTCTACGAGTGCCTCTATTCAATCGAAACAGCTATCATATACATCTTTATGTACCTATCTGTTTTCATAGTATGCAATATAAGTTTAATGTCCTGTAATATCATAATGTTTTTAGCATAAGTTAATGTATTCGGTCGATGACTTTTATAGTTAGTTGTTTGATGATGAAATACAAAGTAATAATTTTAATCACTTTTCTTACGGCCGGTTTCTGAATTGAGAATTTCATGTTGAGTCCGTCTCAAAGACTACTTAAGGACTACATAAGCAAAGTTTTGTTTCTGAATTGATATTGCGCCGGTTTCTGAATTAAGCATTCAAGCAAAAACAGCAAGTTCCAACCCTCACACCTTACATAATATCAAATCAGAAACAAAAATTTGCTTACCTAATTAGTCCTTAAATAGTCTTTGAGACAGACTCAACATGGAATTCTCAATTCAGAAACCGGCCGATAGTCTTGCAATAGTACCTAATCTAGTCCGTGGTCGTTAAAAAAAAGTGATAATGATTCCTAATTATTTTCAGGCTAGGTATATCAAGGCTAAGTAATTAATTAAGCATAATAATTAATAAGTAACATAAAGCAATATTAAAGTAATTATTCTGCTAAATTCAAAGTTCCCGAAATCCAAATGGAGAAACTTATAGAGATAAAATTATTATTATGAAGATTTATTATGTTAGGCGGACAACCATTAAAAATTAATTGTGAATTATTATTTCGTCGGTGTACTTGTTAATTCTGTTTATGTTTGTATAGTTACTTATGTTGTTTATATTATTATTAAATTTTATAACTAGGTAAATAATTTAAATTTATACCAAGCGTACCTAGTATTGGTTATTTGGTTAAGAAATACAATTTTGGTAAGAAGGCCAGATAATCGTAAGTAGGTATAACAGCTTACACCGACTATTGTAAAGAATAGAGTCGTGTTGGTATATTATGTATTTCAGAGCAAAAGATATATATGCTAGATCATAGACCCATCTCCGCTTCATTTTATAATAAACATCGTCAAGAATTAGTACCTAATTAACTCATTATTTCTAGTTTATAGCCTACTTAAGTATTACCTATGTACTATAGGTAATACTTAATAGTTAGTACTTAGTACCTACCTTGATAAAGCGTTCTACCGCATCGTGATTCAGTGAAGATCTGTGAGCTACCTCTTTTTAACCGACTTCCAAAAAAGGAGGAGGTTCTCAATTCGGCGCGTATCTTTTTTATAGCTTATGGTATGTATGGTACTTTACACCAGTACCTTCACATTTTTAAGTATTTTGCATAACGTGTGCGACTTCTTAATCTCAGTAACAATTTGATTTAGGTAATTGTTAAGTACCTACTTACTTCGGTCACAATTATTTATACCTATATAAATAAAAGCTATATAATGTATATCATGATGTATTTTAGTAGGAAACAATAGCTTGATGATTCATTTCCTTTATGGAAATCGTTGATATCGTCTGTATTTCTGATAATTTTGCATTATAGAGCAGGTACTTTACTGCCTAGTTAATGTTGTGAAATAAATAGGTAATTTCATTTTCATTTTCTGTTTGTAATATTATGTTGATTGAATTCGAGTGCTGATCTAGTTTCTTAGGTATTTTGTGATTAGTGTGCGAAATATTATGTTGTAGGTACTTAATTATATTGTAATAAAATATTATAAATGCGAAAGTGTGTCTGTCTGTCTGTCTGCTACGCTTTCACGGCCCATCTGTTCAACCGATTATGATGAAATTTGGTACAGGGGTAGGTTGTATCCCGGGGAAGGAGTAAGGACATAGGCTACTTTTTATCCCGGAAAATTAAGTAGTTCCCGCGGGAATCGAATAAACTTGGTCCACGCGGACGAAGTCGCGGGAATCATCTAGTATTGTAATAAATTATTGGTATTTGTGTTATTAGATCACTAATCTTGACCTATATTCAAATTCATGATACATAATAATGAGTGTTGTACATAAAAATCTATACAAATAAATGGGAGAAATAATAGTGTTGCATAAAGTCAGGCTTCTTTGCATAATATTAATAAGGTACCTAAGTAGTTGTGCCACTTAAAGCAATATCTAAACCGTCACGAGACGAATTGTATGAAGATCAATTAATTAAATAGTAATCTAGAATGGGACTTTTATTTTTAAAAAATCTCTGCATCTCCTAATTCTCATGCCGTGGTATCAAATCTCATTTGGCAAACTTCCCTCTACAATAAGCGTTACCTGCTTACTGGTCTTTATAGGGCACTAGATGATTCCCGCGACTTCGTCCGCGTGGATTTATGTTTTGTGATTCCCGCGGGAACTCTTCAATTTTCCGGGATAAAAAGTGGCCTACGTCCTTCCCCGGGATGTAAACTATCTCTGTACCAAATTTCATCAAAATCGGTTGAGTAGTTAGGCCGTGAAAGCGTAGCAGACAGACAGACAGACAGACAGACAGACACACTTTCGCATTTATAATATTAGTATGGACATTCTATAAGTTAATATATAATATATAATATAAATGCAATTTTATACCATCTTCATAATATAGGCCAACGAGTGAAATATAAACCACTGGCTGATGCCCGCGACTTCGTCCGCGTGGATTAGGGTATTATGGTTCCCGCGGGAACTGTGATTTTCCGGGATAAAAAGTAGCTTATGTGTTATTCCATCTTTCATCATTCCGTCATTCCTATCTGTTAAGCCGTTATGGCGTGATTAAGCAACAAACATCCATACATCCATCCATCCAAACGCATTTATAATATTAGTATAGTTTGCTCAACTTACTTGCTCACGAGTCGTAAGGGATAATTTGAGCTGCACCACAAAAATGTATTGGAGCTTGGAAATCATCAATCAATAAGGTTGTTATTTACTTGTTGCTGTGCGAGGAAAGCCTTCCTTGTCGATGCCTAGTTATTACATCAAGTCCTGGTAAGCCAATGGGTCGCGGCCGGCGGTACCAATGTCTATAACATAAGTTTGTCATAATTATAGAAGTGAATAATAGAAGAAATACAATAAGCACATTGCAGGATCCACTGCAGAGCTAATTCGGGCCTATTTACCAACCAACCTGTACCGAATGCTGACCTAAGTTGGATTGGAAAGTTGCTATGTCTGTAGATGTTTTTATAAAGAGTTTGCCTAGTTTCCTCGGATTGCGATTTGGGTCATGGCTGGAGGTTAGAAATTTGTACGCCAGTTTTTGTGTTGACGAACCTCGATTACCATAATACACGGAATCGTACTCTGATTATTAAAAGTTAGTTGGGGAGGGAAACATTTATAATGAGCTCTGGTTGGCGGGAGCCTTTGTATGCGGTGCAAAAGCTAGGCGCTGCGGAAAATTGAAATCCTTTCCAAAAATCCACAGTTACTTATAAACTACCCACCAAAATTATGAGCTGTTTCGAGAGTATAAAAATGTTGACTTTTCGAATCGTACCTACGAGTACATTGCGACAGAATTTGATCGAGCAATCGTACCGTGTTACTTGTAAGTAATTTTAAGCACTGAAAAAAGCGATGCACCTACTTCCTTTAAGCTGAACGTTTTTATATTCATTTTGTAATTATTCAGATTACGTGAAGAAGCCATTCAAATGGATATCTGTGACATGACGTGTGCGTAAAAATTATTCAAATTAAATTGTTTCTAACTTCAGAACGCGCGTTTAGTCTAAGAATTTGTATGAAATACCTTGTGAGTTGTGACGTCATTATAAGTCAACGCATTTTTTTAATTTAATTAATTGATAATTTAAAATGTAATCAAACATAAAATTAACAGGAGACGTGGATACGTCTTTAAGCGTGTCCTCTATTTAATATTAATTAAAAATATGTTTTGGACATACCTAGGCAACATTCCAATTTGTGGATCAAACGCATCCTCTAATGTAAACGAAGCCTATGCATAAATTCTGCTAGCGATCTTGCCAGACTTTGACATACGACTCGGTTGTAGGGAAATCCATCAAAGCCTCACAAGCCGCGCAACGGAACATCAATAAGCTGCATCAACGTCGGCCTAACTGAATGATAATAATAGATGTGCCGGCACGTACGACGCATTACACCGTTTAGGTTTCCATTGCGTGTAGACTGGGCAAATTAGTACGTATCACTGCATCGTTTGGTGCATTTAGTAAGCCACTATCTAGTTTAATTGCCAATTGCAATTTGATAAATGATAGATGATTCATAATATATTTCACGTAGGACAAGTCAAAACTACCACCGGTTCGGAAAGCTGATTCTATTGAGGAGAGCCGACAAGAAACTCAGCAGTTGCTCTTTTCATAAAAAGAAAATTGTTACATACTGAAAATAATATGCAATTTCATACGCTACTTAACAAGTATTTAAGTACAGTGACTTGTGGGCTGCTGGATTCGAAGCCGGTTGCTTCCATGCAACTTTGTCATTAAGAAAATCATCATTTGACACACTGACCTGTCCTCGGCTTCTCTTATTCCGTGTAATACTTATTAATATTTATGAATACAAACTAGTAATCGCAGGTGTCTAAATCGCTTGCAACCGTTTGCAAGCTCACGCAGACATACGATCCACAGCCAGTATCAGCAAACACCAACATTTGCTGTCGTATGAAGCTGGCTTGACATGCATGCATGCGGTGGCGTGCACAGTATTCTGAGCCAGTGTATGCATTGGTTAGGTAGAAAGTAGATATAATATTTTCAGGCAGGCCATGATGAAAAATAAGCACGGAGGTTTTTAACAAGGGTAAGCAATGCATCTAAGTCGTACACGCCACTGCATTCATGGTAACAACATAACTTTCCACAGCCTCGACGTCTTGCGCTGCGCACACGTCACAAACCGTACCTTTGTTCCACATGACTTATGAATTTAATATGTCGGTTATTACTAAAATTCTACATAGCTAAGAAGTCGGTGGATGTTAAAATGAACCAGTCTGTACGCGGCTTCTGGCACCATGGAATAAAAATTTCTGAAAAGTACTTATTTAACAGCCTTTTCAATGCCGCTAATGGCGCAGTAGGTTAATTTGTCTAACCAAAACAGGAAATGGAAATCCGAATGGTGTAATGCGGTGTTCGTGTTAGCCTACACTCTACATAATGCAGATATGGTGCGGTCAAAAATAGTATTACCTAATTAATTTTAGTAGGCTTACTATCAGCGTACGTGTGTTGATAAAACGAAGATAAAGAAGCCGTCTCTTATGAACGAATAAATATAAAGCCTGCAACATACACAATGCGCGCCTGCTGCGTGAAAATGAAATGCCGCATCGGCCGAGACTAACGCGGTAGTGTGACGAATACGATAGCGTGGGCGGATCCCTATGCCCTAAGAAGTTGTTATACAAGGGACGGTAGGGTTAGGATGAGAGTTTGCACCTCGCCAACGTTAATAGAATTCGAGCGTCGCGTTGGAACACGATAAAGTTGGGAGTCAAATGAACCCAAAAATACATTAACACCGATTTTAAATTTTGCAACGTTTCCACTCTTAAAAATCTTGAGACGAGCGCCGCGGATAAATGAAAAAGTCCAGTCCATTGCTTATCTCTGTACTGACAAAGCAATAATAATGACATATTATATTCACTACATTGTTTCCATAGTCAGCGTGTTGCGAGCTATGGTTGCGAGTATCTGTTACGTTTGCAATATGCATACGAATTAACACATATTAAGTATAACGTGTTTTGCTCATTTTTTGTGTTAACCAGTTTTACGCTTGACTGGATTCACACTTGATTGACGCTACCTAGCAGAACCGTTCAATATCGAATAGGTACAATAATTTACACACACAAGCGAGCGCAAACTATTGAACAGGGCGGATGAACAAATTCCTTTAAAAGCCGGCAACGCATTGATGGTTCTGCTAGTGCTACAAATACTTTTTATTTATTATAATATAGATTACAGGTACTAGATGATGCCCTCGCAGATTTGCCGCGGGAACTCTAATTTACCGGCATAAAAAGTAGCATAAGGCCATCCACGGGACGAGATGCATCATGCAATTTATCTCTTTTCCAAAATTCGTCAAAATCGTGTAAAGTTGGGCCGTGAAAGCGTAGCAGACAGACTGATAATCTATCGCATTTATAATTTTAGTATGGATTTTATTTACTTAATTTTTTAATACTTCCAGGAAAAATTCTGCCGTCTTTTGTTGTAACTGTCCAAGCCTGATGCAGCAACGACTTTTATTGTACGTCGACATCTGGTCGGGCCTGCAGGAAATGAATTTTTGGACGCCCCGAGCTTTCACTTGTCCCGTGGGAATACTGCACAAGAGCGTCACTATTTCTCTTCAGAATTTGGCTTGACGTTTTTTTTCTTGTGATCCATTGCCCCTATCTAAATGGTCCCTTAGTTTGATTTATGCCGAGGATTTATGTGAAACCATTACCGAGAAATGGTTCCGAAATAAAATGATCGGTGTACCTTCATGTCAAAAGGATTACAAAACACAAGTACATATTTTTATTCAAAATTGATATAACACAGTACACTTTTTGAACGTCGATTATACAAAGTAGGTATAAGCTGACGTGATAGTGACAATTAACGACGGTATCTTAAAAGTAAAGCTACGTGGGGTATAGTTATATGTATTTGCAAAACTCGTATAATATACTAGCTGTTGCCCGCGACTTCGTCCGCGTCAATTTCTGTTATCAGCGTGATGTTATATAGCCAGACAAAAATAATTTTTCAATTCGAACCCGTAGTTCCTGAAATTAGCGCGTTCAAACAAACAAACTCTTCAGCTTTATAAAATTAGTATAGATTTATGCGTGGTGCTTATACATTAAGTACTCCAACCAGGTTTTAACTTTGGCGCTGGAATGGACGATGTCTCAGCTGCATGCTGACTGCCAAAGATGCTCTATGTTCTACACTCTAACGGCACTAGACGGGTCAGGGCGTAATCCAAGGTCCAAATAAATAATTTGGACTGTATCATGTAACTAGAGTTCTATCCGTAATACTTTAATTAATTAAATGCCCTAGGGCTGGATTGTATCACTAGAACAGATTTCTTCTTGGTAGAGTAATGTGGTCCAGCTATATGATAATGCTCCTTGGATGAAAAAAACAAGTAAGAAAAATGTATTAAATAACGTTCGACTAACTTTTGCGGGGCGGAGGGGAGAGTGCCTTGTCATTTTTCTGCCCAATTATTGACACTAGTGCATGAAAAAGTCGATAACAATGACACGTCCGTGGTTAACTCGTCCAAGGCTCTCACACACAAAGCAATATGAGCATAATGAGGCTTGAAACGGGCGACCCGGACGCAAAAGTGCATGACACTAGTGTCATAATGTCAAGGCTGACTTTTCGCTTTGTGGGCGGCGTGCATCGCATCGCCTAGCTAATTAATATGCTGCCCGCTCTCGCAAATCAAAACGACATTCATACGTTTTGTTCCCCGCAGAACAATGATGTGGACGAGCATTGCGGACAGTGGACATTGCAAGAGAAAATTAAAAAATATTAAGTTCCTTTACTTTATTAATGTCACCGTAAGATTGTAATCTTACGCTTATTTTTCCGATAGATTGTAAACAGTCGAATGATTGTGAACCGTTCAATGTTTTAAGTGTCAATTTTTGAAATATTCATTGTATTTACGTTTTCTTGTCTCTTTCTTGTAGGTTAGGTTAGGGTTCGACATAAATAGGTTCTATCGGGTTAATAAACATAACAGATTAAAATCTACCGAAAAATAATCCGTTACATTGTAATCGTTCGACAGTTTACAATTTCGCGACTTAGATTATAATCTAACGGTTTTTACAATCTTACGGTGACATTGTTGAGTTCGCACTGCCCAATACCAAGAATACACGTAACATTAATCTAGTGGTAAATAATGATATGTTAAAAATAGAAGAGGCCACCGTGTTCTTGGGGGTGACCTTAGATGCTAAGCTTCAATGGGGCACCCATATATCAAATCTAGCTGGTAAACTCAGTTCTGCTGCTTACGCTGTCAGAAAGATTCGGCAGTTAACAGACGTTGAAACTGCAAAGATTGTATATTTTGCTTATTTTCATAGTATTATGTCTTACGGAATCTTGCTGTGGGGTAAAGCGGCAGATATTCAAAAAATATTTGTCTTACAAAAAAGGGCAATACGTGCAATTTATAATTTAAAACCACGTGAATCCCTTAGGGAGAAATTCAAGGAAATAGGTATTCTTACAGTAGCCTCGCAGTATATTTACAGTAATCTAATCTTTGTAAAACAGCACATTCAGAATTACAAAAGAATATGCGATCTGCACGATGGGCCAACTAGAAACCGTCATAGGCTCGTGACTCCATCGCTCCGCCTCACTAAAGTCCGAAGGTCGTTCGTGGGAATGAGCATACTATTCTTTAACAAAATTCCTCAACCTATTATAAACTTGCCTTTACACAAGTTTAAGATAACCATTAAAAAAATGCTCCTAAAAAAAGCTTATTATACTGTCGAAGATTATATTAATGATAAAGGCGCATGGATTTGACTCGCTCCAGCAATGCTCAGGACAGTGGTTACTTATGTATCTGTATATGTTGTATGTAGATTATTGTAAACATACCATATACTATTTATTTTTTTTCAAAAGAGCAACCACCGAGTTTCTTGCTGGTTCTTCTCGGTAGGAACGGCATTCCGAACCAGTGGTAGATTCATTTGACTATTCATAAGAACTTGTAAAAAGTCTATTTGAATAAAAATAATTTGATTTGATTTGATTTGATTTGATTAACATGATAATAGTCGTTAAAGCCCGCCTACCCGCATTGGAGCAGCGTGGTGGGTCTAAGCTCTAATTCGCTCTATCCTACGAGAGTGGAGGCCTGTGCCCAGCTGTGGGACGTTAATGGGCTGTAGTTAAGTACCTTTACGATTCCAATTTCAAAATGATGCTTGACACTTCTTAGGCGTTGGATTTTGGTGTTTCAAAGTATTTAAGTTCCCGTAGGATTTGAAATGTACACCACGCTGACCAAGTGGATTGGCAGACTTGACTGCTTTTGGAGAATTCTCAGGGGTGCGGGTTTGCTCAGAATGTTGTCCTTAACTCTTATAGATAACGAGTGATTTAATGGATAATAACAAACAAACTGCGAAAAAAATCTCCGCGAACTGGAGACCGAAATCATTAATCAATATATTGTTATCGGCGAACGTCGCTAGCTGGTGTCAGCAGACATTCACATAACTACAACTATAATATTGGTAACTTTAAAGGGACCTCCTTTAGGTTGAAAAGTGCTAAGCAGAAACTCTTAGTTAGTCGAAGTATATTCTATTCTCAAACGTTCGATCTGGGAGGTTTTTTTATAGTTATATCTATAAGATGCTGGAGATTTCGATATTTCTAAACCGTTTTCTTTTTGTTTACGTTGAACCTTATCTGTTTGAGTAAGTGATCTATTTCTAGTGGGTTATGTAGTTACACCTTGTAAAGTAAACATTTACTATGAGCTGGGCGTTGTCTGTACTCTGTACTGTATTAGTCGACAGTTGTATAGCGTTCACTGATTTATTAACTAGAGCTGCCATTTAAAAATATCCTACCAAGTGCCCAAGTACTTGTAAATGTACCTAATGCCTAGGGTTCGGTAATTAATCATGGTATTTTCCAAAAACTGTGATGGTCATTAAGAGATTAGGTGACGGTTTTCGCGTAGGCACAATAAACGTCACCAAGTGGGCTTAGGTGTTCACTAAAGGTGAAAACGGGCAATAGATACTTAAATACCTCAAATGATTTAAAACGAGGTAGGTATCACTCGAGGGGGTAAACCGAACCAAAAATGAACCGTCCCGTCGAATCCTGTCTTTTTAAGCTATTGCATAGCTTCTATCGCGGGCCTTGAACGTGAAGACCGAATCCAGAAATTCCGTAACGAAAAAAAACCTAACGCTTTGACGCGTAGTCATAGCAACCAAAGTGTTAGGTAAGTTGATAAAAAATGCTATGCAATAGCTTTACCGCGGCAGTCTCCGAGTGCCACATGTCTTTTTTTTGTTGTTAAATGAACATTAGTATTGTGATTTAATTATAAAGTCGAGGCGCAAATGTAATCAGCGCGCGGAAGGCGAAGAACGGAACACCTATTCAACATCGTTCATGCCACACTCGACTCTCGACGCGAAATAATTACCGAGCTTAGCTTACAGCGTTGGAATATTCAAGCTGAAACAACTTGGCAATGTTTGTAAATTAATTGTAGGTGTTTTCTGTATTGGAACAATATTTATGTAAGTACAGATCTTAGGTCTAAAAAGATGCCTTGACAAAAACTAGAAAACTCACCGTTTCGTATCAATCAATCAATCAAATAAATATTGCGAAAGTTTGGATGGATAGGTATATGGATGTATGGATGGATGGATGGATGGATGTATGGATGGTTGTTTGTTGTTTGTCAATCACGCCCCAACGGCCGAACGGATCTGGATGAAATTTGGCACAGAGATAGATTATAGTCTGGAATAGACCATAGGCTACTTTTTATCCCGGAAAATGAAAGAGTTCCCGCGGGAACCAAAAAACCTCAATCCACGCGTACGAAGTCGCGGGCATCAGCTAGTATTTTATTAAATGAAGATATTTAATAAAATACTAGCTGATCACAGCATAGCTGAACACATATTTTGGATACTATAGGTGGACGGACAATGCGATGTCAACCGAGTAACTTGCAGGAAACCGCTACTGGATCTAGGCGGACCAAGGCGGCGACGTTTTGAAATCTCACCAAGAGCCACTCAAAAATCTCTGAGAGAAATTGCAGTTCAAATTCGTATTCGATTCGATTGATTCGATCACATTGGCGTCAAAGTAAAAAGTATTGTTTTAGAGCCCAATTTCAATACTCCTTCAGAGCCAGCGCTTCAAACGGAAACGGATCGAAATTAATTCGTTGTACTTACTGAATTTGTGACGTAAAATCATGGGCTCTTGGGTAAATTTTACTTTGGCGCCAATTTGATCGGATGCTCGATTACGATCAAACGAATTTGCAATGTTAAAACTTAGACTTATATGGCGTAAAGAAGGACAAACCAACTTAATATATTAAATAGGTACACATTTAATATATCAAGTAGTAAAATTTGATATAGGTAACTTAAACGTTAGTTCTATGCACAGACCAACACGGGCGAAAACCCTATAGAAACTTCTAGTTTATAGCTGCTTTGACTCGCAAGTCGCAGAGGTTCTTTAAGTAGGCCAAATTACGCCCAGCTCGAACCGGAGAACGGTGACATGCTGTCTAGTGACTACGTATAACCGCCTCGTCACAAAGGCTCCTACAATACAATATATAACAATACTTGTTGGTGTAGCTCGTTATACATACGCTGTTCGCTTCTAATGATATGCTACTAGCTGATGCCCGCGACTTCGTCCGCGTGGTTTAAGTTTTTTGTTATTCTCGCGGGAACTCCTTAATTTTCCGGGATAAAAAGTATGTCTATGTCACTCTCCAGGTCCTCAACTATACCCATGCCAAAAATCACGTCAATCCGTTGCTCCGTTGCGGCGTGATTGAAGGACAAACCAACAAACCAACAAACAAAGTGACTTTCGCATTTATAATATTATAGTATGATTATATACAAAGCCAAACAGTAGACTTACAGTATAACTTACAGCTATGTATGGAAAAGTTACATAGGTATGTTGTTTATATTAGAAGGGAATTTGTAACGTAAATTACTTCGTTTCGATAGCGCTCAAGACCTCCCACAGCCCAAGGGGGTAGACGAATCGGGATTAATTAGTGCGCCCCGCGTGGCAAGCAATTTACTCCCTGTGTAGTGTGTATATTACCCCTGCTACGGAGAATATGCTAAACATATCATAATATTTACAACAATCACTTGCCATCTACACATTAGCTTCCAAACAGAAACTGATTTTTCCTTCTTTAATAGCCCGTATTATATTTATTTCGAATGCTTCCTAGGACGCGATTGTTGTTCGGATTACCTGATCCAAAGAACTGTGAAGCTGCTTATTACTTAAATATTTTAGTCATTTTTAAGTTTTGCGAGCCGTTCTAGACATTTAATTTGATAACACACTGTTTAAAAGGAATTAAAATTTTTAATTTAATTTGAAGAGCGATTCGAATTTCAAATTAACTTTTGTGTGGTTATCATTGCCATAGCCTTCATACTTCCTTAAATGCTCTATTTTTGTATTAACAATCTAAGTAAGTACATATTATCAAAGAATATACTGACAGTATCAGTATACAGCCTAAACATCTGGTTCTAGAATTTCTATGTTTTTATTGGCGGCATCCCAGATAGTGTTCATTAAACGTATGGATGCTTTGTGTTTTGAGTAGTTACTGTATATTGTACACCAAACGGCCCATCGAGTCAGATTTATAAGTACCTATATATATATAGTATATAATATATTCAAGTAATTTAACTTCTAACGTTCGACGTTGTTTACTGGTTCATGGCTTTAGGCTTTCTCAAACTTAAAATTCTAATATGGTTGGCACTTTCCAGAAAGTTTAGTAAAGTTATCATTATCAATAAATACAATTAATATAACTTGCGTGAGTTAATATCGTCGTACCATTGCAGCAATATACCTACAGTGAGATATAACGAGATAAAACCCTATTACTGTGTCCAAAGCCTCTTATACCGAATCAGATTTGCGGGCGAATCCAAAAATAGAAATGACGTAAGAAAATATCGCAAATCGCAATGTAACATTCAAATCCACACCCACGGTATTGTACTCAGTTCTTACAGAAAAGGCTATTCCTAAAATCTTATTTGTGAAAAATACGTATTTCAAGAGCGGATGTAACGAATTAATTGAATCTTTGGCTTTGACGAAATCCAAAGAATCGCTTGAATTTAGGTTGCATCATAACTGTTAAATGACAAATATTATTAACTGTCAAAAAACGTCCCATTCCGAGGCCTGGAGCGTATGGAGTAATCAAATCAGTAAATTATTAAATTGAAAAATTTGGTTCAATCCTTAACGATAAAAAAATAAAACTACGCAACAAAGCGACGCAAATTTGCGTCGCTCGTATTGTAATTTTGACGAAAAACAGCCACTAATTCCAAATAATACAAGAGAACGCGAAGACTAAGAAAACTAGGCATCTGGATGCCTAGTTTTCTAGGAAATAATCCAGTTTTGAAGGGACCATCTGGATGGTCCCTTCAAAACTGGATTATTTCCTGAAAAACTTCTCCAACGTTCTCATCAACGAAAACCGTATGACACGTTGTTAGTACACGGCATAAAGCTACAATGCATTGTAAATGGTCTGCGAAATCACAAAGTGTAACATCACCTACTTCCAAGTCCAACTCGTCCCCTTCAATACGGGAAACTAGAACGAGTTCTCGTGTTCAATACTATTAGCGCAAGTAACTTTAGCTGTGTTATTGCACTAGACACAGATAAATTCTCCAATGGAGCTCGTTATTTGGCACGAAATCGATGTTGCATTTAATTTGTTACATGATTGTCTATTAGGTGTCTACCAAAGCTTGAATATTCGCAGAATATTGGTTTTAAACGTGCCACCAGAGTTAAGAAATTTGGTTAAGTACCTTCTCCGTAAATTCGTATTATAGAAGCGAGTTCAAGATGAAGGCATCTTGTGCTGGCCGTGGGATAAGGACACGAAGAAGATCTGCCCCAAGTTGCCAAGTTACACACGTTTCGTGTCTAATCTCTTTCTATAATAATCGTTAACGCTTTAGCGGAGAGAAAAAAATAATGAATAGTCTATGGTTAGCAATTTTATGAGAGGAAACTCCAATAACATTTTTGACCAGAGCTAAGTCTTGAAGCTTGAAGGACTTCATAGTCCGCAGCCGAATTAGGTAGCCACTTGACCAACGAGGCATTACATTTAGGCACATTGCTTACTCTGATATTGTCCAGCGTCATTTGAAATACACAGATATTCCATATTAGAGCACCATTCAAAATGGTATTTCCTATTTGGTAGCAGATGAAATCCGTATAAATCAATCAAATTGACTTTAACATCGTATGTTACATTTGGGTTATGTAAACTGTGTCGCTGCATATGAATAGTTTATGATATTTAAAATCGATATCGTATAGACGATGACATTTATTTAATTTTACATTCCTCCTACATTTTATCGTATGAAACTATCAGAGAAACGCAAATCTGTCACCTTTCGTTTACGAGAAATATTATTCAGATTTTATATTCAGTGGAGAATGGAGATTCCCTTGGGCGAGTGCACTGTGACCTAGTACTTCGACTTAACAGTAAAATCTCAGCGGATTTGTGTTTTCTTTGCTCAAATAAACATTGTGGACAATCTAGAGACATAAAAATAACACACATATTGTACTATTTTAAAAGAAGGTCACTGATAAATGCCTTAATACCATTTATCTTGATAGCTAAAATGCGTGGATCGACATGCTTGTAATTTGCTGACACTTAGGATTCGATACTACCAATTTAAATCACTGTCCCATCACATATTCAGGTCACAACTCCACAAGGCTATGTGGTTGGGAACGGAAAAATTCGTTTACTTTACATTACTTTCGGAGTAACTAATAAAATAAAACTGTACCTGTATTCATGCAAATAAAGGATATTGTATTGTATTGTAAAACACTTGCTTGACATTCTTAACTTTACCTATATAAAATGACCTCTCTTATATTAAGTGAATCAACAAAAGCCTTCATAAAAATGCTATTAATCATGCCATTTTAAAAATATCCACAAATACACTAAACACATAAACCCGCACGAGCCAACACGCATACCCAAGGCCAGACTTACCATGGAAATCTGATTTTTTTCTATTCCACTACAGCTAGACAGTAGGGAGCAGCAACAGCAGATACAAAAAAAAATGTGCAAACTACAAAAATACGTAGTTAGGTAGAAATATGTTTTCCGAGAACTTAGCAAAACGTGTCGCGAAAATCTAGGTGACCGTGTCATACTATTTTTTGTGAACGAAGAAGAAATGAATATGGTTTTCTTTTCAAGTCTATGACGCGCTTGTTAAACAATCATCACCACGGTCGGTGGGTCAAGATCCTCGAGCTATTGACGTGGTGACTGGTGAATATTCTTATCAAGCAGGTGTCATTCTATTTTAGGGGACTGTGGACTAATGACCCCGCACGTTTTAACCCCTCTTATTTAAAGAAACCGTAAACATAAAATAATAATAATTAATAAGAATTTATTAAACTTAATATCGCTGCCATACTAGGACTTCATGATGTGTACAATGAAAGTGCCGGAAGTTGCCGGATTTTCCTGAATCGCAATCAAGTTGAGCAGCTCGTAATTAAAGTATTCTAGACCTTCTAGACACAAGCTATTACAGGTCTGTAAAAAAGTCAAGCGTAGAAATAACTAAGCTAAGCATAGAACTAACGCTTCGATCCTGAAACCACTAAAAATCCTAAAAATGTTATCAGCCACGTGTAAAGATCCTCTATTCTTTGCCAGAAGGGAGGGACACAACCTTGAAAATATTGTAATTAAGTAAGTATGTACTTACTGAAAAGTGGGCGGAAAGAAACTCGAGGATGCAGCCCGATGTGTTGGTCGCGGATGCGTCAAGAAAAATGCGGATTTGATATCCGCATTTTTCTTGATGGCAAGGTCCAATAAACCCTGCATGTCGTAAAAAACATGGCGCGACGTCGTCCATAATTTTCTTAAACCCTAGGGATCAAGATTAGAGTCGTGACCCCACGACTCTCATTTGTAACGGAAAAAGGACGTAGAAAAGAATTAGTTGAATTTATTGATGTAATACAAGTTCAATGTACAAATGCAAATGTAGTAGGTACAAGTTCTAAACTTCCCGTTGTGATAATTGAGCCATTGGACACTATTTATACGTAAATTCAATATTATTATCATTAACACAAAGGCTTCTTCTGGAGTGATCCAGCGGGGAGTCGCACCGGAGGTCTCACGTACAACGGGCACCAGTGCTTAAGTGCGGAAAAGCCCAGAGAGAAAGAAGAAAGGCTTCTAAATATTCTGTTTTATACTCAGTTGCGATAAATTTAAGGTGTACCGCTGTAAAATTGTTTTGAACTTTGTTTACTTTATCAAGTTACCTTGAAAAGTAGGTACTTACTATAAGCAAGTAAGGCTAAGGGTGAGGCTTAACAGGCTAAAAGTAGATCACAAAATATAAGTAAGTAAATAAGTACTTCAATCTAAAAATAAATCCGAGTTATTGGAAGCGAAGATCGTAAATTAGTTACATACTTACTTATCTCGTATCTTTCGTTCACAATTTATTCTTCACTCGGGCATCAGATTTTGCTGCAATAAGATATTATAAAAAAAAATTCTAACTGAGTAAAATAGAGTAAATAATTTTAAGATCATTGATCTCGAGTACATAATACGAGTTCTTTAGGGACTTGGTTTCATAAATAAAGTGTATACTAACTAACGTATTTACATTTGTGAATTCCTAAATGTTACAAGTTTTGCGTTGCTTGATGCTACACTGTGGTGCAACATCCGATACAATATTTGCTGCACCGATCCACGTGGGAGGTTATGAAAGTGGTTATGCAACCAATAAAGTAAGCAAAACTCATAAACCGATCATATAACGATTTGCAAGACGGGCTTTCTTAGAACTACTGTTTGCATTAATGAGAATGAGATAAAACAGTGTAATCCAAATACGTGAAGCTTCATTGAGTATACCAGATGACTTATGGGCGAAATCTGAATTGTTCTGGACCCCCCAAAATCATCAACGCCAGCATGACAGGCCGACGCGACGATGGCGTGATGAATTCATAATTTACAGCTGAGTGGTCCGCAGAGGCAAGTAATCAACCTGTCACATTATTATCCCAAGATAACTCCTACTTATGTGATCAACGGAAAGGGGTCACGACACTTAGTAATGAGGAATACGACGCAGAGAGAGAGATTTTGAACATCCATTGCGCCGGTTACTAATCATTCAAAATTTTTATCTAAACACGATCAGAATCATACTGTATAGTATAGACAAACAATTTATAGGCAAAATGAGGCTTTAATCTCATATCTCTTTTACTTTTCGTCTTTGGCAATGTCAACCAGTCATGCGTAAACTTGGGCACAGTATTAAATATTATCTCAGCTGGAGAAATTCCGAAACATGTCAATATTGCTTTGCTATCTGATCCAATAAGCGAGCACTGTCTTGTTGTCCGACTAAAGATCCCAGAATCCATGTGATATTAGATTTCTAGGCAGGATCATGTCAAAGTTCGTTTTCCCATTTGGAAGCGATATCACAGTTTATTGCTTAGCATCGAATCTATGTTTTCGTTGCAATTTCTATTCTCCTTCTTAACTGGCTTTGGAACGATGTTTTTCAATTTGATATTTCCCGAAGTTCATTCGCCAGATACGACTATGCCACGTATTCCGTAACCAGGTATCAAAACTTGTTGGATCAATTTTCGGTTTGGTCAGGATATTTTTGGAAAAGATTTTTTATTATATTTCAATTGAGTTTAGCCAAGGCTTTACGCTCTCACTACATGCCGTGTACACTCTATAGTCTATCAACAAGAGCTACAACTCGAATTGTTAAAACGCTTCATGTAGACTATCGTCATTTGCATGGTTACTATGAAAACGGTTGAGCAGAACATTTATCTCTTTACTTGATTCATAAATCATACCATTTGGTTAATATTCGAAAGTAAGATTAACTATATAATCATCATCTAGAAAATGATGAGTAGATTCCAAAATATATATAACACTATAGTTCAATATCCAGTGATTCACAAAAAATATCATTTAATAAAAATGTGAATAAGATTCCAAAGGTAATTAATGACTGTGGTATCGTTACGTAGTAGAAGTGCCCAAAAAAGGATTGTTATGTTTTCAGGGTTCGTGTATGTATGTGTGTCTACGGCAGAGCAGTCGTATTTTTTAATAATTTTAATAATACATATTCACTTGTTACTAAATAGCTTTGCATTCACAGTTTGTGGCGAAGTAACTGCAACTGTTTCATTATAATATAGGAACGCAACTCGCTTCGTTGCCTCCTGCCTGCCAAGTTCCGCCCACGCAGCAAACGTTGAGTCAACGATCCTTCTCTGAATCATTATGTCGTTGACACCCCACACTAACACCTCTCTATTTAAGGTGCATTTTTATTGAAGCAGAGAAAAGCGGGAGTGCAGAAAAAAAATTTTGTTTGACATCAATGCTTGGTCTTCGTTTTGCTTGCAACAGAAGAGACGAATTGTTTACAAGCAAATTCTGTTCTATGCTAGCTGATGAAGTAACAATTTGCAGAGAAAAAGTGGCAGGTAGTATACCTACTGTATACTATACTAACAAGCAAAATACTAGTATAGTATTATTTTTATCTAATAACTGCTCGTCTTAGTTCCATTTTCACCTAAACATTTGTTGCTAATGTGCTGCGGAGCTTTTCGTGCCGCAAAGTTAACTGCTGTCGTGGGCGGTCGGTCATTAATGACACCCAACTCTAATCACAGCTCCCCTTTTCTCCCCTCCATTAATCTTGTCTCCGCTTCAGTGGAACCGCACCCTTCTACTTGTAGTATCACAGTGAGCCTCTCTCATTGCGAACTGCAATTTTCTAGTTGACCTCGTTGTTTGTAAACATTTCAAACCGCAGTAGTACTACAGTGACACATGACTGTGTGCGGCAATTTTCGCAGCGTGTTACAAGAGCAATAAAGTTATTGTTCTCGAGTTAGATTGAAGTACGCCATGTGCTACAGATTTTCCTTTCAGTCGAAGTTACTTCCAACTTGAGTACAACCTTCAGTAACAACTGTTCCTTTGTTTCGCGCACAAGACCTTGTTTTGCAATATCAGTCAGTAGGTCTTTATACACGTACACAGAGATATCTCATTTCCGAACAACGATAAAGGATCGAACGCGTGAATGAAAGATTGGCACAGTTGTGATTGAATTGTGTTCTGTAACTTTTTCAATTTGTTCCGACGAAGCGTAAATGGAGAAATGGACCTAATTTCGATTCGGTTGGAACGAGCAACACCTATTGTGTAGGGGATTCATTTTATACAGTTCCTTCAGGGTCTCGAAAAAAGGGTTCTAATTTCGCTACAATTGCACGTACGGTTTCGAGATGACGTAATTTCTTGAATTGAAGGCTTGGATACACTACCCGCGACGAAACGAAAACGAATCCAATGCGGTCCCAAGAGTCCACATACATAGTTCAAAATTAAATAACTACAAGAAACTCTATAAAGGCGTATCTACAGTTGCGCTTTGCAGTGTGATGGACAGTTTATTATAAATTATAAATCGTGCATTGTTATTATTACGTATAGGAAAGACGAATCCAGAAATAACTATAGGTACGAAAGACTTGCCGCCCCATAGCGGCCGTAATGTTACTTGGAGTGCTGTCACTAAATCTAAAACGTCTATAGAAACAAGATGGTGTGGTTTTCCTAAAGATTAGGGTTATGGATTTAATGTAACGGCTATAACCCTAACAGGTTGGCCGGCCCCTATCTTAAGCTGCGTCATAACGACTGTTCGGACACCGTAACGTCTATAGGCATGGTTTCAGTGGTAAGCAGTGGCAGCTTACAATATTCAAATCAAGGGTGTATACGTATAGGCATCTACGAGGCAAGCGCGCTCCGCCTTAGGCTGCATCACTACTTCCAGCAAGTCTGATTGCATCCAAGCGCTAGTCTATTAATTTAAAAAAAGAAGCACTTTTACGGCCGGTATATGATGATCCCGTTCCCTTACCAAACAGTTGCATTACCACAAGTCTCTGCCGTCAGGCTTTATGTATATCTGTCACCGTAAGATTGTAAAAACCGTTAGATTGTAATCATTCGACAGTTTACAATTTCACGAGTTAGATTATAATCTAACGATTTTTACAATCTTACGGTGACATATCCAAGCCTTTACTTACTTTATAACTTCGTGGAAGGTAATCTCTTCTCGTTCCTTGTACGCCCGTAAGCCATAATTATTGTGAATGGTTTCACCTTTTGTATTGCATAGGGGTGCTTTCTCCCTTCTATTGATTAAATAAGCCTTCTTAGAACTTCAAGCGGATAATAGCTCATTCAAAAGCATTTACTTATTACTCAACACCTATTTATTTGTATTTAAACGACAAGTAGGAGAAGAAAAAACAACCTTAATGCTTGAGGAAATAGTACTTTACCTTACTTAATATTAAATCAAACATTAGAGCTACATTATCCTCAGCATCCGATTCAAATCATGTTGAATGCAAAAGTGTGTTTGTTATGATACACAGATGAATACTCTATTGCACACACGAAAGAATTCAAAGAGTACAGATATCAAAAAACTAAGTATGCAAAGGCGGCCTTATTGCTTACAGAACAATCTCTAACAGGCAACCTTTTTGTTAGTTTTTCCTGCGATTACTTTGCAATAGAGCATCGAATCGATGTGATTTTTTGCATGGGTATAGTTGAGGATCTGGAGTAACGTAACCGCAAACTCCTATTTGTTTTTATAAAGAACACGTTAAATACTCGTAACTTAATTAGTTGTTTCTGTGTAACTCAAGGGATGTTATTATTTACTGTTGTGTCCGGGGTACCGTACCCGTGGAAAGCAGATGCAGGTTTATTTTAAGAGCGGACGCAGATGGCGAAGGTCGTCGCTACAGACCGCTATTTATTTATTTAAAGGGAGCCCACACAAAAAGCCCACGATTTAGCAATGGGAGAAGAAATATGACGAGGTTAATTAAGTTAGAGTAGAGATAATTTCTTTACCCATCTACCTTAGGTCGGTTGAGGATAAAATAAGGCGAGTCTACGTTATAATGTGACTATCTGATGCCCGCGACTATGTCCGCGTGGATTGAGGTTTTTTGGTTCCCGGGGAACACCTTAGTTCTCCGGGATAAAAAGTAGCCTTGTGTTATTCCAGATCCAGACTATAATCTACCTGTGCCAAATTTCATTTAGATCCGTTGTCGATCGGGCGTGCCGCGTGATTAAGTAACAAACATCCATCCATACATCCAACCAAACTTTCGCATTTAAAATATATTTGATATTTGATTATTCTATGATTAAGTGCTAATTAAAGAATATTATCTTTTAGACCCACTTGCACAAGCCCGTCAAATAACTGTTTGAGTAAAATTTTCTATACCTGTCCTTTTCATGTCAACCCCAGAATAAACTTTTCGAAAAGTGATAGCATCGTTAAGTTTAACTAAAGCAATTTGAGCAGTGTTGTGTAAGACCTCCTTAAATATGAAGCTTAAGTTTCTATATACCTAGTATTAATGTAGGGGGAAAAGTGATCAAAATGTATGAAATACCAGTAGTTAACCGGTTGTTTTGGGTGATAAGGAATTAATTATCATTATATATCTCATTTAGAATAGAATATATCATTTAAATTAGAATGTGGGCCCCATTCTGAATGGTAGATATTCCATTTTGTGCGGTGGCACTCTTTTCCATATGTCTCCCTAATCGCTTTTGAGAGTCTCATTAACTAATGAACGATATTTAATCCTCTGCAAAAGCTTATTCAATTTAGTACAATTACGAATTTTAAAAACTAATAGCTTTTCTATTTATCAGTTGCTTATTTATTTAATCGTAAGGCGTTTAGTACATATAAGCGTTTTTACCCTCGACGAAGCGGAGACGGTATATGTGTTTGCCCTAAGAGGTTGTGTGTTTGTTTGTTTGTTTGTGCACTTTTTTGTCACCATTTTTCTCAAAAAGTACTGGGCCGATTTAGATGGGGTTTTTTGCATTAGATACGTATAGCTTGTGAGAAGGTTTTTAGATATATTTTAGGACCATAGACAACCAAGCTGAGCTGTAGTCTATGATTTTAATATTTCAACATGTTACCATTTTTCACAAAAACTACTGGGCCGATTGAGATGCGGTTTTTTGCATTAGATGTGTATAGCTTGTGTGAAGGTTCTTAGATATATTTTAGGACCATAGACAACAAAGCTGAGCTGCAGTCTATGATCTTAATTTATGATCTTAATTTTTCTATGTGTTGAAAATTTTCACAAAAAGTACTGGGCCGATTGAGATGCGGTTTTTTGCATTAGATGTGTATAGCTTGTGAGAAGGTTGTTAAATATATTTTAGGACCATAGACAACAAAGCTGAGCTGTAGTCTATGATCTTAATTTTTCAACCACTGTTACAATTTTTCACAAAAAGTACTGGGCCGATTGAGATGCGGTTTATTGCATTTAGGACTTCGTGCGATTACAAAACAGGAAACTGGTACCAAAATTTTAAAAAATCAGCGCCATTTTGAAATTCTTTGTTAATTGACCGATTTCGTTCAAAATCTATATTTAGGGCTCCCTGGGGTCACAAAACAGGAAACTGGTACCAAAATTAAAAAAAATCAGTGCCATTTTGAAATTCTTTGTTAATTGATCGATTTCGTTCAAAATCGATATTTAGGACTCCCTGGGGTTACAAAACAGGAAACTGTTACCAAACTTTAAAAAAACAGCGCCATTTTGAAATTCTTTGTTAATTAACCGATTTTGTTCAAAATCGATATTTAGGGCTCCCTGGGGTCACAAAACAGGAAACTGGTACCAAAATTTTAAAAAATCAGCGCCATTTTGAAATTCTGTGTTAATTGACCGATTTCGTTCAAAATCGATAGTTAGGGCTCCCTGGGGTCACAAAACAGGAAACTGTTACCAAAATTTTAGAAAATCAGCGCCATTTTGAAATTCTTTGTTAATTGACCGATTTCGTTCAAAATCTATATTTAGGGCTCCCTGGCGTCACAAAACAGGAAACTGGTACCAAAATTTAAAAAAAATCAGCGCCATTTTGAAATTCTTTGTTAATTGATCGATTTCGTTCAAAATCGATATTTAGGACTCCCTGGGGTTACAAAACAGGAAACTGTTACCAAACTTTAAAAAAACAGCGCCATTTTGAAATTCTTTGTTATTTAACCGATTTTGTTCAAAATCGATATTTAGGGCTTCGTGGGATTACAAAACAGGAAACTGGTACCAAAATTTTAAAAAAATCAGCGCCATTTTGAAATTCTTTGTTAATTGACCGATTTCGTTCAAAATCGATATTTAGGGCTCCCTGGGGTCACAAAACAGGAAACTGGTACCAAAATTTTTAAAAAATCAGCGCCATTTTGAAATTCTGTGTTAATTGACCGATTTCGTTCAAAATCGATATTTAGGTCTCCCTGGGGTCACAAAACAGGAAACTGTTACCAAAATTTTAGAAAATCAGCGCCATTTTGAAATTCTTTGTTAATTGACCAATTTCGTTCAAAATCGATATTTAGGACTCCCTGGGGTTACGAAACAGGAAACTGTTACCAAAGTTTTAAAAAATCAGCGCCATTTTTATTTATTTTGTTATCACCATAATAAATGAATTCAGTTTAGTACAGTAAAATCTGTTACTACTTGTAAGTCTAACCACAACCCGTGAGCTGCTTTAGCAGCTCGCGCACAGGGCGAAATACTAGTTAGATATATATAGCTTGAGAGAAGGTTCTTAGATATATTTTAGGACCATAGACAACTAAGCTGAGCTGTCTCTATGATTTTAATATTTCGATATGTTACCATTTTTTACAAAAAGTACTGGGCCGATTGAAATGCGGTTTTTTTCATTAGATGTGTATAGCTTGTGAGAAGGTTCTTAGATATATTTTAGGACCATAGACAACAAAGCTGAGCTGTAGTCTATGAGTTTATTTTTTCAATATGTTACCATTTTTCTCAAAAACTACTGTGCTGATTTAGATGCGGGCTTTTTGTTTTAGATATATTTAGCTTGTACCTAGATGCTGCCCAGGGTATCATGATGGAGTCAGGAGGCGATCATGGGAACTCCTTAAATTCTCATCGTATACCCGTCGCGTTTGGACTCTTTTGATTTGTCCATTTGAAAAGGGTTTGGCCATAGTCCACCACACTGGTCAAAAAAACTACTGAGCTGTCAAAGATGCAGTTTTGTGTTTTAGATATTATGTAATATATACGTTTGCTACGTTCTAATTGTTGTTTCAAAGTTATACAGGTCAAAGGTATAATGGAGCTCTGCAGTTCGTCGTGGGTTTTTTTAAAATTTTTAATTTTATTACTTGTTATAATATTAAATTTATCGTGTTCAGTAGTCAAAATTTAGTAGTAGTAAAATACTATATAATATTTATAAGTTGCTAATGCATTAACATAAACTGCCCTATTTTTATTCACGGCGGATATTTTCGAATGAGTCCCCAGAAAAGAAAGAGAATAGTTAGGTATTGATATTATAACTAACGTCGGGCGGCGATGCCCCAGGGCGGGTGCCTCGCGTGTTTGGATTTCATTAGGGAGAGTCCACGCCCTCACAAATACACCCTGTCATATTCATCGGCATCGTATCGGCGAAGCGAAATGACTCATCGCTAGGTTATCCATACCGATACCGAAGTCTCGGAAATACACTTCTCCCTTTCTCTGCTGCGTATTCCTCTGCATTACCAAGGGTCGTACCTCTTCCATCAGACCTTTCTGCGGAAAATGCCACATAATGTATTCCGGCTTTCTGTGACAACGTCATGATCTATGTGTGTCTTATATCTAAACAGACTAAAAAAATATAGCTCAAACTGCTCGACGGTTGCTTGCTTAGTGCTCAAATGCATGCTCACATAAAATGCTGTTTGCAGGCCTGAGACGCCACCTAGATAAATGCTTGAACTGCTAAAAAGAAGTGATAGTAGACAATAGGCACCAAGCCATAATGACTTATGTGCTAACTTCTGTGGTGAATAGAAGCAGGAGTACAGACTCTATAATTATTGTTAAGTTCTTGGATGAGGGTATATTTTTGTTCTCCTACAAGTCAACTCTTGACTGCGAGATAGGGTGGTTATCCAGTAACTAACACCAGACAAAAATAGCGTGTACTTAAAATGATTAACCACCTGGTGAAATTATGAATCCTTCATCCAATTAATAAATTGATTTTTTGAGCCTGTCGTATGTAGGTTACAATAACAAGGGGTTTAACATCGAAAACATTTGAGGGTGACGCAAACGTGGGAGCAATGTATTCACACGCATGTGTTTGACCTGTCGCAACTTTGTATGGTAAACTGTAGCTGGTAGATGTATGTGTAGGACTGTTCGTGGAGATCTGAGGAGTCTTTTATTAGTATTCGGCTTAAACAACTGTTTACGATTTGTACTGTGATTTACACGTGCACGAATAATTTAATTTCTCCGACGACCGTAGCTGTGAAACATGTGTTTTAGGCACAACGCACACCGGTGGACGCTTAGTTTCAGTTGGCTACATACAACCCCATGGGTATGAACTGGGTTTTAGACATCTTTCTGTGTATAGATATAATTTGATGATAACAATAAAAGGAAAGTTATTATGATTCACAAGCGTTTATTTTAATTTTCCGATGTCACGTTTCGTATGATATAAATTACAATGGCGTGACGTTGCTTGCTTAGCTGTTATCATCCTAAAGTTATTGTTTGGGCGCACCCGCGGGCGTTTTATCAAATTATACTTACTCGTAGGTACAGCTTTATTCCCACTAGTCATTTGCACATAATTATCTTCTAGAGTAGATGCGTAGTTAGTATCTGGTGAGATTTGTCGCCGTAGTCCGCAATTGGTTAAGAAAATTTTTTAAAGATTCGAAAATTGCAACGAATTATAGCAATTTTTTTAAAGAAAAATGAAGATGATACGTAAATTGACTTAATTCAAATGAAGACAATTTACGTATCGATCGTCTCAATCATGGAAATGATCGAGTGGGAAAGAACCGAATTCGTGACTGCCAATCGTGTACCACGTTGCAAGGAAACTGATTTCGTAATGGCTTAATAGTCTGCCTAAGCGAACAAACCGGCATTAGAACACGGAGCCCATTGATTTATCGCTCTTACAAGTAACAACTATCTCAGATAGACCCTAGAGAAAATTTATCTTGTAGCCGGAACCTTGGGAAAACAGGGTTGGAAGTTCTTCGGGCGAAAGCACACTACGAACAAAAAAAATCTGACTCATAAAAGTTCTTGTTTTTGACTCATAAAAACGCCGCCCCCCTTCGATGTGCATATTTGACGCGGACTATTTTTTATCCTATACTTAGTCCTAGTTGATGAATTTCGTGATCTCATCTGATTTTAGGAAATAAAAATGGTTATTCATTGAAACACAATGCCTTGAAAAGGGTATGACATATTCAATAAGTTCGGAAGTTGGAACTTGAAATTGCTTATGTAGTAGTACAACTCCGTTGGGAGATCAGCTGCCACTGCTAAAGTGTCACATTAGTAAGAGCTGTAGCGTTAGTAGTTATATGATGTTACACTTGATTAAATACGAACGTCGAAAACATCAATTTTAAAGCTTGTTTTAGATGTTCATCCGTAGTGTACTTCTTCAGCCATCTCTCCAAGTAGAAACCTTTCTAATGGAAACTAAGCAAAATTGACCTTACATTTCACAAGGTCAATTTTACTTCTATGTTATTCTATTTCATCACTCGAATTCTATCAGCATTGGATCTAAAATCTCATACTAACCTCTTGAACCAATGTAATAGAAAATATCTTTCTTGTACTTACTCTATTGGGATTACACTCTAGGATTCTCGAAATGGGCGTCTACGGAGGCTCATTTATACAAAATAGCAATGCAGCTTGACTTATTTCTCCGGTGATACGTAAAACAGAATATTTATACATCTTTGTCGACCGTTTCTTCATTCATAAAAAAAATCAGGAAAACGGAACGCGACTTACTGTGTTTACAAAGGAGAATTTGTTCGAAGTTGTAAACCAATGTTAAACAATATAGACGAATCGCCAATATTTATATACTGAACGCAGAAAAACTTCCAAGGACGGAAAGCCTAGAACGTTCTGAAAGGCAATAAAAAAAAGTCGATTGAGTAGATTTTTCCCACGAGGACGTGCCTAAAACTTCAGTTGGGGCTTTTCGACTCCCCATTTTCGATCGCGCGGGCTGGGTGGGGTAAACTTCCAAAATATTAGAATTTATCGTTGGATCACTTTTGAACACGATGTTTGCTAAGAACTTTTTATTTGTGGCTCTATTTCTACAGGCACTTTGAATAATATAATAAATTGTGTTTATATCTAATAAGGATAAGTTCGAAAAGGTCTGTAGTTTTGGCAGTAATTACTACTGCTAAAACCAAAGACTTTAAGTTTAAAAGTAAGTACCACTGTATCGGTTTTGAAATTCACGAGAAATTAAGACTTGAAAAGAGATCGGATGGAGAAAATGGTTTACTAACAAGTTTTAGGCACTTAAATAGAACATTACTTTCCATTGAAATATAATAAAATATAAACGGTACTTTATCCGACGTATTCAGTATTTTGGAGGTCAGGTTTTGTAATTCTATGAATACCGTAATGATTCATGAAATGTACTGCCTTATTTAAAGCGGGCTTTTCATGAAAGGATCGCATTCATATTCAGACGTACGACCTTGGTAACTCAAGCCAATTATCATTAAAGCAATGAGTTCATTGTTACGCGAATAAACAAATAAATTTGATGTGTTAATTTAGCTAAATGTGGAAAGTTTTGGTCGATTGGGTTATGTAAAATTTCGTTTGCGTGATGTAATTTTGGACCGACAAAGGCGGTTTGCTTCATTGTTGATGGGGGCTTGACTACGATCACAACTTATGATATACCTTAGTCAAAGCATGAGAGCATCAAGTAGCATCTTTGCTTGATCAAGCCTCTTTCAATCTCTTAACTCATCACTTCTTCAAGCGGATTCATCAGAAGTTAACAAGTGGCTAGCGTCGAAGCGAATTAAACTTTGTTTACCGCTGTACTAAACAGTTAACCGGAAAGCATGACCTTGTAAAAACAACTGGTCAAGGTTCCCAATCCAGGATATTCTTTTGCCCTTCATTTTGCCTTGGATGAATTGGTATAATATTTATGTCCTTCTCCTCGTCGACTCTCTCTCTAATCCTTACCCAAATCCGGACACCTTTCTTCACTCTATCAACCCTTGGGGTCTTCATTATCTCTTTATCTTGCCTTTACATTATTTACTGCATCAATATACCCAAGGAGATATTATGTCGATCAACCGAGTAACGTCTCTGAGGTCGGTGCGCTATAGATCGATAAAAATCAGAGATATCACTTACCGTAGAGAGGCTATTAATCTTATGATTTTTAAGGCTGTTTTACGCAGGAACAACCATATAGACAATGCGGCATGCTATAAAAGGAAACATTTATTTTGCTACAGGATGTGGCAGTTCGTTTTATGCCGAGATAAAATTGTGCTTTAGTGGAATATAGCAGTACGAAAATCTGCTGACTATTTATGTGACATTTTAAATTATTGCACTTTGTTGCGCTGGCGTAAATCAGCCTTAAATTATTATTAGTAAACAGCGTTCGCACTTCACAACGTGGTCAGCACTTGACGAATCCGTGGGCCAACGTGAGCTGGATGCCAATGGCCTCATGCTTTGTCCAGTCTAACGCTATTATATCGTTGAAATATCTTCGCTATCAGGTTAACTTGACAGTATACGTCACTGTGTTTGCACAACCAGTCGCTACGGCGACGGATTCGATTGGATTAAAGGGGAATAATGGGATTTAGTGGATAAATAACTACTGAATGTATTTCGCCTCTCCGTCGACGTCATCCCGCCGGTTGCGAATTCGGCTTGCCCCGGGGTATATCGGTGGCCCTTTGTTCGTTTTAGTTTATTATTCGATTCGTTAGCTTTAGTTCAGTCTCTAAGTTAATTCGTAACGTTGCGTGTGTGCACAAGGTTTACTTAGATATGGCTGAATGTTTATGCATAACCAGTTGCACGCCCCGGCTTCGCATGGGCCGTGTCTTACAGTCTTTTCTTTTGTTTAAAGTTTTAAACAGCCTTTACTTGTGTATAGTGTATCATACATACATCAAAAATTTACTTTAATTAAATTAAATTTTTGTACCAACCTTATACTACTTACTTATCGTGATTGATTTGCTTTTACCCGTTGTTAATTTTGCTTGCGATCATTTTAAGGGACTAGAAATCTATTCACTGAGTCTGCGAATTGTTAAAATGCATCCAACGAGCCATTTAATAAATTGCAATGTTTGGTAAATATCTAGTTGGACTCTTATTTACCTATTTAGGTAGGTACTTAAATATATCTAACATAATTACAATCCAAATTCTTTATTCAACTTAAAGATCACATTTGAACTTAAGACAGTTTACTAATCCCTCAGTATATTTAAAAGCGTTATATTGAAAAAAAAAAACAGGGTTCGCGGTTGCTTGGCTCTATTTATGTTGCTTCAACGCAAACCAGCATTCCGAACCAGTCGTAGATTCACTCGACGATTCAAAAGCACTTGTAAAAGTTTATATTTGAATAAAAAACATTTGAGTTTTAGTTTGAACTGAACTTTATATAGAAATTCATAAAATTAACGCATGTTGATTACTTATTCCGAGTCCACAACTATTATAATTGCGCTTGTGAAAATTCGCTTTATGATTTTCCTGCAGCGTGTGAAAATACCTATTTGCTGTTTGAAATTCAAATACTGCCAGACTGCGCGGGTTTCAAAAGTCCGCTTGTGAATGCGAATCGATCTTTTGAACGGAATTCGGGACGTGGACTAAACTAATGTCAGTCAGGATAGTACTGTGTTTTGAGCATGAACTTTCTGACACTTATTTGTTTTTTTTTTTGTTTCAGGTATGCACACATTGTAATAATTATGTTGCGGACCACACTACACTACTAATTATTATGGTAATGCTACTTATAGGTACTCTTTGATCTTCTTTGGCTGTAAAGTGGCCTAAGACACCATATCCGGGACGCAAACTATCTCTACAAAATTATGCCAAAATCTAGTTTAGCTTATGAAGGATCGTCAAAAGGTAATAGACAGGCAGACACACGAATTTTTAATCTTAGTATGCATATATGGGTAGATTTGGTAGCACTGTGCTATAATATTTTGTTGAAATATTGTGCTATGTAGCTGCTAGCTGATGAACTACCGCGACTTCGTCCACGTTTTTTGAATTCCTTAATTTTCCGGGATAAAAGTATCCTATGGCCATATCTAAGAGTTCCAGTTCCTCAACTATACCCATGCATAAAATCATGTCGATCCGTTGCTTTGTTGAGGCGTGATTAAATGACAATAAACCAACAAACAAACAAACAAACACACTTTCGCATTTAAAATATTAGTATGATATACACTCGGATATGCAGGGCGGAAACTTCCGACGGGGAGCATGGAATTAAGGTGGATATCATAATATAGTTCGTATAGGCTTGTCCATTGTCTCATTTCCTAAGAAACGCTGAGTGGAATTCCTAATGCAATCCCAGACCTTACTAAATATGTATAGCGTACGGCTTACCCAACCCGAATAGATGGGTGAGTTAACTGGTAACACTTTACCAGGCTCTGAAATGTCATGCTATCGATAAATGCTCCGAACAAGTTTGGTTTGAAAAGTAAAAAAATATGACCCTTTGAACCCTTTGACCCAGAAAAAAATCAGAGACCATCAAACGAGAAGTTCCGAGTTATTTTTAATGAGCTTTCGTCGAATATTGATAACTGACTTGTTGAGATCATTATGGGGTCTAAATTTGAGAGTAGGACACGCATTAGCAGAGGATTCTTCCTCTTTTCCCCGGAAGACACATAAACGAATGAACTAGTTAAGCCAACCTATAATGCCAATAGCATGCCAATAGTGAACTCGTCATTTAAACTCTCGTTGGCCTCTGACTTGGTCAAGAAAATAACTACATCAAAGCTCCCAAAACACTTGCCTCTAGGACCTTCCGATATTTCTGTCCAGCGACTTTTTCGGGACTATTAAGCCGTACATGCTTGACACATGTCCAAGAATAAAATTTATCAAGACACGCGGAAGCGTGTCCAGCCAAAGTTCAAAAAAGAAAGAACTGGCAGCACCGTGTGTTATTACACGAACCATTTGGAGCCACTTTTGACCCCCTCATAACTCAAAAACTATTACACTTAAACATGTCAAATTTGGCTCATATATTGAGACCCGCGAGATACGTATGTGCTCCAAATTTCATAAGCACACCTCAAATGGTTATTTAGATATAAACGTCCAAAAATCGTCATTTTTATGATCTACCTACGGATAGATCAAAACTCTGACACGGGGCATACTACCATCGCTTAAAGCCGTATTATTTTAATATTGTTGACGTTCATGTTGTAGTGTTATAATCATTATTTTAAGGACGTCAAAGTACGTGACATTCAACCGTTACTTTGAAATAATACTGCTTTAAGCGGTGGTAGTAACTCCCTCGTCCACTTCCTGCGGCAACTTGCATTACATTCTACGCATAGTGCATGCACAACTAAATAAAACAAGAGTTGTTAAGTAAAAAAAAAAACTCCTATTACATAAATCATACTGCAGGTCTTTGTTTAAATTCGTTATTTTGTGTTGTTAACTATTGAAAATGACACATAATTATTATTTTAATGTAAATAATAATGAATAATAATATAGTTGCATTAAAACCTTACCTTCGTATTCACGCATTTTGTGCAACGAAACGTCATTGACAGAAAAGAAGAAGAAACGTATTTGAAGTCGTCAGTTCAAGTTGTCAGTCATTGTGATTTTTAATCATTGTTTATAGTGGTTTTAGTGATATCGACTGTTTACCGTGCTTGTTTTCAATGTTTCACTAAAAACTTTTGCTATACTATAATATGGATTCGATCTCGCCGACTTCGCGCTATATTCCATGGATGACCATTGTTTGCAATTTGGGTATGTTACGTTTTTTTTTTTTTTTTTTTTAAATCATTTATTTAAAGGCTTTTACATTATTAGATGTATGCCAGCCTTATCGTACCCAATTATAATACAAATTACAAAATTGTATTAAAAACAACAAAAAGCATTACTTTTTAATTAAAAACAATCTGAACAGACTGCACGCTGCGTCAGAATTTGGCTTACTTAATAAACCATGGAAGGCACCAACTTGCAATCTGCTCAGACGTAAATCTTCAATCAATTTGTCTCTACCTGATTGATATCGGGCACATTCCTCCAACAAATGATACACATCGTCTGTGACGCCACAGACGTCACAGTTTGGGGAAGGTGTTTTTCCCATAAGAAAACCGAATTTGTTGGTTGGAATGTGTCCCGATCTAAGCCTATGTGCCATCACCACATATTTCCTTTTCAGCCGAGTATAACTGCTCCAAGGTATATGAGGAGGTTCACACTGCAGCGTTCTATACCATATACCTTTTTCTACAGACGTTCTGTCGAAGTACTCCTTCCATTCTTTATAAAATAATTGTCTATATTTCGGTAATGATTCAGAATAATTTATCTTAACTTTAACATCTTTACCTTCTTTGCACGCATATTTCGCTAAAGTATCAGCCTCCTCATTACCCGACAGGCCAATGTGCGATGGTACCCATTGTAACCTCAAATCAACACCCATACTATTCAGTTCATCTATAGTAGCTAGCACTGCATAAACTACCGAAACACCTCTGATACCAGAGGCGGATCGAGTTATATGCTCTAGTGCGCTTTTGCTATCGGTACAAATGATAATCTTTTTATAATTAGTCGTCTTAACATACAAAAGCGCCTCTGAAATGGCAATCAGCTCAATCGTCATTATACAAACCCCTCCGTCTATCTTTAAGCAGTCATTATCATATAAGTTAAAATCATTTTTTGTAGCAACATAAAAACTTGCACCCCGTCCTTCATCGCATTTTGATCCATCTGTATACATAGTAAACCAACCTGCATACTTTTCTCTAAGCTCATTAATAACATCATATTTCAAATTATTGACTTCACAGAACTTTTTAGATTTCTTAACACATTCTAAGCTACATTTTACAATATCATGAACCTTAATATTAGTTACCCAAGTGTCTAATGTAAACATTTCAAGGCATACTGAAGAGGAAATAGGCTCTTCTTTTACTTCATCGTATACTGTTACTAGTAAAGGCTTTTTTTTATTCGCCCAATACCTCTTATTGCTACATAAACCACTAAGAACTTGTATTAACTTGATAGTCTCGTTGTCTTTCCATGATAATGCCTTTAAACAATATTTAATAGCTAAATATCTTCTCCGCTGCTTTAATGGTGGAATACAGAGCTCACTCTCCATTACATGGATTGGGGTAGTTTTTATGAAACCTCCCGTTGTTCTTAAAGCCTGATTTTGTAACTTATCTAATTTAGTTAAGTGGCATTTTGCACTATTGTCATATATGAAGGACCCATAGTCCATGCGACTTCTTATTAATGCTAAATAAATTTGCCGCAAATGTTTAGTGTGGACGCCCCAGGATGCTCCAGCCAAAACATTAAGCAAATTAAAACATTTTTGCACTTTTATGACCGTTTCCCCAATTTGCTTACCCCATCGTAAAGATTTGTCCAACCATAACCCTAAATATTTATAAACTTCCACCAACTCTAACGAAAAAGTGTTCACTTTTAATTCTACACGTTGTCTTCTATAACCTCTACTAAATATACAACATTTAGATTTCTTAACCGATAACTCCAACCCAATGTCATTTAATAATTCATTAAACACAATTAATGCGCCCTGTAACTTGTTAGCACTTTCAAGGATATCTTTATTTGTGCTAAATAAAACAAAGTCATCGGCATATTGGCAAACTGAAACATTGACAACTTTATGAACAATTTTAGCTGTTACAATATTAAACAGAATAGGAGACATAGGGTCGCCTTGGGCTAATCCTTTATATGTGAATCTAGAAATATAGGTCCGCTGTTCTACGTTGTCCAGAACTTTGAGGTGCCTTTCACTTAGATAATTCCAAATATATTGACATAATTTTTTGCCAAAGCCAAACTCGTCCAAAGTAACAGTCAGTTTTTCTATCAATACGTTATTGTAGGCTCCATCAATATCTAAAAAACATGCCACTGTTTGCTGATTTTCTGAAAATCCTATCTGAATATGAGTTACTAAACTTGCAAGGCAATCTTGACAGGATCGACCTCTTCTAAACCCTGAGGTGAATGGAGATAATAGATTATTCTTTTCGGCATACCATTCGATCCGTCTAGTTAACATTGAATGCAAAATCTTGCAAACACATGATATCAAGGATATAGGTCTGAGCTTTTTATTAATGCTGTCTGTTGTATTACTCGAATTTGGCTTTGGTATTGGAACCACAAGAATATCACGCCATTGTACCGGTAGATTGCCTGAGTTTACTATGCGGTTGTACAAATCCAGTAAGTAGAGTTTTCCAATGGTTGGCAAATGAGATATCATGGAATAAGTGATTCCATCATCACCAGGTGCTGTATCTTTTATCTTTATGCAATTATACAACTCTTGCAAAGTAAATAGACCTTCTAGGGATTTATTTGAGGAAATATATTCGGGAACTTTGGTAGCTACGTAATCAGGGGCCAGATTACATAAAAGCTCAAATTTTTGATCTCGAGATACAGAACACCTTGGTGAACGAAAACCTTTCATCCATCGCAAGCGCTGCCACATATCCGGTATTGTAGTTTTCTCATCAACACTATCACAATAACCTTGCCAATCTACAGTATTTTCCCTTTTAATAGCAATTTTGGCATCCCTAGTTTTTTCTTCAAGAACGTCTAAATTATCAGGTGTTGGGTTTCTACGAAACTGACTCAAAGCCAACCTACGCTTAGCTACTAATTGTGATAAGTTTTGGTTCCAGTACGACTTAGGCTGAAAGTCCTGTTTTGGATTCTCGCAATGTTTTACCATCGGAATAAACCTATCAGCTGCATCCTTTAACTGCTTGATAAAGTCGTCATACAATAACTGGATATCAGAGCATGTGCTACCCAAAGTGAAGTGATTTTCTAAGTACCTTGTGTATGCATCCCAATCAGCTAATTTAAAGTTGCGTTTTTGTGAAATAACTACCGAATCTCTATACTTAAACTTAATTTTAATAAAAAGATGATCGCTCCCCAAACTTTCATTCATAACTTTCCATTCAAAGCCTAATGCAATATCACTTGTTACAAATGTTATATCAGGGGATGTCTTCTGAATATTATTATTTACGTATTTTATTCTTGTGTGATCGCCATTATTTAGGGATATATAACCCGCCTCTAACGCTGCATCATAAATATTTCTGCCCCTTGTGTCTGTTTTATATGACCAATTCGTATGATGCGCATTAAAATCTCCTGCTATTAAACATTTACTTGGAAAAATAGAAAAAATATCTTCCCAATCAGAAGGTAAAGTGTTAATCGATGAAGGACAGTATACTAAAATAATATTCTTAACATCATTACAATTTAATAATTTTACGCATTTTATTTCTATACCTACATTATTAATATTCAAAGGACATTCCTGAATCTTAATTGATTTATGAATAATAAGGGCAACACCTCCATATGAATCCTCTCTATCCTTCCTTAGTATATTGTATCCACTAATATTAAAATGAGACTCTGATTCCAACCACGTTTCACAAACTAAGGCTATATGAATTTTTTCCCGAGACATCAGCAGCTCAAATTCTGTACGCTTATTTCTGATGCTTTGGGCATTCCACTGAAATAAATTTAATACAAATTCTTTTTGGCCGTAACTAATGTTAGCCATTAAACAACGAAGAAAACATTTTTTTACAAACATCTCCACTTTGCACAAAATTAACTAAAAATTGGAAAATTTCCTTAATCAACAGCTTACCTATTAACTCTACTCTCGTTTCAACACTATCTGTTGTCTTAAAAATGTTCGTAATACTTTTAAAAATGTCTAATAAATGTCTACCAAAACTTTTTTCATACCCTTTCTTCTCCTTTGCCTGTTCTTCTCCACTCTGCTCTGTACCTTCTCCGGATGTCTCTTCAAACCAACTCTGCTGCTGCTGATGCGACTGTTCCTCTTTCCTCCTTGGTGTCTTTTGGTTTTTTTTCACCACTCTTGCTTTTGCTCTGTTTAATACCTCAGGTTCTAAAATCCCGTTTTCACTCCGTTCCTCGTCCTTACCTGTAGGTATTCTATGAACCTCAGCTTCTACAACAACATCTCTGTAAGACCTATCCATCTGCGTCTGAGTCTTGCTCTGCTTTTGGGTATCTTCACCTTCGTCCTCTGATATTAATATATCAGGGTCATTATAATGGAACTCTGTCTTCTCAGAGAAAATTTTTAGTGCATTTCGGTATGTACAGTTCCTCTCTGTCATAATCCCTCTGATTTCTTTTTCTTTTAAATAAACTGGTCATTTTTTATACATTGCCATGTGATTTTCTTTGCAATTTACACATTTAAAATTAAGTGTCTCACAATTTTCGTGACTATCCCCACATTTTGGGCAAATAATTTTCTTCGTAGGGCACGAGCAGACAATGTGACCAAATTGCCAGCAACCACTACATTGAGTCACAGGAAATGTATATTTTTCCACCTTAAACCTGCAGCCAAAACCGAATACGAATGCGGGTAAAGTTGAACTTTTGAAGGCTAAACGTATCGTTTCTGAATTTACCCACACACCTGTATTGCTCATCCTTCTAAGTCTTCTCACCGATACTATTTCAAAATCAGATTTTATATTTTTCAAAATTTCTTCATCTGTTTCTTCTAGATCCACCTGTCTAACGATACCGTAAGATAAGGAAATCTCATCAGCCGGCTGAATCCTCCATCCCAACTTTATAAGGTTTTCACACTCCATCAAGTTTATGCCGCTTTCTCGTTTTTCAAAAGAAATTATAGCCTTGTAGGGATTTTTATACATAATTCTACTAATACCCTTAATATTTTCCGTTCTCAATAATTTTGCCATACCGAACTGTTTCGGTAACAATTCTTTGGATATAACACATACCCTAAATTCCATACTTTCTCCACAATTATCTGAGTTACTTCTAGCAGGTCGCTTAGGTGCTCGTTTCACTGTAATAAACCCTTCATCATCCTCAGCTGAATCTTCCTCTCGACTTCTCTTCTCAAAACTTCGATGCTCGCTCTCACTCTGTTTAGGCACTGACATATCTTGTTGCTCTTTCGTTACTATTTCTTCTTCAGACATGTTACTATTTGTATCACAAACATCTTGTATCGGCTCCATAGTAAATAACCATAATTATTAGAAAGTAGGTAGTACGAGAAAAAAATTACTGAATACCGTACAGCTACTAACAACATACAAAACCGTGCGCTCGCGGTACCGGCTTGCGCGCCACTGGGGTATGTTACGTTGAGGTGCATAAATTGTCACCTGAGTGTAAACAGGATGCTAAGACCTGTTGTTACCATGGGTGGGCTCACCATCGAAATGATATTGTTGCACCGGCAGCTTTCTTGATAATGTAACGACATTGATTACCTATTTAATATGAAGATGAATAAATCAATGAACTAATAGAAAAGTCCTATTACAGTGTAAAGGATTATTTGAATGATAGCAAGGCATGGGTATGAATTGTTACAGCGGCTGATTATGTAACTGTTATATTGTATATATAATTTCAAATATTTGTGAGATGGTGATAATAAAACAAACACAGTTGAGTTTGTTGCGGGCTCTTCTCAGACCAGGGCACGTTTGGAACCCTCGTAGCTTTAGTTTTAAGATACCGTAGTTAGTTATCACCATCACGTCTTATGCTCTGTAAGCATGACGTTCAGAAGGTGTACTTTGTAGGTACCTATTTTGAATAAATATGTTTTGAGTTTGAGATTGTGTTCAATAATTTCTGTACAAAAAGAAATGATATCCCATCAAAAACATAAATGTAAAATGAGAGCCAAAATCCAAAATTGTGATATGTATATAATATATGCATTGGTTGTTGACTTCAGCGACAAAAGAAGTGAGATCTAAATGGGTGCCAAAGTTCAATGGTCAGTCCTGCAATTTATTTATAACAACATAAAAAGTAACAATATAAAAACAAAAAAAGTGGACTTGGCAGAGCCCCGATAACGTGACCAGGAACGAGATTGACTTCATCATGTCGGATCGTAGGGATATATTAAGGGACGTCTCCGTGATCAACCGATTTAATACTGGAAGTGATCACCGTCTTGTGAGGGGATCCTTGAATATAGACCTTCAGTTAGAGAGACGACGTCTGATGGAGTCAACTCTTCGCCCAAGACCACACCGACCCATGGTTGTAACAGAAAAGTTCCAACTAGAGCTGAGGAACAGATTCGATCTGCTGGAAACCACCGACGCCGTTGATCAGAAATATGGCGACTTTGTGGATGCTGTTCGGGAAGTGGGTGGCAAATTTTGCCAAAAAGGTGGCAAAGTTCCCACATCCAAGATCTCTAGCGAGACCCTGGATTTGATGCAGCAAAGACGGGAAATGTGCTCGGCTTTGCCAGATAGGCAGTCTCTAAACAAGCTTATCAAAAAGCGAATACGCTTCGATATGCGTGCAGCCTCGACGCGTAATATACAAGATGCGATAGAACGCAATAGAGGAGCAAAAGTATTCGCTAAAAGCCTTGGGAGAAGCCATCTGACAAAGCTGAGAGCATCGGATGGCCGGATTGTTGCTTCGAAGCCAGAGGTGTTAGTTGAGATCGAGCAGTTTTACGAGCAGCTTTACTCTGCTCATGCTCCAAAACCTGCACCCACTCAGACTACGAACGACAAACGTGCGAGACTTGTGCGCCACTACACCGACGACCTCCCGGATATCGACGTTGGCGAGATTAGTATAGCCCTCGGACAGCTGAAGAACAACAAAGCCCCGGGCGATGACGGTATTACTGCGGAGCTCCTACGCGCAGGAGGAAAGCCAATACTTATAAAGCTTAAAGACCTCTTTAATACCGTCATCAAAACTGGCACAACACCGGAAGAATGGAACAGAAGTGTCACCGTACTCTTTTTCAAAAAAGGGGATAAGAGTCTGCTTAAGAACTACAGACCAATCTCACTTCTGAGCCATATTTACAAGCTGTTCTCGCGGGTTATTACGAATCGTCTCGCCCGAAGGCTTGACGAATTTCAGCCCCCGGAGCAGGCTGGGTTTCGCAAAGGCTACAGCACCGTAGACCACATTCACACGCTACGGCAGATTATGCAGAAGACCCAGGAGTATAATCTGCCCCTCTGTCTAGCGTTTGTGGACTACGAGAAGGCCTTTGATTCCATCGATACCTGGGCTGTTCTGGATTCATTGCAGCGATGCCAAGTCGACTGGCACTATATCCAAGTGTTGAGATGCTTGTACGAGGCCGCCACCATGACAGTTCAGGTCCAAGACCAACAAACAAATCCTATTCCCATACGAAGAGGGGTAAGACAGGGAGATGTTATATCCCCGAAACTTTTCACTTGCGCCCTGGAAGATGTGTTTAAGGTTTTGGACTGGAAGAGTCGAGGTATTAATGTTAATGGCGAATACATCTCACACTTGCGTTTTGCAGACGACATAGTTATACTGGCGGAATCGCTGCAGGACCTTGAAGAAATGCTCGCCGAGCTTAACTGTTCTTCCAGACGAGTGGGTCTTCAGATGAACATAGACAAAACAAAAGTCATGTTTAACGAACACGTTATCTCAAGACCTGTCAACGTCGGAAATGTCAGCATCGAAGTTGTTCAGGAATACAACTACCTTGGCCAGATTATACAACTTGGTAGGAACAACTTCGACAAGGAGGCTGACAGAAGAATTCAGTTGGGCTGGGCAGCATTTTCTAAACTACGTCAAGTCTTCGATTCGTCGATACCGCAAAGACTAAAGACCAAGGTCTTCAACGAGTGTGTCCTGCCGGTAATGACGTATGGGGCGGAAACGTGGACACTGACGGTGGGCCTCGTCCACAAATTAAAAGTCGCTCAGCGTGCTATGGAGCGGGCTATGTTGGGAATCTCTCTCAGGGATAAAATCCGGAACGAGGAAATTCGTAAAAGAACTAAAGTGACCGACATAGCTCTGAGGATTAGCAAGCTGAAGTGGCAGTGGGCGGGTCATGTCTGTCGCAGAACCGATGGCCGTTGGGGCAGACGTGTTCTGGAGTGGAGACCGCGTACCGGCAAGCGCAGTGTAGGACGACCTCCAGCTCGATGGTCCGATGACCTAAAGAAGGTGGCGGGAAGCGGTTGGATGAGGAAGGCGGAGGACCGTGTTTGGTGGCGCGCTCTCGAAAAGGCCTATGTCCAGCAGTGGATGCATACAGGCTGATGGATTGGATTGGAACATAAAATATTTTATAACAACTTAAAATATCATTTCTTCTTATAACTTAGGATAATATGTTGAAGACTAAGGCTTTGGCTTGGCTAGTTTTCATATACGAATTATAGCCTTCGCAAGTTGTAAAGCTGTAAGTTCTTATTTTATTCTTCCGAAAATTTGGCTTGCTAGTAGAAACTGTACTTTTACTGTACCTACTTAATAATAATTCGTATATGGAAACTAGCCAAGCCAAAGCCTTAGTCTTCAACATATTATCCTAAGTTATAAGAAGAAATGATATTTTAAGTTGTTATAAAATATTTTATGTTGTTATAAATAAATTGCAGGACTGACCATTGAACTTTGGCACCCATTTAGATCTCACTTCTTTTGTCGCTGAAGTCAACAACCAATGCATATATTATATACATATCACAATTTTGGATTTTGGCTCTCATTTTACATTTATGTTTTTGATGGGATTTATATTACTTCCGAGCGATGACGTGCAAGGAATTCAATTCAATTTATTTAAAACATGTAGGACATACAGGTGTCTCTTATGCTACGTCATGTTTTGACTGTACCATTCATTTATTGAGTACCAATTATTAAGTACATATTATAATATGCCGTACAGTTCGCATCGTCCTAAGAATTACTCAGTAGAATAAGTAACGCAATCCCAGACCTCAGTAAATATGTATAGCGTTCTGAGGCCGGCTAGACGGGTGAGTCAGCTGGAGAAATTGAAAACAGTCAGGTCTGTACGTATTGACGTCATCGAATTGTAGAGCAGCCTTTCGTATTCATGAGAAAGTGGGGTAGTATAGGGGTATCTGGGGACACGGGAGTGTCCCCGCCAAAGACGAGCCAAAGGAAACGGGGCACTACCTACCTTTTCTCGAAGCGTTTCGTCGAATTTTCGAACCGTCATAGCTTCGGTCCGAATGACGCTAGAAAGCTGAAATTTTCAGGATAAGATGTTGTTGGGGGACTTACCGAATATACCAAGTTTCAATTTTTTAGCATTTATAGTTTCAGTTTATTGATTACCTAAAATACGTCGATTTCGTACTCACTCACTGATGATCATCAACTGAAAAAAGGTACTTCCTGAAGTGCTAGAAGACTGAAATTTGGTATGTAGGCTAGAATTTGCATATAAACAACAGGAAAATTAAGAAATCTGAATCTTTTCATCTCCAACCCCTCGTATAGGGGGTGCAAATCTGACAGCATTTCCTTGTATTTTAGAACAGTCATAACTTCGGTACGGAACATGGTAGAAAGCTGTAATTTTCAGGATAACATGTCGTTGACAGATTTATTAAACTTACCAAGTATCAATCATCTAGCATTTATGGTTTCAGATTTATTGGTACTTGAAATACGTAGTTTAGGTTTTTTTTTTCACTTTTACGAAAAAAATCAAAATCTCTAGGACTCTAGGGTGGGCCATGAAAAAAGGATTAGCTGAAGTACAGGAAAATCAGCTAAAAAAAATCAAAAAATCTAGGGCGCCTGCCAAAAATAAATGAAATCCCACCAAAAACATTTCATGTAAAATTGGTTGCCAAAGACTCACAAGTGCATAATGCTTTCACTGTTAAAAAGTTATGAGATCTCTAATTAGAGCCAAGCCCGAAGGTGAGCTCCTCTTTGTGCTGCGCATCATAACCCACGGAGTCTGTCTCAAGTTCAAAGTACATAGTTCTAAATGCTCTTTACTGTGTACCAAACTAATAATATTAAATAACATGTAAGTCTATATATAAAACTTGTCCCTAGAACCTCTACATCTTGGTAAAAAGGTACGGCTTGGCCGTTTCGTATATGTCGCCCTAACTATTCCTTAATGACTTAAATGTTATGTCAGGAAATGTTCGACGAATATTAAACGGCCAAGCCATACCTTTTTACCAAGATGTAGTGGTTCTAGGGACAAGTTTTATATATAGACTTACATGTTATTTAATATTATTAGTTTGGTACACAGTAAAGAGCATTTAGAACTATGTACTTTGAACTTGAGACAGACTCCGTGGGTTATGATGCGCAGCACAAAGAGGAGCTCACCTTCGGGCTTGGCTCTAATTAGAGATCTCATAACTTTTTAACAGTGAAAGCATTATGCACTTGTGAGTCTTTGGCAACCAATTTTACATGAAATGTTTTTGGTGGGATATTTTATTCTGACTGTGATAGAAAATGAAATTTGAATTGGAATTGGGATATTTTGAAGATTGATCTTTCCAGAACTTGTTAGAGTTAATTTTGGTGTAGTTCAAGTAATTTTTAGACAAAAATGATGGCAAACCGTAATTTGATATACTTAAAACTTTTTTTTACTGCCACACACATGACTATCAGAAAGTCAGACAAATAATCTTTATTCCAGCGGACGAAGTCGCGTACATCCACTAGTAAACCATAAAAGTAATTTCAGTCTTAATAATATTTTTTCGCTTTAATTCGTTAGTATTACAGTTTTATATCCATAAAATATGGGCTGCTGATTTTTAGTGAATTGATTCTACAATTTTTCTGTACCGAACTACCTACACCGATATTTTCAGTAACAACCTATTCAAACTACCTATTTAAAAAGATATTTCAGAACTCTCTAAAAAAAATCAACTGTACAGAATTCCTTTTATTCGCACTAACTAGGTAATTTATGCGAAATGTTCGTTAAGCACGAGCTGACCCACATTGTAGGTACCTAAAAGTGGCAAGGTCCCGTGTTTCTCTGAAGGTTGTACAAACATGTGACAACGACACACGTCAGCGCAATGAAATGCAGAATGCAATTATATTATTTTTCAATACAGTTGTCAAACATGGTGCACTTTCAGAGGCTGTAGTTATGATTCGAAAATTGAATCTTTCGCATAGGCATCTTACTTTTACACGGTCGTGACTTACTTTTACAAGCTCGACACTTACTTTTGCAGTTTAGTTTTAAATTTTCCAAGTCAATTAAAAAAGTTTATTAGCAAGGAGTTTTCATACATAGAATATAATCGGATAGGCTTTTTAGGAGGAAAAATGACCGAGGAAAATCCGTACGTTTTAGCATTGAATTTTCAAAATTCTTTTAAATGGTTGTTGATTATATTTAATTACCAGTTTTAATTTAATTATTTTCAACATTTGACAAAAATCAAATAGGCTGTATACGCGTAGGTACGAAACCGTAGCCTAGTTTCGTTGAAAAAAAAATATGTCCAGGTGTAAATAACGCGCCATTTGCTGAAATTTTTTATTTTTTATGTGATAAATTGATTATATTTTCAACCATATTGAAAAATTCTTTTAAATGGTTGTTGATTATATTTAATTACCAGTTTTAATTTAATTATTTTCAACATTCGACAATAATCTAATAGGCTGTATACGCGTAGGTACGAACCCGTAGCCTAGTTTCGTTGAAAAAAAAAATATGTCCAGGTGTAAATACGCTCCATTTGCTGAAATTTTTTATGTGATAAATTGATTATATTTTTGTACTATTTCCCACAACTGTATTGAAAAACGTCGTGTGATACACGGGTGTGAAGGTTATTGCAAATTCGTGACATTAAAAACCCTCACCTTCGGCTCGGGCTTATTAATGACAGCTCGTTTGCAATAACCTACTTTCCACCCTTGTATCACAATATACTATTGCTATTGCATCTAACTATACCTATTGTACCTACTCGTGTTATTATGAAGAACAAGTGAGTTAGTCGGCGTTAGGTACAGCACTTATTTACGTCCAATTACTTATAGGTAAAACATGATGGTGATCAGTTACGGTTCCAAATGCGCCCTGGTCTGAGGAGAGCCCGCAACAAACTCAGCCAGGAAGTATCACCATCTTACAAATATCGTAAATTACTTAATCTATAATATATATTATATATATATAAAAAAAAATTCAAAGTCCTGACTGACTGACTGACTGACTTATATATCCACACACAGCCTAAATCGCTGGAGTTATAAACTTGAAATTTTGACAGTAGGTTCAAAATTCCACCCCTAAGGGGGTAAAATAGGGGTTGAAAGTTTGTATGAAAGTCCGTCATTTCTAAAGTTATATCCATGAAACTTGGTATATGAGCTACCGGTAAAAAATTAAGAAATACGTGTTTCACAGTTTCTGAAAATTCTACCCTCGAAGGGGTGAAATAGGGGATGAAAATTTGTATGAAAGTACTTCATTTCTCAAGATATTTCTCAAGTTATATCAACGAAACTTGGTATTTTAACTTAAGGTAAAAAATAAAGAAGTAGGTACATGTGTCACAGGTTTCAAAATTCCATCCTGAAGGGTGCAAACACGAAACTAGCGACGGCGGGGCGACGGCGGTAGCGGGGCGACGGCGACGGAATCAAATGTATGGCTTTGTATGGGACCGGGCACGAAACGAGCGATGGCAGGGCGGGGCGATGGAGCGATGCACGAGCGATGGCAGGGCGACGGGTGACGTAGAAGTGACAGGAACAAACTAAGGGAAAAGTACCGATAGTCGTCAGGTTCTGAACTTAGCTGACTTTGCAGCTTTGAGAGTTTGCTGTAGTGAACTTAAAGCAAAACAAATAACTTTCAAATTCATATATTTTTTAAATATAATTTTAGAATTAATTAATTACAATTATGTTATTAAATCTTTAAAAAATACGAAAATGAGTGATTTATCCAGATTATATCGATAATATGTCCCAGAACTCGACATTTTTTAACAATAATTTAAACTCTATTGCCTATTATCAAGCTAATTTATTTTAATTGCATATTAAGTTAATTTTAATTGAATATATTCCAGATTTCAAAAATCTATTTATCGAGAACAATACAATTAAACTTACCACAAGCAAGCTAGCCTAACCGAATTAGTATATAAATCATGCCCGCGTGGTATATAGTGTTAAGAATTCTGGCTGCATTTCCGCATTGGACAGCCAGGCTGATCCGTTGCGCAATAAATGAGCCAGCCCTTCTATCGTCCAGATATACCTCATCTTCACCAGATGAGGCAATTAAACGCAGTGAAAGTGGGAGGCTTCGGCCGTGGCTAGTTACCTCCCTACCGGCACAGACGTACCGCCAAACGATTTAGCGTTCCGGTACGATGCCGTGTAGAAACTGAATAGGGGTATGGGTTTAATATAACTGCCATATCCCTAACAGGTTAGCCCGCTACCATCTTAGACTGCATCATCACTTACCATCAGGTGAGATCGCGGCCAAGGGCTAACTTGTAGTGGATTTAAAAAAAAGGTATATTATTTCGTAAGAAAATTAACTTGACTGTTTTATAAAATAATCAGACTTACCAAAGTAGCCACAGATTTTTTAAAACTTACTTTGAATACCTGGCATGCAGGACTACAATTCAGTACCTAAACATGGCAAAAAGCACAAGAATTCCAAAACGCAAACTTTCATTGCTTTTTTTCTCCAATACCATTATGGTTTTGACTAAATGTTTTCATACTAATTATGGAAAATATTACCATAAATACGTTGCCATAAAAAAATTTGGTTTAGTGTTTAGTAGAAATAAGTAGCTGATTATTTTTTACAATCTGACGGGTATAGGAACACTGTCGACATTGCCAGCGCTTACCTTAGTTTTTTTTCGCCCCTTGCTACTACGCCCTGAGTACTAGTGTTGTATTTTTATTTATTAATAATCATCGATAATTATCATCGATATATAATATGTAGATTGTAGGTACTAGATGGATCCTTTTATATAAAAATATGTTTCGGTATCGGTTCCTCACCTGTCGTAGTCCACTCCATGACGCTGGCACTTCACACCTCGTGTAATTAATTTAAATTATCACATAAAAAGTGGTCTACGAATTAGTTTGGCGGTGTATAGGTAATTTTTATTTCGAGATGTGTTTTCAATTTACAATTATAAAATTCATAAGCCACTTTATTTAATTTTAATAATAATATCTCTCTACTAATCTTTGACCATATCATACGTTTTTAATATGTCATATACTAGATAGCGCTTATGTAGCAAGTAAGTTCCCGCATTTCAGACTAGATGGTGTTAGTAAATTAACTAGACTTTTCTTCGTTTGACATGGCCCGTGACATAGACCATAATTAATTTACATGAAATTAGGCCGTTAAATAAAGCCATAAAACAAAGTATAGCGATGCGCACGAAACAGACAAGAGCGGACTCACAATGTTTGTTGCCACTGTACCTAGTGAGTGAGTCAGAAACCGTACAAAATTTGATCTTTTTATTTGAAATCAAAAAATATTGGTTGATAATAATTATACACTAGTAAAAGAAACAAAAAATAAGTCAAATATCATATTGGTACTCAACATGAATTCATCTATATTAAAAAAATTAAAAAAGTATCGATATGAGTGGGTATCTATGCTTCGATGGCTTCGGAACATCCCTACACGAGCGGGCACTGACAGGCCGCCTGTTTCGTGCCCACCCTTCACGCCGCTAGCGGATCGCTCCACATCGCATCGCCCCGCTACCGCCGTCGCCCCGCCGCCGCTAGTTTCGTGCCCGCAGCCTAAAGGGGTGAAATAGGGGTTGAAAGTTTAAATGAAAGTTTTTCATTTCTCAAGTTATAGCCATGAAACTTGGTATATGTGCTGCGGATTAAAAATGAAGAAATACGTGTTTCACAGTTTTTGAAAATTCGACCACCAAAGGGGTGAAATAGGGAATGAAAGTTGGAATAAAAGTCCTTCATTTCTCAAGATATTTCTCAAGTTATACTTATATCAACGAAACTTCTCATCAGAGTTAGTTACCTACTTTCTATTATCTATATCTCTACATCTATACAAATTAAACTCCACCTATACCGCATTCTAATTCCACCTAAACCTACAGTTTTCCGCATAATTTCGGCAAAGTGGTAACATTTGAATTCATTCGCCTCCTATAATTTTTCCTGTATTTCCAATTCTGTGGCTCGCGAGTTACGTGTTGCGAGGTCTGAATATAAGCTGATATTTTTAGACTTCATGAATAAATACCAATATTCTAATCAGGCAGTGAGGGCGCTGCGAGGAATATGATTGGTTCTCATATTTTTTCGGAGAGTCTGGAAAGGTACTTACTTTATGTTATAGGGTATCGGAGAAATACTTTATCGTGAAAACTTTATTTTTGTTGTTTCATATAAAATACTAGTTCGGTGTTACTTAGGTTGAAATATATTTATTAACCTCATAGGGTCGAGTGTATTTCTCTATCTACCTTTTCACAGCGTTAAACTGAGGCCCAATTTTCGAAGAAAATCGTATTCATTTGAGTGCCTAAAACGTATTTCTCGAACTTTTTAAGATCTTGCATATTTATTGACATGCATAGCATCTATAAATCCCTTAAACAATTCGAATTATCCGTTTGACGAAAAGTTATCCCATAATATACCTAGAGCCAATTCGAATCTGTAATTTTCGTATGATTGAATCGCCAAATTATTATTTTTTAATAAATTAATACTTTTAAGTGAATTTCTATATAATTCTGGCTCTTGAACTCTTAGATTTCTGGAAGATCCAGATCGTAAAATTATCTTTTTGTATGAGCACAAAATATACTCCACATATTTTTAACCGACTTCCATATAAGGAGAAGGGTTCTCAATTCGGCGCGTAGCTTTTTTTTTTTTTTTTAATGTATGTCGGTGCATATCTCCGTGGTTTCTAAACCGATTGGCACAATTTTTTTTTTCATTGGTTAGCCGTTAGAGGAAGCTCACAAAGTGGTTCCATAAAAAATTCTGACTTCCTCAATCCTGATGCTGTAGGTGCTACATCAAATCATCAAAACTAGTGAGTTAGGAAATTTTGACGGTGAATTCATGTACTAGGTATCAAGTCACGTGTATACGATACAACTCAGAGTCCCAAATCCTCAACCCTGATGCTGCAGGGTACAGAACTCCTTAAAAATAGCGATTTAGGATTTTTTAATGGTGAATTCATATTGTAGGTGTCAAGCACCGACTTTATACTTAAACCCAAGTCCCAACTCCTCAACTCTGATGCTGCAGGGTACTGGAGTAAGAGTAGAGTACACTAAAAAGTTAAAAATAAAAATTCTTTTCAAAAAACCGACTGCCAAAGCCACTGTAAAGTAAAAAATAATTTTGATTTCTACACAATATGTTGAAGTCGGGCGAGTATAACAAAGATAGGCAAAGTTGACGCGTCTGGCTCGCCCGACTTCAACATAGTGTGTAGAAATCAAAATTATTTTTTACTTTACAGTGGCTTTGAAAGTCGGTTTTTTGAAAAGAATTTTTATCTCTTAGCAAGTGAATCGAAGGCATTGGTCTCATTCAAGGCTGACCATTGATGTAAACCGCTTCTATTAGATCATTCTCATTGACTCATTAACCTTATATGTAACCAGTATGACCTTAATTGCTCACAACAGTTTTTATCCGTATAAAGGTCTTGCAAGGCGATTGAACTAAAATCGCCGGTAACTATTAGAAGTAACAAGCGCCTAGCCGATATATTGTATGTATTTATGTCAATTCCTGTTTTATTTAGTTCGGTAAACTACGATAAGACTTGAAAATGGTTACATGGACCTTCGATTCATTTATTTAAACCGTTTACTCATATATATCCGCAGAATATCGTTGTAAACGAAGATGCGAACGTTTAGTGAGGTGCGTTCATACTTTGATTAGTTAATAGACCTCTATTACTTACCTATACGTACTTATATTGTTTAACAATTTTACATTATTAAGTATATATTACAGTACGATATACTCGTTAAAATTTAGATATCATCTTTGTAGAGCGAGGAAATGTCTTGTCTGTTGGTATAATGTGCGGAATATATATTAGGGTTGAAATATCCATTTTTGGCACCAATATGTTATTCAAAGCAGCATTACGCCGGAAGCTTATTGCATCGGCATTAATATTATCGTCTTTTACCCGACAACAATGGAAAAATTGGCTTCAACCATACACTTCTTAACATATTATACTTCTTAAATGATTTATTCGACAATAAACTCGGACAAAAGAGTATCTAAGTCTTTATATGAATGAGTAAATTCCTGAGGATGAATATCTGCTGCTCTATGTCTCTAATAATTTAATATAAAAAATACTTTTTGAACAACCGACTTCAAACTCCCGCGCCGACTTTACAACAACAAGCACACGCTATACAAAGTACTTATTTTATTGTTGATATTTTAAAATCCGCTCGACCGATTTCGATAAAATTTATATGGGACCACATGGGAAGTACGCTTTTTCAAAATAAAAAAAGAATCATCCAAATCGGGTCCACCCAGTCAAAAGTTCTGAGGTAACAAACATTTAAAAAAAAAAATACAGTCGAATTGAGAACCTCCTCCTTTTTTTGAAGTCGGTTGATAAAACCCAGTCTTCTTCAGGTTAACCGCGTCTAGAATGAGAAAAAAGACATTCAATATATTTAATTAGTTTTTCATAAAATAATTGGTTACAGTTGTTTTTCTTAATTAATAATTAATATTATAAATGCGAAAATTTGGACGAACGGTTCGGCTGAACGGATCTGGCTGAAATTTGCCACAGAGATAGATTACTTTTTATCCCGAAAAAGTAAGGAATTCCCGCGGAACCAAAAACCTCAATCCACGCGGACGTAGTCGCGGGCATCAGCTAGTTTAAAATAAAATCTTGTAATAAGAGTATTAATATGATCCTTCATTATTTAGATAGGGCACTAAGGATTACTATCAGATACTATTACATAATTTCTTTGAATTCGCGTAATGGATCATGTATAGTTTCACGCTTACATAACATTATTGCTAGTGACGTGCAAACGTGACGTAAACTATTCACAAATCACAATATAATAATACTATCATCAAAATCTGAGTTAATTTTAATCTCTATCTTAGTGTTAACTTTGCCATGATTCGCGCCCAAAACTGAGTTCGAGGGGAATTTATATTAATATTCCATGTCGCCTGCTTTGGAAGTTCACAACAGCGCAATTTCATTAGTGCGCCGGACGAGTTCCAATTCCTATAGACAACTAGCTAGATATTATACAGGTACACACCTGTCGTTTAATTTTCGGGTTCAAAGATTAACTTTCTTATTATGTCTCAGAACTTATCAATGAACAACGCGTGTAACAGACCTATGTGGTTGTTGCAAATAAAAAATATATTTATAGTTAGAAGTAGATAAATAAATAAATATTTACTTACTACTTAGCTATGTTCATACATACTGAGTATTTTTCATGTACCTACATACCTACAGTAGATTCACATGAAGATCAAATAATACTTGTAGAACAAGAAATCACGTGATTTGAGTAGGTACATATTATTATTATCATTAAAGTTATTTGTGAAAAATATTACAGGTACCTATTTAAATATATTATTTATTATTTACTGGTAAGTATACCTATGCTTATAATCCTACCTTAAACTATAAAAATAATATTACCTATTTATTTGTAAAGTAAAAAAATTGCGAATTTCTTATATTTTTTAAGATTTTCAAATATTTCTTTATGGATGGAAGAGGTTTTACTAGTCTAAAGGGATCTCTCGCTTACTACCTAGTCTACCGGTAAATATCAAAAAGAAAGTTTACTTAACTAAAAGGCATTGCATGTATAAGCTTTTAAGCTCCCACGTACCATCGTCTAGTCGGGTTCGTTTCAACCTGAGCCCCGGTTGGGACGGCCCGAGTCGCTCTGGCGCCCGTGACGTCACCGCCCGCTGCGCTCCCCTAGCACGGGGCAAAGGACGACCCCTGCCTCTTGTTTACATCCATTGCCCTTAAAGTTGCGCAGTCACGCTCCCTAACAGTAGTTATAACATACACCCTAACTTTAATATTTTTGTAATGGTTTCAAAGGTGAATTTTCATGCTTAATGTTCCATACCTTGATATTAAACCAAATAGGCAATACGCGATTAATGTTTTCAGTTTTGTTATAATATCTATTGCATTAATTCGCATAGGAAGTCATATTTCGTTCTGTATTTGAAATATTAATTTTTAATTTAATATCATATCCGCTTCCGATATTTCATTCGGTACATAAATGGTATTTTAGTTGTTTCATATTTGAGAAGTACTTAAGACTGTTGAATATTTCCCCTTCATTCTTATCCCACTTCAGCGCGGGCAGTGACGTCACGGCGTAGGTGACAGACGAACATAATGTCCTATTCAGGACGGACGATGCTGAGGAAAGCTGGCATCAAGTCAGCCAGTTTTTGCGATGGCTCGCCCACATTGTATTACACTAATCCAATTATATTGCTCATTTTCCATATAAGTACTAGCTTACATCACGATGGCTTTGAAGCGAGCGTTTTAAATCTGCTAGAACAGAAAAGGATAGATTTTTTAACTACATAAAAACATACAATTGCTTTTGTATTGTAAAGTAAATCTACTAATGATTCGGAATGTTGTTCCTACTATAGCTATTATGCTTTATAAACTAAGCAGGAGTTATTAAAGGGAAAGTTCCAAAGTGAGTTGACTTCCCTAGACAAGGTTTATATCTGTCACCATCGTCAGGCCAAGGTTTATATCTGTCACCGTAAGATTGTAAAAACCGTAAGATTGTAATCTAACGCTTTTTTTTCCATATATTGTTAACAGTCGAAAGATGGTGAACCATTCAATGTTCTAAGTGTCAATTTTTGAAATATTCATTGTATTTACGTTTTCTTGTCTCTTTCTTGTAGGTTAGGTTAGTTATACATAAATAATCAGATAGTACCCGGCCGCAGGCCAGGCACTTAGGTTCTATCGGGTTAATAAACCTAACAGATTACAATCTACCGAAAAATAATGCGTTATATTGTCATCATTCGACTGTTTACAATTTCGCGAGTTAGATTATAATCTAACGGTTTTTACTATCTTACGGTGACATATCTATAACGAAAATGGCACAAGAAACGCACCTACAGCTGAATTTACAGAATTCAAATTGCGCAGTAAGATTATCTCGAAGAAATTCCGCGTTTCTAATATTCATAGAATTCTATATGAATTCCGCTAAAAATATTCAGAATGTAAGTACCTACACAAAAATATTATGTAATAAACTAGTAGCTACCACGAGTCTGTTACTATCAGTAGCGAAAATCACGTTGTCCATTGAAGTAAAACTACGATTAAATTGTGAATAGGCTGAATATCTTCTAGACAAGCGCGCTCCACTCTTGCATCACGATTTGCTAGTTTTAGTGCAGCCAAGCTAGTTTATAACTCTACTAGTGTATGCCAAGCTAGTTTATAACTCTGCTAGCGTTTTTTGGTTCCCGCGGGAACTCTTAAATTTTCCGGGATAAATGTGCTATTCCAGACTGTAATCTATCCCTGTGCCATATTTCAGCCAGATCCGTTCAGCCGTTGGGGCGTGATTAAGTAATAAACATCCATACATCCACCTATCCATCCATACATCCATCCAAACTTTCGCATGTATAATATTAAGTAAGATAGGCAAATACTTAAGGTATATAAAAAAATCGGTAATCCACCCCTACACCGTATTGTTTAAGTAAATACGGGATCATTATTGTTATCTAATCACGAGAGGCGTGCTAAACAAAGGTCCATGACATTGTGTTCTGTTTAGTATTCCGGTCGCGCCTGCGCTGATAGCGGCGTCTACTAGGGTCTACGTCTAGTGACGCGTCTATGCGAAAGTTGGTACCGTCTGATAACGTGCCATTTCACTTTTTTATTGCAAACTAGCTGATGCCCGCGACTACGTCCGCGTGGATTGAGGTTTTTTTGGTTCCCGCGGGAACTCCTTAATTTTCCGGGATAAAAATGCCTATGTGCTATTCCAGACTATAATCTATCTCTATGCCAAATTTCAGCCAGATCCGTTCAGCCGTTGGCGCGTGATTGAGTAACAAACATCCATACATCCCTACATCCAAACTTTCGCATTTATAATATTAGTAAGAAGTAAGAAGTAAGATGAGAGGGTTTGTTGCATTATGCAATTGCTTTTGTAATTGTTTATGGTGATTGAGTCTGTTGTTCTTCTACAATATGTCTTATTTATTACTAGATGATTCCCATGGGAACTCTCAGGTTTTCCGGGAAATCAACAGGCAACAGCCCAGCCTTTCCCAGGGATGCAACCTGCCTCTGTACTAATCCTATTTGGTTGAAATGATGGGCCGTGACAGCGTAGCAGATCGACAGCCAGACACACTTTCGTATTTATAAAACAAAGCATAGTTTTTTTTTCAATTTACACGTTTGTTTGGTATGGCAACCAAATTGTCAATCGAGATTCGAGGTTGCCGCTTTTTTGAACAGTCGACGTATGTCAATTACTCAATGTCGACAAAATCGATGGACGAAAAAATTATGGTCACAAAAAGATGGATGGGTGACAGCAACTCAGTGTAATTCAGATTATATTTATAGCAAACAGTGGTTACGCTGGTAGGTTAAATAGAAAAATGGAATAGAACAATTTGATAACATTAAATTGCGTTGATCTTCTATCAATTCCATTACACATTTATTGTCTATCAAACAACCCATTCCAATTGATGTAAAAGTAAAACTTACTCGTATGATGTACCTATACCTAAAAGTAGAAGCGAAACTTTTTCACATAGTTAGTAAAAGTCATAACACTCAATTCTAAACCAACTCTAACTTGGCAAGATAATTTTCGTCTTATATCGTTAACAGTATTCCAACAAAATAACTTATATTATAACAACAAACAACTAACAAGGTTCGCCATTCTACGTAAGTAACAAGTACGCTCAATGCCTCTTCAACGTGCGCCGTGCGTGCGTAAATAGTACCTAGGCATAAAATTTCTTCGGCATTATTCTATTTAGCGTGCGGTTTTTGTTTAGTTTTCGTGTATTTTAAGGAGTATTTATGAGAAGTGCAGTATCTTTATATCTAAGGAACTGGATAGGTAAGCTAACGAGCCGCAAACCGCGATGGAAGTGGCCATGAAATTCTAGTCACAGTCATACTAGTTAGGATTCAGACCCAACCACCCACGCAAATGGTCAAATTATTACGTTGAGTTTACTAGTAAGTAAAATGTAATTTATTTTGGTATGGTTAATGTGTTAGTTTTTTTTGAAAATTATAAATAAATAAAAAGTAATCATACTATTTACTAATACATATTATAAATGCGAAAGTCACTTTGTTTGTTGGTTTGTTGGTTTGTCCTTCAATCACGCCGCAACAGAGCAACGGATTGACGTGATTTTTGGCATGGGTATAGGTGAGGACCTGGAGAGTGACATAGACTATTTTTATCCCGGAACATTAAGGAGTTCCCGCGGGAATAACAAAAAACTTAAACCACGCGGACGAAGTCGCGGGCATCAGCTAGTAAGTAATAAGTAAGTCTTAAATATTATAAAAATTACAAAAAAGGGTTTGTTTCGTTATACTCTATTATAATATTACATTAGTTTATTTTAGTTGGCCGGCACTTTGAAAATTAGCCCAAATATGTATGAAGGCTGGGTGATCTTCTAGAGGCGCTGTGCCTGGGCAAGTTCTTTTAAGTAACCACTTAATCTATAGTTAAGAACTATCTTAAGCATAGATTAACCGATATATGAGAACCTGTTCTTAGATGACGTCAGTTTATTAATACGGCCCAGATTACTTACTTATATTATGCTTGAACCCAATTCAACCTGTGTGCACAAGTAGTTTCCATCCCACATTAGAGCTTGCACTTGGGCAATATCGTAACTGTCCCTAGCGTAGGTACTCGAAATCGTTGTACCAATAATACTCGAGCTACATTCGTAGAGAAGGTAATCTGTCGGGGGAGAGATATTGAGTCACGATAGCCCTTGGTATTATGGACTTACAGATAGGGTAACCTACTCTCTGTCATGGTATTTCAGTAGGCTTTTCTTTTAATAAATCTTTGATTTTGTAATTTTAGGGAAAAACTTCCAGTGGGTGGTTGTTAATAGCCTCAATCGTCGCACGTCCACGGCTGGGCATAGATTTATATTAACTTTATACTTTCTCCGTACCGTGAATTTCATTTTTAGGGTTCCGTACCCAAAGGGTAAAAACGGGACCCTATTACTAAGACTCCGCTGTCTGTCTGTCTGTCTGTCTGTCTGTCTGTCTGTCTGTCTGTCTGTCTGTCTGTCTGTCTGTCTGTCTGTCTGTCTCCAGGCTGTATCTCATAGACCGTGATAGCTAGAAAGCTGAAATTTTCACAAATGATGTATTTCCGTTGCCGCTATAACAACAAATACTAAAAATTAAAAATATATATATATTAAGGGGGGTCCCCATACAATAAACGTGTTTTTTCCGTATTTTTTTGCTCAATATTAAAAACGGTAACAGGTAGACGGTTCAAATTTTCACAGAATATTAACTTGTATATTACCTTTCAAAATAAATAATTAAATATCAATAAAGTAAATATTAAAGGGGGGCTCCCATACAACAAACGTAATTTTTTGATATTAACAGTAAACCTCTACAAACAAAGTTAGTTTTGCGGTTCATTAACAAAGGTAATTATACCTACTTCTTGAGTACGGAACCCTCGGTGCGCGAGTCCGACTCGCACTTGGCCGGTTTTTTTAGTTTAATTTAATTTTTATAGTTTATCTTCTTTGTATTTTGGTAATGTCCTGTGCGACAAAAAAGGGTTTATCCATCAATCTATCTCTTGTAAAGGTCCACGGGTTTGGGCTACTTGAGTCCAGCGGCTGCACTTTCTAGTGGCATGATTACCCTGATGAATGATGATGATTGATTATTGATGATTGGGGATTGGGATCCCCAGTCCCCACGTCCACAAGGCCATCGCCCGCTCATTGACAATGAGCCAGTGCTTCTCTCCGGTCAGCCCTATTGTTAACCACATGTTAAACACTAAATATTACGATTAAAAAAAGTTTGAAATATATTGAAGTTATCCGATATTTCATTGCAGAATAACTTTTTGACTACTCAGCACATTCCACTATAATAAACTTTATCTGTATTGTATGAAAATTGTCTTATATTTTGCATCATACTGCTCTAAGAAAATAATTCAATCATATCCTGACATGTTATGTAAAATATGATGAGCATACATGAATTATGTAAACTTCGGTTGATTGAAAGGAAAGAATGTCAATAAAAAGACGAAGAAAAAATATTTGGCTCGTGGAAACCCTACTCCCAAGTCTCACGACAGTGTAATATTCCAAGAGTTCGATTATTGCTTTTTACGAGAATTCTTGGTACAAGTTATTCCTTTCGCTCTATTGACGTAGTTCAAGCGTGAATATTATCTGCAAAGTTTATTTTCATAAACGATAAAGTATTGGTTTTGATAAGTCTCTATTCCTTACGAGTACCAATCATGAATTAACCAACTTGTGTCGGTTTAATAGAGTACCTACGAGTAGAGACAACGCTTTATTTCAACGGCTGGAAAAAAGAAAGATTATGTTTACCCGGTAGCAAGCATAAGCAAGCTATAGGTTTTTGTGTGTCACATCGTGTGGAATCCGAAAATATAATATGTTTTCTCATATAATATTCCGTGTATAGTTTTCGAGTAAATAAGTAGTTTAAGAGAACAAATTAATTGGAAAGAGTACCTACCTGTATTTCATCAATGCTACATTTTTGTATCATAGGAAATAGAGAACTTTGATGTTAACAAAACAAGAATACATCAAAACAGACTTTTACAGTTCTTTCAGCACGTTATTATAGAACTTGGAAAAGTCGTTTATGGAAATGCGAATTAGATTGATGATATAAAACGTCGAGATGGGCCTACGGTATACGGGCGAACTGCATGAATTATTTTTCCTTTCACGTATAATAGCTATTTATGCAACTGAATCGTAATGAGGGTCATTTTAATTCGAGTGCTGTTTTTTGATACGAGGCTTGCCGAGTATCAAAATAGGATAGTACGAGAATTAAAATGACGAATTACGTACAGTTGCATACAAGATTTTATCTACGACAAGGACGTCTTTATAATTTTTTACTTTATAAATTAATAAAAACCAAAAGTGCCAGAACCCAGAGCCGCTAAGCTATAGGTATCCTATTTATGAAGATAACCATATCGATACAGCTACGACTCATAACGATACAGCTCCCATACAACGAACTGTATCGTTATGAGAAGCAAACACGAAAGAGGGTTCAATTCGATATAGTTGTCAAATTCGAAATTGGAACTTTTCGGTGCTGGAGTAGATAAATTTAATTTCATGGCTTTATCCCGCAAACCTTTCATCGCCATGTACCTACTCGTACCTTAATATTTTTCGCATAAACACGAATTACATACCGAGAATGAGGAGTTTTTGAATTGTTTAGAAATACTCATTATGCCAGCTACTATACCCTACACTACAAACATACTGAGAAAACTCTCATTGAAGAAATTTATTATAGTTACTAGCTGATGCCCGCGACTTCGTACGCGTGGATCGAGGTTTTGTTGTTCCCGCGGGAACTCTTGAATTTTCCGGGATAAAAAGTAGCCTATGTGTTAGTCCAGACTATAATATATCTCGGTGCCAAATTTCATCCAGATCCGTTCAGCCGTTCTGGCGTGATTGGGTAACAAACATCCATTTGAGGTTTTTTGGTTCCCGCGGGAACTCTTTAATTTTCCGGGATAAAACGTAGCCTATGTGATATTCCAGACTATATTCTATCTCTGTGCCAAATTTCAGCCAGATCCGTTCAGCCGTTGGCGCGTGATTGAGTAACAAACATCCATACATCCATACATCCATACATCCATCCAAACTTTCGCATTTATAATATTTATTATTTGATTATAAAGTAACTTAAATTACTAAAGCTATTGCCATGTTGCTAATCTTATTAGCGAACACGATCTCCCGATACGAAAAAACAACCGGAAAGAGAGAAAATGGGAATCTAGTAAGCTTCCATCTAACAGTTTCTGGTATGTAATAAGGAGAGTTAAGGCGACTATTTTAATATTCTGTGCTTATACAGATCATACCTTCATTTGGTAACGAGCTGAGTATAAAATAACATGTTTTTCACCCGACTAGAAGCCATAGCATGGGAGCTGTTTTCTTCATCTATGCTCATTTGGATTTTCCATGGGGAATAGGTTTACAGACATGGAACGCTTCTTCATCCAGGGTGCGTTTATAAACTTTGAATGATTAAGGCATCTCGTTGTACTGCGTACGATCAATGGTGATGATGATGTGTTCAAAAGATCTAAAGCGTACTAAAAGTTCATCACTGGTATAAAATAAATAATACATGATAGTACATTCTGCACAGCAGCTTTGACGCGGCATTACGGCAAAGCTGCGTTGTCAGCTGGGATGTGGGGTGCGTGATTTATTTTGTACCTACCCTACTTTTCCGCCATTGTTATCTTTAGCCTTGTTGTATAAGCTGTGCGCCAGAGCTTCCGTGTTTCATATTTCTTTTGTGGGTGACTATACTAATATTATACCATCCATATTCCATATCAAGACACGCGGAAGCGTGTCCAGCCAAAGTCCAAAAAAGAAAGAACTGGCAGCACCGTGTGTAATATTACACGAACCATTTGGAGCCACTTTTGACCCCCTCATAACTCAAAAACTATTACACTTAAACATGTCAAATTTGGCTCATATATTGAGACCCGCGAGATACGTATGTGCTCCAAATTTCATAAGCACACCTCAAATGGTTATTTAGATATAAACGTCCAAAAATCGTCATTTTTATGATCTACCTACGGATAGATCAAAACTCTGACACGGGGCATACTACCATTGCTTAAAGCCGTATTATTTTAATATTGTTGACGTTCATGTTGTAGTGTTATAATCATTATTTTAAGGATGTCAAAGTACGTGACATTCAACCGTTACTTTGAAATAATACTGCTTTAAGCGGTGGTAGTAACTCCCTCGTCCACTTCCTGCGGCAACTTGCATTACATTCTACGCATAGTGCATGCACAACTAAATAAAACAAGAGTTGTTAAGTAAAAAAAAAACTCCTATTACATAAATCATACTGCAGGTCTTTGTTTAAATTCGTTATTTTGTGTTGTTAACTATTGAAAATGACACATAATTATTCTTTTAATGTAAATAATAATGAATAATAATATAGTTGCATTAAAACCTTACCTTCGTATTCATGCATTTTGTGCAACGAAACGTCATTGACAGAAAAGAAGAAGAAACGTATTTGAAGTCGTCAGTTCAAGTTGTCAGTCATTGTGATTTTTAATCATTGTTTATAGTGGTTTTAGTGATATCGACTGTTTACCGTGCTTGTTTTCAATGTTTCACTAAAAACTTTTGCTATACTATAATATGGATTCGATCTCGCCGACTTCGCGCTATATTCCATGGATGACCATAGTTTGCAATTTGGGTTCGTTACGTTGAGGTGCATAAATTGTCACCTGAGTGTAAACAGGATGCTAAGACCTGTTGTTACCATGGGTGGGCTCACCATCGAAATGATATTGTTGCACCGGCAGCTTTCTTGATAATGTAACGACAGTGATTACCTATTTAATATGAAGATGAATAAATCAATGAACTAATAGAAAAGTCCTATTACAGTGTAAAGGATTATTTGAATGATAGCAAGGCATGGGTATGAATTGTTACAGCGGCTGATTATGTAACTGTTATATTGTATATATAATTTCAAATATTTGTGAGATGGTGATAGTAAAACAAACACAGTTGAGTTTGTTGCGGGCTCTTCTCAGACCAGGGCACGTTTGGAACCCTCGTAGCTTTAGTTTTAAGATACCGTAGTTAGTTATCACCATCACGTATTATGCTCTGTAAGCATGACGTTCAGAAGGTGTACTTTGTAGGTACCTATTTTGAATAAATATGTTTTGAGTTTGAGATTGTGTTCAATAATTTCTGTACAAAAAGAAATGATATCCCATCAAAAACATAAATGTAAAATGAGAGCCAAAATCCAAAATTGTGATATGTATATAATATATGCATTGGTTGTTGACTTCAGCGACAAAAGAAGTGAGATCTAAATGGGTGCCAAAGTTCAATGGTCAGTCCTGCAATTTATTTATAACAACATAAAATATTTTATAACAACTTAAAATATCATTTCTTCTTATAACTTAGGATAATATGTTGAAGACTAAGGCTTTGGCTTGGCTAGTTTTCATATACGAATTATAGCCTTCGCAAGTTGTAAAGCTGTAAGTTCTTATTTTATTCTTCCGAAAATTTGGCTTGCTAGTAGAAACTGTACTTTTAGGTACCTACTTAATAATAATTCGTATATGGAAACTAGCCAAGCCAAAGCCTTAGTCTTCAACATAATATTATCCTAAGTTATAAGAAGAAATGATATTTTAAGTTGTTATAAAATATTTTATGTTGTTATAAATAAATTGCAGGACTGACCATTGAACTTTGGCACCCATTTAGATCTCACTTCTTTTGTCGCTGAAGTCAACAACCAATGCATATATTATATACATATCACAATTTTGGATTTTGGCTCTCATTTTACATTTATGTTTTTGATGGGATCTACTAATACTATAAATGGTACATGATTTATTTATTTCACGTAGGATAACTTGTGTCACTTATGATAAGTCAAGGCTACCACCGTTATAAATGTGAAAGTGTATCTGTCCGTATGTGTGTCTGTACTGGGCTTTCACGGCCCATCTGTTCAACCGATTATGACCTAATTTGGTACTGAGATCATAGACAGAGATATTCTACATATCTAGATAGTTTTGATCTAGATTCTAGATGTTTATGTTTTGAGAGGAAATGATCGCCTTCTAAACTTGCTACAGTAGGTAACATTCGATAAAAATATTTGCTCACAATATGGTTAAATTTTCTAGGACAACTTTCTAAAAGTTTCTAGCTTTGACAGAAATGAAAAGCTATATTTCTATTAAAGAACATTGTTATATTTCTATTACAGAAATAAAAAAAGGATGTTTGATATTCTTGCTCCAGCAGTGGAGTTTACATAATGGCTTAAGAATTCATATTACTTTTAGTTCTTTTCACCGCACCTCCAACGAGACTGAAATTAGTCTAGACGATATCCATCAAAGTTATATTCACCAACTTAAATGTACTCGTAGTACATTTAAGTTGAATAAAACTTTGAAGTAAAAAGTGGAGCTTTGATTTTTGTTTAAACAACTTCCATAGTTACTTGAAATCATATACGAATTATTTTTCTCGTAATAACTATGTAGTGTAACTATGCAGAGGGAAAGTAAATAAATAAAATTATCAAACTTTTACTTGGCTTGTGTCAAGGTAGTTCATATTTCGTATCACCACCATCTCCCCATTATTGGTCCACTATCTTCTCTTATAATGAGAAGGGAGAACTTAGCTTTGATCATAGCCAGCAAAACCAACCTTGAGAAATGAGAACATTATGGATAACTCTCTGGTTGCGAATATCCTCGCAGCTTGAGAATTCGCAGATATTGAAATTAATTCATTTAAAATGCAATTTGTCCTGTCGTCAATTTGTCGTGTGCATATGTCACCGTAAGATCGTAAAAACCGTTTGATTATAATATACCTCGCAAGATTGTGAACTATCGAAAGATTGTGAACTGAACATACTGATTACAATTTAACGCATTATTTTTCGGTAGATTATAATCCATCGAAGTAAAACCGTCAAATTGTGAAATACCGTGCGACGGAACGCACCTAGCGCGCTGATTGGTTGAACGGCATATGCCATGCGTCGCCATATTTGTTTGATAATTCATTTGTTGTCGAATGTAAACAAACAGTGTTTTGGTGATTGTAAATTGATTTCGTGTTGAAAATAACTCACAGCTTTAGAATTCGTTACATAAAATTGTTGTGGAAGTAAAATGACTCTATGATTAACCAAAGAAGTGCAGTTTGAATGATAGATAAGTTAGTATTCGTCACTGAACATAGCCTTAAATTACAGAAATTTTGCGTGTTTTAATATTTTTTATGCGCGTGAACCTATGTGATCTCATTTGATAACATTTACAATGTCGGATATTGAGCCTATCTATCAACACCGACCAATCAGGGACGGCCTTCGGACAGCTGACAATTTAACGCGCGACAGATTGTGATATAACAGTTTCACTTCGATGGATTATAATCTACCGAAAAATAATGCGTTAAATTGTAAGCCGTATGTTCGGTTCACAATCTTTCGACAGTTCACAATCTTGCGAGGTATATTATTATCAAACGGTTATTACGATCTTACGGTGACACATATAAAGCTGAATGACGCAGACTTTATGTTTTTGACCTGACATTTTTTTGTCCGTATTGTCTTCGCATTTACGTCGGTGACGACCGGGGCCCGTATTCTCTAACTCAGTGACTATCAAAAATGAAAGCCACTGACATATGTAATATCCATTGAAGGTTTACTATGAAATGTTACTTTTTATTTCATAGTAAACCTTCAATGGATATTACATATATGTCAGTGGCTTTCATTTTTGATAGTCACTGAGTTAGAGAATACGGGCCCGGAGCCGCGCTGTCTGTATCAAAGATTTTCACAGAAATGATTTGTTGCCTTCTTTTTTCGCAACGTGTGAATGACATAGCTATGCACGCTAATGGTGAGGTAGTGGCGTTTCGCCCTGATTCAACCGGTATCATAAATATATCCTAATGGCTGTGTAGTTTACGGGGTAAGCTGCAATTTTCCGCTTTACTGGCTCTCGTTATATTCTCATTCACGTTGGAATTGTGCTCGTAGCACACATCTATACCTTCCAAGTGCTACGCGAAACGAGGGCTTCGAATGACTACGTATTTCATATTATACTTTTTGCTTCATCTAGTGCTCTTGTGTTTTATGACTTTCAAAAGTGGTTTAATTTCTATATTATACGTAAGACTCAAATACTTTAAGCAATTCTATACAAAGCAGTTAAGACAAGTGTCCTGTGACAAGTTTGTCGTTTCCAAGTGTTGCGTGTCTACATAGTAAGTCGGTCGCATAATAATTATGGCTTAAGTCTACCTAACTGTATATTAACTAAGTAACTGTATTTGTAAGCAACTGTAAATTATTACGAGTAAGTATTTTGCTCTAAGGATTCCGTGATCTACAGGTTGCCAAGCCATGGTACCCCACTTAGCCTCCGTATACCGTCATACACCTCATATACCGCCCGTCTGTCTACAGTTTCAGCCGTAATACATAAAGAGCAACTAAAACAAAAATGTGGATTTAACTAGATAACTTATCATTAGAATTTCATAAACGCAAATTGACTTGTTTGTTTGTCGCTATATATTTTTGTTGCTAATGGAAATGTAGTGGTAACGCCCGTGGCGCCCCATTTTACCCGGATCACATATCCTTAGTAACACCGTAGTTTATGGATATAGTAGGATACAGCAGTTATGTACCGTAGTTTACAGGATAAAGCCGTTATGAACCTTTACTAGCGCTCATTATATTCTCATTGAGTTCTTGGAATTGCATGAAAGATTTAGTAGCTGCTGCCGCGAAACGAGAACGTTGAACTAATTCATATTAAAATTTCTCCTCATCCCAGTGCTCTTGTGTTATACATATAAGACTATCGAAATTGGTAGCACATCTCGTGATGTTTATTGTTTATATTATGTCCTCAAGCTTTTGTTACTTTTAGTGATACTACGCTCAGCATTAGTAATATGCTCTTTCATATAATAGTTTCCAAAGTTTACGATTTATGTATTCTGTGATATCTAATGCCTGCATAGATATTTTCGTGCGCTCCACCCTCAGGCTGCATTTCTGCATGCCAGCAAGTCAGATTGCAGTCAAGCGCTAGTCTATAATTTAAAAAAAAAAGAAACATGATATCAAATTCTACAAAAAAAAAGGATTAGACTATTACTTATTTAATTTTTGCCATTGTTTGTAGATTTAGCAGCATATGTGAAATAATTACGTCACACTTAAAGAATTATGGCGTTCTGCTTTGTCCAAAATGTTCTATTTAATTTTTTACATCTTTACCTATAACCCACTTCACCTTGGCATATTTTCTTTTCACCATGGAAAAGGTAAAGGCTTCCAGTCATAAACCTACCGTTTCCGTGTAGGTTAACTTAGCGAAATGTTTCGGTGTCCTGTCACTGCAACACGAAGGCACGCTAGCAAGCGTGTCGGTGTCGAGCTTTGCAGCTTGCGAGACAGATCAGTCAACTTTGTGTGAAGGCAATGCGGAAACACTTCAAAGGTGATTTTAAGTCGTGCAGCTTTATGCCCCTCTTCTGTAAGCGTTATGTAGGTAAGTGCGTCCCATTACTCCCATTTTAGGCCATATTATAACTTCCCTTTAGGTATGATTGTGGTCAAGCGTGAGCCTATAATAAATTAATAAAAATTGTATCGTTGTTCACTCTAGTAATCCGTTGCGATTCGAGAAATGAAAGAAAATTTTAACATCTGTCGTCGTAGCCGTCGCGTCTTCGTCGTCTCAACCATTACAGGTCCATTGCAGGACGAAGATCTCCTGCACGTATTGTGCCCCTTGTTCCCAGAACCTCCCAGCTAACTACTCGATTAAAGTTTTTACTTAGTGGTAACATGTACCTACACTGTTACTAATATTTCTATCAGAATCGATTTAGGGCACAAAACAGTAAATTAGTTTAGGGTCACATAAAAATAAATTGTTTTGTTGGCTGTTTTTCGCCTTCTCCTGAGTGACGTGGCATTACTTAGCGCTGCTAATGGAGATCTACTGGCAATTCGCACCAATTCCACCGCGATCGTATATCCTAATGATTCCTTACTTTATGGGGCAATTTGCCGCTTTACGCACGCTCTTTATGTTTTCATTCGTTTTGATTTGTTTGCCTACTTTGTTGATGGTTCTCTCGGTTGACACTCTCGGACCGATCTGGTATATTGCCCCGTCCGCGCTACTTGACAGCTTTGGATATGATGAGTGGGTCTGACAGACCTAAGAGGGAAGGGACGGGATAAGGTAGGAATGGTATTCCGAACCAGTGGTAGATTCACTCGACAATACAAAAGTACTTGTAAAAGTTTATTTGAATAAACATCATTTGAATTTGAATTTGAATTTAAGGATTGGTCGTGGCTCTATGCAGTGAATTAGGTACCTTTATGTACGTACTAATTACTAGCTAATGCCCGCGACGTGGATTGATGGTTTTCGGTTCCCGCGGGAACTCTTTGATTTTCGGTGATAAATAGCCTATGTCACTCTCCAGGTCTTCAACTATAACCATGCAAAAAATCACGTCGATCCGCTGCTTTCGCGTTGCACCGTGATTGAAGGACAAACCAACAAACCAACAAACAAACACACTTTCGCATTTAAGTATAATATTAGTATGATAAAGTAATAAAGTATAGATAATCGTTGAAATTGGTATACTGAAAACAAAACATTACATGGAGCAAGTCGGCTCTGTCGGTGTGTGTTGCGCCTTGAACTGGCTGCATGTTAAAATTAATGTCCATGGTCCGGCCAATGTTTACCTTAGATTTAAAAGTGCAGACAGACAATAAGTAAAAACAAACATACCTATTTAATCAGATTTATCTCTCGGGATACAAAACTTTCAAAATTGGTATCATAAAGCATATCTGACTTTGTTTTGTTTTAATCTTCTGTCTTGCAGTCATTTCTTTGCGGTTTTTCTTCACATTATGAATAAGTATTTGGCTTCCTGCCAGCGAGGTAAGTACCTACTCTTACCCCTGGCAAACAGGGCGAAATGCCTCCGGCGTCCTGTCACCACATCGAGCTACTCGTCTGAGAGTCGACGTAGTGATCTCGTCAGAAATAAAATGTTCTGGCATTTCATACGCGGGTAACTTCAGTTAAACTAAAATTGCAAATCACTTCAGTTAAACTAAAATTGCAAGTCACAACCAATTCGATACGATCTTACTCAAGAAGAATAACAAGTGAATATAATCAAAATTATTAAAAAATACGACTGCTCTGCCGCAGACACACATACATACACGAACCCTGAAAACATAACACTCCTTTTTTGGGCAGTCGTTTAATAAAAAAATCCCCTTCGAATGGAAGAACGGCTACCACTGCTACTACGCAACGATACCACAGTCATTAATTACCTTTGGAATCTTATTCACATTTTTATTAAATGATATTTTTTTGTAAATCACTGGATGTTGAACTATAGTGTTATATATTTTTGGAATATACTCATCATACATTTACTAGATGATGATTATATAGTTAATCTTATATTAGAATATTTTTTTTCAACTTTGGTCTTTAAAGCGGAACCATTGTGACCCCATCAATTTTTTATTAAATTTTGCTAGCCCCGGAATAAGCTAGGGATTCTAACGATACCTCATTTATCAAAATCGGTTCAGGCGTATAGAAGTTATTGTGGAATATACAAACTCACATACATACATACATACATGAACCCTGAAAACAATATACTCCTTCTTTCAGGCAGTCGTATAAAACACGCAGACTTCATACAAAATAATATAAGTAAATGTACTTTTTGTAGCCTTCTTAAAAAATTTCTTTAGAAGGTAACAAGAAAATAATGGGTAGCTACGTACAGATATTTCAATCTAGCTAGGAAAAAAATTACTCATTGCCACTGGAATTGGTCTAAAAATACACGTTGACTAGAATTTGCTTCGTATTTAAAAGAATGAGGTTCTCAATCTGGCATGCATGTTTTTATTTTGACCCAATGATCCTGTATTTTTGTTGAGTCATACATACCCGTCTTTCGCCTTCCTCAGGCGGTGGGCGGTGCCGCATTACTCTTTGTGTCGTGGAACACAACACATCTCTCTTCATTTATCGCTATTGTGAGAATAGTTGGAGAAACGAGCAATCCTTTCTGTAGAGTCATTCAGCTCCTTTCTACAGAGTGGGAAAACTACGCTGCTAACTAAAGTTAGAGTAAAAATAGTGAAATAGCATTAAACTTAGTTACATAAATTATAATCAACAATTCGTCCACGCCTAGATTAAGTTTTTTCAATTCACACGGGATTAAATTTTCTCTCCAGGTCCTCAACTATAACCATGCGATAAATCACGTCGTTCCGTTGCTTTGTTGCGGCGTCACTTCAATCACTAAACAAACACACTTTCGCATTTATAATTTTTAAGTACTGATGATGATAATATGAAGTAAGTTGGTAACAAAGCGCTGGTCAGTTCAAAGCTGCAAAGCTTAGAACATCGGCGCAAAGTTGCCTGTCAGTCGGTATTCTACAGGATATATTTCGGAGAGTGTGCTCAAGAGCTATTCGATCTGGTTCCTCCGTCACCTTTTTATTATCGAACCGCAAGGCATCGACTAAGTCTGCACCCTTACGCAGTCGAAATTCCGCGGGCTCGTACGAAGCGATTTACTTCCTCGTGTCTAATTCGAACCGCTAGGATATGGAATGCCCTCCCGGCTTCCGTTTTCCTCTCCTCTTTTAATATAGGTACCTTCAAATCAAGAGTGAATGAATAGGCATCTTCTAGGCAAGCGCGCTCCACCTTAGGCAGCATCACCACTTGCAAACAAGTCTGATTGCAGCCAAGCGCTAGCCTATATATTAAAAAAAAAAATATGGTGGTGGATGAATAGTAATTTTAAGCAGAATTAAGTAAAATAAATGGTTACATAACGTCATTATTCTACGATGTCAGTAAGTTCTAAGTAAAAATATTCAGACAAGACATACATAACCCCAGTAGTTATGGTCAAGGAAAATTGGTGAAATTGTAGGTCGATGTCTTCTTATCGAAAAACCATTAAGCGTATTATAAGTGCCACTCCGGGGGATTAGAACAAAAGGGCGGGTCACGACCTCCATAACCTAAAACCATTTCCAATCTTGCGGCCACGTTTGTACAACCCGGTTCCATTTCGAAGCTCATTAGCGGCCGGTAAAAACACGATCAACCCTGTAGTCTGAACCAACCTGTACAGCTTTACCAATTGTCTTTGCTTAGCGACTACCCCATGGAAACCGTCTTTATTCCTTACTAGCTGGTGCCCGCGACTACGTCCGTGTGGATTGAGGTTTTTTAGTTCCCGCGGGAACTTTATTTTTCCGGGATAAAAAGCCTATGTTATTCCAGACTATAATCTGACTCTGTGCCAAATTTCATCCAAATCCGTTCAGCCGTTCGGTCGTGATTAAGTAACAAACATCCATCTATACATCCATACATCCACCCATCCGAACTTTCGCATTTATAATAGTATAGATCTATGAATATTTCAGCTTTCTAGCTCCATTTTGGGCTTGGTGTTGATAAGTCAGTCATTGAGTTAGGACTATTCTCTTTATGTGCAGAGAAAATTTATCAAAGGGGAACTGACTACCTGATATAAACAACGTATATCTCAAACCACTGCTGGGCTAAGAAAGAAACTTAAGGATTTGTATAGTGGTAAAGTTAGTATTAAGTTTTGTTTAATTGCAATAAGAATAATAAGTATAAGATAATATTATGCTGTAAGCTGCTAATAATTGCACACCATATTTGGTAGTACACTGTTTCCTAAAATATTGTAAAAGCTCTATTTTTGCAATAAATAAATATCTTATTTTATCTCAAATATTCCAACCAAGCTAAGCCGAGGTATGCTAGCAGGCTATCGAAGCGCAGTCGGTGGCGGACCAATCTGGCGGCTCGTGAATAGAGGGCTTTACTGAAAACGGTTCCCATTAATTCACTTAATGGCTTCTTAACGTGTGTTTAAACTAACACCACCGTGTAATTGAGACTTGTAAGACAGATGTAACGAATTACTTTAGGTAATTGCCCGTTTGGTTTTTACTACAGTTCGGAAAATATGTTGCTCGCTGAAATACCTACTGTCTAATCCAGGCATGAAAAGTAATTTAAGTTTATTGCCTTTGCCGAGGTAGACGAGATAGTAGCGGTAGCTACTAGCTCTGTCACTCAATCCATATACAAAACTTCATCAAAAGCAGAGAAATCCCGGAGATCGGACATCGAGAGTTCCCACGAGATTTTTAAGAAAACCTTAATCCCTTCTGACGAAATCGTCCAAATTATTTCATGAAATCTCATCAGCTATTTCATGAAATAAATAAGTAAGTATTTTTGAATAATTTAATACCTGACTGTTAAGAAAAGTATGGTAAAAACAATCTTCAGGCTAGTAAAATGTTGTAGAACAATAAGAAATGTTGAAAAAACAATGCTTATATTCGCTGCAAAAATTGATATAGATACCTGATAAGCGGATCTCGGAAAATGAAAAATTGTAGTGCTTTAGTTACCATAATCCCTCTGCGGGCGACCTTATACTGTGGTTATTAGCGTTTCGCCAGCGGGAGATTATATTTTTTTATTTATACTTGGTTGGTAAATATTGCTCTCAGCATGGTAGGTGTTATACTACTCGTATATTTACGTTCAATTTCGTATTAAATCCGAGATGGATTTTTTTATTGATTACGATGAACTCCATCGCCATGTCAATAATGTAACTCAATGACATGTTAATCCATACTTTAATATTATAAATGAGAAAGGGTGTCTCTTTGTCTGTCCGTCTGTCTGTCTGTCTGTCTGCTACGCTTTTACGGCCCATCTGCTTAACCGATTATGATGAAATTTGGTATAGGGGTAGATTGTGACTAAAATACTTTTGGCAAATACTCTTCTTTTACCCATTTTGGACTATGCTGATGTTAGTTATTTGGATTTATCGGAGACCATGCTTAACAAATTGGATAGATTGCAGAATGTATGTATTCGCTACATCTATGGCCTGCGCAAATATGATCATGTGTCTGAGTTTCGGGCACAGTTGAAGTGGCTGCCAATTCGATCCCGCAGAAACTTACACGCTCTTTCGCTCCTATACACTATTTTATATCATCCTCAAACGCCACCATATTTGAAAGAGCGATTCACTTTTCTTGGCAGCAAAGACATTCAATTTTATTTGCGGTCCAGGGACGACAACAAGTTAAAAATACCATTGAGTCGGACTGAGGTGTATGCAAATTCCTTTACGGTAAAGACAGTCAAGTTATGGAATGCGCTACCAGGTAATATTAGACAGTCAAAATCTTTGAATATTTTTAAGAATCATTTGAAAGAATTGTATCTTACTAATATGCTATAAAATATTTATGTAGTTATTTGTTTACTTTTGTTAAGTAGGTCCGAAATATTTATATATGTATTATGATTAAATGTATTGGTATTTTATTATTTATATGTTTTAGTATTTTATTTGTGTAATTGTTTATGTATTATTAGAATGTATAGTTTATGTAGTATATTATAAATATGTATTAATGTTGTTGCACTATCCCGCTTCATTGCATTAGCTTCTTTATTAAAGGTTGTCTGGAGGAGATCACTTTTAGTGATAAGACCGCCTTTGCGCACTTGTTATGTCTTTTTGATTGTTAACTTTATTGTTTCTTTTTAATGTTTTGTGTGGCAATAAAGCATTTATCTATCTATCTATCTATCTATTGTATCCCGGGGAAGGACATAGGCTACTTTTTGTCCCGGAAAATTAAAGAGTTCCCACGGGAATAAAAAAAATCTTAATCCATGCGGATGAAGTCGCGGGAATCATCTAGTTCTAAAACAAAATACTTAATGTACTAGAGGTCGCCCAAGTAACATAGAATTTTCATACAAACTTTCAACCCACAGTTCAACCCCTTAGGGGTGAATTCCCTTAAAACCGTTTCTTAGCTAATGTCTACGCCATAGAAGGAACCTTCCAAATTTCAAGTCTGTATGCTTTATAGTTCCTGAGATATCGTCATTAGTCAGTCAGACAGTCAGTCAGTGAGTGAGTGAATAAGTGGTAGTTCGCTTTTATATTATATGTCACCGTAAGATTGTAAATACCGTTAGATTATAATCTAACTCGCAAAATTGTAAACTGTCGAATGATTACAATATAACGGATTATTTTTCGGTAGATTGTAATCTGTTAGGTTTATTAACCCGATAGAACCTAAGTGCCCGGCTTTATGTCGAACCCTAACCCTAACCTACAAAAAAAGACAAGAAAACGTAAATATAATGAATATTACAAAAATTGACACTTAAAACATTGAACGGTTCACAATCTTTCGACTGTTTACAATCTATCGAAAAAAAAGCGTTGGATTACAATCTTACGGTGACATATATAGATCATAAATACAGGGCCATAGAGATCTAGATAATGTCGGATTACCACAACAAAACAAGCAGATGAACAAGGACGTGCGAAGCATATCCATTAGCTTAATTTAATTAAACCTCCCGTGCTCCATATCACGCGAACTACTCGCAGATAGGTAAGGTTATGAGTATGACATACGAGTGGTGCGCTAGCTTCGTGAATTATTTTAATTAAGTATAGTCCCTAACAGGAATTAATGTTTTTTTCATCTTCATTGATTTATTTTTATAGGGCTGTGGCGGTCTTCGCAGTCCGCACATAATCCAATAGATGGCATTACTAGCACACGCACGCGACCACGAACAGCCCAACTCACGCTTACGAAGTTTTCTCTGAATTACGCTATATATACGACCTCCAAAGATGAACGGTCGGACCAGTGGTCCCCGAGCACAACACCCGCTCGGAGGATGATCATCCTATTGTTACGGTCGAGCCATACCACCTGCTCCCGTACAGGGCTCTTAACTACAATACAAGCCGATGCCCGCGATTCCGTTCTGGTGGTTTAGGTTTCTGATCCCTGCGGGAAATCTTTAATTTTCTGTGGTGAAAAGTAGCCTGTGCCCTTCCCCGGGATGATTGATACCTATTTTCGTACCAAGTGGACCGTAAAATCGTAGCAGACAGGCAGACACACTTTCGCATTTATAATATTAACAAATTAAGTGTGGATGTTTAGGGTATTCTATCTACTTGCTTGATTCTATTGTTTAATGCTTTTGTTAAAAGGTTGGGGATTAAAGGTGAAGAAGCATTATGTGAACAAAATTATACTACATGTGTATAGATGTCACCGTAAAATTGTAAAAACCGTAAGATTATAATCTAACTAGCGAGATTGTAAACTGTCGAAAGATTACAATTTAACGCATTATTTTTCGGTAGATTGTAATCTGTTAGGTATATTAACCCGATAAAACCTAACCTGGGTAGGTATTTATGTACAACCCTAACCTAACAAGAAAGAGACAAGAAAACGTAAATATGCAATGAATATTTCAAAAATTGACACTCAGAACATTGTACGGTTCACAATATTTCGACAGTTTACAATCTATCGAGATAAAAAGCGTTACATTACAATCTAATGGTTTTTACAATTTTACGGTGACATAAATACACGTGATAACTCTATCACTTATGTGGAAGCGTCAAGCTAATCACTTAGAAACAACCTTGTACATACAAATGACGGTTTCATGTACAGCGAGATAGAAGTTCTCAGGCATTTCGAGGTCGCTTTTGTGGTATGATATTGTCAAAATACTAAATTATCTGTGATCCAATCCAGCTATCTAGTGGTTATAAAAGGTGTGTATACCTAACCATGATAACATTTCACGTCATCCTGTTAGCCGAACTGCCAAAAAACTCCTTACGACTCAACTCAGCGCGTCACTGGGGCTGATTATGTAGTGCACAATCTCTAAACTAAACTAAAATGACAGTATTAAAAATCTTGCTAACCCTTTCATAACCTCCCTGCGGAAAGGTACAGAAAGTAGATTTAAAGCTGTCATTTTAGTTTTGATTATAAATTGTGTTTAAATATAGAATTGGAAACACTCTCTCGGTCTTCGCTGGCCGAGTAGCAAATGTTTGAGAGATTGTACCTAATTTAGGAATTTTCTTTTGTTCCAGGAAACAACCAAAGACGTTCGCGTTCGACCACTGTTTCTTCTCTTTAGAACCCACGCTGCCCCATTTTGCCTCGCAAAAGACTGTATTCGAATGTCTCGGTCGCGACATCCTAGACAACGCCTTCGAAGGATACAATGCTTGTATCTTCGCCTATGGACAAACAGGTCAGTGGAAGTTGAATAGAATATAATTGCCAAATGCAACGAAGGTGGTACAGTGAGAATGTTATGGCGCGTTTTCGGTGGCTAGCATGTTCGACTTAGGCCGAAGAGGTCCCGGGCTGAGTCCCCGGTCGGGCCATAGTTAAGGTTTATTGGGGTTTTCGACTGCCTCGTTGGTCTAGTGGTTAGCATGTTTGACTGCGGCTGACGAGGTCCCGGGTTCGAGTCCCGGGTCGGGCCATAATAAGTGTTGGGTTTTTCTGACTAGAAATTCTCAGCACTAGCCCGGAGTTAGGAAGTTTGCGGTGTTTCACCCCCGTGCCTCGTAGAGCGCACGTTAAGCCGTCGGTCCCGGTTATTATCACTAACATGATAATAGTCGTTAAAGCCCGCCAACCCGCATTGGAGCAGCGTAGTGGGTCTAAGGAGAGTGGAGGCCTGTGCCCAGCAGTGGGGCGTTAATGGGCTGTAGTGGGGGGGGGGGGGGAGAGAGTGTGTGTTCTGACTAGAAAGACAGTACTAGAGGAAGTTGGCGGTGTTGGTGTGTTACAGACAACTACAAAATAGAGCTAGTTATCACGTCATTATTTAAAAATAATAAATGATTTTAATCATTATATTCTTCGGTTATAAACGCAATTATTTTTGTTGAATTCATTCGTCCGTTGTAGTTTTTATAATATAGTTCAGTAGCAGAAAAGATTTGTTCGTTACGAGTTCGTGTAAAAATACTGAAATTGATAAGTACTTTCACTACTATATCAAGTAACATTTTGAGATAATTTGTTTTCATGACATGGATTTATAATTCCATTTCGTATCTAAGTAGATAAAACAGTAAAACTATTTATTTCGTATCTAAGTAGATAAAACAGTAAAACTATTTTCCTTTATTTTGTAGAAACATTTTCTGAAAGGGTAGATAGACTAGATAGTATAAGTTCTTACACAAAAATATTTTGTGACAAGATATAATAAAGCGAATGTCAGCATTCCTGAAAGCTATCTCCCGCGAACCAGAGCACACAGCCTTGTTGCCGTCACAAACTTGATACAATTCATGTTACTTGTACCTTGGAGAATAGTATATTGTGATACAAGGGTGGAAAGTAGGTTATTGCAAACGAGCTGTCATTAATAAGCCCGAGCCGAAGGTGAGGGTTTTTAATGTCACGAGTTTGCAATAACCTTCACACCCGTGTATCACACGACGTTTTTCAATACAGTTGTGGGAAATAGTAATAAACAAATCAAAGAATTACAAGTTTATTTCAACATACATATGTAGGTACATAGTAATTAATTCTGAAAATTGAGAGTAAAGCTTGAGCAATTACTAAAATTCAGCGAAAGTTGCTGCTGTGCACGGGTTGAAGATCGCTCAAATCATATAGACTCAGTCGTATTTTTCTCGAAACATGTAGTTTCACTGAATTTTAGTTGCTGTGACTGCCGTTTCATGAAAGCTGATAATTTTAGGTAACTTTGGAGATCTATGTCATTATTTGTTTTGAGAGTAGTTTTTAACATGGAATAACTTGACCACAATGTAGATGGTTTATATTTTCCACTCAATTCATGAAAATAAGCTAACAAAACATTTTCTGAGAATGACTTAGTTTTTTTATGTTTTCTCCATGAAATAAAATTATTGTAAGCTATCATATATCTTTCTCGAGATTTTGGGGGCAAAATTCCATCTTGCGCAGTTTTCGCCTCAGATAAAATATCTGGTGGAGTTAATTCCATTTCATCATTAGTACTAGAACTGTAATAACAAAAATATAATCAATTTATCACAAAAAATAAAAAAAATCAGCAAATGGCGCGTATTTACACCTGGACATTTATTTTTTTTCAACGAAACTAGGCTACGGGGTCGTACCTACGCGTATACAGCCTATTCGATTTTTCTCAAATGTTGAAAATAATTAAATTAAAACTGGTAATGAAATATAATCAACAACCATTTAAAAGAATTTTGGAAATTCAATGCTAAAATGTACGGGTTCATTCATTTTTCCTCGTAAAAAGCCTATCCGATTATATTCTATGTATGAAAACTCCTTGCTACTAAACTTTTTTAATTGACTTGGAAAATTTAAAACTAAACTGCAAAAGTAAGTGCCGAGCTTGTAAAAGTAAGTCACGACCGTGTAAAAGTAAGATGCCTATGCGAAAGATTCAATTTTCGAATCATAACTACAGCCTCTGAAAGTGCGCCATGTTTGACAACTGTATTGAAAAATAAAATAGGAACCTGTTTTGCCCGAAGAAACGAGACTTTTTACGCCACTACGAGTTAGCCCTTAACTGCAATGTCACCTGATGGGACTCTTGGTATGGTGTGGGTGTGATCTTTAAAGGACAGTGAATTATTTTTCTAAAGAAAACTACTAGTAATATCTATTTTAACAATAAAATTTTCTTCCCTTAAAAACAATCCATACTAATATTTTAAATGCGGAAGTGTGTCTGTCTGTCTGCTACGCTTTCATGGCCCATCTGTTCAACCGATTTGGGTGAAATTCGGTTTACTGGTAGGTTACATCCCGGGGAAGGACGTAGGCTACTTTTTATCCCGGAAAATTTTAAAGAGTTACCGCGGGATTTAAAAAAAACCTTAATCCACGCGGACGAAGTTGCAGGCATCATCTAGTTAGATGATAAAAAGCTTACTTTTTAGGGTTCCGTACCTCAATGGGAAAAAACGGAACCCTTATAGGATCACTTCGTTGTCCGTCCGTCTGTGTGTCAAGACCCTTTTTCTCAGGAACGCATGGAGGTATCAAGCTGAAATTCATATCAAATACTCAGGTCTACTGTCCCTTGGAGCTGTGAAAAAATGAAACTTCAAAGCCAACACAATCAAAAGATACAGCCGTTTATGCTGCAAATTTTCGACACTCGCAAGGGAATCAAAACCTACAGGGTAGGTACTTCCCGTGAACTCAGAATCTTGAAACTTGGTACGAAGCAACGTCTTATAGCACAGATATAGGAAGAATTGCGAAAAATATAAATTTTTAGTTAAATCATATAATAAAAATATTTTAATGCAAATTTTCGACACTCGCAAGGGAATCAAAACCTACAGGGTACTTCCCGTGAACTCAGAATCTTGAAACTTGGTACGAAGCAACGTCTTATAGCACAGATATAGGAAGAATTGCGAAAAACATAAATTTTTAGTTACATCATATAATAAAAATATTTTGAATAATTTTAAACTTACTATCCCTTTCCTCATGAACGCGTAGAGGTATTAAATTGAAATTCATATCAAATACTCAGATCTATAATACCTTTAAGCTGTAACAAACTACTGTCCCTTGGAGCTGTGAAAAAATCAAACTTCAAAGCCAACGCAATCAAAGGATACAGCCGTTTATGCTGCAAATTTTCGAATTTTCTTGCACTCGCAAAGGAATCATAACCTACAGGTTACTTCCCGTGTACTCAGAATCTTGAAACTTGGTACGTAGCAACGTCTTATAGCACAGATATAGGAAGAATTGTGAAAAGCATAATTTTTTAGTTACATCATATAATAAAAATATTTTTAATCATTTTAAAAATACTATAACTTTTACTTATATACCTACAAGTTTGTACGGAACCCTCGGTGCGCGAGTCCGACTCGCACTTGGCCGGTTTTTTTATTCAGTCGATGGAAGTGGGTCTGTTTTAACCCAGTTTGATATGTACACTTTATCGAAAATCACACTGGAGTCTGGACATCCCTAAAGATCATACGTACCTACTTATCTTTTAATTTTTGGCTACGAAAGCGTTCACAAATTCAATTTCTTATCAGTGTCACTAGAATTTAGTTGATTTTGGAAATATCTTGTATGAAATCCAGTTTGTATTATATTATAGTAACAATAAAGTTTATTCAATCGGGATTGGCGTAGCGTGGTCTGCCGACAGAGATGACAATATAATACTATTTTGTAAACGCGGACAGGCAATAATAAAAAAAATACTAGGAAAGGTATATCTATAGGTAATGAATATATTCTGTGTATGGAAATACGAGTGCCTTCAAAGCCTCGTGATTTCATGCAACAGCAAATAGCAATATCTTCGCGGCGTTAATATTCCAGGCAGTCAATCAATCACACTTTGCAAGATAAATCTGGATAAGTTGAAATGCCTCGGAACTATTCCAACAAAATCTACCACTTGATATCGGCGGCGTAGTCTATTTCGCACCTACTCAGTTTTCCCTCTGACTCACGGGGGCAATAACCCTGTTCGCGCAGATTACGAACCCCACTAAGTTACGCCGAGGTATTAAATTCGACTTGCCAAGTTACCGATTAGGAAAATGTGTGGTGTGTGCAGAATCTTGACAAATAGCTAGTAGAAATTGAAGTGAAATGCTGTTTAAAGCTGTCTCTTGCGTTTTCGGTGAAAATATTCAAAATCAATTAGATGATGCCTGGGACTTCGTCCGCGAAGATAAGGTTTTTGATTTCCGTGGTTGCTCTTTAACTTTTTGGGTTTTAGTAGTAGCCTATGTATTAATTCAGGGTATAGTTGAGCTGTCTAAATATATTGCCTTGAGCAAAATCTGTTCAGTCGTTGTGGTGTGAAGAAGTAACAAACATCAACTTTCCTCAACTTTGAGGATCGTTGCTCCCTCGATATATTACAGCCCTCATGCTGTTGCGCCACCATCCACACTTTCACATTTATAACATAAAAAGTAAGATAACATTTTAAATAATAGATCGTAATATTCCCAAGTTTAAATATACCTAGTATCGCTTGAGATGTCCGTCTCTTTTGATTAAGTTGTAATGACGTCGCTTTTTCTTTTTTAGCGAAGTTTCATACAAGTTTTTTTTACTATTTTTTACTGGTTCACATAAAGAGCCTTAAAATGGTTATTATAGTCGATAATATAAATGGTTTTACCACTAATTCACTAAACATGTTTCAGTTACCTGTGGCCTTGTTATGTTAAACTTTCATCAATCATTGTTCTAGTCTCAATTGATGTGATTGGCTGAACTGCAGCCCTATTCTCTAACTCAGTGGCTATCAAAAAGTTAAAGCCACAGAAATTATTATATTTCTTATCCATTGAAGGAGGTTTGCTATGAAATGTTATTTTTATTTACATAGTAAACCTTCAATGGATAAAATATATATATGTCAGTGGCATTCATTTTTTGATAGCCACTGAGTTAGAGAATAAGCAATGATTTAAAAGCCTTATGGAAGTCATACTGGGAAGAAATAAGCAAGTCCAAAGAAATTTGGTACTATGAAAATACAAAACAGCCCGCCAGCCACTCCTTGGTATAACAAATAATTTAATATAAAAAATACTTATTAAACAACCGACTTCAAACTCCCGCGCCAACTTTAGATTTATTGTTGATATTTTAAAAACCGCTCGACTGATTTCGATAAAATTTATATGGGACCACATGGGAAGTATGCTCTTTCAAATAAAAAAAGAATCATCCAAATCGGTCCACCCAGTCAAAAGTTCTGAGGTAACAAACATAAAAAAAAAATAAAAATAAAAAAAAAATACAGTCGAATTGAGAACCTCCTCCTTTTTTTGAAGTCGGTTGAAAAGGGATTAATAACAGAAAATTCATTACGACTATAAACCGAATGAGATTTGGACATAGCAGAGTAGCCACCCACCTACATCGTTGGGAATGAAAGAAAATGCAGATTGTGAATATTGTGGCGAAACGAATGGAGGCTTAAATCATCTTGTTTTTCAATGTCGTCAATTTGGTCTAAATAGATTACTACTCATTAGTTCCATTCAAGATATTAACGATGGCAAAGTTCCTGATACTCTTCAAAGTTTATTAGCTGATAAAAAGTGCTTCCGACCATTATATTCCTTTATTTATGGTGCTCAAGACATATAAAAACAATGAAAACAACAAACAGTGTAAATAATGATAATTGAACGTGTTATGAACCGATGTATTTTTAAACTTTTCAAAAAGTTTAATTTGTAATTTTTTGCCCAAAGCTAAAAGATAGAAGAGTGATAAAGAGACTTGTTTATTGTAACTTCAGGCTCAGAAGGACTAGAATCCAGAGCCGTTAAGCCAGTTAAATAAAAAAAAAAATGAGTTAGAGAATAGGGGGCTAGTGAATTTATGGTATTCTTGCTGCGACTACGAATTCTAGCCAATATGGGATACGTAACCAATCAGAGGTGATTGATGAAATATAATAGTCTGTCAGACCCTTATTTGTTTCTATAACAATTAGCAAATATTTAAAGCCTTTGCAAAAAGAGCACAAAGGGTAGTTACATCTTATTGTTTTGCAAATCAATCCCGTACCCTTCAACGCGTACCCTACTCGTGTCATCCCGACACTTCTTTGTTTACGTGAGGGAATTTTTAATAACGCTCAACTCACAAGGGAGCGTTGGTGGTTGAACGGAAAAAGCTTTGTTTTCTGTGCTGTGCAATAAATATATTATGAAGCTATTATTTACAAATGGTGGTGGAACAATTATTATCTGAGCTGTGTTACGAGTTTGCTTATAACCTGAAAGCCTGCATGGGCAATTCTGAGATAGTTAATAATACATGTCAGCTGGTTTATGTTACTTTGATCAAACGCCTTTATAACTCCTATACAAAGTAGTAAGTACAGTTCGCGCGCGAGTTGAATGCAGAGTAAATGTATGTGTCACCATACATTTACTCTGCATTCAACTCGCGCGCCAATACACAATTTCAAGCCAAAATGCGTAGTACGTTGACGACCTGTAGAGCAGCGGTGGGAGTGTACGTACTCCGTATGGCTAGTATAAAGGATCACAGGATGGAGAAGCCGAAAAGTTACACCTACCAGTTACCACCTACCTGACTATAAGAATAAGTTACTTAATCATAGAAGAAAGAGGAGCAAAAAAGCAGTTCAAAAGAAATCTACTGGCGGAAAATTCGTGACTTTTTACTTTAGAACAGATATTAGAATTTAGAACTTAAACTTTAAAATTTAATGCATAAAAGTATATTTTGAAGATAAAGCTAGCTCTACGATGTTGTGACGGGACTTACAATCTCGTCAGACACCTTTATATGGAGCGCGTACGATAGCGCGATAAGACATAACGTCGTTGCCCACCGACGTTTCGAGCAGAAGTTCTAGTCGTTTTCTCTCCTTTCAACAATGACCAAATGATATAATAACTTTAGAGGAGATCGCTGTTTAAAACACAATTGAAGTCAGTTTCGCAATTCATTAGCGCGTAGCTTAATTACCTCCCCTTCCTAAGTTCATTATTTTCTTCGCTCAACACAATCCCGCTACTTCTATAGAAAGTAAGTATACTAGTCTATAGATCTTGATACTAAAGAACTTTTTGAAACATTAATCTTTCTAGACCTTATTATTGGTGCGTTAATCTGTAGTGGGAGCTTTAACTACCGTCAGCTACTGCATTCTTAAATAAAAGCAAACTCAAACTCAAAGTATATTTATTCCAAATAGGTACGTACACACTACACAGTTATACACCTTCTGAACGTCACGTTTACATAGTATAAGACGTAATAATTAACCACGGTATCTTAAAACTACAGCCACGAGGAGCTTTACCATTTACCAACCACAAACCAACCAACAGGTCCTTCTATCAAACTATGCTGTAGAGCGGTCTTAGGCATAGATTACCAATACTTAAGAACCTATTCTTAGCTGATGTCGGTTTATTAATACGGGTCTTAGGCTGCGACACACAACACGTGAAGGCCTCATGTTAGAACGCGCGTTTTATGTGACGCAATTTTGTAAGCTAATATTATAATAATTTAATATAAAAAATTCTTTTTAAACAACCGACTTCAAAGTTCAAACTCCCGCGCCAACTTTACAACAACGAGCACACGCTATACAAAGTAGTTATTTTATTGTTGATATTTTAAAAACCGCTCGACCGATTTCGATAAAATTTATATGGGACCACTTGGGAAGTATGCCCTTTCAAATAAAAAAAGAATCATCAAAATCGGTCCATCCAGTCAAAAGTTCTGAGGTAACAAACATAAAAAAAAAACATATACAGTCGAATTGAGAACCTCCTCCTTTTTTTGAAGTCGGTTGAAAATACAGCGGCGGTATCGTGGTCTCATTGCATGCTGTGCTATTATTGTATCTAATATTATCATCTCGCTGAGACTTGTACGACCCGATTTTCTTTTCATATTAGGTAGGTATAATCTTTTTACTCGTAAGATGTTTACACGTTCGCACGTCTCTCGCTTAAAAAAAGTTTTTATGTAGAGTACCTATACTTGCGATATTACCTCTGTAGTGTAGACGTGAAGGTAGGTTGATCATTATCGTGAAATATACGACGCGTTGGTACGCTTGCTTTCTCGGGTGTGAACTGATAGACATCTTTTTTGGAAATTGCGGGACTCTTGTTAAATTTAACGTAATAAATTTAAAATTTAACCTCAATGTCATGACGGTATTAAAGGCATGTTGAATCGCTTGAACCTCAACCAACACGTTAACTAATGGAACGTGCAATGGTAGTGCGACGCGACGGTGATGTTCCCTATACGGTTCCTAGACTAGAAGTTTGAATACAAGAACCTGTAAAAATATAAGGGCGTTCACACTGCATTTAAGTCGTGCGACTTGGGTTAGTGGCGGTTTCTATATAAAAGTACACAATATGATCCTATACAAACAACATCATTCGAGATGTGTTTCTCACACACGAGATACGACAGATATCGCGAGCTACGACGAAAGTAACTTGTAAGTAACCTTCGTCTACTAATAACTTATGTAACCTTATCGTACCCAAGGTCTCCACTCGTAACTTTATGAACCGTGACCGATTAGGAATAAGGATTTTCAAAACTGTCTTCCAAGTTAACTATAGAATCCATCATAGACTGTGACATCGCTTTCGTCGATTAATTAATTAAGCAAGACTGACGAATCGCTAATTTTAAAAGAATACAAGAACTAAAAGTCCATCATTTTTTTAATGCCACTTTAAGTTAGTCTTTTACTGCAATCAATCAAGATGTTAGGGGTATGGCAATTGTATGAAAACCATACTCCTAATCGGTTTCTACACGGCTTCGTACAGGAACGCTAAATCGTTTGGCGGGACGTCTTTGCCATCAATATTTTATATTAACTACGTGCTTTTCTATAACAATGCAGAATTGAAAGTGATTTTTCCAACGGTTCGTCTGCTCCATTAATTCTTCATTCAACACTCACTCACTCAAGCGGAATGAGGAGGCCTCAACGCAACAGTTAGTTTTCCCTCCATAGGCTTTTAAAACGCTTCACAGTTCACTGCCTGGAGCGTTTATGAATCAAGGTGTATGACGTGCTTAGTGCTTCGCGTAAAAAAAAAATTTTTTACCGTAAACACCACGAGGAGGGTTGTTGCTTAACGCATATTGTATCGACTAATAACACCTAGTAAGCTGGTTTTTTGACAGTTTACTCAGATGAAGCGCTTGCTACGACTCGATTTCAATATAATACATTGCCCTTTACCTTTACAAAATCGTTATTTGAAGATGTTTGTAATTGTAAATCAATCTCATTGCCTAAAGTAATCTTAGAGAGAGAATAAAATAAATGAATTTTGGACATCGGAAGCAATTCAATCCAAATTCCAATCTTGGACGGCTTGGCCATCAAACTCGTCTTTAATTTCATAGGCGATTGTAATTGCGAGCGCCTTGCGCAATTAACCCCCCCAGTTTACCTCTAATACAAGAAAATGGCGTCGAAAATGTAAGTTGAAGGTGATATTGGAAATCCCTAGAGGCTTTGCACGGGAAAATTATAGCGGTGAATACGGTCTTACCGAATAATTTGTGAGGTGCTAAGTGGGCCTGATATTGCGCGTGTTGAGCAATATATTACGTTTTATGTGTATCTAGAATGTAGATATAAGCACTGGTAAGGGTCTGGCAATAAATTTTTCACGCGTCGATTCTTCTGAGACACGCAATTTGTTTTTGGTTGTTTGGTAAATTCTGTTGGCATTTCTTTTTACGAGAGCTATAGTTGATTTGTAAATTCTTATCATCTAATGCTAGAGATTGTTATTGCATTTTTGAACAGTGAATACGGCACGAAAAATTGAAATGAGGGCTACCAAAGGTACTGCCTTAAAGTCCCCTACAAGACCTAATCGAGATTCACTATCGAATATCGATCCTAATAGGTGACTTTGTCACTGTTACATTAAGGGCAAGGGTAAATAGCACCAGCAACGTGGACTTTTTTGACAAAATTTTATGACTTCGCTTTATTACACTTAAAATTAAGGTGCCTTCCTTTGGAATGTAATTAAGTGTATACTATAATTTCTATGCTGTATTTTCTCATTATGCTCCTCTAATATATCCTTAGCTAAATGGTAGGGTGTGCAGACAAACTCCCTTCCATTTGAAAGTTTAATTACATTAGGAAATTCATGGCGACCTTTTCTGCTGGGGCGCAGCGTGGGCGAGAGTTGTGGTGGATGTATTTCTCGTTTGAAACTAAAAGTTTCTCAAAGCTGTACGTTTAAAACTCTTAAATGAGTAATTAGGTAATAATAATCATTCCGTAAAACGAACTAAAGTCCCGTAACACCAAAATAAGACTAAATTTATGGTCGGTCTGGCGTCCGACAGTGGTCGTCGGATAAAGGTACTTTAGTACTGAACCGGAGTGCCTACTACCTAGGTCCGAGCCGAACTACCTACCTAGACCTGCGGAGATTTTATTGTAATAATCCGAGCAACCTGACATAAGTTGGTATGAACAACTCTTGCTGATCGAATTCTGACGGCGAGAAGGATAGGAAATAAGCTTGAATTTACGTTTATGAGTTGGGAATTGAGATTGAAGATGCGACGTTAAGGCTTAAGTCGGTCTCTGATGAAGGCAACAAAACCATGTGTTTATGGTAAAAGGTCGTTTTCGATAGCTCTTAATTAATTAACAAGCCTTATCTTTATTTAGAAGCAAATTAAATTACTAGGGCTAATAGGGAATATGCATTAAATTTAAATTTGTCTCAAATATTTTTTTCTAGATTCTTTATTGTCTTTACATTATACTTAAAAGGTATTTTTTTTATTTAGTTATTATTTAAACCCAGAAAATATTAAAAAGAAAGTGAAAAATAAGGGAGGCAAATTCAAACTTGCAAAAGCGTCACCATTGGTCGAAACGAAATGTGACGTAAATGGTCACGTCAGTGGATTTATCGGCGTCGATATTCATACTGTGTCAGTAGTGTTTGTGAGAAAAAATTGTTTAAAACTGTATTCCTGTGTGATTACTTGTTAAATAATAATAATTATGAAGTAACTGAACTGAATCGCTAATAGTAAACAAACACGGGACATAACCAATGACGTCATCAAAAGCGCGCGATTAATGGTGGCGTTTGAACGGCTCAAATTTATACTTAACTTTGAAACACCAATTAACGTAATTATTTGACTATTTTCAAACCTATTTATATTTTTTACTATGTTATAAAGATGTAAATGATTGATTTAAGAAATAAAAATAAATCATGCATATTCCCTATTACTTAATATAAATTAATTAGTCACTTTCTCTACCAGTAAACATTTCTATTAATAAAAGTCTACGTAAAACTTACGCTCCAATTTAGTCAGGGCCAAGGTCTTAATTAAAACAAATACGAGGGAGTAGGTAATTTATTTTCGAGCCTCCCTCAGTTACTTATGTCTAAACGTCCCACAGAAACTGCTATTATAAAAATAATGCTCAAAATTTTTCATAAGAATTGTTATGTAATCTGATAAGAAAATTTCTGTTGTATCAAATTAATTCTGAATTCTCTCAAAAACAAATATCAAAAGTTAATTTTCCTCACTTCTTAAACATTAGTTGATCACTTAATGATATGGAATCAATATCAACGTATTTACGATCTCTTTCACTCTAGGAGTCTACAGTAAGTGAATTCTCATGTTCCCCGCCAGCAAGCTGCACGACACCCAATCAGTTCAAATTGTACTTTGTTTGAGGGACGTTTGAGCTTGCTTTGCACCAAAACGCTGCAACCGTGAAATATCAGCTGCAAACTTTGCTAAAGTTATAACTTTGAATCGCATGGTCGGTTGGTTCGTTCTATGCTAATTGTATACCTATTCGCGCTAATTGCCATTCCTTTATGCTAATCAAACAAAACTGATAACAAAGCATTTTGTATTTAACTGAATGAAACATTAGAAAAACCATAGTTGGTGTTGAAAATGTATTTCAAGCATGTTATGTCATTTTTAACCGACTTCCAAAAAAGGAGAAGGTTCTCAATTCGGCGTGTATTTTTTTTTACCCTCGACGAAGCGGAGACGGTATATGTGTTTGCCCTAAGAGGTTGTGTGTTTGTTTGTTTGTTTGTTTGTTTGTTTGTTTGTTTGTTTGTTTGTTTGTGCACTTTTTTGTCACCATTTTTCTCAAAAGGTACTGGGCCGATTGAGATGCGGTTTTTTGCATTAGATACGTATAGCTTGTGTGAAGGTTTTTAGATATATTTTAGGACCATAGACAACCAAGCTGAGCTGTAGTCTATGATTTTAATATTTCAACATGTTACCATTTTTCACAAAAACTACTGGGCCGATTGAGATGCGGTTTTTTGCATTAGATGTGTATAGCTTGTGAGAAGGTTCGTAGATATATTTTAGGACCATAGACAACAAAGCTGAGCTGTAGTCTATGATTTTAATTTTTCTATGTGTTAAAAATTTTCACAAAAAGTACTGGGCCGATTGAGATGCGGTTTTTTGCATTAGATATGTTTAGCTTGTGAGAAGGTTCTTAGATATATTTTAGGACCATAGACAACAAAGCTGAGCTGTAGTCTATGATTTTATTTTTTCAATATGTTACCATTTTTCACAAAAAGTACTGGGCCGATTGAGATGCGGTTTTTTGCATTAGATGTGTATAGCTTGTGAGAAGGTTCTTAAATATATTTTAGGACCATAGACAACAAAGCTGAGCTGTAGTCTATGATCTTAATTTTTCAACCACTGTTACCATTTTTCACAAAAAGTACTGGGCCGATTGAGATGCGGTTTATTGCATTTAGGACTTCGTGCGATTACAAAACAGGAAACTGGTACCAAAATTTTAAAAAATCAGCGCCATTTTGAAATTCTTTGTTAATTGACCGATTTCGTTCAAAATCTATATTTAGGGCTCCCTGGGGTCACAAAACAGGAAACTGGTACCAAAATTTAAAAAAATCAGCGCCATTTTGAAATTCTTTGTTAATTGATCGATTTCGTTCAAAATCGATATTTAGGACTCCCTGGGGTCACAAAACAGGAAACTGGCACCAAAATTTTAAAAAATCAGCGCCATTTTGAAATTCTGTGTTAATTGACCGATTTCGTTCAAAATCGATATTTAGGGCTCCCTGGGGTCACAAAACAGGAAACTGTAACCAAAATTTTAGAAAATCAGCGCCATTTTGAAATTCTTTGTTAATTGACCGATTTCGTTCAAAATCTATATTTAGGGCTCCCTGGGGTCACAAAACAGGAAACTGGTACCAAAATTTAAAAAAATCAGCGACATTTTGAAATTCTTTGTTAATTGATCGATTTCGTTCAAAATCGATATTTAGGACTCCCTGGGGTTACAAAACAGGAAACTGTTACCAAACTTTAAAAAAAAAGCGCCATTTTGAAATTCTTTGTTAATTAACCGATTTTGTTCAAAATCGATATTTAGGGCTTCGTGGGATTACAAAACAGGAAACTGGTACCAAAATTTTAAAAAAATCAGCGTCATTTTGAAATTCTTTGTTAATTGACCGATTTCGTTCAAAATCTATATTTAGGGCTCCCTGGGGTCACAAAACAGGAAACTGGTACCAAAATTTAAAAAAATCAGGCGCCATTTTGAAATTCTTTGTTAATTGATCGATTTCGTTCAAAATCGATATTTAGGACTCCCTGGGGTTACAAAACCGGAAACTGTTACCAAACTTTAATAAAACAGCGCCATTTTGAAATTCTTTGTTAATTAACCGATTTTGTTCAAAATCGATATTTAGGGCTTCGTGGGATTACAAAACAGGAAACTGGTACCAAAATTTAAAAAAATCAGCGCCATTTTGAAATTCTTTGTTAATTGACCGATTTCGTTCAAAATCGATATTTAGGGCTCCCTGGGGTCACAAAACAGGAAACTGGTACCAAAATTTTAAAAAATCAGCGCCATTTTGAAATTCTGTGTTAATTGACCGATTTCGTTCAAAATCGATATTTAGGGCTCCCTGGGGTCACAAAACAGGAAACTGTTACCAAAATTTTAGAAAATCAGCGCCATTTTGAAATTCTTTGTTAATTGACCAATTTCGTTCAAAATCGATATTTAGGACTCCCTGGGGTTACGAAACAGGAAACTGTTACCAAAGTTTTAAAACATCAGCGCCATTTTTATTTATTTTGTTATCACCATAATAAATGAATTCAGTTTAGTACAGTAAAATCTGTACTACTTGTAAGTCTAACCACAACCCGTGAGCTGCTTTAGCAGCTCGCGCACAGGGCGAAATACTAGTTAGATATATATAGCTTGAGAGAAGGTTCTTAGATATATTTTAGGACCATAGACAACCAAGCTGAGCAGTCTCTATGATTTTAATATTTCGATATGTTACCATTTTTAACAAAAAGTACTGGGCCGATGGAAATGCGGTTTTTTTCATTAGATGTGTATAGCTTGTGAGAAGGTTCTTAGATATATTTTAGGACCATAGACAACAAAGCTGAGCTGTAGTCTATGATTTTAATTTTTCAATATGTTACCATTTTTCTCAAAAACTACTGTGCTGATTTAGATGCGGGCTTTTTGTTTTAGATATATTTAGCTTGTACCTAGATGCTGCCCAGGGTATCATGATGGAGTCAGGAGGCGATCATGGGAACTCCTTAAATTCTCATCGTATACTCTTCGCGTTTGGACTCTTTTGATTTGTCCATTTGAAAAAGCCATAGTCCACCACGCTGATCAAAAAAACTACTGAGCTGTCCAAGATGCAGTTTTGTGTTTTAGATATTATGTAATCTATACGTTTGCTAAGTTCTAATTGTTGTTTCAAAGTTATAAAGGTCAAAGGTATAATGGAGCTCTGCATTTCGTCGTGGGTTTTTTTAAAATTTTTAATTTTATTACTTGTTATGTATGCTACCGCCTACCGCATATCTCCGTGGTTTCCAAACCGATTGAAAAAATTTCAGTGGTTAGAGGAAGCTCGCGAGGTGGTCCCATAAAAAATTCTGACTAACTGAAAGACTCCAAATCCTCAATCCTGATGCTGTAGGTATACCTACGACTCAAAACTAGGGAGTTAGGAAATTTTGATGGTGAATTCATATAGTAGGTATCAAGTCACGTGTATACGATTCAACTCTGAGTCCCAACTCCTCAACCCTGATGCTGCAGGGTACAGAACTCCTTAAAAATAGCGATTTAGGATGTTTTTATGGTGAATTCATATTGTAGGTGTCAAGCAACGACTTCTTAATCAAATCCAAGTCCCAACTCCTCAACTCTGATGCTGCAGAGTACTGCATTCCTAAGCCGTGGGGATTAAGAGTACACTAAAAAGTTGTAAAAAAATAACTTTGATTTCTACACACTATTTTGAAGTCGGGCGAGCCTGACGCGTCAACTTTGCCTATATTTGTTATACTCGCCCGACTTCAACATAGTGTGTAGAAATCAAAGTTATTTTTTTACTTTACAGTGGCTTTGGAAGTCGGTTTTTTGGAAAGAATTTTTATTCTCTTCTGCTATATTGTTCATTGTTAGCTATATTCTTAACAGAATCTATAATTCTCTTCTTTCTTTCGCTGTCCGCTGTTTCAGTTACTGAGCGCTGTGGCAAAAAAACACCAGGAAAAGGTCGATCTAATCCTCAGCAGTTCGTACCAGTGTTGAACAAAAACTTCTAGCTTCTATCGTCAGAGGCTAAGATCCACACCACTAGGCCAGCGAAGTAAAGCTCTATTATTGATTTCGTCTCTGCAAACTTTACGGGACGCTTTAATTCAAGTTTACGGGCGTTTATCCAATTTCAATATAAACCCCCTCGCTCTGTCTTAGTGTCTTAAGTGCTTTACCATGTTGCAATGGTACCCAGCTGTAGAATATCAAATCTTTCTAAATTGCTTTCAGCTTTTGAAAGCGAACATTTTCAGGTTTGTTTTCAATTTAATGCTTTCATTGATGGCAGCTCAGTCATGACCAGTAAAAAGCCTTCCTATTGAAATTCACTCAACTACTGTGACTTAAAGTAGAACTTGAGCCACAAAAGTTTTAAAAGCGAGTCCATTAATTATTGTATCTTCGCTTGTTGAGGTTCTTACATTCTAACTTATTGAGGTTTTCGAAAGTTAAAAATGGATGTACCTGCCTATTACTTTCCTTCTTAAATAAATCTCACGCATCCTGGTTACTAGGTAATTAATTAATACGGTAATACAGGTCACTGAATTAATTGTAGTTGTAATTATCATGAATATGCGTTCGTGCGTAAATTTTTAATTTGTATCCATCCCCGAAATCGAACATCAATTATTTCTCCCCAATCCAGACGTGATAATTGATGTCGTATGCAAATTCCGACAGACACTGCAAATTATATTCTACATCAGTTCGATTTTAGGGTTCGACCCCTCTCACTCTGCAGTACGTAACATAAGTACCGTGTACCAAATTTTAGTTTACAAATCTCTATAAACAAAACATAATTATAACTATAAATATTGGATGAAACTCACTAGTTTTGTCATTTAACGACAAAACTAGTGTTAGTTTTTGCCGGTGGTATATTCATAGATATGATGAATATCAGTCACGATATTTTAAACGTTAAACATCTATTATGGCTTATATTCTTGACCTGGGTTACGCCTTACGACTGCGTTAACGCAATAAAGATGACATCAAAATTCGACGACCATGATTTTTTGTCCCTATAATAACTAACATAATTCGCTGAACATAATGGCCGACTGCGTTATGTTTAAATATATACCATGATTTTTAAATTACTTTAAGAACTAGAAGTCTTGTAACAGCTTTGTTCGAGTAGAATATTTTAATAATCTTAGTGGGAGTCAACATAACTAAAACATACTAAAAACAGATCTTACTGGGTCTAAAGAAATAAATTAGGTGTGCTCTTAGTAATTAGAGCTGTGAGTTGATATTAATTTGACTCAGTCTGTCAGTCAGTTTCCCTTTTAAATGTAGCTACATGTGTAGAAGATATTCACAAGAGCTTTGGGAATTTGTGTCATCAACAAGTGTTGTTCTTTGTCATTAGCAACGCAATGCTTTTTAGGGTTCCGTAGCCAAATTTGGCAAAAACGGAACCCTTATAGATTCGTCATGTCTGTCTGTCTGTCTGTCCGTCCGTATGTCACAGCCACTTTTTTCCGAAACTATAAGAACTATACTGTTGAAACTTGGTAAGTAGATGTATTCTGTGAACCGCATTAAGATTTTCTTACAAAAATAGAGAAATAGAATTTTGGGGTTCCCCATACTTAGAACTGAAACTCTAAAAATTTTTTTTTCATCTAACCCATACGTGTGGGGATCTATGGATAGGTCTTCAAAAATGATATTGAGGTTTGTAATATCATTTTTTTCTAAACTGAATAGTTTGCGCGAGAGACACTTCCAAAGTGGTAAAATGTGTGTGTGTCCCCCTGTAACTTCTAAATTATGAGAATGATAAAACTAAAAAAAATATATGATGTACATTACCATGCAAACTTCCACCGAAAATTGGTTTGAACGTGATCTAGTAAGTAGTTTTTTTTAATACGTCATAAATCGTAAACCGCAATTTACCTTTCATTCAATCAACTCAAATATTTAAAAAAATATTTAATTTAAAACTTACTACAGGTTTGTACGGAACCCTCGGTGCGCGAGTCCGACTCGCACTTGGCCGGTTTTTTCTGTTTCTTCTACTTAAAATAACTCTCGTCATATTATAAATTCTTATGTAGCCAAAAAGATGGGATATGTTTTGTAAAATTACTTTTAAGTGGTTTGAAAACAGACACTTTTTAGGGTTCCGTACCTCAAAAGGAAAAACGGAACCCTTATAGGATCACTTTGTTGTCCGTCCGTCTGTTTGTCAAGACCCTTTTTCTCAGGAACGCATGGAGGTATCAAGCTGAAATTCATATCAAATACTCAGGTCTACTGTCCCTTGGAGCTGTGAAAAAATCAAACTTCTAAGCCAAGGCCATCAAAAGATACAGCCGTTTATGCTGCAATTTTCGATACTCGCAAGGGAATCAAAACCTACAGGGTAGTTCCCGTGAACTTAGAATCTTGAAATTTGGTACGAAGCAACGTCATAAAGGACAGATAAAGGAAAAATTGCAAAAAGCATAAATTTTTAGTTACGTCATAAAATAAAAATAATTTTAATAATTTTAGATTTACTACCCCTCCGCATGAAATTAAAGTAGATAAGTGGAATAAAAATACCATAACTTTTATACCTACAGGTGTGTACGGAACTCTCGGTGCGCGAGTCCGACTCGTACTTGGCCGGTTTTTTTTATCTATATCAGTGTCAGACATTAAAAGGACAATCTTGTGAGATTGAATATGCTTGAACTTTATTTAGATGCTTTATTCTTTCTCACAAATTGTATATTAGGATCTAATTCACAATAAAGTATAGAAAAAGGGTTCTCAGATAAAATATTGTTACTTAAAAAGCTTCTTCGAGTTTCAGTTCGGTGTATTCACAAGCCTTTATTCTTTTCCTTGAGATGTCAAGGAATGGAAAAATAAAGAGGCACAATGGAAAGGAAAAAAAGCTCTTTTGTCTAACCGACACCAGAAATATAATGGAAAAGGCCCGTTTCTGTAAGAAATTGTCTGACGCATACGACGCTTATTGTGCCTACTTTCAGAGGTTCCGATGTTCCATTTCACATGGACTATCCTATTAAAACATGTGAATTGTGTATCTATTCAAAACTTGCTGAAGTTAGTTGTGTTTGACCATTCTAATACTACATACACCAATACAAGTAGTTTGAAGATTCATTGGAAGTTATGTGACCGAATCGATTTTACGAGGCACATGACCGTTCTAGCTAAGAAAGCCTAAATTCAATTAGCCGTTTAACTGTATAACGCATTTGCTATCGTTCCCATAGCTGCCTTGTGTATCCTGGAAGACTGTAAATACGTCTTGCCATTAAAGTAACTAAAGGACTGCCTTAAAGTAATTTAAAGATTGCAAAAATAATGCATTTAAAGTAATTTAAAGATTGCAAACATATTATGCATCTTCATTTATGTTTTTTTTTTTTTAATTTATTTATTTCGCCCAACTTAATTCTATCCAGGTCACCTAATGCGATAGAATAAGCCTTACATTATTTAGAATTGAAATAAACGAATACTTAATAAAAGTATTAGTATTAATACTTAATATTATACCGGCTCCTCTATATCATACTAGATCTCTTAAAGTCTTTAAGGCTCTTTTTTCCGGGTATCTTGCCCCCAGGATCCGCCTTCTTGCTTACCTATGCTTACATATTAATTCTTGCCTTGAATATAATACAATAAAATATGAATCCGTTTACAGTATTACAGTCGACATTATTTGCTGAAACCCTCACCGCAAGGTCGGCCATCGGAACTCGTTAGGTCGCGGGACAAAGCCTCCATTCACATCGCTAACCCAATAACGTGCCCTTTGTTTAACGCCCCATCGGCTTCTGTACGCTTATTTTTAATGGAAATTCAAGCTTAATTTGTGGGCAAAGATTGTTATTATGCATTAATTAATACAGATTTCTAGCATTGTTATCAACTAGCTGATGGCCGCAACTTCCTTCAGGAATCCCTTATTTTCCGGGATAAAAAGTAGCCTAGGTCCTTCCCCGGGATACAATCTACCTCTTTACTAATTTTCATCAAAATCGCTTAAAAAAGATGGGTCGCGAAAGCGTAGCAGACGGACAGCAACAGCAGGAATCACACTTTCGCATTTATAATATTAGTATGGATAGTATGGATATTTGCTACGTAATTTCTGTAGCATTTATAAGTATTTTATTGTGAAGATAAATCGTCCTACACTTAGGTTTTGCTTGTAAAGGCCTCACTGTAAATTCGGTCAATATTTATCTTAGTATGAGATGTCTGAAGTGAATAGAGATGTTCCTTATGGATACACCTTCATGAATCATATTTCAACCGCTCCAGTTTCATTCACACAACCACATCCCTATCTCGACCAAATTCTTATAAGCCCATTTACGCCCAATCACACTCACTGCCTCATTTATAACTAGATGATTCCCGCGACTTCGTCCGCGTGGATTTAGTTTTTTTTGATTCCCGCGGGAACTCTTGAATTTTCCGGGATAAAAGTAGCCTATGTCCGTGGACGATTACTTTATAGGCTGATGGAATGGAGAGAAAAAATAGTAGGCTCATTTGTAAAAGAAAATGTTTCAAGTTTACATCTTTATAGGCCTTAACAGTGAATTTTTTTTTCGCTGGGGAAAATTCGTAGCAATATTGTTAACGTTTCACTAATTCTATTTAGCGACGGTTATTGCCTGGTCTTGAGCAATATTATAGCCGCGTTAGAGCAATTTAGGCCGAAATTGAACAATTACGTGGCGCTCTTTGAGTCGCCAGATACATCGCCGGCTCTGTAACGCCATAATTTAATCCTCTGCTTCATTGCCTCGCTGGTTTAGTGCCTAGGCTTACTTGGCTGCGGATTGTGAGGTCCCGGGTCTGTCCGAGTTTTCACAAGTCAAGAAATTCTAAGTAACTGTTGCAGCTGGGATGTTGGCGGTGTTACATCTTACACCCCTGTATCTCGTATGTACATAACTAGATGATACCCGCGACTTCCAAGTTTTTTCTATTTCCGCGGGAACTCTTAAATTTTCCGGGATAAAAAGTAGCCTATGTCCTTCCCCGGGATACAACCTACCCCTGTACCAAATTTCATTAAAATCGGTTGAACAGATAGGCCGTGAAAGCGTAGCAGACAGACAGACAGACAGACATACAGACAGACAGACACACTTTCGCATTTATAATATTAGTATGGATATGGATATGGATATATGTGTCATCGTAAGATTGTGAAAACCGTCAGATTGCAATCTAACGCTTTTTATCTCGATAGATTGTAAACTGTCGACAGATTGTGAACCGTACAATGTTCTGAGTGTCAATTTTTGAAATATTCATTGTATTTACGTTTTCTTGTCTCTTTCTTGTAGGTTAGGTTAGGGTTCGACATAAATAATCACGTAGGGCCCGGTCGCAGGCCGGGCACTTAGGTTCTCTCGGGTTAATATACCTAACAGATTACAATCTACCGAAATAGAATTCGTTAAATTGTAATCTTTCGACAGTTTACAATCTTAACATCTTTCAAGGTTTTCACAATCTTACGGTGACATATGGACGTAAATCTGTTAGCTCCAATTGTCAATACCTAATTATTAGCCCCAATACCTATCTATTTTTATCCTAACCCGGAAATTGGATTAATCCACTTAATTGAACGGCATTAGTTAATTCACTTGGCAGCCGGACCATTTGAGTTGTGTAATGAATTTGTTTCGTGTAACTTAATCTTTTAGCTGCTCTGTTGATTATTTATTTGTGTGTGGGTTGTTTGGGAAGTGGTACGAAGGAGTTCATATACGGCCTAGATCGGCAACAGGTACTTGAAGTGCAATATTTGGCACTGAATAATCGATTGTCCTGAGCATTGGGTCGCGGCAACGTCTTTCTTGGTGGGCGTCTATCAGCTCTTGCTGCGGGTAGTCTTATGGTATAGGATCACTTTTAGAAGTTTTACGATCCAATAGTAGGTACAGGGTTGTAATATAAAACCGGGTAGTTAGGCCCTAACCATTGTCGCTACAGGAAAACGCTCTTGAGAGAGTCCCAAACTTATTGAGTTGGTAATTTATTTGTATTTCATTTTTGAACAAAATTAATTTCAACAAATCATTTCGTACATTTGAAGATTTTCAACGATTAGAATATTTTCCTCGACCAATTTATAACAACTTACTACTACTGAACTTGCCGGTGCCAGTGAGCTAACTATAGCTTATATTTTTAAAGTAGTAAAGTATTTTTCGTCAAAGAAAGCGACATCTCTCTAGAACACTTCCCCAGGCGGTTTTACAGACTCACCCTTGGAGTGGGCTTGTTCTCAAAAATAGGTGAAGTGCCTATTCATTCACACAGGTTCACAAGGCTGAAAAGTTACTAGGTAACACATGGATGTATGTTACATAGAGAAGAACACCGCAGTCGTCGAGTCAAAGTATACTTCTGACATTGTAAATTATATACAGGATTCCGTTTTCTTACTTCATTCCCAGTAATTAGCAATTCATCGTTATCATAACATCAGAATGAAAAACGCTTAGGGCCATAGTTTTATTTAACCCCTTAAAACACGCATACTTTACTCTGAAAGTTAGAAGTGCCGCAATATGGAATACTAGCTGATGCCCGCGACTTCGTCCGCCTAAGGGTTCCTTGGTTCCAGCGGGAAAAAACTTTCCGGGATGAAAATTATATCTTATGTGTTATACAATCTATAAATTTCATCCAGATCCGTTCAGTCGTTCTGGTGTGATTGAGTAACGAACATCCATACATACATCCATCCATACATCCTCCATCCATCCATACAGGATGTTTGTTACTCAATCACGCCAGGACGACTGAACGGATCTGGATGAAATTTGGCACAGAGATAGATTATAGTCTGGAATAACACATAATACTACGTTTAATACCGGAAAATTAAAGTGTTCCCGCGGGAATCAAAGAACCTCAATCCACGCGAAGTCGCGGGAATCAGCTAGTAAATAATATTATTTTCCGCTAAAAACAATTTTAAGTTAGTTACTTTTTAAAGACCAAACCCACAGACGACGTCGCGTTCGTCTCGCCTCCCTCATTGCATAATACAACAAGAAACCACCCCCAACTACGAGTGAATGCACATGCACGTCTACAATAAATTTGAAGATTTCTATCAATCTCTGTTTCTCTCCTAGCCAAGAGCGCCCTCGGTCCAAAAGAGTTGTAGCCTATAAGAGCCGCCGCAGACGAGAAACTTTTCCTCCTCCGAGTTAAGACAAGTTACTAATGAAATTCCGCAGGGTTCGACATACGAGTATATGCGCGGGCCGCGCTTCCACAGGTGATCTACAGTTTACACTATTCCGCTCGAAACTATTTCTGCGGTTGCGAAAGACAAACCACAATTTAGCAATTGCAACATGAGTTATGACTTGCAGTAGGCGAGTTAACTGTTTAGCGTGAATGTACAGGAAACAGTAAACTTAGTAGGTCAAGGTCATAATACACTAGCTTAATAAAATATCTCAATCCTGCCTTACCTGCTAGTTGATAGATACCTACCCTGGTTTTAAAGGTCGAACTCTGCAGTGTACATCACTGACTGAACTACTCAAGCGAGTGTATCGTTGCGACTATTACAATACTACAAAGAACATTGGTCTTCGCCTCCATGTTACAGTGTATTTCAATGCCAAGATCCGAATGCTTCCTTTTGTTCAAAGTCGTAGCCCTATTCGAATAAGCCTCCAGCCGAAAAATTCTCTGGTTTGTAGGAGCCTTTATGTAGGTACCCTCGTAAGTCTTAAGGCTGGAATGTTGCCATGCATAATGTGGCAAATAGCTGTTATTACTTCCGGGGGCCTCGCCCTCGCCAGTCGCGGTGCCCCCCGGATCCTCGACTGGATTGCTCGGCGAACTTGTTTGGCCTCTCTCCAACCATGTGCTTGGTGTTTTATTAAACCAATCCAACATGGTTTCGGTCTGCGATGTCTCACTTCGATTTATTTATTCAAACCACGTAGAGTTGGTGTTGTTTGCAAGTTACTGAAACGTGAAAATACAATCTAGGTATCAATCATACATTTATAAACCTGTAACTTGTCCATTGCTGGCAATATAGGAACATAGCAAAAAGCGCCACCACACACCAAACACGGAAATGAACTACGAGTACAATAGGTATGGTTGAGACTTAAGTTGTAAGATAACTTATGGTAGGTATATTTGTTGGATAGAAGTTAGTCTCAGGCAATATTTAGCGGAAGTCCATGATAACCAAGAAACAAGAAACTCAAATCGCTTTAACCGCTAAAACAAACAAATCTATGCGGTACTACGTGCTACATGCGATATGCCCTCCTGCTTCTAAACATACAGGAACCACTATAGCTTTGTTTGGTTTAGAGGGTAATAAGTAACTTAAGGTTCTGGAACCTATAGGAAACATATTATAGAAAATAGGTGTAACATTTAAAAAGTACTGTACTTCACCATTAACCGCCGGGTCAATCGCAGTCCAGGGCTAACTTGTAGGAAACCACAAATTTATCTGAGGGCATTTACGTGATTCGCCATAAAATCTGACTAATTTTGACGTAAAGAGACGATGTTGTTCTAAAACGGGTATTTTAAAGGGGACAAACAACAGCGCGGTGTGGAAATTGGTCCACGGGGACGAATCTTATCCCGAGTATACGGATAAAGGACACTTTGCTTAAAGCCATTTCGGACAATGACGCACCTAAGAGTAGATAGATTGCCGTGCGGTGTATACCTGCCCAGTACGAACACTACGTACGTCTATTATCTCAAATGGTACGCACGTCTCCCCCGGTACAAATAAACAATACTGTCTTACATTTTATGTCATTTATATCCTTTGGAACTGTTGGGGCATCAACCTGGTCCAATGCTACAACCCTAAGACGCTGTTCCAGGGGCCCATCAGCTGGATTCGAGCCTCTTAGACCATTGGCTCAGGGCCAAATGCGGACAGAACTGTTCGGGCTTAACTTAGATAACTAAAGTATTGATAGTAGATAGTTGCTATGCACTTACAGAGTCCAAGGTGACCACGGCTCCTCGATAAGGAAGGATGTAGGTTAAAGGGTAGGAAAGGTCAGGAATGAGAAGGTACTTGCTGTTCGGCCGTAGATTCTTGCTTCAAGACGGCACTAACACACAACACACACAGCACAGCACTAAAGTTCGTCTATAAGCTACTTAGATTAATTATTTACTTAAGTATATAAGATTGCACGGCCAGCAGTGGCGTCAACGTGGCAGACAACTATTGTCACTCAGTACAACAAGTAAGTCTTTATTTAGTACCGAAATAACTAGAAGCTAATTTCTCGCGGGAACCTTAGGCTATAGCGAGGTTCTAACAATACGGATTACAAAGAAAAGCTTATATTTACAATCAACAATTCGACCGCGGCCCGCCCTGCCAAAAACCTCTGAACTCTGTCGAACTGTCAAAACCAAAGAGGTTTTATCAAAAAGCGCGGCAAGCTAGCTACGTTCACAAAGTATTCCATCTGTCACAATGACCACAGACAACTAATACATAGGTGGCGCGAACAATCCCCCGCCCGTGGACGCAAGGATTTACGTCCACTCACTAACAGATGGGGAGACGTGACAAGGTGCAAACGGCTCGGTGCAAGACCGAATCTCCGACCATTACCTCGGCGACTCTGGGAACCCCATCAGACCCGTACATTAGCTTAACAATGCGTCCACGACGCCAATACAAAGGTAGCAAATTAGATTCCTTTACCAATACAAGATCACCAACCTTAGGGGGATCGGATTTGTCAGCCCACTTAACACGTTGCTGCAAAAGGTGCAAATACTCGAGTGACCAACGATGCCAAAAGCTCTGAGTCATTTGCTGCAACAGTTCAAACCGAGACAAACGTGAGGTTCTCGCGTCCCTGAAGGGGTATTCGGGCAAGGCGTTAAGGGGCTGACCAATCAAGAAGTGGCCGGGAGTTAAGACCTCCAGGTCGTTTGGGTCAGACGAGCGGGCAACCGTAGACAAGACGGAGCGCTTAGTCCAAACCTTAGGAGGTGGGTTCAATTTAACCCGGTAGGTGAAGACATCCTGGACGGGCTGGTACTGTATTCCAAGGACCGTCAACAAATTAGGATTTTCAAGGTTTTCAAAAATATGAGGGTCCTGCTGATCCTCTCCCGGGAGATCCTTCAAAACGTGAGGGGAGTTGGATAGCCACTTTCGCAATTCATAACCTCCGGACTTCAGTATTGCGATCAATTCGTCACGCAGGGTCAAAGCTTCTTCAACACTAGAAGCTCCTGTGCAGATGTCGTCCATATAGACTGACGATTCCAAGGTGGCTGATGCACGAGGATAATTCAGCCGCTCGCGGTTAGCCAATTCCAACAAGGTCCTAATAGCAATATAGGGGCTTGACCGGAGTCCATAGGTCGTTGTGTTCAATTCAAAGACCCGTATCGGCTCATTAGGACTCTCGCGCCACAAAATCAGCTGATACCTCCGATCATCGCGATGTACCACCGACTGTCTGAACATCATCTTGATGTCAGCAACAAAGACAATTTGGTGACGGCGGAAATGCGTGAGGATGTCGGAGATATCCTTGATCAACTTAGGGCCAGCGTGCAGACACTGGTTCAAAGTCACCCCGTTAGACGTAGCCGCGGAGCCGTCAAATACCACTCGAATCTTACCCCCAGGGGTCTTCAAGACAGCATGGTGGGGTAGGAAGTAGTGCTCGTGCGAACGCCAATCAAAATTGGATGGTGACATGTGTCCAAGGTCTTCGTACTCGCGCATAAATTCAATATACTTGGTGCGGAAGGTAGGGTCGCGCCGCATGCGCCGTTCCATAGACAAGAGCCTTTTCTCAGCTAAGGCCCGTGAATGACCAAGAGGGGGGCGAGAGGCGAGGAAGGGCAAGCGAGTTACGAAGCGCCCGTCAGTACGGCGGCCTGTGTTATTTTGATAGAACAACTCGCATTCAAGGTCAAGAGGATTAACCGGTGCAGCGTGTGGCGGCTCCTCGACTTCCCAAAAACGCTGGACTACATCCGACAACGTTAAGCCGGCTGCCTGCAATTGGTCTAGCACCGGTGGGTCTGAAGACCACAAAACGGGTCCAAGAAAGCTATGACCAAATATAGTGGAGATGGCGCAAAGTCCATCTTTCTGCAGGACCCTAATTCCTCCTGACAAGATCAGGCCTAGGACATCAGAACCCAACAAAAGATCCATGGGACCAGGTTCAGTCCAGTCGGGGTCGGCAGGGGTCAGACCTGCCGTACAGGAAACCGCAACATCAGCGATTCTTTCCTGTGGTAGAGGACCCAAGATATCGTCAAGGACTGACACCTTGACCAAGACGCGGAGATCGCCCTTAATTGGGCCAAACATCAACTCCGCTTCACCCTTAGGAGTCGAGGGCTCGGCACCACCGATACCTATCATCCGAACCGCATGAGGACTCCAAGGGAGCCCTAGCTTACCCACCAAATAAGAAGAAGCAATACAGCGCTGTGAACCCGAATCCAAGAGGGCACGAACTATCAAACATTCACCTTTCGGGTTGTACACCTTCACTGAGACAGTCGGCAAAAGAACGGTCTGACAGACGGACTGCTGAAGATTAAGATTCTCAGGAGATGTGGCTGTGGTGGGGGCTAGGGCGGCGACTACCTAGCATTGGTCACCTTCATCAAACCGGTCCTCGAACCGGGGAATCTCGAATCGAGATTCATGCGGAACCTCCAGAGGCGGAGGAGACGGACCTCCATTTGGGTAAATCCACGCGCCATCCCGCGGCGGAAGCACAGGCCTAGTCAAGCGGGCAGAGGCCGGCACACCGTAGTGAGGTTGGCGACCCATACGAGGTGGGCGGCGCTCTAGTCGCGGCCACTCGTGAAGCGGGGGTGAGTAGCGAGTAGGACGGCCCGTCGCCGTGGCGGCAGCAAATCCCGCATCAAATTGGCGCAGGGGGGTCGAAATCCCCCCGCGGGGGGGTGAAGCCCCCCCGGGTGGGGGCGAAGTCCGGACACACCGGGGCACCTGACACGGTGCAGGAGAGCGACGCAGACTAGCAGGGGAGCGATTAACATAAGCACCCCCGCCCGTGCGGGGGGTGCTCTCCCCCACCTGGCGGCCAACGCCATTTTGGTTGGCACACAAGATCGCCAGGTGGTTGCCCTTACAAACAGGGCATGGCTGCTGATGTGGGCAGTCTCGCTGCAGGTGAGCTTCCAGGCAACTATAGCACCAGTGGCGGTCCCTGGCGATGCCCCTCCGGTGGTTAATCGTCTTGTCCAGGAACTGGGGACAAGAAGGTACCCTGTGGCCCGGACGCTTGCAATATTTACAGGGGGTGGCCTCAGTGGCAGCAAGCCCCCTGTAGACTGGCATTGGCCTTCGCTCAGAGGCCCCCTTACCAGGGCTGCCAATCTGACCCCTTCCCTTCCTCGGCTGGGCAGGTTGCTCTGAGGTCCTTGAAGGACCAGCAACACCAGAGTTGTCAGCCTGCCGGCACTCCTCCTCGAGGAACTTTAGCAAATCTGAAAAGGGGGGCAGATAGCTGGCACCGTCCCCACCATACCTCTGTTCAAACCGCAATTTTAATTCGGGAGGTAGGCGGGACAACACTATATGCAGCAACAGAAAAGACCACTGGTCCACCGGGAGCTCTAGTCGCCTAAGTGCATTACATGCTACAATCAACGGGTTTAACAAAGATTCCCTCAAACGAGCAACCCCTGAGACACGTGGCAGAGACAAAATTTGCGCCACGTGCGTGTCCGCTAATCGGCGCACGTTGGCATACCGCCGGGTGAGTAGTTCCCGGGCGGTAGTATAGCTCTCCTCGGAGAGGTCCAGGTGGCAGACCACACTCAGAGCCTCTCCCTGCAAGGAGGACAGCAGGTAGCTCAGTTTCTGGCAGGGAGACAGATCCTTCCTAGCATGCACCAGACTATCAAAGAGGCCGAGGAAACCTAACCACTCACTCAAATTGCCAGAAAATTTAGGTAGGTCTATAGTGGGTAACCTACCTAGTAGCGCAGGTTGAGTCGGAGGTCTCAAAGGAGACTCGAGAAGAGAGCTTAGTCTCGCCTCCTTCTTAAGCTTAGAGCTTTCTTCCACAAGGCCGTCCGTTAGTTCAAAGAACTGCTCATAGTCTCGCTGAGCGGACTGGAGCAGTTCCTCGGGCGGTTCCAAAACCACTAGGTCCCTAAGTGCTTCCTCGACAATTGCCTGTCTGGTCGGCACCTGTTCACATCGCTTGAGCAGTGCGGATGCTCTGTCCTCACGGCCTATCAAGGTACGAGCTGTAGCCGCCCATCGGAGTTCAGCTTGTATCGAGCCAACGAGCCTTTTATGAGCTGACATCTTGTATGCAAAAGGTATTGCAATTTGCAATTAAATAAATTACTTTATGATTCACACTTACAATTTAGGCTGGATTGAGGTGGCAACCCTAACTAACAATTAGCCAGCTGTGTGAATTCACAACAAAACAACAACAGTATAACAACACACAAAACAGCAACAAACAACAAACAAATAACAGCAAATAAACAATGTTCAAATTCTATTGTAAACAATGAATTTATATGTTAGGTTGTTACACTGTTGATTGCTACAATAATCAAAGTAAAGAATTAAAAATAAACAAGAATAAGAACTACAATTAAAAGCAAGTTAAACTTACCTACATGAAAATTATCAAATTATCAGGGGTTAACCTTCAAATACAGACAGACATACATGTAAGAACAAAAAAAAACAAATTATGTGTATAGTTAACCCGAGACAAACAACAATAATATGTAATTATAGTAATTGTAGTATAATCTTAAGCATAAGTTAGAAGTTACAAATTCAAGTTTTAAACAATTGCAAAGACAGGCAAAGATAGGTGGGCAACTATATATGTGACTGAAAACACTGTGTAATCAATGATTACCGTTCAATAATTAAAAACAAGTTTTTAATTTGCAACTAGTAGGGGACAAAACCAAAGGTAGTGGTTAAATTTACAAATCCAATTAATAATAAGCAATTAATTCAAGACAACAAATTCATATACAGTCACAATCGCAATGCAGACAAGCAATATCAAACCTTGTAATTAGCAATATCAACATATAAAGGGTAAATAATGTATACATAATACCCTTTATTACAAGTTATTATCTGTACACAAATTCAGTTAAAGTGTTGAACAGCTGTTGGCCAATTAATTTAGAAGTTTGCCAACAAATCAATAAGCTGCTAACAAGCTAGTATGTATTTAACAAACTAATTACAGCTTGCAACCTTTTCTCAATCTCAACTACAAACTTTCAAGATAAATAAGTACTTTCATAAACAAAACAATTATTTAATTAAACAGACACCAAGTACAAGCTTTGACACCACAGAAGTATAGTTTGTGCGGCAAGAATCAAACCTAATGTACAAAATTCTCTTATGCCGCTTCAATACATTTAACGGAGCATGTAGGAACTATAGCTAAGTAATCCAAAGTAAAAGTTAAGCTTGTTTTAATTTACCTAGCTATATCCCACAATAAATACCCCACTAGCTTACACTATTAAACCGGTACAGACTTGTCCGCAGCGTTTAGTACAACCACGCTCTTTGCTACCAAATGTTGGGGCATCAACCTGGTCCAATGCTACAACCCTAAGACGCTGTTCCAGGGGCCCATCAGCTGGATTCGAGCCTCTTAGACCATTGGCTCAGGGCCAAATGCGGACAGAACTGTTCGGGCTTAACTTAGATAACTAAAGTATTGATAGTAGATAGTTGCTATGCACTTACAGAGTCCAAGGTGACCACGGCTCCTCGATAAGGAAGGATGTAGGTTAAAGGGTAGGAAAGGTCAGGAATGAGAAGGTACTTGCTGTTCGGCCGTAGATTCTTGCTTCAAGACGGCACTAACACACAACACACACAGCACAGCACTAAAGTTCGTCTATAAGCTACTTAGATTAATTATTTACTTAAGTATATAAGATTGCACGGCCAGCAGTGGCGTCAACGTGGCAGACAACTATTGTCACTCAGTACAACAAGTAAGTCTTTATTTAGTACCGAAATAACTAGAAGCTAATTTCTCGCGGGAACCTTAGGCTATAGCGAGGTTCTAACAATACGGATTACAAAGAAAAGCTTATATTTACAATCAACAATTCGACCGCGGCCCGCCCTGCCAAAAACCTCTGAACTCTGTCGAACTGTCAAAACCAAAGAGGTTTTATCAAAAAGCGCGGCAAGCTAGCTACGTTCACAAAGTATTCCATCTGTCACAATGACCACAGACAACTAATACATAGGTGGCGCGAACAGGAACCTATAGATATTTAGTGATAGATTGTACTTTTAAATCTTTAGGTATTGATCTCTGGGGTCTCAGTATGTCATTAATGACAAAAAACACGGTTTTTACCTTTTGTATCAAGGAAAATTATTGAAAGCCGAGTCGGGTATTCCATGCTACATGGGCTGCCATTTTCTCTGTATTTAAACAAAGTAAAAGAACATAGAATTTCAACCCAAAACAAAATATTATGAAAACCTGCGAGGCATTGTTTATGAGGTGCGGCGTGTTTTAAGTTGGAGTGGAAAAGTCCGAGCATATCCGAGTGTTATTTCGGACATGCTCTCACTTTATATTTTTCTCTAAGATGTGGAAATCAAATGCTGAATTTTCATCATACTGCAAGGACCATCAAAGCTGTTGATAGTTATTTTTAAAGGGACATTTGAGAAATGGCGCGCGGTATACATGACTGAAGCAAACTCACAACCTGCGTTCTCACACTGCTCTTACTGCATTGTACCTAACCGTCTATTTTCCAGATTGCGTGGCGCATAATGTACTTTTTATTTCCCCTCTAAAAGTTGGATCCCTACTCTCTGCACTTGCTGTAGCAAGTCTAATGGCTATAGAGCTCGACAATGCTCGACAATGCTCGACATTGCTTAGAATAACTTAGCCCTTGACTGCGATCTCACCTGATGGTAAGTGATGATGCAGTCTAAGATGGTAGCGGACTAACCTGTTAGGGGCATGGCAGCTATATTAAACCCATAACCCTATTCGGTTTCTACACGACATCGTACCGGAACGCTAAATCGCTTGGCGGCACGTTTTTGGCGGTAGGGTAGTAACTAGCCACAGCCGAAGCCTCCCACCAGGCCAGACCAGGGAACATTCAGAAATTATAAATTCCCAAATTGACCCTGCCGGGGATCGAACCCGGGACCTCCGCACGTTAAGACGCGCTACGCACTGCGCCACGGAGGTCGTCAAACGTAACCATTGTATACCTACCTAAATATTTGTATCCCGTCAAACAAATTGGAGCATTTCTCTCTACATCTGTAGCTGTTTCAAAATCTAAACGTCAACTAAACTTTGATAATATGAGAGTTATGCGCATAACTTGTAGGGGATTTGTAAACTTTATAGGTATTAGTATGCTTTCAAACTTCCGTATGCTGGAAATGTATGTAAACTCAAAAGTTGACTGTGTTCATTCATTAAAATTGACTTGCTTTACCACAAAACTTTTGCGTACTTTTTATCCTACTAATATTATAAATAAGAAAGTGTATATCTTTATCCTTTATTCACGCCGCAATGGAGCCACGGGTGGCCGTGATTATTTTGCAGGGACCTATTGTTAGTTTTTCTTTTGCTTTAACTACGTTTAAATTTAGTAGATCTAATAAAGTGCTAAACTATGTGATCTAGTACCGTAAAAAAATACTAAAATTATAAATGCGAAAATGTGTTTGGTTTGTTTGGCCGTGATTATTTTGCAGGGACCTATTGTTAGTTTTTTTTTTGCTTTAACTACCTTTAAATTTAGTAGATCTAATAAAGTGCTAAACTATGTGATCTGGTACCGTAAAAAAATACTAAAATTATAAATGCGAAAATGTGTTTGGTTTGTTTGGCCGTGATTATTTTGCAGGGACCTATTGTTAGTTTTTTTTTTGCTTTAACTACCTTTAAATTTAGTAGATCTAATAAAGTGCTAAACTATGTGATCTAGTACCGTAAAAAAATACTAAAATTATAAATGCGAAAATGTGTTTGGTTTGTTGGTTTGTCCTTCAATCACGCCGCAACAGAGCGACGGATCGACGTGATTTTTTGCATGGGTATAGTTGAGGACCTGGAGAGTGACATAGGGTTGTTTATATATTTTTGTTCCAGTATGCAGTTTACAAAAGTAAGTACCTAAATTTATTACAAAAGTTTACGCCAAACGCGCATGTAGCTACCTATAGTAGACACTGAAAACAAATGGAAACAGTCGATTTAACTTTCCATTCAGCTAGCATGTGCGCTTCAAAAGTTGAAGTGAATAGTTTGCTTGTTCTTTACACTTTACCGAATTCGATAGTGATCAACACGATTCGCAAGATACGTGTATCGCGTGGATAGAAAGTTTTTCATTTAAGGTTCAATCTCGATTTGAAATGCATGGAAGCCATCAGGTTCGTATTCAGCTGTTAGAACAATAATATTATTTGCGAGTAATTTTTTGAAAGAGTTGTGATTTTGTAAAAAGCAATAAGTACCTATATATCTGTTTCTTTGGCTATCCTCTCAGTGAATTCGAATCGGTGGGCGGCAAAAGAGGAGCCTAGGTTTATCACCGATTTGAGATGCAAAGTCGAACTTTTAAACTTGAATGGACATTTTAAAGATTGTTTGAAATAAACTTCACGTTGTATACTGTGTATACAGTTCGCGCGCGAGTTGAATGCATAGCTAATGTATGGTGACACATGCAAAAGCTATGCATTCAACTCGCGCGCGTACTATACTAGAGCTGACACGCACGACATCCCTCGAGTGGAATTTTTGAAAATCGTTCAAGAGGTACCTCAATTAAAAACGATATATTACTTAACTAACCGAACGAACTTACCTATACCCGAAAGCAAGATCAGAGAGAACAATTACCTATTGCAAAGATATTAATTTATGATGTCAGAGTAAGGTCGGATCTTTTCGAAATGCCCTCGGGAGTAAAGCCGCGATCGCACGCTAGGTGGAAGATAAAATTTTTGTACTCAATAAAAATTTAAACGAAACGCTTTTGTCCCGCTATAAAACAATAGTGTTACACCTTCCTATATAAAACCGGTTCGAGCTAAAGTGCACTTTGCTGGCAATTCTCACTTGAGTCATTGTAGGTTCGCTCTTCGTAGGCGACGTAGAAAGGCGCTACGACGCCCACACCTCTGTAAAGTAAAGCTGTTTAATTTAAAGTCCAACTACGCTTTACGTCCTATATTGCTAAAACTAGCTGATGCCCGCGACTTTGTCCGCGTGGTTTCCGTGGGAATTTTCCGGGTTAAAAAACAGCCTATGTGTTATTCTCTGTACCCATCCAGATTCGTTCAGCCGTTCTGGTGTCATTTAGGAACAAACATCCATCCATCCATCCAAACTTTTGCATTTGTAATAGATTGACATAGATTAGGTTGCTTGCAACTTAGGGCATATTTCTCGAACTCCGAGTAACGTTTAACCTACGAATTAATTTTACGTTTTTAATGATATTGTATGGGAATTCTATCAAAATTTCCAATTTATTCGTCGGTTACAAGGTGCTCGAAGTTGGAGAAATCGACCAATATTTGTACAGAAAAACCATACGAAGCTTTTCTCATCCCCAAATAAAAAGTTGCCTACCTATCACTCTTTGTTTCTACTGTCTTTCTTCTACACGCCTGTGAAAGTTTTATTAAAAGAAAGGTAAGCTTTCTTAAAGGTATATGAACAGACTGACAGAAAAATCTTTGTTTAAATAGCTTGTAGAAAATCAAATGGGCTTAAAAAAATCGGATTATCATACCTAAATTTATTTCTCTTTCAGATATAAGAATAAAACTTAATCGACAGTTGCTATTAGATTTGAAAGCGAAAGTAGTTAATATGTTCCAGTAAATTATGTAAAGTTAGTTCGAATAAATAAACTCCCTAGGATGGTGTGATATTGGTTCGAATTGCAGTTGGTAAACCACCAACAACGCAATGAATTAACAAGTTTAACAAACATTAATTAATTATTATTGTAGGTCAATTAAAAGCTCGACGGGTTTGTATTAACGATCAAAATATAAAGGTTCTCTAGATTTCTAAATATCCATACTTCCAATTCCATACTAATATTTTGAATGCGAAAGTCTCTGTGTCTGCTATACTTTCCCGGCCCATCTTTACAACCGATTTTGAAGAAATTTGGTACAGAGGTAGGTTGCATCCTGGGGAAGGACATAGGCTATCTTTTTATACCGAAAATCCCGAGTTCCCGCGGGAATCAATCCTTAATCAACGTGGATGAAGTCGCGGGCATCATCTAGATTCTAGCTAGTACTATCGAAGAAAGATCTTTGATGTCTCATAACCAGAAGAGATAATTCTATAATCCTCAAAGCTTTTAGCTCTAATTTAATTTGTTGTTTGAATTTACTGAGATAAATGTTTGAATTTCTTAATAAAATGTATCGCCGTATTCCACTCGCTTTATTTCCCGATCTCTACAAGAATAAAACCTTTTTATTTTAAAAATGTAGCAGTTAAGAGAGCTCTTCTCTAGAGCAGTGTGTTAAAAATTAATTTTATATTGAGGCTTAAAACAAAGACTATTTGTTTAGAAAAACTGCGAAATGCACTTGGAAATGCAGTAATAAAATGAAAGATTTATAAAAGAGTTACTTGAATTTGATTTTGTGTTTCAGATTTTATTTTCTGTATTAGAAGTGCAAAGAAAAGAAACATGAACATATCAAAACCTCTTAGATTTTCTGTTAAACATTCATTATTATAATTGATCCATTCGACTCGAGCCGTAGGTTTAGGGTTCACTACCTTATTATCACTTGCAGTGCAGAGTTTATAATGTTAGGTAATAGGTATGCTGTACTATCACGTCATGGGACAAAAGTTGTACGAAGTTACCTAAGATTGAAGAGTTGATGTTGACTGTCCAGTTCAAGAAATTGAATATCTGTTGGAAAAATTGAAATGAATGCACATTCGGAAGTGAAGCTAAATAAGTATTTGGTAGAAAATATGGAAGATACTTGCTTACGAATAGGAAAGAACCGCAAGTATTATTTTAAGCGACGGAACTTGAACAAAAGAGAGATGAAGGCAGGTGCTGCGTCCGGGTGACCTAAAATGAAGGCGCAGGCACTCTGGTGCAGACTTATGTCACCCGCGGAGCGCTAGCTTAGGGGCCAATACACAACCGCAAGCGAGAATATAAATAAGGTTTTGTTAAAAATAATGCACAAATACGCCGCGTTGGCGCTTGCATTTGCGGTGCGAAGTAACAAGTGTTTGGCTTTTCCGGCAAAAGTATCTTTTACACTACATATTTCGAAATGCAAACGACGAATGGTGTCATCAGTATGTACTCGATAGCAAATCGTTTGTTAAGTATCATAAGGGTTGCAGCAGGTTGCGGTTTGGTCTTTGTACTTAAATAATAAAATTTGTTTATCAATACTTATTATTAAACTGACTGGACGGTTCAGCATTTGGTATATTCATAATTATTATGTCAAGAACACGGTCCTGCATACAATGTAATACCGTTGCAGATAATACAATCGCTTTCGCTTAAACATTGATCCATGAAAACTAAATTAAGTTTCAACTGCTCTACAGTTTGCTTTCGTTAATTGTTCAAGAGCAAGCGCTGTTTCTGTATATTTAACTGGTTTTTTTAAACGGAATAAATAAGTTACGAAATACAATATCAAAAGACAAACATATTTACAAGTAAAATAAAATATCAATAACTTAATAGAATAGAATAGAATAGAATATTTATTTATTTGCATGATTGTAAGTAGGTACATAGTACGGTGTTATTATGTAATAAGGTGAGCATGTTACAATCAGCCATGCAATGGCGTGCAAAATATTTAAAACGAACATAGGTTTCTAAACAAGGTGCAAGCTTCAAAATATTTGTAAAATTAAATTAAACTTAAAATAAATACAATACACAAATGAACGTTTAAATCGGGTGAGTTTTAAAATTCAAGAATTCTTCTAAATTATAGAAGTTTTGGGCTACTAGCCATTTAAACAACTTATTATTAAATAATTTAATTGGTAATGCCTTAATATCTTTTGGCAGCTTATTATAAATTTTTACGTATAAGGCTGGGCAATTTTTTAAGTAAAATTCCGCCCTCGGTCGACACTGCAACACAAGCCTGTCGGTGTTTCTAGTGCACCGTGGGTAGATATCACTAGCTTTCATAAAAATACTATGATTTTCTCTCACGAACACAGATATTTCATAGATGTATAAACTAGGCAGTGTTAAAAGATTTAATTTTTTAAAGAGAGGTTTGCAAGATGTTAGTGGCGAGACTCCGCAAATTGCTCTAACACATCTTTTTTGGGCTATAAAGGCCCTGTTCAATTCAGAACTATTTCCCCATATAATTAAGCCATATCTGAGGACTGATGCTACGTAAGCATGGTACACTGTTAGGGCAGTTTGTTGATCAGTGACCGAAGTGAGTCTTTTCAGTGCAAAATTAAATCTATTTTTTTTTTTACATACGTGGTCCACGTGAGTTAACCATTTTAGGCTTTTATCTAAGAAAACTCCTAGAAATTTTACATTAAGTGATTCATCAATACTTTTATAATTATATTTTACATTCAGTTTAGAGTTAGATTTATTATAAAATTGCATATAAGTTGTTTTGGTAAGGTTTAGTTCTAAGTTATTTAATTGAAGCCAGTCTATTATTGATTTTATAGTAAGGTTGATTTGATTTTCATGATCTTTAATATTATCATTCATATTTGACGTCACGACTAAGAAGAAAAGCCATTGTAAGTACATTAATTTTTTCATAATTTCGTTCAACTTCACACTGAAAAAACGTAAGGGTTAAAAATAAATGAAATACTGCTAAAAATTACCCAGCATGTTTGTCAATATAGCACCTGCAAAGTTTGTAGTTAAAAACAAATACGTCAACTTTGCAGCCACTACTTGTCAAGTATTAACCGTTAGAATTGGCTAAAAATAAATGGTAACTACAACCGACCTACTCGGTAGTAACAGCAGTGTTACTCAGTATTCTCAACCAATTTAATCGGTAACCACAACCGACCTACTAGGTAGTAACAGCAGTGTTACTCAGTATTCTCAACCAATTTAATCGGTAACCACAACCGACCTACTCGGTAGTAACAGCAGTGTTACTCAGTATTCTCAACCAATTTAATCGGTAACCACAACCGACCTACTCGGTAGTAACAGCAGTGTTACTCAGTATTCTCAACCAATTCAATCGGTAACTACAACCAACCTTCTCGGTAGTTACAGCAGTGTTACTCAGTATTCCGAACCAATTAAATCGGTAGATACAGTCAATTAAATTTGTACGATCAATTAAAAATATTTATGCATCCACCTTCAGTTTTTTTAGTATCTCATGTTAAATATTTAAAAAAACAATGAAAGTAGGTACATACATATTTCTCTATTAATAATACAAAGTTAATTGACTGATCTACCGTTCGAATTGGTTGAGAATACTGAGTAACACTGCTGTAACTACCGAATAGGTCGGTTGTAGTTATTACCGATTAAATTGGTCGAGAAAAAGTTACTTACGTAACGAATACGTACACAAAGTACTTTAGTAAATAGTACATTCATGGAAACCACTGATTGAACACGGTGGCAAACTTAGGCCTACTTATTTAATTTATTTGGGACAAGGGGTTCTTATAATATTAAAGTTCAAATACACTGTAAATACAAAACTGATTTATTTTGAATTTTATCTATAATCTAATAATCTATCTTAATTATCTCACATCTTACACTGGCTTCACTTCACAATACTTTACGAACACTGAGCGGCGAGCGCGCGTGTTACATGTAACTCCACCGAGGTTCCAGGACGAAATGACACGACTTGGCCCGAGTCGCCACGATTTCTCGACACAGCTTGGTTGTTAACAACTATTGGTTTATCAAGTATTAACCGATCATATCTACTTATTTAAAAGCAATTATGCACTTGATTAGACTTAAATGAGTTTATCTTACTTATTAATAAATCAGTTGGTTTGTTAAAATCAACCGAATAATGACTTTTTTGAAATCAATTGAGCACTTAGTTTAAAATTAAATGACTCAACTTATTTGTTATTAAATAAGGATGTTCATAAAAATCAACCGATTTAAATGCTAGTTTAGATTTGAACAAAATACTTATTATGAATTAACAAAACCACTCATTAGTTTTGTATCATGTTCGAAAGTGTTTGGATTTACCAATTATGTTAATTACAAATTATTAATTTTCTATTTGTTAATAACCAAGAACATTTAACAATATGCACAGGTCTATTATATACCAAGTTTACTTGGCGTTTTTAGATAAGTCATAGTTAAAATATGCCGATTTGCTTTTAACCGAGCCAAAAAGGTCCTTTGTTAAAATAAATTTTTTTCAGTGCAGGGTTCACATGAAAAGGACACATAAAGTTTGCCTTAAACACATTTACCTACCCAAGTTGCAAGTGAACCCTAGCCTTTGTATGAGTGAGATGCCTACGCATGATCCGGGCACATAAGCAACACGTCACCTCACTCCACGTCCTCGTTATTATTCACCCCACATCCCACCAAGCGTATTAAGTCAAATCAAATCACTATTTTCTATGTCCTGAAATCACGCCACCGACACCCATATTATATATGCACAGTGCGTATATGTAAAAAAAATCCAAAACTATTATTTCATTTGACCTTACTTGCGTAGATGTTTCTTTTCTAAGTAGTCACACATTATATAACAAAATAGATTTTGGTACACAGAAGGTGGGTTGGGTTCTATACTAGAAACTGTTACCAGCGTGAATCTCAAAGTCGCGATCGTATACGGCAACCTCAAACGAATTCGCAAGTGTCAGCGCTCTGGAGAAAGTTTGAAGTCAAAGGTCTAAATCTAGTGCTATCCTTTTCATATTCCTGTTCCGTAGCAAGATATTTAGGCCTGTTTTTGTTTAAAGTTTTTATTTTATTTTATTGCGAGATAGGCTTGCGCTTGACGACAATAGGCATGATGACAGTAACCAAGAATCAATGAAATTATGAATTTATCTAATGAAATAGGATTCATGGATTATAAAAAACCTATTTATTTTTCAATTTCGAGTGAGATTGCTATTTATTTTGATAAAATAAAACTATAAAATACAGCAATCCGCCATATTGCATAAAACACAAAGAAGCGAATGACGTCACAATTGTTTGTTTTCGAGCTTTGAAAATCACACTATTGCTTACTGCACACTGCACAGAGTACTTTGGTAAAAAACAATAGTGACGTCACAACGACGCCATGACACCGCCGAACGTTTTTGCGTGAATTTTAAAATTTAAATTTCAAATGCTAATTTTATCTACCAAACTTTGTTTTTCTACTGAAATAAGATATTTTTTCGAAATAGTAGATACTTCCGAACATAATCTGACCATTTTTCAAAATCAGTCGTCATGCCTATTATGCACTTAATTAGCCACATTGTATTGACCATAGACATAGAATTTTTTCGCTACGCTCAATATTGACATAATATCTATACTGTGCGGTTTAGTAAAGCCACATTAATGGCAAAGCAATTTGTCATTTCCATATATGAAGCTATATGCAAATGACAGCCTGTGTTAGTGGGTTATTACATGCTCAACTGGTCATGATGTGCCGCTTCTGGTACTCAGCATAATTTTTAGTGGCCATAGATAAAATCAATATGTGGTACATTTGCATAGCTTCATATAATTTCTTTGTAAAGAAAGAAGAACCTGAAATATTCTTAGCATAATGTAATAAGGGTAAACTAACTGATGTTTTACATCAACGATAGAGCTCAACCCGTCGTGCTGGAATACTTGCTTTACTATTAGGTACAAATAACTTATATAAAAAGTTCGCGATTTAATAATGTGGTCTTAACGAGCGCGAGAATGTGAAATGAAATGTGGTAAAAACGCTCACAAAATTGAAAAGGTTGTCGCTGATAGGGGGAGAGGGATTGAGTGGGGTGGGGGGATGCGCCCTAATAGGTGGTTTTGCTATTTCGATCCTGGGCACGCTGTAAACAATGGAAAAAAAGTCAGCATTACGCTTGGGAGGCATTAATAGGAGGTATTTTGTTAAATTTCGCAACAACAATGGTCCATTATGAATGCCGAATACGAGGCCCGACTCCTTGGCTTCACGCCAGCGCTGACGAACGGTTTATCAACCGCGAGGAAATGAAAGTTGGTGTTTTCAATATTTTTTTCATCTCCTGGCGTTTTTAAGGCGGCACCAAACCATAATGAAAAATACTAATTTGATTACGGCCATAATATCGATATTAGGCTAGTAAATATCATTACTTACATAAGGACAAGAACCATTTTGGCCGCGCCGCCTTCAAAAACTATTTACCTTCCTAGTTCCTACCTACCTAGTTTTGATTTTTTTGTTCATTGGCTAAGAGTAAATTGGATGTAAGTAATTAAAAAAATATTTAATGCTTTTCTGTGCTTTTGAAGTCTTAGTTTTTTTTTTCTTAATTTTATATATATTAAATGCAAAAGTGTGTCGGTCAACTACGTTAACTGTAACAATAGTTCATACAAAACTTGCATCTCGAGGTGGGACACAGGCTACGTTATGTCACTCTCCATATCCTCTACTATACCTACCCGTGCAAAAAATCACGTCAATCCGTAGCACTGTAGCGACATGTAGTTGGAATATTGAAGAGCTTTTATATGGATAAAGGTAGGTATAGGAACCTACCACCACTACCACCACCACTACAGCCCATTAACGTCCCACTGCTGGGCACAGGCCTCCACTCTCGTAGGAGAGCGGGAATTAGAGCTTAGACCCACCACGCTGCTCCAATGCGGGTTGGCGGGCTTTAACGACTATTATCATATTAGTGATAATAACCGGGACCGACGGCTTAACGTGCTCTCCGAGGCACGGGGGTGAAACACCTCCAACTTCCTAACTCCGGGCTAGACTGAGAATTTCTAGTCAGAAAAACTCAATACTAAATTATGGCCCGACCCGGGACTCGAACCCAGGACCTCGTCGGCCGCAGGCGAACCTGCTAACCACTAGACCAACGAGGCATAGGAACCTACAATAAGTATGAATTCATACAATCCACCTTATGCAAACTACACTGGCTCAAGGTGTGCAGCAAGTAACGATTAACAATTGTACATATACTCAAAATATAGTAGTCAGAATTACTTAGGAAGATTTTATTTGTTGTAGATAGTTCGGCGTACACTGCGTTTTCACACTACTTGAGGGCAATAATAGTAGTTTTTGCAACTTCACAAGAACGATGTATTATGAACACCGAAAGCTCCGCTGCTTGGCTCAGTGCCAGCGCTGACGAACATATCAACCGCGAAATTTCAGCCGCAGTTTCTTCATAGGGTCTACTGAGTGTAAATCTCTTAGAATTTTGTGATTATTTTATGATTAGGTAAAAATTACGTACACGTACGTACTTATGTAAGATTTCTTTTCTGGCAGGCGTTGATAATACCGACAGTAAAGAGTTTATATTTTTATTGTCAATATTTATTCACTTGAATAAAAGTTGTTCAGGCCTTGCTGGATATAGTTGTTGTAGAATGTTTTTCAAACTTTCTAAAAAATTCTTCACTAAACATAGACCTATAAAAGAACTCACTGAATTAACTGTATCCAAATGCCAACGTAAAAATTGTTATCAAGCGATTGATAAGATCAATTTTTTATCTTATAATGGCGGTAGGTAGAGATTAGAGTTTAATTATTAACGAGTTGACAACGTCATCATTCATCATCTTCATTATTTTCTAAACTTCAACACAACTGATTGAATATAAACTTGGTCAAAATGCGTCTCTGTTCGTGAAATAAAATTACCTATAGATTTAAGTTTAACTTGTGTATTTAAGACGTAAAGGTTCATTGATAGATGAATAATGGTTGTAAATGATCATAACCATTCCTATCCGGTAGCGACATAGTAGTCGGTTTCTTTTACTTGCGAGCACTGACCCTATTCCAACCGTATGTTACTGTGAGACCCTTTTATAAGGGACATTAATCAAAGAGAAGCAAGGACTTTTCAGTGTAGTCCATAGTGTATGGGGCGATAAGCCGCATATTTCAAGTGAAGAGTTATGTCTGCTTTCTCTTCTGTCGGTACCGCTACATGTGTCAACTATTTTTTAGGGTTCCGTACCCAAAGGGTAAAAACGGGACCCTATTACTAAGACTCCGCTGTCTGTCTGTCTGTCTGTCTGTCTGTCTGTCTGTCTGTCTCCAGGCTGTATCTCATAGACCGTGATAGCTAGAAAGCTGAAATTTTCACAAATGATGTATTTCCGTTGCCGCTATAACAACAAATACTAAAAATTAAAAAAATATATATATTAAGGGGGGTCCCCATACAATAAACGTGTTTTTTTCGTATTTTTTTGCTCAATATTAAAAACGGTAACAGGTAGACGGTTCAAATTTTCACAGAATATTAACTTGTATATTACCTTTCAAAATAAATAATTAAATATCAATAAAGTAAATATTAAAGGGGGGCTCCCATACAACAAACGTAATTTTTTGATATTAACAGTAAACCTCTACAAACAAAGTTAGGTTTGCGGTTCATTAACAAAGGTAATTATACCTACTTCTTGAGTACGGAACCCTCGGTGCGCGAGTCCGACTCGCACTTGGCCGGTTTTTTACTCTTGATTTATAAGCCTCATTTTCACTAAGGACATTTCTCATAAGCCTTATGTCGCACGATACGCCCGATGTCGGGCGACGTCGCAGGCGGCATAAATACTTAAATTTATAGATAGTTATTATATATTACTATCTTTTACCCACATCTTCGCTCACGTTAGGTCCGATTTTCATTCAATTTTCAAAGCCGTATTTTAGCCCTTTAGAGATTGGATTTTCAAAAATCCTTTCTTAGCGGATGCCTACGTCACAAAAACTATATGCCAAATTGCCCGATGCATCCGGTGGTTTGAGCTGTGCGTTGATAGATCAGTCAGTCACCTTTTCCTTTTAAATATTTAGATTTAAACGAGATTTATTTATTTACTTAAATCGATCCGTGTGTACCCGAGTTAAGTGTTATTCTGTAGCTGCGATATATGCCACGTAGCGTTGGCTCTTATCAAATTCAGTAGTAGATGTCGAAGATCTTTATGCATTACAGACTCTCGCTGAGCTTTCACAGGCCTATTCATATCAAATGAAAGCTTAGAGTCTTTGATGTTTTTAATCAAAAGGAAGCATTTAGCTTCCGATGTCGTTACTTTTATTCATTTTATATTTACTCATAGGGACCGTCAACACGTGTCTACTATCTACTAAAATATTCTTCCAAGCAAATAAATCTACATTATTATATAATTGTAGAAATTGCTGCTTATTTTACTTACCAATTACTGGATCATGACCGCGACTTCGTCCGCATGTATTTAGTTAGGTTCTATAAAAATCCCATCAAAATCACGGATAAAAAGTAGCAATGTCCTTACCCGGGATGCAACCTTGTCTGCACTTCCAAATTTCGATAAAATCGTAGGGTTTAAAAATCCCTGAGGAACTAAAAAATATTGGAATAAGAAGAATATGTCACCCTCCAGGTCCTCAACCATACCCATGCAAAATATTACGTCGATCCTTTGCAGCGGCATGACAACAAACAGACAAAAACACTTTTGCATTTATAATTGCCTCCTTTTTCCCTGATAAACTGATTTACCTTATTTTATCTCCAGCGTCCATGTTTACTAAGCGGGTGTCTTAGCAACGTTCACGTTAATTAAAGGGTAGAGTATATTATGTACTATATGCGCCGCGTTTAGGCCTTAAATTGCATTTTCAGACTAGGCACTTGTCTTAATGCGCCTCTCACCTTCGCCTGGAGCGCCGCGAGGGCTTTGCGTTGGCGTATTTATGCTCGTTTTACCGTGTATATCACGTAAACTCAACACGTGTGAGCAACTAGTAAGGGCGAAAACACATTACGAACTGAGTATTTGAAAGCCTCAACGTTGGCGTATTTAAGCTCGTAATATAGTCACTATATATCCGGTTAAATTCAACAAAGTTTTTCAAGTTACACGCGCGCACTGTACACTGACTAGTGCGACAGGACGAAACATATTTCCCATGCGACGCCTACCTTTTGCCATATCTTATCCGTACTGTGTTACGCCCTAATCGTTTTTTAACTGTTTTTGACTTCATTTGCTGAAATACATCTATTCGCTATTTTCAAGCCACAATGAACCCAAATTATTATTAGTGTTCGAAACCACATAATATCCGATTCCGCTCGAATTAATAAATCATTAATTAAGCCTCTATCAAGCAGCCCAATTAATTCTCGTAAAGTACGAAGTTTGGTGAACTGTATTATGCGGCATAGTAATTAAAAAAAATATATAGAGGCTCTCAATCCTCCCCCGGAGTATAAAAAATAATAAGAGTAGAATGTCTGAAAATTCTTTGTTAGGAGGTCGATCGGTCATGGTTGAGTTATAAAAGATAATCTTAATAAATTATGCAAAGTTTTTAGACCCCACGGTCGTTTTAACTGTTGCGTTGATTTACTTAATTGTAAATGTTGCGTTGAGTGTTGGTCAGTTTTCCTTTCGTTGATTTACTTAATTGTAAATGTTGCGTTGAGTGTTGGTCAGTTTTCCTTTCGTTGATTTACTTAATTGTAAATGTTGCGTTGAGTGTTGGTCAGTTTTCGTTTCGTTGATTTACTTAATTGTAAATGTTGCGTTGAGTGTTGGTCAGTTTTCCTTTTAAATACATAAACTAGCCGCTTACCCGCGGTTTCGCACACGATTAGTTCGATTTTGATTTGTTTTCAAACCAATATTTAAACCCCTTTTGTTGTTGAAACTTTCAAAAATCCTTTGCTAGCTAACTCTAAGCCAAATTATAGCCCGGTTTTCTTAGCTAGTTAGCTGTTCTGATAACGCGAATAAAATAGAATAATTTATTTCATAAATCACAATATTATTTTTCTATTCTCCTGGAAAAATCTTACACTTTTCTACAGCGGGTTACATTTATATTATGTGATCGTTTCGGGTAGCACCGTTGTGACTTGTGTCGTAATGCTATCAATTTAAAATTCAAAATCGCTCGACCTACTTTATATCCATAGGTAATCTATTCTATCCAGAGGGGTAATATTGAATGCACACATTGCGCGGCATACGGTACGTAAATTTTGAAACGATGACAACAGGCGATATAGATAACGTTCGTGTAATGTGCAAAATATGGTTCGCTATTGTGTTGAATTTACAGCAGAATTAAGTAATATTTTTATTTCCATAAAGTTTTAATTTCTTAGCTGCGAAATTTTAATTTTTTTTTAATTTGGTTAAGAACATCTATCTTTTCAGTTTTACTTTTACAAAAATTTACGTTACCTCTGCCATAGCTTAGAAAAAAATGCGCCGAATTGAGAACTTTTGGGAGTCGTTTAAAAATTATAAATGAGTGAAAAAATCTACTTTACTTTTTTAACATTTGCCAATTTACTTAATGTTTTGAAGAAGTAGCCTTAATATTTATAAGATGAGATAAAGATAAAATATGAAGATACTGCCGAAGGCCGGTAGGTTCTAATTCCTGTTCTTAGTCATGAGCTCCAGAATGTCCCTGGATGGTTCCTGAGTAAGAGCTTCAAATTCGGAAAACTTTCTTATTACAATTTTTCATTATCTTTATGCATAAATTATGTTTTTGGTTTAACTGATTGATGGTTTTATGAATAACGCATTTTAATTTGCACGTCAGTAACGACGAAACATGTGTGGTCAAATTTAGTCTTCTTAATTGTACAATGTTTCCAGCAAACAAACGATTTATTTATTGTCTTTTATAAATTATTAAAAAGTTTATTTTTGCCCTAGGTTCCGGGAAATCCTACACAATGATGGGCGCGCCAGGCCCTGACGAAGTCGGCATCATCCCGCGGTTATGCAATGCGCTCTTCGAAAGAATCGCCCGACAACAGTCACCTCCGGCTCTTACTTATAAGGTACCTAATGTTGATTTCGAAACTTACGCGTCCACGAGAAAATGATTTTGCATAGGTTTTCGATTAAACATGAGTAGGTATTGATGGAGTCAAGGCATTATTCATTCAGCGCATAGAAACACGCAGTAGTTTAAAAATGCATTTTATAATAGCAAAAGATTCGGGTACCCGTGAATTTTGAAGATACTTGAGATTTGGTACTTACTAAACAAGACGTTGATGACATAGCCGGGTTTGATAGGACGGCGTAGAGAGGGACATGAGGGTTGTGGGAGTTCGGATCTGGGATAAACATAAAGCTGCTCCGTTGGAGATATTAACAAAATCCATAAAGGGCTGTAGAGAGCATAGATGATGGTAATTGGTCAGTTGACAAAGATCAAGCCAAGGCCCACCCAGGTGTTAACTGTATAGCTTCGATGATGATGTATTAAACGCAACAATGGATAATTGTACACAGGTGGAAGTATCCTACATGGAGATATACAACGAGCGTGTCCACGACCTGCTCGACCCGGAGACGTCGCGACGGTCGCTGCGTGTGCGGGAGCACGCGGTGCTGGGGCCGTACGTCGACGGCCTGTCACAACTTGCCGTCTCGTCCTTTCAGGTATGTGCCAAATTATTTCACACACGTAAGAAGCAGGCTTTGCGGAAGAAAATAATGATTGATGATATGCAAGGAACATTCATCATCATCATCATCACTGCAGCCTATTAACGTCCCACAGCTGGGCACAGGCCTCCACTCTCATAGGAGGGCAGGAATTAGAGCTTAGACCCACCACGCTGCTCCAATGTGGGTTGGCGGGCTCAATGCGGGTTGGCGGGCTTGCCAAAGGAACATTAACAGCCCTTGATTCCCGCGCCTACGTACGCGTGGTTTAAGTTTTTTCGATTCCGGTGGGAAGTCGTTAATTTTCCGGGATAAAAAGTAGCCTATGTCCTTCCTCCTGATTATAACCTATCCCTGTACCAAATTTTATCAAAATCGGTTGAATAGGTGGGTCGTGAAAGCGTAGCAGACAGACAGACAGACACACTTTCGCATCTATAATATAAGTATGGATGAACTCTTTAGTATAGTTTTAAAACAAAATCTATACCAAGGAGTTCCATATATGTATAATGGTTAAGCAACTCTGTGCTGTATGTAATCCGCCAAAAGTTGCGGCAATCGATATTTATCGTTGCTCCGGTGTCAATGAATTGTACGTTGGGTGTTTTAGGAGATTTGTTTTAAAAATCCTTTCCCTGAACCTACAATGATGCTTTTTAATTTATAATGCTTTTGCTACTCGTGGCGTTACTTAACGGAGTCCTTTTGAAGTTATTAATGATATGATCATATCTCGCATCTCGTTTGACGAGGGAAAGGTCATAGGTCTCGGAGTCTGTGAGGCTGCGATAGCAATCCTTTGTCGCTTAATAAGCGGGGAGCTTTTTAGTTTAGATTAATATTCTATTACTAAGCATGACCTTTATCACCATTATGATTTCATTGAAAAGTTTTTTATGTGTTTTACAAGCTTTTATCTCACTTGCAATGTTTGTGTCTTGTTTAGTGCAAATCTTGCAACTGAATTTTAAAATTGGGCTGAATTTTTGCAAACACGTTTAGTTTGGATGACAATGTATGATTAGCTAAGTGACGTCATTGTGAATCCAATATGGTGGACTCCCAAAGATGGCGGACTAGTTATTTTTTATGCACCTCCATTATATTATGGGTATCAATTAAAAGGGTTTGCTGAAAACAATACGAAAATTTAAATGACTTTTACACTAAATTGAATATGGCGGACAGTAAAAGATGGTTTTAGTTATTTATAATGAATTTAAACTAAAAAAAAAATGATAATTCAATTTTTTTTATGAAAAACAATTTTTAAGTGCTTTTGAATCATAAAATGAATCTCTACTACTTCGGAATACATTCATACCGAGAAGAACTAGCAAGAAACTCAGATAAAAAAATTAAGGCTTATTTATAACTATCTCAGTGCTAACCTGAAAGGGTCACGGTTATGGCAGAATCGAATATAGCGCGGCATCATACCAGAACGCTTAATTATTGATTGAAGGTACTGCTTCTTCTACAGGTGGTAATTAGCCACGGCAGGATACTTTCACGAGAGCACGTCAGAGCCAATTCAAGAACTATGAGCTCTTAAAACTACCTTGAATAAGAGAAAGGTCGAAGAAATCTACCGAAGCAAGGAAAGCAAAGATAAATTATTACCGTGTTTTAGCAAAATTTAAGCCAAATTAAAGACGAAACCCAATTTGTACGGTACGACTGGTCGTTTGTTGGGATTATCCTCAAAGGAAAGTGGCTGCTAAATAAATATTGTACTCGGTAACGTCAAAAATTCCTCTGCCGTAGATAAAATCGTGGGTTTCTCGGAGATTGGCCGCTTCTATAGCTCCATTATGGCTAAGGCTTGGACAGACAGAACGTGGTAGCACGGAAAACGTCATAGGAACTTCTTTCATTAATTTTTTACTACATACTCAGCGTCAGTGCTGCGTTCTGCCGTGGCCGTGCTGTAATAACTCTATTGACCGCCATTGGCCTAGTCTAGACGTGAGCTTGTTCGACTGCGGAAGGCTTGATCAGAAATAGTCAGGCATTGGCGTTTCCTGTCAAGTTATTTATTAACTAGCAGGAAGGGTGATATGAACCGCGTGGCTCGGAGAACACCTAAAGTACTCTATCCTGCGACTGATCTCTCTCTATTCGGATTGGCGTCCCATCGGATTATGAGGGTATAGGGAACACATTTGTATCCCGCATAGAATACTAGAGAGAATTTAAAAGCCAATCGTTCACATGATAAGTGTAAAGTGTAAGCGTAGTAGGTAACGGGCTCCTGAGTGAGTGCCGTCGTGTGCCTGAATGCTGTCATGTTCCAGTGCCGTTGGTCGTTGTCTGACCAAGTCTTTATTTGAGCTTGAGGGTTTAACGGTATCCATTATTTTCTCTCGATTCGCATTGAGCACCCTCGTAGTCTTAGCTCGAGTTTTAACATCACGACTTGTACTTTATTATCTTAAGTAAAAAAAAACTGTTTCTATTTAATCAAATTAACACAATCAACGTTCATTTCAACGTGTTTTTGAGTCGTGTAGATTTTCTTTTATATTGAACTAGATGATAACCGTAACTTCGTCCGTGTGGATTAATTTTTTTTGATTCCCGCCCGGATATCCTTGATTTTCCTGCCCCGGGATGCATTTTTTTTCATTTAATTATTTTTGATAGCTCTCGTCTTAAATACTAATACAACCAACTAATGCAACCTATCTCTATACCGAATTTCGCTCCGCATGGGTGCGAAGAACACGTTTTCGACGTTTGGACGCGACACATTGACTTTATTATACTTAGTGCTTCGAATTTTCGATCTTCGATATCTACCAAAGTTGCCGTGATGAGTAGTCGCACTAAGGTCCTTCAAGGGTGTTTAATTTCCTTCCGACCCACGTTCGCCGGTTCATCGGTTTCGGTTTGTGTTACTTTCGGTTTGTTATCTTTAATTTGTTATAATCTGATAACAGTTTGCTCGTTTAATAAGTTTGGTTTATGTAGGAAAATAAGATAATAATATTATATTGTTTGGGTTCAATATTAAGACCTACTTATCTTTTATAGTAAAATAAATGTGCTTAATATTTTTAGTAACTTATTTTCTTTTCTAAGATCGTGCGATAGGATCTTATTTTTTCTTATTTATTGCTTTTATATTAAGTAATTTTTGAAGGGGACTTCGGGTCTAGCCTACTTGAATGATAATATGTACATAAGTACTATGACTTTGAATTTATGAAGCGGTAGGCTTTAGCGGGATTAGCAGCTACCGGCCTTTGTTCGTTGGTCTATTTTTTTTTCCTTTTACTCGTGAACAATATTTCACTTCTTTAGCAAAAGCATAAGGCCTTGTGAAACAATAAGGCGGGCGGACGGATGTGACAAGATTTAAACTACACCATACATTACAAAATAAAACGCTTTGCGTTGCGTTCAGTTCGCCGTGTGGCTGACCCATCACAAATGCACGCGAAAGAAAAAAAATTCGAATTTTCATTAAAACACATTTTTCTGAAAATGATTTAGATATAAATCATTTTCAGAAATGTGTTTTTACGGAAATTCGAACTTTAAAAAAAAAAAAAAATAGAATGCAAACAAATATTATATTTCCCAATATGTTAAAGTATATAAACTCACGGTTAAATTGCGAGGCCGGTTATTATTACAATAATATGGCATTGAGCGCATCATTTTAAATTAATAAGTTCAATATTACTTCTTCGTAATTTGATTAAATGGTCATGTTGGTTTTAATTATACATATAAACATCAGATATTAATTAATTTTTAAGCACCGGTTTTAAAATGTTTTGCATTACAGTAGTGTGGTCATTAGGGTAGTTAAACGTAATAACAACGTTGCATGGATAATATAGTTAAGAAGAGTAATGACTGGGAAATGACGTTGCTATTTTTCCTTAATACCCAGAAAATCAACGAGTTCTCAAAGGATTTTTTAAAAACCTATTTGTTGGGATTTAGGTTTTAAAAATCCAGTTGAATAGTTTTAAAATCGATAGTAAAATTGCAATATTCAAAAGTCACCACATCAATGGCATAGAAAATACCGTCTACACGCAGTAATGTTCAATACGCAAAATGTTTCATTTGTTATTTTGTGAAAGCAAAATGATCAGGGAGCTTACTACCAATGCTTAAAGCAGTATTATTTTGATATTGTTGACGCTCTTGTTTCAGAATTATAATCTTTATTTTAGGGATGTCAAAGTACCTACGTCATATAAAACGTCAATTTTGAAAAAATACCGCTGTTAACGATGGCAGTAAGCCCACTGTTAAAAACGCAGAATGTTCAAAACATAAAATGTTCATTTAACTGAGAATGTTCAAAACGCAAAATATCCGAATGGTCGAATGGTCGGCTGCGTGTTCCAAGTTCCAACGTCTATCTCAACCCAACAAAAGGTAGAGATTTTATCTTGAAACTCTGATTTAAATTTCGGCCCAGTGTGACATACTTGCAGTATGTGACGTAGAAACTGACGGATCGCTGACTTCGATCTGATTCGCAACGTTCATTTTTACTGTTGACGCAACCCTAGCGTGAGCGTTGTTTTATTGGGCGGTCATTCGATTCCCCAGATAGGAAGAAAAATTGAGCTCCCATTCAGATTTAGATAGGGCAACAAAATCAGGCATGTTTTTTAACCCCCGACGCAAAAAGAGAGGGGTGTTATAAGTTTAACGTGTCTGTCTATGGTATCTGTATTCGTTTAGTTTTTTTGTGTCACAGATAATTATTTTTTGTGTCATAGCAGTCCCCTGACGCGACGCTAGGAAAATAAAAATATTTAAACTTACATAATATGTGACGATAATAATTAAAATAAGTTTAAAATATTATTTGTTAGTTTTAGAGTTTATTTTTTGAGTCGGGGGGTTTTTCAAATTTTTAATTTTATTTTTTTGTAGAAATTGGTATGGATCATGGGTGTCATTTCATAGGGTTTGGAGGTGCTGGTGACGTATAATGTGCAAATTGTAATTCAAGATGGCTATCGTGTTTTAGAACAAAGCTGTATATTATATTTTGACAAAAACATAATAATTAATAACTAAACAAACAACAACTATACAACTAGAACGAAGATAACATGATAGACAAAGGTTTTTCATGGTGTTTGTTAAAATTATTGTCAATTTCGAAATTTAAGATTGCTGTCGTATTTTTTTAGAAAATCAATACGTGTACGTATGTACCAGGGTGCTGATTATGAAAATTATGCATGACATGGAAGAAATCAGTATGGAATCTAATTTTTATTCTTGATGTAACCCTAGGGCATGAATCTTGTTTTATTCGACGGTCTTTCGATTCCCCAGATAGAAAGAAAAATTTCGCTCTGAATAGAGATTCAGATAGGGAAACAAAATGAGGCACACGGGTGAAAAGGAAACGAAAATGAGATTGCTCGGTGAAAAGATATTCTATAGATTGTCACTGTTTTTTTTTACAATTTGCTAGCTTTATAAGACGAACCCTTCTTGTAAAGGGTTGCTGCTATAAACATATTTTGTTATGAAACTGAAATAGAAAACTTTTTCTAGTGAAATAAAATTTGTAAAGTGCTTCTCAAGTGAATAAACTTGCTTTGAGTTTTGAATGTCTTTCTTTTGAAATCTTACCATTCGAAACAAATTTGCCATGAAGGCGCAATGTGTTATTTAAGGTTATTTCACGAAACATGAACTGTGTTATTTTTTTATTAGTGAAGTATCTATCTATATGAGTATTTTTTAACTTTCTCTTGATTTTAATAGGACTTTTTAACCTAGAATATGAACTCTGGTATATAATTACCAGAGTGAGTAGAGTATAGACTAGGATATCAGTATCACTAAAATTATTATAGTTAGTTTATACCTACTCTATAGACTCATAGTATTATTAACCAGTTATAAATTGTATATTTTGCTAGTATAAAATGCAATCCATTCGTGTATTCAGAAAGCGAAAACGACTGGTAAATCTCTCGTAAATACAATGAACTTTTATCCATGATACGCGATTGCTTTAATTGTCAAATTCCAATTATATTGTTATGCCTACTGCGCTCGCAAATTAACAATGCTTTTCATGAGGGGATTACTCTCATTTATATATTTGACTAGACGCTTAGAGCTTATACCAGATACTATCGTCTCGCTTCAATGTCAGGTTTTCGGGCTAAATTGAATTCAAAAGGGGCTAAATTAGGCCAAAAATGTTATAAAATGTTTTTCACATTAAATAATGGTGATTAAGTTTCAATTACTGAGTTTTGTTAAACTAGATTTCTTTTTAACATTTTTTTTTCTTATGACTAAAATTAACTGTTACAATATTTTATCCTTATCCATCACCTCCAAATGTTAGTAAGTGTTATTTTTTATTACTTAATACAAAACTTTTTAAATGTCATTACTTGATTACACCAATTCAGAAGGAATGATTCGATGTTTAATCACTCCAAATCGAAGTAACGACTCCACAGAGAGAGGTTCGAGTATAAAATAGGGCCATTTACATCGCTCGGGGAAAATCAATTGCCACTGGCTGGGGTAAGGTCTGCCTTTATAAGTATTGGTTCGTACAACAGAATGTTTAAATAGAGCCCGTTTCAAGAGTTCTGAACGCTATTTCATGCACTGAAAGTCGGTGGGCGATTTATTCATCGCTTTTAATTTTTGTTTTTAATTTTAGGTACAATAGATAGGTCTTAGTAAGTATATGAAATTACCTCTGTAAAGTCTTCTATTTCTGGGTTTGAAACCAATTAAACTATTTGTAGCATCTGTATTTTTAGGGAACGAACAATTATTTGTTCTACAGTCTGTCAAACTTATCTGACCCGGTGGCCAAAATTGGAACTAATTATTACGCCTATTAAATTGTTTTTATTTTATCCATTTTAATATTATAAATTTGAGAATGTGTCTGTCTGTCTATCTGTCTGTCTATGTCTGCTATGCTTTCACGGCCCAACCACTCAACCGATTTTGATGAAATTTACAGAGATAGATTACATCCCGGGGAAGGATAGATACTTTTTATCCCGGAAAATAGAAGAGTTCCCGCGGGAATCAATAAACATAAATCCACGCGGACGAAGTCGCGGGCATCATCTAGTTTTCAATATTTCGACGCTGTCACCGGGTCAGATAAGTTTGCCGGACTATAAAATATGTTGTTATTTAGGTTTTTATACCAGTTCGTCTCACCGTTTGTGTGTCAAAAATGGACAGACAGACAAAACTATAAGATTCTAGTTTTACCACGAAACCTTTAAAAACGTCTGGAACAAATTATTCGACGAATCAAATTGTTCGCCAGTTCTAGGACCAAGAGCTCTTTTAGTGAATTCGGAACGCGTATTTAATGTTTAATCATGCACTCACAATTCAAATTACGGATCCTCGGAGAGCGATCAAATTGCGCCCATTACAGCGTTCGCGGTAGAACAAGTGTTGGTGATTGGAGGGAAAATTAAGAGTTATTTCTAAATATAATATAAATGGCTGCTATAGATAGAGAGATAGCTGTTCAAATTAATTTTCAAGGCCTTGAAGATAATGGTGCTAATTCGTTTTTACACAATCTCTCAAATGTAAACTAAGTTACCCTTATTTATTATTTCTTGGCAGAATTGTGGAATCCAGACATGCCTGTGAAGATGAAGATTAAGTTATAAGAAACTATTCCATAAAGAAATACTGAAATACGCTTGTAATTTTCATAGCAAAATGAAATACCTAAATACACCATCTCAACAAAATTGAAGATGAAATTAAATAAAAGTAACATTGAATGAAGATGCGAAGTATTTTTAAACAGTCGTAATCAAGGGAAATGTGGGGTTGTTAAACGGATAAATTCTTGTGGAGAGTTAAATAATGACTCACATTTTTACCTTGCGAGGAAAAACAAGAGCCACATACATGGCACACTTCAATAATGGTATTGAAGTGTTGGGTGCAGATATGGAGCCTGGAATTAAAACCTAAATTGTTACACTTAACCAAAGTGTAACACATACATCATCACTATCACTACAGCCTATTAACGTCCCACTGCTGGGCACAGGCCTCCACTCTCTTATGAGAGCGGGAATTAGAGCTTAGACCCACCACGCTGCTACAATGCGGGTTGGCGGGCTTTAACGATTATTATCATGTTAGTGATAATAACCGGGACCGACGGCTTAACGTGCTCTCCGAGGCACGGGGGTGAAACACTGCCAACTTCCAACTCCGGGCTGGCACTGAGAATTTCTTAATTGAAAAACCCAATACCTAACTTTTATGCCCGACCGGGAATCGAACCCAGGACCTCGTGATCCGCAGTCGACTATGCTAACCACTACACCAACGAGGCAGTAAAACATACAACGGTTGAACAAAGTTACACTATTAATTTTATCTAAACATGATATTTTTGTTAAAATAAAAGCGCGTTGTAGTCCCTGTTGACTTTAATCTTAAAGCTTACGCTCTAGAAAATATGTGTTACAACTGCGATGTTTAAAATGAAAAAGCCTTTTAAATGCATAGAAAAATAAATTTTAGCTTTTGAACCTTAGCTCTCCAAAACACCTTTAATTTTTATAAACACCAAAATTAATATGAATGGAATGTATGTATGTTTATGTATCTGATATGAATTTCAGATAAGCTGCATAAACTCAATCTATTAAGAGTAGGTAAATCCGTAGCCGTTACACATCAGCTATTATCCTGAACTTGAAAATTAGTATGAACTATGTACTTACTTCAAAACTTAAATTGTTGTACTATAATTTTAAAGTTTACGTGCAACGATACGGTTCCTCGGGGAGGAATATGCAACGGGGTGCAAAATTTATTTTTGTAAAGTTCGCTTTCAAAATCACATTAGTGCTCAGTTTGATATAGTGATGCAAGTGATATTGCAAGTGCAAAACGGCTATTAAATAAATAAAATAAATAAATAAACGTTTATTGACCACTTACTTTACAAATTAATTACTTATCGTACCTATGTACCTACTACTATGCAACAGTGTGGTCAATGGGCCACCTCCTCAGCTTGTGCCACAACATGAAAGGTAGGCATGTACCTACCTGACATACTGCAACGCTGATTTTCAGGAGTTGCCCAAGGGCCGAAACGTCACGGACCATCACTGGTACCTACTATAAGTTAAAAAATAAAATTCGAGGTTTATTTACACGCAATCCTATGGTTTGTCAAAAGTATAATAATTTTTTCACACCACTCGCTCAACAACGCCTTATTACATGGCCTGTTATCTAAGGTTAAAGTAAGACATTAAATCCCTAGGGTTATAATGTTGTACTGAAATCCATTATTCCCTAGGGTTATAATGTGATTTGAATTTAGAATCATCGCGCATCTGAAGCAAGATCTGTAGGAAATTCTATTCATTCCAAAGAGGTTTTATTCATAATTCTTATTGCTATATCCATAAAGTCTAATTTCGGTAAACAGAATGTGTTCTCAGCAGGCGCGGCCAACTCGATTTTCGAAAACCGAAGCCGTGGCCCACTAGATTCGCACTGACGACATTTGTTTGTCAAATCGAGTAGGCCACGCCAGCTGAAAGAAGTGGTTGTATCGCGAGGTGTGAAAAGTAGAGTATTCACCGTAGGGGTAATGCTGTATTAATCTTGGGCGCCCCTAACTCCCGCGCTACTCTCAGGATTCTAGATGCAACACCCTCGCTACACTCGGGAGTTACTCTAAAATCCCTCGTTCCGCTTGGGATTTATCCCGGCGCCCGTGACCATAATACATCGCATTACCCCCGTGGTGAATAATCTACTATGGCTGATGCCGTTTACCTACCTACCTACTGCTTCAGTCTGTCTCACTCTAGTCCATCAGTATTGCTATACACCTCTTATATGTAAAAATAACAATCTTAATTTTGACAACCATAGTCAGCGACCCGGCGGAGAGCGAGTTAATATTTTCAAATTGCGATCACTATACTACAGCACTCGTGGAAAAACAAGCCTGATTGATTGGACGCGAAATTGAGAATATAATTGGAGCGAATGCACAAATTGTTGATGAGACAAGTAAATAAAACATCTGTCTCTGCGTAGCAACTGAACAGTGTACTTTCAAAAGTGATTGAGGGATATAGCTCGTTCACTATGAATCTAGTAATCATAGTTTTCTACATGGTTTTTTTCCCCTTTTGAGGATTGTAATCGAATTAGGTACAGCGCATACTTTAATAGTATTAAAGTATGCGCTGTACCTAAGTAACCAGCATAAAAACTGACTCTATTTATCGGGGCGTTTACTAGATATTGCCTCTCAAAGACGTAATACGTCGTTAAGTACGTCAAGTAGTACGTCAAGTAATAAAATTAAAATTAAAAAAAAAACCCACGACGAACTGCAGCGCTCCATTATAATTTGTGACCTTATAACTTTGTAACAACAATTAGATCTTCGCAGAAGTAGTTTTATCAACACAAAACTGCATCTTTGTCGGCTCAGTAGTTTTTTTGACCAGCGTGTTGGACTATGGCCAAATGGTAATGAGTAGAGGTGTCAAATTGTGTTAAATTTTAATATTCTGATAAATAAATGTTAAATTTTATCAGTTCAAAAAAATACGTTAAAAAATATAATAATGTTATGGATAAAAAACTGGAGTTCCTGTGACCACCTCCTGGCTCCATCACGATACCCTGGGCAGCATCTGGGTTAGCGCTTGTCAAGACAAATCAAAAGAGTCCAAACACGACGGGCTTACGATGAGAAGGAGTTCCTATGACCACCTACCAAATCACGATTGCAGCACAGCTTGGTGGACTATGGCCGTAAAGCATATCTAAACCTTCTCAGAAGCTAAACATATTTTTTTTTAAAACCGCATCTAAATCAGCAAAGTAGTTTTCCATAAAAAAGGTAACAATAAAAAAAACACGATAGCAGCGCGCACGATAGCACGATAACTTAAAATATATCTAAGAACTTTTTCACAAGCTAAACATATCTAATGCAAAACACCGCATCTCAATCAGCCCAGAAAAATTGAAACATATTGAAAAATAAAAATCTACTATGGCTGATGCCGTTTACCTACCTACCTACTGCTTCAGTCTGTCTCACTCTAGTCCATCGGTATTGCTATACACCTCTTCTAAGCAAAAATAACAATCTTAATTTTGACAACCATAGTCAGCGACCCGGCGGAGAGCGAGTTAATATTTTCAAATTGCGATCACTATACTACAGCACTCGTGGAAAAACAAGCCTGATTGATTGGACGCGAAATTGAGAATATAATTGGAGCGAATGCACAAATTGTTGATGAGACAAGTAAATAAAACATCTGTCTCTGCGTAGCAACTGAACAGTGTACTTTCAAAAGTGATTGAGGGATATAGCTCGTTCACTATGAATCTAGTAATCATAGTTTTCTACATGGTTTTTTCCCCTTTTGAGGATTGTAATCGAATTTTAAACAAGTGCGAGTCGGACTCGCGCACCGAGGGTTCCGTACTCAAGAAGTAGGTATAATTACCTTTGTTAATGAACCGCAAAACTAACTTTGTTTGTAGAGGTTTACTGTTAATATCAAAAAATTACGTTTGTTGTATGGGAGCCCCCCTTTAATATTTACTTTATTGATATTTAATTATTTATTTTGAAAGTAATATACAAGTTAATATTCTGTGAAAATTTGAACCGTCTACCTGTTACCGTTTTTAATATTGAGCAAAAAAATACGAAAAAAACACGTTTATTGTATGGGACCCCCCTTAATATATATATTTTTTAATTTTTAGTAAGTATTTGTTGTTATAGCGGCAACGGAAATACATCATTTGTGAAAATTTCAGCTTTCTAGCTATCACGGTCTATGAGATACAGCCTGGAGACAGACAGACAGACAGACAGCGGAGTCTTAGTAATAGGGTCCCGTTTTTACCCTTTGGGTACGGAACCCTAAAAATCGATTGAAAATCTTCTATCATCCTGGTTTTTCCTTTTTGGTTTAAATTGTCGATGCTAGAACTCATAAATACTTGCGATATAGAAATCTTCAGATAGATAGTTCAGTGGCACTTGAGCAGATTTTATTCAAATTAAGTTTGACACGAAAACTAATAACAATGTTCAGAAAAATTTATGGTATTATCAATTAGTATTCCTCGTTTATAAGATAACACACAAAATAGCGAGGTTCTCACTTCTCAGTATACAATTTAAATTCAGCAAAAACTACCGGTGGCACAGTTTCCAAACACCCAAGCTTTGAGTGGTTTTAAACTCCCTCCGTGCTCTGGGGATTTGTTAGCCTAGAGCCCAAAGTTTCAACAGATTGGTCCGACTATCGACTATTGATTAATATTATCGTGATAGAGGTTAGGTCGTCCAACTGCCAACATCGGCATTCCGTATTCAATTAACCAACTACAGTAGGTGTTTACTGCTATGTCCAAATAAAACGGGTCTGAGTGAATGATTGAAATTAATTAATGAACTCCGCTTTATAATACCTACTCGTAAAACCGATTTACGCTGAACGATTATACATACAGAAAAACCAGTTCCGAGTTTTACACGAATACTTACTGAGTTGAGCGGGACATGAGCATAAGACATACCTTTCGTCTTATACACTTGTTAAATTAACAGTTAATTATACCCATTACCCACCTATAGAGAAACTCTGCTGAGCTGAGCATTGCATTAAGGTGTCCCAGTGTCTCTTCCGTGATAACTGTGTAATCGGCCAACCCACTGAATATTGATGATCATGATGTCCTCCAGGCCGATTTCAGCCACGGCGAAGGATTTTCCAAATTTTACCTCCTCTTGGAACCCTGTTTTTCAATAATTTGAATAGTTCATTGTGGTTGTTAACTAAAACTACCCAGTTTACTTGTGTCTATTGTTCTATTGTAAAGACCGGTTACAAAAACTAGAGCAAACAAAGTAAAAGTGCAGAACAGAGTAAAAGTTATATTTGAGCCGTTCTGGTATCGATTATTATGCATCCACTGATCAATTGCTACCTCCGTGACCCGCTTCCTTGCTCGTTGTGTTTGATCACCCTCTGTGTTCAATCGGGTGTTGGTCACTTTGATTCCGCTTTGATCAGGACTGTAGTCAAGTCGGATTACAAACTGTAGTCAGATTGGATTGAATCGCTTTTATTTCTTTCGATTACGATTAGACCGTGGACCTGATTGGGGTTGTTTATCCTTGTTCGGTTTCCACGAAATGCTATGGTGTGAGTTTGTTATATTAGATTTCACAAAACTTGCGTGCTGGTCCCACCATCGATATATATGTAGGTACTAGATAAGCCCTTTCATAGAAAAAAATTGGGCGTCCAACCTTTAGAGCACGCTCCTAACCTGTATAGCCCTGTCCTTGTCCTCGCCATAGCGCTGTCCCGCTTTTTAGGCTAGATGGTGTTAGTAAAATAGGTCCGCATTCCTTGTTTGACAGGGCCCGTCTATGTAAATATAGGTCGTTGGGTCCCACGCAAGTTGTGTTTAGCTTAGTTTATGGGCATTTTATGGGATTCTAGCTACAACTGCTTACTGTTACTAGAAAAAAAAAATTTTGCGTTTAATACTCGTATGTTTCTGTCAATCAAAGGTGATTGCGATCGTAACACTGGCAACCGTCAAACGTTGTTAAAAGGTAGCTCTATTATGTTTCGATTGTTGTGATTGGCTGAATTTATGGTATTGTTGCTGCGACAGTGGGTTAAAGCCAATCAGAGGTGTTATGGTACAGTAATATAAAATGTTTTAAAACACTGTTGAATATATTAACTAACACTATATCATTTACTAGTTTACATACAATACCGTATCCATACTAATATTATAAATGCGAAAGTGTGTCTGTCTGTCTGTCTGCTACGCTTTCCCGGCCCATCTTTTCAACCGATTTTGCTGAAATTTGGTATAGAGGTAGGTTATATCCCGGAGAAGGACACAGGCTACTTTTTATCCCGGAAATTTAAGGAGTTCCCGCGGGAACCAAAAAACCTTAATCCACGCGGACGAAGTCGCGGGCATCATCTAGTATACAATAATGTTTTAAAACATTTTATAACTGCACTGATGGAAATGGTCCTTGATTCCTGCCATTTTCATCATGAAACTTCTAACCTTCGCCAACTTTTCCATTCATACGAGCTGATGCATAGATGGGTGAAAAATAAACAATTCTTAAATTATATCTTCAAAATGGACTAGACATAAATATGTAAGAGCAGAGAATGATTTCGTTCTTGTAGTGGGTAGGTACTCGGAGTCTGGTATATGTAACTGATTTATGTTTCATTATGATGTTACGCCGGAAAGTTGAGAGATAGCGTGAAATAAGTTTCGTGTGTGATTTATTTATATACTTACTCGTGGTAATGTAGTGTAATAATTCTCTATTTGGGTCAGTTTATGTAAGGATATAAGAGATTTATATAGTTTAGGATATAAGTATAACGAATTAGTTTTCCCACTCATACAAACAAATATACAACTGTGTCAAAAGTATAGTGGTACTGTAATAGTAGATTATTCACCACGGGGGTAATGCGATGTATTATGTCACGGGCGCCGGGATAAATCCCAAGCGGAACGAGGGATTCTAGAGTAACTCCCGAGCGTAGCGAGGGTGTTGCATCTAGAATCCTGAGAGTAGCGCGGGAATTAGGGGCACCCAAGATTAATACAGCATTACCCCTACGGTGAATACTCTACTTTTCACACCTCGCGATACAACCACTTCTTTCAGCTGGCGTGGCCTACTCGATTTGACAAACAAATGTCGTCAGTGCGAATCTAGTGGGCCACGGCTTCGGTTTTCGAAAATCGAGTTGGCCGCGCCTGCTGAGAACACATTCTGTTTACCGAAATTAGACTTTATGTATATAGCAATAGGAATTATGAATAAAACCTCTTTGGAATGAATAGAATTTCCTTCAGATCTTGCTTCAGATGCGCGATAATTCTAAATTCAAATCACATTATAACCCTAGGGAATAATGGATTTCAGTACAACATTATAACCCTAGGGATTTAATGTCTTACTTTAACCTTAGATAACAGGCCATGTAATTGGGCGTTGTTGAGCGAGTGGTGTGAAAAATCCTATTTCCTAAAAGATATGGCTGCGAAACGTGGCCCTTTGACTGTTGATGGCTTAAATACCTACATTTGAAATATGGACTCTGGAGCCCCGAATAAGGGGTCAGGTGTTCAAATCCCAGACACAATAGCTCTAATACCTATTTCGAAGTTTTGCGTTTGAGGCTGAGCCATAAAGTAGGCATATAATATAACTTGGCAATATAGCGTTTGAGTTCTCTATAATGTTCTCAAAGGTTGATGAAGTCTACCAATTAGCACTTGGCGAGCGTGGACATCGAAGGTCCTTATTCCTAACACAAGGTGATGACGGCCGGCAAAGTATCTCGAGTCCCTGGAAGTTTGTACAAGTTTCCACCTCGTGTACCTACATAATTTAATTTCCTCCGAGCTTGCTTCTATCGTAGTTAAGTTGAGGTCATTAAATTAGGTACTTATGTATCTACTGATTGCTTTTAGGTCACGTAGTTCGGAATTTGCAGTCTATGTCATTCATTAGGTCATTCCTGAGCTCTAAAAATATAAAAGGTTAAACTGATTTACTGACATACTATCTAGGTGTCGAAATTTGAGATTTTACTTGTAGGTAATAAATAATTTCGGATTTTCGGAAATCCAACTCGTTTCACAGCTTTCGTCGAACTAGAGTTCGTTAATATCGATTGATCAGATGGGTCGTGAAAAGCTAACAGTGTCGGTCGTAATAGGCATGATGACTGATTTTGAAAAATGGTCAGATTATGTTCGGAAGTATCTACTATTTGGAAAAAATATCTTATTTCAGCAGGAAAATAAAGTTTAGTAGATAAAATTAGCATTTGAAATTTAAATTTTAAAATTCACGCCAAAACGTTCGGCGGTGTCATGGCGTCGTTGTGACGTCACTATTGTTTTTACCAATGTACTCTGTGCAGTGTGCAGTAAGCAATAGTGTGATTGTCAAAGCTCGAAAACAAACAATTTTGACGTCATTCGCTTCTTTGTGTTTTATGCAATATGACGGATTGCTGTATTTTATAGTTTTATTTTATCAATTTAAATAGCAATCTCACTCGAAATTGAAAAATAAATACGTTTTATACAATCCATGAATCCTATTTCATTAGATAAATTCATGATTTCATTGATTCTTGGTTACTGTCATCATGCCTATTGGCAACGGGAGGTATATCTAGTATTTGTACATTGTTCATTGTTCAATGTACAACGACATGATATTGTGGAATGCATATTCCTGATATGCAATAATGTAAATTGTTTGTGTAATATTCATTAGAATAGATGAAAATGCATTTTCAATAAAGTCCCCTGGCGATGGGCATGTCCATAAGAGATCCATTGTTCTTTTGTGAAACATACCAATGTGAACTATATTGGCATTGTTTTGTTTTAAATATTAAAGTGCAGTTTTTTTTTTATATCCACTACAAGTTAGCCCTTGACTGCGATTTCACCTGATGGTAAGTGATGATGCAGTCTTAGATGGTAACGGGCTAACCTGTTAGGGGCATGGCAGTTATATTACCCATACCCCTATTCGGTTTCTACACGGCATCGTACCGGAATGCTAAATTGCTTGGCGGCACGTCTTTGCCGGTAGGGTGGTAAATAGCCACGGCCGAAGCATCCCACCAGGCCAGACCAAGGAAAATTCAGAAATTATAAATTCCCAAATTGACCCTGCCGGGGATCGAACCCGGGACCTCCGCACGTTAAGACAACAGCGCTGCACACTGCGCCACGGAGGTCGTCGGCAGTTGTATATTGATAACATCTTTCCCATACAAAAGATAAAAGTATAACAATTTCATATTCAGAATGAAAAATTCGAGTGAAAAGGGTAATGTGAAAAAACGTCTGAATTACTTCGTATTGTTTTAATGAAAGCCTCATTAATTTCTCCAGCTCTTCTTAAATTCAATGCCATGGAGTGCACATGTTTGGATGGAAAAAAAGAAATGAATTATTCATAACTAGATGATGCCCGCGACTTCGCCTGCGTGGATAAAGTTTTTAAATCAGTCAGAGGGAAATATTTTCGCGCTTAAATATTACTACATTGATATAAGGGTGGTAAATAGGTTATTACAATCGAGCTGACGTTTGTAAGCCCGAGCCACAGGCGAGGGTTTACCATCTTCACGAGATTGTTATAACCTTAAGGGTCCGTATTCTCGCCCGCCTAATTGCGCGCTCGGCCAATTTTGGAATCTGTAGGTATAGCGCACAGTAAGACCGTTAGCTGCACTCACACAAAGACGGCATAGGCCGATAAAGATACTTTGATACTTTGTCATGTTGTGTAGTCAAGTTCGTAATATTTTCACTATATTAATAAAATTGTATAATCTTAGTTATCACTTAAATATTATTTTCCCTTTTGATAAATGTTTATTTGGCGTACATAAACTTTTATAAAATATATTTACACATGGGTATCATAATGTAACACTAAAAACTAGATACACCTACAAGTTTTTCGTTTATTTACTTATCATTAAAATTGATGATTTCTTAAATTTTAAAACCTATACGGCTATCTGACTGTTACTAACAATTAAGGTACACGATTATTGACCAAGTTTTACTACATGGATCATCAGAGTAATTAGTTTGTCTCGAAAACACCATTGTTATTTTGAAAACAACTCACAGATAAGCGATTGGTATTGTGTATTACGCAGGTGTAGTAAGTTAGCACGTGCAGAGGATTGGTCATAAATAATATCACAAACACGCGGACCCTCTCAGGTATCAGGTAATGTAAATGTTACCATTTTTAGGGTTCCGTACCCAAAGGGTAAAAACGGGACCCTATTACTAAGACTCCGCTGTCTGTCTGTCTGTCTGTCCGTCTGTCTGTCTGTCTGTCTGTCTCCAGGCTGTATCTTATAGACCGTGATAGCTAGAAAGCTGAAATTTTCACAAATGATGTATTTCCGTTGCCGCTATAACAACAAATACTAAAAATTAAAAAAATATATATAATAAGGGGGGTCCCCATACAATAAACGTGTTTTTTTCGTATTTTTTTAATAATTTAAAACTTACTACATGTTTGTACGGAACCCTCGGTGCGCGAGTCCGACTCGCACTTGGCCGGTTTTATTGTATTAAAATATGTCTTTGCAAAACATACCTTATGCAGTTTATGATAAAGTACAAAGTAAATTGTAATCATGATTAGTTAAAATATATAAATAAAACCTAACCCTATTTACAATTCACAAATTGACCACTGCAAGGTTATTTCCGGAATTTGCAATTTCCAAATCTTGTCTGGTATTGTCTAGTTGAAGGCTTCGGCCGTAGCTATATATCACCCTATCTGCAAAGATGAGCCGCCAAGGGAGTGAGCATTTCAGTACGATATCGTGTAGAAACCGATAAGGGTTATGGGTTATAACGGATAAGGGATATGACACCCCTAACGGGTTAGCCCGCTACCGTCTTAGGCTGCATCATCACTTAGCATTAGGTGAGAAAGCAGTCAAGGGCTGAGTTTTAAATAATCTTATATAGTATACTTATATAAATATTTTTATCATAAAACATTGTCTCTGAGAGGCATAGATCTAGCTTTTCAGGAATCCAAAATTTCTGGAGTAAATAATTATAATAATTTAACTTCCATGTTTTTTTTTTCAAAAATATGAATCTCTTTCAATTACTTCGATTTTAAGATTATGCTCAGGGCCAGTCCACACGGCAAATAAACATCTGGGTTTTTGAGTTATGTGTAACTGGCCCTAATTTGGTAATACCATAGCTCTTATTTTGTGTCATTGATTGGTTTACTGCTTTCTACATTTTATTTTATTTTATTTTATTTTGTTTTATTTTGCTTTACGGCTTCCTCAGGATCCTTTCCAATGGCAGATTGGGGACATTTTATTTCTATTATCTCTTTACACAATGCATCTGGCGTGGCACCCAAAAAAAAAGCAGTAGAGCTTCGTTTTCTCTACCAAGTTGTATAGCTGAAATATTATCCGTGAAAGCGTAGTAGACAGACAGACAGACAGAAGCGAATACTCTAATCCAATTACAAAGCAAGGCCCTAAATATTATTTTCACTGATTACAATGTCAAAGTCCATATAGAGATGCCAAGGTCAGAAAAACAAAAACACTAAACTTGTATGGTTTTGTTGGAAGCAGTTGAGCAGAGCAGAGTACCTCAATGATCGCAAGCGACTATAAAGGTGACAGTAAGAGATTTGTGGGTTTCATAGAATATAAAAATATAGACATACCTGCCATTTGCAATTTAGTTGTCTTGGAAATACCCTTGGTTTTTTGATAAAAACAAAACAACTTTCAATTAATCGATAGACAGGTTTACTTGAGTATTATGCAAGTGCAATCTGCACGTGATTAGGTCATAAATAATATTAAAAGCGACCCTTTCAAATATCAGGTAATATAAAAATACCATACTTCACGCGGGTCATGCAATTAGATCAGTTTAGATAAGAAATCCAAGACAACTAAAAGTCAAAAAAACTTCCAGTCGATTTGAGTAATAAAATTTCATACAAACTCGTCTTGTTTACCAGAAACGAAACAATATCCTATAAATAAAAACTTTATGACCATTGAGCTTTGTAACTCTAAGTAAATTTGTAAAAGAAATGATATTGTATTAAAATGTGTATTGCAATGTATACCTTATGTAGCTTACGATAAAGTACAAATTAAATTGTATTCATGATGAGCTTCTTCGTTTTAGAATTTCAAATCGTTGCGGTAATATTTTATGACTTATAATATTGTTTAGTATTTTGATTGAAAGGCAGTGCGATTTGCACGGTACTATTGTCGAAAGGTAAAAGAATAAATAAAATCTATGCAAACAATGAGCAAGTGAGAATATAATTAAAATTACTAATAAATATGACTGCTCTTCCGTAGCCCGTAACTATCTACTACGTAACGATACCACAGTTATTGATTAATTAAAAATGGAGTCTTATTCACATTTTTATTAAATGATATTTTTTGGGAATCACTGTATATTGAACTATATTAGTATATATTTTTGGAATCTATTCATCATTTTCTAGATGATGAGTATATAGTTAATCTTATTTTCGAAAAAAAAAATCTTTAGTCTTTAATGCGAGACCATGGTCACCCCATCACTTTTTTTGAAAATTTTACTAGCCTATGTCACCCGGAATAAGCTAGGGATTCTAACGATACCTAATTTATCTAAATCGGTTCACGCGTATAGAAGTTATGGTGGAATATGCAAACTCACATACATACATACATACCTACATACATACATGAACCCTGAAAACAATATACTCCTTTTTTCAAGCAGTCGTATAAACATTTTTATAATAGGTACCTTTTATTGACCAGCGGGCCGCGATATAATGATTGTTTACGATCAATTTGGGAATTCATAATTTCTGAAGCCCTTGAGCGCTCCAGTACGATGCCTCGTAGAATAGAAATCATCAGTTACCATCAGGTGAGATCGCAGTCAAGGGCTGCTTGTAGTGGATAAATAAAAATTCAATATAAGTAATCCTATGAAAACTGTATTTACCAAAATCTCTCAGCAACAACGTATGCCACGTTGAGTTTTGCAATTACGATTTCAAAGAAAATATAATATTTCAGGATAGTAAATTCAAAACTCATACAAATATTACGCATACTTAAATCCCAATTGACGAGAAAAACAGTATGAGATTATAATATTGTAACGTTCAAAATCATTTAATAGTTATAAAAAATATCCTTATTAATTCATAATTAAATACGTATCACGCATTTATTCAATATCGATTGAATCGGATCAAGAACCTAACATTTTCTGCTCATCAAACTAAGGCAGTCGCGCTATGTATTGTTAGCAACACGTTTTTACAAAGGCTTGTGAGAGAGCTCACGCACACATACAAAAGAGCCCATCCAGCAACACGTCCTCCCTCGAAGAGCGCTGGGCTCGGTATGCCGGACGTGTGGTCTGCAGTAGCATTTTAAACGTGAAATTTATTAGACTTTTGATAATTTTTTTTGGTCATATAGGTATTTTATAGAAATTTATTTTTTTACAATTTATGTTATTTAAATACTAAACATTCCCGGGAAATTTTATTTTATCAGTAAATTCGCCAAACTTTTAAGAAATAGGGGGTTATTGTGACGCGTAAATTTTGATAAATCGTGCACATTGATTTGATTTTTTTATTAATTATTTTTGTATAGAACGTATAAAAACGAATTGCAACAGTCCAATTTTAAGAGTGTGTTTATCATATTAATATTTTTTATGAGTCATTTATTATAATTTTTCTTGGATTTATATGGGTCAAAAGTATCGCCTAAAAGTGTAAAAATGGTAATCGTATTCCGCAAGAATGAGAATTTCACTATTATATTTCAATAAAATTAATTTTCTTTTTGCAACATTCTACTAAGGAGGGATTAAACTTTAATGTTTTAATTTTCTTTTTGTTATAATACTAATATCTCATGCACAAAGCTCATCAAAAGTTCTTAAAATGTCGGTTAGCGGGGATACGGATTCTTAACGCCCGTATATCACACGACGTTTTTCAATACATTTGTGAGAAAACTTGAAAATAAAACTCGAGTAGGTAGGTACAAGGTACTCACTAGAAGATGGTTTCTCACGCCCGTTCTTATTTCGAGATTTTAGGCGGCTATTAATAGCGTAATTTTTACTCACATCTAAAATACCTAATTTTTGATTTAATTTCATTATTCCACATCACTTAAACCACATAAATTAATTAATAATTTATAAGAAATACTCAATGACTCTTTTAAAAATAGCGCGCGCCGCGCACTGATTAAAGATTTAGTATAGACTACGGCGCGTTGTTGTAATTGCGTTTTTTTTTATTAGATTCATGGCTCTAGGTTCTAGTTCTCAACTCCCATCTTGGACTATTCAGCCTTTACTTTTATGATTTATAAAACTTAAAACAATTTTAATTAATTATATTTAATATATTTTTTATTTTATGAATTAATTTCATCAATTCACATCTAAATTTAATTATTTTTTTAGGTTTTCTACTATACAAAGTCAATATCACTATGTACCTTCTTGCAAGAAAACTTTTTATTTAGAAGTAACGTGGAACAAAAATTAAAAAAAAAACTGCAAATTTACCGCACTAGGGCGGTAAATATTTACTGCACTAGGGCAGTAAATTTAACTTACAAGCCCTGTTTACTGCCTCTGTTAGTGCATTTTTCGAGCAAGTGTATTGAAAAATATATTACGCATTCCACCATACCACCTCCAACATCAATGTGCTAACAGTTACAGAATGTTTTTCAAAATCTTAACAAAACCATTCTTTCATAATTTCTGCAAAATTCATATTTATATTGGGAAGAGCGCAGCTGATGATAACTATGACACGAATGTCCACTCCAGTTTAGTTACAGTCTCAAACTTCTTACTTAGTAGAATCTTTGGATTATGCTCGCGTTGTTTTATAAAAAATCCTTTATAATATACTTAATTATATTTGTTAATAGGACATCGACAACCTAATGACAGAAGGCAACAAATCCCGAACAGTCGCAGCCACGAATATGAACAGCGAGTCCTCCCGATCACATGCAGTCTTCAGCGTGGTCCTAACTCAAACGCTATGCGACGCGGCTACTGGAGTGACGGGGGAAAAGGCGGCCAGGCTGTCCCTTGTCGACTTGGCGGGTTCTGAGAGAGCTGTGAAGACTGGCGCCGTGGGAGACCGGTTGAAGGAGGGATCGAATATTAATAAGTAAGTATAGAAGCTATAGTTATTAGTTTATTGGTCGGCAGCGTATCCCAAGAATACCCCCTGCCATTATGTTATTAATGGAATGAGGCCATGACTCCCAGTAATGAGGAATACGACGCAGAGAGGGAGAGAGAAAGAAGCTGGTAAGAGAAAAGGCGGCCAGGTCGGCTGTGCCTTGTCGACTTGCCTGGTTCCGAGAGAGCTGTGAAGACTGGCGCCGTGAGAGACCGGTTGAAGGAGGGATCTAATATTAATAAGTTAGTATAGAAGCTGGTAAATGTTGTCAACGCTTTTTACGGTGAAGGACTGGATGTATGTAGATTGATAGGTGATAGCTGTACAAGATAGCACAAAAATAAGGTGGCTTCAGCGCCATAAGTTACCCAATTTTTTTTACATAATGATGATGTTTCTAAGATGAGAGCGGGCTCACCTTTTCCTCGTTTCCAAATCGGGCATTGTCACATTAACGCAAGGCTGTCTAAGAAGGAGTTTACAAGAAGAATTTATGCGGTATATTAGGTTTACCACCTAGATAAGGCACTTGGAGGACTGTCCAATTCTAGCTTAGTATCACAATCAGGTTAAGGTTAGACTTTGTTAAAAACGACGATTTACACGTATGTATAGTATCGAACTATCTACGTAGTGGTACCTAAGAAAGGTTTCTTTTATATATGTATTTAGAGTGAATGATTTTATGACGTGCCTTTATTGCTGGAAGAAGTTTGTGAACAGATTCAGTAGATTATTGTTATATTTTTGCTGTTATATGCAGCGTTGGCGACGTCTGGACTGAATAAATAAGTAAAGGACCATAAAAGTGACAAATTACCAGTTAATAGTCAATTTGGATTCACATGTTTATGCAATTTGTACATTGCAATGCATAGTAAATTTATATTTCCATAAATATCTGGCGACGTATTTCAAGTAATTTCCGGCTGAATATATTCTCATTTAAGAATATGGAACTTTTGATTTTCGCGATTAAAAGTATCCTGTAATTATGTCTATAGGATGAAACCTATCTCTGCTCCTATTTTCGTTATAATCAGTTAAACTTATCTGTCGTGAAAAGGTAACACAGAGATAGACATTTTAGCATTTATAATATGTATTAGTACTTAACTATAGATTATAATGTGTTACGGTTATTTCCTAATCTAGCCCCACCTTGGCACCACCCAATGCATAGTTAGTTAAGTGTTACCATCTAGCAGAAGGCACCTAAAAATATTTCGTCGACCGTAATTAGACTATCGTAAGTAATAGGTTTAACTCAATCTCATTGTAAGTTTAACTAAAACCTCCTTAACTTAAGACAGGACCGTTTTGTCAACACAGCCCAACCATGCACCAACGTGAGTTCAAATACCTACGATCCTGGAACTACTTACCGCCTCCTAAGCTATTTGTAAAATAAAACTTGACTTTTATTATTCACAGATCCCTCACAACGCTGGGTCTCGTCATATCAAAATTAGCGGACCAGTCTTCAGGGAAAAATAACAAGGACAAGTTCGTGCCCTACAGAGATTCAGTACTCACGTGGCTCTTGAAGGACAACCTTGGAGGCAATAGTAAAACTGTTATGGTAAATATGTTTGATCACAATTATTATTTGGTCACGATGGTCAATGGGAGATATTATTGTAGATAAGTTTATTTTGTGCGCAAACACAGGTGCATACTCTTATAGTCCGATTAAACGCTAATGCGACACGACGGGAGAGAGATCATTCTGTCTGTCTGTCTTTCTCTATGTCTCTCTGTCTGCTACGCTTTTACTGCCCATTTGTTCAACCGATTTTGACTAAATTTTGTCCCCTATGTACCCTATAAATGTACCCTATGTCTTTCCCCGGTGTCTTACTATCTCTATAGATAGTTAGAAAACTGGAAAGGAGTAAGGACATAGGGTACTTTTTACATGGCACTTTTTTTTCTGGGATAAAAAGTACCCTACATAAGGACATAGAAGGGACGAAGTTATGGCCATTATCTTTTATCTAATAAACGGAAACATATTAATAAAAATCTGAATTAAATTACTTTCCTACCAAATAAAACTTTATTCAAAGTCGATTTCAGCAAAACTTCCAAATATTTCCTGTGTGATACGAGTATGTTATGAAGAAAACCAGAACATTAAAGACTCCCGGAATAGCATCTATTTGAAAACAATAAACAAACTCTCACTATCTTTTATGCTCGTACAAAGTATTTGGGTCACACAACACTCGCCTAATTTTTCAGACGTGAAAGCAATTTTCTATTGAGCACTCTCATTCAGTTTTCAAGGAGAAAATGTTTTCCGAACAGAAATACATAACATGGTTTTCAACTTTCATATTTGATATGGATATCAAGACACGCGGAAGCGTGTCCAGCCAAAGTCCAAAAAAGAAAGAACTGGCAGCACCGTGTGTAATATTACACGAACCATTTGGAGCCACTTTTGACCCCCTCATAACTCAAAAACTATTACACTTAAACATGTCAAATTTGGCTCATATATTGAGACCCGCGAGATACGTATGTGCTCCAAATTTCATAAGCACACCTCAAATGGTTATTTAGATATAAACGTCCAAAAATCGTCATTTTTATGATCTACCTACGGATAGATCAAAACTCTGACACGGGGCATACTACCATCGCTTATAGCCGTATTATTTTAATATTGTTGACGTTCATGTTGTAGTGTTATAATCATTATTTTAAGGACGTCAAAGTACGTGACATTCAACCGTTACTTTGAAATAATACTGCTTTAAGCGGTGGTAGTAACTCCCTCGTCCACTTCCTGCGGCAACTTGCATTACATTCTACGCATAGTGCATGCACAACTAAATAAAACAAGAGTTGTTAAGTAAAAAAAAACTCCTATTACATAAATCATACTGCAGGTCAGAGGCGGCTCGTGAAAGATCATATTGGGAGTTCACTAAAAAAAAAAAGAAAATGCTTACCAATTATTTGTAAATGAAGTCCATTCGGCGGTCATTACGTTATATTGTTCCATTTTAATCGCCTACACTATTTACATAAATCATAAATACACAACACAATATGTACACTATTTACAAGTAATAAAATTAAAAAATTTAAAAAAACCCACGACGAACTGCAGAGCTCCATTATACCTTTGACAGGACAGCTCAGTAGTTTTTTTGACCAGTGTGGTGGACTATGGCCAAACCCTTTTCAAATGGACAAATCAAAAGAGTCCAAACGCGACGGGTATACGATGAGAATTTAAGGAGTTCCCATGATCGCCTCCTGACTCCATCATGATACCCTGGGCAGCATCTAGGTACAAGCTAAATATAACTAAAACAAAAAGCCCGCATCTAAATCAGCACAGTAGTTTTTGAGAAAAATGGTAACATCATAGACTACAGCTCAGCTTTGTTGTCTATGGTCCTAAAATATATCTAAGAACCTTCTCACAAGCTATACACATCTAATGAAAAAAACCGCATTTCAATCGGCCCAATACTTTTTGTAAAAAATGGTAACATATCGAAATATTACAATCATAGAGACAGCTCAGCTTGGTTGTCTATGGTCCTAAAATATATCTAAGAACCTTCTCTCAAGCTATATATATCTAACTAGTATTTCGCCATGTGCGCGAGCTGCTAAAGCAGCTCACGGGTTGTGGTTAGACTTACAAGTAGTACAGATTTTACTGTACTAAACGAATTCATTTATTATGGTGATAACAAAATAAATAAAAATGGCGCTGATTTTTTAAAACTTTGGTAACAGTTTCCTGTTTCGTAACCCCAGGGAGTTCTAAATATCGATTTTGAACGAAATTGGTCAATTAACAAAGAATTTCAAAATGGCGCTGATTTTCTAAAATGTTGGTAACAGTTTCCTGTTTTGTGACCCCAGGGAGCCCTAAATATCGATTTTGAACGAAATCGGTCAATTAACACAGAATTTCAAAATGGCGCTGATTTTTTAAAATTTTGGTACCAGTTTCCTGTTTTGTGAACCCAGGGAGCCCTAAATATCGATTTTGAACGAAATCGGTCAATTAACAAAGAATTTCAAAATGGCGCTGATTTTTTTAAAATTTTGGTACCAGTTTCCTGTTTTGTAATACCACGAAGCCCTAAATATCGATTTTGAACGAAATCGATCAATTAACAAAGAATTTCAAAATGGCGCTGATTTTTTTAAATTTTGGTACCAGTTTCCTGTTTTGTGACCCCAGGGAGCCCTAAATATAGATTTTGAACGAAATCGGTCAATTAACAAACAATTTCAAAATGGCGCTGATTTTCTAAAATTTTGGTAACAGTTTCCTGTTTTGTAACCCCAGGGAGTCCTAAATATCGATTTTGAACGAAATCGATCAATTAACAAAGAATTTCAAAATAGCGCTGATTTTTTAAAATTTTGGTACCAGTTTCCTGTTTTGTGACCCCAGGGAGTCCTAAATATGGATTTTGAACGAAATCGGTCAATTAACAAAGAATTTCAAAATGGCGCTGATTTTCTAAAATTTTGGTAACAGTTTCCTGTTTTGTGACCCCAGGGAGCCCTAAATATCGATTTTGAACGAAATCGGTCAATTAACACAGAATTTCAAAATGGCGCTGATTTTTTAAAATTTTGGTACCAGTTTCCTGTTTTGTGAACCCAGGGAGCCCTAAATATCGATTTTGAACGAAATCGGTCAATTAACAAAGAATTTCAAAATGGCGCTGATTTTTTTAAAATTTTGGTACCAGTTTCCTGTTTTGTAACACCACGAAGCCCTAAATATCGATTTTGAACGAAATCGATCAATTAACAAAGAATTTCAAAATGGCGCTGATTTTTTAAAATTTTGGTACCAGTTTCCTGTTTTGTGACCCCAGGGAGCCCTAAATATAGATTTTGAACGAAATCGGTCAATTAACAAACAATTTCAAAATGGCGCTGATTTTCTAAAATTTTGGTAACAGTTTCCTGTTTTGTAACCCCAGGGAGTCCTAAATATCGATTTTGAACGAAATCGATCAATTAACAAAGAATTTCAAAATAGCGCTGATTTTTTTAAATTTTGGTACCAGTTTCCTGTTTTGTGACCCCAGGGAGCCCTAAATATAGATTTTGAACGAAATCGGTCAATTAACAAAGAATTTCAAAATGGCGCTGATTTTTTAAAATTTTGGTACCAGTTTCCTGTTTTGTAATCGCACGAAGTCCTAAATGCAATAAACCGCATCTCAATCAGCCCAGTACTTTTTGTGAAAAATGGTAACAGTGGTTGAAAAATTAAGATCATAGACTACAGCTCAGCTTTGTTGTCTATGGTCCTAAAATATATTTAGGAACCTTCTCACAAGCTATACACATCTAATGCAAAAAACCGCATCTCAATCGGCCCCGTACTTTTTGTGAAAAATGGTAACATATTGAAAAAATAAAATCATGGACTACAGCTCAGCTTTGTTGTCTATGGTCCTAAAATATATCTAAGAACCTTCTCACAAGCTAAACATATCTAATGCAAAAAACCGCATCTCAATCGGCCCAGTACTTTTTGTGAAAATTTTTAACACATAGAAAAATTAAGATCATAGACTACAGCTCAGCTTTGTTGTCTATGGTCCTAAAATATATCTAAGAACCTTCTCACAAGCTATACACATCTAATGCAAAAAACCGCATCTCAATCGGCCCAGTAGTTTTTGTGAAAAATGGTAACATGTTGAAATATTAAAATCATAGACTACAGCTCAGCTTGGTTGTCTATGGTCCTAAAATATATCTAAAAACCTTCTCACAAGCTATACGTATCTAATGCAAAAAACCGCATCTCAATCGGCCCAGTACTTTTTGAGAAAAATGGTGACAAAAAAGTGCACAAACAAACAAACAAACAAACATACAAACAAACAAACAAACAAACACACAATCTCTTAGGGCAAACACATATACCGTCTCCGCTTCGTCGAGGGTAAAAACAACAATACAGATTTTCCAGCCCCTGTACAATGATCCAACGCACTCGCGAAGAAATCAAAATAAATTTACTTTCGTATTTTGTGTTTTGTTTACATCTTACCGGCATAATACGAATAAAAAAAATACTCGCGAGTTTTAACTCTTTCTTCGTGACAACAGGCCATGTCATTTAGTCGGGTAATATCGCGCATGCGTACTTCGTGTCAGGAGCGCCGCTCCATATTTACCAAATTTCTCATACAAATCTTTTGTCTCACGCGCCGCTCGTATCGAATGCTCTCTTTTACTCTCATTACATTTCAATATGAACGTTGTACTAAACTTTCGTCTATAGGAGCGTTGTTCTAAGCGCTCCACTTAACAAAAATACCATGTATTAAATTTGTGTTTATTGATGAAATAAGTAGTAAAGTAGGTAGGTAGGTACTTATGGATATTCATGATTAAAATGACAATGGGAATAGATTTATATAAAAATATTTATAACGTTTATAGCAAAGTTTATTTGATTATTATACCTACCTAGTACCTATGTATTTTTTTAAATTTTGTGGGAGTTCACTGCACCAGCGCTCCTTTGAGCGAGCCGCCTTTGCTGCAGGTCTTTGTTTAAATTCGTTATTTTGTGTTGTTAACTATTGAAAATGACACATAATTATTATTTTAATGTAAATAATAATGAATAATAATATAGTTGCCTTAAAACCTTACCTTCGTATTCACGCATTTTGTGCAACGAAACGTCATTGACAGAAAAGAAGAAGAAACGTATTTGAAGTCGTCAGTTCAAGTTGTCAGTCATTGTGATTTTTAATCATTGTTTATAGTGGTTTTAGTGATATCGACTGTTTACCGTGCTTGTTTTCAATGTTTCACTAAAAACTTTTGCTATACTATAATATGGATTCGATCTCGCCGACTTCGCGCTATATTCCATGGATGACCATTGTTTGCAATTTGGGTACGTTACGTTGAGGTGCATAAATTGTCACCTGAGTGTAAACAGGATGCTAAGACCTGTTGTTACCATGGGTGGGCCATCGAAATGATATTGTTGCACCGGCAGCTTTCTTGATAATGTAACGACAGTGATTACCTATTTAATATGAAGATGAATAAATCAATGAACTAATAGAAAAGTCCTATTACAGTGTAAAGGATTATTTGAATGATAGCAAGGCATGGGTATGAATTGTTACAGCGGCTGATTATGTAACTGTTATATTGTATATATAATTTCAAATATTTGTGAGATGGTGATAATAAAACAAACACAGTTGAGTTTGTTGCGGGCTCTTCTCAGACCAGAGCACGTTTGGAACCCTCGTAGCTTTAGTTTTAAGATACCGTAGTTAGTTATCACCATCACGTCTTATGCTCTGTAAGCATGACGTTCAGAAGGTGTACTTTGTAGGTACCTATTTTGAATAAATATGTTTTGAGTTTGAGATTGTGTTCAATAATTTCTGTACAAAAAGAAATGATATCCCATCAAAAACATAAATGTAAAATGAGAGCCAAAATCCAAAATTGTGATATGTATATAATATATGCATTGGTTGTTGACTTCAGCGACAAAAGAAGTGAGATCTAAATGGGTGCCAAAGTTCAATGGTCAGTCCTGCAATTTATTTATAACAACATAAAATATTTTATAACAACTTAAAATATCATTTCTTCTTATAACTTAGGATAATATGTTGAAGACTAAGGCTTTGGCTTGGCTAGTTTTCATATACGAATTATAGCCTTCGCAAGTTGTAAAGCTGTAAGTTCTTATTTTATTCTTCCGAAAATTTGGCTTGCTAGTAGAAACTGTACTTTTAGGTACCTACTTAAATAATAATTCGTATATGGAAACTAGCCAAGCCAAAGCCTTAGTCTTCAACATATTATTCTAAGTTATAAGAAGAAATGATATTTTAAGTTGTTATAAAATATTTTATGTTGTTATAAATAAATTGCAGGACTGACCATTGAACTTTGGCACCCATTTAGATCTCACTTCTTTTGTCGCTGAAGTCAACAACCAATGCATATATTATATACATATCACAATTTTGGATTTTGGCTCTCATTTTACATTTATGTTTTTGATGGGATAATTATTGTGCACATGTTTTACGCTATGCAATATCAATGCGAATCTAGAATCTAAAGTCTATTTGATTGTCTGCTACGTTTTCTCCGCCAATCTTTTCAACCGATTTTGATATAATTTTTAATAGAGGTTACATCTCAGGTGAGGACATAGACTTCTTTCTAATCCCGTAAAATTAAAGATTACCCGCCGGGAATAAAAAAAAACCGAGAATAGTGCATTATTCTATTAATAAACAAAATCAGCATGTTATAAAAAGAATTGTAAAATACCTTTTGTAATCTTAAAACTGAAAGAAAAATTGTCTGTCGCCCATAAATATTCTTAGTATCAGGACCAAAATTATGCCAATAGAATGCAGGCAAGAATCATACTAAGAAGTAAGAACCCGGTAGTAAAGATTACAATCGAGTTTTATGAACAGAGCGGCGCTTACGATTATGTCTCATTCACTCTCCAGACAATAGTATGTTGCGTGAGTGAGACCGAATGAATAATACTGCTCTTTTCGATTCGTTTTTTTTTTTATCATCAGCTGTGAAAAAATATCGGTCCATTCCACTTTACGTACATCAGAAGCGTACTTCCGATCAATTTTGACAGCCTGCGTTGCGTCTGCCGGGTCTAATACAAAATATATGTGTACGGGCACGAAATGAGCGGCGGCGGGGCGATGCGATTAGTCGGAGAGCTGACGACGAATTTCGCCGCAATTTTGTCGTACTCATTTGAAAACTTTATTCACTTTTAAAACCGCAAAATTTGTCTGGCGATTTGCAGGTATCATTGAAATTACTAAATAAATACGTGATTAAAATTTCAGATTGCCAAAAGTATATTTTTTGGGAATTTTAATAAAATATTTTTGAAGAGAAATAACCGCAAACGCTCTACCAGACTAGCAGGACTGGATTCGCCAGTTGACAAAATTATATTTTTTCACAATTTTAGTTTACCTAAAGGGTCTTCCCGAAATTTGTCGCTAGCTTTCGTACCACATCGCCCCGCTGTCGCCGTCGCTCGGCCGTCGCTAGTTTCGTGTTTGACGCCTGTGAGCAAAGTGCCTTCCTGCTTGACACCGATATTTTTCTGATACTAATTAATAAGCGCTGGGCTAGTACTAGGAGTCTCAGAAAAATTTTTTTTAAGTTCATTAAAGTAATATAGTTGCTTCAATCTCCCACAGGTGGCCACGATTTCCCCAGCGGCGGATAATTACGAGGAGACACTGTCGACGCTGCGGTACGCGGACCGCGCGAAACGTATCGTGAACCACGCGGTCGTCAACGAGGACCCCAACGCGAGGATCATCCGCGAGCTGCGGCAAGAGGTCGAGGCGCTCAAGGAGATGCTCAAGCATGCTACGGTGAGTTTTACTTGACCAATATCAAAGAGCTCCGATACGCGGATCGCGCGAAACGCATCGTGAACCACGCGATCGTTAACGAGGACGCCAACGCGAAAATCATCCGCGAGCTGCGGCAGGAGGTCGAAGCTCTCAAGGAGATGCTCAAGCATAGGTACTAGGGTGAGTTCTAGAGGACCAGCCAAGTTACATACATATTATGTTATGCCATTTCTATGTTATATGTGGCAATAAAGAATTTCACTTTTGTCACCAAACACGGTTGTTCTAAAAGTAGGTCTTTCAACGCTCGAGCATAAAGCGATAACTGAGACTAGGAGGTTAATGCGCTTAGGGAGATTGTATCGCAAGTAACAGTTTTAACGGATTAATGTTATACCGCTAAAGGACTTTCTAATTAAGTTTCTTTAACTATAAAGAGTTTGATGTGGTAAATTTTAGAAATGCAACCAATTTTGAGGCGACATTGAGAATTACTTAAATTCACTATAAAACTTTTTGATGCCAGTCATGCATTCCAATGCGCGCATTGATACTGTTTCAGAAACTTTCATGCAAGTGTCAATAACAACTGTACTGCTACTGTAAGTTTGGTCCCAAACGGATGAACGTTGTGCAGCCGTATAGGTTATGAGAATACGAAGACGCAAACAATATGAGCTCTGGTACACCATTTCCTTAGTCTTCCTCGTCCAGACACTTCTGTCATCACCGTTATTTCCATCTTAGTCGTGCTAGATCCCACTATACGCTTTCTACGCTGACTCCAGCGCAGTCTCAACTTTAGCATTTCATCGAAACAAGATATTAATTATACTAAACTTTGTAAAGTAGGCCGTGCTGCGGTAACGGGTTATTATAACAAAAATCTGCAGCTTTACGTAAATCATACGACCTGGCAAAAAGTAGGTCTGCCAAAACGTCTTGTATTGACTAGTGGAGTGGGTCAATTTTTAAGTATCACTGAATTACGAAGCAGTGGTGTGAAAGATACAGCAAAATGAGTGATATAAAAAAAATTGCAACTTTATGAACCATTTTTGCATGCAAAAATCTTATTTTGTTTAATTTGTAAAGACGAGTGAGTCGCAAGTTTCTTTTAAATTATTACTTATCTGTTCCAAATATTTGGTTCAAAATCAGTCAACTAAAATCAAACCTGACTCGAATTTTATGCTAGCGAAGCTAACGGACAAAAATTGTTCTAACTTTAAAGTCCTCAAATTTTTTAAAATTATATTTTCAGCAGTTGTGTAATCCAAAATCGATCTAATGCTGTTGTAGTTTAAAATGCCTCTTATGTGGCTTACGACACAAATACCTTTATCTTATTAGCATTTGCTGGGACGCCTCAGCTCCCTAACGTGTTTTACGGATTATCCCTCCCGAAGGTGCGGGGGTTGCTGTATTTATAAAAGGCTGAGAAGCCAAAGAAAGAAATATTAAACTCGTAGAAAATTAATACTTCTTATATGCTTACAAAATAATTATCGATCCAAGAAACTTTGAGTAGAATAGGCGTAACTTTGCGGAAGTCAATGAAAACCAAGGAATAAGAAACTAAATTCGCTATAATCCGCCAAAAAAGACAAATCTATGTGGTACTGGTATAGGGTCTACCTTTCCGCTTCTAAACATGCAGGAAAAGCAAGCAACCAATCAAGCAATACTCACCGCCACCACACCACATCACACAGATCTTCCAAAGCACAAATAACAAGTTGTCCTTTGTCGAGTCAACATCTCATGATGATACTCCGTTTTCGGAGTGAAACATACGTTGAGAGTGCTTTCGAAGATTTGAAAATATAAATAAGTTAAGTTATCATCATCATCATCATCACTACAGCCTATTAACGTCCCACTGCTGGGCACAGGCCTCCACTCTCATAGGAGAGCGGGAAGTTGAGTTAAGAGTTAAGTACATGATTATTCTCTCACATATTATGTATATTTTACATAGAATATGTTATATATACAATAATATATATTATTAATGAATATATTTTATTCCAGGGCTCTCCGGTGGGCGAAGACGTGCACGAACAATTGGCACAAAGTGAGCACCTGATGAAGGAAATGTCCCGAACGTGGGAAGAAAAACTCGTCGAAACTGGTCAGTATTACGGAATATTTTGTTGTCTTACTATGTTACATTATGCTGAGTGTAGACGTTAACATCTCTTGAAAGTCAGTCTTTGTTGGCAGTATTGAGTCAGTGAAAAAGGTCATACCTGCTATATATTTTTATGATGCAGTTTGTGAAGTTTTTCGGCTCTGAAGTGTTTAATGAGATTCGATTTATAAAGTAAACTTTTCGTGAGCACCAACAGTTATAGTTGGTACTCACGAATCCAAAAATCTTGGATTCTGGTTCGATTTATCAGTCTGAATTTTAAAATGCTTGTATTTTGATTGGACTGCTGCTAAGTCTGAAATCAGTTTAAATTGCTTTGTGTTCTGATTGGACTATAATTGGTACGTTTCAGACTTCCGTCAGTTTACTGTCATATCACTTATTTGCTGTCGAGAAAGCGATAATATGATTGACTAGTCATATTTACATTCCTAAATATTTGTTGTCTTTCCTACAGGTCGAATACAAAGTGAGAGGCAGCACGCTCTTGAGAAAATGGGAATCAGCGTACAAGCGAGCGGTATCAAAGTTGAGAAGAATAAATATTATCTGGTCAACTTGAACGCGGATCCGTCGTTGAACGAATTGTTGGTGTATTACCTCAAGGTAACTATATGTAACTTCTCATAATATATAAGTATTTTTTTTTAATCAGAAGATTAGGCTTGCGCTTGACGACCATGTTAAGGTCTACAGGCCCTCAGGTCCCAGGTCAAGTCTAGGTTAAACCGCTCGTGTGTCCCACATAACCGCTTAGTGCGGTATGCGTAAAAAAAAAGTCAGGTCTAGGTTGAAGCGCGTGAAATCTAAATATGGTGTTTTTTAAGGAAATGGTGTTCTTTAAATAAAGAGGATCTTAAACGCCTCCGACGCTCTGACTCTTTTTTTCCGCCTCCGACGCTCCGACTCTTTTTTTCCTGTCCTATGCTGATCAACTCTCCTCAGAACTTTGAATGTCTTCGTTTTTTTTTTGGTTATTTCGTCAAACCAGCGATACCTGGGCTTCCTACAGGGAGTTTTCGTGTTGGGCGACCTAGTATCCTCTTTCATCCTATCTAGGAAGCGAAGTCTTGCCAATTTTTAAATAATAATATCCTCTATTTAATTTGTAGGACAGAACGCTAGTCGGCGCAGACAGCCAGGCAGATATCCAGCTATCCGGGCTGGGAATCCAACCGCAACACTGCATGCTCGTGGTGGAGGGGGGCAGTCTACACATGGAGCCAGTGGGCGCGGCCAGGTGCTTCGTCAACGGCACGCCAGTAGTGTCGCGAGTGCGGCTCGGCCATGCGGACAGGATACTGTGGGGGAACCATCACTTCTTTAGGGTCAACTGTCCTAAAGAAACCAGTGAGTACCATCTAATAAACTCAGATTCTACTATAGTTTTTATGGAATGGGACAGTATATGGAGCCAATGGGTGAGGCCAGGTGCTTCGCCATCGGCACCCCAGGAGTGTCGCTTGGTGATCATCGTCGTTTCAGCGAGCGCCACCACACCTACCCCCCTAGCTAAGTAACATACGTTTCCTAACGTAACCATAGACTACTCTATTTTTTTTATTCTGCGCGGTATAGAATGAGACAGTTGTGTAAACTTGGCTACCAATTATTCGTTTTCTAAAATCGCTTTTGCTAAATCTTTAATTATTATAGAAAGAGAATAAACACGAAACGTATATTAGTTGGCTATAGAGAGGCTGGTCCTCACTCTTGCTTATCCAGCCACTTCCAGCCACCCTCTCAATTTAATATGTTCGTCGAACTAGAGGGCGTCCCATACTATGCTTATTTGTATGTGGTCTCCATGATGGACCTCTCTAACTCCAGCAGCGTCCTACAAAACGTATTAAATATTATATTTGTGTGTTAACTTTTCAAAATCTATCCGATTTTGATTAAATTTGGTGCATTTTGGAGACTAGCTTCTTTTTATCCCAGAAAAAAAGAATTAAAAAAGCCCTTTATCCTTGTCATTAATGGTATATAAAATATGTTTTGTAGCAGCGGCCGCATCCGAGCCCCAAACGCCGGCACAACCGATAGACTACAACTTCGCCCGCGACGAGATAATGCTCAACGAGCTCAGCAATGACCCCATACAGACTGCCATCTCGCGCCTCGAGCGGCAACACGAGGAGGACAAGCAAGGTGAGCTCTATGGGGACGAATATAACTGCTCAAATTTTATAGTGAAATGGTTGGGGCATGTAATTCAACATCTTACTAATATTATAAATGCGAAAGTTTGGATGGATGGAGGTATGGATGTATGGATGTATGGATGTGTGGATGTTTGTTACTCAATCACGCGCCAACGGCTGAACGGATCTGGCTGAAATTTGGCATAGAGTTAGATTATAGTCTGGAATATCACATAGGCTACTTTTTATCCCGGAAAATTAAGGAGTTCCCGCGGGACACCATAAAACCTCAATCCACGCGGACGTAGTCGCGGGCATCAGCTAGTATCCTTATAATGACTGAACTGCCTAGTGGTTAGCATGCTCGACTGCGGCCGACGAGGTCCCAGGTTAGGAAATTAGCCCGGAGTTAGGAAATTGGCGGTGTTTCTCAGCTCAGAGAGCGCGTTAAGTCGGTCCTGCGCCTGATCTCTCTCCGGTCGTGTCGAATTTTCTATCCCATCGGGCTATTAGATTAAAGGAACAGAGAGTGCACCTGTGTACACACTTGTGCACTCAAATATATCCCGCGTATTGAAGTTTGAAGATGGTAGCTTGGTAGATTTGACCTAAAAGTGTCGAATTTAAAAGTTAGGAGAGAGCCAAGTAACTAGATTGAATGAAGGCTGGAGAGTTTCACTTTTAGTTAGACATAAAACTCTTATCTTAAAAAAAAAAAAAAATTATTAGCATCACAAAAGTTGAAGCATGAAAATCGAGTCGAGAGAATATTTTTAGGAGCGCAACTCTAGACCCCTTTTAAATGCATCTTAAAAGGGTAAATAGAACAAATGATGCAATTACAAAAATGGAAAAGGATGTTGGAGGCTTTTACCTGCAGGGGACCACGCATTAAATAAAACGATTTCATAAACACTGTAAAGGTTGTAATGTGCGGGAAATAAAGCTATACTAGTTATTACTCCTATACTAGTTAGACTGCCTCGTTTGTCTAGTGGTTAGCATAGTCGACTGCGGATCACGAGGTCCTGGGTTCGATTCCCGGTCGGGCATAAAAGTTAGGTATTGGGTTTTTCAATCAAGAAATTCTCAGTGCCAGCCCGGAGTTGGAAGTTGGCGGTGTTTCACCCCCGTGCCTCGGAGAGCACGTTAAGCCGTCGGTCCCGGTTATTATCACTAACATGATAGTAGTCGTTAAAGCCCGCCAACCCGCATTGGAGCAGCGTGGTGGGTCTAAGCTCTAATTCCCGCTCTCCTATGAGAGTGGAGGCCTGTGCCCAGCAGTGGGACGTTAATAGGCTGCAGTGATGATGATGATGATGAGTTATTACTCAACTATTCATCATTAAGTCCTATGTCCCGCCTTCAGGGCAGAGGGCAGACATAACTCTTTTCTTAGCCGATCTGTCGGACCCCTTGTGCTTTAGCTCGCCAATATCTAAGCTCGCCTAAGATCGGCCTTACATGGGGCGAACTCAACTATTACTCAACCATATTTTTTTTCTTACAGTGGCATTAGAAAAGCAGAGACAAGAGTACGAGCGTCAATTCCAGCAGCTAAGAAACATCCTGTCACCGTCCACGCCCTACCCGCCGTATTCCTACGATCCGCTTAAATTAGGTGAGATTATTCTTTGCCGGATAACTTGGGATACACAATTTGCTATGCAATCTATTTCAAAAATTGAGGACATTTGAATCTGTCGATAATATTTTTCAACTATATTTTATTAAAAAGTCCAATTTGCAATAATATTTACATATTTCAAAAATTGATGACAATGGATTATCTGTCGATAACATTTTTCAACAATTTTTTTTTAAAAAGTCACTTTACTATCAAAATGAGTCCTACTTCTATTGTTCGGGAAATTCGTCATTAAATTATCGATATAAAAAATATCTTGTACAAATGGGTAAAAAAGGTGCATGGATGCTCACAAATACATTAAAAATAAAACCAAAAAAAAATTGTGAGTGAGTTAAATTTTGGCTTGTAGCAGGATTGAGGAGAGAAATCAAAAGCGATTGTCCTAACCTAATTCATTAATTATTTTTTTTGTAAAACTAATTACATACTAAAAGTAACCTAATTTGTTCTGCCGATTTGTGGCAGAGCCTGCTAAAGCTGATTATTGTGATGTGGAAATAAGCCGAGGACCAGTGTACGCGGTCTCACGCTTTCTGCCGCTTCATATTCGCGATAATAAATAATTTGCATCATAACGCAATTAATTATATGCACTTTGTTGAAGTGAAAACTTCTTTAGCCGCGTTGAGCACTTTTTGGTAGGGGGTAAAAATGTAGATTCGCGAAAACCGATATGCAGGCGAAGACCGACATGCTCGCGAATAGCGACATGCTCGCGTTGTTACGAAAACAAAAGGTCTTAAATATAAATATACTGCATTCGAAATTAAACTTTAACGCATTATTGTTAAGGTTTATATTTTAATTTAAAAAAAAATCGTTTTCACTTCTGTCGCAGTCCCTATGACCGCTAAAATTTTTTTTATATTGTTCTAACTTCAGCTTTGCTCTCGATATCGAAGCTTAAATTCTATATTGTGTAGGTAAAATGACGGCGTGCACGCCCACAACCGCGGCGCGCGTGGAGCGATGGGCGGCCGAGCGAGACGACACCTTCAAGAGGTCGCTGGGCCGGTTGAAGGCGGACATACTGCGGGCCAACGCCTTGGTACAGGAAGCCAACTTTTTGGCTGAGGAGATGAGAAGAAACACGCGGTTTAGTGTAACGCTGCAGATCCCACCGCAAAACCTCAGCCCTAACAGAAAGGTATGTGACTATTGCGTGCATTTTATTGAAGATTAGATGAAGCCCGCGACTACGTTCGCGTGGCCTAAGTTTTTTCAATTCCCGCGGGAACACCTAAATTTTCCGGGATATAAAGTAGCCCATGTCCTTCCCCGGGATACAACCTATCCCTGTACCAAATTTCATCAAAATCGGTCGAACAGACAGACAGACAGACCGACAGACAGACAGACAGACAGACGGACAGACGGACAGACAGACAGACAGACAGACGGACGGACGGACAGATGCACTTTCGCATTTATAATATTAGTATGGATTCAATGCATGTGTATGTTCTTGGGAGTTTTCTCAAAGTCCCGTGAACATAACACGTGTAAGTAAGATACAAAATGCGTTAAGAGGGGTGGGTGCAGACAGATGGGCGGCCGAGAGAGACAGATCTTTGAGAGATCAGATCAGATCTTTGAGAGATCGCCGAGATGATATACTGCGGGAACTAGCACGCTTCTCTACCAGAACATTTTTTACCGGAGGAAATTAAGAAAAAACACATATTATGTATTTAGTTATTACATACCAGATGATGCCCGCGACTTCGTCTCCATCTTCATAAAAAGTATGTCCTATGTCCTTTCCTGGCATTCAAACTATCCCTGGGATAAAATTCGTCAAAATCGGTTGAACAGATGGGCCGGGAAAGTGTAGCCGACAGACTGACACACTTTCGCATTTATAGATTCGTTCTAAATCATAAATTCTGCAAAGTGCAAACCAATCCATTTTTTTACATTTTGCAGCGCGGCGCCTTTGTATCGGAACCGGCGATAATGGTCAGACGTCCAACACGAGGGGCTCAAGTTTGGTCCATGGAGAAGTTGGAGAACAAGTTAGTGGACATGCGAGACATGTACGACGAGTGGCGCCGCCGCCAGCAGCGGGAAGACATCATCGAACACGTAAGTTTAGGTGTAACTACCCACAGTGACATGGGTTTAATATACCTGCCATTACCCATAACAGGTTAGCCCGTTACCACCTTAGACTGCATCATCACTTACCATCAGGTGAGATAGCAGTCAAGGGCTAACTTGTAGTGTAAAATTAAAAAAAATTACCCACAGTTTAGCAAAATAGTATTGACTACGTGAACGCATTTGACGTGCGTGTATTATATCAGTGTATTATCTGTGCTTGCGTGCGTGCGTGCGTCAGCGTGCACCCTTGCCATGTAGGAAGGAGTAACGAACTTAACCAACTAACTTCAAATCTTAGACGTATGCAAAGCTTAACATTTTCTTATTGCCAGACTGGACAGTTATTTTATGAAGATAATATGCGTCCATATGCTACACAGTCGGGCAGATTCTGTAGTGCACAATCTCTAAACTAACTGCATTAAAATATTGATAATAATACTCCCTGCGGAAAGGGACAGAACTAGATTTAAAGCTGTCATATTAGTTTAGTTTAGAGATTGTGTTATACAGAATAGAAGTTTAAGTTTTTTTTGAAATTTTATTTTTCATATCTACTAGGGACGCTGTCACTGGGTCAGAGATGATTGTGGTACTATAACTAACTATAGATTCTGAGAAGATATTTAAAATGCACCAGAGCTTATAATATATTGTATTATTAGTTTATTCTATTATTAATATATAAAATTTTAACAAATATGCTAAATGTGCTATTTACTAACATATCACCCAAACTAACGTATTTGTTCCCAGGACGTGGTACCAATCGATCCTGAGTCACCAACGGTGCGTTTAGACATTAACTAAGCAATCAAATTGACCATTTAAAAAATTTTTAAGCTATGTCTGGTCCGAAAAATCGCTTTTTATTTCCCATATTGTTTGCAACTTTGCCGGGATGGGTCCTATTATCTTCAAACCATGTTTTCCATTCTAAGTTTTCAAGGCATAGAACGCTGTAGTTTTTCAGCTTCATAGTGACCTAAGATTCACCCACTCTCTCACTATTAGTTAAAATGCATAGTTACGTCACATTCAGCCAATCACTACAATTGCTTTTATAGCAATGTGACAATCACAAGTTTCATGCTAAGCTAGGCTTGCTCTGGAGTTTAGATGTCAGTCAACCGAAAATCATTTTTTTCATTCTTCATGCTTTTAATTAATTGTGTTCTGGGTTTCATTAGTGGTTCTTTAATCTAGCAATCGTTTTATTTTAACCAATTGACATTTCCATCATTAATTTGTATTGTATTTTCTGTGTACAAAATTTATGTAAACGTGCGAATAGGTCATATTTAAATTTGCTCTCGTTTATTTTATTTCCTTAAATTAAACCTTAGTTAATTAGTTTTTCAATTAATTAATTAACTATGGTTTAGTAGTATTGTAATCGTAGACCATTGTCACACGGAAAATTGGTCTATTTTCACAAAACGCGTCGGCTGAGTTTTCTGGTTGTTTCGCCACTCACCATTCGCCAACTAGTAAAACATTTTAGATCCTTTTTTTTCTGACGTTAATGTGTTTCAATGATTAACAAATTTGTTACATGTAAAATCACCATACAGAGCTATACTTTTTGTATACATTAGTCTGTCGCGGCGCTCTGGCGCGTCTATCATCGCGATAGATTGCGTTGCACCCACTGACCTCTATTATTAGCACTGGAGAGGTTGTTAAATTTTTCGGACATAATTGATTGGCGCCAATTTGGCGCTTGAGAACTAAAATTTTTATTAGTTCCAGGGACACTCGTATGTCACATGTGTGATGTGGCGCTTCAAACAGGTCCATAATTTAAGCTGTCATTTGTGTAAGGGAAGCCAATCTAGTTGTAATAATGCAGATCAGTGGTTGCACACCACAACGCATAATTGTCTCCTTGCTTTAAAGATTTACTCAGAAATTTGCGAAGGTCATCATCTTTTGTAGGAACCTGTCGACAAAGCCCTAGATCCATTTTATGAGACGCAAGAAAACCACAACTTGATCGGAGTAGCGAACATATTCTTGGAGGCGCTGTTTCATGACGTCACACTCGACTACCACACGCCTATTATAAGCCAGCAGGGGGAAGTTGCCGGCAGATTACAGGTAAATTTTCCATTATGGCTTTTATACGCAGGCTAAGTGACACTAGTTTCAAAGGCAAACACTAATTTCATGAAATCTGCTTTGTTACTTATTTCATCGACTTTTCCCTCGAACCTCGACATTCGTAGATCGAAATGCGCATAACTTGGGTTGCCATCTCTAAAATCTGGCAAGACGACGAAGCCGTGAAAAACCCGGATTTTGGAGCTTAGAACCCGGACATCTCAACAGTGTGTTAAAATTATTAAGTACCTGAATTATAATTATAAAGAATAGTTTTTGATAATATAAGTATTATGTATTAATTTTTTCGCACATGCCGCCCGGCAGCAACCGGTGACTTTTTTAAACCCGGACTATACAAATCAAACCCCGCCCAAGACGCCCTCTAAACTAGGACAAATCCGGGGAAACCCGCCTTAACCTTACGCATAAACTACAAATTGTTCAGTGAATATCACTTTCAGATAAACATCCCGTTCGCAAAATATAGCGATGTTTGTGTTTTCAGGTGGAAATTAGTCGAGTATGTGGTCAATTCCCGCAAGACAGAATATGTGAAGCGGGGTCGGACAGTTCGGGTGACATGCGCGATGACGACGAAGGCGTCGAATCTTCTGCTCAACAAGTTAGTAACCCTAAACGCTATGCTAAGTTTATACAATCTGAATGCCTAGCATTAGCATTGCACATATTCGAATATAGTCAGTTAAGTGGTATCTCTCCTCACTTTCGAGTTTTACAACTTTTCTGAATGGTACCTACTAAAAAGGATTACCATGTTGAGGATACTTTTTATGTTTTAGGAGTTGTTACATTTTAATTTAATATGCTATCAATTCGTCTTCTGATCTTACAAAAACGTTGAAATATCAATGTTTTAAAATAACTACATTTCCCAGGTAACAATCCGGGTGGTGATCAAACAAGCGAGCGGACTACCCCCATCGCTTTCCAACTTCGTATTCTGCCAGTACACGCTGTGGGGCGGTGGTGAGCCCGTGGTGGTCGCGCCACATGTGAGCGCGGACACCCCCCCGGCCCCCACCTCCCCCGCGACCATCCCCTCGCCCGCCTCCCCACGACACCAACTCATGACCTTCAGATTCGACCACATGAAGGATTTCACCATACCGCTCACTGAGGAGTTCATTGAACATTGTGCTGGTAAGTTGAAATATTATGACTGTATTTTTTTTTCTTAGAAGATGATTAGGGCAGTGAAAACTTGTGAATACACCAGTGGTACATAAAAACCAACTAACTAATATGGAAGTTTGAGTAAGTTGAATTACTTCTTACCTCCCTATTCTATGGGGTGGAGAGAGCCCTGATGGATGCGCCGCACGTGAGCGTGGACACAACCCCGGCTCCCACCTCCCCCGCGACCATCCTCTCGCCCGCCTCGCCACTACACCAACTCATGACCTTCAGATTCGACCACAAGAAGAATTTCATCATACCGCTCACTGAGGAGTTCATTGAACATTGTGCTGGTAAGTTGAAATATTATGACTGTATTTTTTTTTCTTAGAAGATGATTAGGGCAGTGAAAACTTGTGAATACACCAGTGGTACATAAAAACCAACTAACTAATATGGAAGTTTGGGTAAGTTGAATTACTTCTTACCTCCGTATTCTATGGGGTGGAGAGAGCCCTGATGGATGCGCCGCACGTGAGCGTGGACACAACCCCGGCTCCCACCTCCCCCGCGACCATCCTCTCGCCCGCCTCGCACCTACACCAACTCATGACCTGCAGATTTGACCACAAGAAGGATTTCACCATACCTTTGACCGAGGTGTTCATTGGACATTGTGCTGGTAAGTTGAAATATTATGACTGTATTTTTTTTCTTAGTAGATGATTAGGGCAGTGAAAACTTGTGGATACACCAGTGGTACATAAAAACCAACTAACTATTATTATGGAAAATTGGGTAAGTTGAATTACTTCTTACCTCCGTATTCTATGGGGTGGAGAGAGCCCGTAGTGGATGCGCCGCACGTGAGCGCGGACACAACCCCGGCTCCCACCTCCCCCGCGACCATCCTCTCGCCCGCCTCGCCACTACACCAACTCATGACCTTCAGATTTGACCACAAGAAGGATTTCACCATACCTTTGACTGAGGTGTTCATTGGACATTGTGCTGGTAAGTTGAAATATTATGACTGTATTTTTTTTCTTAGAAGATGATTAGGGCAGTGAAAACTTGTGGATACACCAGTGGTACATAAAAACCAACTAACTAATATTATGGAAAATTGGGTAAGTTGAATTACTTCTTACCTCCGTATTCTATGGGGTGGAGAGAGCCCGTAGTGGATGCGCCGCACGTGAGCGCGGGCACCCCCCCGGCCCTCACCTCTTCCGCGACCATCCCCTCGCCTCGCAGCGACACCAACTCATGACGTTCAGATTCGACCACAAGCAGGACTTCACCATACCTTTGACTGAGGAGTTCATTGAACATTGTGCTGGTAAGTTGAAATATTATTGTCTTGTGTTCTATAACGTACAAAGGATACTCCTAAACTCCAGTGCATTGCTGTGTCATTTCAGCCTAAAAGGGAATAAGGGGAGTCACTATAAAGTTGATTTTGTTGTACAGAGGGCGCGTTATCAATCGAAGTGTGGGGCCACCGGTCCGCGGGCTTCAGCCGCACGTGCGGCAACTGGGAAGTGGAGCAGCAGCAGCTGGCCAAGGCGCGCTCGCTGGCCGACCGCTGGGCCGAGCTCACGCGCAAGATCGAGCTCTGGGTCGAGATACACGAGCTCAACGAGCAGGGCGAGTACGCGCCCGTTGAGGTTACTATCATATATGCTCTTGAATACTTTGTTTTCTAGAAATAAATCTACATTAGATGCACCTGCATGGGTTTGTTGGCGAACAGGCAGAATGAAGCTTGGTATTTGTATTCAAGGTCTGCTATATGTTTAATTTTTCATTTCACAACATTTTTGACGTTTTCGGTGCTACCAGATTTTATGAAAAATAAATAGTGCTGGGGACAATAAAGATTGATAATATGAATCACCTCACTCACTGGGTACAGTAGTCATGGGTAGAGCTATAGAAACGTCCCAAACATTGTGAGTCGACGACTCAATCTAGAAAATAGAGAAGCAGGAACTGGTTCATTGACTCAGTCACTTCACACAACTGAACCACATCACTATTAGGTACCTTAAATATAGCATCATTATTTTACAATTTGACATTAGCTAAAGTCAAAACGTATTGTCTACTGAAAGATTAGAGTATAGTTCTAGACCGGTTTTATTTATTGGAAATCAAACTAACTGAATGATCTATATTACCAGGTGACGCCACGGCCAGATATCGTAACAGGTGGGGTATACCAAGTCCGGCAAGGGCAGCAGAGGCGCGTCGGAGTGAGAGTACGACCCGCTGCCAACTCTGGTACACTACCTATCATCTGTCAGCATATCGTTAGCGTGGAACTGGGCTCAGTTACAGTCAGGTATGTACTGCTACCTGTAGTATATTGTCTGTGGTATTTGCACTTTTGTATGCAGTTATAGTCTGTGACGTTTCAGAATCTATGATTACAACAAATAAAATGTATAAAGCTTATTACGACTGTCCAGAACCTTCTTGACTGTATTACACTTCCATTGTTAAGCAGTCGGTTAAAAATCTATTTATCTTATCCAATATAAATAAAAGTCCTGACTGACAAACACTTTCACATTTATAATAACAGTATGGAAGTATGGATGGGTAATACGGTTTTGGTGTAACAGGTCGCGTCTGCAAAAGCCGTTGGACTCGTATCAGGAAGAGGACCTAGCGGTGCTCAGGGAGCGCTGGAGCGACGCGCTCGCCCGCCGCAGGCAACATTTACACGCGCAATTACAGGTTACTGCGTTTTTATGATTTACAAATTTCAACCCTATGTCACACGTAATAAAGCTTAATTTGAATCTTGTCATACAATATAACTAACTTGAATACTAAAATTGGCCTGGAATACTAAAATTTTGGAAGAAAATCCGCCGACAGTCGCTTTGTTTCTATTGTAGGATTTTAAGTGGAAAAACTAACTATTTATTTAAAACAAAGTAAACAATATAGAGAAACATTCGTTATAATTCAAAGGTTCACAGCTGACAGAGAATCGATATTTCAGTCATCTGTCAACTTACACAATAATTTATATGTGCCAGCGACAATATTTTCATGCAATAGTATGTATTTTAATGAAACTAATTCCGTGGGAACTTTAGGTTTTGAATGAGGTTCGATTTATTCATAATGTTATTTTATTTTTACTAGAAACTAGTGAACATGTCGCCGTCATTGAAAAGCGAGCGTGATTCAGAACGGGAGCAATCCCTCGTTGAACAGTGGGTCTCGCTGACTGAAGAGAGGAATGCGGTAAGATATGACCTATCTAATACAATTTACTACATTTGACCTTAAAATCTACAAAGGTAGCTATTCCTTATTGCATTTCAAATATCTGCAAAGCTTAGTTACGATACAAATGAAAAGAATTTTTTAAAACTATAAACCCAATTTTTATTCATGAAGCTAATGGACATGGATGAATTCTGATAAAAATCAAAAGATAATAGTGTGTGATTTAGATGCTCTCAAGTAAATATAGACGTAGGCATCATATCATCTGGCTATCTAAAGTTGAATTAAATATTTATAATGGGGATGATGACAACTGAATCAAATTAGTAAATCTTTATCGAACTATAAAACACACTTATTGTATAGCAATTTGAATGAAATACATAGTTGTGACTTGTGACGTCATCAAATTTCAATGCACTTTTTTGCTTTAATCTATCGTTTAAAATTGTTATCAAACTTAAAATTAACAGTGAGGAGCGAATTTTAGGTATTTTGGTAGACTCTCTATTTAATAATCAGTAAAAAATAATTTATTTTTGGCACAAGCATTATCCTCATTGACTTTACAATATTTTGTAGGTGCTGGTTCCTAGTCCGGGTAGCCCGATTCCGGGCGCGCCCGCCGCGTGGAACCCGCCGCTGGGGATGGAACAACACATTCCTGTCCTCTTCCTAGATCTCAATGGTATGGCATACATACATATCGCATGCAACATAACACTTACGTTGACTTTATACAAGAAACATCTTACTTTCTTCCATAACTAGAAAAAAAGCGTACATTTTTGTAATCACATGTTTCTGAGCTAAAAGAAATGAAGAAAAGGTTATAAGCCAAGAATTGTTATGGTATCATAGGACGGGTCTTTTCCTTCGGAATCCCTTTCATCTTATGTCGGCCACTTTACATTGAGTACAAAATTCTTAGCAAAAATAGCAAAAATATTAAAATGAGCTCATTTTTATTATATCAGCCATTAGGACGCATTGTAGCACCAATCATAATATATGTTACTAGCTGATGCCCGAGACTTTGTCCGCGTGGTTTAAGTTTATTAAATTCCCATGGAATCTGTTCAATTTTCCAAAATCAAAAGTAGGTTGTAGTATTGTAGGTTGTAGTATTTTACAATGTTTCCAGCAAATAAACGATTTATTTATTTATTTATTTAGCTGTGTTATTCTAGACTATAATCTATCTCTGTGCCAACTTTCATCCAGATCCGTCCAGCCGTTCTGGCGTGATTGAGGATCCATCCATCCATCTATCCAAACTTTCGCACTTATATATAATTTATAATATAATAATATTAGTATAAAATATTTACAAGGCGATTCTCTACTTTAGCGGACGACCTCACAACACACTCATCAGGCGAGGAAGTAACAGTAGCGGGTCTCCACTCCATCCTACCGAAAGAGCACGGCAACAAGTTCTACGAGCTAACGATACTGCACCACCACGACAAGGATGTATCGGCGGTGGCTTCCTGGGACTCATCCATACACGACTCGCAATACCTCAACCGCGTCACTGAAGGTAAACTGCCCCTATTATCCTTATTCAACCTTAATGATCTCACTTCTGATGTTAGACATCGCTCGAGGGGATTACAGTAGCAGATCTTTTGGTATTATTGTATGATGAGCTAACTATACTACATCACCACTACGAGGATGTATCGGCGGTGGCTTCCTGGGACTCATCCATACACGACTCGCAATACCTCAACCGCGTCACTGAAGGTAAACTGCCCCTATAATCCTTATTCAACCTTAATGATCTCACTTCTGATGTTAGACATCGCTCGAGGGGATTACAGTAGCAGATCTTTTGGTATTATTGTATGATGAGCTAACTATACTACATCACCACTACGAGGATGTATCGGCGGTGGCTTCCTGGGACTACTCCATACACGACTCTCAATACCTCAACCGCGTCACTGAAGGTATATTGTCTCTATTATCCTTAGTTATACCACTTCTGATATTAGACATCGCTCGAGGTGGTGACAGTATCGGGATTGTCGGTATTATTGTATTATGAGCGGTCGCTTCCTGGGACTCTTTCTTAACCTTACTTAACTGCTTCTTAATTAGTTTGACCGGTTTTTTAAGATCAAAATCAGTCAAATGTATATTTATGTTATAACTATAAATATATACCGTCTACAACTCACGTGCTTTGTTGGAAAATGCCTGAATAGGTGCGCGACGCGGCAACTGAATGCCTGACTCAGTGGTCGCACAAACAGGGTCAGGAATAAGGACGAGTTCGAAACTAGTCAGCAATGTCCGACAAAGCACGTGAGTTGTAGCTGGTATATATTTATAGTTAAAATGAATATCACTCACGATAGTTTATTGTTATGTAATTGTATGTGTGTAATGTTATTTGTTGCGCAGCGAACGAACGCGTGTACCTGATTTTGAAGACGACGGTGCGGCTATCACACCCGGCGCCAATGGACCTCATCCTACGAAAACGACTAGCGCTTAACATCTACAAGCGACAGAGCTTGACAGACAGGATACGCAAGAGGATTGTCAGGTAATGTGTGTTTCCGTCATTTTTTCGTTTGTTAATTTCTACTGATTCAGGAACTAATTTCAGGAGAAAATCAAACTGAACTAAAATGGTTAATCTAAGGAGTATGTTGATAACTCATAGTCAGATCCGCCCTCTATCTCGAAAACGGTTTAGCGCATGAAAAAATGTGTGAAACAAATTTTTCCGATGTTAACATTATTGGAGCCATAGAAACCTATATAATCGCGAAAAACCGATTTGCGTGCCCTTTGACCTTGAATAACTTATGAGACTTTTGAGACAAGTTTTAAAACGCCAAAATGAAGGTGTATACGAGTTTTTAACGAGGTGCTTAACATCACTCGTTCCGAGGTTGACCCCTTATTTCTGCTTATGTGACTGAACTAGAATTTTTTAATAATATGGACCATTCACTCGTGGTCAGGTAAGGGTTTGTTTCGCAATCGCCAAGTAATCCTTAACTGACGAATTGAAATTTTGACTGAATACCTATATACATCTGTTTAACATCAAATCTATTCGTCAGTTAAACTTTACTCGGGCATAAAGAAATAGGGCCTTCAACTTGACTTGGTTTCGTTTCAGAACCGACCAGCTAGCGGCGACGGGCGTGACGTACGAAGTGGTGTCGAACATTCCGAAAGCGTCAGAGGAGCTGGAGGAGCGCGAGAGCCTGGCGCAGATCGCCGCCACCGGGGAGGATTCGAGCGCGGCCGACGGGGAAACCTATATCGGTTTGTAGCTTTCTGTCGGCGTCGTATTCCTCATTGCTGAGGGTTGTGACCCCTTTCCATTTATCACATAATGGTAGGGGTTTTCTTGGGATAATAATGCGGTGGGTTCCCAGGTCATCATACACATCGCGCGTAGCTTCTATGAAATCTTTAATTGTGACGTCACAGTGGTCGCGATATGTTGTGGTCGGTATTGACTACACCGTACACGTACAAATGCCGTTGAAGACAACAAACACACTTTCATCCATACTAATATTATAAACGCGAAAGTGTGTCTGTTTGTCTGCCTGCTATGCTTTCACCGCCCATTTGTTATTCGATGAAATTTAGTATAGGGATAGTTTGTGTCCCGGGGAAGGACATAGGATACTTTTTATCCCGGAAAATTAAAGAGTTCCCGCGGGAATCAACCTTAATCCACGCGGACGAAGTCGCGGGCATCATCTAGTTTATATGGGTCTTGGATGCCTGCATTGAAAAGCTTTGCAGCTTTTGTTTGTATATCTCTCTTTTCCTCGCAGAGAGTAACAAACTGGCTCAACTAAGTTTCAATGATTTCAGAAAAATACACCCGTGGCGTAAGCGCAGTGGAGAGCATACTCACACTAGACCGCTTGCGTCAAAGCGTCGCCGTCAAGGAGCTGGAGCAGGCTCGCGGACAACCCATCACCATGAGGAAAACCGCCTCCGTGCCCAACTTCTCACAGGTAGCGCGCCAATCCAAATCATACCCTAATGCGTACCCTACAAGGTTCACTTTTGTTAATCATATCTTCATTTCACTAGTCCAATTTTTATTGGATAGTTGGATATAGTGATGTTATGACCATTGATTAAGGCTTTTTGTCTAAAATTACACGTAGCCTTTTTTAACTGATGAGAAATCACTGTAATTATACTAAGAAATTATTTATTGCTGTATTCTCATTTGACATTTTATTTTCGTCTCATAATGATAGATTATGCTATCATATCATGTTATTTTGGGATAATTAAATTGGTTAATATCTTTTCCTCTTATAATTAGTACAGTCACATTAGGATATTAGAAGGCTATCTAATATCCTAATAGCATCTGCATCAGGATATAAGTAGTTATTTTGACGTCATATTCAAAGGAATAGTTTTGTCTTCTTTTTGTGTTACACCAAAATTATAAAGCGTCCTAAATAGCGTTTATAAATGTTTTAAGTTTTACTTTAACACAAAATATGGGTTTGGACAGTGATTTTTCATCAGTACAATTTACACTCAATAAAACAACAAAATATGTATTTTTTAAATTTAATTAACAAGTTATTATTTTGCTCACGTATTCACAGCTTAACATACAAATAGACGTCACAATAATTACAATTAAAACACGCAGACGTATAACCAGTACAAACGTACCAAGTCACTAGTATTTAATTATGGTATTTTCAGGGAACTTTCTCACGACGCGATGCGTATCAAACTTTATGCAACGCAACGCAATACGTTGTACGATTCGTATCAACATTGCAAGGTGCGGATTTGTCGGATTTGTCGGATTCGGTGCAAATCGATCAGGAAATCGTTACATCGCGTAGCGTGGTGAGAAAATACCCTAATACATTATGTTGCGTCTGCTTTACAAGTATATACAACGCTGATACGGCACAATTTGTATCCGTCACGAACTAATAAGGTAAGCCCGCACTGTGAAATTTCACCGCGCGATTTTTCTGCAGAGTATTGTGACATCGATAACTGATTTTTTTCCTCCGCATAGATTTAGGTTTCGTAAAAATCCCGTGGAAACTTTGATTTTCCGAGATAAACCCGTTCCTAGGATGCAAGCTAGTTCTGTACCAAATTTCATCAAAATATGTGTAACGGAAAGGCCGTGAAAAGTAATACATAGGTACACTTTTGCATTTATAATATTAGTAGAATGGGTGCATTTGGCTTCTCACTGTGGTCAATTACTACTACTATGAACTAAATTAAAATGACAGGTGTAAGCTGTTTCTATCCTTTCCACTGAGAATATCATAAAAAAGTATTGCAATATTTTTGGAGCTGTTATTTCAGTTCAGTATACACATTATGTACAACTGAATTCGCCACACTATCCCCATAATATGTCACAGAATTTTGCGGAAATATCGCGCGGTGAAATTTCGCAGTGCGGGCTTACCCTTAGGTTATTATGTATCGTTTCTACACCGGCCAAGTCGATGTTGTGAAGCTTTACACACATAATATTGTATTGATCGTGCGCGCAGGCTTTACTAAACAAATTAAACGCTTTGGCTGATAAAAATATTGTGTGACTAACAAATTAACATTCCAATATTTATTGCATCATGTATTTTATTAATACTCAATGTCGACATTTAAACAGTGTTGTCATGTTGCGTGATTTTCTTCTTTTCTACTTCTTAACAATATATTTCAGAACCGTATTAATTTAAACATCAATAAAATGACAATATTAATTAATTTATAAATACTAATTCTCACCTATGATTATAAGTATGTTCAACAATTTTGAGAAAAAAACATATAATGACTATTTTAAGGCAATAAACAAAATGCCGCGTTTATTACTCTGTCTCGAAACAGTCCTATAAAACAACACTCAGACAATAAGCACTAGGAAAATAAACACATGTTTATTTATGTATCAATATTGCTTACCAAAGAATTGTTCACACGAGCAAGTTTACACATTGCTATTTTCGAGTGAGAAATGACGTTGTAAACATTTATTAGTTCGAATGATTAGTGTATCGGTTAAAATTGTACTATTTATAACTGACGTAAGATACATCTGTAAAGGTGAAATCTGTCGTAGTGTCAGCCATTTGCATTTATAATGTATTAATAAGTAATAATGAGGGATGAGAAAGGAGACCAGAAACTAGTTTTCTAAAATTCTATATCGATACTAAATACCCTATTGATCTATCATTTGTGTCTTTCTTAAAATACTCGTATTGAACTAATGCAATACTAAATTATATTTAACGATTCGATGGACACATATTACTTACTAAACCTTAATAAACGAACTTGAGTTATGAAAGTAGTGATATCCTTCTCGGCAAGAAAATTTTTAACATGGGTATTTATAAAATACTCGTCCATAGCGTGACAGTGATAACAATACATTTATATCTGTGCATTAATTTGCTAAGAATGGAATAGGCGTAAATTACACACGTTTCACTATCCAACGAGTGATCGTGATCGCGCCAATAAGCTTGCTTGTGTAGACAATGTCTAATGTGTGTGTTGTGCTACGCACGCGCGCGCAGCTGTCGCAGGCGCTCGAGATCGCGGCCAAGAACGGGACGAACGTGAGTCAGAGCATGGCCCCTCACTTAGCCTTGCTATCCTTTTGGTTGCATTTCATCTTGTTATAGGCCTTCCGTTTGACTGAGACTGTTCCTGAGGAAGATGCGCGGTGTGAGGGTTGAAATTTGATCCAAGAGTTTGAAGGAAAAATTCTTTGGGCAAAAAATAACTCAAATTTAGTGCACGTATGGATAGAAAGTGTGCTCCTAGAAATAGAAATCCCATAGAAGGATTACAATGCTTTTTTTTGGGACTTACCTATAGTCCCACCAACTTATCTGGCCCGGTGGCCAAAATTAGAACTAATTTTTTTGACTGTTTAGTTTTTATTTTTATTTCATTTTAATAGATAACAATGACGCTGTCACCGAGTTAGATAAGTTTGTGGGACTATATTTATATGAACATACAAGGCGCAAGAGGTACAGCAGGTGGCTTGTTAAAGGAATTACAAGACTTTTGCGAGTATTGAATAAATTGAAATTGAGTCACTCTCCTCCCGCACGCGCGTTAATCTCAGCAATCGTCTTAAGTTAAATGGAAGGTTAAGGTCAGGTGATCTATGGGCACTATAAATATTACATCATCGATATTTATTTCTCTTTAGGTGGAGACGTAGATTAGAAGTTAGAATTCATAAATTATCGTGTTTCATAACTCATTATATAAATATGTAGTGAGAATTCATAATAATTCATAAGTGTATCCCTATATAGTAGTGTTAATGTAAGATTCCATTGTCAGTAAATCATGTTCATCGAATGTGAATGATCGTATTATGGCTTTAGTATAATTTTTTTGTGTTAAATTTGTGATATTGGTGTTTGCTACAAAATTTTAACTTTTTTATTTTGTCCACTTTAGAGTAATTTAAAATTCTAAATACATAGCCGATATAGTAATTACTGCAGTTAATTATTGTTTATATTTAGAAAGGTTAGATAAATTTTAATTTACGATAAATTAAATACTTATTGGGTTTTTTTCCGAAATTTAGTATGGTCTGGTTGTGCGCAGTCTTTCCTGTAACAAACCAACGCCCGTTGACACAAATGCTCAGTTGACATTCCTGAAGTTTGACATCTCTAAATACCATGTTTAAGTTCTGATATAAACTGCGTGCACTGTTCAGTGCTCTTACTGAGGAGAAATTCGTTCCGTTATGGACTGACAGTATACTGCCGCAGTATCCTAGGGAAGTATATGACGTCATAAATCGTCGCCATTTTTGTACTGTGAGCACTGGCGTTTTCGAGGTAAGGTGCTCTCAGTGCTGACTGCGTTCCGTCTTAAACAGTAACCAGCATAGCTAACTATAAAGATACGGCTTAGCAGTATACTAAATTGACGTCACACCTTACAGTGCTCGCAGTGTATATCGGAACATACCTTAAAGCGGTCAAAGCCAGTCTGTGATCTTACTCTACGGTCAAAGCACTACCTGTTAAATTCATAAGTTATGGGCTATGAGGTTATGGGCAATTTGAATATGCAACAAGAATTATGCACATTGCTTTGAAATACTTTAAAGAAAAAATATTCACGTATTTGTTATTGATTATCATGAAGACGAATAATACTATCTATCTATTACTATCTCTGTGTCTAATAATATATTTTCTTATGAACTTTTGTTTTGAATGCTGCATAATATAAAGCATATCGTATCAATCTTCATTTGAAACATTTCGCTCGACACTGCTTGTCTTCATTTCGAATCCGAAAAATTACTACCCCTTTGTGTCTCCGACCACCTCCAATCTTGGCACTCAAGTATGACAGTTGCAATGGGATACTTTCAAAGCAATTCCGTTTGGTTAACACCCTTCTACTGTTAGGTAAAATACGCTGTTGGAGCAAGGATACAATAAAAGCCAATAACAACAATCACAAGTTCGGTTTTAGTGGGTGCACCAACTTATTGATCAGCGGGATCCTAGTCAACTATTGGTTTTGTATGGCAATCTTGCTCAAACCGATAAAATATTTGATTGTACACATATCTCTTAACTTAACTTGCACAGTCAGTTTAGGTTTAGACAGGTCTGAACGCAGTGCCATTAATTGCCTCATAGAACCTTGTGAAACAGATAAAATAATAAAATTATTGCAATTTTAGACCTGTACATTTAGTTAAGATATTTTGTACAACCGAATTTAATAATGGGAACGAGCCAATGGGATCTATGGTGATATTCTCGTCATTTCGGGTCAAGGGGGATATATTTCTTAACCTTCGCTTCCAAAATCAATCCTTGTCTGGAAGGTTCTCCTTAAAGTAGTACAGGAAAATCAAATATTTCTCAGATCATGCGTCTGGACTCTTCGTTCGAGTCGCTGTCCGGCATGGGCGGTGGTCGTTCAGGCAGCGTGGCGGACCTCGCCGACGAGACGCCGCGACGCAACGTGCACCGCCACTCTTACGCTGCGCCTGCGCATACCGACTCCGATATCATAGCCACGCCTACTAAACCGTTCGGCCTGGGTAAGTTACGCGATAGGAAATCTTTCAAATTACTTTTAATTGGGATATATGACTGCCTCGTTGGTCTAGCGTAGTCGACTGCGGATCACGAGGTCCTGGGTTCGATTCCCGGTCGGGCATAAAAATTGTTAGGCATTGGGTTTTTCAATTAAGAAATTCTCAGTGCCAGCCCGGAGTTGGAAGTTGGCGGTGTTGCACCCCCGTGCCTCGGAGAGCACATTAAGCCATCGGTCCCGGTTATTATCACTAACATGATAATAGTCGTTAAAGCCCGCCAACCCGCATTGGAGCAGCGTGGTGGGTCTAAGCTCTAATTCCCTATCTCCTATGAGAGTGGAGGCCTGTGCCCAGCAGTGGGACGTTAACAGGCTGTAGTGGTTGATGATGGGATATATTAGCGTTATTTGAATTTAAGAAGTGGTTAACTATGAAAATTTTACAGGGCAGATTTGTTAGCTGTAAAATTATTTGTTCATGTAAAATTAACAAATTCTATAGGGACATTTTATTTATGATTTTCGTATAGTGTATTTAGTTAAGTGTTTTTACCTGTTTATAAGTTAAATCTGAGAATAAATTATTCCAGTTATCTGTAAATATACGAGTAGATCTTTTGGTAGTTAAGGTAGAATTAAAGAAAACATTATGTGTACTAAATTCTTCTGTTTCAATCGTAACACTCCTTATTCCAAATACAAAGTTCAAAATCTGTCATTCTTATGAACTTTCATTTTTTTACAGAACACATACCCTTTGCATTCTATGTATACCTAATTTCATAATATGTCCTTTAAAACTTATTATTTTACATACAAATTAGTAATTATGCACCAAGTAGTGTAGGATTTGAACATTTTTGGAGTTTACAAAAACCAGAATACAGATGCACGATGTAATAATTTAAGAATATAGTTTAGATTCTGAATTTTCGTAGTAAATCCAAATAGAACAGAGAGAAACGTGTTTCAACAAACAACACATCACACAATTTAATATAGTAACACCTTCACTTTTTCGTTTCACAAATTCAACCCCTCAGTTATTCCACATGTACCTTCATACCTTCACTATGATTTATCATTTCGTTCCACTTGCTTCATGGCAATGCTATGTTCCATACACTATCACTCTTCTCTTTCTTCCCTATAACTTCCCTTCTCTATAACTCTCTCGATTGAGATCCTCTTCTAAATAATCAAAATTTTGCAAAGTATGCATTTGAATGGAATTCCATGATTAAAATATACTTTACGCACATGGAGACGCAATAAAATGTTTTCAACCCTGACTCAAACGCGTTAGTGTCCATATACATTTAATACGCATAATTCATAGTTTTCAAGGGCGACGATCTTCGAGCATTTAAAAAATAGGAGTTGAGTGTCCCACTAAGTTATTTGCGAAAAGTATATCATTTTTAGCGGGAGCTCGAGGCAATGGTCGCAACCAAAATTTAGCTAATAAATATACAATCAAATACAAACACAGGGATGTACTATCCATACAGAATAACATCTTGTCATTTTGAATAATAAATATAACAATAGAATGAAACTCTATCTTATACAGAGGCATAGTGGCAAAGCACTAGGCACTTCTTGTCCACCGCTGTCGGTTAAAAAGTCGAAGGCGGTGACACCAACCAATATTAAGTTAATAATTAAGTAATTAAGTGAATAAACAACATATTATATGTGCTACTAAGATTTGTTGCTTTAGCGTTGAAAACTAATCTTCCAGTAATCATGTGAACTAATTATTAGTATTATTAAATTGAACCATTCATGGGATTACGTTCAGATAATGCTTTCGTTTACCCACTAAGAGACTATTCGAGCCAGGTGGCCAAAATTTTGAACCCAGCTTCAACTAACGATGTTCTTTTTTGTATCTTGATTCCTCGCTACCTTCAGGCTCGTTTCTATCAGGTAAACCGATGACAATCAATGGTACTGACTCGGAATGGCAACTGTATGGCAAAATTATATAGACTTTATTGTTTAATGCAACATTGGATCAAAATAGTTGTGCTGTGAAATTATAAATAAAACCATTACTTTTTTTTAGAATTTTTGATTGGCTGTAGAATTGATTGGGAAATCACTAAAATTGTTTGCTATATTGGACTAAAAAGTTCCAAAAAAATATATTTAAAAAGAAAGAAAACTTCATGAAAAATAACTACCAGGCGACAGGAAAATAAACTACCACCTCCAGGATTTTCTGTAGCTCACACAGTAGTCGGGTTGTAAAAGTTTGTGAAATGAATTGGCAAATAGTGATATGCGGTTTAAAAACCGTATAAAAGTCGAGCTTCGAGCATCCAGCTGGCTTCTGTCGTTGTTTTACCCTATATTTGTTTGCGTGTCTTTTTTATTTGCATGGAAACGCATGACCTGTTATTATTCCTTTCACTCCCTCACGTGAACTTTTTTGTATGGACTTGCAGCAAAAATTGCTTATTGTTTAGGAAATCTTCCACTGGCAATTATTAATGATCATTGAAATTTCTTATAAGTGTTATAGAGTAAAAGGGTAAAAGGATCTATAAAACGAAACTCGTAAAACAGCCAAACTAAGTATTGCTAATCTATGAAAGAATAAAAACTTGAAAGACAGTTTGATATCGATGTAAAAGTAGATAGCAATAGTAGTAATAGAAAAGAATTGGTCGTAGGATTGTGTATGTGCTAGGTATTATATTTCAGATGCATGAAAAGTAGCGAACTCAAACGTGTGTTTGACTCATTTGAAAACATATTGTATTGTGGATAGAACATAAATATGAATATATAATTGACGCATGGATTTAGAATATAAAATTATGTACTTAAATGTAGATTCAACGTATTTGTCGTGTGAAGTTAAAGAGAGATAAATCTTGCACATTTCATAGTAGTAACTGTAAAATACTTAAATATAACGTAATATATTATTGAATATTAAATACATATAAATTAATAACATATCTAATCAATCACTATCAAGTTTAAAATCCATAAAGCTGTGATGTTCACATTGAATTTTTCAGGACATTCTATTCTTTTACAATATTCATTTTTGTTTTGTATTGTACCCAATTAAAATTTTGAAGTTCTGGATCTAAAAGGTTTGTTAATTGCTCTTCATATATGTCGCACAAAGTTAGGACAAAAAATGTACAGTATGATTTACTATCTAAGTTTAGATATAAGAATGATAATATTTCTATTGCAGCTCGTCCAACGTTCCTTAACTTGAATTTGAACCTGAACTCCCTGCGCCTGCAGACGCCAAACAAGTGTACGTTACGATATTCAATCGTAGAATCTTAGATTGGCTTGTTTGTATACTTTTGTTTGGTTATGTCTCATACAGTTTTTGTTCTGCTCATTTTCTCTACACTGAGAGACTTGATTATTTTCTTAATTTTTTCCTTCTAGCGTTACCTTTCAAAACGGGGTATGGATTTGATATTACTGCCTTACCCCTAACAGGTTAGCCCGCTACCATCTTGCACTGCATCTCATGTCAACAGGTGAGATCGAAATCAAAGGCTAACTTGTACTTAGTGGAATAAAACTTTATTTTGTAGCAAAAACTGTTTTTGTACAGTAAATCTTCCATGGAAAATTATGCTATACTGAGTCAGAAAATTGCGAAATTCATGAAGGAGAAAATTAGCAGTAACGTCAAGAAATTTCTCTCAGTGTTTTCTTTTATTGGTACTTTTGTCACGCGCCCACAAGAGTAAGTAACATCGGATATCAGCTGATGTTTGCAACACAAGTTTAACAATTTATTAATCAACAGTTTGTCATACAAACTCTTAGGGTGGAGTGCGCCGACTTCTGTTTAAACGATATTTAGGTAATCGGCTGATTATTCTTCAACACCCCGACTTCTGTTTAAACGATATTTAGGTAATCGGCTGATTATTCTTCAACACCGTTTAAACAACCGTTTAAATATTTACTGTTCACGACGTTATTTTGAACGACGATCATTAAACCAGGCGATAAACAACCATTCTCCGCAAATTGACATGAACTGAACGAATGGTAAAAGCCAACACATTTGCGTAGTCTCATTGTTTTAACTGTTCATGCTAACGTACTGTGACGTTTATATTTAGTAGTATAAAATAAAATGCTGTCAACATGAAAAGTATAACGACAACATTGGGGAGGATACACTACGCTGTAGTTCTGAATTTGGAAATGTAATACGGTGTCATGGCCCCTATTGTTTTGAACTGACAAGATATTTTGAAGATGTGACGTGTTGAGTTGCAGAAATCTGAAATTATTGAAAACGCAGCTAAGCATCAGTCAAGTGATTTTTGTAGTTCTCTGCACAGTTTTTTTTTAAATTTTGTAAATACGGAAGGCGAAAAGAAGCGTACTCCCAATTTCACCAGCGGCGAGAAGCGCATTATTTTAATACTAGGGGTTCGCCCCGGATTCACACGTGTAGCACTAATCATCATAATAGTCCATACCCAATAATAGCCAGTCGGTACTGAGCAGCAAATCAGGTTTTACGTTAGCACTGCGATATCTTTTCACCCCGCCTGTCATTGCATGTCGCGGCACCTATTTCTGTTGCGCGTTACTTTATTTCTATGATATCTTCTAAGATAATAATCTGTATTAAATGGTGTACAGGGCGAATTTGATCTATAATAAATACTTGAGATGAGAAACCACTTTATTTTGATAAGGATTCGACGACCTCCGTGGCGCAGTGTTGAGCGCTGTTGCCTGAACGTGCGGAGGTCCCGGGTACGATCCCCGGCAGGGTTTGGAAATTTATAATTTCTGAATTTTCCCTGGTCTGGCCTGGTGGGAGGCTCCGGCCGTGGCTAGTTACCACCCTACCGGTAAAGACGTGCCGCTAAGCGATTTAGCGTTCCGGTACGATGCCGTGTAGAAACCGAATAGTGGTATGGGTTTAATATAACTGCCATGCCCCTAACAGGTTAGCCCGCTACCATCTTAGGCTACATCATCACTTACCATCAGGTGAGACCGCAGTCAAGGGCTAACTTGTAGTGGATAAAAAAAGGATTAATACAATGTCAGTAAAAACACCATGGAAAGTAAAGCTTTGTTTCAGAACAAATTTTAAAATCATAAAAATGGTTAATATTATATGAGACAACCTTAAAAGATAGATTTATGCTATTGCGGACTTTTTTTAGAACTTTTTGAGAGGAACAATTCCACCATACATTGTTTTCGTGTAACTTTTACTATTTACGCAGTGCACGCCACGGAAGCTCTCAGATGAGACGATTTTTTCCGACTTCATTCACATTATTGCAATTTTCGTTTTCGAAAATAAAATATAGCCTATGTTACTCGCTGATAAAGTAGCTATTCTATAAAGAATTTTTAAAATCGGTTGAGTAGGTGTTGATATTGTCCACTGCCAAGCAAACAAACAAATCTTTCCTCTGTATAATATTAGCTAAGACAAATGTCAAAATGTAGTAATCGGCGTTTAAACGACCCCTCCGAGCTCGGTTACGTTAAACAGCCGATCAAGCGTTGTAAACAGTGGTTGGGTTGTGGTGAACAGTAAAAAAGATTTAATCAGTCGATTATCTGATAATCAGCCGATGAAAAAGTCGGTGAACTCCACCCTTAGTCGGCCGACCTGCCCCTCGATTGTGTAAGGAAATCGTAATCGTAATCGTTTTTCGAACGGATAATTCGACCTGTTTTGGAGTTTGTTGATGCCTGCACCGCAAATAGCATGCATGAACTCCTTAAACATTTCGAGTAATACGTTTTAAGCTGTCCAATGATTACGATTTGCTTAGACAATAGGGCCTCTGTTGGCTGATCGATTGTTAAATCTGTGTTCTCCAAGGGCATTAGAATTCACACGTACCAATTTCGTATGAAGTGAAACAACTATCGAATCCTATTTGAAGCTGTGTCATCGATTGTTTTATATTTATTTGCTAGGATTCTTTGGGAGTTTTTTGTTTTGTTTGAACATTGGCATGAAAATTATTTGCAAATTAATCGTAGCATGAATTGGCATTATCAAAATTTTGGACAGTATTATGTTTATATTTTGTTTTACTCTTGATCTTTTGTCACTGTACGGCTATATTTATTGAGTTGTAAAATGAAATCAATTTTGAAAGTAATTATTTCTTGATTTTCTAGTGTAGGCTTAGGAAATGCTTGTTTTAAAGTTTTTTTTACACATTGGTCTAATTATTTTGTAATTTTTTGTATCATTTTATGGTTACGTTTAGCAATAAGACAATAATTTTATGGAGACTATATTTTTTTGAGGAAAAGTAAGCGACCCTCTCAAGCAGGGTCTCTGATACCATTTTTGATTATATCCTAGATACTTATAATAGAAGTTGTTTTAAGCGAGTGTTTGCTACTAATTCGTGTGTACACTGTACATACTATAATTTTTCTTCGGCTACTTAGATTTAAGATGGCTCCTTGGTTCCTTGGTACGTAATAACCCATCACATACACGCTACATAAGTCAAAATAAGCGTTAGATAGCGACCAAAATGACCGCCACCATTCTAAATTTCATTAAAATCTCTATGCTCGGCAAATAACTTGAACAAAGACGGGATTGGTTGGAAATGGAGAAGTACACGCAATTGGTTATTTTCCTGTTATCCTATATTCGCCAATTTGTCCCACTACGCCGCTTGTATTTCAAGATATTTGCTGGCCACTACGCAGTACGTAAACACGCACGTACTTAAGGAATAGCTTGGCGTATATATCAATAGAGAATTCCATGTTGTAGCGTCTCCAGCGAGCGCCAAGTTGGGTCTGCGTATGACGACTCTCCATGAGGAGCCGGGGCGGCGGAACGATGAGGACTCGCACTCGGAGCCCGAAGCGGCGCCCGCGGACGAGCTCAGCACGCCGCGATCACACGTATGTCATACCAATAACGTAAGTCAATTCAACTACACTGGCCCATCGGTATCAATAACCCCGCAATAGAGAGGTGATACAACAATAATATATTATCCTCTTTGGTAATATCTGTTGCAGCAATTAACTTGTTACCTTCTTACTAGAAAATGTCTTTATTAGTTGCACAGCAGTTTTTGCTGAATGTTTTTTCCCTTGGATATATTGAGACTATCCGAAATATTTTCTTTGAACATTCAAGGCGTTTCAAATCTGTCGATATAAATTCTTAAATTTTGCTCCATAAATCTTTGTAGGTACATAGTTTTTTCAAAAAATATAGATCTGCTGGTATGGCTAACGTTCTGTTACTAAAAAGTTTATGACAAGCCTTTGGTTGACGATTTTAGTGTTTGAGTTCGTTTTATACAATGCTAGCTGATGCAACGACGTTGTTTGCGTTTGATGTCCGTTACTGAGATGCAAACTCTCCAGATTTTGTCAAGATTAGTTCAGCGCTTGAGCTCTGGTTAGTTGGTCTAGAGTTCTAGACCCTAAACTTACGCATTTATAAAGTATACAATATTATTGGTTGGTAATGAATGCATTTGATTTTTTCAGCGCACGAGATCCAGAGCATCTTCTCGCGGATTCCTGCCAACATCCAAGACGCTAGACTCGCTTCACGAATTGGCATGCGAACGAGTACCCAATAAGAATTCTCCTTCAATATCCTCAAGCGGTTATGGTAAGATACTTTTATCGTACCCCTGACACATTTCACGCCAACTGTAACATTGTTTAGTTTTATTGTTATTTATAACAAGTATGACGTGTTCCTTGTTTTTGTGTATTATTACATTGTAACATTCATTTCAATGGAAGAGGGTTTATCTTTAAAGGGTCAATTTTTGCAGGCTCTCAAGCAGTGTCATCAACAAACCTAACAAACGATGACACACTATCAATAAGGAGTATGTCAGTTGACGACACACCTGACTTTGACAAGACAATGGACTACTCACACCTCAGTCGGACGAAAACCTCCATGGCGGGCCTTAGGAACGAAATCACAGAACTAAGGAACGACATAACTGAACTAAAGAACGAAATTGTAGAATCGAAGAATGAGCTAGAAGAAACATCGTTCGAAATCCCCAAAGCGAAGACACCTGTACTAACTCCCGGTTCTAGAAATCGTATCAATCCATTCTTGAGGGACTGTGAGGAGGTTCCTAAAAATGGTCAACTGGTGGACCCTTTGGGGGCGTTACCGGTTGAGAGTACAGTCTTATCTAGTCAGTCCCACAAAACCGAGCCTATGCAAGTCAACGGGGAGGCGAATCATGAAACGTCGTTTGGTGAGTGAAAGCTGTAGCCTTATATCTCTGTATCTGTGTGCACGTGGTAATAGTTTTTTCTCGTTGTTGTATTATCATTTCTGAGGGCCCGAGAATAGTGTTGCGGTTCCTTCAATTACATTATATAAGGACTTTTTTGGGAAAGGGATTTTTTAATTACAGTAGAATATCCAGATATTTCCGCTTATGATTCGACTAAGATTTCGATTTTAGGGTGTAACGAATAACGATGAACCGAGAGGCGAGGAATCGTGAAGGACGAAGTCGGTCACCACTGCAGTTACTTACTTAGGTTGATGTTGTTCAATCAGAACAATAATTACGCTACCCTTAAATATAAAAGTTAATGCTTCGGAAAAGGTTCTATAATAATCCTTTTTTTGTTTTAAAAATAGGTGAAGCAGAAGTAGAATCAGTAAGTTCTGAGCAGTCAAGTCATGAAGGGCGGAGTCGTGAAGCATCCTCAGTAGGGGAAAGTGACTCCCCCGGGACCGATCCAATCGTCAACACATCGTTACCTGCTGGGAAGGTACGTGAAAGCTGCATAATAATAGAGCTACCCCATCTGGTCAAATTAAAAAAACCGGCCAAGTGCGAGTCGGACTCGCGCACCGAGGGTTCCGTACAAACCTGTAATAAGTTTTAAATTAAATGTTTTTTTTTAAAATTTGAGTTGATTGAATGAAAGGTAAATTGCGATTTACGATTAATGACGTATTAAAAAAAAACTACTTACTTGATCTCGTTCAAACCAATTTTCGGTGGTAGTTTGCATGGTAATGTACAACATATATTTTTTTTAGTTTTATCATTCTCTTATTTTAGAAGTTACGGGGGGGGGGGGGACACACATTTTACCACTTTGTCTGTTGAAGTGTCTCTCGCGCAAACTATTCAGTTTAGAAAAAAATGATATTACAAACCTCAATATCATTTTTGAAGACCTATCCATAGATACCCCACACCTATGGGTTAGATGAAAAAAAAAATTTTTGAGTTTCAGTTCTAAGTATGGGGAACCCCAAAATTTATTGTTTTTTTTCTATTTTTGTAAGAAAATCTTAATGCGGTTTACAGAATACATCTACTTACCAAGTTTCAACAGTATAATAGCTCTTATAGTTTCGGAAAAAAGTGGCTGTGACATACGGACGGACAGACAGACAGACAGACATGACGAATCTATAAGGGTTCCGTTTTTGCCAAATTTGGCTACGGAACCCTAAAAATTGACCCGTTTATGCGACTTGCCACCTAGAAACTTTATAACGACGACATCCCTTAACTATTTAATAATAATTAATAATCGATGCGTAATTTAATGCAAAGATACTGCAAGAATGGGATAATTTGCAAGAAGTATTAATTTCGATTATAAGCTACCTGCATTCCAAATTTCAGTCAGTGTGGGACGAAGGAGTAACAATCATCCAAACTTTCACATTTAGTGGTTTAAGTTTTTTGTTCCCGCGGGAACTTCTAATTTTCCAGGTTACTTTTTATCAACTATGCGCATGGCAAAATTACGTCGTTAATTTGCTCCGTTGCGGCGTGATTGAAGGACAAATCAACAAACTAACACACTTTCGCATTTATAATATTTGTATGATATTAGTAACATAGATTTCGTAAATTACTAAAACAATTGTGTCATTAGGTGGTCCGTCGTCGCGCAGGCGCGTCGGCGCGCAACGCGGCGCGGCAGTCGTACCCGGCCGCGCGCCCCAAGTCCGCGCACGAGCCCGTACACGCACACGTACGCGCGCTGCGAGACACGCCCGCCTCTTCCACTGAACGTATCGGGGATGGTAAGTATTGTCTCCTGAACTACTTTCCAGACAACACGTTATTCTATGTGAGTGACAAACGCGGCAACGCGACGCCACAGTGTCAAACAGTAGTTGTCCCTTCACGTGGCCTACGTTGTCGCGTAGTTACGTCTGTATTACGTCATTTTCTATGGCGTCGTATCGCGTCGGGTCGCATTGCGTCGCTTCTATCGCTTACCTAGGACAACGGTTCACCCATTTATCGCCATCATCAGATGTCTTTGGCTTTGACGGTCATCACGCGAAGGGGTATTTAACTATATAATTTCTAAAGCCTCGGAGCTCTCTTGTCTGCATTCATTCATTTCCTTTTTTCCTATTATTTATTTTATCATCGTGCGCACCGTGAACGCGTGGCAGACAGATTACGCATTTAATGTAATACTAGCGAATGCCCGCGACTTCGTCCGCGTGGTTTAAGGTTTTTTGGTTCCCGCGGGAACTCCTTAATTTTCCGGGATAAAAAGTAGCCTTCGTCCTTCCCCGGGATACAACCTATCCCTGTACCAAATTTTATCAAAATCAGTTGAACAGATACATTTGTTTGATTCCCGCGGGAACTCTTTAATTTTCCGGGATAAAAAGTAGCCTATGTGCTATTCCAGACTATAATCTATCCCTATGCCAAATTTCAGCCAGATCCGTTCAGTCGTTGGGGCGTGATTGAGTAACAAACATCCATACATCCATCCAGACATCCATCCAAACTTTCGCATTTATAATATTTATTATATTATTATTGATTAGTATGTTATAATGATATATAGTTTTCTTCACTATTTTGTGGCCAACTAAAGGCGCAGTCGATTGCTTCCGTTCCAAACAACTTTGTCATCGAGGAATCGTTGTCCTACACAACCTTCCAAACTTTAAAATACCCTGTTTTATTGCAGAAGAGTGTTCGGATAGCGGGCGCGTGCACACGATTCCTGAGTGGCTCACAGTGGGAGAGAGCGTGCAGCTGCGGCTGAGCAGCAGTACTGGAGTTGTAGCGTACATCGGTCCCACGCACTTTGCGCACGGACTGTGGGTCGGCGTGGAACTGGACGCGCCTACTGGTAAGTGCTGTTTGGAGACATTCTAGAAAGCACACGGTTCTGGAGTAGCTCACAGTGGGCGAGAGCGTGCAGCTGCGACTGAGCAGCAGTACTGGGGTTGTAGCGTACATCGGCCCCACGCACTTTGCCCACGGACTGTGGGTCGGCGTGGAACTGGACGCGCCTACTGGTAAGTGCTGTTTGGAGACATTTTAGAAAGCACACTGTTCTAGAGTTGCGCACAATGGGAGAGATCGGGCAGATGAGCAGCAGGATTTGTAGCGACTGTGGGTCGGCGTGGAACTAGGCACACGCTTTATTTTTGTTTACGAGGGGAAAATCTTCATAAGATTTGAGTTATGTAGGATTTATACTAAAACCCCCTCGGTGGCCACCTTCAGCGCATATAAGTGAAGCTGATTGGAGTCTTAAAATATCATCATCACTTTATCCCCATTGGGTGTACAACTTAGCAAATTAGTATGGTGGACCATGGACAAAACCATGTGCATGCTAAGACTGGCCAGTCATGCTGGCCAAATGTGGATTGGCAGACTTGACATATATAAGAGAAAATTACGCAGAACTCATCGGATGGCCAGGTTACCTCGAGATGTTTTTCTTTAATATAAGCAAATAATCCATACTAATATTATAAATGCGAAAGTGTGTCTGTCTGTCTGTCTGTCTGCTACGCTTTCACGGCCCATCTGTTCAACCGATTTTGATGAAATTTGGTACAGGGATAGTTTGATACCCGGGGAAGAACATAGGCTACTTTGTATCCCGGAAATTTCAAGAGTTCCCGCGGAAATCAAAAAAGATTATCTCTTCAACCAATTTTGATAAAGTTTGGTATAGGGATAGTTTGATACCCGGGGAAGGATATAAGCTTTTTATCCCGGAAAATGGAAGAGTTCCCGAGGGAATCAAAACCTTAATCCACGCGGACGAAGTCGCAGGCATCGTCTAGTGATAAATAAATAAACTACAAATTAAAGTTAATAAGTGCGTCGAACTTTGATGACGTCATAATTCAGTATTACAAAACGTGTTTTGACGTTTGAAAAAAACTGATTTGAATAGTTGTCACATACTCAATTTTAAGTAATTTATTTTTGGAATCTCGCACAGGTAAAAACGACGGTTCAGTGGGCGGTTCGCGCTACTTCAACTGCCGCGCGCGACACGGCATTTTCGTGCGCGCCGACAAGCTGGTACAGGACCGCCGCGGCCGCTCCGCGCGAGCCTTCCGCGACAGCGAGATGAAACGCGCCACTAGCAAGGGTAAGAGCTCCATCATACGTACATCATACTAATATTATAAATGCGAAAGTCACTTTGTTTGTTGGTTTGTTGGTTTGTTGGTTTGTCCTTCAACCACGCCGCAACGGAGCAACGGATTGACGTGATTTTTGGCATGGATAGAGTTGAGGACCTGGAGAGTGACATAGGCTACTTTTTATCCCGGAAAATTAAGGAGTTCCCGCGGGAATACCAAAAAACTTAAACCACGCGGACGAAGTCGCGGGCATCAGCTAGTCATACATAAAGCTTATTATACTTTTGAGGATTATGTAAATGATAAAAGAGATCCCCATAAATTTTCATATCCCGGGCTTATCACTACGCATGCGCAAATCATATACATGATGCAAATCGATTCTAAAGGAGGTAAACTCCAATAATTATTTTAGGATATGTAAAGTTGATAAAATTATGTAAAATACCTCACGTATACTGTAAATTACTTAAAAATCAGTATAGTTCTTGCAATTCACGAGTGCGCGTGGCTTATGGTTGTGTTGAAGTCCTATCCGTATACATCTGTACATACATGTAAATGTGTGCGTGTACGTGAGTGAGACCGATCCGAGACGCACGCACATTTACGCAAAGCCCATAACTACATGTAAAGTTCACGCGCGCTCGTGAATTGCAGGAAATATAATAGAGATGGATTTATACGTAACTTCGTAGGCCCGCACTTTTTGATTATAAAAAAAAAAGACGTGTGGCACTCGGAGACTGCCGCGTTAAAGCTATTGCATAGCATTTTTTATCAACTTATGTAATTATAATTATTTATTTTATTTATGCAGTATTTTTTTCCTTTGTTTTTCTTTGATATTAATTCATACTGCATTTGTGATAATAATAATAAAATGTATGTAATATAGAGTAGGTGTTTATTCATATTTAAAACACTTTGCACATTGAGGTTTTTTGATTCCCCTTGGACACCCGGATGGAACGAATAACTAGCCTATGTAACTATTGAAAACATAATTCCTTAAAATTATTTCGCCTTTATATTTTCAACAACTTGAATTCAACAACACAAGTAGTCATAGCAACCAAAATCATCTTTTCATAAAAATAGTCTTTTTATTTTCAACAACTTGAAGTCAACAACACAAGTAGTCATAGCAACCAGTGTTAGGTTTTTTTCGTTACGGAATTTCTGGATTCGGTCTCCACGCTCAAGGCCCGTGATAGAAGCTATGCAATAGCTTAAAAAATTTTTTTTATTGAACAACAGTTTACATCAAATTTATCAGTATTATTATGTTACTTAAATGGATGCATTTATTCCAGGCGAAGGCCTACACAACCTGCACCGGTCGCGGAGTCGCGGCGACAGTATAAACGCAGTGGGCACCAAGGCCCGCGGCAAATAAGCACGCTCCGTATTGGTCCGCTGAGCCGGACCGAGCTCACTCCACGTCCGTTTCTGTTGCACTCCTGTAACGCGTATGGTGCTTTATACCCGGTGCAAATAGGTGCGGAATTCCGGCTGAACACGACCAACGATCATTCCGAAAGAAATTGCATTCAATCCATAGTACATTGAACAAAAACTTGAAATGTTGTATAGAAGCAGGCGTTACTTTGCGGAAGTCCATGATAATGAGGGAACTAGAAGTTTAATTCGCTATAATACGCCACAGTAGGTAAATCTATGTGGTCTTTACAATCGTGCGTTGTCGAGTCAACTTCTCCTGAAGATCGATGTCGGAATGAAACGTATATTTTGGAAGATTTGTGTGGTGTGGTGAATATCGCAAACTACAAGTGCAAGATTCACACTGTACCACATAGACTTACCTATTGTGGCGAATTATAGCGAATTAAACTTCTAGTTCATTAATTCAAAACTTGAAAAACTAACTTCTATTAGTCCTTGACAATCTTTATGAGCTTTCTGGAGCAAGCAATCAACGAATAAATAGGTTTAGACTTGCGCGTGCGGGGCGCCACGTCCCGCTGATACAATTGAATGTTGAAACTTGGTCCCAGTGTTAACATTGCGATTTCCATTGATCGGTATTCAAGCATTTAATTACATTGGTGTAAAAGTAAAATGAACCTTAATTGCATTGTTGTAGAGCTCGTGTTGTGTAGGCATTACAAAAAAAAGGTTTGGTCGGAATTTAGCACCTGTTTGTAGAGGTTTTATATTTTATTGTAGTCACACCTTTTCGCTCATATCGACGCCAGTTTTGTTGTTTCCAAGACTATGGGTTCACTTTGAAGTTAGAATAGTCTTAGTTTTGTTGAACTGAAGTTTTAGTTCTCTCCATTGTTTTAAACAACAGAATTGGTAACAATTTTGAAGCAATAATTTTCAACTATTCAGGGTGTAAATCAAAAAAATTTTTTCATAGATTATTATTAAAAGTTGACGATATCGAGAGATTGATGATAGACAAAATATATTAGACAAATTATGAATGTAAATTAAGGCTATCTTGCTCATAAGACTGGAAATACATTCCGAACATTTACCTAATAACCAAAAAAAAAAATTATTCATAAATAATTTAAGAAATTAAAATACCTAAGTAACGATACTTTTGTATTACAAATCTAATCTGAAAAAGAAAAAAATATAGCTAGCCTAATCTTATACTGTAAGCTATTTTCACGTAGCAAAATCTTGAATTGATTTACACTCTGAATAGTTTAATATCGTTTTACACGTTGTATGTAATGATGTTTAGGAAAAAAGGAAACTATTTCCCTCACCTTTATTGACCGGATCAATAAACCGTCGATGGGTAAGTTTCCTTACGACGTAGAAGTAATTTGTCGACGCGGCGTTGGGACAACGTACATTATTTATCTGTCGTACTTGTGTTGCACGAAAACATTTTCCTTTAAAAAAGTGTGTTCTAAAACTTATATTATCTGTGTTTGGGGTTGTCTTATTTTAATTTGCATGTTTTTTTTTTATATATACGAGAACTTCGATTCAATCTGCGAGCTTATTCTATAAGGTTTTCGACATGCTAAATATTCTGGTAGTCATTATAGTAGCTAGAAATCCTTAGAGCTACAAACTACTAACTACTATCTAATCTTCCCGTATATATTTTCTTTAAACCATATTAAACTAAACTAAGAAGTAAGTAAGCAAAAACAAGGATACAATACACAGATTATGAAATAATTTACGACACAGGTTTAAGAAGACGTACGCTAGTAGACATGAACAATGAACATGTACATGTCCCATTACAATATTTATTATTCGATTGCCCAAATAAAACGATTGAAAATGTTTTCGTGCAAGACTCGAAACATTAATTTAATTTAATTCATTGACTTGAACTTGTAAATAGATTGATTCGATTATGATAATATGTGATTTTAATTTTGTTTTCAATGTAAATATGTGAATCTTTGTATGTTTTATGTCGATAATAATAATTTAATGAAATAATAATGTTTTTAGAGAAAAACCAATGAATTCTTTGTGATCGGTAAGAATCGCTTGGATTATTTGTATAGTATTTTTTTTACTGTATAGTTTGTGGTGTAGACGTTTTACGCGTAAATTATTTATATATTTTGCTCATTCATAATGCATAATATTATTCTCATTCATGTATAGGTTCGCTTTACGTATCAATGTGGTACATTTGCAGCAACGAAACGAATTGTCTCTGTTAGGTATTTGGGTTAAGACGTATTGCTATTTGCTATTGACCTCTCAAGCGCGGGGGCAAGGATAATAGGTATATTATGTTTACAAGGTTTTTTTAAATAATAAAGTTGATGGTACCTATCTGCCTGCAAGCATCTACAATAGTCTTACAAAGATTTAACTCGATCGCGACTATATAGTTAACTAACAAGCAAACAAAAATGAATATTTCAAAAATTGACACTTAAAACATTGAACGGTTCACAATATTTCGACTGTTTACAATCTATCGAAAAAAAAGCGTTAGATTACAATCTTACGGTGACATATACATACCTTCTATACATTAGTTATTTTGAAACTTGTCGCACCTCACCGCTTTTGTGATACTACCGTGGCCCTGTGATAGTGGTGGGTTTCTGTTTCTACAAATATAATTGCAATAACACCAAGTTGCCAACCCAATAAATAAAAACACGCGTTCACACGCCCTAACTCGCAATCTGTCTTAACCCTAAAGTACTTCGTATCAAAGTCGGCGGCCGAACAGTACCCGCCGCCGGCTTCGATATGTTGTCTCCTTAAAAGCTAAACTTGGCTGAAACATCAGGACCAGTCTTAACTGCCATACAACAAATAAATGCTAGAAATTAAAGACACTACGTGATCGTACGATGTTGTGAAAATGTGACATCGATATTACTAAATTTAGTTCCTATAAGCATTTCGAAAACTTCAGTGAGTTCAATCGTGTTTGAAAATTCCTTAAAACTTGCAGCCGATTCTGATGGCTTTAAAACTTATGTTGATACTTAACGCATTTATATATCTGTTCAAATAGGGGCTGATTTTGTGACACTTTTTTTGGAGATGAGTTGTCAACTGCAAAATGACCCCTGTGCTACGAAACTTATGGCTGTATGCAATATTATCGGTGTAAAGTTTAAGAATGTCTCCCAAAAGCCGGATATGCTTGTAACTGTTATAAATAAAACTTGAAACGATTTAACTGCGAATTAAATGTGGTTTGGTAACGAATAGAGGGGTGTACGCGCTGCAGATAGACAATTACAGTTAAAACGGTTATGTACATTGTGTAGATAGTCTTAAACTATACCCGAAACAATGCGACCATGGTTCCCATACACTTTACAGTATCCAGCTTTAATATGCTTTTCCACTGAAGTGGAGCGGTGTAGTCGTATTCAGAAGGTCTAAGGGTTAAATGATGAACGACGTGATAATTTTATTGGGACATCTCTCAATAATCTGATTGATCCAATGAACCTGTCTTCACTCTGTACCGCTTCAGTAGACAAGCATCTTTAGGATGTGATTATGCACGTATCAAGCGCTTACAACTCATCTTTAAAATCCACTGACGCTAAATAAAACTTAATTGCTTAATAATTTGCGTTGCCGGCGTTGTTGCCAGTGCCGTTGTGATAGTTTCTTGCCACAGGGACTAAAAATTAAATTTTTATATTAGTATTGGATTAGCAATATTGCCCTTTTATTTTGAAAAAAATTTACGAAATCGTCCAATGCTACATCTTCGTCCTTATAAAAAGACTTGTACTTAGTACACAAAAAGCCTCATCACGGACTAATGATGCCCAAAACTGACAACTCTGTACGGCCCGAGCGACGAGCGAACATGTACCGCAGCCTTAGACGGGGCTTATTTTCGTATATATTTGTATCATAGATGGCTCTTTTGACACATTTATCGTTTACAACGCAACCGGATCCCTCGCTACGCTCGCCGCTCGGGCCACTGTCTTTATATCGATTAGGTTGTGTAGGTAAATTTTGAAATGTAATGTAAAATAAGTGTTTGTAGCGGTTTTTGGCAAGTTGTATATTATTACATTGAGAAATCATTGTCGAAGTAATTTATTGTCCTCAAGTTATTATCTCCATCCACATTCGAACAATAATCGGTAACGTGTATGTTTTGTCTCATTTTGTAGGCCGCTTCCTGATTTGTCGGTGCGGTATCTTTAGTCGCTCGGTACCGATTCGGTACATATACTTCACCGCTTTTATTGAGAGTTTTCTGACTTTCTTTTATTCGGTACTTAATCCACAGATACCGCAATGAAAAATCAGTAAACGACCTCGTGTGATAACGCGATAGCGTCTGCATGCGACAGGCGGAATGAATATCATAATAATTTATATAGTGGGGTAGCGTGTAACCAATCGCGTTAGGGAACGTCCACATGGCGCGTTTCGATCTCAATCGAAGCGACATAGTCTATAGCTCACCTAATGTATATTCCATCCTCTTAGTAAATTAATCGATAAGTACACTTAATGAGTACACAAATAGAAGTTAAAGGCGCCTCGTTATTTACTAGAGTTTGTAAGTATCACTCTCCGCGTACCTACATCGCAGCCCGCCACTTGCCTCCATTCCTGTACACTATGCTGTATATTAACATTTACATAATATAAGTAATTATATTATTATTAAATATAAAATTTATCAAAAAAATTATATTCAGCCATTTTTGACTATGCACTGGTGAATTAATACCAATTCGTAGTGTAACTCGTAAGCCTCGACTGAAGACATGTTTTGCTCCCACGTTCACTATCGAATGCTTATTAGACTGTCGTACTTAAACATTCCATTTTTGCATTTCATTCATCGTTCTACCGTACATGGCGTAGATTTTAAGTTAGATTTTATAGACAGGCGCGACTTAAGTATTTGCATTTTTAAACTTTTGACAGTTCGTAAGAGACCCGGCCTCGATTAGGACAGCTCGATGTGTAGTCGACGTTAATGAAATCTAAGGAAAAAATTAAAATAAAACGTTTTCATATATTGTAGGATGTGTCTTTGAAACTCTCGATGTGCTTTTGTCCTGTAGTTTTGGTAGAGCACGGGCAAAGATATTAAACCGATCGGAGTGAGGAACGCGGACGGTAGTCAGGGTGTACTGCGCATACGCATCGGAACGATACGCACTAAGGGGTATCGCTGACTGTGGATTCGAGGATCAGGCGAGGCGCGGCCGAGTTTACTACTAAAACTATGCTTTGTTTCACACATTCAATATAGCATCGTGTGAAACAAAATAACCAACTGCGCTTCTTGGCAGGTGAGAAGTGAGCGCCAAGGCGGGTTTGCGCGGTTACAGTCAAGATATATATAATCCCCGCTCATTGGCTGATACGCAAATTATTGCGGTAATACGTCTTGTGCGTAGTTTTCATAGAGATATTTAGAACGCCAAAATGTTTGCATCGAACGCCTTAGCAGCTTCGACGTGTTTTCGCCTCGACTCTTGGTTTTGTGAGCGATACCCTTAAGGCTCATAGACGTAGGCTAATAGTGACCTTCAAACAGTGTCTCTTAGGTCCTAATTTAATTTTTGTTTAGAAATTAAGCTGACCATGTGCTGTGCTTTTGTTTTAAATGATAGTTTTTAGATAAATGAAATTGTTTTATATTAATTAATTAATTATTATTTTATATTTGCGTAGAATGATTTCGTATTTATTGCAGTCAGTTCGATGAGCTTTTACAACATTTTTAATGTATAGTTTTTGTATTATTACATTCATTTTTACATATTAGACACGAGGTCGTTGTTTTGCCAGTCTTACGATTTTGTAAATTAATTATTAATTATAGATCACAAATCAAAATAATGTATTTCTATTTCTTTTAATTGTGATAAGCAAATAGTTTAGGCAGCTACTTGGTAGCGTAGATGGTTGCGTCTTCATTATTATTGTAAACATTATTAATAAAGAGATTTTAATATTTAAATACAAAAATAGTTCACTTCTAGTGGAAATATTTTTGCCAAGTAGCGTATTCGAGTCAACCATCGCTGTCATTATCAATAAATGTATAATAAAATATTTTGTTTCATTTACCATTTCAATACGTTTTATTTTAAATTTAATTTTGTAGAAAATAGTATCCTTAGACGCCGTAGTCGTTTATATAAAGCTAGACGGAGCGCGCCAGTTAAAATTAAACAGATTATTCTCGACCCGCACCCTGTCTATCTTTATCTTAGTCTGTGAGTAGAATTTAGATAGCATTGAAATATTTTTACGAAACTTAGTTTCATCATCTCTATTAAACTTACTTAACTTGCATGACCATAAGACTCATGTGAAGCCTAATAAAACAATGATATTAGGTCAACGACCTCAATTTACATAGACGGGCCCTGTCAAACAAAGAACGTAACGTATTTTTAGCAACACCATCAAAGCCATCTAGTCTGAAAAGCGGTATCCATCAGAATGGCGGGTGTAGGTTTTCCGATTACATTCAAACTTTACTGAATAAATGTACGATAAATGTACGTAATTGTACTAAATTATGGATAAATGTACTTTATCGTGTATTGAGAAAACATGAAATTAAAGTGAGCAGCCATCCTGACGTCAGAATGGCGGGTGTACTCTTACATCTTCTGCAAAAATAAACTTTTTTAAAATTAGACATTACCAAATAAATGTACGTTAAATGTACTTATGGAAACATCATATCAAAATTAAAACATGCCACATTTGTCGAGGAAAAAAAATAATCTTCAACCAGAATATTGCAAAAGTGCACAAGTCCTCAGCTGCTATAGGGAAATTGAATGATTTGAGTTACAAATTATGCTCACACATCCATCGTAATTTCCAGATGTAGCTACCAATCTGAAATACAAAGTGAGGCCACTCTGTCACCAACACTACAGGTGTCCCCGTATCCCCGCATCTTGAGTACATTATATTATATACTGGTATCCCCATTTGTGAACTAAGAATTTCAATCTTGCGCAACACACTTGTTCGTTTTGTATTGGCTGAATGTTGTCCGTATCTAAAAACGTTAAATAATCCAGTTTACCAGGTGGGAGGCTTCGGCCGTGGCTAGTGACCTACCTACCGGCAAAGACGTGCCGCCAAGCGATTTAGCGTTCCGGTATGATGCCATGTAGAAACCGAATAGGGGTGTGGGTTTAATATAACTGCCATGCCCCTAACAGGTTAGCCCGCTACCATCTTAGACTGCATCTTCACTCACCATCAGGTGAGATCGCAGTCAAGGGCTAACTTGTAGTGGTTAAAAAAAAAGTCTCAGCTTTCACTGGAAAGACTGCTGATTTTGTTGCGTTTGAAAATTGCAAATCAAAGTCTAGTTCCGCTAAGTGTAATAATTAATTTAATAGAATCGTTTAGAGATAACAGAATTAGTGTACAGTACAACTAATATTTTATGGAAAAATATTAGTTGATACTGTACCTAATAATCTATCTTCTATGTACCTATATATATAAAAATGAATCTCTGTTTCCCTAGGTCACGGCATCACGCGTGAACGGCTGTACCAATTTCGCTAATTCTTTTTTTATTGTATAGGCGAGGACCTGGAGAGTGACATAGGCTACTTTTAATCCCGGAAAATTGAGGAGTTCCCGCGGGAATAACAAAAAAACTTAAACTACGCGGACGAAGTCGCGGACATCAGCTAGTACTTAAATAACAATAACTAATGAAATACTAAATCCATACTAATATTATAAATACAAAAGTGTGTCTGTCTGTCTGCCTGCTACGCTTTCACGGCTCATTCGTTCAATCGATTTTAATGAAATTTTGTACAAGAGTAGGTTGTATCCCGGGGAAGGACATAGGCTACTTTTTATCCTGAAAATTTAGAGTTCCCGCGGGAACCAAAAAACATCAATCCACGCGGACGTAGTCGCGGGCATCAGCTAGTAAATCATATACCATAAACTGACAAACTTATCTGGCCCGGTGGCCCAAATTGGAACAAACTTTTATGCCTGTTAAGTTTATTTGTTTTTTATTTTTAATAGATAGATTCTAGCGACGCTGACGTCAGATAAGTTTGACGGACTATACAGGCTACAAAATTTCGAAACTGCAAGCATTGTGTAGTCCGGTTATGCTGTCAGAAATAATTCGATTAAGTAATATGTAATTTCTGACAGAAAAAAGATATTATTTCTTAAATATAAAAAATATATAAGTAATTTCAGAATATAATTTCTGACAGCGTAAGCAGCTGAGCTGTTTGCCAGTAAGTGTTGCTAATTATTATGGGTGCCCCATTGAAGCTTTGCATCTATAAGGTCACCCCCAGGAATACAGTTAGTCTCTCTTATTTTCAGCATATCATTATTTAGGTACCATTAGTTTTATATCACTTGTGGATTTGGAATTCGGCATTCCAACTCTTCACATTTCGTTTTTTTTTAATTTAAAAGTTATGGTTTGCATTTTGAATCAGTTCGTGTCTTGAGAAATTGCAGTATTTACGTCGTCAAAGGTGTCCTTATTTCTATCGACTTTATAAATTAAAGACGTATCGTCAGCAAATAGGTAGCACACTGTCACACATACCGCAAGTGTTTCGGACAAAATATTAAGATAAATATTTTATGTACTTATACCAAGAACATGAAGGGGCCTAGAATAGTTGTATATTGTATTTAAAACCTCCTAAATACCTCGTTGTATGAACTCAAATCGTGCCAAGTTTTAATTGAATTCATTCAGTAGTTTCGGCGTGATACAGACAGACAGGCCAAAATAACAGTTTTGGCATCTGCTATCGATTATAGAGTGCCCTACAAAAAAATCTGTGTAGCTACCTACAGAATTAGACAATTTTGTTTTATGTATACCTATGTAGGTATACCAAGATTATTTGGTACAAAAAACAAACATACAATGTCGTGTACTATCACATCCACTACAGCCTATTAACGTCCCACTGCTGGGCACAGGCCTCCACTCTCATAGGAGAGCGGGAATTAGAGCTTAGACCCACCACGCTGCTCCAATGCGGGTTGGCGGGCTTTAACGACTATTATCATGTTAGTGATAATAACCGGGACCGACGGCTTAACGTGCTCTCCGATGTACGGGGGTGAAACACCGCCAACTTCCAACTCCGGGCTGGCACTGAGAATTTCTTAATTGAAAAACCCAATACCTAACTTTTATGCCCGACCGGGAATCGAACCCAGGACCTCGTGATCCGCAGTCGACTATGCTAACCACTAGACCAACGAGGCAGTCAGTGTCATGTCGTGTACATTTACCCATAATTTAGTACAATTACGTATACATTTATCGTACACTAGCGAATGCCCGCGACTTCGTCTGCGTGGTTTGAGGTTTTTTGGTTCCTGCTGGAACTCTCTAATTTTCCGGGATAAAAAGTAGCCTATGTGCTATTCCAGACTATAATCTATCTTTGTGCCAAGTTTCAGTCAGATCCGTTCAGCCGTTGGCGCGTGATTGAGTAACAAACATCCATACATCCATCCATCCATCCATACATCCATCCAAACTTTCGCATTTATAATAATAGGTCTTTACCTATGAAATTGCCGTTTTGAATGGAATAAGTGAAAGTACTTATTTTTTTAAACTTTTTTGTTTCTGTTATTCGAAGTAATCACCCATGCAATCGACGCATCTTTGCCAACGCATTGGCAGTTTATTGATGCCCTTCTTGTAAAAATCACCTGGACGGGAGGCAACAAACTCTTCAAAGGCATTTTGGATGCCTCTCGGGAATTGAATTTTTTACCCACTAAAAAGTTGTCTAAATTTTGGAAAAAGTAATAGTCGGTAGGTGCAAGGTCTGGTGAGTATGGCGGATGAGAAAGAGCTTCCAACCCCAGCTCTTGCAGCTTGGAGGCTGTCTGTTGCGCAGTATGGGGTCGCGCGTTGTCGTGAAGGAGCAGTGGGGACGACCGATTGACCAAAGCTGGTTGCAGATGTGCAAGCTTCTCCAGTTCTTCACATCTGCAGTAATGCTCATGCCGTTTTGTAAAAAGCTGTGGTGAATCACACCCGCACTAGACCACCAAACAGTGACCATCACCTTTTTAGGGGTCATTTTTGGTTTAGGGCATTTCTTTGGTGCTGAACCAGGATCTGACCAACTTGCTGAGCGCTTTCGATTGTCGAACAGAATAAATTTTTCGTCGCACGTAACAATTCGTTTCAAAATTCCTTCATTTCTTTGCCTGTTGAGCAGCGCAAGGCAGGTTTCGACGCGTGCGTTGCGCTGGCGATCGTTAAGGTCGTGGGGCACCCATCTATCAAGCTTTTTTACCTTGCCAATTTGTCGCAAATGGATCAATATTGTTATGATGCTTACATCATCATCACTACAGCCCATTAACGTCCCACTGCTGGGCACAGGCCTCCACTCTCATAGGAGAGCGGGAATTAGAGCTTAGACCCACCACGCTGCTCTAATGCGGGTTGGCGGGCTACATCATAACAATATTGATCCTTAGATTGAGTTTCGTCAGCTTCCACAATCGCTTTTAATTCATTATTGTTGAACAAAGTCTCCGGACGACCACGAGCTTCATTTTTAAAGTCAAAATTTCCAGAACGGAACCGGGAAAACCAATAACGGGTTGTGCGTTCGTTTGTACAGTTCTCTCCGTAAACGTTTTTGATGTAACGTGCCGTTTGTGTCACGTTGGTGCCACGACGGAACTCATATTCCATAATTACACGAATTTTTAAAGTATCCATTATGACGAAAAATGTTGAAATGTAATGAAAATACAACGCTTATCAAAAAACAAAAGACTGATTTTGAAAAAAGAATGTCATGGTTTTAAGGCAAAATTAATTTGAATTTAGAATACAGAGCCATTGCAAACTTTTTTTATTTGAAATGACCAATACTGAAGAAAGGCAATTTCATAGGTAAAGACCTAATATTAGTAAGATTGATTCAGTATAGTTTGGATGGAATCGAAATACTTACACCCGCCGCGCGTCCTGACTTCAGGATGGCTGCTCACATGTGTTTCACAATATCAGAGCTCGCATAAAGTTTTATTAATTTTGATATGGTGTTTCCATAAGTACATTTAACGTACATTTATTTGGTAATGTCTAATTTTAAAAAAGTTTATTTTTGCAGAAGATGTAAGAGTACACCCGCCATTCTGACGTCAGGATGGCTGCTCACTTTAATTTCATGTTTTCTCAATACACGATAAAGTACATTTATCCATAATTTAGTACAATTACGTACATTTATCGTACATTTATTCAGTAAAGTTTGAATGTAATCGGAAAACCTACACCCGCCATTCTGATGGATACGAAAAGCGGGAACTTGCTTGCAACATCTTGAATGAAAGCTCGAGCAATCGGAGCAGACCCGCGAGGATGAAAGCTTGAAAACGTATGATAGATAGAAGAGATAGGATAGTTTAAATCTTAAAAAAACATCAATTCACGCGGACGAAGTCGCGGGCATCATCTAGTTGATAATATAGGTCATAGCCATAGAAGCCGGAAGGCCAGTTAGTAATGGTAGTTATTTGATAATACAAGAGTGAAAAGTTGTTTTTTAACCACGTGCTCAATTTTGATGACCGAGCAAGCGAAGGATTCTAAAATTAGAATCCTGAGCGTCAGCGAGGGAATCAAAAGAGCACGAGGGGAAAAATCTTTTCACTCGAGTGCAACACGTAACTTTTCATCCCACCTCAGCGAGGAAATGACATGACGTGAAAGTACATACAAAAGTACACCAAGAAGGTTACGAGTGTGAGTTTTTAACAAATTAAAAAAGGTTGTATGGAAATTCGGCACCATAGAGGTAGAAGTAAATAGATTTTAATGATGTTTTGAATTCACAAGCTTCATAGACGAGATATTTACTAACGTGCACACGATGTTCTAAATTCAATTTACTTTATTCTCAAGAGGATAATAACGGTTTTTGCATTCAGATATCGAAGATTAAAAATACTCTTTCCGAGATGGTGGGATGAAAAAAAAATTATTATACAGTTAGCCGCGGAATTAAATGGATAAAAATATTAAATAGGAAGATTAAATAACGTTTTCTTTGGAAATGTATAATTGTGAATTGAAACACTTACCAAAATTATACAGTGCCAAACTGATTAAACTTTAGATGTTAACTTAATAATAACAAAGTATCTGCACGACGAGCGACCGTGACATTGCTACGGCGGGGACAAAGACAGGCTTATGACAGGTGTGGAACGTGTTCAGCAAGTCAGACGCCTGGCGTTTTTCTATGAAAGGGCCCATCTAGTACCTACATATTATATATCGATGTATTATAGGTACTACCTAATAGGTAGATAAAAAAAAAATTGTGTGTGTCAGCTCCGAGTTCCGACGCACGACTGGAGTTTACTCGTACTATCCTATTTTGATACTCGGCAAGCCTCGTATCAAAAAACAGCACTCGAATTAAAATGACCTTCATTACGATACAGTTGCATAAATAGCTATATTGATATGTATAACAAAAACAGCAATATAAGTACATTGACACTGATAGAAACAAACAAGCCCAATAACATATAGGTATAGTCGCCTTGCAGCATACACTATGTACGTCTTAATACACTCACAACCAAATTAGAAAGGTGGTGCGCACCATAGGTGCGCACCAAAAAAGTAACGAGGTCATTCATCAGTAGATTTTACCTCTCATATTTTTCTCATACCGGGCGCCTTATATATGAAAATCGATTCATAAGGAGTAAACTCCAAAAACTAAAAAGGGACGCTTTGTAAATGAGACCAATCTTAATTGGGGTAACCATTGAAGAGTTCCACGTTCAACTACCATGAATATAGGAAAATACATAGATTGTATTTAAAATATAATAATTTAGAACAGTAAAGTACCTAAATAACGAGCAAAAAAATAGAAATGTATTTCAAGTTTTCGATACGTTTCCAAGATGGCAACCTTCAGCCATAGAGAAGGCAGCAGGCGCGAGATGAAATGTCATTTCTGACAGTCCTGTCAAAATAACGTGTGTTTTGAAAACGTCAAAAAATATGAATCCGCCATTGTTACCCACTCATGTTTATAGTGTTCAATAACTTGGAAAGATTTAATAATATTACCACTGAAATTACGACGAATTCGTAGATTTGACCAATAAAAACTGGTCTAGTATTTTATTTTCCTTCATTTCTCTGTTTGTACAAGACTTGGCCTACGCCCCATACAAATCTGAAACGTCTCCTTTGACGAGTTGAATGTAGTTGTTGACATTTTCATGTCATCAAACATGGAACAGGGAATTTGCATAGTGCTATTATCACAGAATAGGTAATAGTATTACTATATTTTTACTATGCTCTTATTTTTGAGCCTTATCAGCGTCGCACGGTCTGGCAACGTCGCAGTCGGACGCACCACGAATCTACACTTTACATGACGTCTCCAATAGAATTACAGAAATATAGACCGTATTCTCCGCGTATACGTTTCATATTCGATTGTTTTCAAAAAGCAATGCTAAAGTACCTAAGGCCTAACATCCACAGAGACGGACTTGGAACTGGAACCGGAGCATTGGTGTACTTAAACAATAGGTACTATATTGGATACATAAATAGACTCGGACTGAGCTCGGACCGATTAGATTCATATATCTGGCTATACAAAATACTATAGGTACCTACCTAAAGTAAGTAAATAGGTACCACAGAATACTTAAACCTTTAGTTCGTATTACTAACACTACTTAACCTTTTTTTTGATTCAGACTGACCTTAATTCGCCTGATTTTACTTACCTATGCTGTGAAATGCAGTTATTAGTAGGTATATAAAATAGAATTATAATTTTCTAATAAAGATTACAAGAGCTGGTTGTCGTTCACTCTCAGATATATAAGGCTGGGCTTCCTCCTCGTCGTGACCTAGGAAAATAAACTCGTTACTCTTCAAAAATCATATAAATTATAAAATAGAACTCCGCTTTAGTGGATAACAGGCCTTATAGTCGTTGAACCGACAGCCGGCCATCTGTCGTGAATGCGCGCGGCTGCCGGCTGTCAGACAGCAGTCAACGAGTGTTTTTCGACGGCGGACGTACGCTCGAATTCTGCCCTACGATAGACAAAATATAATGCCATGGCCGAAAATATTGAAGAGAAATGGCTTATTTCACTTGTAGAAGAAAGGCCGGTTATATGGGACAGAACTATTGCGGAGTACAAAGAGAAATCCCGCACTTTTGAAGCTTGGAGGGAAATATGCGCAACATTGAATGAAGACTTCGCTAGCATGACTCATGGGGAAAAAATTTTATACGGTAAGTGACATTATAAAATCCATACTAATATTATAAATGAGAAAGTGTGTCTGTCTGTCTGTCTGCTACGCTGTCACGGCCCAACTTCTCAAGCGATTTTAATGAAATTTTGTATAGGGGTAGGTTGTATCATGGAGAAGGACAGGCATTTTATCCCGGAAAATCAAGGAGTTCCCGCGGGATACACACTATCCCTATACCATTCTAATTTCATCAAAATCGGTTGAACAGATGGGCCGTGAAAGCGTAGGTAGACAGACAGACAAGCGGCGTCCGCGCCTCGCCGCTTGGACGCCGCTTGCATACATTTTGTATGAAATATGATAGAACAGGTGGCGCACCCGCGCCGCGCCTGCATCTCGCCCGCACCTCGTCCGCGCCCGTCACCTCTCGTAGGTATAACCATATAACGCGCGCCTAAACTTACCTAAAGGTTTACTCAGTACCTATTTAAAATGTATCCGTTTTGTTTTTAGGCCGAAGTTTAACAAAAAAATGGAACTCGTTGCGAGATAGTTGGATGAAGTGCCATAAAAGATTACTCAGTAGAACGACAGAAGAGGCCAAAAAGGTTAAGAAGTATTTTTATTATGATCAAATGAAATTCCTAACTAAAATCGTACCTTCATGGGGTATTCCAAATGATTCCAATATAACTAACAATAGCTATGAAGAAACGTGTGATACCAGTGAAGACGAAGAAAGTGATTATAGTAATAAACAAACATCATATAAAAAGAAAAGAGTGCCAACTGAAACAAGTGATGTTGATTGTATAAATGAAGAAGACGATCCAATCCCAACCCCCAATAAGAAGAAAAAAATAGAAATAGAAATTACACAGATTAAAGATTACGTATCAAATGAAGTGGACGCCAGGTTATCGAAATTAATAAATTCAATTCAGGAAAAAGAGAAAATTAGTCCTGTTATGTATTTTTTTAAAGGAATCGAACCGACCGTAGCAAAGTTTGACGACACAGACTTAGTAGAGTTTCAGTATGAGGTGATGAATGTCATAAGAAATATCCAACAGAAAAATTATTCTATGAAATAAGCCCTATCAGCAGATGCTGTAATAATGGCTGAAATTTTACTAGGTACCTGAAATTTTTTTTTTGTAGAAGTGAGAAGTGGTAATATTGGATTAATAAAGAATTTTTGAAATAAAGGTGTTTGTTTTACTTTTAATTATCTCAGACTAGCGCAAGACGGGCGCTTATCAAGAGGTACTTGTTAGGGAGGTTCTTAAAATACAATCGGATAACAATCCCCTGCTATAAACATTTCATAAAGCAGTCAGAATAAGTTTCAATAAGAAACTAACTAGATCAAAGAAAACTGAACAAGCCAAGCCTAATACCTACGATCTAACATTATGTTCGCGCAAGACTATCGCTTATAGAGGTAGTTGTTAGGGAGGTCCTTAAAATACATTCGGATTAAAATCCTCTTGTATACACATTTCATAGAGTAGGCAGAATAAGTTTCACAATGAAAATAGGCCAAAAAATATCTGAACACGAAAAGCTTGTACCTACGATCTAACATTACGTTCTGGTAAACATACTCTACATCAGTCACGGTATGCCGTGTCATATCAAGGTGAAATAGATCTAACTGTTTCTACCCATTTCATTTTACTGAATTATGTTCAAGACTGAGCCTATGATTGAAGTTGGCCCATTGCAAAAGAGCGCGAGGATTGCATTGCTTTCACAGAAACTGCAGGCTCCAAGCTTGTTTCGATCCATCATGAGATAGTTACCTACTAAGTGCCTACATTAATTTTTTTCACCTCTCATGCTCTAAAAAGATGTCATCATAGCTTAGCGTAGGCGGACTGGAGTTAAAATTTAGCCTCTAGGCATCTAGGTTTCTTTTTTCATCATGTCCACGAAAGGCCAAGTTTTGTTTAGCCAGCAATAAAGTTATATCCAGTAATCTAGTCAAAAGATGCTTCCACTTCTGTTTTTCTGTATCCATCAATTGCAAAGCTGCATCATCTATTGTTTTATTCAATTTTAGTCTCATTTCTAAAGTTTTCCATTTCTCAAGATTATCTAGATGTTCATTTGAACATTCGTAGTCAGCTACTTTTGGATTTAATTTCTACCACTTTTGAAATCCAGTCGTAAATGTTCCCGCATTAGTATTATTGGCCATAGCAAATAAACGACAGCAGAAACAGTACAGGTTCTTAGAGGTGAGGGAATAAACCATCCATGACCGTAGGATTTTTTCACCATTAGGCATAATTTTATAAAACCAATCTTTTGTGAGATGACGAGTGTCACCTTTTATTTTGGTTCCGTGTCTAGAAACAGTGGCAAATGGTCCTTCATTGTTTTGGAAATATTCACTTCCTTTTTTTATTATTTCAATGCGAACATTGTAAGGAACAGGAATACTCCATTCTGACACATCATTCAATTGAGGAAATGGTTCATTGGTAGCAATAATAGTACTGCTATAACTATTATTTTCAGCATCTTCTTCGTTTGTGTTAATTAATTTTGTACTGTCAATGTTGTTTCCTGAAGATGAGCTGATATTATCTAAATCATCTCTTGCATTTGCATCAAGGTGAAAATCAGTTTCTTTTGATGAACTTGGGCTGTCATCAGTTTTTGTAACATATTTAAAAATCGATCCAGACATACTCTGAGCTACATCCAATCTAGCCTGTTTGGCTTTCCTTTGCTGAAATCCACTTTTTCTTTTGGATGTATGCACTCCCCGGGGCATTTTTCACTTGATGTTTGTTTTTTACACTAAAACAAAAAGCGAGTTGTTATGGTCTATAATATGAGAGTATTTTCTCATAAACTAGTTAAGCAATATGAAACGAAATTACTAAAAACTTTATTAAAAAAAATTGAAATTAATTAATTAGACTAATTAGTAAAATTATTTGAATAACAAGATTAGTAAATTACTAATTTCGCATTCGAATAAAGTTATTAGTAAATTCGGTTTCATTCGAATAACGAAATCATTCATAGTCGCGTAGGTACTTATCGAAGTGTAAATTTCAATTTATTATTGTGCAAAACGTGCGATTTACAACATAAAAAGATATTAAAATATGAAAGTAGATAAAATCTCCTGACTTATATTATAATAATATTAGTTTATAAGGAAATATATTATGTATGTTATAATCAGATAAAAATTCCGTTAAAAGTATTATGACGTATTAGCCCAGGTTGACTTTATGGTGCCAGTCGATACGTACTCACGCAAAAATTACTGATATGACATTAGCCATTTTTGCATAACCCTATAGGTTTCGTTCATAGAAGTACTACGAAATTAATTTAATTATAAAAGTATCTTACCTGTAAAATATTCGATATGAATCAATCAATCTTTTTAATCTTTACAAAACAGCATTTAAGATTCTAAAATATATTTTTTTTCTTCCAAACACAACACACTTCCGAATCCGAGCACTTCCATCACGAAACAAATGAAAAATGTTGCAACTGAGACGGGGATGGGGACGGGGGAATCCCCCACGACAGCGTCAGGCTCTTTTGCGGGAATTCCCGTATTATACATAGAGCTGAGCTAGTGCTAGTGGAGGAATCCCCGAAAAAGAAATTTTTGTGGTAGCGATTTTTTTTTTGTTTGTACATTGTTCTTAAAGTTGAGAGACCGGGTGGGTGTCACCCCAAAAAAGGTGACACCCGGTGCGGCCCGCCCCCGCCGCCCCCCCTTTGCTACGCCACTCTGGATAGTCACGAAACGCCTAGGTATAACTACGCTGAAATAAAATTGTTGATATACCTTCATCAAACGAACTCTATCGTTGGCTCCGCTCATAACTTGGGCTCATAACTTTGATAGCGACAGTTGACCTTATTCGCGACGTCGCGAGTGTCATCTGGCGGGAGTCCGGGGCGGAACTGCACGTACCTGGTACGCGCCTGGAAAAGTACAAGAAAATTGTGTACCGTTCGCAGATTACACATGTTACAATCTTATACATATTATTTATCTGTGCAGGTCAAAAGTTAACTACATACGTCTCAAAATTAAGGGTTAGCAATCAAGTTAAGTAGCAAGCCGTACGTCAGATCTTACTAAAGCTTATCTCCGCATGGCTGATTTCTGTTATCTTTTTATGCCTTATAGTAATCTGGAAAATATTGGGATTTGACAAAATTACTATCGAAAGTGATAGGGAAATTAACAATATAAAATATTCTTCAATTACAATGTATTTTGCTGGCTGTATTTTGTAATCTATTTTCGTAGTAAAGCTGATAGCTCGTTACAAAGGAGACATCGTTCCATAATGGCGTACCATTGGATTGGCGTGACTTGCCATTTGCCAGGCTCTGCCGCACCTCTTCACTAAGTCCTCGACCGGCAAACCGGTAGTCGACTATCCGGACATCCAAAAAATGACTTCCTTTTAATTCAACATGGATCAGCCGGGTCCATCTTCCTCGAGCAACCAAGACCCGCGCTTTGACTTCATTGGGTCGTATGTAGTAAAATCTTTGAAATTGAAACCTGAAAAATGGATGCGAGTGTTGAGTATAGAGGAACACAGGAGCACACTCAAAGAATTCGTGGACAAACCTTATCCCATTTTATTGGTGGTAATCTTAACCCACGCAGCTCAGCTTATTCCCGTTGTGTCCTTTCCTTGCTATCTGAAGAATAAAGCAGTATACTTCGTAAAGAAGAAGCCAGACGTGGTACCAAAAGATGGATGCGCGGAGATGGTTATTTTCGGTAAGTGCGATCTTTTTAACAGGAACTTTGCCTTTGCTCTTTGATGAAACTGAAACCTTTCAGTGAACTTCTAGGTGACCTCGCTCCAAGATTGATAGATGAGTTGGCATCTTTGGTGGACGAAGTGTTTGTTCCACTCCTATCGAATCCACTTAACCATGAAGGATGGCCCCTGGTCGTCTCCCAAGACATCCTTAAGCAAATACATAATCTGAAAAGCACTGTTTATGAGGTGAGATACTGCCAGTTGAAGTTCTGCACTTATTGGAACAAAATCCATACTTAATACTGGTATTTATTAAAGGTTTGCCTGTCTGTCATGGTCCCTTTGGCACAGGCCATCATACATCATTACCGATATTGACCAAATTGAAAAAAAAATAAATAGGTTCAGGAGACTAGCATAGCTAGTATTATTCCCGAAAATCAAAGAATTCCCACGAGATTTTTAAAAAATCTACGCGGATGAAGTTGGTGGTATCAAGTAGGATTATTTGTTTATTGACATAAAGGTTATTATGCAGGTTAAGGGCAAAGTGAACGGCCAAACAGTTCTGCCAATGCCAGTTGGGGTTGAATTGGTACATGAAGCTGAAAAAGGTCTCTTGCGTGGCGAAGAAGTCGATTTATACCTGAAGAGTGCAATTGAAGGAGTGGTCATTAAATGGGCGCAGCAAATCAACGATGTTATGATGGAAGATTCAGCATCGGCATTTGAAAATGGACAAAACCCCTTGCCGAGTGTCGGTAAATATACCTTTTATTATTTATACGTAACTTATGAGAGTGGAGGTCTGTGCCCAGCAATGGGACGTTATTGGGATGTAGTGGAGATGATGCCCGCGATTTCGTTCGCGTGGCTAGTTTTTTTTATTTCCGCGAATGCTTCCTAATTTTCCAGTAAAAAGTTGCCTATGTCTTTCCCCGGGATGCAGCTCTCTATATGAGATTTAATTTAAATCGGTTGAAAATATGAGCGGTGAAAGTGTAGCAGACAGACAGACGATACGGGCACCCACCTTCTCTTCATCTTCATACTTTCGCATTCATAAATAATATTAGCATGGAAGTATGAATTTTCATGAAAAATCCAACAACTTATTCATACTAGGTAATATTATAAATGCGAAAGTTGTTAATTAATTGTTGGTTTGTCCTTTACTTACGCCCTAACAGGACAACGGATTGATGTGATTTTTTGTATAAGTATAGTTGGAAAGATGATGTTGGATAGGCTACTTTTATCCCGGAAAATTAAGAAGTTCCCGTGGGAATTAAGAAAACTTATTCGACGCGGTTGAAGTCGCGGACATCAGCTAGTATAATAAAAAAGACACATCAATACATTGAAAAGTATAAAATTCATAAGTAAAATTTTACTAACTTACCTGTGAGCCGTGTTCTGCAAATCTACTACAGCCCATAAAAGTCACATTGCACAGGCCTTCACTCTCATAGGAGAGAGGGAATTAGAGCTTAGACCCATCACGCTGCCCCAATGCGGGTTGGCGGGCTTTAACGACTATTATGATGTTAGTGATAATAACCGGGACCGACGGCTTAACGTGCTCGACCCGGGACTCGAACCCGAGACCTCGTCGGCCGCAGTCGGACATATTAACCACTATACCAACGAGGCAGTCAAAGTTCTGCAAATGTGTGATTAAAATGATATTAGAGTAGCGCCAGTTTTGTGATAATTTGCACTTTCAGAACTCGCCTTCTGGAGGTCACGTCTGAACAATTTAAACTACATTTACGATCAACTACGCTCTGACAGAGTTCGGTGCATGGCTGTTATACTAGAGAAAACTACCTCCGCCTACTATCCTTGTTTCAGTCGGTTGTTCAAAAATATTGTCTCAGGTGAGTGATCCAGTGATTTCTGAAAATAATGGTTCATCATATGTGATTTTTTCAAAGGTTTCCTTTTTTGTAGCACTAGCTGAAGCGCGTGAAATCGATTTATATTTAAGGACCCTGGAGAAACATTTTCAGGGACTGGAAGACACTGATTTCACTGAGATTCAGCCTTTGTTTCGTCCTCTCTTTCATGTAATTTGTCTCGTGTGGCGCGATTCAAAGTATTACTGCAGTTCATCAAAGCTCATGGTTTTGGTAAAGCAGATCTGCAATTTGCTTATCTACCAGGTAAATTTATCTAGCTCGGCTTCGAATCAAATGAAGATCTTACATGGATCAAATTATTAAGTGATATAAATTTTGTTTTAGGCTAAGAAATGCCTAGATCCAAGTACCTTATTTCATAGTGACATAGATGAAGCAAGACAACGTATTCAGTTGACTGTTGATATATTACGAAAATTCCGTACCACCTTCGACTATTTTAAAGAAAAATTACCCAAGTATTTTGTTGACCGCACGGTCATACCTTGGACATTTCATCCCAACGTGGTTTTTGAAAGAATGAATAAATTTTTGGAAAGATTGAATACAATTCAATGGTTTTTCAAAACAGTGTTAGAGTTTCAAAAATTGGAAAAAATTGAAATTGGCGGTATGAAAGGTCGTGTTTTAGGAGGTCAAATAAGAGATATTTCTGCAGAATTCGATGCATACTTTCATAGCTTTGCCTCTAAATCTTACGATGTCTTGGACCCTGATGATGAAACTTTTAACGAAGACTTCAAAGCATTTCAAGAAAATATTATTGATTTGGATCTGAAACTGTCTACTGTTTTAGTCGAGTCTTTTGACAACTGCTCTACATTGGAAGGAATATTTAAGGTTAATTAAATGTTTATTTTTTGTTAAGGTCATCAAAATACTATGTTGTTTATAAAATATGTATTTATTTTAGCTAGTCGATATTGTAGGATCAGTGCTAGATCGGCCACTCATAAAAAATGAATTTACAGCCAAATATGTTGAAATTATTGTAATGCTAGAAGAAGAATTAACTATTTGTGAAGTAAGTAACATAATTGTTATTGTTAGCGAAAATTAACTTTCAAATTCAAGTTCGTTTATTTTCAAAATTTTACTGTGCAGGAACTTTTTGAAGAGCAACGTAATCGCCAGGAGAAATATGGTCATATGGAAATTGATGCTTTCTTCCCACCTATAGCAGGAGGTCTTCTGTATATGACTACATTAGCTGCTAGGATAACGAAACCAATATTTAGTTTTAGAAATTTACAGCACCCGTAAGTAAGCTAACGTTCTTAAAAATGTTTTCACTACTGCAAACAAATTGAAACACAAACAATTTTGCATAATTGATGTACTTATTTCACTAACATTTCAGAACATTTTCAAGATAGAATCTCGAATATTTTTACAGTGTCATCGTATGAAAGTCTGTAATTAGCTTTCGCAATTTGCCGCACCCGTTACTAATCTGGGTGGGGCAAATTGCGAAAGCTGATTATTTGGCTTTAGAGCAACTGAAGAAATAGGTTCTGAATCAGATGGTGATGGTGATAGTGGTATAAAGACATCCTTATTCTTTAACATTGTGTTAGGATATAACATTTTATTTGACTTACTTATATGAATTAATGTTTTATTTTAAGTGCCATTACGTTACTTATTAATGATGCTGCAGTTTTAATATAAAATGTATTATTAAATCAGGATCAAAGATGGTGAGGAGGCAAAGAAATTATTTACCAGATATGAAAAGCTCATAGATGATATTAATAACTTTAAGAAGAAATTTTTTGATGATTGGGCTGTAACAATTCCCAAGATTATCGAGGAAAAAACAAACAACACTATTCTAGCGCGATTAGGTTCTGATCTCGTATTGAATTTTAGTCCAGAGGTAAGATAAAGTAAATATTTTAAATTGGAAATAATAATGTGACTAAAACAGTGCCTACCTATATATAATTTGCAGAAATCCATGTATTGTTTTTTTAAATATTTTAAGCTCCTGGAACTAATGAAAGAAGTCCATCATCTACGAGGTAATCCTGAATTAAAAAAGGCATTACCTAGTGAAAGCTTAGATCTATTTAGTAAGCAAGAAACATTTCGGCAATACCGAATTAATCTAACCATCACTATTGATTGGTATAACCAAATACGGAAAAATAGTCAAAAGGTTGAATTTGATCTGGTAGAAGATGAAATAAAAGCGATCGATCAGAGAATTGAATTGGGACAAAATGAGCTGAATTGGAATTCACAAGGTAGCCAATTTAGAAATACCAGGGCATTCTTAATTTTTATTTTAAACTCAATTTAAATAATGGTTTTCTAGATCTTTGGAATTACTTGCAAGAGATGTATAAATTGGTTGGCAACTTGTATGAGCGCATGTCGAGAATACAAGATAATTTGAAAGAGATAAAAGAAATAATAAAGCCTTGGACGTCGCAGCCATTATTTGAAAGAAAAGAGGGGCAAAAGGTATTTAAAACAAAAATGTGAAAATTAAAAATTAAACGACCTCTACATAAAATAATTCATAATGGTAAAATCTCTCTCTTACAGGACACATTGCTAAATTTAGATGACTGGCAAGAACGGACTAACAAACGTTATACCGAGATTACAGAAACAGCTGATCGAATCATGGCGCTTCTTAATGAAAATATGGAATTATTTAATATGCAAGATAATCAAGATAGTGATATTTGGTTGTCTTATGTTGCTTTTATAGATAGTTTAATTGAAGAAACTTTATTCAAGTCAATAGCTTGCAGGTATAAATAATATAGTTTTATAATTAGGCAACCTTGGTAATAGTATAATATTGTAATGACTTCAAATTTATTTCAGCTTGGGTTACATTGCTGAACACATGAATCCTAAAAATAAACTTGCTCCTTTGTTTCAAGCACAATTAGAGCTTTTGGAGCCTGATATGGTTTTCTGTCCTAGTCTGGATCCTAACGAAGAAAAGGGATTCACAGCTATGATAAATAACTTGATTAATGATATAACCAAAATGTCAACATTTGTAAAACGGATCGATCCTCAGCAAGAGGAACCGTACGAAGATCAAATTATAAGTCACGGGGACATTATAGAGATGAAGGATGAAATTCTTAATGGGATCGAAAAAGTGATGAGTTATTTTAGTTTAAATTAAAGATGCAAAATGTAGTATACGCTTACTCAGAGTTATAAGTAACTACTTTCTTAAATTACAGGTTATAGAAGAAGCAAATGATTTTTGTAAAACGTTCGAAATCTATTCTTATTTATGGCTTGAGGAGCGAGACTCAATTATGGAAATTTTTCTCACATACGGGAGAATATTGACAGCTGATGAAATAGACCTTATCGGTTCCGAAGATAAAGAAGTTGTTCCTCCAACTCCTTGTGCACCAAAAATGGAAGCGTTTAGAGAACAAATAGATCATTACGAAAATTTATTTATGGATATAGAAGACATGGATTCATTTAAAGTATTTAACTCCTGGTTTCAGGTAATATTTTGACAATTAGGTATCATGTGATTCTGATGAGTGGATTATGTGCAATTAAAACTGTGTTAGAGTATTTATTATAGGTGGATATAAGACCATTTAGACAAGCTCTTTTGAATACAGTGCGTAAATGGGGTAACATGTACAAAGAGCATTTGGTAGATAATGTTACATCCAGCCTCATTGATTTAGGAAATTTCATTCGTAAAGCTGATGAAGGTGAATTGGCCTTTTTTTATTTTGTGATCATTTTTACGGAAAGAGTTCGTAATTAAATTTCAATTGTTTTACCATAGGCCTTCTCCAGCCTGTACCTGAAGGCGACTACGAGGCCCTGGTATCGGTAATGGGTTATCTGATGCACGTTAAAGATCGAGCTGTCACAACCGATGATATGTTTCAACCTCTCACGGAGACAATTGAACTGCTCAAGTTCTATGATATGGACATACCTGAAGAAGTGAATGTGCTTTTACAAGTAAGTTGTTAAAATTTTTCAATTTTATCATTTCTAGGAAAACTAATTGACTTTAGAAATAGAAAGGCGTTTCCAAATCGATCCAAATATTCACAACCTAATAGATATATATTAAAATCACAAAGTTAAGACTTTATTCTTTCGTTTGTATTTTAAAGGAACTACCAGAACAATGGCAGGCTACGAAAAAATTGGCCTTTACTGTAAAGCAACAAGTGGCACCACTACAAGCAGCCGAAGTAGCTGGTATTAGGAAGAAAATAAGTACGTTTGATTCACATGTAACCTACTACAGAGAAGTCTTTAAAAAATACGAGGTATGTGGTAATTAGACCATATACGTCTATATTCAGTCTTACAATAACTTAATCACATTATGTATTATATTACAACAGTTCTTTAAATATGAATGCGATAATCCGTATGCTGTAATGTCAAGAGTTGATAAGGAAATGTTGCATTTGGAAGAAGAAATGAGGGGCATCCAAGAATCAGGCTCACTCTTCGAAGTTAACGTTCCAGAATTTAAATTGTTGAAGCAATGTAGAAAAGAACTACGAATGTTAAAGGTAAACCAGCAATGTGTTTAAGCTTGCAAAGATTTTTGCGATCATTCATTATTATAATATTAATATTCTGCTTCCTTAGCAACTTTGGGACTACGTTTACATAGTGAGAACAAGCATAGAAGATTGGAAAACGACACCATGGCGCAAAATCGATGTTGAAAATATGGACATTGAATGCAAGAAGTTTGCTAAAGAAATAAGATTGCTTGATAAAGAAATGAGAAGGTTATTATTATTAACACCAGCCGATGCCCGCGATTTCGTCCGCATGGATTGGGGGTTATTTGGCTCCCGCGACTCCAGACTATAATCTTTCTCAGTGTCAAATTTCATCTAGATCTGTCCAGCCGTTCAGGTGTGATTGAGTAACAAACATCCATCCATCCATTCATCTATCCATCCATCCAAACTTTCGCATTTACGAATGCGAATGTAACGAAAGTCTATGATTAAACATAATTTAAAGTTGCTTTTTAGTTGGGATACGTATGTCAATTTAGAATCAACAGTGAAAAATATGTTAACATCTCTGAGAGCAGTTGCCGAGTTACAAAACCCAGCAATTAGGGAAAGACACTGGGATCAACTGATGAAGACAACAAAGGTATTATTAAACTCATATTAAAATTAAAAATTGTAAATAAAACTGTTAAATAATATTGTAAAATATTAATACACTGCAAGGCAAGAATCATACTTGTAAATAAAATTTGTATATAATTATATATAAGTCACTTGATTGGCACAATTTTGATTAGAATGAGTTTTGAATTGGTTATAAACGTGTTCTGTATGCAATTTTGCATGTTCACATTACTTTTGCGGATGTCGTGATTTATTTGTTTGTTATGTATGAATTACTAACTGACTGCATTTAAATATGAAAGTTAACAAAATTATTGTTTCCAAATTGTACATATTTTCTAAACAAAAAAAAACTGTGCTTTGTTGTGTGTGGGGCTGGTGTTTTCAATTTGTAAATACGTTTATGATTCACAGAGCTTAGCAGCATTGCCACCTGAACTCACTGTAAGTACATAATAAACAACGAGTTAAATATATTACAAAGTCTTTATGTATTATAATATTTATGTATTTTATAAAAAAATATATGATCTTGCAAGTGCTTAATTATAAGGCATGTGTAAACGATTTGTATTTATAAATACTTGATAAAGCACTATAACTACTCTTCTTGCTTTACATTATGTAAATAATATCTTGACATAATTAAATAAAGATCAAATGTAATTTCATAATTTTTATTCAGGTGCGTATAGTAATGGATGTAACTACTACATTAGCAGATTTACTAGCCTTAAATCTTCATGAATTTGAGGAGGAAGTGAAAAATATTGTGGATAAGGCAGTAAAAGAAATGTCGATGGAGAAAGTTCTAAAAGATTTACACACAACTTGGAGTGGAATGGAATTTGAACAAGAAGTACATTCAAGAACTGGCTGTGTTTTATTAAGAGCCAGTGAAGAACTTATTGAAACACTTGAAGAAAATCAGGTGAGAGCATATATTTTAATAGCTGTCAATGTTTAGTATTTGAAACGTTAATTAAACAAATGTTGCACGGACGGTTTTAGGTGCAACTCCAAAACTTAATTACGTCAAAATTCATAGCACATTTCCTCGAAGAAGTATCAAGCTGGCAGCAAAAGTTATCAGTAGCAGATCAAGTAATTACAGTATGGTTTGAGGTGCAAAGAACTTGGACACATCTTGAGAGTATTTTTATGAGTTCTGAGGATATTAGAAAACAATTACCGGAGGATTCTGCAAGATTTGATAGAATTGATGCTGAATTCAAAGTATGAATTTCGATTTAGTAAAATTAATATAAAATAAAAATAGTCAATAAAGACGCTTATACTAGTACTAATGATTGTATTCACAGCTTTTATCAAAAGATATGGCGAAAACGCCAAATGTTGTAAAAGGTACTAATAAGGAGGGGCTTGTGGCGATTCTGGATAGTTTGCAAAAAGATCTCGTAATATGTGAAAAAGCATTAGCAGAATATCTGGAAACAAAAAGATTAGCATTTCCAAGGTTTTATTTTGTATCGTCCGCTGATCTTTTGGATATTTTGTCGAATGGAAATCAAGCTGAACTTGTAATAAGGTTGATTTTGTAATATTTTAATGACAATAAATTCAACCTTGTCGAATAATATTATCGAATTCAAATATTTTATTTTCAGACATTTAACAAAACTCTTCGATTCCATAGCAAAACTTCAGTTTATCGATAGTGACAAACCAGGTGATAAAGTTGCATCTGGGATGATAGCTAAGGATGGTGAACTGGTTCCCTTTCATGGCTCTTGCGATTGTACTGGCCCTGTGAGTAAGTAGGTATATTATATATTGCTGATTTTAAAATTATAATTTGCGAAATAAATTTTGTAAATTTAAGGTTGAAATATGGCTGAATCGATTACAAGACATTATGAGATCATCTATTCGACATTATTTTGGAGAAGCAATTGTATCCTACGAAGAAAAATCACGAGAACAATGGTTGTTTGACTTCATGGCCCAAGTCTCTCTATGTTGTTCTCAAATTTGGTGGACTTCTGAAGTGAATATGGCATTTGGAAGATTAGAAGAAGGATATGATAATGCCCTTAAGGACTATTATAAAAAGCAATTGTCTCAGCTCAGTACATTAATTACATTACTAATTGGAGAGCTGAGCAAACAAGATCGTCAAAAGATCATGACTATTTGCACCATAGATGTGCATTCAAGAGATGTCGTAAGCAAAATGATTCAGGGGAAGGTGGAAGCTGGCTCAGCATTTCAATGGCAATCGCAGCTTAGACACAGGTTTTAAATAAAACTTGTAGTTATCATCCGCACATTTTGTAAGGTTTATTCCATAACCACTTTCATTCATATGTTTTAGCTTTATGAATTTAATTTTTCGCCCTTAACATTGTTTTGATCACTAAATAACATTTAAAATAACAATAATATGAGTTTCGGGTAGTATTCATTCTGTAACATGATTTGTTTTTTTACTGTATGTACTCGTAGGTGGGGTGAAAAAGAATCACACTGTTTCGCTAACATCTGTGACGCTCAATTTACATACAGTTACGAATATCTAGGAAACACACCAAGATTAGTCATAACGCCTTTAACGGATCGATGCTATATTACATTAACTCAGGTAGGTACATCGATTATTCTGTTTCTATTTGGAAAAATACCTCATAGAAAATTTCATAATAGTAAATTCTGTTTACAGTCTTTACATTTAATAATGGGCGGTGGCCCAGCTGGTCCGGCTGGAACAGGCAAGACTGAGACAACGAAAGACCTTGGAAGGGCGTTGGGCATTATGGTTTATGTTTTCAACTGCTCTGAACAAATGGACTACCAGGTACCTAATATAATTTCTAAATATGCTGTGTCCATCCAATGTTAAAATACTTATATATAATTCAGATCTTAGGATCATTTCCATCTATGAGAATCTTTAATGATAAAATAAAATTATTCGTTTCTTTTTTTACTTCATAGTCATGTGGAAATATTTACAAAGGTTTGGCTCAGACTGGGGCATGGGGGTGTTTTGATGAGTTCAATCGAATTTCCGTTGAAGTATTGTCTGTAGTAGCAGTTCAGGTGAAATCAGTTCAAGATGCCATAAGGTCAGTTTTTTTTAATTTACACGATATATTTAAATTATTGATGAAAAATAAACTTAAATAAAATACTAAATTTAATGATTTTAATTTTAGGGATAAAAAAGAAAAATTTAATTTTATGGGAGAAATTATAGTTTTGGTTCCTAGTGTTGGGATTTTCATAACAATGAATCCTGGATACGCAGGTAGAACAGAATTGCCTGAAAATCTTAAAGCTCTTTTCCGACCGTGTGCTATGGTCGTACCAGATTTTGAATTAATTTGTGAGATCATGTTAGTCGCTGAAGGATTTCAGGAAGCCAAAATCTTGGCTAGAAAATTTATTACCTTATACACTTTATGTAAGGAATTATTGTCTAAGCAAGACCACTATGATTGGGGATTACGAGCGATTAAATCAGTTTTGGTTGTAGCTGGTTCACTAAAGGTAAATATTTATTTTAGCATCGCATAATATTAGGTTGCAATTTGGTTAATTCAATAATATTTTCTAACGCAAGAGAGGTGATCCTGGGAGACCTGAAGAGGAAGTCTTAATGAGAACATTACGTGATTTTAATATACCAAAAATAGTCACAGACGATATGCCTGTATTTATGGGTTTAATTGGTGATTTGTTTCCTGCTCTTGAAGTTCCTAGAAAACGAGATTTAGAATTCGAAAAAACAGTCAAACAAGCTGCTATGGACTTGCTTTTACAGCCAGAAGATAATTTTATTCTAAAAGTGGTTCAATTGGAAGAACTATTGGAAGTTCGTCATTCGGTGTTTATTGTTGGTAATGCTGGTACGGGTAAAACTCAAGTTTGGAAAACTCTTTTTAAAACTTACCAAAACCTTAAAAAGAAACCAATGTTTAATGATCTAAATCCTAAGGCAGTAACTAATGATGAATTGTTTGGAATAATTAATCCAGCTACAAGAGAATGGAAAGACGGTTTGTTTTCTGTAATAATGAGGGATCAGGCAAATCTCGCCGGTGAAAACCCAAAATGGATAGTATTAGATGGGGATATAGATCCTATGTGGATTGAATCATTGAACACGGTCATGGATGATAACAAAATTTTAACATTGGCTAGTAATGAGAGAATTGCTTTGACACCAAGCATGAGACTGATGTTTGAGATTTCGAATTTACGTACAGCTACACCAGCAACTGTATCTAGAGCGGGTATATTGTACATTAATCCACAAGATTTAGGATGGAATCCGTGAGTAAATTCGCAACTTTGAAATACTAAAACTCAAATTTATTTCTATTAAATGAAATATAAATTTATTGTGTGGATTTTTAAGGTATGTGACAAGCTGGGTAGAAACAAGAAAAATACCGGCCGAGAAGTCTAATTTGGTTGTTCTTTTTGACAAATACATTCCTCCTTGTTTGGAGAATATACGAAATCGGTTTAAGAAGATAACACCTATAGCCGACATGGCTCACATACAAATGCTTTGTCATTTGTTAAGTTGTTTATTGGTCCCCGAGAACACACCTCCAGATTGTCCAAAGGAATTGCACGAAATATTCTTCGTCTTTGCTTGTGTTTGGGGTTTTGGATCTGCTATGTTTCAAGATACTACTGTTGATTACAGGATCGGTTAGTTGTTCAACTAATTACTTAAATGACTTTAAATGGGATAACTTTTCTCTTTTTGTAATTTGTGCATATTATATTTTACAGAGTTTTCCAAATGGTGGGTTAATGAGTTTAAAAATGTTAAATTCCCAACTGGTGGAACAGTATTTGACTACTATATTGATCCTGAAACCAAACAATTTACCCCTTGGACTGAAAAGATCACTAAATTCGAATTAGATACCGACGTTCCTCTACAGGTACATAATTGTCAGAAATACAATCCATAATAATATTATAAATGCGAAAGTGTGTCTGTATGTCTGTCTGCCTGTTTGTTTGTCTGCCTGTCTGTCTATCTGCTACGCTTTCACGGCCCATCTGTTCAACCGATTTTGATGAAATTTGGTACAGAGATAGGTTGTATCCCGAGGAATAGGCATAGGCATTTTTTCCACGCGAACGAAATCGCGGGCATCATCTAATAATTAATATTGAACTGATATCAAGGAAGCTTATAATATTAATTCAAATGTAATTTTAGGCAGTGCTGGTTCCAACAGCTGAAACAATTCGAATTCGATTTTTTTTGGACTTACTAATGAAAAATAAACATCCAGTTATGTTGGTCGGAAGCGCTGGCAGCGGTAAGACTGTGCTGGTCAACGAAAAACTTCAAAGGTTTTGTATCAGCCTTACTTTTTTGTTAAGCTTGATTTAGACTACTTATTTAATAATCCTTGGTTTTAGTCTTTCAGAAAACTATGCCATACAATCTGTTCCATTCAACTTCTACACAACATCTGAAATGTTGCAAAAGATTCTGGAAAAACCTTTAGAGAAGAAGGCAGGTCGAAATTATGGGCCCCCTGGTAATAAAACCCTCATATACTTTATAGATGACATGAATATGCCCGAAGTAGATCCTTATGGAACTGTACAACCTCATACTATAATCCGGCAACATTTTGATTACAATCATTGGTATGACAGAACCAAACTCACCTTAAAAGATATTCATAATACTCAGTACGTTTCCTGTATGAATCCAACGTCTGGTAGTTTCACAATTAATCCAAGATTGCAAAGGCACTTCTGTGTATTTGCTATAAGCTTCCCAAATAGTGAAGCGTTAAATAACATCTACCATTCAATTCTTAGTCAACATTTGGCCAACCCTGAGCTAAGGATAAGTGGACTAGTTGCTAAAATATCAAGTAAGTAGCAATTTGTAGCAAATAGTCAGTAAGTTTTCATTTTTATCTATAATACTTTACTAAAATTATTTTTAACAGGAAATGTAGTCACAGCAACGATAGCTTTGCATACAAAAGCTTCACAAGTATTTCTACCAACTGCTATAAAATTCCACTACATCTTCAATTTGAGGGATTTATCGAATGTTTTTCAGGTAAAAATTCGTTTACTGTTAAGGTCTGTTTATAGTAAGTATTATTTATTTGTACTGCTGTACCTTTCAGGAAAAAAATCTCTGACTTTCTTTTATTTTCTCAGGGTTTCCTATTTAGTACGAACGAATGTTTAGTTAACCCTTCAGATTTAATAAGACTTTGGCTGCATGAAACGCATAGAGTTTATGGTGATAAGCTGACAGAAGATAAGGATATTGACGCTTTCCTGAAAATGCAAGTTGATCTTTGTAAGAAGAATTTCGAGGTTATTATTCAATTTTTACTAAAAGCTGATGTAGATAACTTTGAATATTATTTTAATCATTATTCTTTAAAGGATATCGATGAAGGATATGTATTTGAGCGGCCGAACATCTTCTGTCATTTTGCGGGAGGCATGGGTGAACCAAAATACATGCCAATATTGTCCTGGGAACAACTCAACAAGCTTCTTACAGAGGCTTTATCGAGCTACAATGATCTTATAGCTGCTATGAACCTTGTCCTGTTTGAGGATGCAATGATGCATATTTGCAGGTAATGATGTATAAATGTACACACGTGATTAAAACTGATAGATATGAGTTTGAATAACAGACATGATGAGAGTGTCTTATTTTTTGACGTGACAACGTTTTATAAATTGGTTTGCCGGGTGACACTTCAAGAAACTGCGTTACGCTCCGCTCACGTTATGCGCTCACAATGAGAGCGAGTGAGAGGCACGCGTCCCTTCCACTCGGGCATGGTTAGCCCACCTAAGAGCGAGAGAGACAGACATAAAAAGTTCTTTGTATAAATAAATGTTTTAAATTGTTGCTATTATTTCATCCTTCTTCCTACTATACGAATGAATATTCACATTAAAATTATTTTACCACTCAAAGTCGTTGTCACGTAAAACTTTCGCCCGTATACCGACTTTACAGGCAACCAATTTTTTTAGAATCAATCGTATCCTCGAAAGTCCCCGCGGCAGTGCACTTTTGGTAGGAGTTGGAGGTTCTGGCAAACAATCATTGTCCCGTTTAGCAGCCTTTATATCGAGTTTAGAAGTATCTCAGATACAATTGAAAAAAGGGTATGGAGTATCAGATTTAAAGGTAATGTATTTACGGATGGTGGTTTCAAAAAAAATGTTATGTTTTCTATAGAGCAAAGTAGAGGTTTCTTGAAATGTTGTTTTAAATTTCAGCATGAACTTTCTGGTATGTACATAAAGACAGGTCTAAAAAATGTTGGCATCATGTTCTTAATGACAGATGCACAGGTTGCCAACGAACAATTTTTAGTCTTAGTGAATGATTTACTGGCTTCTGGTGAAGTTGGCGATCTCTTTCCAGATGATGAAATTGAAAATATTCTTGCTGGTGTTCGGAACGAGGCAAGTAATAATTTACCATTACATATTAAGTAAGGACGAATGTTGAGTAAACTCTTCAGATTTATTACGACTGTGGTTAACACATTTTTTTAGGTTAAAGGAGCAGGTCTTCCTGACACTAGAGAAACATGTTGGAAATTCTTTATTGATCGAGTACGTAAGCAATTAAAAGTGGTTTTATGTTTCTCTCCCGTGGGATCGACCTTAAGGGTGCGATCCAGAAAATTTCCCGCTTTGATCAACTGTACGTCTATAAATTGGTTCCATGAGTGGCCACAGGAAGCTTTGGTGTCAGTATCCATGAAGTTTTTGGAGGAGTTGATTGCGCTACCCGTATGTGTCTTACTTATATTTTATTACATTAAAAAAATGTTTTATTGAGCACATGTCATGACATTATGCAAATAAAAATTTAAAAAAAAAAAGTATATCCCCAGATATCTCTGCGTGATTCCGTCTCCAGATTTATGGCATACGTACATACGTCAGTTAATGCAGTTTCTAAGGCATATTTATCAAATGAACGAAGGTACAATTATACAACGCCTAAGAGTTATCTCGAGCAAATCAGTTTGTACGCTAAATTGGTAAACAATAAAACTACAGAGCTTCGTGCCAAAATAGTCCGGTTTGTAACGTTTATTAGCATCAATTACGAATACAGTTGCTATCATATCCAGATACTATTAGGATGACAGTGAGCAATTCTTCTCTCGAGTGACTGTAATCATATGCATAAGAGAAAAAGAGAACTTATTTTTATTACCCTAATGGCATCTGGATTGGGTCACATTATGTTGTGGTTGCAATTTACAATTGAAAATTTATTTTAGGTTAGAAAATGGCTTAGAAAAACTACGAAGTACAGCATCACAAGTAGATGAATTAAAAGCTAAATTGGCACTACAAGAAATCGAATTAAAGCAAAAGAATGACGCAGCTGATAAACTCATTGAAATGGTCGGCGTCGAAACTGCTAAAGTACAAAGCGAAAAAGCTCTTGGTAAAATTCTGTGACTTTCTTATAATTTTTATTGCACATATGAAGGCATTTCAGATAAATTTAAATAAATGATTTCTTTTGTAATTTAGCCGACGAGGAAGAAGAACGAGTAGCAGTCATAGCAGAAGAGGTATCAAAAAAGCAAAAGGATTGTGAAGAAGACCTCATAAAAGCTGAACCAGCATTAGTTGCTGCACAAGAAGCTTTAAACACATTAAACAAAGCAAACTTGACTGAACTAAAATCTTTTGGGTCACCCCCAGGAGCTGTTACTAATGTAACAGCAGCAGTTATGGTATTGTTAGCACCTGGTGGTAAGATACCAAAGGATCGAAGTTGGAAAAATGCAAAGGTGCAACCTCTATTGTTCAGTTTGTATGATTTCATTATTTTTTAACTATTCAAATTACCTATCAATTTTATTATTTTAGATGATGATGGCAAAAGTTGATGTCTTTCTCGAGGCACTTATAAACTACGATAAAGAAAATATTCACCCCGATGTTATTAAAGCCATCCAGCCCTATCTCAAAGATTCTGAGTTTGAACCAGGTATACACTTGTTTAATTTTTAACCTAGGTCTAATTTTACATAATAATGTTATACTCAATCTTTTTAATGTTTTAGAATTTGTCAGATCGAAATCAGCGGCAGCAGCTGGTCTTTGCGCCTGGGTAATTAATATCATCAAGTTTTACGAAGTATTTTGCGACGTAGAGCCCAAGAGGAAAGCACTTGCTGCAGCTAACGCAGAATTAGCAGCTGCTTCAGAAAAGTTAAAAGCTATAAAGTCAAAAGTTGCGGTAAGTTTTGACTAAGTCAGTATGACTTAAAATTTGCTTAACATTGAATAGCATGCATTATTAAAAAAACAACCAAAATATTATCTTTCTTAATTGATTGAAAAACTGATAAATTCACACATAATCGCCTCCCTAGGTTAAGGGAGGCGTTAAGGTTTAATTGGTATTTTTTATCTACTAAGAATTAGCCCTTGACTGCGATCTCACCTGATGGTAAGAGATGCAGTCTAAGATGGTAGCGGGCTAACTTGTTAGGGGCATGACGGTTATATTAAACCCATACCCCTTTCGGTTTCTACACGGCATCGTACCGGAACGCTAAATCGCTTGGTGGCACGTCTTTGCCGGTAGGGTGGTAAGAAACAGCCGAAGCCTCCCACTGTGAAGTGATTGCTACTTAGCGATACGACCGCTTTATTGTACATTCATTTTAAGTGTTATAAAGAATATACATACTTAAATATATTTTTAGTCACTTGAAGAGCAACTCGCAACACTAACGGCAGATTTTGAAAAAGCGACATCCGAGAAAGTAAAATGTCAAAAAGAAGCAGATGCTACGAACAGAACAATTCAACTCGCAAATCGACTAGTCAACGGCTTGGCTAGCGAAAATGTTAGATGGGCTGAAGCTGTTTCTATGTAAGTTCATTTTTTAGCTTTATCGTTTTTTCCATTCAATTTATTAAACATGATAATGTTATTTATTCCAGTTTCATGCAACAGAGTACCACACTACCGGGCGACGTGCTTCTAGTTTGCGCATTCATATCCTATGTTGGTTGTTTTACTAAAATATACAGAATGGATTTATTGCACAAAAATTGGCTAGTCTTTTTAAAAACCCTAGAAGTAAGTTTCAATTTTGTTTTAGAATTTTTTGAATGAGTTCTCATAAGGCTTTCATTAATTGATTTTTTATTTCTTTAGCCACCTATACCAATCACTGAAGGGTTGGATCCCTTAACAATGCTAACAGACGATACTACAATTGCTATATGGCATAATGAAGGTCTTCCTTCTGACCGTATGAGTACAGAAAACGCAACCATCCTATCTAATTCTGATCGCTGGCCTTTAATGATTGATCCACAGGTATTTTTACAAAATATATATACATACCTAATCTATAAATCCAGATACTAGTTTTACGATACACACAATTTGATTTTTTTCATTAATTACAGCTTCAAGGAGTTAAATGGATAAAACAAAAGTACGGGGATATATTAAGGGTCATTAGGCTTGGTCAAAAGGGTTATCTCGATACGATAGAGAAAGCTATTATAAAGGGTGAAACAGTTTTGTTGGAAAATATTGGAGAAACGGTTGATCCCGTGCTTGATCCTCTTTTAGGACGAAATTTAATTAAGAAAGGAAGGTCTGTATACCTGCATACATAATTATTTGTTACCGTTAATAATGGTGTTTTTAATGTAATCAACATTTTTGTAGAGCTATAAAAATAGGCGACAAGGAGGTGGAGTACAGTCCAAATTTTAAACTTATTCTGCATACAAAATTAGCAAATCCTCATTATAAACCGGAAATGCAGGCACAAACAACTTTAGTAAATTTTACTGTTACTCGAGACGGGCTTGAAGATCAACTTTTAGCAGAAGTAGTGAAAGCAGAGAGACCAGATTTGGAGGAATTGAAAGCTGATTTAACGAAGCAGCAAAATCGATTCAAAATTCAACTGAAGGAGCTTGAAGATGATTTGCTATCACGCCTCTCATCGGCGGGTGACAATATTTTAGGCGACACGGCGTTAGTAGAGAATTTGGAAATTACAAAAAAGACAGCTGCTGATATTGAGAAAAAGGTGAAATTTTTAATGCATAATTTAGTAGTATTCTTTATTAATGTTAACAATAATTGTAATACTTTTGTAGGTAGCGGAGGCTAAAATAACATCTCTTCAAATAGATCAAGCTCGGGAATTCTATCGACCGGCTGCAGCCAGAGCCTCACTTCTATACTTCATTTTGAATGACTTGAATACCATCAATCCTATTTATCAGTTTTCTTTAAAGGTATGAAAACATACTCAGATTTACATTTTATTTAATCTGTGTATTTTTTATGGAAAACAAATTATTTGTAAATTATAATTTTTTCAAGGCATTTAGCGTCGTATTTCAAAAAGCAATATCTAAAGCAGAACCAGCCGAGGAAGTAGACCAAAGAATGAAAAATTTAATCGATTGCATTACATATTCAGTATTCCAATACACTTCGAGAGGCCTATTTGAATGTGACAAACTTATTTTTGCATCGCAAATGACATTCCAGGTAAAGTTATTAAGATTTATAATACAAAAAAAAACAAAGTTTATTGATAAAGGATAGAAATAAGTATTTAAAAATAAATTTGTCTTCAGGTTCTTCTAATGAGTGAAGAAGTGCAACCAGCTGAATTAGACTTTTTCCTACGTTTTCCGATAAAGCCACATGTGACGAGTCCTGTTGATTTTCTTTCTAACACAAGTTGGGGTGGAATCTGTTCTTTGGCAAGTAAAGACGAATTTAGGAACCTGGATCGAGATATAGAAACTTCTCCTAAAAGATGGAAGAAAATTGTGGAAATGGAATGTCCTGAACGAGAAAAGTTTCCGCAGGTATAATATTTCTGGTATCCATAAAAAATATGAATTTATCATGAGAGCAAAGAGATTTATTTTGTTTAAATTTATGTCTTAGGAATGGAAAAACAAAACAGCGCTCCAAAGGCTATGTATGCTAAGAGCGTTGCGTCCTGATAGAATGACGTATGCTGTCGCGTAAGTACTTAGGCGAAATGTAATTGATATGATTTTTAAAATTTTAAATAGCTGTGTATTTGTATCAAGAAATAAATTTCAGGACGTACATTGAAGAAAAAATGGGAGCGAAATATGTTGAAAATCGAACAGTAGAATTCAGCAAATCATTTGAGGAAACTAGTCCAACAACTCCTATATTTTTCATCTTGTCTCCTGGCGTCAATCCGCTCAAGGATGTTGAAGCGTTGGGAAAAGCTATGGGTTTTACGGCAGATAATGGAAATTTTCACAACGTTTCTTTGGGTCAGGGACAAGAAGTAGTTGCTGAGCAGGCGATGGATGAATCCCTTAAGAAAGGACATTGGGTAGTTTTGCAGGTAATCAAAAGCTAGGTTACTTGAGACCTCTAAAATCTTGGGCCTCATTGATTATATTTTGATGTTTGTCTTTTAGAACATTCACCTCGTAAAGAAATGGTTGCCAAGTCTAGAGAAGAAGATGGAAAGTTTTGCAGGAGCTTGTCATCAGGATTTCAGATTATTTATGTCGGCAGAACCAGCTGCTACGCCGACCGCGCACATAATACCACAAGGTATATTGGAATCGAGTATTAAAATCACGAACGAGCCTCCTACAGGCATGCAGGTAAATTTGAGTTAGATAACTTTGATGAATGTTGTTTTAAAAAATTGCATATAAATACCCTAAGACGTTGTTCTTAGGCAAATTTGCACAAAGCACTTCACAATTTCAATCAAGAGACTTTGGAAATGTGTGGCAAGGAAGCAGAATTTAAAGCAATTCTCTTCTCTCTCTGCTACTTCCACGCTGTAGTTGCTGAGAGGAGAAAATTTGGACCTCAAGGATGGAACAAAATTTATCCTTTTAATATAGGTAAAAAAATTCCAAATATTTAACTTATTAATGGATATTCATAAAGTAAAGTGCACATAATACTTTTCCGGAACAAAGTGAACACCGAATTTCTGGTAATAATATTTTAACAGGTGATCTCACAATAAGTGTCTTCGTATTATTTAACTATCTGGAAGCAAATTCAAAAGTACCTTGGGAAGATTTGAGGTATCTCTTTGGAGAGATCATGTACGGCGGTCACATTACTGATGATTGGGATAGAAGGTTGTGTAATGCTTACCTTGAAGAATTAATGCAACCAGATCTGGTAAACAATTTGAATTAAAATAAATATTTTCACTTAAAATATGAAAAAGATTTGAAATATTTCGTCTGGTGATTTTGGTTCTATTGTATAGGATAAATAATTTGGTATGGATTTTAATGTTTAGGTTGATGGGGAACTACAATTGGCGCCAGGTTTTCCTGCACCTCCTAATACAGACTACGTAGGCTACCATCAGTATATAGAAGATGCAATGCCTACTGAATCACCCTATCTATATGGACTTCACCCTAATGCTGAAATTGGCTTCTTGACGACCACTTCAGAAAATTTGTTTAGGACTATATTTGAAATGCAACCTAGAGATGCGCAGGCTGCTGGAGCTACAACTGTGACAAGGGAAGATAAGGTATGCTGAATTTGAACTTTGAAGTAAACCCAAGGAACCGTTGTGGTACTCTAAATTTATCGCGAAAATTTCAAGTATCTAAGCTTGATGTTAAAAAATTGTTTAGGTTAAAAATTAAATCTTGTTCAGGTAAAACAAATGTTGGATGAAGTGGTAGAAAAGTTGCCCGAAGAGTTCAACATGGTCGAGATCATGGGAAAGGTTGAGGAGAGGACGCCATACGTCATCGTTGCGTTCCAAGAATGTGAGCGTATGAATTATTTGACTGGAGAAATGAAGCGGTCGTTGCGAGAGTTAGACCTCGGGCTAAAGGTATTTACGTTTTCAATCAAAATCATCAAAATTAATAGTTCTGTTGAATTCTATTTGACTTGCTTTATTTCAGGGTGAATTGACAATTACGTCGGACATGGAGGAATTGGAAAATGCTCTCTTTTTAGATCAGGCATGTTTTTGTACTTTTGTTAGCATTTACAGTGTTTAAGGAAGTCATTTCCATTATCTTACTCACATCCCTGCTAGCTATATCCTTGGCATGTTCAATTATATTTTTCAAGTTCTATGGGTCTTAATTTGTCAGGATGAGATCGGTTCTTATCTATCGTTAAGAAGCGATTAAGCAAGCAAGAAGCATAAGACACACTTATGCTATTCTTCGTTTACTGCCTTATTTAGAAACTTAATTAAAATTATAGGTTCCAGCAATTTGGGCTAACAGAGCATATCCGTCATTGCTTGGTCTGTCAGCATGGTTTGTTGATTTACTTCTTCGTCTACGGGAACTAGAAACTTGGGCGACTGATTTTGTGGTAAAGTATTCTCGGTCCATTTTATATTTTACTAGCCCACAACCTCGTCCGCGTGGTTTAAGTTTTTTTGATTCTAACGGGAACTCTTTAATTTTCCGAGATAAAAAGTAGCCTATATGTCACTCTCCAGGTCCTCAACTATACTCATGGCAAAAATCACGTCGATCCATTGTTCCGTTACGGCGTGATTGAAGGACAAACCGACAAACAAACACAATTTCGCATTTATAATATTACTATGATTAGCTGATGCCCGCGACTTTGTCCGCGTGGAATAAGGGGAATTCCCGTGGGAACTCCTTAATTTTCTGGGATAAAATGGAGCCTATGCCACTCTCCAGGTCCTCAACAATACCCATGCCAAAAATCAAGTCAGTCCGTTGCTCTGTTGCGGCGTGATTGAAGAACGAACCAACAAACCAACAAGCAAACACACTTTCGCATTTATAATATTAATTAGTATGATTGCATCTTGACATGACGGGGAAGTAAGACGTTATAGAATTTTGCTGTTTATAATTATAGCTACCAACGTCTGTGTGGTTGGGAGGATTCTTCAATCCTCAGAGTCTGCTGACGGCCATTATGCAAAGCACTGCAAGGCGATACGAACTACCCCTAGACAAGATGTGTCTCCAGTGCGACGTTACCAAAAAGATGAAGGAGGATTTTACGTGAGTAGAACCTGCCCCACGATTGTAATCGTTTGTCAAACATAATTCGACCTGTTTAAGGAGTTCATAGATGCCAGCACGTCAAAAAGCATGTATGAACTCCTAAAACAGTTCGAGTAATACGTTTTAAGCTGTCAAATGATTGCGATTTGCTTAGACAATTGGGTCTCTGATATAAGTTACGTTTATTTCCTTGCTCTTATATGTGCCATGCTAGCCCCCTACACACAACTTCTAAATTAAAAATATAGGTTAATGCGTGCGACTTATACCTTTGTGCGTGTATGTTATTCTTTCACAGTTCAAGCGCAGAACCGATTTTGACGAAATTTGGCGTAGGTAAATTGCGTCGCGGTTCTTGAAATGGTTTGCCTTGTATTCCAGGAAAATAAGAATTTTGTTACGCTTTTTAAAAATCTTTCACGTCAACCACTGTCCACTAATCAGCTTATCAATAAAGTTCGTTGTCTTCTCGATGAAGTCTCTTTTTGCGTCGTATTCCTCATTACTGAGGGTCGTAACCCCTTTTTCATTAATCAAATAATAGTAGGAGTATTCTTGGGATAATAATGTGGTGGGTTCCCACGTCCTTCCGCATACGACTCGACTAAGAGTATATAAATAGGTTTTTGTAACGATTATTATCAGTTGTTAGTGATAACAACCGGGACCGACGACTTAACGTGCTCTCCGAGGCACGGCGAAAACGAAAAGGCCAAATTCGAACCTCCAAATTAGGTCACCGATCCAGTTACTGACTTGGGTCAACGTTGTTTAGCAATCGCAATCGACTGATATGCATTATCACAACTAGGCCACTCGTCCTTCATGATCAGTAGTTTTTTGTAAAAGTATGTTTGTAAAATTGCAGAATAGCAGACTCTAGGTCGGCTCCGAAGGACGGCGCATATGTGCACGGGCTTTTAATGGAGGGTGCTCGATGGGACATGCATGCGGGGATCATAATGGACTCCCGCCTCAAGGATCTGTTCCCGCCTATGCCTGTCATTAATGTTCGGGTATATATTTTTTTATATTCTTTGCTAGTTAGCCCTTGATTGAGGTCGTATTAAGTTAGTAAATGATGATGCAGTCTAATACGGTAGCGGCCAACCAGGGGCTATACTACCGTCCTCAATGGTTCTACACGGTAACGGAACGCTAAATCACTTGGCGGCACCTCTTTGACGGTAGGGTGGTAGCTATAGCCACTGCCGCACGTTAAGGCAACAGCGCTACACACTGCGCCACGGAGGTCGTTGAGAAGTTGGAGGCGTAAAGCCTCCTACTAGGTACTATTTGCATAGAATCGTATTTGATCACACGAGTCTCCTTCAATTCTGAGAAGAGACCAGTGGTCGGTATTAATAATAATGTCCTCCCGACCGAATTTCGGCCACGCGCGGCAGCCTATCTCCAGAGAGATAAGCCATCTGCGCGCATCTATAGTGCAGAAGTGTGTGCGCATACACAGGTGCACTCTCTGTTCCTTTATTCTCATAGCCCGATGGGACGGAAAATCCGACACGACCGGAGAGAGATCAGGCGCAGGTCCGACAGCTTTACGTGCTCTCCGAGGCACGATGCTGGAACACCGCCAACTTCCTACCTCCGGGCTAGTACTGAGAATTTCTTGCCAGAAAAATAATTGTATGGAAACTTGTAATGGCCCAACCCGGGACTCGAACCCGGGACCTCGTCAGCCGCCGACAAACATGCTAACTAATAGACCAACGAGGCGGTCTGTAATGCTCCTTTGCCGTGAAAGACCACACTAACATTTTGTTTTACGTTCCAGGCAATAACTCAAGACAAGCAGGACTTGCGCAACATGTATGAATGTCCGGTGTACAAGACACGCACGCGGGGCCCGACTTATGTGTGGACATTCAACCTTAAGACTAAGGACAAGCCCTCCAAGTGGACCCTGGCTGGTGTTGCTTTGCTATTGCAGGTTTAGATTATTGCAGCAAGTTAATTAGAGCAATGGAGAGGCTATTGCAAACGTAAAGTATTGTAGCAACTTTATTATAGCTATGGAAAGGCTATTGCAGATTTAAAGTACTGCAGCAATTTTATTATAGCTATGGAGAGGCTATTGCAGATTTAAAGTATTGCAGCAACTTTATTAGAGCTATGAAGAATTAGATCAACTTCGGGTAGCATTAGTCTTGTATCTAAGAAGATAGAGACATAGTTTTAAGCGTTACATAGTTCTTCATGCAGTGCTTCTTCTTCTTCTTCTTGTCGAGGTTTCAGTCCCTTATGTCCTGTATCACTGCAACCGTCTCCGATCTATTGTGATGTGACCTCCAGTTTAAATTTCCTCGCCAATACTTGTTTCTGCCAGGAACAGCAGCGTTTTTTTGACTGGAATACGGGAAGCATCCTCTGGGTTAATAATAATGCAGTGCTTTGAATATGGTGCTGTAGATAGCGTTCCTATCAGTGCCATATCATAATTTATACATTTCTCTAATTTGCGGAAGAACCAACTGCATCTTAAGAAAACTCCTACCATTATTTGATTCACGACCTTCAGTAATGAGGAATACGACGAACACACAGAGAGAGAGAGAGAGAGAGATAATTTAAAAAGAGGGAAAACTTCGAAAGCTGGGTCATATCAAAGACGCCAGGACTAAAGGGAAACTAAAAAATAGATAGAAGAAATGGTGTCTCAGCTTACTGAATATTATATAAACTGATTCAGCACCTAGAGAGGTTGAGAAAAATCCAACAGCAAAAATCTCTTGGTACAGATGCGATAGATTGAAATTGGCAAGCTCTCAGTATTGTACCCTTTTTGAGACGTATAGATAGATAGATACATTTTATTGCACACACTTGAACAAAAGAAACAATAATAAATATACATATATGTACAAAAAGAAAGAAAAACTAATTTATACAGAAAGGTACTGAGGTAAAAGGAGTGAGGTAACAAGAATTTGGTTGACTAGTAGATGTAGAGATAGATTAAGGTTTCGATCCAACGATAAATGTGAAGAGTTATAATTATCATAACAATAATATTATGCCTAATAGGTATAATCCAGAATGAATGTATAAGATAACTGAACTTTTTCAATTCGGTCACTGTTCGCTTAATGGAGTCCTAAATGATATTATGTCATTTCTTTTCAATGGAGTAATTAATTCTTTTACACCAAATATGTATTACGATGCGGAAATAATAAATATGAGTATTTTTGGCTAGATTCAATAAAAATATTTTGGTATTGTTAACGATATTTTATTGTTTTGTAACCAAATCCTTTCCCATGCAGATCCTTATTCCTTAATGACATCATCCAAAGAGGCTAAGGTTGGGTTAATTTATAGCAGTATCTTGTTCTTTTGACCTTGTCACCTCAAAATGTTACATCCGGTATTGAATATTGATAACAGTTTAATGATGGTGATTTCATAATTTAAAAAACCTGATAGAATGGTTATTCGTAAAATATGAATTATTAGTGACTAGATGATACCCGCGACTTCGTCCGCGTGGATTGTTTTTTTTTATTCCCGCGGGAACTCTTCAATTTTCCGGGATAAAAAGCAACCTATGTCCTTCCCCGGGGTACAACCTCTCCCTGTACCAAATTTCATCAAAATCGGTTGAACATATACATTTTTTTGATTCCCGCGGGAAGTCTTCAATTTTCCGGGATAAAATGTAGCCTATGTCCTTCCCCGGGATGTAACCTATCTCTGTACCAAATTTCATCAAAATCTGTTGAGTAGTTGGGCCGTGAAAGCGTAGCAGACAGACAGACAGACAGACAGACAGACAGACGAACAGACAGACAGACACACTTTCGCATTTATAATATTAGTATGGATTTCGGAGGAAACTTATTGATAAGTTCCCTTCGAAATCACTTATATTGTAGTAGATTATTTACTGGGGCCATATTGCCTATGGGGGCATAATATGATGTTATCGTTCTATTATCATACCAGCTGATCAAGGTAATAGATCAGCCTATTGATACAAATGAGTATGACTCACCTAAAAATGATTGATGTCATCTCATGATTTTTGCATTTATTTTTAACTTTTTTGCTGTGAGGTCAAATGTGAGGTAATAAGTTAATGATACTTAAAATTCCGTTCGTGTATGAGTAAGACATCTGAATTTTCAAGTACCTTGAAATAATATGTCTGCAATGGTCACTTTTGCGGGTCGCGACCCGTGGATCCACCGGATTGTCCCACCAGTGAGTCGAGGGAGAATTCCTTTTTAACCGTATGCCAAGTCACTGCATTATAGTTGGAAATACAATTAAAAAATTACACTAAGTACATAGTATCGATACTAAACTAAGCAGTCATAAAAATTAGTTCAATTTTGGCCACCGGGTCAGATAAGTTTGTGGGACTGTAAAGAAAAAGAATTAGAAAATTACAACTTTCACTGATTAATTAATTAGCAAAGTTAATATATTTTTTTACTTCAAAGCCTATATGTTCAATTAATTCTCTTACTTTTAAATATGTGGGCGTTACATTTGCATTAGTAGGTACATGCACTTAGCTCTCACGTAAGGCTACATACCTACTAAAAACTTTCAAGAATTTGAGCCATCCGTTTACGTTGGTTGAAAACTCTTCGAAATCCGTAATTGGGTATTTGACAACTATTATTGTTGACAAATAAATTATTTTTTAGTGATGATTTAATAGAGGATCTTCTTTAAGTCGTTTTATAATTAAACTATTGACTAACGTAAAAAAGTCCTTTGAAATTTGATGACGTCAGTATTCAATATTTCATACAAAATCGCATACTAAGCAAGCGTTTAGACGTTTGAAAAAAGTTGTCTATTTAAAAAAGTGCGTCGAACTTTGATGACGTCACTATTCAATATTTCATACAAAATGGCATTATAAGCACGCGTTTTGACGTTTGAAAAAAAGTTGCTGATTTGACTAGTGTCAAATACCCAATTGTTAGTTCAGTTCGATCTGTTTGTCTGTCCGAGAGCGCTAATCTCAGAAAGTGATCCAGCATCACCCATGCAGTAATTGTCGGCTTGCTACTGAGTACGAGTCTCCTCTCCGAATGAGAAACGTTTGGCCATAGTCCACCATCCTGGCCCAGTGCGGATTGGCAGACTTCAATTTTGACCGAATTGCTAATCCATACTTACTAATATTATAAATGCGAATCTGTCTGTCTGCTACGCTTTCACGGCCTATATTTTCAACCGATTTTGATGGTATAGGTAGGTTACACCCCGGGGAAGGGCATAGGCTACTTTATAACCCAGAAAATTAAAGAGTTCCCGCGAGAATCATAAAACAGAATTTAAATTACAAGTTTAAAAAAACCCCCGACTAGAAAAAAGCTGATGACCTTCAGACGGATGAACAGATTTTCATGCAACATGGCTAAGAACACTCGGGATAAAATTATATATGACACAAAAAATACTAAACGAAAATCGGTTCATCCGTTTGGGAGCTACGATACCACAGACAGATACACAGATACACAGATACACAGACAGACACGTTAAACTTATAACACCCCTTATTTTTGCGTCGGGAGTTAAAAATACCTTAATCCACGTCGACGAAGTCGCGGGCGTCATCTAATATTGTATATGTTTTCTTATCGAGTAGCGTGTGTTCCCACCCTCAGGGTATCCAGTAGGTGGTCGGTCATTGAGCCGTTGGAATAAAATCACTGGATAACATTGTAACTACTAATTAGATAATTAAATGCAATACTAGATTGCAATTACTTACCTACACAATATCTTTGTTTCTTTTCCCTACCTTCAAATAGACATAGGTATCCATATCCACTACAAGTTAGCTCTTGATTGCGATCTCACCTGATGGTAAGTGATGATGCAGTCTAAGATGGTAGCGGGCTAACCTGTTAGGGGCATGGCAGTTATATTAAACCGATACCCCTATTCGGTTTCTACACGGCATCGTACCGGAACGCTAAATCGCTTGGCGGCACGTCTTTGCCGGTAGGGTGGTAACTAGCCACGGCCGAAGCCTCACACCAGGCCAGACCAGTGAATTCAGAAATTATAAATTCCCAAATTGACCCGGCCGGGGATCGAACCCGGGACCTCCGCTCGTTAAGACAATAGCGCTACACACTGCGCCACGGAGCTCGTCATAGATGAATGGTATGTGATGATGCAGTCTAAGATGGTAGTGGGCTAACCTGTTAGGTGTAAGGGTTCCATACCTCTAATCGGTTTCTACACGGCATCGTACCGGAGTCCGGAACGCTAAATCACTTTGCGGTACATATTTGCCGGTAGGGTGGTAAACTAGTAACTATAATATGTATAGCTACAGCCGAAGCTTTAAATCAGACTAGAAATTAAAAATTCCCAAATTGACCCTGCCGGGAATCGAAGCCTGGACCTCGACCACAATAACGCCACAGCGCTGACCACTGCGCCAGGGAGGTCGTCATAACACGGCCGGCATGGGTTGACCGTTGACAATGAAGACTTATGAATCTATCAGAGCGGTTGCCAAATTAAAAGATTATAAGCATATGCTGCGATCAATGACTTGGCACGGATATAAAAAGCTAGTTATCTCCAACCTTGGCCCACTCTCTAGGTTATTATGTATTCTATTGTCAGACGGCGTGTAGGTTTGTTTGCAAGATCTTGGGTGATGACTCGATTTGAACGATTAATCAAATGCTAATTCGAATATAATTAAAACATACTCTTATAAAATTGCACTTGACATTTTTTTTGTACCTACATAACGTTGAACCTTGTATTATTGTAAATGAGAAAGTGTGTATTTTTGTTGGTCTGTCCTTCAATCACGCCGCAACATAAGTAGCAACAGATCGACGTGATTTTCGGCATGGTTATACTCGGAGAGCTCGAGATAGACATAGGCTACTTTTTATCCCGGAAAATAAAAAAAAGTTTCCGCGGGAACCAATAATCCTCAATCCACGCGGACGAAGTCGCGGGCATCATCTAGTACGAATTATATATCCATACTATAATATTATAAATGCGAAAGTGTGTCTGTCTGTATGTATGTCTGTCAGTCTGTCTGTCTGTCGGCTGCGTTTCACGGCCCAACTACTCAACCGATTTTGATTAAATTTGGTTTCATTTCTTTTTTCAGAATAGGCTTGAAATGATAAGGTCTAGGTTGGAGCGCGCTTGCCTAGAATGTATAAATATATATAATAAATTGTACGATACTACGCATTTTATTTTATAAAAGGAAATATTATTTCCATACCTACCTAGTGGTAGATCCACCGACGATTCAAAAGTACTTGTAAAAGTTTATTTGAATAAAAATCATTTGAGTTTGAATTTGAATACCTTGGTTAAAGATATCGGCCAAAGATTAGTCTTCAAAATTTTGTTCGTAAAGGTCAGATCTCATGAACTTGATCGATAAATGATTATTAAGGCATAATAATATCACTCATCAGAATTTATAATTATGTCTTTAAACTCAGCGACTAGTCCAGTGTAGGTCGTGCCGTAGCGAAGGCCGCAACCATTTACGAAATTTTAATAAGAACCTCCTGGTTCCTTGTTTTTTCATCAGCAGTTAATCATCTCCAGGCTTGTCAGTCAAGCGTGTAACTTGCATACGATTAATTGGACGAAGGATGCAGGATATGCAAAATGTATGGCGATAGAATTAAAAAGATAATAAACTCTGGTTTTGAGAACATTTCTAACGTGGTTTTTTGTCACGACTCTTTGTGTGGAGATTTGGTAGATAATTTTGGAAATGTATCATACAGACCTAAAAAACTGAATTTGATTCGAATTTTAATTTATTTCAGATCCATAAGGTGACTACACATTAGCTGTAATCCTGCCTGACTTCCTAGCCTCCCTAGCCATACCATCTGATAAAGAAATTCAAGCTTCTTTATTGGTAGCAGCTTAAAGGCTTCGAAGCCTAAGCTGTCGGAAATCAGACGTGTGTTAATACAAGCGATCGCTCAGGCGATAGAAGCAATATAGGTTTCAGTAAACAAACCTTTATTTCGTGGCTTGTAGTGTCATGCTAACAAGACAAGTCGACGCTAAGGGCGAAAACACACACACTAAAAAAAATGTGTGGCTGAGAAAGTCTGCGCACGCACTTTTATATGGAGCTGCACTGACTAGCGCGACATGACATAATTTTTATTCCCATAATTTAATATAAAAAAATTATTTTTTAAACAACCGACTTCAAACTCCCGCGCCAACTTTGCAACAACAAGCGCACGCTATACAAAGTACTTATTTTATTGTTAATATTTTAAAAATCGCTCGACCGATTTCTATAAAATTTATATGGGACCACCTTTTAAGTATACCCTTTCAAACAAAAATAGAATTTTCAAAATCGGTCCAGGCGTCTTCGAGTAATCGGGGAACATACATTAAAAAAAAAAAGATTCCGACGAACTGAGAACCTCCTCCTTTTTTGAAGTCGGTTAAAAAGAGGCGGACGTTTCGCACGCACGTTTTCTACTGTCCTCTCTCTGTCTGTAATGTGTTTTCGCCCTTACATTTTATATTAGTGAACGTTAAGAATTATTCCACTTTAAAACGATAAATCTATTTCTAATTATGGATTGAACCAAATAGACTAAATTTGGTAAAAAACTAAAATGGATCAAAACATTTGCTAAAGAAACACATTTGCGTAGAATGCCGGTTAATTAAATTTGCCCTATGTGTTCAAACTGAAGGTAACGAGAGGTTTTTAAGTAGGTATCCTAAACTAGACATAATAAATCCATACTAGTATTATAAACTCAAATAAATCCATCTGCCTGGCTGTCTGCTACGCTTTAGATATAGAGGTAGGCTGCATTTCAGGGAAGGACATAGGTTACTTTTCCCGGAAAATTAAGAAGTTCCCGCCGGAAAAAAACTTAATGCAGATGAAGTCGCGGGCATCATTTAGTTGAATATGCCATATTATGGATATAAGATAGGGAAGGCATTAGGTAGTCAGAATACCTGTTTACTGACTGTCATGATGAAAAATGAGTATTGACGAATTTCCATTTGGGTAAGCAGTGCTTTTACGCCTCTATGAACTGCACGCCACTGCTGTTATATCATAACAGTGAACAGAACATTATGCTTCCATTAATATTATGATAATAGTATGCAAGTATAAATTGCTTAATTGAGCTCCTTGCCACTCTACACTTATTCCGTTAGAGTCAATTACACTTAAATCTTTGACACGCAAACAAAGTAACGAGTAAAGCATATCTCGTTTAAGCGAGAAGATAGCGTGGCCAAGCACGCGTATCATCGAGATATATTAGCACGCCAGTGAAAGTGCTCATGAGTCAAGCAATTTGGGCTTAGGTATCTACTCACTTTTCAAAATTGGCAGTCAACTGGCTTCCCTGGCTTAGGATCCCTTTATCAATGTGTTGCAGTTAGGGTTATTTTTGATGTTGGAATTAAACGATGATTACTGAATTAATTAATTATATACTAGCTGATGCCCGCGACTACGTCCGCGTGGTTAAGTTTTTTTGATTCCCGCGGGAACTCCTTAATTTTCCGGGATGAAAAGTAGCCTATATCACTCTCCAGGTCCTCAACTATACCCATGCCAAAAATCACGTCGATCTGTTGCTCCGTTGAGGCGTGATTGAAGGACAAACCAACAAACCAACAAACAAACACACTTTCGCATTTGTAATATTAAGTATGAAGTATGATGATTAATATAAAACACGGAAGGATATTTTTCTAATTTTGAATGTTGGATCGAAAAAAGAAAAGACCGTGAGAGCTGACAGTAATTGTGATAAAGTGATAGGTAATACGAAATGGCCTGCCACAGACAATAAAATTCCATAGATAAGTTCTGTTGTGTCTCTTACACAATGTATGTATCCTGTTTTTTTAATCCTGTGTCTGTGCAATAAATCCATTCTATCCATCTACTTTCAAGTTGAGCTCCATGTTAGCAACTTCACCAACTTAGACTAATATCATAATAATATCATACTAATATTATAAATGCGAAAGTGTTTATGTTTATTGGTTTGTCCTCCAATCACGCCGCAAACCAACAAACGCACTTTCGCATCATTTATAATATTAGTATGATTTTAGGGACATCCAGGTACGTGACATGAAACTGTCATTTTGAAATAATAATGTCCGCCCGATCGAATTTCGGCCTCGGCGGCCTAACTCCAGAGAGATTAGCCATCGGCGCGGGAGATATTTTAATGCACAAGCGTGTGCGCATACACAGGTGCACTCTCTGTTCCTTTAATTTAATAACCCGATGGGACGGAAAATCCGACACGACTGGAGAGAGATTAGCGTGCTCCGAGGCACGGTGTTGAAACAACGCCAGCTTCCTAACTCCAGACTAGTACTGAGAATTCCTTGTAAAAAAACCCAATGCTTGTTATGACCTGACCCGGGATTAGAGCCCAGGACCTCGTCATTTTGAAATAATACTGCTTCAAGCGATTGTGGTAACCCCCTGTGCATCTACGTTATGCTCTCTCGAACCAACTGAGGTCAGCAAATATTTGTCCTCCGTTCTAAAGTCACAAATTTAAAAAAAAAAGCTGCGAAGTGAAATTTACTTGGAGGAGATTTGAAGGCTGCTGTGTTATTAGCGTAAACACCGTGTTTTATTGGGCCGCTATGTTTACAATAAGGTGCTAATACTTTTCGTAGAGTTATGAATCTGGTTAAATTGTGGGTCAGTGTTATGTTTTTAACAAAAGTATACGAGTATAGCAATTTCATTTGGCTTCACTCAACCGAAATTGGGTTTCAAGAATCTCGGGTTTAGCTGTCGGATTTTGATCTTTGGCTGTATGCTTTCGATCTGCTTTAAAGTATTAATTTTAGTCAAGTTGTTGTGAATCAATCCTACGAACCATTGCATTGACTTATTTGACCAGAAGGACCCAAAAATGGCAATCCTTACATGATTGCACCTCTGATTGGTTTACACTCTTCTACTATTGGACGAAATCCATTGACGCAGCAAGAATACTATAAATTCAGCCAATCGGGGGTGATTGCGATGTTTCAATGATTGATGCAAAAGATACGCGGTCGCCCTGCTGTTTTCCTATTCGTATCCAATGGCTCTTTGGGCTCCTTTTCTGTAAAAAATAAAAAAAGCTTTTGTGTTAGAAAGATTAACTACTTTTTGAACAGAAAAATATTTGTGTAAAGTGGATTTCGTTGGTGAGTTCATTCCTATCGAGTCAGATCCGTGTCACAGTGTGACTCGTCGTTGTGACTCCAGAGATAAGTAAAGGGTGTTACCTCTGGTGACTCTAACCATCATTACAGCGTTCTCCACCAACTCAACATACAACCCAATTTTATTTTGCCAAATCAATTTGAACTTCACATACAGTTTCTAAGCTAGGTCATCAAAATTACTAGAACAAATGACGGCACATAGCACTATTGTTATATTATTCAATTAGAGCGTCGATCAGCGGTCACCGTCCAAGTAAGGGCACCCCGGTCCCCGTTACTTGAGGACTTCGCAGCAACAGGACGCTTAGCCGCTGCAGTAATTATTGCATCAATCAGTATACTGAGGCGATACTATTTCAATAATTCATGGATCTGAATTCATACTTTAAAAAAAAACTAGAGAGGTGTCAAGGGACACCCGATTGGAACGAAGTACCAAAAGTTGTAACGACACTTTTTGCTATAGTTGTAAGCCGTGCGGCGTGCGCGTGTTTCTCTGTGTAAATTTTATTACAATTCCTTCACTAATTAATCGAAAGGAACTTACTTAGCCTATGTAACTATTGAAAACATATTTCGTTAAAATTATTTCGCCTATTTATTATTTTCAACTACTTGAAGTCAGCAACACAAGTAGTCATAGCAACCACAATCATCTTTTCATAAAAAGTGTCGTTCCAACTTTTTGTCTTAATTTTTTCGGTCTAGCCCCCTTTCGTAACGCGCGATAAGGAACTTCGTTCCAATTATACATATAGCGAGCAAACGAGGTGGCGGGTCGCCTGATCTTAAGTGATTAATTACCTACCGCCCATGAACATTTGCAGCACCAGAGTAACCGCCAATGCGTTGCTGGCTTTCGAGATATTTGTTTATCCGCCCTTTGAAAAGTCCCATATTATAATAATGAGGGAGCACAGAAAATGGAAGCTGGTTCCATAATTTGCAGGTAAGTGTCAGAAATAAAGACAAAAATACCTAGACGAAGAGTTTGCAAAAGCGTGCAATTTTTTTAAAGAAATGCCTGCTTTTATAAAAATGATTTTTTAAAAATCACACTGAATACGTCATATGTTAATCTGTAATGTTCAGCGATTTTTAGTATAAAATCGCCGTTGTTTAGGATTAACTTCCCATTCAAATGATATGACAAACAATGTAGCTTTCTGTTTAATAAACCGTCAATATAAATTTTCTTATGTGTAGATACATAACATTATAATTGAAAGTCATAGAAACTAGCTGAGATAAAACCAATATTTAATCCCACTTGAGTAGCACGCTCAACGATAGGTATTTGCGCAAAGATTTCTCTCGCGGCTCAAAGAGATGCACGTATTGACGTGTAGAGGCCTTATTTACTCGCGCCTGCCTGTGGGTGCATCACTCGAGGTCGTATGGTATCATAAATTATAATAATTTAAGTGAAACTAAGAATACACACATCTGATTATATATTTAGTTTTTTTTTTGATTGATAAACAAAGCAAGCTATTTTTTACTGTCCTTAGTAATCGTGTGGTAATACATTTCACCGGTAATAATAACTCGTCTACACATTCTATTTTTCACCGGTATTAGACTGGTTCAAAACCATAATATAGGTAGGTATATATACAAATTAGTTTATATTTATTAATATTATAAATGCGAAAGTGTTTGTTTGTTGGTTTGTTCTTCAATCACGCCGCAACGGAGCAACGGATCGAAGTGATTTTTGGCATGGGTATAGTTGAGGACCTGGAGTGACATAGGCTACTTTTTATCCCGGAAAATTAAGGAGTTCTCGCGGGAATCCAAAAACTTAAACCACGCGGACAAAGTCGCGGGAATCAGCTTGTTGTTTAGTTTTATATGAAGTTTAGTTTACTAAAAAATAACAAGGAATATTATTTGGTTGAATATAAAATAGCATTCATGAATAGGTAAATACTTAGGATAAATACTTCTGGTAAAAGTAGAATAGCATATTAAGATAATTAGAAAATAGATAAGAAATTAAAATTCAGGGTGTATCCTTCGGGATATTATTACATTTTCTTTTAACAAAATATTCTTCTAAAACCTAAAGCAGGGTCCATATTGGACGTCACCCACTTCTGCCGTTTCAACGTTCGTGGGCGACTGGCAAAGCTGAAGCCAACTCCAAGCACAAATTAGCGGCTAACTCGACGCCGCAAACACGCGTGCGTGCATCTTTATATACTAACCGTTCGTTGACCGATTACCAACCTTATTTATCAGATATAAGATTGAAGTTTGATTTAACGCCGCCGCTGTATTTCCGAACGAATTTTTCGACTTAAGTGTTTTCATCAAGTTATTCGATTAAGTACTTAATTAGTGAAAAGTGCAGTGTTTCTTGTTTTTGGAAAATCAGGAAAACTATTTTTATTTTCACGTAAGTCTGGATTTCTTTAAAAGTTTCTTATTATTCTTGTTTTAAAGGTTGTTGAAAGGTTGTTGATTGTCGAATCCAGAAAACTTAAGTTGCGAAAAATTTATGAATGGTGATTTAAAAAAAAATTATAATGACAATTTTAATGTTCTGCAAATTATTAAAGTTAGGGATGTTATTTGTTTTAATTCAGATAACATGATATTGTTAAGATATTTTAGGCCTGAATAAGAATAAAAAAAGATTTAGGTAAGTATCAATAAAATAATGTTTTTATTATTAATAATAAAATGCCTCGAATACAAGATTAATTGCTGAATGACAAGGATTCTCAGGCTAATGACATAATATTTTACATTTAAAATTAATTGACAGTAATAACCATCAAATTATTCAATAGCTTCGTGACCAAAAATTTTCAAGGCTTATTGACCTTTTATGACATCAGAATTGACCTCAAAAAACCGGCCAAGTGCGAGTCGGACTCGCGCACCGAGGGTTCCGTACAAACCTGTAGTAAGTTTTAAATTAAATGTTTTTTTTAAATATTTGAGTTGATTGAATGAAAGGTAAATTGCGGTTTACGATTTATGACGTATTAAAAAAAAAACTACTTACTAGATCTCGTTCAAACTAATTTTCGGTGGAAGTTTGCATGGTAATGTACAAAATATATTTTTTTTTAGTTTTATCATTCTCTTATTTTAGAAGTTACGGGGGGGGGGGGACGACGACACATTTTACCACTTTGGGAGTGTCTCTCGCGCAAACTATTCAGTTTAGAAAAAAATGATATTACAAACCTCAATATCATTTTTAAAGACCTATCCATAGATACCCCACACCTATGGGTTAGATGAAAAAAAAATTTTTGAGTTTCAGTTCTAAGTATGGGGAACCCCCAAAATTTATTGTTTTTTTTCTATTTTTGTAAGAAAATCTTAATGCGGTTTACAGAATACATCTACTTACCAAGTTTCAACAGTATAGCTCTTACAGTTTCGGAAAAAAGTGGCTGTGACATACGGACGGACAGACAGACAGACAGACAGACAGACATGATGAATCTATAAGGGTTCCGTTTTTGCCAAATTTGGCTACGGAACCCTAAAAAACCATATCCTTAGGAATGGCAAATATATAATTATGTAAATTCTATAATGAAATATTTACTATTCACGCCTAAATATAACGTGTGCTTATTTTAAATAGCGAATCATATGAATCACGAATCGATTTTACATAATTTTTATTGCAATTTAATATGAAAATTTATTTATATTTTATTAGTCATGCTAGCATTTTTGTTTGTTAAAATACGTTGCTGTTCGCAAAGTTTTTGTGGATTTAACGAAACTAAAACTAAGTACAGTAATAACTTAAATGCTAATAAACACAATTTATTTTGAATTATCCGTAATAATTTATTGATGTTGTATAAACTGGTTACTCATGATTTTAAATATATTTGTAAGCCGAAACCTCATATACCCCATAGATTTTGGCGTTGAGCCTTTTTCCTATGGTAAAGTGAGACAATAATTTGCAGCCACCTGTTGGTGTTTATTTGTATTTATTATGCACCCTGATCTGAGAATAAGCCCTAAAAATCTCAGATACTTTAATTCACTCTATTGGACCATGTTTTTTATAGCATCGTATGTGCTAACATTGATGTCATCTTACTAGATGATGCTTGCGACTCGTTTGGTTGGATTAAGTTGTTTTTCATTCCCGGTATAATCCTTAAGTTTCCGGGATTAAAAGTAGTCTTTATCCTTTCCCGGGATGTAACCTTTCTGTATACCAAATTTCATCAAAATCGGTTGAAAAGATGGGCCGTTAACCACAGCAAGCGTAGCAGATAGACACACTTTCGCATTTATAGTAGGTATTATAGTGTGGATTACTTACTCTTTTGGAGGGAAAAATCTCTAAAGAAAATCTGGGGTGTGTGAATAAAATTTTAATGCTTGCAGAATATTATAATTATTAGTAAGTTGGCTAACAATCACTTCCGCACTTAAAAATTTGATTGGCGATATAAATAAACATCTATTACCTAATATAAAGTAAAAAGTGTAGACGTGTGTATGACGTTTCCGTACAAAAGTAGAAATATAGAACGGAACGATAAATCAGTTTCAATAACAACAAAATACAATAAACATTATTTTTTAATAACGTAATTAAATTAAGTAATCTGTACCTACTCTATTCAAACTCAAGTTTTTTAATCTTAATTGAGCTATTTAATTGAGCTATAAGGCCGTTGGTTCTCGGTCTATCAACTAAACTGCCATAGTCTATACCCCTTCCAGGGTAACCCACTTCTATTTTATACGATTGTACGGGAGCAGGTGATATAGCTCGACCGTAACAATAGGATGAACATCCTCTGAGTGGGTGTTGTGCTCGGGGACCACTGGTCCGACTGTTCATCTTTAGAGGTCGTATATATAGCGTAATTCAGAGAGCACTTCGTAATCGTGAGTTGGCCTCTTCGTGGTCGCGTGCATCGTACTAGTAATGCCATCTATTGGATTATTGTGCGGACTGCGAAGACCGCCACATGATTATTATTAAAACACAGGGTGTGATAACTCAAGGGATAACCTATTTATATGAAAAAAACACCTACATTAGCATTGAACCTCAAAAGCTTTGAACCCTGATCCCGCTAATAGGAGGCTCAAGTCTTAACCACTAGGCTATCAACGCTTATCGTTAGCAACAATGATAGATTCAAATGGCAGGTATTAACGTTTTTAGGGTTCCGTACCCAAAGGGTAAAAACGGGACCCTATTACTAAGACTCCGCTGTCTGTCTGTCTGTCTGTCTGTCTGTCTGTCTGTCTGTCTGTCTCCAGGCTGTATCTCATAGACCGTGATAGCTAGAAAGCTGAAATTTTCACAAATGATGTATTTCCGTTGCCGCTATAACAACAAATACTAAAAATTAAAAAAATATATATATTAAGGGGGGTCCCCATACAATAAACGTGTTTTTTTCGTATTTTTTTGCTCAATATTAAAAACGGTAACAGGTAGACGGTTCAAATTTTCACAGAATATTAACTTGTATATTACCTTTCAAAATAAATAATTAAATATCAACAAAGTAAATATTAAAGGGGGGCTCCCATACAACAAACGTAATTTTTTGATATTAACAGTAAACCTCTACAAACAAAGTTAGTTTTGCGGTTCATTAACAAAGGTATATACCTACTTCTTGAGTACGGAACCCTCGGTGCGCGAGTCCGACTCGCACTTGGCCGGTTTTTATTATGTTCACACATAACCCATGTCATGTCAACACTCTCGTCTCTCCGTGAAGCTATTACGTATCGAAAAGAAGGTATAGGTGATTGTGCCTCCTTAACATGCACCTGTTATATAAAGTGGTTTGCCAATGATGTTCACGCCATATTAGCGAGAGATGCTGTTAATTTTATTAAGGTCTTGTTTAGAAGATGTTGCTCATTTCCATGTCATGATCTATTTAACTCGAAGGCGCTGTACTATCCCAAGAAAACCCGCCCATTATGTGATTGATGCCAGCAATGAAGCAACGATGCAGAGGGAGATTAGACTAAATTTTTAGTTCGACGTATCGCAGAGCTGAAGTGGCAATGGGCAGATCACATACGTAGTTCGAAGAACCGATAGACAGACATTGGGGTTCTAAAATGCTATAAAAGCGACCTCGCACCGGAAAGCGCGGCGACCCCCCACTAAGTGGACGAAGGAAATCAAGCGAGTCTCAGGGATTCAAGCCTATGGCACAGAATATATAAATAGTGCTATACTCGTACGTCTATGGTCAGCTGTGAACGTCTATTGATTGATGACGGCGATCTACTTAATATTTATAATTCAACCAGGGTCACTCAACTCGGCAGGGGCTTATTTCCATTATTATTACACCTTTCTTTGTAGCCTGTCTCAAGTGGCATACAAGATGACGTAATCAGACGTTAAAGGAGTTGAAAAAACAGCTCATCTCTATCGGAGCAGACTATACGACCGAAGTCACCCACCCATAGAGGTAGTATCTCTATGCACAAAGCTATGCACCCACCAGACTTCTCTTTTATTATTATGATTACGTCAAAGGAGGTTTTACTCCTCGTGACTCCGCATATCTCATCAGCCGTAACATAACATAATAAGATGTAAGTGAAGTGAAAGCATAAAACTAATAAGCAGGTAATTAATGTGAGGAGCTTGTTACTTTCCATGCTGGCATGGTTAAGCCATTTTTATTTTTGTCGTAACCACGTCCTTGGATAACTCATACATTAAAATATATAACATATTATACCAAAAAAATATATGTATTTATTGCACACGATTTGAGGTTACATCACCGTTCTGACCTTTGCGCTTCGACACCTGAAAATAGAAAAAAATGTTTTGTTAGGTGTTAGAAAAAAAACGTGACGAATCGTTTTTAAATAATTAATCGTTACTGTTTTTTTAAGTTTCAATAAAGTTATTTACATGCTATTAAAATGGCCAATATTTAGATATTTGTAAAAAATATATTGCTGTCATATCCTTACTAATTCTTATTTATAAATTTAGAAGATAATGTATATATCATATGCGTAAGTGTGTTTATCTACGTGTCTGTGTCTGGTGAGGCTCACCGCTGAACGTCCTATAGATGGAGGATACTTTTTATCCCGAGAAAACGAAAGGCCCCACATTTAGTTATTTTAAATATTTATCCATGCGGACATAGTCACAGGCGTATTCTATTTTTTATTTAGTAAGTAAAACATTACGTTACGGATATTCCAATACAAATTTGAATAGCTTTTGAGACTAATTTGTTGCCAACCCCCTCAGGTCGTGACCCCCAGGTTAGGAAATGATAACAGTGAGCATGTCAGGTTAACAGCACAAAAAATGTATTTTGTAATGCGTAAAAGAAATACATTCTAAATTCACAATTGATCTACTCTTCCGTGTTGATTTTATGACTCCTTAATTTTGACATTATTATAATAGAAAGAAATCATCAAAGGATCGTCGCACATTAATGAGCTGCGCGCGGTGTAAAAGCTGCAGGCAACAGTTTCCAATGCCTACTTAAAATACGAATTATTTTATCCCGGCTGAGTTTGTTGTGGGCTATCAGACGTAACTGATTATCACCATCATGTCTTATAAGTAAATGGACTTCAATAAGTGTACAGTGTACCTAATTTGAATGAATAATATTATTGATTTGATTTTTGACGAGTCACTGTTGAAATGTTTTCGCCATTTTAGTGAGCTTAGTACAGGTTTGCACTGCAAAAGATTTTGTGTGTAAATTCGTTTTCACTTCATAGAAGAATGGGCTGAAACTTATTTTAAAGTTCAAGTTTATCCAAAAAATCCCTAGTTTTTGGATCAACAGTTCAAGTTGGTTTTAGTTCTCATAACCGGAAACCGTACTACCGAAAAAGCGACTAATAAAACAAGGTTTCTAATGTATAATTTTACTCCGACACTGAAATAATATTAGGTCCTTACATATGAAATTGCCGTTTTTTATGGGAGAAACATAAAGGCGATTTTTTTAAACATAATATATTTATTTAATCAATGTATATACCATCGCTATCTATGCACTTTTGCCATCTCATAGGTAGTTCATTGATCCCTTTACTAATAAAACCATTCGGACGGGAATCAATAAAATCTTTGAAGGCGCTTTGGACTGCCCCATCGGAGTTGAATTTTTTCCCTTACAAGAAGTTATCCACATTTCGAAAATAATGGTAATCTATAAGAGCAAGGTCCGGGGAGTTCGGTGGATGTCTTAGACATTCCAATTGAAGCTCCTCTAATTTGGTAGCCGTCTGTTGTGCAGTGGTTGGTCTAGCGTTGTCCTGAAGCAGCAGTGGCCTAGACCGATTGACCAGCCTCGGTTGTTTAGCAGTTAGCTTTTCCATCATGGTTTCCAGTTGCTGACAATAGATATCCGCCGTAATTGTCTGGCCAGATTTAAGAAAGCTGTAGTGAACAACACCGGCACAAGTCCACCAAACGCTCACGAACAATTTTTTTTGAGTCAATTTTTGCTTGGGTCAGGATTTGGCTGGTTCACCAGGGTTCAGCCATTACGATGAGCGTTTCCGATTATCGTATTGGATCCACTTTTCATCACAGGTAATAATTCGATTTAAAATCCCTTCATTATTGTGCTGGTAGAGTAATGTAACGCAGCAGTCGACGCGCGTTTGTCGGTTTGCTGCACTCAATTCATGAGGTACCCACCTTTCAAGGTTTTTCATCTTTCAATTTGCTTCAAGTGGATTAAAACAGTTTTATCACTAACACCGCAGCCTGTAGCTAGCTCGGACGTGGTTTGCGATGGATCCGCTTCCACAATAGCCTTCATTTCTTCATTATCAACTTTGGTCTCCGGCCGTGCACGGGGCGGGGCTTGTTCTGCAGGTCGAAAATTCCAAAACGAAAACGTTGGAACCAAAAACGCACTATGTTTTCTTTTGCGACACCACCGCCGTACACATCAAAAATCCTTCGAGCCGTTTCTGCAGCACTGGTGCATGATGGAACTCGTTCTCGTAAATAACGCGAAGTTTTTAGTTTTCCATTTTGTAAACTGAGTGACGCAAAGAAAAAACCAAAAGAGGAAAAAAATAAATGAATGTGGGTTTTCAAAACACAAAAGCATGAGTAAATAGCTGTTTAAATTTGAAATTGAAATTCCTAACCAAAGAGGAGATATTTGAGATCAAAGTGGCCAGAACGACAAAACGGCAATTTCATATGTAAGGACCTATTATAACAACCTTGTTATTGTGCAAGCTCGGACTATGCGTACTAAACTCAAAAAAATTATGTGGTGTGCAGGTCGTATTGTAGTGTGCGATCAGATTATTTTTTAAATTTTTTATATTTAATTTTCATTTCAATGTTGCTCTACTGCATAATATCAGTATGAATAACTAATTATATAAAACAAATTAATTTACGTGTTCCACATATGAATCCCACTTGCATAAGCATAGAGAAATCAAACCCATTAAAAATAATTACTTACAAAGATATAAACTGGTAAACCAAAGGTTTATCTTGATCATTAATTTAAAAAAATGCTTTAACAGAAGTATGTGTCTTAACTGAAGTAGGTATGTTTTATTCAAAACTTATTTTAATGTTTATGTACTTACTAGCGGATGCCCGCGACTTCGTCCGAATATTAGTTTTTTAATTCCCACATGAACTAAAGTAAGTTTAGGAAACTTTCCGGGATAAAAAGTAGCTTATGTCAATCTCCAGTTTCTGAACTACACCCATGCAAAAATTACGTCCGTCCGTTGCTTTGTTGCGGCATGATTGAAGGACAAACCAAAAAAAAAACACACTTTCGAATTTATAATATTAGTATAAATGTATGGTGTACCATAAATCCTACACTGTATAGCATTATCATCATTATCTCTCAAAATGAGAAGGATGTAGGCAATGTCCACTATTTTTCATTCATTCATTAATTTTATTTATCAGAGAACATTTGTGTTCCACTTTAGTGTTATTAATAATAATGTAATCTTAATAATTACGTTAGTACTTACAATCCACGGTGTAATCAATCAATATTAACTTAATCTATGTTAGTACCTAAAAATATAAAGGGAGTAAGTAGTTAAATCATGATCATGTTCTTCATATTCACTTCAATGTAATGGACTATTAAGTACTAGCTGATGCCCGCGACTTCGTCCGCGTGGTTTAAGTTTTTTTTGATTCCCGCGTGAACTCCCTAATTTCCCGGGATAAAAAGTAGCATATTATGTCACCCTCCAGGTCCTCAACTATACACATGCCAAAAATCACGTCGATCCGTTGCTCCGTTGCGGCGTGATTGAAGGACAAACCAACAAACCAACAAACAAACACACTTTCGCATTTATAATGATGATGATGATGATGATTAGTATGATGTCATGTACCTATTACTCATTCGAAAATATTGGATCAATAAAATATGATCCTTACTCGACGACCCAAGCCGAAAAATATTACAAATTCTTTTGCTGTAACATATATCATACTTAACGATAAGATTACTATTTTATCACGAGTATTAAAATGTTCACGGTGGGTACATATTGTAATCGAATATGTTTGCCGATGATGAATGAAATCGCACATGACTTGTGGTATTTCTTGCGTAAGGGCATCGAAAGTGAGCAGTGACCAACGAGATCTATCACACGTACTGTCAGCTTATGAACATACCTAATAATATTATGATAATATATTATATTAGCACTGCATGCCTAGTGGTTAAAACGTCGGCCACTTATACAGGGTTCGATTTCGAGGTTCGATTTTCGAGTACCTACTTGTATCATTTCGGAGTTAAGTAAATTTTAAGTTATTAAAATAAAACTATCGTGAGGAAACCTGCATGCCTGTGAGTTCCCCAATTTCTCAAAGGTGTGCGAAGATTGCCACTCCGCACTTGGCCAGTGTGGTGGACCTGTGATCAGTAGTGGACCGATGATGCTGAGATGACGATGATGATAATATTTATGTTAGTATCGACCGTTTAACTTATAATATGTAAACTTTATAATAATTTTACTCTTGTCGGATAATTATAGTTATATGGACTTTAGCTAACTATGGGCCAATTTTATGAGCGCCATTTTTTTAGTTTAGGAAAATAACAGACGAGCATAAAAATAGAAACACAAAAAATACATAATATGAAATCGAAATAGGTATTCAAACGGGGATGCTCTGATTCCCAATCTCTAGACAAAACTACTTAAATATTTGAATGTAAGTACCTACTTACCTAATTGTAATTAAAAAATTGTACCTACAACTTAAGTAAAAAAAGTTTCGTAAATACTCGTAAACTTTGTGTAATAGTATTTATTTTATAACCGACTGTATAATATGTTGTAACGTACAGACAGTTTGGTTATCACACTTTTTGAAGGCTCTTTAGATGGTAGTTACACCAGTTAGCCTCAATATTACAAGCATAGTTTTGGCCAGAGTCAGAGATCATTGGACATAGTCATAAAATGTTAACATTTGAACCCAATTGGCTTAGGTTACGAATTCAATAATGAATAAAATATCGATATTTTATTGTTATACGATTCAAGTGCTATTTGAAACGAAAAATTGAGTAAAATACCTTTTCTAATTATTCAGAGAATTTCTAGTTATGGCTCATCAAAACCATCCATATTAAAATTAAAAAACCGGCCAAGTGCGAGTCGGACTCGCGCACCGAGGGTTCCGTACAAACCTGTAGCAAGTTTTAAATTATTAAAAATATTTTTATTTTTAATATTTGAGTTGATTGAATGATAGTTCCTTAATTAGGATGATTTGTGAGATGGTGATAATAAAAAAAAAACCCCCCGGCTGAGTTTGTTGTGGGCTCTTCTCAGACCAGGGCGCGTTTGGAACCCTCGTAGCTTTAGTTTTAAGATACCGTAACCGATTATCACCATCACGTTTTATAAGTGAGTAATTTTTAACGTCAATAAGCGTACCTACAGTATACCTATATTGAATAAATGATTTGATTGATTGATTGATTGATAAAAGGTAAATTGCGGTTTACGATTTATGACGTATTAAAAAAAAACTACTTACTAGATCTCGTTCAAACCAATTTTCGGTGGAAGTTTGCATGGTAATGTACATCATATATTTTTTTTTAGTTTTATCATTCTCTTATTTTAGAAGTTACATGGTAAAATGGTGGGGGACACACATTTTACCACTTTTTTTGGTGTCTCTCGCGCAAACTATTCAGTTTAGAAAAAAATGATATTACAAACCTCAATATCTTTTTGAAGACCTATCCATAGATACCCCACACGTATGGGTTAGATGAAAAAAAAAATTTTGAGTTTCAGTTCTAAGGAACCCCCAAAATTTATTGTTTTTTTTTCTATTTTTATAAGAAAATCTTAATGCGGTTCACAGAATACATCTACTTACCTAGTTTCAACAGTATAGTTCTTATAGTTTCGGAAAAAAGTGGCTGTGACATACGGATAGACAGACAGACAGACAGACAAACAGACATGACGAATCTATAAGGGTTCCGTTTTTGCCAAATTTGGCTACGGAACCCTAAAAATGCGAAGGTGTGGTTGATTTCTGGTTTGTTCTTCACTCCGGAAGTGAGCAACGGATCAACGGAGAGTGACTTAGGCCTATAAATTTCTCACCTCACGTAGACGAATTAAATCTAGGATCAAAGTAACTCTAAAGAATCGTATACAGAAGCTGGAAGCCCATAATTATATAACATAATTTTCCAAAAAATAATTCTCTCGATCGAAGGTCATGACTCTCGATTCTGATGTCATTATGTCATTAAAAAAAAATTAAAGAAAACCCTACGATAAGGTCATGACTCTCGATTCTGACGTAGGTAGTTTTATTCGTGAAAAAGAGCGAATAGGGATATAGTGATGATGTGATGATGATTAAAGAGTTCCCGCGGAAATCAAAAACCTTAAGCCACACGGACGAAGTCGCGGGCATCAAGTGTTTACATAATATATTTAACATATATAATGTACACATAACATTTTTAACATATTGTGTTTCATATGTTCTTAAGCGTATAATATGTTGAAAATAAAAATATCATTTTGATCTACAGATAAGGCTTACTCTGTTATAAATTAAAATGATATTAAAAAGAACATCGTACTATTGGATAGAATTTTTCAAAGCTGTCTTCCTAAATGGATATGTACCTAAATGGATATGTGAACGGTACATAGTTATACCTAATGGTGCCAACGAAATCGTAATACGCGAGAGGTGCGATTTGTTTGCCATCTATACACATTACTCCGTACCGTAGCAGGTGTTGAAAGAGAAAAACATCGCTGTATAGTGGTATAATCAAAATAATTGGTTTACTTACTTACCTACTTGTTACAACTGCATCATCACTTACCATCAGGTGAGTGATGATGCACTTCATCATCACGCAGTCAAGGGCTAACTTGTAGTAGATTAAAAAAAACTAGATTGATGTCTATCGTCACGGGAGTTTCGCTACATCTGTCTGTCTACTACGCTTTCACGGCCCATCTGTTCAACCGATTCGTCTGCGTGGATAAAGGTCGCTTGATTCCTGCGGGAACATTTTAATTTTCCGGGATAAAAAATAGCCTATGTCCTTCCCCAGGATACAACTGAACTTTGGTATAGCTTTATACCAAAGTTCTTCAAAATCGGTTAAAAAGGTGGGCCGTGAAAGCGTAGCAGACAGACAGACAGACGGACAGGAGGACACACTTTCGCATTTATAATATTAGTATGGATCGATTATAAGCTTAGAAAAATAAAAATAACACCTAACCAAGCCTTAAACTTAATGCAGCAATGCGCGACTGTGAGAAACTTGCAAAAAACGCTTCGCTTAAGCTTTCGGGCTCAAGGAAAATGACTTAAAAAGTTTCGAGCAGGGCGTACAAGGCCGGACCACGTAGATAGATTTGCTAAACGAAGTATCAAACCGCAAAATTCCATTCGTGAGAAATCTTGACCTTCATTAACAGATGATGAGACATGAGTCAAATAATGAATGATTCCCTTAACGGTTAGCTTTGACTAAGGTACTTTATACCGATACTGAATGCAATTAAAAGGTTTTTTGATTCCCCTTGGACACCCGGACTATTGAAAACATAATTCTTTAAAATTATTTCGCCTTTATATTTTCAACAACTTGAAGTCAACAACACAAGTAGTCACAGCAACCAAAATCATCTTTTCATAAAAATAGTCTTATTATTTTCAACAACTTGAATTCAACAACACAAGTAGTCATAGCAACCGAAGTGTTAGGTTTTTTCGTTACGGAATTTCTGGATTCGGTCTCCACGCTCAAGGCCCGCGATAGAAGCTATGCAATAGCTTAAAAACCGGCCAAGTGCGAGTCGGACTCGCGCACCGAGGGTTCCGTACAAACCTGTAGTAAGTTTTAAATTAAATGTTTTTTTTAAATATTTGAGGTGATTGAATGAAAGGTAAATTGCGGTTTACGATTTATGACGTATTAAAAAAAAACTACTTACTAGATCTCGTTCAAACCAATTTTCGGTGGAAGTTTGCATGGTAATGTACAACATATATTTTTTTTAGTTTTATCATTCTCTTATTTTAGAAGTTACGGGGGGGGGACACACATTTTACCACTTTGGAAGTGTCTCTCGCGCAAACTATTCAGTTTAGAAAAAAATGATATTACAAACCTCAATATCATTTTTGAAGACCTATCCATAGATACCCCACACCTATCGGTTAAATGAAAAAAAAATTTTTGAGTTTCAGTTCTAAGTATGGGGAACCCCCAAAATTTATTGTTTTTTTTCTATTTTTGTAAGAAAATCTTAATGCGGTTTACAGAATACATCTACTTACCAAGTTTCAACAGTATAGCTCTTATAGTTTCGGAAAAAAGTGGCTGTGACATACGGACGGACAGACAGACAGACAGACAGACAGACAGACAGACAGACAGACAGACAGACAGACAGACATGACGAATCTATAAGGGTTCCGTTTTTGCCAAATTTGGCTACGGATTTACGATTTATGACGTATTAAAAAAAAACTACTTACTAGATCTCGTTCAAACCAATTTTCGGTGGAAGTTTGCATGGTAATGTACAACATATATTTTTTTTAGTTTTATCATTCTCTTATTTTAGAAGTTACGGGGGGGGGGGGGGACACATTTTACCACTTTGGAAGTGTCTCTCGCGCAAACTATTCAGTTTAGAAAAAAATGATATTACAAACCTCAATATCATTTTTGAAGACCTATCCATAGATACCCCACACCTATGGGTTAGATGAAAAAAAAATTTTTGAGTTTCAGTTCTAAGTATGGGGAACCCCCAAAATTTATTGTTTTTTTTCTATTTTTGTAAGAAAATCTTAATGCGGTTTACAGAATACATCTACTTACCAAGTTTCAACAGTATAGCTCTTATAGTTTCGGAAAAAAGTGGCTGTGACATACGGACGGACAGACAGACATGACGAATCTATAAGGGTTCCGTTTTTGCCAAATTTGGCTACGGAACCCTAAAAATACGCGCCGAATTGAGAACCTCCTCCTTTTTGGAAGTCGGTTAAAAAGTAGTCTATACGTTCATCTCCGGTATAGATTCAGAATAGATCTCTGTATCAACTAAGTCGTCAAAATAGGCTCAACGGATGTAAAAAGGTAAAAGACAGACATATAAATAAACAAAGTAGACATTCTTTCGCATTCTCAATTCATAAATTCTAAATTCTATATATAAAGACGGACATACGGACATTCCGACATACGGACGGACAGACAGACATGACGAATCTATAAGGGTTCCGTTTTTGCCAAATTTGGCTACGGAACCCTAAAAATACGCGCCGAATTGAGAACCTCCTCCTTTTTGGAAGTCGGTTAAAAAGTAGTCTATACGTTCATCTCCGGTATAGATTCAGAATAGATCTCTGTATCAACTAAGTCGTCAAAATAGGCTCAACGGATGTAAAAAGGTAAAAGACAGACATATAAATAAACAAAGTAGACATTCTTTCGCATTCTCAATTCATAAATTCTAAATTCTATACATAAAGGTTAATATATTGAAATAAACTATTACAAGTGCTTTTGAATCTTCCTACCCAGAAGACCCACCAAGAAACTACGCATCAATGCGTTAGTATACAGCGTGATCATAGCATATATGGGATATTTATCCTAGAAAATTGCTGCCAAGAAAGAAAATGACATAGGTACGCAAGGTGAATGCTTTCGGTATTATTATTTACACAATCTTTTATTATTATTTACAGAACAAACTAAAAATAATGATTGACACAGAACGAAGCCGCATCATTTGGATCTCATATTATCAGTATGGATTTAATAGAGTAGCCAGTATATCTTTTTATATCGTATGTCATAATTAATCTATGTACACAATACACATACATACATATTTTAAATTACATTATGTATGTGGATTCTTTTGTATAAAATCTGTAAGCTAAACTAAAATGACAACTCTTCATAATTATAAGTAGAATAAATAGTTAATATAGACCTGCCACTTATATTTAGAGATTATGATAACGCAACAGATCATATTCTTACGTTGCGAGAATGGAATATTTGAACACTATGCATAGACTACTCGTATTTAAAACACTTCATTAAAACATTTATCAGTTCTTGGACTAATATAACTCTACATGTCCAAAACCGATAAAACCCTTTGACGATCAACCGATAGGAGTACACAGGTCAAAGTAACTTGGTCGATGGCCAATATTCCGATCATGGATTCAGGATACCGTCACGCTAATTGCATATAAAGCGTGGCACACTAACTTGGCCTTTATTGCCTTCCAACGCGCCTTCACGACTGTGTGTACGAAGAATTATGTACACAGGACATCGAATACATAATAGGCTTCAACTTTTGATGGTCATTGGCCCTAGTTCACGAAAGTTACATTTGGGCGTAGGTCACTTTGGAATAAACATCGTAAAGGTGAATAATATTCACCTTTTCGATGTTTATTCCAAAGTGACCTACCCACCTAGTGAGGCAATCTTGCCTATTGCGTTTCTCAGTGGTTCTGTATAAAATTAGTAGTTCACTATAAATAGGGTCAAAGGTTCGAACATTAACACTAAAGCTCAGAGTGTTTGACAACCTCCCTGGCGCAGTGGTGAGCGCTGTGGTCTTATAGTGGGAGGTCCCGAGTTTGATTCCCGGCAGGGTCAATTTGGGAATTAATGATTTCTGAATTTTCTCTGGTATAGACTGATGGGAGACTTCGGCCGTGGCTAGTTACCACCCTACCGGCAAAGTCGTACCGCCAATCGATTAAGCTTTCCGGTACAATGCCGTGTAGAAGCCGATTAGGGGTAAAATCGTAGTTAAATAGCTGCATGGGTGATGGGTCCAGTGTAGATGTTCCTGCAAGATACCTTTGTCCGGTTTATCGGTTAAAGACGACGCGACGTCGATGAAAAGTGTCCAACAAATGCTACAGCGTAAATGCCATCCTTAAGGTGCTTTTCCACCAGAGATGTGCTATGTGTGTGTGAGATCTATAGAGCGAACTTTGAATTTGCTTAGACTTAAGACATGGTTAAAACGAGACAGATTTATGTTGCTCACATAAGTCCATTTCGTTTTAACTCTAAATAATATTTTGACGACCTCCGTGGCGCAGTGTTGAGCGCTGTTGCCTTAACGTGCGGAGGTCCCGGGTTCGATTCCAGGCAGGGTTTGGAAATGTATAATTTCTGAATCCTGGTCTGGCCTGGTGGGAGGCTTCGGCCGTGGCTAGTTACCACTCTACCGGCAAAGACGTGCCGCCAACCGATTTTTAGCGTTCCGGTACGATGCCGTGTAGAAACCGAATATATGGGTATGGGTTTAATATAACTGCCATGCCCCTAACAGGTTAGCCCGCTACCATCTTAGACTGCATCATCACTTACCATCAGGTGAGATCGCAGTCAAGGGCTAACCTGTAGTGGATAAAAAAAATCTGAGCCAAGTCAAAGTACGCTCTATAGATCTCAGCATTAGTCTAGCGATCTAAGCAATGCAAATCAAGCACTATTGGTGGATTAGACACACATCCGTAACAAGACAATATGGTGGAAGGGCACCCCTTTAGTTAACTTTTCTGTGAGTTTATTCCAAGGTTGACATGAAAAGGATAGCGCTACATCTGTGCGGAAAAACGCTGAAGAAATACGCGCGGTTTTTCCAATCCTAATATCTCGATACATTTTTCACAAAAGTGAGGAAATTGGCGATCTTAGGTGTCTGTCAGATCGTCTTCGGTCCACCCGCAATCGGCAGATGACTGCGTAATTGAGATTAATTACAAAAAAACCGGCCAAGTGCGAGTCGGACTCGCGCACCGAGGGTTCCGTACAAACCTGTAGTAAGTTTTAAATTAAATGTTTTTTTTAAATATTTGAGTTGATTGAATGAAAGGTAAATTGCGGTTTACGATTTATGACGTATAAAAATATAACGACCAAAGATGTAAAACGGTAATAATTACCTTTGTTAATGAACCGCAAAACTAACTTTGTTTGTAGAGGTTTATTGTTAATATCAAAAAAACTATGCTAGTTAGAGCATTGGCTATAGTTTTCCTGTAAAATATACATAAATTCCTATTGACCATAATTATTTCAGATTTTTCGATTGGTAAACTCCGGAAATAAGGGGGGGGGGAACGGTATTTTTTTAGACATTTTCCCCGATAAATCAGAAACTATCATGACTAAAAATAATTAAAAATCTGTTTTAGAATGTACAAAGTAAACCCTTTCATATGATACCCCACACAGTACAGTTATCTCACTTTTAAATTTCAACCCTCCTACTTTCCCCCCTTTTTAAATAAGAACAAAAATAATTTCCAATTTTTTTTAATTTCAGTGTCTTTGGGCCACTAATATACACAACTATTCCAAATTTCATGTCGATAGCTTCGGTAGTTACTGAAATAATCGAGTGTGACGGACGGACAGACGGACAGACGGACAGACGGACAGACGGACAGACAGACGGAGAAAGTCGCACCATAAGGGTTCCATTTTACCATTTTGGTACGGAACCCTAAAAAAAACATCTAGTTCTCTGAATTTACGTAATAAATAAACTATCGAGAAATTATATATAACACCATGACCAAAGCAAAAGAAACAATAAACTGAGTCAGTCGAAACACTCTCGGGGACTTTCGATTTCGAAATAATTGTTACTCACCACCAGCTCAGTTGCGTGTTCAACGCAACTTTGGTAATTGTTGTGCAAAACGTCCAAAATTAGTGGCGAATTTCATGGTTTTCAACGTTTATAGCATAAGAGGTTCAACAAGTTTTTGTAAAACGCAAACTTATTGAAAAATCCTATCAATAATGCAAATGATTATTAATTAAACTAGCTGATGCCCGCGACTTCGTTCGCCACCATTAAGCATAGCAGTTCCTTTAATAGGTTTCTACACGTCACGTCTTTGCCGGTAACCAGCCAAGGTCGTAGATGGGAATCTAGACCACATAAACATAACTTGCATGCCAAAAATGAAGACAAAGGTTTTCCATGACTTTTGAATATTTTACTTCCGAGGGATTTTCATAAATTCTAACCTTAATTTCTAGTTCTGTAAGTACCTTATGAACTTTCTGTCTGACATCATGTCTCAAACAGAGCACGCGCTGGAATTTATTCCAATCGCGATGCTCTGTAATTATTGTTAGACGACAGCAAGTAACATACATATTTTATGAGAGAAAAGCGGACGGATCTGCCGCCGTACGTAATACGAGATAACATTTCTTTTTGTCGGAAAACGTAGATATTTCTATAAGATAATTTGTTTTTTGCGATAAATTTCTGATTGGGAGAAAACACTCAGTTTATCTGTCTTTAGCTGCCAATCTGTATCGTCACATTAGTGGTTAGCATGTCAGACCACGGATCATGACGGTTCGATTCCCGTGTGGGCCCAAAAAATTGTAAATTGTAATTTAATACTGTCTGGTATTAATTCGCAGTACTAGCCTGGAGTTCAGAATTTGGTATTTTTCACCCCATTCCTCGGAATGCACGTAAAGCCTTATCCCTCTCCGGTTGATTCGGATTGTCGTACCATCAGACTGTGAGAGTAAAGGAATGAAGAGTGCAGCACCTGTATGGGCACGTAGTACCTACTATGTACTTACTAATAATTTCCACTGCGCAATGGCTGTCATTTTTGAAGATCGCTATGGCTGAAATTCGATCAGGTCGAGTTGAATAATTATTATTATATTGCTTTAATGTACATATTTATTTTATTTTTATTATTTAAAAAAAAAAATTATGTCTTGTAACTAACAGAAAATATTGTGGACAAAGACTTTAATGCATTGCAACTCTAATATGATATTCTATAAAGACAAAACGTCGCGGTTATTGTTCAAAAGAAAATATGAAATCTTGTACTATACGAACATGCTCTTATAACTACAAGTAGGAAATAGAAAAGTGACACCAGCATCTGCATGAGAAAAATGCTAATAAGACCAACAATCGATGGAATTTCTCATTAAGTGGTAGTACCTACTATCTATACTTTGTTATGCTAGGTTTCCGATGCGATATCTTAACTAGGCTTCACTTCTTTCTTGCGTGCTTTCATAAGATTTACGAATTAAAATATTAACAGCCTTACCTCAAAAAAGAAAAAACATTTATTTTAAACTTTTAAACTTGACAGATATTTCGTACAAAATCAGTCATTCGTTGAACTTATTTTTTTGTGGTAAGGTGGTATGTTTCTATCTCCAAGACACGACCTCCCTGACGACCACATTTGTCATCAAGGCGCTCACCATTGCGTCAGGGAGGTCGTCAAAAGGCCATCAAAGGGTCGTTACGAGGCAAATGCGCTTCCCATCTCCATGCGTTTTTTAAATCGTCAAACTACAACTTGTCTAGATGGGCTTTCATCAAGCGAAAGTAATACTTCTTCGAGGTCGTTAACGCATAGGGACGAGTCAGTAAACAATTATATTGTCGATGCACACAACAAGGTAAAAGAGAAATGACAGCCCGAAGCGACAAAAAATTTATGTCGATGAAAGTGCGAGGTTGTCTCAATATTTTCTCTAAGGGTCATAGAGTTAATGGCATTGATAATAATTTGGTTATCTACCTACTTACTCTGAGATACAGTCTGAAGCCCGTTTCCACTCGCACCTAGGAGGTGTGTGAACTTTAAGGTGTCAGGATATGAATGTCCGTTCCCAATCTTAATTTTTATTTAGCTAGCTTGGCTGAAGGTGAAGCGCGCTTAGCTAGAAAAAAAAAACCGGCCAAGTGCGAGTCGGACTCGCGCACCGAGGGTTCCGTACAAACCTGTAGTAAGTTTTAAATTATTAAAAATATTTTTATTTTAAATATTTGAGTTGATTGAATGAAAGGTAAATTGCGGTTTACGATTTATGACGTATTAAAAAAAAAACTACTTACTAGATCTCGTTCAAACCAATTTTCGGTGGAAGTTTGCATGGTAATGTACATCAAATATTTTTTTTAGTTTTATCATTCTCTTATTTTAGAAGTTACACACATTTTACCACTTTGGAAGTGTCTCTCGCGCAAACTATTCAGTTTAGAAAAAAATGATATTACAAACCTCAATATCATTTTTGAAGACCTATCCATAGATACCCCACACGTATGGGTTAGGTTAGATGAAAAAAAAAATTTTGAGTTTCAGTTCTAAGTATGGGGAACCCCCAAAATTTATTGTTTTTTTTTCTATTTTTGTAAGAAAATCTTAATGCGGTTTACAGAATACATCTACTTACCAAATTTCAACAGTATAGTTCTTATAGTTTCGGAAAAAAGTGGCTGTGACATACGGACAGACAGACAGACATGACGAATCTATAAGGGTTCCGTTTTTGCCAAATTTGGCTACGGAACCCTAAAAACATCTTTAACTATGTATATTAATATTAATTAGTAAAAATGTGAAATAGTGTCTGTTTGCCACGCTTGAATGATCTATTTGGTACAGAGATAGGCATCCCGAGGAAGGCTATCCCGGAAAATTAGAGACTTAACTAATGCGGACGAAGTCGCGGGCATTATCTAGCATATTATCAGTATCTATATCTAAAAAATAAATCGCTAAAGATATTATTTCTGATGTTGGTTTTGACATGAAAAAGCCTGAATTTCATTTTAAAATCATTCATTCAGTTCAACGAAAGAAAATTATAGCTTTTTCATCTCGTGAAAGTAGAAGCCTACGGTTTTGTTTGCACAAAAGCTGAATTGAGCTGAATAATAATTGTTAGTGTAATTATAGTCGTTAATGGAGTGTTATTTAGCACCTGATTCAGATTAAAACTAGCATCAAAAAGGTCTCTGACATGTGAGAGGATAACTGAGTACGAAACATAAAAAGAATGTTATTAAAAATACTAGCAATTATCCGCTGTGATTTTGAATTCAAAACATCAGTTACTTTATCCTATATTACAAAACAATTGTTCGCTAAAATTGTTTTTGTGAATGACCGGCAATCTAATGAAGGTACACGCCGGAAAAGATCATAAATCTTTCCGGCTAAGGTATTCGGTTAGTGGGTCAATGAACCAGTCTCTGTCGCCTACTTAATGATGTATAGATAATATATTATAGCTACTTACCCTTACCATCATTTAGAAAACCTGTATGTTTTTTAGGGTTCCGTACCCAAAGGGTAAAAACGGGACCCTATTACTAAGACTCCGCTGTCTGTCTGTCTGTCTGTCTGTCTCCAGGCTGTATCTCATAGACCGTGATAGCTAGAAAGCTGAAATTTTCACAAATGATGTATTTCCGTTGCCGCTATAACAACAAATACTAAAAATTAAAAAAATATATATATTAAGGGGGGTCCCCATACAATAAACGTGTTTTTTTCGTATTTTTTTGCTCAATATTAAAAACGGTAACAGGTAGACGGTTCAAATTTTCACAGAATATTAACTTGTATATTACCTTTCAAAATAAATAATTAAATATCAATAAAGTAAATATTAAAGGGGGGCTCCCATACAACAAACGTAATTTTTGATATTAACAGTAAACCTCTACAAACAAAGTTAGTTTTGCGGTTCATTAACAAAGGTAATTATACCTACTTCTTGAGTACGGAACCCTCGGTGCGCGAGTCCGACTCGCACTTGGCCGATTTTTTATCTGTTTTTATTGTTTAAAGTTTGAGGCCTAGAAAATGTCTTGTAATATCTTATATTTTGTGTGCGCGTGTCTGATCCGACACAAGAGAAATATATCTTGTAATAGGTATGGTCTCATACAACGACCATTGCGACTGAATTTCTAATAAGCCATTACTCATAAGACACAAGAAATTGACACAAGAAATGCGCATTAGCCCTTACTTATGTCCATGTCTTAGCTAAGATAGAGGCCTTTTCCAGTGTTACTAAAATAGTCCTGTAAAACTTTCGCTTAAAATATAATATTTGATTGCAAAAAAATTATTTTAAATTAAATAAGACTTCAAACGCCTATTATTGTCACACTTTGTTTCCCTTACAAGCTGCAAGCTGATTCCTAGCTCCATGACTATCCGGCTGATTTAAAGGCTAACAATAAACTAAATTATTTGAGTAAGTTTAATCGAAATATTTTTCCTTTTTCCAGGTCCTGAAAATCAAATTTCTTGCGTGAGAGAGTTCAAGTGATAAAGAAAAAATGTTATTAGTGCTGCTAATACATAGAGCCTTTCTAAGCTAGTATAAATTATAATTGTGTATAATTAATATTAGTGCAAGTGGTAGTTATTAGTGTGTTTCTTCAAAATGATGACCCTGTACCGAACCATCAAAGGGACCAGCACGTCGAAGAGAAAACGACGGGAAAGAAGGTAATTTTTTTATTACTGTTAGGGGGAAAAATTGAAGCGAGTGTATATGGCATCACTGCCTATACGGTGATCAACTCTAAGAAACCACCTGGCTAGGAAATCGGTGGAAAAATGGCGCCAACCGCAGTGTTTGTGTGACTTGCAAAAATGAAGTTTATTTAAGTGGTTTTTTTTTTATCCACTACAAGTTAGCCCTTGACTGCGATCTCACCTGATGGTAAGTGATGATGCAGTCTAAGATGGTAGCGGGCTAACCTGTTAGGGGCATGGCAGTTATATTAAACCCATGCCCCTATTCGGTTTCTACACGACATCGTACCAGAACGCTAAATCGCTTGGCGGTACGTCTTTGCCGGTAGGGTAGTAACTAGCCACGGCCGAAGCCTCCCACCAGGCCAGATCAGGGAAAATTCAGAAATTATAAATTCCCAAATTGACCCTGGCGGGGATCGAACCCGGACCTCCGCACGTTAAGGCGACAGCGCTACACACTGCGCCACGGAGGTCGTCAAAACCACTATCCAGTGTTTATATATCCTAAAGGTATATTTTCAAAACGTGGCATTGAGATCCGTTACGGACGAATTTAGGACTATTTTACAAATGAGTCGATCGGCCTTTATACTTACAGGGAAAGGGAAATAGAAGTTTTTCATACAAAAAATAAATAAAATTGTTCGCTGTAGAACCACGTAAATTTTACGCATTTTACCCGATGGGCGTACAGTGAACTGGTTATCAGCAATACGTAGAAAAGTTGAACTTATAGAGATTATATTTTACAAGTAGACGCAATACAAGTTTTATGCAATCAAATGCTATAATTTTCACTCAGATAAGATACTGTTAGAAGTTTACATAATATGATTCATCACATCACTACAGCCTATTAACGTCCCACTGCTGGGCACAGGCCTCCACTCTCATAGGAGAGCGGGAATTAGAGCTTAGACCCACCACGCTGCTCGACCCAATGCGGGTTGGCGGGCTTTAACGATTATTATCATGTTAGTGATAATAACCGGGACCGACGGCTTAACGTGCTCTCCGAGGCACGGGGGTGAAACACCGCCAACTTCCAACTCCGGGCTGGCACTGAGTTATTGAAAAACCCAATACCTAACTTTTATGCCCGACCGGGAATCGAACCCAGGACCTCGTGATCCGCAGTCGACTATGCTAACCACTACACCAACGAGGCAGTCATAATATGATTGTTAGCCTATTATTCGGCCCTTAGTCATTTAACCCACTTTCTGCGCCTAATCTAGAGCTTATAAATTCTACACAGAAAGGGACAAGCTTTCGCAAGATTAGACTACTATGTAGATAGTCGCTGGCCACTAAACTAGTTCAGGAATGTTATCTGTACTTAGTTTTGATATTAAATCTATAGTGCGTTATCTATAAACAGCTACTAGTGACATACATTTTACGACTGGCTGCTAAATTAGTCAGCAGATTAATTTACATACCTATTTTACAGCATTATTAATATGACTGTTTAAATGATAAAAAGGATTAGAAATGGTTAGCAAAGGGAGTGCCTAAAAAACTTCCGAAAGTGTTTAGGATTATTTTCATTGTCTTTAGGTTGGTAAATTTGGGTGTACGAAAGAAAAATAAGAATTAAAGTGTTGTTTAAACTAATTTAATCACAATACTACGTACAATTCTTGAGGTCAATTTAGTTTAATCTTTATTTAACTTTTTAATTTCTTTTCAACAACTCAGCGTTACTACCTAGGCATGAAAAATATTCTAAATGCGAAAGTGTGTCTGTCTGTCTGTCTGCCTGCTACGCTTTCACGGCCCATCTGTTCAACCGATTTTGATGAAATTTGGTACAGGGATAGGATGTATCCCGGGGAAGGACATAGGCCACAAGGCTTTTTATCCCGGAAAATTAAAGAGTTCCCGCGGGAATAAAAAATCTTAATCCACGCGGACGAAGTCGCGGGCATCATCTAGTTATTAATAAGTCTATGGCCCACATTTCATACTAATATTATAAATGCGAAAGTGTGTTTGTTTGTAGGTTTGTCCTTAAATCACGTCGCAATAGAGCAACGGATCGACGTAATCTTTGCATGGGTATATTTTAATTTTGAGCACATTTTTTGGGCTACTTTTGTCCCGGAAAATTAAATAGTTCCCATGTAAATGAAAAAAACTTACCTATTCCACGCGGACGAAGTCACGGTCATCAGCTAGCTAGATGTAACCCCGATATTTACTGTTACTTACTCCCAATAACCAAGACATGAAACAAAAGCTTGCAATATATCTTAAAACGCACTTTAATTATACGAGTATATGTCACCGTAAGATTGCAAAGGCTGTAGGATTGTAATCTAACTAGCGATATTGTAAACTGTCGACAGATTACAATTTAACGCATCATTAGGCTATTGCATAGATTCTATCGCGGGCCTTGAGCGTGGAGACCGAATCCAGAAATTCCGTATAACGAAAAAAAACCTAACGCTTTGGTTGCTATGACTACTTGTGTTGTTGACTTCAGGTTGTTGAAAATAAAAAGACTATTTTTATGAAAAGATGATTTTGGTTGCTATGACTACTTGTGTTGTTGACTTCAGGTTGTTGAAAATATAAAGGCGAAATAATTTTAAAGAATTATGTTTTCAATAGTCCGGGTGTCCAAGGGGAATCAAAAAACCTCAATACAAAGAGGTTATAATATCCAATATTTTTATGGGAGGACAGACGAAAATCGCGTGTAAAAATGCTAAGTTGTCAAACATAATATATACTTGTAATTAGGATCTCAAGCACGTTGTCATTTGACTTGGAAAGCAGAACTAAAGAATGTCGTCGGACTATTTATTTTTACTTAATTTTCGAGTGTTGTAATGCAAGCATTACAATATCGCTAGTTGGATTACAATCTAACGGTTTTTGCAATCTTACGGTGACCTATTTAAGGAAATCTAATTGTAAATGAGTAAACGAGTGTTTATATAGTCTTAAGATCATGATATACGACGACCTTCACCGAGCTGGTTAATGGATGAAACCTACTTTTTATTTTTATTTAATAATAGATAAATACGCCTAAAATAGGTTGCCTATCAAAATCAGATCCAGGCTATTTTTAAATTAATTAATTTTAGTTAATTTTTTTTGATAAGTTTATTGTAGCCAATGCTATACCATCGCGTTTGTTATAAAATTACCTATATTTTGAAATATAACTCAAGGAAGTTACCTATGGACTATGGACTAACATACCAACTTACCATAGTCCTTAGGTAACTTAACCGCATAATTATCTATTATTAAATAAAAATAAAAAGTAGGTTTCATCCATTAACCAGCTCGGTGAAGGTCGTCGTATATCGGGATCATAGGCTAGTAATATTATTATACTCTTTGGGCTAGTAGATCATCCCAGAAATAATGTAGCGTTTTCCAAAAGGTTGTTCTATGAAGTATATTGGTGAGCGCCTCTCACTACTAGTGGCTGTATGTGGAATCATTTCACATGAGTGTAACTGGCAAAGTGCAGTCAAATCGATGATTGAAGTGAATGTATGTAACTCACTGGAGCTCCCATTCCAATAGCATAGTTAGCCGATATGCTGCTAGATGGCGTTAGTTGGCGTTTTAGCAAGTTGAATAAATAATTTAAATTAAATTATTTAGGTACAGTTAAAGGTGCGTACACCAGAATTAGCCACATTTCTAAAAAGCAGTTTACCTACCTAACTAGAATAAGGTTTTATTCAAAGGATATATTATAGTCTGGAATAACACATAGGATTTTATCACCTTAAATTAAAGAGTTCCCGCGGATAAAAACGGTTAATAAACTGACAACCTATTCATTGAAGAAGGTTTAAATTCTTATAGCCTTATCGAAGTATTTACTAGACTATGTTTCCAATCAGCACGCTTCATCGGTAACAATAAAGATGAACGAAGAAACGGTTCACACAAAAACTTAATTGTGTAATTAAATCTATGTATTTTGTAATTAAGTTGATGACTTCAGCCAACGTTATCGGGGTAGTGGTTGATGATGGACTTTAATAGCCTTGTCTGTTTTTCTTAAAACGAATATCAAAACAATAGTAGGTATAATGCTGAATGTCTGATCTTTTATGTTAGTCTTCAATAACTAAGTAGATATGGATTAGCGTTGATTTTAATTGAGTTTTGTTTGTCAGCGTTTTTTTTGTGTACCTATATTGTAGACAATTATTATAAGATACTAGCTGATGCGCTGATGCCCGCGACTTCGTCCGCGTGGATTGAAGTTTTTGGTTCCCGGAAATTTAAAGAGTACCCTCTTTAATTTTCCGGGCTAAAAAGTAGTATATGTGTTCTAGAGAATCTAGACAATCTATCTCTGTGCCAAATAGGGGTATGGGTTTAATATAACTGCAGCTATGCCCCTAACAGGTTATCCCGCTACCATTTTAGACTGCATCATCATCATCACTTACCATCAGGTGAGATCGCAGTCAAGGACTACCTTGTAGTGGATTAAAAAAAAACGTCCAGATCCGTTCAGCCGTTTTAGCGTGATTGAGCAACAAACATCCATCCATCCATCCACCTATCCATCCAAACATTCGCATTTATAATATTAAGTATAGACTAGATATAAGAATACGTTGAATAACGAAATCAAAGATCGATCATGCTAAAGAAAATTATGAATTTTTTAAATAAGGTGATAACGGCTGGACTTCCATGCTTAAAGGTAATAAACGGATAGATAGATAGATTATTTATTTCATGTTCCACTTGTGTCACTTATGATACGTTAAGACTCTACCACCGGTGCGGAAAACCATTTCTACTGAGAAGAGCCGGCAAGAAACTCAGCAGTTGCTCTTTTCTTGTAAACAATATGTAAACAATACAACACATACATCAAGTATTACACTGACTTGTGGGTCATAGTGGATAAGAATACAAAGTAATATTATGATAATATATTTTTAATTGTTTTATCTACTCCAGCATCGAAAAGTTCCAATTTCGAATTTGACAACTATATCGAATTGAACCCTCTTTCGTGTTTGCTTCTCATAACGATACAGTTCGTTGTATGGGAGCTGTATCGTTATGAGTCGTAGCTGCAGGGCGATTCAGAACCTTACGATATCAAAATTATCGATCGATTCGGTTTCTTATCGTACGATAAGATGTATTTTCAATTCAGAGTAACCGTATCGACAGCGAAATTGCCGATATCGAAACCGAATCGAACCGGCGTAGATATCGTTCGATTTCTTCTATCAAACGCTATTCACAACAACCGAATCGAATGAGATTTTCCGAACGTCCGATAATTTTTGTTGGTTACTTATCGAAACCTACGGAGCATTCGGTATCCTTTTGTTTACTTTTAATTTTTCTTTCCGTTTGCTTTTTTCGCGAAAAAATGTTCGTAGCAGTTGTATTGAGGGGCAAAATGCAGTATTTAAATGAAAATGGAGTAGAATGCTGACTGCTTGGTGAGAATAAATTACCTACTGTAACTAATAATTAAATATTCAGTTAACTAGTAGGCAAATACACAGTTTATAACTATGAAACTTGAAATACTAGAGGTAATTTTATAATATGTACTCGTACCTACTTATTAGCTATCCCACAATCTAACAATAATTAGATAATTTATACAAGTACTAAATATTATGTTATGAATTTTTTCTAGTTTCAGGAGACTTTGGTTATCCATCAGAACCTTGGTTGCTTACATCAATTTTGCATGTAGCAGATGGTAGCCAAGGGGCACTTTATACTGCTCGCCACATTAAAGCACGAAATTGTGTGGAAAAATGCATAGGTATGCTGAAAAGCAGCTTCACATGTATTCTCAAACACCGGACCCTGGAGTATGACCCTGTAAAGGCAGGCAAGATCATAAACGCTTGCGCTGTGCGGCATAATACGTGCGTATTGGCTCATTTGCCCGCAAATGTGGAAGATCTGCAAGACAGTGAGACCGATGACCACTTAGTGACATCTGCCTTCACTGCCCCAGCAGAATTGGCGAGGGCCATACAAATAATGAGCAATGTTTATCCGGCGCATGGCCAATAGTGAAATAAAATAAATCATTTCTAAATTCAAAACAGTTTTTTATTTAATAAGGACGAGTTGGAGTTGAACGAGCACTCTAGGTAGGTAGGATATGATTACTACACAGCTGTGGTAATTATACAATAATGGACAAGATAAATATTAAAACCAATAAGTAAAACATTAACAATTAAATCTTTTATTATTAAGTCCAAAATATATAATCTCCTATAGAAACTATTTTAAGTATAAACTATCTCTGTAAACAAAACTACTCAATCAAATATTCTTATAAATTATAGCACAAGATTCTATCTTTACCAGTAGGCAAGTAGGTACCTCTCTCTTACTAATAGCACAAATATTCTTTGATTAATAATAGGCTCTTGAATCTATAGCCAAATATAGTTTATGTACCTACCGATATCAATCAGCTGTGAAGCTTTTAGCTTAATATGGGATAAGATCATAAGTTACCTACTAGGTAAGTAAAGTAGGTGGTTAAGTTACTACTACAATACATTAATTTCACAGCGGTAGTAATCACACAATCATGGCACAAGATAAATATTAAACCTATAAATAAGACTAGGCAGTACTACAAGGTACCTAATTCTTACTAGTAGCACAATTTTTTTTGGAAATCATAATAAAAGTTAACTGTATTTTATGGTAACAGTGATTATTATTATTAGGAGGTACTTAGGTAATTTGAAAATAATTGTACTTTGCCTAAAATATCTGTCTGTATCTGTATATGAGATAATGCGGTCCAATGTCTCAATGGAATAAAATAAGATTAAAATTGGTAAAACGTTATGCACAAGTTTAGTAATATAATATTTACAAAATGAATCTGTAGCTAAATATATTAAAGAAAATATTATTAACTGCATCTGCCAATCAGCCAATTTGCCTTCCCATTTCTTCATAGGCTTCTGCCTGCCGCTCCATGGCTGCCATCATTCTGTCATCAAAATCTGAAAAATTAAAATAGGTATACCTATATGTTAACATCCAATTGTATTTAGGTATACCTACTATTAACTGAAAATGGAAACCATACATAACATCTACACTAAATACTAATGATGAAATTTGGCACATAGATAGATTATAGTGTGAAATAACACATAGGCTAGGTACTTTTTATCCCGGAAAATTAAAGAGTTCCCGCGGGAACCGAAAAACCTCAATCCACGCGGACGAAGTCGCGGGCCATAGCTAGTTTATTATACTTGCAAAATTTGTTATTACCTTCATCCCTTCTTTTCCTTTTCCTCTCCTTTTGTTGTTCCTCAGCCTGTGGAGCAGCAGGGGACCATGGGGACCCTGGTTATTTTGGTGGTTCAGGCTTGCAGCGGGTTCAGGCTCCTCAGGGAGGTTAGGCCCAGGTTACATTCCATATTATTGTATTTAAATACAAAATTAATCTAAGTTCAACACAAATTATTAAGAACCAGTCAAAATTTCAAAAATCAAAATTGAACTTGACGAGGCGAGGTCATTGATCTGAGAACTTGACAGTTGACATTGAAAGACCAATGTTTGACAGTGTGGCATTTACGAGGATAGCTATAATAAAAACTTAAAATGTTTAGCAGTACATTTCGATGTTTTTCTATCGTAATTGATAGGTCGTCATTTTGAATAATGACTTGAATTACCCTAGAAAACGGTTGAAAGTTGAAACCTATTTTTTATTGCTTAAAAAGAATTTAATAATGAGTAAAATTTTGGTAAAATATTTGGTCTTTGTAAATGCACATGTAATCTAAATGTAACTTGTCGATTCCGAAACCGTAGTCGATATCGAATCGTATCCTCAAACCGAACGTTCTGAATTGCACGACTGTATCGATATGGTTATCTTCATAAATAGGATACCTATAGCTTAGCGGCTCTGGGTTCTGGCAATTGATTGATTTGACTTTTTTATTAATTTATAAAGTAAAAAATTATAAAGACGTCCTTGTCGTAGATAAAATCTTGTATGCAACTGTACGTAATTAGTCATTTTAATTCGAGTGCTGTTTTTTGATACGAGGCTTGCCGAGCATCAAAATAGGATAGTACGAGAATTAAAATGACCCTCATTACGATACAGTTGCATAAATAGCTATTTCTTTCACTTCTTATCAAATATTTTACTGTTATAACTTTTATGACATTATCTTTTGTGGTTTATATTAATTCGTATATATAAGATACAAAAAAAAACCCTAATAAATACGATTTTTTTAACTTTTGACTCCTTAGTCCTTAATTAATATAAAAATTCCACAGAAACGGAAAAGCATTAAGAAAATCATTTCTACGAGTATATAATAACTTATCGAATATTCTGCAATATTTCTACAAGAACATTGCGGTTTGATAAAATACCTTCTGAGTAATACTTATTCAATGTTTTGTTATTGTATTAGCGCCTTTAATTATATTGTTTTTGTTCTACATAATATTTATATGTAGAGATTAAAAAACTAGTTATAAATATATTGAGTAAATTTTAATATTGCTAAAGGTCAAGGTTGGTGATTTTCGTTTTGCTTGCCTCAAATTGTAGTGATGATTTATGAATCAGTATTTAACTTAATGAAGAAGTCCGTCCGTCCGCCTCAAAGGTCAGGTGGTAGGCACCTGCCTACCAATCTAGGTCTGAACCGTACCAGGCTTGTCTGCTACTTTCGCAGGTATAAATTCTATTGTGATACTAATTCGGCTGATCCCAAAATAACCCAACAAAAATAACTTGAAAAGTACAAGTAGGGCCATAATTTAAAGTAATAATATAAAAGGATCCACAATATTTTTTATCGAAGTGAAACTTCTTTAGAATCGTTGCGATTTGAAAATTCGATGAAACGAAAAAGCGATACAAAAAAGAAACAAACATAATAGTATTTAGCCTGCGTGAGAAAGAGGTGGAATAAAACTTATAGTTATTTCATTCTCTCGTAAGCTACTTTTCTGAAGTTTCACTTCTGCCGTGTGTGAATTGCACACACACATTTTTAAAAATAAATACGAGATCATCGACAAATTCGAAGTTGCTAAAATACTTTGGAGAATATAATGTACTTATGAGGATTTTTTTTTGTAATCAATAGATCAAAGTCACTTAAATATTAGCAAGCTGAATTTACAGTGGTAAGCTATGCTTGTCGAAGGACCTATGGCTGTAAGAGCAGACAACTCAAAGGGCGGAGACCGCGTAAGTGCAGTGAGCTGAACGCCGTCCAGCCTCGTTGACTGCCTCGTTGGTCTAGTGACTGCCTCGTTGGTCTAGTGACTGCCTCGTTGGTCTAGTGGTTAGCATGTTTGACTGCGGCTGACGAGGTCCCGGGTTCGAGTCCCGGGTTGGGCCATATTAAGTGTTGGGTTTTTCTTACTAGAAATTCTCAGCACTAGCCCGGAGTTAGGAAGTGGCGGTGTTGCAACCCGTTGTCGGAGAGCACGTTAAGCCGTCGGTCCCGGTTATTATCACTAACATGATAATAGTCGTTAAAGCCCGCCAACCCGCATTGGAGCAGCGTGGTGGGTCTAAGCTCTAATTCCCTCTCTCCTATGAGAGAGGAGGCCTGTGCCCAGCAGTGGGACGTTAATGGGCTGTAGTGATAGTGAACAACTAAGTAATTTTATACAGAACCACTGAGAAACGCAATAGGCAATCTATTCACCTTTTCGATGTTTATTCCAAAGTGACCTACGCCCAAATGTAGCTTTTGTGAACTAGGGCCAATGACCATCAAAAGTTGGAGCCTATTATGTATGGTGGTGGTGGCCCAGCCTACTTGATTATTTATGTCGAACCCTAACCTAACCTACAAGAAAGAGTCAAGAAAACGTAAATAGGTACAATGAATATTTCAAAAATTGACACTTAAAACATTGAACGGTTCACAATCTTTGGACTGTTTACAATCTATCGAAAAAAAAAGCGTTAGATTACAATCTTACGGTGACAAATACATAACTAAAATCTCTCACAGCCTGAGTTGAGGTGGATTGCTGGAATTTTAGTAGGTATGCCAGGACTTTTCTTTTTATTGTGCACAAAATTTTAATCTCCAAATATCTAAATGGAATATTACAGTTAACACAAAGCTGTATTTCATAATACCACTTGATATAACTACTGATCGAGTCATGCGATAGCTATACATTACGCAAAGGCTCTTTTATAATACTTAAGTGTATCTGCGTAGGAGTTCAGATATAGGCAAAGTGTTCATGTACCCTCGCGTTTCGTGTCACTTCATCGATCATTCGGGTGTATGAATAGTGTATCACGACTGAAATTTTGTAATAGTTCTACTTATTTATGCTACTTACTTGTTGTACCTACTCCTTTTTTTAACCAGGACTAAATCTTCTACAGATACCCGATCTCCTGGGGGAAAGTGCGGGTGATGTGGGATTTTTACCCACTAAAACCCCCTCGGTGGCCATCCTATGAGCATTATGGGAATCCCCGGGAACTCTTAAAGAACATGCGCCGGAGACTGCCAGGAGTAGTGTACTACTCCTAGGCTCATTAGGTTTCAATATCATACTGAAGCAAGTATAGTAACAACACTGCAGTAACTGATTCAGGCTACAAAATGGCCGAAACTCAGAGCTAAGGTATGATTTCTCTTATCTCTATCCACCACTACGGCCCATTAACGTGCCAGTGCTAGGCACAGGCCTCCACTCTCATAGGAGAGAGGGAATTAGAGGTTAGACGCTGCTCTAATGACGGTTGGCGGGCTTTAACGACTATTATCATGTTAGTGACACTAACCGACGGCTTTACATGTTCTCCGAGGCACGGGGTTGTAACACCGCCAGCTTCCTAACTCCAGGCTAGTACTGAAAATTTCTGGTCAGAAAACCCCAATAATTAATCATGGCTCTACCCTGGACTCGAACCCGGGACTTCGTCGGTCGCAGTCGAACATGCTAACCACTAGACCAACGAGGCAGTTATCTCTATGTTTTAGCCAAACCCACCCATCGCCTAAAACATAGAGGCAAGACATATAAGGCTGAATTATTATTACGATCAAACGTGATTTTGCTTGATTATGTTACTATGAGTGGAAAAGTTCCTAAGCATAATAATTTTTTACCTCAAACTACCTATATCATAACTTGTCACAAAAATTATATTATACCTATCGCGCTTGCACTGAGAAAAACTACCATCAAGTTACAGTTTTTCTCGTATAGTTAAAAAATTTACACCATAATGGTGGTACCCATTATGAACACAATAAAATCTGAAATTATTTTATAATATGGGTCAGTATAATAAAAAAGGTCTAGCCCCAGTAGGTACAGATGTACGGCGCGGCGCGGCACATAGCGGTAGATATTCTTTGTATGGGGCTGGGCACGCGGCGCGGAGATGTACTGCGATATAATTATTGTACAAAGAATACTTGGCACCACGTGCCCCGGCGCGCAGCACCTTTTTAGTGGGGCTAGACTTGTCGTGTTATTTTCGATTCAAATTGACGTGTTCTAGATAAAATTAAAGTTATTTATCGACAATTCAACTCCGTGTAACAGCTGTTTTGCACAATAGTGGGTGTTAACAGGCTTGTACGTACGTACCTACTTTGTTTATGAGAGATATTATTAAATTCAGGGTATTTTTACATACATTAAAACATACATACATACATGAATTAAAAGTAAAATTTTCTTACTTCTTCTTTTCTTTTCTCCTCTCTTCTATTTAGAAGAGTTTACATGAGATACTTAATAATTAAAAAATAACTATCCACTCCGACAAACTTTTGATGATGTTAAAATGATAATGTTGAATTAAGGATTCCGAAAATCTCATGTCTCTCTTTCCCTCTCTCAAGGCTTAAAATTTTTAATTAGTTCACTTCAACCGGCTTCAAGTCCCTTTACTAAGTTCTTGATCTACAAAAATAAATCCTTTCAATTCATGATTTGCATAGGTTGTAGTAAAAATTTCAAGCAAGAAAAGTCAGCATATAAATAAGAGACTGCAGACAAGCAAATGCCGCAGACATGCTAGCTGTAAGGGCCCTAGTACACTTTATATTCAGCACGCAAAGAATTTAGAGAGACGCAAAAAGGCACCTCGTATTAAAACATAAATTCTCACTTACGAACCTTTATCTAAATAGCATTGTTAGCTTATCTCATTGATAAGGCCATACCAATTAAAAATTTGTTCTAGCGATAAATAAACCACACAAACGGGGCAAGCGGGCGGCGCGGTGCCGTGTTGAATTGATGATGAACGCGCTTGCTCCTTTTGTGAACGCACGTTGCATATAAAAATGTGTGGAGAATACCACCGCAGTCTAAGTCAATACGTTATTTCCTACCAGTCGGTCGACATATACGTCTAGACGCTTTTTTTATCCTCTACATGTTAGCCCTTAACTGCCTCACCTGATGGTAAGTCAAGATGCAGCTTAAGATGGTGGCGGGCTAACCTGTCGGTTTCTACACGAACCGGAAACCGGACCGTTTCGTACCGGAACGCTAAATCGCTTGGCGCCACGTCTTTGCCGGTAGGGTGGTAACTAGCCTCGACCGAAGCCTCCTGCCAGTCCAGGGAAAATCAGAAATTATCAATTCCCAAATTAACCCTGCCGGGGATCGAACCCGGGACCTCCGCACGCACATTAAGACAATAGCGCTCAACATTGCGCCAGGGCTGAAAAGGACATGACGGAGGCAACTGGCAGAATTTTCATTTCAAAACATATCTGTCTCTCTTATATTAAGTTTCTATGCAGTTTCTACCTCTCTCAATCATTGATGGGAGACCATACCTCTGGATGCTATGGTCTGTCAATTTTATGGGCGTCAACTCACTGTATTAATATATACCTACTTACACTGTGATAGCACCATCGGAATCGTTAATTTCATTAAAACAAGCTTAACTAAAATGTGCTCTTATTCCCGATAGAATGTTTGAGCTAAAAGCAATTCTCATTTTGAGCTAGATTTTTTTAATTAAAATACTTTAAATACTACTCTACTGAGCAATCAATTAAACAAGAAAGTATTTTAAGTACAATAGAATTAATTTTGACTAGCACTTTTTTTCAACAATGCTTTTGGATTTGACTTACTTATTGGACGCATCATTGGGCTATATTTTTTAAAATATTGTGGTAGTGGATTGTATATTATATACTTAGAACATTTAAGTTTATTTTAGGGAAAAATGAGAAAAAACATTATTAACATGTTTTCCATTTCTTTTACCTTATCTATCTCAGCCGATTTCATAGGTAGTCCTCTAGTACTCTAGATAATAGTCCGACAAACTTATCTGACCCGGTGACAGCTCTGCTAGTAAAATAAAAACAAAAACTAAACAGGCATAAATAATCGTTCCAATTTTGGCCACCGGGTCAGATAAGTTTGTGGGACTACTCGGTGACTCTAATCTATCAAGTATTCCTGATAAAGGAGACGGTTCAGATTTGTATGGGGCGTAGGCCAAGTCTTGTACAAGCAGAAAAATGAAGGAAAATAAAATACTAGACCAGTTTTTATTGGTCAAATCTACGAATTCGTCGTAATTTCAGTGGTAAACTTATTTAATCTTTCCAAGTTATGGAACGCTAAATATGAGTGGGTAATAATGGTGGATTCATATTTTTTGACGTTTTCAAAAGAATAACACGTTATTTTGACAGTGACTGTCAGAAATGACATTTTCACGCCTACTGCCTTCTCTAATCTCTATGGCTGAAGGAATCTTGGAAACGTATCGAAAACTTGAAATACATTTTTATTTTTTGCTCGTTATTTACTTACTGTTAAAACAGTATGTTAGGTAATAAGTATTAATGGCTGTAGTATTTTATTTTTCCTCTACATTGAAATTCAGAAACACAACACAGATATCAATCGCAGCACAGATTCCAACCATTCTTTAATATTAAATTCCATTGTTTTTAAGCAACTTCTTATTATTTATAGTACATCTTGATAGTACAGTTCAGTGCGCTTTTCGAATGTGTCCGTTTAGTTTGCAACGTTTTTTGATATCGTAAAATGATTCTCGCGTTTTCGTTCGTTTTTGGTTTGTAGCTAAGTAATTTTTGATGTTATTTTTTTTATTTACAGAAAAGTTTTGTTTGTTTCTGTGCAATAGATCTTAGTATGATCTGTGAACGCAGCTTATAATAAAGATTAATTAGCATGTTTATTTCCTTAACTAAATAAATAAGTAAAATTAATAAAAAGGCAGATTTTTAGCTGTAAAAAGAAAATATTATGCAGCTTTTCTCCGGATCAAGATAGCGCTTACCAAACTTATGTTTAAATCAAGAAATTTTCTTTTGAAATGGAGTAGGTACCTACCTATTAATATTATCCAAAATTTTGTCTTGATATTCGTTAGGCGAAAGTGATACAAATAAGCTTTTAAAAGGTACAAGTATTTACATCTTGCCTGTCAAAAGGCCGACAGATCTCAAAATATATTTTCGAGTTGCGATATTTACGCATAACCGATTAGTGCGCAACATTTCGTATTAAGGCGATTAGACACGCTGCAGTCAAAATTAACCACTATCCGAATTTTATCTTCAGTCGTAAATACACCTGTCATATTATACATCCGGTTCAACGGATTACAAGCAACCAGTGCAATGACGAGTTATTTAACGTCATACCTACTGAGTACTGACAGAACCAGCTTTTAGTTGAGTTATTCGAAATTAAGTGCCCTCTGCTTCATAATTTTATTTTAGTGTGGGTAATAGAGAAGGTTATATTCAAAAAAACTAGTATAGTAAGAGATTATATTAAAAAAAAACTAATACGGTAGGTAACTGATATGAAATAGAACTTAAATTTTTATTTTATTGTGGGAAATCATAAAACTATACCTACCTATTGATTAAGGGGTGATTTCGAATCACCAAATTAAGCTCAGGTAACTAACGAATTAACTTGACACTGTAAACTTGTAAAAATTATCAATAATAATAATAATAATAATAATAATAAAGCCTTTATTTCCAATCACAGTTCGTTCTTACAATCATAGTTACAAGGATATTATTATAAACATATTATTAAGGACAATTTGTTATTATATCTGATATAATTCAGACTTACAAAATAAATAATCATTTGTCGTTTTATAATTAATTCAATAATACTGTTTTGTTGTCAATTTACTTAGATAAAGATAAATAATTATGTTATAATATTATAAGTTTATCTTGATGTTTATCACAATGTCAGTGTTATTAATTATATAGAAATGTCATTGGAACGCCCATTTTTGGGCATAGGCCTCCTCCATCCTTTTCCATCTGGTCCTATCTCTCGCCAGCCTGGTCCAGGTATTCCCCGCCGCCTCAATTATGTCGTCGCTCCAGCGACGCCGCGGCCGGCCTCTCGGTCGGCGTGCGTCGCGTGGATACCAATATAGAAGTTTTTCTGTCCATCTCCCATCGGTCGTTCTTACTATGTGCCCGGCCCAGCGCCATTTAAGGAGACATGCTAGCTTTGCCGCGTCGATTATTTTAGTCTTTTTTCTTATTAGCTTATTCTTGATTTTGTCTTTCAGTTTTAGGCCTAGCATGCTCCTTTCCATGGCTCTCTGGGTAACCTGTATTTTATGTATTATTTCTTTTGTTATTGGCCATGTCTGGCAACCGTACAGTAGTGTAGGCGTTACAATAGAGTCTAGAGCTGCCTTCTTTAGGTAAATGTCTAGGCGTGACTTAAATATGTGTTTTAATGACCAATATGCTGACCACGCTTTCTTAATTCTTCTTTGAACTTCATAGTGCCCTTTAAAAGATATGGTTTGACCTAAGTAGACATATTCCTCAACGTATTGTAAATTTTCCCCTTGTATTTGAACATTATAGTGATTTCCGTTTGACATTATGCATGTTTTTTCGGGGTTCATTTCCAAACCACACCCTCTGCTGTGAACATCTAGACTTTCTAGCATATACAAGAGTTGTTCATGACTTTCTGCAATTATAACTATGTCATCAGCGAAGCGAAGGTGGTTTAAATTTTCCCCGTTTATGTTAATCCCTCGGTCAGCCCAATCCAATTTTCTAAATATGCTTTCTAAAAGCGCAGTGAAGAGGTTCGGAGAGATCGGAATTATCAATATATCATACTAATATTATAAATGCAAAAGTGTGTTTGTTTGTTGGTTTATTGGTTTGTTGGTTTGTCCTTCAATCACGCCGCAACGGAGCAATGGATCGACGTTATTTTTGGCACGGGTATAATTGAGGACCTGGAGAGTGACATAGGCTACTTTTTATCCCGAAAAATTAAGGAGTTCCCGCGGGAATTACAAAAAACATAAACCACGCGGACGAAGTCGCGGGCATCAGCTAGTTCTTCATATGGTGGCCTTAATAAGGGAGTGAAAAGTCGTAAAGTCAATTGAAAAATATAACCTAAATGTTGCTCTTTGAAATTCAGTGTAAAAATTAAGAAAAAAATTTATCAGGTTCTGAGTAAACAATCTTAATAATTTGTGTTCGGACTGTGTGATGTCGCCTTAACAAGATAACAGGCGTTAATTTTTTTCTTTGTTTTTCAATTCTCTGGTTAATTTACCGTTAATAACTTGGCGCAACGTTTACAATATTAGGGTGACTCTAATTGAATGTTTAATATTTTATTTTCATCATTATCCTGTTTATGCAACAGTAAAGATGAAAGTACCGTAATGTTACCGTAAGAAGATGGAGTTTTCATCATAATCTTGATATTTTATACAGGATTAATTCAAAAGTACCTTCTTTACATAATACTGTTTTTTTTACAACTTTAAAAAAATATATTCGCGAAAAAATATTCAGTTTTTGATGAGCTCTAGTAAACACCTCGTCGTTCTGATTTTAGTATTAGTACTAGTACCTACTCTGTATCCAATACCACCATTAAAGCCCATTAACGTCCCACTGTTGGGCACCGGCCTCCACTCTCTTTGGAGAGAGGGAATTAGAGCTTAGACCCACCACGCTGATCTAATGCGGGTTGCGGGTGCTCTCCGAGGCACGAGGGTGAAACACCGCCAACTTCCTAACTCCGGGCTAGTGCTGAGAATTTATATTCAGAAAAACCCAATACTTAATTATGCCACGACCCGAGACTTGAACCCGAGACCTCGTCGGCCGCAATCGAACATGCTAACCACTAGACCAACGAGGCAGTTCGAGCAAACGAGCAGACAGGATGTTATGAGGTTATCGCCGCCCATGAATATTTGCAGTGCCAGAGGAACAGCAAATACCTATGCTACCGGTTTTTCAGGGATTTCTGTATAACCTATTAATTGCCAGTATCCTAGTTCCTGACGTAGTGGACTGCCTGAGAATTCACCTGTTCTCGAAGGTGTGTAAAGTCTATCCTTCCGAAATTGCCCTATTAGTGTGGTGGTCTAAGGACTAAAACGTTCTCATTCTGAGAGAAGATATCATGAGCATCATTTCAATCCCTAACTCATTGGTGTTTTTAACAAAATAAGCACCGGAAAGACATGAAAACATAAGATTAAAGGACATAAGATAATATCACGATCATCAAAAGAATATTAATTAGGTCACTGCAAGTATGATATACTTAAATTTCACACGAGGGACCGTAAATAAACTGCAAATGCGCATCAAAACCTTGATCGGTGCACTTTTTATCTTCTCAATCGCTCGTAAAAAATATGATGTGATACGGTGCTGTTATATGTTGCAGGACCACCTCGTAAACAGGGCAGGGGCCATACTGCCAAGTGCCAACGCTTTCAACCATATTGATTCATTATCATTATTATCCATATCCATACTAATATTATAAATGCGAAAGTGTGTCTGTCTGTCTGTCTGCTACGCTTTCACGGCCCATCTGTTCAACCGATTTTGATGATATTTGGTACAGGGATAGGTTGTATCCCGGGGAAGGACATAGGCTACTTTTTATCCCGGAAAATGTATATATATATATATATATATATATATATATATATATATATATATATATATATATATATATATATAATATAAATATAATATATAATATTATAAATGCGAAAGTGTGTCTGTCTGTCTGTCTGTCTGCTACACTTTCACGGCCCAACTACTCAACCGATTTTGATGAAATTTGGTATAGAGATAGGTTACATCCCGGGGAAGGACATAAGCTACTTTTTATCCCGGAAAATTGAAGAGTTCCCGCGGGAATCAAAAAATGTATCTGTTCAACCGATTTTGATATAATTTGGTACATGAATAGGTTCTATCCCGGGGAAGGACATATAGGCTAATTTTTATCCCGGAAAATTGAAGAGTTCCCACGGGAATCAAAAAACATCAATCCACGCGGACGAATCGTCTAGTAGTTTATAAATTCTAGTTCTAAAATCTAATTTAATAATATGTACAACTTATTGTTGTACATATTATTAAACTAGATGATAACTTGATATATGATGATAACTTCGTCCGCCGTGGATTGATGTTTTTTAATTCCCGCGGGAACTTTTCAACTTTCCGGAATAAAAAAGCCCATGTCCTTCTCCGGGATACAAACTATCCCTATTCCAAATTTCATCAAAATCGGTTGAACAGATGGGCCGTGAAAGCGTAGCAGATAGACAGAGACACTTTCGCATTTATAATATTAGTATGGATTTATGTTTAAATATTAATGGTTGAAATCTGTCAAACACGTCGCAATCATCCTCAATTATTATCAACATAATTACGACTGATCAATCTTCCATACAAAAGTTACATTAAATACAAAATGCCGGTTGCAATCGTGCCATACATTTACTTTAATATCAAATTATGTATTTTATTGATAGTGACGGTTAATCTAATCTAGCAATTTGGTCTATTATGTTATTGGTGTTACCACAGCATAAATAACTAAGCTACTCGTAATAGTGGACAATCATCATGATTTTGACGACCTCCGTGGCGCAGTCTGAGCGCTGTTGTCTCAACGTGCGGAGGTCTGGGATTTGATCCCCGGCAAGGTCAATTTGGGAATTTATAATTTCTGAATTTTCTCTGGTCTGGCCTTGTGGGAGGCTTCGGCTGGCAAAAACGTGCCACCAAATGATTTAGCGTTCCGGTACGATGCCGCAGAAACCGAATAGGGATACGGGTTTAATATAACTGCCATGCTCCTAACAGGTCAGCCCGCTACCATCTTAGCATCACTGCATCATCACTTACCATTAGGTGAGATCGCAGTCAAGGGCTAACTTGTAGTGGATAAAAAAAAAGATTATATTAAAAGACAGATTATATTTTGCTGAATGATTCCACGGCTTCACTTAATTCATCTGTACTTAGGGCGAAAACACACTCCGAACAAAAACACTTTGGCTGACAAAAAGTCGAACGCGCACTTTTATGTGGGGCTTCACAGACTAGCGCGACAGGTCGATACGTGTATCCTATAAAATACCGACGTTTCGCGTAGACGACGTATCTTGTCCGTAGTGTGTTTTTGCCCTAAAGGTCGGCATACCGTCATTCATGCTCGAATTTCTCGCTTAATACTATCTGAATACAATGATTTTACTCCCAAGATAGGCTCCACCTTGACTTAGGTAAGTACCTAACTTTTGTAACACATTCTTTGTATCTGTATAAAGCCCCTAATCTGCGAACAAATTGTATATAATTTTGAACCTAAATGAAACAAATTAAGGCCGATTTTATTTTGTTTTGCTTAAGAGGTGATAATAGCAATTGAGCCTTCTAGATCGTGACTTATGATTTCATTATAGTTCGCGTGCGGCGCCTTAAGGCGCTTGCGACAGAACACCACCCCGCAATTTGGACCTAGTAGTTTTTGATGACCAATTCACTTCTTAATCTATTAATCATTGTGCAAGGATTTGCACTCTACTACGAAGGCTGACGGAGGCTACATCTTGAAGTCTTGAAGAGACGTGTAAAAAGCGATGCTGAACAATCATGTAACTTAAGGGTTACAGCATGGCTAAGTACTTAATTAGAATTGTTATGATTAATATTATACTAGCTGATACCCGCGACTTCGTCCGCGTGGATTGAGGAGTTTTAGTTCCCGCGGGAACTCTTTAATTTTCCAGGATAAAAAGTACCCTATTATTTAATCCGGACTTCTAACTTTACGTCTGCAAAATTTCAAAGCAATCGGTTCAGTAGTTACGGCGTGAAAGCGGAACAAACATACAAACAAACTCACTTTCCCATTTATAATATTAGTAAGGATGAACGTTGAGTATCAATACTTGAAGAACCTAACTAGGTAGGGTCTGTAAGACATCAGGGTTCATAATTAAAATACACTAATAACCTATTAAGGTTATAAGGTTTAAGGGAAATTTCTCTACAAATATATTACAGGTATGCTGTAAAACTTTTATATGAATTTTTACAACTCCTAGAACAAAAGTTGCTCAGTATTATGTACTGAACCTACTTACATTAGTATTTTTAAATTAAATCTTTATGAGAAAAAAAATATTAGTACTCATTTCTTTTTCAGTTAATATAGATAATAATATTTTGGTGTGCAACGAAAATAAACTCCAATAAACATTATCGCAAGTACTATTCACAATGCTGAGGGACGAGTGGCCTAGTTGTGACAACGCATATCAGTCGATTGCGAAGGTTAAGCAACGTAGACCCAAGTCGGTAACTGGATGGGTGACCGAATTTGGAGGTTCAAATTTGGCCTTTTCGTTTCCTCCGTGCCTCGGAGAGCACGTAAAGCTGTCGGTCCCGGTTATTATCACTAACATCTGATAATAATCGTTACAAAAACCTAAGAGTTTAAATACTCTTAGTTGAGTCGTATGCGGAAGGACGTGGGAACCCACCGCATTATTATCCCAAGAAAACTCCTACCATTATTTGATTATGGGAAGGGGTCACGACCCTCAGTAATGAGGAATACGACGGAGAGAGGATTCACAATGCTATAATTTTAATACAATTCGCTTGTAAGAAAAACTGATAGAGTATCAAGGGAACATTGTATCCAAAATAGTAATAAATCGAGACTGTGATGCGAATAAATCCTCTTAAAGCTTCAGTCGAACACACCGCGGGACCGCAGCAATAGAACTGGACGACACACCGTAAACAGTAAACACGTAGCATTTCCTTGAAATCATAATTTATAGAACTCTTAGTAGTGGTAGTAGGTTACACTGTTTACACGCCATATATTTGGTGTGAAATGTTTTCGGTGGCGAGCGGAAAACGCGGCGGATCACCAAATGTCATAAGCGTATCCGCGACATCGCAAACAAGTTGGAGTTTTCCGCTCTTGTAGAGTAATTGCCAAGGGTGGTTCAGCGTATTCCGCTGCCGGTCAACGAAATCTTAACCGCGGAAAGCTGCGTACCTTTTTCCACTTCCGCTCGCCGTCCACCGAAAATGCAGCATAAGCGTACTTCCATACAGGGTTAACTATTAAACGTAAAAAAACTAGCAGGTAATTGCTGTTGGTGGCATGGTGAGTGCGACGCGCCGCTGTCGTCGCGTGTGTGACTGAGGCCTTATTCCCACAGACATGCCGCAGCTAGCCTGACTGGCTGACAGATTGCAGGACAATGAACACATCTTGTAATTGTATACGAAGCGCGGGGGTCCCGAATTGACGGAATAATAGAGCCTCGATGCAAAAGGAACCTCCGCTTCACTTCGCCGATGTCAAATAATTTCCAAATACAGAGGATTGGATGTCTGTAGACGATATTTTACTTTTGTTTGCGATGTGTTTTACTAGTTGACCAAGAGCTTGTGGTCTAAATATTATAACTTAGTAATGTCGTAAGTCCATAAAAGAAGCAATGCGCCAACTATATGAAGCAAAATCGGTACCTGCAGTAATCGTAGTGCTAATATATTATATTTATTGAAATATTTTTTATGTTTAAATAATGTTGCGGAATCTTAATAAAACTGAACTGACTGACGGATCTATCAACGCACAGTTCAAACTTCCGGAAGGATCGGGCTGAAATTTGGCATACAGATATTATCATCAACTAGCTGATGCCCGCGAGTTCGTCCGCATCGTTTAAGTTTTTGTGATTCCCGCAGGAACTCCTTAATTTTCCGGGATAAAAAGTAGCCTATGTCACTCTCCAGGTCTTTAACTACACCCATGCCAAAAATCACGTCAATCCGTTGCGGCGTAATCGAAGGACAAACCAACAAAGAAACACACTTTCGCATGTATAATATTAGTATCATGACGTAAGCATCCGCTAAGAAAGGATTTATAAAAATTCAAGCCCTTAGGGGTAGTTAATTTTTTATGAGAATTGAACTTAACGTGAGCAAAGCTGCGGGCAAAAGATAGTATTTAATGAAATACTAACAATATATTGCTACATTGCTATTGTTTAGACTTAGAGTAAAACATTATATTTAAACGAAGTAATTTATTTATTAGGTGTGTTAATAACAACATAACTCTTAAATATGCGGTCCAAATTCTCCATCTCCGAGTAAAATTTGACTTACAAATAAATTAGATGTTTTGATAGAGATTGTTGTACAGGAATTCTGTCAAAATTTCAAAAATCGTCAGTGAAATATCACTCGGACATGGTAAAATCAGCTCTAAATAGCACTTCATCGGTATCAGCTCACTGATAGGTTTTTTAAATAACAATTTGGATTATGCACATCCCTGTGGTATACCGTTAACCAGCTCCTAGTCTACAAGAAGTGTGCGATTTATTGTGATAGTTACAGAATACGTACGCTGTAAGTGGGTAAGACGTGAAACATACGAGTGTGTTGCAAAGTTAAATTAGGCATGATGGACAATATTCTTTATTCTAGGTAACCGCGCGCCCGGCTCCGTATTACGCTACATTACTTTTACCCATCTGTAGTCAAGGACCAGCCCCCCGATTTTGTAAGAATATCGTAATCGAAAACGTTTGTCTAACGTACAATTTGAACTATTTAAGGAGGTCATAGATGCCTGCATGTCAAAAAGCATGTATGCACTACTAAAACTGTTCGAGTGATACGTTTAAGCTATCAAATGATTAATATTTGCTCAGACAATCGGGCCTCAGTTTGTCAATTATGAAAAGGCTAGAAAAATCAGAACTTAAATGAAAATTTTGCTTTGTAGCTACTAATTCTTCTCTGCCCTATATTTTTTTGTTGATAAAGTAGATCAGGTAATGTTTTTGCTTGCCACGATTTTTCATCTAATGGTGCGATTCCACTAAAATCGTGTGCATCACATTTGTGCACGAATATTTTCACCTCGAGTAAGTAGGTATATGGGCAAAAAAACACCGTGAAAATGTTTGCTTGCGCGAGTGCTATCAGAAAAACATTAATTTTGTAGTACACTGTGCAGTACAGTGGCGCACACTGGTGGAATTGAACCATAACTAATTTTTGTACCTATCTAGATTGTAGACCTACTTGAAGATATTTTTTTTCGCTGTGGATGTAGTGTAAATTACTTCTATACAATTAATTGCCTCCAAAAACGCCCCCAAATGAATTAAATCAATTAATATCTGTCTATAGTAAAATAATCTGAACAAAATACTAGATTTTGCTCATCCCATGGTTATTTACACGATATCATAAGTCCAAACTCTATTAGTTAACGGACTCAGTATTTTTAGTTTTTGGTGAACTTTGGTGATTTTATTCAGGGATCTTAGAACCGAGGTTCGACGTGGCCATTTAGGCCCGTATATTGGGCTATAGTACAGGCCTTTGATATGATTAAATCTATAACACCACACTGTAATGATTTGTTTCCAGTTTGTCTACGTTACGAAATCTCTGGATCCATGGTCCATCAGGGGAAGAGCATACGCATCCTAGTATGAATAGTTATGCGCGCGCGCAAGTGACAACGCAATGCGACGCGCGCGCATTGTATGCGCCAGGTATTCAGCTGCCGCCGGCGGATGCGCCGTGCTAGAAGGTTATGGACGCGTTCGACCTTAATTTTCTTATTATTTTAAGTTTACACGTCATGATATCCATAAGGTATACCTTGATCAATAAATTGCCTTATGGGGATGTCCATTAGCATCTTACTGTGGAATAAAATAATCAAATTCTCCAAATCTATATTAACAAAGTGCTCTACAGTGTTTCACGCAGCGATCTTTTATATTATAGTTTCACGTTTCTTTTGCTAATTTCAGATCTTCAGCTATTTGGTTGTCGTTGTCCAAAAATAATTATCAATGATATCAAAATAAATAATTCGCTTTCATCTAAAACAAAAATAGACTTTAAAACTATACCCATAAGTACCAACTTAAACTAAAAAAAGTAAAAAACATTATCTGGGTAACTATATATTTTTTGGTTGATTTTTTCAAAAAGCGCTAAATCATTTTCAATAAATTTTATATGGGTCCACCTCTGAAGTATGATCTACAAAACAAAAAAAGAATCATCAAAATTGATTCCTAATTGGCGAAATGATCGCGTAACTTACACACAAAAAAAACATACAGTCGAATTGAGAGCCTCCTCCTTTTTGGAAGTCGGTTAAAAATTGCAGTGTGTTCCTTGGTTAAATTCGTATTCAAGATTGTTTGATATGCAAAAACTTCTTGCAGTAGACAAATACATACTACAGCCCATAACGTCCCACTGCTGGGCACAGGCCTCCCACTCTCATAGGAGAGAGGGAATTAGAACTTAGACCCACCACGCTGCTCCAATGCGGGTTGGCGGGCTTTAACGACTATTATCATGTTAGTGATAATAACCGGGACCGACGGCTTAACGTGCTCTCCGAGGCACGGGGGTGAAACACCGCCAACTTCCTAACTCCAGGCTAGTACTGAGCATTTCTAGTCAGAAAAACCCAACACTTATTATGGCCCGACCCGGGACTCGAACCCGGGACCTCGTCAGCCGCAGTCAAACATGCTTACCACTAGACCAACGAGGCAGTACAGTAAATAAATTTTGGTTACGTTAAAATATTAACATTTACAGGTCAGACCTTGAGATCTGAAAATACGAACGCCAATAATTGTGTCGCCGATAAAAATACATAGAAAGGTAGATATTGCGATTAATTTCGAATGGGTAAACAACCTTCCGCGTAGAGTCATCTTCTCGTAGAGGATGTATGGACAGCGTGGCTTGTGTTAACAGTCTTAATGGTTGATGCTACATATTGTGCCCGTATTTAATGCATCTGAATAAAGCACTAAAAGGATGTTGTACGAGCGCGCTCGTCTTCCTACTACGGATATGCTTTTGACATGGCCGCCGTTTGATGTGAAATAGTAGGCAATAGGCATGATGACTGATTTTGAAAAATGGTCAGATTATGTTCGGAAGTATCTACTATTTCGAAAAAATATCTCATTTCAGCAGAAAAATAAGGTTTGGTAGATAAAATTGGCATTTGAAATTTAAATGTTAAAATTCACGCCAAAACGTTCTGCGGTGTTATGGCGTCGTTTGTGACGTCACTATTGTTTTTACCAATGTACTCTGTGCGTGTGCAGTAAACAATAGTGTGATTGTCAGAGCTCGAAGACAAACAATTGTGACGTCATTCGCTTCTTGGTGTTTTAACCAATATGGCGTATTGCTGTATTTTATAGTTTTATTTTATCAAAATAAATAGCAATATCACTCGAAATAGAAAAATAAATACGTTATTTATAATCCACTAGCGAATGCCCGCGACTTCGTCCGCGTGGTTTGAGGTTTTTTGGTTCCCGCGGGAACTCCTTAATTTTCCGGGATAAAAAGTAGCCTACGTCCTTCCCCGGGATACAACCTATCCCTGTACCAAATTTTATCAAAATCAGTTGAACAGATACATTTGTTTGATTCCCGAGGGAACTCTTTAATTTTCCGGGATAAAAAGTAGCCTATGTGCCAGACTATAATCTATCCCTATGCCAAATTTCAGCCAGATCCGTTCAGACGTTGGGGCGTGATTGAGTAACAAACATCCATACATCCATCCAGACATCAATCCAAACTTTCGCATTTATAATATTTATTATTATTATATTATATTATATTATTATTATATTATTATTATATTATTTGATTGATGAATCCTATTTCATTAGATAAATTCATAATTTCATTGATTCTTGGTTAGTGTCATCATGCCTATTGAAAAGCTTGCAAATCCATACTAATATTATAAATGCGAAAGTGTGTCTGTCTGTCTGTCTGCTACGCTTTCACGGCCAATCTATTCAACCGATTTTGATGAAATTTGGTACAGGGATAGGTTGTATCCTGGGGAAGGACATAGGGTTTTATCCCGGAAAATTCAAAGGTTTCCGCGGGAATCAAAAAATTTATCTGTTCAACTGATTATTTAAATTTGGTACAAAGGTAGGTTGTATCCCGGGTAAGGACATAAGCTTTTTATCCCGGAAAATTCAAGAGTTACCGTGGGAATTGAAAAAACTTGGTCCACGCGGACTAAGTCGCGGGAATCATCTAGTGAATAATAAAGTACCAGAGTATACTTGCCTTACCAACTTTATAGGAAAATATTATCTTAAAATAAAATAAATCTTTAACTTTCCATGATAAAAAGTAGCCTGTCCATCCCCGGGGGTATACCCTAACCCTCAATCAAAATCGGTCGAACAGATGGCCGGTGAAAGCGTAGCAGGCAGATAGACAAACAGACAGACACACTTTCGCATTTATATTTTTAAGTATGGATTTAATATTACGTAGTGGCGATACCCTAGTGGTTAAGACATTCAGCTTCCTGTTCAGGTGGTCGGGGGTTCGATCCTCGGGGACGCACACTCCTCTGAGTAAGAAAATGCACATAATATACATTTTGTGTGTACCGTACCATATTTCATCAAAATCGGTAAGACAGATGGGCTGTGAAAATGTAACATAGGTACACATTTTTTCATTTACAATATTGGTATCGAAAATACAAATTTTTTTTTCATAGAGAAAAACAAGAAGCATGCATCGCCATTCAAGCGGAATTTAATTGATTAAACATCGATACTGAAAATGCCGCAAAAATATTTTTAAACAATACAATTTATATCAGATGATTTCTACCCATAAACCACGCGTAGCAATTCAAAAGAATCACTTTAATCCGAGTTTTATGGTACCTAAATAGTTATCGGTTCATCACAACAAAAGCTAGGTAAAGGTCCATGTATTCATGTTTAACAAAGCCTTTACACGAATATTACACTATTTATTTGCATTGACACCCACAGTGGAACATATGTAAATACTATCACGACAAACGTTTAAAGAATTTTCGCTTTTCTTCCATGATACATAAAGACGAATTTCTCTTGAATTTTTGTATGGTATGTGGTCGAATCTATCCCGAAATGCATCATACGTAGCTACCATACATCACGACCTACGAGACAATGGTCATACACCATAAATTTGATACGTCATCGCGCGTTCACGGGGCGTCCGAAACGCTTGATCTGTGATACCCTTTATAATGTAATAAATAACACGATATGTGGACTACACCTATCTTCGTTCAGTGGAATACATAGATTTCGATCGAGGGTTTAGAAAAAGAAAGAAAAGAGAGACCAACAAAAAAAAAATAACAATTTTTTTTTACTAAATTTGATCCTGATGCAGGAACCTAGGATATTTTTGATTTAAATATTAATTGACCTGTAAAAAGTTAATAATAATATTCAGTTGCTTTTGTTAATGTAATAGAACCATATTAAATACCAGTTCTATTTTTCTAATACCAACTAGAAACGTTACAGAGAGAATCACAAAAATATTTGTCACACCAAAATAGTGCTTATGTTATTATACCTTACTGTGTCGGTCATGTGAACAAAATAACACATAAATAATTATTCAAAGATTATAATATTAAATATACAAACAAAATAATACTTTTGTAATAATAATCACTTGCATAATTAATTATTCAAATATTTGACAGTTTAGATTTTAATTTATTTATTAGTTTTAATTAAAATAAGATGTTTAACGGGTGGGTATTGTCCATTAAATAACAATCCTTCGAAAACAAGTATTTTATTACGAACTAACATGTAATGGCATTAAAAGTTCACAGTAAAAGTATCAACTATCAACAAACTTCCAAACATAGCTTCCATAGACCTCAATTTCAACACAGACACCCCAAACTGTCTGCCCATAACGCTCCACCTATCCGGAGGCGAAACGACGCGTCTCTACACCAAGGCGCGAGATTTAAATTATTCTGAGTCTCTGAATCTATGGGGAAGTCTCCTAGCTCTGTGTATGCGACCTGCTACATCCTCCCCCTTCAGATCAAGATCACGCCCTCGTGCTTGGTCTGACACTTCCTGCTGCTGCCGTGGACGACCCCTATTACGTTTAGGAACAATAGGTTTCGGACAACTTTCATCGCGATTTCGAAAAGCTGTGAGCTCACGCACGTGGAACTTTCCCAGAATTTCATTCGGACTCTCAGAGGCAGCTACTCTGTAGGTTGTTGGACTGGGTTTATCAACAATCACATAGGGTCCATCCCTTTTAGGTACAAATTTTCTGGTAAAACCTTTAGCAGCGTTACTCAAATTATGAGTGTTCACGAGGACAAAATCGCCTACATTAAATGAAACAGAACGACGTTTATCATCGGCGTCAATTTTTTTTCTGTCTTGATGATTTTCTACCTGTTCTCGAATCTCTTCAAATTTGTTAATAAAAATTTTCAAGTACGGTGTTATTTGTGGGATAAAATTTTCTTTCGAAATAATGCTTCTTAAATCCCGATTTGCCTCAAATGGTGTTCTCATTTCTCTAGCCAATGTAAGATAAGCTGGACTACAATCCGTTGAAGCACAACGAGAGCTATTCATAGCAAATCTCACGTGTGACAGGTAAGTTGGCCAAGTTCTATGGTTATCTTTTACCAATATAGAGAGATGAACTTTCAAGTCCCTATTCTTCCTTTCCGCTGGATTTGCTTCCGGGTGGTACAAAGGAATTAAATTCTGATGGATGCCAAAAACGTACATACACTGTTGCATAACGGCGGCAATAAATTGAACACCACTGTCAGAAATTATTCGTCTTGGAAAACCAAAACGAAGAAAATATTCTTCAATTAAAATCTTTGCACAAACTTCTGACGTCGCTTCTTTTAGGGCAAATAACTCCACCCACCTGGTTGCAGTATCTTCAACAAGAAGTACCCACTTCTCACCATTCTCTCCTTCAGGAAGCGGTCCAAAAAGATCAATCGCCAACACCTCATTCCGTTGGTTCAACACTGGAGTCTGAATTAATCCAGCCGGTTTTTCATTAGATGCCTTATACCGCTGGCATATATTACAGGATTTCACATAATTAGTGATTACTTTACGCATTCCTGGAAAGTAATACTTCTGTACAATTTTCTGGTAAGTTCGTTCAATACCAGGATGTCCTGCGATGGAGTCATCGTGACATTCTTTAAGTATTTCTGCGCGCATATCAACAGGTATAACCAATTGCGGCTCTTCATTTTCTAAATCTGGATTATAACGATAAAGTACACCTCTTTCAAACAGATAGCCTCTCTCCGACCATCGATGGGCGGCTACTTCATCATCACCTTCTAATTCTGTAATAATCTTATCGATATCCGGATCACTCTTTTGTCTTGAACGCAGCTCAGATGGATCTCGTGTCGGTAAATCTATAACAACGGAGCAAACTCCACAAGATTCACGAGTCTCCTCAGTGCAGATAGGACGGCTTAAAGCATCTGCCACAATATTAACTTTACCTGGAGTGTATTCAAATCTAAGATCATAGGATTGGATTTTTAAAGCCCAACGCACTAAGCGTCCTGACGGTGATTTTAATGTTAATAGCCACTTTAATGGTTGGTGGTCACTTCCAATTGTAACGGGATGACCGTCTATATAACCCCGAAACCGGTCTAAAGCCCACACCACTGCTAGAGCTTCTCTTTCAGTAGTTGTATAATTCCTTTCTGCACCATTGAGCAAACGGCTGGCATATTCTATAGGTCTTTCTTGATTCTTTTCTCCTTGTAACAGCACCGCTCCCAAAGCATAATTACTGGCATCTGTTCTTAAAATAAAGGGTTTTGAATAATCAGCCTGAATAAGTATAGGTGCAGATGTCAACAGTTCTTTCAACCTATCAAAGGCATTCATTTGCTCTTCTCCCCATTGCCATGTCTGATTTTTCTTTGTCAGTCTTGTTAAAGGCTCTGAAACTTGGGCGAATCCAGGGATAAACTTCCTGAACCAGGAACATGTCTGAATAAATGTCCTGAGATGTTTCAATGACGTGGGAGGTTTCATATCCAAAATAGCATGAACTTTACCTTCATCAGGTAAAACACCTTTTTGGGTTATCACATGACCCAGATATTTAACAGATTCACGCGCAAAAACACATTTTTCTCGGTTGGCACGCAGCTTAAATTTTTGCAATTGTCTGAAGACGGCGCGTAAATCTTCCATGTGACTTGGAAAATCCTTAGAGATCACTAATAGATCATCCAGATACGCTAGAACAGTAACGTCTTTAAGTGCTGACCCACAACGTAATTTATCAATTAAGCGTTGGAAACTTGCTGGCGCATTTTTCAAGCCAAATGGCATGCGCTTAAAACGAAATGTTCCAAAAGGCGTGACAAAAGCAGTCTTATCTCTATCCTTTTCAGCAACAGAGACTTGCCAATAACCTGATCTCAAATCCAAAGTACTCATTACACATCCTGTCTTGGTAGCTTGAAGCAGTTCGTCGATTCGCGGCATTGGGTAAGAATCTGTCTTAGTAATGGCATTAAGGCGGCGATAATCGACGCAAAAACGAAAACTGCCATCTTGCTTAGGTACTAGCAAAGCTGGAGCTCCCCAAGCGGATTCACACTCTTCAACAATATCCTCTGCCAGCATCTTGTCTAGCTCACTTTGCATAATTTCCTTTTTCGCTGGGGTTATGCGGTATGGAGGCATCGCTATTGGTGGATGATCCCCAGTATCAATATGATGAATTGCAAATGGTGTTGGTTCACCCATTAAATTAAAAATACCTTTAAAATCCATCAGAAGTTGGGCAAGCTCATCACGTTCATGATCCTTCAGACTCGTCCCCTCATCCTCACGGAGAACGTCCACAGCAGCACAAGAAATGCGAGGCGAGACTGATTCAAAAAGGATTTCATACTTGGCATTGACATTGTCTGAAAAATACCAATAAGATTTACCAAAATCAAAAACTAGTTGAGCTTTAGTTATAAAATCAATACCTAATAATGTCTCATTATCTTGTGCCTCAGGTAGAATAATGAACTCAATAGAAAAAACTTTATGCATCAGTCCTACCTCTAACATGGTTACATACACTTCCATAAACCGAGCACAACCATCTGCAAGTTTCACAGTTCTCGCAGACGGTGTCAGAGGGTGACCCTTCTTTTTCAGCAAAGCATGCAGTGACTCACCTGCTATGCAGCCCTTTGATCCTGTATCGACCAATGCTGTCCCTTTAGAACCTAAAATTGCAATATTTAATTTTGGACGGCAATATGGTTTAGAAGACTCTCCATTGGCAGGCGGTTTAGGAAACTCCCCCTTAATAAAACCCGCAGACGGTTTAGGAAACTCTCCCTTAATAAAACCCGCAGACGGTTTAGGAAACTCCCCCTTAATAAAACCCGCAGACGGTTTAGGAAACTCCCCCTTAATAACACCCGCAGACGGTTTAGGAAACTCCCCCTTAATAAAACCCGCAGACGGTTTAGGAAACTCCCCCTTAATAACACCCGCAGACGGTTTAGGAAACTCCCCCTTAATAAAACCCGCAGACGGTTTAGGAAACTCCCCCTTAATAACACCCGCAGACGGTTTAGGAAACTCCCCCTTAATAACACCCGCCGACGGTTCAGGAAACTCCCCCTTAACCAAAGAGTTTGATGATACAGTTGAAGTAACATATTGTTGACAATCAGTTTTCTCACACATGTTTACGTATGAATTAGAGTTATGGCACCTTAACATAGAGTCAGTAGGTCTAGGTACCTGTAAACTATTAATATCTAAAACATTATTAGCTAGCACTGCACTGTCATTTTTATCAGACAACACCGATGTACAAGAGTTCAAACAGACCTCAGGCACAACCTTGCTAATAGGTTTAGGCCCTGTACAACCGGAGGTCACCAACTTAGGTTTGTTACACATTGGACCCGCACTATTAGGACACATGACATCTATTGTATAAAATTCTGTTTTCTTACTACAGTTTGGACAGTTGCTCCTAATAACATTTTTAGTACCACATCCATAACAGCTTAATTCCTTTTTGTCCCTATTTTCCACGCACTCATTCATTTTAGTTTTGTTTAATAACTTAACACACTCATCCTTTTGATGATTAAAACGTTTGCAGTATGTGCAAAACAGGCGAACCCGAGGCTTCGAGGCTGCTGTAGACTTGCTTGAATCCTCGTTTAATCCATCGGTCTCGTTGATAGATGCATGCGTTGATGGCCCAGCGTTAATCTGGCGTGGTGATGTAGTCTGAGACTTTTTCCTACCATCCACTTTAGAAGACTGTGTTTCACCTACTAATAGTGATTCTTCAACGCTACGTGCTTTCTTTATCAGATCATCAAATGATGATAATGAGTCTCTGTCCACTCTCTTTCTAATTCGGCGGTCTAACAACCCGAATATCATGTCCAACTGCACTTTCTCAGACAAATCCCCATCAGGCAACTTTGAAAACAGAGCTCTTACTTTTGAAACGAAAATATCTGTGTTTTCATCTTTTTGAGACATAGCAAAAAGCTCTTTATAAATTAAAAACGGAGGTTTCCGTGCCCCAAACGCCGAGCGGAGACGAACGATGGCTTCTTCCCAGGAAATAGTCGATTTCCGAACACCTTGCCACCAAACAGCCGCATTGTGGGTCAACAACATTGACAAACCCTTTTTAGCGTTGTCGTCCGTGATCGCGAGACACGATTTGTATACCTCTATAGCATCTATGAAGCTCTCCACCTCCTCGCCCTGGGCACCCCCGAACCTCGCCGTGCACCGCGCGAAGTTGGCCGGCGGAGCATTGTGCACGACGGCGGATGCCTCGACCGGCGTCGACGAGCGTACCTCCTGCAGCATCCTGGTGCAGAATTCTGTTTGTGTCTGTTGAAAGGTTTTCAAAAGAAGTTGGAATTGGTCCATGTTGACGGCCGGCTCCGAAGTCTCCTCTTCCTGCGATACACCCGCGTGGGCAGTGCGGCCTCGCGGCGATTTTGATCTCGTCAAAGGCATCTTCTCACTGGTATTATAACTGACACTTTATAAAAACTGTGCAACAAAACCGCTAACACCATAATATAGGTACATGTAGTATTACACTCAGTCCGAAGGAAAAACACGTTGGGCAGCCAATTTAACGGGTGGGTATTGTCCATTAAATAACAATCCTTCGAAAACAAGTATTTTATTACGAACTAACATGTAATGGCATTAAAAGTTCACAGTAAAAGTATCAACTATCAACAAACTTCCAAACATAGCTTCCATAGACCTCAATTTCAACACAGACACCCCAAACTGTCTGCCCATAACGCTCCACCTATCCGGAGGCGAAACGACGCGTCTCTACACCAAGGCGCGAGATTTAAATTATTCTGAGTCTCTGAATCTATGGGGAAGTCTCCTAGCTCTGTGAATGCGACCTGCTACAGATGTATGATGCGTACTTAGAGTTCTAAACAAAACTAATATTAATGCATTTAAAAAAACCAAATTAAATATTTGACAGTTGAAACAAAAATTTAAAGTAAATAACCTATATATTTTGTTTAAAGATCTTAAACCAACAAAAGCCACCCGTAAAGAAATACGCATTTCCCTTCCGCAAAGAGCAATTCAAATAAATTACGCACAAATAAACTCACACGCATTCCATGAAATCGTTACTCAATTCGCCACTTGCGTTTTGTACTGCCACAGTTTAACAATCATACAGAAGAAAAACAATTTTATTTATGTAAAATAACAGAGGTCCCGTATTATCCGCTCCACTTCACAGGGTCCTAATAGGACTGTGGGTTATCCTAAGATAAGCAAATGCGTTTTCTATACCAGCCTATTTACTTAATAATATAATAAGCATAATAGCTTAGTTATTATCAGAGTTTTTTACTAGCAAATATCGGTATAACTTTTCAAAAAAGCGGTATCAATCACTATTACAATCTCAATTGTTGTGATTGGTAGAATTTAATTTATTTTTGCTGTGAAAATAGATATTGGCCAATACTTAGACGAGATTCCTATCGTAGCACTGTAGCAATATTTTTACCGTAATAGAGCCCCCGTTTTTTGAAATGACGTGCAGCTAATCGCTTAGGTACATCTTAATTAAAAATAAATAATTAGGATTTAGTTTAGTAGAGATACTTTGTGAAATCGGATCTATAGAAACTATTTAGCTTAAGTCATGCTTAAAAAGGAATGTAAGGTCATATCCACATTTGTATTAAGTACAATAGATTAATATTATAAGAACTCGAGGAAGTAAGAGCAGCGTCAGTTGGTCGTGCCATTTTTTCGCTTGTAAAGTTCAATCTGCCAAATAAATCAATGAATGGCTGGTGAGCCCGCACTGAGTGAATTAAGAGCAAGTTATTTATAGTGGAGCTGCGTCGGTGATAAATACTTAAGGTACCGTAATCTCGTTATTGCATCACTGGACGCCGATATTGATACGGGGGGAGGTGGATTTTGATAAACGGTATTCGAGCAACATTTTGGTTATAGGGCGGATTACTACGTAGTATTAATATTAATCTGAAACGCATGATTTAGTTGTTATAATTTCAAAGTTATTGTAGGTAGAATAAAATCTAAAAACACTCGCTTATAATTCGACTAGTTGAAACAAACATTAGCTCAAAATTTGAGGAAACTAGTAACCATTAAAACAAACCAAATGAGTCCAAACACTTTTTTTTGTATGTGAGACACAGATAAATGCAAAATACCCACTAAAAAACCAGCGGCATACCTAGTTCACGTCTAGAATAAGGCGTCTCAGGGTCCCGGTTCCATCATCAGATCAGCTTGAGGGGCCCAATTTTTGTATTGTCGTCGATAGGTATTTACATATATTTGATAAGTTTCAAATCCATACGAAAATTACAAGTTGGTTCAAGATTAAATAAATAAATAAATACGCCTTTATTACTTTTTTTCTTGGTTCAAGATTAAAATTAGTTATATACGCTAAATAGTTGTTTAGGTACAAGTGAAGTTAATAAAAGCGAGTTACAAGGTACAAGTTTGCGCTCTTTAGGATTATTTTAACGGTGCTCATATATTTGGGCATAATAACTTGATGTTATAATAATCTTGAGTCTTGAATATGGAATAAATAAGTACTACTTAGGAATAATATAATATGACCGAGTTTCCGTATATTTTGCGTTTATCAAATCTTCTACACGAAACAATTTCATAATTTCTCACATTTGTTCACGTGTGAAGTCCAAAAGAATAATTACCTGTTTATTTTGGCATAGGTATATTTAAAAACATAATATTATTGCAGTTTCCAGATTTCAGGGTGTCGGTAGTGTGATAATAAACCAGACAATGTGGCCAATTCTGTTTAACACTATATCTGAAGTAAAATGACACCTCTAAATCTTGTTCACTTACGTCACTTTGTACAAAGAGTAATATGAAAGGATTAGCAATATATTTTATTTTAGAGATTGTGTATCCAAGTGAATATAATTAAAATATTAAAAAATACGACTGCTCTGCCGCAGACACACATACATACACGAACCCTGAAAACATAACACTACTTTTTTGGGCAGTCGTGAATATTGAACTATAGTGTTATATATTTTTGGAATCTACTCATCATTTTCTAGACGATCTTATTTTCGAATTTATTTTTTTCAACTTTAGTCTTTAATGCGGAACCATGGTCACCCCATCAATTTTTTTTTAAATTTTACTATCCTATGTCCCCCGAAATAAGCTAGGAATTCTAACGATATCTCATTTATCAAAATCGGTTCAGGCGTATAGAAGTTATGGTGGAATACACAAATTCACATACATACATACATGAACCCTGAAAACAATATAATCCTTTTTTCAGGCAGTCGTATAAAAAGTAAAGTTCAGCAAGTAAGTTAGGATATTTTAAAGACACAAAGGCATAAAATTGTGGCTTTTAAAATATACAATCTCAAGTTAAACATAAGGAGAGGTATAGTTATTAAACACACCAGTGGGTATAAAAGGAAATTACTATAATATCATAACGAATTTTAATAACAAGTATAAATTACAAATTTTAAATAACCCCCGACTAGAAAAAAGCTGATGACCTTCAGACGGATGAACAGATTTTCATGCAACATGGCTAAGAACTCTCGGGATAAAATTATCTATGACACAAAAAATACTAAACGAAAATCGGTTCATCCGTTTGGGAGCTACGATACCACAGACAGATACACAGATACACAGACAGACACGTTAAACTTATAACACCCCTCTCTTTTTGCGTCGGGGGTTAAAAAGAGGATCGGACATACCATACCAATACCATTCCTTATCTAAAGCAATTAATTAGATTTAATAAACATTATATAGTTGTACCCAGAGTTGCCTTGTTTTTTCTGTCATGCCTTACTATACTCGACTGTCACATTACCTAATAGAGCATTTTCGAGGCTAGCAGCATAACACGTTAGGTCATTTCTCTAGTAACATTAGCCTTTTAAGAAGTAGTTGCTTAGGAGTAGGTAAGTATAGAAATATGTTTATGACTTGTTAGGTATTGATTCAATCGATGGAGCGTTGCTGAATAAATTATGCTTGACCGTTTTCCCGATTTAAATCATAACGCATTTAAATAAACAAATTTACAACTGACTTCAGTAGGTATACCTACTGCAAATTTTGCAAATTGCAAATTTGTTTTAAGTAAGTCCTGATTTTCTTTGTGTCTATCAATCGACTCTCCATAGACACTCGTTGTCCATAGAGGCTTGTTACATTTTTTTTATCCACTACAAGTTAACCCTTGACTGGGATCTCACCTGATGGTAAGTGATGATGCAGTCTAAGATGATAGCGGGCTGACCTGTTAGGGGCATGGCAGATACATGAAACCCATACCCATACCCCTAGACGTACTAGGGTACGGTAGTTGGCTAGACGTAATAGGTGATAATACCGACGTACCGTATGATAATTGGACCTGCTTATTCAAACAGGAACCAATCCACACCCATGCCAAAAATTAGATAAGTAAGTATACAGAAAGCTTTTAAAATGCACCTTCAATCGACCCTGTAAAAATCAAAATGATCTGACAATTTTGACAGAATAAAACATTTCTATGACCCATCATAGTGTACCCACAATTTTGACATTTAAACGTCTTTTTCTCAAAACTGTCATTGTGTGGGTTGATTCCGTTTTGCGTAAGTAGGTCCAATTGGTTTTAATGATTTTCTTGCATATATCATTGAAGTACATCTACGTGAGTCATGATTTATTAATAACTAGATGACTAGATGATTCCCGCGACTTCGTCCGCGTGGATTTATGTTTTTTGATTCCCGCGGAAACTGCAGCATAAAAAGTAGTCTATGTCCTTCCCTGGGATGTAACCTATCTCTGTGCCAAATTTTGTCAAAATCGGTTGAGTAGTTGGGCCGTGAAAGCGTAGTAGACAGACAGACAGACACACTTTCGCATTTATAATATTAGTATGGATTAATGAAATCGATCCATGTGCGATATCATTTTCACATTTTCTCCTACAATATCGTAAAACCCGTCCTTGTTGAGTATTTAAGAATAAGGGCGCTGTTCCGGGTGCCATTGTCCGTCCTCGACATTATTCGTTAACTTAAGGCTTGCGTTCCAGTCATATGCAGCGATATTTCCTGCAAAATAAGCATAAATCATTTTATCTATAAATATAACTATGGAAAAAAATCTCATGTACGTATTTATTAAAACGTATGAGGACGATGAAGTGAAATAGATCGAAACAGCTAGTTATATTAATTGGCAAATGGCTCACGTTGTCGTAATGTGCAGCACTTTAAATCGTTTGGATTTGGATTCCTTACTTTATGAGTCAATTGGAACCTACGTTACACATGAAAAATGAAATAATTGCACCAGTGTATTGCAGGAAAAGCTCGGTATTTTAGTGAATTCCTGCTCTGCAATTGCTATATTCCATCACTAGCTTCGAATTAAAAGTAAGTACCTAACATAACTGTGAGTTAGCAATGGAACATCTTTTGCGATGTACAATAATAGTTTACGAGTAGGCCTTAATGTATAGTTCCGTTACTCGACCAGTGATCCAAAATGCGGGACGAGTGAGGTATTACGAGAATTTGCACTGCCCTATAAATGTGGTACGTCACCACGACATAGCAGTGAGTTAGCACTGGAAAACATCCTTTACGATGTACAAGAATTTACGAGTAGTCGTCGACGGGATCGTATAACGAGCCACGGGTGGGATGGCACAGTTCCTCTTTGACCGACATCGCGTTACGGGACCAGCGAGCCGTGATGCGGGACGAGTGAGGTATTGCGGGATTTTGCACAGCCCTTTATCGGCCCGCGCACTTTTTAACCGACTTCCAAAAAAGGAGGAGGTTCTAATTCGGCGCGTATCTTTTTTTTAAATGTAAGTATGTCGGTGCATATCTCCGTGATTTCTAAACCGATTTGAACAAATTTTTTTCATTGGTTAGAGGAAGCTTGCGAGGTGGTCCCATAAAAAATTCTGACTCCAAATCCTCAATCCTGATGCTGTAGGTGTACCGTACTACATGAAATCCTCAAAACTAGTGAGTTAGGAAATTTTGATGGTGAATTCATATAGTAGGTATCAAGTAACGTGCATACGATACAACTCTGAGTCCCAACTCCTCAACCCTGATGCTGTAGAGTACAGAACTTCTTAAAAATAGCGATTTAGGATTTTTTTATGATGAATTAATATTGTAGGTGTTAAGCAACAACTTCATACTTAAACCCAATTTCCAACTCCTCAACTCTGATGCTGCATGGTACTGCACTCCTAAGCCGTACGGATTTAGAGTACACTAAAAAGCTAAAAATAAAAATTCTTTCCAAAAAAACGACTTCCAATGCCACTGTAAAGTAAAAAATAATTTTGATTTCTACACGCTATGTTGAAGTCGGGCGAGCCTGACGCGTCAACTATGCCTATCTTTGTTATACTCGCCCGACTTCAACATGATATTGTGTAGAAATCAAAATTATTTTTTACTTTACAGTGGCATTGGAAGTCGGATTTTTGGAAAGAATTTTTGAAACAGTAGCGTAGGGTGACGTGCGTTGGCGGTCTGACAAATGGCTTAGGAATAGAACACAAATGTAGAGTCAAATGTATTGGGAATAGAACAGTCCAGTCCCGCGACAGACGGCGGTGAACTTTTAAATATACCTATTTTAGGCAGTAGCATTTTTACACACAGAGAAGATAAGAAAATAAAAAAAATCTAATCTATTAGTATATCTCTCATCATCGTATCACAAATATGGTGCTGAGAGCTGGGCCTCAAGGCTACAGGGATAGGGAGAGTTTTTTTACTCTCCCTATCCCTGTAGCCTTGAGGCTTGAGGTGCGTCGAATTTTGGTGACGTCACAATTTAGTCAAAATAACGTCATTTTAAAGATAATAAACGTCAAAATAGTATTTCATACAACAACCAATTCTAAGCGCGCGTTTTGACATTTTGAAAATAGTTGCTGATTTGACTAGTCAAATACCCAATTATGTTTCTATACAGTAGCACAGAGCACGTCCAGTAGCTTCAGTACGGCACACGCCGCTAAATAACGGTTCATAAAAAATATAATATAACCAAGTATCGTAGCTTACGGTGTAACATGTAACCGAACGCCAAAATTCCGTATAAAATATACAAATTTTAGCGTCGCCAAGTTATTTCGGACCTCGGGCATCAGAAAATAATCCCTATTTCGTTATGTTAGAGTCCACTTTGATATTACAGTTAAGATTGTTGTTGTTCGAGAATACGCCTCCCACGTTTTGCCGCCAAAAAGAGTTATTTGTCGTGCTGTAACAGGCGAACAATATAACCGTTAAGCATACAATGATGTCCCATTTTACGTAACTGATAATATGTGGACAGGGCGTTATCTTTATTTTTGACAATACACTGCGGATTTCCATTAAACCCTTTTAAGTAACTTTAAGCCGACTAAAATGAGTGAGTTCTTGATTAAATTCCGCGGGTAATTCGGTTTTAAAAATTCTTAGTCGTTGATTTGGAAATTTTCTGTATTAAAACGATCCTCAGACTATCCATCCTTACATACTTATATCCATACTGTTATTATAAATGCGAAAGTGTGTCTGTCTGTCCGTCTGTCTGTCTAGCTGCTACGCTTTCACGGCCCATCTGTTCCATCGATTTTGATGAAATTTGGTATAGTTATAGGGATAATTTGATGGTCCCGGGGAAGGACATAGGGGCTATTTTTTATCCCGGAAAGTTAAAGAGTTCCCGCGGGAGTCAAAAAACCTTAATCCACGCGGACGAAGTCGCGGGCATCATCTAGTTTTAAATAAGAAGTGTGTCTGCCTGTCTGCTACGCCTTCACGGCTAATCTTTTTAACCGACTTTGATAAAAATTTGTACAGCAATAGGTTGTTTTATCCCGGATTTTTTTTTTGTTCCCGCGGGAATGAATACAACTTACGAGTAATTCACGCGGGCGAATTCGCGGGCATCATCTATTAATATTATAATTTTCAGCAAACCTCATTTCATTACTCAAAAATGTCGAAAACGTTGCGTTTTTTAAAAAAAAACCGGCCAAGTGCGAGTCGGACTCGCGCACCGAGGGTTCCGTACAAACATGTAGTAAGTTTGAAAAAAACTACTTACTAGATCTCGTTCAAACCAATTTTCGGTGGAAGTTTGCATGGTAATGTACATCATATTATATTTTTTTTAGTTTTATCATTCTCTTATTTTAGAAGTTACAGGGGGACACATTTTACCACTTTGGAAGTGTCTCTCGCGCAAACTATTCAGTTTAGAAAAAAATGATATCACAAACCTCAATATCATTTTTGAAGAGCTATCCATAGATACCCCCCACACGTATGGGTTAGATGAAAAAAAAATTTTTGAGTTTCAGTTCTAAGTATGGGGAACCCCCAAAATTTATTGTTTTTTTTCTATTTTTGTAAGAAAATCTTAATGCGGTTCACAGAATACATCTACTTACCAAGTTTCAACAGTATAGTTCTTATAGTTTAGGAAAAAAGTGGCTGTGACATACGGACGGACAGACAGACAGAAATGACGTTTTTGCCAAATTTGGCTACGGAACCCTAACTAGTACCTTATTTTAAGTATTAGATTTTCCTTACCTTTCGCATCATATTAGGCATTATAATATAACATTATAATATAACTTCTAAGTTAATGTTGTCACCTGATATTATTGTGAACAGGTATTTGAAGGAGGTTTTGCCATGGGTTTTCCTGGGGATTTCCCAAAATTTTCATAAATAGAGTATCTCTATGTGACTTGTCATCTTGGTTTTGGTTGGCTTCACAAAAAATCTAATCGGATTATTATTGGGTTAATTTATTACTTAGATTTAGTCATGGCCGAAGTTTTTTAAAGTAAAATAACCAATCAATAAAAAAGTGGGTCAAGTGGGCAGAGAATTTGCATGAATCACTCACATTGTTTTTTTTAAATCATACTTAATATAATATTATAAATGCGAAAGTGTGTTTGTTTGTTGGTTTGTTGGTTTGTCTTTCAATCAAGCCGCAACGGAGCAACGGATCGACGTGATTTTTGGCATGGGTATAGTTGAGGACCTGGAGAGTGACATAGGCTACTTTTTATACCGGAAAATTAAGGAGTTCCCGCGGGAATCAAAAAAACTTGAACAACGCAGACGAAGTCGCGGGCATCAGCTAGTATAATATGAATTCGAATATAACATTATCTTTGTAATAAATCTCATAATTATCTTGTAAAGTTGAAGAAGTCTCGATCTAATAAATCAGGATTGTAGTTCATAAATAATCGTTTAATATGTTGATATATTTATTGGCTGGGCTTTCTTTCGGCAAACTTTCCAATTTCTACGAACGTGTTTGTAATTTGTCTTCCAAAATGTCAGGGTTGGAAACTCGGATTTTTCGTAATTTTTAAGCTATTGCATAGCTTCTATCGCGGGCCTTGAGCATGGAGACCGAATCCAGAAATTCCGTAACGAAAAAAACCTAACACTTTGGTTGCTATGACTACCTTGTGTTGTTGACTTCAAGTTGTTGAAAATAAAAAGACTATTTTTATGAAAAGATGATTTTGGTTGCTATGACTACTTGTGTTGTTGACTTCAAGTTGTTGAAAATATAAAGGCGAAATAATTTTAAAGAATTATGTTTTCAATAGTTACATAGGCTAGTTATTCGTTCCATCCGGGTGTCCAAGGGGAATCAAAAACCTCAATGTACAAAGTGTTTTAAATATGAATAAACAAAGTGCATTTATTAATGAAGAAAGTCACGAAAAAATAGTGAAAGAAAATGAGTGAGTACCTACTCTATATTACATACATTTTATTATTATTATCACAAATGCAGTATTATTTTTTTGTTTCGATTATTATTATTTTTATTTTTATTAAATTTTAATTTAATTTAAACTGATTTACCAAATAAAAATACCCACCCAGATAAATTATGTCCCAACACTTCTAGCGCTTTGCGAATGCACCGGAACTAACCGTCAACTTTTGCACTATCCTATCTGTCCCCAGGGACTAGTATATGAGTGATCTGTGGCGGTGATACTTTTTAGTTTTGCCATCTATCGATGAATAGCAGAACTTTTAATGACTTGTACTTTGAACTTTTAGTAACTTGAATTAATATCAAAGAAAAACAAAGGAAAAAAAATACTGCATAAATAAAATAAATAATTATAATTATGCAATAGCTTTACCGCGGCAGTCTCCGAGTGCCACACGTCTTTTTTTTCTCTACGTGAGTTGTAAGAGCACTTTAAGAACTGCAACAGACTAGGACTGGAAGGCAAACGTCTGAGGTACGTATCACTCAGAGCGGAAGGACACCCTGTCTCGCTAGTATGTGTGGCTCCATATATAGTGAGTAAAGGTGAAAGCACACTATCTATTACTGATAGGTTATGTTAAGGCCTGTTATTTTGTCACTCAACTTTTTAAATAGTTTTGTCCCACTAACTTATATAGTCCGGTGCTCAGAGTAAGAATGTACGTATTACCTCTAAGGCCCGGTGGCTAAAATTGGAACTAATATTATTAAAAAAAAATATAAACAAAAACTAAACAGGCATAAAAAATTTTTTTTTGGCCACCGGGTCAGATATGCTTTTTTTATCCACTACAAGTCAGCCCTTGACTGCGATCTCACCTGGTGGTAAGTGATGATGCAGTCTAAGATGGTAGCGGGCTAACCTGTTAGGGGCATGGCAGTTATATTAAACCCATACCCTTATTTGGATTTGGTTTCTACACGGCATCGTACCGGAACCCTAAATCGCTTGGCGGCACGTCTTTGCCGGTAGGGTGGTAACTAGCCACGGCCGAAGCCTCCCACCAGGCCAGATCAGGGAAAATTCAGAAATTATAAATTCCCAAATTGCCCCGGCCGGGGAAACTTTACTAGCCACACTGTCACTGGGTCAGCTAAGTTGGTGGGACTATAACTGTATTTATCACTGCTGACAGCCCTGATATAATTCAGGGAAAGAGACAGATAGTGCACGGAAGTATGTTTGCTCTGGAATTGATTTATTTCTCGCATCGCATGCGCTCGAGGCTATACAAATATTATGAAACAATTTAAATTTATATTCATTTGTAATTATTAATTCTAAGAAAATAATGTGGCAGGTGAAAAAAGATCTGTACCGATGGGACTTTAACGTTATTCAATAACAGCAATTAATGTACTATTTCGTACTTATCTTTTGGTATTCTTTTCATGGTAGTTAAAGAAAAGAAAAAAATGTAGATCTTTCTATGTATATGAATATTATGATGATCTTTCCTTGCAATTATAGAATCCATAATAAATAAATAAATAAAAATAAAAATAAAAAAGCCTTTTATTTCCCATCTTAATAAGTGATATAAAATTGTTAACAATCATTGCATTTAACTAGGATGTGGTAAATTAATAGTAAAGTTGCAACAACAGTGTCTAAATTAAGATCAATAACAGTAATAATATAATTAATTATAATGTCTGAAAATTGTCAATAGTAAAATTAATAAATTGTCAATATTATATAATTGTCATGCAACACAATGATTTTTTTTTTTTTTTTTTTTTTTTTTTTTTTTTTTTTTTAATTTTTTAGTAACTAGTTATGTTATTTTAATTTTGTCATGATGGGATGAGAACCCCTTTCGGGTATAGGCCTCCCCCAGAGCTTTCCATGCTTCTCTTTGAGAAGCTTTGTTGACCCATTGATGCCCCGCTATCTTAATGATGTCTTTCGTCCATTTGGATTTGGGTCTTCCCCTTTTTCTTTTCCCTGTAGGGCCAGTCCATGTTGTAACTTTTTTAGTCCATCTTTCATCGTTTAGCCTCGCTATATGGCCGGCCCACTGCCATTTTAGCTTCAGTGCGTGTGACAGGAAGTCGATGACTTTCGTTTCTGCTCTGATATCTGTAGAGTTAAACTTTTGAATTTTTCTGACGTTCAGTAGACTGCGTTCCATTGCTCTTTGGCAGACTAACAGTTTACTTCTGGTTTTGTTGGTGTGGGTCCAGGTTTGTGCACCGTAAGTCAAGCATGGGAGTAGGCAGGAATCCATGGCCAGTTTCTTAAGCTGCAGCGGTAACCGACTCTTGAATATTTCTCGTAGAGACCAATATCTGTTCCACGTTTTTGAGACTCTCCTTTCGATTTCGTCGAGAGTGTTTTGGGCTTTAAAAGAAATCTGTTTTCCTAAGTAGATAAAAACTTCCACGTATTCTATTTCGACGTAATCTATGTATATAGCGGTGGGACTAGAGTTGGTCATGAGCTTAGTTTTTTCTAGGTTTATCTCTAGTCCTACTCCTCTGCTGGCGACTTGTAGAGTTTGTATCATATATTGCAGATCCTCGCAGTTTTCACTTAGGAGCACCACATCGTCGGCGAATCTTAGATGGTGTAGGCGTTTATCGCCGATGCGAATTCCCAGATTGTCCCATTTTAGTGTTTTGAAGACTGATTCTAGAACGGCTATAAAAATCTTAGGTGAGAGCGGGTCACCTTGTTTTGCTCCTCTTTTGATTTTAAATAGTGGGCCAAGTGTCTCTAGCTTTACTCTGCTCGCGCTTTTGTTGTAGATATCTTTGATGATGTTGACATATACACGGTGAATTCTGGTCTGTTCTAGAGCTTCCCATATTGAGGAATAAAATATTGTGTCAAAAGCTTTTTTGTAGTCGATGAACGCTACATATAGAGGTTTGTTATATTCACGATATTTTTCAACAATTTGCTCTATAGTGTGTATATGGTCTATGGTAGAGAACCCGGAGCGAAAGCCAGCTTGCTCTATCGGTTGATCGCTATCTATTTGCGGACCTATTCTGTTGAGTAGGCAGGAAGAGAATAACTTGTAGAGACAGTTCAGCAGGCTTATGGGTCTGTAGTTTCTTATATCTTTGGGATCGCCTTTCTTGTAGAGCAGGGTTATGTGAGACTCAGCCCATTGATCGGGCACTGTTTGACTAGTTTTTATGAGTTTGAAAAGATCTCTGATTGGGTGGATTAACAGGTCTATGGCTGTTTTAAGAGCTACATTTGGAATGTTGTCGGGACCGGGACTTTTATCAGGTTTTAGACGATTAATTTCTTTCATTATTTCTTTCTCGCTCCAGTCATCTATATCAGTGCTTTCAGAGGGAAAGTTGGTTTTAGATGTATAATGACTCTTATTTCGTGTGTCGTCGTCGTTGTGCTCATTGTAAAGCTCGCTGTAGAATGTCGTGGCGACTTCTAGAATGCTTGTTCTGTCTATTGACTCTTTCGTTTGTTCGGTCAGGCAAGGTATCCAGGTCTTGTGCGTTCTTAATTCTTTATAGGCGCGTTTTACGCTACCTCTTTCACTAAGGTTTTTCTCTATTATGGAATATCTATGTTTTCTGTAATCAGATTTGATTTCCCTGGGTACAGCTTTGTATAGAGCGCTTAATTCTTTCTTTAATTCCGGTGTTTTTGGTTTGGTTTTTTGTAGCATATATCGTTTTGCAATGAGCTCTTTAGTATTATCGGTAATTATACTTTTTTTAGTTTTCTTCCCATCGGTAGTGTTTGAAGCTTGTAGGCCGTGCGTTATATATCTTTCTAATTTGTTGTAGTATGTCTGTACGGTGTCGCCCACCTGTAGAGAGACTTCATGTTGGTGCTCTATGAGGTGATTTCTATACGATTCTATTTCTGCTTCGCAGTTTAATTGCAATGTTTTCTTGCAGAAGTTTACACGGCTTTTTTTCGTTTTATGTAGAGATATTGTAGCTCGAACTAGCCTGTGGTCTGATGAAAACAGTATTTTGTGGAGTATTTCTACGTTGTGGAATATTTTTCGATTGTCGGATAGTATGAAGTCGATCTCATTTAAGGTCTTGCCATCAGGTGAGCGCCAAGTCCACCTCGAGTTTGATTTCATCTTATAATATGTATTCATTATAGAAAGGTTGTTTTCGTTTGCGTATTGGACTAGTAATTCTCCTCTGTTGTTCCTTACACCTGTACCAAACTTTCCCATTATGCGATGGTCGTTGTGCGTTGGGACGCCTATTTTGGAGTTAAAGTCTCCCATTACTATGCAGTTCCTACCTGCTGTAAACTGGGCTGTCCTTAGGGTGTTATAGAAAACAGTGATTTCTTCCTCATCTGCGTCACTTGTTGGTGCATAAATTTGAATTATAGAGAGTATTTGGTTGTTGAGGAGCAATTGCAAGATGGCGACTCTATCTGATAGGCCTTGAAAGTTTATAATTTGGTGTTTGTACTTTTTCTTTATAAGGAAGCCGACGCCATGTAGCCCTTTCTTTAGGCCCGAGTAGCATAGTATGTAGTCTCCATGTTCTTCAATTTGACATCCTACTATCCTCGTTTCGGATAATCCTAATATGTCGAACTTTATTTGCTCAAGTGCGTTTAAAAGTTCCAAAAGCTTTGCGTCCGACGCTAGTGATCTGACATTGTAGGTGCCTAAGTATAATGTCGAAATTATATTAATTGATGGTTTTAGCTCTGGAGGGTTTTGGTCTGACTCTCCCGCGGGGACCAGCCGTGGTGGGAGAGTGTGAGGGGTTTCATCCTTTTGTTGCTATTCACGAGTGGTACCCGTAAAACTAGTTTGTTGTGGCAGGGGAGTGCTTGTACTTTCTCTTTGTTGTAGATAATCTTTTAGTGAGACTCTATTTTTCTTGTTAGATTGATTAGTATTTATATTTGTAGAGTCCGCTCCGGCTGTGTTATGAGTTTTGGGTGAGGGTGGCAGTGCCCTTTTCCGTGCTTTACTGGTGGACTCTGGTTTCTTGTTATGAGTGTCATTTTTGGGTGAATTTAAAATTACTAGACGGTCGTACTTAATTATCGCTCTATTGCCCTTTTGTTTTTCTTGTTCTAACTGTTTTTGTAGTTCTTTCCTTTTTTCCAAGACTTTGGGAGGATAGTCTTCTTTTATATAGAAGCCCGAATTCAATAAAAGGTTTTTGTTTCTTAAAATCTGTATTTTTTTACCCAGAGTAGTTAGAGTAACCACTATTGGTCGTGCTCTATCGCCTTTTTTTCCTATTCTGTGTAGGCTTTCGAGTTCTGTCCGATTGCAGTGTACATTTAAGGTTTGGTTTATTGTCTGTAAGACTGTGTCTTCTAGGTTTTCGTAACTTTTCTCTTCTTCCTTAATGCCGAAGAAAACTAAATTTCTTTTCCTCAAGTTTCTCTCGATGATGTCAATGCGATCGTTTTGCTCCTTTACTGCTTCTTTAAGTTGTCGATTTTCTTGCTCTAGATATTGGAACTTGTCATCAATTTTTTGGGTGATTTTGGTGGCTATTTCTTCGCCAATTATTTTTAACCCTTCCTTCTGTGCTTCTAGATCGGCTTGCATTATAAGCATCAGGGTTTTCAGTTCTTCCATTTTGTATCGAATTTGAATTTGAATATGCGCGGTCTAAATGCGAGTGCTGGCTGTGTGGTCAAACGTGGAGTGGAAAATATAAATAAAAGTAAATTGAGTGACCTGCACAGTAGGTCGGCGAATTGCTATAAGCGCCACCTGTGGACAGATAGTGGAAAAAAAATATTATATGCCGTTTCCGCTGGGCACTAGATGGCGCTGGTTACGTATGCTCAGTCCTTGTTCGTTCTAATGGAGTATTGGTACAGCGGCTTGGTTCTGGAATAGTCCGGCAGCTGCTCGACGTTAGATGGCGTTGTATAATTTCTTCAATTTCTTAATGATTAGCTTAATTTTCTATGATGTATTATTATTGTCTACGAAGTGAGTTCTTCTACTGGTAATTTTAAAGCTTTTCTTGTTTTAATTAATTTGAGATGATAACTATCAGCAGTGTAGTAAGTCTTGTCAGAAATAACCGTTATGGTATAGGTTATGTCTAGTTTTCTTACAATTTTTTGAGCGACTTACTCAGAAATACAGCTTCGCGTTCCTCATATTCCACACAAATCACAAGCCACGCACTGCACAAAACTTTTATATTAACTTGGTATCGGTAAACTTTGAGATTTCCGTTGAAGAAAAACCGACACTCGCGTCTTGTAGTATCTTGATTGTTGTGACAAGTTTTCGACAATATTAGCGTTGATCCTTATTTCTTATTGTTTTTGGGCACTTTGCACTCCGCCTGAATTATACTTTGTAAGGATTTCTGGATTCTAAATATTTTTAATTAGATTTTATTGTTTGTTAAACACTACGGTCGACTTGACAGGACGACTGTAGCGCCCTCTGTATCTATAGAATCCATACTGCTGCGTAATTGCTGTACTGGCCAAGAACACGCGAACAGCGGCCGGCAAAAGTTGTATGAAAATCCATATCTGTCGTGGTTTAGCAGCCAAATAAACTACATAGTAAAATCATATCTGTCGTGTTATTTAAAAATGGAACGATCTTGTACTCCGAAACATGGCATCCAAGGAGGTAACGTATCAAAGGTTTTATTTAAATTTCGAACTAGCTTGCAGAAAGAAAGCTGCTAGAAAGCTTATAGAAAGCTGTTTATTGAAAAAAAAAACAAATGAACACTTTAACGCGGGAAAAATTATTGTTGTTCGTTGTTCGTCATTGATTTTAAAATGTATTTGACAAAATGAGTTCAAGTGAAGACAATGAGTGTGATGAACTTACTTTAACGCCACCTGACGTTGTGATGTACGTAAGAACCGTAATGGAAAACTTGTTACCGCTAAAATCGAAAGAAAAATATTTAAAAACCTATGAAAATTTTGTTCAATGGAAGAATGAAATAAAATCGAAATCGAAGTTCTGTCTAGGTACTAGGTTAGTTTTAATTTCCGCACATTATTTGAGAAAAGTACTACACAAGCCTTGGCCACAACTAGGCATTGATGGACTTAGGTACTTTTGTGGGCCGAGGCGAATTCAATGCCTGTTTTGCTGGCCGCTGCAGTAATGTACTGTACCTCAGATTATAGCAAATAAGTAAGAAGAGAGAGACATCTATCTCTGTACCAGACTTCAAAATCAGAAAAGATGGAAGAAAGCGAAGCAGACAGGCATACAGACTTTCGCATTAATAATATTAATACGGATTATGTAAAAATATACTTCCGCGAAATAACGCCTGCTTAAAATATTAAATGCATATTTTATTAATATAGTGAATAACGTAAAACAAATAAGGCAAAACCATTTATGAGAAAACAAATTTACCAATTAATAATTCGTGTATCAGAGCAAGAAAACAAGCAAAAATTATAACGAAATATCGATTCATTGCAATCAGGAGGCCGAGTGAGATTTTTATTTGTAATCGAATAAGCAGTTTAATCGATTTATGTTCTTTTTCAAAATAATCATTCGGATACCGTGTTAAGAGTAATAGGTTTTTAAAATGTACCCGGTTCAGGTAATACATCATCAAATGTCAAAGCAGAGCGCATAAATTGCCGATATTTCAATATTTTTATGATTATTGTGCGTGCGTTTAAAACCTTAATCGCAATTAAAATGTTTGCATAACAATTTGAAACGTATCAATTGCTTTAACTTGTATTATAAGAGAATAAATTAAAATACTTATACATTTATAAAACAGCAGTGAGTTTTAATGATAAGTTGGACGATTTAAATTGTGAGTTCTGAAGTGGCTTTTCATAACACGTGTTAATCATTTGTTTACTCAAGATCAAGAAAAATAGTGGAACTATAAAAGTTAATTCCACTAATCTAATTTTTTTATGGAAGAATTCCATAATAATTATTAAAAAATTAATATCATAATTATTAATATTATTATAAATGCGAAAGTGTTTGTTTGTTGGTTTGTTAGTGTGTCCTTCAATCACGCTGCAACAGAGCAACAAAACGACGTAAATAAGGATGTCTGGAGTGGGAATTAAAAATACTTATTTCACGCGGGCGGCGGATTATAATATTAAGGCTCTGCAGTGGAAAAACTTTGTTAGAACGTTAGTTCTTAACGGCAAGATAAAATTCGAGAACCTGGGCTGGAAAAATGTACGTGACAGAAAAGCATAAGTCTCATTTCCCTCTTCCTCTATCATAGATGAACAGAGACAGAGTACCGATTTTTAATAATTATTTTAGGTGTTCAACATGTGAACCTTTGTATTCGGCCTCGTTGGCTCACACGAAAGTTCAGGGGCCATACTGCCAACGCTTAAAGCCATTATTAGGTATTGTTTTATTATTGCTGAATTTCGTGTTTTAGTTATTATAATCCTTGAGTAAGGACATCAAACTGTCATTTTGAGTAATATTGCTTATGTATTGCTTTAAACGTTTGCAGGCCCTGAAGCCGCGTCGTATGTTCAAGATATTCTCAGTATATTTCAGGTTCTAGTCCTACTATTGTTTTATGCTATTTTTTTAAGAAATAGCGGAATGAAACTTACAAGGTGTCCAACGACACCACACGGCTTGTTTTATAATATGTATACTTAGCGATTAGTTGTAGGACACGATGATATCACAAGCTCTCAGAAGGTAATATCTAAGTGAGTTCAATGCTCCCGAGCCGCCTTAAATGGGACCCCACATCAGAACAGACTTGAGGAAATTAAACATGCGCCAAAAATGTCGCCCGCGGACGTGTTTGTACAACTGTTGTTAGACAATAGGGAAACGAAGCCTGTTAGGTCACAAAATGTGAATTTATGGCCTAAACTCCTTATTTACACATCTTTTTGTTCATTAGGTACTTACTTTATATTTTACGAGATGATACCCGCAATTTCCAACTTTTTGGTTTTCCGGCACGAAAAAAATACTACGGTTACTTAGATATTATGATATATACCAACTTTAAAGATGTCCTATCTTCTAGGAAGAGGTCTTAGATTGGCTATCCCTTGTTCCAAGCTATAAACCCTTGTTTGTGCTTACTGTTTTTTTTGGGGTATAATTAAGTAATTCAATTATGTCTTAAAGCATCGTCGCAAGTGAGCATTAAGGACAGACTTTAAAGGACGTTATAATTATGACGTTAACATTTAACCCAAACTATGACTGATCTTGAAAGTATACGTCCTCATTACTGTTTACCCAAGGTCAACAAGCTATCTCATGGTTCTCGCAAACAAAAATGACTCTTATACCGTTACAATAACATATAGAGATTTAACGTAACTGTAGGGACACGTCATGAATTTCATCTCGTTGGGTTTTGCCCAGGCAAGAGCTATAATGACGTTTACATGTCATGCGTAGGTAAACGTATCTACCTTTAACCATTTGGTAGATCCCAAATTCCAATAACAGCAGCTGTGAATATTTAGAAACCCTTTTTATGCATCATATCATATGCATCATGCCTATAATAAGTTGTGGTTTATACCGAAGTGGATTTAAATGGTGGAATCGTAGGCTGGCGGTCTTCCCCTACCGCCTATCCCTATCGCCTACCTAAGGTTTGACGGCTACAGTTTGACATTCACACAATTCTGCTCTCGCAAAATTTGAAGAATCTGAATTTATGACATCTCTGAATCAATTTATTTCAACCGATTAGCCGAAATGAATTGATTCAGAGATGAAATGAATTGATGCAGGAAAACACCATTAATTCACAGAATCATAACTGAAATTCTAGCGATGATTATTAGATTATTATTCTTCATACAGCTTTTTCGAAAATGAATAGCTAGTCAGTGCTGACCAGTCAGCGTCCTTGAAAGTGGGATTCCTAGTACTTATCGAATACCTATCGAATAAACAGTCCGTGCACATATCAGTGCTGACGGGGCACCTTTATTTATTGAAGAGACTGCGCCGAAGATCAACGTGTGAAGAAAATCAACCTAAAGTTAATGCGAACATAATTATATTAGGACTATGACTCCTTTTCACAAAGGAGTTGGTTCTGTATGAACCATGTCTTACATTTAAGATCTAGCCCCACTACAGAAGCGCAATGCGGTGCAAGATTTCTTTGTATGAGGTTGTATCTATACTCCAGTCAAACTCGATGTAGAATGTTTAATAACAAAGCGTTGCTAGGCAACCGTCTGAGAGCAGGGGTAACAAACATTTTTTGGAGATTATTTTTTTAAACCAACTTAAGTTTTATCATCATCAATTTTATCTTGATTTTGAATATTACTAGTTGGTTCCCGCAGCTTCGCCTGCGTGGAGTTGAAATAGTAGTGCATTTCCGGTCAAACTATCACACCATTCCCCTAAATTTGATGGGAAATTTATAGATTTGGCAACACTACACTACACCGATAATTTTATTACGGTTAGTTCAATAATACGACTAAATTAGAAATGCGCCTATTATTCAGAGTACTGTAGGGTTCTCCTGGTATTTTTTACTTGATGACATAATACAAAAATTGAAAAAGATTTCTGACTACTTCCTAAAAAGCAAGAAACCATAAGGGATGTCAATAATTTCAATAATGACAATTCATCATTAATAAAAATGTAATAAATGGACATTTAAATGTGATTTTATTTGTGTATTGATCAATATTTATCTGAACTTTTATACACAAAAAACATATAAATCGACTCGACATAAATCTAAACTGGCCTTATCTCAACACAGAACGAAACTATTCTCTAATAGCCCACATTACGCATCAGCGATGATATATAACAAAATTCCCGATAGGATTAAAAATACTGAATCGGATAATAATTTTAGGAAAGAACTCCAGACCCTGTTAACCCAGAAGGGATTCTATGAGGTTGATGAATTTTTAGCCAATTGAACAATCTGCGCGAAAAGCCTAGTTGACATAATATTTAATAGTTTATTTCACTTGACATCATTTTATTTCATAATTTTATTTATTTAATACTTTATAATTTAATTTGACATAATATTGTAGGTACTTACTTGACAAAATTTAATTTAATTTAATGAAATCTGATGTTTTATCAATAATTTTAATTTGAATATAAATGTAATAATTAAGATAGTTAGAAGTTAAAGTTAATGTAACGTATTTTAATTTTAATTATTGTAACTTTATTTATGTACTTGCTGTGCCCCAACAGGGTTTATAATGCAAATAAATGAATATGAATATGAATATGAATATGAATATTTATCTTTTGCTTGGCTTTACGATTCATATTATGAATAGTTTGATTGATTTTGAAGGTAAAGTGAATAAAAGTATGAAATTGTGAAATATTATGAAGTGATAACCCTAAAGATCAGCTGTTGTGGTTTGTTTACAAACATTCTACATCGAATTTGGCTGGAGTATAGCTGGGTCCACTTAAGCGACGCGGCCTCGTACAAACTCATACAAATAATATTTTCCGCATCTCAAGCGGGGCTAGACCTTTATACTGCAGTCAACCGGTTCCCAATCTTCTTGGTCTATTTATTTTTGGTTCGAATCCTGTTGGGAGTAATTTAAGAAATGACCTTTTTAAAATTAATTAAGGTCTGGTCCGGGAATAGATTTCGAGGGTCCCTCCGCCAAAGCAATTATAATACACTAGAGACCCGGCCCGGCTTCGCACAGGTGATGGGAGTATATCCACAGATTTTCAACTGTATTTTTTGATGATATTGCCCCAATAGTTTTAACCGAAAATATTGTAATGTTTTTCAAAAAAAAAAAAAAAATTTTGGTTAACATGAATTAATATTTATCAATGCTATTTTAATTTCACTTTTTAGATATATCTATCTGTACTGTACTTCTTATCTTGACTAAAAAGGGCGGATGAAATTTGGTACTAAGATAAAATATAGTCTGGAATAGCACATAGTTCCTTTTATAAAGGAAAATTAAAGAGTTGCCACGGGAACCAAAATACCTCAATCCACGCGGACGAAGCCGCGGGCATCAGCTAGTTTCAATTTAATTTAAAAAATACAGTGGAAATATCTTCAGTAGGTAATTATTTTTTGTATATTATTTCGCCGTAGATAAAAGTTAGGTATTGGGTTTTTCAATTAAGAAATTCTCAGTGCCAGCAAGGAGTTGGAAGTTGGCGGTGTTTCACCCCCGTGCCTCGGAGAGCACGTTAAGCCGTCGGTCCCGGATATTATCACTAACATGATAATAGTCGTTAAAGCCCGCCAACCCGCATTGGAGCAGCGTGGTGGGTCTAAGCTCTAATTCCCGCTCTCCTATGAGAGTGGAGGCCTGTGCCCAGCAGTGGGACGTTAATAGGCTGTAGTGATGATGATGATGATGTCGCCACTCGCCATTAAACATTGGTGAAAACCGTACCTATATGAAAATCCAGATGTTAACGTCAGAGGTTAGCGCATACAGTATGCTTAGTCCAAATTTAAATTCGATTGATCGTATAAGAATTCGATGAAATTAGCATCAAAATGGACCCAGAAGCCTTTGATTTAAAGTTGCAAACTCATTAAAAAATAAAATAAAAGTAATATGGAAACGTATCATTTGGAGCGATCGCTATTGCATACACGAAATTGAGCTCTAAATGATTTTAAGGTTCATTTTACGTTAATTGCGTTAATTTCATCGAATACTTATACGATCAATCGAATTAAAACTCAAACTAAGCGTACATACAGATGAACTCGACAAGGGACTGTTATTTATTTTTTAGCGTTCCGAAACAATGACGTATGACTAATTTGTATGAGAGATGAGTGCCTTGAGGAATGTATCGATGAGATCTTGTCCTAGTTTGTAGATAAGGAAGCATATTGGTGATAAATGATTCACACTGAGATAACAGGTGTTTCTAGCTTATTGAGTAGTTTGTTTATCTCATTGGTGAATTCATCTTTTTTTACTGATATAAAACGAGAAACAGTTTTACGAACTTCATTTGTAGAAAGAGAGATATGAAAGGTTCCCTAAGAGATTTGAAGCTTCACTCATGGAAGATAAAGAGAAATCTCACGCTTAATTTTGACTGCGTCGTCGGTCTAGTAAATAGAATGTTTCATGATACGGTCAGGTTAAAAAAAACCGGCCAAGTGCGAGTCGGACTCGCGCACCGAGGGTTCCGTACTCAAGAAGTAGGTATAATTACCTTTGTTAATGAACCGAAAAACTAACTTTGTAGAGGTTTACTGTTAATATCAAAAAATTACGTTTGTTGTATGGGAGCCCCCCTTTAATATTTACTTTATTGATATTTAATTATTTATTTTGAAAGGTAATATACAAGTTAATATTCTGTGAAAATTTGAACCGTCTACCTGTTACCGTTTTTAATATGGAGCAAAAAAATACGAAAAAAACACGTGTATTGTATGGGGACCCCCCTTAATATATATTTTTTTTTAATTTTTAGTATTTGTTGTTATAGCGGCAACGGAAATACATCATTTGTGAAAATTTCAGCTTTCTAGCTATCACGGTCTACGAGATACAGCCTGAAAACAGACAGACAGACAGACAGACAGCGGAGTCTTAGTAATAGGGTCCCGTTTTTACCCTTTGGGTACGGAACCCTAAAAAAGTAACAGCTCACATAAGGCATTAGATTTCGAAACTTTATAAGTATTGCAAGGTTCCCTTAGTTTTGTTGTAAGTTTCCTTAAGAAAAGATTTTCAGGAATTCCACACTAGGTTATAACTGCCTCGGTCAGCATGTTTTGCTTTCTTGCCAAAATGGAAGGAAAATATCTGTCAAATAAATTCTTAATATACTAGTTAGGAAGTCGGCGGTGTTTTACCTTCGTGCATTGGAGAATACGAAAAGCCTCGAGTCTAGCGCCATCTCTTTTGGACTACTATCTAGGCTTGACGTCCTTTCGGGCTATGAGAGTAAGGGAATAACAACTGTGTATACGCACAATATAATTTCCCCTACCTAATACACTACACAAAAAACAAGAGCCCAATGGAATTTAACTCGGCGTCAAGTTAAGACGTTTGGCGAAACAATTAGTTACAGGAAGCTCTACATTTTATTTTATTTACTCATGAGAATAGACCATAATAAAATTTAGTATACCTACCTACAGAATGAGTTCATCCTAATTGATGCAGCATGAAATCTAGTTTCACCTTAGGGTAAAAACACACTAGGGACAAAACAAAAATGTCTGGAGGATGAAAAGTCCGCGCACTTTTTATCTTTATTAATAAGTATAGTTTTTAAATTTATGTACGTACTAACAAATGGGCCTTTTGGTTGCCTCAACAAAGAAATTTATTTATTATGCACAGACTACCGCGACAGGACGTAATATGTTTCCCATGCGACGATGGTGTTTCCGTTACGGATGGATTTGGTCCCGTCCTGTCCGCAGTGTATTTTCGCCCTAAGTCCTTAGAAATATACATAATAGGTACCTACCTAATATTTTAATGAAGGTAGACGTATTTGTATAAAAACCTGCGATATCGATGTTAGGTGGGAATGAACTGAGAAGGTTAGCCGGTTTTGATAATGTTTTCAACCTGTGTCATATACGTATTTTTCACATAGTATTATTAGGTAAGCGCATAAGTTATTAAACCCATATTTTACCTATTTATTGTAAGTTTGCAAAAAAAAGATACTATAAGTGATGTTTGATAATTTATTTTAGAATTATTTTAGTTTTCTCAAGCGCCTCTATAAAAAATTGAATAAATTATGCTAAAAAAAACTCATTGGTGTAGTCTAGAGGCCAGCTTATTTGATTGCGGATTATGAGGTCCTAGATTCGAGTCCCGGATCGGACCAAAAAAGAATTTTCTTTCAATAAATTAAAACTTGTAGTGGAATAAAAAAATATTACAAGATGCCTACGTCTTCGTCAGCGAATTTCACGACTTTTTCTTCCGATGGAAAATTTTCTCTGTAAAAATTTCGCCAAAATAGCTTAAGCAGATGGATCGTGAGTTGGTAGTCTTTTTTTTTAAATCCACTACAAGTTAGCCCTTGACTGCGATCTTACCTGATGGTAAGTGATGATGCAGTCTAAGATGGTGGCGGGCTAACCTGTTAGGGGCATGGCAGTTATATTAAACCCAAAACCCTATTCGGTTTCTACACGGCATCGTGCCGGAACGCTAAATCGCTTGGCGGCACGTCTTTACCGGTAGGGTGGTAACTAGCCAAGCCGATGCCTCCCACCAGACCAGACCAGGGAAAATTCAGAAATTATAAATTTCCAAACCCTGCCGGGGATCGAACCCGGGACCTCCGCACGTTAAGGCGACAGCGCTCAACACTGCGCCACGGAGGTCTTCGAAAACGTGTAGTCCCTACAAGAGGTATAATGTATGCTATATTATATTGATGCTATATAGATTGCTGTGATATAATGCGTTTTTTTAATTTACATTATAAAATAGGTATAGTATTAGTAGCGTTTCTCTAGGTAACAACTCTTAAGGAAAATGACTTACTTAGCTATTTAAAGCAATTATTACAGGAAATGTAATATGTGAGATATTCCTATGAATAATCTGAGTTGTTCATTAAAATGACTGAGATGATCAGGTTTTAAATGTAAGATTTTAATTTTTATCATCTGGGCCGTATATTATCATTTCTTTATCATTTATCAGATGGGCCGTGGAAGCGTAGCAGACAGACAGACACACTTTTGCAATATTAGTATGGATTAACTATGGATTATAATAATCTTGTTCTTACCGAGATTAAAAAATGTGTGCCTAAAACCTAGCCAAGTCTATCCTTCAATAAAATTCTTGTCATATCTACTTTCAAATACCTATCTAATTCGTGTTAAAACGTCACAATTAGAATGTAATAACATAATCAAGTCAAACAGGTCCGTACAAACCGACGCTGTTCACGAATACACTACAATTAAACTAACTGTCTAATTACCACGTTAATGGGCCGATGTTATTCGTTGAGATAATAATACCTAATAGAGCTGTCAAAATGAAGAATACAAACGTAAGCAAAACAAGATAAAAATATCATCATCTTGCCGGCTCACTAACTTCTAGTACGAGTCTCCTTTCAAGGTTTAAGCCAAAGTCCACCACGCTGGCGCAGTGTGCATTTAGCAGATTCGTCGTCAACGTGTTTCCTTTCAGAATGAGAAGTATTTGGCCATAGTCTACCACGCTGGCCAAGTGTGAAGCAGCAGTTACACATTTTCCTACTTGCTGCTTGGTTGCTTGCTTTTCCTGCATGTTTAGAAGCGGGAGGGTGCGGTGGTGCTGGACGTTGTACCAGATTGATTTGTCTGTTTTAGCGGATTATAGTCAATTAAGCTTCTTGTTCCCTAATCATAAATTATGTAATATTAGTGTAGCTAAAACCGCATTTTATAACCCTCTTAAGTTAGATACGCGTGCCCGTAAGTTGACTGACGAACCAAACCCACGTTATATGCCTACACAGCCGTCGCGGCTGCTTCGTACCACCAAATTGATCGCGGATAAATCACCCGCTGCATAAGTTCAAGGTCAGAGATTATTTTTGGTGACGCAAAAAGCTTATTTACTCCATTTCTTTTCGCTTTAATCTAAACAATTTTGTATGGGTGCATAGAACTTTTTTTTAAAATAAAAATGTGACCAAATTTTTAGCAGCGCCAGAGATGACAATGCAAAAAATACAAATGACCCAGCGGCCAGCAATTTGGCGTTCCGGTTCTGGTAGGTATAATGTTGCAAAAAAGAGCTTGAGTATGTATGCCTTTAGAAACCCATTTTAAAATTAGTGGCTTCTGGGACCTCATCGCGAATGATAGCACAGTGCAAGTGACTTGCCAGAGGTGATTTCTGCAAGTTTGAATACTACAGTTCAAAATACATCTTTCATTATTTTCATTGCATAATATTTATTATTTTTGACGTTGGCGTGCAGGTCATATAAGCATTCAAACACTGCTTACCTTAGTTGAATTACTTGAAATGGCTTAATGCTCTTTTCATTTAGACTCCTGCTTATCTAATGCCTACCCTTAGGCTTCCAAAATCGCGCACGCCACTGACTTTTGTAGTACTTCTGGGACCCCATCGTTAAAATGAATATTTACACAGTGCATGTGGATTACCAGAGCTGAATTGAACAAGATTGAATGCTAAAGTTCAAAATATCATTGTATTCATTGAATGATATTAGGTGTAATATTAAAAATTGCAATGAACATTATGATGGAATCATAATGAAAACGCGTCTTCACACGCAGCCTACACCGTCACCTCCGTGGCGCAACCGAATATCGAATCAACAACATGTAGGCCAATGCCGAATGTCGCAGCGATGATACAGAATAAGGCCGTCTGCATTCGGAATAGGCATGATGACTGATTTTGAAAAAATGGTCAGATTAAGTTCGGAAGTATCTACTATTTCAAAAAAATATCTTATTTCAGCAGAAAAATAAAGTTTGGTAGATAAAATTAGCATTTGAAATTTAAATTTTAAAATTCACGCCAAAACGTTCGGCGGTGTCATGGCGTCGTTGTGACGTCACTATTGTTATTACCAATGTACTCTGTGCAGTGTGCAGTAAGCAATAGTGTGATTTTCAAAGCTCGAAAACAAACAATTGTGACCTAATTCGCTTCTTTAGTTTTATGAAATATGGCGGATTGCTGTATTTTATAGTTTTATTTTATCAAAATAAATAGCAATCTCGCTCGAAATAGAAAAATAAATACGTTTTTTATAATCCATGAATCCTATTTCATTAGATAAATTCAAAATTTCATTGATTCTTGGTTACTGTCATCATGCCTATTCGGATATGGATTAAAATGCATATAATTTGCGTCACTGGGTAGGTACCTAATCGTGTCACTTTGTGAACATAAAGGCGAAATTTTTGCACTTAAAACCTTTTGTAAAGGTCGCAAGACATGAATGATTAACTCTAGGAATGTGAATGCGATTAATAACCATCAATTGAACCAATTTTGATGGAAATTTGTGTAGATCTCGTTGTGCATCACTGATACGGATATTTCAACGAGAAAAATCCATGCAAACGAAGTGGCGGGCGTCATCTAGTCAAAAATGGTGTCAATGATAATTATGAAAATAACAACTAGCCTGTATTTATTTGGAATAGTCCTTTAAGAGAGGTATTTACCACACAGGTGAGTTGAAGTTCGCACACTGAATATGACAGAGGTTAATCTAACACGATATCTATACTCCAGATCACGTCCTAAAATATCCCCCCGTCCCACATCTTCAAACTAAAACTCGACGGTCAGTCTAAGAAAACTTTTGCGGTCATGTTTTCTTTATTTCTGGGTAGTTATGTAGTCTTATATCGTCTAACCAATTCCTTTTCGGGCATCGTGGACACTCATAAAGGGATCTACGTTACACTTACAGGTGACCAAACAAAGCAACCTTTCCTCGTACCGAAGTAGTCATAAGCATCCCTTTGCAACTTACTCGTTATCTAAAACAACATTGGCAAATAAATTTTTAATTATTTTTAACTATGAAAGGTCGTTGGTATTTAACCAGCCTTAACAACATCTGACGCTGAAGGCACATCCTACTACAAGATTATTATATTCGTAAATCTAAGTGTAAATGATCGTGTATGTTTAATTGTTTATAACTTGTCGTAGGTTGTAAACGATGAATCACTTTGTAATTAAACAAATATTAGCTATATTATTGGCTACTTATGCCCATTTTCACCAACAATGCCTAAATTTTAGGGAATGCCTTAACCCATTAGGTAGAGTGTGTACGTGAAAACTGTCACCTATTGGTCTTAGGTGTTCCCTAAACCTATAGGCAATGTTGGTGTAAACGGGAATTAATATTGCTGCATAAATAATATTAGGTGTGCCTTTTCAGCAAGCACAAAATAACAACTCTTGCATTAAGAACTTACTTTTCGTCATTGGTAGTAAGTTATTGACTTCGCAAGCTGAAAGACGTCTATTGATGGACATCTACTGAAGGAGAAGTTCATTAAAGATTTCTTGTAAGTATTTCCATTCGGTGCAGTCTTGCCCCGCCTGAATTCAGCGACTCCATGCGACTCGTTTGACGTCTTTTGACCTAGGGGTGCCGCGTTTTCCAGTGCAAGGTTCTAGCACCTTTATAATTGATGTTATTTTTTTTTTAATGTTTTATCTATATTAGCTTAAATTAAGTATGTAAGCTGTACAAAAATATGCGTACCTTTATTAATAAGATATATTTATTTATTTTATCTACATTAAAATTATATAATTATACGAATTAAACTGGTTTAAAGAGTGGCATTAGATGCATTTCCGCATTGAATCTATTTAGTTCTATACTTAGTTATCATAGTATATTATGAACTAGAAGATGCCCGCGACTTCGTCCGCATTAATTGAGTATTTTTCGTTCCCGAGGGAGCTCTTTAATTTTTCTGGATAAAATTTCCTTCCCCGAGATACAACCTATCCCTGTACCAAATTTCATAAAAATCGGGTAAACATGACCCGTGAAAACGTAGCAGATAGACAGATGGACAGGTAGACAGACTTTCGCATTTATAATATTACTATGGAGTATGGATAGTTAATATGGATTTATATTATGGATTACAAAATATATTATTATAATATATTGGATTAACGAAATAAAGTTGTCTTGTCGAAAGATTTTAAGCGCCAGGAAATAATTAAGACTACGAATCTACGAATATTATAATTATGTGGAACATATATACGTATGGAATTGCAAGTTGCAAATAAAGAAAAGGTTAGATGGTACATTAATTTCTCAAAGGTAAGGTCAACACGTGCCATAATTCAATTTTACGAACAATTTAATGACAAAATTAAATTATATTTAATATATTTTCATTACTTTGTTTAATTTAAATGACTAGAAAAGCAATCATCTTAAAATGATGTTGATTATGAAATAGATAAGCAATCATTGTTCGAGATAACATATTATTAGATAAGCCAATAGTTTATAGAACGGTGAACAGTATCGATAAGAATGTTACTTATCTAAAAATTTAATTTAAATTTAATCTTAATATTTTTATTTATTTTAAAATAATGGTTATTGTTATAACAACTTGATTTAGATAATCAATGCACTTGATAAGCTATGCTTTAATAAAAAATATATTATGTAATTTTTTACAAGTATATTTTAATGTATTTATTTGCAAACACAAATACTGCTACAGCCTAAGAGAATCTTAATTAAACTTTTGACTCTATTGTAAACTTTTCTATCAATAAAATTTTGATTCAATCATATTATAAGGCATATCGGCGCATAGTTTTTTCGTATCGATTAATTTTCAAATTTTAAATGAAATAATTTTTTCATTGAAACTTCTTTTCAGTCTGTCAATGTTCGAAATATGTATCAAATTTCCGAGTACAGCAGTCTGATTTATTTTAATAATTAATATATAATGTCGAGGTCACAGGTGCGGAAAAGAACCTGTCAAAGTTGACAATGACCCGTCCCCTTCCAGCATTTAACCAATCGACTGGCCTCCTAGTTTCTCAAATCTTAAATACAATTTGTGAGCACAAATAATATTATGACAGTTGTATGAAACCAGATATCACAGAGAGCATTTCACGCATAAATACGTTATCAATGTCATATAGAAACATGCAGTCAGATTTTATTTCACCGAAATAATTAATAAAGAATTGCAAGGTCACCCCTGCGGAAAAGAACTGGTCAAAGTTGACACTGACCCGTATGAGTGGTCAGTTCGACGTCATGACAGAGATGGGGCGTTTCAGTGACCTTACCCATAATGTGGGAGAAATGACTATCGTCATTTAGATCCGTGTTTTACCTTCGTGATTGTGGTACAAGTTATGAGTTGGAGCGACTTCATTTTGTAATTCGTGTTATAGCAAATATATAAACGTTACAATGGGTTACAGTATGACTTTTAAAAAAGCTAATTTAGGTTTTAAAGCTCAACTGTTTAGGAGGTTAACTGTAAATTAAAAGTTTTGCAGTTTAAATTCCACCCGTTGGACAACGAGTACTTTTGCACCTTCATCTACCATGTTTATAAAATAAACTTGTATGGCTTCAACACCAGCTGGAATAGCATTCTAGCTATCATGTTCAGGACTCTGTTGGCACTGGCCCACACTCGACTTAGCTTAGTCTTATTCAAAAATGTCTTATTCTGAATAAATTTTCTGATTAAATTTAAATAAATCTTATTTTTAATCTATATTTAATATTATACTTACATGTGAAAGTATGGATGGATGGACGTTTGTTACTTACTCACGCCAAAACGGCTGAACGGATCTGAATTAAATTTGGCACAGAGATAGATTATAGTCTGGAATAGCACATAGGCTACTTTTATCTCGGAAAATTAAAGAGTTCCCGTGGGAACCAAAAAGCCACAATCCACACGGACGAAGTCGCGTGCATCAGCTAGTATACACATAATTGAAATTAACGTTTTCATACTATAAAAATAGATGTTTTATCAATCCGCCAAATCTTTTAGCTTGCGTTCCAATCACACTCGATAGCAAGGTGATTAGTATTTCGGGCGCGGATGGTGGGAGCCGCGCGCGCAGTCTCTCGCCGCCAGCCGCCCCGTGCGCCCGACGCAACTGCGCGCGCCTTACTGAAGCGCGCTTCCCCAAACCGCCCTATTTCCACGAAAATTTTCAAAAATAGAACTCAATAGTGTCATCCATTTATAGTGCAACAGTGTTGTGTATTACCAATAGTGACGTTCCACGCTTGCGAATAGCTGCATTTTCAACTTTCACTTCAGATTTTCTGCAAGCGGTAAGTTTTAGCTTATTTTTAATCGATCTCTTATGCAACGCCAATTACGGAAGCGGTGACAGAAAATCAATGAGATCGTTTATTTAGAAATCGTTCCATTCAAATTAGACTTGCGTGCGTACTACGCAAACTGATGCGGAACTGGAATTGTTTAACGTATAATATACAAAAATGCACGTAAATTACATACATCTAAATATAATTAATTGAGGTAATGATGTAATTGTTTGAATTTCAAATAGTTGTTTAATAATTAAGTTAAATACAAGTTATGCGCTACGAAAGATTTCAACGACAGAAGCGCGTTGATGTCTTTACAAGGCGCTACGATTGCGATGGAAAAGAGGCAAATATTTTGATTGCTGTAAACTCGCTATGCGACCTACATTTCTACATAGATTACTAATAGGTACTTAAATGACCTTAACTCAAGTATTTAACAAGTTATCATTAGTTTCACTTAGTTACATTTATATTGTGATCTGTCTTTAGCTTTACCACGTCCCCGCTTATCTTTTGATGTTATTTGTGTTTTGATTTTGACTGTTGGAAATTTGGTAGCTTGCACCACCGAGACAAAGTCAAACTCAAAACTCAAACTCAATTTATTTATAACATGTAGGACATACAGGTGTATTTTATGTTACCTACATCATGTTTTGACTCTACCACCGGTTAGGAAAAGAAGTTACAAAGGCTACATTTGATCCTGGAAAATTAAAAATATCCCACGGAATTTAAAAAACCTATTTTTTTATAATAAAATAAAATTATACCATAGTATATTTTACGGTAATTTTTGTCAAATAATTGTGGAAGGTTGATTTTAATTTAATTAAGTATTAATTATTTTTTGATTAAACTGGTTAGTTACGTAACCTTTGACTTTATAACCAAAACACACGGTTTCGAAATGTATAATCGTAACTGAAGTGCAAATTAAATTTAATGGATATCTAGCGACCTTCGAATGACCATAATATAAGAACTAGTAAAAACGATGGACTCGTTTAGGAGAGTAATACTTAAAATAACGTCATTCATTTTGTTATTGTCAAATACATATTAATTTAACTGAATATAATTTTAAACAAAAATAGAGTCCCTATTAACAGTTACTACATAGAGATGGATAATGATAACATCCCTAGAATTATGCAACCAGCCCTTTAGGCGGTTAAAACAAACATGTAACATTATTCGTTCCTTCGTAAGTGCAATTGACCATTGTTACTTCATACATTTTTATTACATCTTTGAACTCAAGATCTTCTTCTCGGTAGAAAAGGCATTAGGAACCAGTAGTAGATTCACTCGACGATTCAAAAGTACCTACTAATTGTAAAAGTTTATTTGAATAAAAATCATTATTATTATTTTGAAATTAATTCAGAGGCAGTATGAAATTATTTTTTGAGTGTGGGCATTTTTTGGGGAAAAATATCTGTACTAATGATGCGAAAATGCGAAAGTTCGGATTGATATCGAATGGATGGATGGATATGTGGATGGATGTTTGTTACTCAATCACGCCAGAACGGCTGAACGGATCTGCATGAAATTTGGCACAGAGATAGATAATAACATATAGGATACTTTTTCTGGAATAACACATAGGATACTTTTTATCCCGGAAAATCAAAGAGTTCCCGCGGGAACCAAAAAATCTGAATCCATGCGGACAAAGTCGCAGGCATTAGCCAGTTAAATAATATTTCGTAAAAAAAGGTAAAGATTGCATTGGTTGTAATGCTTCTCTTCTCTATCATTTATTTATATTCCACTATAGGACAGCTTTTATTCTGGTCTGTGTATGGTGTATTAATTTTGCCCTTTGTATTAGGTACAGAATAGCCTCTTAGGACACAGGATGACTTAACAAGTTACGTCACGTTTATAAGCAAAAGCCGTTATGACTACTTTCCTTTCAGGCTTCTATTTACCTTCCTCCTTTTATAGACATTACAACCGCCTGGGTATTATGTTGCACGCAGAATTACCATACTGGTACCACAATTTTGGATAGTACAAGTATTGAATTTTTATTCAAACCATTTATTTGTAAATTCTAATAACAATATAAATTATAACTTTTACAAATAATCGTTAAGCCAATATACCACTGATTTCAACGTCCACTTCTGGACATAGGTTTCTGACACTCTGCCACCTGATTCAGTCAGTCCTTGCGACTCGATTGATGTCGTTTGCCTACATAGATGGGTTGGTCCACTAAGGTCCTGCTTTCCCCAACATCTGTCTGGTTCGATAACTAATTTAAAAAAATGAGTTGTAGATACTCATTGCTTTAAATCTCTCAGGTATACACCTCAAGTATATCTCTCAGCTCTATTTGAGACCTTTAGGTCTGATTAACAGGAAAATAATAATAGGCCGTTACTTTACTTTCATCCACTTTCTTGTACTTACTATAGTTTTTTTAGTGAGTGACGTAAAATCTTTTCCTTGAATATTTTTCGACGTGGGTTATCTACGGTCGCGGTAAGGGAGATAAATATATATTGCGCTATAAAAAGACATTAAGATAATAAACCAGTTACTCTGACACCTAAATGCTTGCAAGTTTAACATTTTGATGTATCTCTTGGCCTTTACACATATTATGCATAAATATTATACTTGACGTACAATTTTCATACAACAAACAAACGCTCGCTTCGCTCGAATCGCTTGGAATTACTAAACATATTTTTATTGGGGGCCTGCGCCGAATACAACATATATTCGCAAATACATACATTATCTCAAGTTGCTAGACCCGGTATATGCCAATAGTAATATTGTATAATGGCATAAAGTAACAAAAAAGTAAAGATTTTTTTTTGTTAATAATTTAAAAGAAGATTTTTCTCTTTCAAAGTGATGTGTTTAGTTAATCTGAGTACTGCGCCACAAAGGTAAAGGCTTAAAGGTATCTCTGGATGCTCCTAAAATAACAAATTAGGTACGATGTCTTTGTATACAACTAAAGTAGGTAACTATAGAATATAGATAGTATGACATTGAGTTAGATACGAAGTAGATGCATCACGAGCCTACGCTCTCTAGAACTAATTATATTTAATGGCCTTTAATAGCAGATGCAATGAAGATAATTTCTAGGTAGATATTAAAAAGCAACTTACCTATAGTTTTTTTAAATATATACCTACTTTTAGCTACTTTTCTTCAAAAGTCTTCTCCTAATTCGTAGGGTGTGTTAAATAAATGCTTGTTACACTAATTAACGCTGTTAGTTTCTGCAGCCGCTTGCATCTATTTCGAGTAAAACTATAAGTACCTCAGAGGTAATCGAATTTAACCATATGTTTAAGCTCGAAGACGTAATTATTGTAACTTATGCAATTCAAAATCACAAGACTTTTTTTCAAAAAAAAAACCGTCACTTTGATTTTCCAGGAAAAATATAGCCTAGATGTCTGGCTTCGGTAGATTTGCAAAGGGTTCTTTCATCAAGATGGAATAAGCACATTATTAGTCCGCCAAAACAAACAGACACATTTTGCATTTGTTATAAAATATTAGCACATGCAAGTGGTTGAAAAATTTAGATTTTCATAAGTTAATCTGAAGAGTTGTAAGTAAAGAATACTATAAAGGCAACCTGTATCATAGTACCTTAACATACAATAAGTCATATACTAACACATATTATTGTCTATTCTTATTATTATTATTGTTTATAATTATTTATGCTACTAATTAGAATAACTAACATAGGATAAGTATTTTACTAACCATTATGGACCTTTGTTGTCTGTCAATAAAAATATTCATTCATTCATTCATTCATAGTTCCACTACACAACATGTTGATAACCGATGCCCTTCGTATTTTATTAAAAATGCCGAGGTATTGTAGCGCGTCGGGCATGTTCGCCGACGCTGGTGTCCCAGATTACTATATGCCATTATTCGGAGTAGAATTGCCGGTTTCTGGGAAACCGTCCGCAGTTCTACTAATAAGCTGATTAAAGTCGTCGCTCAGGCATCCCCTGACAACGTGTTTTATAAAAACTGGCTAAGTGTACACCAGACCCCTAACGTAAAATGATTTTTCATTTTGAACTGTATTTTAAAATTTTATGTATGTATCTATATATTTTATTGATGTATAATTTATACATTGTACTATATTTAGTCATTGTTTTGTTTGTGTAACGTAAACGTGTTTTTATATGGGTCCCCCGACCTGCAATAAAATGATTTTATTTATTTTATTTATTTATTTATAACATAACTTATTCCACATACTGCAACCATTGCCAAACAACCTGCAAACATATTATTGTTAACTATCACAATACTAAACGTTATTCGGCTAAACGGGCCATTAGCTTTCCTTTGTCATATATTATATCAAATTGTCACATGAAACATGGAAATTTGGACTCTTCGGCGTTGTATTAAGCAGTATAGATGGCTACTAGGCGGGCTTGTTTTTATGTTAATTTCTATTCTTTAGTACAAAGGCGACGTGATGAAATTCTATGGAGGGGCGTGGAGCGTGGGACTTTCGGAATCGTTCAATGAATGTTTATGTCAATAATAAAACGGGGGGACAGGTTGCGCCAAACTTGTAGCTTGCTCTTTGTATAGGGTACCTGCAACTTCGCATCTATACTCATATTGTAAATGTAAAAGTATGGATGGATGGACGGATGGATGGATTTTTGTTACTCAAACACGCCAGAACGGATGTGAATGAAATTTGGGTCTGGCATAATATATAGGCTACTTTTTATCCCGGAAAATAAAAGAGTTTCCGCGAGAATATTTCAAAATAATGTTTATTTTTCCAACATATATAATCTTTTTTTATAATTTTTTTTTTACGACCTCCGTGGCGCAGTGTTGAGCGCTGTTGTCTTAACGTGCGGAGGTTCCGGGTTCGATCCCCGGCAGGCTCAATTTGGGAATTTATAATTTCTTAATTTTCCCTGGTCTGGCCCAGTGGGAGGCTTTGACCGTGGCTAGTTACCACCCTACCGGCAAGCCAAGCGAATTAGCGTTCCGGTACGATGCCGTGTAGAAACCGAATAGGGGTATGGGTTTAATATAACTGCCGTGCCCCTAACAGGTTAGCCCGCTACCATCTTAGACTGCATCATCACTTACCATCAGGTGAGATCGTAGTCAAGGGCCAACTTGTAGTGGATAAAAAAGAACTCTGAAATACCTTACTTGGAATCGAAACCAGGAGCTCGAACTTATATGAGAGGAAGGCAGGGAGGTAAAGGAGCCTTAGATTAAAACAGGGTATCTAACCTAGATATTATTATAATTATTGTTATAATTATAATAATATCACCTATTATTATTATAATTTCACCTGCAAACATATTTTACAAATGCAATGCTTCTAACCAAATAATAAACATAAGTAACATAAACATAAAATATTTAACAAAAAAATATTTAAACAAATAATAATGTTAATTTACTCAGTACGAAATTAGGTTCACCAAATTCAGTAAATATTTTCCTGTAACATCCATTATCTCAAGTAAACGTACACTAAACGATTTACATATTACGTACGCATAGAGACGCATAATACAGCATTGTTTTACTCACATTTCCGAGTCTTAAGGCCATCGGAAGAACATGATTTAATAGCATTTAATAGGTATACTTTACAACAGCACTATTATCTATTTTCAGATTCGTGAAACGGTGGTCGAATATTAAGCAGTGCCGAGATACATTGTTCTTTAAAAGTATACGCATTAGGGTTAGATTTCGGTTGCAAATTCTCGTGAACATATCCGGTACTTTCAGGCGATTTTCCAAATTATTCTTAAAATGCAGTTGGTGCACTTATTGTGTGCACGTTTGTTTTGCGTGTTTCGAGATTTTTGATTGATAGTTTACCATATATATTCACTAGATGATGCCCGCGACTTCGTCCGTGTGGATTAGGATTTTAGATTCCCGCGGGAACTCTTTAATTTTACGGGATAAAAATTAGCCTATGTCCTTCCCCGGGATGGGAACAACCTACCCCTGTACCAAATTTCATCAAAATCGGTTGAACGGATGAGCCGTGAAAGCGTAGCAGACAGACAGACACACATTCGCATTTATAATATTCTAGTATGGATTCTTAGGGCAAGGGCAGCAACATATTATAAGAACTGAGCGAAAGCATACTGCCCACCTCTGCGTTTAATACGTCCACATCAGATAAATCATAAAATATATAATATTATCATAGATTTTAATTTAGATGTATATGAATAGTTGACGAGTTGAGGATTACGAACGTTACTTGATATCAAAACTGATATGCCCACCCTAAGTTTACTTCCGTATCTATGGATGATACGCCATAAAAGAGACTTAAGTTGGCCTCCAACCAGCTTGAAATTATTTTCTTCTCATTTAAATAAATTAGCGATCTCACATAACAAATATTTGACTTAATTTACATGCAGAACATTTTGTATTCAGTATATTTCGAATTTTGTAGATATTAGAATTCAGATAATAATCTATTGTTCAAAGAAAACCCATTAAATTGAGAAGTTTAGCTATATTCATTCGCACCTAATACATGTTAAATTTTTATGTGCTAATAAATCTTTGGAGATATAAATAGCAGACACTTAATTTCATAGACAACTTAAATATTTTATTTTATTTTATCAAACAGACAGAGGCGTGTTTACTTTTTTAATGGTGAGAAGGAGAAGAATATTATGGCCATTAGATATTTAATTTAATAATGAGCTAAGTAACAACCATTATCTTTAAACTATTTTTTTTCTTAAGATTTTAATTGGCGGGGCGACAGCGATTTTCGAATATTTAATTATCCATACTCATATTATAATAAGAAAATGTGTCTCTGTCTATCTGTCTGTCCGACTGTCTGCTACGGTTGTCTGTTCAACCAACTTTGACGAAATTTTGTTCGGAGATAGGCTGCATATCATGGAAGGACTTTTTATGCCCAATTACTTGAATTAAATTATTTATATTTATCTATAACTTATTACATAACTACAGATGGACGCATTACTGGATGCGAGTCAAATCCATCATATGTGTGCTCTTTTATCAATTTTGAGTGTTGAAAAGATACATTGATCTTTGAAGGATTGAAGAAACAGGTCTGTCTGAAATATTTTTTAATTTTTTAATGGCAACTTTGTTTTCCGTAATCGTGTAGGTGTTTTATACCTGTTGATAAAACATGTTTGATTGGCGTGATAAGGTCACATCTCTACAATAAGGGCGAAAACACACTACGGACAACAAACTTCCTTTAAAATTGCCCGCGCGTATTATGTTAAGCGCAACAGGATGAACCATAGACGCCATGCCCTGCCCTGACCGTAATGTGTTTTTGGCCTTAGTTACGATTTCTATGTAATATAATTTTGTTCTATGCAAATGTATTTCTTTTTGTTCTAACGATTTGGCAAGTAATAGCTTAGGTTTTTTAATGTCGATTGTAAATATGTTATAGATGTTGTAAAAGATAATTGAATATGATGTTCTTTTTAAATTACTTTATGTTTTACAATCGGAAAATACTATACTGATTTATAAATAGACGCTAATATTTCGGAATAAATTGTATAAAGATGTTTTATTATTTCGTTTTAACGAAGACCGAAGGTACATTTCTAGATGCTTATTCTTAGCATTTGAGCATTTGTACTGGGCCCTACTGCCAACGCTTAAAACAATACCTAAGCAATAATACTTATCACGTACCTCGACGTTGGTAAAATAAGGATGATAATTCTAAACCACAAAAGTCGACAACAATGAAACAATATGGCTCTAAGCGTTGGCAGTAAGTACGGCCCCTGCACAGTAAAATAAATTTCAAAAAATAGCTCTACCAGTTCTCTTTGAAAATGCTCTTAAGCGTTTCAGTGAGTGGCTCTGAGAAGCGTTTTCAAGGCAAGAAAATCTACCTTAAAGATTAAAGTCTGTAATGGTTCGACTGTCATCGAATTTAGGCAATATTTGTACCAATGATTTTTTACAATGTAAATAAAATTGAGTTTATATTATTATATACGGTATCAATCTATACTATATACTTAATATTATAGGTATGTGACAGTTTGGATGGATGGATGGATGTTTCTTACTTAATCATGCTTGAACGGCTAAACGGATCTAGATGAAATTTGGCACAGAGATAGATTATAGTCTGGAATAACACATAAGCTACTTTTTATCCCAGAAAATTAAAGGTTTTTTAATTTTGATTTTACCTCAAACCTCAATCAAATTCAAATTCAAATGATTTTTATTGAAATAAACTTTTACAAGTACTTTTGAATCGTCGAGTGAATCTACCACTGGTTCGGAATAACATTCCTACCGAGAAGAACCAGCAAGACACTCGGCGGTTGCTCTTTTGAAAAAAAAATTACAATTTCATTTATTTGTACAATACATAAGTGACAGCTGTCCTAAGCATTGCTAGAGCGAGTCAAATCCATGCTCCTTTGTCATTAACGTAATCTTCAACAGTATAATATTCTAATCTTTGATGGTATGTACCTATTCAAATAATGTAATATTACAGACATACACTAAGTAAATGATTGCATTCCTTTTTTTTACCCAACATGTAAAAAGTGAAATCACAATGTCAATTTGGCACTTGACACTTCCCAATGCCGCTCGCCGTTAGTTGAGTAAACTGCCTGAGGACGGGTTATACAATGTATGCATAAAAACTTTACGTTAATAAATAATCGAAAAACGATTGCATTGACGCAGTGTTTAGTTAACAGTACTTTTGGTCATTGATAGAGCATTGTAGGACAGTTAGTTGCACGGCACTGTGACACATTCAGCGTCATAATGACAAATGTTTGTCGTAATGACACATTATTTATAGGTGTCTAATAGTAATACTGATACTGTACGCTTACTCTGAGTTTTTACATTGCAAATTCGATTGATCGTAGTGAGCGTTCGATCACATTAGCGTTAAAGTAAAATGAACCTTACCTGCATTGGTTTAGAGCTTAATTTAGTTATGCATTCACAGCCAGCGCTCCCAAAGGATACATTTCAGAAATAAAATCGGTTGTACTAAATTTTTGACTTTCAATCAAGAGCTTTTCTCGCCAAGGGTCCATTTACTTTGACGCCAATGTGATCGAACGCTCCCTACGATCAATCGAATTTGCAATGTAAAAACTCAGAGTACCGCTACTGAAGTTGGTAGACATAGAGACAGTTCTTCTGGATTGTATATAAGTATTGCTATAAGTAACTTTTTAATACTCAATTTTCTTTGGATGCTAACTTCAAATGAATGTTAATATTATTTATTCCGAAAGTTTGTGTATGTGTTTGATTGTTTGTGTGAGTGTACCTATATTGCAAATTAAAGCTTGTATTTTGTAAACCGTCCCACTGAGATTCGCGGGCAATTATATTAATATATTCGTATTATATAATATTGTTACTTTAAAAACGATGTAATATGTTAGGTCCATTTTAAATTTCGGGACCATATTGGCAAAAAAGTTATTTGAAAAAAACTGATTATATTCAGGCTATTAAAAGCAGCAAACATAACATTATGAGTGATATATGGTAATGTCCTATTTAAAATACATAACGAAGATTAACAAACGAAACGAGGAAAGATAAATTAAAACGAAGAGGATCTCGGGCAAGGGTGCCAGTGAACCGGATCCTACGAACTAGATTCTAATCGTGTTTTAATATTTTATTGTATTAAAGTGATAACATTACAAATAAAATAGTTATGATAATTATTGTGAAAATGATTTATTTAGGTCGTAAAAAAAAGAAAATAAAAATGAGCCAATACTTGATATCCAATACCTGCATTAATATTTTATCTAAATGTATGAAAGGAAAAGGTGACTGACTGAATCTATCAATCGATCCATGAATAGGGGTTCGAAATTTGTAATCGAACAATATAAGCGAAGCCGCGGGCAAAAGCTTGTATAGCTACATAAGCTTTGATAATATATTACAAACTTCACATTTACTCTTGACTTTATCTCAATAACATCAATTTATAATATCGTTAAATCGTCGAATATTGTTGATAATTAATTATATTTAACCAGTAAATGAATAATAAGTATAATATTTATTGAAATTACTTTGATTTGAAAACAAAACAGGAATCTTAAAAAGTACGTCAGATAAGTAATATTTATTTATTTATTTATTTATTTATTTATTTAAAATAAATATTGGAAGCTACCAAAGGAAAAGACTACAAACATAGACTATGAAAATAAAGTAGACTGATAAGCTTACGTAGCAGAGTTTTATCAAATAAGTCGGTTAAATATTTTATCTCATTCGTGATAAACATAGTTTACCTTTAAAAACTTAAATAAGATTTTTGGACATCATAGCTGAATAAATATACATAAATATGCATATAGTATGTCACGTTAATAACGTGTTATATCACGAAGTCACCGCGTGATTTTATTTTTATATCTTATTTGGATGTTGTTTATGATTTTGTATCCAAGCGTACATACTCACATTGAGAAATGCGGAACATTCCTTAATTAGCAAATCGTATTAATTACTAATTAATGAAAATTGAATAAACTTAGCTTAACTTTAATATAACTTGGCAAAATTTTGGACTATGCCTTTTCGGAGACACATTCATACAATATGCTTGTGACTTCGATCGCGTGGTTTAAGTTTTTTATTCCCGTGGGAACTCCTTGCAAATCACGTCGATCCGTTGCTCTCTTGCAGCATAATTGAAGGACAAACCGACAAACAAACACACTTTCGCATTTATAGATAGATAGATAAATAGACAAATAACTTAAACGTAATTTTATAATACTAGTAAATAGTAAGTATGATATATGTTTGAAAATTCGCAACTTTAAAACATTTTGGGTTAAATTAATGTGATCAAAATTAAACGTACGTAGCCCCGTAGATTCGCTCAGTTGCCAAGTGGCACCGATCGATACGGCTCTTTATGTGTAAAGTTGAATGTTACGATTGTGTGACATTTTGGAAAACTCGTTTTACCTATCGCGTAAACCAGACGTCCTTACTGCCTACAGTCACCTTCGTTATAAAGAAGTGATTGGCGTTTTAATTCAAAGTGTTCTGTATTTATTGTAAACACTCGTAATTTTAATATTACAAATGCGAAATTAATTGTAATATTGCAATGCGGAAATGTGTCTGGCTGTATGTTTGCTGCACTTTCACGGCTTATCAGTTCTGTTTAACCGATTTCGATGTATTTTGGTACAGAGATAGGTTGCATCCCAGAGTTGGAAAATTAAAGAGTTACCACATCAAAAAACCCTAAACGCGGACGAAGTCGCGGACGTAATCTAGTGTTCTTTAAATGAAAAGATAAGTTATAAAACAAGGAACAGATTATTAAAGTAAGATACCCACCTACCTTACTTTTTTCCGTGTTTCGAAAATATATAAAAAACCATATTTTATCACACAAGTGATAATAAATTTGTCTGGCGGTGGAACAATCTGCGTCACTCTTTATTATGAAGCGTGAACACTAGCACGACAGGACAAAACGTCATTCCCGACGCGGACGTCTGTTGTGTGTTTTCTATCTAAAAATATTTTTTAAATGTTGCTGGATTAAAAATCTACAGCATCTACTCGTGACATGTTTATTAATGATTTTTCTTTTGTAATCTTTAGTGCAGTTTATTTATTTGAATAAAATGAAATAATAAACGTTTATTTTATGAAGATACAATAAAATTATGTATACTAAATATATACTTATATATACTAATATTATAAATGCGAAAGTGTGTTTGTTTGTTTGTTGGTTTGTCCTTCAATCACGCCACAACGGAGCAACGGATCGACGTGATATTTGGAATAGTTAAGGACCTGGAAAGTGACATAGGCTACTTTTTATCCCGAAAACTTAAGGAGTTCCCGCGGGAGTAAATAAAACTTGAACCACGCGGATGAAGTCGCGGGCATCAGATCGTAATAAATAATTGTAGAGGCATTCTTCGTGTCCGTTCGTAGTGAAACTCTTCAGTCACTTTAATAATGTTTATGTTAACTTTCTAGCGCAGTTGTGTTTGAGCGATTAGTTTATACGGCCCAGGTCTTCTAGCGTTGACTTTCTGATTGTTAGCTGTTTTCCAGCCGAGAGAAATTATATTTATTGAGTTAGAGCGAACGCACAAGGGACCGGAGACGACATTTAACGTTTGTGCGAAGCGTCTACTTCGGAGGGGAACGACGTGTTATCGTGTCGCGCTAGTGTGCGCAAGCCTTGTGCCAGCTCCATATAAAGTGAGTTTCGCGAATCTCCACCAATTTTTTCAAGCCATAGTTACAAGCCTTAGTTCTTTTTGACATGACGAAATGCGGGTACGTGGTAAGAAAACTTTAAATTGTATCTCCCTTCTATAGTTTATGTAGATGGTGAGAAATAAAGTACAGTTCGCGCGCGAGTTGAATGCAGAGAAAATGTATGTGTCACCTACATTTACTCTGGTATAGATGGTATGGAGCTGGAGAGCTCATGTCAAGAAAAAAAGAAAAGAACTTGACTTAAAGTATAAACAGATGTATTGGCTACTTGGTAGACATTCCTCGCTGTCAATACACAACAAGATCCTGTTATACAGACAAGTCCTGATGCCCATTTGGACCTACGGCATACAGCTATGAGGCTGTACCAAAAAAAGTAACATCCAAATTATACAACGGTTCCAAAATAAAGTACTTAGGAGTATAGTAAATGCGCCCTGGTACATCAGAAATGACGATATTCATCGGGACCTTAATATCGAATACGTCAATCAAATTATAACCAAATTTGCCAAAGCCCGCGACCATCGGCTTCATCATCACGTTAACGTTGAGGCAATCCAGCTGCTCGACGTAACGACACTAGTGAGAAGACTTAAAAGGACTAAACCTTTTGAATGAGTGCATAGTGATAAATGACAGTTTAGTGTGTAGTGCTAAAAGAACACGTGAACAAAGTGTTAAAGTTTGTCAAGAAATACTAAGATGCGTCAATGGACAATTTCTTAGTAGGTACATAAGATAAATTTAAGTTTAGGTTAAAATTAAACTACTCATTAGCCAATTAGTTAGGCTAGATCGTAGTAAAATGAGATGAGTACCTCACTGGTACTCAATAATAGGAAAAAAAACCTACATTTACTCTGCATTCAACTCGCGCGCGGACTATCTTTATGACAGGTAATTATTTTAGTTAGTGTTAAAAAATTTGGAACACTTCCAAGTAGCTTAGCAACTTGTTCCAAATGTTTAACACTAACTAGTCGCAGCTTCGAATCCCACTTTTTTTAAAAGACAGTAAAAGCTGCTGACCGACATCGCATTGACGCTTTCGAGATGTGGTGCTGGAGGAGAATGCTTCGGATACCTTGGACAGCACACAGAACCAACGGATCGATCCTCAAACAACTGAAAATCACGAAAAGGCTATCAACCAAATGTCTCCAGAGGATCCTTGATTATTTCGGCCACATTGCATTGAAGGGAGGGACCAATCTTGAAAATATTGTCGTTACTGACAAAGTGGACGGCAAGAGACCTCGAGGACGTAGCCCGATGCGTTGGTCAGATCAAATCCGCACCGCTCTCGATAGCAAGGTCCACGAAGCCCTGCATGTCGCAAAAAATAGAGCAACATGGCGCAACATCGTCCACAAAAGAATTATCGGTGAAGGGGTCACGACCCTCAGTTATGGGGAATACGACACAAGGGTGAGAAAAATAATATTCTTACGGGGTGTCCAGACACCCGGTTTGTTTGTCCCTAGTACGTTTTTTGGTCTTAAATGGTCAATCGGTAGGTGATTAAATCAGTACGTTTTCTCATTCGCATTATTATTCACTTCATTGTTAAAAAAAAAACTGTACAGGTGCTATCCTTATTGACTTTATATTGGCTTATCTCTATATCAGTCAACTGAACGAGTACCAGTCACTTTGTGTTTCCACCATAGATACATCTTTATTTACTATCCATTGATACACAGTTTTGTGCAAATTGTGCGCTTGTATTAAGTGGCCTGCAAGTTTTGACAGAAAAAAATATTGTATTTTCAAACCTCCATACAGAGGCGAACATATTAAACCTCATCTTTGTCACATTAATTCAAAGGTTAAATATCTAGGGCTTGGTGATAAACGATGATAATTACTCACGGAATTTAATTCAAATGTTTTCGTTGTAGAAAATAATGCATTTCAATTAACAATTATCATAGCAGCTTAACTATTGGACATATAGTTTTAAATTTTCAATTTCGAATGTTCTCATTCATAATTATATTTTTACGCCAGCGATCTTCGACTGTATCGTGCTTGAGGTGCGTCGTCTTAAGTCTGGGGATATTGCATGCCTACATGTGCTTGTAAGTGACCGTTTCCCGCGGTCTATATGCTAAATAACGCCCCATAAATGTTTACCTTGCATCTTGTCCATACTAAGTGGACTAAACTAAGTCCATACTAACAAAACTTGCATATTATATAAATAATTACAATAATAACCACCATTTCACCATATTCATCGTTTGATTTTTAAAATAAAATAGCACGGGATTTGGGCAAATACTTTTAAGGAATGAGACGAATATATGGGACCCACGAAAAAGTGGGTAGTCTGAAAACTTACCACCAACGAATTGATAATATCTGACGTTTGCCCAGATTAAAAATTAAATATCGAACACAGATTAATTATATAGATGGTTTGTTAGTCCAATATTTATGAACACATAGTTTATTTTTATGAAACTGATAAAAAATATGGCTGCCGCGAGCCAAGCACACATAAATAATAATTAACACTAATAAGACTTTCATTTATCACTATAGTTTTTGCCTTCGGCTTAGCCCGGAACAAAACGTCAGAGCTAACAATACCTCATTAGGTAATTATGTATGGTTGTATAGACATACTGACAAAGAAACTTTTGATTGGTGTTTATTGTATTTTATAGCAACTCTTTCAATCGCGTTCTTTAATAATAACTCTTTAATCAAACATACCTACTTTCCGTTTAACGATTTTAAGAATAAGCAAGTGACCGTTCCTCTATGGAAAAAGTCGTTATTAAGGAAATATATTACTTAAAATACTATAGTAATCTTCAAGGACTATGATACAAAAATTTCACGAATATTTGTGTATTGTTTGTTACCGTTTTTCAAACCATGTTAAATCGATACTGATGCGGTTTCTTTAAATTTGTAGAAAGAAAACCAGACATTAGTATATTGTGATACAAGGGTGGAAAGTAGGTTATTGCAAACGAGCTGTCATTAATAAGCCCGAGCCGAAGGTGAGGGGTTTTAATGTCACGAGTTTGCAATAACCTTCACACCCGTGTATCACACGACGTTTTTCAATACAGTTGTGGGAAATAGTAATAAACAAATCAAAGAATTACAAGTTTATTTCAACATACATACGTACATAGTAATTAATTCTGAAAATTGAGAGTAAAGCTTGAGCAATTAACAACTTTGTTAGCAAATATTTATCGTCTGGCGCTTCATTTAGATATTTCTCCACGTCATCAGTTGTCAATACTTTTGATTTTTTGCCTATAAAACCGCAACTGCCGTTTCATGAAAGCTGATAATTTTAGGTAACTTTGGAGATCTAAGTATGTCATTATTTGTTTTGAGAGTAGTTTTTAACATGGAATAACTTGACCACAATGTAGATAATATATTTTCCACTCAATTCATGAAAATAAGCTAACAAAACATTTTCTGAGAATGACTTAGTTTTTTTATGTTTTCTCCACAAATAAAATTATTGTAAGCCGTCATATATCTTTCTCGAGATTTTGGGGGAAAAATTTCATCTTGCGCAGTTTTCGCCTCAGATAAAATATCTGGTGGAGTTAATTCAATTTCATCATTAGAACTAGAACTCATATTAACAAAAATATAATCAATTTATCACATAAAAAATAAAAAAATTCAGCAAATGGTGCGTATTTACACCTGGACATATTTTTTTTCAACGAAACTAGGCTACGGGTTCGTACCTACGCGTATACAGCCTATTCGATTTTTGTCAAATGTTGAAAATAATTAAATTAAAACTGGTAATTAAATATAATCAACAACCATTTAAAATAATTTTGGAAATTCAATGCTAAAACGTACGGATTCATTCATTTTTCCTCGTAAAAAGCCTATCCGATTATATTGTATGTATGAAAACTCCTTGCTACTAAACTTTTTTAATTGACTTGGAAAATTTAAAACTAAACTGCAAAAGTAAGTGTCGAGCTTGTAAAAGTAAGTCACGACCGTGTAAAAGTAAGATGCCTATGCGAAAGATTCAATTTTCGAATCATAACTACAGCCTCTGAAAGTGCGCCATGTTTGACAACTGTATTGAAATAGTATATTGTGATACAAGGGTGGAAAGTAGGTTATTGCAAACGAGCTATCATTAATAAGCCCGAGCCGAAGGTGAGGGTTTTTAATGTTACGAGTTTGCAATAACCTTCACACCCGTGTATCACGCGACGTTTTTCAATACAGTTGTGGGAAATAGTAATAAACAAATCAAAGAATTACAAGTTTATTTCAACATACATACGTACATAGTAATTAATTCTGAAAATTGAGAGTAAAGCTTGAGCAATTACTAAAATTCAGTGAAATTTGCTGCTGTGCACGGGTTGAAGATAGCTCAAATCATATAGACTCAGTAGTTTTTACAGTGGTATTTTTCTCGAAACATGTAGTTTCACTGAATTTTAGTTGCTGTGACTGCCGTTTCATGAAAACTGATAATTTTAGGTAACTTTGGAGATCTATGTCATTATTTGTTTTGAGAGTAGTTTTTAACATGGAATAACTTGACCACAATGTAGATGGTTTATATTTTCCACTCAATTCATGAAAATAAGCTAACAAAACATTTTCTGAGAATGACTTAGTTTTTTTATGTTTTCTCCATGAAATAAAATTATTGTAAGCCGTCATATATCTTTCTCGAGATTTTGGGGGCAAAATTCCATCTTGCGCAGTTTTCGCCTCAGATAAAATATCTGGTGAAGTTAATTCCATTTCATCATTAGTACTAGAACTCATATTAACAAAAATATAATCAATTTATCACATAAAAAATAAAAAATTTCAGCAAATGGCGCGTATTTACACCTGGACATATTTTTTTTTCAACGAAACTAGGCTACGGGTTCGTACCTACGCGTATACAGCTTATTCGATTTTTGTCAAATGTTGAAAATAATTTAATTAAAACTGGTAATTAAATATAATCAACAACCATTTAAAAGAATTTTGGAAATTCAATGTTAAAACGTACGGATTCATTCATTTTTCCTCGTAAAAAGCCTATCCGATTATATTCTATGTATGAAAACTCCTTGGTACTAAACTTTTTTAATTGACTTGGAAAATTTAAAACTAAACTGCAAAAGTAAGTGTCGAGCTTGTAAAAGTAAGTCACGACCGTGTAAAAGTAAGATGCCTATGCGAAAGATTCAATTTTCGAATCATAACTACAGCCTCTGAAAGTGCGCCATGTTTGACAACTGTATTGAAAAATATTTTACAATACAGTCCAAGCATAATAAACATGACAAAGCTTCCTTCATCGATGAAGAGAAAATATTTTGTATCTTGGGGCTTTTTTGCTCAATTTATTTTTATTTATTGACCGTACAAGTACGAGTACAATTAGTGTATAAATTATGTGTATAAACATAAAATCTCTTTAAGTTTTATACAATTCTGTTTCATAATAATAAAATTATTTAGGCAGTTGTGTTTTTTAGCTGGGACATAAAATCGATGGTAGCAAAAATGTTTTTACAAAACAGACCTAATGATTCTTAAGACAGTCTCCCTGATCTTCTATGGTTGCGGATTTCCTCATACAGTTCCAATAAAAAAAAAACTCTCTTAATAGCATGTAAAAGAATAAAATCTAAAACATTTTCATAATATCGTGAGTCATTCTTATTAGATTTGACGTAATTACTTAACGTGTCGGCTAGGGTTATTCAACCGGAGGAAAGCAGGAGAAATGCGGAGAGATTCGCGTTCCTTTGCACGTGCATGCGCTGTTTATAAGGCGGAACATTTTCATACAGTAAAATATGAGTTAAACTGTTTTTGTATCATTTAGTGAAATGCTTTCTGCCCAATTTCACTAAAGATGCCTAAATTTTAGGGGACCCCTTTAGACCGGTAGGAAATAGTTTAAATCTATACTAATATTTAAATGCGAAAGTGTGTATGTCTGTCTGTCTGCTACGCTTTAACAGCCCATCTTTTCAACCAATTTTGATGAAATTTAGTACAGACGTAGGTTGAATCCCGGGAAAGGACATAGGTAATTATTTTTATCCCGGAAAATTCAGGAGTTCCCGCGGGAAACAAAAACCTTAATCCACACGGACGAAGTCGCGGGCACCATCTCTCTAGCGATATCTGCGATACTTTTCGGCAAGATAAATTCATTTATCGCGTCATGAAAGAAGAGCAATTTAGTAAGTACTATTTAAAATTTAATTTTCTTTTAAAACAATTGCCTAAATAATACACTCTTCCAACCACTTCATTCAGCTAACCACAGACTAGCAACCTCATGAACTACTGACCGACAAAAAATTACACAAAGCGTCACCGCCCGTCACGACTCTTTCCACACTGTGACGGAATTTGCCCTGTGCACGTTTCTGAGCCTCATTTTGTGAATTCATGATTCCATAAGAGACTGCAGATAGTGAGATTAAATGATATGGGAAAGTGAAAATGACTCAAACATTTGACGACCGATGGCGCAGCGGTGAGCATTGTGTGAGCAAGTAGAAGGTCCCGAGTTCGATCCCCAGCAGAGGTTATTTGGGAATTTATTATATCTGAATTTTTTCTCTAGTGGGAGGCTTCTGTCATGGCTTTACTACTATACCTACTTGCAAAGAAGCCTCCAAGCGATTTTGTGTTCCAGTAAGATACCGTGTAAGTAGACTGTATTACATCCGTAATAAAGCAAAGCAGAAAGCAAAGGGGTTAAAGCAGATATATATCCATATGGGTGTAATATATCTGCTTTAACCCCTAACAGGCTAGCCCGCTACCATCTTAGACTGCAACATCACTTACCATCAAGTGAGATCGCAGTCAAGGTATAACTTGTAGTGGAATTGAATAAAAATAAAACTTAAACATTTTTTCCCCTCAATAGAAAGGCTGCATAATTTCACTTATCCTTTTTAGGGGAAGATGCTATATGCTACTTAAATGACACCTGAAACAAATGTACCTAACCACTGGACCAAAACAGTAAAGGAAAGGGAGTTAGAGTAAAATGACTAATCTTTCTTTCTTTATTTGACTTAAGTTAGAATAAAATAACCTTCTCTGCCCTAGGGATAAAATTAGAGTCTTAAGTATTAATGACTTCTTCTAAAAATGTTGTAAAGACTTTAATATTTTAGTGCCGTGCCATGGACCAATTTTAGTCATAAAGATACAACTCATTTTTGACGGCAAAATTAATGAGTAGGTCAATTATAGTGGTTCGATAATGCAGGATCCCAGAACTGTATATTATCTACCTGGGATATGAAAATAACTCAATTAGTTTGATAATATTTTAGCCTTTTATTTCAAACACTTTTTGTTCTTACTAGTGTGTTTGAAATATACTATTAACAGAATACAGTATAGTAAGTATCTACTTTAGTAGCAGCCGTACACAATGGCTAGTAGTAAAAAAGCAGGAATACAAAAAGTTATGAAACAAAGAAAGATACTCGCTGAATTGAGAACCTCCTCCTTTTTTGGAAGTCAGGCTAAAAATGATGATTTCTATAAATAAGAAATCTAATATATTATAGGCGTTATTTGCTCAGTCTTGCCCCACTTATTTCTGAAAAATTGTATAATGAATCGGATTAAATGTGTAAAAGCACTAGAACTACGCCAAAATTAGACATGTGAAATTAAAGATGTGTCTCAGAAGCAAGTTCCCAATGCTGTGAGTCCCAATATTAAGAATGAAACTAAGTACAAGCTGTACAATATTATATTAATGAAATTAATAATGTTTGTATGCAGATATTGGTATCGAGTGACAGGCCGCAGGTAACAGTAAGATACGGTCGGTAAGGTAACCTTGAGCCAAATATAGTTGTACAGCATAGGTACAATTACTAAGGGCATTTAAACTATTACCTACTCCGATTGTTTATGTTAAGATTATTTATATGCAAGTTAATATTAGAGTTGGCATACGTAAATAGTTACTAAAAATGCGAAATTCTGCCTACCTATATTACCTTTTCACTGCTCTTGCGTCAACCGATTTTGACGAAATTTTGTATATACATGGCAAGCATCCCGGAAACAGTTGCAGTCTACTCTATATTATATATGTACGGGATTTCCAAAAATACCTAAATCCTCTTCGACGAAGTTGCGCGAGGTGATCATATATTTACTATAATATTATAGACATTTACAGGGTCTAAGTTTATGATACGTCTTCTTCTTCTTCTTCTATCTCTGGGCTTTTCCGCACTTAAGCACCGGTGCCCGCTGTGCGTGAGACCTCTGGTGCGACTCCCCGCTGGATCACTCCAGCCAGCCGAGCTCACTCCAGAATCCAAGCAGGCCGCCCAGGTCGGCGAGGACTTCCGGGAGTGTTGCTGGGGAGCCAATGTAGGCTTCTCGTTGAGTGGTTACAGCACTGCATTCGAGCAGCACGTGTCTCGGTGTCTCCTCACTCTCCGTGCAAGCTCTGCACAGAGGGCTGTCGGTTATACCTAGAACATATAGGTGTTTGTTAAGTGGACAGTGTCCTGTTATCATGCCTACAGCCGTCCTGAGTTTAGCTCTGTTTAACTGCAGTAATTTCTTAGTTAGGTGTTGGTTTGGGCTGGGTATAGCCTCTTTTGTTTGTCTACAGTTGGTGGTGTTTGCCCAAAGTTCGGCATGTGTACCTACTGTTTGTTGTTTTAACCAAGTCTTGTACTCACTGAATGGTATTGGAACGATCGGTTCAGGTCCCATTACCTTCAGGTTTGAGGCTCGTCGAGCTAGTTCGTCTGCTGCGTCATTACCTATGTTTCCGCTGTGACCTTTAACCCAGCCGAGTGATACCAGGTTTGATTTTGTTAGTGTTTGTAGTGCGTTATGACAATCCAATACGAGCTTAGATGAGGTTGTACTTTTGGCTAATGCCCGCATTACTGCCTGACTATCACTTTGAATGTTAATATGAAAGTTTGTTACCTGTCTGTCGGCCACTGCCATGGCCGCCGCAGTGATGCCGACGCACTCCGCTTGAAAAACAGAGTTATTCTTACCGAGCGCGCGAGCAATATGTATGTTTAGTTCGGGACAGTACACTCCTGCACCGGTTCCCTGGCTGGTTTTTGACCCGTCTGTGTAGACGTCTATCGTGTTTTTGGTAGTTCTGTGTCTTTCGGTATCTGAGATGTTGATCTTATAATCTTTCTCGATTATGTGTTTCTTCTGTGTTTTGTTGCAGATCCATCCTAACAGTGGACACTTCATGTTCTCACCTGACAGTATCCGGGTGTGTGTTGTGTTTGTATCTTTCCACAGCCCATAAGTTTTAATTCTTAGAGCTGCGAGGGTAGCTTCTTCTTTTATGTGAAGATGTAGGGGGGGGATTCCCAGTATTACCTCTAAAGCATCTGTTGGGGTGGTGCTCATGCAGCTAGTAATCGCTAGGCATGCTTGTCTTTGGAACTTTTGTAGTTCCTGTTGGGTTGTCGTCTGAAGCGTTCTGGGCCACCATACTAGTGACGCGTATGTTAATGAGCTTCTTACCACTGTCAGATACAGCCAAAGCATTATCTTTGGCTTTAGACCCCAGGTTTTCCCGATCATGCGTTTGCATTGGTTTAGGATTATTGTTGTTTTTTGTATTTTCATGTCTATGTGTTTCTTCCAGTTGAGCTTGTTATCTAGAGTTACCCCTAGATATTTAACTTCTGTTGATAGTGTTAAATTCGTACCGAAGAGTGTTGGCATTCTTGGTACATCTGGTTTCCTTTTGTTTGTGAACAGTACTAGTTCGGTCTTTTTTGGGTTCACTGTTAGTTCATTGTCTTTGCACCATTTCTCTATGAGTCTCAGTGCATCTTGCATTATTGCACAGAGTGTGTTTTCGTGTTTGCCACCTATCAGAATCGTTATGTCATCTGCATAACCTATGGTGTAGAATCCGTTGTTGTTCATTTTTGTTATCAAGTTGTCAACGACCAGGTTCCACAGTATTGGAGATAACACTCCTCCTTGTGGGCACCCTTTGGCTACTATGCCCTTTGTTATACCGTTTATGTCAAGTTGGATGACCCTTTTTTCGAGTAGGGCTCCTATCCATTGCCTTAGAGTTTTGGGTACTTCGTATCGTTGTAGTGCATTGTCAATGCTCTTAAAGGTGGTTTTGTCAAAAGCTCCTTCAATATCTATGAAAGCTCCTAGTGTTGATAGTTTGTTATCTAGGTCGTGCTCTATCTTCGTTACCACGTTGTGGAGAGCCGTCTCTGTTGACTTGCCGGTAGTGTAGGCATGTTGGTTTCGGTGTATTGGTATAGTCCTTAGGGCTCCGTCTCTAAGGAAACGGTCACCAAGCCTTTCCAGCGTTTTCAGCAGAAAGGATGTTAGGCTGATAGGTCTGAAAGCCTTTGGTTCGGTGTAATCATTCTTGCCTGGTTTGGGCAGGAATACCACTTTCACTTCTCTCCACGAGATTGGTATGTATTTAAAGGCTATACAAGCTTGGAAAATCTGTATTAGCCATGGTGTTATCTCCGTAGCCCCCCACTGCAGGAGGGCTGGGAAGATTTGATCTGTTCCCGGTGATTTGAAGGGGTGGAACGTGTCTATGGCCCACCGTACCTTCTCATGTGTGACTATTCTGTAAGCTATTTCCCAGTCAGCTTCTGAGGGTGTGTTCTGTGACTCATCCGCCCAGTCTGGGTTGTCCACTATTTTGCTGCCGGGGAAATGTGTTTGTATAAGAGTTTCACTGACCTCTTTGTCGTCTTTGGTATAACTACCATCAGTTTTCTTCAAAGTACCTAGTGTACGGTTGTTGTCGTCGGCTAATATTTTCCGAATTCTAGTCGCCGTGTCGTATGATTCTATGTTAGTGCAGAATACCTGCCATGATTTGTCGTCTTTACTTCGTACTAGCTTCTTGTATTGGGATTGTGCTTCTTGGAAGTCATCCCAATCCAAGTCCTGTCGGGTGTTTTTGGCTCTGTTGAATAGGTGCCTTAACCTTAACTTTATGATACGTAAAGTAGCAACTTAATTTTTAGGGTTCCGTACCCAAAGGGTAAAAACGGGACCCTATTACTAAGACTCCGCTGTCTGTCTGTCTGTCTGTCTGTCTGTCTCCAGGCTGTATCTCATAGACCGTGATAGCTAGAAAGCTGAAATTTTTACAAATGATGTATTTCCGTTGCCGCTATAACAACAAATACTAAAAATTAAAAAAATATATATATTAAGGGGGGTCCCCATACAATAAACGTGTTTTTTTCGTATTTTTTTGCTCATATTAAAAACGGTAACAGGTAGACGGTTCAAATTTTCACAGAATATTAACTTGTATATTACCTTTCAAAATAAATAATTAAATATCAATAAAGTAAATATTAAAGGGGGGCTCCCATACAACAAACGTAATTTTTTGATATTAACAGTAAACCTCTACAAACAAAGTTAGTTTTGCGGTTCATTAACAAAGGTAATTATACCTTCTTCTTGAGTACGGAACCCTCGGTGCGCGAGTCCGACTCGCACTTGGCCGGTTTTTTACTACTATCTTCTGTTCAATGCAGTGAGTTTATTTCTGCTTCATATCAAGGTTTTCTTTTTATTATATTCTTTAACATTAACAAGAAAATATTGTTAACATGTTCCGTGAATTCTCCCCAAGTTTTCCCAACAGGCTGTTACAAACGTAAGTTAGGTATATGTCCAGACTTAGAGTACTACCTTGCGTAACTCCATCTTTAAATTGATCGAGTACCTAATATAATGGCTATAGAAACAGATTTAACGATTGTTTTTATACAAGAATCGAGTTCTTTTATACGTCTATGCTTGTTACAACACCATTAGTCAAAAGTCAGCTGCCGTCATTCCCTGGCGGAAGATAAGCAGACGAATATAATCTCTCGAGATGCTTTGTTCGGTTCTGTTAAGCCGATCAAAGATTAAAAACCGTGGACGCTGTTGACAGACTACTAAATGTAATCAGGAACGAGTAAAAAACTTGATAGGACAGTGTTAAAATAGCTGTTAAATTAAAGACGCTAACGGTTGGATAGATCAATTATTTATACAAGAATGACAAGCATTTGAAAGGGAGATTTGTGTCAATTATTATCTTTCTTTGGAAATTAAAACTCTTTGACATTGAACCTGATCTGGAAAAAACATCTAGGAAACTACGAAAATCATGGCGAAGTGGTTGGAACAATATTGGAGCGTTATGGTCTTACAAGTAGAAAATCTCACGTTCAATTTTTTTTATCACTAGGTACGAGTAGTTATAGTTATTAGGTTAGCCCTTGACTATAATCTCACCTGATGGTCAGTGATGATGTAGTCTAAGATGGTAGCGGGATAACCTGTTGGGGGCATGGCAGTTATATTAAGCCCATAACCCTTAATTGGTTTCTACACGGCATCATACCGGAACGCTAAATCGCTTAGCGGCACGTCTTTGCCGGTAGGGTGGTTTTGCCGAAACCTCCCACCAGGCCAGACCAGAGAAAATTCAGAAATTATAAATTCCCAAATTGACCCTGCTAGGAATCGAACCCGGGACCTCCCACTTTAAAAATACGGGACCCAACACTGCACCAGGGAGACCGTCAAAAATCTCAACAAAGGTATTTTTCTACATTATCTTGATCTAGTCAAGTTTCAGCCGTTAAGTTGAAAACACACTACGGACAGGATAGGACAATACGAAAAAGAATAAAGAAATTTCTACTCTAATCTATCCAAACTTTATGGATTTAAAATATTGGATAGAAGCAGGCATCATAATGAAGGAACTAGAAGTTTAATTTGCTATATAATCCGCGACAATAGGAAAATCTTTATGGTACAGAGTGTACCTATCCCGCACCTATACCCACCCTATTCTCCACACCACAGAAATCCTCCTGATTTCCGCGGACTATAGGTGCGGGATCGGGGATACACACTGTATCACATAGATTTTCCTATTGTTGCGGATTGTAGCGAATCAATCTTCTAGTTCCTTGTTTATGGATTTAAACATTTCTTTTTAGGGTTCCGTACCCAAAGGGTAAAAACGGGACCCTATTACTAAGACTTCGCTGTCTGTCTGTCTGTCTGTCTGTCTGTCTGTCTGTCTGTCTGTCTGTCTGTCTCCAGGCTGTATCTCATAGACCGTGATAGCTAGAAAGCTGAAATTTTCACAAATGATGTATTTCCGTTGCCGCTATAACAACAAATACTAAAAATTAAAAAAATATATATATTAAGGGGGGTCCCCATACAATAAACGTGTTTTTTTCGTATTTTTTTGCTCAATATTAAAAACGGTAACAGGTAGACGGTTCAAATTTTCACAGAATATTAACTTGTATATTACCTTTCAAAATAAATAATTAAATATCAATAAAGTAAATATTAAAGGGGGGCTCCCATACAACAAACGTAATTTTTTGATATTAACAGTAAACCTCTACAAACAAAGTTAGTTTTGCGGTTCACTAACAAAGGTAATTATACCTACTTCTTGAGTACGGAACCCTCGGTGCGCGAGTCCGACTCGCACTTGGCCGGTTTTTAGATAAGTTACGATACTACGAATAGTACGATGTTAACTGTAGTTTCGAGATAAGATAATTCGTAATTAATACGTTTATAAATAACTCTACGATAGTTGATACTTACCCGAACATGGATTGCTTACAACATTATTTAACTTACTACTTACTTACTTATTACTATTTCATCCTTAAATGAAATAAAAGCTTTTACAGAAAGAACCAAGGGACATGCGTAAGCGATATTTCCTCTGTTACTGAAACTACAGTTAACATCGTACTATTCGTAGTATCGTAACTTATCTAAAAACCGGCCAAGTGCGAGTCGGACTCGCGCACCGAGGGTTCCGTACTCAAGAAGTAGGTATAATTACCTTTGTTAGTGAACCGCAAAACTAACTTTGTTTGTAGAGGTTTACTGTTAATATCAAAAAATTACGTTTGTTGTATGGGAGCCCCCCTTTAATATTTACTTTATTGATATTTAATTATTTATTTTGAAAGGTAATATACAAGTTAATATTCTGTGAAAATTTGAACCGTCTACCTGTTACCGTTTTTAATATTGAGCAAAAAAATACGAAAAACACACGTTTATTGTATGGGGACCCCCTTAATATATATATTTTTTTAATTTTTAGTATTTGTTGTTATAGCGGCAACGGAAATACATCATTTGTGAAAATTTCAGCTTTCTAGCTATCACGGTCTATGAGATACAGCCTGGAGACAGACAGACAGACAGACAGCGGAGTCTTAGTAATAGGGTCCCGTTTTTACCCTTTGGGTACGGAACCCTAAAAACCCATTACAGACCGTTGACTTGTACAATTAATCATTTTTACCGACTCGTGACGCGCGAGTAATGGGCGTCAATCTAAGAGGAAATAGTTTATATCTGCCTCGTATAAAGGTCTAGCCCCACTACAGAGGCACGTTGCGGTGTGCCACGTATCGGCAAGTGTTCTTTGTATGAGGTTGTATTAAACTTAGCCAACTTAAGCGACGCAGCCCGGAGGTGCACTGCGCGACGTGACCCGCTACAAACTCACACAAATAATATTTGCCGCTACGTGCCATGTCGCTCCGTGCATCTCAAGTGGGGCTTAATCTTAAGGGTCTAGCACATTGGAATTTCATTGTGAAAGTGCCCTAAAGGCATGGTGATGCAAGACCTACGAGAGACGCAAGATGCAATCTGCATTAGGCGCATCCCTCCCCCCTCCCCCACGCGAATAGCATTTTCATTATTTCCACATCATAATTATAATTTGTTGTAACTTTTTTTCGTTTACGATCTCTCCCGCTGCCAAGGAAAACTGGTAGAGATCTCTTGTAGAGATAACTACTTACTGGTCCACTTTTTTTTTGCGTTTTTATAATTTTTAGTACTAAAATATAGGGTTTTGACCGATTTCAGTCCTTGTATTTTGCCCATTAATTTTTTTTTTCCAGTTAGCTAAACCGTAATCTTATAATATTCAGTATGAAGTTATGAATGCCTGCACTCTCATTCGAATGCAGTAAAATATAACTTAGTTGTCTCGCTTAGTTATTTAGAAACTTACACTTATGGCACAGGGACTTATAGGATTATTAGGCTCTATCTGACTATTTTCGGGGCACCTAATACGATGTAATATTCACCGCTTCTACATCGTAATTTGCATTTCTGAAAGTTATGACCAATAATCCCATATTAAGAAATGGATTATAAAACTGGAACGCTCATTTTGAGGTTCCCTCTCCTGGTAATTCAAATTATTGTAATAATCTTCTAAACATAGAGTTGTCACATTATAAGAGAAGAAATTTCTCGTAAATTTATTCAACCTAAGTGGTGTACAAGTTCCCCTGTCATGCTTTTTTCATGCTTTGTCCCCTGTTATCTAATTACTCTATACTTTGACTCTGCCAATAACATCACTATCTTTATCATTATGACAAACCTGGATAAAAATAAACTGAAGTAAACTTAAATGCGCGCATGATTCTAATTTTTAAGTGTCAGTGAAAAAGAAGAGCTAATCTATACCAACGTATGTAGAGTATGCCAACTAACGTAGCAATAATTACTTGGAACAAAAAAAGCAACTCCAGCATAAAAAAACTTGGCGTGGCGGCTATTTTTGGCACACTTTCGTCCTTATCTGAATTAGGTCCTCCCAAATTTTGCTATGTAGAAGAATTTAATATTTATGTGTGTACTACGTTTGTTTTGTTTCAAACTAACGTTCATTATAATGATTAAGGCATGGCGCTTTTGGACGATGGATCTGTCAAATCTGCCTCTCCATGGTTTAACACAACTCAATGCTTCTATAGTAGTTTCCCGGTCGTATGTTTTATAATGATGTTGAATCGAGCGTGATGCTACGGTGAAAGTAATCGATTTGTATGCATACAAATCCGATCATACTGTGGACGGTTATTGGTTATGTAATAATTTATAGTTAAGTAATTTAGTTATACCAATGTATTGGGTCTATTTTCTTTCTGATTGGATACGCTACTACGGGTCGTTGATTTGAATTTATTTATCTTCGGCTATTCGTTAATCAGTACGTAGATGACCTATCGACTGTTATATAGGTATGATCAAAGTACTGGTACTTATTTAAAGTCTTGGTCAGTTAAAACGCGTCGCGGGTTGACGGCAGCGGCCAGCGTCGTTCGACCTCTCAAACGCGACGCGGTAATAGCTCCTGAAACGGAGACTCTAGCAAACTGATAAAAATATAAGGATGCTAAGAAATCGTACAAATTGTATCTCATTTTGAATATTTATTCATGTTTATTTTATTTTGTTACAGGTATGTATCACTACTGTAATCAATGAAACTTAAAAATTTAATTCACACACGAGAAGCATTGGAGTACCTAGTAAGGTTTGATATTAGTTTATATTTAATTTTATAAAAAAGATTCTCGGTTGTTTTTAAGTTGGATCTTAAAAAAATGCCCCACTTGTACTAAATATTATCATGTTTAAGGTTTTTTATATCTTTCCTTCTCATGTCAAACAAAATTTAACTAAATCAGCAGTGTTGTGCAAGACAGCCTAAAATCAAGTAGATAAATAAATAAATTACGAGAATATCTGAATCGGAATGACAAGCATGTATGTATTCAGCATAATACACTGAGTAGTCTGATTTATTGTACAGCTTCAACTTCATATGTAAAGCCTAATGTCGAAGCATGATTTGCGAAAAAAATTCACCATTGCATTGCATCAGCGGCCTCACGATGTCGTTCTTCAAAATCTTTATTCATAAAATGTGTAAAGTCACACACTTCAATGCTTTTGTATGGAACGACTTACAATTCCATCAATTCTTCTTACAAAACTTTGTAAAGGGGTTCAAAATAATAAGTAGCTTACTGAAATTGACAATGCATCGATGATTATAAATATCATATTGATCGTGTTTTCATTCTCAGTGCTTTACCACCCGAAGATCTGTTTTAATGGCTATTTGAGACAGTCATAGTATTGATAAGCTAAGTGTAGGTAGGTAGCCCGCCAACCCGCATTGGAGCAGCGTGGTGGGTCTAAGCTCTAATTCCCGCTCTCCTATGAGAGTGGAGGCCTGTGCCCAGCAGTGGGACGTTAATAGGCTGTAGTGATGAAGTGTAGGTACTAAGTACCTACGTATAAAGAAGGACTTTTGTCTTGTCTTGGGGACTTAAGGGTTTTAGCAGTAGATATATTTTTATACTAGCTGATGCCCGCGACTTCGTCCGCGTGGTTTAAGTTTTTTTGATTCCCGCGGGAACTCCTCAATTTTCCGGGATAAAAAGTAGCCTATGTCACTCTCCAGGTCCTCAACTATACCCATGCCAAAAATCACGTCAATCCGTTGCTCCGCTGCGGCGTGATTGAAGGACAAACCAACAAACCAACAAATCAACAAACAAAGTGACTTTCGCATTTATAATATTAGTATGATTCCTATTGATGGTGGCTTTATCTCAGAAGGTAGGTTATTAGGTATGTCTTAACATAATCTAGACTACAATGACATAGGTACATAGAACTATTTCATTTGAATAACTTTTGCCTAATTCCATAACTACCGAGTACTACTCGTACCAACGTAAAAGGTGACGTCATGACGCGTCCTCACCGCGGCTGTGACGTGATTGGCATAAACCATACGAAAGAAAAGACGACTCTGCATACAAATCGAGTGAAATTGAACTTTAATATGTGAACAGTTGAACGAGTTAATGTTTTAGTTGAATAAGATTAGTATGTGTTGAAAGACGGGAATTAACTACATACCTAATCGTTATAATTTATTATTTAAAAGTGACGAAAAAATGAGTTCGAGTGAGGATATTATGGATTTAGATAGTACGCCTCCTTTTCTGAGTGCGGAGGCCGAATTAGCTAAAAATAATTTGCTTCCGCCGAAATCCAAAGAAAGGTATATTCGTACTTACGAAAAATTTATCAATAGAAGGAGGAAAATCAAGCGACAGGCTGGTCAGAAAAACTAATTTAACTTGTAATATTTCTTAAGTAGGTTTCTTTTTTATTTACTTTCTTTTAATTACATAATATAATATATTAAAAAAAAAGTAACTTGTTTCATTTTTTAGAAAAGCACTATACACACCTCGACCGGGAGAAACGCGTACTTCCCGGTCTCGCGATGTAATGTACTTTATTGAACATCGCCATAGTTTAAAAAAAATCTATTTTAATTACGAGATTCAAACCACGGCCTTCAAATTATAAATTGATAACGTTTGATTTTCTCATAGACTCATATCAATTAGACCAAGATGAATAAATATTTAATGCATATTTTACATACAATTAATTATGAAATGGGGTCATTAATGTTGTATACTAGAATATTTATAATAAATAATTAAAACATTTAAATTGTCTCGTTTTTAAAATCTAATTTATAACCAGGAAACAAATGAGTGATGGCTAAGTTAACATATAAACATTAATGTGACGAATAAGTTTTGCAAGTTCGAAGGTTGAAAATCCAGCACTATCAGATAACATAATATGTTATGTAATTTAATTTTAATGTTGTCAACTGTTTAATTTTATACACTTCTTTGTATGTTAGATCTAGAATTTAATTAATATATTACCCGGAAAATTAAGTTCCCGCGGGAATTAAAAAAAACCGGCCAAGTGCGAGTCGGACTCGCGCACCGAGGGTTCCGTACAAACCTGTAGTAAGTTTTAAATAAAATGTTTTTTTTAAATATTTGAGTTGATTGAATGAAAGGTAAATTGCGATTTACGATTAATGACGTATTAAAAAAAAACTACTTACTTGATCTCGTTCAAACCAATTTTCGGTGGTAGTTTGCATGGTAATGTACAACATATATTTTTTTTAGTTTTATCATTCTCTTATTTTAGAAGTTACGGGGGGGGGGGGACACACATTTTACCACTTTGGAAGTGTCTCTCGCGCAAACTATTCAGTTTAGAAAAAAATGATATTACAAACCTCAATATCATTTTTGAAGACCTAGTATGGGGAACCCCAAAATTTATTGTTTTTTTTCTATTTTTGTAAGAAACTCTTAATGCGGTTTACAGAATACATCTACTTACCAAGTTTCAACAGTATAGCTCTTATAGTTTCGGAAAAAAGTGGCTGTGACATACGGACGGACAGACAGACAGACAGACAGACAGACAGACAGACAGACAGACAGACAGACAGACAGACAGACAGACAGACAGACAGACAGACAGACAGACAGACAGACAGACAGACAGACAGACAGACAGACAGACAGACAGACAGACAGACAGACAGACAGACAGACAGACAGACAGACAGACAGACAGACAGACAGACAGACAGACAGACAGACAGACAGACAGACAGACAGACAGACAGACAGACAGACAGACAGACAGACAGACAGACAGACAGACAGACAGACAGACAGACAGACAGACAGACAGACAGACAGACAGACAGACAGACAGACAGACAGACAGACAGACAGACAGACAGACAGACAGACAGACATGACGAATCTATAAGGGTTCCGTTTTTGCCAAATTTGGCTACGGAACCCTAAAAACTCCCACGCGGTCGAAGTCGCGGGCATAATCTAATTTTAAATAAAAAAAGACGTGTGGCACTCGGCGACTGCCGCGGTAACATAGCATTTTGTATCAACTTGCTATGACTACTTGTGTTGTTGACTTCAAGTTGTTGAAAATAAAAAGACTATTTTTATGAAAAGATGATTTTGGTTGGTATTTTCAACAACTTGAAGTCAACAACACAAGTAGTCATAGCAACCAAAGTGTTAGGTTTTTTTTTCTTTACGGAATTTCTGGATTCGGTCTCCACGCTCAAGGCCCGCGATAGAAGCTATGCAATAGCTTAATAATTATTCACAACAGTATGAAGATACTTCAGGCCCGCTTGCACAAGGAGTCTTAAATTGATTTGGTTAATTTTATAAATGCTGTGACTTTTTGGCAACCACAATATATAAGATCTTGCTAAAAAGTGACATCATTACAAATTTAACTAAATCAGTTTAACATCCTTGTGCAAGCGGCCCTGTCGCTGGCATCATCTAGTTCAAATAAAAATGAAAAGCTCTAAGCGTATTAGGTATAGGTAACTTTTGAATAGTTTTGGTACATAGGTATCTTCTATGCTGAGCTACCTAGCCACGACTTCAAGACTTTATTAAGCTATTGCATAGCTTCGATCGCGGGCCTTGAGCGTGGAGACCGAATTCAGAAATTCCGTAACGAAAAAAAACCTAACACTTTGGTCCGGGTGTCCAATAGTCCGGGTGTCCAAGGGGAATCAAAAGGTTTTTTGAAAACATAATTCTTTAAAATTATTTCACCTTTATATTTTCAACAACTTGAAGTCAACAACACAAGTAGTCATAGCAACCAAAATCATCTTTTCATAACAATATTTCGCCTTTATATTTTCAAAAACAACTTGAAGTCAACAACACAAGTAGTCAAAGCAAGTTGATAAAAAATGATATGCAATAGCTTTACCGCGGCAGTCTCCGAGTGCCACACGTCTTTTTTTAAGTATTTCCCATAAATATCGATATGTTCAGTGTTTAATCTCACTCAAGACGCAAATGGCATGTCGCTTCGACGTGCACGTCGGTAACGTGTCGTCGTCGTGATCACTGAATGCCCATTGTATGGCTAGATCGAACAGATTATGGTCGCGTGTCGTGGGCACGCGTCAAGCCGACCTTCTTTTATAAACACGGGTATAAGATATTTTTATCTCAATGCCCACGTATCAATGGAAGTGAATGCTAAAGCTGCGGACGTTTAAAAGGTTTCGATTCGTTTTTTACCTCATATCGATTTGAATAGGCGACATAGAGACCGAACATCGAGGCGTATGTTAACAATATATTCGTAGCTAGTGCGCTTTTTAGGGTTCCGTAGCCAAATTTGGCAAAAACGGAACCCTTATAGATTCGTCATGTCTGTCTGTCTGTCTGTCTGTCTGTCTGTCTGTCTGTCCGTCCGTATGTCACAGCTACTTTTTTCCGAAACTATAAGAACTATATTGTTGAAACTTGGTAAGTAGATGTATTCTGTGAACCGCATTAAGATTTTCTTACAAAAATAGAAAAAAAACAATAAATTTTGGGGTTCCCCATACTTAGAACTGAATCTCAAAAATTTTTTTTTCATCTATCCCATACGTGTGGGGTATCTATGGATAGGTCTTCAAAAATGATATTGAGGTTTGTAATATCATTTTTTTCTAAACTGAATAGTTTGCGCGAGAGACACTTCCAAAGTGGTAAAATGTGTGTCCCCCCCCCTGTAACTTCTAAAATAAGAGAATGATAAAACTAAAAAAAATATATGATGTACATTACCATGCAAACTTCCACCGAAAATTGGTTTGAACGAGATCTAGTAAGTAGTTTTTTTTTAATACGTCATAAATCGTAAACCGCAATTTACCTTTCATTCAATCAACTCAAATATTTAAAAAAAACATTTAATTTAAAACTTACTATAGGTTTGTACGGAACCCTCGGTGCGCGAGTCCGACTCGCACTTGGCCGGTTTTTTATAACTTTTTTACATAAAAATTGGTATTCACGACTAATATTTTTGAGTCAAGATTTGAAAGCTGCTGCTGACATCGAAATCTCTTATTCAACGTGTATAAAGAAAAGAACTAGCCCTTTAAAAATACTCTTGTTAGGAAGACTTCAGACTATAACAATATATCAAATACCTTATAGAACTAGGGCGCCGGTTTTATGTCGTTGCAAGGACTAGCCGCCGGGTTTTTAATCATGTATCTTATCATATAAGTATGTACTATTGTACCTGTTACCTATTGTAATGTTCACTGCAATGAACAGCCCTGTTCTAAATTTGTAGGTTTTGGTATTTTGTCTGTTTAAAAGCTCTAGATCTAGAGATAGGGATAGGTACCTTAAGGAAAGAAGCGGAAGGATAAAAAAAGGGTATTAACGATTGTTGATTTAAATAAAACAAAGCCTAAGTAATACGTCATTTATTTCATTAAATATTTTAATTTATACAAATAGATTAACAAAAGTAGCGAATAGATAGATAATTAAAAGGACACTTAATTACATTAGTGGTTGCGTGATCGACTCATGATACGATCGGATCCACCCACTTTCCCTGATACAAAACAATTAACTCTGAATTAAGACTGATCAACTGATTTAATCGATCGCGTAGCCTAGGGCAAAGAATACATAGTCTACAGAAATACTTTAGTATATCAGCTCACCTATTGTTAGTCACCCACTTTTCCTGATAAATGATTTTAACCGTAGCGTTATTTCTTTGATTTCTTTATTTGTTCGTCTTTCGAGGGCAATTTATTACGAACTAGATGATGCCCGCGACTTCGTCCACGTGGACAAAGTTTTTTTGATTTCCGCGGCAATTCCTTAATTTTCCGGGTTAAAAAGTAGCCTATGTGCTATTATAGACTACAATCTATTTCTGTGCCAAATTTCAGCCAGATCCGTCCAGCTGCGTTGGCGCGTGATTGAGTAACAAACATCCATACATCCATCCATACATCCATCCATACATCCATCCATACATCCATCCATACATCCATACATTCATCCATACATCCATTCATACATCCATCCAAACTTTCGCATTTATAATACTAGATGATTCCCGCGACTTCGTCCGCGTAGACCAAGTTTTTTCGATTCCCGCGGGAACTCTAGTCTATATCCTTCCCCGGGATTTAACCTATCTCTGTACCAAATTTCATCAAAATCGGTTGAGTAGTTGGGCCGTGAAAGCGTAGCAGGCAGACTGACAGACAGACACACTTTTACATTTATAATATTAAGTATGGAAGTATGGATTTCTGCTTTATTTAATACAATAACTATACAATAATTTACTGACGTTCTCCTATACACTCGTATATGCGTCGTATTCTCTTTTCATATTATTATTGTAGTCTTATAAAACTACCACCCATGTTCTGTCACTATTATTACTAAGAATAAAATGTGAAATGAATAAAAAATAGATCATAATATTATAATACTTGAAAATACAGTATTTGTATGAGTATTTTTAGTATAAAAAGTGAATCTTACTAATCCATATCCATACTACTATTATAAATGCGAAAGTGTGTCTGTCTGTCTGTCTGTCTGCTAAGCTTTCACGGCCCACCTGTTCAACCGATTTTGATGAAATTTGGTGCAGGGATAGGTTGTATCCCAGGGAAGGACATAGGCTCCTTTTTATCCCGGAAAATTCAAAGGTTCCCGCGGGAACCAAAAAATTTATCTGTTCAACCCATTATAATGAAATTTGGTACAGGGGTAGGTTGTATCCCGGGGTAGGACATAGGCTAGAGTTCCCGCGGGTATCGAAAAAACTTGGTCTACGTGGACGAAGTCGCGGGAATCATCTAGTATTATAAATGCGAAAGTTTGGATGGATGTATGGATGGATGTATCGATGAATGTATGGATGGATGTATGGATGGATGTATGGATGTTTGTAACTCAATCACGCGCCAACGCGGCTGAACGGATCTGGCTGAAATTTGGCACAGAGAAAGATTATAGTCTATAAAAGCACATAGGCTACTTTTTATCCCGGAAAATTAAGGAGTTCCCGCGGGATCCAAAAACCCCAATCCACGCGGACGTAGTCGCGGGCATCAGCTAGTTAAAAATAAATTATCAGCCACCACAATAACCATAAACTTACTCGTAGTTAGCTACACAGTTATGAATAGACAATGACTAAGATGTTTTTAAATTCAATATTAAGATTTTATGTTTTTAATGAGCTTTGTTTTTTTGATTGGCAAATATTATGTAACTAAGTCTGAAGTCTAGGTCATTTTAAATTAGCTTACCTGGATGTTACCAAGACGGATGACCTCAGAGCTAATCAAGACTGAATACTATGATCACGATCTGTGGTCATTAGTATACATGTTCACCTATCGCGCAAGATTAGTATTCTAATAATTAAAATAATTTCTAATAATAATTCTAATAATTAAACATGATTTTATAATAATATTTAACCAAGCCACCAACTATAGTACCTTAAAATGTGACCTTTTTAAAAATAGATAAAAACGTTGAATTCTAGAGCATCTCAAAGCAAGGGAAAAACAAACAATATAAGATAATCTATCTATTACTACACTTTTGAATACCAGCACCAAAATAATATTAAATGTATAGAGTATAAAAAGTGAAGTATTAAGATAAAAAAATCCTAAAAACTTCTATAATATGGTTGTAGAGTAATCGGTACTGCAGTTTTATACCAGAGTTTCGTTACGTTCAATATAAGTTCCTAATTACTTTTTTTCAACCGACTTCAACGGAGGAGGTTCTCAATTCGACTGTATTTTTTTTTTTTATGGTTGTTACCTCAGAACTTTTGACTGGGTGGACCGATTTGGATTATTCTTTTTTCTTTTTTTATTTGATACATTCCATGTGGTCCTATATAAATTTTATCGAAATCAGTCGAGCGGTTTTTAAAATATCAACAATAAAATAAGTACTTTGTATAGCGTGTGCTTGTTGTTGTAAAGCTGGCGCGGGAGTTTGAACTTTGAAGTCGGTTGTTTAAAAAGAATTTTTTATATTAAATTATTCGTTGGTGTATTTTTTGCACTACCTAAATAACAATTCTAACTGAAAGCTAGCCAATTTTAGAGATAAACAATTATCGATGTATCGACGAAAAATAAACAATAATAAGAAATCATGTTCAATACCTTCACGTCTAAGCTTCCTGGTCGGCGGACAATAAATGCAACGAGCGGAATTACATCACCCATATTTATATGTTGTGATCTACAAATTAATTAAAATGCTATTTCCAACCATACAACAATTACACAATTTTCCCATGCTACTAATGCAACAAGTCATCTATTGTAACTCGCGCGCATACGATTATCTACAAAAGAATACAAAACATTTATTATAGCTCTTAAATAAATAGCAGTTAAGTCTACTTTCATAGCTTGAATAGCTCATCTGTTGTGTTGTGAACTGAGCATGTAGACACGTGTCATAGCTAACATAGTTGTTAGTTCCCGTCGTAAATAACTGTGTAACCAGTCATCATTTTGTTCTATTAGTCAACTGCAGTCCCTTGAGACTTTTCGTTGCAGTTTTCCACATGCTGTACTGAATGGAATCTTGTTACGTCATTGTACTGTTTAGTAGACAACTGACGAATCCATTTGATTGTACCAGGTGTATGACTTTTCCAGTATTTCCGTGTTTGGTGCGACAACGAAGAGACATAAACTCGCGAGTAAACCCGTTTTCTTTTCTTTATGAGTCTAGTTTTAAAGAATTTTCCCAGAAGAACTACCTCTTTTTCTTTCCCGCTTCTTTTTTGCCATGTGCGTAGACGCTCATTCCCTTCGATAAATTAGAATGGACGATTCGATGTCTTTGCTATGGCTGCTGATCCACCTCTCTTTTCCGCTAATCTACTCTCTAAACCACTCTTATCCACTAATCTACAGCAGATCAAGCGGGAGTTTTTTTACGTATCCGATCGCGACAACGTTAACTACGTTATATGGAATTTATCGAGCGCCAGTTCTCAATTGATTGACAATTCCATTCAAATCGTAGTTCTCGCGAACGAATGGGAAGAAAATCTTCCACTAGGCCTTCAGTCCTTAAAATATAGCTTGATTAGAATGACAGCTGTCAAACTAATGTGACTACAGCTGAGAAAGAAAGAGAAAGAAGCACTATTCACAGCTGGTATTCTTATCAAGCTATAACTGGGTATTTGACAACTAGTCAAATCACCAACTCTTTTTCAAACTTCAAAACGCGTGCTTAGTAAGGGATTGTGTATGAAATATTGAACAGTGACGTCATCAAAGTTCGATGCACTTTTTAACTTTAATCGATAGTTTAAAATAGTTATTCAATATAAAGCTAATAGGAGACGTGGATATTACAAATTTTGGGAGATCCTCTATTTAATAATCACTAAAAAAGAATTTATTTGAATAGTTGTCAAATACCCATTTCAGGACCATTCACCATACTGTTTTTTATGTACAGTAGTTATTGTAGTGACTTTAACAGATATATGCAATTTTGATCAATCTAATTCTCTAGCCTCTCTGAAGTCCATCAATTATTTTCAACTCCCATTTTATCAAGACTTTATAAATTAAACCAATCATAAGGATTTATGTCATGGAACAAAAATTCAAAACAGTTACTTCGGCAGTGTAAGTGCGAAATATGTTCTATACCACGCTTAATATTCGAGGGGCGTTCTATAACGGTGATACTAAACAGGACTGGCGCGTTATTGTTGCTTGGTGGTTATATAATTTCAATGTGAACGCACTGCTTGTGTTAATATACGTTTAATAAGCAATATAAAGCGTTACAGTATTAACTAACCCTAACCTTCCGTGTCCTTCATCGCAGAAACAAATTCCATCCTCACCTGGATGCCTGGTCTTCTTCCACCTTAAACTTTTAAGATTGACCGAACTGCAGTTTAAAACTCTCAATTGGTTTTTTCGACTATATTTTATTGATTTATTTATTTATTCGTTGTGAACACAATATCAGCATTTTAGCTTAGATATAGTTTAAAATTTATTTATTTAATTTGAAAAGTTTTTTTTACTCAACATTTAAATTAATTAATTAATGGTGAAACACTGAAAATGGAGAACTCCACGGTTTTTTTGGGGGTGACCTTGGATAATAGGCTTCAGTGGGGCGCTCGTATAGAGAAACTAGCAGGGAAACTCAGCTCAGCGGCTTTTGCTATCAGGAAAATTAGACAGCTTACCGATATTGAGACTGCTACACTTGTCTATTTTGCCTATTTTCATAGTGTTATGTCCTACGGCATCTTATTTTGGGGCAGAGCTGCTGATATACAAACTATTTTTGTTTTGCAAAAGAGGGCGATTCGATCAATATATAAACTCGGATCACGCGAGTCCCTTCGTGAAAAATTTAAAGAAATTGGCATCCTTACGGTTGCATCGCAGTACATATACTACAATATAATGTTTGTGAAACAAAATACTCATCTCTATAGACAAAGAGGGGATACACAAAATCGACTTACTAGAAACCGGCATAAACTAGTAATGCCGCGATGTCGTCTACGCAAGGTGCAGAAATCCTTTGCGGGGTTGAGTATTACCTGTTATAATATGGTTCCAAAGGAACTTTTGGACTTGCCACTGCACAAATTTAAAAAAACCGTAAAAGAACACTTGTTGAGTCGGGGATATTATACAATTGACGAATTTCTTAATTACAAAGTTGTATGGAAGCAACCGACTTTGGGTCCAGCTCCCCATAGGATAGTATAATAACTTACACCATTGTATTTTATTTTATTTATATACTTACTTACCTAAGTATTGTAATATATTGTTTTAAAAAAAAAAGCAACTGCTGAGTTTCTTGCCGGCTCTTCTCGGCAGAATCTTCTTTCCGAACCGGTGGTAGAGTCAAAACATGACGTAGCATAAGAGACACCTGTATGTCCTACATGTTCTAATTAAATTGAAATTGAAAAATTGAAATTGAAATTATTAATATCATTGTGTAACTTTTACCAGAACGCGTTAGATAACATCAAAGAACTTTTTCACTTTCGTGATTTCAAATCGGCTCGTCTACGAAAATTTACTTTATGAGCATTCGCAATTACAACAATTGTTTCGACAATGCAAGCTTGAATGCACCTTTCTCTTTCATTCGTATCAGTTTGCTCGTCGGCTAGAGCGGGATCAACCAGCAGTGTAACAATGTACTTGCGTCTAATGACTGGATATAAGGTTAAAACTTGAAATTTTTATGTTAATAAGATTGCGATGTGCTGTTCTAATTATTTCATTAGTTAAGTGTGGACGCGCGTTGTGTGTGGTCGTGTGTGGTGTTGTTTTGTTGTTTGTTGTAGTTGTTGTTGTAAACATGGATTTGCGGAATCACAAGTTGTTCCGCCTGAGGGCCAAGACGAACCTGTCTCGATCTTCATCTATATCTACGCCGAGGTATGTAGGGAAAGTTTGTTTTTCCCGAGCGAATTCACGGTTCACGAATTTAATGTAAAAGTTTTCAAAGACATTGGCGGTGGTGGGGGTTTATTGTAAGAGGCAAGGACGTCTGACCAAGAGTGGCACGTTGGAACTTCGAATCATTTGTTTTGCGGTACAAAAAATGCTATTAGGTATTAGGAGCTGGTCATGTACTTTCGTAGAGTAATACGGTGAAAGTAAGAAGAAAAGAGGTTTAAGTAAGTACTTAATAGTTAATAAAAAAAAATTAAAAATGTACAACATGAATAAAACTACAAATATAATTATTACTTCTTGATGAAACTAATTTCTAAAGGAATAACTTCTATTCAATGTTATCAGACTTATTTAAAAGATAGATATGTACTAAACGATATATGAAATTTTTATTTTTATTCAAATGAATCTTAATCATAAATATCAAAATACACTGTTAAGGATAATTTATCCATGAACATGTTTTTTCTTTCCTCACGCAATAAGGGTAACACGATTACCGCACAAGTGTTATTATAATACATTATTATTATTATTATAAATAATATACCCATCATTATTAATAAGACTAGATGATTAGGATATCCTTTGTATACTTATATGCAAGATAACGGAAATGTGTATTTTATATTCTATTAAAATTACTAAGAATATTAATAATACAATATTTTATTACAAGTACATCAGATTATACTTACGATACAATACATTTGGCAACGCCACTGAAGCATTTATTTTGGCTAATAAGTACCGAAAATAATGCATTATGTAACCCCCAAGTATTAACATGCTGTAGCTACGACGAATGCTACGTATCAGGAATGATTTTGTAGCGGTCTACGGCTACGCCAAACGAATTACGGATTTTGACCTTCTGACGCGATAGTATACCAAAAAATCTTCTGGATAAAACTGCTACCCACTATCTGACACTGACAATAATATAATCCTACCTTTCCACATTTACTGCCTCGTTGGTCTAGTGGTTGGCATGTTCGACTGCGGCCGACGAGGTCCCGGGTTCGAGTCCCGGGTCGGGCCATAATTGAGTATTGGGTTTTTCTGACTAGCAATTCTCGGAGTTAGGAAGTTGGCGGTGTTTCACCCCCGTGCCTCGGAGAGCACGTTAAGCCGTCGGTCCCGGTTATTATCACTAACATGATAATATTCGTTAAAGCCCGCCAACCCACATTGGAGCAGCGTGGTGGGTCTAAGCTCTAATTCCCACTCTCCTATGAGAGTGGAGGCCTGTGCCCAGCAGTGGGACGTTAATGGGCTGTAGTGGTGGTGGTGGTTTCCACATTTAAATTGGCAGATGGTTTGAGTATTACAATTACCAAAGAAAATATAAATTCAAAACCTTGATTTACCTCCAACCGCTTTCGTATCGCTGGAGGTAAATCAAATGATTTTTTATAACAATGCTTTAAAATCAATTGTCAAAGACAAGGTAGGTAGTTCTTAAAGTATTAGCAATGATATGATCCCACCTAGGAACCTGAGATTGTTACTTTTTATAATATCATCGTCCAATTAAGCCATTTTGGACAGCCTTGATAGCAATTTGACAAGCTAATCAGAGAGCACAAAAACTGACATCATTTACATATAAGCTCCTTACAATAGTATTTTGTTTTGTTTATAGATCTCTTTATTGTTATCCTTTTTTTGTTTGAGGGGGTTTATGGAGTATTTCTACTTATTTCAACGTGTAAAATAACATTCTATATCTACTTATCTGTATATCTATTCCTCGGTGGCCAGCCTCAACGCATATTGGGAGGCTAGGAGATCTCTTAAAAGTGAATCGCGACATCCATTGGACTCATTCTGGACACTAAATTGGTCCAATCATTACCTGAACCTATCTGGTTTTGGAAGCGTACTCAATTATGGGCTTGATGCAATGAGCGTCCGCCGCAAGCCTGTCTTGTGTTTAGAGCACCATTCATTTTGAACGAAAACACACTACGGACTAGGTAGGTCAAAAATAAAGAAGAATATACGCCCTAAATCCAAAATAAAAATATCTTTCCATTCTCACATTGAGGTTGTTTGTTTCGTTGGGTAGCCATTATCAAAATACGCCTTTAATAGAAATTTCAATTATTTATTTATCTCAGGCAATAAAACCTATAGTAGAAAAAACATAAATTACCTAGCAATACGAGTACAATAAGTACCAACTTTCCACGCCCAAGTTTCACTCGATAGTATTTGTGATTTAAACCTTGTCAGTTAATCCTTTTATGTGTGTAAGATAGTTACTTATTAATCTCGTAACCTTTACAAAATCAAATTTAAGTAATTACGCAAGTTAAAGTTCAACATTTGTACCATTAACTACCTACTTGTAATGAGTAGAAAAACACTCAAATTGCGCGTTTAAGACATGGTTTGGGTGAAAGTCATTGACCGATATTACACAGAATTCATTCGGAATCTATTTCGTAAACGGGTACAGATTACACGACGGTGTATAATTTTATTGTTTTTCGCAACTTTGAAACTATAAACCTTAACGCACTACGAATTTCAACAACATCAGATTTTGATAAAAATGAAATAAAATTAGTTACCTTTAATTATTATTTTTAATGTTTTGCTCTTTCACTTGTAACAAAATATTCAAAAAAATAACACATCAAGTACTTGTCAGAACACGTATTGATAGTTGGTAAGTATTCCGTAGTCAAAAAATCTGAGTACTTAATAATAAGTACTTCGTTTTTTTTTCATGGTAGTTTTTATTTCGAAAAACTGCCAAGCAAGCCTTCTATTGATTTCAATTGTTCAGTACCAAACAGCAGTATTCAACAAACTATCACTCGGAGCAGTGAAAGGGTAAATCGAAATATTTTTTCCGCTCTCATTTCATGTTGCTTTTTAAAAAAAAATTTAATATACTTACGTGTAACAGAAACAGCTGGTTTCAGAACTCAGAACTGTAATTTTATGGTAGTAGACCATAACATTACAGTTCTGATAGTGTTGATTTTAGAATACAGCTGTAACGAATAGACGGACAAACGGACTGATCGAAACTACAGCGGTTTCCTTATTTTACTACTTTCCGTAAAAAAGGAGGGGAATGACGTTTTATCCTGTCGCGCTGCAGCTCCATATAATAGTGAGTAACGCAGATTTATCCGCCGGAAAAAAAATGTCAGTTTATTTTCGCTCCAACAGATGACAGACACACTTTCGCATAATTGTAATATGAACGTGTACCTTATTATTATGTGAGATACTAAAACAATAGCCTAGATTGATAAGCAAAATTGGACCTAAGTGGTAACCTTGTGCACAATTTTCTCACGACCAGACACGTAAAAACATTTCAGACCACAGCCTTTTACAGTTAAAGCCTTTTTTGGCAGATCCCACTTGCTGTCTTAATATAGAACTAAATAAATGATAGCAATGTATTTTAGACTCTTTGTTATTGAAATAAAATTCGACATACAGTAAAAATTGCTTTAAAAATCAAAAGCATTCAAAATTCATTGAGAATCAGTACATGTGCTAGATATTTGTCTTGGTTGACTACGAACTTGACACTTTGAAAGAAATAAATACCTATACTTACTATCTTATTACTATTTTACCTTCGAGAGTTTAGCTGCTGAACTAGGGTTTGGCCATAGTCCATCACGCTAGACAAGTGCGGATTATGCGAACCCCCGACCATCAGAACAGGAGGCCAACCTTAACGGTCGATAAAACCACTAGGCAATATCTTAGTACTTCACTTGTAATACACAATGTTTACTTTTTAACCGACTTCCAGAACGGGATCTCAATTAAGCTCCTATTTTTTTAAATTTAAGTTATAAGTAAATTAATTGGCTTTTACGTAGCAATATGACCATCAATTATTTAATGGAACTTAGTCTTTACGGATATACAATAAGAGGGTTATTTCATATCACCGCGTTATAATATCCTGTTACCTATATGGTGGTAATAAGTAACTATTTTTGGTGCTGCGGAAATAAATAAAATTGCTGTACATATTTCAGTTAATGTTTTCGAGACTCGGGTGAGAAAAAGTTTGCCTTGACTTCGATTTTAAGTTTATCTTTTAAAAACTGCTTGGGAGTGGTTTAATTGTAATAGCATGTAGAGTAAATAATAATTATTAATACTACAAGTATTAATAATTATTATTTAATAATAATTATTAATACTAAGTAAATACTACAAAAGTAAAGTACTAATTAAAAATAAGTAAAGTAAAAAATACAAATAATATGAATTTCTATACTATAAGTGAAATACAATAACTTAAAAGAAAAAGTGATTGATGATCTTACAATCGAGAGGACTAGCTCTATTTAAAAAAAAAATACATTAGTGAACACACTATATTACCTACCTGTGTATGGAAAACAATACAATAGAATTTAAAGCTAGCTAGCCCAACCTTACTACTATATCCTAAAACATGCCCACGTGGAATGGTGGCAAGAATACTGGCTGCATTACCGCGTTGGACAGCCAGGCGGATCCTCCAGGCTGATGGGGTATGGTACAATTAGTGTGAATTCCCGGGTTTCATTTCGTAATTTTTTTTGAGCGTTTCTCCATTTGGCGCGTATTTTTTCTATTTCTACAGTAGGTAGGTAGGTACCGATACATTAACATGCAAAAATTAATGTTACGTTTTTTTATATCAATTACACGCTTATCGCTTAAGAATATTTCAATTCAGCCAGTTATCACAAATAACAAAAAATCGGCCAAGTGCGAGTCGGACTCGCGCACCGAGGGTTCCGCACTCAAGAAGTAGGTATAATAACCTTTGTTAATGAACCGCAAAACTAACTTTGTTTGTAGAGGTTTACTGTTAATATCAAAAAATTACGTTTGTTGTATGGGAGCCCCCCTTTAATATTTACTTTATTGGTATTTAATTATTTATTTTGAAAGGTAATATACAAGTTAATATTCTGTGAAAATTTGAACCGTCTACCTGTTACCGTTTTTAATATTGAGCAAAAAAATACGAAAAAAACACGTTTATTGTATGGGGACCCCCCTTAATATATATATTTTTTTAATTTTTAGTATTTGTTGTTATAGCGGCAACGGAAATACATCATTTGTGAAAATTTCAGCTTTCTAGCTATCACGGTCTATGAGGTACAGCCTGGAGACAGACAGACAGACAGACAGACAGACAGACAGACAGCGGAGTCTTAGTAATAGGGTCCCGTTTTTACCCTTTGGGTACGGAACCCTAAAAAGGTTCTCAAAACAATGTGTTGAATTTTTTGTTATTCACAATAAACAAAATGTTAAATGATGCAGGAAAATCCTACCACTTATTATTTTGGAAACTTACCGGTTAATGCGAAGATTAACGTTGTAAAAAATATGTTTTTAAAACAAGTAAAATATGTTCTGTTTGACCTAAAAGGTCATGATTAGCCTTAACAAGTTTTATCTGAGGAGTAATCAGCAAATCATATTGTATTAGGTACTTATTGTATTACCCATTAGATTTTTTTAGTGCCAAACGCACCTCTTTGAGGTAAGTTTTTGAGGTTAGCTGTATGTATTTTTAAACTCTTAACATAGCTTTATTTAAGAATGTAAAATTAACGTTTCACCATACGAGTACTTCATAGTAATAATATTATAAATTCGAAAGCGTTTTTGTTTGCTGGTTTGTCCTTCAAAGCAATGGATCGACGTGATTATTTGCATGGGTTTAGTTAAGGACCAAGAGAGTAGCATAGGCTTTTTATCCCGGAAAATTAAGGTGTTCCCGTGGGAATTTAAAAAAAACTTTTTCCAAAGTCACGGGCATCAACTAGTACAGTATGAATGAATGATTATTTCATGAACGGTTCTTCTATAGAATAAGTATAGATAGAAGAGAAGTTGTTATTTTACCGTACCTAAAAAAAAAGAAAAAAAAACGTGACACACTATTTCAATTCTGTAAAAAATATATATAGTTTTTTGGTACTTTCCAAAACGAATAAAAATGATGATGCATCATTCTCTCAAAAAGAGAGTATCCGCAATAAAAAGGTTATCGTTAAAAAAATGTCATTTTAATCTTCTAAGCGCATCAAAAAGTCAGAGAGACCCACATGGAGGTCAGTACCGGCTACCTGTTATCACGAAGTGCAAAGAATTCCAAATCAGTGGTAGAATTCGCAGACCACGAATGTCACCTGATTGTAACGGCTGATAAACGTTATCACAGTATACGGAGATACGTTCTTTCCAACCAGTCGGACGACGGAGGCGTGTAAACTGCAGCCCTATTATCTAACTTAGTTATCAAAAAATGAAAGCCACTGACATATATTTTTTATCCATTCACGGTTTCCTATGAAATAACAATAACACATTTCATAGCAAACCTTCAATGGATACAAATATACAGTTAATTTTTTGATAGCCATTGAGTTACAGAATAGGGGGGCTGAGCAACGCTGCGGGGTAACTGGGAAGTGATCAAAGACAAAGAAAGCCTATAGACTGCTAGACACTATCTACCTATTTCAGTCGCACAAGAAAATATTGCATGTATACAAAAATAAGTATTATGCGCGGAAGAATGAGACAAAATTACCTACTGTAATTACTACACTACATAATTTTTGAAGTCCCTCAACGCATGCCACCTAATTTCAAGATCAGCTCAAACTTGGAGCTAAGTAAATGTGAGAAAGTCAGTCGAACGCACTTAATTTATTATCCCTTTCAGTATCGCGCTTGGTATGGTTCTAGAGAATTTTTGTTACAAAATTCTGTCACTGTAATGTCAATGTATGCAGTTTTCTACCTTTTTCAAACCATGTGAGCTGTACCGTACTTCTAGGTGCTACAGCTGTCATAATAGCCAGGTCTATCTTTCGTATAGACGTCGACCCACTGTATGATTATTTACTTACGCTGTGACATAACGTAAGAGCGCATAGCGGTTTACGTTGACTTTACAGCACATTATTATTCAACCTAAGAGGTTAAGTATAAACAAACAATGTATCTGATAATAAGCATAATATTTTCCTTATATGTATTGTTGAATTTAAATGCGAAAAGACAGTAGCTTTTAAATTTAAATTTCAGTTACCCTCCTTTTGTCACATTTACTTGATATATAGGAGTACATTCCAGGAGTAACGATTTATGGTATTACACCTAATGCCTGCGCATATTATGGTTTTTGAAAATTCCTTTAGGAACTCTGATTTTCCGGGACATAATATATAAAGCATATGTCCATCCCCAGCGTACAAACTAGCTCCGTACCAAATTTTGTCGATTCTCATAATTGTGACTTTTTTTAAATAAAGCCTGGCTGTCCAGCGCGGAAATGCAGCCAGCATTGTTAAATACCAAAAATAAAAAAAACTGGCAGATTTCCACAAGTTACTTATAAACAAGAGGTCTAGTAAAATCCCACAAAACAATTAGAAAAACTCTGTTTTAACAGACGGATTTCTTCAAAAAAGTCCATAACATCGCAATTGACTTTCTAACATTGTCCGTTTATGTCTATTGTCTTGAACTCTAGCCAACTGATAGCCTGTCCAAATTTCCTTGAAAGCCTAGCCTGAGCCCGTTACGGTAAACATTTTTTTCCTTGCAATTGACCTTGGAACTGCAGATAACTAGAATTATGCGAAAGCTTCAATGAAAAAACATTATAACGCGTGCGAACTGTGAAATTTAGTCACGGGTATTTAAAAAACACGTTAAAATAAAAAAAATATAGATAAACAAATAAGTAACATTTATATTTTTTGTAATCAACAGTAGATAATATTTGTGTTTTGGTATGTAAGGTGTATATTGTAGAACAATGTATTTAAACTTGTTTTCTTATACTTTTAAATCTTTGGAAGTCGCTGAGATGCCATCTTTGTTTTTAAACTACTTTACTAAAATAAGAGGAATAAGCTCAATTTATTTTATAAATGCGAAAGTGCATCTGTTTGTCTGCCTTCACGGCCCATCTGCGTAGCTTTTTTCTTCTTTTTTATATAAGAGTCTTTTTTCATTCATTGTTGGACCTAGGCACTCCACTCTTCCCGAAGTTGGGCCAAGCCTCATCCATGTCTTTTTTGTTTTATGTTTAAAAAAAAATAAGCCCAAGTGGATGGTTGGATCAAGGATGTTCGTTAAATCCGTATGAAAATTCGGCACGGACGAAACAGCGGCTAATATTTCGGACACAAAGGTCAAAAGGACAAAAAGAAGACGCGATCTGGCGAGATGTAAAGCGTTTTCGGCCAGACGTCTTTGATGTCGGCCTCTATACCTTGCAACCGCTATTGTTATCGGTTACACGTATGGTTAGACGAGTTTTGGTAAATTTACCAGTGTTTATACACCTACTCAGTATAACTAAACTTGAACTAGTTGTAATTATGTATTACTAGCTGATGCCCGCGACTAAGTCCGCGTGGATTGAGGTTTTTTGGTTCCCGCGGGAACTCCTTAGTTTTCCGGGTTGAAAAGTGGCCTATGTCACTCTCCAGGTCCTCAACTATACCCATGCCAAAAATCACGTCGATCCGTTGCCCCGTTGCGGCGTGATTGAAGGACAAACCAATAAACAAACAAATCAACAAACCAACAAACCAACAAACAAACTGACTTTCGCATTTATAATATTAGTAAATGATGATGGTTCGACCTTTTTAAATAATCATTTAGGTGGAATTATACCCTCCTCCTCCCTGGCGTATTGATGAGTAGGTACACTGGACTTATTAGTGGCAGGTCCCGGGATCATATTTTGTCTCTGGTCGGGTGGTAAACTGCCGCCTTAACCGTTACCATCCTACCAGCAAGACTTGCTGCCAAGTGATTTAGCGTTCAGTGACGTGTAGAATACGATAGGGTATTTATTATGTTATAATATCTTTTAATATAAATTCCATACTACCTTAGTCTGCATCACCATCTTAGACTGCATCATCACTTACCATCAGGTGAAATTGCAGTCAAGGGCTAACTTGTAGTGGATAGAGTAAAAAATCATCACTTCACCAGGTGAGAATAATTGAGATCGCAGGCAAGGGCTTTTAGAATTATTTAAAAAGATGTGTATTTACCATCCGCTATACATATAAATGCAAAACGAATTACTGAATAAGAAATAATAAGTACGAGAAACATAATTGTAATCTAAAAATATATCAACGTAAAATTTTACACTGACAAACAATACTTTGCAGTACCTAACCTTGAAGTTTTTGTACACTATCCACCAAAAATATATCCAAACGTTTTTATTATTAACTGAAACAGATAATCGTTGAATCGAACTACGCCTATATAATGACCGTTATTATCCTTATTCGACATATAATAATCTAATATTATAATCCATAATTTTGTTGGAATTCTGATTCTACTAAAAATATGTAAAAAAGGCACAAACTTTGACGAAGATTTTAGTCTTAAAATTATAGGACTCTGTATAATAATTTATACGTGCATCGAGCATAATTTAATACCTCTAAACTTTAGAGGTATTAAATTATGCTCGATGCACGTATAAAGTACTTTAGAGTCTAAAGTAATATAGGCCTCTCGCCTACCCATGGGAATATTTCAGAATTTGTAGGTAGATGTGCTGTAGAAAGACATACGTATGATCATACGGTTTGGTATGGACTCTAACGTTTAGTCCGGCCAGTAGTTTAGTTATAATATTTTCTGACTGCAATATGATGATAAATGATAATGAATGGTCATGGTCAAACACAAACGTGTCATAATTTTAAAAAAAACTCTACATCTTTTGCTTGGTTGTTGTATAATAATTAAATAATTTGATCGGTTGAGAAGACGCGCCCAAAATTAATAAAAACGATACCTAGACGATTAGTCCGTGTATCTTTCAAGGTCGCTTAAATGTGCGAATGTGTTAAGTGTAGTATAAATTAAAAAAAATGTAAATATCGTGTCGAAATACGGCCGTGAACTTATTACTATGACTTCATTGCTTAACTCGGCTGTGCCATAGAGGTTTTAATGTCAAAGATTTTCTTAAAAACGAAACTTGCGAAAATATTTTTGAACAATCGTGTTCTCTATGGAAATAGAACGCGACCAATCCTTGAAAGAAATGTGAAGACATTTCTTGTTTATAGTTTAGTTATGTTGTCCATCCAACAGCGTTTACTCCATGCGATAATAACCAATATTTTTATGGGAGAACAGACGAAAATCGCGTGTAAAAATGATAAGTTGTAAAACATAATAGACTTGTAATTAGGATCTCAAGCACGTTGTCATTTGACTTGGAAAGCAGAACTAAAGAATGTCGTCGGACTATTTATTTTTACTTAATTTTCGAGTGTTGTAATGCATGCACTGACTTCGTACCTACGTGTTAGGTCATTATCTATACTAATATTATAAATGCGAGAGTTTGCATGGATGGATTTTTATTACTCAATCACGCAAGAACAGCTGAACGGATCTGGATGAAATTTGGCTCAGAGATAGATTATAGTCTGGAATAACACATGGGCTACTTTTTATCCCGGAAATTTAAAGAGTTCCCGCGGGAACCGAACAACTAATGCCCACGACTTCATCCGCCTGGATTGAGGTTTTTCGGTTCCCGCGGGAACTCGTTAATTTTCCGGAGTAAAAGTAGCCTATGTGTTAAACCAGACTATAATCTTTAGCTGTGCCTTTAATCCAGATCCGTTCAGCTATTCTGACGTCATTGAGTAACAAACATCCATCCATCCATCAAATAAATATAAATATTATAAATGTTTGGATGGATGGATGTATGGATGGATGTTTGTTACTCAATCACGCCGCAACGGCTGAACGGATCTAGATGAAATTTGGCTCAGAGATAGATTATAGTCTGGAATAACACATAGGCTACTTTTTATCTCGGAAAATTAAAGAGTTCCCGCGGGAACCAAAATACCTTAATCCACGCGGACGTAGTCGCGGGCATCAGCTAGTTCATCCATACATACATCAAAACTTTAAATTTCGCGTTTATATTATTAGTATGAATGCCGAATTTCAGCTTGATCTTCCCAATAGTTTGAGCTGCATGTTGATAGATCAATCAGCCAGTCACCTTTTCCTTTTATAAGTTTAGATTTGTTCAGCTCTAATAAAAGAATCAGAACCCGGTTTCATTTAACCTCCGTGTCAATAGTAAAGAGGCCCTAACTAATTAACTCAACTGTAAACATCTAACCAGACATTTTCTAATTTGGGATCGTTGAATAATCAGATTACAATGTCGATCAAACATCCCAATAAAAACACCGCTGCCCATCAACTCTATCAAGTTCACTGTATAGAAAACCGCTTCTAAGTTCCAATCGCGCGTCATCTTGTACACAAGAAGAAATGATTACATCAGACCACGTGGCCATCCCATACCCTTAGACTATAGACTAAAGGTAGATGGTTAAGCTTTTTAATTGTATGATATCAAACTAATACTATAAATGCGAAAGTGTGATTACTTGTTGGTGTTGATTATTTGGGTAACAAAATAATAAAGTATCTGTGTCTTACTGCTATATTTTTTATTCTCTATGTAGTTGTCTATGTGATGATAATCTTCTACAATAAAGTTAGTCTATGCCGGAACTCTGCTGTTTCAATAGGTTATGGGCCCAGCACGCTTCCACTGCGCACTTTGTTGGTTTGTGCTTCAATCACGCCGCGACGAAGCAACGGATCGTTGTGATTTTGGTATTGAGTATATTTTAGGACCTGGCGAATGACATAGGCTACTTTTTCAATAAAGAATCCTACAGCAATCAATCCATATCTAACAATACATATCTAACGCATTTTTATTTTATCTTGCTGCACTGCATTCTGGTCTATCTAAGTTTGGTCTATATTTTTTGCCGGCCAAAAAATAACAGTTTAAAAAATCATTAAACCGAAGATTATAAATGCTTTTATATTTTTAACATTTCTGCCTGGCATACTCCTACCTAGCTTCACCTTTTATGAACTCGTTTGTAAGCTCTACATCTATTATCTTTCATGTAGTCTTTGCTTATACCGTACGTAATTGCATGGAGCGATAAAAAGAAACCAAGAGTCCGACTGGTTCCGCTAGGTTCCTGTAATGACTGCCCGTCTAGGCTTAACGGGAATGCGATGCACTAAGACGATAGCGAAAGCTAACTTCGATAGCGATCGAGGTGTTTATTTTTATTATGACGTGTGTAACTTGTCATAGAACAGGTTTGTATGCATCTTCTTACTTATGTAATAAAGATTAATGTACCTGTTTTAAAACCTTACAAGTTAGAGTAGGTATGTTTATTTTAAAGAATGGTAAAATATACGAATTTAACAGATCTCTACCAGTAACGCTTGGCAGTGGGAGAGTTTGTAAGGAAAGTAGAATAGGTACAGTAGATAATTACCTAAATTAAGTTGTGATTTCCAAAGTCAGAAACCTACTTTAGAAAAAAATAGTCTCGCAAAGTATATAATTGAAATTACAGCTGAGAGAAACGTACGCACGTAACGCCATACGCACAGTATTAAACTTGATAATTTAATAGAGCTAGTTTCAAGTTCAATTTTCGACTCAGTTTTACTAAATTGGGATATGGGCTTCTAAACGAAACTAGTGACTTAATTTAAATCTTGTAGGCAGAGGCTTTCACGCTTCAATACAAACCCGCGTCCACGCATGTTGTCGACTCATTCGAAAAATTTCTATCGCTAGCTCTCGGCTAACCCCCATACTCGCCTGCTGATATAGGTCAGTGAGATGTAAACAGGTTCGCCGACGTAATTACAGTAAACGCCTATTACGAGCCTATTACGATAGAACCAAGTTAGTTATTACTTTGTAATAGGTAGTTGATTTGTGATGTATCCATAAACAATGTGATCCTCTGATGTTAGGCTGATAAAATTGTTGTTAGAAAGAGTTTATTACAGACGCTCACAAAATGTTGAATATAAACAAAATCATTTCCTTAATTTCATCCAACATCATCATCCATAAATACACTCTTTACATAAGTATTTTTTCTTTGACGAATAAATTTATCTAAAATAAGATTTTGGCTAAGCCCTTTCTTTTATCATCCACCTCTTATTGATTATTTGGCAAACCGGTATTTCTTTCCTGACACTTTCTCTTCAAAGATATTGGGCGCAATAATGGAAAAACAAATTTTTTTTTTTAAACATTACTCACCTACATTACTACTACATTAAAGCTCAGGCGCTTAATTTAATTAGTTGGTATAACTTCTCATCTTGTATATCTCAAAGCAGTAGAAAAGGCTGGGTATGTTGTTGTATTTAATTTATAGTTTAAATACTTCATAAACATTTAACGAGGAAAGTGTATGGTATTTTCAACACTACATTTTTTAAATTAGGATAGGTAAGCCCACCCGTGCGAATCCAGGGCGAAACAGCTTTTATTTATAAGCCGTAACAATTTTTGTCACGTGTTCTCCTTAACGTCCTAGCTTGTACTATGCTTGTACTCGTCTAGTTGAAATATTCCGCAAATTGTAGTATTCGCAAAACATGCGCGATCAACGACTCGTCTCCGCAAACGCACGTGCCTTGACTTCCAATGTTCCAAGCATTCTTCTTTGAGCATTTTAGGTATTTGTCCGAGAAAATAATTGATATAACGTTTTAAATTCACAGAATCCCTTGTTTGTTTTGTTCTAATCGCTAAAACATTACGCAAGACAAAGTAAATGAGGTCTCATGTGAAATATCGTTACCAAAATAAATAATTATGGATCTTATTCGATTTTTCCTTAGAGTTTATTGATCAGGGAATTTATTATGGCTATGAAAGTTACTTAATTTAAATCGAGAAGATGTATTAAATTAATAAGCTTAAACATATTTTACTGTCGTTATCAAAAGCATATAAGGCCAATTGTATGCCCGCTCCAATAGTGGGTAGTCACACAAATTATTTGTTAATGGAGTTTTTGTGAGTTATTGAAATGAAAGGAGTTACTTAATAGAAAAATTGTGTCATTTGTATTTCTGTGAACAAAAAAGGTTGAAATGTATGAGCCTTAACCCCTGCGGGAATTGGGAATGATATCCTAAATACAGGAAACTAGTTAGGAGTCAGACCTACCACCCACGCAAATGACCACTACGCTTACTCTGAGTTTTAACATTGCAAATACGATAGATCGACGTGAGAGCTCACCACGCCAAGCGTCAAAGTAAAATGGACCCTAAAGCTTTTGCTTTAAAGTAACAAATTCAGCGTTTGGAGCGCTGGCTGTGAATAAAGACACGAAATTATGAAATGAGCTCTAAACTAATGCATTTAAGGTTCATTTTACTTTGACGCTTGTCGTGGTGAGCTCTCACGTCGATCAATCGTATTTGCAACGTTAAAACTCAGAGTAAGCGTACACATCATTGCGTAAGTTCTAGTTTTATGTTTATTTTATGTTCATATGTATTATTTGTGTTTCGTGGGCCTTTTTAGGGTTCCGTACCCAAAGGGTAAAAACGGGACCCTATTACTAAGACTCCGCTGTCTGTCTGTCTGTCTGTCTGTCTGTCTGTCTGTCTGTCTCCAGGCTGTATCTCATAGACCGTGATAGCTAGAAAGCTGAAATTTTCACAAATGATGTATTTCCGTTGCCGCTATAACAACAAATACTAAAAATTAAAAATATATTTATATTAAGGGGGGTCCCCATACAATAAACGTGTTTTTTTCGTATTTTTTGCTCAATATTAAAAACGGTAACAGGTAGACGGTTCAAATTTTCACAGAATATTAAGTTGTATATTACCTTTCAAAATAAATAATTAAATATCAATAAAGTAAATATTAAAGGGGGGCTCCAATACAACAAACGTAATTTTTAGGGTTCCGTACCCAAAGGGTAAAAACGGGACTCTATTACTAAGACTCCGCTGTCTGTCTGTCTGTCTGTCTGTCTGTCTGTCTGTCTCCAGGCTGTATCTCATAGACCGTGATAGCTAGAAAGCTGAAATTTTCACAAATGATGTATTTCCGTTGCCGCTATAACAACAAATACTAAAAATTAAAAAAATAAATATATTAAGGGGGGTCCCCATACAATAAACGTGTCTTTTTCGTATTTTTTGCTCAATATTAAAAACGGTAACAGGTAGACGGTTCAAATTTTCACAGAATATTAACTTGTATATTACCTTTCAAAATAAATAATTAAATATCAATAAAGTAAATATTAAAGGGGGGCTCCCATACAACAAACGTAATTTTTTGATATTAACAGTAAACCTCTACAAACAAAGTTAGTTTTGCGGTTCATTAACAAAGGTAATTATACCTACTTCTTGAGTACGGAACCCTCGGTGCGCGAGTCCGACTCGCACTTGGCCGGTTTTTTTATATACTCGTGTTATAAATAAATTGAAATTGAATTCGTACATGCATATTTTGGTCCAATGTCTTATTTTAATTTTAGAATAATATTTTTATTGACCATAACGAAATCGCATGTCATGTAAATAAATATGAACTTTAATAGTAATAAATCTTCATAAAATCGACGCCCATGATGTGCGACAATCCCATATTTTATTATTTCACTAGCTGATGCCCGCGACTTCGTCCGCGAGGATTGAGGTTCTTTGGTTCCCGCGGTAACTCTTTAATTTTTCGGAATTAAAAGTAGCCTATGTGTTATTCCAGGGTATAATCAATATCTGTGCCAAATTTCATCCAAATCCGTTCAGCCGTTCTGGCGAGATTGAGTAACAAATTACAAACATCCATCCATCCATCCAAACTTTCGCATTTATAATATTAGAGTACATATAGATTATTACTCTAAGTAGTATGTAAGCAAAAACAAAACATTAAAAGATTGTATTCTACTAGGTATATTATTAAGACCCAAGTAGCTAGCGACAATCTCGCACAATATTATGCAAATCACATAGGCGGGGAGTCGTAACAAAGCTATCTCGATCGGCATGTGATAACGGGTCGCATGTGTCGCTGGTCCTATGAACCTGGCTATGAAGTCTAAACGAATGTGTTTGTTTTCACGTTATAATAATAAAAATCATATCATATCATACTTTACTAATACTATAAATGCAAAAGTGTGTTTCTTTGTCGGTTTCTCCTTCAATCGCGCCGCAACCGAACAACGGATTGACGTGATTTTTGGCATGGGTATAGTTGAGGACCTGGAGCGTAACATAGGCAATTATTTTCTCAAAAGAGGCCTCTTTACATAAATTTTGGACAAAACATTCTATTGAAATCACCTTACTCAACTTCTAAACGAAAATACGTTAACTATAGTAATGGTAGTAAAAAGTTATTGCATTAATGTAATTATTTCATATTTCATTTTTCTCTAGACTATACGAAAACTTACTACGAAACTTTTAATGCATTTTAAAACTAGATGATGCCCGCGACTTTGTCCGCGTGGATTAAGTTTTTTTGATTCCCGCGGGAACTCTTTAATTTTCCGGGATAAAAAGTAGCCTACGTCATTTCCCGGAATACAACCTACCCCTGTACCAAATTTCGTCAAAATTGGTTGAACGGTTGGGCCGCGAAAGCGTAGCAGACAGACAGACACACTTTCGCATTTATAATATTAAAATATAGTATGGACTTTCATAGAACCACAGCTGCCTGCCATCAACTAGGGACTTAGTTGCTCTTCTCGTTGGATATCGGTCTCATCAGACGGACGAACTGTGCAGAGACAAAGCTATCAGATGAATGCGGTAACCGGTAACAGATCGCCACTTCGAGAGTGATTCTAGCAAGAACTAAGCCTGCTGAGAAAGTGGCATTAGTGAGAAACAAAAACAATTGCCTTTTAATACTGGTGTTAGGCTGCATTTTCGACGAATTTTATCCAAACTTTATTGTAACCTACAAAATTTTATAGTAGGTATGTTCGTTGTTTAATTATTTTCACTAGATGACGCCCGCACTTCGTCCGCTTGGTTTTTTACGCGCGGGAACTCTTTTAATTTTCCGGGATAAGAAGTGGCTTATCTTCTTCCAAGGAATACAACTTATCCCTGTTACAAATTTCATCAAAATAGGTTGAACAGATGGAACGTGAAAGAGTAGCAGACAGACGCACTTTCGCATTTATAATATTAGTATGGATTTAAAAGGTAAATCGAGAAGCTGAAAGTCTTTGAAATTAAGTGGCACAAGACCGTGTCCTGTGCAGATCCATGCAAGATACTTTCGCTCAACACCATCATTAATTGCACGGAACTCTATCATTAGACTCTATCGTACACTTGAATATGTAAATCTATACAGGTACAATATGTTTCTCAAGTTTAAATGACATAATAAGCCCGGCAGCTATATTTCACTCTGTACTTAACACCATTCTAACAGTGTCAACAACAGGGTTCAACACTACCTTATCGACACTTTCTCTGACAACACTAGCCATTGTTACATTACCAGCATCTAAGATACATACAAACTACAATGAATGGGAGGAACTGTACGATCATTAGATAATGCCAATGCCGAATCCAATGCCACATATTGTTCGAGTCGGAAGGAAGCGTATAATGCTTTGTTAGCCCTGGTTTAAAGATCCTAGTGATGAGACGGTGTCGTCGACGTATAAAGAGGTTGTTTTTACGTTAAGTTAAAATAATGATGGTAAAACAATAATGGCGTAACAAACAACGGCTTATGACCAAGTTACAACAGAAAAAAATGTTTATAGTGATTTAGGTGAATCTTTCTAAGCTATTACGGAAACAAAGAATATATTGATTTTCTATTTCTTTATTAACAATTATTATAGGTGTAATAGATGTCAATGTATAAAACTAACAACGAAAAAAGAAGACAAGAATCCAAAACTTATCATAAAATACCTATATCAGCATAACGTGATTATAATGAGATCTGATGAAAGTGATGAAACAATGAGACAAGTAGATACATGATACAAAACATAGATGGCAATAAATAAATAGAAGATAAAAACAAAAAAGAGTTAAATTTGTAAAATATCAAACTGGGTACTTACAACAATATTAAACTAATAACTTACGATATTAAACTAATAACCTAGTTAGTAACACAATAACAGCCCAATATTAAAACGTATCAAAGTATTTAAGAGCTAGTTAAGCAATAAGAGACTGATTTAAGACATTTGTTGTATGGACATGATTAGTAAGTCCTGTATGTTGATAAATTAGCTATCATCAATATTACCATTACGTGAATAGAGAGATCTGATGAGAGAGATGATGCGAGCAGGGCTGTAAGCTATACAAAATACAATAAAACGCCTCGTATACACGATTGCATTGTTTCGTTTGATAATACTGTTACGTATCAACTTAATCCCGCGTAGAAAGTTTGACAATTGTTTCATCTGATGATGGGAGAATAATCACTAGTTCCGTCTCAACAGACCGTTTATTGCATCAAGTGTTGTAATAGCCGCTTAAATAAATATCTGTACTAGCATCTTAAAGGTTTTGTATTACTTATTAATTTTTCTTCTATTTCACTAGATAATTCTGTTTTATATCACTTGCAACAACGCAATACTCAATAACATTACTTACGTGTAATAAACAACTAAATTGATAAGTAATTCTGAGTATGTTATAATATTTTCGTGAATTTTATTAGTAGGTAGGTACTTATTCCAGAACTAGCTGATGCCCGTGATTTCGCCCGCGTGGATTGAGGTTTTTTTTGTTTCCGCGGAAACTCTTTAATTTTCTTGGACAAAAATAGCCTATGTGTTATTTCAGACTATAATATATCTCCAAATTTCATCCAGATCCGTTCAGCTGTTCTGGCGTGATTGAGTAACAAACATCCATCCATCCAAACTTTCGCATTTATAATATTAGTACAGATAAGATTTATTCTTTATTCAATGTTTCTATTTTGCTCTCTACTGTATTGTCCTTATTATTTGTATTTATACCTTTATTCTTTGTTTGTTTCAGCTTAGGTCCTTTCGAAACAGTGACGGGGGGAGAGATGGTGTCACGGAGGCGTATACTTTCGCGGTCTCGCGATGACCTCACACAGGCCATATCCACCCAGATGGAGGAGGAAGAAGACGTCTGGTACCAGAAAGACAAACTCTATAAGGTAGAACTCATTCCATATTACAGTGTCAAAGATTAAGTATTCAGGGACCATACTACCAACGCTTAAAGCAAGAATGTTTCATTCAATCAATCAATCAATCAATCGTTTATTTGCAAGAAATATTTATTGTACAATATAATTAAAGAACAAACATGTTCTTTAATTATTTTGTCATTAATGTCATTATTGTTGACTTTTGTGTTTTAGAACTATAACCTTTATTATGTGACATCAAACTGACATTTTGAGTAATATTGCTTAAGTATTTCTTTAAGCGTTGGCAGTATGGCCTCTGAAGCCTAACGCAAAGATGATTGCTAGTGTAACAATCATGATAACAATATGGGGCTCTTCAAAGGGCGGATAAACAAATTGCTCAAACGCCGGCAACGCTTTGGCAGTTCCTCTGGTCTGGGGCTGCCAATGTTCATGGGCAGCGGTAATCACTTTACATCAGGTGATACGCCTGCTCGTTTACTCGCTATTTATATTTAAAAATTGTCGCATTTACCTCTGATTTGTGAACAATGTAACTATACGTATCTTACTATTCAGTGGAGAATAGGTAATTATTTAAAAAAAAAAAAAAAAAAAAAAAAAAAATTATATTATATTATAATAATAAAATAATAGTAAAGTAATATTAAAACGATAATAGAATGGTAGTATAGTATGGGTGTATATGATCACGCGACTACAAGCTTACGGAGAAGTTTCCCGTCGTTCCGACCGCTCGCCAAGGGTGGGTATGGCGGTGGTGTAGGAGGGAGTGAGCGCTGTCAACATCTTGTTGTGTTTGCGCGTGGTGCGATACATAAAATTAATATATTGAGCAGGTATATTTGCAATAGATCGTTTGAATGCACTGTGTTGTTGGATGCAGTCTAATGTGAGGATCCTTAGCGGACCTAGCTTGAGAGCATCCGACGAAATCTTATCTGCCTCTGGTGGATTTATATACATATCATAACTACAACATATTTACACGTATATTACTAAAACAATTATTATCGCAGGTCGGGTCAGGCTGTGGGGCGTAACGGTGTCTCGCTTCAGCGATGTCTCAGCACGGCTGGTTCTGTCTGGATGTCTACCTAGTTGGACGTTCAGATGGGATTGGCTTGTTGTTGAATCAGAGAGCTTGCTTTCTGAGCGCAGTGCAGTTCGAGTATACTTCTACGTTCCGCAAAACGTCTGACTTTACCTTGCGATCTACTTATCTAAATTACGTACGTCGTTCGCAATACTCGAACGATAACTGACCATGGTTGGAAGGACGCTGTTTATTATTGCCGAAGGTTGGATTATGCGTACGTTGCGCCTGATATCTTACTACATTTTGCACTACGCTTGATCAGCCTCGACACTTCATAGTTTCATGGATTCACAACCCATGTTACTTGTAAAAGCATAGCTTCACGACCTATGCTGCGGCACATTGGCTAAAAACCATGTTACGCACAAACGACATTCTATCACCCATGGTGGTTCCGCGTTGTATTTGGTATAACATACTATTATTGAAGGGTGCATCACGCCTGTGGCTCTGTTACGTTGCGACGAACGACCCTGCAGTGCGTCCGGTGTATCCTTGAAACCTATTACAGGTATATGTGGGAGTGCACCACTCTAAAAATGCAATTATCCAGCTATACGCTGACATAAGTGGAACGCACCACTCTAAAGTATGCTCGTACATACGTTGCGCTGGCCTTCGCGATTGATGACCAAGTGGTTAAAGGGGGGGGGGGGCTGTTGACTTTTGGTATTCTTAGAGATGTATTAGTCCATGTATTAATGTGCCTCTTGGGGTACCGAAGGAGGGAAGAAGCCTACCGTTGGTGGCGGGGAGGAGCCAGCCAGCCATCATTTATTTTTTAGAAATATAAATGATGCCATACAAAGCATCTTCCTTTTCTTTATAAAAGGTTATAAAAGGAAGGTGCTACCACTTGGGTTAGTTCGTAAATATCCCGAAGAGATTTATCTCTTCGCGATCACGTTACTTAATGCCTGTTTTAAGTTAACTGAATTACATCTAAAATCTGTATATAACTTAGTCGTTGGGTTGATTGAATTCGAGGCTTCCGAAACTCTAAAAGATCTTGGTTTGTTATGGACACAGCAATGTTGTGAGGGTCTTACTGCTAGATGTATCACGTGCCATTTTAAAGAAATATTGAATTTTATAAGTAGAGAGAGGTGTAGATGCTTAGGGACCCCGTCAGGTTGGTTACAATATGGTGCCGTGACCAGGATACTTGTTTCAAAGCAAGTATCTCATGGGTCCCGGTTAAAGTAAATAAGATAGGTTAACATAGTCGTAGGCGAAAGCCTACAAATATGTTGTCCGTGAAATGGAAAGAGTCAGAGGAAGCTTTCGAGTTCAAGTAGACCTAACGACACAGGAGGATGTGTAGAAGTTGGTATTAAGCAACACAAGAAGAGAGTGTGTAAACGTCTTATGGACGGGGGGTTGTGGTATCTATGTAGATGTGAGATATAACAAGTACAACTTAAAAATTGGGAGAGTGTGTCTGTTAAGCGTCGAAGAATAATAATTAGAGGGAATATGTGTAAGACGAGTAAACGGTTCGATTACAAAAGATTTGAAGAATGCTTACTTCCAGATACCTATTGGTGATGAGTGTAGGAAGTATACAGCTGCATTTGTTTTAACGGAAAGCCTATGTATACAATGTATTACCGTGAGGATTAAAAACTGCTGTGGGAAGTTTTAGTCGTGCGGTTTTATAGTGAAAGCTTTGAAGGGGACTTAGTTGATCTGAACAGCTACAGAACAATAGTTCTTTGCAGTAATTAGTAGTATTTGCGAGGTTTAAAGGTAGTTATAAAAACAGATCGTAAAGCTTTATTATTTGGAAATAGCATGGAAATTGGTTAATAGTAGAGTCACACGTTGGCTATTATATTTAGAACAATTTGATTTGAAATAGAATATACTCGTATATCAGGCAAGGATAATTTGGTTGCTGATATCTTATCCTGATATCCGCCAGATTGTAATAAAATGCAAGGAGAGAAATCTATTCTGCTAGGAAGTTATTACTTAAGTAAAGTAAATAACGTGCTTAATTCAAAGCTTAAGAACTTGCTTCAATTGCAAAAGGAAGATATAGAAATACCAAGATGTTGTTAGTGGACATAATAACCGTTATAAAAATAGAAATCATATAAATAATGACATATTGTATTTTAGAACTAACCTGGGAGATAGAATATATTTGCAAAATGGGTAACAAGAAGAGGTTGTTAAACAAACTTCTATAGAAATGGGTCATCCAGGTGCTTACAAAATAATTAAATATATAAAGCACAGAATGTTTCGGGGAGATTTAACAAGTAAAGTGAAGGCTTTTGGGAAAAGTCATATTTGTCAACTTGCTAAAAATGACAATGTAAAATATGTAGGATCTTGTCAATATAATAAAAGATGACGTAGGTGAAATTGTTATGGCTGTCTTGTACGGACCATTACCAGCAGGATCATTGGGATTTACATACATTCTAGTAGTACAAGACTCTTTTAGTAAATTTATAAAATTATTTGCATTACGAAAAACGACAATCAATAGTGTCTAACAAAACTAAAGCATTTTAATTATATCATTAAAATGGAAGTTATTACGATTTACGACTAATAATAATGGTTCTCAATTCATCAGTAGGAAATAAAAGGAAGGTCATAAGGCTCTGGGATTAAGACAACATACACCACAGTGTGGAAACCACGGTTTTATACACGGAACGAGTTAAAAGGAGTTAGGAAGATTGTTTAGAACTTATTGCCATAAAAATCATAACACTTGGGTAAGGTTTTCCCTAAGAAAAAAGAATCATATAATAATGCGTAACATGATAGTATAGGTTATACACTGAATGAAGGTCTAAACGAGAAAAGCACAAAATTGAACAATTGATAGATGTTTGAATCAGGCACTAATTAACACGAATATAGAAAATATACGTAGATAAGTTAGGTTAAAATTAAAAGTAAAGCAAAAAAATTGTGAAACGGAAAATATGATAGGCATAATAAAATTATTAATTATAATAGGAGATTTAGTGAAAATAGGAAAATGTAATAAATCTAAAGAGCAAAGGTGATGGTGCTAACAACGTGAATGTATGTATTTTGGTTGGAAGTTGAAAGAGGAAATAAATGGAGACACACAGAGAAAGACGAAGGAAAAGATGGAGTGTTCGCGCATACTCAGGTATGCCAGAACAAAAGCGAGGGTGTTCGCGTATACATAGATCTGTTAGAACAAAAGCGAGGGTGTTCGCGCATACTCAGGTATGCCAGAACAAAAGCGAGGGTGTTCGCGTATACTCAAGTCTGTCAGAACAAAAGCGAGGGTGTTCGCGTATAGTCAAGTCTGTCAGAACAAAAGCGAGGGTGTTCGCGTATACACAGGTCTGTTAGAACAAAAACGAGGGTGTTCGCGTATACTCAGGTATGCCAGAACAAAAGCGAGGGTGTTCGCGTATACACAGGTCTGTCAGAACAATAACGAGGGTGTTCGCGTATACTCAGGTATGTTAGTACAAAAGCGAGGGCGTTCGCGTATACTCAGGTCTGCTTAACATAAAAAGGGAGCAAGTTCTGGACTTAGTGAGAGGAACGCGGTGCAATTAGGCGTGTTTGATGGTAAAGACACATAATTATGTTATAAGATTATATCATCGGAGGGTGGACGATGATTTTCTAGTAGCTAGGATCCTACGTGGTCATATTTTGTTTAATAAATTAAAATGAAGATGCAATATAATTAGAGATGGAATAGTTAGAAGTGATGGTTACATATGAGATAAAGGGTTAGCAGGTTTGGAAGTGTAATGAATGTGTTAAATTTGTCAACGAAAAGCTGTATTTACGTCATAAAATCATAACATCGGGGGGTTGCCGATGTTTGTATAATGATAAGTCTATATGAAGGGACGTGATTAAATACTTTAAGACGTAAAGAAATAGGGAAACAGTAAGGAATACCAATTTTAGCTTTAGAACAACATTAGGTGTGAATGTAAAAGGTGAATGGAAAGAGCAAGATGCGAGAATTAAAGGAAGGATAGGGTAGGTAGGAGCTATGCTGCGAAGGCTATTGGTGTGATTATGACATGGGTAAGCAGAGAAAATTAGTTGGTAATCACAATATACGTCGATTGTAGAAGGAAAACCAGGAACTAAAGTAGTCGTGGAAATTGTAGGTTATAAAAGGCACAAAGGTAGGATAGGTTTGCATCTGTTATAAAATCGTAGACGCTGGGGTTTGCGTAGGTATAAAATATTTCAAATAGTTCCTTAGCATAGTAAATTCTGTTCTGCATGCTGCATAGCATAACTATTTGCACACATCACAGAATTTAGGGGGTTGAATGTAACTATACGTATCTTACTATTCAGTGGAGATTAAAACGATAATAGAATGGTAGTATAGTATGGGTGTATATGATCACGCGACTACAAGCTTACGGAGAAGTTTCCCGTCGTTCCGACCGCTCGCCAAGGGTGGGTATGGCGGTGGTGTAGGAGGGAGTGAGCGCTGTCAACATCTTGTTGTGTTTGCGCGTGGTGCGATACATAAAATTAATATATTGAGCAGGTATATTTGCAATAGATCGTTTGAATGCACTGTGTTGTTGGATGCAGTCTAATGTGAGGATCCTTAGCGGACCTAGCTTGAGAGCATCCGACGAAATCTTATCTGCCTCTGGTGGATTTATATACATATCATAACTACAACATATTTACACGTATATTACTAAAACAATTATTATCGCAGGTCGGGTCAGGCTGTGGGGCGTAACGGTGTCTCGCTTCAGCGATGTCTCAGCACGGCTGGTTCTGTCTGGATGTCTACCTAGTTGGACGTTCAGATGGGATTGGCTTGTTGTTGAATCAGAGAGCTTGCTTTCTGAGCGCAGTGCAGTTCGAGTATACTTCTACGTTCCGCAAAACGTCTGACTTTACCTTGCGATCTACTTATCTAAATTACGTACGTCGTTCGCAATACTCGAACGATAACTGACCATGGTTGGAAGGACGCTGTTTATTATTGCCGAAGGTTGGATTATGCGTACGTTGCGCCTGATATCTTACTACATTTTGCACTACGCTTGATCAGCCTCGACACTTCATAGTTTCATGGATTCACAACCCATGTTACTTGTAAAAGCATAGCTTCACGACCTATGCTGCGGCACATTGGCTAAAAACCATGTTACGCACAAACGACATTCTATCACCCATGGTGGTTCCGCGTTGTATTTGGTATAACATACTATTATTGAAGGGTGCATCACGCCTGTGGCTCTGTTACGTTGCGACGAACGACCCTGCAGTGCGTCCGGTGTATCCTTGAAACCTATTACAGGTATATGTGGGAGTGCACCACTCTAAAAATGCAATTATCCAGCTATACGCTGACATAAGTGGAACGCACCACTCTAAAGTATGCTCGTACATACGTTGCGCTGGCCTTCGCGATTGATGACCAAGTGGTTAAAGGGGGGGGGGGCTGTTGACTTTTGGTATTCTTAGAGATGTATTAGTCCATGTATTAATGTGCCTCTTGGGGTACCGAAGGAGGGAAGAAGCCTACCGTTGGTGGCGGGGAGGAGCCAGCCAGCCATCATTTATTTTTTAGAAATATAAATGATGCCATACAAAGCATCTTCCTTTTCTTTATAAAAGGTTATAAAAGGAAGGTGCTACCACTTGGGTTAGTTCGTAAATATCCCGAAGAGATTTATCTCTTCGCGATCACGTTACTTAATGCCTGTTTTAAGTTAACTGAATTACATCTAAAATCTGTATATAACTTAGTCGTTGGGTTGATTGAATTCGAGGCTTCCGAAACTCTAAAAGATCTTGGTTTGTTATGGACACAGCAATGTTGTGAGGGTCTTACTGCTAGATGTATCACGTGCCATTTTAAAGAAATATTGAATTTTATAAGTAGAGAGAGGTGTAGATGCTTAGGGACCCCGTCAGGTTGGTTACAACACACTTCCACTGTTGACGATATCCCGATGTCGCAATCAGAATAATAATTGTGCGCGCTCTGTTCCTTTACTCTCATAACCCGATGGGACGGAAAACCCGACACGACTGGTGAGAGGTTAGACGCAGGACCGACGGCTTTACGTGCTCTCCGAGGCACGGGGGTGAAACACCGCCAACTACCTTACTGCGGGCTAGACCCGGCAGGTCCCGGGTTCGAGTCCCGGGTAGGGCTATGACAAGCATTGGATTTTTCTGACAAGAAATTCTCAGTACTAGCCCAGGGAGATATAATACAGTTTCCTAGTAGTAGAGTAGAAGTTCATATAATAAATATCATCAGATAGACACGAGGCTTGACCACAACGTGTCAAGAGCGGCTTTACAAAAGCCTTTGGTTAACTCAATTGCTTTTATGATATCTGAACGATTCAAAACATGGTTTTAAGTGGTTCTAACTTCTAATCCATGTTAACTGTCTGACCGTCTGTCTGTCTGCTACACTGTCACGGCCCAGCTGTTCAACCAATTATAATGAAATTTGGTATAGAGGCAGCTTACATCCCGAGAAAGGACTTATAGTCTACTTTTTATCCCGGAAAATTAAAGAGTTCCCGCGGGGAACTAAAAACTTTAATCATCTAGTATTAACTAAGTGACAAAACAATGAAAAGTGCAACAGATATGTTCGATAACAGCTAATCGGTTTCTTACTTTCTACACACCAGTCACGAGGTCGACGAGCCGATGTTAGTAACGTTCCGGCTGAGTTCACACCGATATTGTAATAATACTTGGTAGATACTAGGTAGTTGATACAAATGACAGGCTAAGGAGAAATCAATTGGCCTATAATGGGCACTCTCAATAAAAGAGACGTATAAAATAGTAATTTTGAAAATACGGCTTGTTAGCGTTCCGTGCGTGAAAGAGAAAAGCGGAACACGTAATAAATAACCTTGTTATAATAAGTGTTAAGTTTAATAAGTGTTAGAACTCTAAACTAAAACGAACAAAATTTAGCAAATCTGTTGCGAGGGTCAGGGGCGATACTGCCGTCTGCCAACGCTTAAAGCCTTATTGTTTCATTACTGTTGACTTTCGTGTTTCAGAATTATAATCCTTATTTTAGGAACGTCAAGGCATGTGACATCAAACTGTCATTTTGAGTAATATTGCTTAAGTATTGCTTTAAGAGTTGGCAGTATGGCCCCAGTACCTACCAACCCAGTACCATGTGGTCCCTTATAAATTTTATCGAAATCGGTCGAGCGGTATTTAAAATATCAACAATAAAAGTTGGCGCGGGAGTTTGAAGTCGGTTGTTTAAAAAGTATTTTTTATATTAAATGATCTTATTTCGCGTTCCGATACGATGCCGTGTAGAAACAGAATAGGGGTATGGGTTTAATATAACTGCCATGCCCCTAACAGGTTAGCCCGCTGCCATCTTAGACTGCATCGTCACTTGCCATCAGGTGAGATCGCAGCCAAGGGCTAACTTGCAGTGGATAAAAAATAATAATGGTTTATGTGTGGTCTTCTTGAAACAATCACTCTAGCCAAAGTCAAAATAATTACTCATAATTTTTACATTGCGGAACATTGATTGTGAAAGAACATTCTGCACTTGTGAGATTCCTTAAAGTTACCTTCATCATTGCCGTACGGACGATGAAACCTATTACTCAATTTTGAATAAATACCTCATTAAGATGCAAATTAGTAGGTGTTTTGTAGGATTTTGGACGTGGAATGTGTTAACTTGTAAAGATACTGCGTATTACAAAGACTTGCACAATACGTATACGGTCGTACAAAATGCTTATTGCTTGCCTATAATTTAATAAGCCCCGGTGTCCCATAGCTGTTGTTCTTCGTACATAATATTATGTGTCTACTTCCTTTGTCTATGATTGCGTTTTTGTTACCGTTTCCGACTCAGTTATTAAGGACGTGAGAGTGCTTTGTGGCTACAATGCACTTTGAAGGCACTCCACGCTACATTTGACTTCAATATTTATGCAGTGAAATTACTTATATCCATTGACACATTTTCATACAAATATGAAACTTTATCAAGAAAATCTTGCTATTATTATCTATAAGCAATTAGAACAATTAATATTCTTAATTGTATACTTTCTTGGTATCCTTTTTCTTTATACTGATTTGTGTGCGATACAAAAATAGTATATTTATTAATCTAAATATATAAAAGGAAAAGGTGACTGACTGAATGACTGACTGAGCGAAGCTGCGGGCAAAAGCTAGTTTTATAAATTAAATCATTGCGATTTCCATGTCTAAATTTCTATCAATCCCGCTAACTAAGCCTCATGAATGTATTACATGCAAAGATGATATTTAAGCGTATGAACTTACCTTAAATTTCACCCTCTTTTATCATAAAGATGTCTTTATGCAAAGATTATGAGATAAAATTACATACCTACTTATAATCATCGTGACCAGAAATTAGCTGTAACGAATTCACAATAGCCATCCTGTAAAGTACTTGATTATGATGCTTGAGTCCTCTGTTGACGATGGTTTTATAATTGCATTTTTACCACTGTCATTATTAACATAATAATAACTATATTTGACACATATTACGAGTATAGCAATGCTTTTGCCAGTACCGGTATTGTGGCAGGATGCCCGGTGTCTTGGGCGCCCGGCCCTTTAATTAAAATATTTCTGGTAGATTATTTTGGTAAATATTTTATTTCTTATTCTCTAATTAAGACTCTTTAAATAAATATTAACCACGTAGTTTTCATAAAAAAATCAATCAAGTACCTATTATAAATGTTTATAAATCATATTGATATTAAATTACGTGGCAGCAACTACATAATAAAAGTTTTAGTAGTGATTTTAAAATTGCAGATTTTAAAAACCAATGGTATAAATTAATTAATACCATGTCAAAAAATTATAATTTGTACTAACTCACAGATCAGGAAATTTAAGGAGGAAACCAAAATAGCCGTTTAGCAGGAACTCGACTTTCTAATTTCGTGATCTGTGACTGCCAGTCTTGACAAGGGGGTCAACTCTGACCCATTGATCGAGGTCGTGACCGATCTAAACAACAATAGTGTATTACCGCACTGCAAATCATCCGGAAAGCATGGGGTTTCTCAGTTTGACCTTACTTACAGTACAATGTCAAGCCGTAAAACTATTTCCGTGGTCCCAGCGAAATCTTATACCATCATTCGTTCTTGTACAATTTGATTTATTAATCTCATTGTTATTGTATTGTGTTTTAGGCATTCTTTAATATCTCATATTGATCAAAAGTGACCTGAATTTAGTTTAATTTGGTGTGCTTTAGTTTAAATGCTTTCTGTTGTATCTAGTTTTTTATTAGTTGATTTCTTTTAGTCTCTTAGCTGTATATTTTTTATGGTTAGCGTAATCATGAATTTTTCATTTATGAGAGCCAAAATAACAGTATTCTGATGAACAACTCAGTTATAAATGTTGATTTTCTTAACGACCATTAAAAGTGCGTTCACCGTCGTTACATTATGTTGCATTTTTTCAAAATGAATTTCCAAATAATCATGTTCGAATCCGGTTTCGTACTGACTCCCTTCGTCATTGTATGATAAGTAAAATTTGAGCAAAAATCTGTTTCATAATTTCAAATACCTGATGGCACCAAAGATCAAGAGTACAATGTAATGGAGCCTGAGCAGACAGCTTAAAAATTGCTATAACGTGGGCTATTGGAACCATTCAAAATATTTCTTCCTGGTCACTTCTGAGCCTAAATCCTTTGAAATAGGCGGTCTTTATACACATAATATCTGATTCAATTAATTTAAATACCTATGCTTTTGAAATATATGAACATAAATTACAAATGAGTCGATTCTTTCAAAGAATGTACGTTGAACTTAATACTAGCATTAATCAACATTTTGAAAGTCATGATTCCGAATAAATCCTTTTTATGTTAAAACTTTTATTAACAACTGTCATATAAATCTTATTTTTATTTTTTTTATCGAATAGATTACTTCTTACTGATCAAATTCAATGAAACTGCTCTTTACTAATCTCTAATTATTTTCTACTTATTTATTTATTGCCTTCACTGCATTTCTTCCACAGCTGGCCAATGTCCATAGTACAATATCCATATTGATTTATTTAGACAAGGTTCCAAGTAGCCTCAGCGAACGTAAATTATACAACCATGTCCTTATTACATGATTGGCACTGGACACTGTTCTCATGTGTCGCAAGTCTATTGCCCAATACCTGTCTTGCGACTGGTAATTCGACGAATGTACTAGTTTTTGTAGTACATTTTGTCTAATTCACGTATTTGTAGTAGTTTGTACTTATTTGGTCGTGGGATTATGGGCGTAATGATTATTTGATGATAGATTTGTCTTATATAGAGGCATTTATAAAGCGTTTATGCGTTTGCTGTATTACTTATAAAATCTGTGTCACGATACGTAGATAAAAACCGAGCAAGCGCGCAGGTTCTGTAGCCTAGAAAGCTAGATTATTTATTTCGTTAAGTTAAGCTACCATATTGTCATAAACAAATCCCTTTTAACAAAGGGCACGGCTGTGTTTGTTTGTTGACTTATTTACAATTGAAGAATTTTCTTAAACTAGGTTGAATTTTTTTTTAATTCTAAGAATAAAAGAAATGATATCGTGATTAGATCGTGATTAGAACGTAATTTTTAGATTCCAAAACAAAACTCACTTGTACAATGCAATTACTATAAGTGTATAATGTAACATAACATAACTGTACTTGAATGGATCAACAAAAACCAAACCAGATGATAGATGACATTCCAAATTCGCTTTACATAACGCTACCGCCATTTCTCATCTCCACCGGAGTTTGTGATGGCTACAAAATATAGTTTAATTGTACAGAAATCACGACTTTTCTTGCCAAGAGAATTTCAAGCTAAATTTTTAGAGAATAGAGCCGAAATTACTCGAGCAAAATGTTCTACGGTCTAAGATACCAACGACCTCCAATGCATGATGCGTGCCGAAAGTGAAACTTCGTTTTACGTACTTGTAAAATCTCTGCTATGACGTTTAACTTGTAAGTCAAAGCAATTAACGTTCCGCGAACATTTTACGTGTTCTGTTTTATGAAACAACTGAAGTTTGTAACGTAGTTAATAAGAACAGATTAAGAGATAAGATATACTTGTAAAATAGGCATGCTATGACTATAAGATTTGATGATCTCAGATTTGGGGACCACCTTGTACAAATTCTTAGCGCAGGTGTACAGTGAGGTAATGTCGTTAGCAGTCTATTAGGTAATCACATTACTAAGTAGCATACGACTATGATAAAAGCTTATTTAAATTAATCTCTATATTTTTTATAAATTGTGTGTTGCATGGGTTAATTAATGGATCCAGTTTATTACAATTATTTAAGCTTGAACTTTAATTGTTTAGTTTATTTTATTTTTTTAACAAATCTTTCAGATTTCACTTGCATTACTAAATTGTCCATGAAAGTTTGATCCTATATTCCTCTAATGAACTAAACTAAGCTTTTAAGACTCATAGTACTTACGACTTTATTATTGCGTATTCACATCGAAATTGATCTTAGAACATTTATCAAAATCAATAATCCAATGTTGTAACTTGTAAGGTACCTAATGCTTCTGCAATGTTGTGTAGGAGAATTGCGTCATTTTGCATTTGCAAAAGGATAGTCTATCATTAAGATGCACAATATGTTGTTAAACCACATTCACTTTGTTTGATCTCATACCGACCATGTCCTTAATGATCAGTTGCTTTCCTATTGATATGTTCGAATAAATACTATCTATTACACTATTGCTCCATTCGCTTATTTATAGTCAGAATATCTCATTATTCTGCTGCTTCTAAACACATACCGCGTCTTCGTAGTCGTACGTGTTAAAATAATGCAAGAAGCAAAGTATCACAGGTCAATATTTGACATTTAATCTCAGAGAAATGCCGCAAGCAAGTAATAGATGATTATGGCATCACCACACAATTACATGGATCATTGATAAATCATGATTTTTAATGACTTGTTATAAGGGTCATATTATCGGAACCTATTTTTCTTCTTTTGGTTAATGATGTAAAGTTGTGAATCATACACTGATTAGTTATCGATTTATTTTGACATATTTTAAAAGTCAGATCTTTGAAACAATATATTAAAAATAACCAATCCCTTCGAAATTGGTATATTTTTTTCAATTAAAGTCGGATTTTTTATTATAAGTGTACATAAATTTTATTTGTTATACACAAAAAGAAAAAATATCGAAATTAAAAAAAAATATCGAACAAAACTCAAGCTATTCTATTCATTATAATTGCGAAAGTTTGGATGGATGGATGTTTGTTACTCAATCACGCCAGAACGGCAGAACGGATCTAGATGAAATTTGGCACAGAGATAGACTATAGTCTGGAATAATAGGTACATAGGCTACTTTTTATCCTAGAAAATTAAAGAGTTCCCGCGAGAACCAAAAAACCTCAATCCAGGCGTATGGAGTCGTGGGCTTTAGCTAGATAATGCTAGTTGTTAGCCTCGAAAATTGCGAAAGAAGTCAGTTGTCACTCCTTTGCACTATTGGTATTTAGTTGCATGCATGAAATCACAAGATGGAAAAGGTTGCTGATATTAATGATGCTGTGGCGAGAGAATTGAGATCTTATCAATATTTGAGGGTAACTACCTACTCCTTAACAGGTAAAGGACCAGAATAAATAAAAAATGGAGCCTAAATATAGGGCTTAAAGACAAAAAAATGTTACCTACTAAAATAATATAGCTATGATAGCTAATTCACATATAAAGTAATCAACAAGGATTAGTTACCTAACTTTTTTTTTTCTTTTTTAATAAATTATCTACCAAGAGGGTCGTCCTTCTGAGATCCGATTAGAAAACAAAAAATATAAAGTTCTACCGAATTACCCCAAAGCGAATCGTGCAGACAAAGTGTTCAAAATCGCCCATCTTTGTACTAAATACCTTAATAATGTGGGAACTAGGGGCATAGCTGTCCTTGCACGAACAACTGCGGACCTTCCCACATCCGGGCAGAAATACTTTGGATAGTCCTTGTATTTTTTTTACAACTAGGCAATTTAAAAAGAGTACTAACTGCTTATACTATATCAAAAATTCCTTGTATTTTTAACCGACTTCCAAAAAAGGAGGAGGTTCTCAATTCGGCGCGTATCTTTTTTTTTTTTTTTTTTTAATGTATGTCGGTGCATATCTCCGTGGTTTCTAAACCGATTTGAAAATTTTTTTTTACATTGGTAAGAGGAAGCTCACGAGGTGGTCCCATAAAAAATCTGACTCCAAATCCTAAATCCTGATGCTGTAGGTGTACCTACGTCTCAAAACTAGGGAGTTAGGAGTTTTGATGGTGAATTCATATAGTAGGTATCAAGTCACGTGTATACGATACAACTCTGAGTCCCAACTCCTCAACCCTGAGTCACAACTCCTCAACCCTGATGCTGTAGGGTACAGAACTCCTTAAAAATAACGATTTAAGATTTTTTTATGATGAATTAATATTGTAGGTGTCAAGCAACGACTTCATACTTAAACCCAAGTCCCAACTCCTCAACCCTGATGCTGCAGGGTACAGAACTCCTTAAACATAGTGGTTTAGGATTTTTTTATGGTGAATTAATATTGTAGGTGTCAAGCAACGACTCCATACTTAAACCCAATTTCCAACTCCTCAACTCTGATGCTGCAGAGTACTGCACTCCTAAGCCGTAGGGATTTAGAGTACACTAAAAAGTTAAAAATAAAAATTCTTTCCAAAAAACCGACTTCCAAAGCCACTGTAAAGTAAAAAATAATTTTGATTTCTACACACTATGTTGAAGTCGGGCGAGTATAACAAAGATAGGCATAGTTGACGCGTCAGGTTCGCCCGACTTCAACATAGTGTGTAGAAATCAAAATTATTTTTTACTTGTGTGTACAGTGGCTTTGGAAGTCGGTTTTTTGGAAAGAATTTTTATAGTTACAACTTATTATATATAACTTAATAATACTACTAAACTACAATATAAACTAATTGAAACATAAAGCTTCTGAATTTAGTTTAAGTGAGCTATTTACTTTAGCCATGGTTATATTAGTAAGTACCACTTAAGATACTAGTTAAGATTAGGTTTTCTTAAATAGCCCTTGTGCCAAAGAACTTTTAAAAATTACACACAAAAAAATATACATTAAACATTCTTTTGTTGGAACCCGAATTATAAATGATACCGCATTACATTTTTTGAATTGAGTTCATCAATAATGAAATCTTGATGGAAGTGAATTTGACATGGGTTATCACCGAATATAAAAATCGGCAGAAAACACATGCACTTACTGATCCAAACTCAATCGATTTATCTGGAATCGTGACTGCTTAATATGTTTAAGCAGTGTTTTTGGCCACTTGCCAATGTGAGGTGAATTAATTTTAAACAGAAGATCAATGAATTCTTTTAAATCATATCATACTAATGTTATTAATTTGACATTGTGTTTGTTTGTTGGTTTGTTCAATCACGCCGCAACAAAGCAGGGAATTGCTGTGACTGTTTGCATAGGTATAGTTGAGGACCTGGAAAGTTTTACCTATTCAGTGGTCATAGGTTTTATCCCGGAAAATTTAATTGATCCCATGGGAATTTAAAACCTTATTCCACACAGACGAAGTCGCGGGCATCAGCTGGTTATTATTATAAGCAAAATTAGCGGACATTTTAATTAAATTGATAACTTAGTTCATGATGGCGTTATTGTAAGCTCTTATCGATTGTGATTTCGTGAAACTCATAAAGAATGCTTACTAAAATCGTTAATGCTTACTAAATGGTACGTTACGGCAAGCAAAAGTCTTGATCGTGCCCTTAAAACCCAAATTAGCCTAAATTGGTCTTAATACTATGTGTGCAATTGAGTTTTCGGACAGTCGGCATAACTTGCAATACAAATTTTCTTCATTTTAAGTTTAAGTCTGGTTTTAAGCTACCTCGTTTTTCTGGTGGTTAGCATGATCAACTGCAGCGGACAAACTCCCGGGTTGGAGTCCCGGATCGGACCATAATTCAATATTGGGGTTTTCTGACTAGAAATTTTCAGTACTAGCTTTGAGTTAGGAATTTGGCGGTGTTTCAACTCCGTGCCTGGGTCCTGCGCTTACGCCGATTTTCCATCCCATGCTATGAGAGTTAGGAACAGAGAGTGCACCTGTGTTAGCGCACACACTTGTGCACTATAATATCTCCCGCGCAGATGGCTAATCTCTCTGGAGATAGGCTGCCGTGGCCTAAATGCGGTCGGGAGGACATATTGTTATTATATTTTAGGATTTGCATGTTTATCTGTCCTTTTCATTGTTACTACATTTTGTTATCACCTTTTTGACCTTGGAGTCAAATTACCTGCTGTGCGTCTGCAAAAGTTGTTTCACCTTTCCGTTTTTTATTCCGACTGTTTTAATGCTGTCTTACATTCGTAAAAAACGTTAAAAATGGTCCCCTCACTATTCACTATAAAATACACTTTTGTTCAAAGTTTATGTGTATATGCGTAATATTTTATTTTATTTGTTAAGGAAATCCAACAGCTTAGATAGTTCTAGACAGTCTTAAAATTAGATAACTTATAGCTAATGACAAATAATATAATAATATTATCATAATTTATTGATTTGAATATGCTGTTAAAGAATAGTTGGTAAAAACTGTGTGAAAGGCAATATTTAGAACAGTGCTATAAAAATGTTATGCCTCAGTAAATGAAATTAGTATCTAAAACATGTTACATTTATACATTAACACGCTATTAAGACTCGCTGTGATTAAATTATCAATAAATACTGTAACAATGATTATTTTAAATCCGATGATTTTGTCAATTTCTTGCAAAAACCGAAGTTTGACATTTAACCATAATTTGAGTTGCGCCCGCTCATTCCAGTTTCACTTTTTAGCGTCTGCAGTGAAAGTCGTTTATCTCGGCTCCCAACTCTTCCTTTCGTCTCGAACGGCGTATAATAAAATCATAAAATTATCCAAAATCGTAAAGACAAGAAACAGGTACAACTTTAAAAATCTTGTTGGAAACATATTATAATATCATGCAAATGGATGCAACAGAGATGCAATTAATAATATTACGTCACATAAAAATTTTGATGTCCAATGGTTTTAAATGTAGGTATCTAGGTCTGTTTGTGTTTAATAATTATCATATTAAAATATCCTGTGAAATGGTGAAATTAATTCGCTACCTCATGTTAGTTATCAAAGTTACCCCATTATTAAAATCAGATATATTTTGCCGATGGTATAAATTTCATATTTAAGCTAAAATAATAAATCGTTATTGAATAACTAGATAATGACCGCAACTTTGTCCGAGTGGATTAAGGGTTTTCGATTCCCTCGGGAACTCATTAATTTTCCGGGATAAAAAGTAGCCTATGTCCTTCCCTGTACCAAATTTCATCAAAATCGGTTGAACAGATGGACCGTGAAAGTGTAGCAGACAGATAGGTATGCATTTTCGCAATTATTATATTGGTATGGATTCTCAGACCCAGGTGCGTTTGGATTCTCGTAGCTTTAGTTTTAAGATATCGTAGATTTTTTATATCACCATTATTATTTGACGCTGTATCTTTGAGTAAATAAACGTCTTTTGATTTCATTCAAACAGTACATTTTACTTGTTAAACCAAATTGAAGTAAGTAGTTCAATCTTAAAATATTTAGTTTTAACATAAAGTCTGCTTGTTTAACGTAAAGAGGAAATAATTTGCATTCTGCTAAATTATTCAAAATTAATTGTGCCCAAGTTTATATAAGTGGTATTAGAACATACTAATTTATTAAATATTCATAACATCCACGAAGCGGCCAGCAAGAATTATTTTCCTTGGAATCTATATTCTGATAGAAATATTAATATTGTTTTGGCTTTAAGGAAAATAAATGGTAATTTTAATCGATAGAGAATGCAACAGTGTCACAAAACAAAATGCATACACAGGTCAATCCAAAGTTTACGTGAAAAGCAGGCCAATGGCCCCTTCTTGTATATAACTTTCTTCTAATCTTAGGTTTATACATATATCTACTTGATGACAAATAACGATTCTATGGTAAAAGAGGCATTCTTCCAAACCTGTGATGTGAGCAGAATCTACTCCATCCTATTTACCTATGATACTTCTACATTGTGTCTAAAATATTGCAGAATTATTCAAATGAAGCTGCTTAGCTTCAGCAATAGTGTCTTAACTCTTAACTCAACTCTAGTTTAGACAAATACGTTTTGTGATAACATTTCTAGCAACAGATTGATTTAAAATATTTTAAGTACTTACTTACGGGTCAGTTACAAAGTCGCATGCCGTGTCCTTGCATAAAACTAAAGCCGCAGCCACACTGGCGAGGCGAACTGGTGACCAGGAAGCGAACAACTTTCTATTTTGCGCACCTGTCTCGTTCTGCAGCTTTATTATTACTAGTAGATAATTGATCGATAATAAGCTATGATAGTAACTGCTTAAGGTTTATTTTTCGTTGTCCGGTAGTTGATCTAGCAATGCACGCAAAATGAGCGGATACTTTAACATCGCTTGATTCTTTTTTTGTTCAGCTGTGTATGTACAAACTGTATTTACTTTACTTAGGAATTTATAGGATGCTAATTATTTACTAAATGTTACAAATAACATAGATGTCTTTAACCAAAATCTGATTAGAACCCAATTAACGTAAAATCAGTAGTTTTTGGTAGAGACGTAACCTTGATAACAGAAATCCCAAATCCTTGTTCTGAATTTGTTAAGTAGGTGCTCAGTGATCCTTTAAATTATACTTAAACTAAGTTACACTCTACGTTTAATTTGTTTAATTCTATTTCTATTATTCGGCCTACCATGCTCTAGCGTTGATGATTTTGGGGGGGTCCAGAAAGAAGCAGATTTAGGCTTATTGCGCATTACAAGAGAATTCTAGAAATGTCAAAATGTGTCTTTTTTTTTTAATCCACAACAAGTTAGCCCTTGACTGCGATCTCACCTGATGGTAAGTGATGATGCAGTCTAAGATGGTAGCGGGCTAACCTGTTAGGGGCATGGCAGTTATATTAAACCCATACCCCTATTCGGTTTCTACACGGCATCGTACCGGAACGCTAAATCGCTTGGCGGCACGTCTTTGCCGGTAGGGTGGTTACTAGCCACGGCCGAAGCCTCCCACCAGGCCAGACCAGGGAAAATTCAGAAATTATAAAATTCCCAAATTGACCCTGCCGGGATCGAACCCGGGATCTCCGCTCGTTAAGACAACAGCGCTACATACTGCGCCACGGAGGCCGTCTTCTCTAGAAATGTCTATATTTTGTACGCGGGTGTCTTATAAGACACAAGAAATAATATCTTGTAATATGTAGGTATGGTCTCATACAACAACCATCATCATCATCATCATCATCACTACAGCGAATTAACGTCCCACTGCTGGGCACAGGCCTCCACTCTCATAGGAGAGCGGGAATTAGAGCTTAGACCCACCACGCTGCTCCAATGCGGGTTGGCGGGCTTTAACGACTAGTGATAATAACCGGGAACGACGGCTTAACGTGCTCTCCGAGGCACGGAGGTGAAACACCGCCAACTTCCAACTCCGGGCTGGCACTGAGAATTTCTTAATTGAAAAACCCAATACGGAATACCTAACCTTTTATGCCCGACCGGGAATCGAACCCAGGACCTCGTGATCCGCAGTCGACTATGCTAACCACTAGACCAACGAGGCAGTAATACAACAACCATTGCGACTGAATTGCTTGTAAGACATTTCTAGACAAGACACAAGAAATGTTCTTGTAATGCACACTAAGCTTAAACTATCATTGCTATAAAACAGGAGCAAGTCATAATTGGCACAAATTAAGTAATTTCGACAGCGCCAAATCACGGTGCTCACAAGTGTTAAACGCACTTCGGCATTGACGCAACTGCCCCGAGGCTTTCACGACGGCGCGTGTAGTGCGTGCTCGTAGATGTTCACACGATACAACGGGTCATACGCTCATAATGTTAAGAAGAACTGACACATTTCCCCCATAATGGCACTGTTATGTCAACAAATCTAGATACCTTAGCGACGATGACAATATGGAAAGTAATATTGCTGGTCTTTAAAGTTCTACGTTAATACGTAGAAGTAGATCAAAATTTTATAATTTTATTACAGTGCTTCACACACGAGGATAGTTTCTAAACTTACTTAAAAATGCATATCAAAAATCAAAGAAGTAGATCATCTGACTGCCTCGTTGGTCTAGTGGTTAGCATGCTCGACTGCGGCTGACGAGGTCCCGGGTTCGAGTCCCGGGTCAGACCAAAACAAGGATTGGGTTTTTCTGCCAAGAAATTTTTTCAGTACGAGCCCGGAGTTAGGAATTTGGTGGTGTTTCACCCCCGTGCCTTACAGAGCACGTTAAGCCGTCGATATCCTGATCGATACGCCTGATTTCTCTCCGGTTATGTTGGGTTTCCGTTCCATCGGACTATGCGTGTAAAGGAAAAGAGACTGTACCTGTGAACTGTAATATCTCCAGCGCAGATAGTTAATCTCTCTGGAGATTCTCCGCTGTGACCGAAATTCGGTCGGGAGGTATATTAGAAGTAGTTAGATCATACAGGCACGGGCCTGTGTCACGAGTTTAAATACCTGAACAGATTTCAGTTTTTTCTTTTTTATTATGAACGAGCTGATGCCCGCGACTTCGTCCGCGTGGTTCAATTTTTTTGATTTCCGCGGGAACTCCTTAATTTCCGGGATAAAAAGTAGGTTATGTCACTCTCCAGTACCTCAACTATACCCATGCCAAAAATCATGTCGATCCCTTTCTCCGTTGCGACGTGATTGAAGGACAAGCCAACAAACAAACACACTTTCGCATTTATAATATTAGTATGATTATCAAAGTTCATTGGATGATTAATTTCATTTCAATTTAATTTTATCTTTATTTACTTAAGAACGTCTATGATGCCATGGTTTATTTCATTTTTAAAATATAAACTGAGCCCAATTCAATTGGATCTGTCTTTTCATAGAAACAGTTAGTTTATAAGCTGATGCATTTATGGGGTGGGGTCCTCACTTGGAGGGTAGGTACGCGACATAAAGAGTTCATAGTGATCTAAATATCAACAAAATGGCTGCGTGGAAATGTAATCTAGTACGAGAATTTATTTATCTCTCAAATGAAGATTTCTCTTGCTTATAATTAAGTATGTGATACATGAATAATGACCATCAGTCCCTAATTACCTTTTACCTTTACAAAACACTACAAGTATATCTAACTGTTCCGATCAAAAGAACTATCTCCTTTCTAACAAACTCATCAATCAAACACTAGCACGTGTCTTTTGTTTCTTTTATGCCTCCGTTACACTGTGGGTATATTCCGATATACACTGCGAGCACTGTTCAGTGCTCTCACTGGGGAGAAATTCATTCCGTTATGGACTTACAGTATACTGCCGCAGTATCTTCGGGAAATACATGACGTCATAAATCGTCGCCATTTTTGTACTGTGAGCACTGGCGGTAAGGTGCTTTGATCAGGTGATCAATAGCTGGACTGCGTTCCGTCTTATACAGTAACCAGTATAGCTAACTATAAAGGAACGGCTTCGCAGTATACTAAATTGACGTCACACCTTACAGTGCCCGTAGTGTATATCGGAACATACCCAGTGTCACTCATGTTTTACCTTTTTTGAAATTTAGTCGGTGGAAAGCGTTCATTTGTAAGCTGATCTAAGTCTAATCACTTTGAATTAAGAGCTAAAATTGCTTGATTATTAGAATACTAAATGATAGTGTCCATTGATACAGTTTTCAAGACGCAACACCTGTTCACGTCACATGTTGGAATGCTAGTGAATAGATGTCGGTCATTTTCAAATGAGGAAAAGATCTGTTATTAATGAGTTAAGCGCTTGGTTTTTGGACGTCTTATTTTGATGCTTGTCAGATTATGAACTGGAGATCATGTATCTGAACTAGTTAAAAGAAGTTGTAGGTATTAGATATCGTTGCTCAAAATAAATATTCACAGGTTCTAGTTTATCTATATGGCCATAAATAAAAATGTTATTTGGCCGCTTCTAAGACCGGCTTCGTAGATTTAGTTTAAAGATACCGTATTAAATTCACCGTCACTTCGTGATGACCACGACCACTCTGTGAAAAGTGCAACGACAAAGAAGAAGACGAGAAATTATCACCATCGCGTCTTATATTTCATTGATGACAAAGTATACAAGACTACTTACTTTGAATAAATAGCTTTAGACTTTATGCAGTCTATAAATAACGTTCATCTGCAGTTTTAAATAAACATTGCAGTTACGACTTTTTAGAGAAGGCTTGCACTCAAAATTGCTGACAGCAATAAAACTGCACCCAGAGTGCAACTTTACACTCCTTCTTGTGTTAAAATTCAAATCACCAGCAGGTGATATCGCAAACAAAGTCTAACTTGTACCTAATTCAATAAAAAGGCTGAGATTATTTTACCAAATTCATTAAAAACTCATCAAACATTTTCTAACCAATTCAAAATTAAGCCATTTTTGACGAATTTCACGAATTTCTTTTTATTGCAGATAATATTTAATTAATTCATTAATAGAAATTGTAGAACAAATTTCCTTTTCCCGTTTTAATTGCAATTATCTTTTTGCTATCGAATATTAGAATTATAGAATTTTCTATCTATATGCCACGTTTATGAATAAAATATCTTATACAAGTATACAAATTATTATGCTGAAACAACAAAGCATAATATTATCCAGATGACCCCACACTTCGTCAGCATTGCCACTCACTCGCTCAACATACCACAGAAAGGTCAGCAGGGGATGACCAAGGCTGCCCCATTTGTTATTATGTACAGTATTAATTTGCATTACCTTATACATTTTAATGTTATATTTATGAAAGATTAATAAACTAGATCATAATTATAGTGTAGTAGGAATACTTTAACTACAAGTTTCTTTTTACGATTTTGTTGTATTGCTTACTAATATAATGAATTAGCTGATGCCCGCGACTTCGTCCACGTAGATTCAGGTGTTTTGGTTCCCGCGGGAACTTAATTTTCCGGGACATAGTAGCCTATGTGTTATTCCAGACTATAAACTACCTCCGTGCCAAATTTCAATTAGATCCGTTCAGCCTTTCTGGCGTGATCAAGTAACAAACATCCTTATTAGTAAGTGTAGATGCGGAAGTGTGTCAGTCAGTCTGTCTGTTACCTTAGGCTAGTTTTATTTGAGAAATCCGAGTTCTCACGGGATATACACTTCTTAAACAACGAATACGACACGAGCGTCATCGAAAGTTTTGTCTTTGAGTTAAGCTGATCGCATATTACGGTCTAGCGCCACTAAAGAGGCGCGGCGAGGAGAGGCACGTAGTGGTAGTGTTCTTTGTACAATTATATCGCAGTGCATATCCGTGCCGTGTTTCTTTATACAAACTCATACAAATAATATTTGCCGCTACGTGCCGCGTCCTACGTCTATGGTGGGGCTAGACCTTTATGAGAACGAGCCGCCAGAAAAACTCACGCAAAACTGAGAAATACCCTTCTTGCGCTTCTTTTGAAGCTTTACGACTTCAGTAAACTACAGCTATAATACGGCCGGAGGCATATTCTGGTATAATAAATACGCTTTCTTATACTTTACAATAACACGGCAAGTCCACTTTCACTCTCAGCGATAGCATCACTTCAAGTCAATAAGAAGAGATTGATAAGAAAAACTAGTTCAGTGCAAGTGCACAGAGGCATGTTGTTGTTAACAATGTACATGTATTATTTATTCAAGAATGGGGTTTCACTTAACGATTGTGGTTCCATTAGAAATTTTACCATATAGGTTATAAAAGTGATAGTGATATTTTTTTACTGTCTTGGATTTAGGGTTGACAAAGCGAGTGCATTTTTGCGCTTCGGTGATCGCCCCAAAAGTAAATGTACCCTAACTCATTATTCAGTATTTAAGTAGCAATAAAAAAAGTTTGTTATGCCTGTCCCCGAGTCGTTTCTGCCTCGTTGGTCTAGCGGTGAGCATGGTCGACTTCGGATAACGAGGTCCTGGACTCGATTCACGTTCGGGCATAAAAATGTTAGGTATAGGGTTTTTCAGTTAAGAAATTCCTCGTGCCCGGAGTTGGTAGTTGGCAGTGAGTCACCCCCGTGCCTCGGAGAGCACGTTAAACCGTCGGTCCCGGTTATTATCACTAACATGATAATAATCGTTGAAGCCCGCCAGCCCGCATTGGAGCAGCGAGGTGGGTCTTAGCTCTAATTCCCTCTGCCTTATTGGGCTGTAGTGGTGGTCCCCGGGATCACTGTACCATATTTCGTAAAAATTGGTTAATTGGATTGACCGTAAAATATTGAGAGGTTAGACAGGATAGTCAAACACATTTTTGCATATAATAAAATTTATTAGTATGCATGTATAGCTATTTTAATTTACCACATTGACCAAAATTGGTTAGTGTTGTTTGTGTCTATTTCAGAAGTATATTTGTAATATTATTTAATCAAATTAATTAATATAAACACTGAACGGTGGCATTGCCATGATATTAATTAATTATAAATTATTGGAATTAACGTAATAATATATTTTTTTAATTTATTCATTCATCATTTTTTAGCCTGTTGGTTTCATTCACATTAATAATGTCAAATTATCATCTTTGATTCATGCATGTTTTAATTTTAACTAAATTTTGTAAAATTCAACCAAAGTCACAAACCGAACTATCAAGTTTTTTGCAAAGCTTGATTATTATAGATTGTGTTTTGCTTGATTAATTTGAATTTCAAAATTTTATTTACATAATAATAATGGTTTTTGTCATGCAGTGAGGTAATATCATATATTCTTTCATAAAGCAGTAATATTATTAATTAGAGATGAAAAAAATGGAAATGAAATTATTTATTTCACGTAGAAAACTTTTGCAACTTATGATAAGTCGTAAGAATTTACCACCGTTATGTTACTTCGAAATCAAATAATCAAATAAATATTATAAATGCGAAAGTTTGGATGGATGGATGTATGGATGTATGGATGCATGGATGTTTGTTACTCAATCACGCGCCAATAGCTGAACGGATCTGGCTGAAATTTGGCACAGAGATAGAATATAGTCTGGAATAGCACATAGGCTAATTTTTATCCCGGAAAATTAAGGAGTTCCCGCGAGAAGCAAAAAACCTTAATCCACGCGGACGTAGTCGCGGGCATAAGCTAGTGCACAAATATTTTGCTATAAAGCGCTTTAACTTAAGTAAAGGACACATGCACTTTTACTTTATAAAAATGAAATATTAATTAAATAACTTGCTAGTTTGTCTCAAGTCTACCTTATTTTTTTTTAAATAATATTATATATTTATATTTTTTTTATTATATTTATTTTTATTATTATATTTTTATATTAATTTTTTTATCAAATTTAAAAAAATGTATTTTCAGTAAGTACATTGCTTATAGCTTCGCTTATATTTTAATCGTCATTTGTATTTTTTACGTATCCTTATTTTATTTAATCCTAGCTACTATTAAACTGTAAATTGGTAAAGCTAATCTTGCAAAAATCGTACAATGCATTCGTTTAATTAAAACATAAATAAAAAATTATGCTTTTTATTCAAAAAAATGTATTTTCAGTACATTGCTTAAAGATTCGCTTAACTATATTTTAATCGTCATTTGTATTTTTTACGTATCCTTATTTTATTTAATCCTAGCTACTATTAAACTGTAAATTGGTGAAGCTAATCTTGCAAAAATCGTACAATGCATTCGTTTAATTAAAACATAAATAAAAAATTATGCTTTTTATTCAAAGATATTATAAACTAAATAACCTGTCTTCGAGTCTCGACAAAAACATTTTATAGCAAATTTATATATTCGTCCTGTCCTTGAACTTTTAACATTTGAAACATTATCCGATTTGTTTGTTAATATGGATGTTACGCATCATTAATTCTTTTAAAATTTTTATGAGGTAGGTTACCAGTTAATTATGTAGTTGTCAAAATTTTTTGACAGGAATCAGGATTACGCTTGACTAGCATCTATAGGAACCTAACGGCTTTAGAACGTTTTTTCATTGGCCGATATCGACTCACCGATCTCACCGATATCGGGGCTCTGATGAAGTAATTCACTATGACGCGTTTTCACAGACCAATATAACACCATTATGATATCGTCGCTGATAATGTGTGTGTGTCCCGCATGTCGGAGCCAATTGGTGTCGCCTCGGCGAATTTAAAAACGGCTTTACCAATGAACGCCGTCGTTTAGTGTTAAATCCAATTTCTCTCTTTCTGTCGTCAATGATTTGAAAGAAGAAGACGATGTGGCTGATTCTGTTGAAAACTTCTACCTACCACTACTATGTGTTTACTGGAAATGGGTCACGACTCACGACCCTCAGTAATGAGGAATACGCCGTAGTATTCATGACTAGATGATGCCCGCGACCTCGTCCGCGTGGATTAAGGTTTTTTGACTCCCGCGGGAACTCCTGAATTTTCTGGGATAAAAAGCCTTCCCCGAGATTCACCCTACCTCTGTACCAAATTTCATCAAAATCCGTTGAAAAAAGGGGCCGGGAAAGCGTAGGAGACAGACAGACTAACACACTTTCCCATTTATAATATTAGTATGGATGCTTGCTGCGGAATAGGACAGCGCTAGATTTAGAAATTTCAATTTAGTTTAGTTTAGGGATTTTGCATAGCAGAATTGGTTACATTGTGCAGACTCCTTAAACAAAAACTACCCAGAAAAATTGTTATAGCAGGTAAAGGCACCATATTCGTATTTAGGCGGTGTAGGTAAATTCCTGCGATATTATTATTGGCTGAGCCAATCGACGACTTTGGGATTAGATCCGGTTGGCTATATAGGTACAAATACCTATTCAAATTTCTATAATTTATTATTCACATTTTACTATAATCACATACATTTATAACTATGAAGAGACTGTGTTTCGTGTAAATGTAGGTATATCGCCTATGGAAGTGGTTGTTTTATCACCTTCTTTATTATTAGAACCTTTACACTTGCACATATAAAACTGTATTAGAAATGATGCTATGTTTAACTCAATAACAGGTTACTTACAAACTCATGGATTAAAAAAATTTAAATTATATATTAGTTTATAGTAGTATTTGTAGTAGCTTAGAGTACTTTAGTCATTGATGTTGAATTTTAGTACCTATTTCTATTTCAATGACTTTAGTGGTACCTACTAAGTTTTGTTTGTTTAAAATCAATTTGTTTTTTATTAAATACTCGTAGGTATTTAATAAAAAACAATGATGGTATGTTAATTGTACCTACTAGTTCAGAGTAAATAAAATTTTTGTTAGCTTGGGAAATAACTGGTTAAATTTGAAGTTTTAAGGAACGTGTTTTCGTTAAGAAGTTAATTCGAAAAAGATGGTATTTATATCCAAGTTCTTATTCCATAAGAAATAGGAGTGAAAATGTAAATTATTGCACTTCATCTAAGTTGACAGCCTACATTCTTCACCAGGACCAGTCTAATACAAGAACATTACGGAAACTTGACCGCAAGGCCTTCATTTAACTGCTTGTTTATGTAGAGCAACATTCGAAACTATCTTCAATCAATAATATACCTTATTGCTTCTCTATTAAAGCTTATAATTGTTCTTTGAAAATAGTGCATTATGAGAATGCGGAAGGTACTAACAGGTGTGTAGAAACATCATGTGAGTATATAATTTTTCTATCCTTACTTCAGCTACCAACTTTTTTAATGAATTACGGGTATTTTTTGCGCGAAATAAATTATCACTTATATGGTGATGACTTCAGCTGCGAAATCGATCGTGAAGGTCATTTTTGAGCAACATATAATTAAACTGATCGCATAATACGAGACGATCCGCATGGACAGCACGCATAAGATATTCGATTAGGTAGGTACTAAAAAAAATCCGCGCCGAATGGAGAACCTCCTTGTTTTTAGGAACTCGGTTAAAATGCGAATTATAGTACCTATTAGTATAATAAATGCTAAGTTTCTTTCTTTTTGAGTATAATTTAGATTCCAAACCGGAAGTAGGCTGATGACCAAGAAAAGATGTTAAATATTTGAGTTTGAAAAGTGTTCTGAGCATCCGTTGCATTGAAAAACGCTATGTAGGTATTCGACTCCTGCGATCCTTGAATCAGTGTTACGATCTACTTAAAACACATTAGTCAAGAATTAACTCTTTTTACCATAATATTCCTAATGAAACCCTGACACGTTCTTGTCACAAAAGTTGTATGTGTACTAAAAATGTACAGGTACATAATATACCTATCCTATCCAGCTCTATTGGATGGATATCGAATTTTCCAAATAAAATTTCATCAATTATGTCTTTTGATAATTTAAATTGTATATTTTACGTTATAATTGTAATAAAAAACTTTAACAAACGTAGGTATAGGTAAAAAAAGACCATTCAACTAGGTATTATAAATTTCGATTGCAAAACAAAGTCCGCATGCCAAAAGCTTACTTAATCTTAGGTATATTAATTATATAAATTGCCTCTAACGGCCTTGCCTTATATGGTGCGTGTTTTATTTTATTTTCTTTATGTCATGCTTGTCTTTGGACCTTTGCACTTAACTGTGTAACTTAGATGCAATAATAACCTTTGTCAAGCAACGTTGACTTAAGTTGATAAAAGGAAGGCCGTTTAACTCTATGCCTATGGAAATAAGGTACCTACTAGGTAGAACATAAAATATGAGTAACGATTAATGATGATCGCACATGCTGGCAAAATGAGTCGCAAGAGGCGCATTTTTCAGTACAGAAAATGCGCGTTTCTTCAATAGCATCGGACATACCGTGAAAACATAAGAGTTTTGATTTTCTCACCTACATTTTCTTTTGCTTAACGATTCTAGCGGCCTTCTAGCTTTTGCTATACTTTCAGGGGGAATACTGCTATCGCTTAAATCCGCATTGTTTCGATATTTTTGACGTTTGAGTTTTTGAATTATAATCCTTACTAGATGATGCCCGCGACTTCGACGGCGTGGATTGAGGTTTTTTGATTCCCGCGGGAACTCTTTAATTTTCCGGGATATAGCCTATACCCTATGTCCTTCCCAGATATACAACCTATCCCTGTGCCAAATTTCATCAAAATCGGTTGAACAAATGGGCCGTGAAAGCGTAGCAGACAGACAGACGGACACACTTTCGCATTTATGGTCTTTTAATTAACCGCGCCTCAGATGTTTATAGGTACAAAGAAAATAAATAGTAGCTTATTATCTCTAAATAAGTTCACCTCTGTCAAAAGGTCATGCCGTAAAAATAAAATTTGCATAGTATTTTTACTTTAAATTCCATTTGAATGTCCCCTTCAACAGATATTTGTGTCCTGTGCAAATTTCGAAGGTTGTTTTTGTCTTTTAGGGACTAATACTAATGTAATAAAAAACGGTGTATCCAAAATGCACTTTGGTACGTAATAAAAAATCAATTAAGTAAGCTAATTTATATTGGAGAAGACTATTTTTGCTCGACTTCGTTCTTGGTTTGACAAGTTATGGACTTTTAATGTCAAATAAGTTAGTCCGTTTAGGTCAACTTTTTTTTTAATCCACTACAAGGTAGCCCTTGACTGCGATCTCACCTGATGGTAAGTGATGATGCAGTCTAATATGGTAGCGGGCTAACCTGTTAGGGTCATGGCAGTTATATTTAACCCATACCCTATTCGGTTTCTAAACGGCATCGTGCCGGAACGCTAAATCGCTTGGCGGCACGTCTTTGTCGGTAGGGTGGTAACTAGCCACGGCCGAAGCCTCCCACCAGGCCAGACCAGGGAAAATTCAGAAATTATTAATTCCCAAATTGACCCTGCCGGGATCGAACCCGGGACCTCCGCACGTTAAGACAACAGCGCTACACACTGCGCCACGGAGGTCGTCTAAGCTAACTGTTCTAAGTCCATGGTTTAGATTTGTTTTACATTCCTTGGGAACGTTACAAAGTACTATAGGTACATATAAGTTAAGAACCTATATAATTATTTTTCATAATTTGTAAATGTAACTTGTGCAAGCGGAACACAGATAAACATGTATAAAATTAAAATAAGATGTAATATCCGCTATTGTATCATAAGTTGCTAATGTAAGTCACCGAGTAACAAACGTTCTTGCAATCTTAGTTAACAGTAATTATGCCTGTATTTCGTAATACTTAATAATAATTACTACTACTTTAACACACAATATTAATTATATTATTTCTTAATTCCGCTTACGTATCCATAGAACCTACTAATAAAATATATCTACAACCTATTCTAACTAAAATATTAAGTGAACTTTTCTTCAAAGTTGTACTGAAGAATCATCCATCCATCCATCCACTACAGCCCATTAACGTCCCACTGCTGGGCACAGGTCTCCACTCTCATAGGAGAGAGGGAATTAGAGCTTAGACCCACCACGCTGCTCCAATGCGGGTTGGCGGGCTTTAACGACTATTATCATGTTAGTGATAATAACCGGGACCGACGGCTTAACGTGCTCTCCGAGGCACGGGGGTGAAACACCGCCAACTTCCTAACTCCGGGCTAGTGCTGAGAATTTCTAGTCAGAAAAACCCAACACTTATTATGGCCCGACCCGGGACTCGAACCCGGGACCTCTTCAGCCGCAGTCAAACATGCTAACCACTAGACCAACGAGGCAGTCAATCGAGAAGAATCATACCTACTTAATATTATAAATGCGAAAGTGTGTTTGCTTGTTGCTTTGTCCTTCAATCACGCCGCAACGAAGCAACAGATCAACGTGATATTTGCATGGGTATAGTTGAGGACCTGGAGAGCGCCATAGGCTTTTGTCCCGGAAAATTATGGAGATTTATTGATGGATTAATTATTATTATGCGCTTTTGATGAAATTTGGTAAGTAGGTACAAATTATAGCTCGTTTTCCGGAAATGAACATAGGTTACCTTTTCCCCGGAAAATCTGTTCCCACGGGAATTAGAAATAATCGAAAAGGATGCAGGTGAAGTTGCGGGAATCCACTAGTATTACATTAATCAATAAAACCCAGTCGATTTAATTGATGTATGTTATGAATTATTAACAAATCGAAGTGTTGCTAGCTTGTGGTAGGCCTTGATGTTACGTTTTTATAATCTATCCTAGATTACGTGATTGACTACATACTGTTTTCTTTTTGCAATTATACCTATTCGATTATGAAATAATCAAGGTATTATAGGATTTTTATAAGATTTCTTGTAAACGTACTTACAAGATTAAAAACCAAAACATGAAATTTCGCACCAATGTCTTCTAGGTTTTGTGCCTCGGAGAGCACGTAAAGGCGTTAGTTCTGCGCCTGATCTCTTTCCGGTCATGTCGGATTTTCTGTCCCATCAGGCTATGGGCGTAAAGGAGAAAAGAGTGCACCTGTGTTTGCACCCACACATGTGCGCTATAATATCTCCCTCGCACATGGCTTAATCTCTACAGAGGTTAGCCATCTTTGAGGGAGAGGAGAAAAATGTGAATTAAAACTCTACCTTTATTAACCGACTTCAAAAAAAGGAGGACGTTCTCAATTCGACTGTATTTTTTTTTTAATGTTTGTTACCTCAGAACTTTTGACTGGGTGCACCGATTTGGATGATTCTTTTCGAAAGGGCATACTTCCCATGTGGTCTCATATAAATATTATCGAAATCGGTCGAGCGGTTTTTAAAATATCAACAATAAAATAAGTACTTTGTATAGCGTGTGCTTGTTGTTGTAAAGTTGGCGCGGGAATTTGAAGTCGGTTGTTTAAAAATATTTTTTAGGGTTCCGTACCCAAAGGGTAAAAACGGGACCCTATTACTAAGACTCCGCTGTCTGTCTGTCTGTCTGTCTGTCTGCCTGTCTGTCTGTCTGTCTGTCTGTCTGTCTGTCTGTCTGTCTGTCTGTCTGTCTGTCTGTCTGTCTGTCTGTCTGTCTCCAGGCTGTATCTCATAGACCGTGATAGCTAGAAAGCTGAAATTTTCACAAATGATGTATTTCCGTTGCCGCTATAACAACAAATACTAAAAATTAAAAAATATATATATTAAGGGGGGTCCCCATACAATAAACGTGCTTTTTCGTATTTTTTTGCTCAATATTAAAAACGGTAACAGGTAGACGGTTCAAATTTTCACAGAATATTAACTTGTATATTACCTTTCATAATAAATAATTAAATATCAATAAAGTAAATATTAAAGGGGGGCTCCCATACAACAAACGTAATTTTTTGATATTAACAGTAAACCTCTACAAACAAAGTTAGTTTTGCGGTTCATTAACAAAGGTAATTATACCTACTTCTTGAGTACGGAACCCTCGGTGCGCGAGTCCGACTCGCACTTGGCCGGTTTTTTATATTAAGTTATTTAAGATTTAATTTTATCGCCCGCCACTCTAAAATCACCTTACTTAAAAGGTTTGCGAGTATAGATGTGTCGCAATCGCTTGCACTCAAAGCCGATAGACATCGGTAACTTGCAGAAACAGCTTATTAAGACCCTATGTAGGGCTCGCATAAAAAGCGATACCCATAAATCAGGCCAATGATCAAGCATGACTGATTCAGTACGAATAAATACAAAACCTCAGTTCTGACACTAACGAGCCTTATTCATAAAGTGGAGTACTGAGTGCCTAGTGGGAGATTTTCTTCCCATTCGATTGCGACAACGTTAACTACGATTTGTATGGAATTGTCAAGCGCTTGACAGCTGGCGCTCGATCAATCCCTTAAAAATGGAAGTTAATGTTAAAGTGATCGAATACATTAAAAAAAACTGCCACACGGCTTGCTATACCCTTACCACAAGATTATAAATCATGACGATGACCGCATTCGAGCGTCAAAATACTTTGGCGTTAAAGCATGTTAAATGTGTTAAATGTGCCTTAAATACCCTCAGCTTAAAGCTCAAGTTCGTATATACATCCATATTTGACACTCAAAGCGGATACGTTGCGAAATGAAAAACGGTGGTTCTGAATTTGCGACTTTAAATCAATGATGTTTGGGTACCTTTTATTCTGACACCAGTGTTTCGGTGCTCGAATACGCTCAACGTAAGATAAAAACTTGCAGTGAGGGCACAGATGGTGTCTCCATCACAACGACTAGATGTAGATAGCCACTCACATTAGCGAAAATGTTTATAAACTATCTTATGAGCACTACTTTGCGTATCAGTGATGCATATTTATTGATGTACGCTGTCGCATCTAGACCACAATGGCGTTAAAGCTGAGCAAATATTGCCTGAGTCGAAGCCCTTTCAATAGTAGCTAATGTCATAGATAATTAATACATTATATACTAGAGAGCTAATGTGCGCCAAGCTTAAGACAATTTTGATATGTAATATCAGCTCCTCCTTCATTGAATATTATTAATCACCTTGAGAGACAAAAAAATCGTCGTAGTAAATGCTATAGGTAGATCACACACTTCTTAAGTGTTTAAAACGTAAAATAAATAGGTTCATCGTGATTATGATATTTCAAAATTACGAATACCTAAATTATACTAAACTAGCTGTTGCCCGCGACTTCGTCCGCGTCAATTTCTGTTATTATGATCGCAGCGTGATGTTATATAGCCTAAAGCCTTCCTCGATAAATGGACTATCTAACACAAAAATAATGTTTCAATTGGAACCAGTAGTTCCTGAGATTAGCGCGTTCAAACAAACAAACTCTTCAGCTTTATAATATTAGCATAGATTAGGTAAGTAAAACAATATATTTTAAGCATAATTGTACCTATACCAAAAGTTGTTGTAGAAAGTTAGCCCGTGTCTGCGATCTCATCTGGATGATAGGTAATTAATGATGCAGTCTAAGACGCTAGCGGGCTAATCTGGTAGGGTATAGCAGTTATTTTAAACCCATACCCCGAAATATTTCTATACGCCATCGTGCCAGAACGCTAAATCGCTTTGCGTTATGTCTTTGCCGGTGGGGTGGTAGTAACTAGCAAGCCTATACTCAGTTTATTCAATGAACAAAATAATTTATATCAACAGACAAACTTATCCAGTACCTTATTACTTATATAGAAAATACAATAATGTAGATGTCATACTGAGATGACTGAAGCTGTATTGTAATGAAGTCGATTCAGCGAATGAGTAATAATAAAGAGAGAAAGTGACTTCGATTAGCTATGTCAGTGATGTAGCGGTGCCATTTGTACTTTGTGGCGTGGTTTATACAATTGGTATATTAAGGTAGGGTCCCACGGCCCGTGTTATAACAGACCAGATCGCGCCAGGCCAGACCGACAGGCCATGGGAACCATCGCACCTGATGAAGCCTGTTGTCGCCCGTCCGATCCGTCGGGAGTCGATAAGTTCAAAGGCGCGGCGTGGCGCGGCGCGACGGTGCCTGCCGTGGCCTGTGCGGGCGCGTCTGCGTCGGTTCTAACTCATTCATTTAACATGCGGCGGCGCGTGCGCGTACACGCACGTGATGGTGTGAACGAACGATTTAATATTCGAGTTTTTAACTCTCTACGAAAATGAACCAACGCTTTGGAATAGCTCGTCGCCACAACATAAGAACAAGAACGATGTCCATGATGCGTGGTTACGGATAACTGCTTTCTTTTTGCTTGATTTATTAAATCTTGACCACTGAACAAAACCACATCAGCTGCACAAGCAGCTAAGCGCTCCGTATCACTTAACATGTTGGAATGGCAGTAACGACAGGCCTGTACAGGCCGACACACACCTTGGGAACGGCACGGCGCGAGACGCAATCAGCCGCACAGGCATCCACAGACGTGGCACGATCCGGCCTGGCCTGTGATAAACACGGGCCGTGGGACCCCACCTTTAGCTAGACTTAGACCATTAGTGCTTGTGTAGGGACCTATATTAATTAACCGTAATGTGCCTCACGCAGTCCTCATAATGTGCTCGGTAGTGAGCTGGATATTGTTTGAGATAATGAATGTAAGTTCAAGGGGCATACTACCATCGCTTACTGCCATACTGTTTTAATATTGTTGACGTTCGTGTTTCAAAAATTATAATACTCATCATCATCATCATCACTATAGCCTATTAACGTCCCACTGCTGGGCACAGGCCTCCACTCTCACAGGAGAGCGGGAATTAGAGCTTAGACCCACCACGCTGCTCCAATGCGGGTTGGCGGGCTTTAACGACTACTATCATGTTAGTGATAATAACCGGGACCGACGGCTTAACGTGCTCTCCGAGGCACGGGGGTGAAACACCGCCAACTTCCAACTCCTTGCTGGCACTGAGAATTTCTTAATTGAAAAACCCAATACCTAACTTTTATGCCTGACCGGGAATCGAACCCAAAACCTCGTGATCCGCAGTCGACTATGCTAACCACTAGACCAACGAGGCAGTATAATCCTTCTACTACCGGAAAATTAAAGAGCTCCCGCGAGGACCAAAAAACCTCAATCCACACGGATGAAATCGCGGGGATTAGCCAATAAACGTGTTAACATACCTCTCTATTATTATTTGAATAACGTCTAAAATTAAAAACAATAGGTAGTCACAAAAAGGTTGCCAGAATTAATAACCCACTGATAAAAGCAAACAAACTAATGAACCTCAAGAAAAACTACAAAACAAAATACCGGTATACAAATATGAAACGAGAAACACCTTCAAGTCGTCGAGTAGCATATTTTTTGTTAGCACAAATAATAACAGCAATCAAAAGCCACTTTCGCATTACCAACAGCTGTGTGATTGCTGTATGAAATCGAAAGCGAAGTTCGACGACTGTCTGCGAGCGAAACGATTAACGACGCGAACAACTGTTTGTGTACGGGCACGAAATGAGCGGCGGCTGGGCGACGGCGATAGCGGGGCGATGCGATTAGTCGGCGAGCTGGCAACGAATTTCGCCGAAATTTGACGTACTCATTCGAAAACTTTATTCACGTTTAAAACCGCAAAATTTGTCTGGCGATTTGCAGGTATTATTGAAATTACTCAATAAATACGTGATTAAAATTTCAGATTGCCATTGACGAAATTATATTTTTCACAATTTCAGTTTGCCTGAAGGGACTTCCCGAAATTCGTCGCTAGCTTTCGTGCCACATCGCCCCGCTGTCGCCGTCGCTCGGCTCGTGTTTGACGCCTTAGAGTAATAATTACCACAAAACAATTGAATAAACGGATTGTCCATTTGCATAATTATCGTTGCCGCGTTCAATGAATTCATCTTAAAAACGGGGAACTTTAGTAACGCTAAGTTCAGTACCGGTAATTGGCAGAGTTCTGTGTAGACGTTTTAAATTTAAATTATGCTTCTCAGTTTTATTGAATTTGTGATAGACTCAATTGGATATTTGACAACTATTCAAATAAATTATATTTTAATGATTATTTATTAAATAGAGGAATCTCCCAAAAGTCGTAATATCCACGTCCCCTGTTAGCTTTGTGTTTGAAAACCATTTTAAATTATGGATTGAAGTAGAAAAGTGCGTCGAATTTTTATGACGTCACAGTTCAGTATTTCATACAACATCCCATACTTAGCGTGCGTTTGGTGAAAACCAGACAGCCAGTCGGAGAGACAGACATACAAACTTTCGTATTTATAATATTAGTATGGATTGTTAGTACTTACTACCTTAGTACCTATATAGTCCAAATATATAAAAGGAAAAGGCAACTAACTGACTGATCAATCAACGCACAATTTGAACCACTACCGAATCGGGCTGAAATTTGGCATACATATATATACCATCCGCTAAGAAAGGATTTTTGAAAATTTAATCCCTAAGGGGATAAAAAGGGCTTGGATATTTTTAATGAAAATTGAACCTAACGTGAGCGAAGCCGTGGGCAAAAGCTAGTTGTAGTATAAGAGGCTATGTTGATTAAAATGCCTTGAAGTTTACTTTATGATCAATGTTGGCGAAATTACTAGAGCATGACGTTACGCCAGTATGTCGCCTGACTGCAACGGCTTGCCACATCGGGATTATGTCTAAACTGTGGTAATCTTCCATTTTAAAAAAATACACTTCGCCACGAAGCAAGGTTGTTTTTGGAGTAACCGAGTACCATTTTGTAACCGAGCGAAGTCCTTTTAAATTGCGTGATTATAAGATAACTTGGGCTGTTAATATGCGTTTTGGGATCTGCTTTTGTACGGAATTAGGGCGTGTAAAATTATGTCTTATTTATTTTGTGGTTCTCATTAGATTTTCTGCGATTCAATCAATCAAATCATTTATTCAATATAGGTACACTGTAGGTACACTTATTGACGTTAAAAATTACTTACTTATAAAACGTGATGGTGATAATCGGTTACGGTGTCTTAAAACTAAAGCTATTAAGGAGATTAAGGATGAAACTTATAGTTGTGGTTCTTGCTAATTTGGTCTATAGTCCCACAAATTTATCTGACCCGGTGACGGCGCCCCTTATAATAGGAGGAAAAAATTTTGGCAACTTTAGCAAAATTTAGCAATTTTGGCAACACTATAGTATCAATGATAATAATTTGAAATGCTATTATAACAAAATTTATTTCAATGTTTCAATTCTGAAATGGATATGGTCAAAGTCAAAACAATTGCAATTGCTTGCTGCAAGTACTTTCAAATAAGCAATTAAATCTACCACTGATTCGTAATGATATTCCTACTGAGAAAACCCAGTAAGAAGTAGGTACAAGGAAAATGTAAAAAGATAATTTACGCATGCAACTCGGGGAAGTCTTGGTAAACTCAAACGGATTGGAGAAATTTAAAAATTAAGTGCAGCATTTGAATAATCTAAAATTTTAATTAATAAAAATGCCATCTTGACCGAATTTGGGGTGCCATAGTGGTCAATTTTAGCGGAGACATGCCAATAATTTTGGGCATAAATAAGTGCACAAGTATGTACCACACAGCGGTACACTAAATTCTCTCACTCTCATAGTTCTATTGAACGCTAATCTAACTCATCCGGAGATCACAAAACCAACGGCTTTGGCTTTACGTGCTCATAAACAACTGGTAGAGTTCGAACTAAAGTTAAACTAAAGAAAAAGAAGGAGAAGAAGAAAGTAGAGTTAAAACTGAAGATGGATACGAATAAAATAATAAAAATAATTCTTTGTCAACAGGAACACATACAGGAAGTGCTGGACAAATGGACACAGATCGACGACGAGATCTGGGCAAAGGTGATAGTTTTCGAAAAGAACCGGCGGGTGGCGAAAGCGTACGCGCGTGCGCCTGTGCTCACTATCAACGGTTCGGACGACGGATTCGACGGAATGAGGTACGATTGATTACTTTAGTTTACTAAGAAACTATTCAACATAGTTACCACTCATAATTTAATATCGGACCGCAAGACATCACACAGATCCATGGTCGATTTTTTGCGGAATCGTACGAAGCGATTTGCTTTCACGCTACGCACTACATAAATATAGAATGCGTTTCTAGTTTTTCCCCGCTAGGTCATAAGTCTTTAACATTGTTATCTTCAAAAAGAGAGTACACACTCGCCTGCCTAAATATACACATTTAAGGTAGGCGAGTCCTCATGTTGTATCGTGGAATTACGGTCAAGTGCAAGCTTATACACATATTTTAGTTGTAAACGAGAGATATTTAATTAATTGCTAGGTTTCTATATTCATACGTGCTCACTGCTTTTAAGTTAATGCAATGAACTTCCAATAGATGCTTTAATTATTATATTGATATGTGAAAGCAACGTTATAAGTATATTGCTATGAGAAAGTTTGCAGCACGAAGAATTCTAAGAATTATAAAGGTAAGTAACTACCTCCGCGTGATGAGCCAAGACATAATTTTTGCTTGATCTCCCAATCTTTAACATATTATTATGAGTGTTCCAGCTAAGTACGTGTTAAACGTTTTCAAGTTACTTATTATAGTTTTGTAGTTTCATGATTGACATATTATGTCAATGAGTTTCATACAGTAATATCATTTGGAATTAACTTCTAAGCATTGAAATAGAATGAGTAACTAAAATTCTACATCAATGCTTCTAAGTTTGCATTTTGCTCATCAAGCATGTACTTGGGGCCTTATAACTTAAGAGTAGTAACTTCTGATTGGTTAACACTCTTCTGCTATTGGCTAAAATTCATTGACCAATCATAAAAATCAGCCAATCATAACAATTGAGACTGTAATATTGATTGATGCAGGTCTTACATACTATGTCCACAGGCACAGTAATGAGCAGATTCATTTTTCCATGGCTACAGGCCAAAATTGAAAATTACTTCTAGGCTAATTTGTCTAGGTATTGTATTATCGCAAATTTTTTGAAGTTAAAAACTTTCAAGGTTTTCAGAATAAAATGTGGTTTGGCGATAACCACAAAAAAAAGTTACCGTAAAGGTAGGTAGTTGAGTAAAAGTTAGGTAAAGTAAAGGTAGTTAGGTATAGTAGTTAAAGTAGTAAGGTAGTTGAAAAAAGTTTTACCTTTCTGTTTATCAAACCTTACAAAATTGCAAACATGCGTCCCTAATTCAACTTAGTCGAATAAATCAGCAATCAACGGTGTCCAATTAAAGCGAGCTTGTAAAATATACAGGAACCTAGATTCAAACAAGGCTAGATAAGTTGCCAAGGGCTCATAGCTGCTAGACTACATTTTAAGTGATTACAATGATTTATTCATTCTAATTTATTGACTACGGCCACACAAAGCATTTTGCTGAATGAGAGTAGGTTGAACATTGTGGTAAGATGTCGCTTGGATCCTGTAGTATAAGACTATGATAATGATTTTCCAGCTTTAAAATAATCATCATTTTTTTTAAATAATTTATTAGGACACTAGTTAATGCCCGCGACTTGGTCCGCGTGAATTGAGGTTTTTCGGTTCCCGCGGGAACTCTTTAATTTTCCGGGATAAAATAGACTATGTGTTATTCCAGACTATAATCTATCTCTGTGCCAAATTTCATCCAGATCCGTTCAGCCCTTTGGGCGTGATTGAGTAACAAACATCCATCCATACATCCATGCATCCGTCCATCCAAACTTTCGCATTTATAATATTTATTTGATTATATCTGTGTATAAATTATGCTTGTGGATTAACTGATTATGGTTTTATAAATCCATACTAATATTATAAATGCGAAAGTGTGTCTGTCTTTATGTCTGCTACGCTTTCGCGGTCCATCTGGTCAACCGATTTTGGTAAAAATGTGCGAAGAGATAGTTGGCATCCAGGAGAAGGGCATAGGCTATTTTTTATCAAGGAAAATTAAAGAGATCCCGCGGGAATCAAAAAACGCGGGAAGTCGCGGGTATCATCTAGTTTTTAGTAATGAACGTCAATAATGGCGAAACATATTTGGTTAAAGGTCTTTGTAATCTTAATTGTATAATATTTCCAGCAAACAAACGATTTATTTATTTGCTCACCACTTGGCACTTTTAAAACCGTGATCAATTTCACCTGTTTATCGATAAAAAATGGACGATCTAGTAGTTCAAATCGTGAATGGTTCCGTAATACTATAGTTTTGTTAATAGAGCTTGTTAACAACAATTGCGCAACCGGTGCGATAATTGGCTGAGCATAGTGAATTGGGACCGAACCAGATTCACTCACTTCCGGTGCTGTCTAGACTTTTTTAATTGACACTTTCTAGGCTTACGGAAGGTTTAAAAACAAATCAAGGTCTAGCCCCACTTGAGATACACGGAGCGGCAAGGCACGTAGCGGCAAATATTATTTACTAGCTGATGCCCGCGACTTCGTCCGCGTGGTTTAAGTTTTTTGTTATTCCCGCGGGAACTCCTTAATTTTCCGGGATAAAAAGTAGCCTATGTCACTCTCCAGGTCCTCAACTATACCCATGCCAAAAATCACGTCAATCCGTTGCTCCGTTGCGGCGTGATTGAAGGACAAACCAACAAACCAACAAACCAACAAACAAAGTGACTTTCGCATTTATAATATTGAAGTATATATATGATATGAGTTTGTACGGGACCGTGTCGCACAGTGTATCTCAGTGCCGCGTCGCTTAAGTTGGCTCAGCTCCATACAACCTCATGCAAAGAATACTTGCCGCTACCGCCGCACCGCGCTGCACCTCTGTAGTGGTGCTAGACCTTCGAAAAAAAAATTCACGTGGTATTCTATTCTATTCGTGGTAGGGTAGGTCTCTTGCAAAGTCTACATGCCGTAGTCTAGCGCCACCTGAATACAGCGGCTCCCTGCGACTCGCTTGACTTGCACATCGGTAATGTATTGATAAATTGGATGTAAATGTATTGGTACCCTAATAAAAACATTAAAATAGGTAAGTAATATTTTCATGCAAGAATCTCTAATTACTTCGAAGAGAGTACAGAACCTAAGCCTTACAATAAATAAATCGCGTGTCGCCGCAGCAAAAACAATACCAGTAACTCCGCTTCCTATAAACCAGAGTCCATTAATCCAAGTAAAATTAACTCTAGAGGGACCATTTTCCTATCAGACATCCGTATTCCGTAAACCAGTCCTAATTATTAGAGGGAATGTTCGATCTTTATTGTTTGCGTCTTTGCGAGCTCCCGGCCACATACATTAGATCTGGCTAATTAAATCAGTGTGTAAAGGTTTCATTAGAACTAAATTCGTGTGTGTGCATCTGATAGGGAGACGCGCGCGACACTTCCTTGTTTTGTACTGTCGCGAGAAAAACTTATACGGATAAATTTTGTTATTGTTTTTTAATTTTTGAATCATTCTGAGCTTTAAGTAATTTTATTTTACAATTTTTTTTGATGATAGAATTATTGAATTTCACATAGCTCACTTTGAGTTTTTTATTCAGACTAGATATATTACTTACCTTCTATTTTAAACTTCTTTTGTTGAGTTTTAACCTTTTTTTGAATATCATTTTTGCTTGATAAAATTAAATACTCAAGTAAAACAATTTTTTTGTACCACTTCTGAGTACCACTACACTCGACTGAGCTATTCACATTCTATAATTTAGAAAATATTTGATCCATATCATATTTTCCGGATTTATAAATAGAAAGAATCATTAAAATATTTATCACTTGTGAGTGTTATTAATAAGTGATAGGTTTCATTTGTTTATAATATTACTACAAGTAGATTTTTAAGCTTTATTAAATAAAATTAAAATAAAAATTTAAATAAAAATCAACCGTTGTTAATACATAGTGCCAGTAGCTCCATACTTATCATCAGTTAACAAAAATAAACAGAAACCGCCGACACGAACCTACCACAATGATCTAATACCGAGTTGCCGTGTCATTACTCGCCTCCCGATGCCATGTGAGGCTCGAGAGATGTCATCGCGTTGACAATCCGATGCTGCAGCTAACTTCTAATTGAATAATGGAAATTTAATTCGAATTATAACAGAACTTTTTAACGTGACTGTATTTAAATCTTTTTAATTTATTTTATTGAAGCCACCGATGCCCATTTTTGACTCGAATAAGCCTCTTTATCTTGAAAATTATTTTGCCTTTTGTCTTTTTTTTTTCATCTATAGGTAACAGAATAAACTAACTGACTGACATATTTTCAAAGTTCTGTTTAAAATGAGTCTGAGTCAAAGTCAGCTGGTTTAAAAAAAATAACTATGTGTATCCTGATTGTGGAATCTTGACCCCAAAAATTAAACGTACCTACTTCATTAACTACAGCATTTATCTTAAGTATTGTATTTATTCAATTAGAGACTAATAAAATTTGAGTAATTATAAATCATGATTATGATTCTGGCAATTTTATAAATCACTAGCTGATGCCCGCGACTACGTCCGCGTGGATTGAGGTTTTTTGGTTCCCGCGGGAACTCCTTAATTTTCATGGATAAAAAGTAACCCAGCCGTTGCGGCGTGATTGAGTAACAAACATCCATCCATACATCAATCCATCCATACATCCATCCATCCAAACGCATTCGCATTTATAATATTTATTTGATTTGATTTTATTTGATGATCACGGTACACTATCGAAACGTGAAATCAATACCAGATGGTGATACCCAAATCATACTAATATTAAATATAAGAAATGTATTTGTGTCTTGGTTTGCCCTTCAATCACGCCGCAATAGAGCAACGTATCGACGTTATTTTGCGTATAGTTAAATAGTATAGCATAGTCGAGGGTCTGGATGTCTGGGATCTTTTATGCCGGAAAATTAAGGAGTTCCCGTGGCAATATAAAAAACTTATTCCACGCGGACGAAGTCGCGGGTATCAGCTAGTAAGTACCTATAAATGAGAGTGAAAATGCCTGAAGCCAAAAATGCGACAAAGTAATAACATGTTGTATTAGAAAGTTGACCGATAAACGAAACCCCCAATCAATCCATCAAAATCTAACTGAGAGTTAACATGCGAAATATAACCGCACGAAACCAGAGACGCAAGGCCGGTTAGTAGGTAGCTCAAGCATAATCAGTATGGTAACGCTTTCTCACAGCTTGTAGGCATGTAGGTCTTTTCTTCTTTTGGAAAAACGGCTATGCAGGGCTCCTGGAGACATATCACTTTGATCGTTGCCAATCTATTGTGACCATCTATAGTCCTTGACTAATACCACTTGCTGCCAGATTTTTGACCGGGCTATTCTTAGGCTTCTTCGGGTGTATTAGGTGCTTCCTTAGGTGAAGGCTTTCAGATTCAGATTCATTTATTTGCATTTTACATGAACAATACAATAATTGACATGTCACCCCGTTAGGGCATATGCAGTTTGAGTGACAGGGGAGCTTCGAAATTATTATTTTTATGTGTATAATATTATTCAGTTGATACTTAATAATGTCTTGAAATTATCGGAATAAATTAATTATTTATGTCACGAAAAAAACGTAGTTGCTTAGTTACTGGAGTCAATTAGTTAAAAAATAATAATTTCGAATAACAATTTTGACGTTTGTCAGTGCAAGGCAGTAGCAGGAGGTGTACAAGAGCGTTTCCGCAGACTCTCAGCAGGGTCTATACATACATATGTATCCTGGAGATTGAGGTTGAATTTCATCTGTTCTACCCACTGTATGTACAAGTTACAACTCTACACTGTACTTACAATTTCCTTACAAGTGTTGCCACTTGCAAAATTGCATACTATATCTGCCAAAACGCTTTGTATCACAGCATCTACAAACGCTATACTAGGCAATAAATAAAGCCTTCTTTGGTCTTGGGTGAACAATCGCAAGAAAACTACATTGTCACGCCAACAAAAATGGTGCAAAACAGTGCAAAATGACCCGTTTAGGGAAGCAGGGATAGCTTATATATCTGATACTAGGAAGACGGTTATTTATGTGTGACTATACGAATTGAATGCACTCTTTGTCATAGTACGGTTCTCTGTAGTTTTAACCACTGTCCTTTGGTTTCCTTTTGTGAAATTGTCATTTCGTTCCACTGAATAATGTTCTAGCGGTTTGTTGCTGCTAAAATTATCTCAAACATGGGTCGATTTGTCTCTTATTATTTGACGTAATCGTTTATTTTAAGGCGTGCTAGCATAAATAGCTCAGAGATAGATAAGAAGCCTATTGTCACATTTTATTTAAGTTCGTGTTCGCTGGTTGATCAAAATTGGTTCTATACTAGACGGTGCCATCGACTTCGTCAGCGTGAATGAATTCAGATTAAGGTATCATTGTGGCGTGAAGGTGTAACAAACATACACACTTAAAAACATTAAAACACCCATCAAACATACAAACAGAATTGTTGTAATTCATTCAATAATCTCGTTGCCCCCAGACCGCCTCGTTGGTCTAGTGGTTGGCATGTTCGACTGCGGCTGACGAGGTCCCGGGTTCGAGTCCCGGGACGGGCCATATTTGAGTTTTGGGTTTTTCTTATAGAAATTCTCAGTACCAGCCCAGAGTTAGGAAGTTGGCGGTGTTCCGCCCCCGTGCCTCGGAGAGCACGTTAAGCCGTCATTCCCGGATATGGTCACTAACATGATAATAGTCGTTAAAGCCCGCCAACACGCATTGGAGCAGCGTGGTGGGTCTAAGCTCTAATTCCCTCGCTTCTATGAGAGTGGAGGCCTGTGTCCAGCAGTGGAACATTAATGGGCTGTAGTAGTATTCAATAACCTGTCCTGCTCTCGGTAGAGTGAATATTCATCTTCTAGGCAAGCGCGCTTCACGTCTGATTGCAGCCAAACGCTATAAGTCGCGTTAACACATTTACGTTTCTGCAGTATTACCTAACCAATCAATATTTCACTTAAAAGATCTATGTTAAACTGAAAATGATGGCAGATATAATATGAGCAATTTGCAAGAAAATTGTGCGTTTGATAATGATTTGGCAACTTCTTAAACCGTGCCAAACGTATAACAGCTTAACGAATTGCCCAAGAACGCCTAGCGCCGCTAGCACCAGGTGCAGCCCTACTACTAAAGTCCAGCCCCGTCGATAATGTCTCTACAGTCTGCCCACGCGATATTTCAAATCGGCACGCGTCTAAATCCATTTACATTACACGATACTAGTTTTACGATACATATGCTGATACGTGTAAAACTATTGAGAGATCAGTGACCACTGATTTATTTTTTAAGGCTCTTGCACTAAAACGGTCTCGCATTTCCTTGTGTATTTGTATTGGTCGGTTTTGCAGATGAAACTGTTCTTTTTAGTTTTTTGTGAAATTAATTTGACCATGTTTTGATACTCCGAACTGAATCACGCGTCCCACAGCGGCCGGTGAAAAAACTATTAAACCAAAGTAAATGAATTTTTAATAGGACCGTCTTGAGGGCTTGGAACTTTATTTAAAAAGGATATTCGTTGTACATTCTTCAATAGAAATAAACTTGCCTAATTACGAGTTTTCTCAATTTTCAACCGACTTCAAAAAAAGGAGGAGGTTCTCAATTCGACTGTATTTTTTTTTAAATTATGTTTGTTACCTCAGAACTTTTGACTGGGTGGACCGATTTGGATGATTCTTTTTTTATTTTAAAGGGCATACTTCCCGAGTGGTCCCATATAAATTTTATCGAAATCGGTCGAGCGGTTTTTAAAATATCAACAATAAAATAAGTATTTTGTATAGCGTGTGCTTGTTATTGTAAAGTTGGCGCGGGAGTTTGAAGTTTAAAAAGAATTTTTTATATTAAATTATTAAAACTGGTAATTTTGATCGTCAGTAACAAATAATCGTGTGCTATAAAGTATCCTCAATCCACGGTCGCAGTCGCATAACTATAATGTGTTGCAACATTAGCTGAATGTTATTGTTTATTGTGTTCTTATCGATATCTCGGCTTTGTTAGTTCGCGCCGAACTCCGCAGTGTGTACGCGACTGTACCGTCACACAATGGAGGGCCTTGGTTTTTGTGGAATTAAGCGTAATATGGTAGCCACCTGAGATTATCATTGATTGGTTGTATTGAACATTATGCTAATGGTGTTACTACGTGCATTATGAGAATTTTATTTATTCATTCATTTAAAATTGTACGATCCTTTGAATTGTCTTCTTTACCATGCCTATACTGCTATTTTATTTGTATAAATCGTACGTAGGTATTATAATAAGTCAATTGTATCACAGATCGTTATTTTAATTTAACTGTTAAAGATACTGTGCTATTGATTTTATACTCCATAGATTAAGAAACTGTTCAACCCCGTTTGGTTAAAAACCGTTGTAAGTACGTATTTCATCCATCGTCTTACACTTTCCTCATGTAGCCAATTTTCACCACAGTTCTATCAGCTGTGGACTTTGTCAAATACATTATGGTTAATCACAGGTTTTATTTACACTACTCACACCATCTTGCAATCACAGTCCTTGACCCGCTGCATATTAAGTCTCCATACATAAATTCTCTAATAACACAAAATTAACAATTCTCCACAGCTGGTACCGACGCCATTAATCTAAATTTAAGATTTGACTCCTACATATTTCATAGGCGCCATAATAATTTTTGGCTACTAAATGGCGCCAGTCGAATCCTGGTCTATTATCTTCAAAACAATTGAATATAAACTCTATATACTAAGTAAAACGTTTCAATTCTCATTGAATATTTGAAATATCAATAATATATTACCCTAGAGTTAACAAAGTGGACATACTTGATTTCTATTGTCTGACTATTACGATTACAAGCCATTCCTGTTTCGGGACTTTCATTCAACAATGATCTCTATTATAATGTCAGACATGGTATACTTTTAATTGATTCATCAAATAGATGGAGAGCTGGCGACGAATTTCGGGAAGGTCCTTTTGGCAAGCTTAGATTGTGAAAATATAATTTCGTCAATTGGCGAATCCAGTCCTGCCAGTCTGGTTACGTTTGCGGTTATTTCGCTACTTCGCAGCATTCGCAAACAACATTTGCAAAAAAAAATTACTTATATAATTCGAAAAAAAACCAGACGTTTTTGTCGGTTATAAAGTATCACAAAATATTTTATTAAAATTTCCAAAAAATATACTTACTTTTGGCAATCTGAAATTTTAATCACGTATTTATTGAGTAATTTCAATAATACCTGCAAATCGCCAGACAAATTTTGCGGTTTTAAACAATTCCCAGACGTGAATAAAGTTTTCAAATTACATACAAAATAACCGCAAACGCTCTACCAGACTGGCAGGACTGGATTCGCCAATTGAAAAAAAATCATTTTTTCACAATTTCAGCTTGCCAAAAGGACCTTCCCGAAATTCGTCGCCAGCTCATGGACCAAAAAGATTGTGTGACATAATAAAATTATTTGTATAGTCCACTTGATTATATCTGTGGTTACGATTGGAAAGTGGGACGACATTGAGGTAGGCTTTTGCAAGCAACTTATTGGTCAGTGTCAACAGATTTGTTTCAGATGTTATGCAAGCCACTTTGTTATATTAAATGTAACAATGAAATGTACTTTGGGTGTAATAATTCAAGCAACGTGTGGTGATATGAACTCTTAAATCATTTTTTATGAGACTACGCCTACACGATTTAAACTTGCTACAAATTTTATTCTTTAAAATTTAGGTCATAATTTGAATAATTTGATACAAACATATACCCACACTAAAGCCATAGAAAATCACTTAAAATCCTTGAAAATCCATACTTAATATTTTTATAAATGTGAAAGTGTGTCTGTGTTTTACCTTTTCACGGTCCATCTATTTCGTTTTTTTGTTATTGATGAAAGGTGCAGAAATAGCTTGTATCCGGACATAGCTTGGGGCAAACTTTTTTTAGAAAAATTAAAGAGCTCCCGCGGGCTATTTCTCTATTTCTATGTTGCTGTTAAAGCTACATTTTATCTACTATTTTTTTTAGTGTTTAAATAAATCACCAAACAATTTGCAACTAAATCCATACTTCCATAAAGATTATAAATGCGAAAGTGTGTTTGTGTGTCTGTCTGTCTGTCTGGTACGCTTTAGAGGCCCATCTTTCAACCAATTGGGACGCATAGAGGTAGTTAGTATCCCGGGAAAGGACATATACTACATTTTATCCCGGAAAATTTAAGAGTTTTCGCGGGAATCAAAAACCTTAATCTCCGCGGAAGAAGTCACGGGCATCATCTATCTTAAAAAAATAATAATAGAATCCAACAAATAATTTGTGTTTATTTAAAAGTTTTACAAGAAGCTTGTGGTAGAAATCAATTGCAGAACAACAACACAGAAATTTCATTGCAAATAACATTATATATATTATCAGCTCTCACGGCCCCTAACCACAATTTAGATTTCCCGCTTACCTACCTATTTCCTGAGAGAAAATCTGTTTTGCCACGCAATTTGAGCCCACTTTCTTTGGCCCTTTTAATCTTGGTCTAGATAAATCAACCACTGACGTTTAGCTTAGAGCATTGCGTGCTAGATCTAATTTTTAAAACGGCCAATTCGACTTCTAACAGCTTGTAGGAATTCAATTAAGATTTAATGCAATTTGCGCATGCGACGTTTAACGCTGTTAAGATACACAAGTTTATGCATTTTAAGAAACTGCAGTTCCTACAGTCCGGTAACATAGCGTTCATTATTGTACAGACGTAAGTAAATTGGTAAGTTAGTTTGTTATAATCAGAGAGACTTATCTAAAGCCTACTGAATCGGCAGTTATGCTATAAATATACCTGAGTTACTTAAGTACTACCTACCGAATAAAATTTACTTCAATTAATTGTCAATAAGATTTTAATTTGCGACCGAAAAATTGATTTTTCCGCCAATCCTAGCGACGAGATTTTAGATCTTGATAAAATATGTCTTTTCTTAAAGAAAATAATACAATAGAACTTAATGCTACCTAGCCTAACCTAATCCATACTTCCTCCATACTAATATTATAAATGCGAAAGTGTGTCTGTCTGTCTGTCTGTCCGTCTGTCTGTCTGTCTATCTGTCTGTCTGCTACGCTTTCACGGCCCAACTACTTAACCAAATTTCGTCAATCGGTTGAAAAGATGGGCCGGGAAAGCGTAGCAGATAGACAGACAGACAGAAAAACTTTCGCATTTAAAATATTAGTATGGAAGTATGGATAAGAGTGGTTAAGGATTTAATTGTTCCTTGGTCATGACTAGCATGGACTTCCACAAAGTAACAGGGCTTCTATTCAACATAATCCATCCTCTCCTAGTATAAACCTGTCAATATTTTATGCAAATGTGTACAATCAGATGGTCGCGGGCACGTGGGCTAGTTAAAGTAGCTGCCGTGTTTTATTACTGATCCCTTGTGCAGATTCTGCCCACGGCTGGCTTCGTGTTCACAGTTGTTCCTGCATTAGAGGCTTGTCATACTCTAATTTTGCACGCCACGCCTATCGCCTTTCGCATGCACTAATGATCTGTGGAACCTAGTACTGACATGTGAATACTGGTGTAATTTACATAGTCGTGTCATTTCTGTGGCGATATGTTTGGCACGTTCGTTTCGACGGTACATTGGCTAAAACACGACTTGTTATTATATTCCAGGCTTTTGGATTTTATCCTAGCCTCGAGTGCCTTGGGTCAAACAAAACTTGTCACTAGAGCTAGTTACAACCAGTGTTTGTGCCAAAAAACCACGGTTTTCTAAATGTAATTCATTCACGTTCATATTGTTTATTTCATGTTTAATGTTTCAGTTGTTTCTTTTTATGTTCATTTTTTACAAACTTCTAGTTAATTTATGCTTAAAGGTATATAATATATTTTTCATACATGACATATTATAAGCTTATATTTTTCTAAGTAACCTAGTGCTCTTTATAATTTATTAGAGATAAGAGAAGTTTATTACAATAAGTACTACGTAAAATTCTAGCTGATGCCCGCGACTTCGATTGCGTTGATTGAGGTTTTTTGGTTCCCGCGGGAGCTCTTTTTTTTCCGGGATGAAGATGAGGTCTTAGATGTGTTATTCCAGACCAAATCACCATCTCTGTACCAAATTTCATCCAGATCCGTTCAGCTGTTTTGGCGTGATTGAGTAACAATCATCCATCCATCCATCCATTCATGCATCCAAACTTTCGCATTTATAATATTAGTAAAGATTATTCTATGTCTATACAATCTAATTTAATAATAAGATTAACTGAATTCTGTATCTAAAACTTTATTCACTTCACCGCACCGAAACATACCTACCTACTCTAATAGATAGTGTAATAGTAAATCTGCTAGCATTGCTAATTGCTTCTTCTATCTATTAGAATCCGCTGACCCGCAGTCACGAGAAAACCTTCTTAGATTTCAATACCTTAGCTGCTTCCGTGACTGCAGTAGATAACAAATCAGTTAATTACAAAACGAATAAAAAAACAATGGCTTTGTTACACTTACGACCTAAAATAAATTAGCATGCTGACCTACAATCGAAATCAGTCTGTGTCACTGTTGCATGATATATCGATACAGTATCGATTATCGAAAGAGCTTGTTCTTTTAACGATAGTAGAGTTTATTGTTTGAAATTGCATTCTATATTATGTCAGTCAGACCTACTACCACAAAATAGGTAATGGTACTACACTGAATTCATTAAGATTGGTAATGATAAAACTATTTCCACATATTTAACTTTATTAATTAATTTTATGGGTAACACATCTAAGCTTTGCAAAATATTATCAAACAAGTATATAAATATGCGAAAGTGTGATTTTTTTGTGCCGCAATAGAGCAACGTATCGACGTGATTAGTAGGCTTACTACCGTAGCTTAAAGCAGTATTATTTTAATAGCGTTAACGTTCTTGTTTCAGAATTATACTCCTTATTTTATAGGCACGTCAAGGTACGTCAAATAAAACATCAGTTTTAAAATTATATTGCTTTATGATATGGTAGTAGGCCCACTGTTGAGGACACGGAGAGTGACAATAAACTACTTACTATCCCTGAAAATTAAGGAGTTCTCAAGGGAATTTAAAAAAACCGGCCAAGTGCGAGTCGGACTCGCGCACCGAGGGTTCCGTACTCAAGAAGTAGGTATAATTACCTTTGTTAATGAACCGCAAAACTAACTTTGTTTGTAGAGGTTTACTGTTAATATCAAAAAATTACGTTTGTTGTATGGGAGCCCCCCTTTAATATTTACTTTATTGATATTTAATTATTTATTTTGAAAGGTAATATACAAGTCAATATTCTGTGAAAATTTGAACCGTCTACCTGTTACCGTTTTTAATATTGAGCAAAAAAATACGAAAAAAACACTTTTATTGTATGGGGACCCCCCTTAATATATATATTTTTTTAATTTTTAGTATTTGTTGTTATAGCGGCAACGGAAATACATCATTTGTGAAAATTTCAGCTTTCTAGCTATCACGGTCTATGAGATACAGCCTGGAGACAGACAGACAGACAGACAGACAGACAGCGGAGTCTTAGTAATAGGGTCCCGTTTTTACCCTTTGGGTACGGAACCCTAAAAACGAAAGTATTCTTTACCTTAGTAATAAAATATAATGCTTAAATTATGGAAAACTTAGGTCTGACGTATTTTTGTTGTAAGATAATAACTGCGATATCCTGGTGTTAGTGGCAATTCAGTGTTAGAAAGATGGATGGATAAAAGGTAAGTAATTTTAATGTAGCAAATCTCAAATTGTTTGGTAGTTATTTTATTTTCGTGTTCCATCTCAACCATTGCGTTACGTGCTACCGTTTTGTGACCTACGGCACGCGTTTGAAAAACTTGTACGTATGCAATAAACCATATATAGCAGTACTTTAAAATTTAGTATTCACGCTTAAGGAATTTTAAGTGGTTTAAGTTCAAGGTAGGCTTAATCTTAAAGACTGGCTTGATCAATATCATTTCATTCACTTAACAAAGAACGTGATAAACTATACGCAATCCAAAAAAGGTTTCGTTAGACGACAATTAGAGTCATAGCCAACTTAATAGCCGCAATTGGTAAAGCAAAACCACCTGTAGGTGTTATTTTAGGGTAACCTGCAAGGTGAAACACGATTCAAACTAAAAGCGACCTTGTGTGCTGTTTTCAGAGTTCGAACTTGTTTGTTGTTTAATAATCGTGGTTATATTGTAGATGTTCATCTTTTGATAGGTTCTACAGCGATGTGTTAACTGTTACGCACTTTAGTGACCTTTATGTAATCATGCTTAGTGAGAGCAGTGAATGAGGTTATGAAGATAAGGTTTGTGTGAAAAATCCCAAGCTTCTATGTGTAATTTTATTTATTTACTAGCTGGTGCCCGCGACTACGTCCGCGTGGATTGAGGTTTTTTGGTTCCGCGGGAACTCCTTAATTTTCCGGGATAAATCAGTCAGTAATTGAGTGGCTCAAATCTAGACTTCTATAGTAATATTATAAATGCGAAAGTTTTGATGGATGTATGGATGTTTGTTACTCAATCACGCCCGAACGGCTGAACGGATTTGGATGAAATTTGGCACAGAGATAGACTATAGTCTGGAATAACACATAGGTTACTTTGACGTGGATATTCACGCGGACGAAGTCATGGGCATCAGTTTTTCATGAAGGTTCATTTACAAGTAACTATAGTAGTAGTAGTAGTAGTATTTTACAACTACTTGAAACTCAAACTCTTCTGAACGTCATGTTAACAAGGAATAAGACTTGATGGTGATAATTAACTATACGGTATCTTAAAACCTATCTACCTGTACTTTATCTTACTATGTGACTTTACGAAATTTCTACGGGAATGAAACCGGTGTAAATCACATAAGTATTAAGTAGAGATTTAAATATTAAAATAATTATGTAAACTTTAACCTTTACTATGATATTATGTATCTAACCATAATATTAAAACGTAACTAAATATTGCAATAACATTATAGCGACAAATTAATACCAACGACCTTCTTGGTGTTTTGCAGACGAGCTAAAGGTTACTTGTCCAATTTAAGGTACCAACATGACTGCGTTTCGACATAAGATGTATGGTAAACGCAGGGTACTGACCGATGGTTTGTATGCCAAAATTGATTGTGCAAAAATTATTTTGATTACTTAATCAAGTTTTTATAATACCTAATAACGTCCTCCCAAATTTCGGTCACGGCGGTCAATCTTCACAGAGATTAGCCATCTGCGCGGGAGTTATTATATAAGTGTATGCGCTAACACAGGTGCACACTCTATTCCCTTGCTCTTAATATAGCCCAATGGAACGGAAAATCTAACACAACCGGAGAGTGATCAGGCGCAGAACCGACGATTTTACATGCTCCCCGAGGCACGGCGGTGAAACTTCGCCAACTTCCTAACTCCGAGCTAGTACTGAGAACGTCTTATCAGGAAAGTCCAATATAGGTAATTGTTAAACATTTTTTATATTCCCGTAGCCAATCAATCGATTCATAGCTATATTTTAATTTACAAAATATTGGAATTCTATAAACGATAAAATATTATATTAACTATGAATGCATAATATTTTATTGATAATATTTTTTACAACGTACCTAATTTAAGAAGAAAGCCCTGAAATTAATGTTCAATGAATAAATAATAACGATTGCTTACAGATCGAAAAATCATAAAGGTATTACCGATGCAATAATATATTTTAATGTCCCTAAATCCTAACCAACCCGTAAATATGAAAATACTCGTAAATATCGTCTATACAATTTAGTGAAAATGAAAATCCATTACAAAATATGCTTTATGGACCCAATACTTATTACTCATAAGAATGACCGTTAAATTAGGAGTTATGACTTCTAAGATCGTAGGTGTTTAAAGGCAGCGGTACGAGATCCATTTTTATCATTCCTTTTGAATGATAATAATAAATCTAAAAGTGAAAAATGTTAATGTCTATGTAATCCATACATATTCTACACTAATATTATAAATGTGAGTGTGATCTGCTACTAGGCTGCATCTGGGAAGGACGTAAAAATTTTATCCCAGAAAATTAAAGAGATCCCGCGGGTATCACACGCGGATGAAGTCGCGAGCATCATCTAGTAATTAATTAATTCAATTGGGGAGTCTAGCAACGTAGCGCTTCCCAGTGCGGGGTCGCCATTCCAGCACTTAGTATATTACTAGCTGATGCCGGCGACTACGTCCGCGTGGAATGGTTTTTTTTTTTGTTCCCGCGGGAACTCCTTAGCTTTCCGCGATAAAAAGTAGCTTATGTGTTATTCCAGACTATAATCTACCTCTATGCCAAATTTCATCCAGATCCGTTTAGCCGTTGGGGCGTGATTGAGTAACAAACATCCATCCATACATCCATCCATACATCCATACATCCATCCATCCATCCATCCATCGCACACAAACTTTCGCGTTTATAATATTTATTTGATTAGGCCCCTATACCTACTTATAGCCCCCAACACGAAGTAACTATTATTTCATCTATATGCCGCAATGTCTATCGGGTCCTCCAACCATAAGTTCCGCGCATTGCCACCAACGTGGCTATGTATACTATATTTCTTACTTTTACGAATTTTCTCAGTTCTGATTAGAACAATTTTAAATATGAATAAAATTACGATAATATTACAAAAAGATGAGGACTCGGATCTATAAAATTTTGCAATTCAATTAATATTTATGATCTAACAGCTAATAGTATTTGTTATTAATTTACATATTCCGGGATAAAAAGTAGCCTATGTGCTATTCCAGACAATAATCTATCCCTGTGCCAAATTTCAGCCAGATCCGTTCAGCCGTTGGAGCGTGATTGAGTAACAAACATCGATACATCCATCCATCCATCCATACATCCATTCAAACTTTCGCATTTATAATATTAGTAAGAAGTAAGATAGTAGATAGGTAGTAGATTAGTAAGAAGTTGATCGCAAGCGTTGCATTTACTATTAACTCGTTGATGTCTTTTATATTGAATTTATTGTTACCGTTGATAAATCAATGGATTAATATTTTTCTTTTATTCGGAGTTATTAAAAGTGAAGCCATCATTTAACATGTGTAAAATAAAATATAAACTTAGTATGTATTCGTGGAGTAAATTTTAATTCCCGCCGGTACAGCATAATTTTCGTGGATAAAAGTAGCCTATAGTCACTTTCCAGATCCTCAACTATACTCATGCAATAAATTACGTCGAACCGCTGCTCTGTTGCGTCGTGATTGAAGGACAAACAAACAAACAAACACACTAACAAAATTAAGTATGATTTAAAAGGCAAATAGAGCCAATCAGGTTAGAGAACATTCCATTCTCAAACTATGCGTGATTACAGTTTATGCTGTTGTTATTTTGCTATGAAATGATCGTTTAATGCCTCGTTACCCTTAATTATCCCAGTAACTACCGACCTTGCGATAATAAATTGCCAAACAAAGCAAATAGAGCTTTCGTAACATTAAATTAGTGGGTCTCGATAACTTGTTTTTCTTTTAGTATGGCGTGGTATATGTTCCGTTAAGATATAAAGAAAAAGGTTCATTTTAGGCCTACTCTTGTACATAATCCCATGAATAGGGGAAAATACATAGATTGTATTAAAAATATAATAATTTAGAACAGTAAAGTAAATAACGAGAAAAAAATAAAAATGTATTTCAAGTTTTCGATACGTTTCCAAGATGGCAACCTTCAACCATACAGAAGGCAGTAGGCACGAAATGTATCAAATGTCATTTCTGACAGTCACTGTTAAAATAACGTGTATTTCTTTTGAAAACGTCAAAAAATATGAATCCGCCATTGTTGCCCACTCATGTTTAGTGTTGCATAACTTGGAAAGATTAAATAATTTCGCCACTGAAATTACGACGAATTCGTAGATTTGACCCATTAAAACTGGTCTAGTATTTTATTTTCCTTCATTTCTCTACTTGTACAAGACCAGGCCTACGCCCCATACAAATCTGAGCCGTCTCCTATAAGAGTCTAAGATAAAAGTAAAAGATAGGAATGACCTTTGAACTATGTAAACACACAAATAAGTAATAAATAATAATAGCCGCAATATTAATTTTTCCACCGTTTCCTCACAAAAGCAACAACTTTACAAACGACAGAAAACAAACGTATGTACGTCTCTTTTCTGTTTGACGGCGCATCGCTAGCGCCCTCTTTTTAAATTACGTTGGAACGAGATTTGACAGTTAGTCATTCTGGCGGAGCGTCGTGTCGATGGTCAGTGCAGCCATATTGGACGATCGATACATTTTAAAACGGCAACGGCAAGCGCACCACGTTTCCGACGAATCGCTTTTTTCTGCGTAGTCCAGTGATTATTTTGTTAGAAATAATTAAAAACGTTTTGATTAATAATTTTCTAAATAGTGGTACCATAATTTCATTGATTTGTTATGAAATTATTATAAAGAAGATATCGTACAAATTATGTGAAGCTATCATTTCTTGTACTGTCCCTGGTCTTTATCCATCAGCTATGGCTGACAATCCTGATAGAGGCACGGAATTGCCTTTATGTTTTTACTACCGTAACTAATAACTGTTAAGCTATTGCATAGCTTCTATCGCGGGCCTTGAGCGTGGAGACCGAATCCAGAAATTCCGTAACGAAAAAAAACCTAACACGTTGGTTGCTATGACTACTTGTGTTGTTGACTTCAAGTTGTTAAAAATATTAAGGCGATAAAATTGATTCCCCTTGGACACCCGGACTATTGAAAACATGATCCCTTAAAATTATTTCGCCTTTATATTTTCAACAACTTGAAGTCAACAACACAAGTAGTCATAGCAAGTTGATAAAAAATGCTATGCAATAGCTTTACCGCGGCAGTCTCCGAGTGCCACACGTCTTTTTTTTTTGTACTTATCGATAACGTTACAATAAAAATTATAGCTAGCTATAGCCTTATCTAATTAACATATATGAGGCACGCCCTACTGCCAACGTGGAATGGTGACAAGAATGCTGGCTACATTTCTGCGCTGGACAGCCAGGCTTATCCTTTGCGAAAAACTAGCCTACTGTCATCAGATGAGCCAGCCTTGCAATAAATTTTTGGCACTATAAGACCGTATGATTACTGAAATCGTTATATTGTGATTTCAGGAGACGTTTTATAGAAGACAGGTTGGAATTTCAGTTTGTCTGCGGGAAGCTTCGGCTGTGGCTATAGTTACCATTGTACTGGCAAATACATGCCACCAAGCGATTATGCGTTCGTATGCCACCTCTGCATTACCCCTGGCACCAAGTATGTTGCAACTTACTCACTTACTATAAAATCATATTATAAAATAGTAAATTACCAGAGCACTTGTTGGGAAATGAAAATACTAGATAATGCCCGCAACTTCGTCCGCGTGGATTGAGGTTTTGATTTCTGCGGGAACTTTTTAATTTTGCGGGATAAGAAACATTTTTCCAAAATTCATCAAAATCGGTTGAACATATGGCCAGTGAAAGCGTAGAAGACACAGACAGACACAATTTCGTATTTATAATATTAGTGTGAATAATGCTTAGCCGCCGTAGTGATACCACTAAATCGATACTAATTTGAACTATGGTTAAGGATATAAAAATAGTTGATTACCATACAAACAAAACATGGCTCCCGAACGATATTATAATTCTCAAATGACTCAATTACATACCAGCGACTAAAAACAAAAGATGTTATCATTTGAATTGCACTGAAGATCGACCGTGTAAGATACCTACTCAAGATGAATTAGATCTAATTGGGAGATAATTTGCGCAAAAACGTCAATAGACTAATCATAAACATTATCATCATTAGGTTCTAAGTGCTATTTTGACAACTTAATTAGATTATTCTTTTTATACACGTCGGGATTGCGCTTAGCTGTAATCATACCCAGTTTTTGTAATAAGGCTCTTCTCAGACCAGGGCACGTTTGGAACCCTCGTAGCTCTAGTTTTAAGATACCGTGGTTAATTATCACCATCACGTCTTATACTTTGTAAGCAGGACGTTTAGAAGGTGTACTTTGTAGCTTGTTTGTTCTATTTTAAGTGAATATGTTTCGAATTGAATTGAATCGAATTGAATTGAAAAAGGGTGGCTATACCTTGAAGCGGAAATGTGTAAAGCAGACCAATCAGAGGCCCAATTTTCTGAGCAAATCATAATCATTTGACTGCTTCAAACGTATTACTCGAACGGTTTAAAGAACTCATACACGCTGTTTGACGTCAGGCATCTATGAACTCCTTAAACTGAGATGCAATCATTGTAAGGATTGCCGAACAAATCGTCTAAGTTCGGCTTCAAAGTAAAATAAACCACAACAGCATTGAATTAAAGCTCAACTTCGTGTAATATTCTTTACGTTTAGGGTATCGTACATACTCGTATCTAAACGTATGAGAATGGATACACGAAATTGAGCTCTAATTTAATGCTGTTATGGTTTATTTTACTTTGAAGCCGAACTTAGACGATTTGATCGACAATTCTTACATAATTGGGGGGCAGGTCTAATCAACCTTTGACAAACGATTACGATTACGATTTCCTTACACAATCGGGGGGTAGTTAGTTAAAATATGACGTGATAATATTATCACTTCATCTCCCAATAATCTGATCGGTCGACTAAATTAATATTCACTCCACTACATTTGCTGTCGCTTCTTAAGGCTGGTGGCTTTTTTTAGAAGCTAAGAGTTGCTTTGACCTAACCTATATAGTATATGGCTAAATGTTCTCAAAAGTGTCAAAATCAATGTGCACCAAGCTTAAAGGTACAGACTTTTCTAACAAGTTTTTAATTCCAAACACAAAACTGGCGTAATTATATACTAATCAAACTAATATTATAAATGCGAAAGTGTGTTTTGTTTGTTTGTTGGTTTTTCCTTAATCACGCAGCACAGATTTTTGCATTGGCATAGTTGAAAACCTGGAGAGTGGCATAGGTATATTTATTCCGGTAAATTGAGAAGCCTCCGCGGAAAAAAAAATTAAACCCCGCGGACGAAGTCGCAGGCATCGGCTAGTACCTATTATAAATGCGAAAGTGTGGTTTGTTGGTTGTCTTAGTTCTATTTAAATAGAAGTCAAATTTTTTAATGCATATAGGAGAAATCTAATCGAATCTCTATTCGTAAAAAAAACGCAGGAGAGGCGGCGAGACCGAAGGCAATCCGTAGACATTAAATCTAAACAAAGCAACTATTTAAAATAATGGTCATTATTCAAATTAATGACTTACCTTTGAACTCTCTAAATTGAAAACAGTCCTTGACTTTTGCCTATCAACAAAACAATGAAAATGTCCGCATCTTTTATTTTAGAACAAATAAAAAGTATATAAAATACACAAAAATTCAAAAATTACCATTTAAATTGAACAATTCAAACATTACCATATATCGATGTCACCACATGATTATAACTGGATTATAATAATATCAGCACGTTTAAGTAGGTAAGTATGTTAGATATTGGGCTTTAGTCCTCAGTGGTCATAATAATAGAAGTTTCTAGGTTCAGTTTTTAGAATTAAAATAGCAAAGACGACATTATATTACTTGACTAGCTGACGCCCGCCACTTTTAAGTTTTTTTTTATTCCCGCGGGAACTCCTAAAAAGTAGGTCCTCACTCTCCAGGTCCTCAACTATACCCATGCAAAAATTCACGTCGATCCGTTGCTCTGTTGCAGCGTGATTGAAGGACAAACAAACTGACTTTCATATTTATAATATTAGTATGGATTTTACCGGTATAAAAAATATCCTAGATTTATCCTAGCATCCGAGGTCTCTCGGCCTGCCTGAAAAGCTGTGCCAAGGGAGTCAAAGTAATTAACCACATAGTAGGACATGTTGCATGAAACAAATTAAAAAAATTGTGGTGGTTACCTAATTTAATCACAATATAATGTTTGCTATAAATAATTAATAATATCTACTTAAATTTTTGAATTTGTTTCGTGAACGTTCGCGATATAGTACTAAATAATGCCTGTGACTTCGTCCACGTGGATTTGGGTTTTTTAAATTAACTGATATTATACAGACACCGTTATGATATCATATAGATAATGAATTTTTACCTTATGTAATACTAGCTGATGCCCGCGACTTCGTCCGCGTGGTTTAATTTTTTTTTGATTCCCGCGGGAACTCCTTAATTTTCCGGGATAAAAAGTAGCCTATGTCACTCTCCAGGTCCTCAACTATACCCATGCCAAAAATCACATCGATCCGTTGCTCCGTTGCGGCGTGATTGAAGGACAAACCAACAAACCAACGAACCAACAAACCATCAAACCAACAAACAAACACACTTTTACATTTATAATATTAGTATGACTAGCTGATGCCCGCGACTTCGTCCACGTGGATTGAGGTTTTGTGCTTCCCGCGGGAACTCTTTAATTTTCCGGGATAAAAAGTAGCCTATGTGTTATTCCAGACTATAATCTATCTCTGTGCCCGAGCTCCTTCATTTCAGCTACAATAGATTAGTACGAAACTACGGGCATTCAAATTTATTTATTTGTGTAGATATAAGTATCTTATAAAGAATGTAATATGACAAAAATGCGTGACGCGCACATCCTGTTCTCGAACACATATCAATGGTTCAGTAGGTGTGGCGAAGGTCGCCGGGTTCGATTCTGCGCGAACACAGACGCATTGTTCACTCGGAATTGAATTAAACAAATGGCTTAATGGCGACAGGCAATCCATACAGATAATAAAAGCGTAGAACTGTCTTGCCTGTTCCGTGAAATATGGTCAATTTTGAGTTTTTATTTTTATTATTATGACATTAAACAAAAATAACATTTAATGTTCATCTCGAATGTATTATACATGCAAAGATGCAAATGTATTGTTTTACTCTGTAATTTTTTAAATGTCAAAAATAACATTATTGATTAAGCATAATACATTCTTATTAACTTCATTTAATTTGTTATTATTTAAGTAATTATTTAATTTGATCGTTTTATTCATTTCTTTCAGGAGTTTTGTGCATAATATATATTTAGCACATTTTCTTACAGTAATTACGTAATAAAAGTACATAAAAAGCGAAATTTCACCCAAAGCGTATTAAAGCGAGGATTAGGTTTTCACTTTCTCTTAAGCGAAAGTAACAAATTCCTATCTAAACAAACAACGTATACAAACATTTTAAAAGGTGTTAATTCAGAACACACATGCTTTAACTAAAGAAAGCGAATTGTTAGTTAATGTGGTGTGTTCACTACATGTCTTACAAAGTTTTTACATAAATTTAATGTATGTAAAATAATATTAAAATGATTTTATAAGATTAAGAAATAATTTTCAAAAACCTTCCTCCAGTGGCCACTGAGTAAACGTTGGAATAACTTAGTATGAAATTTTATGCCCGCTTACTTTTAATGCTATAAAACTTAAGTTTACATAGAAAAGTCTTCTTCTAGGTTGGCGCTTACAACAGCTACTGTTACTATTATCTAGGCGTTTAATAATAGCACAAGACTACCTTACCATTCTTACTAACATAAAGAACACCTGGCAAATTGGGCCCAGTGTTGTAGCACTTTCTGAACTACCTTGAAATGAAGATACCGAAAACTCTCAAAATTTTGTTATATAAGGCAGCTTAACTCTTATGAATCGGATAAAAAAGTTGCAGCAGTTCGAAAAGTTCAAATCCATCAAATAATACATTATTATAAACTGCAGGGAGACCGCGTATCATTTGCATCAATCATTGATGCATCGCAATCACCTCTGATTGGTTGACACTCTACCACCATTGGACGAAATCCATTGACGCAGCAAGAATACCATAAATTCAGCCAATCGGAGATGATTGCGATGTATCAATGATTGATGCAAAAGATACGCGGTCGCCCAGCTGATCTGCGTATTGTCTGTCATAGGCATTTTATCTCGGAATACCTAAAGAGTGCTTACTGGATTTAAAATAAAAGAGTCTACGCGGACGCAGTCGCGATCATCGCCTAGTAAAGCCTCAAAACAAAAAGGCCTTCAAAACAAAGGTTATAGAAGCAATACTGGAAATTTCAATTTTATTTCATAATCACCTCATTTTAAACACGTGAACGAATTCGCGAGCACAAGCTAGTGTTATCTAAGATGCCAGTAACATTTACATGTCACCCTGCGCGATGTAAAGGTGGATTTACACTTGCACATTAGCACTAGTTGTGTGGTCCATTGTCGTTGCGTGAGATATGGCCAATGACTGTGCTTAAAAAGGGTGATTATCGGGGAGCAGTCAGTAAAGCAGCAACACACATTAATTTAAAAGCATGAGAATTTTTGTCTAAAAAAGTGTTTTAAACATGGAATTTTTAAATAGATCGCAAACGTTTCTTTAAGACAGTTGGTTTCGGTAAATAATCCAGGGTGTGAGTATATGTAAAAATAAAAATCATACCGATTTAAAACTTTGCGATATTAAATGGAAAATATTTTTTTCTGAATTGAGTACCTTTCGTGTTAGTTTTTTTTAATGTTTCGCACCCAATTACCCTCTGATGAAATTGTGTCAGAGACCTTTCTGTTGCGAGTTTTGCTCTGAAAATAAATTATTTATTTATTTATTTTACTGCATTTTAAAGTTGTAAAAAACGGAGGTGAAAATAGGTTTAAATAAATATATTTTTTTTAGGTTTTTAAAATAAATATATTTTTTTCTCTAAAATCAAAAAGCTGGCAAATTGGAAAACGATTAGATTAGTCCGATAAAATATATTGTTTCTTATTTTATTTCTGTTCACTGATCTCTTCTGAATTTTCACCCTGTATATGGGGCAGGACTTGCAGTGTGCGGCCCCCGCGAATGTCTTACTTGTCAGACTCTGAATCAATGACTGCAATACATCATCCCGGTGCTGACTCTACGCATATCTAGGATCGAGAGTTACAATTGCAAATTTAGATTAAAATAAATTATAATCCATTGTTATTTTTTTCTTTAAAATTTAGAGTTATGTTACGCATAAATTCCTATTCTATTTTGGGCGATGTTTGATAAAGTTCACGAACATTCGTGTCTCAATGTCATCATCAAATATTTGAAGTTTTAAGAATACCGTGTGACCTCTTGGATTTTCAGGAATAATAAGTAGACGTAAATAATAAGTGTGTCATTCTTCAGGTCCTCATCTCTACCTATTCAAAAAAATCACGTCGCTCCATTGCTCTGTTACGGCGTGTGTGAAGAACAAACCAACATAAAAATTAAGACAGTTTTAAATTTAAAATAATTTATTATGGGTCACTAGTCACTATCCATAATTTTATTGAGTTTTTTAAGTACAATTTAGGTATTAATGTGTTAGAAGCAGGTAGCTAGACATTGAGAGTAAATATCTACCTAATATTCTAAGGTACCCATAGAGTGTTTAGAGAAACTACACATTATTCAAACTCCCTTACACAAGCAATTTCTCACTTTTTTTTTCATTATTTTATCAGAACAATGAACAAATTGATTTGATATTTATTTTAACACTAGATGATGCCCGCGACTTCGTCCGCGTTAATGGCTTTTTAAATTCCGGGGGGAATTTCTTTAGGTTTCTGGAATAAAAAGTAGCCCATGTCTTTTCCCGGGATACAAACGATCCCTATACCAAATTTCATCAAAATCGGTTGAACAGATGGGCCTAGAAAGCGTAACAGACAGACAGACAGACACACTTTCGCATTTATAATATTAGTATGGATGTACCTATTGATGATTTATTACCAACTATACTAGTAGGTATAAAGTTCATAATGGGACCTGGAGCTTTTTTAGGGTTCCGTACCCAAAGGGTAAAAACGGGACCCTATTACTAAGACTCCGCTGTCTGTCTGTCTGTCTGTCTGTCTGTCTGTCTGTCTGTCTGTCTGTCTCTCATAGACCGTGATAGCTAGAAAGCTGAAATTTTCACAAATGATGTATTTCCGTTGCCGCTATAACAACAAATACTAAAAATTAAAAAAATATATATATTAAGGGAGGTCCCCATACAATAAACGTGTTTTTTTCGTATTTTTTTTGCTCAATATTAAAAACGGTAACAGGTAGACGTTTCAAATTTTCACAGAATATTAACTTGTATATTACCTTTCAAAATAAATAATTAAATATCAATAAAGTAAATATTAAAGGGGGGCTCCCATACAACAAACGTAATTTTTTGATATTAACAGTAAACCTCTACAAACAAAGTTAGTTTTGCGGTTCATTAACAAAGGCAATTATACCTACTTCTTGAGTACGGAACCCTCGGTGCGCGAGTCCGACTCGCACTTGGCCGGTTTTTCTACTAACACCCTTGACGAATTGCAGAGGCAATGTATACCTCGATACTTTATAAAATAGTTACATAAAAACTAGCAATCTTTTACCTATATGGATACTAGAATCTGGTTACCGACAGGAAAATGGCTATAAGCAAATATCTTTTTTTTTTTGCTAAGAATTTAAAATGCTTAGGCAATGACATTCCGTGCAACAATTAAATGTAAACTATAGGTTTTGACTGCGATTCCAAACGCTAACATTCAATTTTCCCGTAGGCTTAGTATAGATAGTTCTTGCTGTATAATGTACCTATCTTAATTTAGTCTTAGTACTAAATCTCACTAAGACTGAGTTTTCACTTATGTCTCAAAGTAAGAACATTTACGCATAATAATTATTAATAATTATTAAGGCAACCCATGCAAAACCTGGGCGAATCAACTAGTTTATTATATAACTAGCAGATGCCCGCGACTTTGTCCGCGTGGACTGAGGTTTTTGGTTCCCACGGGAACTCCTTATTTTTCCGGTATAAAAAGTAGCATAAGTGCTAATCCAGACTATAATTTATCTCTGTGCCAAATATCATGCAGATCCGTTCAGCCATTCTGGCGTGATTGAGTAACAAACATCCACCCATCCATCCTTACATCCATCCATCCATTCATCCATCCATCCAAAATTTCGCATTTATAATATTAGTATCAGATAACACCGTTCGAAATGGAAACACACCTATTTAATATTGTTTTACAGTAAAAAATAAAAGAAGTCAGTATTTTAACGTGATATTGACACAGAAGCCAACTAGAGCGTTCTTAATAACAAATACGAGAGAATAATGAAAAGAAAAGAAAGTGGATAGTGATGCGCGCTAAATCGATTTTGTGCCGTTGAAAATCAATTTACTATCGAACTTCGATCCAATTATCATCGTGATAATTGTATTAAGTACTCAAAACATTTGTTATTACTTTTTGCTGTAGTTTATTAACTTAAGTTAAATTAAGTTTTATTTCTTTCGAAGTTTTAGTGTCGAGACTAGTAAGATGATTTCTTATGGTGCCAACACATAACTTCAATGTGGTGTATTATAAAGTGGTCTGAAACAAACATTTTATATGAAAATGTGAGCGCTCACTAAATTGTCCAACTTTTATGCCAGATTGCGTTGCACTTAACCAGATTGCGGGTACATTATGATTAATGTATTTAATCATAATGTACCCGCAACCTCACAATCTTTATACATATATAAAAATGAATCCCTATTTCCCTTGGTCACGGCATCACGCGTAAACGGCTGGACCAATTTCGCTAATTCCTTTTTTTGTTGTATAGGTGAGGACATGGAGAGTGACATAGGCTACTTTTTATCCTGGAAAATTAAGGAGTTCCCGCGGGAATAACAAAATACTTAAACCATGCGGACGAAGTCGCGGGCATCAGCTAGTTACCGAATATAAAAAAATTAAGCAATATTCACTTTGATTTATTAATAACTTATCACAATATTCACACCGCTATGTCGATAAATGTAAATGTAAGACAAGTCTCAAGAATAGACATCCGCGGATCCTAAATCTACCTTTTCGATTTTAACCAAACTCTTTTTAATACTCGCGAATATTTAAAAAAGTTACTCGCGCTTTGAAAGCAACAATATCGATAAAAGCTCTTACAAATCCCAACACAATAGAACACTTTTGACGCTCTTTGATCTTCAATCGACCCAATTCTAACGGCAAGGTGACAGCGGCGCATCCGACAGTCTTAAGCCTTGGCACAAAATATCGACGTCACGGATCACATCACTAGCCCTATTGTTTTATCGACCTACAAGTTACCGTTTGTTTAGATGCATTATGGTGGAAATCAAGGGTACTTATGGAGATGGAGATTGCTATTTAGACCTCATCAAGTAGGTGCCATCTATTGGTGCCTACACGAATTCCTTTTACCAACTTTACTGTCATTTTAAGGGCAAAAACACACATCTCACAGGACCTGATAACACGTCAGCACAACACACCCGCGTGTGAAACACGTGTTAGGTTGGTATGTACTCTGAGCACTAGGTACTAAAAGTGCGCAGTCTAGTACTTAATAATTCAAATAGGTGACGTGTGAAAACTCAAGAACATGAATTCGCCAAAGCTGTGCTCGGGACTTTGGTAAATAAGTATTACTAGCAAATTCCCGCGACTTCGTCCGCGTGGATTGAGGTTTTTCGGTTCCCGCGGGAACTCTTTAATTTTCCAGGATAAAAAGTAGCAGTGTTATTCCAGATTATAATCTATCTCTGTGCCAAATTTCATCCAGATCCGTTCAACCGTTGGGGCGTGATTGAGTAACAAACATCCATCCATACATCCATCCATCCAAATTTTCGCATTTATAATATTATTTATTTGATTTGATTGATAATTTCGAGGTATAAAATAGCCAATCAAAAAAATATCTTGTTCGAAATGAATATAAAAGAATTCAAATCTTTTGGCTAATTCAATAATTTTAAACTCAGAAATGCAAAAAATATTTCTTGTTCGAAGTGACTATAAAATAATTCAAATTTGGCTGCAATGATAATTTTTAACTCCGCAATTCATTAATTTGAAAGCTTACTCATACCGATAGAAGGATCATTTTTTACTACTTAATAATATAACTATCTATATATGGCTTTAACAATAAATTTCCGTCGTAAGGAAACCTTGAGGATTCATTAGCTAGGCAGGCCTATCACAAAGAGTGACCTAAGTTGAACTTTAGGTCTGTCCAACAATCCTATACAAAATGCTAACAGTGTATTGTAATCCGTTAATTAGTGTTAAATCATGAGCCGCTCTTACGAGGACAAATTACTTATTATCTTTGGCTAAATACCTGTTCAAAAGTATTATTTACGAATACCGAACTTAAACTTTTTGTTTAATATCGACTACTCTTGACAATCCTGTAGCAACATTTTTGGAGATAAGGTTGTTTAGAAATTTCCAAAGTGTGGGTAATCACTATCATACTAATATTATAAATGCGAAAGTGTTTGTTTGTTGGTTTGTCCTTCAATCACGCCGCGACGGAGTAACGGATCGACGTGATTTTTAACAAGGTTATAGTTTAGGACCTGGAGAGTGACATAGGCTACTTTTTATCCCGGAAAATTAAGGAGTTCCCGCGGGAATAAAAAAAATTTAAACCACCCGGACGGAGTCGCGGGCGTCAGCTAGTAAAATATAAAATTAAAAAAGAATTGTTTTTGGTGAAATTGAAACCAAGAGCAACCGTCGAGTTTCTTGTTGGTTCTTCTCAGTAGAGAAGGTATGCCGAACCAATGTTAGACTCACTCGGCGATTAAAAAGAACTTTTAAGAGTTTACTATTAAAAACAATTTGATAAGAGAGTGAGCAATCGAAGGAAGGAGGTGTAGGCTCAGGCGGTAAGTGTGAACTAATAACAATATCATTCACATTCACAATCAATCACACAGTCCAAGGAAACAATAATATCACATGTCAAAGAACTGTGAACTGTTTCCTATACGTGATTGTATGAAACGTTCGAGTAAATCCAGTGACGACTACCGACCCAACAGCTTTTACTTTCCACGAACGCTTCCGTGAACGAAAGTGCCTTCCGACGTCTAATCGATGATATTTATCGATAAAATGATATTATTTTAGCTATTATTGTTTATTTCTGGGTTTTTGTACTATGAATACACTAAACTAGCTGATGCCCACGACTTCGTCCGCGTGGTTTAAGTTTTTTTATTCCCGCGGGAACTCCTTAATGTTCCGGGATGAAAAGTAGCCTATGTCACACTCCAGGTCCTCAGCTATAACCTTGTTAAAAATCACGTCGATCCGTTGCTCTCTTGCGGCGTGATTGAAGGACAAACCAACAAACAAACACACTTTCGCATTTATAATATTAGTATGATAAATGGTATCTACTTTAAAATCTTTAATTGAGTGGTCTAAAGAAAATAATAGAAATAGTTTAGCTCTTGCAATATGTTTTTGATGAGAAATTTAATTACATCTATCTGTGTAAACACCATGTCTATAATTTTCTAAATTTGAACTGCCCCTAATGATAATTGTACCTGCGTTTGGTTCTCCACTTTGAAGATTAAATGGCATAGATATTGTAATAAAAGTATGTCATTAATTAGATAACGTCATTAAAATTATCATGTTGGCCAAGGAAATGCATATTTTCCCAAAATTGGATTTAACCATTTTAATGTGTTTGTCCATATTTAGCTTTAAAAGAAGTAATCTTTTAAATCTATAACATGTAATACATAATTAAGAATTATAATATCATTTGAACGTGCCTTTATTTAATTAATTAATGATTTTGAAAGGCTGATACATATATTTCGGTGTTTGTTATTGAATTAATAGTTTTTTTTAATATCGATTAATTACATTAATCGACTTCTCGATAATTATTTCAGTCACTGCACTAGCATCCCGTCACATCGTCACTAGCAAGTTTCTTTAATTACAAACAACATGTGTTAGAAAGATTAATTAATTAAATAAAAGTTAAATTAATTAATCAACAGCTGCAAATACAAAAACAAAATTATGTTGATAAAATTGTAAGCTCATTCTTTAAATACTGAAACTTGTTGCTTTGCTTTGCGTTGATTTCAACATTGTATTTGTACCCAACTTTTAAGTATTTTTTTAGTTTTAAGCTATGCTTAATAGTTAGAAGAAATGGAAAACAATTTTCAGTACAGTTAACTGAAACAATGAGAGGGTGAATGCCGCAAATTCGCCACGCATTCAAGCGAAAATCCGTTCTTCTGGGAACCTTGAACTTGACAAAGGTTTACCATGGAGGACTTTTTCCATTGTGTCTATCCAAAAGTGACATTTTTAGGGTAATGATGGGCAATCTTTGTGTCTAAGACTAAGAGATGGTTAGAAACTATGGAATAAGCTGGTGATCGAATAAGGTGCATCGCAAACCAGTTGGGGTACTTATTAAAAAAATTAAATGCTTAATGAGCCCAAGCGGGGTGCGTGTCGTCCGTTTTTTGTTTACTGATATTTAAATTTGCACGAATCAATTGATAGATTGAGTACATAATCAGATCAAAATAAATAATATGTATTACATGCCAGAACGGCATAGGAAAATTCTCGTGTGTAAACCCAGAATAAATTGATGGACGCTTCGATAAAATCTATAGGTAGGTCATCAGGTGTTTTTGTACCTAAGAGCTGTGGTCCAAAAAAGTGGCGCCATAGGTTTTAGACGGTCACGAAGCCCATCCCAAGAAAATAGGTGACATTCCAAAGTAGTTTTTTTTTTTAAATCAAATTGATACTTAAATCTATATATATAAAAATGAATCCCTATTTCCTTGGTCACAGCATCACGCGTGAACGGCTCGACCAATTTCGCTAATTCTTTTTTTGTTGTATAGGTCAGGACCTGGAGGGTGACATAGGCTACTTTTTATCCCGGAAAGTTAAGGAGTTCCCGCGGGAATAACAAAAAACTTAAACCACGCGGACGAAGTCGCGGGCATCAGCTAGTATTTTATAAAGCAAATATCCTTTTATAGACTTTTTGATATAGTTTCGCCCTCTTTTAAAATACCAATATTTTAAGCGGCGATGGACGAGTTTCGAATATGATCTCCGAAAATAAGTTTTGCAACGAATTAATAATTCTATTATTAAATACTTAGATATATATATGTATATTTTTTTGTAATATTTATATCAATAATGCTACGAAGTACCAGTAGGTATATCGAATACATTATTTCTTCATGCTTCACACTAATATTATAAATGCGAAAGTGTGTTTGTTTGTTGGTTTGTCCTTCAATCACGCCGAAACGTAGCAACGGATCGACGTGATTTTTGGCATGGGTGTAGTTGTGGACCTGGAGAGTGACATATGCTTATAGACAGGCTTAATGACATAGCTTTGACTTTTATTCCGGAAAATAAAGAAGTTCCCGTGGGAATCAAAAAAAACTTAAACCACGCGGACAAAGTCGCGGGCATCAGCTAGTTTAGAATAATGTAAAAAACTGGTAAGTAAGTATTTTTGAGGACACAAAATTTGTTTTTCTTATTTCAATGTAATTATAGTTTAGCTTTTGAAATTACATTTACTAACATAGGGTACATTTTGGCAAGGCAATGTATTATTGAAGGTAATCGATACCCTATTCTAGTTAAGTAGAGCATTTGATCTCGATTTCAAGGCGACGTAAATAAGTACCTAATGAGCAGTAGGTACTAGCTATTACCTATTCTGTGGTACTAGCAAGCACAGTGTTTTATTGAAGACTAGCTGATTCCCGCGACTCCGTCCGCGTGGTTTAAGTTTTTTTGATTCCCGCAGGAACTCCTTAATTTTCCGGGATAAAAAGTAGCCTATGCCACTCTCCAGGTCTTTAACTATAACCATGCCAAAAATCACGTCGATCCGTTGGTCCGTTGCGGCGCGATTGAAGGACAAACCAACAAACAAACTGACTTTCGCATTTATAATATTAGTATGATAATATCATGCTTTATAAATGGGCCAAAATGGTCTAGTAAATTTTCAAAAAAATAGTGCTTCCGAAGTTGTCCGAAAAGAAATGTGCCAAAAAGTTGCTAAATTGACCAAATGCGTTTCGAACATGGAAGTAGAGTTTGAATCCCTAAAACAAATCGAAATGAGATTGACTGACAGCTATTACATTTTTCTTACTCTTTAATATTCATATAATACATAATATACGGGAGTAAATATCCCAAGTTTATGGATAATATTTATTATGCTCTTTTTATCAAACTGCGCGACAGCAAATACGAGGTTATAATAGTTTTTTTCATGCATATTTTGGATTTTTTATGGTACGTAAGTATGTGAGATTTTTAATACTTTCAAAGCATCCCAATACTGGGTCTTTTTTTTAATAAGGATACAAACTTTTTTTTTATTTAGGTACTTTTATGTGGCATATCACTAAATAGGTCTCCGGAAATAAAGATGATGTTTAGTTAGTTATTTTACAGCCATACGATCCGTTAGAGGATAACACAACCTGAAAGTTGTGTAGGCAAGATGTTTAGACACACATTTCATGTTGTATAATAAACACCAGGCATAAGGCAGAAAATCGCAGTCAGTTTAAAAAAAACTGCATAAATATCTTAACAGACGAATCATATTTAAATCATGTTCTCATTTTCGAGGAATTACGAAATCCATTAGTACAGCCATTAGAATGCGTAATGTTTACATCATAAAATAATTTTATTCCTATCTCTAAATTCCAGTAGGCAACAGGACGAGTATGGTAATTAATATCTAATGCAGTAGCATTAGGTGTGGCTTAAAATCGTGCCAGTATTGAAAAAATCGTATGAATATCTCACAAACAAGTCTTAGAATCACTTATTCATAAGTTATTTATTATGCAATTTGCAAACCATGATAAAGGTCATGTATACCACGAAAAAATTAGAACGAGCATTGCTTGAAAGATAATGTCCGTCCATCAAAACACCGGATGATAATCATGCATACGTACTACTTGATTGATCTAACCTAATAGTCTACATGTGTATCTATAAAGAACGTCAGAGGTCAGCTACTAATCAATTATAATGTATTGATCAAGATATCATTAAAATCTATATTCTATTTTTTTATATACCTAATCATCACTTACATATTATTGCGTAATAAACTAAACCAGGCCTGTGTCACTCTTGGTACTTGCGCGACGAAAATACCGACGATCGCGCTCATTCCCGGAATGCTTACGCAGTCGGGGCTGGCGCGTTATAAGCGAGCGACGTGCTAGTGAATTTAACGCTGTTTTCGTAAATAGTTTTTTGAAAATATTTGTTTAATAGTTTAAGTTAAGTGTTTAGCATATTAATTATTTGCTTGCGTGTGTTATCTATTTGTCGGGGATACATTATTTTCTTCCTCTGCATCGGCCATAGTTTGTGGGCATAGGAGGGTAGGTGTCGGTAGGAATAATATGAACGCGGATAGAAAATCAAATCGACTGTAATTCAATTTTAGGAAACAAAGAAATCACTTTAACTAACTATCTAACTAAGTATAGCTATAGCTTAGGGCTACGGAACGCGAGACAGTTTCTACGACCACTCAGCTCGATCGACAAAACAAGACTGAGCTCCGACAATGTTGTTCGCTACATCGTAGACTCCGTCGAGCACCAAGAGATGGCGCTGGCGTCCCGACTAATCAGTTTAGTGTTTGTGTCCACCGGTGTCGCTAATCATTTCCGACACGGCCATCCTGCTGACACACGTCCCAGTGTGTTATTCTGAAACAATAAAAACAACCACAGTATCACTTCAACTCGGCTGTTCCTGACTAATTAAGACTCTACTTCAAGTACTACTCTTTGATCTCGAAATAAAGAAGTTTTCAAACTATATCGTTTATTTAAACTTTAAACCTTAATCTAGCAATCTTAATTTAATCTTAACCGAAATCATCATGATCATCAAAAACTAACTAACATTCAGAGATTCGACATAGGGAAACAATAATTTGCCAGAGCCATGTACCATCGTATTATTGCCAAGAAATCAGTTAACACAAAACAGCTTTCGCATGTACTCCATCACCACGGCCTTCACTAGCCGACCAGCCAATTACAATTGCTGCCATGTGATCACCCTGACTCACACTACGGTCTCTGCAGACCCCGACCTACGCTAGAACTACACGCGCACCGCGCACCCACGGACTACTTGAGTTGCCCCAAGAGACACCGATTTCTACCGGGCTACGGCTACGAAATAGCAACTAGTACGGTCGATTTTACTACGGCTGATGGAATACCTGCGCTACGCCTTGACCTATCAATTTTTAGACTTGCTCATTGCGATCCTCACTACTTTCTACTTCGACTGGTACATGACCCACAGGCATAGATCTTAACCTATCGTGTGCGTACTTGTAAGTGCGCCTTGAGTTTAGAGCCTTTAGCGAGTAACGATCACCGTCCAAAATCTCAACTACCTTGAACGGACCTTTGTACTTCGGATCTAACTTTGTCTGATTTCTCTCTTCGTTAGCTAACAACACGTAATCACCAACCGAAAACGGTGCAATTGCAGCCTTCGTACTATCAAACCGTTCCTTATCATATTCCGCGGATTTTTCAATGTTACTAGCTGCAATTTCACGGATTTCGCCAATGTCTACTTCGGTTTCGGTATCACTACACATTAACGACAAGGGCCTCGCGACTTTACCTATTAGAAGTTCGAGTGGGGAAGCTTTAGTAACGCGGTTCATGGTACAGTTATTCGCGAGTTGAACTTCACCGATAGAGTCTTGCCAGGATTTATTTTCGCTAGTCTCTACCGCAGTTAACATTGATTTTAGCACACTCATAACACGCTCTACCTGTCCATTCGCACGTGAGGAGCCTGTCGCTATGAGATGCAATTTAATGTTTTTGCTGTCACAAAACTCACCAAACTCTTTACTTGCGAAGCATCTGCCTTGGTCGGCTATGATGCGCGTAGGAGCTCCAAAGAGAGCAACGCTTTGATTAACCGCGCGGATACTACTTTTACTGTCAATATTGGTAGTATGGTAGAGTAACACATACTTCGTAAATGCGTCTATTAAAACAAAAATGTACTCCTTGTTATCATTTTTGCCACTTAGTTTACCTGTCGCGTCTATATGAACGGTGTGCCAAGGAATTGTCACTTTTGGTATCGGGTGCAGTTCAACTTGGATTTTCCCAGAGTGGGATTTCGCTACCTTACATGTAACGCAACCCTCTACAAATTTCTTGACATACTGAGACATTGCCGGAAACCAGTAAAATTCAAAAAGCTTTTCGCGTGTCTTATCGACGCCTAGATGAACAAGAGAGTCATGAATGTTGTTTACAACGGACCATCTTAAAGCACGCGGTAGGTATGGTAAACATTTAGTTCGACCGTTACGTTGAATTTTACGATGCAGGATCCCTGAACGCAACACATAGGTTTCCGCTATTTCCTCATTCATTTGTCCGTTTTCTAAATCAGTTACGATTTTAGAAACCTCTAGGTCACGTTGCTGTTCGGCTTGAAGCCAGTTCGGTGAAAGCTCAGTGAGTTCGATGCGCTTCTGTTCTACGCGGGGGACTGAAGGAATCGACGACAGGTCGGACGGCAATGGATTCCTTGAAAGGAAGTCTACATGAGACATACGTTTTCCTTCTCTATACACCACGTCAAAATCAAAGGACTGAAGGAAAACCCACCATCTATGTACTCTAGAAGAGAGCTCTACTTTGGTTTGAGAGGATTTCAACGAGTTACAGTCTGTCACGACAGTGAATTTCCTACCATGAAGGAACTGTCTGAAGTGTTTGATGGAATTCACGACGGCTAAGGTCTCCAGCTCATAAGAGTGGTACCTACTCTCTGCCGGGGAAGTGCGTTTGCTGAAAAACGCTACGACATGACGCTTGCCGGCCACGACTTGAAAGAGAATGGCTCCATAGCCTAAACTGCTAGCGTCAGTATGTAGTTCCACCGGATATTGGGGGTCAAAGATCATCAAAACAGGGTCACTAGTCAAATTAGAGATTATTTGCTGTCGTATCTTTTCATGTTCGGGTTTCCAAGTCATATCACCTTTAAGAGATGTCAGTTTATAGAGCGGGGCCATAATTCGGGAGAAGTTTTGAATGAATTGTCGAAAGTAGGAACTAAGTCCAATAAATTGTCTTAGCTGTGTCACAGTCTGGGGAGGTGGAAGCGCTGAGAGTGCTTCTGATTTTCTGCGGTTAGGTCTGATTTGACCAGCCTCTACCTCAAAACCCAAGAACACTACCTTCGTCTTAAGGAAGGAGCACTTCCTGAGGTTTAAAGAGAAACCAGCCTTGGTCAGAACCTCAAGCACAGTGTTAAGCCTCTGAAGTCCTAACTCTACATTAGGAGAGACGATGAGTACGTCATCGACGTACACTATGACGTAGTCGTTAGCCAAGTCACCTAGGGCATTCACAATGGCTCTCTGGAAGACTGAAATGGCATTTTTCAAACCAAACGGCATGGTCAAAAACTCAAATTGTCCCTCATTTGTGATAAAAGCCGTACGTTCCACGGAATCCTCATTAACTGGAATTAAGTGGAAGCCACTAGCACAATCTAGCTGGGAGAAATAATTCGCGCCATTCAGACGAGCTATTTGGTCCGATATCAACGGTAATGGATACCGATCAGGCACAGTGTTGTTATTGAGCTCACGGTAATCTATTACCATACGATCAGAACCATCTTGCTTCTTTACCAAAAGAGCAGGGCTAGCAAATGGAGAACAGCTAGGTCGTATGATGTTAGAGTCCAATAATTCCCTTACTCGATCACGAACTACGCTTCGTTCCTCGACAGACATCCTATAGGGTCGCCTTTGTACGGTACGATTCGGATCAATCAACCTAATCTTAAGCTCACCCGTATTTACTCGTGTAGTAGGCATACCGGTTATGAAAAACTCGGAAAACTGACTTAATGTTTTCAAAAGCTCAGATTTATCATGACCTCCGACGTCAGTTTGTATCGCGTTTAAATCAGGCTGTGGCTTATCATTGTTACGAATCGAATTAACGGTTTTGCTTAATAAAAAATGGTTAGCAGTCATATTCGCGGAAAAGCCTAACTTTAGAATTTCACGTCCTAACATAACATCGCTCTGAAGGCAACTGTCCGGCAAAACATGCAGCAAAAGCTCAAGAGGATGATCGTCAATCGTTACACAACATAAGATTTGTTCTGTGCTGACTACTCGCGTTTGACCAATGCCAATCATTGAAACTACGTTATTAAATCGCTTGCCACTCAATTTAGTAGCCACATTTTCTTTAACAAGCGAGCACTCAGCACCAGAATCAAAAGAAAAACAGTACAGCTGACCTTTATGCTCCATTGTCCCTGAAGGCGATTGCACGACGCAGACGTCCACGCGCCGCTCAGCATGCACCGCACTCGTACTGCTGCCGCCACCCGCTTGGCTGCCGCTACTGCTGCCGCTCAGGCACCGGTTCGCGATGTGGCCCGGTTTGCCGCACTTGTAGCACACCAGGGGCTTCACTGCAGGCTTTTCGGATGCTTGAGACGACGTTGAGAACGCAGAGTGACGTCCTTTGCTGTCAGTAGGTTTGCTCCTACACTCAGACCTCTTGTGACCCGTCTTTCCACACGTGTAACATTTGAGCGTAGAAATCTTGCTTCGCTTTGCTTCCGATACATGCGATGATTCACCGAGGGTAACAGCTTTTCGTTTCAAGTGCGAGAAAGCATGTAATTCTTGCTGTAATTTGTCCCTCGTTGTTATTTCAGTTGTAAAAGCCAATCGTTGCAACCTCGTATCAAACTGTGATATGTGAGCTAGAACGGTAGCGACTGCTATTTGTTCTTTGTTCGAATCCTTCCAGCGGTTAGATAAGGAGGTAATCAAACGACTCGCATACGCAGCTAGCGTTTCCTTATCATTGGGTTTGTCGCCGTTTAGACTTATGAGGGTACCCGCTAGTGTTTCAGATGAAACAAAACGCGACGTGAACAGTACCTTGAACTCGCTCCATGTCATTCCTTGATATGCTACCTGCGATAGCCACGTAGATGCAGCTCCCTTTAGTGCCTTGCTGATAGCAACCACAAGTTGACCGCCGCTTAGTGGTTTTTCGGAGAAGCACAAATCCGCTGTCGCGCACCACGATCTCGCGTCCGTGTCTGCCTTATCAGGGTTAAACTCTGGTAAATCAACCCGATTACTCGCCTGAGGTGACTGAAGGGCTTCGATAAGGGCTCGCATGTTTGCATTCTGCATCTCGAACATTTTGCGCCAAAGGTCACCTTCGCCACTTTCACTTCGAGTCTGTACCGGCACTGATCCCACATCTGATGTCGGGGATACATTATTTTCTTCCTCTGCATCGGCCATAGTTTGTGGGCATAGGAGGGTAGGTGTCGGTAGGAATAATATGAACGCGGATAGAAAATCAAATCGACTGTAATTCAATTTTAGGAAACAAAGAAATCACTTTAACTAACTATCTAACTAAGTATAGCTATAGCTTAGGGCTACGGAACGCGAGACAGTTTCTACGACCACTCAGCTCGATCGACAAAACAAGACTGAGCTCCGACAATGTTGTTCGCTACATCGTAGACTCCGTCGAGCACCAAGAGATGGCGCTGGCGTCCCGACTAATCAGTTTAGTGTTTGTGTCCACCGGTGTCGCTAATCATTTCCGACATATTTAATAATCATTATTTAGGCTATTAAAGCTAGCAAGCAAGTCAGCAAGTAGTCAATATAATATTAAGTAGTCAATAGTACTTCTATCACGGAACAGGTACAATTCATGTCAAACTTAAATGAGCCTCTTTTCAAGTAATTTTTTTGAATCGAGGCACGAGCTGTAGGGAGTCGCAGGGAATACGCTCGCCCTAGTTAGGCCCTTACTCCCTAATTCTTATTACACCTTTCCGATTTAGAGTAAGGGCACGGAATATATATTTATATATTTCCGTGATCGAAGTGTACCTACCTACCTCTCCGAGCGAAATATTATGTTTCGCCGCACTGCTTCGCCGCGACGAATGACCTTGCAAGTTGCGTGCGTAGTGAAGAACTCACTGTGTAGCGACACACAGTAAACACAGTCGATCATACTCAGAGTAGGTACCTTACTTACCAATTCGAAAAACCTACTGTATTGTTGTCCTGTTTGCTGACAGCCCTAGACAAGCTCGCAATGTCGTCCGTGACGTAGAAAAGGGAAAAGATGCAAAGCAATACGGACACTCGCGCGCGGCAATAAAGTTTAATTTAGCTTGCGTGCGTGATTTATCTTTTTAATAATAATTATGTAGGCTATTAAAACGTCGGCAAGTAGTCAACATCAAAGGAGTGAGACTTCTGTACGTCAGTACTATTATATTATTCTGTGACTAAACTAAGTATATTTTAGTTCTGTATGGATACATGTACCTACATTTTTATTAACTTATCCTATGTTATAACTTATAACTTTTATATGAATTCATCAGGATAGAATCATTATTTGACATTTTATAGTGCTTTTTAAGAAGTTTATGGGGGATATATTTTATTCGATATTAAATTTTACATTCACAAACACATAATTCAGAATAATGAATACCCTTAGTTAAGTAATGTAATAACATATTTATCTATATAAGTGTTATTATTATAAATAATCCATATTTATGAGAAAATGTTGTAAATTTTTCATGCGTTCCTTGATAATGAGCAGTCGCATTCAGTTATTGTAATGTAAGAAAACTACATTCCTAACGTTATTTTTTTTCATTTAAATGTTTAGGTATGTGTTAGGCCTATTTCATGCTCTTCACTGCCTAATGCATGTGATTTTGTCCGCGTCGATTTAGATTTGCTCTCTGCAAACCTAAATCGACCTAAATGATTTTACAGGATACAAGTTATCTAGGGTCGAAAGCATGGTGTAGACCCGATTTTATTCTAAAATTATGAAATTATAAACAAATAGACAGACAAACTGTTATGTGTTTGTTCTTTAATTATAAAAGAGAAGAAATAATAGTACTTAGGGTAAGTATGCACGTTATTAGATATTAACTGTCCATAGATTATATCAGATGCAAAATCATATGGTCTAGGGTTGACCGTGGAAATGCGTGACTTAACCAAGGCTGTCACTATGAAATGTGCTAATTTGAAACAATGATAATCAAATTACGCAGATAGCGGTAATAATATACAGCAGTTGAAGTAGTTAAAGTCAATACCGAAATTGAAATCGGTGCAATAAGTATTTTAAGGGCCACACGGCTATACTATGCGTTTTATGTATACCAATGCCATAAGGCGATACCGTGGTTTGCAAAAGTTATAATCAAGACCGGGGCAGGGTGGGTTATTGAGTTTTATAATACTAGCATGCCCACCGCGCCTACACGTGGGGGGAATTCCCGAAAATGCTTTCTTATTTGGTTCTGTGTTAAAAATAACACCTAAATGTTCCCCAAGTTCCTAGTCTAGTTTGAGCTGTAGGTACTCGAACGTTGAAATTTCATGTAATGACATTTCATTAATGAATAATTATGTAATGACCACGACTTAGTCTAAGTGGAATAAGGTTTTGTGCAACTCGCAATCAAGTCCTGCAAATGCGTCACCATTTTGATCTTCTTAAAAATTTGTAGCATTCCCACGCCTGTAATAGAGGCGGATTTCAGTGCTATTATAAAAAGATTAATACACAAAATTAAAGACAGGTTGTGGTCTATGTATGAATAATATCTGTCCAGAGATAATTTCAGGTGCACCGCTGACGCGAAATCACATGCTACAGGTCCAACCATGGACACGCGTGACTTACTCAAGGTCCTCATAATGAAATGGTGTCCATAACGAGCACTAATTCGTTACCATTCCGTTATCTATCGCAGTAACGTGTTATTTCGTTATTAATTTTCCAGTCACGAACCTGGACGAAATTGTAGCTCTGGTATGCAGATTATGTATAAAGATTGGTGATATTATCTGTGTGTAACGTCATAGCATTGTAAAAAATGTCATTGAAATAATTGCCATTATTATCTAATGAATTAATTAAAATTTGCGTTTAAAATTTAAATAGGTTTATGCATCAATATGCTCTGTAAGTATATTTTACGGGTCGATTCGACCAAACGTGCACCTCAAGGGGAATTACTAGGAATAAGTTTATTCCACGATTTTAATTTCGAGAAATTGAAAATCGTTTTTCTATCTACACCAAGTATAGTATACTGTAGATTCTACAGTATACTATACTTGGAATTACTAAACGCAAATAAGAGAAAGAACTATTGTACCAGGCAAACAGATGTTGTTCCAAAACCGACGATGTGACAGCTTATAAATTATGTCAACTAAATAGTTATGTCCTTACCTTTACCTGATTTATTTTTAGTAAGCATTAATTAACCCTTAGGTACATAACAGTACATATTCTACGTTTGTTAATAACATATTACATATTGAACTTTGGCAATACAACAATACTTTATTAAGGTCAAACTTTAATGGCGGTGTCGTTCTTGTTCACAATTAACTGGAACATAAGTACACGTGTTTCACGGAAGTAATATTATTCCGTGACTTGGCCAGTGCGGCTTTCATGTGACAGCTCTTGAATTTAGGCTCACACATAGCAATAAGGTTTTGTATAGTGGTTAAAGTACCACCCGTTCTTATAAAGTTCTCGGAATGACCTTTCCAGGTCGAAACGAATTTGTTTCGATTTAACGGATTTGTAAGATGATATAAGAAGTCTAAGGCAATAAACCAAAAGGACACAAAGGTCGGACGCGCACGCAAGACGGCTTAATTTATTGGAACGAAGGTTTGGTATTTATGATTATGTGTCAGTTGGTGAGGAATGTCGGTCAAAATTACGGTTTTTCGTGATAATAATCTTTGCGCTTGACCTTCAATCACTGAATTTAAGTTACAGTTTTAACAGAAGAAGCTATACTTAAGGCTACGGATCATAGAGTTCTCTACTTCTATCTTTATGTTGAGCCATTCTTTGTTTCATAAATAGAAATAAAGATTTATGTAGATAATCGGAAAATAAATTCATTTCGCGCTTAGAGTATTACGTTGTAAATCGGCGAGTAGGATTGGCGATAAGTAGGTAACCTTTCATCATCATTACTCATCACTACAGCCTATTAACGTCCCACTGCTGGGCACAGGCCTCCACTCTCATAGGAGAGCGGGAATTAGAGCTTAGACCCACCACGCTGCTCCAATGCGGGTTGGCGGGCTTTAACGATTATTATCATGTTAGTGATAATAACCGGGACCAACGGCTTAACGTGCTCTCCGAGGCACGGGGGTGAAACACCACCAACTTCCAACTCCGGGCTGGCACTGAGAATTTCTTAATTGAAAAACCCAATACCTAACTTTTATGCCCGACCGGGAATCAAACCCAGGACCTCGATGATCCGCAGTCGACTATGCTAACCACTAGACCAACGAGGCAGGTAACCTTTACTATACTAAAAAGTCGTAGGGTATCCCATATTTTTATATCATCAGAAAAATGACATATCAATGTGGAGCTCATGCATTATCTAAAAACTTCATATTTTTCGCGAGGAAGTGTTTTAAGAAATACAATCAAGATGTTTAAGAAACCTAAATCACATTTTTTCTGACAAGTACGGTATGATTTTTAAGTATTTTTTTTTATAAATAGGCTAGCGCTTGGCTGCAAATTGCAATCAGACTTGCTTTGCAAATGGTGATGCAGCCTAAGGTGGAGCGCGCTTGTCTAGAAGATGCCTGTTCACTCTAGATTTGAAGGTGCATATATTAAAAGAGGGAAAACGGAAGCCGGAAGGGCATTCCATATTCCATCGGTTCGAATTTGTCTGTTAATTTATTTAGGTACCCATGAGGTAGGAACCTACCTACAACCAAACTAGCACAAGTTGCGGTTTAGTGACTGGCAAACTATTCTGCGACCAGCCTTACCAATCTATAAGTTGCAGCCGATTGCCAAATAAGTAAATAAGTAGATAATAAACGGCGAGTGAAGTGTTAGCCACGCGCGCGCCGCACGGTACAGTAGCACCCGCTAGCGCCAAGGCCGCGTTACCGCTCACTCGCTGTCTCAAGACTGGTTCGTCGAACTATCAATGTGTATGAGTTAATTGGATTGGGTTTCATTCAAACGATATTTATTCATAACTAGCTGATGTCCGCGGCTTCGTTCGCGTGGATTACTTTTTTTTATTTCCGCGGGAACTCTTTGATTTTCCGGGATAAAAAGCCTATGCCCTTCCCCGGGATATGTATCGGAATGTGTACTGAATTTCATCAAAATTGGTTGAACAGATGGGCTGTGAAAGCGTAGCAGACAGACAGACGGGCACACTTTCGCATTTATAATATTAGTATGGATATACTCGTAGTTCTGGTTAGCAACTAGTTAGTTTAGGTAGGTCCTATTTTACCTAACTAATTTACTGTACCTAATTATAATTGCATTTATCGACAAATGAGGGTATTGAATATTGGCGAAGGTTTTCTTTATGTAGCTTCATGTATCCTTGCTAACTAAGAATATAACCCGGTACAGAGCGTAAGAGACGTAGTGAATAGTGACTTAAAAAATGCCATAATGATGTGGTAAATATTTTACAAAAGTCATAATAAAAGACGAGAAAAGTATTCATTTCATGTACCTAGCATAATCAATCAAATATAAATATTATAAATGCGAAAGTTTGGATGGATGTCTGGATGGATGTATGGATGTATGGATGTTTGTTACTCAATCACGCGCCAACGGCTGAACGGATTTGACTGAAATTTGGCACAGAAATAGATTATAGTCTGGAATAGTACATAGGCTACTTTTTATCGAGGAAAATTGAAGAGTTCCCGCGGGAATCAAACAAATGTATCTGTTCAACTGATTTTGATAAAATTTGGTACAGGGATAGGTTGTATCCCGGGGAAGGATGTAGGCTACTTTTTATCCCGTAAAATTAAGGAGTTCCCGCGGGAACCAAAAAACCTCAAACCACGCGGACGTAGTCGCGGGCATCAGCTAGTATAACTTATAAATAACCAAAAAACATTGTCGTGTTAACTTTACAGCACTTTTGAACGCCTATCAGTTGGTATTTAAGAAGCCCCCAACCCCCCCCCCCCCCCCTCCCCCCCCCCAGTGTCTATAGTAGTCTAAGTGCCTATGTAGTATCTACCCCATACAAATTTGTAATGGTAACCACCATTACAATCACCATCCTTCACTATTTTTCTCTACCTCTCTTCATAGAGCCATTATGTAAGTAGATATAGTTAAACATTCACAACCAACTTTCGATACTAAACTAATTGTTAAAACAGTTAAAATCGATGGACCGCTTATCGAATAACAAAAGCCTTGTACTTGAACTACACCATAGTCAAATAGAAAATTTTCTATCAGTAAGCGCCGCTCGGAGCTACTTCGTTTGTGGAATAATGATCAGTCTCAAACACCAAGCAATGCGGGCCCTCGTTCGAAAAGGAGTTGTTATAGACATCGTTCCCTTCTGCCAAAGTACCAGCCCATATGGCCACAAAAATTTACCGTTCTCCTCAAGTTGAATCTGCTTGGTGGTCGATTTTAATCGGTTACCCCACGAAATCCAAATCTGCTTAGTGTAACGATTAGTAAACTTTTTAATTTCTGGTCATGCATCATATATGCATATGTTCGGTTAAAATATCTGAAAACTCGTTCTAAGCAGGAAATCTTAAGTTTCTAAATCCATTGGCTTAAGCTGGACATTGATCTAACAGTCATCTGCTATTTTTTTTATTTTGTCATGATATTCTAGATAATTTGGTTAAGAATGAAAGAACGAACAAGAAAGAACCTAGCATATCCCACTTCGATGACCGTGTTGCTCTATGTCCTCAAATGTTATTTCTCAGGGCGAACGGGGAACAGTTTTGAGAAAACAATATTCCGATACTGTACGTGATGCAACTGTTGATGCATTACAAATTCCTCTGGTGTCATTCCTCAATTTGTTACATGAGAAACGGACTGCAGACTCGTCTGTCTAAACGTTGTTCATTGAACAAAAGGAAACTGCAAATTCTTTACATAAAAAATATGTACTTATAGAATTTGCTGAGGGACGAGTGCCCTAGCGAGGGATGAGTGGCCTAGTTGTGACATTGCGATTGTTAAGCAACGTTGACCCAAGTGGGTAACTGGATGGGTGACCGAATTTGGAGGTTCAAATTTGGCCTTTTCGTGTCCCCCGTGCCTCGGAGAGTACGATAAGCCGTCGGTTCCGGTTATTATCACTAACATCTAATAATAATCGTTACAAACCCCTAAGAGTTTAAATACTCTTCTCTACTCGACTCGTAGGTACTCTATGCGGAAGGACGTGGGAACCCACCTCATTATTATCCCAAGAAAACTCCTACCATTATTTGATTAATGGAAATGAGTCACGACCCTCAGTAGTGATGAATGCGACTCAGAGAGAACTCGTGTTTTTATCAATACGGTGGGTGGGGTTTGAAGTCTTTGAATGAACCAACGATATGTCGCTTACTGCCCTCCTGCTTTAATAAAATTAAATTAAATATTTTTATTTAGCTTTACACTTACCTACCGTAATGTCAGTAAACTGGTTCGGATACTGTTTTAATAATTTTTTTATCTACTCCTGCATCGAAAAGTTCCAATTTCGAATTTGACAACTATATCGAATTGAACCCTCTTTCGTGTTTGCTTCTCATAACGATACAGTTCGTTGTATGGGAGCTGTATCGTTATGAGTCGTAGCTGTATCGATATGGTTATCTTCATAAATAGGATACCTATAGCTTAGCGGCTCTGGGTTCTGGCACTTTCCCAACCACAGAGTTCTTAGTATGTAGAGGAGCCATACCTACATCATGGCGGATGGTGGCACCCGTCATTGAATATGTACATATTATATATTTCATCTCCACCTACTCTATACTCTATGTACCCAACCCACTCTATGGTTGGTACTGCCACTCTTACTGCCAATATTTAAAAAAAAATTAGGAAAATTACGCGGTAAACGGATTACTTTTGCAATTTGTATTGATTTCAAGCAAAAATGTCTACTAAATAATAAAGTTAAAAATTATAAAGACGTCCTTGTCGTAGATAAAATCTTGTATGCAACTGTACATAATTAGTCATTTTAATTCTCGTACTATCCTATTTTGATACTCGGCAAGCCTCGTATCAAAAAACAGCACTCGAATTAAAATGACCCTCATTACGATACAGTTGCATAAATAGCTAATATCAATGTAATTATTTCATTATCATTACCTACATGAAATTGTTAAAATACAAAAAAATTAAAGATGTTTTTTGCCAAGCATGAAACTGATTTTATACTTTTCACCTAAGGTGAGAGTAAAGGTCTCTTAAAAATGTAAGGCGAAAACCTCGAAGGCGAAAACCCAATAAAGAATTACCCGAGCTGTAAAATTTATAAATCAATATAATTAGTAAGGCATTTCAAACAATACGAATAACTAACGTAGTAATTGGACAGTCATTAACAAAAGTTATTGTGTTAAAAGAAAACCGTAAGTTTTCTAAATCATTAACAAAAGTTATCGTGTCCGAATAACACCATACGTTTCGTTAATGATTTTCGTTTAGTGGCGCTTATTTTATATTTTTCGACATTAACTCTTTGTAAGCGGTGCTTAATTTAAATTTTTTTCGTTCAGGGTATATAAGAAAAAGGACTTTATAAATTTAAGTAAAGATATTAAGGGGTTCGGACCATTGAAATAGATTGAGTACTAAAATTCTGTATCAATGGTTCGGACATATTTAAATACTAGATGATGCCCGCGACTTCGTCCGCGTGGATTGATGTTTACTGAATCCCGCGGGAACTCTTCAATTTTCAAGGATAAAAAGTAGCCTATGTCCTTCCCCAGGATACAACCTATCTCTGTACCAAATTTCATCAAAATCGGTAGAGTAGTTGGGCCGTGAAAGCGTAGCAGACAGACAGACACACTTTCGCATTTATAATATTAGTATGGATATGCTTTTATAAGACAAAATTTACAAATCGTGTTGGTAGTTATACATAAGTACGCATATAAGCACAATATCTCATCTTGTGTGCGTTGTCTTCCTTATTGCTGAGAGTCATCACCCCTTCCCGAGAACACATGATAGGGGTTTTCTCCAAAGAAGAATGCAGTGGGTTCCCAGATCCACCCATGTTCATCATCAATAATTCTCCATAGATGAGTTGTTTTTTATAAGAAGTTATTATACTGTAAAGGCGTCTTTAGACATTCTTTGAATCATACTTACCTATCTAATAAATAACTATAATGTGGTATCACCGAGCGTAACGATGGGTGTAAATCTGTGAACCTTCACGTTTATATGACAGGTGAAATTATGTGCTGCATCGGAACAAAGTGAATTAATATGAGGAATTCTGCATGGTGTTTGTTTATCTACATTAAGGAATCGGACTCATACAGCGCGCGACGGAGACGTGTCCAACGTGACTCCTACAAGTGCTAATTCAAGATTTGACGATCTACCTGACACAATTTTACCTCAGCGCTGTGATCTCATACGTGGGAGGTGCATTGTTCGATCCCTAGCAGACGCAATTTAGGAATTAAAAATATTTGAATTGTGTGGTCTGGTGGGAGGCTACTTGGGTGGTCATTATCGGCAAAGTCATAACGCGAAGCGATGCGTAAGATCCTGCATACATATGTTACAATAGAACCATATTAGGGACACGGGTTTAATATAATAACTGTCAAAAACCTAGCAGATGAAGCCCGCTAACATCTCAAGAGTTAGACTACATTATTTCTCACCAGTCACTACTAGGTGAGATCGCAGTCAAGGAGCTAACTTGTGCTTAACAACTAGAGCAAAATAATACAAGAAACTAAGACATCGTACACCTGTACGCGCGCATTCTATATGATGCTTGGGTGTTCCGCGTAGGTTCCATCGCGCTTTGTGCGTGTCCATTTAATATTTTTTTAGGTACCTATACATATAAGGTTTTTCCATATTGAGGTATTTCTAACGTTTGGCTATTCTCCAGGCTATGCAGAGATCATCACATAAAAATATATGCGCAACGTGTTTCGAATGAATCTGCATCTATTTGCTGATGACATTCTATTTCTGTCTTTGCAGAATTGGCCTTTGCGGATTCGACAACCCACACAGAGATCAAAAGACAGAAGAACTGAAAAAACATATAGGACAGGTAAGAAGATCCATTATAATTACCTACCTACTAGCTGCTTTTCATCATAATGATCGACGTCGTCAACCGATAGACGTCATACCTAAAATTCTCCCTAATTATTAGTTTCTCGAAATTCTAATCGAGACCCATATCATTTTGCATATTAGCTGGAAAAATATCATCCAACAACCTTGATCTACTGAAATTACATGTCCAATTTCAACACAAATATCTAAAGTACGCATAAATTGATGCTACCAACTCCAAACACGGTGGCGACCGAGAATCCAATCCTAGATGTTGTATCCTCTCTTATCTGTAAATGGTTATGTTATTAGTTGAGGCTTATTTGTGGTAGTAGATGTTACTTTAATTGCTTTAGCTATTAAGGCTTTAGAATAATTACATTGAGCTGTAGTTACCTACTCTATAGCAGTCGGTAATAGTTACCTATAAAATTGAAGAAGCGTATGATTTTAATGTTTCACAGAGACCAAAAGATGGACAAAGTTGTTATTTAAAAATTAAAAATATATAAATCCTAATACGGTTATGCGTATTAAATAATCCTAATAACACTTATATGTTTATAATAAAAAGCTAATGATCTTGCGTAAAAAGTTGCAATTTATAGGTTATGATGATCGATGGGGCGCCTAGGGGCGCGCCCTCCTTGAAAGTGGCAGTCAAAATAATAAAGTGGTAAAATATGTACCAGTAGTGAACCATATAATTGCTACTTCAGTTAAATATGCACTTAAATCTTTTAAGGCTCCTAAATTAAGCAAAGTATGACGTAATGCCCCGGATGAAGATGACCTGATCGATGGCTCAGCTTCAAACACTAAAGTTAAGGAGACGCCCACTCATTAAAAGAACCATTACAAAACGAAATACGAACATAATGATGAATTAGTTTGTGCTTGATGTATTCGTATAAGCGATGTCTTCAATTATTAATTTTAGGCATGAATTTCAAAATGATTTTGTAAAATTAGAAGTTCAAGGCCAAGAAAATTCATTAACAGTTTATTTCCGTACTTAATTTGATTTTGCTTTGTAAAAAAGTTAAATCTTATTGGTTTGTTTTAGAAAATTGGATAGTTAATTTGACACTGACTATGGAAATTAGTTAACTGGTTAATTTCAATCAACTGTTCAATAAAAAAAATCTATAAACTGTTCATAAAAAATATATTTTAGAAACACTACTTCCTGTTCTAGTTTTTTTTTTTTTATCCACTACAAGTTAGCCCTTGACTGCGATCTCACCTGATGGTAAGTGATGATGCAGTCTAAGATGGTAGCGGGCTAACCTGTTAGGGGCATGGCAGTTAGTTCCTGAAGCATAGGAATATTTAAATGTGCAAATAATAATTATTAATTTTTGTACTCCTAAGTTTTCGAAACAATGATGTAATCGTTTGTGAGTACTTAAAGTTAAAAAAATACTTAAACAAAAAGTTATGACAAGCACTCAAAAAATCAATACAAATAATGATGAATAAGTGGCCATAATGAAGATTAAGAATTGGGTATTTATACGCATGTTGATAAATAAAGCAAACAACATATTTGAATAATTATATTGTTCCTTTGTTTGAAAGGACAGTTTGGTTAAAATAATCTCGTAGGTATTCATATTTCTAGACACTCTAGAATTAGATAAAGCTTCTAGAGATCTAGATACCCATAATCATTGAGCTTTGTGTCTTGTTATAGACTATCATGATATTTCAAAAGAGCAACCACCAAGTTTATGGATAGTTCTTCTCGGTAGAAAATTACATTCCGAACCAGTGGTAAATTCATTCATTCAGTAAATTCATTCAGTGATTAAAAATCACTTGCATTATTATTATTTGAATAAAAAAGATTTGAGTTTGAATTACCATCATGAACTCGTAACAAATATTGTAACATGAGTGTTCTTGAAATTTTCGTTAATTATTATCACAATCGCCAGTTTTTGGACGCCCATTGTTGGAAATAGCCTTTCATACCCACCTCTCAGCCGTCCTCATCAAGCCACTTCAGTCTAACCTCTTCAGTCTTTATTTATCTTCATTCCACCATGCTGGTGGGCAACTATCATTACGCTCACTTCGTTGGCTCCAGCTTGCTAAAAGTTTGGGCTATTCCTTCCAATTACATGCTCCTGCGCTTCTCGTGGTTTCAGATTTTCCTTTAAAATTAAAAAAATTCCAACCGAAGTTGCGTATGAAATAAGTATGTATAAAATTAGTGAGTTTAGGCCAGCCATCCATCAACATACACGGACCGCTCTGGCATTCATAGTCAACAGCTTGAATCTACCATTGATAGCTGCTGCCAACCGCCCGAAGCAGTCGCAACTGCTCGAGCGGTTCCATGTCTATGTGTGTACGTAGAAGACTGTAGTTCACTATGCAGTCGCAGTTTGAAGCAGTCCATTCCGACCGCTTCAAGCTGTCCGTGTATGGCTGGCCTAAGTATAGGAAGCGTATATTGTTATGGAGTTTGATAAAAACGTGTGATTGCGAAGTTAACAAACGAACCAGACAATAGGGTCAAAATAATCTGACACGTAGCTGATGAGCTAACGATCTGTCAGGACGAAGGTCTCATCGTCTCTTAAACAGTCTAGATAATAAATAATAATCATACTAATATTATAGGTCCTGGGTTCGATTCCCGGTCGGGCATGAAAAGTTAGGTATTTGGGTTTTTCAATTAAGAAATTCTCAGTGCTAGCCCGGAGTTGGAAGTTGGCGGTGTTTCACCCCCGTGCCTCGGAGAGCACGTTAAGCCGTCGGTCCCGGTTATTATCACTAACATGATAATAGTCGTTAAAGCCCGCCAACCCGCATTGGAGCAGCGTGGTGGGTCTAAGCTCTAATTCCCGCTCTCCTATGAGAGTGGAGGCCTGTGCTCAGCAGTGGGACGTTAATAGGCTGTAGTGATGATGATGATGATGATGACTAATATTATAAATGCGGAAGTCACTTTGTTTGTTGGTTTGTTGGTTTGTCCTTCAATCACGCCGCTACGGAGCAACGGATTGACGTGATTTTTGGCATGGGTATAGTTGAGGACCTGGAGAGTGACATAGGCTTTTTATCCCGGAAAATTAAGGAGTTCCCGCGGGAATAACAAAAAACTTAAACCACGCGGACGAAGTCGCGGGCATCAGCTAGTAACCTATAAATCATTTGAATATTGGAAGATCAATATCGGTATTATGATTTGTGATTGTGCCTTTAGTTTTTGCTATAAAAAATAGGTATCCATACTAATATTATAAATGCGAAAGTGTGTCTGTCTGTCTGTTTGCTACGCTTTCACGGCCCATCTGTTCAACCTATTGTTATGAAATATGGTAAAGGGGTAGACTGTATCCCAGGGAACGACATAGGCTACTTTTTATCCCGGAAAATTGAAGAGTTCTCGCGGGAATTAAAAAATCTTAATCCACGCGGACGAAGTTTACGGGCATCATCTGGTTTAAAATAATCCCAATTGATTTTTAGTATTGATTTATGTTCGAATGATTTGAATGTTTTATTTATCATCGATTCTTTTAATGATCAATACATTGATTGATCAAACTATATTCCATTTTGTTACAAAAACTTGCGCTTAATATTTTTTTAATTAACTTCTGGTAGCTAAAATATTCCTGATCGTATTAAACACTAACTGATGCCCACAACTTCGTCCGCGTGGATTGAGATTTTTTGGTTCAAACTCAAAACTGAAACACATTTTTAAAAATTAAATTAACATATTATACTTTTAACGCTTTTGAAGCGGAAAGTTATAGGATTCCCCGTTTATTCCCCCTATTCCCCCCTAAATTAAAAGGTTTACCCTTAATTTTCCGGTATGAAAATTAGTCTATGTGCTATTCCAGAATATAATCTCTATGCCAATTTCACTCAGATCCGCTCAGCCGTTCGGGCGTGATTGAGTAACAAACATCCATCCATTCATCCATCCAAACTTTCGCATTTATAATATAAGTATAGAAGTAAAGATAAAAAAAGCTACTAAACTGCTTCACATCGCTAATGATAGTAATAACCGACTTTATACTTTATATGAACCGTGTCTTATCTGCGTCGGCTTAGCAGGTAGCCAATAGCCATATGCTTAATTTGATCATAGATCACAAAAGGTTAAGTATTTGAAATGTTATAGCCTATCAAAAGTAACTAGTTCTTTTATGACTAATGATTTAGAACTAATGTGATTTGATGCTTTGATGTCGTACAAAAAATAATTTACCAACAATGTTAATATGGGAGACCACCCATATTTCCATGTGAAAAAACCACAGTCATTTTTTTATAATAGAGTTTATTATAGTCATATTTTTATTAGGCACAGCTAGTATATGAAAAAAGTAAAAAAAATCGTTTAAAAATTTGCTTCTAAACTGTGAATTCCTAACATTGTAAAAACTTAAAACACCAACTTTGTACGAGTATATTTTTAAAAAAAGTGTAAGGGATAATCCAGAAGTAGGTATTTATGAGACACTTTTAATATATTTGTACTCTCATTTGGGACTTGCACGAGTAAATGGTTCAACGTGTAGAGGTTCCAGGAGAGATTTAATGTAATAAGGTAAGTTGGATATACTTAAAAACAATATTCATTTGATCCGGCCACGATTGCTATCGTTAAGCTTTGAATCAAAATGCGATCTAACACAAAAGTATTCAATAATCGCTGAGTCTGCCGGCAGGAGACTGAATTAGTATCGTCAAAACACTCGTATTTATACTAACTAATTTCCGACTGCCCCCCCCCCCGGCGTCCGTACCCGCCGATTAAACCGAATGACATGAAACGAGTCAAATTGACAGATATTATACTTCCCGTTTCATGAGATATAATGACAAACAGTAATAATGCTAACTTAAGGTTCACAATTTTTTATTTATTTTCGATAGGTTGATTTGGTTGATGGCTGTTTACCAAATTAAGTACGTGATGTTACTTTGATTGGTGTTAGTTATATTTCGATATGCACGGTCGACTGATGCGATGGTATTCTAAACGACAATTAACCACGTTTCGATAATGTTGTCTCACGTCTTGTCATATTGTGTTGCCTAGTTAAGTTACTACCAGCATTTACAAATTCAAGCTTTTTGAATCACTTTTTCTACTTGACAGTCTGGTTTGTGTCTTGTGACATTGATAAACGAAATTGGCCCCCTTGAAAACAATTAACAAATAATTGAATCACGTTTTGCTTGTAAATGATACTAATACAATTATTTACAGTAGGTATTATTACACTTTATCACACCTAATACGTATTTATTACGAAATTGTTTACAGGATTTCCAAAATCATTTTCATCAATAGACGAAAATGTTATAGGTAGGTAGTTATTATACCGTGGAAATTAAAACTGAATCAAATTAAGTGTTTATGGATAAGCTATACTAAATGGCAAATATCATATACCTAGTATACTATCCATATTAATTATTATAAATGCGAAAGGGTGTCTATCTGTATGCTACTCTTTAAGGTCCCATCTTTTAAACCGATTTTGATGAAATTTGGTACAAAGATAGAAAAACCATAACCCACGCGGATTAAGTCTCGGCCATAATCACCAGTACATAACATAAGCTTAATTTGGACAAAAATAAGCCATAATGATATTATCATAATATAACACTCTATTACCTATTAAGATTTATGAAACCCTGATCTTTTGTTGAAAGTTTGTGATAACAATACTTAATCATAAATCACAGCTTGTCGTAAGTCGTAACTCTTAACACACATTTCGTATTTACTTGTTCAAGGACAGTGACGTCACGGCTAACGGATCATGTAAGGGCAATTACCGTTTCTTATTCGGTCAAAGGTGAATCACCCTGTAACTTGATCCGTCGTGTCCCCCATCTCCTGTAACCGAAGGACACTGTATAAAATACTGCGTATACGTAGAATGAAGGCAATGGGTCAAATAATGATGCTGCTTAAATAAGGGCCGTACCCAAATTTTATGTGGCTCTTATTTTAATTTATGCTCTTTTTGTTTCCTTGTGTGTGTGTGTTTGTGTGTTGATTTTTCAATCATGCCATAACAGAGCTACAGGATCGGCGTGATTCTTTGTATGGGTATAGTTGAAGACCGGAAGAGTGACATAGGTTATTACTGCCTACGTCAATCTTCACCGGGCTTATACTTAGGCTATACGGGCTAAAGAGTACATTAGCCCGGAAAATCAAAGAATTCCCACTGGATTTTGAAATTACCTAAGTCGCGGGCATCAGCTAATTGTCCATATTATTTTATTGTGATGCTATGATGGATATGTTGATAATTAGATATTTTATATCTTAAGTAAATACTTTTTGTTTATCAATTGCTTAACATGGGCTTATGTATTTTAAAATATTTTTCAGAAAATTCTTCTTTTCCTTCAGCTGGGATCTATGAAAATTTCAATCAATGTTATATTACTTGAGATACCAATTTACCACCTAAACTTAAAATTTTTACAAAAACATACTATAATAATTCAATAAATAATTAAATAGGGTACAAGAACATTAATAAAACATGGCATATTCGGGGATTTATTTAGCCTACACACTGGGCTTCTAAAATAACCTGACATCCGGTAGCAATTAAGCCTATAAGTTGACAATTTAATAAACAATAACATAAATTTAATAATTATTTTAAATCCCTTCTCAAAGTCCTTTGAAATACGAAATTTAAATTTCGGTAGCGCCCTTTTTTGCCCATGTTCATAAAACATTTAATCCCAAATTGGAAGTTACCGAAAGTCTACCAATCAGGCATTATTTTTTTATGCAAGGTTAAGGCGCTTAAGTGAATTTCTGAAGTGGGTACCTATGTTGATTCGTGGGAAATTAAGTGGTGCATAAACGGGCTATAAAATTTCCAACCTCTTTTATTCTGGCCGTCAACTTTATCGTTTTGGACAAGTTTTACCGATAATATGATTTTAAATCTTTAAATAACCAAAACGAATAGGTTTCCTGTTTCGGACGTTACACTAGGAAGATTTAAAACAAATACCAATATTATTAATTGAGAGACATCAATCTTATTAAATACAGCGAACAAAGACAGTGATCAAATAGTTATTTAATAATTTTTAATCAACTCATTCAATTAAATGTGAATACAAATGTTATACTAATGTCTTTACCTTTCAACAGGGCGTCAAAATCAAAATGGACGACGCCGGCAACATACTCATCAGACGCTACTCCAAGAGTAACGTGATTGTGAAGAGTACTGCCGCTACCAGCAATGACGAGACGGCGATAGGACAAGACATAGTAAAACTACCGGGATACGCACTAGAACAAGAGAAAATATTTAAGGTAAGAGAGAGGATCTATTCATCTATAAACAAGTAATAAAATTAAAAATTTTTAAAAAACCCACGACGACCTGCAGAGCTCCATTATACCCTTGACCTTTATAACTTTGAAACAACAATTAGAACGTAGCAAACGTATATATTGCATAATATCTAAAACACAAAACCGCATCTTTGACAGCTCAGTAGTTTTTTTGACCAGTGTGGTGGGCTATGGCCAAACCCTTTTCAAATGGACAAATCAAAAGAGTCCAAACGCGACGGGTATACGATGAGAATTTAAGGAGTTCCCATGATCGCCTCCTGACTCCATCATGATACCCTGGGCAGCATCTAGGTACAAGCTAAATATATCTAAAACAAAAAGCCCGCATCTAAATCAGCACAGTAGTTTTTGAGAAAAATGGTAACACATTGAAAAAATAAAATCATAGACTACAGCTCAGCTTTGTTGTCTATGGTCCTAAAATATATCTAAGAACCTTCTCACAAGCTATACACATCTAATGAAAAAAAAACGCATTTCAATCGGCCCAGTACTTTTTGTAAAAAATGGTAACATATCGAAATATTAAAATCATAGAGACAGCTCAGCTTGGTTGTCTATGGTCCTAAAATATATCTAGGAACCTTCTCTCAAGCTATATATATCTAACTAGTATTTCGCCCTGTGCGCGAGCTGCTAAAGCAGCTCACGGGTTGTGGTTAGACTTACAAGTAGTACAGATTTTACTGTACTAAACTGAATTCATTTATTATGGTGATAACAAAATAAACAAAAATGGCGCTGATTTTTTAAAACTTTGGTAACAGTTTCCTGTTTCGTAACCCCAGGGAGTCCTAAATATCGATTTTGAACGAAATTGGTCAATTAACAAAGAATTTCAAAATGGCGCTGATTTTCTAAAATTTTGGTAACAGTTTCCTGTTTTGTGACCCCAGGGAGCCCTAAATATCGATTTTGAACGAAATCGGTCAATTAACACAGAATTTCAAAATGGCGCTGATTTTTTAAAATTTTGGTACCAGTTTCCTGTTTTGTGATCCCAGGGAGCCCTAAATATAGATTTTGAACGAAATCGGTCAATTAACAAAGAATTTCAAAATGGCGCTGATTTTTTAAAATTTTGGTACCAGTTTCCTATTTTGTAATCGCACGAAGTCCTAAATGCAATAAACCGCATCTCAATCAGCCCAGTACTTTTTGTGAAAAATGGTAACAGTGGTTGAAAAATTAAGATCATAGACTACAGCTCAGCTTTGTTGTCTATGGTCCTAAAATATATTTAAGAACCTTCTCACAAGCTATACACATCTAATGCAAAAAACCGCATCTCAATCGGCCCAGTACTTTTTGTGAAAAATGGTAACATATTGAAAAAGAAAATCATAGACTACAGCTCAGCTTTGTTGTCTATGGTCCTAAAATATATCTAAGAACCTTCTCACAAGCTATACACATCTAATGCAAAAAACCGCATCTCAATCGGCCCAGTAGTTTTTGTGAAAAATGGTAACATGTTGAAATATTAAAATCATAGACTACAGCTCAGCTTGGTTGTCTATGGTCCTAAAATATATCTAAAAACCTTCTCACAAGCTATACGTATCTAATGCAAAAAACCGCATCTCAATCGGCCCAGTACTTTTTGAGAAAAATGGTGACAAAAAAGTGCACAAACAAACAAACAAACAAACACACAACCTCTTAGGGCAAACACATATACCGTCTCCGCTTCGTCGAGGGTAAAAAAAATTATAAAAAAAAATTGGAACAGCCCTCTATAGAAGACGGTAATGTAAGTAAATGAATTTAAAAACATTTGCTGTAGCATACAATTGAAAACAAATTGAGTCTATGTAAGCTTAATAAGATGAAAATACACTATAATAATATGTTGATTTAGCAGATTTGAATAAATCCTGATTAAAGTTATCGCTGAAACATAAATTAGTCACACTTGATGTCATCCAAATTAACGATGAAACAGTTTAAATTGCTGCTAGATAGAATAAAATTATAATTTACGAAATTTCAATAATCGCCCATAGGAAAGCATTCTAGCAATTATTATTACCTACAATTTACAACAATGCAGTGTCGCAATGTACATAATTTTAAACAATTTTACGCCTCTACTGCATACAGAATAATGACGACATAATGAAGTTAATGTAAACTTAAATACCACTTTGCTTTGTCCGTGTATACGAAATGGGTGTATACGTGTAATCATTTCCGTCAAGATGGATGCCTTTATGTAGTGAAATTTCGAAATTTGGTCTATTAATTTCACGGTTGCCCGCATAATTGTCCGGCATGCTTGCTAGCTATGATCATTTTAAGGAGGAGTTACGATGCTATTAACCAATACACCCATTTGACATTGTGCTCAGCAGTTGCTGCAACTATTTCTTGATTTTAATGTGCTTATTAATAAAATTTAACTAATGCTTGGTTTTCTAGTTATATGAACCATGTTTTAATGCAAGCATGATACATATAGGTAACTGAGTAAATTGAATCTCTACTCTTAATTTTTAATCTCTATCTACCTTCTTCAAATTCTATATTCTTCTTTACCTTTAGGTACTTTATAAGTCCTTGTTTGTCGACCGAGTATATAGGTCCCCCCAATTTTAATACTGCAGATACACCTATAATTGCTAAGATAGATTACAATGCAGGTTAATTTACATATTAGTATGAACTTAAATGACTTGAGTATAAAGTACTAGATGATTCCCGCGACTTCGTCCGCGTGGACCAAGTTTTTTCGATTCCCGCTGGAACTCTTGAATTTTCCGGGATAAAAAGTAGCCTATGTCCATCCACGGGATACAACATACCCCGGTACCAAATTTCATTAAAATCGGTTGAACAGATGGACCGTGAAAGCGTAGCAGACAGACAGACAGACACACTTTCGCATTTATAATATTATAAATATAGTATGATATTTTAAAGTTTAACACTATTAACTATATTTTAATATTAATTAAGAGATAAATGCATCATTGTTAGTTCTATGAATTGTCTTGTTTTAAAACCCGACTATTTTAATCTTTGAACCCTTTATTAGGCATATATAATAATCAGTTAAGTATAAAAACAAAAAATATAGAACTATGACAAACGGTAATAAACTCACTAGCATCTAAAGTCATGTCATTATTATTACGTACTGCACTGGTCATCTCAGTGCATCACGATCGGGCCATGCACGACTCATGGTCATGACATTGCCTCATATTTTTTCTTGATTGTCTTACGAAATTTCAAGATCCACTTACTTAATACGTTCTTGATGATTATGATGCTCCATTTGTTTTAGTCGTGGTACCCTTTTAGTTTTCTTCATTATATTCCTGTAACTTTGTTGTTTTTTCTCGGTTTACGTATGATTGCCAATTTTAAGACATCGACGAGCCCGTGGTTTTGGTCTTTATTTTGGAGTTACATATTTTCCGTTCACTTTAACCTGTGCTTAGATCTGCTAGCACAAAATCAGTTTAACGCGACGAGCTAATAGTTAAAGCAATTGCTTTTTGTTATAATCATGGGTCGAACATTTTTATCAGCGAAACGCAAAACTGAACATCTTACTTATAAAAACCGTTTTTGTCATACATATTACGTACCTAGCTATATAAATCGCCTGCTGATACCCGCGACTTCTTTCACATGGATTGAGGATTTTTAATAAAGGATTAAATGTAGCCTATGTGTAATCTATCTCCCTCCCAAATTTTATCCAGATCCGTTAGGCCCTTCTGGCGTGACTGAGTAACAAACATCCATCCACCTATCCATCCATCCATTGAAACATTCGCGTTTATAATATTTGTATAGAGTATTAGATGGCTGAATAGTAAGTAAATTGTTAAGGACCTGAATTCATACCTCTGACATTAAGCAAGAATTTAAATATCCTTTTTCTACAGCTAGATTTATATGTTACAAAATTGGCTTGCCCAATAAAAACCATCTGCAACATACTAGTTTACTAGTTGGGTCAATTCAAACAATAGAGAATTCACTTCCTAGTCGAATGCAAAACGTTCATTAGTAATTCATACACCATTAACTACCGTTTATGTAATGCGAAGAACAATGCAAAAGATAACACCGTTCAGGAAAAGAACGGGCATTGCCTCACTTATTCTGTTAAGGGTTAGGGACTATGCGATTTCCGTGAGAAAGCAAATCTGCGCTTGACCACCTGAAAATCCACTAACTTTATGTAAACATCAATATTCATGTCCACTGTAATTATGCCTCGTTCAGGTAGCGCTATAACAGGACCCTTCCATCTTGTATGATGTCATTTTTAACCCCCGACGCAAAAAGAGAGGGGTGTTATAAGTTTAACGTGTTTGTCTGTGTATCTGTGTATCTGTTTGTGGTATCGTAGCTCCCAAACGGATGAACCGATTTTCGTTAAGTATTTTTTGTGTCATAGATAATTTTATCCCGAGTGTTCCTAGCCATGTTTCATGAAAATCTGTTCATCCGTCTGAAGGTCATCAGCTTTTTTCTTGTCGGGGGTTTTTAAATTTGTAATTTATATTTGTTGTTGTTCTATTATTAGATTAGAAAACCTATCTAAATTATTATTGGATTTTTGGAGATAAAATTTTCTTTATGATTTTAATATATCAGTTAGTTGAACCAATTTTTGGTAAAACTGCCTTCGACCTTGCGCCAACGAACTTTTGGTCACTTTTAGGAGAGTCGAGTTCGGATTGTAAAATTATCGGTGATATTTCCCGTAGTAGTATTAAAACAGAACATAGGGCTATGGGGAACGTTTCAAACTCATAGTTCACTTTAACCCATACTTCCATAATCCCTACTAATATTATAAATGCGAAAGTGTGTCTGTCTGTCTGTCTGTCTGCTACGCTTTCACGGCCCATCTGTTCAACCGATTTGGATGAAATTTGGTACACGGATATGTTGTATCCCGGGGAAGGACATATGCTAGGACTTTTTATCCCGGAAAATTAAGGAGTTCCCGCGGAAATTAAAAAAGCTTAATCGACGTGGACGAGGTCACGGGCATCATCGTTAGTGCGTACTATAAGATATTATCTACTAGCTGTTACCCGCGACTTCATCCGCGTCAATTTCTGTTATTATGACCGCACCGTGATGTTATATAGCCTAAAGCCTTCCTCGATAAATGGACTATCCAACTCAAAAATAATTTTTCAATTGGAACCAGTAGTTCCTGAGATTAGCTCGTTCAAACAAACAAACTCTTCAGCTTTATAATATTAGTATAGATGTACACGTATCATATACATGCCGGTATGTACATACGTAGTTCTGTATGAGGTATGCGGTCAGCTTTCTATGATAGCATCAACGTCTCAATTCCCCGGCTCTGTCAAATCAATTTTGGAAGCACATTGCACGGGCTGCAGCAGCTGCCTGTACCAATCATTGAGTAACCCAATAGACCTGATACAATTTCATTAATGCAACTTACGCAGCTCTTTTATCGATGATCTCGAAAATGGAAAGTTAATTGAATCCAATTCGATGTAGAAATGTATAGATGATGTAGAATTTGATTAAAAAATCGGTCGGGAATAATTATTTAATAGGTGGAAAAAATAATGGGCCTACCCTCTCTTAATATCCCATGGTTTCACAGATTACTATGAGACTGGGATTAAATCTAGCGAAATGCACGCTGATAGTATTTGTCACGTTTTTTTTGGCATAATTTTTTTTTGTCAGTTAATAATGTTAGAGAAGCACTATATTTGCGCAGATATTTCGCACATGTATTAATTATTCTAATCTTATCTTACTAATATTATAAATGCGAAAGTTTGGATGGATGTATGGATGTATGGATGTTTGTTACTCAATCACGCCCCAACGGCTGAACGGATCTGGCTGAAATTTGGCACAGAGATAGATTATAGTCTGGAATAGCACATAGGCTACTTTTTATCCCGGAAAATGAAGGAGTTCCCGCGGGAACCAAAAAACCTCAATCCACGCGGACGTAGTCGCGGGCATAAGCTAGTGGGTTGATAAGAGAGAGAAAGAGAGATCGACCACTCACCGACTTTTGACGACCTCCGTGGCGCAGTTAACGTGCGGAGGTCCCGGGTTCGATCCCCGGCAGGGTCAATTTGGGAATTTATAATTTCTGAATTTTCCTTGGTCTGGCCTGGTGGGAGGCTTCGGCCGTGGCTAGTTACCACCCTACCGGCAAAGACGTGCCGCCAAGCGATTTAGCGTTCCGGTACGATGCCGTGTAGAAACCGAATAGGGGTATGGGTTTAATATAACTGCCATGCCCCTAACAGGTTAGCCCGCTACCATCTTAGACTGCATCATCACTTACCATCAGGTGAGATCGCAGTCAAGGGCTAACTTGTAGTGGATAAAAAAAAAAAAGACTTTGTTGGTACAAAAATTTGCCCATCACTAAGCACATTAATGAACAAGTAACAATCCTCAAAGCAAGTAAATAGATAATAATTATTATATCAAACACGAATATAGATGAAATACCAGTCCCAAGCAGCGATCGGCGGCTGAGCGTTTGTTTTCTCATTACCGAACTATACTTACTTCGTTATGAAACAATAATTCTGATAACATCTTCAAGCGTATTAAATCATCTGGCTTCATCTGTTTATAACGATTCTCTAACGCCTTTTTAAACCGTGACCTTTTATTTTTTTATATCGTCGAAGTTTTCGTTTATATTTACGTAAACAGTGTTAAGATTGGCTATATTATTGATTGCATAATTGCCATTATAAGAACAATATATTATTTACTACGGATTTCTTCATTAATATTTATCGCTCAGCGCGTTTCTAATTAAATACTTACTATGTTGGTTTTAGTAAAACTTATCCTTGATTGAATATTCGTTTCCATTGAAGGAAAATACCCAAAATTCTTCTAATATTAATTCAATTGTGAGCTTGTACATGATGGCTTTGCTATGAAGACAAAGATGGTGGCATCTATCTCTCTGCTTCGCTAAACTCATTTCTGTCACAATGTGCTATGTATCTGTCAACCTCGTTTCCGAATTCTGCCCACGGTACTTAGTACGTAATTCTGCAACGAAAACTCCCGAACTACGCAAGAGATATTGGATAAAGTCGTACAGATTTGTGCGCAAACACACACTCTCTATTTCCTCATTCTCATAGTCCAATGGAACAGCAATCCAACACAACCGGAGAGTGAGCGGTCGGCGAAGGACCAACGGCTGTACATGCTTTCTGAAGCACGGGGCGGTACCACCGATTTCCTATGTCTGATCTACTTCCTATGATGAATTTGTTGAAACAAAACCAACCCCAAGAGCTTTATCTGTTAAACTAATCCAAGGACTTTTTTTTTTCAAAAACTATTCACAAGCAAATAAATAACTCTCATTATTATTTAATTTAATATGGCGGAAGCAGGTCCTCCCGCATTATTATACCAACAAAACCCCTGCCATTATGTGATTAATGGAATGGGGTTAGGACCCTGAGTGATGAGGAATACGACGCAGAGAGAGAATTTAATTATTTTCTTTGTTTGACAGCTATTCGACATGAAGAAATTCCAGTCAAACGTGAACCGAGAGCTGCGCCGCGCGTACCCGGACCGCAGGAGACTTGAGACGCAGTGCTTGAGCGCGATCGCTTTTGTGAAGGCGGACAACGAACTGCTGGAGTGCCCTATCTGGGTTCTAATCATCAATGTTGTTGCCATGGATATGCTGAAATCGAAGCTGCCTCCGGGTAAGTCAGCTTAATATAGGATACCTAATTTTTTCGTGTCAGAAACCTGTAGGTATTATCACAAGGCGCAGACGCTTATGCATTGAGGTCAAACCTCTGTTATGGTTTTATCAAAAAAATTGTGCTTGGTTAAACACCGTATTATGTAACGTGTAACGTGTAATAACTACTTCTAAGTGAATTTATACTTGGATAAATACCTACAACATAGAGATATTGTATTCTAAAAGATCTTATGGTGGTAGGTCACCGCGTACCACCGGATCGAGTGCCACCAATGTAGCTACATTGGTGGCAAACGATGCAGTATCGTGGTGACATCCCAATTTAACAAGACAACCAGCAAAGTGCGCATCAGGCCATGCGCATTACAGGATTCCGTAGTTGCAACTGCCGTGTTTTTTTTCATAATATCCAAAAGCAACTGCCAGCTGACACTTGACTGAAACAAAAATTAGCCTTTTTAAAGTTTAATATTTCGCAAACGGAACCCTGTATTGAAAAATGGTTATTACACACCCGCAATATTTTTGAACGACCTATAAAAAGGGTTTTACGATAGTTCCATAGAACTAAACCAAACCTTAGAACAAGTAGTTGGTTCTTAAACCAACTACATACCTGGATTATATTTATTCATTTATTGAACTCTTTATTTTTACCACACATATCAAAAATAAATAACATAAAATAAATTAAAGAAGTACAAAAAGCGGCCTTATCGCTAAGTAGCGATTTCTTCCTGGCAACCTTATTAGAAATAATACTTAAGTACTATTCTTTGCGAAATAATAATATTAATTGTCTTACCAACTGGTTTCCATTACTTCTTTTTTCGTTTTTCGAATCGGTTTTGAGGATTTTGTAGGAAAAGCAAGAAGCTAAGCTTCTACAATAGAATAATTAAGTTGAGAGGGATTTTTATAGGCCAAAACAGTTTTGCTATTAAGTTATAAAGTGAGGTACCTATATAGCTTAAAGTAGACATTCATGTTACTGAGCTATAAACACGACCATAAAATAATAACTTGTATGGTCACCACTTTTACTACGGAACAATATAATAAACTTGCTAGTTTTTAGAAACAAGTTCCGTTTTAGTTGTACAGGAACTACACACGACTAATGTCCGGGTATCTTATGTGACCTTCATGTGATACTTTTTTTTTCTTCTATGTAGGTATGACATGACTCTATATTTCTTGCACTATCACTCAGCCTACAAGTCACGGTTATACACGTTACATAATTACATACTTTGGGTACAGCAATTATGTAGTCTGTCACCGTGCAACTGCATACTTACCTATTTTATAGTTATGAACATAGGTTTCGTTACTGTAATCATCAATCAAATAATCAATCAAATAATCAAATAAATATTATAAATGCGAAAGTTTGGATGGATGTCTGGATGGATGTATGGATGTATGGATGTTTGTTACTCAATCACGCCCCGACGTCTGAACGGATCTGGCTGAAATTTGGCATGGGGATAGATTATAGTCTGGAACAGCACATAGGCTACTTTTTATCCCGGAAAATTGAAGAGTTCCCGCGGGATTCAAACAAATGTATCTGTTCAACTGATTTTGATAAAATTTGGTACAGGGATAGGTTGTATCCCGGGGAAGGACGTAGGCTACTTTTTATCCCGGAAAATTAAGGAGTTCCCGCGGGAACCAAAAAACATCAAACCACGCGGACGAAGTCGCGGGCATTCGCTAGTAATCCATAATATTATATTATCTATGTCGTACCAGATGCCTGCGTCGACGACTTCGTCCGCGTGAAATAAGGTTTTATGACTCCCGCGGGAACTCTTCAGTGGTGCGGGATTTTCTTTCATTACAAACCTTGTCCTGGCAATTACGAACGCAACGAAAATGTAAAATCCATCGATGTCAAATCGGTCTAGTCGTTCTCCAGTTTTGACGACCTCCCTGGCGCAATGTTGAGCGCTGTTGTCTTAACGTGCGGAGATCCCGGGCTCGATTCCCGGCAGGGTCAATTTGGGAATTTATAATTTCAGAATTTTCTCTGGTCCGGCCTGGTGGGAGGCTTCGGGCGTAGCTAGTTACCACCCTACCGACAAAGATGTGCCGCTAATCGATTTTGCTACCTTTGTAGCAAAATCGCGTTCCGGTACATTACCGTGTAGAAACCGATTAGGGATATGGGTTTAAGATAACTGCCATGACCCTAACAGGTTAGCCCGCTACCATCTTAGACTGCATCATCTCTTACCATCAGGTGAGATCGCAGTCAGGGGCTAACTTGTAGTAGATTAACTCAGTCATACATGTGGCATTGATTTTTATTTATACTAGCGGTCCGCCCCGGCTTCGCACGGGTAGCACTTGATCAAAATAGTCCATACCCAATAATGGTCAGTCGGCAATGAGACGAACAACTCCACCACACGTTCTCAAATTTTGTTCAGCAAACCGATGTGAGCACTTGGCACTTGAGTCTCCAATACGACGTATTTTCGCTGCACTCGCCTGGGAACTATGTTTAGAACTAACAACTAAGTTGAGACCTGGCTCTTTTAGGCATTTCGCAGTCTGTCTACAACAGTTAGATATTAAAATGTTTAAAAAAATGTTAGTAACTTCTCTTGTATTTATTATGTTTGTCTTGACAAATATGACATAAAAGACAGTCTGAATTAATAGACGAATAGAGGTTTGACGTAAAAAGTTAAATTAGGTGAATTTTTCCGACTTAATTCACATTATTGCAATTTTCCAAGGAATCTCTAATTTATTTTAAAATAAAATGCAGCCTATGTTACTCGCTTACAAAGTAGCTTTCTATAGGTGAAAGAATTTTTAAAATCGGTCCAGTAGTTTTTTAGTTTATCCATTACAAACAAACAAACAAACAAATCTTTCCTCTTTATAATATTAGTTTGGATAAGCAACTAGAAACATTTTACAAATGCTAAGCTTCATATTAAACATAAAATATCTAAACACATTCATTTTTAACCATTGCGCATTAGATTTACGTAACTTTTTGTAATGAATTTTGTTTATGATCATATACATTTTAATTCTCACCTTGGGTACAACTTTATACTCTAATCCCCGAAGCCATACTTATTGCTCATCTAGGTACTACTACTACCTACTAATGTGGGTTGGGCGCACATTATAGATCGCGAAACTAGTCGGGAACCATATCTAGGTAGTTAAACCGTCAAGGAATTACAATAAAAAGAATGTTCTTGACTCTTGCCTCACTTACTGACTGACCCAGCATGCCTTTGGACCTATTAATTATTAATCATTATAAAGCTGAAATTTTGCGCAGGGGATTCTTTGATAATGTAGACAAATTAAAAAAAGTCTTTTGGCAAGAATAGCGAAAGTGGTAGTTTCGAATAAATGTACGTACTTACATTAAACCCTGATTTACCTAGATAACAATACCGGACTATAATCTATCTCTGTGCCAAATTTTATCCAGATCCGTTCAGCCGTTCTGGCGTGATTGAGTAACAAACATTTATCCCAGATCTGGATGAAATTTGGCACTGAGATAGAGTTATTAGTCTGGATTAACACAAAAGACTACGTTTTATCTCGGAAAATAAAATAGTTCCCTGGGAACCAAAACACATCAATCCACGCGGACGAAGTCGCGGGCTTCAGCTAGTCAACAAGTATTTTATATATTTCAAAAAACTGATGACAAAAACAGCAAGCTTTTTCATTTTATATTACTACACTTACCTACTCAAGGAATAAATACCTACCTGCCAAGTGCCAATAGGTTTACTACTCGGTGCAACAGATGCATCATAAAGTGATTATTGTAGTTTTTGTAGAAAAACTGTTTTCGCTTTAATCTATAATTAATGGCCGTAGGACTTATTTGTTTCAAGGATGTAAAGTTATTGTTTTCCATCAGGTCCAGCTGTAGGCATGCTACTTACTAGATGATACCAAGTGAAACATTCAAGATTTTTTGAAGTGACACTTCTTTATAATCGTTGTGATTTTAAAATTCGATGAAACGAAAAACGAAACAAAAAAACGACAACCAAAGGAGTCAAACATATTCATAATATATATATATGATAGAATTCAATTTATATTTATCTCAATATCTCGTAGGCTACTTTTCACTAAGTTTCACTTCTGCCGTGTGTGAATTTCACACACATTTTTTTAATAAAACCACAACTATATTAGTAGCGTAAAACATATTATCTTAAAAGTACTCTGGGGTGCTAAACTGCTAACTAAGTACCTAGTGTTAGAAACTTAATCAAAGTGATTCAGTAAACTGAAATTTTTAGGGTAGTGCCTACGATATACCTTTACCTACGAGTGCCCGTGAATTTTATAACATACTGCCCGGCAGACTTTGTCTTGCCCTGAACCTCGAACCCAATTGCAGCTCCCCCTATCGGGTCCAATTGTGAATATAAACCATCCCGGGGTCCAAACCAACACAACGAAAAAAACCGGCCAAGTGCGAGTCGGACTCGCGCACCGAGGGTTCCGTACTCAAGAAGTAGGTATAATTACCTTTGTTAATGAACCGCAAAACTAACTTTGTTTGTAGAGGTTTACTGTTAAGATCAAAAAATTACGTTTGTTGTATGGGAGCCCCCCTTTAATATTTACTTTATTGATATTTAATTATTTATTTTGAAAGGTAATATACAAGTTAATATTCTGTGAAAATTTGAACCGTCTACCTGTTACCGTTTTTAATATTGAGCAAAAAAATACGAAAAAAACACGTTTATTGTATGGGGACCCCCCTTAATATATATATTTTTTTAATTTTTAGTATTTGTTGTTATAGCGGCAACGGAAATACATCATTTGTGAAAATTTCAGCTTTCTAGCTATCACGGTCTATGAGATACAGCCTGGAGACAGACAGACAGACAGACAGACAGACAGACAGACAGACAGCGGAGTCTTAGTAATAGGGTCCCGTTTTTACCCTTTGGGTACGGAACCCTAAAAAGGAAATAACGAAATTGGTCCAGCCGTTTACGCGTGATGCCGTGTCCAAGGGAAATAGGGATTCATTTATAAGATTAAGTCTAGGTAGACTACAAAAAATTAGCATCACGAAAAGTCACAAAACCCTTCATCGATTCGTCCTGCTACTAATCATGAAGCGCATCTGTCATTACGTCATCACACATTATTAGGAATTAGATGATGCCCGCGACTTCGTCCGCATGGATTTAGGTTTTAAAAATCCCGGGGTTTTTGATTTACCGGGTTTTCAATCATATTGCCTATCACTCTCGAGGATCTCAACTATACCCAAGCAAAAATCTCGTCTAAAAGATAAACCAACTTTCGAATTTATACAGATACTAGCTGATGCCCGCTTCATCCGCGTGAATTTAGATCTTTAGTCTTTCAGGGAAATAAGTAGCCTTAAAACGGACGTCTTTAAAAGCTCTTTATCCATCCCCGGGATGCTAACTACATAGGTACTTCTGTACGAAATTTCATCCGAATCGGCGAAAAGGTAACAGACAGACAGATTACAAACAGATATATAACACCCTCGCATATTTTATAATATACCTAGTTAATACGGATTCGAAGATTTTAAAACAACTTTTTTACGCGGTAGTAACTTTTTTGTACAAATTATAGAGTTATGCGTCGGCTTCCTTCGCTTCGTATAAAAAATTCCAACGTTTTGTAACCAGCGCTACCTATTAGTTTTGTAACACCAGTGCTATGAATTCTTTCGTTAGATAAATATCTGAACTCGAAATTAACTAACTAATTAATTTGCTAACCAAAAAAGGCATTAACTAGTTATTTAGGAGTTTGTAAATTAGTCGTGACGTGAAATCTTTTGCAGATTAGTTTTTAAATATTTACCTAGGCATGTATAATACACTTTTCCCTCAATTTCGCCTATGTGGATTTGTGTTTAAGATCTCGTTGGTATTTCTCAATATATTATTAAATTCTTCACTTTTTATTAGAATTATGCTATAAGAAAAGCAACGATGCAGTCTAGGTTGGAGCGCACTGTGCCAAGAAAATGCCTATTCATTTTCTTACCTTGAATACAGAGGCGTCTTTGCCTATGGTGCAGGGTGTGCGTTGCACACGGGCGCAGCGGTCCTAGGGGGCGCCGAGCGCCGCTCGCCACGGAGCCCCACTCGGCGCGCGCGTTGGCCAGCCGCGGCACTTTCGATGACTAACGTAATAATTTAATATAAAAAATACTTTTTAAACAACCGACTTCAAACTCCCGCGCCAACTTTACAACAACAAGCACACGCTATACAAAGTTTTTATTTTATTGTTGATATTTTAAAAACCGCTCGACCGATTTCGATAAAATTTATATGGGACCACATGGAAAGCTATGCTCTTTCAAACAAAAAAAGAATCATCCAAATCGGTCAACCCAGTCAAAAGTTCTGAGGAAACAAACATAAAAAAAAAAAAAAAAACAGTCGAATTGAGAACCTCCTCCTTTTTTTGAAGTCGGTTGAAAAGAGCTCCGCTTTGCATACATTTTGTATAGCATCTGGAGCTCTTCTTATATTTGTCGATTTACAGCAAGGCAAGACTTTTTTTCGACAATTTTTATTTTATTTTACTAGCCTATGTCACCCGGAATAAGCTAGGGATTCTAACGGTACCTCATTTATCAAAATCGGTTCAGACGTATAGAAGTTTTGGTGGAATATACAAACTCACATACATACATACATACATACATGAACCCTGAAAACAATATACTCCTTTTTTCAGGCAGTCGTATAATAAGTGTTAAGACTGACAGGAAACACGGACGCTGAAAGGACATTCCCATGGCGTCCTAGCGATCATATTGATGTCACAGCAACAAATCCTAAATCTATGATTGCTGTACTGTGATCAACGTTACGAGTACATCTAAGGAAAAGCAGGAATCCCCTATTCTATGGAGTGAACATCGCAAACAAGAAAAATCGCAGTTTTTAGCACCAACAGTAGATATTCAGAGCTGTATTTACTATTATAATATATTTTTGAAATATTAACCTGCCTTGTATTGTTATTTTGCATCAGGATTTTTTAATAATATAATAATGACTGATGAGTAACCTTAAAACCTACTAATGAATGCGCGTTTACGGTTTGCCGCAAACTTGTCACGGTAGCTCAACAAACAGCTGAAATAAACAAGAAATCATTCCGTCAGCGTCTAGCCCATTTTATTACCTTGGACCGGTCAATTGAATACTACGTATAATTTAAAAAAGCTAATCAAACCACGAGCATGTAGATGCTTCCGCATACTAAAAGTATTTGTGTCAAAAACACGACGAAAACGTGGGTATAGGTACCCGTACTAGGTAGGTAGGTACTACGCAGATACCAAGTATAGAATAAATTAATAACTAATTATATCTCACATAATAAAATATTTATAATACAGGTGTAAGATAAAATAAGGAATGAAACTACTTCAAATTCAAACGAAATTATCATGTTTTATTTTACCGAGCAAAGCGAAGATCTCAGAGTCAGCAAGATACACTTCGTCTATGAGAGCATTAAGCACTTCAGAACCTTAAATCCACAGATAATTTTAGTAAGTTTCTTTAAGCCGCAAATGACATAAAGTCATAAGTAAACTTTATTTGAGAACGCGTTCATAAACCTCATTTATTAACACATTGTGGCGTTGTTTGTAAAAAAAGATACGTTCCGAATGGAGAACTTCCTCCTTTTTTGGATGTCGGTTAGGAGAGAACCTGCGATCAGGCGTTGTTTGTAAAAAAAGATACGTTCCGAATGGAGAACTTCCTCCTTTTTTGGATGTCGGTTAGGAGAGAACCTGCGATCAGGCGTTACTTGTAAAAAAAGATACGTTCCGGATGGAGAACTTCCTCCTTTTTTGGATGTCGGTTAGGAGAAAACCTGCGATCAACTAACGAGAACACACACACACTTGATCTTGGGAACTCACTGTAAAACGCAAACTGCTAAGAATAGTGGGTTATAGAGTAATTTGAAGCCTTAATGGATAAGCTTATTGTGCAGGGCTTTATGAATAATGTTTCATCTACAAAGTAGTTTACTTGATGCAATAGCGTGTCTTCTTCATTAAAAATGGCTTAAAGGATAAATTTACTTATGGCAGAACCACGGAGTAATCAGAGGTAAAATCACGAATAAAGGGACTCTACAATACAAATCATGTAAAATAAATTGCCCAACGTTGTCAGAGACACACTGGTTCGAAGATGGTGCCACAGTCTGTTATTAAACAGAATAAGAATTCCATTCGAGTAAAGTAGGTACGGTCTATACTGAATAACAATTATTCTCAAATTCCTCACATTGATTGGAGCATCGATGACATAGATTCCATATCCGACGATCTAGAGTTCCACCTATTACCCACTCGTACACGGAAAACTATTTGACATGCATACTTACTTGGTTTGGTCAGTTTTCAACTTAATTCTTGAGAGTTTACCTCACATTTATTTTTTACTACCTTTTGCCCGCAGCTTCACTCACGTTAAGTTCGATTTTCATGAAAATTTCAAACCCCTATTTTATCCCCTTAGGGGCTGAGTTTTCAAAAATCCTTAGCGGATGCCTACGCCATAAATGGGACCTGTATGCCAAATTACAGCCTGATCCGTCCAGTGGGTTGATAGATCAGTCAGTCAGTCAGTCACCCTTTCCTTCAATATATTTAGAAGATCTACTCCATAACCTTAAATTAAAGATGTACCTATTGGTGTTCCTGACCTCACTGAGTCACACTGGGTTATGTGTAGCTTAGTAAAAAATACCTACCACACATTTAGAACAAGCGCCAAGAAGCGCCGCTTCAACGCACTTCTCTTATTTATTTTAATTCTGTTGTAGTACATACAAGGACACACATCAGTTACGCATCATCGGTGTATGTATGATCCCTCAATAATCAACACTGAATATTAATGCGTAGAAAACGCGCATGTACCTATGAGATAGTTTAAACTTGATTGAAGTCAGTCCAATGCTGTTACCTTGTCTCAGACCTCCAGAAACCACACCAGCTTTGCAACACAACAATGAACCGACCTCAACACTTATCATTAAGAAACGGCTAACGAACAAAATTTAATTTTTATAATGCAACGTTCTCACGCCAAACTGTAAATGTTAATTTTGAACAACGTCGCTGCGGCCTTGGCTGGTAAAGTAAGATTTTCGTAACCAAAGAAAATTCAATTTCAATTTAGGTAGATAGTTCAAGTATTTAATCTCTTTAGGGCAACTTTAACAATGAAGGAAAACATAGTGAGGAAAATTGCAAGCCAGAGAGTTCTTCATAATGTTCTCAAATCTGTCACATAGTCTTCTCATTCTGAGAGGGCCCTCTTGCTCAGTGGTCGTGCTTATTGAGCCGGCAATGGGTTGAAATTATGAGGGCACCTTGCACAAATACCTACATAGTTGGTTCTTGATTTTTTTTAAAGTCTTCTTTATAATAATTTGTTTTTTGTGATGCTTTTAAATGTTAAAGTACTTTCGCGATTATAATATTTCATTAGTACGTATTCAAAGCTATACCTTTATCACTCTACACTTTTTTAACCCCCGACGCAAAAAGAGAGGGGTGTTATGAGTTTAACGTGTCTGTCTGTGTATCTGTGTATCTGTGTATCTGTCTGTGGTATTGTAGCTCCCAAACGGATGAACCGATTTTCCTTTAGTATTTTTTGTGTCATAGATAATTTTATCCCGAGTGTTCTTAGCCATGTTTCATGAAAATCTGTTCATCCGTCTGAAGGTCATCAGCTTTTTTCTAGTCGGGGGTTTTTTTTAATTTGTAATTTATTTAATTATCAACGAACATTTCCTACAAATCGTTTCAAAAATGAACTGGTTCGTATATGGCAAGGTAATCCGCCTTACTTGGTTATATCGGCTTCTACTTCCGGAATGATCGAGTCATTCATACTTAAATGAGAAAGGTAGAAAATTATTTCGAATCGAAATAGGTGGTCTGGTGAAGTGGTGAGATAAATATACTAGGCAGGTGGGGATGACATCAATGCAATATATTTTACTAGGTACTTAGATGATATACCCGTGTTTTAAGTTCCGTCCGCGTGGATTAAGGTGTTTTGACACCAGCGGGAACACTTTAATTTTCCGGCCTATGTCCTTCCCCGGAATACAACTTGTCTGCACCAAATTGCGATCAAATCGTAACAGACAGACAGATCAACGAAGAGACGAAATCGTACTCATGCCTCTTTAGTCTTACATTTTAGTTTTTAGTGCGCCAAAGGATTTAGATACCATTCCACAGATTGCATTCCACTGAAACCCCTATTAAATATTAATCTACTAGGTATATGTAATGGACGCGTAGATATATATGTCACAACCCTTGTCAATGAGGAATACAACGCAAATTCCAGAAACGAGAAAGAGCGAGAAATCTTCTCATAGTAGGTGTACAAGTACGAACTTACTCCAAATCTAATATCTAAACAAATATTTTCATTTCGAGTAATCTTATAACAAATTGCTCGTCTGATTCGGTTCTCATAGCACGCAACCGCACTATGCGCTTCTTCAGTAGCTCGCTTATTGTGTAACAATGCAATCTGACTCGATCTTATGATGTATTGCACCTCATTTCGCTCAACTTTATGGCAAATTTTCTAACTTAGCAAAACTTCTGCCTTCAAGTACTAGTGGCGGTTCAACCCTTCGAGGCTCCATTGCGCGAATGGATGCGTTTCATCTTTTCAATTTCTGACCAATTTTGAGGTCCTATCGCCACCTTAATACGAAAAGTTTGGCTTGATTACCCTGGTAGGCTCCTTGTTAGGTGGTACTCCATTTTTATGTATTTTGTGAAATTCTCTCTTTGTACTTATTTTATTTTTAACATTGATGAATTATTTTTATGTTTTTATAAGTTTGTCAATCATAATCATCGTATAATGCTCTTACTACCTAATAAAAAAAACACATTACTATTCAAGAATGGCTTAAAAACATTGTGACCTAAGCAAAAAATTTAAGTCGTATCTTTTTGATACGAATATAATATGCATAATTGCATTTTTGTGTAGGTTTCAAGAAGACACAGTACACACGGTAGGAGGCGTCGAAAATCGAAATTTATCTGCACTCTACATGATATTCGATCCCATCCCAGTCTTTTGATTGATCACCTCGTCGATCTACGTCTTCACCATATTGCTGATCTAGCAACTAGTTGGATACCTACCTATTCTAAATCCGATATTGGTTTTCTTCAAATCATACAGTATTTATGGGTAAGAAACCGCACAGTAAGATCCCCGTGATTTCCCAGCCTGGATAAGATAAGTTTCTAGATTTCCTGCAGCGGTTTCGCGGTCGAGACGCTGGTTTTATCGGATATAGAGCTCAAATAAATTTATTGATTTTAGATCTGTTCTCTTAAATCAAAAGTTATGTGCGATCTAGATTTTATATTAGCTCGCAATTTATTATTACTTTCGTTTATAGCACTAGCTTATAAACGTGCCTTCGTCTTTCGTTGTCGTCTTTTTTTACATGTTTATGTCATATAAAATTATTGTTGCTGCAAAACTAAAGGATGCCCTCGAGGATGTTAGAAAAGAATAAAAACGTTTTTATTCAAAAAGGTCTTTTACAAAGAGCTTTTGAAGAGTTTAGCAAATATAATATTAGTTTAAGGCTAAGCTTCCACGATTTTAATTATTCGTTTAAGTTTCTATCGTGAAGAAACCACAGACCCACCAAAACTTTAGATGCAGTTTAAACTGACGTTAAATATGTCCCTTTATGGGATGACCGACTTGAAATCTGTTTAAACTAGGTCTAATGTCAGTGTGGTAAGACCACTGTATTTGTTTGCAATAGGTACAATGTATAACAAAGCTTTTAATTTCCTCCGACTGACATTTACAGAAGATTGATTAAAGACCATAATAACTGGAACACTATTGATAACATCTTAACATAATGTCTAATGGTTTCGGTCTTTCGCATTGTTTTTCAATGTCTGTTTCTGTAACACTATCGGTTGCTTTGTTAACATGAACATGTTCTACGGACCGACAAATTTCAATTTCAACATGAAGGTCGGTCTCGTTCGTGACTGGCTGTGGCATAACTAGATCGTCAGAATAGAACCATTTACCTATACCTCATTAGGGTGCGCATTATGACTCTTAGATTAGCAATTGGAACGCTTAAAATGTTGGTCAAACAAGGGTCGTGACTGATTTTATGCGAAACAGTTCAAATCGCCGTGTAGAGGAAGTGTTTTGTGATTGAAAAACAAAAGTGATCCAAAATATGATGTTGCAAATACCGCTCACCTGTTATGGTGAACGTACTCGTATACCTACTACAACACTGAAACTCATTTTTAACCGACTTCCAAAAAAGGAGGAGGTTCTCAATTCGGCGCGTATCTTTTTTTTTAATGTATGTCGGTGCATATCTCCGTGGTTTCTAAGCCGATTTGAACAAAAATTTTTTCATTGGTTAGAGGAAGCTCACAAAGTGGTCCCATTAAAAATTCTGACTCCAAATCGTCAATCCTGATGCTGTAGATGTACCGTACTACATGACATCATCAAAACTAGTGAGTTAGGAAATTTTGATGGTGAATTCATATAGTAGGTATCAAGCCACGTGTATACGATACAACTCTTGAGTCCCAAATCCTCAACCCTGATGCTGCAGGGTACAGAACTCCTTAAAAATAGCGATTTAGGATTTTTTTATGGTGAATTCATATTGTAGGTGTCATGCAACGACTTTATACTTAAACCCAAGTCCCAACTCCTCAACTCTGATGCTGCAGGGTACTGGATCAAGAATAGGTAGGTACACTAAAAAGTTAAAAATAAAAATTCTTTTCAAAAAACCGACTTCCAAAGCCACTGTAACGTAAAAAATAATTTTGATTTCTACACACTATGTTGAAGTCGGGCGAGTATAACAAAGATAGGCAAAGTTGACGCGTCAGGCTCGCCCGACTTCAACATAGTGTGTAGAAATCAAAATTATTTTTTACTTTACAGTGGCTTTGGAAGTCGGTTTTTTGAAAATAATTTTTTAATGCAAATGACGTCAGCTGTATGATTTGGTCGTTTCGTTGCATTGAAGAAACGTGACGTCAAAAATCGGAGCTGCCTTGACTTCGGATTTATTTTACGTCACCTCTGATGCTGTTAACATCACTTGCAGTTTTCAGTGTTGAGAAACTGCATCTCTGCAAAGATGCGGGCCTAGAAACAATGCACAATATTCTTCGAGGTGTTTTCCAATTGAAAAAATGAACCATTTTGCAATCAACCCCGTTCTGTCTTACCTACTTGGTGGTCCACACGATAAAACTACATTAGCTTATCTGGTTGCAGCATATCTTTATCTAGAATCTAAGAAAATAATGCCTTTTTAAAAGCCTTTGTTTTATTTCTTTGAATTTTTTATATCGATAAAAAATCGCATTCAACTGTTGTCATCGGACAACAGTTGAATGCGATCTATGGTACCTAAGTGTCGATTGACGATGCAATCTGCATTCCATAAGGTTTTAGATAAAGCTTTTCGAAACCTAACCGCGGAATCCTATGTCACATTGATTTGATTTGATTTGATATCATGATTTGTAATACCTATCACCTTTCCGCTTGGTGGGGGTGAAGGGGTTTTGTTATCTTCTGGTCTAATTTTTGATTTAAGTAAAACTGTTATAAATAGATGATACCTAATCTATTATCTAGCTAGATAAACCGAACTGGAAATCGAATATGAAACATTTTGCTCTCAAGCTAGGTAACAGTGTAGGCAGTGGTAGCTATAGATACAGTATAGTTGAGAGAGGTTGTCAGATTTCCTTTAGCGAGCAACCTAAACAAAACACAAATTATTTAAGTAGAAAGTCAGGGTTACTTAATCACCACAAAATAAGATTGTTTAAATTATACGAAAGTAATTTAGAAATGGGTGGGTACACTACATAGTAATTGCCTTGAGGGCACACGATTCTACGAGTCACCCACCAAGGGCCTGCTTATTAAGAATTAATTATCGCCTACTGTGCTTCTAAAGGTGGCCTTTCATGTTTTCCGCTTGCTCATCCCATTTAATTTGAGATGACAGTAGGTACCAGCATGTTAATGTCCATCGCAGACCACCGATAGTTGTGGTCAATGTGTTAAATGTGTGCGAATATGTTTGTTCCGCACACATTTATGCGAAACAAACATTAATTCAATTCAATTCAATTCGTCAATTGTATAATAGATATAGATTAGATCAATAATTTTTATAAAGATCAATATAATACAATAATTTAAAAAACATTAATTATTCAGATCAATGATTTCTTATAATATATACAAAATTAGATGGTTCGACTTCGTTCAAATCGATTTAAAGTTTTTAATTAAAAAGTAGTATATGTCCTTCCCCGGGATGCAACCTAACTTTATCCTTACCTTTCATTGCAATTTTTTAGGGTTCCGTACCCAAAGGGTAAAAACGGGACCCTATTACTAAGACTCCGCTGTCTGTCTGTCTGTCTGTCTCCAGGCTGTATCTCATAGACCGTGATAGCTAGAAAGCTGAAATTTTCACAAATGATGTATTTCAGTTGCCGCTATAACAACAAATACTAAAAATTAAAAAAATATATATATTAAGGGGGGTCCCCATACAATAAACGTGTTTTTTAATAATTTAAAACTTACTACATGTTTGTACGGAACCCTCGGTGCGCGAGTCCGACTCGCTCTTGGCCGGTTTTTTAGTATGGATAACATAAAGCATCGAAGGTGCTATTTTAAAAGAAACAGCGTCTTAGATATCTATCTAGTTTGCCATCTGCCCATTTCAACTTAAGTAGATATTATCAGATTCCAAATAGGTACCTACCGTTATCTGATACCTAGGCAGATATGAAAAGAAATGGTGCTGAATGCACTCAAAAGTTGAATGCTATTTCCATACCCTTCTAGTGTTAACAGCGTGAGAGTTACAATAGTCATTAAAATAGCAATTTGCGTCGTCAAAGGAATCGGGTTTCTTTTTAATTGTCTGTGTACTAATGTCCCTGCAATGTTCAACAAGTAACTTGAGTGTATCTTTGCTATTTATGATAGGCAGGCGTTGAAGTTACGATGGCAAGCAATTTTTTTAGTAAAGAGTACATAAATGTTTATCAGTAATCCTTCTCACATACGTGTTTGATTACAATCGTTAACCTAATAGTAAATTATCACCGACATAGAAAGCTACTAAAAAGGCGTGTAATAATTCGAAGAAGCTAAAGTGTAAAGACCCATAGATAATAATTCCCAAGTGCTTCGCTATCACTTTTGAAAAGCCTCCTTTTTGTAGAAAAAGACTTTTTGGATTGGATTCAACATAATCACAATAGCGGTGCTAGTCGTATGGATATTATACAATACTTTAAAAAAAACTGAATTTTTTAGTAACCGGTACGTGTCTTTGTATAATGAAATGCCACAGTGTGCGCATAAGGGAAGCCCCCTGTCCCCTATTTTATAATCACAAAATCCCCTCCTAGGTATATTACAATCACTTAGAAGGTTTTCGTTGTTAATTCTTTGTTTCGTTGTTAAATCTACCGAGGATTATGGATCAGTAAAATGAATGTAAACATACAATCGATTATCTAACACGCTCTATGCACAGTACCTAACATTTCATAATGCAGTGTCGTGATCCAGAGATCGGATGGCAATCACTAGACACGAGGACCTATGATTATTATGCGACGGTATAAAGGTCGCCATCAACTTCATATAGGTAGGCTTTATAAATAAGTACCTACGTAAAATCTAGACGAGCCGCGATGACCTTGTGGTTGAAATGTGTTTCATTATCAGGCAGATCAGGTTTAGGTTACTTTCTATTAAAATGTTCATCATAACCTAGGTTCACACTGTTCGCTGCTACAATTAAAAAATTAATAGTAGGTATATAGTACCTACCTCTGCAGCGCTAAGTACTTTTAAGCATACCTAGGTAAGCTAAATTAAAAAGTAATCTCTGAAACAGATTAAAACTAATAAATCGTATCACTCTGACAAACATAATAATCAAAGTATTAATTAATTTAAATCTCAAAGCAGAACCGCCAAATTAAAAGAATTTTAATCTTGTAATTAACCAACAATAAAAATAAAGCAATAACTAGTCAGGATTTTAAATAAGGTGAGTATGCAAAATTAATAATAATGTCCCATATTTTTAAAAATTATAATTTTGAATTGAATAACATATTAATCAATCTCAATTTAATAACTAGGTCAGCCTTCAATCAGATTTTAAATAACTCAGATTATGCATCCCACATCAAAGTCACAAGCTTTAATTCCGAATCTGATATTATTTCGAGCTAAATTGGCTCATTTGTAACCGACTGCAACTTAAAGATCAAAGGTCCATTGCAATGCAGGCTGTCGAGATTATACGACAATTTAGTGACTACTTCGGTTTTATAACAAAAGGAAGGATTCATAATAAGAATACCTGAAGAATAAAAACACGTTAATACTTAACGCCAAATAATATAAAATATCATAGCGTAGGTACATATATCAATGCACTGCTGGGACGCAACGTTTAAAAAGTTATGTCAAGATATTACCAAAAAGTTGCAAAATAATACCAATTGAAACCCGAAAGGTCGACAGAGCAAAGCCCTAACCATCGCACTATAATAATTGTCGTAGGTAGACACTCATAACACACGATTCGCAGATTTAAGAAACCCTGTAGAAACGCATCACCTTACTTTATACAGACCATTATTTATGATTATTATTTATTGTCCACAGTTCAAAGACCAATGGACATCAAGAACAGACCTCGCATCCCTATACCTGATGAAGATCCCTACAGTATCGCCAGTTCAAACGCCAACGGCTCAGGTTCCAGTGGCAGTTCTGGGGGATATGGTCACAATGGACACAATGGACACAATGGTCATAACGGCCACGGGGTTGTAGCGGCGACGAGGGAACAACTGATGATGCAGATGGGACAAAGAAGAGGCGATAAGCCCCCGAAACTGCCCCCTAGGGAAAATGGTTACGGTCCAGCTGATATTCCCAAGGTAAGACGCGTTTACAAGATGAATATATCCTTAAAGGTCTAGTATTTGGATCTCATACTCGAAGGTTTCCACCAAACTTGTACGTGAAGCGTGTTAATAAAGGCAAACATCGTGGGGTAACTTGAGGATATCTCGGGAGAAATTCTGAGGTATGCATAACCATACGAGCGTTTAAATTAATAATGTATCAACTTAGATAATAAAACAAATTAGAGCAACACACTAAGTGCATAAATATAAACGAAATTTAGTAACGAAGCGGTAAACCATTTAGAAAGGATCACATTCTATTAAATTACGTTAAAAGCATTTCAGCACGTATCTTGCGCGAATGAAATTGTATTAAATATGAATAACGATGTTACAAGGATGATTAATTGTATTAAGTTATAAGCGTATGTGATGATACGATAAATATCAAGCCAAAATGTTATTCGTGAAATAAATTAGTAGGTACCTATGCTCATTGGTCATTAACTAAAGAAACAAAATTAAATACGAAATATAAATTAATAAAATGATCTTAGCTGACTTCCCTCAAGCTAATGGGACTTGCCCTTCAAATTGATTGAAACCAAGATTGAAATTAATAAAGCCCAATTCGCTCCAACAATTCCGATTAAATTATGACTGACCAACTTATAACAGCCAATTTGTTATATATTAGACGTGGTAAACAATTTATTATTTTATTATAGGTGAAAATTACATTATCTTTGCTGCAAATCACATTACGTTGCTATTTTTAAAATCAATTTGCACATAATTTTATACGTTTTTCATACGTACCTTTATTACGAACTCCATTTACGAGATATTTTTATAAAGTAGCCACTCAGCTAAACATTACTCAAGACCACATTTCTTTTAGTAAGTAAGTATATCTTCAAATCGGAGTTTTATTGAACTTTATCGTATTAAGCTTGTCGTGCATTGTACACACCTTTTTTCGGACTTTATCTCATAATTTTACTCATAAAATAATTCCAATTTAATGGATTAGTTTCTAAATTAATAAGTCATCAACTAATTGGCATGTAAAAAAGGCTTCTATCCTTAATCTTAATGTAAAAGAGGATACAATTCAAAACAAATTGAGACTCATGAATCACAAAATGCTCTTAATGGATATCAAAACCTTGACCGAAGATTGCATTTTTTTAATAAAAATATAAGCCATAAGGGACATTTAATGCCTTGCTTGATAAAGGTCCAATTTACGCAAAGTGATTTCGAGATGCACCAAGAATAATGGAGTATTTCTTCAATATGCAGCAGATTGATAAATATTCCCAACCCTTGCAGTTTTATCGACCATAATATTTAAATGGTTCAATTGGTTGCTCATTTTTTATTTTAATTTACGAATTGACTGTCAATTTGTTCATTTAAGGAACTCTGAAACTGTTGTATCAGAAGATCTTACAGGATCGTTAGAGCTTGTATCAAATTTTTGTCTTCATAATAAAAGTCACTCGTCGATGAATATAATACATTAAAATGATCTTTGCATATTAAGTGAAACTAAGTGAACAATGATAGAGTCTTTATCGATGACATATCAAAGGAATCATTGCCGCTAGAGATAAATGTGCGTGTGGCAACCTTGACTCTCTTTTTATTGGTTAATCCAAATAGGTCGCTTTTGCTATGACATTACAAAGATGAGGAATGTCTTTTGTCCCTTTTGCGAGGTTTCTTTTTGCATTGATCCAACACTCTCGTGCATTTATTTGACACTTTATAAGCTGATAAGGATCTTTAAGATGCAATCAATTATATTGTGCTTTGGTTACCCTTTATTAACTTACTACTGAGATTGACTTGAGCATGTCTTTGCGAGAACTTTTATCGCCGAGTCTATCGTTGCATTAAAATACCTTTGTCCGAAGAATATTTTTACGTATTCTGCATCGTCTTGATTTTCTTATTGAAAGTATTTCTAGAAGGATAAATGTGTAAACAATCTGAGTGTGAGCTATTTTTAGCCCACAAGTTAAACTTTTTAAGCGTGCTCATAAAACTTGTAGTTCTAAAGAATTAAAGTAACTTGCTGATGAATACTTAGTGATCGCAGCATCTTGTTAAGTGGTGTGACTTCTTTATCATATTTTATCAATAATTCAGTTTACAGTCAGTACCATCTTTAATTTGCTTTACTTTTAGCATATCTAATGTAAATGTACCAACTATACTTAATAGCGATTCGTGTATTATTATTACTGTATGTAAGTCTTTTGGCAAATGCCACAATAATTATTGATAATGTGGAAAACAACTCGAGTGAAATCAACTTCTTTACCTCTATATAAGGGCATAGTTGTACGCGAATTTAAATCAGGGTTGCAACTTGCGTGTATTTCTTTTTCACGATACGTCTCGTCTACAATATGAGCATCGTATCACCATTAGTTGTTCATTGATCTCGTTTCACCTTGTAAGAAGATAAGGATAGTCAAGTACCCACGCGCTTTTTCTTTGCTGTTATGGCTCTTTGTCGTTTTGCATTAGCGAAACCAGGGTTTTAATACAATCCTGTGTGTTCTGATAACGTAATCGTATCGATGCGCTTTATAGGTCCGTATATCTTTTTAAACATTTCAATTGAACACAGATTATATGACTTGTTTAAAGCCTGGTTTATTAAGTGATATGGATTGGCACAAAGTAATGGAGTTAAGAAAACAAGCACTGCATTTTGTGAAGTTATAAATATGTTTTGTTTCTTTTACAGCCGGATTACGATGATATTGAAAGCGATCGCGTTCCTACACAGTTCCCAAGAGGAAAATCTGACAAAGGAAAGGACAATAAGAAATATGGTAAGTCTCTTCACTTTACATTTATATATACAGTTTTACGAATTTATCTGAGTATTTACGCCTAAATATATTTTTAACGATTAAAAGGATTACGCTTCTCAACAACAAATGACAAAATTATAATTCAATATGAGAAATGCCCCTAAAAGTTGAATTGTCCCTAATTACAACGAAAAGCCAGTATCTCTACTAAACTTCGGTTTCACGTTTTGTTGCTTACGAAAAATGATATGATTTACTTTATCAGGTGAAAATGATTTAATAGATCCTTAAAGCTATAGAGTAAACCATTGAGAAATAATAGATATATTAGATTTAGTTGAGATGCATCTGTTCTCAATTTAATCTCGATAAAAGCTTTTAAGGACTCTTCCAGGATTTACGAATTGTCGTATTGGATGCGTAGGCGCTAATTAAAATACGCACTCCACCCATTAAATTAGGGAAACAAAGAGCTTAACCCACAGGCCAGTGTGGACTACTAGGCTGTGATTGTAGCTTTAATTAAACGTTGATTCGAAAAAGTACAATCGTTGAGTTTAATTTTATAAAGGTAATAAATTGTATGAAACAAAAGCATGTTGCCCAGCGCGCTTGTAATTTGGTACCTTTTTATTTTGAAAGGCTCTTGATGACAAAGTTAAAAGATCTAAATCGTAGCCCGACACAATCGAGAGTAGAGACAAGCAAATAAAAGCAAGATAGGCATAAGAGATTATTAGAATTGAGAATATTGATAAATATCTGAATGTAGTCAGCAGCAGCAGTAGTAAGCAACTGAGGCTAAAGCTTTTTCAAATATGAACCCAAACCAAACCTGAGATGACGGCTAATGACGGACAAATTGTAACAAATAACAATCTCCTATTGTAGATTATCTACGTTTGGAGTGGTGTTAGCAAAAACTTTCCGTAATGATTCCGTAGAAAATATATGACTCTATGTACCTGCATATTATTATGTCCTCACTCCTCGTAGGCATGTAGAGTTATATATTCTGTAGGTAACGTCAGTACATTTAGGAATGTGTGCATTTCAAATAATCTGCCAGATGTACCTATTAGGTATCCTGCCTTAGTGAAGATGTTTTCTTATATTTCGACTAGCTTATCGTACCTACCATAGTATTTGCGACACGTTTATGATTTAATGCTACGACTGCGGTGTGGCATTCGGGATTTATGTTCTGAGCATGTAATTTACAATGCTATGTCGCAAGTGTTAACAGTTCCATATCAATTTTGTGGGACGGATCATCATTTATAACTCTCGGTTGTCAAAAGGCATCGTTATGTGAACATAACATCTTACTATCAATAATATACATACCAGGTAGTATAACGGTGAGTTATGGTTATATCTATCAATAAATGTTACTTACATAAAATTTGCAACGACTTACTTGAAAAACAATATTACCATGCATGCCATGTCTACTTCAAGAAGACTCAATTGTATACCTATATAAAATTAAAATTGATTTATTATGAGTCAATTGTCAGTCTCAAAGCAATTGTCAGTCTTGTAGACTAAATATTAAAAAAAAAACAACTACGCTTTACTTCTTGTGGTATATTACATTCTGGCCAAGGGCTGTAGATTCGAGTCTTTGGCGTTACGACGGCAACTATTCCAAATTGAGTCATTCTTTGTGGAATATAGCATTTCCTTCCAATAAGCAGTCAGAAGACTACAATATATTCGCATTATAACATATAACCTCCCTTCAATAAAGTCGCAGTCAAGGGAAACTTATCAATGAATTTCAATAGCTTAACTAATAGTATATTATGATACTAGTGTGTAATGTTGGTGATTACCGCTGAGGCGCCATTGAGATCCGAGCCGTTAGGTGAGGGTCTTAGGATAGCCGAGGACGGTAATCATTGATACACACGTGTATCATACGACGTTTTTCAACACACTTGTGATTTGTGAAGAAAATAATATTAATTTAGTAGATAAAATAAAATAAAACCTATAACTCACTTGTGAATAATAATAATATAAAAAAATATTTTATTTAGTAGATAAAAAAAAACTCTATAACTCACTTGTGAATAATAGCAATGAAAAAGTCACAGTTTGATTATAGGTGTCATTATGTGCCTAATTGCGGTGAAATTAGAGCCACTTTATGAGCAAGTGTGTTGAAAAATAATAATATGCAAGACATGGTAAAAAAATAGCATATAAGAATATAATGAGGTCTAACTATAGGATCCAAAAAAACTTATGCCGAAGACGTAATAGAATGTTAAGTAGACACTGCTCACTTGGTAATCAAATCATGTCAAATTTGGATAACATATTTACTAGATTCCCACCTGTGATCTCATCGGGGATTACCATTCGTATGACAGCGTGTGAAATTACCATTGGAGATCTGAAATTAATTCTTAGGGTTTTATTGATTATCTTATCCGACTTCTGATTAGAGTTTACCTATCTTAATATATATAAATCTCGTGTCACAATGTTAGTCCTCAATGGACTCCTAAACCACTTAACCGATTATAATAAAATTCGCACACCATGTGCAGTTCGATCCAACTTGAGAGATAGGATAGTTTAAATCTTAAAAAAAACATCAATTCATGCGGACGAAGTCGCGGGCATCATCTAGTATTTTTATAATTCACCATCTAAATCTGCGTAATTTTTAGCCTCTCAGTCCGACCGTAACAATTTTCCAATAGGCATGATGACTGATTTTGAAAAATGGTCAGATTATGTTCGGAAGTATCTACTATTTCGGAAAAATATCTTATTTCAGCAGAAAAATAAGGTATGGTAGATAAAATTGGCATTTGAAATTTAAATTTTAAAATTCACGCCAAAACGTTCGGCGGTGTCATGGCGTCGTTTGTGACGTCACTATTGTTTTTACCAATGTACTCTGTGCAGTGTGCAGTAAACATAGTGTGATTGTCAAAGTTCGAAAACAAACAATTGTGACGTCATTCGTTTCTTGGTGTTTTATCCAATATGGCGGATTGCTGTATTTTATAGTTTTATATTATCAAAATAAATAGCAATCTCACTCGAAATAGAAAAATAAATACGTTTTTTATAATCCATGAATCCTATTTCGTTAGATAAATTCACAATTTCATTGATTCTTGGTTACTGTCATCATGCCTATTCAGCCAGTTTAATTATCGCCGAGGTACAATAGAATAAAACAAAATAAATACTAAGTATTAGGTGCTTTCAAATCTACCCAACGATCTTGTATCCTTTATCTTTTATTTCAATAAATCAAGCACTGGTTCGAAACTTCCAACTGAAAAGAACCAACAAGAAAATTGGCAATAAACAAAAAATTGGAGTACCTTATTGACTCTTGAGAGTCTGCAACTACGGCATCTAGTAAATTAACTGTTGGTAACTAATCTACAATGTATCTACCTAGGAAAATTCGTGTCCAAAAATCAGTATGACCTTCCCAACAACAAAGGCTGGCTATTGAAACTGTATCAATATGCCACGATTTATTTTATGCATGCTTGTATTATCGCGTTATGTTCATGCCTCTCGAATGTCGTTATACCTATTCAGAGCTTAGTCGGTGCAGAGGTTACCTAGACAATACCGTTTCACAACATAGGACTGACATTTGGGCATATCCTTGATATTTGAATTGACGGTATTTGCGCTGCGGGCGTAGGATGCGGAACACGACCCGTCGAAGCGAATGCGTTCATTGTTTTCATCAATTTTTTTTTTGGTCCCGAGCCGGGTTAGTAGACAGGATATTGTAATCAATCATTTTTATCATTTATTAAATAAAATAAAAATTATAATAATATTTTAAGACACTGTTTAATCAAAATTAAATCGTCTGGGGATATGGGAATTTCAAATATTTAAATTAACTTAGGCCTGGTTTGGCTAGTTGCTAGTTAAATGCCGTTAAGAAAGGTATTATACCAAACTCGAAGGTATTTCATTACTCGACTTTTGACGTTAGAGCGCTACCATCAGACTTTCTACAAGGTCAAACCGTAGTAACGCATACTGATCCTCTAATTAAAAAAAAAAGTAGAACTCGCTAAAATTGATCACTCATCTGTCCACAACTCCACACCGATAACACAGATTGTGAAAGCAGCAACGTCGTGTAAATAATTTGTATTAAATCCGACACAAATCACAATGCACTGAAAAAAAAGTAGGGTACTTGCATTATTGATGCCATACAAAGAATCATCGTTATGACAAAAAAAAACAAATATTAACCTATACCCATTGCGAACCGTTCGGTTCATACAAATGCTCGATCAGCTTTACTAGAGCTTTATAAGGCTGTCAACTTTAACATTTGGTTCAACAAATTCGTGAGAAGCAAAGGCTGGCATCGACCTAAACTTTAAATGTTGCCTCTATCCGATACGGTATTTTAATAAGCAAATCGTTGACCTAATTCATGAGGGAACATAAAATATTATGGCTTAATTATAGGACTAGATATAATATGTGATAGAAGAAGTAGGAGGGGTAGGGTCAGGTCGAATTTCATTCCTTATTTTTGTTGCACCAAATATTTTGGGATAGTAGTAGGACACGAAATGGTCTGTGGACACGAAGAACGCTTCTTAGGTTGAAAATGAACATTTATGAGTGAGGGTATGAAGACAAACACTACAAGGTGACAGCTTTGTTTCATAGGGGTGTTACGCAATAGATCTATGGCAATTTATTTATCCTTTACTTTAATTTGACGCATTACCATATAATGAATGCAATGAATTTTAGTGACGGCGTAAAAGTATCGGCGAACCAGGAGAACTAGCACACGGCCGTCGACCTTGTTTATTTACACCATTATCAGCTGACTGTGGTAGTGCTATCGCACCGCTACCACGTAAATATTTACTCTTAAATTTAACTCTTAAATCTTCCGGGGTAAAAAGTAGCCTGTGTCCTTAGCCGGGATACAACCTATCCCTGTACCAAATTTCATCAAAATCGGTTGAATAAATGGGCCGTGAAAGCATAGCAGACAGACAGGCAGATAGACAGACAGACAGATGAACAGACAGATAGACAGGCAGACAGACAGACAAACATACACATGACACACTTTGGCATTTATAATATTAGTATGGAAGTATGGATGTGACTGTCAACATATCGCCATGAAAAAATGTAACTAAACCATGAACAATTTGTTTCCAGATGACCCGTACTACTGCGGCCTGCGCGCACGCGTGCCCAACTTCGTGAAAGCCAACGGCAAGCTCGTTCTACCAGCGATGACCGAACGCCTCACCCTGAAGGAGGCGCCGGTCCCCAGCAAGCGCTACAGCGTGGCCCATGCACATCCCGGCCCCTTCCCTGGCCACATGCCGCCTTTCGCCCACGCCCCTATGCCCCAATCAGCACTCTGGCACGCACGCTCCTACGAGAGCGGAATCGGTGCGTACGACCGTCCCCCGAGAAAAGAAAAACTCATGTACCAATTCTATCCTGAAAAAGAGCGGAGGCTGCGCCCCGTTGTGCCCCTGGTGATCCAGCAGCCTCGCTAGTACACTAACCTCGCACTTTATTATCGCGGACCTCTTCGCTCCAATCTTGGTATTTACCCCTTTCTCTTAATTCGCTTAGCTTGGTAGCACCACGCCTGACGCTTGACGGTAACTCCGATTTCTACACTTGAGTGTTTTCTTTCATTCATCTCCACCACAGATGGCCACACGACCTGAACGCAATGCATGAGGAATTTTTCAATACAAAACTACGAATTGTGTACGCAGCAGTGTTCGCATAGTACAAATCCGTGAGCAACATCATGCATGAGCATTTCTCCAATGCGAGTCTTGCTGCTGGCATCACACGTATTGTCAGTATTGAAAAATTCTTTATTTCTTGCTCCTTCTGTGTGTCATCTAGTGGTAAACGATCACCTATAATCTCACCTTTCTATTCTGTTTTCTACCTTCGTTTCTGATGCCACCCATACCACACCAACCAAAGCGATCTATGACCGTCGCTGATCTTGTCCATTTGAAGCTTTGCTTTCATCCATAGTTAATATAGGTAACAGCTGGAGGAATATCAAAAATCAGTTCACAAATTACTAATTAGTGCACTAGGCATCACAGTTTTGATCAGGACTTACCTTAATTGTTCTGGAACTAGACATCATCTCAACACATCGCCGGTTCACTACTGAGTCTCCACTCTCTTCACAGAATGAGAATAGTTCAGGCCACATTCCACCAAGCTGGTCAAGTACGGATTAGCGAACTTTTGAGAACATAATGGAAAACTCTCAAGAATGCAGGTTTCCTCACATGTATATGTTTTCCTTCGCAGTTTCAGTATATGAGAAGATGATATTTAATCGCCTAAAAACCAAAAAAAGCTCGCAAAAAATTTAATTTTGAACCTAAAAACCCCCCGAAATAGGTGGCCGATTGCCGAAGACTTAAAACCACTAGGCTAATTACTTAAACTTAGCAAACTAGTCTCTCGTATTGAATCCAAACCAAATTGTACAAAAGTGTTGAACTTAATGCTGGGTCATGAAACCCTGGTGTAAAACTGTAAACACGACTCCTAAAATAAAACTACTTTTCCCCATACATCGACATAAACCTTAAGCACGTGTGTTGTTAAGAGGGATGTACACGCAGTCGTGATCATGTATGCCTTAAGTCAGGTTACATACAACTTGCTAGTTGTTTTTGCTCAATAGTTCGAACAAGCACAGAATTATACGTTGCTAACTAGGACGGCTTGTACCTGGTATATTCAATGCTCAGCGAAAACAGCTGTTTAAGTTTTTTTTTTTTGTTTGAAGATGAGAGTTAACCCTATCGTCCTATAAAACGGGCTTGACCGCTTTAGCTTCTTGGTTCGGCTTTTAACCTAATTAAAAAAAAGAATGAATTTTCTTAATATTAAACACTAAAAAATATGCGATTAATGCTACTTACGTAATTATGGACTCAAAACTATAAGTAACAAAGAAAATTCAGCTTTCAAATTACTGGAAAGTGAAATCAATAACAATTACTATTGGTTTTGGTTACCAACTGCATAAAAATAATCATAGTATAGATATTGAGTCAAAGACAATTTTTTTGATTTTTAATTCAAATAAAATTTTACAAGTGCTTTTGAATCGCCAAATGAAACCACCACTAGTTAGGAATACCGAGAAGAAATAGCAAGAAACAGCGTTTGTTCTTTAAAAAAAATTGTAAGATTTATTTTTTAATATTTTTATTTTATAATGAGGTATCGTGGTTTCTTCATTCACAGATGGAGAACATTACGACCCTTACGCAGTGTACGGCCGTCTACCCATGCCTGGACGCGGCTTTCCACCACCACCTGCACCCAACGCGCGCCACATGTTCATCGGAGAATGGGATTAACCACCTTACTCCCATAGTTTTACGGACCAGATTAGCTTGTATTGATAACATCACTTCGATGCAAACTGCGAGGTTACTTACTCGTATATATTTTTTTACTTGAAGTGATTGTATCAATTGTTGATGGCATGTAAATATACGATATTTGTATAAATTATGCTTATTATATTAATATAATACCATATAATGTTCGACAAAGTTTACACGTAGGTAATATGCCAATTTAAATTGATTTTTGTATTTTTGATATTTCTGTATAAAGAATAGGTTAGAAAAAGCTAGGTACTCGATTTACTTTTAGATAAGAGTTTACTTTTAGTGCTTTTTGTTCAATAATCACTGCCAATAACTACCTATGGTACTTACCTACCTACCTATTTATGCAGAATTATTTTATATGAACATCATTCCAATAATTAATTATCTATAATAAATGCATAGAAATAATTGAATATCTCTTGATTTGCTTTAATCGTAATTGTTTTAAAGCAAATTTTATGATATCGATGGAAAATATTTCACTAAAAAAATACATTTATATGAAGAGTTTTTTGAATTATCAAAATTACCTATACAAAAAAAATCAATGACTGATTTTTACGTTATATCTATTGGTTTTATTTTTATGATATTTTACCTGCGTAAAGCTTTAGAAACGATTATAATAATATTATCTTTTTAAGTTAAGGTGTCAATCCTAGTCAGTACAGGGTTGGATAAAATCAATATTTAATCAAAATTCGTAGAGATGCACTTTTATCTAATACAATAATATAGTCCCACCAACTTATTATCTGGCCCGGTGGCCAAAATTGGAAGTAATTTGTATGCCTGTTTATTTAGTGATTTTATTTTATTTTTCATATCTTTTAGCGAACAGCAACGCTGTCACCGGATCAGACAAGTTTGTGGGACTATAATTACTACATTATAGTCCCACGAACTTATCAGACCCGGTGGCCAAAATTGGAAGTAATTTGTATGCCTGTTTATTTTAATGATTTAATTTTATTTTTCATATCTTTTAGCGAACAGCACCGCTGTCACCGGATCAGACAAGTTTGTGGGATTATAATTACTACATTATAGTCCCACGAACTTATCTGACCCGGTGGCCAAAATTGGAACTAATTTTTATGCCTGTAGTTTTTGTTTTTATTTTATTATTCATAGATACTAGCGAATCTGTCACGGGGTCAGATAAGTTTGTCGGACTATACTTGATTGTTTTTGATATACCTTGGTATTAAAACACACGCAAAGATCGCTGATTGTCTCCTAATTTTTTGGAATCGTTATGTCCAATTATCGTGTCTCATGTCCTCAATGAAAAATGTTTTGTTTAGCAATATATCTCCAATCCAAATACCTACACAGATTTGATTGTGCAAAGGAAGTGACAAATAGATTGGATTGTACAAGCCTCTTTCAAAATTCAATTCCTTAAAATTAAATCTACTTAATGAAAGTTAACTCATCTGTTGCCTATCGGTACATCACACACCAATCCGTAATATGTTGGGATTATTTTTCTTTGCGAAGCGGAAAATGTGTTAAATGTATTTTATAAACATTTTCTGTTTTAAGGTAAGTAGTAGTTATTTTTGTAAATAGTTTTTTACTTACGAGGATAGTTTAGCGCTTAGTACCTACTAAATAAAAAAATATTTAACATAACAATAAAATCATAATGTGTTCTATTATAAGTATGAATATTTTTTTATCAATACTCAATTATTTTTAATTTTAGTTTTAATATTCTGTACAATAGCGTTGACAATAATTTTTTATTTTTTTAATATTGTCAATAATTTTATATATTTTTAGTCCTGTAATTTAATTTAGTATATGCAAAATTTGTTCTTAAAATTATATATTGGTTGTACTCTTGTCGAAATATCATATTATGTATTTAAAAATATATATAAAAAATTCGAATATCGGAGGTGCTAAACAGGTTACCATTCTATATATTATTATTAAATAAATAAACATAAATTAGATTAATATAACGTTCTATTACCGTGTTGGCCATCCAGCAGACCTCTAGTTAAGGGGCGAATTACAATTATTGCAAAACATATTCGAAAATACCTAAAAAAGGGTAAATTACAATTGATTTTTATTTTAATTGTTAAAAATTTACTACGCAGCATTCATACGTATGAACAATCGAATAAAATATGATGTCTCGATTTTTATATAAGTCGAATTTCCGCAAAATGATATTTAAATATTTTTTGTATTAGCTAACTCGCCAAGACTGTTTAATAAATTGTATTGTTCGATACTATATAGGTACATATATTTTTAAGAGTCAATATTTAATTTATACTGGAGCTGTCTTGGCGATTGTACTTTGTTATAGTTACGTATAGCATCAACATCCATCGTGTAAAGGGTGTTGGTAAAATAGTAACCTAATTTAAGGACAATCTGTATGAATCAAATATAAAATTACTTTAATAAACTTTTGTCTTTCACTTCGACTCTTTAACTTTAATTTTATAGTTTATTTAGTACAAATTATTATTAGTAGTAATGTATAGTAACTACCTACCTACTAATATATTGTGTCATATATATTATATAAATTACACAATATATAGAATTTGTAGGAATGCTTGACGCAAGTTTTTATATCCAACAATCTAAACATATTATCACAAGTTAACATTCGGCTCCTATCCATTTTTTTATTAAATGTTTTATAAACTTCCTTGCCTCTTTCAACTCCTCGATATCGCCTTCTCTATTAGAAAACAAGTCTCTACAATGTGAAGCTCTTGGAATAACTACCGCTGGTGCATCGTATGACAGGTCTTCCAGAATGCTTAAAGTGCTCCACGGATCCAGATCACCATTTGTGAAAACTACATTAGTAACGTTCGGCTTTAATGCTCCATATAAATCATTAACTTCTGCAACACCTTTTTTTACTCTCTCTTCATCAAAGTCTTGGCCAAACAATTTACGACACATTCTTAAATAAAAACTAAGAGGCATATTATTTGTGAAAGGTTGCTCATCTGATGACGTCGTTTGATAGTAACCAAACTCAGTGCAAGTTTGATACATCCACGATATAATCCATTCATTTTCCTTCTTAGAATACTCTTCCATGGTTTCATTAAAATCATAGCAAGTGCAGTTATTCCTCGTAGACTCTTCCGGTATTGATTCATTTTGTAAGCTTTCACAGTGATTTTTTATTTGTTCCGTGGTACCATATTGAGAGATACGCATGAATTTGCCGACTTTGGCACTGAAAAATATTTGCTTATTTTCTGGCGTAGATAAATCGCATTCTTCACAAATATTTTCCTCTTTCTTAAGCTGTTGTATTCCTGTAGAACTTTGTATCAACTTATCGTATCTATTAAACATTTTTTTTATTGCACCTAAACATTTTTCTGTACCATACTTTTCATAATTGTCATTAACTTTTTCGAGGTATTGATAGAAGTCCACTTTTGCTAAAACAGGTCCACTACTCGCAATGGTCGCGTCCACTAAATCAGGATATAATAATTTCATCCACGCAGCTAAATTGCCAGAATAAGATCCACCGACGACAACAACCTTAGATTTTTTGTAAATTGGTATACGTTTGAGATATTTCAACAAATGCGCATTGTCTGCAATGGCCTGTCTAGCACTCAAATATTTTAAATCTTCCACATCAGTGCCGTTCAGTGGTCTGCTTTTGCCATAATACCTGTGCTCGGAAACATACAATGCACCATTAGTTTCTTTAGCTAGTTCGTACATTATCCCTGTTTCTGCCCATCGTGGAGAAGCTTCACTTTCGCCTCCCAAAAATAAGTAAATAGGGCCATTTAATGTCCAATAACTCAATCTTTGAAAGTATCTCATATTCCAGACTCTCTTATCCGTCGTATTGAAATGATCCAATTGTTGTTTGAGCCAACGTGTCTGCGTTATGAGTTCTTCCAAAGGTGGTTCTAAGTTTATTTCATCGTTGAGATATTTGAATCCGTTTTTTATGCAGAACAGATCAACACCACCAGAAACATAATGATTTAATAGCAAAATAAATGGAAAATATTTAATCAGCATCGTGTTTGTTGAAGAAGAGGCCATTCGATCGTTTTTATACCAGTTGAAGTTGTAACACTCAATGGACATATTTATTCAGCATACCTGCTGAAGATAAGTGGCTGCGTAAATAAATTTTATCGAATCATGGTGGTGCATTAGTAATTTTGAATAAAATTTTGTGATTATGGATAGCTCTTGTTCCCAGAATCATTCTAATATTATAAATGCGAAAGTCAGTTTGTTTGTTGGTTTGTCCTTCAAGAGTGACATAGGGTACTTTTCATCCCGGAAAATTAAGGAGTTCCCGCGGGAATTAAAAAAACGTAAACCACGCGGACTGAGTCGCGGGCATCAGCTAGTTGCTTATATAATGTAGACAACTAGACATATTATTATTTTAAGGTTTAGAAATAGCATTGACAAGTTATAAAGGATGAATTTTATAATTAACTAGCGGACGCCCGCGACTTCGTCCGCGTGGCATAAGTTTTTTAATTCCCACAGGGACTATTTACTTTTCCGGGATAAAAAGAAGCCTATGTCACTCTGCAGGTACTCAACTATACCCAATCCTTCTTATTTTTTTACCGAAAACCAAAATACCAAGTTTCGTAGATTTACCTTGAAAAATAACTTGTAAAATAAAAGACTCATGCAAACTTTCTTCCCCTATTTCAGCCCTTTGGGGGTAAAATTTTCAAAAATGGCGAAACACGTATTTCTTCATTTTGAACCGGTAGCTCAAATACCAAGTTTCATGGATATAACTTGAAAAATGACGGACTTTCATACAAACCTTCAACCCCTATTTTACCCCTTTGGAGGTGGAATTTCGAAAAATCCTTTCTTAGTGGAGGGTGTGTTTTTTGTGAAGAGTAGGTAACTCTTCACAAAAAACACACCCTCCAAATTTCATGTCTCTAGGACCAGGGGTTTAGGCTGTGCGTTGATATATAAGTCAGTCAGTCAGTCAGTCAGGACTTTGAATTTTATATATATAGATTATTTTGTAATTTTACTACAATTACAAAATTACTGTTACAAAATTACTGGTTACATTAGTAGTACCTGGGTGCGACTGCTAAATTCTCTCCGCGTCTTTCAATTTGATTGATGATATCCCTTTATTTCCGCGGGAACTCAGAAACTACATCTATCTTGATAAAGTAAGGTTGTTAAATTGATTGATTCGTTTCCGTGAAGCTAATTACATACAGGATTAAGGTTTAGGAGGAATGCTTGATGCGAGATTTTAAAAGGCTTTAGTGATAACCAACGATATATATGTACGCGAATACATAATCACGAGTTAACTTCTATCCATTTTTTTACTAAATTTTTTATATGCTTTCTGGCCTCTTTCAGTTCCTCGATATCGCCTTCTCTATTAGAAAACAAGTCTCTACAATGCGAAGCTCTTGGAATAACTACCGCTGGTGCATCATATGAAAGGTCTTCCAGAATGCTTAAAGTGCTCCATGGATCCAGGTCACCATTTGAGAAAACTACATTGGTAACATTCGGGTTTAAAGCTCCGTATAATTCGTTCACTGCTGAAACACCATTTTTCAGTCTCTCTTCATCGAAATCTGGGCCAAACAATTTACGACACATTCTTATATTAAACTTGAGAGGCATATTATCCGTGAAAGGTTGCTCATCTGATGACGTAGTTGCAAAGTAACCAAGCTCATTACAAGTTTGATACATCCACGATATAATCCATTCATTACCTTCAGTATAAAAACCTTCTATCATCCCATCGAAATCATAACAAATACAGTTATTCTTTGTTTTTACTTCCGATTGTATAATAGGTATTGATTCATTTTGTAAACCTTTACAATGATTTTTTATTTGTTCAGTAGTACCATATTGGGACACACTCATAAATTCACCGACTTTAAAACTGAAAAAAAGGTACTGATTTTCTGGCGACGATAAATTGCAATTATCACAAAGATTCTGTTCCTTCTTTAACTGTTGAATCCCTTTAGAACTTTGCATTAACGTGTCGTATCTTTTAAATATTTTTTTGACTGTATCCAAGCAATTTTTAGTACCATACTGTTCATAAATGTCACTAATTTTTTCGAGATATTGATAGAAGTCCGCTATCGCTAAAACAGGTGCACTACTCGCAATGGCCGCGTCAATTAAATCAGGATATAACAATTTCATCCACGCAGCTAAGTTGCCAGAATATGATCCACCGACGACAACAACCTTAGACTTTTTGTGAATACGTAAACGTTTAAGATATTTCAACAAATACGCATTATCTGCAAGGGCCTGTTTAGCACTCAAATATTTCAAAGCTTCCGCATCAGTGCCGTTCAAGGGTCTGCTTTCACCATAATACCTGTGCTCAGAAACATACAAGGAACCATTTGTTTCTTTGGCCAGTTCATACATTATCCCTGTCTCTGCCCATCGCGAGGTAGCCGGATGTTCACCTCCCAAAAACAAGTAAATTGGGCCATTTTGTTTCCAATAGCTCAATCTTTGAAAGTATCTCATTTTCCAGACTCTCTTATCCGTCGTATTGAAATGGTCTAACTGTTGTTTGAGCCAACGTATCTGTGTTGTCAATTCTTCCAAAGGTGGTTCCAAGTTTATTTCATCGTTGAGATACTTGAATCCATTTCCTATACAGAACAAATCATCACCGCAAGAAACATATTGGTTTAATAGCAAAATAAATGAAAAATACTTTATCAACATTGTGTTTGTTAGAGTAGCAACCATTGAATACTTTATAGAGTTTTTATACCAGTTTTAGTCAATGTTACACTCAATTTATTCAGCGCACTGCAGATACTTATCTTAAGTGGATGCGTAAGTAGGCACATGAATTTTGTCGAATTCGCTAATTTACGATGGCGCATTAGTAATTTTATACACTTCGCCATTATAACTATTTCTTGCTCACGGAATTGCATAGTTTAGTATTTGTTTCATAATTAATTTATCAAAACGCAGTAGGTATAGGGTATAAGGTGACCACTGAACACAGTATCCTAAAGTATTTCAGGATTAAATTTAGAATTATTTTGTAACTTTAAGACACCATAGAACAATTCATTAAAACAAAAATTTTATGCTGCTAAAGTATTGCAATATAAATATTTTTAAAGGTCCGTTTTCTCGCGTATGATTTGTTCAATGAACGTAAGTACTGAAATACAAGTATAAGTGATAGATTTATTGATAATTGTTATAATTATGTACATTACAATATTGTGCAACCGCTTCAGTTCAGTGATAGGTATCTTGCATTCGAAAGTCAATATTTTTCTTTAAGATAATATGTATACTACTATCATATAAACTATAAAGGACTACTGACGCAGGCATACCTACTGATGTAAATAAGAACACACAACTAAGATTTTTCTAATCTGTTTGCGCAACTTCGCAAGAAATATTAGTGTTTAATTTTTCAAGTATGTTGATCATAACATTTTAAGGTTACATCAAATTATTATTCTAGTCATTTATCCATATTTTTATGATTGATTTAATATATTCTATCGCCCTTATTATTTCTTCGTCATCATCTATTTTTGGAGAGAGGTCTCTGCAATGTGATGCTTTGGGTAAAATCACCAACTGATTGTTATTTGAAATACCGTCTTCTGAAACACTGAGAGTACTCCATGGATCTATTTCCCCGTTTGTAAATATCACCTTAGTTACATTCGGCCGTAGTCCTCCATACAGTTTATTTGTTTCTTCAACGCCTTTATTAACTCTCTGTGCATTGAATTTTGAACCAAAAAATATGGTGCATTTTTCAATGAAAATCTCCACGGGAATGTTTTTAGTGAACGGTTGCAAATTAGAAGAGGTGGACTGGAAATAACCAAACTCTGTACAAGTTTGGTAAGTCCATGGGTCTCTGTACAGCGTATAATTTTGTCGGTTGTCGTCTCTAATAAAGTTACTATAATAATTTTTCCTGGTGTAACTTTTTTTCAAAGCGTTAGGCAGAAAGTCACTGATGATTGATAATTTCTGTAGTTCCATACTGAGAGTTTTCCATAAATGGGGCAACATGACTATAAAAGAAACTGTATTTATATTCTGTCAGATCAAAATTGTTGGTCAGATCAACATTATTGGTTCCTTCCAAAATTTTAATTTTTTTTTAAAAATATCCAAGAAATGTTTCCCTAATTCTATCTATGCAATCATCGGTACCATATCGTTCATAATTATCCCCGACTTTTTCAAGGTACTCATAAAAGTCTGTTTTCGCTAATAAAGGAGCACTGCTTGCTAGTACCACATCAACGAGTTCTGGATATAGCAATTTCAACCATGTGGCTAAATTGCCAGCATACGATCCTCCAATAACTACAACTTTTGATTTTTTGTATTGCGGTAATGATTTAATAGATTTCAACAATTTCGCAATATCTGCTATAGCCTATCTAGACGTTAAAAATTTGAAGTCATGTGTACTAGACACATTTAATGGTATGCTTTTACCGTAATATCTGTGTTCTGATACGTATATGGCACCATCTGTTTCTTTCGCAATATCATGCAGAAGTCCCATACGCGTCCAATTTGGTGATACTTCGGATTCACCACCTATAAATAAGTAAAGTGGACCGTTATATTTCCAGTAATCGAGTCTTTCAAAGTATCTCATCTTCCAATTACGTGTTTCTTTCGAGTCAAAGTGATCCAGTTCTTGCTCTATCCAATGTGTACGTATATCTTCAAAGTTCCTTTTGCTTTCCTTGATCATCAATGAATCTAGCTCTTCGTTAAGATATTGAAACACATTCATGCCAAATGGATAAAAACAATTAGCAAAACAATGATCTAGCGCCAAAATTAACAAACAATATTTTAAAAACATCTTCTTCTGCAAAATCACGACGTGTCTTTAAATTACGATAATTTTACTCGTTGTTAAAGATTTCGTGGTGACTATTTAGTATACAAAAAATTATAGCTAAAGAATCTTATCAAATAATTCCAGAAGTGTTTATTATTTTACTGCCGCATCGGTTAAATGCGATGCAAATAAAAATATTTCACTTAGGTAGGTACGTAATAAATTGTTTAACTAATAGTTACACCTAGATTTGCATTGATTCTCTCATAGAAATAGGAATCTTAAACCTCGTATAACTAAGAAGAATTATTTAACTTTCTTCAAAATTGGAACTAATTTGTGTGCCTGTTTAGTTTTTTTTAAACTATTAAATACTAGCGACGCTATCACCGTGTCAGGACTTTATAGTCCCACAAACTTATCTGACCCGGTAGCCAAAATTGGAACTAATTTGTATGCCTTTTTAGTTTTTTTTTAAACTATTAAATACTAGCGACGCTATCACCGGGTCAGGACTTTATAGTCCCACAAACTTATTTGACCCGGTGGCCAAAATTGGAACTAATTTGTATGCCTGTATAGTTTTTTTTTACAATTAAATACTAGCGACGCTATCACCGTGTCAGGACTTTATAGTCCCACAAACTTATCTGACCCGGTAGCCAAAATTGGAACTAATTTGTATGCCTGTTTAGTTTTTTTTTAACTATTAAATACTAGCAACGCTATCACCGGGTCAGGAATTTATAGTCCGACAAACTTATCTGACCCGGTGGCCAAAATAGGAACTAATTTGTATGCTTTGTAGTTTTTTTTTGGCTATTAAATACTAGCGACGCTATCACCGGGTCAGGACTTTATAGTCCCACAAACTTATCTGACCCGGTGGCCAAAATTGGAACTAATTTGTATGCCTGTTTAGTTTTTTTTTTACAATTAAATACTAGCGACGTTATCACCGGGTCAGTTAAGTTTGCCGGACTTTATAGCCTAAGATCCCGATATACGACGACCTTCACCGAGCTGGTTAATGGATGAAACCCACCTTTTATTTTCGGACGGATCGGAACCGGACGGATAGGTAATTTTATAACAAACGCGATGGTATAGCATTGGCTACAATAAACTTCCAACTATACCTACCCATGCCAAAAATCACGTCGATCCGTTGCTCCGTTGCGGCGTGATTGAAGGACAAACCAACAAACCAACAAACAAACACACTTTCGCATTTATAATATTAGTATGATTAAATAAAAATAAAAAGTAGGTTTCATCCCTTAACCAGCTCGGTGAAGGTCGTCGTATATCGGGATCTTAGGCTATTACAAGACTTCGTTGTTTGTTCACTATGTAGCCCATGAGCAAGACCAATATTACCTACAACAACAAAACAAAACTTAGTTGCCATGACAACGTCAAAACAACAAAGTTATTGCGCCTGAACGTGTCCACTGTTTCGTGTCCATTTGTTATTTGTAGGTCAGCAAAAAGTTAATCAGAAAGTGAATATGGATTTTTCTGAGAGTAGCACAGAGAGGGGGAGCACTGGCAGACGTGTGGATTCACAACGTCCAGTTTCTAGGAGAGGTTTCCGCGAGTACACCAACAACGGATCTGCTCTATCGAGGTAAAGCTTTTTCAGATAAACTCTCTAATATCCTGATAAACTAGTCCTTAATATTTCAAAGTCCTTGAATATTAAAAGTAGGTATAGGATTTAATAAATTTTTGTTATTCTAAATCTAAATGATGCCGCGACTTCGTCCGCGAGGATTCAGTTTTTTTTTAGCGTTAGTTCCCACAGGAACTCTCGTGCGATATATTGTAGGTACTGGGAATAAAAAGTAGCATGCTACTTTTGACAGACATTTTCGCATTTAATATATTAGTATGATTAGTATTCAGGATTTTCTAAATAGGTACCTAAGTAGCATTTTAGTAGGCACTATTGATATTGACCTATTTGCACTGGAATTCAAAATTTATCATTGAAGAGAATGCCTCTATTATCACCGTGGCCTCTAATTTCCACAATGTTACTATATTTTACCTGTTATCCATTGCAAGCCTTTTATTAAGAAACTAGATGATTCCCGCGACTTCGTCCGAGTGGACCAAGTTGTTCGATTCCCGCGGGAACTCTTGAATTTTCCGGGATAAAATGTAGCCTATGTCCTTCCCCGGGATACAACCTATCCCTGTACCAAATTTCATCAAAATTGGTTGAACAGATGGGCCATGAAAGCGTAGCAGACAGACAGACAGACACACTTTCGCATTTATAATATTAGTATGGATATCCAAGCTGTTAATACAAAAACGTGGTAATAACTTTGAGTAGATACCTACCTAAGTAACTTGTTACTGAGCAACATTAAGGATACTGGATATTCTATCATCTGAGCAAGCTGAATAGACATAAGTGCCACTATGAGAGCTAACAGACTCAAAATGAATATTCGAAAGAGAATGAATATTTCATCTCTTTTAATGGCTTTTCATACTGCCAAACCAGCACAATTTCATATTTTATAGGTTTGCCATTTTGTTCCTAGGTGTGGTGGGACCCATCCCAGACGACAATGCGACTAGATAGTAGACACTTAACTGGCTCTAAATTCGTTTCGATGTGCTCATGGTAATGATTAGCTGATGCCCGACGTCGTCCACGTGGGTTGAAGTTTTTTGGTTCCCGCGGGAACTCATTAATTTTCCAGCCTATGTGGCCTATGTGTTATTCCAGACTGTAATCTTCTTCTGTACCAAAGGGCGTTGCGAAGTTCCATACATCAATAGTATTGAGAAAAAAAATTAATGTACACGTGTGAAAAAAATATATTTAGTTATGCGTCTACCTACCTAACCTAGAAAAAAAGATATCTCGTTTTAAAGTTTTGCAGGTTATGTGATAATGTCACTTTGAAAATGTCAAAACTCCGTTAAAACGTCACAGAATGATCGGAGATAATATGTTTACAGCTTTTTACTTTTTATTCTGAGTGTAGTCTTTATAAAAACCACGATTTATATTTGTATATAGTACCAGATGATCGCGACTTTGTCGCCGTGTATTTAGCCATATAACCACAGACCACATTTATATGTGGTCTGTGGTTCTATGGTTATCCATAGAACCACAGACCCATATAACATTAATTGGCATAATCACAGACCATCAGCATCAGTGCTGCCATAATATTCTTTCATTTATTACCTTTCTCTTAGAGATTATTAGATAAAATAAAAAAATAAAATGCTCTAAAGTAACAGAAAATCCACTAGATGGGCTATCCCAATGTTTAGATTAAAATCAATCAGATAAAATAATTACAATTTTTAAAACGATACAAAATAATCTACCAATTTAGATTTATTCTAGCTACTAGGTAGATTATATATGAAATGGTAACACTAAACTGAAAAACGAGAGCTACATAATCAAACAGATTCCCTAAATATTTTATTTTTTTACCTATAAGTAGGTTCAATTATAATTAAGGTAAAATATAAAAAATGAGCAAATTCCTTTCATCTTTACCTTACTTGTGTACAATCAAGATGTGATCTGTACTAATTTCTCCATTGCTCTTTCATCCAGATCCGTTCAGCCGTTCTGGCGTGTTTGAGTAACAAACATCCATCCATCCATCCAAACTTTCGCATTTATGATACTAGGTACTAGGCATAAATAGGTAGTAGAGATGATCAATGTTTGTAAAATAAACCAGGTAGAGCCGGCGTGCCGTAATAAAATATTTTGCTCCCTGTAGAAGTGCCACAATGAGGCCTACGTCAGCTTATAGAGGCAGTACTGCCTCTCGGATGTCGACTGCGGGCTTCGGACCAGCGCCTCCCACTGCCAGCCGTCAACCTACGGCTGTAACTGGTTTCTCTATGGTATGTGAAAGTTAAGTTTGTAAAGTAGAAAAAGTTGCCTAACTATTAACAATTGGTTTAAGAATCCGTATCCCCGCTAACCGACATTTTAAGAACTTTTGATGAGCTTTGTGCATGAGATATTAGTATTATAACAAAAAGAGAATTAAAAAATTAAAGTTTAATCCCTCCTTAGTAGAATGTTGCAAAAAAAATATTAATTTTATTGAAATATAATAGTGAAATTCTCATTCTTGCGGAATACGATTACCATTTTTACACTTTTAGGCGATACTTTTGACCCATATAAATCCAAGAAAAATTGTAATAAATGACTTATAAAAAATATTAATATGATAAACACACTCTTAAAATTGGACTGTTGCAATTCGTTTTTATACGTTCTATACAAAATTAATTAATAAAAAAATCAAATCAATGTGCACGATTTATCAAAATTTACGCGTCACAATAACCCCTATTTCTTAAAAGTTTGGAGTATTTACTGGTAAAATAAAAATTCCCATGAATGTTTAGTATTTATATAACATAAATTGTAAAAAAATAAATTTCTATAAAATACCTATATTACCAAAAAAAATTATCAAAAGTCTTATAAATTTCAAGTGTAAAATGCTACTGCAGACCGCACGACCGGCATACCGAGCCCAGCGCTCTTCGAGGGAGGACGTGTTGCTGGATCGGCTCTTTTGTATGTGTGCGTGAGCTCTCTCACAAGCCTTTGTAAATACGTGTTGCTAACAATACATAGCGCGACTGCCTTAGTTTGATGAGCAGAGAATGTTAGGTTCTTGATCCGATTCAATCGATATTGAATGAATGCGTGATACGTATTTAATTATGAATTAATAAGGATACATTTTTTATAACTATTAAATAATTTTGAACGATACAATATCATAATCTCATACTGTTTTTCTCGTAAATCGGGATTTAAGTATGCGTAATATTTGTATGGGTTTTGAATTTACTTTCCTGAAATATTATGTTTTCTTTGAAATCGTAATTGCAAAACTCAACGTAGCATATGTTGTTGCTGAGAGAATTTGGTAAATACAGTTTTCATAGCATTACTTATATGGAATTTTTATTTATCCACTACAAGCTTAGCCCTTGACTGCGATTACCTGATGGTAACTGATGATTTCTATTCTACGAGGCATCGTACTGGAGCGCTCAAGGGCTTCAGAAATTATGAATTCCCATATTGATCGTAAACAATCATTATATCACGGGTCAATAAAAGGTACCTACCTATTATAAAAAAAATTTTACGACTGCCTGAAAAAAGGAGTATATTGTTTTCAGGGTTCATGTATGTATGTATGTGAGTTTATATATTCCACCATAACTTCTATACGCCTGAACCGATTTTGATAAATGAGGTATCGTTAGAATCCCTAGCTTATTCCGGGTGACATAGGCTAGTAAAATTTTCAAAAAAGTGATGGGGTGACCATGGTCTCGCATTAAAGACTAAAGTAGATTTTTTTTTTTCGAAAATAAGTTTAACTATATACTCATCATCTAGAAAATGATGAGTAGATTCCAAAAATATATACTGATATATTTTGGGTGCCACGCCAGTTGCATTGCATAGTAATGAGATAATAGAAATAAAATGTCCCCAATCTGCCATTGGAAAGGAGCCTGAGGAAGCCGTAAAGCAAAATAAAATAAAATAAAATGTGAAAAGCAGTAAACCAATCAATGACACAAAATAAGAGCTATGGTACTACCAAATTAGGGCCAGTTACACATAACTCAAAAACCCAGATGTTTATTTGCCGTGTGGACTGGCCCTGAGCATAATCTAAAAATCGAAGTAATTGAAAGAGATTCAGATTTTTGAAAAATAAAAATATGGAAGTTAAATTAGAAAAAAATATTATAATTATTTACTTCCAGAAATTTTGGATTCCTGAAAAGCTAGATCTATGCCTCTCAGAGACACTGTTTTATGATAAAAATATTTATATAAGTTTATACTATATAAGAATATTTAAAACTCAGCCCTTGACTGCTTTCTCACCTGATGCTAAGTGATGATGCAGCCTTAGACGGTAGCGGGCTAACCCGTTAGGGGTGTCATATCCCTAATCGGTTATAACCCATAACCCTTATCGGTTTCTACACGATATCGTACTGGAATGCTCACTCCCTTGGCGGCTCATCTTTGCAGCTAGGGTGATATATAGCCACGGCCGAAGCCTTCAACTAGACAATACCAGACAAGTTTTAGAAATTGCAAATTCCGGAAATAACCTTGCAGTGGTCAATTTGTGAATTGAAAATAGGATTAGGTTTTATTTGTCTTTTAACTAATCATGATTACAATTTAATTTGTACTTTATCATAAACTACATAAGGTATGTTTTGCAAAGACATATTTCAATACAATAAAATGGTAACATTTACATTACCTGATACTTGAGAGGGTCCGCGTGTTTGTGATATTAGTTATGACCAATCCTCTGCACGTGCTAACTAACTACACCTGCGTAATACAACACACACAACCAACACACACAATATCATCTGTGAGTTGTTTTCAAAATAACAATGGTGTTTTCGACACAACCTAATTACTCTAATGACCCATGTAGTAAAACTTGGTCAATAATCGTGTACCTTAATTGTTAATAACAGTCAGATAGCCGTATAGGTTTTAAAATTTTAAAAATCATCAATTTTAATGATAAGTAAATAAACGAAAAACTTGTAGGTGTATCTAGTTTTTAGTGTTACAATATGATACCCGTGTGCAAATATATTTTATAAAAGTTTATGTATGCCAAATAAACATTTATCAAAAGGGAAAATAATATTTAAGTGATAACTAAGATTATACAATTTTATAAACATGGTGAAAATATTACGAACTTGACTACACAACTTGACAAAGTATCAAAGTATCTTTATCGGCCTATGCCGTCTTTGTGTGAGTGCCGCTAACGGTCTTACTGTGCGGTATACCTACAGATTCCAAAATTGGCCGAGCGCGCAATTAGGCGGGCGAGAATACGGACCCTTAAGTAGTAAAAGGTCCCTACAGAGGTTAAAAATCTCACTTCTAGTGAGTAGATCTACCATACTTACTAAATATATATAACATACTAAAAAAACTATACTAGGTACTACTAGATATACCCTCCAGTCGCCACTACCGCGTGTCCGCGTGGAATTAGGGTTTTTCAAAACATCGTAAGAACTCTAGACTTCGTTTTGCGTATGTACATTTGCGCTGTTCATCTCGCGGAATGCATCAGTATCTCAGTAAGTATCTCTGACTATACGGATGGTGATAAATATACCTAATAGACAGGCGACAGGCCACACTTTTGCATTTATAATATTTCGCATATATAATATGTATGGATAAATCTTATCTTACTAATATTACCTATAAATGCGAAAGTTTGGATGGATGTATGGATGTATGGATGGATGGATGAATGTATGGATGTTTGTTACTCAATCACGACCCAACGGCTGAACGGATCTGGCTGAAATTTGGCACAGAGATAGATTATATGGATGGTCTGGAGTAGCACAAAGGCTACTTTTTATCCCGGAAAATTAAAGAGTTCCCGCGGGAACCAAAAAACCTCAAACCACGCAGACGAAGTCGCGGGCATTAGCTAGTATTGACATAAGTCAACTCTAATTTTTACAATTCTTATTTCATTCCTTATCAAGTGTGTCAAGCAGAAACGCTGTGAATTTTCTTTTTAAAATGAAGGTGAATTTTGACTAAGCTATTTCTGTTCAGATCGATAGACCAATAACTCAGCAAGGTATATCTGGTCTTCGCACAAGCACCGTCCGAGGGTTCCGTACACGGCATCTACATGACAAACGGTATTGGGAGGAAGAGATGCAAGTGAAGGTTCGCGAGATGAAGGCCGAAATCGCGAGACTGACGGAGAAAGCGGACGCCGGAGAAAGGGAAAAGTCCGCGAAGAAACACTACGAGAAGAGAGTTCGTGAATTGGCGCAGGAGTTGACTGGTAAATTACTTTCTATAATGTAATTTATACATACACATATACAATAGGTACCTGACAAAAGATTTATACTAAAGCAAATTTGAAAGAGTAGTTGACTTATTATGGCGTTAATAATTATGTGATTGCCATATACTTTCATTTGACCCTACCAGTGTTTACGTTAAAGCTAAATTAAGTGAAACTAATTTTCTATCGAGTCGAGGAAACTAAACGAAATCCTTTCAAGGAATAGAACACTGCTTAGCCCGCATTAAAGTTAAAACCTAAATTAATTCTTATTAAATCAATTTACTGCCTCGTTGGTCTAGTGGTTAGCATAGTCGACTACGGATCACGAGGTCCTGGGTTCGATTCCCGGTCGGGCGTAAAAGTTAGATATTGGGTTTTTCAATTAAGAAATTCTCAGTTCCAGTCCGGAGTTGGAAGTTGGCGGTGTTTCACCCCCGTGCCTCGGAGAGCACGTTAAGCCGTCGGTCCCGGTTATTATCATTAACATGATAATAATCGTTAAAGCCCGCCAACCCGCATTGAAGCAGCGTGGTGGGTCTAAGCTCTAATTCCCGCTCTCCTATGAGAGTGGAGGCCTGTGCCCAGCAGTGGGACGTTAATAGGCTGTAGTGATGAAATCAATTTATTTCTTTGCAGATCTTCAAGGACGGTTAGCAGATTACAACACAGCGATCCGCATCGCCAACGGTGAAGCCACCAAACAATCTGTTGAAGAGCAGACCAGAGAACTTGAGATAAATAATAAGAAGTTGCAAGAGGAAGTTGAACTAGTGTTCTTGGAGAAACAGAGAAAGGAGAACCAGTTGCGACAACTAAGAGAACAAATGGAGAAGGTGAAACCAAAAAAAAATCCCCATTTAGCCGTCATGTAAAGGTTTACTAAGAAAGTAGAGTTAAGAAAGTATTTCTAAATTAACTCCGTAGGTGTATATTTATTAGGTATCTAGTTAGTAAAAGAGCGAAACATCGCTAGTCAAATGTAGCCGACAATTCTCAAGTCCAATGCCATTTTACAAACGAAATGACAACCAGTCACGAAGTGACTCCATGTATGTTTCACTAAGATGTAAATTTTTAGGCTGAATAAAGGATTATTTATTTATATATTTAAGTGCATGGCCACAGCCCAGAATAAGCAGCTCGCTACAGCTATTGGTTGAACAGATGTGCCGTGAAAGCTAGACAGACGGATACATTATAATATTTATATGGATAACTAGCTGATGCCCGCGACTACGTCCGCGTGGATTGAGGTTTTTGGTTCCCGCGGGAACTCCTTGATTTTCCGGGATAAAAAGTAGCCTATGTGCTATTCCAGACTATAATCTATCTCTGTGCTAAATTTCAGCCAGATCTGTTCAGCCGTTGGCGCGTGATTGAGTAACAAACATCCATCCATCCAAACTTTCGCATTTATAATATTTATTTGATTCTTATGGATAATTCTGTGCAATTTTAACATTAGGTTATATTTAAAATGAGTGAGCTTGGTCTAAAAATTCGCGATTTTGTAATGTAATTTCTTTCTGCAATGTACTATCCAAATAAAAGTTTTTCAGAAATTTTACTCTTCAGAAATTTTAAAACCCGAGCGAAGCAAGGCTGAATGAGCTAATATCATAATAATAAATAATATTATGCTAACAGGAACAATCGTCAATTTCCAAAATACTATTAGAAATGACACCAGAACAGAAGGAGCAATACAACGAGCTGGAAGCTAACGCTGCAGCTCTTCGCGAAGAAGTTGAACAAGCCAGAATACAGATCGATCACCTCACTAGAGAGAAAGAAGAATTTAGTAAAGAGATATCTGGTTCACAGGTTAGTTACTGCCTCAAATTATGTCTTTTATTTCAAAAGTATACATAATACTTTACAGTGAGAAATGCGACGAAATTTTTTAGTTTTTTAAATATAATATAATATATTAATATATATAATTTAATATATTCAGACAAACGATGGCTGTCGAAAATTACGATAGTAAAATAATAATGTCAATTATATTTAAGTACCTAAGTAATAAGTCAAGGTTACTATTTTCATGGAATAAAGTTTTTGTGATAACAATGAAGGTTTAATTCAACCATGTAATAATTAAGATATTCTTACGTAAAACTAGGTCATTGAAAGTAAATGAAGAACATATTAAAACAAACAACAAAACCGTAAGTATTCATGTTTCAGGTAAAATGTTTGTTAATTTGGAAGAGCTAGGCCTTCTGACACAGGTATTCTTATGCTTAATAGAATGCCTCAGCCACAATGATTTGTTATTAAATCATATTTTTTTAAATAAATCATTTTTCATTTTCAGATAAAAATGCATCTACTGGAGTTACATCGGAAACTTGCAGCGGCAGAAGAGAAGCGAGATACTTTAAAGGACGAAATAAATAACAGGTTGGATCCACAAGAGGAAAGAGAAAAATTATTATTACAGGTATAATTCTTCTTTGAATCTTACTGTGTTCTTATAGAACTATGGAATGGCCAAGTAACAGAGCTGCATTTCGTGTTAATAAGTTTAATTGCAATTTGTAGGTCCGGGAGGACAATGCAGCCATTGCATCTCTTGATAGCAATGCCAATAATATAAAGGAGCAAATTCGAATGATTCGCGATTTAATCGAGCAAGCCAAACAGGTATACTATCCTTTGTAGTTTCCCTTCATTCTATTTATTAGCCGTGTACCCGATTAGGTTTCAAGAACGATCAGACAAAGGTTAGAGTTTTTTGGTAACATGCTTTGCCCCTGCTTCTGATATAATGACTGACCGTCTCTAGAAACATCTAACTAGATAGTACTTTTGATAGACCTCGGTAAAAAATGAGACTAATGGGAAAATATTATTATAGGATCTTGAAGAAGGCAATTCCGAACGTCACCAAAAATACAGGGAACTAAAGAAGCGTGAAGAAACCATGGATACATTTATGTCCACTTATGAAGAGAACCTTAAAAAGGAACAAGAGAAAATTGACCAATTGGAAAAGGACATCGTCTTTGCACTAGAACATAGCAGTTCTAACATAGACCTGGATTTAAGTGAAATAGATTCATTGAAACAGAGGGAAGGATATTCGTCGGTCTACGATGATAGCAAGAAATCGGTAGAAACCTTGACTAAAGATTACGAAAGATTCCTGGCAAACTTGAAAAAGGCTGAAGCAACTCGCGAGCGCCTAGCCACTGAACTCCAAACGCTTCCAGAAAAAACTGGAGTCATGAAAGAAGAACTGATTACTTTATCAGACTTGGAAAAATTGCGAGATGAAGGTAAAATATAGAATATGGATTTAAATAACATGAATTTTAATTGGTTTTAAATTATTACACTAACGGTTTTATTTTCTTTAGGTGAAGAACAGAAAAAGAATTTAGAGACGGAATTACGGTTGCTGAAAGAAAAACTGGCTCCAACAGAAAGTGCTGTCGTAGAAGCAGCAAACAAATTAAGGAGACTACAGGTAACCTCGCTTTCGGAACCGGTGGTAGGGTCTTGAATTATCATAAGTGGCATAAGTTATCCTACGTGAAATAAATAAATCATTTCATTTCCGAAAATTTATTTTAAAACTTGAATGAAAAATGGTCTTATATATTGCATATGCACGATTCAACATTATTATTTAAGCGTGCCTACGAATAGTCCGCGCAACCGGCGTACGTATCATAAAAAAAGAACGAATTCCGGTTTTGCAAAATTTTGGATCTGACAAAGTCCAAGAAATTGCTTGAATGTCATTCTTGTTTTGTCTTGCAGGAAAGCCTTGATGGAAACGAAATGTATGGGAAGCTGAACAGTCTTGAAGAACAACTTGCGCAGTTGGAGAATCGAAAGACTATACTGGAAGAGGATATAGCATCCATAACATTAAAGGCTGATTACGAACCTATAAAGAAGGAAGCTATAAAGGAACTAGCAGCATTAAACAAGAAGATAATTGAAGATCTTAGTAGTAATAAGGCTTACTAATTAAATGTTTATTATTACAGAGTTGGTTGTACTGCTATCCTCCACTTTATAACGAAAATTATGTGTGATACACTCTCAATTAGGTACATGGTAATAGCCTATCTATTGTGTGGTAATAGGTACATGAAGTTAATTACCAAAGAATAGGCTTATTACCATGTATAACTTATTAACACATTTCAAATTTACTCGTCAGTTAGGTATCACCGATACCGACAAATAAATTCGAAATTTTGACAGGATTCCTAAACAGAATCTGTCGCCAAATAAAGTTTTCTTGGCGATTGTGAAACCAACCATCATTAATATAAATAAAACGAGAAGTTATTTAACAAACAAACGTGTACTAATAAATAATATCACAGATATTACTAACAATTTTATATCCACACAGAATAGTGTCACTGACATCTTACGCACACGATCATAATTCCTTTGAATTGCCTTGCCATTATTGTAGTTAGGCATAAACGCAGAAAGGGGTTAGAATTTTCTAACCTCTCCGTCCTTTAAAATAATACTTGCTTGTATGGATGCCAGCTATTGATTAATAAAGGTTTTATTAGTGGCAGTTATTTCGAAAAAAAAATGGCGGAACGGTTGGTAGGCCAAAACATTTAAACCCCTTTTAAAGTCAATAATATTAACTATTTGCTGCTATTGCTATTGCTGTCAATAATTTGATTTGTCTATTCCTGGGGCCGTAATGCAAACGCTTAAAGCCATTTGTTTCATTATTGTTGACTTTCGTGTTTTAGAATTATAAGCCTTATTTTAGGAACGTCAAGGTCATCAAAATGTAATTCCGAGTAATATTGCTTAAGTATTGCTCTTTAAGCATTGACAGTACGACCCCTGCACGCTTCCTCTGTTCCTCTCGTCTGCACTTTAAACGATACCCAACCTTATTCAGGTATCCGAATAATCAATTTTACACTTCAAAACAAAAAACGCAAGGAATATTCTCTCATATTGATTAATAAAATCAATCCAATTTCAAAACTATTATCATTTCATACTTTATCACCCTACGAATTAAAAATCATACTCACAAATTTTGCTTAAATTTAAAGGCTTTATGCCACTTTCTTAGCAATTTCAACTTTCTAAGGCTGAGATCTATAGAGCGTACTTTGACTTGGCTCAGACTTTACTTAGAGTTAAAACGAGATGACCTATGTGAGTAACATAAATCTATCTCGTTTTAACAATTTCTTGAGTCTAAGCAAAGTCAAAGTTCGCTCTATAGATCTCACCTTAAGAATCAAAACTCATACAAATTTTGCTCCAGCTAAAAGTGTTTATGCCGCTTTTTTAGCAACTACTTTGGTTTGTTTATCGAGCAATATCGCAATATCTGAGGGTATTTGTTTATTGTTGGCCTTGCATAGTGAACACAGGTTGCGTATGAACTTCTGTGATGGAACTATCTCATTTTCTTGCATTTTGTACCAGAGGGACAGAGCTTCTTGGCAGTTGTCGTCGCGTTCTGAAAAAAATGAGATGTGGAGCTTAAGCGCAAAACACACAGGTAATGGGCGCGGGTCGGGCGCGGACCGGGTCGGGTGCGACATCACACAGCGTCAAAATCAAAATCAAAATCAAAATCAAAATGCTTTTTATTCAAATAAACTTTTACAAGTGCTTTTGAGTCGTTAAGTGACTCTACCACTGCGTCACCCGCCCCGCGGCCGACCCGCGGCCGCGTTCTGTGTGATGTCGTCCATATAAATACAAGGAATTCAACCCATCGCCCACCCGACCCGGTCCGCGCCCGACCCGAGCCCGTTACCTGTGTGTTTTGCCCTTTATAGTTGTAGATACGGAAGAGCAATTTTGAAAGTTCACTTTTGATGATTAAACCCTCAAAAAGTATCTGAGACAAACACGTTTGGACCAGTAGCACAGTCTAGTCTAAGCAGATAAGTTCTTTCCTAATAGTGGATCGACATAGATCGATCCACAACGCTGCTGTTTGAAGGAGGAAACAATATTCTTTACAATTTGTATTTTTAATACAAAATCCTGTCACTCTTATTTCTAAATTTGTATTTTCCTACCTCTCTCAACTACAGGTGAGAGTACCGTGCCTCTATGTGGTAGGTTATCGGGCTTCGGCCGTGGCTAGTTACCACCCTTCCGGCAAAGACGTACCTCCAAGCGATTAAGCGTTTCGGTACGATGCCGTGTAGGAAACGACTAGGGGTATACGACTAATATAACTGCCATACCCCTAACAGGGTAGCCTGCTACCATCTTAGACGGCATCATCTCTTACCATCAGGTGAGATCGCAGTCAAGGGCTAACTTTTAGTGGAATAAAAAAATATATAAAACCTTTTCATTAGTATACTTACGGTATACTTCCAGCATCAAATTATAAATCTCCTCGGGATTGAAATTCCTAATGTTGCTCGCACACTCCGCGACCGCTTCCAGAGCGTCTATTTTTTTCTCGTCCGCGAATCTTTCGCAGTGCCTCATTAGCGCGTCCGGGTGGAACTTGACCGTTGGGTCTAGAAGCAGTTTGCGTAGTGTCTTCTTGTAGCCAACGTCTGCTAACGCTGCTATGAGGGTAAGCTAGAAATGAGATGTATTTTTTAAAGTGCTTGATTTGAAGCTGTTGTTGCGTGTATTGTACTCATGGGCCCTGACCATTATTAACAATTATTTACAAAAAATATTTTTTTCTACTACACTATAGTTACTTACAGTCCGCGGACGAGGTCCGAGGAATCTTAAGGAATGTTGACGTAATGAGATAGAGTTGTGATTTAGTCGATATTACGTTATCGATTGAAATAATTATGAAATAATAATTCTATGAGGATAGTAAGTGCAATAAGGAATAAAAAAACAAATTGTATCACAAAATTTAATTATAATGAACTGTACAAAATGAACGTAAAATCGAATCAATCACTGTCGCAATCAGAATAATTAATGCTTATTTTAAGGAATTTAAAAATTAAACTGCTATTTGCGTAAAGAAACTTTTAAGTTTAGTACTATTTATAGTACAATATAACCAAAACGGTGACAAACTGGTATCCTTTGCACTTGAAACGTAAACCTGGAAGGCCAATAAAAAGATGGGATGATGACATCGCAAAAATTGCGGGTAAGACATGGAGTACTTTAGCCAGAAATAGGTGCGCATGGAAATTTATGGAGGAGGCTTTCACCGCTACAGGCGGTCCTTACATGTAAATATAATTAGTAAAAATAGTTACAAAAATAATATAAATATAGTTACATATAATAATAATAATAAATAGTAGTTAATAATAAGTACACTTATATTAAGTAAAATTAGTGAAGTAAGCATAATATGTTAAAGTAGCAATAAGTCGATAAGATAGATAATAATTAATAGGTAATAGTTTTCATCACTATGTAAGGAATTGAAATAAAGCTTTTTATTTATTATTTATTTATTTATTTATATAACCCTGCTATCGCAAAATTAAAAACGGGACTCGATAAAGCGTACTCTCGCGTCAAGGTCGGCACTAGTACGGGCGCGCGCGGGGTATGAAGCGACGGTCGGGCGCGGTGCGCACCCGCCCCTTACCACAGCCCTCCATTCCTCGGAGCTGGCGCGCGGACTATAAGTACTACTACTAAGTATTTGTTAATAGGCATGATGACAGTAACCAAGAATCAATGAAATTATGAATTTATTTAATGAAATAGGAATCATGGATTATAAAAAACGTATTTATTTTTCTATTTAGAGTGAGATTGCTATTTATTTTGATGAAATAAAACTATAAAATACAGCAATCCGCCATATTGGATAAAACACCAAGAAGCGAATGACGTCACAATTGTTTGATTTCGAGCTTTGACAATCACACTATTGTTTACTGCACACTGCACAGAGTACATTGGTAAAAACAATAGTGACGTCACAAACGACGCCATGACACCGCAGAACGTTTTGGCGTGAATTTTAAAATTTAAATTTCAAATGCCAATTTTATCTACTAAACCTTATTTTTCTGCTGAAATAAGATATTTTTTCGAAATAGTAGATACTTCCGAACATAATCTGACCATTTTTCAATATCAGTCATCATGCCTATTACAGACACCAGAAGATTAAAATATACTTACATGTACATCACTAGCGCCGTGCACTCGTTTATCGACATTTAGTATAGTATGCACTAGTTTGTTCAACCTCCCGTTGGTTTTCTCATTCACTATAAAGGTTTCTTCGTCTTTGCCGTCGCTCATAGCTTTCAGTAATTTGCTTAATAATTCATGTTTTAGCGGTGTCTTGTTGTATTTCTCAGCTATACGGACGAACTCTTGAACTGCTTGTTCGAAATTGCCACTGAAAATTCAGTAAGGGTTAAAAAAACTGTTTGTAAGAGTTTAAGCGAATAAGGGCGTTTGAAGTTTAGGTTTTCACCTATAGTCCGTCAAACTTATCTGACTCGGTGGCCAAAATTAGAACTAATTTTTATGCCTATTTAGATTGTTTTTATTTTATTTTTCATATTGAATGCACGAAAAAGTGTCACGTTATGCCTGAGCCTGAGAGTGCAAGTGAGAGCGCGGAACATGCGAGAGAGAGGAACGATCAGCCCAAGCGTTGGCTTGTGGCACATTTATCTCTCTTCTCGCGTGACGTCAGAGCTAGCAGGTCGAATAGTTCTGCTACTGGAACGCCGCCACGCGAGCTTCTTCCAGAACTTCTAGTTATCACGTAAAACTATCGTCCGTAAGCCGACTTTACAGACAGCCGTAATTTTTTTTTAGTGATTATTCAATAGAAAACCTGCCAAAAGAAGTTATATATTTACGTTACGTTATTTTTTGTTTAACAACTACTTTAAATTTTCTATTGAAGTAAAAAGTGTGTTGACTTTTGATGACGATACAATTCAGTATTTCACACAAAATCCTATACTCAGCGGCAGGCAGATACGGAGGTTTGAAAAAAGTAGCCGATTTGACCAGTCAAGTAGGTACCTACTCAATTACGTACAGTCAATAGGCATGATGACAGTAACCAAGAATCAATGAAATTATGAATTTATCTAATGAAATAGGATTCATGGCTTATAAAAAACGTATTTATTTTTCTATTTTGAGTGAGATTGCTGTCTATTTTAATAAAATAAAACTATAAAATACAGCAATCCGCCATAATGGATTAAACACCAGGAAGCGAATGACGTCACAATTGTTTGTTTTCGAGCTTTGACAATCACACTATTGTTTACTGCACAGAGTACATTGGTAAGAACAATAGTGACGTCACGACTACGCCATGACACCGGCTAGCGTTTTGGCGTGAATTTTAAAATTTAAATTTCAAATGCCAATTTTATCTACCAAACCTTATTTTTCTCCTGAAATAAGATATTTTTTCGAAATAGTAGATACTTTCGAAACTAATTGGACCATTTTTCAAAATCAGTCATCATGCCTATTGTACCATCGTATTCAGTTATTATTCTTATAGCCATTATTTAGGATACTACTTTGGGGTTTAATTTTATTTTCAAGGTAATAACTGTCATAAAAAGTAGAATAATACTGACTTTTGCAATTCGAAGTGGCGTCTTAGGTGGTCAAATTTCACGTAAACCATAAATACAGATATTGCAATAAGCTCCAAGAATTCTGCATTGAGGAATCTTTAAAGTCTATAATGGTGACTTACTTTTTCAAATGTGCGCGTACTAAAGGTCCAAGTATAGTGTTGGACGGTTTGCAATATCTCAGGTTTGTCAGCAACTCAAACATTCGTTTGGTGTCCGAGTATGAACCCTGTGCCGCCACCGCGTCTAGGAGCCGCCAGCAGTTCATAGATATCGCTCGACCGCCTGTCACCCGCCTGTAAACCACAGACGTCACACGAAAAGCTTAAAAGTTGAACGCCTGATTATTTTAAAATCGGCGATTATTTTAAAAGCAGACTTGAAATGTTTTCAAAAGTTAACTATAGCAATTCATAATTTATTTCATACTACGGCAACAACAAGAACAAGACTATATATAAAGAACATGAGTCACTAGGGATAAGAGATAGAGCCAACTGAATATGTAAGTGTGGCCATGTATACAGTAATTAATGTCTTACTTTTCAAAGTTATATCATCTCAACTTTTTTTAATCCATTACAACGAACTTCAACTCAAGTCTTGGAGTGCGACCTCACCATTAGGGGTACGGCGAATCCGAATCGACCTTGAAATCAACCCCGGGACATGCCAAAACTAGTTACCATAATAAAAATACAAAATCTACCTCTTTTTGGACTGCTCGTTGATCATATCGAAGGCTTTATCAATTTTTTTTCTATAAACCATCAGAGTCGCAAAGTCGATGACCTTGAACTCGTCTAAAGTGAAGTTCGGCGAGGATTTGTTCAGATCTGCGAGCGCTAGTTCCGCCAAATCTAACTCTCCCATCTTTACGTGCAGGTCGAATATAGACGCTTTCATACCGGCTGATAGGAACACCTGAAAAACATAACAGCTAGTGATTTGCCCCGGGCTATCTCACGTATGCTTGGCTTAGCATGGCCGCGAGATATCTCATCATCTTGAGCTTGTCTTATCATCACTTCCTCGGCACAGCTTGGGACAACGTTGTGAAGCCGCACAAACGCCCGGTGGCCAAAATTGGAACCAATTTTGATGCCTGTATAGTTTTGTTTTTTATTTTATTTTTAATTTTTAGTAGCTACGCTGTCACCGGTACACATGAGTTTGAGGAACTATAAATCCTTATAGACAACTAACAGTCAAATGAAGAGACTTAACTTACACCCTCTTTCTCGCATTTCTCAACGACCTCCCTCGCGGCGGCCAAGTTGCCCTCCTTGCAATACTCTTGCAAAAGTTTCCGCAGAACTCCGCGTGTGTTCATACCCTTAGCTTCCAATTCCACCAAATGGGCCTTCAGGGATGCCTCGTTCATTTGTTTCTGTTAATAAATACAGGGTAATGTCACTGTTGTGTTTAGTTTCAAATGATATCTAATTCCTTTGGGATAAAGTAGAGATTTTTTTACATCTGAGATATGTTACTGAAGAAATTATAACTAGCGAGAAGAAAAACAAATTAACTATGCCTACTACTAATAATTAATCTGTGCCAAAGTTTGTCAATGGTTGAGCTATGCAAAAGGTAAGGTAGGTATGTAAGGTAAGGTAAGGTAGGAGGACGGGTAAGTTTCCAACATAGTCCACCAAGCTGGAAAAGTGCAGATAAGCAGATTTCATAACTTTTGAGAACATTATGGGGAACTCATGGGGCACATACAAAGAAGTGAAAATATTGAGGCCAATTCAATTGTGCATCATCTCTAAACTAAACTAAAATGGCAGCTATATTTACATAGCCATCCCTTTCATAATATTTCCTGCGGAAAGGGGCATCACTAGATTTAGTGCTGATATTTTAGCTTAGTACTCGGCCATATTATGTACCTACTTACCGGATGCGGTATTTGCTGAACAAACATCTCTCCATCGTCGACCAGCCTGTCGTCGGTAATACTGACCAGAGCCTCCTTTAAGCTCTGTATAACCTTCTCGTTGTGATGCTGCGGAATCCTGGACACGCAGTAGTCTAACGCGGATGTCGATATTTTGATCTTTGTTTGTTGTAATGCCTAAAATTGTCTAAATAGATTAAGTATATTAACCTTGCACTGTTATGAAAAAAACTTTGGCTTAAATATTACTGAATGGTGTTAAGGTTATACATCTTCGGGGATAAAATGTAGCCCCTGGTGTTACTTCAGGTAATAAGCCATCACAACTCTAAATTTCAGCAAAATTGTTTCAGTCATTGCAAATAACTACAGTGGATCAAACTTATCTGACCCAGTGACAGCGTCGCTATTATATTTATATACTAAAAATAAAACAAAAATCAAGACTAAACAGGCATAAAATTAAAAACCAAGACTAAACAGGCGTAAAATTTAAAAAAAAAAAAAACAATTTTAGCCATCGAGTCAGATAAGTTTGACAGACTATCGGCCGGTTTCTGAATTGAGAATTTCATATTGAGTCTGTCTCAAAGACTACTTAAGGACTAATTATCAATTCAGAAACAAAAATTTGCTCTCACACCTTTTTGAGAGTTGGAACTTGCTGTTTTTGCTTGAACGCTTAATTCAGAAATCGGCCAAATATCAATTCAGAAACAAAAATTTGCTTAATTAGTCCTTAAGTAGTCTTTGAGACAGACTCAACATGAAATTCTCAATTCAGAAACCGGCCGTTTCAGGCATAAAATTAATAATTTGTTCCAATTTTAGCCATCGGGTCCGATTAGATTGACAGACTATAGTTACGTCTCAATTGTTGTAATTGGCTGAATTTATGGTATTTTGGCTGCGTCAATGGATTTTGGCCGCTAGTGGAAGAATATTAACCAATCAGAGGTGATTGCGATCTTTACACTGTAGCTGTCATTTTTAGACAATCGCCCCACTGCAGCAGGGCGACCGCGTATCTTATGCATCAATCATTGATACATCGCAATCACCTCTGTTTAGTTAACACTCTTCCACTATTGGACGAAATCCATTGACGCAGCAAGAATACCATAAATTCAGCCAATCGGAGATGATTGCGATGCATCGATGATTGATGCAAAAGATACGCGGTCGCCCTGCTGGTCAAATCAGCAAGTTCTTTCAAATAAAAAAGCGCGCGCTTGGTATGCGATTTCGCATGAAACCTTGTGATGAAGCTTGTTACATAACCAAAATCCAAAGGACTTTTCAACCGACTTCCAAAAAAGGAGGAGGATTTCAATTCGGCCCGTATTTTTCTTTTTTTTAATGTATGTCGGTGCATATCTCCGTGGTTTCTGAACCGATTTGATTTTTTTTCTATCAGTCGTTAGAGGAAGCTCTCGAGGTGGTCCCATAAAAATTTCTGACTCCAAACCCTCAACCCTGACACAAAAAGTTAAAAATAAAAATTATTTCCAAAAACCGACTTCCAACACCACTGTAAAGTACAAAATAATTTTGATTTCTACCCACTATGTTGAAGTCGGGCGAATCTGATGCGTCAACTTTGTTTATGCTTGTTATACCCGACCGACTTCAACATAGTGGGTAGAAATCAAAATTATTTTGTACTTTACAGTGGCGTTGGAAGTCGGTTTTTTGGAAAGATTTTTTTTACTCTGATTTATCAATCAAATTATAAAAGTTCTTAGGATTTTGGTTTAAAATGGTTATCCAACAGGGGATTAGGATATAACGTTTTATCCCCGAAAATTAAGTAGTTCCCGCGGGAATCAAAAAAGTCGCGGGGCATCAAAGTACCAAATATACCCTTACCTTAGCAATATTCAGTACATCACTTAAATCCTCCTTAACTCTCCTATGTCTCATGAACGCGCTCAGGAACCTGCCAACCCAGTCTTTGCTCTTATCAGCCGCTTTAGCTGTCATATCCTCCAGTATGTGGACGGTTGATTTTATATCATTGCTAATGAGGTAGCCTTTTATTAAGGGCTGTAGGACTACTTCAGTATCCACTTTTCCTTCGAATAATTCACCTGTTGACACAATTTAATATAGTGGCTGATTCCTTTATACACAATGTCTTAACCAAACTAAATTTATAACCCTATATTTCGTGATAACCTTTCTGCAAGGAGCATTATAAAAGGGATAGCAATAATTTAAATAACGGAATAATAGCCACTTATGTATTTCACTCGCAGACTGGAGTGGACCCGTAAGACAAAAAAACTAAACTAAAGACGGCGGCACGCCGCGTGTCATTTAAGCATCCGCCCTTTTTTGGGTTTTCAGCAGGGAGAGCGGGGCTGAAAGTGCCGATTTTGACTAATCCTTATATGATTCGGATAAAACAAGTACTATGTCTGAAAGTAGTGGTTCATCCCAAGCCAAATTTAGTCCTTAATACGAATTTACCAACAGATTTTGCACATTTTTAATAGTTTTTAAGAAGTGATTTTTTTATACAGCGACGGCAAGGCACTACCAACCCCACTTGGGGGCAAGTTGTGCCGTAGCTGAGGTCGGTTGTGCTGTTGATAATGCTAGGTGTTTTACATGAATGAAAATTAATTTAGAACTTAAAAGACATCAATTTTATAATAACATATTTATTCGTTATACTTTTTACTATAAATCAACCGATTTTAAAATTTAGTTGTTTATAATACTAAGTATCCTTGATGACTGCATCAGCAGCCCTTTGTAAAAAATCCTGAGATGTAGTTTCTCTTTGAGTTTTTCGCTTGTATGTCCTCATTATGTGGTAGTGGTAGTGGAAAGGTTGCTTGTCGAGCTGAACTGTTCTTCCAGACGAATGGGTCTTCAGATGAACATGGACAAAACAAAAATTAAACGAGCACGTTATCACAAGACCTGTTAACGTCGGAAATGTCAGCATCGAAGTTGTTCAGGAATACAACTACCTTGGGCAGATTATTGAACTCGGTAGGAACAACTTCGACAAGGAGGCTGACCGAAGAATTCAGTTGGGCTGGGCAGCATTTTCAAAGCAACGTCAGGTCTTCGATTCGTCGATACCGCAAAACCTGAAGACAAAGGTCTTCAATGAGTGTGTCCTGCCGGTAATGACGTATGGGGCGGAAACGTGGCCACTGACGGAGGGTCCACAAATTGAAAGTCGCTCAGCATGCTATGGAGCGGGCTATGTTGGGAATTTCTCTCAGGGATAAAATCCGGAACGAGGAAATTGGGAGAAGAGCTAAAGTGGCCGATATAGCTCTGAGGGTTAGCCAGCTGAAGTGGCAGTGAGCAGGCTATGTCTGTCGCAGAACCGATGGGCGTTGTGGCAGACGTGTTCTGGAGTGGAGACCGCGTACCGGCAAGCGTAGTGTAGGACGACCTCCAGCTCCCTGGTCCGATGACCTAAAGAAGGTGGCGGGAAGTGGGTGGATGAGGAAGGCGGTGGACCATGTTTGATGGCACGCTCTCGAAAAGGCCTCTGTCCAGCAGTGGATGCACACAGGCTGATGGATGGATAGATGGATGAAAGGTTGCTTAGGGGTTGGTTGTGCCGCGGCAAAAGCAGCCCCACATGAACGGCACATTTTACCCCGCTTATGAGAATGTGATATTTTGTCTCACATATAAAAATCACTCTGCTCAAAGCATTAAATTTACACTGCATAACAAACTAGGATAAATAACAAACATTTTACTAAAACTCTCATATTAAAAGCACGAAAAATGCTAACAAAAAGTATCAAAACGAAAATATTTACTTACATGGTGCTGGAGGACCCTCACATGCACTGCCACTAGGCACGCGGCGCTGACGCAACTAAAATGGCAGCCGAGTGTGCCCTTTTGTTAATCATTACGCGACACAATAAGATCGTAAATATATCTCTTTCTGTTTTCGACATATTCGCATAGGAACAATTTACCCCCGGTACTTTCAGCCCCGCTCTCCCCCATAGTAATATCAACTGTATGATAAAGCTGCTAAAGCCGATTTTGGTATGTCACAAAATGACTCGGTACAAAACACTTTGAATAATAAAATTTGGTATTTATACTTCCATACCTACTAATATCACAAATGCGAAAGTTTGGATGGATGGATGTATGTTACTCAATCATGGAAGAACGGCTTAACAGATCTGCATGAAAGGTACAGAGATAGATTATAGTCTGGCAGATAGGCTACCTTTTATCCCGGGAAATCAAATCAAAAAACCTCATCCCACGCGGACGAAGTCGCGGGCATCAGCTAGTTTGCCAATATACTCACAAATCTCACTCGCCGCCCTAACTTGTCCAGTATTCAGCAAAGTGACCATCATCGGTGTGAGTACAGTGCTCACAGTCAGGCCCGTTTCAAGGAATTTCTTCATAAGGTTCTGCGGCGATGTAAAACTGACGTACGGGAGGGTGTACTCAATTATCGTCTCGTAATCTGGCTTGATATCCATCGTGATCATTGTCGATAGGGTGTTCATTATGCCTGATATGAAAAAGGATGAAATAGAAACTGACAGCCATATCAACGTACATAATAGAATATAAAAGCATTTTATGCAAATTAACGTTTACAAACGCTTTTGAATTCTCAAGTGAATCTATCACTGGTTCGGAATACCCTGCCAACTGAGAAGAACTTTATTAAATATTACCAGCATTAATTATTACAGCCCAAACCACCGGATTTGAGATGGCAGAACATGAGATTGTTTGGTTTTCTGTGACAAAAGTATGAGTGTGAAAAGTGTGTGTGAAGTGTGAAAGATTCTGTGCGTCTGTGTGTGCGTGTTTGCGTGCGTGCTTTATTTTAACACTAGTTCGTACCTAGCATGCAATTTATGAGTTTTATTTTTATACTAGCGTTCCTACAATGCGACTTGTGTACCACGACGTTTTTATACTATGTCATAATCCTTTAAGGCCCAACAACAACTGAACATAGTTTCGACTCAACCGGATATATAATGCATAAATGTGTAGGTAACGAACAGCGGTAGGTTGCTGGACCGGTGGTAGAGTCCTGTCATATTATAAGTGCCACAAGTTATCCTACGTGAAATAAACATTTCATTTCATAATACATAATAATATAAAGATATTATATTGATTTTATAAAAAATCTTTTTCCTTGAGACCATTTTATGGGAACTATTCTACATAAACTACACAAACATACCTTTCTCTCCATAAGATTTGGAAGTATGCAGCAATATGGGCCAGAAGTAATGCGGTCTTACAGGCATGCCCAATTGTTTCATGCGTGTAAACAGGTCCAAAGCTAGCGGCACTTTTGCCTGTTGTAAAGATGCTTCGGCTGCGTTTTGTAACGCGATCGGGTTGCGACCAGATGCCATCAACTCTTGGGTTATAAGGGCTATTACACTGGAGGGCTGGAAATAAGGGATTATCTTATTTGGTGAGGTTCTTATGATTACCATAAGTCATTTGACTTAACGCGCTTTATAATCAAAATTTGAATTTCAGTGTAAAATCTGTAAGCCAAATTGTGGCGCCATGGCAAACCACGGAAATTCCGTGCCTACCATAATCGGTAATCCACTGCCTAAGTCAATGGAGTCATGACATTTTCACTAAATCCGTGCGCCATGGCATAAAGAAGTAGATCGAGAATTGGAAGAGAATGTCATTTGGACTGATGATGCCGTGAGTGGGCAAAATTCAATGGCGTAAGTCATTTTACTGAATTTGTTTGACTTACTTACTTTAATTATTATGTGAATGAATATAGCAAGCATTAGAGTTAACTTAAAGTAAAAACGTGTGCAGTTTCTTGACGACATTGGCAGATATATAATACAGTGTCAGCTCCAATGGGCTTTTTCTTTGCACTCTTAGGTAAACTAGATTTAAATAAGATATACAGTACAATTCACGTCAAAAATACATCAATAAGTCTATATCAGCAATTGCCCGTGGCTTTGCTCACTTTTCGTTCGATTTTGTGTGGTAAATTTATAACCATCCTCCCCTATTTTACCACCTTAGGGTAAAATTTTCAAAAAGCCTTTCATCCCAATCTGTCCAGTGGTTTGAGCTGTGCGTTGATCGATTTTTCAGCCAATTAGTCACTGTTTTCCTTTCATATAATTAGAATTACCTCAACATTTATACATGACAGGCACATACCATAGACGCTTTAACACAATCTCGAACCAAACTCCGTCCATGTAGCCCGGTGTCATCCTTCGGTCCAAAGGATGGCAAAGGCAGGCACTTGTAAATCTCTAGAGCAACCAGAGGATGGTTTTGGAATACTAGTAGTGTGGCCACGCTCTGCATGTATGGCGTTATGGATGGCTTGGTTAATATGTCTTCGGGCAAATACTTTAGTACCTATAAATCATAATAATGTTAGATATTTTTTAAATGCTCAAAGAAAATGTATTTTCTGTGATAGAAAAGTAGTAAATATTTTTGGCAAGGTATACATTGATTTTTTTCCAATTATCCAGGAAAAAATGCTATTAAAAAAATTAAGGTCTATACAACCATGAGTTTTTCATCGATAAATTGAGTCTGATTTCAACCTATTTCATTTATGTGCATTTTATTACGACCCTGTATTTAATTTGACATAACAAAGAAAATCTGAAACCTTCGTTCAGATCTTGCTATGATAAGTAAGATAAGTTATTTCCCTTAAGATAATTCTCTCTGACTAAGAAAAGGTTTAAATAAATAATTAACAGAATCTCTAAAATCGCGGGAAAAAACTAGTTAGTAATTGGTAAATAAGTCTAAAATTATTAAAAAACAATTATTTTTTTTAAATTATCGCCTGCCTTAATGAATTTAGTATATCATTTTATTTTTCGTATTCTTCTCAACAAACCCTAATCGATATCTAACCATAATCAATAATAGATAGATACCCCTATCATGGAGGTGCATAAAAAATAACAAGTCTGCCATCATCGGGAGTCCACCATATTGGATTTAGAATGACGTCACTTTGCACTTAGCAAACATAACGTGCATTAAACGTTATGTTTGCTACTCTCTATTAATTGGGAAATAAATGACTGTTTTAAAATTTAGTTGCAAGATTTGACCTAAACAAACACAGAAACATTGCCAATTAAATAAAAGCTTGTTAGATTATCTTACTTTTGGCACTGGTTCATATTCGCCGACAGCTGCTAAGGTTTTAACAATATCCATAATGTGGAGCTCTCCAAACAATATACCATTCTTCTGTGCCTTCGCTAATTCTTCTAAAAGCTGGGTATTCTTCTTGTTCCATGCAAACGCTCGGGCGGTTGCCGTGTAGGTGTTTACTGTGGGTTCCATTTGCAAAGACTTCATCATTGTTAGTATTTCTTGTATGTTATCTGGGTTGCTGTAAGTAATAAAATGTTGTTTATGCTTATTTTGTGGTACAGTAACTTAAGCTTTCTATAAGATAATATTCAATCTTATCTGTAATCTATAGGCTTATTCCTAAGCAAGGGTGGTTTTAAAAAAATTGGTGTCAGAGAGAGATAGATATAAGAGTTATGGGTGGTTTTGAGTCTTGTTTGATAGAAGCTTTCAAACTCGAAACCCCAAACTCAAAATTAATTTATTCAAACCGGGTAAAATTGTGCCTACACTTTTTGAATATTAAAAATACTTCAACTACACTCGCCGGCATATTTAGCGGAACATAAAAAAAAGGTTTGATATCAGTATCATATAAGGTTTCTGGCTGGTTTATACGTCATTTAATTTAAAAAGAAATATTTTCAAATTAAGAAAACAACTGAACATCACATTTTATGCAATTGTTTTAATTTTTTTCAAATACACCTTATCTGGAGCTAACTTCGAGTATTTCTTCCTTCTGAGTTTGATTTAAAATTTCATTGAAATACTGTTTTTTGTTAGTTTTTTTTAATCGCGTATCTTTCTGGAGTTGATGACTGAATTATGCCTGACTGACCAACGGAGATTGCCAGGGCACTCGAAATGCGAAGAAATGGTCAAACCTACAGAGTGATATCCAGAGATCTTCGTCGACCAGTTTCAACGATCCATCGCAGTATCCAACGGTTCAGGGAGACCGGTACTTATGTGAGAAGAGCAGGACAAGGCAGAAAAAGACGCACTTCGATTAGGGATGATCGTTTCATTCGGCTTCGTGTACGTAGGAACCCCCGTTTGACGGCCGTCCAAGCCCGACATGAGTTAGAAGCAGTGCGGGGTGTAACCGTAAGTGAGCGTACGGTACGAAGAAGGCTCGAAGAAGCTGGTTTGGGTTCATTTGTGCCCGCCAAGGCTCCAAGGCTCGAGGTAAATCATCGTAGAAACAGGTTAACTTTTGCTCAGGAACATCGTCTTTGGAACGCGGACCAATGGAGTAAGGTATTGTTTAGTGATGAGTGAAGAATTCTCTTAAATCAAATTGACGGCAGGCAAAGAATATACAGACGCAAAGGAGAACGATACATTCAGACAAATTTTGAAACTACAGTTGCATACGGTGGTGGATCAATAATGGTTTGTGCGGGCATTTGTTTGGGAGCTCGCACAGACTTGGTAGTGATTGACAGAGGGAGTCTGACTGCAGACCGCTATATCAGAGAAGTTTTAGAAGAAAATGTCGTACCGTTTGCCCCATATATCGGTAACGATTTTGTTTTTATGCAGGATAATGCTCGGCCGCATACCGCTCGGGTAACTCAAGCTTATCTTAATGATATGAATATCACTGTTATGGAGTGGCCGGCGAGATCACCGGATATGAACCCAATAGAGCACGTTTGGGACTTGCTGAAAAGAAAAGTTAAGTCCAGAATTCCAGCTCCTGCCAACGTGGGTGAACTGCGAATCGCCGTAGTAGAGGAATGACGGAGACTATCCCAGGAGACCATCGATAATATCATTCTCAGTATGCCTAGACAGGTAGATACTTTAATAGGAGCACGTGGAGGAAATACGCGATATTAATCACCATTTTTCTAATTTAATTAATTGTTATTTTAATATTGCATTTCACTTTTCCCGGTCACATGAAAAGTTAAAATATTTACCATTTTTCACAAATAGCCTTTACACGTAAAATCTGTTCTTAATGTGATCTCATTTTAAATAAAACAAATGAAACTTTAAATAACAAAAGAAGTGTAGTAAGTAGATTTTAAAATAAAACCATATTTTTTTAATTATGGACCTTTTTTTTATGTTCCGCTAAATATGCCGGCGAGTTTATTAGTAAATAATAAATATTTATTTTTTGCATATAAGTTCTTACATTTTAATATTTTACCTAAAACATTCCTGAGTAACTTATTAATTCAAATAGAATGGAATATAGAAAATGGACATACATCTGTTCTTTTTAGCATTGAAGATAATATAATTTTCAGGGCTGATCTAAAGGTCAGAATTAGCTATACTATTGCAACTTTGTCCATGTAGGATATACACATCTGTAGTTTACACATGATTATTTATAAGAACTTAAATCAAATTAATATAAACGTTGATCTTACCCGGCCTTTCCTTGGCAGATTATTAAAGAAACAAACACACTCTCTGTAGCTGGTAAACCTAGAGCTTTCATGTTTGATATCACCTCTGTACATTGATTTATGTCACCTGCCTAAAAGTACATAAGTATTTTGTTGACAAGATAAAACAGGAGATCACACACTAACTAAAATTAAAAATTTAGTACACATACCTCTCCAATGACCCTTAATATTAATTCATATGTGGTCAAGTTGGGTTTGACTGATCCCATCTGGGTCAGGAAAACATTGGCCTTAAGTGTCCTACCATTTGCTATGTACACTCGCAGAAGTTCATTATAATGATCTACATCAAATGTTGTATGAGGTCTGTGAATAAGACATAATCAGTATTATCACTTTTCAGTGAAGTACATAAGGTACTTTATTACTTATTACTATAATCAGTAAATGAAATCAAATCAATTTGTTCAAGTTGGTGAGGAAGTTTTTACCTGTTCAGCAATATCTTAAGTATAAAGTGAGTAGGTATGTATATTATAGACTGAAGAGAAATTATTGCATGAAATATACACAAAATAAGTTTTGCTAAAAAGTTGGTGAGGAAGTTATTTTACTCTATTAAGCAATATCTTAAGAAAATATTATTCTTACTTACATACTTAATATTAAAGTATGTATAATCTAGACTAAAGAGTAATTATTGCATTTAATGTACACAAAAGAAGCTTTGCAGAAAAGTTGAGGAGGAAGTTTTTTACTTGTTTAGCAATAACTACCTGTGTGGATTTTTGTTATAACTATCAGTTTTTGAAAAATTGTGTGGGCTCACCTTCCAATTAATTTTCCAGGATTAAAAGTAGCATAGTAAGTACATCCTTCTCTGGGTAGCACCTACCTCCATACCAAATTTTGTCAGAATGTGTTGAAAAGATGGGTCATGAAAGTGTAGCGGACAGACAGACACACAAGTATGGCGGATAAGTATTATGGTTTAATGATAAGCTTTGTCTAGGCTTGTCTACAAATGTCTACCAGTCTTAAATGGAAATGAGCTAACTTTTATAGGAAGTGGCAATTTCAAAATCCATCAAAATAAGATGTAATATAATTGCCATGATAAACCAAAGATAGGTCTGAGCTTAAACAAAGTTCTTAGTTTACCTGAGTGTATTCCATACTTGCTCTACTAGAGCCACTCTGGAACTGGGTGTCTCATCTGGAAGCAGTTCTGTACAACATTTAATTAGGAGCAACCCTTGCTTTTTAGAAGATAAATTCAAATCTTTAACTTTGCTTAGCACTCTTAGAAAATCATTTTTATACACTCTATTCTTTTGATGGATGTCTGTAGACAAGCTGGCTATGAGTTTTTCAAGTAACTCTTCAGACGATAAGTTCTTTCCTTTTGTACGGAGCGTGCGGTGTTCCAGAGAACCAGAGGAATCTTGTATTGGACCAGCAGACAAACGTAAATTATTTACATTTTTTACTTTATCCGAAACTCTCGTTACTTTATTTGTTACCAGACTCCTGCAACTGATTACCGGAAAATATATGTAATAAATAGTACTCACATTATTTTATTTTACACAAATAACAATAATCAAAATAGTTTTCTAACCTAAGTTGCAATTCTCTGTGGCGACAAAAAATTGGTGTAGCATTTCCATTTGAAAATATCCTTCTATAAAACAATCCCCGTGCAGAACTTGAAAATTTTATACACTGCCGAGGTAACATTTTGAAGAATGTTATTGTTAAATGATTTGAAAACCAAAAAAAAATACTTATTAATATTAAATTTATCAAATATTACGATCATCTCATTTTTCATTCACATGAAACATGGATTTTTGGAACAAACATTGGATCCAACTTTTTAATCCTACAAAAGTTGTACAATCACATCACGGTCCACAGTGTACTCTGTACCTACACTTTCTTATCTGTATTAAAAAAAAGTCAAGCATCTGCAAAATGTCAGTCGCTGTCAATCAAGGAATATACTACTCTCTACCTGTCAATCTGCTGTCAATTTTCATTTGTCATGAATTTTTATTTTCAAATGTTTGCAAACGGAATTTTTAAAATTTAAATTAATGAAATTAATAAAATAGAACTTAATGCTAGCTAGCCTAACCTAATTACTATATAAATCATGCCCGCGTGGAATGGTGGCAAGAATGCTGGCTGCATTTCCGCGCTGGACAGCCAGGCTGATCCTCTGTGCAAAAAATGAGCCAGCCCTTCCAATTAACCAGATGAGGCAATTAACCGCGGTGAAATATCTCGCAAAAAAATTTTGGCACCACGGCCCCAGGGTCCCCAAGGCAAACGGAACAAATATGTAACTCTCTATGAGAGAAGCATACTTCCGCCGTTTGCCGGTTTCAACCTTTTTTGCTGCGGCTCCCGGCCTTGATGCTGTCTCCCTGATATGACATGGTGCCAATGTGTCTACGCATGTTGCGTCCCACATTAGCACCCATTCCCGTTTCCATGGAACCAGCGTCAATCCATCAGGTCTCTTGCCATCATCCCGACTAATCCCTGCCGGCTCAATGAGCGCAGGAATATCTATGGTGGCAAGAGCCCTTTTGATCGTATCATTGAGAGAGCCATGCCGAAATAGCCTACCAGCGCTCCTTTGGCAAGAGAGTTCGTGAATTCCAAATGTATTCATTCTTTTTGAATTCTTTTTCCTAAAAGAGGTCGATACGATACGAGCACAGAATTGTCCTTAGTTCTTCTTAGTTCCCCGGGATAAAGTAAGTGCCCTTCCCTAGGATGTAATCTACCTATATACTACATTTCATAAAAACGGGTTGAAAAGATGGCCTTATTCTACGAATTTCATATTAATAATTAAAAAAACTGGAGAGGTGTCAAGGGACACCCGAACTTCGATGGAACGAAGTAGGTACAAAAAGTTGTAACGACACTTTTTGCTATAGTTGTAAGCCGTGCGGCGTGCGCGTGTTTCTCTGAGTAAATTTTATTACAATTCCTTCACTAATTAATCGAAAGGAACTTCGTTCCATGTCCAAGGGACACCCGGATTAAACGAATAACTAGCCTATATGACTATTGAAAACATAATTCTTAAAAATTATTAATTCGCCTTTTTATTTTCAACAACTTGTATTCAACAACACAAGTAGTCATAGCAACCAAAATCATCATTTCATAAAAAGTGTCGTTACAACTTTTAGTCTTAATTTTTTCCGTCTAGCCCCCTTTAGTAAGCGCGATAAGGAACTTCGTTCCAATAAACTCCTCTTTGGTCAAATCACATCGATTCTAAAGAAGTTTCAGTTCAACATAGTAGATTGGATTGGAGGGTCGAACATAACGACGCGACGCGACGGCCGAACTAGGTACATTGTACAATGGAAGTTGGAACCATAGATGTAAAAAAAATGGAACGCAATATTATTATATTGGTATAACTGTCAACCAGCCGAACTTCAGCTCAGTAGTGATTTCTTTTTGAAATGCTTGGAAACACGTGGCGCTAGTGTTCTCCGTCCTAGTGTGACTGCACAGTGACTGTGATTGTCAATCGTAGATGTGGAATGTTTTGTGTTGTGATTAAGTGCTAGTTATTGGAAATTGTTAAAAACGTTTGTCATGCGGTGAGTTTTAACTTTCTAGCACGATATATTTTATGCGGTGGTGATTTTAGTATTGTTAAAAGTGTGTCTCGTTTGTTGGTTGGCCCGGTCGTTTCTTGACCGCCATCGCCCATCGCCCAACCAAGCCTGTTGGTGACTTGCAGCTCCGCCTTTCCAACTGACAGCTTTCCAGATATTTAACTATGATTATTGATTTTTAATAAATCAAAGTTTTAAAAATATAGTAGTTAAAGCCATAACCTCGTTAAGTTTAGTAAATTAGTTAGAGACCCTCAAATGGCATGTTTTTTGAATGTTCTCAAGTTTGAATCATTGAAATTAATCATTTATTTAGCGCCGATGATTCATGAAGTTTACTATTTTATTTAAATAAAACCACGATAATAAATTAATTTGATTAAAAAATAACTGTTTTAATCAAACAATGCAGACCATGTTGTCTTGTTAGGTTTGGTTAACTAATGTAAGTATCTACACCAGCTTACATAAAACATTATCTATTTTCACATTTACCAAAGTTATGACTGGAAGTTTTACAATTTTCTTATTCACAAATTGCTTTAAGTAACTTCTATTTACACATAAATCACTGTAAGGCCAAGAGGCGCAAATATGAAGACCTCGATGGGAGCTTCATATTCGTGCCTTTTGGTGTGGAGACCTTGGGGCCGTGGGGCCCGGGGGCTCGAGCTCTTTTTGAGGAAATTTCGAAAAGGGTTATCGAGTCAACCGGGGACCCGAGAGCCGGCGGCTACCTTGGTCAAAGAATTAGTTTGGCCATCCAAAGGGGTAATGCTGCCAGCATCTTGGGTACAATGCCTCGCTGCGGTGGTCTCGATGACGTTTTAGATTTAATTTAATTTAATTTAGTTTTAATTTAATGTAAATAGTTTTAATAAATAACATCAGTTATTGTATCTAAATAATATATATCAATCACTGTAATGACCTAAAAACATTGAACTTCTGGAGGTCATTGACTTTTTCTTTTCAATGATAAACATGAGATTTTACTTGAGGATAATTTTTGTAATTTTATTTACCTAACTATGTAACTTTCACAGTTACAATGTACTTACTCCAAAAATAACATTTAGTCTCCATGTTATTAATGTATCTGCGTTACTAAACTGTATGAAAATAAAATGTAAAATATTATATTTAATGATTGTACTGGTATTTAATGACTAATACAATCACATACTTAATTAATTAAGTAATCTTATTAGAACGTTTTATTGTATGCCATAATCTGCTCATTAATTTAGCCACTTATGTGCACATTATTGTAGTAGTTAATCAGTTTTATTTAAATATGAATATAAGTAGTTAGTGAATTTAAATATGAGTAGTTAGAATATCTATCTATCTTTTTCTGTGACTAAAATATAATGCACACAATGTTGTCCCCATGGATTAAGTTTTTTGTATTCCTGCAGTACTTAATTTTAAATTTTCATGATGAAAAGTGGTCTATAGTAAGTAATTTCCTTCCCCTTGCTACAATGTATCTCTGTCCCAATTTTCAACAAAATTGGTTGATAAGATGGGCCATTAAAGTGTAGCAGACAGACAGACACACCTTTCTATTTATAATATTAGGATGGATTCATGATAGAAAAGAGAGCAAGTAAAAATAGCTGCAGATATATTACTTACCTTCTAACAAAGTACTACGAGTTACAATGCTGTGAAGGCACTAAAATAATATGTCCACATGGCTCCATAGGAACTACTTGGTAAGTATTTCTAAGTATAGCTGATATCCTTACTATTATTATAAATGTAAAGTTTGTATATCTGCTATGCTTTCACAGCGCATCATTCAACAGATTTTGATGAAATTTTGTACCGATATAGGTTGAATCCCGGGAAGGTCATAGAATACTTTTATCCTGGAAAAATACTTAAGAATTACTTACTTGTTCCTGCAAGAATTAAAAAATCTTAAGTAAGTAATTCACATGGACGAAATTGTAAGCATCATTTAGTTCCAAATAATTGTATATCTAGATTGACTCAGCAATCATAATAATTGACCAATTTATTCTATTAGCCTGGTTATCAGGGATCTTATTGAAGTCTTATTGAATAAGTTCTTAGCTGTTGTGTTCCTTATTATTGCTAATGGTAACTCAAGGTTCAATAGCAGGGTGGGCCTAATATTTTTTGAGGATGGTATTTCTTGACAAACCATCAAGTAATCCTGATTATTAAGTAATTTAAATCAGTTTAGGCAGTGTTGTGCAAGTGGCCATTAGAATGGAATAAAACAGAAAGTTTTGACTAGCAGGAAACTGCAGTGCTCTTTATAATTAAACTCCAACAAGTCTGTAGCTAAAATGTGGTAGCCCAACACAATAGTATACCAAATTATTATTTAAATTATTATTATTATATTAAATTATTATTATACCAAACCAACCACTACAATTAATTATAGTGGAACTACATATTTTATTTTTCTTCAAAATCATATTTTTCACAGGTTTTTATACTACTCCTACTTTGTCACACATTACACCTATTCTAGAATGGATACACATATTAAAAGTAGCCTGTGTCCTTCCTGGGCTGCAGAATATCTTTTTACCAATTTTCATCAAACTTGGATAAACAGAGCTGTGAAACCATAGCAGACAGACAAACACTTTTGCATTTTACTATTAGTATGGATTCAAGGAAAAAAGCAATTTATTTGCACATAAATAACCAGATAGTTCCGGTTTTAATTAGACATATACAATGCAAACTATTAAGTGTATTAATTACTTAATTAGTTGGAGCAATGATTCATATAAACCAAAATTTAATACAGACTAAACCTAATCAATAAGATTTCCTAATCAAGAAGAGAAATTCCTCTTGGTCTCTGAGTATACTAATATTATAAATGTCAAAGTGTGTCTGTCTGTCTGCTACTCTTTAACATCCCATCTATTCAACTGATTTTGATGAAATTTGGTATAGAGGTAGGTTACATCCTGGGGAAAGACATAGGCTTATTATCCTTATCATTCCAGAAAGTTTAGGGAGTTAAGTTTAGGAGTTTAAGAAGAAAAAAAAACTTAAACCACACGGACGAAGTCGCAGACATCATCTAATAACTGATATGTGTGCCCCAAAGTTAGCTAATGGGGCTGATTCTGTAGTGCAAAATCTCTAAACTAAATTTACAGGATTAAAAATATTGTTAACCCTTTCATAAAACTCCCTGCAGAAAGGGAGAGAACTAGATTATGCTGTTTTAGTTTAGAGATTGTGTTAACTATTTAAAAGCAACTAAATTGGTTAATTACTAACCTATTAGTTAACTGAACTTAAATACGGCTAAAACTATTGAGCTGTATTTAACATCTGAGCTACCAACATAGGTAGTTAATGAGCATAAAATATTTTTCGAATTCAGCATTCTTTTCACTTTCCCTCTCACAAAGAGCGTGAGATTTCATTCTGAAAAGAATGGGTCTTAAACCCGCTTTTCTGGTTTGAATCTGTTTGTTAAATACGATTAGAACTAGCGGCGCGAGACTGCACGCGTGGAAATAAGTAGGTAAAGTACCTACTTAGCATCCCATGCTGGATTTTACCTTGACTCTATCACCTTTTCTGCAGACCCATCTTCCGGCTTGGCAGCTACGTACAGTGACACGATCGCGAGCGAATTATTGGCCTTGTGGCTTGTTTTGATTTTACCTATCACGATAGTATAGACATAGTTTGATTGATTAACTGATAACAAATTTCGTGAATGTGAATAATTTATAATACTCATGACCATTAATTTGGGACCAGTTATGTACTTAAATTTCTTTTGCATTAAAAACATCGCAACGCTGTCTGTCGTATAATGACTGTATTACAGCCAATATTACAGCACAGTACGCTTAGTTTAAGTTTGAATTCGTTTGATCGTTCGCGTCAAAGTAAAATTTGAAAAAAGATTTCGTGCATTCATCCCTATAGAGAGCGCTACATACGATACGTTTCCAGATGAAAATCGGTACGGAATTAGCGATTTTAAATCAAGGAGTTTTTGGTTCATTTTACTTTGACACTTATGTCATCGAATTCTTATACGATCAATCTAATTAAAACTTAGACTAAGCATACTGCATACCTACTGTAAGATTCGCCACAGCTGGGCGGTTACAGTCGCTTCTAAACTTTTTCTGAATCCTGGACTTGCAAGTTGCATTATATACCTACCTACCTAGTTCCCAGTGAAACTAATTAGATAGCTGAAATTCATTATCTATTAATGAAAAAATAACTAGGTAATGATGGAACTATTGGCGAGCGTCGGCCTGGGTAGGTTAGGTGCCCGTGTGTGCGGCAGATTACTTGTCATGCGCGACGATGCCTACAGCGGATGGTAACCGATTCATGGAATTTGTCGTCAGTGGTAAAAATATACCCACGCAATGTTGGTTAGGATTTTATTATTATCTGAGTATGAAAGTAGCTAAAGTTAGGTCTAATAACTAAATAAGTCAATTTTAATAGAGTCACAGTCACAAATTAGGTACCTACTGTCGTTTCGGTTCGTGTATTTTCTTATTTCATACTTTTTAACCGACTTCCAAAAAAGGAGGAGGTTTTCAATTCGGCGCGTATCTTTTTTTTTTTTTTTTGTAAGAACACATTTTCAGTTTTACATCATACTAATATTATAAAAGCGAAAGTGTGTTTGTTTGTTTGTCCTTCAATCACGCCTTACGGCGTTACTATATTACTAGAGCAACGGATCAGCGTGATTTTTGGCATTTGTATAAGTACCTAGTTTAAGACAATTTTTTTTTTTTTTTATACCTACAAGTTAGCCCTTGACTGCGATCTCACCTGATGGTAAGTGATGATGCAGTCTAAGATGGTAGCGGGCTAACCTGTTAGGGGCATGGCAGTTATATTAAACCCATACCCCTATTTGGTTTCTACACGGCATCGTACCGGAACGCTAAATCGCTTGGCGGCACGTCTTTGCCGGTAGGGTGGGTAACTCAAACTTATTTAAGTTGTAGGTACCTATTTATAACATTTCACACACTAACATAAGGTGCTAAGCTAATATTTGAATCTCGCTAAATAGGTAATTATTGTCACAGTAACCTACTTAGCTATTCGCTAAGTAGATGCTCAGGTTGACGAGTAGGTATGGCCTTGGCATCGTAATACGGCGGGTCATCTGCTCATTTATTTACTGAATTTCAGTCTCGTGTTCAATTTTCATGCGATTACGCATGGTTAAGCCTGAAACACACTTACGAAAGAGCGGTGAGACAACTGCATCGCGACATCTGCATCTGCAGAACCCTAGACGTAAATTTTAAATAGACCTAGGTATGCTAGGTATATTGTGTGTGCTATTTCTTTCCCCTGCTTCAGTTTGTTGCTCGGAATGCTTCGTTATCTTACGTGTTTAATGTTGATGGGCAGAACAACAAAAATATATATGAACGTCTAAACTCTAAGTGAAAGGTTTTTTTTTAATTCACACATCATCTTTACAAGAATCCCTAATACGATGGTGCATTTACAATACTTATATCTAGCTTAGCTTATAGAAATGTGCAAAACCTAATATCCTATTTAAAACAATATCACCTACTTAGTTATAACTTATAGTCCACATTGCTACCTTTGTGAGATTAATATGATCTGCGTCACGCAAACTGAAGTGCCTAGCAGCGACACATACCTACCTACTTTCGTTGTTACTTGTTACGTACTGCAAAATCGCGATTCCACCTCATCCTACGCGATAGTCCTCAGTGAAGTTAAAGGTCCCATTAAATCGCGTTCTCGTAGTAGCTTAACAACAAATGAGGATTTATTGTTTGATATCTCCTTATCTTGAGCGATAAAATAGCAGAAAACCTATTAATACATACTTTGTTGCCAAGCGATATTTCGTGGTAAATGTAAAATACCTACTTAGTTTACGACTGACCTCTTTGACTGATGGTCTAAGTACTTAAACTCTTTGACTGATGGTCTAAGTACTTAAATGCATCGTCCCTGAACAGCCACTATTATTAAAATAGAATATTAACTACTACTAGCTGTTGGTACTAGGCAACTAAAAGTTGACGGCAACTTTTTATCGGCGTGCATCGTCCATGGATGTCCCGAGTCCCGACGATTTTATAGATCTATAGAGAGCGAACTTTGACTTTGCTTAGACTTAAGACATGGTTAAAGCGAGACAGATTTATGTTACTCACATAAGTCCATCTCGTTTTAACTCTTGTAAAGTCTGAACCAAGTCAAAGTACGCTCTATAGATCTCAGCTTAACTAGCCAGTGCGCGCTCCCCAAAAAAGTTTCGAGCGGGCTCTAGTTTGCGCAAGGCAGCAATTTTTCGTCCCCGATTGAATCCCATTAAGAGTGGAATTTCCAAAAATCCTTTCTTGGTGAGAGTGCCTATATCATAGAAGAAATCTAGTCTTACATAATATAGTTACTGTCATGTTCCGATCCTCAGGGGAACCACGTCAGTTGTTTAGGCTGTGCGTTGATAGTTGTTAGACCAGTCAATGAGTCCGTCATTCAGGAATCAGGGCTAGTAAGTTTATGTGTACCTACCTATAGTTATACAGAGGCGGTAAGTAGTAACCATCTGCCTCCGAGACTACCCTGATTCTGACAATTAATGAACATACCGTACTTACTTAATTACTTCGAAATGAATATGTTAAATGTCCTGATTCCTGATGTTACAGTAAAGTATTTCAATGTAACGTTCTCTTGTTGCAGGTTACGTGCGTGTATTGTTAGATAAGCAACGGTAGTGCTGTGGTATTTCTGAAACAATCCAAACAGTGTGGAATGGTTCCGGTGTGTTGGCGGTGTCTTGTCGATGTAAGTATAATAGTCGGAATTTACTTACTAACCATAACATTCTCTTTTTTTTCGTTGACGGGGTAAAATCTTCATAAGATTCTCAACTTCCTGGGGGAGAAGTCGGGCTGTGTAGGATTAATAGATACCTACTAAAACCCCCGCGGTGGCCACTCTCAGCGCAAATTGATGCCTCTCTTGTGCGACACCCGTTACTGTAACACTAGGTTGTTCCAAATCTGTAGTTTGTTATGAATTATGTAGTTAGGTAAGCATTATCATTTCGGCTATTCTCAATTCGCTGCTGCATTTTTATCACGTGTGGAAGCTGGAGTAAAAGGTGCAGCTTCTGCATACCTTTCAATACACGATTCATTTGATAAATGTGCATCATTGAGTTTATTATTACCTATTGGTTGGTGGGGACCTGCAGCTGGCAGTTTAAGTTCTTACCAAATCCCCTTGCCAATTCTCTGTGCAACTGAAGTAAGTATGTTCCAAATAAAGTTTTTTGTTTTTTTTTTGTGTGGATATCAGGAGCGCGCTCAAAAGTATTCACAAAGGAGCACTTATATGATGGTCTACTGTGTTGGTATCCATTTGACCAAGCAATGATCAACTACATATTAGTCACACTGCACGTGTTTGAATTGAATTCAAGCAAAACTTGGCTGTGCGATGTAATTATCCGGTTTAAGTAAATTAAAGAAAAATTTAATATCAAGATTCCGAATTCAGATGCGCTCCGCTAATAAGTCGGTAACATAATTAAAATATTATGCATTACTAGCTGATGCCCGCGACTTCGTACGCGTGGATTGAGGTTTTTTGGTTCCCGTGGGAACTCTTTCATTTTCCGGGATAAAAAGCCTAGCCTATGTGCTATTCCAGACTATAATCTATCTCTGTGCCATATTTCATCCAGATCAGTTCAGACGTTCTGGCGTGATTGAGTAACAAACATCCATTTGAGGTATATTTTGGTTCCCGCGGAAACTCTTTAATTTTCCGGGATAAAAAGTAGCCTATGTGCTATTCTAGACTATATTCTATCTCTGTGCCAAATTTCAATCAGATCTGTTCAGCCGTTGGCGCGTGATTGAGTAACAAACATCCATACATCCATACATCCATCCATCCAAACTTTCGCATTTATAATATTTATTTGATATGTATAATACATAATCACATTCTTATTGTGTGAACCAAAACTGGTTTTCATGACACGTTTATAACTGATTTTCTTTTTCCTTGAACTGCCATTACGTGACAAATCACGTTTGTATGGTGAAGTTTTTACGAGCTTTATAGTGACAAATTTATCGTACAGTATTTATATGTAGGTACCTACTACCTACTATTTTTTACCCAAAACATGTTTTAAGAAACAGTTTTTATAGTGTCTACTAAGTTAACTACTTTTAGGCCAATAAACTGCTACTTTGTACTTCCTTTCCGTATACTTCTTTTTCTTTAACTCATAATATGAAATTACCTTAACAACTTCACACCACGAAACTACATACCTACATCAACCAATTTATAATCCGCTCTCCGAGATATTAACTAAACATCTTAATTGCATTGCAATTGCATCTTACCCGGCCTAAAAAGAATAACTTACCAATGCTTTAGCTTGAATAACTATGCACATTCTTCGACCAAAACAGATGCTAACAATCTCCTGCGGAACGTTTTGTTTCGACTATAGCTGTTATCATCTGAATGATTATTGCTTCCTCTCCACCACGACATTCTCGAATTCTCTTCACGATATTCTTATATTTAGCAACTGTACTATTGTCTTCCCTCTCTCCTATTAGAGTGGAGGCCTGTGTCCAGTAGTGGGACGTCAATGGGCTTTAGTGGTGGTGGTACTATTGTCTTGTTCACATTTTTTAAATCCATTTGTCTAATCTATGGCTGCTTATTCATCCATTTTAGTCTGTCGCCGTAGTACGGCATTAGACATTTTCCAATGAGTTCTTCCGCAAACGAGTCTCAGCTTTCCTCATTTAGGCACGGTCTACCACCCTATATTAAGTTGGTGTACTATAACTGGACTAATGTGAACAGTATTTTCCAGTACAGTAACTATACTTCATCCTTAATTACAGCATTAATTCCGATTAGAAACTGGTTGATTTATCTATTCAACAGCTCCTTTGAACTGGCAAGTCGCTCAAACCAGTGCCTGATCAGTGGTCCATGCATAGCTCAAAATGCTTGCTACTTAATTCAAGCCTTCTGCTTCATTCAAGTCTATCGCTAGAAAAAAGCTCTAGACCCAGTTTCTGGATGAATTTGAATTGCCTAATAAATTATTTAAACGAAGACATTATAACATCTACAAAAAGCAGAACGGATGTTGTCTTAACAGCGTATCGAGATCAGAATCACGACCGAGCTGGCGCGCTTTTCTTGTTTCGCTGAGATTAGACAAAGTAACTGTTAGCCGGATAGTTTTATTACCGTCTGACCGCTATAAATCTGGTCCCATAACCTAAATAAGAATACCTACTGGGCGAGCAATGTTGGGTTTAGTTAAATTATGAATAGTCTTATTATTGCCTCGTTTTTTCGTTCAGCACCTTCCATCGTCAATCGTCATACCTGCTGATTTTACGAGTACAACTTATATCCCTACCTTGTATCGCCGAAACACTTACAGATTTTCTCCTTTATCGTCCAGAATCCGGTTTTCAAACTTTCTGGATCTACCATAAACTTGATCCGTGGCAGAAAAAGCAATCTCCCTCATTTACGAGGGTTGTCACTTGTTATCAGCATTCGTATGCAGTCAGCTCATTTCGACGAGCGTTTGGGATGTGGTCTCTACATGCCATTTAAACTGTTTCCCTGAGAATTTGATTGAGTTAAAGAGAACACAGCCTGGAATTGGTCGAATAACTAATTATGTACATTTCTCAAAATCCGTTAAATCTGGTTTGTATTCATCGCGCGCTTTACTCGACACGTTGTGGTTACTGGTTACAATGTTCTAGTTCTACCTTAGTTCTACAAACGTTCCCATGTTAGCCTTGCCCATAAACACATTCGCGTCTAAGGTATCTGCCTGCTGAGTGTGTTTCATAGCCATTTATTCCATGATAAATTATTATTAGCGGTTGACCGCGCTCCAATGATGATGACAAGGACCTACCTAAATGGGGATGCAGTCTAAAATCTAAATGCTGTCTATCTTAGATTCCGTCTCACAGCTTACCGAGGCATTTCTTTTTCTACCGATATTTCTGTTATACATACTCGTAGTTACTTTTACTGTAACTATAACTTATCACTTTTATAATGCACAATTCACAGCTCACGGCATGAAAGGATAACACCAGATTTAGAACTGTCAAATTAAGTTCAGACTTAACTTTACCATTCCACGTAAAAACTCAGAGTTTCGTGACATCTTAGTTTCAGTGTGGCATACCTATTATTGGTGCTGTTATATAATTTTCCTCGGATAACTATTTATTTATTTAACTATTTAAAATATAAATGTTTCACTTTATATGTATAAAAATATAAATGTTTTAAAACTATGTGCACTTTTGTCAGATACTTTTAACTTAAATGGAAACGAAACCCTCCTTAAGAAAGCTGTGATCCTTATCAAAACTACACGCGTATCATGGTAGCGTAATTACACCCTGCATTGTCTTTTCAATATGAGGTATGATTAGTATCACATTACTACAAAGTGCGTGTGACAAGATATTGTATGAGTTACTCTCGATATTAAAAATCTGTATGGAACCATGAGTTGACCGCAACTGTACAAACATTATAGTCATATAGTTAGGTATCATCCATTAGACAATTTTTAGAGGTGACTTTTGTTTTTGTTATTCGCTGGTCAGTTACTTACTTAAATCCCAACAAAATTGTCAAAATCTTTCAAAATACATTTATGCGCTACGTGGACTAAATACCCTACTACTTCGTTAAAGATTTGTTTCAGGTTTGTTTGTTGATCGTATCTCAAAGTAGTTTATAGTAACAATCCCCAAAAAACGTTGTTATACCAAGTTTAAATAATAACAAGTTTAAGTAGTTAGATCCTTTGATCCACTCTGCGAGTTGTCTTGCTACTCATAATAATCCCGCAGCTGATCCATTCTTAACCCCGAGGCTTTAATATCTCAACATTAAAACCCCGAAGATAGATTTTTTATTCCGGAGGAAATCCCGTCAATATGCGATCAAGAATAGATAGATGCAGAGGAAAAGGAAACGGCTTGCGATTTTCGTATGCTTCCAAGCGTTAACTGTGCTCGCTGACCCTAGTTATATCATGGATGACGGGTGACAAAACCAACGACCTCAATTTACATAGATGGGCCCTGACAAACAAAGAATGTGGACTTATTTTACTAACGCTATCTAATCTGAAAAGCGGGACATTGCTATGGCGGGGACAAGGACAGGCTTATACAGGTGTAGAGCGCGCTCCACAGGTCGGTCGCCCAACGTTTTTCTATGAAATGGCCCATCTAGTACCTACATATATATCGATGGATAAAACTGATTGTAGTTACCGTAAGACGCTACGTGGATGTACCTACCTGAACCGTAGTCTAAAATGCAAAAATATTCTTTGAAATTTCATACATAATTCTTTCACTGAAAGATTCAAATTCACAGGTGCAAAAAGATTTTCTATCATTGAAGTATAATGTTTTATGAAACAATCTGTAAGACGTTCTTGTAATTATCGTTAATCATTATAGTTAATCGCGAAACGGTCAGACATGTGGCAATTTATAATGATAATTAATTTGCAAAGATAAAAACGATTAGGCTGGGCAAAAAAGATGTCTTGAAACGTCATGAAAGCGAAGGCGTTCTCAGTCTTATCGTATTCATTGGTGTTATTGCGCCTATAAACCATGATATTAATAGTGACTTTCACGCTACGATGATGTACGATGTACGCTTATCTAAAAATAATTAATCGATCGTAAACCGTCAACTCTGTACATGTGATGTTTATAGTTTAGATCAGCTGAATGAGCTTCGGGGGTCGTTTACAGTAAAGTTTATTCACCTTACACATGCCATACAGAGTGCACTACACTTACTTAATACTACCATAGTAGTTAATAGATCTTTATCCTAATACAAAATAGGTCTATATTAGTAAGTACTAACAGCTGCCATTTATTTACCTTTCACTTCAATGTTTCTAGTTCTTATATCGGATTAAGTTACAGCTACACGAAACTGCATCGAGGCTTAGCACGCTAAGTTGAGATTCAAGTGGCTTGGAGCATTATGTTTGAATATTTTATTTGGAGAGCGACATTGCTACAGAGTAACGTTATAAATTTTTCAGATCTTAACGATCAAATTGCTCCGAAGTACTCGTAGCAATACAATTTTAGCGGTTGCGACTTGCGACATAAATTCCACTGCTTCCTTTCAGTGGCTTACGGCCGGTTTCTGAATTGAGAATTTCATGTTGAGTCTGTCTCAAAGACTACATAAGGACTAATTAAGCAAATTTTTGTTTCTGAATTGATATTGGGCCGGTTTCTGAATTAAGCATTCAAGCAAAAACAGCAAGTTCCAACTCTCAAACCTTACACAATATCAATTCAGAAACAAAAATTTGCTTAATTAGTCCTTAAGTAGTCTTAGAGACAGACTCAACATGAAATTCTCAATTCAGTAACCGGCCGTTAGTACGCCGCTGTACTTTCGATCATTATATGGTTTCCTAAGTGGTCGTCTTAGTATTGTCTTACGTTAGATCATCGGATTTTGTACACCTTTTACAACTTCAAATTTAGAACCGCCATTCATTTACCACGTGTTTTAAAATTAAATTATTGTTACTTTCTGCTCGTTATTTAATCAATTTACTAACTTCTTACTGAATGATAGGTAAGTATTTAACAGTAGGTTCTTGTCATTCAATTTACATCTCATAACTATGACCCAAAATTGTAAGCTGCAAGTGATTAATGAGTCCTAACTCCTAAACGGATCTGCGTAGACGTTTTCGGCTAATTGCTTCAGCGTTTTCAATTACCGCCGTTTCACAAGCGCAAAGCTTCATGAGCTTTCTCTGGCGATAGTTGAAAAATTGTGTATTGCTCCTTTTTTTGTATCAAGTGGATATTTTACGTGAATCATGATGATCTGATCTATTTTCTTGATAAAAGAAATGCTGGAAAGAAAACAACTTTTCCCGAAGAGAGTTTTCAATCAGCAAATTATTACTTAATGTCAAAAATGTAGTGGTACTTAATACCAGTTGATTCAAGGAATTTGTAGTAGGTAGTTCGTTAATTACGTTGAGTTATTTCGTCACAAATATAACCTTAACAATATACCCATAATATGAATGTATGTTTATCTTGATCAATAAAAAAAAGGATTTTTTAAGTTACATACTATTTTTAATTGACTTTGTTACTGCAAATCGATCGCAATACCAAAGTTCAAACGAATTATTTTACGAAAGAAGGAATTATAATTAAAAGTAGGTCAATGGGTCTTGAAACAGCGTCCGTCCTATTTATAGGGAAACATATAAATTTCTTGACGTCGCAGATCTAGACAGGTTTTGTTTTTAGCGTGCAATCTTGGAAGGAGGTCGTAGGCGAGGCATGCGATAATAACTCTGCAAAGGTTACGTAGAATTCAGAACAAAAGGAATGTTAAATTGGATATCATGATATTATACTCGTACATATTGGACTACAATAGTTACTAGATCAACCGCATTTATGAATTGGGAACTGAATTGCGGTTAAATAAATGTAATATAATATTATGTTTTTACATTGCACTGGGAAGAGACTGACCCCCAAGACACGGGTTATCCTAGTTTTGTGGTCCAGGGTAATTATAAGAAACGTAATAGGGTTTTTGGAACAAATAAAGGTTTTATATTATCTTTGTCACCAGAAACTATATTAGTGTGAAACATTTTGAAATGTCGGTAACTACTTTCTATATTTAGTTTGAATATCCGGTACATGAAATAGTTTCAGAGTAATATTTATATCCTGATATCATAAAAAAACTATTCGCCACATGCATTCTAAGTATAATTACTTGCTTACATTCACATGTAATTATTTCTTAAGAGGCCGGGGAGCGGCGCTCGCAACTTCTATTCGAACCGCAAATATAAATTTGCCGGTATATTGCTATCTCTATTTGGCTGATGACACATGATCGCGTGCAAGCGCGATAGCAATATGAGCGTACAGAGTTTGTTAAACGTTTTGGTCTTGTTCCGTGAATACCAAAAATGATGAATGAAAAATTGTTGTGTTTTTAACTTCGTGTTGTTATTCTGTAACTTGACAATATAGGCTATGTTCCTGATCAATTAGTACGTGAGATATCGTTGGTTTTAATATGAAACCAATAAGGAGAAAACATGTCATTTATGTCGTAAAAACATGCCAAAACGCAATGTGCTTATATTTAATTTTGGGAAAGTATTTTGAAAAAATATTTATCCAGGGACCTAGATAAATACAAGTTCAATCCTAATAATCGCATAATATGGTGGAAATATTCTCGACTTACAAATAATTTTGGTATTGCGTTTGTATAGGCAATTCACTCTCCGCTGGCACCTTAAGTCTCACTGGTCTGATTGTTACTTTGTTAATAAAACAGATACATTAACTGTATCAAGAAGAAAATAAGTAGTTATTTAAGGTTCGTTGAACGTTCCGAAAATGATCGTACCAAGGCAAGATGATTTAAGTCTATCAATCGAAGTCGTTGGGAATTGGGACATAATATGAGGAATGGCACTAGATGCCTAAATGTTGTTCAATTTTGGAAACGACCATCGGCTTTAACTTTCAAATCAATGCCATCTTCAGAGAGATTTGCTAAATTGCTCTCTTGAGCTTTTATGAATTCTTTCCTTGCATCTATAACGGAACCGGTTTTTAGAGTTCTCGCTTAAAAGTATGTAGTTAGGTATTATAACTACGAGTAATTATTGTGTTCAACAGCACTTGACACTCTTTTAAAAGAGAAACCCATTTTACTGTTGGTACTTTGTATGTTAACTATGTACTTGATGTAAAGATGTGCAAAAGAGGCATATGACAAGATGCAACATCGACTCCTTTCGTTGGAAAGTCTAGTTGAAAACCTAGTGGAGTGGAGGCTCTTGGTGCAGCAAAATATCGCGGAATTTGAGAATAAAAGTGAGGGTTGATCGCGACATTTACCGTGACCAACTAAAAAGTAGACCCCTCTCCAATATACCATGTATGATGTAATTATGTTTGATGGTACCCTGTCATGTTCTCACTTTGCGCGTTTATTCCGTGCTAAAATAGGTACATCAGGGCACATTAGCGAAGCCCTTATTCAAATATTTAACAGAGATTCAGTCGCCGTTTCCGAACTCTGCAATAGAAATCATCGTCATCATGCACTTGGCATTGTGACTGGTCACACGCCCTTTAGGAAGCAATTACCTTTTATCTTATAAAAAACTAGCGGACGCCCGCGACTTCGTTCGCGTGGCATAAGTTTTTTAATTCCCATAGGCATTCCTTAATTTCCGGAATAAAAAGAACCCATGAAAAAAAACCCGTCGATCCGTTGCTCTGTGAAGCGTGATTGAAGGACTATTTAACGTCCTTTGGGATAGAATTTATAAAAACTGTGGATTATGTATTTCATAATTTAAACCGGTAGCCCAAATATCAAGTTTCAGGGCCATATAGCTTGAAAAACGTCGGCCTTTCATACAAACTTTCAACCCCTATTTTACCCCTTTAGGGGTGGAATTTTGAAAAACTGTGAAACACGTATTTCTTTATTTTTTACCGATAACTCATATACTAAGTTTCATGGATATACCTTGAGAAATGACGGACTTTAATACAAACTTTCAACCCCTATTTCACCCCCTTAGGGGTGGAATTTTGAAAAACTGTGACACACGTAATTCTTTGTTTTTTACCGTTAGCCAAAATACCAAGTTTCGTTGATATAACTTGTAAAATACCTTGAGAAATGAAGGCCTTTGATAGCAACTTTCATCCCCCATTTCACCCCTTTGGGGGTTAAATTTTCAAAAACTGTTTAACACGTATTTCTTAATTTTCAACTCGCAGCTCATAAACCAAGTTTCATGGCTCTAGCTTTCATAAAAATTTTCAACCCCTATTTTACCACTTTGGGGGTCGAATTTTGAAAAACTGTGACACACGTAACTCTTTATTTTTTACCGTTAGCCAAAATACCAAGTTTCATTGATATAACTTGTAAAATACCTTGAAAAATGAAGGCCTTTGAACTTTCATCCCCCATTTCACCCCTTTGAAGGTGAAATTTTGAAAAACTGTGAAACACGTGTTTCTTTATTTTTAACCAGTAGCTCACATACCAAGTTTCTTGGCTATAACTTGAGAAATGAAGGACTTTCATACAAACTTCCAACCCCTTTTTTACCCCTTTGTGGGTGGAATTTTGAAAAACTGTGACACACGTAATTCTTTATTTTTTACCCTTAGCCAAAATACCAAGTTTTTTTGAAATAACTTGTAAAATATCTTGAGAAATTAAGGCCTTTTATACCAAATTTCATCCCCTATTTCACCCCTTTGGGGTTCGAATTTTCAAAAACTGTGAAACATGTATTTCTTCATTTTCGACCCGCAGCTGTTATACCAAGTATCATGGCCATAACTTGAGAAATGAAGAACTTTCATACAAATTTTCAACCCCTATTTTACCCCGTTGGGGGTGGAATTTTGAAAAACTGTGAAATACGTACTTCTTTTTTTTTAACCGGTAGCTCACATACCAAGTTTCTTGGCTATTACTTGAAAAATGAAGGACTTCCATACAAACTTCCAACCCCTTTTTTACCCCTTTGTGGGTGGAATTTTGAAAAACTGTGACACACGTAATTCTTTATTTTTTACCCTTAGCCAAAATACCAAGTTTCTTTGAAATAACCTGTAAAATATCTTGAGAAATTAAGGCCTTTTATACCAAATTTCATTCCCTATTTCACCCCTTTGGGGTTCGAATTTTCAAAAACTGTGAAACATGTATTTCTTCATTTTCAACCCGCAGCTGTTATACCAAGTATCATGGCCATAACTTGAGAAATGAAGAACTTTCATACAAATTTTCAACCCCTATTTTACCCCGTTGGGGGTGGAATTTTGAAAAACTGTGAAATACGTACTTCTTTTTTTTTAACCGGTAGCTCACATACCAAGTTTCTTGGCTATTACTTGAAAAATGAAGGACTTCCATACAAACTTCCAACCCCTAGTTTACCCCTTTGGGGGTGGAATTTTGAAAAACTGTGACACACGTAATTCTTTATTTTCTACCGTTAGCCAAAATACCAAGCTTTGTTGATATAACTTGTAAAATACTTTGAGAAATGAAGGCCTTTGATACAAATTTTCATCCCCCATTTCACCCCTTTGGGGGCTGAATTTTCAAAAACTGTGAAACACGTATTTCTTAATTTTCAACTCGCAGCTTATATACCAAGTTTCATGGCTATAGCTTTCATAAAAATTTTCAACCCCTATTTTACCACTTTAGGGGTTGATTTTCGAAAAACTGTGACACATGTAATTCTTTATTTTTTACCGTTAGCAAAAATACCAAGTTTCGTTGATATAACTTGTAAAATACCTTGAGAAATGAAGGCCTTTGATACCAACTTTCATCCCCCATTTCACCCCTTTGGGGGTTGAATTTTCAAAAACTGTGAAATACGTATTTCTTAATTTTCAACTCGCAGCTCATAAGCCAAGTTTCATGGCTATAGCTTTCGTAAAAATTTTCAACCCCTATTTTACCACTTTAGGGGTTGAATTTTGAAAAACTGTGACACACGTAATTCTTTATTTATGAACGAAAGCCAAAATACCAAGTTTCGTTTATATAACTTGAGAATATCTTGAGAAATGAAGGACTTTCATGCAAACTCTCATCCCCTATTTCACCCCTTCGGGGGTAGAATTTTTAAAAACTATGAAACACCTATTTCTTTATTTTCAACCAGTAACTCGTATACCAAGTTTTATCAATATAACTTGAGAAATGACGGACTTTCATACAAACTTTCACCCCCTATTTCACCCCCTTAGGGGTAGAATTTTGAAAAATCCTTCCTTAGTGAGCGCCTACGTCACAAAAGGAACCTACTGTCAAAATTTCAAGTTTCTAACCCCAGCGGTTTAGGCTGTGCGTTGATTAGCTAACGATTTTATATATATATTAGATGAAAGCAGACGTGCGCACTGACGCTAAAAATAAAAATAAATGCGGAATTCGACCCGCCTCGCTCGTTTGCGTAAAATGACATAAAATATTAACTTTGTTGCTTTTCAGCTTATCATCAATAACGGATGCTCCCATGCGAATTATAGATAACATATTATTCAGTATTCATATTCATAACACGTATCATAATTAACTATTCCATTTATTAAGACCATCAATTTATATCCGTCCACCGCGCCGTCCAGATATCAATCAATTTATTTATTCCAAAGGGTTTATATTTAGGTCTTGTTCGAATACTCGTGTTCATTTAAATAATTATTTTATACCATTTATCATGTATTTTATTAAAATCTTTGTTCTTATCCGATACTTCATGTAGGTATTATTGTTATTTCACCGTCTTCCGCTATTAATTTTAAAAATTTTCCATTTGAATTTTGAGTTAAACATTTGAAAACACAACAAAATTTATCGTTACATTTCCAATAAATATATATGTATATACCTACTAGCGAATGCCCGCGACTACGTCTGCGTGGTTTGAGGTCTTTTGGTTCCCGTGGGAACTCTTTAATTTTCCGGGGGAAAAAGTAGCCTATGTGCTATTCCAGACAATAATCTATCTTTGTGCCAAATTTCAGCCAGATCCGTGCAGCCGTTGGGGCGTGAATGTTTAACAAACATCCATACACCCACCAAACTTTCGCATTTATAATATTAGTAAGATAGTAAGAAGTAAGATTATCTTCTGTTAAGTAAATAGCATCAACGTACATATTCGATTTAATTAGTTACCTACCTTCATTTAAAGTATTCGTATGAGTTCGTGCAAAGTTACGTTTTAAATTCTGATTCTGCACGTGTTTCACTGTAGCATTCATTTCCTGATTTTATGGCAACGATCTAGCTTGCCAAATACAAAGGCACAATATATCACAGTTGTAAGTAGATAACCGCAAGAACTTGGCGATGTTTGCGCATGACTACCACCTCTCCAAGATGTTTGAAACTGTTACTGCACAAGTGAATAAGTTTGTAACTACCAAACCATATTTATTGTCTGGTCTGTCGATAGTTTTCGCCATCGTATAGTATATTATATACGGTGGCTTTTTATATCTATGTTCAATAACCGCAAGATAAGTTTTCAAGTTGCTTTCAAGGTTTCACCTCAACCCTTGACAAATTCTTTACAACGGCTTTTCATGAGAGGACTCAGACACAAAACAAGCACTTAATGCTTTTGGCAAGTAGTCACTTGAGTGCTTTCTTCTGAATATGTAAATAATAGCGTTTTTCGAATGAACCGTTCATCCTCTTTTAATCAGTACCTACATAACTCAGTTGCCAATATGTTCCTGATAAGCGTGAATACGCGTTCAATTTCACTAACAGAATTAAAATTATGTTGGCAGGGTAACGGTCTGATTGATAAAACACGTCCGACAAATTATATCACTTTTTATCCTCAAGTAGTTAGGTACTTGGGAATGGTTCACACACATATTTGCCATGTTTGCCACAGATTTCATTCAAATCGTGAATAGCACACAGTAACTATAGTTTTCAGATGCGTGCAATTTTGGTCGTATACTTTTTGGGGTCGTGGAAGCGCCGATTTATTAGGAAATGGGAAGTTAACAAGTTAAAATTAAATGGATCAGGTAGAGAGAACAATATCCACAGAAGAAGAATTGTGAATTGGATTACCCACTGCCTACTGGTGTCATTTGATAGTACTATTTATAAATTCGGACTATTTGATTATTACTTTACATAATTATGACTACATTAGAAACAACATGCACATTCCATTCCACCTTTGAAGAATACTAATGATGATCTTATAAGAAACTAAGTACGTTGATTATTATCCATACTGCCATACTAGTATTATAAACGTGAAAGTGTGTCTGTCTGTCTGTCTGCTACTCTTTTACGGCCCATCTGTTCAACCAATTTTGATGAAAATTGGTACAGGGATAGGTTGTATCCCGGGGAAGGACATAGGCTATCCCGGTAAATTCAAGAGTTCCCGAATCTTCTTTAATCCACGCAAACGAAGTCGCGGGCATCATCTAGTTTTAAGTAAAATCAATATCCTGTACATTTGGGAGTTTTGGCCCTATGGCCTTGTACTCTAGAAAAAGCAGGTAGATTATATTAGGGAGACGCCCGTGTTGAGGCGGTCATGGCTGACGCCAACAACTCCGTACGTCTTCCACAAATGCTTATAGCATCTACAGAAGACATGCCAACTTCTAATTACTTTCTGTGTACCTAATGTGTGCCTAAGTTTTGCTCTAGGCTTTGTTTAGGACCCAGTCGTAACGTTAATTTTACATCTGGTTAACACGGCCGCCTGACGCTGACAATTACCCTTACATAAAAAATAAACCAAAATTAAAATGATATCCAAAAAAGTGCCCAAGTTACCTGATGAGGTACATCAACATGGTTTCCCTTCCTATCAGAAATAAAAAATAGCAATTAAATTCAGCTTTGTAGGTACTCAACTCGACTGTCAAGCATCATTTGTCGGCTCACAGGCTACAGCTCGGGCCAAGCTCATCAGGTCGGCGTACTTGACCGCTAAGTTTTATGACTTTTTTAGTACTTTACACCTTAAGCTAAAGACGGTGAAGTGTATGATAACAATTACCAATAGCAATTCATTTTATTTAATATTTTAAAAAAGCTTAGCGGTGACCCGATAAGCGTTCTTATATTGATCATGATCATGAAATATCGTGCAGACGCTGCATAAATCGTAGAAAATTTAACAAATATATGCCATACTAGATGATTCCCGCGGGAACTCTTGAATTTCCCGGGATAAAAAGTGTCCTATGTCCTTCCCCTGGATACAAACTATCCCTATACCAAATTTCGTCGAAATCGGTTGAAGAGATAATTTTTTGTGATTCTCGCGGAAACTCTTGAATTTTCTGGGATAAAAAGTAGCCTATGTCCTTCCCCGGTATACAACCTACCTCTGTACCAAATTTCATCCAAATCGGTAGAGTAGTTGGGCCGTGAAAGCGTAGCAGACAGACAGACAGACACACTTTCGCATTTATAATATTAGTATGGATTTTACCAAATAAATGTAATTTACTTTACTTTACTTTACAAAAACGGTGGGCTGTACTATTTTTGGTGGAACTACAAGATTCAAAAGCTATGTCTTCATTTTATCTTTACAAAGAAGTTAGTACAATAAACTTCGTATCGTTATTAACACCATCTTGCTCAATAATTTCGCTTATACGGTTTGGTGAAATTTAAACACGTACATGGCGAATTTTCGAGTGCTTCGAGTGGGCTGGGTTGGTTACGTGTTCGGAGTCGGGCGCTTATCGCAAAGTGCATTGAGAGACTTATGTTCTATTGCTATGAATTCTAGTAGTAGCTAGAACTAGATTCTAAGTAAGATTTCAAGCTAATTAATTTCAACTTAAGTAATTTTACTGTTATTTGGTAAAAAATAGTGAAGATATGTCGCTCTTTGTCGAACGTTTCACTAAACCACGAAAATATTCGTACAACGCGACGTTACTCGGGAGTCGGGATAGTGAGAGAGCTATATCTCCGAGTGCAACAAGAACGACTTATGCGTTATATATTTATTATTTGAGAACTTGCTGCTTCTACAACTACTGCGTGTTTAGATTTAAACCTCCTTTCACTGCCATTCTCTGTGCAAAGTATTTGTTTTTCACTAACTTCATTAGAAAGTGCAGTTTATGGTTTTCACTAACAGTTCTTATTTCATTTAGTATACGTCGATATCTCAGACCAACTATTTAAAAGTATTAAATGAACAGCATATAGGTAGTTATTTAAGTAATAAAATTCCGAAATTTGGTCTCTACTGAATACTGATTGATCATCTATATCGATCATGACTAGTTTTATGCAATTTAAGTAAGTATAGTGTTATCCACATAAGTAATTTCCTGAGAGATCTGAGATACTCTAAAAAATACAAAATTAACATTTCAATGTTACTAAATTACTAGTCGCCGCTGATTGATCATCATGAATATGCAAATTAATGTATATTATGCTAAATCCGATATGATACTATTGACTAGTTAAGACATAGTAATCTGATTATTATCTAGCATTGTCATAAATCCTAAATGACAGAATCCAATCATGTTTTATTTTCATTAGATTTATGAGATTGAGCTATCAAGTTTCTTATATTGTCTTCAGTTTAGTTTTGGATTTTCATTAATACGAGAGAAGCGTGTCCCCCAAAGTTTTCCCTTGTCACATAAATCTTACCAGCTAACTATTGGGTTTGGACGTCGCGTCGCGAAGGGGAAACGAAGCCATAAAAGACAGTCGTCCAAAGATAGCATTAGTGCTTATGTAGCGTAAACCATAACTGAAACGTTGCACGCTCTTACTATGGCTTTTACTTCTTCATGCATTTCAAAAGTATTGGCTTTGTGAACTTTGTTACCTTTTGTTAGTGGTATTTTATAGAGTTTGTGAAAAATACGCAAGGTACGCAAGTAATCAAGGGATCATTTATTTATTATAAACAACCTGCTAAACCCGGTATCTTTGGGTATGCAGAGTGCAGACGACAACATCGTTAAGGAGAGATGTACATAATATCCGGTCGGGTATCCTGGAGCACAGAAAGACTGAGCAGAACGTGTAATTTTTTTTTGGGAGTTGTGATTGGTGTGATATCAATAATTTAAATGCCACCAAAACGCAAGCGTAGGTAAATTTATTTACCGAGAAACGGAGTTTATTCCCACTCACATCCTTCGAAGTAGGTAACCTAACCATTTAGATTACCAATAGTTTCGAGCCATAGTAATCAACACATCGTCCTACCTTAGTTTTGAAAAAAGGAAAGCTCAGGGAATTTTCAGGCTTATCGATTAAGAAATTTCCTCTCTTTTTTCAATTTTTTATTGTTATAATAATTCAAGACACCAAGGTCTTGGCTGGAAGTACTTAAATGTTCGTTGCTTTAATTACTATTTCTACGAAATGTGAGAATTGTCACATTAAATTTTCCTAGCAATGTTCCTCTAGCTAACAGTGACAGTAGAAGGTCAAATAATTTGTCATCACGATAACATAATTGTATTTTGGTATAACGTCTGTATCCTGTGAATATTTACGGTTATATTACTTGTTAAGTATGTAATTACTGTTAAAGTAGAATTTATTTGATGAATTATTGATATGGTCAAGATTTTTTTATAAGAAAACGAGTGTTTACTTAGTTAATAAATAGATTTATTGTTAACCTATTTGAGTATTACTCACTACAACTATTTTCAATTAGAATTATCTTTGCCGATTGTCGCTGACAACCATTTACGAGTAGGTATTAGGTATATTGGCGTTCGATAAATTCATAGTCTGCTTCGACTCGAAGAACATTCTGATTGGATTATTTTGAAAGCGTGACAAATAAAATATCTATAAATAGTTGATTTCGTCATAATTGTAGTGCAACATTCATTCTCTACGCGCCTTTACTTGAATAGTATTTGTCTAGATTCACTTTAATTTTATTTCTCTCTCATTAATTCTGCGGGACTTTTAAGTAGGTTTTGCAAGTTAGGGTTACTTGATTTACAACTTCTACTCGATAGCTACAATACAATGGTCATTGGATGTCATTATTTTTAACGTCTGACGCAAACTTGGACATTATATATTATAAAGTTGACCGTTTTGCTCGTCTGGATTCTGTTTGCCTGTCTTCTTACTTTTAAACTAGCTGATGTTTTATGAAAATCTGTTTAGCTGTTTGAAGACCCAGCTTTTTTTCGACTCGATCCTGACCACGCTGCCGTCGCTGACGTTAACCAATTAATAAACTTATGCTACTACTTACCATTAAAGTCTGCAAACTACCTAACTTCTTTATCAATCACGTGAGGAGTTGTTATAATACAGTTAAATCATGTAGCCTGCCGTTTTACAAATACGTGAGTCATTTTATCATTAGCCACTAACGATATGGATTCCTGTATAATATTAACTAACGAGTAGGTAGGTACAATACAATCGTCCCTGCATGTCTCACTTCCGTAGCAATTTAGGGGAATATTGCAAGCTGCGGTACCGACTGTTGTTTGCAATTGTGTTCATATTCCTTATTACAAGTATATTCATTTCTGTATTGCAAGTAACACGTCTATGTTAGTAGTATTGTCAATTGTCTTCAATGACAGTTGACAATACTACTAACATAGGCGTACAATTTCCATAGCAAACCTTAATTGGATAAAAAATATTTGGTTAAAAAATATTTATAATGTCAGTGGCTTTGATTTTTTGATAACCAGTGAGTTAGGGAATAACACAGCAGGCCGCAAAAGTTTCGTTTGTAAAGAATGAGGATCGTAGTTTGTCTTCTGTTATGTAGTTATTCAAAGATTTATAGTCAAAACAAAGATCGTGCTTTTTGCCGCTTTCCACTTCAGTATAAACCGTGCCTGAATTTGTAGCAGTATTCTCGAACTTAAGTAAGTAGTTAGTTTGTATTTGTAATCTCGAAGTACTTAAGTGGTTAGTTTATATTTAATTATTACTTTATCAATATTCAAATTCAAATTCAATTCAAATGATTTTTATTCAAATAAACTTTTACAAGTACTTTTGAATCGTCGAGTGAATCTACTACTGGTTCGGAAAGCCATCAAGCGTGATCTTCATCGTGAGGAATATTAGCGTGATCAATACATTATTATATATGTACTTACATGTCATTTATGTATTTTCTATATGTACCTTCGAGTACATCTCATTACATTGTCTTTGCAATTAATAAAGCGAGTCTTAGTACCGTCCGTAGTCCGTACGTCGCGTCGTCGTCTGCGTTCACGGCTGCGAGATGTATTTTTTGCTAACCCACTAAGAGCATTGGTTAGCCAACAGGTTATTTAATCTGGTATAGCTATAACTGTAAATTTATGGTATCTCCCTTCTTTAGTTCCAACAAGACTATCATTTCAAAAGATCAGACAAAGTTTCATTCCAAAAACTTTTCATCTTCATTTGAATACTTCATCTATTTTGAGATGCGCTGCAACGATAATTCGGACTCGCTTATTATGAAATATTTTAACAAGTAGGTACAAATCGTAGATCATTTGAAAACGTAGTTGAAATTCTCATTTGGCCGAGTTTCAATTTTGGTTACTTAATTGGAATTTCTCCACTATTCCTGTATTTAAAAAGTTCGACAATTTCGTCGTTATAATATGGAAGCTACACAATTTTAACGTGAACCGTGATAAATGTGTAAGAAGTACTTGAGAGTTTGATTTTAATGAATATTCTAAAACAGTACCCAGTTCTATAAGTCATAGATTTAGGATTGGTCTACATTATACAGGAAAATCGATTTTTGTACTAAAGTCAACCTCAAGCAACAACGTCAAGAAAGTATTTAAAAAGTTAACTTTGAAATATTTACTTTCAAATATTGACCTTTTTAACCGACTTCCAAAAAAGGAGGAGGTTCTCAATTCGGCGCGTATCTTTTTTTTAAGTGCAATATTTTGTCCATATAACTAACCAATGTTAAATATTAAAATTGGTGTTTTAAGCACCCCTGTAATTATAGTTTTATCTCTCATATTCGGCATTATGTACCTGGAGCTAACTGTTATAGCTAAAGTTTCAATCTATATTCTGATGCGAATTGGCTACTTAGTTGAAGGAAATGATGTGGAAATCGGGTAACGCCCTCAACTTGGCCAGCCTACCGGAAATAAAAAGGGGTTCACGTAACAAATATTTTGGCATTTCTTCTATTAGGTATTTGTTAAAGACGAGTGTTTCATTTTCATTCATACAGTTCTTCCTAAATGTTCACTTTTAATTCATCAAATTCAATTGAGTAAGTATTTTATGGAGATACTTAAGTATAAGATTTTTTTTTTTTAATAAAATTTCTCAAATGCTTTAGTATCGCTAAGTGAAGCTATTGGTTCGGATTAGTTCGGGAAATTAAAAGACAGATAATTACTTAATAGAAAGTAGAATTTACCTTCACTAATAGATGCACACCTACGTATTCTAAAACAAACCTGTACAAGTTTGGCACTAGTCATGGTGGGACTGGACATAACTGGACACTGGGCACTTTAGCATACTAGACCTAGACGTAGTAAGCTAGAGGGTCTTGAAACAATCCTTCCTTTTGCTGTCCCATAACATTTTAGATGGTAGAACTTTAATTTGAAACTAATTCGAATTTCAACGAGAAGGTCGGGCCCAAGAATTGTCCCAATTCGCGCATGGCTCGTTATTAAAGTACTTACAAAAGTTCCCTAATTGTGCGAGGGCCGCGTCCTCGTTGTGAAGTCACATTAGACTCAGATCGGTGGTTACGTCACTCGTTGCTCCACTAATGTTTTCATTATCAGCGGTTGCTACGCGAGATCAAGTAGCAGTTTCTTTGCCTCATCAAATTGCAAATTGTGTTAACTCGGATTCTTATGAATTGTGTTTTCATTGACCGCGTTACATATATAGATCTGATTTTGATTACCGCTTCTATATAATAGTAGAGCTATTTCAAATTCTGTTTTTGGGTTATCCTTTGAAACATGTTAGCAGCTTGCATTTTTATCAATAAACCGCATTATGTTATCTGTTAGCTAGTCTTTCATCGAATTTCTATTTCATTTTAGTCTTGTATCACGTTATTGCTGTCATGTATCCATGTTTACTTCTTTGTGGAATTCTATTTACTAGATTCTGCAATGTTGATTCGACCCAATTTGGGGTTTCCCGAATAAATATTTGTGGACGTTTGGATCGTTTCTGTTTTTACGGCACATGGCATGTTCAGTTCCGAACGTTAATCGACCCGGCATCGTTTCAGTTTTACGTTTTATTGCGCCATCGATCTCGCTTTTTTCCACAGCAATGATTCATTTATGTGCGAGCGCCATTAGGGTTTCATATTGTGGTTTGGAAACCATATCCGACTAGAAGCACATTTACAACTTTTTTTACTTTAGCCTTTTTAAAACTAAGTATTAAGTACTTACGAATGCAATAAACAGCTGATGCACTAAAATAAATTCTGTTTACCAACTGTTGCTGTTAGTTAGGTCAGCAAAATTCTCATCATAAAATATCTTGTTATTACCATTATTCTCTGAGGAATATTTCATAATTGCTGCATTCGTTTTCTTTTTCATTATGAACATGTGAAATAGCGCGCAGATGTGTGAAAGAAAGATGTAAGTTAAGTGTGCAATTGTAATGCTAATACTTTCTTCAGTCAATTGTTACCTCAGAACTTTTGACTGGGTGGACCGATTTGGATGATTTTTTTTTAGTTGAAAGGGCATACTTCCCATGTGGTCCCATATAAATTTTATCGAAATCGGTCGAGCGGTTTTTAAAATATCAACAATAAATTAAGTAAAGTAAAAGTAAAAAGAATTTTTTATATTAAATTATTAAAGATCGCATGATATATCTTAGTTGTTTAATTATACCTACCTATGATTTTTTATCTCTTGTATGATAAAATACTGTTTATTTTAAAACGATTCCAATCATTTTGCCACAGTTGCATCGCGTGCCTAGCTTTGTATTACGCGACCTAGTGAAAGATTTCATAATAAGGGCTCTTGTCTCCTATATTTAGCGTTGTACTAGAATCTAGGGGACGGAAGGTTTCTTGTGGAATGCCGACTTATCTCTAATACAGATGCACTGCTCTTTCTACGTTCAGAATTACCTATGACATAAGTCCATGCTTTCGAGTTAGTTTAGTAGGTAACTAACTAGATAGAAATGGATAGTTACAAAATAATAAACGAGTTTCCTGTAATAGTAAAAAACAAAAGAGTCAATAGCCTATAAAGTCGATATACTTAGGTACTCCCAATAAATTTCAAACGGTAACAATATTAATCTATTTTCACTAAATATTATAATAAAATATGAGAAAGTATGTCTGTCTATCTGTCATCATCTATCTTTCCGTCTGTCATCGATGTATCCGCGATGCTCCCTTTCCTCTACCTTTTCAGGGAACATCTGTTTAACCGATTTGACGAAATTTGGTACAAACTTTACGAAGATGGGTTGCATATGCATTGCATATTTGCATTCCGGCGCAGACATACCACATCATATTACTTTTTATATCGCAAAATAAAAGAGTTCCACGGGATTTTTGAAAGCCTAAATTTGCGCGATCGAAGTCAGAATCTAACTGAGTAGTTATCGTAGTAAAGATTTAGACTGGATCATATATTATTATGTTAGCAAGTATGGTATTGGTGATGCATTTTTTACATCCAAAGGTAGGATCACAATACCCATTATGAGCATGTTTTCTTCAAACGGGTTTTATTTAAATGGATAGTAGATTACTAAAGTTTTTTCATAAGAAATGTATCTGCCGCTGGTTTGCAGTGATGCCAGAGAACTATATTCAGCGAATCAGTAGAGCGTAAGAAAGGGCAAGGGCGAGTTTATGGGGTGCCAATGCCAAATGTCGCAGTCGCTTTGCGATTTTGGAATGTGATAACTATGTCATATAATATGACATAATATGTATTTGGTATAATATGATAACTGTATAGGTATCTAATATTTATAGTGACCAGTATTTTTCCTTTGCTGTGTAGACTGTTACAGGGCTATAATATTTTGATGTTATGTTAGTTCTTGGTTTGATAATGATTACTTTCTGGGTCAATTTGACATTTTTTAAATTCTAAATTAGGTAGAGAGGCCGTGGCCGTTAATGTACTAGATGATGCTTGCTTGATTTAGTTTTTTATTTAACCAAGTGTAAACTCATTGATTTTGTAGGATAAAAACATGCCTAAGTCCTTCCCTATTCCTTCTAAGTAGTTTAAACAGATGGGGAAAGCTTACAAACAAAGACAGAGAGACACTTGATGTAGAATGGATGGGTATTATTAATTATCACCGCACACATTAAGAACATATTATTAGGAGCTCTTGTATCTTGGATAGATAATAGATATGGTTTATAAGCATCAATGTGGCCTATTGTGCTTTATTTTGTTGCACACGAAAATATTTTACAACTAACCATACTAGTTAATTCTAGAAAATAGAAAGTAAGTTAAACTGGAAACTAGGTGGCTTGAAAGTTAAAGGCGGTACTATGATTGAAGCGTGGCCAAACCATGGTTTTAAAGAGGTTAATTTCTTACATTCAGATAATTATTAAAATGCAATAACTGTGATTGTTAATTACTTACTTATTATATTTGAGAATACAGTTAATTGTTAGAAGTAAAAAGAATTAAATACAGGGGCTCTAATACAAAAATTGATGCTAAATTCATGGTTAATGTTAAACTTGTAACTTTGCTCTGTAGAGATAAATTCATGGGTGCAGTATTATCCTGTTCAAAATGTACCTACTTTAATCTTTATGAGTGTTTGGAGTTTCCCACAGCCTACTGTATTGATAATACTTAACCATGACGTCATAACATGGTAATAAGAAGCAGTGATAGCCTAGGGGTTTAGACACCCGGCTTCCTATAGTGGTCGTGGGTTCGATTCCCGGGCACGCACCTCTAACTTTTCGGAGTTATGTGTGTATTAATAAATTTAAATATCGTTTTCTGTAACATTGAAGGCAAACATCATGAGAAAAGTTTGTGTATGAGTATCATAAGTTGCCGCTGATGAGGTGTGTCAAGTATCCCAATCCGTACTAAGCCAGCGTAGTGGACGATGGTCAAACCCTTCTCTCTCTGATATGATGAACTTAATAATAATACAAATATTTTTCGTGTTACAGTTGTGCAGTTGAGGCGAGCTCAGCACGATGGGGAAGCTGCTGTCGAAAATCTTTGGCAACAAGGAGATGAGGATACTGATGCTGGGACTCGACGCTGCTGGAAAGACTAGTATCCTTTGGCAAAATTAATCTATACCGGTGACTGTTATAGGCTTACTCGAGCATGGATGGCATGAATTATTAACCATGTTGTTCTTGATTTTGAAGAATAACCGATTTTTTCTATTAGTTTTATTGACTTCCGGATAAGGGTCTCCCCAAATCTATCAAAGCAGAATCGGCTTAAGCCTTTGAAAAAAAAAGCTTTTTCTGAACGGCTGAAATCGGTTTTTGGAGATTTGGGGAGACCCTAACGCGTGAAACATTCCACGACTTCGATCAGAGACTAGATCTGAACTAATTTATTAAAAAATATAAAGTTATAATTACTTAAAATATTATGTCACAGAAATTCAACTTAAAACATAGACTAACAGAGCGAAAAATTTCAGAAAGCTGTAGCATAGCCCTATAAACAGTGTTAAATCAAAAAATGTATTCCAATGAAACAAAATGATGGTTTTTGCAACCATAGTTAATGTTGCAGGTGCCAAAATCACTCCCTGTAGCGGTGCCGCGGCTTAGCGGCATCGAGGTTTAAAATAATCTAAAAGGTTTGAATTTTTTTAAGCTATAATTATTTATTCAATACAATTTTCCTTAACGGTGTGTGTCAGCTATTTTATATAAATTAAAATTAGGTCAGTCAGTCACAACGATACCTACAGTTGGTTTCAATGTAGAAACTGTAACGTATAAGAATGTCAAATTCAATGTGTGGGACGTCGGCGGGCAGGACAAAATACGACCGCTTTGGAGGCATTATTATACAGGTAAATATTGTTCTAAGTAACTACGGATGACCTTTTTCGCTTCTGCTAATTTGACCCACAAATGAAAATGAAAGCTATTATTGATAGATACTTCAACTCAACTCGACACGCGGCGCAGTGTGTGTTTGGCGCGCCAGTCGTCCGAGCGCAACACAAATCAAAGTTGCATATTTAATATAGGGATGATGCCTGTATCAAAAGTAAGTTATTTCTTACTGATTATAAAATATGTAGATGGTCTTCCAAAAGATCTAAAATTCACATTCTTGGTTGGTTTTAAGTTTGATTACCATTTTAAATTAGAGATTAAAGAAAAAAAGTGCGTTGAAATTTTATGACGTCACAACTGTGAATTTCATGTATGAAATTAACATATAATATGTGCGTTTTGAAGTTTGATAAAGAGTTCCTGATTTGATTGAGTTGTCATCATCCCTATTATTACTACACACGCGCGCCAAGATGAGTAGAAGTATGTATCAATACCCTCTATCTATGTATCCCCTAGTATCTATCGAGTCCCGTACTTCTTTGCCATACTTACTCAAAGCGAGTGCTTCCTTCTGGGAAATACTAAGTGTGAGATCTATAGAGCGAACTTTGACTTTGCTTTGACTAAATACATGGTTCAAACGAGACAGATTTATGTTACTCACATAAGTCCATCTCGTTTTAACTCTAAGTAAAGTCTGAGCCAAGTCAAAGCACGCTCTATAGATCTCAGCATAGGACACAGTACCAACTCCATCTTGTGTGCCGATATCGAAGATTAAGTGATCCTAATAACCTTCATCAGTGCGACAACAACACTGTTTTTTTATTTTAAAATTTTAGCCCCATTTACTTCTATACATTTTTTTAAATCTTTAATATTATTGAGTAATTTTTGTCTCACATTTAATTTAAGTTACTGTATCTGCTACATATTCATCAGTCATTCTTTGTCACAATAATAGTTACATCATCTATACCAATATTATAAATGCGTTGAACGGATCTGTATAAAACTTGGCACAGAGATAGATTATAGTCTGGAATAACACCACCACCACCACCACTACAGCCTATTAACGTCCCACTGCTGGGCACAGGCCTCCACTCTCATAGGAGAGCGGGCATTAGAACTTAGACCCACCACGCTGCTCCAATGCGGGTTGGCGGGCTTTAACGACTATTATCATGTTAGTGATAATAACCGGGACCGACGGCTTAACGTGCTCTCCGAGGCACGGGGGTGAACCACCGCCAACTTCCAACTCCGGGCTGGCACTGAGAATTTCTTAATTGAAAAACCCAATACCTAACAATTTTTATGCCCGGCCGGGAATCGAACCCAGGACCTCGTGATCCGCAGTCGACTACGCTAACCGCTAGACCAACGAGGCAGTAACACATAGGCTACTTTTTATCCCGGAAAATTAAAGATATAAAAACCTCAATCCACGCGGACGAAGTTCAGCTAGTTTTTAAGTGATTGTGGTTATGATTCCAGGCACTCAAGGTCTGATATTCGTAGTGGACTGCGCGGACCGGGACCGCATCGACGAGGCGCGGCAAGAGTTGCACCGGATCATCAACGACCGCGAGATGCGAGACGCCATTATACTCATCTTTGCCAACAAGCAAGACTTGCCTGACGGTGCGTATCTGTCACCGTAAGATTGTAAAAACCGTAAGATTGTAATCTAACGCTTTTTTTTTCGATAGATTGTAAACAGTCGAAAGATTGTGAACCGTTCAATGTTTTAAGTGTCAATTTTTAGTTTCTATCGGATTAATAAACCTGACAGATTACAATTTAACGAAAAATAATCCGTTATATTGTAATCATTCGACAGTTTACAATTTCGCGAGTTAGAATATAATCTAACTGTTTTTACAATCTTACGGTGACATATCCACTGTACATACAAATTGACTGCCTCGTTGGTGTAGTGGTTAGCATGTTCGACTGCGGCCAACGAGGTCCCGGGTTCGAGTGCCAGGTCGGGTCACAACAAGTATTGGGTTTTTCTGACAAGAAATTCTCAGTACTAGCCCGGAGTTAGGAAGTTGGCGGTGTTTCACCCCCGTGCCTCGGAGAGTACGTTAAGCCGTCGGTCCTGCGCCTGATCTCTCACCGGTCGTGTCGGGTTTTCCGTCCCATGGGGCTATGAGAGTAAAAGGAACAGACAGTGCACCTGTGGTTGCGCACACACTTGTGCACTATAATATCTCCCGCGCAGATGGCTAATCTCTCAGGAGATTGGCCGCCGTGGCCGAAATTCGGTCGGGAGGACATTATTACATACAAATTACTGTGTAATGTCCACAAATTGAAACCTGCTCTATTAGTTTAGGGTGCCTTAAGCCATTTCCACCAGAGATGTGCTACGTTATTTAGCTACGGATGTGTGCCAAAACCACCAATAGAAGTGCTTGATTTAACTTAGAGCGATCTAAGCTATCAATGTCTGGCGTTCCTATTAGTCGATTTAAATACATCCTTAATGTCTTAAATATATTTACCACAAGTTACAGGAAATTAACTATAAAATAAAATTTTAAACTAATCCTTAAATATACCTACTAACAAAAGATATTAGTTTAACATTTTATTTTATAGTTAATTTCCTGTAACTTGTGGTAAATATATTTAAGACATTACGTAAATAAATACTTACATACCTTTAAATACATCCTTAGCTAAATAACGTAGCACATCTCTGGTGGAAAGGCACCCTTACGCTCCGGAAATAGCCATAGCAGCTGACCAATATCTACTTCAAAGCCCAAAGTAGATTTTTAAGTTATTATTTACAACAATTCAGTTATTTCGTCACAATACCACATCGTGAAAATATAATAAATTTATGCAGTATGTTGATGGAGACGTCTAGAAAGAACCAATACCCCGAGGAATGGCTGTAAGTTGGTTATGTATGTATTATGGTAGCCGGATCTGTCATTTGTACGAGCATTGATTCACCGTATGAATTTATAGTTACGCTGTGGCGTTATCTTGCCTTTCTCTTGGTTTTTCTAAATATGAAAAACTAGATGATTCCCGCGACTTCGTTCGCGTGGACCAAGTTTTTTCGATTCCCGCGGGAACTCTTGAATTTTCGGGATAAAAAGTAGTCTATGTCCTTCCCCGGGATACAACCTAACCCCTGTACCAATTTTCATTAAAATCAGTTGAACAGATAATTTTTTTGATTCCCGCGAGAACCTTTGAATTTTCCGGGATAAAAAGTAGCCTATGACCTTCCCCGGGATACAACCTATCCCTGTACCAATTTTCATTAAAATCAGTTGAACAGATAATTTTTTTGATTCCCGCGAGAACCTTTGAATTTTCCGGGATAAAAAGTAGCCTATGACCTTCCCCGGGATACAACCTATCCCTGTACCAAATTTCATCAAAATCGGTTGAACAGATGGGCCGTGAAAGCGTAGCACACAGACAGACAGACAGACACACTTTTGCATTTATAATATTAGTATGGATTTGATATTCCAGCAATGAAACCGCACGAGATTCAAGAGAAGCTGGGCCTGACTCGCATACGGGACCGCAACTGGTACGTGCAGCCGTCGTGCGCGACGTCGGGCGACGGGCTGTACGAGGGGCTCACGTGGCTGACGACCAACCACAAGTTATGAGCTGCGGAGTAGGCGGTGCCAGCCGCCTCCAGCATGCACGGTGAGGGTCTAGAACTTAACTTAAGATTGAGGTTGTGTATATTTGAAACACGAGGGACTTTCTTTAGTTGTTTTTATTCAAGGTACCAAATAATCATATACAAAAAAGATTACAATTTAGAAAATATAGGTTCGAAAGGAAATTAAATATGTAACAGGAGGAATGAACTTTGTCAAAGTCAGAGCATAGACAGCTGTCAAACCTTAGAGAGGTGGCGGCGTCTATGGCCACATTCAGAAACCTGGTGTTACAGTTGTTTGATATTAAAATTAAATTTAAATAATAATGGAAAAGTTAGTCTAGTCTAGTCTCCGTACGCTTGACTATAATAAGCTGTCATCTGTCACTACGGTCTCTTTCTTTTTTTCTCGCTATCCATAATATACGAGGCAACAGCCGAAATTTTTGTGAATCGAAATTACTTTAATAAAATACATTTTCATGTGCAAGATTAGTTTCAATCAAAGTAAAGAATACCAATATAATGGTCTTGTACCAGTTGTGAATAGAAAGAAAATAAAATATTAAACCAGCTTTGTTTAAAAATTACAATACACGAATTTCAAAGGTGGAATTATTCAATCTTTCCACAATTAGCAACACTAAAAATGAGTAGGTGACATGGCGGATTCATAATATTTTTTGACGTTTTCTGTCAAGTGCCAAATATTATGAGGTCATTGATCGATAGATATATTTTTCGATCGATCGATTGATATATTTTTTGCAGGTTATTATGTTCATTATATAATAAGAGTCTTAAAGATAAATTATGTGTGTTTTGCTACCCTAAGTTTATTTATGTCTAAGTTTAATTTACACATAATTTTGTTGATAGATAGATAAGTAAAATAATAATAATAATAAAAATTATTATTGAAACTCGAGGAAACTTTCTTGCACGTATTTATTCTCGGTAGATAATTACAATAATAATCAGAAATATGGTGGATTCACTATCGAAAAACAGAAACAATGCGAAACAATAGAATGCGACTACGCAGTACGCCCTTCAAAAGGTCCTGGCGTAGACTACAGACGGCTGTCAAAACGAGAGAGATGGCGTGTCTATGACTGCATTCGGAAAATTGGCGTTACATGTATTTATTTCCTTCATTTATGACAAAGTGTACAAGACTTCACATTAAATTAACTTTTTCCTTGGTTTCGGTTCCAGGTGACGATTACGATGCCATTTATTATAAGTATGCTGCGTCCGTGCCCGTCGGCTCCGCGTTCAGCAGTAAACAGTGAACCATCAGTGTCGATTGGACTTAGTGAGGTGCACAGACATTAGCGCAGTGGACCGAGAGACATTGCATAGTTAGTCTAACAAGTGAACTATTGGCAGAAACAATACCCTACCCCACCCGACGTAACACAAGGCTTGGCTTGGTTGGCTTCTCACTGATCGTTAGCGCTTGCAGGTCGGTATGTATGCATTACTATGAAGCATTTCTGAATAACGCTGATTAGTGAGCTTTGACGCGGTCTGCATTATAATAAAGTGTTCCTGCCCCCCTCCTAGCCAAGTTACATTTATGTTTCGTGTCTATTCTCTTTTTATGATCGTTAACGCTTTAGAAAACTAAGGGAATGTATGGGCATTACAGATTCGTCGTTACATGTCATGATAATCGCTTAGTGACGTGGTCAAAGAAAAATCGTAGCCGAGTTTACAAGTTAACAGTTCGTTCGAAAAAATAGAATTCAGCGATTCTATAATTCACCACAGAAACTTCACTGCGTGAATGGCGAGATTGACAGCCGTGACTGACGTTTAAAAACGCTAACCATAGTCTCCCTTTTTTTTTCTCCGCGGTATCGAATGGGCGACCGAGACAGTTGGCTACCAATTCCTTTTCTAAGAATGCTTTCGCTAGTGTTAATAATTACAGAAAAAGAATAGACACGAAACGTTTGTGACTTGGCTCTGGTTAGCTACGCGCTGACCGCTAACGCTGACGTCAGCGTGAGAAGAAAACTAGTCTTCGGAAACTAACAAATGTGTTAAAATTAAATTGTGCTCAAATTATAAGTATTACGCGTGCACAATAACACAAGACCAGTTATTTTTGTTTTACCTAGTTATTAATAACTCTCAAACTCATTATGGGTCATTTTTAGGGTTCCGTACCCAAAGGGTAAAAACGGGACCCTATTACTAAGACTCCGCTGTCTGTCTGTCTGTCTGTCTGTCTGTCTGTCTGTCTGTCTGTCTCCAGGCTGTATCTCATAGACCGTGATAGCTAGAAAGCTGAAATTTTCACAAATGATGTATTTCCGTTGCCGCTATAACAACAAATACTAAAAATTAAAAAAATATATATATTAAGGGGGGTCCCCATACAATAAACGTGTTTTTTTCGTATTTTTTTGCTCAATATTAAAAACGGTAACAGGTAGACGGTTCAAATTTTCACAGAATATTAACTTGTATATTACCTTTCAAAATAAATAATTAAATATCAATAAAGTAAATATTAAAGGGGGGCTCCCATACAACAAACGTAATTTTTTGATATTAACAGTAAACCTCTACAAACAAAGTTAGTTTTGCGGTTCATTAACAAAGGTAATTATACCTACTTCTTGAGTACGGAACCCTCGGTGCGCGAGTCCGACTCGCACTTGGCCGGTTTTTTTTCTTGACTGACTAGCATGACACCAGCACTGAATCTCAGCTTATTGGACAATAACGGTGCAGGCCATCGAAATATATGTAGGGACTAGATGGGCCTTTCACAGAAAAAGTTGGGCGTCTGGCTTGTAAGGCGTGCCCCTCACCTGTATAAGCCTGTCCTTGTCCCCGTCATAAGGCTGTCTCGCTTTTCAGACTAGATGGTTACGACGATGATGGACGTTAGTAAAATAAGTTCACATTCTTTGTTTGACAGGGCCCGTCTATGTTAATTGAGGTCGTTGGTGCAGGTGTTGACATTATAATTTAGTTACTTGATAAACGTTGCATTGTTTACCTTTTAAAATGCCCTAAAATGTAACAAAAGGCGTACCATACTTGCCGTCACGTGATTTGAAGCGCGATCACGCCTTGGGCATTAGATTCGATGTATTTTGCCTATTATAGTTCTTTGTTTAACTAAATTAATAAATCCATTAAAATTTGCAAAATAGGCCAGTTGGTCAGGTGCGCAAACTATACAATTAATGCACTGAAAACGGTCCGAAAATGTGTCGCTTGGTGTATGTCACAAGCTAACGCGCTCAGGCTCAGATGCGCGTCGTAAGAAGTGAGGGTATTTCAGGTCTCGTGTTATTATGCACACGTAGCGTGTACAAAGCAACACATTAGCAAAACACAACGTGACACATGGTGTTGATTAGTGTTTCTGTATAGTCCGTGTCACGAAAGAAATCCCGCGGCAATTTGTGGAACTATACTTTGTCTAATTTAGATGAATTGTGACAGCTCAAAGTAGGGATAAGATAGTGTAGTTATAATCGTTAACGAACCAATTCGATTATTGATTATTATTATTCTCATAGGACTTGGAATCGATAGTTGCTTGATAATGATAAAGATGTATAGTCAGGTTATAATTACGCCGCCAAATTGGTAAAATAAACCCTACACGTAAAGCGGGGATGATTTTTTTCCCATAAATGATGTACGACATTATGTGTAGTATATTTTACCGGAAAAAATACGAAACTTCATGGACGTGAGCAGTCACAATTATCATCCTAAATTGGACACAGCATAATATATTTTACATACAGAAATTACATAATCATGCGACTACTAGCATCACCTCTAGGGGATTTCATTCGTGACACAGACTATACAACAGCCGATGACACGCGTGTCAACATTTTTTGGCCTGGACAGGGTAGGGTGTTTGCATATGCACGGTACACGTCGGGTGTTTGCATATGCACGGTACACATCGGGTGTTTGCATATGCACGATACACGTCAGGTTGGGCCGTGTTGCGTAATTTGTTAACTATAGCTCGTGCCAGTAAAAGAAGAAGGAAAATGGTGGCGGTAATCATCACCTCTCGCTCACACAGTATACACTGTTAAAATGTGTAAATGAAAGAGAATAATTAACGTCGCCATTTTAAATTCGATTCTTTTTTTGGCATAAGCTATAATATAAAATATATTGTCACACAAATAAGAAATCAATTATTCCATTATTTAAATGAAAAACTAATTAGAGCTTTGTTGTATCGAAATATTTGATTATTATTTTTTTATGTTATTTAAATTAAAATAAAAAAAGGAGATGATTACATAGAGTAAAAATGATTTTTCTATTATTAGTTTAATGTTTACCTCCATGTTTTGTACGATAGTAAGGCGGTACAGAGTTATTACATTACAGAGTGGTATTCAACAAATTGTCGTCGATACATGAGATTTTCTGTCTCTGTCTTATTTGAGGACACTTGACACTAATTTTAAATTATATTTTTAATAACGCATTTAGCACACCGACGCATTGACACGTGGTGTACGGTATGCGGCATCGGCGTACGATTGCGTAAGTATGATAAGGCGTAAATTATTTTTTATTACACGTCTTTATATTTGCAAATAAAAATCTAACAGCAATATGTGTCTAAAATTGTCAAATACCACTCTGAATACGTTATTATAATCGATACGATTGCGGCGAGTGGGGGGACGGTTTAATACAAGTATTTATAAAGCAATAACGAAAGCACGCCTACGTAAAAATAATAGGATGATAATATTGTACAGTAGCTTATCTGAATTGGTATGCAAATATACAGTAGATTTTGACTCGAGACAGACTGAACTTTTGGTGAAAACATATTAATATGCTACTTATAAAGTATTAATTAATACAAATATATATAGCAAAAAGATGAAAGTTTGCAGCAAAATTTACTTATAAAAAGCACGTGTAACTTTTCTTTTATTGATATTTTATTAATGCTGTAACGCTTTTAGTACACCAGCGAATTTGCATACCGCGTGCGAAGTCGCCATAGCCGCAAAAGCGTTAGTCGTTTCGCTGCCGCGGGCAAAATGAGTCAGTGTGCCGAAGGTGTTTACGTCATCCACACAAGGTAGCCTAAATTAGTAAAGTTCTTTGGACACACATTGTGTTAGTGACTACATCTTTATTACTTAGTATAAAAATAAAAGTCACACTCATCAAGCAAGTTGTACAGAGAAATCAGTTCCTTTAATCGGAAATGTACTTCTAAGGGCCGACACGGAAGTTGTTTATCATATTGCGATAATCGAAATTATTGTGATTGGCTGAATTTATTGAGTGAGTGAGTGTCCGCACTGTCAGCCAATCAGAGGTGTTCGAGACAAAATCGTTGGGCCTTCAGGGGCTCTAGGTTGGGCTATAGTATAGTGACGGCGACGGAGGGGGAAGGGGGGAGGCGATATTACCCCCCCCCCCCCCCCCCCCTCAAAGTAAGACGTTCCGAATTTTAGTAGTTTCCGATAGTGGTGGGTCGTTGTCGTATTTTTGACGGACGAAACGCAACTGTTTTCCCGACGACGAAAACGGTTGCAGGAAACGGTCGTCGTTGCAACTGGTTTGAAGACTGCTTAAAAACCATCTTCAAACCAGTTGCAACGATGAGTCTTAAAACCAGTTGCGACGGTGACCTTCGCATCACGAACGACAGCATAGTTTAGTCTACTGGTAATACATTATCGACTGTATGTCATGGTCATAAAGTTCACTTTTGATTGTAAGAACTGTTTTGAGAACGAACGTGGAACGAGGACGACTACGTTCGCGACGACGTATCGTTGAATCAATTAATTCTCGTCTGTATTTTCTTAGGTGTAAAATATAAAATCGCACCCGTTATTGGAAGACTGGTTTGTGCAACGAAGACTGTTTTACCCAGGACGTAAAAATGGTTTCACCGTCGCAGAACAGAGAACGGTCTTTAGAAACGGTTCGTCGTCGCAACGCCCACAAGTAGTTTCCGAGATATTAAGTTTTTTAATTTTTGAGGTTAGGTTTTTCTAGATGTTTCTACAAAGTGGTGAAAATTTGCGAATTTCAAAAAATTATTTCTCGAAAAGTATTAGAATTCGGAGTAAAATATTTTAGAGGTCTTTCTGTAAAAAAAATATGAACGTCCAACTCGACCGTTACTATACTATAGCTGAGCCGGGCTCTATTCAAAATTCTAATGTTTATCGTTCAAATATACTATTAAAAGTGCTTTTTAATCGGCAAGTGAACTTACCATCTCTTACCACAAAATACTTAATGGTACAGAAGGATCGCTCCGCTATTTATTTAAAGACGTTTAAAATATTAGCAACTTATTGTTTCAATGTGGTGTGCTGCGGCATAAAATGTTATAAAAGCCTCTCTTTTTATAGCGTTATCTGTTATCTCTCATTCATGAGTGATGAGTGCCGGCGGAAGCACCGCTGCTGTAGGTATATTTCTCACGCATCACGGGCTCGAGAGTGGCATGCTACATCGTTAAAATGTCAGTTACAGTACCGAATGCAATCACGTCTTATTGGTCAATGCTTTTTCGCGATTGGCTCTCGCAATAAGAAAACCATAAATTCAGCCAATTTCATCGATTGAGTTATATAGCAATGATTGTTGCAACTGCTCCGTAATGGTTCTAAGCTGTTACAAAAGATAAGTCACAAAATTGTGGGTATTTATGAAAGTTTGAATGTGTTGGGCCGGGTTGGGCTTTAGTATACTCCTCGCGACGGAGGGGGAAGGGGAGGGGAAGGGGGGGGGGAGATTCTAAAAAACCTGTCCGTGTACAGAAAATATATACTAATATGCCTCTTAAATGCAATGATTGAAATTTTTTATGGTTTGAATATGATTATTACTCGATTATTAACATTTATGTTTGGAACGGATTATAATTCGTAAAACGAAACTTTAGCACGCCAACTAAACGTCAATGAGTCTGTGATCCATGACAAATGGCGTTAGAAATAGTGTGGTGAAAATTTGAGAATTTTCAAATAATTATTTCTCGAAAAGTATTAGAATTCGGAGTAAAATATTTTAGTGCAAGGTCTGTCTGTAAAAAAATATGAACGTCCAACTCCGCGGGGAGTAGACTAAAGCTGAGCCATGCGCCGTATGGATAGCTTAATTTCCATATTGTATTGAAAATTCAAATTTAGCTTTGCGAATTAAATCACTACTCAGTTATGTTTGTTTTTATAGTGTTTAAAAACGCTTGATTTGCTTTAAGTTTTTTTGTAACCTAGAGATAAATGGGACCATCTGGATCTATAGTTGTCAACATAATTCTAACTTATCAGGTCACTGGTTTTTAAAAGTGCACAATTCGACTATCAAAGGGCTGCGTAAAACGCATTTGACTTGCACAATGCGCGCTTTTATAATTTCCAACGTTTCATAAGATTTATCAGAATGTCCTGATAAGAAACAGAGCCCAGTGTAAGTTTTATTTGAAAAGTTTCACTAGGGCCTCTGCTAAGATCCCAATTTCTTATAGAAATTTTTAACACTTTTATATTGTAGATTTTTCACACTGTGCCGGCTACCTCTTTTTTATTGTTATCTAATAAAATTTATGCAATGTTGAATACTTTTTGTGCTATGTAATATATTTTCTTCAAATTCATTCATATTTGTACGCTCAATGGTCGAAACAATGTAAACTTTATTAAAATCCCGAACGCAATAGTCGAATGTATAGAAAAAATTTACGTAGTTATATTATCGCATACGAAACGACGCTTTCCACAAATAAAAATTATCTTTTGTAAATGCTTTATTATTGACTATGTTTAATGTTACACGACTAATTTCTTTTATTTTTGTAATTTATTTATAGAATAAATATTATATAATATAACAAAACCTATAATTAACATCGAGTCGTCCAATTGATAAAGAATATCCTGAAGAAATTCAGCATCTATTCATATGTATATTTTGTATGTTAAGATTAATTAAAAATATATATTTTGAAGGTAGTGAAAAAGTGAATTTACTATTATGGCGTTATAAGTAAGTTAAAAGCCTCCGCAAACCACAGACTCGAGATCGATAGGTTGATCTCTAAGATAGATCCCCAATCCCCATTCGAAAATTCAGTGCGAACTGAACACCCAGTGTTTAAAGATTAAACAATGAACATTCAGATCTCTGATGATGGTTGAATTGAAGTTGAGTTTCTCATCAATTTTGGGTGACCATCTCTAGGTCTTCATAACCAACCAATTAAGTAATTACTAAACTATAGTTCGATCAAAGTTTCTGATTTACGGGGGCTCTACAAAATAACGTCTCGTCCACACTGACGGGCGACTAGCTAGACGTTCCTACTAAAGCGACTAGTACACATTGGTCTAACGCAATTGGCCATTGCATTCGGTGAACGTAGACACTGTATAGGCAGACCCCTGACATAGCGAACTAATTTTACCTACAAGGACAACGCTATACGTAAATCGAGCGGGATAAGGGCAACACTACATGATACTACGTACATAGACGTGTGTGTTAATGGGTACGTCCGTTGCGAGTTACGATAAATTACTTGTAGGGGTGTGAGTGTTACGGTTCTACGGAGTAATATATTATCACAAAATAGATACACGCAGAAGGTCTGCACTACGCAACAGCGATCTCAAACAAATTCAAGCTTACGCCAGTCGGTTTTGAATTCGTTTGAGATTGCCGTACGAATGCGACTTTGAGAGCTCAAGCTGGCTTTTGCAATGGAGCTGGCCTTCTGTGTATGTCCATTTTGTGGTAATAGTTTTCGTTGGTACTACATGCGGCCAACACTGGTTCCAGTGGTTTAGTTTTGCTGTGCAACATTGGTTGGTTTTTCTCCGAACGCAATGGCCTAATATGTAGTGGTGCCATTACATATAAATAGTCCGCACTGAAAATTACCCGAGTAGTTCACTCGTCAGTCTGGGCGTGTCCTAGGAATTGAGTTCACAAACGTTGACGAAATTATGTATTTAGTTATATTTGATTAGGTATTAAATAAAAGTGCAATGTCTTGAGCACTGGAGTGGAGTTATTGTATGATGATTATGATTTTGAATCGTTTTTTCAGTTGTATTGGCTGGTTGTAAATTATATCGAACGGCGTGTGGTTGAGTTGCAGTCTGCTGTATAATATTTGTAGAAAGTTATTCAATATAAATTCACACTTAAAATGCGAGTTTTTATTCCTATCCAGTCCAAAATGTATTTTTTACAAGCATTTATTTAACTTGCAATGTTTGTGGGTTCGTTTGGGTCAGATCTTGCAACAGAGCTTTTATGAGCTCAAATACTCATTTTGCAATACACGTTAGTCGTTACAGTTCGTCAAACTTATCTGACCCGGTGGCCAAAATTGGAACAAATTGTTTTGCCTGTTCAAGTTTTTTTTTTTAATTCTATTATTCATAATATATTATCTACTAGCGACGCTGTCACCGGGTCGGATAAGTTTGTGGGACTATAGTTTGGATGACATATTCATGTCATTCCTCGTGCTCCCACAAATAGGAGCACGAGGAAACGCCCGTATTTTTTCGGTAGGTAGGTACTCCTACTCATCCTGGCCTGACTAGCCTTACCTACAAATCTATATATATGTCACCGTAAGATTGCAAAGGCCGTTGGATTGTAATCTAACGATATTGTAAACTGTCGACAGATTACAATATCGACGCATTATTTTTCGGTAGATTTTAATCTGTTAGGTCATAGATTAATTATAAACCAAGTATATATATTGTCTTTGGTTAGGTATATTAACCCGATAATCATTTATGTCGAACCCTAACCTAACCTACAAGAAAGAGACAAGAAAACGTAAATACAATGAATATTTCAAAAATTGACACTTAAAACATTGAACGGTTCACAATCTTTCGACTGTTTACAATCTATCGAAAAAAAAGCGTTAGATTACAATCTTACGGTTTTTACAATCTTACGGTGACATATATAAACCATCCAGGGGTCCAAACAATCACAACAAAAAAAGATTTAGCGAAATTGGTCCAGCCATTCACGCGTGATGCCGTGACCGAAGGAAATAGGGATTCATTTTTACCCTCGACGAAGCGGAGACGGTATATGTGTTTGCCCTAAGAGGTTACTGTGTTTGTTTGTTTGTTTGTTTGTGCACTTTTTTGTTACCATTTTTCTCAAAAAGTACTGGGCCGATTGAGATGCGGTTTTTTGCATTAGATGCGTATAGCTTGTGAGAAGGTTCTTAGATATATTTTAGGACCATAGACAACCAAGCTGAGCTGTAGTCTATGATTTTAATGTTTCAACATGTTACCATTTTTCACAAAAAGTACTGGGCCGATTGAGATGCGGTTTTTTGGATTAGATGTGTATAGCTTGTGAGAAGGTTCTTAGATATATTTTAGGACCATAGACAACAAAGCTGAGCTGTAGTCTATGATCTTAATTTTTCAACCACTGTTACCATTTTTCACAAAAAGTACTGGGCCGATTGAGATGCGGTTTATTGCATTAGATATATAGCTTGAGAGAAGGTTCTTAGACATATTTTAGGACCATAGACAACTAAATGAATCCCTATTTCCTTTGGTCACGGCATCACGCGTGAATGGCTGGACCAGTTTCGCTAAATCTTTTTTTGTTGTGATTGTTTGGACCCCTGGATGGTTTATATATGTCACCGTAAGATTGTAAAAACCGTAAGATTGTAATCTAACGCTTTTTTTCGATAGATTGTAAACAGTCCAAAGATTGTGAACCGTTCAATGTTTTAAGTGTCAATTTTTGAAATACCTATTCATTGTGTTTACGTTTTCTTGTCTCTTTCTTGTAGGTTAGGTTAGGGTTCGACATAAATAATCAAGTAGTGCCCGGCCGCAACTTAGGTTCTATCGGGATAATAGACCTAACAGATTACAATCTACCGAAAAATAATCCGTTATATTGTAATCATTCGACAGTTTACAATTTCACGAGTTAAATTATAATCACAATTGGATGATATATACACAATTGGACCCGATAGGGGGCGCTGCAATCGGGTTCGAGGTTCAGGGTAGGACAGTCTGCCGGGTCCACTAGTGATTAATAAAACTGAAGCATTGTAATTAAGTATTTTATTATTTATCAAATCGTAGTGGTATAATTTTCATAAAAGCGCCCAAAAAAAATTCAAGTCGACGAATTGCACTCAAAATTTTAATCAAAGAAATTCGCTTATCATCCAATCCAAATACAGCATTAGTTTACTGATACTTTTCCTTGATTCTTGTATAAGTTTCATCATCCATCGACGTGCCTTTACATCTTAAGGGAAACGCTACATAATTGCCATAATTGAAAAATTCTTGAGTTGTTAATAAAAGTTCTAAACTAGTAACTTCAAGGTTTAATCCATTGCCACTTCCGAATTGATGATGTAAAATAACGTAATTTCATGGAGGATAATAATCCTTATATTCGTGCATTGTTTTGTATAAAAAATAATAATATTTTATGGTGTCTCTGTTTTTATACAGTTCATAAAATAGTATGGATAGTGACGTCATCACGGCGAATATGATTATAACCTTGTACATGTTTCTTTTGCTTGTATTTAGGCTTCATTGCAAGAATAGGTAGAGTTTCTGAACTGGTGATGAAATATTTCACAGTTTCGTTTTTAGCTTCGGTTTTCTATCGTAGTAGCAGTAGTATTTCTTCTTCATTGTAAAGATAATTTTTCTTTAGAAAAACCAAAAGGTTGTAGTTATTTTAATTTCTGAACTGGTGAGGGTTAGAGTCCGCAAATCTTCGCAGCTTGTTAGTAGTTTCAACATAATTTTTCCTAGTATTTCATCTTCATTGTAAAGGTAACATTTCTTTACAAAAACCAAACGGTTATTTTGATTTCTGAACTAGTGATGGTCAGTCTACAGTGTCATCGAAGCGTGGAAGCAATAGTTTAAACATAGTTCTTCCTTGCATTTAGTCTTTAATCTATAGAAAGGTGTCTTTTTCTTACAAAAAAGCAAGTCTACAGTTAAGCAGTGTAATTTCTAAATTGGTGATGGTTTTTAAGCAGCCGTAGTTTCTGAACTGGCGAAGGAAGAGTCAGCAGTGTCATCGCAGCGTGGAGGCAGAATTATTTGCAGTTCTTCGTTAAGCTGGATCTCGTCTTCGGGTACTACGAGTATGTCGTCTGGTACGCTCGTGTCGTAATCTTCGTTCGCCGATGCATTGCTGCAAATATTAACGATTGTTAAAACAGGTAATAAATATATCACCTAGTATATCTAAAACTACTTCTCACGCAGTGTACTCATGTTACGAAAGGTTTACCATACCACGTAGAGTTCGTATGTAAAGGCTGCTGCCATAAAGTGTAAAAATAATAGACACAATGGAAGTTAAAGCTTTTTATTATGCTGGGTCTAGACCCTGGAAATTTTGCTTATCTGGATTTATAATTTTTATAATTTTGCTTATATGGAAATATAGGTTATCTATAACGTAGACCGCCACTAACTAAGGAAGAATTTTCAGACAATCTACCCCAAGGAAGCCGGCTGGCTCGGTCCGGTTGAAAAAAAAAAAGGTTGACCTTTGAAGTCTCACCTAATATTATTATGAAAGAACTTGCTAGCACTTACTCCAACTGATCACCAGTCTTAGCTCCAGCAAGCACGGAGGTATAGAGGCGAGCTCGCGCGCCATGGAGCCTCATTCCAGCTGGCACATCCTCTGCACCCGATCTAGTTTCTGGGATTGGATGCAAAAGACCACGGTCACCTGGTAAGAAGTATCACAATGCATCATCATTCTCAACTGAGCTATTGAACACGAGTCCTTTCCCCTCCTCTCTCCTCTCACATTGTCCAAGGTGAGCGACAAACGCGGTAATGCGACGCGACGCTACAGGAACAAACGGTAGCTGGCACTCCTCGCGGCCTACATTGTGGCGTAGATAAGTTTGTCGTTTTCTATGGAGTCGTACCTACCTATAGCGTCGCGTCGCGTCGTTTTCGTCGCTGACCTAGAACAACGGGTTGAAAAGAGAAGGGTCTGGCCATCGTCCGCACTTATTGACTTCACACCTTTGAGAACATAATGAAGAACTCTTGGGTTTGGCTTGAGTTCACTCAAGGTAAAACCTCACCGCGACTTCATCCGCGTGGATCGAGGTTTTTGATTTCTGTCTGAATTCCAATTTTCCGAGATAAAAGTAAGTATAGCTTAAGTATAAATGTAATCTATCTGTGTACCAAATTTCATCAAAATCGGTTGAACGGTTGGGCCTTGAAAGCGTAGTAGGCACACTTTCGTATTTATAAAATTACTTAACTCGGAAATGTGAGAAATCGAAGTACCTACCTAGCCTAGGATGGAACCCCATATCAGTAGGTAGGTACTACTTACAGAGCGTACTGAAAATAACGCAATAATATCAGGAAATTGGTAGGTAATAGGGAGTAGGTACGTACTCTCATTTAAATTGATTGCCGTTTTCTCTCGTACACTTCTTGATACAATTTTCTCATCAGGGGGAAGCGTAGGGTGCGTTGTCACTTTTTGAATATCTGTAAAATGTTAGCGACTAAGTAAATACCTACTTAAACTTAAATAAGTCTTATTAGTAAGTACTAAGTACCTATAGTCCGCGCGCGAGCTCCGAGGAATCCTATGAAATGTTAAAGTAATGACCTAGAGTTGTTTAGAGTTCTAAACAATACCTACTGCTATCGCAAAATTACACGCGTCAAGCTCGAAACTAGTGCTGGGAGCGATCAGAGGCGGAATCATGTAAGGATTGTCGATCGAATCGTTAAAGTTCCGCTTCTAAGTAAAATAAACCATAACAGCATTAAATTAGAGCTCAATTTCGTGTACCTATCCATTTTCATACGTTTATGGTATCGTACTGTATACCTAAACGTATGAGAATGGATACACGAAATTGAGCTCTAATTCAATGCTGTTATGGTTTATTTTACTTAGAAGCGGAACTTTAACGATTCGATCGACAATCCTTACATGATTCCACCAGAAGTACGATTATGTAACTTATGTTCATGGATGGATATTAAATACGATAGTCATAGAACGTATAAAGCAAATTCCGATATCGTAAGATATGGAGCGACGATCGGAGCTCGTGCGCGGACTATAGGTAAACTTACAGCGCCCGCGACGGTCGCCTGGGAATGTCGAAAAATCCATCCTTATTCTTTGCTTATCATCATTATTCTTTCAAACCAGTTATCGGCTCACAACTAAGCAAGAGTCTCCTCTCGGAATGAGAAAGGTTTTGCCATAATCTACAACGCTGGCCTAGTACGGATTGGCAGCTTCACACACCTTCGAGAACATGATAAAGAATTTTCGGTTTCCTCACGTAAGTACCTACTCAAACCTAAATTAGTTGCTTGCAGTAGCGGTATTATTACCGCTACCCGGATCCGGAATCCGGATTTGTTCCCCAGCTCTCCTCGTATAAACGAGGAGAGCTGGGGAACAAATCCGGATTTGTCAGTGTTATGCAATTTTACAGGACGACGAAAAAACGCACTTAATAAGCAATTTTCGTCCTACTTAGGTTTTGATTGAAAATTATTACAGAGATCGACGCAACTGGATCAAGACACCACGATTCGAAAAAAATGTGTTCGAATTAATTATTGTGGGCTAAGCCGGTTCAATTCATCAAGCTCCTTAAACATCTTAAAAGTATGTTTCCATACTCCGTAGCCAACCTGCACTGGTTTCTATGTATTTCTATGAAATAGGTACCTTGCGAAGCTAGCGTCGCCGGCCATAGAATAGTACTGTCCGCGGCGACATGTCACCTGCTGCTGCTGCCTGCAGTCGGCTACGGAATCACTTACCATTTTTGTTGAAGTGCATGGGAACATCTGCGTAGCCGCGAAAAAGCGTCTCAAGCTCCTCGGGCTTCATGCGACGAAGGTACGGAACACGCTTCAGGTCAGGACGATGCAGTGAGCGGAATGAATTGCGGTGCTGTTGGTAAGAATTATATTTTTACATTTTAGAAAACTGGGAATTATTTTGGACGCGTGTATTGGTCAGGCGCCATCAGCGGACCACTGTGCATGCATTCATTTCCGAACGAACGCGCCGCGCGCCGTTTGCTCCGATCGGCCGCCTACGGCGCGGCGGTACAGAGAACCCTTAAACTTACAGACTTAGAATAATAGCTACCCAAAATACTTTCTACTTTTGTATTCTACTACAAGTACCTATGTCCTTGACTGCGATCTCATCTGGTGGTAAATGATGATGCAGTCTTAGATGGTAGCGACTAGCGTGCTAACCTGTTCGGGGTATGGCAGTTGAAATGAAACTCCGTAGGTACCTCTATAGTAGGTTTCCGCACGGCATCTTACTGGAACACTAAATCGCTTGGTGTTTGCCGGTAGGGTAGTAACTAGCCACGGCCGAAGCCTCCCATCAGGCCAGACCAGACAAAATTCAGAAATTGTTAATTCCTAAAATGAACCTGCCGGGGTAGATCCCAAGGACGTCCCGCTTATATGACAAAACAGCGCTCACAATTGTGACAGAACGAACCGAAGAATCGTTAGAGGAGTTAATGTTACCTTAACAAGTCCAGGTGGAATCTGCATCTTCTCGCAAGCGCTGGACAGGCTCATGCAGTGAATGACGCTGTCGTGTTTCACTGAGATGGCAGACAGACCGCTGCACACCAGGTCTTCATTGATCTTCGGAGGAGATGTGAAAGAATACTTTAGTATGTGCTTTTGTAAGTTAAGTTAAACTTTTCTACCTTGTTCCCCCCTTCACCGTTCTATCACAGAACAGCAAGAATCCGTCAGTGATGGCATCCTTATGTGGTTGACGTTCAGACTGCTCGAACGAAACGGTTCTGCTCAACGTTCATGATTCGAACCGCCAGGATGTGGAATACCCTTCCAGCTCATGTATTCCCTGCCACGTATAACTTAAGTACCTTCAAGGCAAGAGTGAATAGGCATCTTTTAGGCAAGGGCGCTCCAAGTTAGACCTCATCATTGCTTTGTATTAAGCATGATTGTCGTCAAACGCAAGCCTATCTCGTAAAAAAAATAACCAAGTAGGTATGTGCGATACAATCAATGTGCGGCACAAATGCTTCTTTCGATGGACTCACCATGAACATAATATTCGCACCCACTCGAGATGAAAATTTTCGTGCACGAAGCTGTTGCAAACGATTTTGACGGAATCGCACCATAATTCTTAAGATGGAGTCATTTGTCTCCTTGTTCCTTATTCAACCTTACTTCCTATCCTATTTTTACCTGCCTATCTCAAAATATTGAAAGTGCCTTTTTCCCTAATTACTTACCTACCAAAGGAAACCATTAATCAAATACTGTCAAAAACACTACCCTCAGAAAACCGCTTTGTCTTGATAACTTTTAGCCCAAGAATTTTGTTAAGCTCAAGAGTAGTTATAATATACATTGCCAATGCTAAATCTTAATTTGGGCCCAAGAGTCCGCGCCCGGTGCCGGTCATAAGGAAAATATTAACATTAAAAAAAATAAGTTCATGTAGTTTTCATACTCAATTTTACGTTATGTACTCTGATAAAGATTTTTCCGAAAAGCTTGACTATTCGCAAAAGGATAAGGCTTCTGACGTTACGTAATGATAAAGTTAATCAAACGCCAGCTGAATTCACAAAAAATTGAGTTTACGATAACGTAAAGTCCCTTTTCGGGCTTTGATCGAAGGGTCATGTAAAAGGGCTTCGACAAAACCGTTAATAAAAACCGAACACACATTAAGTCGCCATGAGCCCCTCGTATACGTGCGTTTGACATGTGAATAGGATCTTTCGATAAAGTCCTGAAAATAGCTAATATATAGTTAACTAGAATATTATACAGCCATCCTACGTGCCACGTACAGCTACGTGGTACGTATGGAGTGAGTTCGTGAAGTGAACGCCATTCGCCTCTCAAAGAGTTTTCTGCCTTCTTATTTGACGGTTAGCTGTGCATTGCAAGAGAAGTTGTAATATATTAATCCTTCTATAGAAATTATACCATTTTGAGCTTTTTTGTACTTAACTCCCTAAACACGAATTCAAGCTTTATATTTTTTTTTTTTAAATATATAGGTTAGCGCTTGACTGCAATCAGACTTGCTTGCAAGTGGTGATGCAGCCTAAGGTGGAGCGCGCTTGCCTAGAAGATGCCTATTCACTCTTGATTTGAAGGTACCTATTTTAAAAGAGGAGGGGAAAACGGAAGCCGGGAGGGCATTCCATATCCTAGCGGTTCGAATTAGAAACGAGGAAGCAAATCGCTTCGTACGAGCCCGCGGAATTTCGACTGCGTAAGGGTGCAGACCTTGTCGATGCCTTGCGGTCCGATGATAAAAAGGTGACGGAGGAACCAGATCGAATAGCTCTTGAGCACACTCTCCGAAATATATCCTGTAGAATACCGACAGACAGGCAACTTTGCGCCAATGTTCCAAGCTTTGCAGCTTTGAACTGACCAGCGCTTTGTTACCAATAAGTCTCCTGGCGGTACGATCCACCGAATCCAATGCATCAAGCTGGTACTTGGCAGAGCCGTCCCATAAATGGCTGCAGTACTCCATACACGATCGAACTTGTGCTTGGTACAAAATAAGAAGCTGTTCCGGCGTGAAGTACCGCTTGACTTTGTTGAGGATGCCAAGTTTCTTGCCAGCTGTTTTTGCCTTGGATTCGATGCATTGTCCAAAGTTGAGGTTGGACGAAATGTTGATACCGAGGAGCTTGACACTGATATATATATTATCTATCCAGCCGGAAATCTAATTAAGGAACCTTCACATATCTAAAGAATACCACGCATAGTTAACTACGCCAATTTTTGCCACTTAAGCCCGTTTATATCGAAAACCCCTAAATTTTAGGGGAAACCTAAACCCAATGCGTTGCAGTTCACGTTGCGGACACCTTATTGGGCTTTGATGGTCCTTTAAATTAAAGGATTGTCTGTAAAAGAAAAACCTTATTTTAAAGAAAATATGGACCACGTACCTGCAACTCCCTGCCTTCGCAGCACGGAACAAGCAGTGGAGTCGGTTCTTCCTTCAACTTCTGCCCGTTGTTCAAGTCATTCAGTATATTATCTCCACTGGCGACTGGATTCATCAGGAAGAGGGACGCATTCGAAGATTTCTTCTCGTTAACCTCGATGTTGTGAGACGAAGGGGCCCTGATGTTTGCGTTCATGTTCCCAATGTTATTAATCTTGTAATCTTTAACGTTTACGACGGGGGAATGATCATGGAGTAACTGCATTTTGATTTTTGTTTCGGATATTGTAATTTGTGTTCTTGGTTTGAGGTTGAGTGTTGTTAATTTTTTCAGTGCTTACATTCTAGTTGAAATTTTAACACTGATTTGACATTTCGATTTTCGAATGATTGATTTATTTTATGATTTTTCTTTTTACCTACTTTTTAGTAGGGTCGGCAGGTATTTTGAATGCTTCATCTTCAAGAAGGTTTTATTACGTGCCTAGATACTAACACAAAATAACTCAAATAATGACCTATATATATTCTGTCTATAGATCTACCTACTTAAGGATCGACGAGCTATTCCGTTGTCTTTAATTTATGGAAAATCTAAGACAATTAACGAGGAAAATATGACGTCGATCTGTTGCTCTGTTGTGGTATAATTTTAGAACAAACATTCAAACAGACACATTTTTATAAGTAGGTACTATCGTCAGGTCAGTAAGAAGTTCATAACTCTATGTATTATAAATCTGTGATGTATTGTAACGTCGACGCCCGACGCCGTAGTCACAGAAATAAATCCTCCGTAACTGTAGGACCTATCACAGACATAATAAAGAAAAGGGACCTATCTATGATCTACAGTCTACACCATGTAAGACATTCCTAACTCTATGATTTAGGTACCTAGTATACCTACACATAAACCTATGCGTTAGGTACTATTTACTGTTTCAGCCGAAATTAGGTATTACTAGCTGATGCCCGCGACTCCGTCCGCGTGGAGGTATGAAAAATAGATGTTGGCCGATTCTCAGACCTACTCAATATGCTCACAAAATTTCATGAGAATCGGTCAAGCCGTTTCGGAGGAGTATGGGAACGAAAATTGTGACACGAGAATTTTATATATAAGATTTTCTCATACCGACGTATACAAGGATACGAGCAAGGGCAGTGTAGGTACCTAGTAGCCTTTATAATGTAGTTACAGGCGGGTATCGAATGCTGATCACGTAGCGCCACTTGAGGCAGCCTCTCGTGGTACCTACTTGCAGCCTGAGTGCCTGCTTATTACAGTCTTTCCTGTGAAGGATGGAACATGTCCTATTTTAAAGGCTGGAACGAAAAATTTGCTTACAATAACTAGTTTTTTCTCTTCTACTTCTATTTTGGTTCTAATTTTCATAGCTAAAGGAAAACCGATATGACAAAAAAAGTTGACGGACAAAATATAGTTCCCATCCATGACCCAACCACCCAAACGGCTGTCCCATTTCAAAACCTAGTAAGGACTTAAAACTAAATTTTACAGGAGAGCGCATAAACGTAAATAGGACCAGCCTTTAAAAAGTATTTATGTAAAGTAAAATAAATGCGATTGGTTGTTTAAAATACTAAATAATGAACGAATAGCACTACACATATTAAAATTTAAGTGTGTATTACATTTTTTATACCCCTTACTAACTTTGATAATTGATACGCGATGGTGAGGTTCATCTAGTTATGAGTTTCATAACATAGTAAGAGCACTTGCTAGGTTTTGATAAGGTTTATAAAATTTTTAGTTAATTTAACTCATTGATTACATTCTAGTAACTATATAAATATGTATTTATGTAAATTAAAAAATATTTCATTGAATAGAAAAGTTTATTAAAAAAGTTATTTAGTAGATAGAAGAGCTTTTCAGCTGCTGCAGACATTTGTCCATCATTTACCAAATCGACAGACGAGTCATTGACGGGTAAATTCATCTTAAATTATACCAAAATGTATTTCTTGATTCAGGCATCAAACATACCAATTTATTAATAATTTCTTCTTTTTTATTTTGTTTAATGCCCCTTGGAATGAGAATACTTTTTAACCGACTTCCAAAAAAGGAGGAGATTCTCAATTCGGCGCGTATGTTTTTTTTTTTTTAGTGTATGTTACCGGATTTCTCCGTGGTTTCTAAACCGATTTGAATTTTTTTTTTCAGTGGTTAGAAGAAGCTCTCGAAACTCCCGCGCCAAATTGTTGATATTTTAAAAACCGCTCGACCGATTTCGTAAAAATTTATATGGGACCACATGGGAAGTACCTATGCCCTTTCAAATAAAAAAAGAATCATCCAAATCGGTCCACCCAGTCAAAAGTTCTGAAGTAACAAACATAAAAAAAAAAAATACAGTCGAATTGAGAACCTCCTCCTTTTTTGGAAGTCGGTTGAAAATAATTTTTATTTCTACCCACTAAGTTGAAGTCGGGCGAGTCTGATGCGTCAACTTTGCTTATCCTTGATATACCCGCCCAACTTCAACATAGTGGGTAGAAATAAAAATTATTTTGTACTTTACAGTGGCGTTGGAAGTCGGTTTTTTAGAAAGAATTTTTATTTAGGAAGGACAGTGCAATCAAATTTTTTCATTAAAAGGTCCAATTCCTGGAGGGGCTCATCAAATCTGAAAAATAAAGTTTCAAGTTAAGTCCAACAAAGTAAAACAAGTCTGACTTAAAATTATTGTATTTACATAAATAATTTATAAGTAAAACCTTGTCAGGGGACACATGTAGCTAAATCGGTAGACTTCTTTTCAATAATTGGAGCAAATGTTAAATTAAAAGTCACCAAACGACTCATGAAAAACGCATCTTTAATATCAGGCATCTCTGATATAATAATCTTTTTCTGCAAATCCATTGATACATATTTAACTCTGTTTGAGTTTTTGCATTTTCCATCCAATCTGTATTTTTGTAAAGCCAACTCTGATTTGAACTTATGATTTTCATACTTATTTCGTTCTTATTTCTTCAGGCATCGAGTTAGCATCTCCGTACTTCTTCAGATCTTCTTCATACATCGAGTATTCTACACACCTATCGCCTTTCGGCATGTGAAATGATATTTTTAGTTCTTTTATTTTTTGCCTATTCTATCCTATATATAATTCGATACCACACTTAAAATTACGATTTTTTAGCTTAAAATCTTTGTACATTTGCTGTACTTCCTCCGTGTTCAACCATTTCAAAAATCTCGTAAGGCGCATCGACCATATGAAAACCTAGTAAATCTCTGAAACTTACTAGGTTTTGAAATGGTTAAAGTGACTTACTAGGTTTTTAAGTGGTTCAACGCAGTGAATGGTGGCACTTACTAGGTATCGATGCTTAAATATATCTGATAATTTTTGAGCTTTCACTTCTGATGTTTTTATATTGGGTAGGGACTTACTAGGTTAGCAGATTTTCGCAATAAGTCTCTTTTTGTAATAAATGTCCCTTACTAGGTTTTGAAATGGGACAGCCGCAAAACATGCTGCCATGAGATGCTTTCCGGTACGATGTTGTGTATATTTCGCCGTCAAATCGTAAATTCCGCCGTATTACAATCAGGCTGATCGTCAAACCGCCGTATTCCAAAACGGCGCCGTTTTGTAATACGGCCAGCTGTATTGTAATGCTTACTACGGATTCTACGATCCAGCTACGACACATGATAAACCGTAACTTATAAAACTGCCATATCTACCCCTAACAGGTCAGCCCGCTACCATCTCATCACTTACCACCAAGTGAGGAAAAGTCCGCGTGTACCTACTTCTATATCAGTGGCGATTCCTGGTGGTCAACCTTGGGTTGGCGCTAGCTGATGGATAGGTATTTTCTCAATAAAATAGGTACATTTACCTAAATAATCCATACTAATGTTATAAATGCTAAAGTGTGTATGTCTGTCCGCCTGTCTACTATGCTTTCGATTTTGATCAAATTTTGTACAGGGATAGTTTGTGTCCCGGGGAAGGACAAAGGCTAGGTAGGTACTTTTTATCCCGGAAAAATAAGGAGTTCCCGCGGGAATTGAAAAAAACTCGATTCGTGTGGATCGAGTTTTTTTCAATTCCCGCGGACGCAGACGAAGTCGCGGGCAAAGTCTAGTAAAATATATCACTGATTAGGGGTAGGATAAGTTCGATATAACTGCCATATCCCTAACAGGTTTACCCGCTACCATCTTAGACGTTAGACCATACCATCTTAAAAACATCAGTATACCTACCTACATTGTAAGTGAGAAATGGTTTGTTAATGGTTTTTTTGAGTACCTACCTACTCAGCAAAGCATTTAAATTTGTTACACCTGTAGAATTCCAGGGAAAATTAGCTCGAGAAAATAGCAAACAAGGCCAACAAAATAATTTTGTTTTATTTTCACAGCCAGATAACCACGGATAGGTATGTCACCGTAAGATTGCCAAGGCCGTTGGATTGTAATCTAACTAGCGATACCTATTGTTAACTGTCGACAGATTACAATTTAACGCATTATTTTTCGGTAGATTGTAATCTGTTAGATATATTAACCCGATAAAACCTAAGTGCCCAGCCGTACGTGATTATTTATGTCGAACCCTAACCTAACCTACAAGAAAGAGACAAGAAAACATAAATACAATGAATATTTCAAAAATTGACACTCGGAACATTGAACTGTTCACAATCCGTCGACAGATTACAATCTAACGGTTTTTGCAATCTTACGGTGACAGATATAAAGTGGGTATAGGTACTGATTTTCATTAAAATGTCGAGTACCTATGTATAATATTCCCTCTTTCTGTCTGTGTGCACTGACTTTAAATTTGATGATTTTGGACAAAGACGTCCATTCTCTATAATTAAAAGTTTTTCGGAGAAAGATCGTTCCGAAAAAGGTTTCTCCTAGGAGATCTTTTAATATAGATTTTGCACTCATGTTGCTTTATTCAATTTTCAACTAATTACTACAAGTTAATACTGAAAATTATTAATTACTTATTTACAAAACTTTTAAACACTTGTATCTATTAAAACACTTATAATATAATAAAACTAAAAAAACACAACAATTCGAAAATAATACAACCAACACGCTCGAATGCGTCATTCGTAGCGCACGTCTTCATTCACTGCTTAATTCGCCGTATGTTAGCGGGGGCGGGACGCGGGGCGGCGGTGGTACACCGCGGTCACCGCTTGCCGCTCAAGGTCAAGCGGCCAGCGGCGATCAGCATGTGACGTCGCGTAACTCACGCGCGCGAGGCTTTCGTGAGCGCGCGTGAATTTAAATTATCGCCAACGCAAGGAGCAAACATTTTGTTGATAAACTTGTGTTTTGTAAATGATATGTCATAATCATAATACACAAATATTAGAATGCTTAAATAGATCTACCTACTAATTTGTTAATAATTATTGGCATTGCGGCGCATACTGCGCAATCTTAGAGGAATCGCCACTGTTCTATATGGAGCTGCTAATGCAACCGCCACAGGAGAAAACGTGTTTCGTGCGAACTTAGGTAGGTATGCCATGCCCTTTTTGTAGTTTAATGTTGCCTTAAAGGTCTTCGCACATTACACAGACTCACACTGACTCAACTTCAACTCAACTCACATTAAAACACGCAAATATAAGCTTTAACTATAGCGTGTTTCTTAAGGTGGTAGGTATTTTCAACATTTAATTGAAAGAAGTAGACCACTCGTATACACTGACGGGGCCATAAACAGAAAAAGCCAGAAACATGGATTCATAAAAGGAGAATTAGAACAGAATTAAAACCATCTTATTGTGTCATTAATAAAATTCGTACATTTTATTAACAAATGCAACAAATTTTGTACAAAAAATAGGTATACGATAAGTACAAAAGCTATCACGCGACGCAAAAAAACTTTGAAAACATCTTTCAAAAGACGGTAAAATGGTATAAAAATATCAATTATTCAAAACCATAACTGGATAATCGTGACATTATAAAAAGAGCATTTTACAGACTCAATCAACAGCAGTAAAAAATATGCTAGGTACTTATTTAAAAAAATTATCCGGCCGTAACATTATTTGGAACGTAGAAATCTTTTTTCTCTTCAGATGAAGTCCTCATTTTCTGAAAATTTTAAAAAAAAAACATTAGTGTAAACTGTAAAGCATACACACAAATTCATAAATTCTTAATGAAAGTAAACTTAAGTTATAGGTACCTATGTATATAACGCGCGCGATTTGGATGCAGACGGGGCCTGAGATGACACACATACATTCAACTCGCGCGCGACCTATAGATACTATATATCTAAATTCTATTGATAATCTGATTTGAAGTTTTCAAGCAATTTTGAATTGCAGATGTCGACAACATAATTTGTTCAGCAAACTTTTTTGGTAACTTCGAGATACGAGTTGTACTCGTAGGTATTACCTACTGAAACTTTGATTAAACCCGGCTGTATACGTAATTTGCTAACGAATTCGTAAAAATGTGTGCAAATTACCTAGTTGCCTTTTAAAGTTTCAAACGGGGACATTATTTTGTCGACTTTTGTCGTTTATTATAACATCCTACGATCAATAATTGAGAGCTTTAATGTAAGTAACTCTTCTATTATTATCTTTGGGTAACTCAACTTAAAAACATACTATAGAAAAAAGCTATTGTCTGGCGGGACAAAAACTTAAAAAGTACGAGGAACTCAATTTGAAACGGATCAACGTATTGTTCAGAGGTTTTGTTCTGTGTTGTCTTTGTGTGGTGTGCTGTGTTTCCCTCTTAATTTATAGAATGGATATGTCGATAAAAATAGTTAATTGTGAAGCTTTTTCTCTGGTCCTCCATTAGGCCAGACCAGGAATTATAAATTCCTAAATTATCCCTTTTTTTTCGTGTAGGAGGGGAAAATCCTCATGGACATCCGATTCCGAATCGGATAGTGCTGGACTCCTACCAGCTAAAAACCCCTCCTTTCTGCAAATTGACCCTGCTAGGGATCGAATCCGGGATAGCCAAAATTCATTTTAATGTTTTGGCGTCAAAAACAAACTTTCGTTTTCTATGAAATATAATATATACTAATGGTAAATATTAAATACAACAGATATAATTAACAGTAACAAATCTATTATGTATCAGTCGGTTTCAGAACCACTCAGCTATTATTATGGAGCAAACAGGTAATTGGAATTTGGAATACAAAATGTCTTTCGTAGACGTAACCGGTAGCCTCCTTTTGCTTTAGTTTCAGTACGCTTAGTACGAGTTTTCACATACCTCAACGTCAGTAGATTTAAAGCCTCCAAGTGTCAACTATAAAGTCTGAGCATAAAGGTTCTAGCCTTGTTTGTACACAGTTCTTCTTAAGGTAAAGAACAAAATGTGGTACACGTATACCGCAGATGGTATAGTAGTCTCTACAGCTAGCACACCAAAATTCCAGCATCATACTGAACTATATTATAACATAGATTTTTCTATTATTTTTTTACGTCGAGTTTCAAACCTCGACATCTATCATCGTTTTCGAGATGTGTAAAACTCGTTCTAAACGTACAGTAACTAATTTGTTATTCAGTTGGACCAACAAAAAAATCATTTGCATATGTACGGTCGACGGCAAAAGTCCATTCATAGCTCTAAGGCTAAAACCGCGTGCAAGCAATGCTGTGAATCACTCACGTGCTCACTCACACAGTTAAACATAAACTGTCAATAACATTATCAACCTTAAATCAACATCATAAGGTTCAAATGATTTTAGTTCAATACTACCTGCCTATTACCATAAACTGTCAATAATATCAACCTCAAGACATTAGCATTAGGTTCAAAACATTTATATTCAATAACCTTGTCTATTGTGATTGTTTATTTCATCACTTTAACAGTAACCAGACCCAGTGTCGTGATAATATAGATGGTATACGATGCATCAATATGACCTAGGTTCGAATCTCTTTTTGCAGTTTTTATTTTGTTTTGTATAAATGACTGTTTGTTATTTTTTATTATAGTGGTGTTAATTATTGCTTATTAAGAGTCAATAAGTAATAAAACAAACAAAATAAATTGGAAGAACCATTTTTTATTAGATATTCGACTTTATTTTCATTGTTATCATGTTACATTTTCTCAAAAGTAATAAATAACTTCAGCTACTTTTTCTATGATTTTTTAAGGTTATAGCTTAAGTAATCGTTTTCATAAAGAAAAGAAAATTGAAGCTAAACCTTAAAAATCTAGTAACCAATGGGCGGCGCTGCTTTTTTGTCTGTTAGTTTTGACAAGATATACTAATAATAATGAATATAAGTTAGGAAAAGAAAATACGTTATGTTTTATGGTTAAATACTTTAAAAGTAAAAATTTATATATCTTTTTATGTAAGTATTAGTATTTAATAGAACCTCCACTATTTTCAATAACAGCAAGCAAACGCCGCCGCATGGATCCTACTATATTAGAACAAATATCTGTTCCTCTAATATTCTCCCACACTTTCATACAGTGAGCCTCTAATTCCTCTGCAGTCCTTTCATTTCCCATATTCCACCTTTGCACCATCAAACCCCATAAATTTTCTATAGGATTTAAGTCCGGTGATCTTGCTGGCCAGGGAATTACTGTTATATCTGGGTTTTGATGAAACCAATCACGCACTATATGTGCTCGATGCACAGGACAATTATCATGCACAAATGATAGTTGTTGCATATCAACAGCTGGATAAACACACCGCACACTTGGTAACATGCTCTCTTCTAACACTTCCACATAATGTGCAGCTCTGGCGCGCCCTGCTATCGGCACTAGTTCACCAGGTCCAGCGGCACTCATCCACCCCCACATATTGACTGATATCCGTCCAGATTCCGTATTTGGGATAACATTTTTATTTGCATAACGGGTTCCATTTCTACGCCACAAATGAAGCCTACCACTTTGAGACGACATAAACGACTTCTCATCAGTGAAAATAGTATTCTCCCAGTCGAAATCTAAATACTCCCTTGCAAACAACAATCTATTACGTTTATGAATTTCAGTGAGAGAGGGTTTTATGGCTGGCGTTCTATGATGCAATCCTTCGCTATGCAGAGCTCGACGAACAGTGTGTGTTGATGTATCGAACATGTTCGCGAACTCAGCAGTTGGTATGAAGCCATTATTCTCATACTGTTCGACCATAAATCTCCGTTGTGAAGCACTAATATGTCGGGGGCGGCCACTTCGCGGTCGAGAGGTTAAATTACCTTCTTCATCATGGCGCGACACCCAACGCTTTACGGTGATCCACTAAAAACCAAACAGCGAGATTAAAATAAACACATTTAAAACTAATATCTATTTTGTCTAAATTTTATAGATATTTACTGCCAAAACATTATGTAATTGTAAGGTTATGAACACAGTTTACTTAATACACATTTTTTAACAATAAAAACAATACTTACAGTGAAACCAGTTTCATTGCAAATTTGAGATATATTATATCCGAGATTATGTAGCTCAATAATACGCATCCTCTCCTGCATATTAATATTAGCTTGCATTATTGTTGAAAAGAATAAAAACGTTGTTACACTCAAGACTCAAGATAGGGATAATAATATTTGATATCTACCACTCGCTAACGAATTTATAGTAGTCCTTGCTAATGACGACTATCAGTACTCAGTCAGTGACCATCATTTCTAACTTCATTACTCTCGGCGATTTTTTAACTACCCACATATGATATTATTGGTATAAACTTATCTCTCAACAAATAAAAACAGAAAAAGAAGCAAAAACGGGATCCGAGATTTGAACCACTAACAGCCACGATGCCCAATCCGAGCAGCTCCGAGCTACGCCATCAAACTTACTGCTATAAGCGTGAAATTGTGGATATTATTCAGCTATTACAATACCTATAAGTTGAACGACTTGTATTATATTACTGTAAGTGTGTGGGTGACTCGAGTGCGTGCAAAGCACCTTGTTTGCTTATTCTATATGGACTTTTGACGTCGACTGTACCTATTGCAAATTTGTATTTTCCATGGTCTTAATTGTGAAGGACTTGTAAAGTTTAAACCTGTCATTACTCATCATGTCACATATCATGCTCAATAGTCACAGCCACAATTTGTTTATGTGTATTAACTTATTCATCTATCTTTTTTTTCTTTCTTTCCATACTATGTCCTAATGTAATTCATTTGAACACGATAAAAATCTTAACAGCCATTTTAAATTTTCATTGCGAAACTCAAGCGGACGTTGCAAAATTATTGCTTATTCCTAGTGAACTCTCCATTTTCCTTTCTTTACAAAAAATCGCATTTAAGAGCCTTATCCACATGATCATCTCAATCAGCTTTGATGACCTTAACTGTAATTCCTTTTTCTGCAGTATTTCCTTGATAATCCTAAACAATTATGTAACAACCAGAAAATTCATAAAATTACCATTTTCATTTTCTCCTCCTTCATTTCCATTAGCAACGATCTCAGTATCCGGTGTACTAGGAACTCGCTCACACGTCGTATATCCGCGTTGTCTTTATTCACTCTGTTGTCAACTACAGCTGAAGCCAGCGCCTCCACTGCTTCTCCCCATTCCACTGAAAAAAAGACAAAAACGTATAAAACTTCTATACCAAAACTTCTGTCGGAGGACCGATGGATATTAGGGTCGTAAGGACCTCGATTGGTGTCCACATCTCGGCAAGTAGATTGGACGTAGAGCAACCACCGACTCAAATTTAGCTATGGAATTCGAAAAATAGCTAGATTGGATAGATCGTGATAGCATTTGTTCGTGAGAATTGTCAGTGTGTTGGATAATGAAAAATAAAATTATTATTTACAGGTAGGTACGTAATTATTTGCCTAGATTTGATTTATTTTTAATATAAAAGTTTAAATTATGAGTCCTTAAGGGGCTACCGTTAACGAGCCCAGCACGTCATCAAAACAAAATAATCCTTTTATTTACTACTAGCTGATGCCCGTGACTTCGTCCGCGAAATGGGAAATGTCCGTCCGTCCGGGAAACCTTTAAATATCCGGATTAAAAGTCGCCTATGTGTTATTCCTGACCAAATCTATCTCTGAGCCTTTCATCCAGATCCGTTCAAAAAAAACTCGCATTTTTAATATTAGTTTGGATTAGATTAAGATTAGAGATTGTAGACCATGGCGTGTATCATAGCTGTGGTCCAAAATGTCGAAAGTTTCTTACTGGGGTGTCTCATGTGCGGCAGAGTCACTGTGCCAATTGTGACGTCCATCCTCTCATGTACACGCTGGTTCACCGTACGAGACATCAGTTTCGCTGCAGCATTCACCATCTGTCAATTTTAATAGCTTCATCAAAAACAATGCTTTTATAGAAGGTAAGTAAGTAAGCTTGGCCTGGTAGGAGGCTTCGGCCGTAGTTAGTACCAACCAACCGGCAAAGAAGTGCCGCCAAGAGATTTAGCGTTCCGGTTCGATGCCATGTAGAAAACTAGAAGCCGATTAGGGGTATGGGTTTAACACAGACCATACAAGTACAACTCGGTAGGTTTTAATATAGTTAACTGCCATGCCTCTAACAGGTTAGCCCGCTACCATCATCATCATGCATCATCACTTACCGTCAGGTGAGATTGCAGTCAAGGGCTAACTTGCAGTGGATAAAAAAAGGTAACAAAATTATTAAGTGTACGCCGCACTTACTAGTAATTTTTGTTACCTTCGCTCTCCACTCAGCAAGATGGATCGTCGATAAAAAATGCAAAAAAGAATGGGGGTAGTTTACTTTGAAGAAGCAACATTTCCCACTGCTTAAGTAATGGTAACTAGATTCTAGAGTATTATAGAAATATAATATCTATGTACCTACCGGACTCACAACGAAAATCCAAACGCTCAGAGTAGGTAGGTATACCTACTCGTATATAGTAAAAAATAAACAAATGTTTGTGAATACCGATGTAGTTCAAGCATCACAACATTATAGTTAGTACTATTACCTATTCTGTGATTATAGTTATACCTCAAGCAATTTCCTTCTCTCAGGTAGGTAGCTCGCATTCGGGGTTGGGTCTGGTAAATCTTCAATGCGATCTATGAAAGTCACCTCTGCCAATTTCGTTTTGGATGGCTGGAATATGAGCACTATCTTTAGATAAATATCCTAATGGTGGTTTTTAATTCTTACCTTATTGCGCAACTTTTTAAGGCAATAAGAGAAATAAATGCAGCGGTTACCACAGTGCAAACTAGATGGCGCTAATTGTATCTTCACCACAGAATAAAGATAATCGACTGAAAACTTATAAGTTACAAGCCTGAATCACGATGTCGAAGTTTTCTGAGAATAGCGCTATATATATAAACCGTTCTAACTTATAACAGTCGGACCAGAAAGGTCCCCGGGCACAACACCAGCTCGGAGGAAGATCTTCCTATTGGTGCGGACGAGTACATATCACTCACTCGTCCCACAGAAATTACAATAGATTTTTGTAGAAGTAATCAACTTACGATTTTTAGGGTTCCGTACCAAAATGGTAAAATGGAACCCTTATGGTGCGACTTTCTCCGTCTGTCTGTCCGTCTGTCCGTCTGTCCGTCTGTCCGTCTGTCCGTCCGTCACACTCGATTATTTCAGTAACTACCGAAGCTATCGACATGAAATTTGGAATAGTTGTGTATATTAGTGGCCCAAAGACACTGGAATAAAAAAAAATTGGAAATTATTTTTGTTCTTATTTAAAAAGGGGGGAAAATCTGAGGGTTGAAATTTAAAAGTGAGATAACTGTACTGTGTGGGGTATCATATGAAAGGGTTTACTTTGTACATTCTAAAACAGATTTTTAATTATTTTTAGTTATGATAGTTTTTGATTTATCGGGGAAAATGTCTAAAAAAATACCGTTCCCCCCCCCTTATCTCCGGAGTTTATCAATCGAAAAATTTGAAATAATTATGGTCAATAGGAATTTACGTATATTTTACAGGAAAACTATAGCCAATGCTCTAACTAGCATAGTTTTTTTGATATTAACAATAAACCTCTACAAACAAAGTTAGTCTTGCGGTTCATTAACAAAGGTAATTATTTATTAATAATGGTACGGAACCCTTCGTGCGCGAGTCCGACTCGCACTTGCCCGGTTTTTTACTTAAGACTTTCTATAATTTCTGTATGCTGCCGAGTTTGATTTTACCTATTTCTACCCCTGTCTTTAATATTCCTAACGTAAAATCACACAGACGGATGGACCGATCATTTTTAAAAGAAACAGGTTCGTTTCCCGATCGAGGCAGTTTGGATATTTTCAAAATCCTGGAGGAAGACCGTGGCTTGGTGCCATCGTACCAGAAACTAGGGGCCATACTATGTAGTTTCATTATTTTTGAATTTTATGTTTTAGAATTTTTCAATTCAATTCTTGATTTTATGGCTTGCGTTTGTACCAAATGGGTACAATATACCTTGCCAATGACGCGTGGAATGGAGGAGACACGCTTTAGAGGTGATAACTGGGAGATTCTAAGTTTTAGAATTATAATCCTTATTTCAGGATACCTACGTGATATTAAACTGTCATTTTGAGTGATATTGCTTTATTGTTTTAAGCGTTGGCACTGGCAGTTAGTACGGCCCCTGTGCCGCTAAGCGATCCTACTAAAACGATGCCGCCTAAAATCCAATTGTTGTGTGTCCAATTGGTGGCACTGTTTGTGACATAATTTTATAACATAACATAAATAAATAAAAACTGCAATACCACAAGCGAGATTAGAAATCTTAGAATCTTAGAAATCTTTATTAAATAAATTAACTTAAGTACAAATACAATAAATTCCTGACCCCTAAACTAGGAGGACCCGTATCTTAGGGGCCAGTTAAGATTACTAAGTATCTAAAAAATATAATTTCTCTAGCATACCACAGGTGTAGGCGGTCTGTCTTTAACACTCTTCATCTCCGTTTCGGCAAACGTGATAGCCGGAATGTTCTCGATTTCGCCGAAGGCTAAGGATCCACTGTGACCACCTCCGCCGCCGATTTGGCCGAGCATCTCGGACGCTACTTGCTGTACCCATCGCGACTGCTTTGACTCCCTTGTAACAAAAGTTAAAAAGATATATAAAAAAAAATCTTGATTGTTTTAAAGTTATACGATCGCCAGTCTGCTACTAAGCACGGCTCTCCTCTCAGACTAAGAATATGCCATGTAGTAGGTAATAGGTATACCACAAAAGTTGAAAACTTCACACACCTTGAGAACCCTACGGAAAACTCTTTGGAATACAGGTCTCCTAACGACGTTTTGCTTCACACATGTATCATATTACATACTATTACCTACCAGATATGCATGAGGCTGGGGCAGGACGTCATGTGCCGTATCAACTGTCAAAATATGTACTTAGAATAACGAATCGCAAGCCGAAATGTATCAAAGAAACTGATACGCGTTGAGGTCCCTAGCTATTTAATCAATGGCGATCTTGCACCGGATCACGAAACGTTGGAAGACTTTCACAATAGTAGAAATAGGAGTCCACCACCACCAACACTACAACCCATTAACGTTCCACTGCTGGGCACAGGCTTCCATTCTCATAAGAGAGAGGGAATTAGACCTTAGACCCACCACACTCCTCCAAGATAACCGGGACTGTCGGCTTTACGTGCTCTCTGAGGCACGGGGGAGAAACACTGCCAACTTCCTAACCCGGGCTAGTTCTGAGAATTTCTAGTCAGAAGAACCCAATTTTTAAAATTATGGGCTGACCCGGGAACCCGGGACCGCAGTCGAACGTGTCAACCACTAGGCCAACGAGGCAGTCAGGAAATAGGTGTGCTCATTTTATATTCATATGTGTTTACCGTTTCTTAGGAGCCGGTCGTATGTTTGCGAAGAAGACAACTGAAGCCCGCGATCGAATCATTCGTTGAATATCACGCAGCAGTAGATGTACGCGTCTTCGAGCGAACTCTCTAATTACTGACTCAAGTATCTGAAATAGAAAAAAAAAATCAAAAATTCCAAATTATTCAAGATTTTGCTCTAAGTAAATCATTTGAAATCTTTTCGAGATCTACTGGGAGTAGTGATTACTGGGTATAGTATATTGTAATCATACTGATGAAATTTGAATTCTGTTTTAGAAGCTTCTTGAATGTACTTTAGGACGTTAAAGCTCATATTTATGTAAAGCACAGACCGTCGGATCTAGAAATCTCAAAAAGATTGCTTACTTCAAAACGATTTTCGGAAATTTCACTGATATTATTCCAGCGTGTGTAAGCTAGCTGTTTCATAAGAATCGTGATTCAGTACCTCATCCAATAATTTAATTGGTGCACTTGGCAGTACAGTTTCAATGTCCATCCTCGTGCGAGCCTGTCCGAGGGTCATCAGCGCATCTCCCTGCGTTGACACCGCCATCGTCATAGCTTCTGAGGCCAACCGCTGCGCCAGCTCGAGACACATGCCTTTGGCTCCACGTTTAGACTAAACAAAATACCAAATTAATAATATGAGTAAAGTAAATTAAAGATGATTGATATGATGTGGACCTTAGATCCATCCCCAATGTGATGGCGAATAGATTGGTTGAGACGGAATTGAAAAAAAAAATGGCCCGATTGGCAGGTGTTCGAAACCCCGCTGCAAGATTTCGCTTTGATTTAACATTCTCGACTTACCTGCTAAATTTCAAGGACCTGCCAATCAGGCCCTCAAGTGTCGGTTCAAATAAGAGACAAATGTATACGGCAAAGGCAAAGACAAATAATGTTTATTCAATTTAGGCAGATACACTACACTTATTGACGTCCAGTTGTTTATAAAATATAATGGTGATAATCAATAACGGTATCTTAAAACCCACAACAAACTCAGCCGGGTATATTTTTTTCATTATCACCATTTCACAAATCATCTTAACTAAGGAACTATCAGAACCATTAGAGCAAATTAATGCCAAGCTACCTTGTATATTATGTACTACATGTATAATGAATTAATCAAGACAAGATTTAAGTAACCCCTGATGTACCTTATTATCACTTTTGTTTCTCTTTCCATTAGAACACAGCACAATTAGAAATAACTTGTATTTGAAAAAGTTTGCCAAAGAACAATTTATCTTTATCATCTCTGGATCTCCGGGAGAACAATATTGAAACCTAGCTATCATCAACGGGATTAAATTTCTGTTCAAGACAAGAATAAGAAACTTTGAAGGAACAATAGCAGCATTATTCAAAGGAATCAAAATCACGCTGCAAAAGGATGTTGCATTACAATCATATTTTCGGTCCAAGTTTTGATCAAGGCACTTCACTTACTTTTTCGAATTCAGCTCCCATTTTTCGCACAAGTTTTGCAGCCTTCATATTGCCGCCGTGCATAAGTTTGAAATTCGCCAGTCTTATTCGTTGGAGCTCTAAATCGGTGTTGTACGCGTAGATTTCTGCTTTCCTAAAAAATACGAACAGTATTTTAAGTATCACATAGTACAATGTATACTTATTTATAGAGCGTCACAGTGTCAGCGATAATTAGGCGTTTGATAAAGCATAATATTAAATGTATTTATATCGAAACGCAGATGTTAGTGAGGCTTAGGCCTCATTGACATTGTTAGATATTGGAACTTGGGGGTTCAATGTTGCATCATGCATGCCTATGATATATTATGAACTAAAAAATATTGGGTTTTGTTTTCTAAAACAACAACAATAAGTACTTAGTGGAATAGTGCGATAAACTAAAAATAAAAATTCTCCTAATTGATCCTTTGCACAGGACGACATTGTACGCGTATTTGATGCTCGTTTAGCTTCGTATCTATTTAAAGTCTCAACTTGAAGGCTCTCCCAACTTGTTTCAAAATAGATAAGGCTGCTAAAATAAACGTCTGCCATCGTCAATATTAAAGCCATCTACACCATGTGGGATGTATGAAGGTTTGGATTGAGTGCAAAAAGATAAAAAAGCGACCAGTTAATGGTAGCATTTCCACTTAATCTTTTGGCTCGCAATTTGTGTTAGTTGTTTGACACTTCAACTGCGCGTAAAAATGTCTTCCTGTGCAAAGGTTTTAAAAAATTCTTAGTATAGAAATAATGAAGAATTTCAGTTAACTTACTTCGTCCTCCTCATCGCAGCAGCGTTCATATCATCTGTGTAAAGTTTTAATAGAATAGCTTCTTCGTGTATTTTTTGGTTCTGCGCATCCACACGAGCTTTCCATTTATTATTCGCCTAAACAAAACAATTAAATTAATCGTACTTCCATATAATATCTAAAATATCAATAAGGGATTTAATTTCACTTCAATTAATTATAAGTTAACTAGCTGATGCCAGCGAATTCGTCCGCGCGCGGATTGAGGTTTTTTGGTTCCCGCGGGAATTCTTTAGTTTTCCGGGTTAAAAGAAGCCTATGTGTTATTCCAGAATCTATCTCTGTGCCAAATTTCATCCAGATCCGTTCAGCCGTTCTGGCGTGGTTGAGTAACAAACATCTATCCATCCATCCAAACATTCATCCATCCATCCATCCAAACCTTCGCATGTATAATATTAGTATAGATTAAACTTCTGGGAGGCTTTCCCTGAGTTGTAGTGGAATTAGAATCCTTTAAAATAGATCTTCTATAAATGTAATAAGCCACCAAATGGTTTTGTAGGAGATGTTATGGCCATTGAAACAGGAAAATTTTACTGTAGGGACTAAAGATGCGCGACTGCGAATGATCTTCCCATTCGAATAATTTTCGACTACTAATCCACGCATTCGACTTGAAAATTAGTAATATACTAATCTTCAGATTCGAATGACGACTACTAATTAGTAATACCTACATACTAGCGACTCGCCTATTTGGGATCTTTCAGGATTCGAATTTCGACTCGGCTCGACTCGGCTATCCTCGGCGCGACTCAGATGGCATTCGATAATAATGACTGCCCATAGACAACTAACACTCTTCTGCTCTCTCCTGCCTATAGTGATAATCTATGACTACGCCTTGAATGTATGAGAGGAACTGAACACCTCTGCCCGCGAAATTCAAATTTAATTTCGGGTTTCACAATAATTTGTTAACTAATGCGACTGAGTAGGCTTATGCCATTCAAATTGCGACAATGGCAGTTTCCTCTTCGCAATATGTTTACATAGTCTTTACTAGCTTACAATTCAAAAAAAAATTGCATTTGGCTGGCAAATCGTTGCATAGAACATGATCCCTGATACCACAGTAGACCCACAGTTAGGTTGGTAGTTACCGACCCGTATGCCTCTAAATCTTTTAAGACTGCGCCCCGGTTTCTTTATACCAACCTGACTGTAGAGTCTACAGAGTACTGTAGACTCTACAGTCAGTGACTCAGTGTAGATGTAGACGTAGTCTGTAGTCTGTGCCGACTACCGAACGCGGCCGGAAAGTGCCGAGTGCCGAACGACTGCCGGTGCCAGTGTGGCATAGAGAATGATACTATCAGTCACCTACAATGAATGATTGACTCCTTCATTCATGTCTCGTACTCATTCGACTGACCGGCCGGCGCGGCGACTTACCATTCGTTATTCATTACTAATTAGTTACTAATCCCGTGAATTATTCGACTGAGTCGAATGATTTCACAAGTCGAATAATTCGAATGGGATCATTCAAAGTCGCGCATCGCTAGTAGGGACCACGTAGAAAGAAAAGCTGACGACCAATGATGCTTATCACAATATGCCTTCAACAATGAGAGGTCGTAGGTTGTCATGATGTCGATGAAATCCCAAATTGGTTGCACTATTACTTACATCTTCCTCTTTCCACTTTCGTTTTGCTTCTCTGTCCTGCTTCACTCGATTCAACCGTTTCTTTTCATTGCTCCTCCACTGTCGTATCATGGTGATTTTCCGCCGTAGCTCCATTTCGGCCGCAGCCTGCACCCTCTGTTTGATACGATTTTGCTTTTCTCGCGCTTTGGATGCTCGCTCTTTGCGCTGCTTCTCGTTGAATTCGGCGAGATATTTCATTCTCTCTTGGATTTTCTTTTCTTGTTCTCTTGCCCTGTAAGTAAATTTTTAGTACTGTAGACTGAAGGTATCACCTTTACCTGTATAAGGCGGGACGCGTGGTTGTGACAACGACAGTCGATTGCGAATTTAAGCAACGTTGACCCAAGTCGGTAACTGGATGGGTGACCGAATTTGTTGGCTCAAAGGCGGTCGGTCCCGGTTATTATCACTAACATCTGATAATCGTTACAAAGTCCTAAGAATTTAAATAAGTACTCTTAGTACTCTATGCGGAAGGACGTGGAAACCCACGCATTATTATCCCAAGAAAACCCCTACCATTATGTGATTAATGGAAAAGGGTCACGACCCTCACTAATGAGGAATACGACTCAGATAGAGAGAGAGAGGTATCACCATAACTAGTTACTGATAAGGCTTTCAAGCCTCGCTAGATGGATCTAAAATCCACTTATGTTTCTATTGGAAGTTAGCTAGTAGCTACCTATAGCGCAGAGCGTGGACGGCTTGACGAATGGCTCGCCTAAATGGGTTATGCAAATGAAAACCAAGTTTACCAGCTTGATGAAAGCTAGATTGCGCAAGACGGGCCAGGATTTGAATACATTGAAATGTTAATTTTGCTAAAGGAAAATACGGTTACAAACAAGAGGAATTTAATTATTTTCAGTTATGTTATCGGAGATGGCTATCGCATGATCAATTGAGTTACGTACGTTGAGCGAAAATTGAGACTGGTTTATTTATAGTGCATGCGAGTAGTCTTGATAATAAATAAAATTTGTTGAAATTTAATATTATAGGAAAATCTAGCAGTCTTGAACATTTATCACATTCGCAAAACATTATATTCTAATTTTATAAATGCAAAAGTGTGTTTTTTTAATACACTGCAGAGGAGTAACGGACCGACGTGATGTTAATAAAAATATAGTTTAACACGTGCTGGAAAGTGACAAAGGCTAGGGACATTTTTATCCTGCAAAATGTAGAAGAGTTCCTACAGTGTTCAAAAATCCCAGATCCTTGGTGGCTAACTCGCGTGCATATTCACCTTATATTATTATAATATACTAGCTTTTGCCGCAGCTTCAGTCACGTTCGGTTCGATTTTCATACTTTGAAAGACCTATTACCCCCTTAGGGGTTGAATTTTCACTTTGACTTTGACTAAAGCTATCTGCATGTCAATTTTCAGCCCGATCCGTCTGGTGGTCTGAACTGTGCGTTGATAGATCAGTCAGTCAGTCAGTCAGTCAACCACCTATTCATTTTATATATTTAGATTGTATAGCTGTCTTTAAACGGAAAAAGCAGTGTGGGATAGCAACAGGATAAAATTATTGAAATTTAAAAATTTTGGAAAATTTTGGATTGCTTATCCAATTATATTATATCCAAGCAACTTATACGAAAAGGTTTTTTAATTCATGAAATGTATTACGTTTTCAAATAGATACCTACATTCTGAACAACACTGGACCAAAAAAGAATAATTATTTTTGCATGGAACGCAATATTAAACCATATAATGGCCTTTTATTTTTCAGAAACATATACAAAGGACTTCTTCAATCGTCAGAACAGATATTTTACAGGAAGTTCCGAGGAAATGGAAATTTTATTTAAAGGTACATTGAGAGTGTTAGTGGTATGGTATCTTTAAAACTGATACTTTTAAAGATACCAAAATTGCGTTCCGTGAATATTAAGAAAAGCTAATGCCTAAGGTAATGAGGTAACTAGGATGTTTTCACATCACATTTTTTACTATGAAAAATCATAGCGTTTCTTATTTGATTCAAGACAACCAATCCAAGAACCACTCAACCAAAAATAACTTATTAACTTTGTAAAGAAAAAATAATGAATTTTAGTGTCTTTTATAAATCTGTTTACTTTTTGTTAAATGTATTAATTTAAAAAAAAATGAAGATGGCTACGTCTACCCTACTAAATAGGATTCAGCCACGACAACGAGCTGTACCTATAAGTTTCTTTAGTTTTTGTATCAGTGCTGCAGATGGATATAGGAATATCTACTTATAAACTAGAAGTAAGGTAGATCGCAATTTCCTGGCATTTTCGCCTTTCTCAGCGGAAAACTAAACGAAAAACTGAAATTTATTCGTCCAATTCAAATGGTTTTCGCTCGCTTTGCTTCAACATGATATGAAATGAAATGATTTATTTATTTCACGTAGGGCAACTTATTTCAACACAATTTGTATATTAGTTTATGTTTATGTTATACGTTGGTGAATTTCGTAACTTTTATAAAAACATAAGTACTTATGTATACAGCTGTTAGGAATTTATGATGATTTTCCAAGGACTTCAATGGAAAACATTGGAAAACATATTTTGCGACGCACCTACAATATTTTCTACTATTTTTATGCCAAAATCGCTCATGACGCCTCGCCTATTTTCTACGTATTAGACTGAAAATACCATAGGGGCCAGTATAGGACAAAAGTCTGCCCGGAACGTCCTTCTCGAAGGGAAACTACGTTTTCTCCTATCGCACTAGAGTGGGTCCATATAAAACTGCGTTGAGAAGACTTTATGTCCATACTTAGTGTGTTTTCGCTCTTAGATAATAGACCTCTTTCGCATAAGGGTTTTTTCGCGCGCTTAACCAAGCTATGAATAGATAGAGAAACGATCTTTGAAAAAGGTCTCGTGCGAATGAGCGGAACTTTCTCTCCAGTCATTCCTTCATTGCTGAAGATCGTGCTCCTGGGGATTTTGAGCGGAACTACTTCATACGAAAAACGATGCACGACCGTTTTCAGCACTGTTTGTCTACAATAATAACACATTATAACCATTGCATTTTGTAAGGCATTCAGACTGTTTGTTGCCAAAATAAAAATAAAAGTACTTAACACAAAAAAGACACCACGAATAATATTCCTATTCTCATTTACCTATACATAATATTTATTCCATTAGACAGAATATTTATTATAATTTCAGCCAAACCTTAGCAGCACGCAAAATAAAAAAAAAATCTTTCTTTTCTTTGGAACAATAATACCTATAACTGAAGCAATTAATCATTCAAGGGCAGCTCCCCTACTTAGCGGCTTTCTTCTAAGATTTGGGCTTACTGGTAGGTAGATATTATTTATTTTTGGCTGTGTTTACTTTGACTGACACTGGTTTTATGAAATACTAGCTTATGCCCGCGACTACGTCCGCGTGGATTGAGGGTTTTTGGTTCCCGCGGGAACTCCTTAATTTTCCGGGATGAAAAGTAGCCTATGCGCTATTCCAGACTATATTCTATCTCTGTGCCAAATTTCAGCCAGATCCGTTCAGCCGTTGGCGCGTGATTGAGTAACAAACATCCATACATCCATACATCCATACATCCATACATCCATACATCCATACATCCATACATCCATACATCCATCCATCCAAACTTTCGCATTTATAATATTTATTAGATTGACTAGCTGAACACCTTAATTTTCTGGGATAAAAGTAGCCTATGTCACTCTCCAGGTCTTCAAAAAAAAAAACACACTTTCGTATTTATAATATAACTAGATGATGCCCGCGACCTCATCCGAGTGGATTAAGTTAAATTCCCGCGGGAACACCTTAATTTTCCGGAATAAAAATATTCTATGTCCTTCCCCGGGAAACAACCTATCTCTGTACCAAATTTCATCAAAATCGGTTGAGTGGTTGATCGGTTGAAAGCGTAGCACACAGACAGACAGACAGAGAGATAGACAGACAGACAGACAGACACACTTTCACATTTATAATATTAAGTATGGAAGTATGTATGGATTAGTATGGATTTACCTACTAATTTCCTATTCATTCTTAGGTACTGAAACGTGTCTATTATCATTCTATTCTATGGAATTCGCACCTAGGCGGAGAATAAAGCATTTCACTATCCGGTGAGACGATGCTAAGTATTTAATATTGTGCAAAACTATTATCAAGGTTATAAATTTGCGTCGTCTTTGTTGCCAGTGCTATGCAAAAGCCTGGCTGTATGCCAGCTCTACTGCACATAAAGTGTGTAGCAAAAAAAGTGCAGGGATAAGGAAAGTAAAAAAGTGTTTCCTACCGAACTATTGAAACAGTTTTGAGTGTTTAGCGTGTGTTTAGTGTGTGTTATGTGTTTGTGTTTATCGGTTCATCGGTTCCCAAGTATACATTAAACTACTCAATCATTATCATCATTGCAACCCGTCACCGGCCCACTATTGAGCAGTTGTATCTTCTTAGAACGGAAGGGCTTAATCTATAGTCCAACATGTTGCCCTAGTGCAGCAAACTTAACACATCTTTGAGAACCTTGGAGAAGTCTCGGCATGCAAGTTTCCCTTATATTAATCATGTTTTCTTTTACAGATTAAGTTATTATCGGTAAAGGATGAATTAGGTGTTTATTTACCTAATACTTAGTTAAGGGTCCTACCCTTGGCCGACATCTAGGCGTAGCTGTCAGCCGCTGTCAATTGTTTCTATACACATACAACCACAGTCTACGCAGGCACACATAGAAGGATTCAGCCCCTACCACGGGAGCACACAATATGCGATCAACTATTATTAATTGATTGATAGCTAGATGATACTTACGGCTTCGTCTGCGTTCGTTAATTTTTTTATTTCTGCGGGAACTCTTCAATTTTCCGGGATAAAAAGTAGCCTTCCTTATGTCCTTCCCCGGGATACAACCTATCCTTGTACCAAATTTCATCAAAATCGGTTGAACAGATACATTTTTTTGATTCCCGCGGGAACTCTTCAATTTTCCGGGATGAAAAGTAGCCTATGTCCTTCCCTGGGATGTAACCTATCTCTGTACCAAATTTCATCAAAATCGGTTGAGTAGTTGGGCCGTGAAAGCGTAGCAGACAGACAGACAGACACACTTTCGCATTTATAATATTAGTATGGATATGGATATTTTTATACACTTAGGTACTGCTACAAAGTTAGCCCTAGTTTCCGATATCACCTGATGGTAAGTGATGATGCAGTCTTAGATTGTAGCGGGTTACTACACGGCATGTTACCTGAATGCTAAATCATTTGGCGGTACATCTTTCCCGGTAGGGTGGCAACTAACGACGGCCGAAGCCTCCCACTAGACCAGGCCAGGGTGAATTCAGATATTATAAATTCCTAAATTGACCCTGCTAGGAAACTAACCTGGGTCCTCCCACTAGAAGACTATAGCGCTAACCACTGCGTCATGGAAGTCATCGAAAATTTGATGAAATAGTCAACTTTATCATGGAGTGATTAACATTTGACGACGACATACGGCCGGTTTCTGAATTGAGAATTTCATGTCGAGTCTGTCTCAAAGACTACTTAAGGACTAATTAAGCAAATTTTTGTTTGTGAATTGATATTGGGCCGGTTTCTGAACCAAGCATTCAAGCAAAAACAGCAAGTTCCAACTCTCAAACCTTACACAATATCAATTCAGAAACAAAAATTTGCTTAATTAGTCCTTAAGTAGTCTTTGAGACAGACTCAACATGAAATTCTCAATTCAGAAACCGGTAGTTAAACTCAAACTAATAATATATTTATTAAAAACTAGCTGATGCCCGTGACTTCGTCCTCGTGGATCAAGGTTTTCGCGGTTCCCGCGGAAACTATTTAATTTTCAGGGATAAAAAGTACCCTATGTATTGTTCCAGACTATAATCTATCCCTGTGTCAAATTTCATCCAGATCGGTTCAGCCGTTCTGGCGTGACTAATTACCTAACAAAAATTCAAATTCAAAATCATTTGAATTTGATTTTCAATCCATCCATCCATCCATACATCCATCCAAAGTTTCGCATTTATAATATTAAGTATAGATAAGTAGGTACCTACACAGTACACCTGAACGTCACGTTTACAAAGTATAAGACGTGATGGACAACGGTATCAAAGCTACGAGGGTTCCAAACGCGCCCTGTAGGTATCATACACCTTTACACTGTAATAGGACTTTTCAATAGTTGACGTTTTACAAAAACTTTGAACTTGTTGGCATCTCAAATATTTCTTTTGGGAGTTATTATAAAAACGCATACTGTTACCGACAAATGAATACCTAACTAATTTTACAGAGTCTAGAAGCACTAAAAATTCATATAGTTTCTTGAATGGTTACTTTTTTTCATTCTTGAATTAATTGATGTTTTTATGCACATTTTTTTTAAAATCCACTACAAGTTAGCCCTTGACTGCGATCTCACCTGATGGTAAGTGATGATGCAGTCTAAGATGGTAGCGGGCTGACCTGTTAGGGGCATGACAGTTATATTAAACCCATACCCCTATTCGGTTTCTACACGGCATTGTACCGGAACGCTAAATCGCTTGGCGGTACGTCTTTGCCGGTAGGGTGGTAACTAGCCACGGCCGAAGCCTCCCACCAGGCCAGACCAGGGAAATTCAGAAATTATAAATTTACAAACCCTGCCGGGGATCGAACCCGGGACCTCCGCACGTTAAGGCTGCGCAAAGCACTGCGCCGCACGGAGGTCGTCAGACCTACTACACACATATTATACTTAATCCATAATATCCATAATCCATACTAATATTATAAACGTAAAAGTGTGTCTGTTGGTTGCTTGTTTGTTTGGTTGTATGCTTTCACGACTCATCCGTTCAACCGATTTTGATGAAATTTGGTACAGGAGTAGGTTGTATTCCGGGGACGGACATAGGTTATTTTATCCCGGAAAATGAGAGTTTCTTTCGGAAATCAAAAATCTTTAACCACGCGGACGAAGTCGCTAGCATCATTCAGTCCATACTAATATTATAAATGCGAAAGTGTGTCTGTCTGTCTGTCTGCTACGCTTTCACGGCCCATCTGTTCAACCGATTTTGATGTAATTTGGTACAGGGATAGGTTATAGTCTGGAATAACACATAGGGTACCCGGGGAAGGATAAAGGGTACTTTTTATCCTGGAAAATTAAAGAGTTCCCGCGGGAATCAAAAATCCACGCGGACGAAGTCGCGGGCATCATCCAGTTTTCAATTATGTATTGGTCGTGGACCGTCATAATTTCAACTTCTTTGAATTTAGTTTTGTATATGGCACGAACAGCCCTTTTCTGCGAGACCAAAACAGAATGAACATCAACATTAGGTACCCCATAGACCCGAAATTGATATTTCGCCAGTTTCCCCTTTCGGACGACTGTTATAAAAGAAAAAAATCTACTTAGACTGAGCTATAAGAACCAAAATACCTATTCAAAGTTAGTTTTAGTGGAGTTCGTGCACAAAACAGGCAAAATAAGACGGAGAATAAAATACCGTTTTGGGCTCAGTGAATAACCACCAATTAAATTTTCAAGATAAATATTTTATATACAGAAATCGTCCAGTTACATTTTTTTTATACGTATAAATATCGATGATTAGTTTTGTTCAATGGTAGTGGATGCATTGACGTTTGTGTACGGATACTAACAGTGACAAACGTCAGTTCAGGAGCAACGGGACGCAACCTCACGCCTTGAGAGCCCGCAGGCGTATGGGAAATGACTGTCGTATTTCATGAATATATAACGAAATTATGTGATGCGCGCGCCCGTACTAAATTTGTATGAAAAATTCGTGCTGTAAAAATGAGGGATGTTTGGAACCAGATTGTAAAAAAACTATAAGTTTTATTGAAAATATTATTTATTTAAAGTGTTTTTTGATCTTTTACGATCAATTTAAAATAACTTTTGTCTAAATAATGTCTCAAATTAAATCACAATAGTCGGAACGCGATAAGACCTTTTTTGAGATTTCCATGAATTTCCCAATAATTTTCTGCCGTTACTATACGATTTTTTGACCACTTTTTTTAATTACATCATACTATATCTCAATGAGTAGCGAATGGTATTTATTCGATAATGAAATTTTAATTTTTGCTATACTAAAATGTCGGAACAGAAAAGGATGTTTCCCCCTATTACAGTACTTCCGTCCTTAAGAACTCTAACACCGACGCTAAAGATTCAAACTCAAGCCCGAAAAAGGGGGCCTACGTTTTAACCACTACACTACTAGGTGCTCATTATTGATAAATCACTTCTTAGCGGTATACGTCTATTTTGCCGAAGACTCCAGATCAGACCAGAGACAATTTAGCTTTTAGAAAGCCCGTATTTATACATACATACAAGCGAACACAATTTTGGTTTTCACACACTTTTGCACGTACAAGTTCCAGTTATACCACAGGAATCATACTAATTTTATAATAAAGTGTGTTGGTTTGTTGGTTTGACCTTCAATCACGCCGCAACGGAGCACCGGATTGACGTGATCTTACGGCACGGATATAGTTGAGGACCTGGAGAGTGACATAGGCTACTTTATATCCTGGAAAATTAAAGAGTTTCCGCGGGAATAAAAAAAAAACACGCGGACGAAGTCGCGGGCATCAGCTAGTATAATATACAGGTAGATGTAAGCAAAGCCTTCCTAACAGTTATGTACTTACAGCCTTTTTTTCTCGGCCCACTCGTCGGCATGCTCCTTCGCCACCTTTTCCATGTGTTCTCTGGCGCGTTCCGCTTTGGTGAACACCTGAAGGCGCCTTGCGACGTCCACATCCACTTTCTTAAGCGTCAGGTCGTCGCGGGCCCGCTCGTCCTCGATTCATACAAAAGCAGAAAATTAAGCTCCATACAATACGGTATAGGTACTTGAATTCGGATCAATTAATACAAAACAAGCCTGGTTCAAAATTCAAATGTTTTTTTTATTCAAAGAAACTTTTACAAGTGCCTTTGAATCGTCGAGTGAATCTACCACTGGTTCGGAATGCCATTCCACAGAGAAGAACCTGTATAAGAAACTCGGTGGTTGCTCTTTTGAAAAAAAAATCACAATTTTATCAATATACTTGAGTAACCGCTATTCTTAGCATTGCTGCAGCGAGTTAAATCCATTATTGTTAACTTTCGTGTTTAGAATAATTATAATCCTTATTTTAGGAACGTAATTTTTTTTATACGGAAATTTTGAGTAATCTTGCTTAAGTATTGCTTTAATCTTTGGCAGTATGGCCCCCGAAATGCTAACCCCCAATCTCACCCCCTTATAGCATGCACTGCGTTTTGCAGCACGCAGTTTGCTGCGCCACAGCGAATGAACAGGTTCATGAATAAAAACCCCAGGCGGGTTAAGGAATTATTCTACAAAACCGTCAGTTTATGCCGATGAAGTTATAATTTGAGGGCTGAAATTTAAAACTGCTACGCAACGTTGCAACGTTTTTGAAGATGAAACAAACAAAATTGATAGTTCGTTAGATGATTCCGAAGAACTTGCGACATGATTTACGTTACAAGACGGTTAATATTGGTGATGCTTTGTGAACTATCAAATTTTCATTTTGTTGATTAGGTCTTTTTTAATTTTTAAGTTCTTTATTAATTTTAAGGTTTTTAATAAAGTCTTTTTTAATAACTCACGATCTTCTTCATTTCCATGTGAATTCTATCCATAAACTGGTTGTAAAGGTACTTTCTGTATTGGTTGAACTCTTTCAGCGAGCAGACCGCTCGGCCGTCCTTTGTGCAAAAGCCCAGAAGTTTCATCCTATGCCTCGCAGGTTTCTGGGCAAAGTGGTGGGCCAAGTGTGGGTCATGCATGGGCACATAGTCATAGGAAACGTTGTTGCAATATGGATCCGTTAAGTCGAATGTTGGAGCTGGAGCGTCGCTACCCAATCCGACACGACGCACCTAGAAAAAACATAAGAATTAAGAATAATCATATCCTAATTTAGATTATCGTATAACTACGTGGTTTTGCATTAGCTGTTTTTACTCGTACATGCATTAAATTATTTCAATATATTTTGCTTTTTTGACAGACACATTTTCCCATTAATATTATGAGTGTGGATAGCATGGATTTCATTGTTTTATAAACGCACATGGAGGCCGAAGTCTTAGGCGCCGTCCTATTGTCATCGATGAACAGATGTGATGCGATTTCATCGTGCGATGAAACTGGTCGCGCGATAAGAAATCGTTGGAGCGATGCGATCACACTCGAAATGCACAGTAATTTTTGCTGTCGGACAATATTTCTTTAATCGTAAACAGCATTAAAAAAAGAAAACGTGGACCACATATTTTTTTAAATTATTATTATTCATTTTATTTCAGGCAACTTTGAATGCCCATATTATAAAAAATATAAAATACATTATTACTTAAAAAATAAAACCGGCCAAGTGCGAGTCGGACTCGCGCACCGAGGGTTCCGTACAAACCTGTTAAGTAAGTTTTAAATTATTAAAAATATTTTTATTATATGATGTAACTAAAAATTCATGCGTAAATTGCGGTTTACGATTTATGACGTATTAAAAAAAAACTACTTACTAGATCTCGTTCAAACCAATTTTCGGTGGAAGTTTGCATGGTAATGTACAACATATATTTTTTTTAGTTTTATCATTCTCTTATTTTAGAAGTTACGGGGGGGGGACACACATTTTACCACTTTGGAAGTGTCTCTCGCGCAAACTATTCAGTTTAGAAAAAAATGATATTACAAACCTCAATATCATTTTTGAAGACCTATCCATAGATACCCCACACCTATGGGTTAGATGAAAAAAAAATTTTTGAGTTTCAGTTCTAAGTATGGGGAACCCCCAAAATTTATTGTTTTTTTTTCTATTTTTGTAAGAAAATCTTAGTGCGGTTTACAGAATACATCTACTTACCAAGCTTCAACAGTATAGCTCTTATAGTTTCGGAAAAAAGTGGCTGTGACATACGGACGGACAGACAGACAGACAGACAGACAGACAGACAGACAGACAGACAGACAGACAGACATGACGAATCTATAAGGGTTCCGTTTTTGCCAAATTTGGCTACGGAACCCTAAAAAAACAATATATATAAAAGCGAAATACCACTCACTCACTGACTAATCACGATATCTCAGGAACTATAAAGCGTACAGACTTGAAATTTGGAAGGTAGATTTCTTCTATGGTGTAGACGCCAGCTAAGAAAGGGTTTTAAGAAAATCCACCCCTAAGGGGTTAAAATAGGGGTTGGAAGTTTGTATGAAAGTCCTTTGTTTTTTAAGTTAGAGATATGAAAATTTCCAGTTAAGTTACTAGTTATAAATAATAAAAGTCTGCATAAGCAATTTTACGAAAATGTACGCCAATAGGGGTGAAATGGGGGTTGGAAGCTAACATAAGGTTTCCAAGTTTTTGAAGTAAGAGACTTGAAAATCGGGATTTAGGTTATTAGTTTTAAGTTATAATAAACTGTATAAGCAATCATTGGAAAATCTACCCCACAGAGGGTGAAATGGGGGTTGGAAATTTGTATGAAAGTCCTATGTTTTTCATGTTAGAGACTTGAAAATCGCGATTTAGGTTATTAGCTTTTAATAATAATAACCTGTATAAGCAATTTTACGAAAATCCACCCCAATAGGGGTGAAATGGGGGTGTAAGGTTACATACAATTTTTATAATTTTGAAGTATAGACATGAAAATCAGCATTTAAGTTATTAGTTTTAAATAATAAAAAACCTGCATAAGCTATAGCTCTATAGATAGGCTGTTACCAGCGGGAAAATTTCATAATCTCATAGAAAATCAACAATTGTACACGGACGAAGTCGCGGGCGACCTCTAGTTATAAATAAATGATAATATGATAATTATAAATAAATGATAATATGATAAAATAAAATATAATCTTAAAATACTTTATTATACTCTACAAGTCTACAAAAACAGAAACCCTACGTGGTCGCACGGGCGCCATTAGGACATTCAGTACTGATTAGTATGTTTGATCGGCGATCGTCCGTGCATCGATGGTCGCGCGACGAAAACTAAACAATTTGATCGCGCGATCTTCAACAGGATATTCAGTAGAACACAGTATGCGCACTCATCATCGCACGAGCGATGACAATAGAACAGCGCCTAAAGTCTCAACCAATCGAAACTTAGTAGCTTTACATACCTACTTAAGAACATTATTATTAAGATTAATGACCACGTTATAATAACATACCAAAGCAGGCTGTATCTTTTCATTATTCGCCTTTTGTTGTTTTCATAATAATATAATAAATCTCTATTACAGCGATATAAAAGAATTCGTGTTGGGAATACACACGAATATAATTACGTACTTTATTTGCAACCTGTGTGATTTAATTACTGTAGCTGATATTTTATCAACCTAATTAACTGTTCATTAATTTACTTTGTATTTATTATGTTAATTTAGTGACTCAGTGTAGTTAGGTAATTCTGTTCTACACGATCTCTAAAGAACTTTATCTAGTGCTGTCCTTCTCTGCAGGGAGCAAAATGGAAGGGACAGAAATACAATAAACCCTCTCATTTTAGCTGTTAAGTTTAGAAATTAAACAGAATCAGCGCCAGTGTTGCTTAATTAAATAGGTATTTGTACTCGACTGTGGCAGAGTCCAAGAGGAACGTTATGATATTTTTTAGCTTTAGCTTAGTATTTAATTAAATTTCTTATCAAGCTATGTCCGTTTCTCATTACAGCTTAATTCTAGAATTCGTATGTATTTTTTATTGGATAAGAGCTTCCATAGTGATAAATTAGGCCTTCTAGTTCTATTTATAGGGCTTGGCTGCAATCGAACATGCCGGCAAGTGTAGGTACACTTGCCAGCATGTTCGATTGCGATTAGGATAAAGCTATAAAAAACTCCACACAGCTTATTTTTTTTATTAAATTCACGCGTCAAAAATGTACAATAACAGAAATGTGTATAAACAGTAGTAAGTATGTCAATTTAGTAAAAAGCAGATATTTTACGCGTAATTTAACGTTGTCAGTAACAACCCCTATTCGATAAAGTTACCGGATGCTATCGACTTTACCTTCGTCACTATTTAACGTTACTTAAGCGACTTCCGCCGAAATGACAACAATAGTAGATTGTATTATAAGGGAGCAAAATAATATTTTTACGGCGAGGGCGCTTTTTTGAATCCAGAGCAAAGTGAGGGATTCTAGAGTAGAATCTCGAGCGTAGCGAGGTATTCAAAGTACGTCGCCCGAGCCCAAAAATATTTTGCGCCCGAATGATACACTCTACTTTTCATCACCCTCTATGAGAAAATAAAACTACAAATCCATCAGACATCCTCTTCAGATACGCTATTAATTTCGATTAAGTTTCCAGTTTTACGTCGTTATTAGAACTGACTGTTGATTTTAGCATTGAGTAGGTACTCCAAAGAGTGGAAGGTTGTTTAGTTTTTGCTAAGTACTGGAAGTAGGCCAAAACAGAGATTCTGAACAATTCTTGGCGCCTCTTGCATTTCTCCATTCAATAAAATTACCATAGGCTTTCATATATTTCTCCCGGGATTTCTCTTTCTCAAGTAATAGATCACATTTCTTGCGTACAGTTCTAATACTTTCAGGAGTTAATTCTATACTTTCACTGTCATTTGAAGAACTCATTTTTCAAAATAAAACCATGAATTTTTAACAATCCGTGAAAATTTACGAAACGCGGCCCGTAATTCGCGCATTTTTAATTTGGTTTCCTTTTTTTTTTAATAATAAAAAGAAAACAAAGTAAAGCCAGCGGCGCGACTATATGGGCCGTCGTAACATTCAGTATTCAAACAACATTTGCGTTCGATTTCTTTAGCGCTGAACACTAAAATGTTCCAAACTCAAAAAGTGCGCGGAAAAGATACCTAATTGCGGCGCACTTTTTGAAATAAAGAGGATTAAAAACTCATTCCTGCCCGCTAAAAGTTCCTATAGAAAACACCACCTTTGGGCGCACTTAAAGGGGCGCACTCCAAGTCGTCCTTTTCGAATAGATGGGATGAAAACGACTTTCGTTACCCTAACCTAGTTGCCTGCTATGCGTTTGGCCGCGGTCTTAAAGACAAATATTAGACATATTATATCATACTTATTAATATTATAAATGCGAAAGTGTGTTTGTTGGTTTGTTGGTTTATTGCTTTGTTGGTTTGTCCTTCAATCACGCCGCAACGAAGCTACGGATCTACGTGATTTTTGGCATAGGTATAGGTGTCCTCACCTATACCTATGCCTATACCTATGTCGTTTTTTGTTAAAGTTAAGGAGTGTAAAAGTTAAGGAGTTCCCGAGGGAATCAAAAAAACTAAAACGGACGAAGTCGCGGGCATCAGCTAGTACCTACCGTTACAAGTATTTTACGGGAACGTTTTAAATCAATTTTTTTTTTCATTAAACTTTACAGTGGCTTTAGAAGTTGGTTTTTTTGAAATAATTTTTATTTTCATAATATGCGTCACACGTGAATTCAAGTTTGTAAAGAGGCTTATAATTTATCTCATATTCTGAACTTAAGACGTACTTTAATAGCGTTAACCAATTCCAATGTTAAATTGGTCTTAACGTCTAACCCCCAGGAGGCTTGGATATAAGCCAAGCGTGCGCCTGTTTAACGTTGTAGGGCTTATGAGCATTTTCAGAGGCCTCGAAAACCGACACCGGCTTTTGTGCGAATATTGTGCGATACAAATGCCGAGATTTGAGCTTTACCTACCCAAGAAGGTATACTTGTAAATTCTGTGTACAGTCCGATTCAAACTTTATGACTTCTCATCGGCAATCAGCATCATCGAACATCGTGCGTTTCGATGCTTTTCAGCGGGACGGTTCAGTTGACTGTTTGTGTCCACGAATGTACCTGTGCGAATCTACACTCGCGGCTAACTTCCGAGAGGTCATAAAGTTTGAATCGGACTGTACAAGTTGATGTTCATCTAGCCAAAGCATGCAAAGTTTAAGTCGAAACGCACACCACAGGTAGAGTGGAGTGGCGGAGTGGAGTCGCGGCGTCTTTCTTCAGATTTATTATTATTATTATTATACACTTTATTTGTACCACCACAAGTGAAAATAACAAAGACAAAAATTTGGAAAAAAAGTAAACACAGACAGAAATAGGATACTAAAGGCGGCCTTATCGCTTAGGAAACGATCTATACCAGGCAACCTCAGGAAAAGGAGAAAATAAGGGAAAACAGACTGCAGGTGGATCTTTAGTAGGTATACGTCTTAAATTCAAATAACTACATACTAATACATAAACCAATAATGAACATATAAATTATATATAATAGGTATAGCTAATTAGAAAATATACTAATATATATGAATTACCTAATATAATATATAGAAAAGTATTTCAACTATGCTTAAAAAATAATTTTTGTTAAAAAATTATTTACATTTCAGCTTAACAGATTAGAGGCGGAAAACTGTGTTTGTGCATATCAATTTTGATCGTACAGATTACAGATGTATTGCAAAGTACATCGATACTGATATTATAAATGCGAAAGTGTGTCTGTCTGTCTACTACGCTTTCACGGCCCATCTATTCAACCGATTTTGATAAAAGACACACGCATTTATTAGTATGGATCCAGAGAACCCAATTGATTTTACCCGCAGACTGAATCAAATCTTTCATGAAAAACAACTTTATAAAGTGAAGAGGTTCTGAGAAAACAATTTCAACAAAAACATGACGAAGGTTTCATGGGTTTTATTAATTAATAAGTACCTTTATAAAGGTCCTAGCTCCAAGGGCGCTTGAATAAAGACAGATTCATGACATTCTCTCCCTTCAGAGGTGTCTTTAGAAGAGCAGAACTGATTTGCATTTCAAACACTTCGAAACGAGAGCTATTTATGTATTTCAGTATACCTACCTACTTCGTATTCGAATATGAAAAAGGGTCTTAAGAAGTATTTATGACTAGGCTAGCTGATGCCCGCGACTTCGTGCGCGTGGATCGAGGTTTTGTGGTTCTCGCGGGAACTCTATAATTTTCCGGGATTAAAAGTAGCCTATGTGCTATTCCGGACTTTAATCTATCTCTGTGCTAAATTTCAGCCAGATCCGTTAAGATGTTGGGGCGTGATTGAGTAACAAACATCCATACATCCATCCATCCATCCATATATACATCCATCCATACATCCATACATCCATCCAAACTTTCGCTTTTATAATATTATTGGTAAGATGATGCCCGCGACTTCGTCCGCGTGGATTAAGTTTTTGTATTTCCGCGGGTAATAACTGCTTAATTTTCCAGGATAAAAAGTAGCCTATGTCTTTCTCCGAGATGCAAACTATCCCCATATCCAATTTCATCAAAATCGTTTGAAAAGATGGGTCGTGAAAGCGTAGCAGACAGACAGACAGACAGGCATTTTATCATATTAGTATGGATTAGTATGGAAGTATGGATTAAGACGTAGTTTCACTGACTCATACTTCCGATTGGCCTTAAGATTTACCTGACGACATTCCTAGCGCAGTAGTGCGTGGTCTTAAAAGTGGGAAGTTCCGGATTCGATCCCCGCAGGGTCAATTTGGAAATTTATAATTTCAGATTTTTCTCTGGTCTGGACCGGTCTGGTACGTGGCTTCGGCCGTGGCTATTTACCATATGGATATGGATGGGTATTTTTTACTTAGTAATTTACAGTTGCGTTCAACCCTTTCATGCAAGAGCATGAGATCCTAGCTAGCTATTGGGTAGGCCTATGTTAATAGGTAACCCAAATTGCTATCATTAAACTTTATTTGCACACCAAAACACAATAAAAGAAAGAAAAAATATTGAGGAACAAAAATACACAGAAGGAAGTACAAAAAGGCAGGCTTATCGCTTAGCAGCGATCTCTGCCAGGCAACCTTAGGATTAGGAGAAGTTAAGGAGATTATCTTTCGGGTGGTGTATTAATATAAACATACAAACAAATACCTACATACTAATACATAAAACATAGTATACACAAATAACATAATACTTATAAAAAATATATGACAATAAACGAGTAAGTAGTGTATTATGTATTTGTTAATAACAAATTGTTAATAACGTAGATTTATTAAATACAAAGAAAAACAATTGGCTGAAAACTAAGACAAGATAGCACAACTTTTTTATTTAAAAACTTAGAAGAAATCTTCATGATCGGATAAAAATTTCTAAGAACAACATTTCTTTGGTGTTTATTTGAACTAAAACCGCTTTGAGACGAGAATAAATTGCCTGCGTAAAAAGGGACACATGGAAGATACTTTTCTTTAAGCTTCTTTGATGTCCTTTGTATTTCAATATACCTATTCACCATTGAAAATATATCGAGGGAAAATGAAAGGAAATCAATGTTATGATACAATAAGGTTTCATGTATATCTAAAATATGTTGGGTTAGAGCGATAAATGAATATCCATACAAAATGATAAATTTGCTAGCGCTTTTAGCAAAATAACGACCGGCACAACTACAATAAATCTTCAAAGGCGCTATTTTTTTAAGATTGCATTGATTAACAGACAAACATAATTGTGCCACTATGTGATCATTACAATAACCATAATTTGATACAAAGACTGGTGTTGGTAGGAAGGATTGCAGGCAAAGTCACAAGGAGACAAGGGATGGACAAGGCTTATTTACTCAAAGGAAAAGGTTCATTTTAGGCCTACTCTTGTACACTCTACCATGAATAGAGGAAAATGCATAGATTGTATTAAAATATAATAATTTAGAACAGTAAAGTAAATAACGAGAAAAAAATAAAACATGTATTTCAAGTTTTCGATACGTTTCCAAGATGGCATCCTTCAGCCAGAGAAGGCAGTAGGCGCGAAATGTATCAAATGTCATTTCTGACAGTCACTGTCAAATTAACGTGTTTTCGAACGTGTTTTTTGAAAACGTCAAAAAATATGAATCCGCCATTGTTACCCACTCATGTTTAGTGTTCCTTAACTTGGAAAGATTAAATAACTTCACCACTGAAATTACGACGAATTCGTAGATTTGGCCGATAAAAACTGGTCTAGTAATTTATATTCCTTCATTTCTTTGTACAAGACTAGGCCTACGCCCCATACAAATCTGAACCGTCTCCTTTAAAAGATGCGGCTCTAAAAGTTTAAATAGAGAAGTTTTTCGCGTGATTACCGCAGAACTTCGATTCAAGGTAGGTACACGATGGTGATGATAATGTGATGATGATACTAATAGGTTCGATACTTGCTCCCAGTACTACGAAATTTCATGCCCAATCTTAGAAGGGTCTCTATCACTGTTATCATGGTGTGGCACCACATAATCAAAGGTTTTCTCTGTTCTGTATGTGAAAAACCGTAAAAAACTTTAGATTGTTATTAGTGTATAGTAGACTTTAAAACCCTGCTTAGAATACAAATCCAGCAAACTAATTTTAAGAACGCAATTAAATATTTTGTAAGTTGTAAAGTAAGTAGCGTACACTAAATGACTAAAATTATAACTTAGTAACACACTTAACTGATATTTACAAACAAAACGCGACAGTTTAGTTTTCGTAATTTACTTTTTTTATTCCAGTCCACTAACTCCCCTTCCCCAGTATACTAAAGTTATACTAAAGTCCTTCGTCCAGTATACTAAAGCTGAGCCGTGGTAAGCCTTGCACTAAAATATTTTACGTCGAATCCTAATACTTTTCGAGAAATAATTTTTTGAAAATTCGCAATTCTTCAACACTTTTCACTATTTATTACGACATTTGCCATAGATTACAGACTCATTGACGTTCAGTTGGCGTACTAAAGTTTCGTTTTACGTAATAAAATCCGTTCCAAACTTATAAAATATCACAAAATGCTAATAATCGTATTCAAACCATAAACAATGTCTATATCGATTATTGGAAAAACGGAATGCGTGCGTTGGCGCCAAAGTTTTCAAATGACATTATTGAATTCAAATTTACGCGTCATCGTTTTACGCGCTTTTCAGTTGAGAACATTTTTATTTTTTGTACTCCTGACTGTGCTGACTACGTTTGACTGCCATGGCGTCTTCGAAGCCTCAGGCTTCGTCTTCGTCACCATCTTCTAACGTTTCGTCGAGAGAAGTGCAAGTGTTAGACTCTAATGAGCCACTTGCGCTCACCTCTTCGCGTGTTAATGCTTCGCCAGTGCAAGTGTTAGAATCTAATGAGCCACTTGTGCTTGCAAGTGCTGCGTCTTGTGTAGTGCAGGTGTTGGACTCCAATGAGCCACTTGCGCTCACATCACCACGCGATATATCAACCTGTGCTGCTGATCCATCAGCCTCATGCTCGCAAGAGCCTGCGGCATTTAGCTCGGATGAAGAAACGATTCGTCAACCTTCTGGCTCTACTGGGATTAGGAAGGGTAATGCGGAGGAGATTCGGAGTTTTTGGAATTTTATCAGATTGACTAAGAAGCTGGGAACAGAAGAGCAATGTGTGCAGTTTGCAGAGGAGAGAGGACTCATTCCCCATGAAAAAATGTGCACATATCATAAGAAACCCATGACACTGTCTGCAGAGTATGGATTGGGAAGATTTCGCTGCCGTAAAAGTAACTGCAGAATTAAAGAATACAGCCGGGCAAAAGGGACCTGGTTTGAAAATGCAAAGATTGCAATGGTTACAATCTTTAGAATAATGTATATGTACAGTCATAATTTTGACAGGTTATAAGAGGTAAGGTAAGGTAAAAAGGGCTGGTAAATTCTTATTTACCAGTCCTTTTGGTAAAAATTTGGTATTTTGGTAAAAATTTGGTATTTGGTAAAAATACAGGTAATAAAAATGACTGGTAAAAATGCTCCTTTTGGTATAATATCAAGGTAAAAAGGGTAAGGAAGTAACACAGACAACAGGTAAACAGTAGGGGTTTTAGTCGGTAAGAGTCCGGCACTACCCGAGCGGTAGTCCATGAGGATTTCCCCTGCTGTATAAATCTAAAAAAAAAAAAAGTTAAGGTTATAGGTATACCTTGGAGGGGGTGAGAGGGAGAGGGTGAAAGCTAAGCGGTTTTCCTAGCTTCTCCACTTCCCTTTTTAGGTACCACTCCCACTCATGCAAGAGCGAGCGAAGCGAGCTCGGGACTGGGGGCACTCCGACTTGGATAGTTTAGGTGACGAAGAGTGGTTCCGAAGACATCCTCTTTGTGGTTATTTCGTTTTAATACCACCCAGAAATAAGGAGCCCCACGAAGCGGGGCTCCATCAACCGAGCCTTGGAGGGGGTGAGAGGAAGAGGGTGAAGTCTAAGAAGTTTTCCTAGCGTCCCCACTTCCTCCCCCTTACTCCCCTTCCCCCTCTAAAGTATTATTTAAGCCATTATTGCGATAAAATTAACTTCATAATTAAAAAAAAATTCAAAACTTAAAAAAATTATTTCTCGAAAACTATTGAGTTCCGACATTTTTCCCTTGGAGGGAGGGTTTACCCCCTCCCCCCCTCTTCCCTCCCCCTCCGCCGCGTCCAGTATACTAGCCCAACCAGCGGTTTTCCTAGCTTCTCCACTTCCCTTTTTAGGTACCACTCCCACTCGTGCAAGAGCGAGCGAAGCGAGCTCGGGACTGGGGGCACTCCGACTTGGATAGTTTAGGTGACGAAGTGTCACCTAAGTGTGTAGGTCTGTAAGACCCCGCCATCCTCTTTGTGGTTATTTCGTTTTAATACCACCCAGAAATAAGGAGCCCCGCGAAGCGGGGCTCCGTCGACCGAGCCTTGGAGGGGGTGAGAGGAAAAGGGTGAAGTCTAAGAAGTTTTCCTAGCGTCCCCACTTCCTCCCCCCTACTCCCCCTCCCCCTCTAAAGTTTTATTTAAGCCATTATTGCGATAAAATTAACTTCATAATTAAAAAAATTTCAAAACTTTAAAAAATTATTTCTCGAAAACTATTGAGTTCCGACATTTTTCCCTTGGAGGGAGGGTTCACCCCCCCCCCCCCCTCTCCCCCCCCCCCTCTCCCCCCCCCCCTTCCCTCCCCCATCCGCCGCGTCCAGTATACTAAAGCCCAACCCTTACCACATGAAGATCTTTCTGTAAAATAAATATGAACGTCCAACTCCGCGTCCAGTATACTAAAGCTGAGCCTAAGCGACTCACGTGAGTAATACATAAGTACTAAGTAATCGTGGCCTTAGAACGGAAAATCCTACTTACGTCTTCTCCAATTTTTCCGCGTGAGAATACAATCTTTCCCTCTGGCATCTTCGGGACAGGTAGTTTGCTCTCAAGTCCAAGTCTGTACCACAGCGGGAGCCCATTTTTGGGCACAGCTCGTATCGGCTTCGGCACGGAATCTATAACCTTCTTCAACTCAGTCGGTTTACGCAGCGTCAGTAGAGTTGTATCAATATCTGCTATGTCGCCGAGCTCTAGTTCGGAGCCAGCAGTTTTGGTCGACGACATGGCGATATATTATTAGGTTTTGTTAACTTATTGTAAAGTAAATAAAAATAACGAAAAATAACCGCGACCAGCTGACTTTATTCGATGCACTAAAATTTGTCATTTCTGCCATTCCGTTTTAGGAACGTCGAATTGTTTTTTAATTGGGGCTTTTTGCGGCCTGCACTATCAGGATCAAAGAGAATTTAAGGCTCCTTTTTTTGCTCTATGGTTTTACATCAGACGAACTTTCCAGCATGAGTCTTGATTTTGTAAAGCGCGGATCTGTAGCGCGGATATATGAGTCATTTTAGTATTTTAAAGCGCGGACCTGTAGCTAAGTGTGAGTTTTCGAGTTGTAAAACGTGACCCGAGTTAAATCACAACCTTTACACGCCTATACTTATTTTTCTATTTAATTTGAATAAACACACTTGGATAGCTACACTGGGGCCTCTGGTCATCGATATACTATCAAAAAGAGAAAAATAGAGTCCCGCGGGGACACTTTAAATTTCCGGGATAAAAAGTATCCTATTATATTACAGATTATAATTTAACTCGGTGCCAAATTTCTTCCAATATCCAGCCGTCCTGGCGTGATTGAGTAACAAACATCCATCCATACATCTATCTATCCAACTTTCGCATTTATAGTATTATATGAGTAGTATAGATTCATCCAACGATCCAATACTTTTTCCTTACAACATTTAAGAGTCAGAATATTAAGAAATGATTCAGAATATTATGTGACAAAATGTGACATGCATCCACGAATACACCAATTTAATCATGTCCCATTGTAGGTACGTGAATGATAAACGTTTCCCTTCGCAGTTCCCAAGACAAACGTAGACATAATATTTCCTTTTCCTTTTATATCAGTCTAACAAATCTCTTTGTCAAAATAACTGTAGGTACCTAGTTACCGAAATAATAACGATTGCATAGCATGACAGGAAGGAAAGGATCTCGTTCCAGAAAGATCTAGAATTTTCCAGCAGCTTGACTCTCATAATAGATACCCTGAAATCGGAACAGTTGCCCTAAATCTGACTGCTCCCACAATAAATCCCCTGAAATCTGTATGGTCGCGCCAATTGTTCTGCTTAATCTGAATACCTACTGTCATAATTTATTGCCCTAAAATCTGAATAGTTGCACTATACATGTCATATACCTTCCTAGTCCCTATTTAATAAAATTTCAATGGATATCTATGAAAGGGATTAAACATATTAAATTCATTTTATTCAAAAAACCTTTTAAAAGTGTACTTATACAATCATCAAGTTGATCACTTATCTGGAATGCCATTATAAATTATGTCTAACAATAGTAATACTCTTTTAAGGCCCGATAGTAAAAATCTGTAGGTATATAACTCGCTACTATACAGCATATTTATGCAAGTACATATAGTTCTACGCTCTACGCTCAATTTTATAGCCAACTACAACAATTTTGATACTTGAAAATATTAGATGATTATTTATTTACTACTTATCTATACGTCCACGCCACATTGCGCGCCGCGGTTGGCCGCGGTAAATATTAGGTATTTATGCGCTGATACAATACTCGCGGCTACAATAATACTCAGTTTTCGAGATTGTAAAATTATGTTTAAAAGAAAAATCAGGGATGAGTAAATAACATAATAAAACCGCAAGAATAATATTAGCACTGTAGAAAAGTGTGAGATAACGTCGTCATTAAAATTTAGGATATCGTCAGTTGTCACGAGTCACAACATTCTATCACAGAGGGGTTGTCGGAGGTATCTCCAGTACGGACTTTAGTGTTTCAAAGTGTCATTACTTATTTTTAGAGTTCTCTAGTCAGCTCAGTAGTGAAGTTCTTTGTTATCGTACCGATTTCTTTCAAAATTGAGAGATTTCGATTTTGAACGAAATCGGTACGATAACGAAGTATGTCAAAATGGCGCTGACTTTTAAAAAAAATTAGTAACAATTTCCTGTTTTGTGACCCCAGGGAACCCCAGATATCGATTTTGAACAAAATCGGTACGATAACACATAATTTCAAAATGGCGCTGTCTTTTATTAATTCTGGTATCAGTTTTCTGTTTTGCGATCCCAGGGAACTCCAGATATTATTTTGAACGAAATCGGTACAATAACAAAGAATTTCAAAATGGCGCTGACTTTTTTTAAAAATTGGTAACAGTTTCCTGTTTTGTGATCCTAGGGAACCCCAGATATCGATTTTGAACGAAATCGGTACGATAACAAAGAATTTAAAAATGGCGCTAAAATTATTATGAAATAGTAGGCTTGTAACTTGTAAGTAGGATTGTTCTTCAATCACGCCGTAACAGAGTTACGTATTGACGTAATTTTATAGGTAGGTTGGCCCTGATCCTGAATCCTGAGTGTAGTTATGGGACCAGGAGTGTCATAGGCTTCAATTAATACATGCATACATACAAATACACATACATACACTTACACACATACACACACACACACATACATACATACATACATACATACATACATACATACATACATACATACATACATACATACATACATACACACATACATACGTACACTCCTAAGATCGCACCCTTTTCTTTTGGCTTTGGTAATTAGGTAAAAAAAATACGCGTATAATTATTATTGTGAACTTTCTTCTTTGTGGATATCGGTTAACAATATCAAGTTTTATCAAGCGCAGTATACAACACGGTATTCATTTTGTCGTAATAAAATTCCTGCAAAAAAGCGATACACCCACCTGTCCACGAGCGCGTCTCAGCGCGTACTGAGCGCCAAATGCCAAGCGGCCTCTTTCCATAGAAAAATGTATGAAGAAATTTTTTTGTGACACATAAATGAAAAAGTATTTATTTGTATGCATAATGTTCCACCATTTGGGTAGAGGACTATATAAGCCCCACTTTATTGTTATTTTCATGTTAAAATATGAAGCTGATCTCTAACTTTATGGGTTCCTATCCGGACCCCATTTTTCGTCATTTTCAGCGGTTCTTGAGATGGCATTAACGTATTTATTCCGAAAATTTGTATGGGAGTGTGGCTTTTTTATAATATGGTCCAACTAGAGATGAATACATGTCCTTTAATTTAATACCATGATATCCCCACAGCTGTTATTCCATTTATCTTTAAATGGTACCGGGAAAAGCATCATATCCGTTTAAGGCGCCTTAAGTTCTTTACCTATTTTTTTTAAATGGCTAAAATACATGATTGTGAGTAGCATAGTCCGTAAAGTTTGGCAGTTTTTAGATATGTTTAGAAAGGACGTGAAAATTCTAAGACCCCAAGAGAAATAACACAAAAAGCAATATAAAGTTAAATTTTCCCCTTGAGAAACTCAACTTTGCCAACTAACATAGTAAAGTACTTTGTCGTTGCTATGTATATTTTTAGAATGAGACTGTAATGTCTAATGTCTGTTACATGCCTATAGGCACTAACTATCGAATAAATATTATAAACTAGATGATTCCCGCGACTTCGTCCGCGTGGGTTAAGGTTTTTTGATTCCCGATATAACCTACCTCTATACTAAATTTCAGAAAAATCGGCTGAAAAGATGGGCCGGGAAAGCGTAGCAGACAGACAGACAGATAGACAGACAGACACACTTTCGCATTTATAATATTAGTATGGATGCGAAATTTTAGATGGATGTATGGATGGATGTATATTTGTTACTCAATCACGCCCAAACGGCTGAACGGATTTGGATTAAATTTGGCACAGAGATAGATAATAGTCTGGAATAACACATAGGTAGGTTACTTTTATCCCGGAAAATTAAGGAGTTTCCGCGGGAACCAATAAACCTCAATCCACGCGGACGTAGTCGCGGGCATCAGCTAGTTCATTATAATTCGTGAATAGATCACGGCTAAGTATAATCATCTCAGTTTTTTTGGAGTACGCCTGACTAGTTTTTTTGCAGAATTTCTTGCTGGTTCTTCACGGTTGCAATGACACTGAGTTTCCGAACCACTTAACGATTCAAAAGCGTTTGTAAAAGTTTATTTGTATAAAAATCTTTGAATTTTGGAATTTTTTTAATTTCAATAAATAGTAGTAAGTACCTAAGTAGAACCACGGAAAAGCTCGAAAGTTATAGGCATACAAACAGTATGAGATTTGCTTCTATCTAAATAGTCTTGCTCTATTCTACATAAAAGGGACAGCGGTGTCACCATATAGAGTTCGCTAGAACATTCCATAACAAGAGAAAGCAACAAATATAACATTGGCAACAAATTTTTTTTTTGCTAAAGGGCATCGACCTATACTCGTTGCTAGTCGTGACAACCTCACGTGCCTGAGCCTAATCGTAACAATACCTAAATAAGCCTAGCGAAACTTTAGAAATTACCTAACGTTTCCTAATTGGGCTACTAGTCCTTTTTACTAGTAAAAATTGTTAGGTTTTAAATTCTTTGAAATGAAAATTCAGTATTCAGAATTTAAGCTGTAAACTTGGGTACTTTAGCTGTAGCTTATGGCTGTAGCTGGCTTATAGCACAGAATAGGTTATCTTTCTAATATTGTAAATGCGAAAGTTTGGATGGACGTATGGATGGATGTATGGATGGATGTATGGATGGATGTATGGATGTTTGTTACTCAATCACCCGCCAACGGCTGAACGGATCTGGCTGAAATTTGGCACAGAGATAGATTATAGTCTGAAATAGCACATAGGCATGGCCACAGGAACTCATTAATTTTCCGGGATAAAAGTAGCCTATGCCCTTCCCCGGGATACAAACTATCCCTATACCAAATTTCATCAAAATCGGTTGTACAGATGGGCCATGAAAGCGTAGCAGACAGACAGACGGACAGACAAACAGACACACTTTCGCATTTATAATATTAGTATGGATGGATTAGCCTATCCCAATACAAAAATATTTAAAGTAGTACCTATTTAGCCACTAGTAGGTACTATAGGTATCTACGTAATCATTAGAAATCACGGTATCAGCTACTGACAAGGAGTAAAATGTATTGTTATTTTTGCTAAAAATAATGAGCTTCCGAGTATCGGGTAGTGAAGCCGCAAGAGGAATAATTATACCGTGACATTGAAAGAATAATGTTTCTATCCAAGCTTGTGGTTTCAAGTTAACGTACCTATCATCTTCGTCTTCATTAAATAATATTGTAGGTTTACATAATTTTATCCTTATAATGGAATTTTAAACTTGATATCAGTTTATTTTTACCAGCGACGTGATTTATAATATTTTCTTTTAATTTACTCAACATTATGTCGTTCAATACGAGCTAACACAGCTATGAGTTCTATTATAGCTATTATTTACCATGTTGTACCAGACCATAGATCCATATTCCGTACTAATATTATAAATGCGAAAATTGTCTGTCTGTGTGTCTGCTACACTTTCAAGGCCCATGTGTTCAACCGATTTTGATGAAATTTGGTACAGGGATAGTTCGTATCGGGGGAAAGACATACTTTTTATCCCCGAATATTCAAGAGTTCCCGCGGGAATTACAAGAACTTATTTCACGTGGACAAAGTCGCGGGCATCGTCTAGTCCATACTTCCATATCCATACTAATATTACAAATGCGAAAGTGTGTCTGTCTGTTACGCTTTCACGGCCCATCTGTTCAACCGATTTTGATGAAATTTGGTACAGGGATAGTTCGTATTCCGGGGAAGGATATAGGCTACTTTTTATCCCGGAAAATTCAAGATATCCCGCGGGAATTAAAAGAACTTATTTCACGTGGACGAAGTCGCGGGCATCATCTGGTTTATTATATTTACTACCGTATGTAGACCAATTTTAGTGAAGGGTTTTTTATGCAACAGCCCACAGCAAGATCTTTTTCTAAGTTACCTATTGATAAGATAAGTATTAGGTTATTACCTACATAGCCTACCTAAATAATAAATAAATAAATAACTAAAAAATAACTACATAGCCTACCTACCTACCTACTATAAGACATAGTATCCACATTCTTATCCTACGATGGTCTGTTTTATTTTTTACTCCATATAAAAACTTGTTTCGCGCGTCAAATTATAACAACAAGGAGCAAACCCAGGGATCTGTTTGGTACAATGACCGTTACAGTGTGAAGGTCGCATTTATCTCTTCTCTTTCGATGTGGTCCAAATTCACTTAGTACTAGGTGTCCAAATTCCATTGTTATAAAAAAAGAATACCATAAAGTCAGCCAATTACATGAAAATTAAGATGGTAGCAACATCAATGTAAGCAATGCTTGAGGCAGATACTAAAACGTGTAGCCCCAATTGAGATGCACGGAGCGGCACGGCCCGTAGTGGCAAATATTATTTGTATGAGTTAGTACAATATTTAGTTTGTACGGGGCCGTGTTGCAGAGTGCATTTCCGTGCCGCGTCGCTTAAGTGGGCCCAGCTTCATACAACCTCATATAATAAGTTGAACTATGCCGCCGCGTAAGTTGAACTATGCGCAGAAACACATTTCGGGTGTCAAACGAAGTGCGCTATGAGCTGCGCCGCGAGGGGCCGCGCGTTACCATACTCCTCTCTCGGCCCTGCTACAGGCCCGCGCATGCTCCACTCGTAGTACAATATACCTGCGCAGACAACCGCCATTTGGGTCAACTTACGGGACGCGATTTATACATTGAAGTAAAGTACATTATACCTCAATGGATTTATACCAAGAATTTTTGCCGCTACGTGCCGCGCCGCGCCTCGGCTCTGTAGTGTGGCTACATCTTTAGGGCTACGAGACAGTAGAAGATACATGAAATATACTTATAATAGTAAGATGGGATCTTCGATTGGATACACAGATTATGTAAACAGTATTGGCATATTGGCATTATCGTTGTCTAAACAATTTTACGCTTGATTTCAATTTTAGATTTTAGACATGATGATGGGGTAAGTCATACTCAGGTTAGCCCACTTACATGTTAGACTGCCACTAGCCCACGTCTTGCAACATGCATGCCTATCTACTGTTTTTTTTAGCTGTTATACTGCTATGTTGGTCTAACATGTTTGACAGCGGATGAAGAAGTCCTGCGTTCGATTACCGAGGTATTAAATTGCAGTTTTCTAACGAAAACTTCTCTTTTTTATACAACTGCCTGAAAAAAGGAGTATATTGTTTTCAGGGTTCATGTATGTATGTATGTATGTATGTATGTGAGTTTGTATATTCCACCATAACTTCTATACGCCTGAACTGATTTTGATAAATGAGGTATCGTTATAATCCCTAGCTTATTCCGGGTGACATAGGCTAGTTAAACTTTTAAAAAAAATTTATGGGGTGACCATGGTCCCGCATTAAAGACTAAAGTTGAAAAAAAATATTCGAAAATAAGAATATCTATATAATCATCATCTAGAAAATAATGAGTAGATTCCAAAAATATATAACACTATAGTTCAATAACCAGTGATTCACAAAAAATATCATTTAATAAAAATGTGAATAAGATTTCAAAGTTCTAATGACTGTGGTATCGTTACGTAGTAGATAGTTAAGGGCTACGGCAGGGCAGTCGTATTTTTTAATAATTTTAATTATATTCACTTGTTTTAGCTGTTACTGCTTCGATGGTCTTAGTGGTTAGCATGTTTGACAGCGGATGAAGTCCTGCATTCGATTCCCGAGGTACTAAATATTGGGGGTTTCTGACGAGATATTCTCAACCCTAGCTCGGATTCTGGAAGTTTTTGGTGTTTCATCCTCGTGCCTCGAGAGCACGTAATGCCGTCGAGAACACTTTCCTCCTGCGAATCGTCTTTGCTGGGAAAAGTGGTAATTATAGCCACGAGTCACGACCGAAGCCTCCACCAGACCAGACCAGAGGAAATTCCAAAATTATAAATTCCCAAATTGACCCTGCCACGTATCAAACTCGAAACCACCGGAATAAGAACGCGCTCACCACTGAACTGCCACGTTGGTCTAGTGGTTAGCATGTTCGACTGCAGCCGACGAGGTCTTGAGTTCGAGTCTCGGGTCGGGCCATAATTATGTGTTGAGTTTATCTGACTAGAAATTACTAGCCTAGAGTTAGGAAGTTGGCGGTGTTTCACCCCCGTGCCTCGGATAGCACGTTAAGTCGTCGTTCCCTGTTATATTATTACCAACATGATAAAAGTCGTTAAAGCCTGCCAACCAACATTGGAACAGCATGGTGGGTCTAAGCTCTAATTCCCTCTCTCCTATGACAGTGGAGGCTGTAGTGGTGGTAGCTCACCACTGAACCTCACTGAGCACGTCGTCGAAGCAGATGTGTTTTGTAAAAGCATTGTTCGGATAAAAAAAATCCAAAGTTACTGAATGCTGAGCGAAACGACCGGACGAAATTACCTTCATGAACATAATAGGTCTTTGTCTTGACGAAGAAAATCAAAAGGCCCTACCATCGCTCTACCACAGTATTTACTATATGAAACAGTACCTACTTTGAATGACAATTGGTGCATAATATACTTACAATTTTTATTTTTATTGCAAAATGTACCTACTAATATTATATAAGCGAAATTTGGATGGATGAATGGATGGATGGATGTTTGTTACTCAATGACGCCTGAACGGTTGAACGGATCTCGAGAAAAGTTGGCACAGAGATAGATGGCACGGAGATAGCCTGGAATAACACATTAAAACTACTTTTATCCCGGAAAATTCAAGAGTTCCTGCGGAAACCAAAAAACCTCAATCCACGCGGACAAAGTCGCGAAAATCAGCTTTTAATGTCATAAGCACAAAGCATGGAACGGAAGTAACTTTATAGAAACGGATATTATGACGGTACGGGACGTGGACGGTACTTTTATTTTTCTATAAGTCAATAATCACATACTGTTTCTCTGTTTTGTAAACTATGGGTTCGTAAAATTGATTTATTTAGTTATTATTTATTTATAAAATATTGCTAATCCTTTCATAATACTCCCTGCGGAAAGTGTAGATTTAACCCTTTCATAATACTCCCTACGGAAAGGGTCATAACTAGATTTAAAGCTGTCATTTTAGTTTAGTTTGAGATTGTGTTATACAGAATTGGCCACAATATATTCAGGATCGTTGCTAATAAAGTTCGTTACAGTAAAAACCTAGTGAGGACGCTTGGCTGAATTCCTGGAAACGTTTGCATTCGTAATTGCCACTTTTTACTATAAAATAGGTCGCTGTAAACAGTCACACAGCCACAAGTCGCAACTTCAGCTCCTGTGATAGTTGATACTATAGCAGTAGCACACTGGTATAGAGCAACATGTTAAAGTACAGTACATACACGAGTGTACAGTGTAGAATTGCGCAGAGTGCCGGCGCGATCGACAGACGAGTACGGACCGTCGCGCGACGCACGCGTCTCCCGGCTGCTCTGTGGCCGTATAACTCGCGCAAAATACGCTGAAAAAGTACACCAAACAATCAAGTAGCGTACCAAACTAAACATGTGTAGTTCTCAAATATTCTAGCACATAATTAGGGTGCCGAGTGCCCTATTTCCACAGATAAATAATAAAAATGTTACTCAATACATTTCACGTGCAACGGAGTGCGTTTCATGTAAACAAATAATCGAATGCGTTCCGATTGACGATCGATGTTGATATAATAGTTTAAGGTTAAGTTTGTTGAACTTTTTTCGCACAAGTCGGCTTCGCTGTGACGTGGGGAGTGCACTAACTAGATTAGATACGCTAAGCTGTAATCACACAGGTAACTAAAGGAGGCGAGATGTAGTTAAATACTGAACTCCGGCGCCGAAATATTTCATGCATTCCATAGAAAGACTTTGGTACTTGGTTGGTGCTGAATGCAGTGTTATCACTAAGTAATAACTGATGGTAGGGTTGTCACTTTGCTGGGATTTTACTACACAATATATTATAGGCACACAGCATTAATTTTCAGGTATTCCAATTAGGTATGTACTATATAGAATCTTGAGTGATACCTAGAATCTAACGGTTTTAAGACAAGCCGATTAACTCAATTTATAATGAATGAATCAATCAATACATATTTACCCCGACTTTGTTCAGATATCCGTGTGTTCATAATTCATATGAATTACGTATCAGAAACCTTTTTCAAGTAAATAATATCTATTTGGTAAACGTATATCAATTCTTCTTAGCTTAAGTGATCTTCACTTTCACGCACATACAATCTTGAAATGCTGACCTTGTTTTATATTGTAATGCTCGATAGCTCAATGGTAGGGGAAGCGCGCTGAAATCAGGAAGGTCATACATTCAAACCTTATATTTGCCGTTCTTACCAGGTCCTAGCATAATAATTTGATAATGTTTTTAACTTTTTAGTTATTTTTTTAAGTTAATTATTATCAATGTAATACTGTTTATTACGTTTTCACGTGCCATCTGTTTTGACTGAAAAGATATTTATCCATAGACATATTATATTACTAATTTATCGAAATTTGGAACAGAGATCAGCCCCCCGATTGTGTAAGGAAATCGTAAACACAGTCGTTTGTCAAACGGATAATTCGACAAGGAGATGGTCATACCTAGATGCCTGCACGTCAAAAAGCATGTAGCTGTATGAACTCCTTATTTAAATAGTTCGAGTGATACGTTTTGAGCTGTCATAAGTAGACAATTGGACCTCTGGTTGCATGGCGAGGCAAGATATAGGCTACTTTGTATACCGGGAAATTCAAAGGAAATTCTGGATTAAAAAAAAACCTAAAGCCATGCCAACGAAGTTATAAATTTTTTTCAATCATAGAATTTTGCTTTAAATAAGTTTTGATTCGAAAACGCGTGAAAGAGATTTGGAATGGAATGTGTAGTTCAAGGTGAAATCTGAGTTATTATGCGTTACCGGCATGCCATAATACGGGCAAGTGTTCGGAATAATGATGACCGGCGCTGGTCTCATATTTACCATAACAAAACAAACGTGAATAATATTTGCTGACTAGATGATGCCCGCGACTTCGTCCACGTGGAATATGTTTTTTTTTCGTTTGTTCACCGAAACTCCTTAATATTCCGGGATAGATAGTAGCCTATACCCATCCAAAAAATCACGGCGATGCGTTGCTCTGTTTTGACGTGATTGAAGGACAAACTAACAAACACATTTTCGCATTTATCAATATTAGTATGATTATCCTTAGACCTCTTGCTACATGAAGACCAATATTATACGTTACCTAGGTGCTCACCTGTTTTTAAGCTATTACATAGCTATAACAAAAAAAACCTAACACTTTGGTTGCTATGACTAGGTACTTGTGTTGTTGACTTCAAGTTGTTGAAAATAAAAATACTATTTTTATGAAAAGATGATTTTGGTTGCTATGACTACTTGTGTTGTTGACTTCAAGTTGTTGAAAATATAACACAACAACATACAACAAGTGGTCATAGCAAGTTGATAAAAAATGCTATGCAATAGCTATACCGCGGCAGTCTCCGAGTACCACACGACTTTTTTTTGGTATATGGTTGCATACTTTTCTTAGTTTATATTATAATAATAAAAGATAAATTTAAAAAGAAGTGTAGGTACTTAATCACTATTATAGTTAGAAGTGAACTAAACAGTGTAGGTTATTAAACACTTGGATAATTTTATCACGATTTAATTTATACTTACTCTAGTCCATTTTTAAACAGTCAAAATGGAATATTATTCTATAATGAACTCAGGAAATGCTTATCAATTAGGTACCTATTTACCCATTTCAACTCAAACACGGAAAATACTAAGGATAGAAGTGTTTCGATATCAAACATCGGTACCTAATGGGTACCTTTTTATTGTTCATACGATTGCAAAATATGTGCCCGTTAATGTAACACAACCGGAAAGAATTTATTAGTGCAGATGAAAATTATAAATGTTACGTACGTGCAATGTGACGTCAGGATATGACTCAACTTTTCAAAAATAAATGTTAAATGGGTAAAAAACCCGAAAACCCGAAAAAGATCTACCCGTGAACACCTTCAATTACCTACTTAAATAAAACAGTTTTGATAGTTTTTTAAAGCCAGAAGTCATGTTCCTAGTGTTAAGTTACGTACCTAGTTGTAATAATGCAAGCTTTAAACTATCTACGACCATTCGCGAATATTAAAATGAGTAATACGTACAATAAGTGAAGATAGTATATAGTATGGAGTATGCCCTAGTTCAAATCGGGGAGGTATACCTGTTGGTTCCAATATCCTTTGGTTTTAATCATATTGGCGAACATAATATAAGTAATTGTATCTACATCAAAGCTAGCTCAATTGTAATTACAGGTATGTCATTAGCATTACTAGATATGCTGTATTAACTTATTTATTATCAGTACATAAATATTTATCCATGTGCTTGAGTAATGAACTATTTATTAACCATGTGCTTTAAACAATGCGATACATCGTGCGAACTCTATTTCAGATATTCTATTGTCGCATGAATTTGTATTGCATTTTTTGTAAACGTTGCTTTTACCGTTCTCTCAGTAAGAATTCGTCGAATGGATCGTGATTCGTGGTCCATGGACCCATTTTATTAATGGTCGGGATTTTTATGCTATCATACTAATAGACTAATATTACAAATGCGAGAGGGTAAATTATTGTTTGTTGGTTTCTCCTTAAATCACGCCGCAACGGAGCAACAGACGTGATTTTTGGCATGGGTAAAGTTGACGACCTGGAGAATGATTTATTTTTTATCCCGGAAAATTAAGGGAATAAAAAAACGTATTCCCAAAATAGGTACCTATGTATGGGACGTAATTATTTATTTATTCAAAGAGTTTTTACCTTGGTGTAAGCAGAAGTACGGTTAACCGTGTTCTTATTCCTTTTAACTAGCTGATGCCCGCGACTTCATCCACATGGTTTGAGTTTATTTAATTCCCACGGGTATTCCTTAATTTTACGGCATTAAAAGTAGCCTATGTCATCCCAGGTCCTGAACTATGCCCGTGCAAAAATTACATACGTTGCTCTGTTGCGGCGTGACGAGGATGTCTTCCTCGTCACGCCGCAACAACGCGCCAACAAACAAACACACTTTCGCATTTATAAAATTATAACATTAGTATGATTTCAAATCTCGATTTAGGTTTATTTCAGACGTTCATCAAATGGATAAGTAAATAAACCATTTCGGATTTCTGAGAGCTCTCAGCTCTGTATTTTAGAACTCGTTCAATAAGTCTACAATATGTTCAAGCCACTCAATTGTACCTAATGTAGGTACATTGTACTCAACCTAGAATTATGCATCGAAGTGGTAAATACGATGTGTACTCACAACTCACAGGGACTGCACTTTGTGACTTGTGACGGTATACAGTGCTTATGAGACCTGCCTACCTCTATTCGTATCTACCTAAAGAGCACCTGCTCGTAACTTAGCCAATAGGTAGGTACCTACGCTAGTCTATATTTCTCTAGCCAAATATAAATAAAAACCGGCCAAGTGCGAGTCGGACTCGCGCACCGAGGGTTCCGTACTCAAGAAGTAGGTATAATTACCTTTGTTAATGAACCGCAAAACTAACTTTGTTTGTAGAGGTTTACTGTTAATATCAAAAAATTACGTTTGTTGTATGGGAGCCCCCCTTTAATATTTACTTTATTGATATTTAATTATTTATTTTGAAAGGTAATATACAAGTTAATATTCTGTGAAAATTTGAACCGTCTACCTGTTACCGTTTTTAATATTGAGCAAAGAAATACGAAAAATACACGTTTATTGTATGGGGACCCCCCTTAATATATATATTTTTTTAATTTTTAGTATTTGTTGTTATAGCGGCAACGGAAATACATCATTGGTGAAAATTTCAGCTTTCTAGCTATCGCGGTCTATGAGATACAGCCTGGAGACAGACAGACAGACAGACAGACAGACAGCGGAGTCTTAGTAATAGGGTCCCGTTTTTACCCTTTGGGTACGGAACCCTAAAAACCGCCAAATATAAAATATGATGCCCGGGTCTTTATCCGCGTGGATTAAGATATTTTGACTCCTGCAGGAACTCTTTAATTTTCCGGGATAAAAATGTAGCCTATGTCCTTCCCCGAGATGTAAACTATCTCTGTACCAAATTATATCAAAATCGGTTGAGTAGTTGGACCGTGAAAGCGTATCAGACAGACAGACACAGTTTCGCATTTAAAATATTAGTAGATATGGATTAGTATGGATATCGTAAGTATGTACTGTAACTCCTTTCATTTATGAAATTGGTTCAAATTTTAATTCATAAGATAGTAAAGCAGTTATTTTACGATGTTTTAACATGAAGATTATTACCTATCTACTTGTAGACTTACATACCTACTTAATTCACCGAGCTTGTACCTATTATCGTTTTCCTCTTGTAGCTTACATCAGTATACCTACATATAAACTATTAATAAATAGTTAATCTAAAGGTACATTATGGGTGATTGCACATTTGTCCTCGTTGAAAGAATTATTAACCATCCGAAACGAGACGTGTATAGAAATCCTTATGAAATCTTATGAAAGCTAGCTTACAGATTCACAGTCCACACCCGGCCATGCGAATCGCTGAAAAAATCGGAAGGTTGGGTACCTAATCCCTGACAAATTCAACTCTGATGTCCCAATCACGAATTACTATGGTTGCCTGACGGCAGCCCGGTAGATTTTTTTCTGGCTGTAGTATAATAATATGATCTTATAATATGACTTTTATTGATCTTCCAGCTTACGGAATGGCACCCACATACAATTCAGTGTCACTAAGTACCTATTTACTTTTGCTATATTATTATATTATGCTAGTCCGTTCATCTATTTTGAGGTGAGTTTAATTGTTACTTGTTATGCAGCGAGAGCCCGGACTAGAGAAAATTCCGAAAATCAGAATTTCTAATTCAGAAACGAAACGTTATGATTTTACGAGACGCGTCATGGAAGTGCACGATTCCATGAAACGTTCCTTTTGACGTGGGTCGGTCGATTCTTTCAACGCGGATAGGTGTGCGTTCACCTTAAAAGTTAAATAGATAAGTAATGTTAAAAACTGAATTAAAAAAAAGTCATAGAGAGTATTTAGTCAGGTTAGTTAAAATCAAAATATTGCTTAGTAATTCTGACCCTAAGACCTTGATATGAATAGTGAGTACCTACCTACTTTTTTTCTTCGAAACTTGGGCTTAGATAAGAAAGAAACAGAATAGATAAGTAGGTACAATCCGGTAAGCAAACTCTGACTCACTGAAACATCAAAATTAATGGATTCTTTTAAAACTTGCATAAAATTATGTGAAAATATTTACTTTTTTGCTAAGCGAGGTATGTTTACATAGGTGTTCTTAGTTAAATCAATATCTAGTTAACTAATACCTACATGAAATCATCATTAAATGTTGCGTCTGTATAAAAAATTACACATGTATTTCTCATACGACGCTGAGGTTTTGCTCGGACGTTTCGTCCTGTCCTGTCCGTAGTGTGTTCATGCCATAGGTATCTAGTACACGTGCGCGAGTTGAATGCAGAGCTAACGTAGGTATATGTCACCATACATTAGCTCTGTATTCAACTCGGGCGCGAACTATAGAATAGTCTCCACTTGTACATGTCACCGAAAGATTGTAAAAACCGTTAGATTATAATCTAACTCGCGAAATTGTAAACTGTCGAATGATTACGATATAACGGATTATTTTTCGGTAGATTGTAATCTGTTAGGTTTATTAACCCGATAGAACCTAATACTTGATTAAACTACTAACTGAACTGAACTAATAAATGATTACTTATGTCGAACCCTAACCTAACCTACCAGAAAGAGACAAGAAAACGTAAATACAATGAATATTTCAAAAATTGACACTTAAAAAATTGAACGGTTCACAATCTTTCGACTGTTTACAATCTATCGAAAAAAAAAGCGTTAGATTACAATCTTACGGTGACATACACACTTATTATAGAAAAGTACCTAGCCAATATTTTCGTGTGAAAATCAGGCGGTTAAAGCTAGTAGTGTTAAAGTTAATAATTAGCGGGGTTTTTCGGAAATCGTCAATAGACTATGGTCGAATAAATATTTTAGGCAATTGCGATAAGTAGTAACTACCTATCCTATGTCTATTTATTTTTTCGTAGTTCGACAAACTCAAATTTCAAAAGAACTTTGTAGAACCGGATCTTTTTTATCGTGAATGTTATATTAAAAATGCAATCTACTACAGCTTTGTACTATTACATCTTAATATATATAAATCTCGTGTCACAATGTTTGTCCTCAATGGACTCCTAAACCACTTAACCGATTATAATAAAATTCGCACACCATGTGCAGTTCGATCCAACTTGAGAGATAGGATAGTTTAAATCTTAAATACCGGCCAAGTGCGAGTCGGACTCGCGCACCGAGGGTTCCGTACTATGAACCGCAAAACTAACTTTGTTTGTAGAGGTAAAATTACGTTTGTTGTATGGGAGCCCCCCCTTTAATACTTACTTTGTTGATATTTAATTATTTATTTTGAAAGGTAATATACAAGTTAATATTCTGTGAAAATTTGAACCGTCTACCTGTTACCGTTTTTAATATTGAGCAAAAAAATACGAAAAAAAAACGTTTATTGTATGGGGACCCCCCTTAATATATATATTTTTTTAATTTTTAGTATTTGTTGTTATAGCGGCAACGGAAATACATAATTTGTGAAAATTTCAGCTTTCTAGCTATCACGGTCTATGAGATACAGCCTGGAGACAGACAGACAGACAGACAGACAGACAGACAGCGGAGTCTTAGTAATAGGGTCCCGTTTTTACCCTTTGGGTACGGAACCCTAAAAAACATCAATTCACGCGGACGAAGTCGCGGGCATCATCTAGTATCTATATATGACCAAGATAGAGTCCTCAGAGTAAGAAGAAACGTATCAACTACCTATCAAATCGTGACCTGTCATAAAACACCTATGCAAACAAACGCAATTATGCAAACATGGTATCTACCTACCTGCCCATTTATTTGTTAGACTTATACTACTGACTACTATATACCTACGTGAGAGTATTACGTAGGTATGCTGTATGTATTTTCTAGATATATAAAAAAAAAAAAGATCAATTGCAGAGTTTCTTGCCAGTTCTGCTCAGTTGAAACTGCTTACCAAATCGGTGGAAGAGTCTCGAGCTTTTGACATTTTATTATAAGAGAAACAATTTGTCCTACGTTAAATATACATTTCATTTAATTTTAAAATTTCATACACAAAAAGTTTTCGAGTGAAAAACATTACGAACGTTTCTAAACTTACTTCAAATAAATATTATAAATGCGAAAGTTTGGATGGATGTCTGGATGGATGTATGGATGTTAGTAACTCAATCACGCCCCAACGTCTGAACGGATCTGGCTGAAATTTGGCATAGGGATAGATTATAGTCTGGAATAGCACATAGGCTACTTTTTATCCCGGAAAATTGAAGAGTTCCTGCGGGAATCAAACAAATGTATCTGTTCAACTGATTTTGATAAAATTTGGTACAGGGATAGGTTGTATCCCGGGGAAGGACGTAGGCTACTTTTTATCCCGGAAAATTAAGGAGTTCCCGCGGGAACCAAAAAACCTCAAACCACGCGGACGAAGTCGCGGGCATTCGCTAGTAAATATATATAATGAATGATGATTGCGGAACCTTTTTTTTTTTTTTGCGGATACGGGGCTTTGAAATTAGTTTCGATACTGCAATAATTATCGCTGCTAGATACTAACAGTCGCGTTTAAAACTGGATTAAAGATGCATATCAGGGATGTTATGGAGCTCCGTAACCGTAACCGAAACTATCGGATATCCGAAATAAAAATATATCCGTAACCGTATCCGAAACCGATATAATTTTATTCCTATATCCATATCCGTATCCAGATCCGAAATATCATATCCATAATATCTCTGATGTATATCTCAAATTTCGGCTCTGATGAGTAAGTGAACCGTGACTCAGCGGTCAAAGGCGTTCCGCGCGCGATTCCCAGCGCGACGCAGGTTCAAATCCTGCCAGATCCGCAATCTTTTTGATATGTACTTTGAGTAAGTTTAGAAACTTTCCGAGTGTGAGAAGCACTATAATAAAATTACAAAAAAACACGAACGTTGTAATCAATGCTGTCTAGTGTCAATACATAGCACAATGCACACAAAGTTGTATCAAAATACATATCAATTGATCGTCATATGTCGTCCGTGTGCCGCACAGGTAGCTATTATGTAAAACCTGTTTCAAACATTGTTAAAATCTCAATTGGGATAATGACAACTCAATCAAATCAGCAACTTATAGAATGTTTCGACAGTTTACTATATCGAGATAAAAAGCGTTAGATTACAATCTTACGGTTTTTACAATTTTACGGTGACATATATGTATACTAGAAGTTGTTATAGTATATATTTCATACATAGTTATGACGTCACCAATTTAAACTTATTTCTTTATTATATAGTTTAAAACTAAACGAAGATGTGAATATAAGGTCTTTTGGAAGACCCCCTGAGTACCTAATAATCAGTAATTTATTTTTGACTCAGGCATCACCACTCTTATTGCGATTGATTGCGATGTATCAATAATAATTGATGAAAAAGATACGCGGTCGCCTTCCGGTGTCAGCGTCGCTAGTATTCTATCTGTAATATAATAAGTCTATGATTCTATCTAAATCTATATATATAAAATTCAAAGTCCTGACTGACTGACTGACTTATATATCAACGCACAGCCTAAACCGCTGGTCCTAGAGACATAAAATTTGGAGGGAGTGTTCTTTGTGAAGAGTAGGTATCCACTAAGAAAGGATTTTTCGAAATTCCACCCCTAAAGGGGTAAAATAGGGGTTGAAAGTTTGTATGAAAGTCCGTCATTTTTCAAGTTATATCCATGAAACTTGGTATTTGAGATATCGGTTCAAAATGAAGAAATACGTGTTTCGCTATTTTTGAAAATTCTACCCACAAAGGGCTGAAATAGGGGATGAAAGTTTGTATGAAAGGCTTTTATTTTACAAGTTATTTTTCAAGTTACATCTACGAAACTTGGTATTTTGGATTTCGGTAAAAAAATTAGAAGGACGTGTGTAACAATTTTTAAAAATTCCACCCCCAAAGGTATTAAATAGGGGTTGAAAGTTTTATGAATTTCCGTCGTTTTTCAAGCTATAGCCATGAAACTTGGTATTTGGGCTTCCGGTTGAAGAGGATGAAATACGGATTTCACAATTTTTGAAATTTCTATCCCCAAGAAAGTCAAATAGGGAGTTTGTCCTTCAATCACGCCGCAACAGAGCAACGGATCGGCGTGATTTTTTGCATGGGTATTCGGTATAGTTGAGTACCTGGAGATTGACATAGGCTTCTTTTTATACCGGAAAAGTAAGTAGTGCCTGTGGGAATTAAAAAACTTATGCCACGCGGACGAAGTCGCGGGCGTCCGCTAGTATAGTATATAGTAGTAGTATTCGTCGCTATCTATTTTAAAATAAAATAAAATAAAACAAGATAAAAACAAAAACTTAACTAGCATATAAATTTGTTCAAATTTTAGCCACCGAGCCAGATAAGTTTGTCAGACTGTACCAAAGTATAGAAGAGCCAGGAAACTATAAAATACCTGTATGATAGTATCATTTTTTATCTGTTTTCTTAAGGCTTCACTGAAGTACGCTTTGTGTGGTTATCTGGATATCTATAGGATTATATTGGACAAGATAACGGCAAATCCATGGCTGTTAATTATACTTACCTATCTATTATGTAATGCAGCAGTAAATTAATATAGAAAACTAGATTATGCTCGAAACTAAATAAAAATATCAAAATTGGTCTATACTTACTCAATGTTATTTTTACTCAATATTATTTTTATTTAATAAAATCTATTGTTCAACTACTATTTATACTTTATTGATACAATATAATAAGTTATTTACCATTTTGTGGCTAAATTAATTTGTTTTTCCTTTAATGTCATCAATAAATAACACCTATACGAGTAAGATACAATTAGTAAAAAAAATAAACTGTTACTATATTTTATCGTTTTGAAAACTCTACATAGTACTGAAATTGGTCACGATAACCATCAGGATTTTTCATGTCACATTAAAATTAATTGTGAATAGTTTGTTACAGTAAAATATAAATTTGTTACATTTTAAATTATTTTTATGTTTGTTTTTATTACTTTAAGTCAATAGTACTCATTTGTACAAAATCATAGTACTCATTTGCAAAGCTCTAATCCCTTTACGAGTATCTGCTATTGATTTTTGTCTTACTCTATGTTGCTATTTTTTTTGTCGAAAATGTAACAATAAAACATAGAGTTATGTATGGAATGCTGGCTGCATTTCTGAGCTGACCAGTCAGGCTGATCCTTTGCGTAAATATTGAGTCAGCCCATCTATCACCGGTGTTTCTAATTATTTAATAGCCCAAAACTTTATTTAATAGTAGATATTAGTTATTAGTATTTTTCAACAGATCCAGATACTAAAACGCACAGATCTATACACTACTGATACTGTAGGTACTTAGATATGATTTAAAACATTAGAATTGGCACAAGCAATTGGCTTGGGGTATTTTATTTTTTACGATCCCACGAATAAAGGTTTAATTAGAAAATTCGCTCTAGTCAGTAATTTAGCAATGTAATAACTGCAGTACAATTCGACCTATGTATACCACCTCGACACGGCATGGCACTGATCAAATACCATAATAACCTGAGACTTACAACAGTATAGACTGACGTCTAAAAGCAGCTTAGCAATCTAGTGGTTTTTGCTTGAATATTTCTGTGACAGTGTGACTAACTGATACATCTTCAAAACGATCATATCTCTCACATATCTATGTGCAACATATCCAAATAACGAAGCATATCAGTGTTTAATCACTATCATTATAATAATAAAGTGAATAAAGTTACACAAAAGTGCAAGTGTAAAGATATCAGTGTTATAAGAAAGTGAAAATGTCTGAACGCTTCAAGGTGACAAAATTCGACGAGCCTTCGGGCAAAACTTTCAAGAACTACGGCGCAACGTCTGCTGAAAATGACGTCGAGCTGAAAGGGAAGCTTCTTCCGGATTCAGGTAAGTTAAATAAATAAATAAATAAAAGTTTATTGACCAACGCTCCAATACAATTACACTTATGTTTCCACAAATTAAACTTATACTACGTGTTGTCAATGGGCCACCTCCTCAGCCCACAGCGTGAGAGATAAGTATATATCTACCTATCATACTGCAACGCTGATTTTCAGTTCACTTTTTCACTTATTCATATACCTACTAAGTGGGTATATCGAGATTTTCTGTACCAAAGCTTTGTGATCTTTGTAATGATGTTAACTAAATTATATTAATTTATTTTGCATTCATTAATTTGAAACAATGCATAGTGCATCTTCTATACTTATTAGTAAATAGTGCTTATTGTAAAGACTGAATAGCCTCTTAAGTTAATAAGTTATAGCAAATAATGACTTCCATGGTCGTGGCGTAACATAAAATGGTTAGGTGCTAGTAATAAATATAGTTAGGTACTTACTTATTGCAAGAAACATATTAAACACAGGTAGATACCACAGACCATACAACCAAGTAGATACTTAAGTATTTACAGTGGCATGGATACATTTTCTATCGAAGATAAGCAAGTCTTTGATTGATCTATTAGTAAATGGAGATAGTTGTGTATAGGTACTAAAATTGTTGTTACAATGGTTGTGGGCTTACCTGAAAGAAGTATGACAGATTTTCATAAACACTAACCAATTCAGTTCCTATAAATAAGGCAGATTAGTAATTCCCAAATTAAAACTGATAGATAATTGTGTGCTTTTCTCCAGAGTTCTACCTATTAGCTCTAAGTATACCAAAATTCATCAAAATCGGTTAACTGGCCCATGTAAACGTAGCAGACAGACAGATGGACAGACGGACGGGCAGACACACTTTCACATTTACAAAAACAAATTCTTTCCAAAAAACCGACTTCCAAAGCCACTGTAAAGTAAAAAATAATTTTGATTTCTACACACTATGTTGAAGTCGGGCGAGCCTGATGCGTAAACTTTGCTTATCCTTGTTATACCAGCCTTGTAAAGAATTTTTATTTTTAACTTTTTACTATCAGGGCTGAGGATTTGAAGTCAGAATTTATATGGGACCACCTCGAGAGCTTCCTCTAACGACTGATAGAAAAAAAAATCAAATCGATTCAGAAACCATGGAGATATGCGCTGAAATACCTACAAAAAAAACGCGCCGAATTGAGAACCTCCTCCTTTTTTCGAAGTCGGTTAATTAGTACGGATGCAGATTATACTTACTAATAGAGGTCGTTCTACGATGTTAAATTATGTTTCCACTTCGAGTATACTCAACTCTGATTGATATTTGCGAACGTTCAATAACAAACAACGCAACCACATGTAGTGCACTGTAATTAATTCTGCATTGACAAGTACTTCAGAGTGACAGTAACCAATGCCTCCTGTGCACATTGGCCCAATGTGCTCGACAACTGACAAGTGTCGGTCAATTTGTCACTACTAATTCGTTTACAAATGAAAAATACGAAAACCAGCTAGAGTCTGCGTTCACTGTGAGTAATGTCTTTCTTCAATTTTTGAATTTTCTTTTACTGCAACAATAGAATTCTTTAATTTTTAACAGACTTCAAAACGGATGTTCTGTATTCGACCCGTATCTAATGTATGTATGTATTATGTGTCTATGTTGAAAGTGTTTGTTCAATATCTGATCTAACTAAGTACCTATGATAAATTGTTAACAATATTATATCGACGGAGTTTTAATTTCCCTTTTTTTTAAGCTTTTTTTTTGTATTGAAAATAATACAATAGAGCTTAATGCTAGCTAGCCTAACCTAATTACTATATTAATCATGCCCGCGTGGAATGGTGGCAAGAATGCTGGCTGCATTTCCGCGCTGGACAGCCAGGCTGATCCTTTGCGCAAAAAATGAGCCAGCCCTTCTGTCACCAGATGAGGCAATTAACCGCGGTGAAATATCTCGTAAAAAGTTTTTGGCACTAAGACTCCATGGCCCCAGGGTCTCCACGGCAAACGGAACAAATATGTAACTATCTATGAGAGAGGCATACTTTCGCCGCTTGCCGGTTTCAGCCTTTTCTGCTGCGGCTCCCGGCCTTGATGCTTCAAATCAGCAATTTAATTTTAAAATCCACTTGGTTCTCCTGTGATGATTATATTAGGAATTCCGTGTATTTTGATGTTTTAATTAAAATACCGCCACAGTAAACATTGAGTGTGAATGTGACTGTGAATTAAAGTTTGATCACCCGTCATACATATTATACCTAGTCATGTTTCATTTTGTAAGTAATTGAAATGTTAATCCATACCAATTCATGTAAATGGGAATATTACATACTGGACGATGCCTGTGACTTCGTCTTGCGGATCTAGGTTTTTCCAAAACTTCCGTGGGAATTTTCGTAAAGAAAATAATACCGAGTCAAAATCGGTAAAACAGATGGGCTGTGAAAAGGTAAGACACAGACAGACAGTCGGTTAGACACACTATTTCATTTATAATAAACTAAGCGTTATGGAATTACTACGGTTGTGAAGTGTTTAAGTCTTAGTTCTCGGTTCGATTTCTGTGCTTGGCAACTACAATTATGATCCCGCCAAGATATCTTATCGCATCGGAGAATATATCTATACGTGGAAATATAAATAACTTTTATCTACTCCAGCATCGAAAAGTTCCAATTTCGAATTTGACAACTATATCGAATTGAACCCTCTTTCGTGTTTGCTTCTCATAACGATACAGTTCGTTGTATGGGAGCTGTATCGTTATGAGTCGTAGCTGTATCGATATGGTTATCTTCATAAATAGGATACCTATAGCTTAGCGGCTCTGGGTTCTGGCACTTTTGGTTTTTATTAATTTATAAAGTAAAAAATTATAAAGACGTCCTTGTCGTAGATAAAATCTTGTATGCAACTGTAGATAATTAGTCATTTTAATTCTCGTACATTCTATTTTGATACTCGGCAAGCCTCGTATCAAAAAACAGCACTCGAATTATTAAAATGACCCTCATTACGATACAGTTGCATAAATAGCTATAACGTAACACATAGATGACGTGGTTTCATTGATGTAGAATTTTAGTACCTGTTGTTTTTATAAAATTTGCAATTGAAATAATAATTTTCCATATGCTTAGAATTTGTAATTTGTCACGTGTATTGCGTGCATGCATGCTATTGACCGGTATAGGTAGAATTATAAACATAAGTAATGGTCACTGGAGCTAGGTATGGGCACAGATGAAAATCATATGGTATGGGTCAGTGATAAAATTACTTTCCAAAAAACCGACTTCCGACGCCACTGTAAAGTACAAAATTATTTTGATTTCTACCCACTATGTTGAAGTCGGGCGGTTATTTATAACAAGGTTAAGCAAAGTTGACGCATCAGACTCGCCCGACTTCAACATAGTGGGTAGAAATCAAAATTATTTTGTACTTTGCAGTGGCGTTACAGGTCGGTTTTTTGGAAAGAATTTTTATTTTTAACTTTTTAGTGTCTGGGTTGAGGATTTGGAGTCAGAATTTTTTATGGCACCACCTCGAGAGCTTCCTCTAACGACTGATAGATAAAATCTTCAAATCGGTTCAGAAACCACGGATTGAGAACCTCCTCATTTTTTGGAAGTCGGTTAAAAATCCCTTCTACGCTACACAAAATTCTTAAATTTGGATATCATATAAAGCACGCATTTTCAATTTTCTACTTTAACAGACCCGTCCCTGCTTCACTCGGAATAAAGATTTAAAAATCCCTTGGATTTAGAGATCCTTTCTTAGCGCGTGCCTACCATCCCATCATAGAAGAAAGCTACTGTATTTTTTTTTAATTTCTCACCCCAGCGGTTTACAGTTACACATAAGCGTTGTAGCGAAGCGGACTGTCTCGTTGGTCTAGTGGTTAGCAGGTTCGCCTGCGGCCGACGAGGTCCTGGGTTCGAGTCCCGGGTCGGGGCATAATTAAGTATTATTGGGTTTTACTAACTAGAAATTCTCATTACTAGCCCGGAGTTAGGAAGTTGGAGCTGTTTCACCCCCGTGCCTCGGAGAGCACGTTAATGGGCTGTAGTGGATGGGATGGATGGTTGTAGCGAAGTACTTAGATCAGTCAGGTCCAGGCTTTTTGTAGGTATCTATTTATAGAAGCATTCATACTAGACTAGTTCATACTAATATTGCTTTCAAGCTTACATTTTCAAACGAATTTGGTACAGAAATAGGTCGTATCCTGGGGAAGGACAAACGACACTGTCTATCCGGGAAAATCAAAGAGTTTCCAGGAAAGTTTCAGTCGGTCAGAAAGTCACGGGCATCAACTTATATCTTACTAGCTGATGCCCGCGACTCCGTCCGCGTGGAGGTATGAAAAATATAGATAGTAGCCGATTCTCAGACCTACTGAATATGCATATTAAATTTCATAAAAATCGGCCAAGCCGATTCGGAGGAGTATGGTAACTAACATTGTGACACGAGAATTTTATATATAATACTAGCAAACCCGGCGAACTCCGTTTCGCCACCAGATGGCTTTCCCGCTAAAAAGATTTTCCCGCTTTTCTGTTGAAATTTTTCCTGAATTTTCTTTGCTATATACCTCACGGAGCCCGAGACCTTTCCAACGAATGCAAAACCGTGGAAATCGGTTCGTGCGTTCTGGAGTTATAGCGTCAGGAAGGAAAACCCGACTTATTTTTATATAGTAGACTAGCAAACCCGGCGAACTCCGTTTCGCCACCAGATGGCTTTCCCGCTAAAAAGATTTTCCCGCTTTTCTGTTGAAATTTTTCCTGAATTTTCTTTGCTATAAACCTCACGGAGCCCGAGACCTTTCCAACGAATGCAAAACCGTGGAAATCGGTTCGTGCGTTCTGGAGTTATAGCGTCAGGAAGGAAAACCCGACTTATTTTTATATAGTAGACTAGATGATGCCCGCGACTTCGTCCGCGTGAATTGATGTTTTTTTAAGATTTAAACTATCCTATCTCTCAAGTTGGATCGAACTGCACATGGTGTGCGAATTTTATTATAATCGGTTAAGTGGTTTAGGAGTCCATTGAGGACAAACATTGTGACACGAGATTTATATATATTAAGATATCTTATATAACTGTACACAATTTCATAGCTTTCAATTATTGACTCAACTCTCAAACTCCCAACTAAAAGTATTAGGTATAGATCGCTATTTGTGGCCAAAGGATTGATTACATAATTATAAATTAGTTAATAATTCATTAGTTAAGCAACTAACGAGAGTCGAATAATACTTTATGCTATGTTTACCGTAGCGTAGAGCTAGGAGGGCAAAATTAATATTGTTTGTAATTTGATTGACTTCGATCTTACTTCGATAGATTCTTGGTGAAGCGCTGTTAGCGCTAAGGGAGGTTACAGAATAGCGTATGTTTTTGCGCGTATATGCTCGTATCGGTTTACTTGCTTACACGAGCGCCATATTTTGCGCTTCAAAAACCGAACTGTTGGTCAGTCAGTAGTTAGTAGTGAACGCTCGTAAGAGATGCGCGTGTGACTAAGGGTGCGCCTACAGGTGTTTCCAAAAACAAGCTTATACGCGCCGAAAAAACGCTACTCTGTAACCTCCCTAAGGTTATATTCACACGGACGCACTGCAACTGTACTACAACGTCAATAAAGAGATCATATTGTTTTAATAGTAGAGGAGAGTAACTAAATGTGGGCTAGTGCTTTAATATGGGCTAGTAACAATTCTCGAAAACCTACAATTGAAAGACACAACTAACGACGATCGTCTATCGCATTCATTCCCTCTAACATCGCACTGACTCATTCTCGTCGTCGCGCGCGAGCTGTCGCCAGTATCAGCTATACTTGTGTTGCGGCTGTCGAAAAATTTTCTGCGGTACGTATCAATGTGTTATTTAATTAATGAAAATTAGGTCTATATACTGTAACTATGTGTTTTATTGCAGAATATATGTTTAATTTTATGATTTTCGGTCGATTTATTGCTTGCTATATATGATTTGTAAAGTACACGATCAAGTTGATTTTAGTAAAGAATTTCAAATATGGGCTATGACTATGGTCCTGAATATGGGCTAGCCCATATTTAGGAATCACCGGACTTGAGGTATAGGTCTGAGGCTCAAACAGAAGAATCTACTTCTGGAACTGGACATGAACCAACATATGACTGTCAACCTTCGTCTTCCGGAATTGATCGTAACAGTCTAGGTCTAGTATCTCCTTATGACATAAGTCCCGTGGCAAAAAAAGTCAGAAAGACATCGCAGAACAAGACATCACAATAGAGGTAGAAAAGCTGCTCTGGCCTCGGTTATAAATTCGTCTCCATATAAAAATGACCTTATTGTAACAAAAAAGAAGAAAAACAAATGAAAAAGAAAATAAAACAAATGATAAGAAACCCAAGCAAAAGAAAAGAAGTATAGGAAATAAAAACGCCAAGACCAGGGACGAAAGTGAAGGTGAAGAAGATATTCAATTTGATTCAGATACCCCTATAGGAAGGAACCAGATGCCCCTATAGGAAGAGAGGTTCCTGACACTGCCGATGCAGCGTGTATGTTTTGTCAGGATTTTTTTTCTGAAAGAGCAGCAGGAGAACTGTGGGAAAGACGTTTAATGTGTCAGCTCTGGGCACTTAATGACTGTGCTGGGCCAGAGTTTGACACCTGGATATGTGATTTTTGTAAGTAAATGATGTGATTTCTTCCATCTTCCAAAGTAGTTTGATCTCTTATAAGATAAATATTTATAACTTTTATTTTCGTACAAGATATTATAAGTTTTTATTTGTAGCCCATATTTGAGTACCTGTTCCATATTTAGCGTCTATTTTGATATTTTGTTTAATGCTTAATTTAATAATATATTATAATATTATGAACTTATGATTGTTACTAGCTCTTTAAAAATGTATGTGTGATTATGTTGACGTCAATAAATGCTTAATTTTTTAATAGTTTTTTATTTATGAGGCAAAAACAAAATGGTAGCCCATATTTGGTTACTCTCCTCTAGTGTCTGCAACTCCCCAAACTATACGAAGTTACTTTTTGTCTATTTTCTATCCGCTACAATTTAGGTCTTGACTAGGATCTCACCTGGTGGTAAGAGAAGATGCAGTCTAAGTTGGTAACGGGCTAACCTGTTAGGTAGTTACATGAAATCCATGTCTTTCTACACGGCATCGTACCGGATAGCTAAATCGCTTGGGGGAAGGTACTTCTTTGCCTGTAGGGTCGAAAGAAGCAATGAACGAAGCGCAGACCAAGAAAAATTCAAAAAATTATCAATCTCCGAATTGCCCCCGCCAGGGATCAAACCCGGGGACTCTTGCTTATGAGAGAACAGCGCTCAGCACTGTGTCAGGGAGGTCGTCAAAAGTGTCGCAATGATAAGAGATTAATGGCCGTACAATGTTTAAGGATGCCATTAGTATTAAGTGTCTGATTTCAGATATCTTATCTATATTATATTGTGAGGAGTGCCAAAAACAGTCACTTAGGCGCAGTGGCGTGCAGTTCATAGAGGCATAAAAGCCCCCGGGATGTAACCTATCTCTGTACCATTTTCATTAAAAGTCGGTTGAGTAGTTGGGCCGTGAAAGCGTAGCAGACAGACAGACAGACGGACGGACAGACAGACAGACACACTTTCGCATTTATAATATTAGTATGGATGGATATTGATTAACTCTATTCCAGTCATGCCAACTGCCGATAAAACGCTTTAAAACTGCAGTTTTGTAGTTGGCGTGCAGTCTTAATGCGTCTGTCTAGAGTCTAGACAGTAGACATTCAGCGTTTGAAGCGTTTTTATTTCATTACACGTGTGGAGAGACCCTAGACCAAGCAATCAATTAAGCTCCCGCAACTTGCTAAGTATGGTATTGGTTTTGAACCGTTCGCTTCAAAGCTCAATTTTATCGTTTGATTTTACTGAATTAGTTTGACGCTAACGTGTACCTTAGCGTCAAAGTAAAATGAATAATTGCATTGATTTAGAGGTCAATCATTTCGTGTATGCAACAGCCAGCGCTCCAAACGATACGTTTTAAAATTTAAATCGGTTGTTCTGAATTTGTGACTTTAAATCAAGAAGCTTTGGGTCCATTTTACTTTGACGCTAATGGGATCGAACGCTCAATACGATCAATCGAGTTTGCAATGCAAAAACTTAGACTAAAGCGCACTGTAGGTAACATGATATCTGGGGGTTTCATATTATGGGCCATGGGAGTAATAGGTATCCTAACATCACACAATAAGTAGATAGATACCAAAAGTGCGAACATAATGAAAAGTTCGACAGTGTGCATAATATTGAGTTACTTAATGGTGCCTAGGCACTAGGTAGGTAAGTACTATGTACCTACGTCTATCTTCGGTATCAATAAGTTTAGCACAGGACGTACCTACGTTTATTGCACTGGAAAATGCGAAAGCTTGGACGGATGGATGGATGGATGATTATTCCTCAATCACGCCAGAACGGTTGAACGGATGGGATGAAATTTGGTACAGAGATACATTCTAACATTCATTATAAGAGATTCATTCATTCTAGATAGTCTTGAATAACGCATAGGCTAGTTTTTATCCCGGGAAATTAAAGAATTCCAGCGAAGGATTTACACAATAGGGCCAGTAACTGAACTCAGTAGATAATGATATACATAATATTACCATTTCAAATTGTAAAGGTACCTACTGAAGGTAATATTCGTACATTTCCTAATATGCATTCATACTTTAGCCCACTGCAGCACCATCTTAGTATAATTAAGTTTCCTTTGAAACATTGAAATGTGCTCTTCAAATGTACTAGTTCTCTAGAGTGTGACCTATTTCAATTTTCAGCCTATCCTTTTTCATGGAAACGAGAGCGCACTTATTTCGCAAAGTAAACTGTGCTCCATTATAATTAAAGTTTGTTTTTCGTTAGCAGTCACTCGGGCAGGTAAACACTCCCGTTCAATTAATTTTGATTTAAGCCACAAAATCCATACAAAAATTATAAATGCCAAAGTGTATCGTTCTGCGGGTATGTTGACGTCAATAATATATCTACTTGAAAAGTTTTAAGTTTCGTTTAACAGATTTTGGCTAAATTTTGTACAGAGTGTCAGCTTTGCGTTTAAAATTGAATTGATATTTTGGAAAAGATAAAAGATTGTGTATTTGTTTAGTGATGAATGTTTAATTAGGCTGATATTTGACTCATTCGATGTATTTCACTCGGTTCGTTCTATGGCGGGGATACTCCATATTGGTATTATTTGCATAAATACGAGTATTTTGACGTTTGAAAGCAGTCTCCTACCGGCAGACTCAGCGATTATTGAATACTTTTGTGTTTAGATCGCAATTTGATTTAGAGCTTAGCAGTAGCAACTGCAGTCTGATCAAATGATTAATTCATTGTTGTTGTGATGTTTTGGCCAAGTTTTATACTTTACTGTTTACATTAAATCTCTCGTGAAACCGCTACACGTTGTGACCTTTCGCTCGTGCAAGTCTCAAAGAGAGTACAAACATATTTTAAAAGTAATTTTAATTATTTGCCCACTTCTGGAATTATGCTTTTAAGAGAAAGCATGCATTCTGAAGACGGCTTCTTTTTACCCTGAAAATTCAGAGTTCCCACGGGTTTAAAAAAAACATAAATTCACAGATGAATTCGCAACGTGATTGTTTAATTAGGTAGGTATATTATGTACCTAGACCAACGAGGCAGTAACTGCCTCGTTGGTCTAGTGGTTAGCATAGTCGACTGCGGATCACGAGGTCTTGGGTTCGATTCCCGGTCGGGCATAAAAGTTAGGTATTGAGTTTTTCAATTAAGAAATTCTCAGTGCCAGCCCGGAGTTGGAAGTTGGCGGTGATTCACCCCCGTGCCTCGGAGAGCACGTTAAGCCGTCGGTCCCGGTTATTATCACTAACACGATAATAGTCGTAAAAGCCCGCCAACCCGCATTGGAGCAGCGTGGTGGGTCTAAGCTCTAATTCCCGCTCTCCTACGAGAGTGGAGGCCTGTGCCCAGCAGTGGGACGTTAATAGGCTGTAGTGATGATGATGATGATGATTATGTACCTACCTATTATTAATATTTACCCAAAAGCACTTATAAAACTTCATTTGAATAAAAGTCTAACTATTATATAAAAACTAGGTGATAGCTGCGAATTCGTCCCCGCGGGATCTTCTTAATTTTACGGCATAAAAAGTAGCCTATTGTCACTCTAAAGATCCTCAACTATAGGTCCTAGGCAAAAATCACATCGACCCGTCGCTCTGTGTCAGCGTGATTGGAGGACAAACAAACATACTTTCGCATTTAGGTATAATATTAGTATGATATCGGCCATTTCAATCAATAACATCATTTCGGCTTTTTAGTGCTTACATAACTAATTAATTAATAAAGTTGTTACAAGTATAAGCCAATAATTGTTATCTAAAGATAGGAACATCGTACGTTAACGTATGTAAGTACTTATCTACAAATAAAAAAATACAAAGCGAATTATTTGTGATTAATTCGAACCTGCTAAATGCGACATTCGAAGTGTAAAGTTGCTTACGACGCATCTCTTTTCCCACTGAGCTACTGAGTCCTACAAGAGTCCTACATAGAAATCTTCTACTCAAAACAAAAATAACAAACATACAGAAAAACTCTATTTCTCTCCATCTATACCTATTAGAGGGAGAAAGGGAGAGTTGAACGCTTTTTTTTGGCACATAAGATTTTTCCAGGCCAGGTGCCCGCGTTTTATCTTGCCCAAAAGAATTATGTGTATTATGTTCTAAAAAAGGTGTTTATTGTATGCAAATGAATATTAAACCAACTTTTTAGGTGCTTCATCTTTTTCAGCTGCAATGATGAAAACTACGTTAATTCTTTTTAAAGTTAGAGTAAAAAGGCGAAAGAGGTGATATAATCAACGTAGCGAGATGACATTATGCGGTGACACGGAAAACAGCGGACTGCGCGCTTTCATTTCGTTGGATTGATTATTGCCATTATTTTATTTTGCATATAATAGGTATATAAAATTCAAAGTCCTGACTGACTGACTTATATATCAACGCACAGCTGAAGCCGCTGGTCCTAGAGACATGAAATTAAGAGGATGTGTTCTTTGTGAAGAGAAGGTATCCACTAAGAAAGGGTTTTTCGAAATTCCACCCCCAAATGGGTTAAATAAGGGTTGAAAGTTTGTATGAAAGTCCGTCATTTTTCAAGTTATATACATGAAACTTGGTATTTGAGCTTGACCGGTTTAAAATGAAGAAATACGCGTTTCACCATTTTTGAAAATTCTCCCCCCAAAGGGTTGAAATAGGGGATGAAAGTTTGTATAAAATTCCTTTATTTTACAAGATATTTTTTCAAATTAAATCAACGAAACTTGATATTTTGGCTTTCGGTAAAAAATGAAGAAGGATGTGTGTCATAACTTTTAAAAATTCCACCCCCAAAGGGTTTAAATAGGGGTTGAAATTTTGTATGAAAGTCCGTCGGTTTTCAAGCTATAGCCATGGAACTTGGTATTTGGGCTTCTTGTTTAAAATGATGAAATACGGATTTCACAGTTTTTGAAATTTCTATCCCCAAGGACGTCAAATAGAGAGTTTTTTTTTTTTTTTAAATCACACCACAACAGAACAACGCATCGACGCGATTTTGATTTTTTGCATGGTATACCCGTGGTTGAGTACCTGGAGAATGACGTAAGCTCCTTTTTATCCCGGAAAATTAAGGAGTGGCTATGGGAATTAAAAAAAACTTATACCACGCGAAAGAAGTCGCGGGCGTCCGCTAGTTTTGCATATTATAATTTTATTATTATGTAGGCATAACTTTATTTTTAAATAAGTCACATTCGTTTTGTGACTATATACCAATGTATATGAAACAAACCAATTTGTTATGGATGGATTTAGCTTATAGGTACAAACTTAAAATTGTATTAAGCATGACACTGTACATGTGAAGTAACTGGGTAATCTTTACTATATAAAAATAAGTCGGGTTTTCCTTCCTGACGCTATAACTCCAGAACGCACGAACCGATTTCCACGGTTTTGCATTCGTTGGAAAGGTCTCGGGCTCCGTGAGGTTTATAGCAAAGAAAATTCAGGAAAAAATTCAACAGAAAAGCGGGAAAGTCTTTTTAGCGGGAAAGCCATCTGGTGGCGAAACGGAGTTCGCCGGGTTTGCTAGTCTATGCTATACTTAACGTCTAGAGTCCTAATAATTTAAGTCAAAGAGATTGATAGACTTGTAAATGATTTTATGTTCTCAAAATAGGTTAATCAATCAAATAATATAATATAATATATAATAAATATTATAAATGCGAAAGTTTGGATGGATGTCTGGATGGATGTATGGATGTATGGATGTTTGTTACTCAATCACGCGCCAACAGCTGAACGGATTTGGCTGAAATTTGGCACAGGGATAGATTATAGTCTGGAATAGCACAAAGGCTACTTTTTATCCCGGAAAATTAAGGAGTTCCCGCGGGAACCAAAATACCACAAATGGATGTTTGTTAGGTACTCAATCACGCCAGAACGGCTGAACGGATCTGGATGAAATTTGGCACAGAGATAGATTAGAGTCTGGAATAGCACATAGGCTACTTTTTATCCCGGAAAATTGAAGAGTTCCAGCGGGAATCAAACAAATGTATCTGTTCAACTGATTTTGATAAAATTTGGTACAGGGATAGGTTGTATCCCGGGGAAGGACGTAGGCTACTTTTTATCCCGGAAAATTAAGGAGTTCCCGCGGGAACCAAAAAACTTCAAACCACGCGGACGTAGTCGCGGGCATCAGCTAGTATACTAATATACCTGAATTAACTATATAATTAATAATTATATAGTAAATAAGAAAATATGGGACCCATGATACACCCGCACCTACTCGTGATACGCACGGAACTCTATTTGGTGACGCGGCGCTCGTCTTCGGCGAGCGCGTTGAGCGGCGAAAAAGTGAGTCGAAAAAGTGGGTAGTTTAAAAACTCACCACGCACAAATTGATTTTAACTGGCGTTTGCCCAGCAGTGTGATTGTGTTTTAAAATATGGTGTTAAACCCGTTAAACCTGCATCAATTATTGCTATATTTACTCTATGTTTTTTACAGTCTCAATCATAGATTTTGGCCAATAGTGGAAGAATGTGAATGTGAATGAACCAATCAGAGGTGCTTGGCGATCTTTACACTGTAGCTGTAATTTTGTGCCAAACGAATATCGAACACAGATTAAATATAGATTGTTGGTTAGTCCCATATTTATGAACAGGTTTTACGGGCAAATTTACAAAAAATATATCAAACTAAGACGTTTTAAAGATTTGAATTGCTCGAGAGTAAAAGGCTTTTGACCTACTGTAAGCTAAGAAAAGCTAAATGAGCGCGTTTTCAGCGAAGCGGAATAACGCAGTGACACGTTAACTATAGGGGTGTTCAGTTCGGTCTTAGTTTTAATTGACTTTAGTTTGGCATAATAGGGTTGTTGTTAGGTTTCCGTAGGATTTTGGCGGAAATGTGTTTATGAGTCACGGCCTAACAGGTCTATATTAGTATTGAGCTTATTATTTGTTATGTGGCTAAAGCACACGCTACACAATATACACTCATTTGCAAAAAAAACGGGCGGTTTCGATTTCCTGGCTGAAAAAAATAAAATACCAAAAAAGGTTTTAATCATTTGAACATGTTACTGGCCAGTTATAAAAGTGCCATAATGTTTATAAGAGTACATTACAAATTCAAATTTTTGACTGAGCCTGGTTTTCAAAGAAAACAACTTTTAACTACATTTTGTGGCGCGAATTCCCTATAGTTAATATCGACTCTAATTAACTTTTTGTCAATTTTTATTAAATTATCTGATGTCCTTGACATTTAAAAGTATTGTTTTTGCTGTTTAGCAATCTCGAAAATAGTAGATAAATTGATAAAAGCGAGCAAAATTATTGCGTTGCTTGAAGAAGGTTGCAGTCAATAATGCTTCGTGGCTCAGAGGCTAAATGTGAGTCGGTCGACAGTTCAAAGGACCTGGCAGCGCTATCAAGAGACCGGTTCCGTCAAGAGAAGGCCTGGTTCTGGCAGAAAGACATGTACCGAACCACGGGATGATCATTTTCTGTTAGTCAAGCTTTGAGAAATCGGAAATCTTCTTATGTGGACCACAAGAACAGCCTCGAAGAAGTAAGGAATGTGCAAATTAGTTTATGGACGGTTAGGAGGAGGCTTCTCTAATATACACAGTCATCGCCCGGCACGCGGCCCTAAATTACTCCGTGGACATCAAATTGCCAGGCTTAGCTTCGCTCGAAATTGTGTGTCATGGACTCATGAAGACTGGGATAGGGTATTGTTCTCCGATGAAGCCAGGATATCTCTGCATGGTGAAGACCGACGTCGGCGAGTGCTACGCAGACGAGGAGAACGCTTTGCAGAGGCATGTTTTGAGGAAATCACACCTTATGGAGGGGGCTCTGTTATGTTTTGGGCAGGAATAAATTCTATGGATCGTACGGAGTTAGTCTTCATCGAAAACGGTACACTGACTGGACACCGATACATAACAGAAGTTCTAATTCCTTATGCACAACCCGCTTTAGCCGCTCTTGGCGAATACTCAATTTTTATGGACGACAACGCTCGCACCCACCGGTCTGGCGATGTGGAAGCGTATATGCTAGAAGTCGGAATTCGTCGTTTGGACTGGCCAGCTAGAAGTCCGGACCTCAATCCCATAGAGCATGTCTGGGACGTTCTGAAGCGACGAGTGAGATCAGTGCAGCCGGCTCCGCAGACCATCAGAGAGCTAAAGAATGTGATTACCGCGGAGTGAGAACGTATTCCCCAAGAAACCATAAAAGATATACTCGCTAGCATGCCCAGACGAATGCAAGCTGTGATTTCAGCAAGAGCAGCTTGTGATTTCACACTCAATACTAAACTTTTATCTCCTTTTAATGTATTCAAGAAAAACAAAGAAATTAACGTGTTTAATTTTTATTTAGCGAGCAGGTACAATTTCAACAAACAAATTCCCAAATTGATCGGGCCGAGGAAGACGATTTTTAATAATATTTTCTCGTAATTGCTTCATTATTTAAAAAAAAACCGTACTTACATTGGCTCTTGTTATGCCTCAGACATTCAAGTAGGAATTCACATTATTGCCTATACAGCACAAGATTTTAGCGATGAGTAAAGATGAGGTAGCGCCATGTATCGGTAATGTAAAAAAGCTTTCAAACTTTCAATACAATCTTTTCCGCGAGAAAAGTACTATAAGTCTTGGCCGAAGTAGCAATTCACGGCCTCGTTTACTTGAGAAGGCCTCGGCTGGTGTTTCGTCCTTTTAAAATCACCTTGGAAGTCCTCAGCTTCGCCCCGTCCTTCCAATATTACTCAGCCGTGAATTGCTTTACTTTTGGCGTGGGTAGTAATTTACTTACTATAATTAATGTAACATGAGGATTCACTATGAGACTCTGTATATTTTACCCTTTCTTATGCTTAAATTAGCTTTCAAGTTACTTACAACTTACGTTTAAGTACATTACGTAAGGTAAAGGACATAATATTTAGAACTAAATAGTTTCTAAGTAAGTTACTTGTGAACTTGAAGTGTAAGGGACAAGTCGAGAGGTTTCACTACTTTACCTTTGTACTTGACCCTCATAATCATCTCTGATGTAAGGCTATAATACGGTGGTCAAGGGATCCTTACATACTTGCACGAGTAAGAAGTATCTCACTTTAGTAGATTTGACCGTACTTAATGCCGTATAGACGGCATAGGGCGGTATATAAAAATTATTTTTAAAAACCCGACTTCCAAAGCCACTGTAAAGTAAAAAAATAATTTTGATTTCTACACACTATGTTGAAGTCGGGCGAGCCTGACGCGTCAACTTTGCCTATCTTTGTTATACTCAATATAAATTCCCTATAAAAAAATCCTAAATCGCTATTTTTAAGGAGTTCTGTGCCCTACAGCATCAAGGTAGAGGAGTTGGGACTCAGAGTTGAATCGTATACACGTGACTTGATACCTACTACATGAATTCACCATCAAAATTTCCTAACTCACTAGTTTTGATGATTTCATGTAGTACGGTACACCTACAGCATCAGGATTGAGGATTTGGAGTCAGAATTTTTAATGTGACCACTTTGTGAGCTTCCTCTAACCAATGAAAAAATTTTTGTTCAAATCGGTTTAGAAACCACGGAAATGCACCGACATACATTAAAAAAAAAAAAAGAAAAAAAAAAAAAAAAAGATACGCGCCGAATTGAGAACCTCCTCCTTTTTTGGAAGTCGGTTAAAACTCGTATAATTACTGAAGTTAATTTAATAAAAGACGATACGAGATCACTGGCGCAGTAATGAGTGTCGTTTTTTATGTGGGGAATTCCTGCTTGGGTTCGATTACTACCACGGGAAATTTGTAAAATAATCCGTACTAATCCATACTAATATTATAAATGCGAAAGTGTGTCTGTCTGTCTGCTACGCTTTCACGGCCCATCTGTTGAACCGATTTTGATCAAATTTGGTACAGAGGTAGGTTACATTCCCAGGAAGGACATACTACTACTTTTTATCCCGGAAAATAAAAGAGTTCCTGCTGGAATAAAAAAAACTTAATCAACGCGGGCTAAGTCGTGGGTATCATCTAGTTACTAATAAAAATAATTGAACTGTTGTTGTTGTTGTCTGAAGTGGTTTTACCTAGTGATACAACATTATTAGCTATAGTAGTATGGTATATTATTTAACTAAAATAAAATAATTAAAAAAAGATTTTAGAGCTAGTGCGTTCTGCAAACTTTTTATAAAAACTTTTTTTTTGTATACGATTTTTTTTTATAAGTAGGTTATTACGACTGCAATCAAAATGTATCGTTCAGAATTTTAGCCATGAAATTTGATTCATGATACATGATTCTCAAGGTTCAACACTGTCAGAGTAAAATATATTATTCAAAATCATTTTAATTAGTCAACCTCACAAACTAAATTTGATCATGATTCTCAATATCAATAAGTTAATTGATACAACTGATCAAAGGAGAACCTTTCTTTGTAAATAGCTAGACTTGTTTGAGAATATATTTTAAAAGACTATTCCATCTACACTCAGTCGACATAATTAATTAAAAGTATAACCGCCCAGGGCCCTACCTCGTTAGCGATAGTGATCGAACAATTCAAGCTTGGGTGCTATAATTGAAGAGGAAAACAAAAATCCATTAAGGCAAGAAAATATCAGCCATAATATTATGCGCTATGGTAGACAGAATGTCGCTATACGTTGAGCCTTCCGTTGTAGAGAAAATGTCGCGTATACGTCGGGCTTAGTTCCGTTGTAGAGAAAATGTCGCGTATACGTCGGGCTTAGTTCCGTTGTAGAGAAAATGTCGCGTATACATCGGGCTTAGTTCCGTTGTATGGAAAATGTCGCGTATACGTCGGGCTTAGTTCCGTTGTAGAGAAAATGTCGCGTATACGTCGGGCTTAGTTCCGTTGTAGAGAAAATGTCGCGTATACGTCGGGCTTAGTTCCGTTGTAGAGAAAATGTCGCGTATACGTCGGGCTTAGTTCCGTTGTAGGGAAAATGTCGCGTATACGTCGGGCTTAGTTCCGTTGTAGAGAAAATGTCGCGTATACGTCGGGCTTAGTTCCGTTGTAGGGGAAATGTCGCGTATACGTCGGGCTTAGTTCCGTTGTAGGGAAAATGTCGCGTATACGTCGGGCTTAGTTCCGTTGTAGAGAAAATGTCGCGTATACGTCGGGCTTAGTTCCGTTGTAGAGAAAATGTCGCGTATACGTCGGGCTTAGTTCCGTTGTAGGGGAAATGTCGCGTATACGTCGGGCTTAAATCCGTTGTCCGTTGTCTCTTATAGTCCGAGGATCCTTGAGTGCTAAGTGCAGAAACACTTCATACAATTTTGGACGTTTTATTTTCGTTGAATTTCGTCATTGATGTGTTGGTTTTGTAAAATATTTGTCACATTTTTTTGTTTTTCATTCCGCTACAAGTGATCCGTTGACTGCGATCATACAATTTAAGGATGCTAGCGGGCTAATCTATTAGGGGAATGCAGTTATATTAAACCCACAACACTAAAACTAATCGGCTTCTACACGGCATCTCACCGTGACGCTAAATCGCTTAGCGGAAAGTCTTGCTGATAACCCGTAACTAGCCACGGCAGAAGCCAGCTCCCACCAGGCCAGATCATAGGAAATTGAGATATTAAATTTCCAAATTGACCCTGCCGGGGACCGAACCCGTGTTACTGTACGGGAGCAGGTGGTATGGCTCGACCGTAACAATAGGATGATCATCCTCCGAGCGGGTGTTGTGCTCGGGGACCACTGGTCCGACCGTTCATCTTTGGAGGTCGTATATATAGCGTAATTCAGAGAAAACTTCGTAAGCGTGAGTTGGGCTGTTCGTGGTCGCGTGCGTGTACTAGTAATGCCATCTATTGGATTATGTGCGGACTGCGAAGACCGCCACATTACCTCACACAGTTAATTAAAAGACCACAGCGCTCACCACTGCGCCCACCACTGCGCCAGGGATATCGTCAAATCACAATATGGATTGGAATCACTAGAAGGCCTGTGCTAGTTTTCAATCAAAATCAACTTATTTGTTGAAATATTTAGGTAGTATGAGTTGGTATGTATTTTTTAGAAACACTGTTTCATGCTGCTAGGCGTGTTCACTCACTTTTATTTTGCGATGCTAATGTCCAAAAACCACTGGGATAATTACTAATTATTTCTATTCTGTGAAAATGCATTTATATGAAAGGAAATGGTCGACCATAACTTTTAACCAGAGAGTCCAGAGAGTAGTATATACACTGTAGTCTTTGGAGTAGCCGGCAAAAAGTCTTTGGTGTTGCCACTGCTAATCGTTAAATTTAACCACCTTTTAATTTAAAGTCTATTTGTGTTAACAATCTCCACACACACACAAAAAAAAAAAAAAAAAAAAAAAAACAATTATAAGTTCGCTATCTCCACACACAAAGGGTTATAGATCAAGTAGTGGACAGATTCGGTTGATCGATCTTCTCACTGTCCCTTTCTGAGTCTTGATGTCAGCGACTCTACAAGCTCCATCCACTCCTGGATATACGGCTGTGACTCGTCCTAAAGGCCACTTCAGTGGTGGATTAGCCTCCTCACGGATGAGAACTAGTTGTCCAGGCTTAATGTTAGGTTGCCGTTTCAGCCATTTTGTCCGCTGTTGTAATTCGCAGATATACTCATGACTCCATCGGCGCCAAAAATGTTGTCTTGCTTGTTCAATTCGAGCATACCGGTGCAGACGGCTAGGATTGGCATCTTCTAGACTAGGTGCTGGCAACGACGTTAATGGTCTCCCTATTAGAAAGTGCCCGGGAGTTAAAGGGGCAAGGTCATTTGGGTCAGAGGACATAGGAACTAAGGGTCTTGAATTTAGAATTGCCTCTATTTGACAAAAAACCGTTTCTAATTCCTCAAAGGTGAAATGTGCATTTCCTACAACTCTTTTTAGATGGAATTTTGCCGATTTAACGGCTGCTTCGTAAAGCCCTCCGAAATGGGGTGAATATACTGGCGAGAACTTAAAATTAATGCCCTCATTAGCAAGGTCAGACACAGAATTAATGTTATCCTTAACTAGTGCCGCAATTTCACGACTGGCGCCAACAAAGTTAGTGCCATTATCAGAGAATATCTCTCGAGGCTTACCCCTGCGAGACATGAAACGGCGCAGGGCCAAAATGAAAGCTTCTGTAGTTAAATCGCTCACCAATTCAAGGTGAACAGCTTTCACCTTAAAACAAATAAAAACACAGAGATAGCATTTCATTAGCTTAGCGCCTCGACCCTTTTTATTAAGTATCATGAAAGGACCAGCGTAATCCGTTCCCGTAATCTCAAACGGAAAGCCCGGAGACACTCTCTGTGATGGCAAATTTCCCATTATTTGGGTCGCAACTGCTCCTTTCAATCGTTTGCATATTAAACATTTGTTACAAATCTGTCTTGCTAAAATCCTGCCGCCAATAGGCCAGTATTGTTCTCTGATGACGGAGAGAAGCAATTGCGGTCCTGCATGCATTAGTTTAATATGATAATATTTCATTATTAGTTCGCAATAGTGGTGCTTGCTGTCCAGTAAAACTGGATGTTTTTTATCTAAATTGTAACTTGAGTTATCTAACCTCCCACCAACACGAATTAAACCTGTATCATCAACAGTAGGAGTCAGATTAAATAAGACAGGGAATTTTTCAAACTTATTTTTATATTTTTGAAAACTTTCCTGCTGTGACAATTGGGCTAGCTTCATTTCAGAACGCTGCAATTCTTCTACTGTTAAAGGTCCTGTCTGTTTAACACATTTTCTTTGACAATTGTTAATAAAGCGGTTGACGTAGGCCACCGTGTTACGCAATCTTAGAAAACTGGAATATTTTTTAAATTCAATTATAGAAGTCTGCGGTGTATCAACATTACAAAGCTGAACACGAACTTCAGGTAAGTCCCTTTGTATATCATCATGCTGCTGCTCGGGCCACTGGCCTTGATTTTCTCTTAGAAATGTGGGTCCCTCCCACCACAACGAAAGATTCTCAACTTCATCAGAATATACCCCCCGTGAAGCGAGATCAGCAGGATTTAAGGCGGATGGTACATACATCCATTTACTGGCAGCACATATTTTATTGACTTCCGCAACACGATGAGACACAAATGCACTTAATTTATGTGGTAAAGTATTTAGCCATCCCAGTACTACTTTAGAATCGCACCAAAAATATTTTTCATTAATAGGACACCTTAGAGAATCAGTGACCTTTTTACATAACCGAGAGGCTAAAACTGATCCACACAGTTCGAGCCTAGGTATGGTTGACGTTTGGAGTGGCGCAACCTTTGATTTGGCGCATAAGAGCCTTACTGTAACATGCCCTGTTGCATCACTCGAACGTACATACACACAGGCAGCATACGCTTTCAACGACGCATCTGAAAATGTATGTAGATCAACAACTATGGCGTTATTGCAAATCGCATGTCGTGGGATTGACAAACTCTCAATATGTTTTAAATTACTTATAAATCTTTGCCACATTTGTGAAATATCTTCCGGAATTTGGTCATCCCACCCAATTTTCTGTAGCCATAGTAGCTGCAAAATCATCTTGCATGTTATAATGCATACACTCAAAAGACCTAGGGGATCAAATATGCTTGAAGATGCGGACAAAATGGTACGCTTTGTGTATTTACTTATGCTTCCATACATGCTAGCTGGTTTTGCCACCGATATAAGAATACAGTCAGCATTAGGATCCCATTCGATACCTAATGTATTGGTAGTTGTTGAAATTTTTAAATTTTCTTGTTTATTTTCATTTTTGAGATTCTGTGTAATATTATTTAATAGGAATTTGGAATTGCTTTTTACTTTGCGTAATTCAAAACCAGCGGATCTCAAATGTTGTGTGATACGTTGATAAATGTTATCTAAATATTGTTCATTATTATGGCCAGTGATCAAATCATCTATATAAAAATCGTGCAATATTATGTCCTTTATCAACGGTTCCTCACATTCCATTGCTAATTGTACAAGACACCTGGTGCTAAGAAAAGGTGCTGATGAGGTACCATAAGTTACCGTATTAAGTTGTAAATAACTTATGGGTTCACTCTCATCTTTCCTCCATAATATCATTTGAAGATGCCTTTGACTTGGTTCGACCAAAATTTGTCTGTACATCTTCTCTATGTCACCGGTAAAAACATAAGTATGTTCTCGTAGCCTTATAAGTATAGAAAATATGTCGTCTTGTACGGAGGGACCTACCATCATTATATCATTGAGTGAGAGACCAGTCTTGGACTTGCATGAAGCGTCAAACACCACTCTACATTTGGTGCTCTCACTGCGTTCTTTTAGAACAGGATGATGAGGTAAGAATACTGCCTTTTCCGGTCTCTCAATCCTTGACAAATGACCCAGTTCCTCATATTCTTCTAAAAAGCTAACATATTGGGCCTTTATATTGTGCTGTCTCCGAAACCGACGCTCTAACGATTCAAATCTTTTGCGTGCTATACAATAAGTGTCTCCTAACTGCTCGGGTTGACCTTTTAGAGGCAATGTAACACAAAATCTGCCATTCTCCAGTCGGCGGGTGTGTTGCACAAAATGCTGTTCACACGCTTCTTCCTCTGGAGACATGACAGCTTCTGCTGGTACTTCTTCTAATTGCCAGAATTTATTTAATTGTTTTTGTATTTCCTGGGTAAAATTACAAACAATTTGGTGTTCAGTATTAGTATCTAAACAACACATAAGTGGTCCAGCTACTAGCCAGCCAAGTTTTGAATTTTGTAGGATTGGTTTATTTTTACCTAATTTAATTTGTTCCGTACTTACTAAGTCCCAAAATAAATCTGCTCCTAAAAGAACATCTATTTTTGAGGGAATGTAGAACTTAGGATCGGCGAGTGTAATATTACTGGGTAACCTTAGTTGTGACATATCTACTTCATGACTTGGAAGTGTACTTGTTATCTCATTAATGATGAATGCATTTATTGACATGCTGAATTTGTTTGTATGTGATTGTATTTTCAAAGTACACCGCTGTATAGCTTCAAATTTAACATTATTTATGCCTGTTACACAAACTGAATTGACATTGTGACCTTTTATATTTAATTTTTCTTTTAAATCTTGACTAATAAATGACGACTGGCTTCCGCAATCTAGCAGGCAGCGTGCTTCAATAATATCATTTGTATCAGTAATTATATTGATAATAGCTGTAGATAGTAAAACTTGATTGGAAATGCAAGTAGACAAAGCCACTGGAGTGGAGACTACTGGTTTATTTTCTTTATTTTGATGTAAGAGTGAATTGTGACCTCTAGAGCATACTCTACAAGGTCGCGACTTACACTGAGGAGCCATATGTCCGCTTCGGAGACAGTTGACACAATGTCTGTGTTTTGTTATTAAAGTGTATCTGTCTACCGGTGACATTGACAAAAATTTTTCACAATAGTATATAAGATGATCGCCATTGCATGCCAGACACTTATAATTTTTAGAATTATTATCATAACTAACAGCAACAAAAGACCTTTGTTGCTTATTTAATCGTTTATATAGTTGCCCCTGTATTGGTGGCTGAATCTTAGAATCTTGATTTTTAACATCTTCATTTTTTGAATCTTTATCACCAATTGTTTTAGTTGACATGGTAGCTTCAAGAACGTCAGCTCTCTTACGCAAGAATTCATAAAAAATTTGTAATGTAGGTTTTTGTTTCAAATTATTTTTGTGTTCTTCCCATTTAGCACTAGTATTACTATCAAGTTTTGAAGCAAATAAAAATATTATCAATGTGTCCCAATTATCAGTTTTCTCATCCAGTGTATTTAAAGCCCTTAAATGTTTTGCAATATGATCTGCCAATGTACGTAGAGAGCTGTCCTCCTTGATATTCTCCACTTCAAATAACGATTTGAGATGAATACTCACTAACTTACGTTTGTCATTGTAGCGGTCACATAATAATTTCCATGCTACTTCATAATTGCGGTTAGACATTTCAAGGGATGTTATAACGGAGGCTGCTTCACCCGTGAGGGATGACTTTAAATAGTGATACTTATTTATGGTGGGTATTGTAGCATTTGTATGGATCATTGAAACATAAGTGTCATGAAATTCCAACCATTTCGCACTTGCACCATCAAATTTAGGTATTTGGATTTGGGGCAATTTGAAGTTGGTATTAGTAATTGTGGCATGAGACGTTTCCGACTCAGAGTCATTATCTTTGTACCTATTTACCAATTCTTGAGCCTCCGCTATTGCCTTAAAATATCTATCCTCCGTGGACTCTCTCTCTATAATTTCATCCTCATGATTATTTGTTTTAATTTCTATACTTATTTGGACAAGATCATACTCCTCGTACATGTTTTCACACTTTTTTAACCTAGTTTTCATTTCATTGTACTGAGCAGTTGTTAAGGAACTATGTTTTTGTAACTCGGATACATATTTTTCAAATGTTGTGAGTCTTCCCTTTAAAGAGGCTCTTTTTACCCTAAGTTCTTTTAAATCAAAGTATTTCTCTTCTGTGCCTGTCATTGTATTGAGAGCAGTAACTAAGCAATCAAATAAAAACTATTGAAAATATGTTATGAGTTACCTAATTGCAATATAAAAAATAAAAATGGATAAATACCTTGTCTACGGCAAACCTGAATCTGAATCACAAAACAAGTGCTAGCCAAGCAAACTTGCTATTGTTTTGTACTTTATCACTGCTGGTACAACTATTTACTGAGTATGTACCTTTCACATAAACTTTAGAAAAGAAATTATTTATTTACTTCACTGGAAATTGCCTGAAATTCTTCACCAATATAGCTATCTCTTCACACTCCCTACTATTACTGTATGTAATAATGAATTTGCACTGAATATATACTATATGTAATAATAAATTTGAACAGCTAATAGACACTATGTGCACAAAACAATGAATAAGTACTTTGAATGGCTATGGGACACGTATGACATCATAGAAATAACCTAATAACATGGGATGTTAAATCTATGTTCACACACGGGACTAAAAACAGGTCAGGAATTGGAAAATACGGTGACAATGATTGATATTCGTGATTTTATAAGAATTTAAGAAAGGACGGGCGAACTTTTCACCGAAACTTCTTGACCATGCCGCGCGGCCTTGTGGACTTTGTAATTGCAAGTTCTTTTTGCTGCGCGTCCGCACAGCACAATTCACGGTCGCCAAAAATTGTTCACTCACTTTTATTTTGCGATGCTAATGTCCAAAAACCACTGGGATAATTACTAATTATTTCTATTCTGTGAAAATGCATTTATATGAAAGGAAATGGTCGACCATAACCTTTAACCAGAGAGTCCAGAGAGTAGTATATACACTGTAGTCTTTGGAGTAGCCGGCAAAAAGTCTTTGGTGTTGCCACTGCTAATCGTTAAATTTAACCACCTTTTAATTTAAAGTCTATTTGTGTTAACAAGGCGTACAAATAGCCTTAATTAGTAGGTGTGAATTTACATAACATCACAAGCTTACTTACTATTTAACAATTTTTTAAATCAAATTATACAATTAAAACAAAGCTTAACAAAATGCCTAAACAAATAAACAATGAAAGCAATGCTTAATAATATGGACAGAAACGGAAGGACCAATTATAATTATTTATTTGGAAAAGCTCTTCCGACTAAATTGTACAAAAAAATTTGCTTGACCTATACGTAGGTATACTAAGGCGAGATCTTTTAATTGATTTGCATTTCGCCTGGCTCGTTAACAACGTTAGCGATTCAGAAGTTATTGAAGTCTGAGCATTCAATAGCCGAGTCCCCCGAGAATAGAATGCAAAGAAAATTCGTACCATACCATTACAGCACGAAATGTTAAAATATTTTCGTATCATTCTGTAAGTATAGAGCTTTAAGGCAATTTTCCTTTTAACGGGGATCGTACCTACACTGAACGACTAAATAGTACCTACAGTGCAAATCTTATCAACTTACAATTTAATATTATAAAAGCGAAAGTTTGTATGTTTGTTACTCCTTCACGCTACAATAACTGAACCGATTTGGCTGATATTTGTAATGGTGATAGTTTATAATCTGAATATACCTAAAGGCTACATTTTATCCCGGAAAATTAAAGAGTTCCCGGGAATAAACCCACGCCGACGAAGTCGCAAGCATCATCTAGTAAGTATTTCATTAAAATATGAGTAGGTAGAAAATGGTGTTTTACGGTGTAATTGAAGTAACACTTACACACAATATGTCAGTACAGGCATAGTAATCCTTCTATGTCCGCTTCTTTTTCTATAGGCACTACCACTTTGATAAACGATGACAGCCTCGAACTGGTTTCGGCGCGATTTTCTGTGGAAGCAACGTTCGAACGTAACTTCCATCTAATAATTTAATGTCAAAAATACTTTTTAAACATCCGACTTCAAACTCCCGCGCCAACTTTACAACAACAAGCACACGCTATAATATTTTAAAAACCGCTCGACCGATTTCGATAAAATTTATATGGGACCACATAGGAAGTATGCTCTTTTAAATAAAAAAAGAATCATCCAAATCGGTCCACCCAGTCAAAAGTTCTGAGGTAACAAACATAAAAAAAAAAAAAAATACAGTCGAATTGAGAACCTCCTCCTTTTTTTGAAGTCAGTTGAAAAGTGTTACTGTCAAGTTGCATTGAAAAAAGTTTTACTCTTTAAAGGCCCATAGAAGAGCTCAAGCTTTGTCTCATAATTTCAACCTATAGCTGGCCCACTACTGAGCACACGTCTCCTCTCAGAATAATTAGAAGGCTGGCTGCTGGCCATGTGGCCATAATTCAGAACCCAGCGTTCTGAACTATAGCCAAATCCTTCTTCAGAAGTATTGTTTTAATATTGTTGACGTTCGTGTTTCAGAATTATAATCCCTATTTTAGGGCCGTCAAGGTATATAACCCCCCATGAACCCCCATGAGTAAAAACAAACGCCAGGCAGAATAGTAAACATGCAACTCTCTGAAACTCTACGCCTCAACGTAACCTGCAGTAAAATATGTTGCACTGAATTGTGACGTACTCTATGTGTGAGCTCGCCTTTATTTATTTTTTGTATTTTGACACGTCCTTGGTTCGAGACAAGCTGAGCCACAGATAAGCCAGAGGCACTTTATGTAAGAGAAAAATCGCAAATAAAACCAAAATGCAGTTTACTTAACGTGACATACCTACCTACGATTGTCTTTTATAATTTTATCTTTCAACTTGATACTCCCTCCGTTACAGGAAACACGAGCGCATAACTTCGGGTCATTATTATTTCGGGGAACCCGGACCGATGAAGTAAAGATACTAGGCTGTTGACTTTCTTGTAAAATAAAATAACCTTGAAAAAATTGCTGTTTCTAAACGACGAGATGTTGCGCAAACTTTTTTAGGATACATCTTTTTATTTTTACTGTTGTTACAAAAGGACGAAAAACAAATAATTTTATAACATTAATTAATTACGCTGATAAGACCACGTTTCTTTTGATCCTGCAATTCTATGTAGCAGTAAAAAAATAATTTATGAAAAAAAGCGGATGGACAGAAAGACGCAGACGTGGACGTGATTTCTTGAGTGTTCCGTTTTTTACTTTTGGACATAGAAAACTTGATCTTAACCTTTAAGACCTCAAATAAACTTGATAAATTAGTTTGCGTACAAAATAATTATCTTGCTTAATATAGGTTTCCAGTCACGAAAGGCCCAAGAAGAAATTACATCTCTGAATTTCTTGAGCATTACTATAATTATTATACGACATGCCCCTAGAATTTGAAATAAGAAAAAAAAAAAAAAAAGATACGCGCCGAATTGAGAACCTCCTCCTTTTTTGGAAGTCGGTTAAAAATAGAAAGGATTAAATTCTTGAAGGATTTAATTTCTTGGGAGTTAAAAATAATCGTAGTCCCCACAGAATCTATACCAGCTACTAATATCATAAATGCAACAGTGTGTCTGTCTTCTTCGCTTTAACGGCCCATCTATTCTATATATAACTGATTTTGATGAAATCTATATTCTCGTATATAAAAGCGAAAGGTCACTCACTGATTCATCACGAGATCACAGGTAATATAAAATATAAAGACTTGAAATTTCGAAGGTGAATTTGGAAGGTAGGTTCCTTCTGTGGTGTAGACGTCAGCTGCGAAACGGTTTTGAGAAAATTCACCCCTAAGGGGTTGAAATGGGGGTTGGAAGTTTGTATGAAAGTCCTTTGTTTTTGAATTGAGACACATGGAATTAAGTTATGAGTTTAAAATAATAAAAATCTGTATAAGCGTTTTTCCCAAAATCTACCCCAAAGAGGGTGAAATGGGGGTTGGAAGTTTGCATGAAGGTTCTAAGTTTTTGAAGTTAGAGACTAGAAAATCGGGATTTAGGTTGTCAGTTTTAAATAATAAAAGCCTGTATAAGCTATATAAAGCCTCTTTTCATAGACTTTATGCAGCGGGAAAATTTCATAATCTCATAGGAAATCAAAAATTGTACGCGGACGAAGTCGCGGGCGACCTCTAGTTTGGTATAGAGGTAGGTTATATCCCGAGGAAGGACGTCATTATAGAATAGGAATTTTATCCTAGAAAATCAAAGAGTTCATACAGAATTTTCAATCTACTGGTGAACTCTCAGGTTTCCATATGTTATTGCCACTTCTATGAGTATTTTGAATTCTGTTATTTTGCCCGTTTAATTATGTTTCGTGATTCGTCCGGTAGGTATTGCTGTCTAGCGATATCCGCTTTCTTTAATTACGGTACAATTATAATTCAAAAATGTAATATTATCTTTAGATTATACCGTAACGCTAAAGGAAATATTGTTGCCTAAAACAAATATGATATGTTATTGCAATACATTTTTGGGTACATAACTGTATTTTGAAAATAAATGATTATAAGACTAAAAGACTTTACAATCATGCATTGTCGAGTCAACATTTCCTATGGATGCTGTCTCTGTCTGATGATGACGGTCTCGGAGTGAAACGTAGGGAAACCTACGTTGAGAATAATTTGGAAGATTTCTGTGGTGTGGTGTTGCGCCCGTGGGCGTAAATAGGTGTAAACTACCATAGCTTAATAGCAGTATTATTTTAAAATGCCATATTTATATTACGTACCTTGACGTTCCTAAAATGAGGATTCTAATATTTCTGAAACAAGTGCGTGAACAATCTTAAAATAATATCTACTGCTTTTAGTCCTTATAGGAAGCCAAGCGCTAGGTTGTTACTGCTTCGACTCTAAAACGTTAGCAAATATAGCTCTTTAACAGTCAAAAAAAATATTTTCAAAAAACCGACTTTCAAAGCCACTGTAAATTAAAAAATAATTTTGATTTCTACACACTATGTTGAAGTCGGGCGAGCCTGACGCGTCAACTTTGCCTATCTTTGTTATACTCGCCCGACTTCAACATAGTGTGTAGAAATCAAAATTATTTTTTACTTTACAGTGGCTTTGGAAGTCGTTTTTTTGAAAAAAAATTTTATTTTTAACTTTTTAGTGTACCTACCTACTCTTAATCCAGTACCCTGCAGCATCAGAGTTAAGGAGTTGGGACTTGGGTTTAAGTATAAAGTCGTTGCTTGACACCTACAATATGAATTTACCATAAAAAATCCTAAATCGCTATTTTTAAGGAGTTCTGTACCCTGCAGCATCAGGGTTGAGGACTTGGGACTCTGAGTTGTATCGTATACAAGTGACTTGATACCTACTATATGAATTCACCATCAAAATTTCCTAACTCACTAGTTTCGATGATTTCATGTAGTACAGTACACCAACAGCATCAGGATTGAGGATTTGGAGTCAGAATTTTTTATGGGACCACCTTGTGAGCTTCCTCTAAAAAATGAAAAAAAGAATTGTTCAAATCGGTTTAGAAACCACGGAGATATGCACCGACATACATTTAAAAAAAAAGAATGATACGCGCCGAATTGAGAACCTCCTCCTTTTTTGGAAGTCGGATATAAAGCGCTTGTTAGATGTTACTGTATACCTAAGTATGTACATGGATAACTGGGTAATAATATACTGGTATTTATAACCCCGCGGTGCGTTATGTTGTCCGAGACGGTCTTGACCTTGACGTATTGCTGTTTTAGTGGTTTGAACATAAAACATAAATCACTACTTGTTGGTCGCTGACAAGAAACCGATGTAAATATGCGTTTGCGCCACTTTTGCTTTGTTTAGTAGGCTATTGTTGTTATCAAGTTATGCACATTTAAATGTAATTCATGGGCGATTAAAACAACAGCCATGAATTCAATTTTTTTTAAACCAAAATTCAAAATTCAAATGTTTTTTATTCAAATAAGCTTGGACAAGTGCTTTTGAATCGTCGAGTGAATCTACCACTGGTTCGGAATATCATTCTTACCGAGAAGAACCAGCAAGAAACTCGCTTAAAAAATTAATAACGAATGAAAGTTAATGTAGATTTGACTTGGCCTTTTATACTATACAGGTGAGTTCTATTTCTACAACATAGTTGGCACTTTCTATTGTAACCATAGTTAATAAGTAGTAATATGATATGACAACAAATATACGTTGTCTAAACTTTACTACCTACCTGGAATCAAAGTGCTAAACGTGACTTATTAAAAACCCATACAAAACAATCCAGTTGTAAGAGATAAAATCCAAGGGGACTGCATTAGAGGGTTAGACTGCTTTGCTAATGCCTTCTCTGTCTATACTAAAGCCAGGATTGATGCGTGAAAGAGACACAAACAGATAGGTAGATCAAAAAAATTTTTTCACACACGCTACCCTATTTAATAGAAGCCCTACTAGTGATGTCCGGGGTCGAACGACCCTCGTTGCAAACTGACCGCTCTTTTACAATCCAAGGTTTTTGATTTAATCATCAATTTGTTAATCACCAACATTTAAATAAGATTACGATATTGCCTACCAATCCATACTTGGCTAGCCAGTGTGGGGGACTATGTTCTACAACCATAATATCATTCTGAGAGACCCCTTTTTAGTTGTGATTGAAATAAAGATCGGTAGCTGAAAGGATGAACGACTTTAAGGTCCGAATTGGGCCCTTTTACCTATTCTTCGAATCATGGCGAGCATGCTAAGCCTTCCGTCCCACTAAGTAATTATTATTAATTTTTCAGTGATAAGTACTATCATCATAGACCCCTTATGTATTCAATGGAACTGGTCACGATGGGGAGCCATGGGCCCCAGGCAAACAAACATGTTCAGAATTTATTACTCGTTTTACCCATGATGAAAGCCATTTTAGGTCAATGGTAAAAGGGCGTCCAAAAGGTTGACGGTACGAAATTGGCCTTTTAGTCTATTTTCATATCGTTTAATACCAATAAGATACTAGAGTGGAAACAGCACTAGTGGTTAAACGTCGCGATAGCTCCCTATTCGATTTATTCAATTATTAGTCGGGTATTCGATCCTTATATTATTCGAGTTCTGTAAGTACCTACGCCTATTCTATTATCACTATTTTAACCCGGCTGAGTTTGTTGTGGGCTCTTCTCAGACCAGGGCGCGTTTGGAACCCTCGTAGCTTTAGTTTTAAGATACCGTTACTGATTATCACCATTATATATTATAAAAAACTCAATAAGTGTAGTATACCTACCTAAATTGAATAAACGTTATTTTGACTTTGACTTTGACTTTGACTAGCTTCGACGTTGAAGAAAAACATTGTGAGACAAGTATAAATTACAAATTTAAAAAAAACCCCGACTAGAAAAAAGCTGATGACCTTCAGACGGATGAACAGATTTTCATGAAACATGCCTAAGAACACTCGGGATAAAATTATCTATGACACAAAAAATACTAAACGAAAATCGGTTCATCTGTTTGGGAGCTACGATACCACAGACAGATACACAGATACACAGACAGACACGTTAAACTTATAACACCCCTCTCTTTATGCGTCGGGGGTTAAAAACCTGCTTATCAATGAGTTTTTCATAATGTTCTTAACGGTATGTAAAGTCTGGTAAAAGGCGTTTAACCAGTGTGGTGGATTATGATCATTCTAAAAGACGCCTCCAAAGAAGGAAGAAGACGCTTCCGAAGAAGGAAGAAGTCATGACTACGTAACATGACTAGGGAGTGGACTGGTATAAAAACAGCCGGAGAACTATTCCGCCTATCCAGTATCCATGGACAAGGAAAAGTTTAGAAAACTGACTGCTGACCTTCAGTAACGGAGAGGCACATAATAACGGAGAAGCACATAATAACGGAGAGATGGAGGACGAGAAGGGTTCGATCTAGGGTCAGGGTCTATTTGGGAATTTATAATTTCTAAATTTTCTCTGGTCTGGCTTGGTGGGAGGCTTCAGCCGTGGCTAATAGTACTACCTTACCGGCAAAGACGTACCGCCAAACGATCAAGCGCTCCGGTACGATGCCGTGTAGAAACCGATTAGGGTACAGGTTTAATACAACTGCCATACCCCTAACAGGTTAGCCCGCTACCATCTTAGACTGCATCATCACTCAATTACTATCGGATGAGATCGCAGTCAAGGGCTAACTAGTAGTGGAAAAAAAAGAATGAATCGTACTCCAGTCGCCACGTTTTGTGATAGCATAACCCGATATTAACAATTTAACATTAAGTTATCAACTTATCGCAGTATGAGTAACAGTACCACATGCTCTACGCCGGGTCATGACCTTTGTAAACTATTGAATAACAAAATGTTATCAGGAGTTGTGATTATTAAAACAAAAATCATTATGTTATTTCGAGTATTTGTTAAGTCACAATTCGCATGTTGAAAAAGTTGCATGGAAGCAATCAGCTTTGCATTCAACAGCCCACAAGTCAGTGTAATATTTTTTACATAATGAACTTATGTATTGTATATTATATCTACTAACTATAACATTTTAACATTCTCTCTAAAAAGCAAATTATACTGCTAAGTTTCTTGCAGTATAATTTTCTTTCCGAACCGGTGATAAAGTCCTGATTCCTGGCGTACCGTAATTTTCACAAGTTGTCGAACATTTTATCTCCTTATTTTGAGGTCGGTTTAGAGCTGAAATTTTGAAAGCTTAGTTGGGGTTCTAATGACTCGAAGAATCAATGCTTTTGTATACCTACTGATTACTGGCCATCTTGTAATATTATCTATACCTACTAATTACTAATATGATAAAAGCGAATGTGTTTATATGTGTGTTTGTTCAACCGGATTTAATGAAATTTAGTACAGAGATAGATGACATCCCGGATATTCCTATTAATTTTCTTTTAATGCGCAATAGCTTAACGCGCGTATGGTTTGCGTTAGGATCGCGACGTCTCCGCGTATGGAATATCCGAATGCATAGGCTCATAAAGCCTTCTATTGTTTGAAGATGAATTGAAGAGTTGAAAGGAAAAAGAAATTAAAGAATAAAAGAACTTGAAACGTAAACAAACGAGTGATGTCAAAGTAATAACAAGTTGAAGAAGTATTAGCAACTTTGCGCCGAGTTTTGCACTTAGTTTAATCATCCTACGTCGTCGTCGGGAGAAATTTATTTTTATTAAAATTATTTCTTTCAGATTAATCTCACTTCTTCTTCAATGCCATAAGAACTTTTACTAGGAATACTTTTCTAAATATAAATTCACAATTTGCAGACCAACTTAATCTTTTTTTTTTATTAACCCCACGACGCAAAAAGAGTTGTTTTAACATATTGTGTTTATATCTGTCGTATCTGTAAGTCTGTCCGATTTTCACTTAGTTTTTTTGTTTGAAAGGTGACTTGATTTAGAGTGTTCTTAGTTATGATTTAAGAAAGTCGGTTCTGTCGTTCAAGAATCATCAGTGATTTCGTGTCATAGCGTAAAATCGGCAAAACTGAGTTTTTCACCTATAATTAATCAAACGGTGTAGAAAAAGTAATAGGTATGTTGTTTTCATGCAGCCATTGACGCATCTCAAAACACAATTTAAAAACTTCTCCGCAAAATTCCATAAACGTATACCCCTTAGTGTATCTTTTTAAACAATTTTAGTTTTTTTGTCACAATTTTCTGTCTAAAAATACTTAGGTACAAAATTCCATAGGTTCTGCAGAAGTAGGTAGGTAGTTAGCTAAAGTCTGTTATAAGATTTGAAGCAAAATATACGATTACATACTGATTCTCGTAACTTAAAAAGAACCGGCCAAGTGCGAGTCGGACTCGCGCACCGAGGGTTCCGTACAAACCTGTAGTAAGTTTTAAATTAAATGTTTTTTTTTAAATATTTGAGTTGATTGAATGAAAGGTAAATTGCGATTTACGATTAATGACGTATTAAAAAAAAACTACTTACTTGATCTCGTTCAAACCAATTTTCGGTGGTAGTTTGCATGGTAATGTACAACATATATTTTTTTTAGTTTTATCATTCTCTTATTTTAGAAGTTACGGGGGGGGGACACACATTTTACCACTTTGGAAGTGTCTCTCGCGCAAACTATTCAGTTTAGAAAAAAATGATATTAGAAACCTCAATATCATTTTTGAAGACCTATCCATAGAAACCTATGGGTTAGATGAAAAAAAATTTTTTGAGTTTCAGTTCTAAGTATGGGGAACCCCAAAATTTATTGTTTTTTTTTCTATTTTTGTAAGAAAATCTTAATGCGGTTAACAGAATACATCTACTTACCAAGTTTCAACAGTATAGCTCTTATAGTTTCGGAAAAAAGTGGCTGTGACATACGGACGGACAGACAGACAGACATGACGAATCTATAAGGGTTCCGTTTTTGCCAAATTTGGCTACGGAACCCTAAAAAATGATTCTTGAAACATACGTATCTACTATAATATGACCAATAAAATAAAAGGATTAAAAATGTAATGTAGGTAAGTAATAAAAACGTCACGTAACCAGACCTGCCTACATGTAACGTACGAATTTCGTCATAATTACGAAGTGACGAATACTGAAACCAGTTTTTGAAACACGTATGACTGTGACCAACTGAGCCGAGTCACAGTTCTTTTAGGGTCAATCTGAAATGCAAATAAAAAATATATAATCGTTAATAGCGTTGTATTATAACAGAAGACAGGTTGCTTTAACAGATCTATTGACGCGTAATCATCAAATCTTATCTTACTATACTTACTATCCTTACTAATATTATAAATGGGAAAGTGAGTTTGTTTGTATGTTTGTTCCGCTTTCACGCCGTAACTACTAAACCGATTGCTTTGAAATTTTGCAGACGTAAAGTTAGAAGTCCGGATTAAATAATAGGGTACTTTTTATCCCGGAAAATTAAAGAGTTCCCGCGGGAACCAAAAATCCTCAATCCACGCGGACGAAGTCGCGGGCATCAGCTAGTAAATATTATAAATGCGAAAGTTTGGATGGATGTCTGGATGGATGTCTGGATGGATGTCTGGATGGATGTATGGATGGATGTTTGTTACTCAATCACGCCAGAACGGCTGAACGGATCTGGATGAAACTTGGCACAGAGATAGATTATAGTCTGGACTAACACATAGGCTACTTTTTATCCCGGAAAATCAAAGAGTTCCCGCGGGATCCACAAACCCTCGATCCACGCGTACGAAGTCGCGGGCCACATGTTATTGTCGGGTCGGTCCTTCAATCACGCCGCAACGGAGTAACTAAACTAGTCTTATATTATTATTATTACTTGATTCAATTTGCCATAACTTATCTTGATCAGATTCTGTAGTCCGCTGTAACAAGTCTTATTTCCCTGATTTAGTAATGACCGTAGCTGTCCTTATCAAGACCGGTGCCTATTAAAGTTATCATAGAGCTTTTGATTTCTAATAAAATCCAGTAACAGTCTACTAGTTTTATTAGTGTCTGGTACCTGCACTTGTTTTTAATTACTACCTGCATATTCATGTAACTTTCACATTCATTGGTCACATTCTTAAGGAATATCATAGTCATAATTATTTTGTTGCATCGCATGCAGTGTCAGCACAGACCATAGGTTTACTACTCGGTGAATGGCAGCGAAGTTGGACTATAAATATGAAGTTCGTGTGTAATTAGTACAAGATGTTGCCTTTTTTTTACTTAAATATATTTTTCTAAATTTTAATAATACCAGTGTGAATAATGAAGATGTGATAAATAAAGAAAAAATTATTACTAATTATATTTACAAAAAATACCTATGTTTTTTTTTATTTTTTTATTCTAAATTTTTAAAGGGTCTTTGAATCTCTGTGAGATTATGCCAGACCCATAATACCTATAAAAACTCTTATATCTTACTAAAATTAAACACAATAATGCTTAAATAAACAAAGCTTTGGAAATTAGTATAACTTCATCTTTCTTTAACCATTCTTAATATGAAGTTATATACCAATCTCGCTGCTAACGAAAAAGGTACCGCGAAAACACTTTGAAACATACCCACATCTGCCAAATTAAGATTAAAATTAAGTTTATGTGCAGCTCGCATATCTTCAGTCCGCGCACACTCCATCAAAAGATGCTGTGTGTCCTCTATAGTACCACAAACTGAACAATTTTTTGAGTCTGCCTTTTTCATTAGGTATTTAAAACTATTTAGTGGGGTGTGTCCAGAGCGAAGCCTGAGAGCCACAACTATTAATTTTCTACGCAACTTAACATTAGTAAACCAAGGTATACGAGGAGGTTCTTTTTGTAATGTTTTGTACCATATTCCTTTTGAATTTGATGTTTCGTTAAAGTATTTTTTCCAATTATTATAAATCTCTACCTTATATTTTAATAATAGTTCTGTATGGTCTGGTTTAACGAATACCTCAGATCCAGATGAGACAGCATTCTTGGCTATTCTATCGACCTCTTCGTTACCTCTTACACCTATATGTGCCGGAACCCATTGCAATACCACAGACAAACCACTGCTAGAAAGTTGTAGGATTTTCCTTATAATATCATATGCTATCGAAACACCTCTTTCACCAGAGGAGGCGCATCGAGCAATATGCTGCAGTGCACTCTTGATGTCCGTTATGATTACAAACTTTTCAAGTCCTATTCTAATAGCATATGAAATACCAATGTTGCCCGCGACTACGTCCACGTTGATTTACGTGTTTCACAAATCCCATGGGAACTCTTTGATTTTCTGGATAAAAAGTAGCTTCTGTCGATCTTCAGGTCTTTATATTTTGTATCTGTCACCGTAAGATTGTAAAAACCGTAAGATTGTAATCTAACGCTTTTTTTTTCGATAGATTGTAAACATTCGAAAGATTGTGAACCGTTCAATGTTTTAAGTGTCAATTTTTGAAATATTCATTGTATTTACGTTTTCTTGTCTCTTTCTTGTAGGTTAGGTTAGGGTTCGACATAAATAATCAAGTAGTACCCGGCCGCAAGCCGGGCACTTAGGTTCTTTCGGGTTAATAAACCTAACAGATTACAATCTATCGAAATATAATCCGTTATATTGTAATCATTCGACAGTTTACAATTTCGCGAGTTAGATTATAATCTAACGGTTTTTACAATCTTACGGTGACATCTCCATGTAAAAATCATGTTGATCCATAGCTCCGTTGCGGGTAAATTGAAGGACAAACCAAGAAATAAACCTAGTTTTGCATAAATTTAATATGGGTAGTGATATTGCACCAACTAATGCCCGGCTTGCGGTGCAAATTGCAATGCGACTCGCACGCCACCACAATGATGGTAGGTGATGGACAAAAATTAGGTACAGGTCTGAGGTTCAATTACGCCGTAACGGCTTGTTCTTTTTTTATTCACTCCAAATTAGCCCTTAACTGCAATTTCACCTGGCGGTAAGTGATTATGAGTTCTGGCAGTTATATTAAACCCATACCTCTACACGGCATCGTACCGGAACGCTCAACCGCTTGGCAGTGGCCGGTAGGATGGTAACCAGCCAAAGCTACCTCCCACCAGACAATATTTGCGTGTAGATATGAAATCAAATCTTTTTTTTATTCACGTAAACTTTTACAAGTGCTCGGGACCACTCATTCCTACCAAGAAGAACTAGCAAGAAACTCGGCAGTTGCTCTTTTTTTTAAACTTTAAGGTTGATAAAGACCAGGAAATTGCCTTATACTAAACAAAGATACGGGCTTTTAAAAAACCTAAATCGTGGATTAAGGTTTTCAAAATGACCGGACGAAGTCCCGAGCATCATCTGCTTGGTATAACATTTTTTTTTAGTTTTGAGTAATCACGTGAAATGATCAAAAAGTGTTTAGTAATCACGTGAACAAACAGTTTTGAGTAATCACGTGACGAGTCAAAAATCTAGTTTTATCGTTGTAGTTTAAGTCCTATGAAACTAATTTTCGGCATAGAACGCAACTGGAATTTACGTTGTATGAAACTTTGGCCTCAAAGTAGTTAGGCAAACAACCGCTTGCGTAACGAACAAGCAAACAAAACAATTCGAACAAATATTTCCAAACGAAGTTCAAACTTCTATAGATCACAGATGCGCCGAATGTCGCGTAGAGATATCAAACACCCATTTATCAAAAAATTGGTAAGAGAATTTTAGAACTAAAGTTTGTTTATTCGATACAAAACTGATAACTACATATAGGAAGGTTTATGGAGAGTTCACATTACCACAGTAGCACTCCCGTACATCGATCCATCACTTCTTTTTTAATAGTCTAGCACCAGCAGACAGCGCTGTCGAGACTAGAGTACCATAGACTATTTTTCCCGCTAGTACCACACACACATAGAGGTAATATAGTGCTACCTCTATGCACACACATTATCCATACCAACGTTAAAATCCCTTCTTCTAAACGCATCTGGCCAACTCCGTGAGCATAAGAGAAATCCCACTACTGAAAGGAAACTACATGGTCTAGTGATGCCACTCACTGGCGTGAGTTACTGTATCAATATAAACGTACCGCAGTCCACACTGTCCTAACCAACACTAGGCTTTTACGCTGTAGTCAGCCCAACACCTGAGACCGTTGGTTCTACCATACGTATCTCCGGTCTTGTTGGATTGTCATCTCATTGTACTATGATAGTGAAGGAATATAGTGCGCCTGCGTTTTTTGCGCAGACATTTATGTACTTCTCTAAATATTTTGATAGAAGGCTTCAGCTTGTGCTAGTCTACAAACTAAAAAAAACCCTTTGCAAGCGTAAAGCTCTACAATGTTTTGCATAAAAAGCGATCGAAAGCTGTTTTTTTCACTCGGGAAATGAAGGAGCTCGCCGAACAAAAACTAAATTTGAACGAAAAGCTCGATTTCAAAATAAAAAGTATAAGTAGTCGGGTTTTTAAAATATGAACTGCTGAAGACTAGCGCAGTTAAAGAGCACTGTGGACTTTTTAGTGGGAGGTTTCAGTTTCGATTTCAGGTTGTCAGTTTGGGAATTTATAATCATACTAATATTATAAATGTGAAAGTGTGTTTGTTTGTTGGTTTGTTGGTTTGTCCTTCAATCACGCCGCAACGAAGCAACAGATCGACGTGATTTTTGGCATGGGTAGAGTTGAGGACCTGGAGAGAGAGTGACATTGGCTATTTTATCCCGGAAAATTAAGGAGTTCACGGAGGAATTTAAAAAAACTTTAACCACGCGGACGAAGTCGCGGGCATCAGCTAGTTTACAAATAAAAAAGATCATCGTTTACATTTTATGCAATGCAAATACCGCGTTACCTGTTGCATGTTGATGTCAGAAATCTATGATATGATGATAAGTGTGGACAAAAACTGTAAAAAGTTGGACTCGATTGGATGAAAGCTTTGCGATCTTTTACGTAAATATACAGACTATTTCTACTTTTACTTTTTTATCTACACAAACTTTTTTTATGAATGTGTCTTATTAAACCTAACGGTTTCTACACGGCTACCGGAACGCATAATCCCTTTGCGGTACTACCTTGCTGGTTGGGTAGTAACCAGATCTGTGTTAGGTACCAGACAAGACCAGAAAAAAAATTAGAAGTTATAAATTCCCAATTGCGACTGCTTTGGATCCAACCTGAGAGCTCCAACTTTCAATCACTACTGCCAACCAGGAAGGATATTTTTTCCATCCGAAGAATTTTTTTTCCAATTTACCTGCAAAATCAAAACCCGCTCGATATGTATTTAAGTAAGTTTAGAAACTTTCCTCGTGTGTGAAACACAGTAATAAAATTATAAAAATTAGTTTAACGCAAAATATGTCATTCCTCGTTCAATGAGTTCCATCGAATATGGGCCTTGAAAGTAGTTTCGACTTTCGATACTGTAATATATCGCTACTGACTGGCATAAACAGTCGCGTTAGAAGGATTAAATGATGCATATCTCAAATTTCGGCACTGGAAGGTAAGTGAACCGTGGCCGAGAGGTTAAGGCGCTCAGGGCGCGATTCCCAGAGGGACGCAGGTTCAAAACATGCCGGTTCCAAGAATTTTTGATATGAATTTTAATAAGTTTAGAAACTTTCCTCGTGTGTGAAGCACTGTAATAAATTATAAAAATCAAAACCATTGCGCCAGGGAGATCATCAAAAATGGGCGTACAATACTGTTTCCCCTTATAAAAATTTAATCCGAAGTGTAAAGGCGTTTACCTGCAAGGTAAAAGCTAAAAATATTCTTTCGAAAAGAGGGAATGGAAATTGACCTTGTATTTAATTAGGGTTTAAATTGAAACGGAATTTATTCTGAGACGTGCTCTAAAGGGGTTAATAAGCAAAAGAAAAGCAATTTTTCTGTTAAGCGTGCCTGCTTTTTTCAATGTCTCTTTCACATAAAATTATTTATGTTCATAAAGACGGACAGATGCAAAGCAGAAGACGTTTTGCGAACGGAGTTTAAAAAAACATGGCTTTATTAATTTCTCTAAATTTTTTTACTACTTTAAAAAAAAAACGGGCTTGTGCAATGCACATAGAGTTGTTTGAAATTCATACCCACTAGAGAATCTTTATACTGTTGGACTTCCACACGCCGCGGTTAGGTATACCTGGGGGTATACTACCATCACTTAAAGACGTATTGTTTTAATATTGTTAGTATTCATATTTTAGAATTATAATCCTTATTATAAAAGGACGTCAAGGTACATGACATAAAATTGACATTTTGAAATAATACTGCAGGGCGACCGCGTATCTTTTGCATCAATCGTTGATACAGCGCAATAACCTGTGATTGGTCAACACTCTTCGACTATTGGACGAAATTCATTGACGCAGCAAGAATACCATAAATTCAGCCAATCGGAAATGATTGCGATGTATCAATGATTGATGCAAAAGATACGCGGTCGCCCTGCTGCTGTACGCTTACAGTAACAGGCATGTAACAGGGGTTATGGTAGTAACCCCCTGGATCCAGCGGCTTCCTGAAAATTAGCTTGATGTCGCCCGTTCATCTCGTGGGGGTCTGATAAAGCTTACCTTTGAGATTTCCAGTGCGGTTCTTCATACTATGTTAACTTACTAATATTATTAAATGTCGAAGTATTGATGTTTGTTACTCGTTAACGCTACAATGACTGAACTAATTTGGCTACAACTTTGAATGTGAATAGTTTATTTACTTACTTAATTTTTTCGTATTAAAAAGTCTAAAAACCACACAATCCGTTATATCCTGCACATTTCACGCAGAGGTTTCATTTTATCCCGGTAAATTCAAGAGTTCCCGCGAGAGTCAAAACCTTGATCCACACAGATAAAAACGCAAGCAGCATCTAGTAAACTAAAAGTTACATTGACACAAATACATATTGAAACTACAATCGGTTTGTATAGCACACCGAGTAGTATGGTCTGTGGTATAGCACCAGGAATTATGGATTCGACCCTAATCCCTAGGATCAGACGGTGTGAGGATTTAATCTGTACCAGCTCTAATTTTGATCCGCCGCTTCAATTGCTATGATAACAATTTCAGAATAAATTATGTATAACAGATACAAAATCCACGTCATGTAGGTAAGTTTACAGTCTTTAATTAACTTTGGAATCTTATATTCACATTTTTATTAAATGATATTTTTTTTTGTGAATCACTGGATATTGATCTATAGTGTTATATGTTTTTGGAATCTACTCATCATTTTCTAGGTGATGATAATATACTTAATTAATCTTATTTTTGAATTATTTTTTTCAACTTTATTATTTAATGCGGAACCATGGTCACTCCATCAATTTTTTTTTTAAATTTTACTAGCCTATGTCACCCGGAATAAGCTAGGGATTCTAACGATACCTCATTTATCAAAATCGGTTCAGGCGTATAGAAATTATGGTGGAATATACAAACTCACATACATACATAATATGAACCCTGAAAACAATATACTCCTTTTTTCAGGCAGTCGTATAAAAAGAGAAATTCAGAGATTATAAATTCCCAATTTGTCGAAGAACTAATCCGGGACCTATGCACACTACTGCTTGGGAGGTTGTCAAACAATTTTGGGCCTTAGATATTTTTTTATCCGAAATGTGTTATCGCCATATTAACGTGCACTTTTATATCTAGTAGGTATCATCAATCAATCATCAATCAAATATCATCATCAAATCAATCAAATAAATATTATAAATGCGAAAGTTTGGATGGATGTCTGGATGGATGTATGGATGTATGGATGTTTGTTACTCAATCACGCGCCAACGGCTGAACGGATTTGGCTGAAATTTGGCACAGGGATAGATTATAGTCTGGAATAGCACATAGGCTATTTTTTATCCCGGAAAATTGAAGAGTTCCCGCGGGAATCAAACAAATGTATCTGTTCAACTGATTTTGATAAAATTTGGTACAGGGATAGGTTGTATCTCGGGGAAGGACGTAGGCTACTTTTTATCCCGGAAAATTAAGGAGTTCCCGCGGGAACCAAAAAACCTCAAACCACGCGGACGTAGTCGCGGGCATCAGCTAGTATTATACTATATTACAAGTACCTACAAGTACACTATACCTAGTACCGTGCTAGTACCTACATTACAAGCACCTATAACATTACGGCGTCGACGAGTATCTATGACCTGTTGATCAAAGTTCGAGCAGGCGTTTGCAGGCGGCCTGGAACCACGCCAGGAAAGAGATAACACCAGATGCTGCTACTACCCTGTTGCTAATGTGGCTTTGCTTATGTTCTGCCCTACTTTAAGCTCGGAGGAAGTTTCTATCACAGTTATTTCATGTGTATGTATAAACAATAATGGATGACATTTTGATGGCTGTATGGGTTTTCCTGAATTTTTTTTGGGGTTTAATTTAATTAACTGGTATTTTGGTTTGCAGATAAATGTGTTCTGTCAGCCAATATGTAAAATTGGTTTGCTGTTTATGGTTTGCAAAAATATTGTTTTGCACTATGAAAGCTAGAATTAAATTGAATTTAGGCAAGCAGAAAGGTTTAACTGTGATTAGCAAATAAAATTCTATTTGAGTGTAAATGGGCGCAACTTTTGTACAGCAAGATAGTTTACGTACGTAAACTTTTTTTTGTTAAGTACTTTTTTTCTAAATACAACTCCTCGATTCGAAACGAGCTGCCACAGACAAGCCAGATTACGTAATGCACTTTATGTGAGAGAAATATCGCTAATAAATCCAAAATACAGTTTACTCATACAGTTTATTGGCGTGACATCGGCAAGTATGCCAAACCGTGATCAAAAGCAAGCTGACCCATTTCGTGAGGAAGCCATACTGCATCGGTCCGGATTAGACGCTAATTCCCTTAGGTTATACCGCGATCAGAATTTGCTTTGCTTTGCGTTTTTTTAATGAGCGTTATTTTTCGTACTAAATGAATAATAATGCAGAAGCGTAACTACTTGCATATGACACGTTGGACTCTGTCCCACTGGTGGGGCACCTTGGTAGGGCAAAGTCGATGAGTCCGTCCGTACAACGATGCTGCGCTTTCCAGTATTGGGTCGCCATTCCATCAGCACTTTGGGCTCCTAACGTCTATTGATTATTTTTGAGGTCAGAATACAGACAATGAACGATCAGAGAATGAGAATGTTGTTATACAAAACCATGATGCGGTATACATTGCCGTGTAGATACCGATATTTAGGGGTATGACCGCTAACTGCCTGTTATGGGGTATGACACACTACAGCTTTGCTGATAGTCGTTTTCGCGTTCAAAATACGCCGTGTGCATACTGCATAGGCCGAAAGGTGTGTTCAAACACAAAGCGGCAACCGTGGGTGGCTGCCGCGCTTGTATTTATGGATACAGTCCTCAAGTCCTTACTAGGACGCGGCAGAATTATGTCCTGCAAACATTGGGTGCTGCTGCCGCGCACTTGCCGCTCTATGTTTGGACACACCTTAAGAGGCTCCAAGCTGCCAATGACCTTGAGCGTTCGGCTTTCTTTCCCCTCACGATTCATGTCCAATATATTTTACCGCCACGTAGTGGCAATGACCTAATGTTATTTTCAAGCACGAAGTTTAAAAAATGCAGCCCTCACTACCTCTAGGTACAGTGATGTAACCAGCAGTCTCGTACGCATTTTACGAGCAAGCCTTGTCATATTAACCTGCATCGCAAATGTGTCTGCTAAACAGCTATTAAAAGCCTGTTCATTGATTATAATAATATTTATTTTATGCACAACCGGCCAGCTTGGTAGCCGACACTTGATTAAATTTTATTGCAAAAATGCAATTACATGTCGTCAATAGGTAGGTAAAATACGTACGTACACCATAATATGTTACGTCTATATTATGTAAATAATAATAACAAGACGTTCATTCTCCCTAGATATTAATCCATCTGCGCAGGATATATTGATATTTAGTACAGAAGTTTAGTGTTTGCTCAAAGAGAGGTGCACTGTTGCCTCAATTCAATTCAATACCTCCCTGGCGCAGCGGTAAGTGCTGTGAACGTCTTACAAGTGGGAGATCAATCGAACCCCGATGGGTTCGATCGGCCGGGTCAATTTCGGAATGTATAATTTATGAATTTTCTTTGGTTTGGTATAGTGTCACCAACTTTTTTACTCAAGGCTAATATTGAAAATTCTGTCTGAAACCCAAAATCTCATTCATCATCCTGCGTCGAATATGCAACTAACCACTAATCGACCAACGAGGCAATACAAAATGAAGAACCGATGGACTGACATACATAGGTATTATTGTCAACGTACATCTCAAAAAATTGGGTTTGTAGGTTGTATCTTTAAGCTGTACTTACCTATTCTGTGCTTTAAGAAATTTCTCCCGACCGAAGTAAGGGTACGGATTTTTCCTGGCAGGAACTACTCATGGTAGTTAGCTAACAAAATGACTTTTGCACCCATAAATTACTTACAACATTTAAAAGGTTTATGTGCAATAAAAAATAGCATTTGCGAAATACAATTATTAACGTTCGAAAATTCCTTATTACAAGGCTGATTTTAAAGGGTGAATAATATTACCGCAATCGTAACTACAGGCAGCTGTTTTGACGTAATACTCACCGAATACCACACGAAGGTCACGGGATCATGGTCTCTTCGATCGCTTTTGCGGCTTTAGGTTCAATGCTAGACCGAGAACTAGACCTAGAACTGGAAAGATTAATATAAATAAAGGGTATTGCCTAAATACCTCGTCGTTACCCGATAGACTTTAACAGACATACAAAATATAGTTTCTCACAAAATTCATACTCGTAAAGTACCTCAACAAAAGTTAATAACCGTGTCAGATAAGATGATGTCCTCCTTGGCGTATCCGCCAACGGCGACATCTTGACTTTGCTTACTTTCTGTGCGCGGATGTGGCTAGCATAGCCAAACTTGGTCAGGAAAGTCCGCCGGCACGACTCACAATAAAGTTGACGACTGCTATTGTACACATAATATGTGTGTCAGGAAAGTCCGCCGGCACGACTCACAATAAAGTTGACGACTGCTATTGTACACATAATATGTGTACGTCTGCTTCGGCCGAACTTTTTGCAGGTGGCGTTTTGCGTCAAGCTGTTTTAGACGCAACTCTTCAAAAGTTTTGCACCTGTCGTGTATCATTTTACGCCATTTAGGCCTCTGGAGCGCGAACTGTTCCCAGCTGTCTGACGGAACATTGCAAGATGAAAGATTCCTTTTAAGAACATCCTTGAAACGCAGGTATTGACCACCAGGCTTACGTTTACCATTACTAAGCTCAGAGTAAAAAACAGCTCTAGGTAGCCTGGTGTCATCCATGCGGATCAAGTGTCCACTCCATCTAAGTTGCCCTTTCAAAGTTAGTGCCTCAATGCCATCTATGTTTGATCTCCTTAAAACTTCCGAGTTTGGAACTTTGTCCTGCCATTTAACGCGCAAAATTGCTCTTAAACACTTGAGATGAAAGGAGTCTAAACGTTTGATATCTCAGAACAGTCAGATAAGAACAAATATGGAAAGCGCACTAGCGCATAACATGATCCCTCGCTTGATAAATAGTCTCGATACTAATTTAAAAATGAAATTAACAAAGAATAATTTAAAATATAAGTTAAAATCGTATTTTAAGGAAATTGTAGGTAGTTTAGTTTTAGTTTTCTTCACATCGTATGATTAGTAATTTAGCTAGCTATAAATAGTTTCAATTCTGATATGTTTACGGAAGAGCACGCAATTCGAACCGACGTGGTTTTTCGCAACGGTACCCACCAAAGCTGTGTCGATTTTTATGTTGATAATTTAAAAAAAAAGACGTCTACTCCTGGACATAGGTCTCTTACAGGAACTTCCACCAGTAATTTGAAACAGGCACATCATTATAGCTTTGAGACGTGCGACGTGTACGGAAGCTCTTTACGCCAGCGAAAGGACGGTTTCCGGTCTCAATTTTTTACGACACTTCCCCTATACTTATACCTATATACCTACTGGGTATGTCTACGGGTATTACTGTCAAGAAATTTTCGGTAAATGTACTAGAGAGAGAGCATGTTAATCAAGGCGTCATTCCTGCAGCTGATCTCGCTCCGTTAGTTTCGGATGTTCATTCCATTGGACTGTGAGAGTAGGTATAATAATAGAATGGAGAGCGCATTTGTTTGTTGTTATTGAAAACGCTACATTAAATCTTATATCTAGTCATACTAATATTATAAATGCGAAAGTCACTTTGTTTGTTGGTTTGTTGGTTTGTTGGTTTGTTGGTTTGTCCTTCAATCACGCCGCAACGGAGCAACGGATTGACGTGATTTTTGGCATGGGTATAGTTGAGGACCTGGAGAGTGACATAGGCTACTTTTTATCCCGGAAAATTAAGGAGTTCCCGCGGGAATAACAAAAAACTTAAACCACGCGGACGAAGTCGCGGGCATCAGCTAGTATTTAATATTTTTGTATAGTTATTAGATTAGGCTTTGCTAGCCTAATCTATTAACTATACAAAAACAAATCATGACCTCAAGAGCCTTAAGGGGAGCAAAGAAACAATTGTAAATGTAAATTTCTTTTTTAATAAATAAATAAATTGGAAATTGGAAGAATACTGTTATAGGAAGTCTGTGTTTCTGCACTTGACAACCAAGCGGATAGTTTGCGCAAGAAATTGAGCCAGCCCTGCTGTCACCAGATGAGGCAATAATTAACCGCGATCTATTTACAACAAATAATGTGTATTACCTGCTCCTATGAGTAATCTTTAAATGGATAATGGTCCTCATCGCCAAAATTTTTGGTAAGGAGAACATTATTCAAGTTAAGTAAGTACTCGCAAGGGACTGTACTCTGTACAATTACTACATAATAGTCATTGGACCGCGTTCGTCGTTATTTGCCACCTAATACCTACCTTCCCGATAACAAATGGTAGGTATATCGGTAGGGTGTGGTAGCTAATTGATTGAGGAACATTAGCCGCGTTCAATTTGTGGTGTGGGGTTGAGAAATTAATTTTCCCTTTACGGAGTTTAATCTTGCCTGCTGAGTTGCTAACCTGTAAAGTTTAATGCAACAAAAACAGAGAACCCATGTCCACCATCATGCGGTGAAAAGTGGCTTTCTTCGGACATCTACAAAGAGGAGCCCAATTTTCACTTCTGAGATAAGTTTTGGAAGGAAGAATTGCAGGCAGGAGAGCTCCAGGTCGCCAAAGGCACATGTGGTTGGACGATATAAGGAAGTGGACAGGGCTTAGCTGTCCAAAGCTCAAAGATGCGGTACAAAATAGAGAAGTTTTTCCGATGATGGCCGCCAAACTTCATTTTGAAGAATGCACGCGATGATGATGATGATGAAGAAAGTTGACTGAACTCTTCATTGAATTTTATGGTCTATGGAGCGTCCTTGTAGGCTTGTAGTGATTCGTCTCGAATCTATAAGAAATAGACAATATTCGCTTAGTTTTACTGAGACATATTACTAAGTAGACTTGTGCTGCGCTGTAAAACACCTAACGGTATGGCATTTTACAGATAGGTACTCTTAATTTAAAAGGCCTTGTCCGCCTTGAGGTTTCGGCCGCGGCTAGTTACCCTACCGGCAAAGAAAGACGTACCGCCAAGCGATTTAGCGTTCCGGTACGATGACGAGTAGAATCTATCGGTTTAATATTACTGCCGTACCCCTAACTGCAGGTTAGCCCGCTACTATCTTAGACTGCATCATCACATATCTACCATCAGGTGAGATCGCAGTCAAGGGCTAACTTGTATAGTGGAACAAAATAAAATAAAAAAAGTTCCTGCAGAAAGAAAAGCTAGAAGAACATTTCAAATCTTAGTAATGTTAATCAGAAATGAGAACGCAAATCTATTCATTTAAGTGTTTGAGATGGAGAGGTGAGGGAGTATCTAACTAGAGTTCTGTAGAATAGGTGCATACGGACGCATAGATATTTGTTTTATGCTTTTTAGTATTTTATTGTCTTATTGACTAGAGTCAACTGTCAATGCGTCTACTAGTACGGTGGTCAGCGACCCACGAGTATATACCTACGCACTGTACCTACATATTTGTCCATACATTTGCATTATAATTTTATTTCATAGATAGATTCATGGATTCATTTATTTGCAAGAAACATGTTTTTACAAAATATGGAAGATAGAATTTAACACAGATACCTACCTTATATTTCGCCATAACATAATAGGCATGCGAAGATTCATAAAAATTCATTCAAGTTTAAGTTTTTTGGTACCGAATATCACAACCTATCATATAATACCTATTCATCGGGAACTGTTGCTGCTGTTGCTTTTTAGGCCTTGACGACGATAATCTTTCGTCGTCAAGGACTTAAAAGTTGAACAAAGGTATCGGATTATTTTCGAAACTTTAATACTAACCACTTTTACGTGTACTATACTAGAGATTTTTCTTACACAAAAATGTAGCCCACATCTATCTCTAGAATGCTACTTACTTCTAAGCCATTTCGTCGAGACCTGGAGGTGTATCGCCATAATTCGCCACTGCCTATCACTCCTCATTGGCCACTCTCACAATAGGCTAAAATAGAGAGTTCAACAAGAATAAATTAAAATCAACTACACCATAAAACCACAAAAATTGCAATTGTCACGCAATGATTTCATGAGGTGAATTGGGATTGAAGACTATGACAAATTCTTTCAAAATGGGTGTTCTTTCAAAAAAACGAACTTTTGAAAAGTGTGCAGTAAAAATACTACATAAGAAATTATACAATTTTGCCCTACATTGGTAATCGGTATTAGTCATTTAGTCATTTATTTATTGATAGCTTTTCATGTCTTACTCTCGAGTAAGTATAGCACTGCTAAAACCACGGAAGTTTGCGTGCTATAAGTCTCTCAAGAGAACAAAATATTTAGATCACAGGTATTAGTTCCTTATCAAATAAGCAAAACGAGAATAGGTAATTCAAACTCAATTTACTTATGTCACCGTAAGATCGTAAAAACCGTTAGATTATAATCTAACTCGCGATTTTGTAAACTGTCGAAAGATTACAATATAACGCATTATTTTTCGGTAGATTGTAAACTGTTAGATAAATTAACCCAATAAAACCTAAGTGCCCGGCCGCAGATTGTTATGGTACCTGTTTATTTATGTCGAACCCAAACCTAACCTACAAGAAAGAGACAAGAAAACGTAAATACAATGAATATTTTAAAAATTGTCACTCAGATCATTGAATGGTTCACAATCTTTCGATAGTTTACAATATCACGAGTTAGATTATAATCTAATGGTTTTTACAATCTTACGGTGGCATTTATAACATGTAGGACATACAGGTGCCTCTTATGTTACATCATGGTTTGACTCTACCACCGGTTCGGAAACTAGTTTCTGCTGAGAAGAGCCGGCAAGGAACTCAGCAGTTGCTCTTTTTAACTTTTAAACAAGATATAACAATACGTAGTAAATTAAATCATTATCGCGTCCCTTCTTCAAAAACGAAGTTTGGCGGTCATCATCCGAAAAACTACTCTATTTTATAAATTAAATACAGTAGTGCAAGTTATTGTACTGTTGTGGGGCGCATATCCTGTAGCAAACATGTGCGAGCTGTCAAATATCCAATATGCCGGTAATCCGTCTTTTCTTCGCGTCTCGTGAGCACCGCCCTAATATTTGTTCAATAGGCAATTTGGTCCCCGCTGAATAAAGCTGGAACCATTGATATCAGGTTTCAATAAACTCGGATCCATTGATAACGAAGGCACAGTCAATCGAAACATATAAACGATTGGTTCTTTTTTTTTCAGTTCGAGTGGAATTCGAGTGGATGAAAATTGGAAAGTGGAGATTTTGTTTAAATACATTTTCAGCGAGATACTTATTTGCAGGTGGCGTGGCCTTTCGACAGCGCATATTACTTAGCTATCAAACGATAATACGTTGATTAATAAATGTTTCCCCAGGTTGATACCTCGTTATAACTTATAAAATACCATTTTCATCCCACCATCTCGGAAAGAGTATTTTTACTCTTCGATATCTGAATGCAAAAGCCGTTATTATCCTCTTGAGGATAAAGTAAATTGAATTTAGAACATCGTGTGCACGTTAGTAAATATCACTCGTCTATGAAGTTTGTGAATTCAAAACATCATTAGAACCTATTTACTTCTACCTCTATGGTGCCGAATTTCCATACAACCGTTTTTAATTTGTTAAAAACTCACACTCGTAACCTTCGTGGTGTACTTTTTTAATTTGCTTTGCGCGCACCATTTTCTTTCGAGGTGGGATGAAAAGTTACGTGCTGCACTCGAGTAAAAAGATTTTTCACCTCGTGCTCTTTTGATTCCCAAAAGAGCAATTTGATTTGATTCTTTTGATTTAAAAATTAGAATCCTGAGCGTCAGCGAGGGATCGCTGACGCTCAGGATTCTAATTTTTAAATCACTCGCGCAAATCCTTCGCTTGCTCGGTCACCAAAATTGAGCACGCGGTTAAAAAACAACTTTTCACTCTTGTATAACAAATAACTATTATCATTGGAGAGCTCATTACACCTTCAGTCGCAGTATTATTACAGTAGTATTACAGACTTCGTTCGCGTTGCTTAAGTTTTTTAATTCCCACAGGCACTCCTTAATTTTCTGGGATAAAAAAAATATTTCACTCTCCAGGTCCTCATCTATACCCATGCAAAAAATCACGTCAAATTGTTGCTCTTTTGCGGGGTGATTGAAGGACAAACTCTCTATTTAACGCCCTTGGGGATAAAATTTTCAAAGACTGTGAAACACGTACTTCTTTATTTTAAACCAGAAGCCCAAATACCAACTTTCATGGCTACAACTTGAAAAATGAAGGACTTTCATGCAAACTTTCAACCCCTATTTTACCCCTTTAGGGGTAAAATAGTGGTTGAAATACCCCGGCGAAATCAAAAAAGCTTAATCCACGCGGGCATCATATTTTAGTTATTATTATTATTGAATTGTCGAACGTTTCCGTCTTCAATAGGTACCTACTCAATCCCTGAACGTTCCAAGTAACTATAGCGTATCCTGAGTACCGTTGGTTGTGGTTTCAAGCGGCAAATCCCTCTTACGGTTGAGAGGAACCATTTGCTTTATCCCGATCTATTGAACCGTACCTCACCTTGTCGTGTGCTGTAATCTTATTACGTAACAACGCTTTGTTGCCTCTTTAGAGAGAAACACACTACACGCGAAACCCCTATAATAACTACCATTGTCCTGACGCGGTCGTCTGTACAGCTCTATTTCTTCCTTATTTTTTTATTATAATATGGATAGGACTTTAGGTTAGGGCATTTATTGTGATTTGTTATGGTTACCAAAATAAAATAAAAATATCTTTGTGACCGAGCTTAGCTCGGTTTTTTTTTTTGGTAAATCGTGTTTTTATACGACTGCCTGAAAAAATGAGTATATTGTTTTCAGGGTTCATGTATGTATGTATGCAAGTATGTATGTATGTATGTATGTATGTATGTATGTATGTATGTATGTATGTATGTATGTATGTATGTATGTATGTGAGTTAGTATATTCCACCATAACTTCTAAACGTCTGAACCGATTTTGATAAATGAGGTATCGTTAGAATCCCTAACTTATTCCGGGTGACATAGGCTAGTAAAGTTTAAATAGTTATTTGTTATACAAGAGTGAAAAGTTGTTTTTTAACCGCGTGCTCAATTTTGATGACCGAGCAAGCGAAGGATTCTAAAATTGAATCACGAGCGCAGCGAGTGGTTCAAAAATTAGAATCCTGAGCGTCAGCGAGGGAATCAAAAGAGCACGAGGTGAAAAATCTTTTCACTCGAGTGCAACACGTAACTTTTCATCCCACCTCAGCGAGGAAATGACATGACGTGAAAGAAAATGGTGCGCGCAAAGCAAACTAAAAAAGTACACCAAGGAAGGTTACGAGTGTGAGTTTTTAACAAATTAAAAAAGGTTGTATGGAAATTCGGCACCATAGAGGTAGAAGTAAATAGGTTTTAATGATGTTTTGAATTCACAAACTTCATAGACGAGTGATATTTACTAACATGCACACGATGTTCTAAATTCAATTTACTTTATCCTCAATAGGATAATAACGGCTTTTGCATTCAGATATCGAAGATTAAAAATACTCTTTCCGAGCTGGTGGGATGAAAAAAAAATTGATGGGGTGACCATGGTCCCGCATTAAAGACTAAAGTTGAAAAAAATATTCGAAAATAAGATTAACTATATAATCATCATCTAGAAAATGATGAGTAACTACAAAAATATATAACACTATAGTTCAATATCCCGAGTGACACGGGCTATAAATTTTTGAAAATTCAATACGGGCTACGGCAGAGCAGTCGTATTTTTTAATAATTTTAATTATATTCACTTGTTTGGACATTATATTTAAAGATAAATATCAGAAAGACAAAACGTTTTGTCCATAGTGTGTTTTCGGAACTTTTCTTCGGTACCTAGCCCATATCCTTCCCCGGGATGCAAACATCGATTGATACGCTGTGACAGCGAATCAGACATTGTTACTGGTTGAGACTAACTTTTCAATTCAAATCTACATGATATTCAATGAGCAACGGAATACAGATGCGATAATAATGCGTATTGTTCGGCTTCATGTGAAATTTATTCAACAGGCGATAGGTATGATCTGCCTTGAATGTAGTTAGAGTTTTGGTAAATTGGGTTCGGTATTCAGTAGCTAATCTAAATAATATTCCACCCGAGCGTAGGGGGCTGGCAATATTGCACGTGCTATACCAAAGAGCGTAATAATTATATCAAATCACAAGAAGTATCGTGTGTCAGTATACCTAATAGCAATTCAAAACTGTGCACCTAAAGTATTTAAATAAGACTGTCGAGCGACAATAATAATTTACTGATAATTTTGGTCAACAGTGGTTTTGTTGCCCTTGATGTAAGAGTGGTTTCGAGTATCTCTATGCCAACTATTCACGAAACTAAGGATAGATTTGGAAGATTGGCACTGGTTTTTTTAAATCTTCATTTTCATGTATTTTTTTTGTCAGTAAATGAGAAAGACATCGAAAAAGTATATTCTTAAATATATTTTTTTTATTGAAAATTATTTTTAAACGTTTTGTTTCATTATTTAAAAATAACATCCATAAAAGTTGAAGAGAAGAAAAAATCATAAAAAAATTTTTAAACTTCAGAAAAACGCCCTTTGGTTGCTTTTATATTATTTTTTTTGGGACAATTCTCTTTTTGAATACCAGCAGTAATCTGCCAGCATGTGACGGTCCCATCAACTCTGATACCTTTCTTCCATCACTTAGATCCTGGTGGAAGCGCTCTCCCTGTTCCTCACTATTATTTCCCAGATTCCCAGGAAATCTATCCAGATGACTGTGGAGAAAGTGCAACTTTATTTGCTCCTAAAATTTTAAAGCTTTCCAACATCTTTTGCACAATTTCCAAGAAGGGTCAATTTTGACGACGTCCCTGGCGCAGTGTTAAGTAGGAGGTCCTGGGTTCGATTCCCGGCAGGGTTAATTTGGGAATTTATAATTTCTGAATTTTCTCTGGTATGGTCTGATGGGAGGCTTCGGCCGTGGCTAGTTACCACCCTACCAGCAAAGACGGACCGCCAAGCGGTTTAGCGTTCCGGTACTGTGCCGTGTAGAAACCGACTAATGGTAACTTTGGGTTTAATATAACTGCCATGCCCCTAACATATTAGCTCGCTACCATCTTAGACTGCATCGTCACTTACCATTAGGTGAGATCGCAGTCAAGGTCTAACTTGTAGTGGAATAAAAGATAAATTTGCCAAATCAATACGCAGAGACCGTATTTTAAGATACCAAACACTACATAATAATTCGTGTTCTAAAAAGCCAACTTAAGTGTAAATTATTAAAAATATAAAATAAGCCAAAATCATAAAAACCAGAGCCAATTCAGTACTTTCATGAATATATTCGAAAACTGTGGACTTGAAAACATACAAATCCGCAGAGATATCCAGGGCAACAAAAAAATTTTTTTTGTAGAGCTGTATAGACTATCTATCATGTCTAATGCGTTATAGGTACCCCACGATACAGGATTACCTGGTGTGGTGGGTACCATTGATCATATGAAAAAAATTACAAGTTGATGGTAATAAATATATTATATTTTTTAAATATTTATTAGCCACGTCTAGGAGATCGTTAACAATTTTTTGACCCCCACATTTATATGGGGGGTCAAAAAATCTAGTTAAAATCTAGTTAATGTTATCTAGATAATCTAGATTCGTGAACTGGGCCTTAAGTATACTATGCTCATGATTCAAATCAATTATGAAATACTGAACTATGACTTTAGTAGGCTAATCTGGTAATTGGATTGTAGCATTACCCTAAGGTGGTTTCATTATATAGCTCTAACCCCTTCTTTCTGGGTTTTCCGGTATTTGCATTACCAAAGTAGCCTTACTGGTAAATAAACAATATTTCTTACTTTTCTTTCCTTGGAATGTAATCAAACCTCTTTAAATTAAAGTAGATACAGATTCGCCAGTGTTATCATTAAAGCAAGCTCGATAAAGCACTCATAATGAAAAAAAGAATCTACCGAATTATTGACCGAGCGAAGCGAAGGTCTCTGAGTCTACTTGAGTGAATTTGTCCGTCGTCGTTTTGTACGTCCGTCCGTCCGTCTGTCAGAGCCTTATTACTTCTGAATTACTGAACATAATTACTTCAAATTTAAATATAATATGTAAACCGATGGCCTCCAGCCGAATATGGCTCAAAAGTTATAAAAATATTTATTTCAGGGGGCTCTCATAGAAGCGAGTTCGAAGTAAAATATTTTTTATAGAGTTACATAGGGTTGCGGTATATCATTTTAAAGATAATCTATATATATAAAATTCAAAGTCCTGACTGACTGGCTGACTTATATATCAACGCACAGCCTAAACCGCTAGGGTTAGAGACTTGAAATTTTGACAGTAGCTTCCTTTTGTAACGTAGGCGCTCACTAAGGAAGGATTTTTCAAAATTCCACCCCTAAGGGGGTGAAATAGGGGTTGAAAGTTTGTATGAAAGTCCGTCATTTCTCAAGTTATATCCATGAAACTTAGTATATGAGTTATCGGTAAAAAATAAAGAAATACGTGTTTCACAGTTTTTCAAAATTCTACCCCTAAAGGGGTAAAATAGGGGTTGAAAGTTTGTATGAAAGTCCTTGATTTCTCAAGTTATAGTGATGAAACTTAGCATTTGGGCTTTCAGTTAGATATGCAGACGTACGTGTCACCATTTTTGAAAATTCGACCCCCAAAGGGGTGAAATAGGGGATGAATGTCCTTCATTTATCAACATATTTTTCAAGTTATAACAACGAAACTTGGTATTTTGGCTTTCGGTATAATATAAAGACGTACGTGTGTAACAGTTTTTCAAAATTCCACCCCCAAACGGGTAAAATGGGGGTTGTAAGTTGGTGTAAAAGGCCGACGTTTTTCAAGTTAAATAGCCGTGAAATTTGATATTTGGGCTACCGGTTTAAATTATGAAATACATAATCCACCGTTTTTTTAATTCTATCCCAAAGGACGTTAAATAGTCCTTCAACCACGCCGCAACAGAGCAACGGATCGACGGGTTTTTTTCATGGGTTCTTTTTATCCCGGAAATTAAGGAGTGCCTATGGGAATTAAAAAACTTATGCCACACGAACGAAGTCGCGGGCGTCCGCTAGTTAGGAATAGAGTCCAAAAATTTTTATTTTTGATTTTTACCCTAAAATTGACGAAATTTTCAAAGTGGAGGGCTTTCAAAGTGGAGATTTTCTAACGTCCAAAGTTGACCTCAAAACTCTCAATTTTCTGAAAGGCTGAGCTTGAAACTTGATTTGAATTACTTATATCCTGTACTTGAACAACAAAATACTAAAAATAGATAAATATTATAAGGAAATGAAATTATTTAATTTTTATTGAGCTTCAGTATTTATAACAGAACTCCACAATGATGTCAATAGATGGCGCTCTGTAAAAGTTTATTCGTTTGTGCTAACAAATAATAAACTATCTTCAATCTTATGGATACCGCGAGGTCTCATTTCGGGGCGAACCACTAGTTCATCTTGATAAAAATGATAGTATACATTTATATATGTTAGTATATTTACGCAGCTTAGGCCGAGTTGCACGAAACTAATTTATGTGATAATTACCTAGACTAATTTAAAAAGCCTCGATATAATTCTTGTGATTAAATTAGCTTAATCGCCACTTAAATTTTTGAATTTGTTTCGTGCAACAGCTCAGCGTTATTAAAAAAAAAATTGATCTTCCTTCGTTATTCTACCACAGGTTCTACCACAGAACAGCGAGAAACCGATGCGCGGTTGGCAGTGAGTTACACAAAACAAATTTAAAAATTTTAGTGGTAATTATACTAATTTCAAAAGCTGCTTATTTTTTTTGATTTGTTTCGTGCAACTCAGCGTTACTTAGAAAAAACTTGTTCTCCCTTCGTCGTTCTACCACAGGTTCTACACAGAACAGCGAGTAACCGTGCGCGGTTGGCTGGGCATCCAATCGACGTCCAATCTACTATTTCAAAATGTTATTGTTTAAACTTTCTGATACGAACCGTTTCACAAATAAAAGAATACCTAGTTAACTTTGCCGCTAAGGTTGGGATCGCCCTCCAAAGGTCAGGGTTTCCTGCCACACATGAGTCGAGTGTGGACACTATTCAAGGCAAGAGTGAATGAATGAATGAAGTGAATTTTCCAGGCAAGCTCGTTCTCCAACCTATCATTGTTTTTCATGAACATGATTAGTATCCGCCAAAGCAAGCTTTTTATAAAAAAACTAGCCGATGCCCGCGACTTCGTCCGCGTAGTTTAAGTTTTTTGTTATTCCCGCGGGAACTCCTTAATTTTCCGGGATAAAAAGTAGCTTAGGTCACTCTCCAGGTCCTCACCTAATACAACAAAAAAAGCCGTTCACGCGTGATGCCGTGACCAAGGGAAACATGGATTCATTTTTATATATAAATATATAAGATATACATATATCGTTATTATATGTTTCCAACGATAAAGATATTCGTTAGGTATATATAGTAGTGTTTCCAACGAAAGAGGTATGAACTCGTGTACGAAAACGATTAATCATCCAAGTTATTGATAGATTACGACGGGAGATTTGATCGTAGACAGATTAGTCGACGCTGGATGCTGGTTTAAGAATAACCATTATTTGTAAATGCTGGTCATAGTTTTCATTGTTCTTACTTAGTAATCCATACTAATATGTATTTTAAGTGCAAAAAAGGTGTGTCTGTCTGTCTGCTACGCTTTAACGGTCCATCTTTTCAACCAATATTGAAGAAATTCCGGGGAGGACATAGACTTTTTATTCCGGAAAATTAAGGAGTTCTCGCGGCATTTAAAAAACATCAATCCTCGTGGACGAAGTCGCGGGCATCGTCTAGTCGATTGTATTTTTCATGAAAACGACACCCACTTAGTAAGTTTTCGATTAGACCTTTTGTGGAAGGAAGATCAAAGTCTAGACCAGATAAATTTTTCTTAAAAGTTTAAGGTTGAAAGTTTTTATAGAGAGAAAAGCTGGATCGACGTTATAGTAGGTACCTATAGGAGCTACAGGATCGGTCAGTTCATAAAAGGCAGGAAGTTAGAATAACTAAGTTAAGGAAATGTTCAATTCTGTTAACATGTTTTGCTATCAAAGTTTACCATTACTATGCACCCTTCAATTTGATTCGAAAAGTAGACTCATATAGCCCTCTTTAGTTTTTATCAGGAGCAAAATATAAAATACAATTTGACGACTTTGCTAATAAATTTTCAAAGGTGAAACCAGATGCAACGTAGGTAAAAGTTCCAACAATTGTTTGCGGTTAGCTTCCTACCATGTGATAACTGGTAATCAGTCAAGGGCTGAGGGCTAAAACACACTACGGACAGAACAGGCATGGGAATCACGGTTCGACGTGTCGCATTTGTCTGTACAGCTCCAATATTAGAGTATAGGTAGGTATCAAATAGGTATCTAAAAACTTTTCTGGCGGACAAATATCCGCACATATACCGTATATGTGCGGATATTTGTCCGCCAGAAAAGTTCTTATTTGTGTTTTTGCCTGTAGTTAGCGAAAAAAATTAAGCTTCGATAGGGAGGTGTTTTTTTGTAAAATTTAACTGTTAATTCAAATCAATTCAATATTTATTTATTCAAATTAGGTACCTACACCGTACTGTTATTGGCTTCCAACATTAAGGTGATAATCAACTACGGTATCTTAAAACTAAAGCTACGAGGGTTCCCACAATAAACTCAGCCGGTTAAAAAGTTTATAACGTCGATTAAAAAAATTATAATTTTCGTATGTACCTACTTGATATGATAATAATATCATTAAATGACGGCACCTGCTGCTGATTTATTTGAAGAAGAACAGGAACGTTTTCTTAATATTTCCATGAATCCATAAATCCATTTTCATGAAGGAATTTATAGGCCTTATAAATACCTTTTGTTAGGTAATGGAATAACGTAGCAGATTTCTTTCATTACTCTCAAATTGTAGCTATTCAACGAGGGAATTATACAGCACAGGCGCCTAGGTCACCGACTCCACAATAAAGCCTAAAGCGCTTTCGCAAACAAAACGGGTCGACCCGTCTGCTGGCTATTGTGTCGTGACCCTACTGTTTTTTACTAACTTTTATGAATATTATTACAGTAATTTACATTTTAGGATAAGAGGTATGGAGGGTAGTTTAAAAATACTTGCAAATTAGGGAAGAGAAAGTTAAAATAATTCTAGGCAAGTCAAAATAAATCTAGGTAGTTATAAATGAAAAGAAAACGACTACCAATCCAACCATAGAAGCTGTACGTAGCGTTTACTTATATCTACCACAGAATACTAACATCTCTTCCTATCTCACCACTACCTACAGCCCATTAACGTCCAACTGCTGGGCACAGGCCTCCACTCTCATAGGAGAGAGGGAATTAGAGCTTAGATCCACCACGCTGCTCCAATGCACGGGTTGGTGGGCTAGAACGACATTATTATGTTAGAGACAACTCTTCCTATATACGCTGCGCTCTTATTCATTTAGGTTGGTATTATGTAGTTACCTTTACCATAGATTAATAATTATAATACTGGTTTATATATTGTCTTTGCCTTTACCTTTAGGAGTTTTTAATTAAGTATACATTACTGACGGTAGTAAATACTATAAGTCTATGCGTTACTGGAGGATGCCCGCGACTTCTTCCACGGATTAATGTTTTTTGGTTACTGTGGGAACTCTTTTTTCCGACCTAATTGTAGCCTATATCCTTTTCCTGGATGCAAAACGATGTAATTTATCGGTTTCATATTTTGTCAAGATCGGTTGTAAAGATGGGCCGTAAAAGCGTAGCAGACAGACAAACAGACACGCTTATTATTTATAATATTAAGTAGTTTTAGATTATGACCGAACAGATGTTCAATTAGGTTTTCCCTTAACGTGGGGATCGGAAATGAAGCCGACGTAATGAAACGTCTGCCACTGGATAGCGTCATGAATAAAACATGCGAGCCCAACAGCCATGGTTTCATTAGCACCAATACAATGTTTTACAATTTTGTATCGTACCTATCTACTATTGCAATTATATTATTTGTATGATAAATCTTGAGAAAAGCCGTATTACCAGCCTATAGTCTAGACGAAGTGTCGCATACATCGATATCCATACTAATATGATAAATGCGAAAGTGTGTCTGTCTGTCTGCTACACTTTCACGCTCATCCGTTCAATCGATTTTGATGAAATTTGTATAGGGGTAGGTTGTATCCCGGGAAAGAACATAGGCTACTTATTATCCCGGAAAAGGAAATAGTTCCTGCGGTAATCAAAAAATCCTAAGCCACGCGGACGAAGTCGCGGGCATTATCTAGTATTATAAATGCGAAAGTGTGTCTGTTTGCTACGCTTTCCCGGCCCATATTTTCAACAAATTTTGATGAAATTTGGTACAGAGTTCTCGTGGGAATCAAAAAAACTTAATCCACGCAGACGAAGTCGCGGGCATCATATAGTAATTATGTATGAGTATTGTATCAGTATACTTACACTATTAGTTACTGTCTCTACGAGAGGTTGAAATACCAAATCGAGACGGATGGTTTTTCAATCGAATTGAAAAACCATCCGTTTATATAGGTGTACTATTACCTATTCTGTGGTTAAACGACGCCATTAGTACATTCTATTACGCAAGCGTGTTCCCAGGATAATTCGTCTTTCATGTCAGGAGAGACGCGTGAAATATCCACCAAATGGGAGCGATTACCTACCGTACCCACCAAATGGCTTCATTATTTTATATTTTTTCGGTCTTTTTTAGAAAAATACGACACATTATATTGTGAGGCAACTATAATAAAAGTCATAGTCATAGTCATAATATATTTATTCAATTTAGGTACAATGTACACATAAAAAATACCAGATGATGCCCGCGACTTCGTCCGCGTGGATTAAGATTTTTAATTTCCGTGGGAACTCCCCTATGTCCTTCCCCGGGATACAACCTACCCCTGTACCAAATTTCATCAAAATCGGTTGAACAGATGAGCCGTGAAAGCGTAGCAGACAGACACACAGACAGACAGACAGACACACTTTCGCATTTATAATATTAGTGTGGATGTTGGTGACAATCAGTTACGGTATCATAAAACTAAAGCTACGAGGATTCCAAACGCGCCCCGGTCTCAGAAAAGCCCACAGCAAACTCAGCCGGGTAGTTATTATTTATCATTTCTTTATTTAATTTTTGAAGTAAAACTTCTTTAGATTCGTTGTGATTTGAAAATTCGATGAAACGAAAAACGAAACGAAAAAGCGACACCAAAAAGAAACAAACATATTAATAATAGGATTTTGCCTGCGAGAGAATGAGATAGAAGACAAGTTATATTTATCTCATTATATCGTAGGCTACTTTTCTGAAGTTTCACTTCTGCCGTGTGTGAATTGCACACACACACTTTTTTATTATTATACCTACTACTCACTAAAATCATATTTAAGTGACAGTGGGCTAAATACACAGTCACATAAATATTATTACGTCTTTATGATAATTTTGAAAGGAAAAGGTTCATTTTAGGCCTACTTTTGTACACTCTACCATGAATAGAGGAAAATACATAGATTGTATTAAAAATATAATAATTTAGAACAGTTTTTTTTTTTTTTTTATCCACTACAAGTAAGCCCTTGACTGCGATCTCACCTGATGGTAAGTGATGATGCAGTCTAAGATGGTAGCGGGCTAACCTGTTATGGGCATGGCAGTTATATTAAACCCATACCCCTATTCGGTTTCTACACGGCATCGTACCGGAACGCTAAATCGCTTGGCGGCACGTCTTTGCCGGCAGGGTGGTAACTAGCCACGGCCGAAGCCTCCCACCAGGCCAGACCAAGGAAAATTCATAAATTATAAATTCCCAAATTGACCCCGCCGGTTAGTACAGTTAAGTAAATAACGTAATAAATAATAATAATAAAATTAAAAAAATGTATTTCAAGATTTCGATACATTTCCAAGATGGCAACCTTCAGCCATAGAGAAGGTAGAAGGCGCAAAATGTATCAAATGTCATTTCTGACAGGCACTGTCAAAATAACGTGTTATTCTTTGGAAAACGTCAAAATATATGAATCCGTCATTGTCACCCACTCACGTTGAGAGTTCCTTAACATGGAAAGATTAAATAATTTTACCACTGAAAATACGACGTATTCGTAGATTTGGCCGATAAAAACTGGTCTAGTATTTTATTTTCCTTCATTTCTTATTTGTACAAGACTAGGCCTACGCCCGATAGAAATCTGAGTCGTCTCCTTTTAGTAATAAATAATAATACCCCCAATATTTTGTCCACCGTTTACTCACAAAAGCAACCACTTTTACAAACAACAGACAACAAACGTATGTCTTTATCAAATAGCCATCCAATTTGTGCTACTTTAGTTAGCCACTTTAGTCATAACGTTGCATTAGGAAAATAAAACAAATCTGAATTAAAACTTGAAGAAACTCGGGTTTACCCGATAAGGGGCACCTATGGGCTTAATATTACTATTAACTACTATACCCATTGATGTAGAATTTTAGTACTATTTCAATGACCATACACTTTTTTTTTTATCCACTACAAAATATTAGCCCTTGACTGCAATCTCACCTGATGGTAAGTGATGATGCAGTCTAAGATGGTAGCGGGCTAACCTGTTAGGGGCATGGCAGTTATATTAAAAACCCATACCCCTATTCGGTTTCTACACGGCATCGTACCGGAACGCTTAAACGCTTGGCGGCACGTCTTTGCCGGTAGGGTGGTAACTAGCCACGGCCGAAGCCTCCCACCAGGCCAGACCAGGGAAAATTCAGAAATTATAAATTCCCAAATTGACCCTGCCGGGGATCGAACCCCGGACCTCCGCACGTTAAGGCAACAGCGCTACACACTGTGCCACGGAGGCCGTCAAAACCTAACAGGTTAGCTCCCTATCATTTTACACTGCATCATCACTTACCATCAGGTGAGATCGCAGTCAAGGGCTTACTTTTAGTGGATAAAAGCCAAGTAAAAGGTGTAAAAGGAATAACACAAACTTTTCCCGTCACTCAAATTGTTTGCCCATAGTGTGTTTTTGACCTACAGCATTAATTTTATTAATTAAAGTTTGAAAATGTACAAAACCATATGCGGATTTTAGTAATGGCCCGCATTGCGGCGAGTGGTTTACGCTTAGTTAATTGGATATGAAAATATTCTCATTTCCTCTCAAACTAAGCGCGAAAACACACTAGGGACGAAATCATTTTGTCTCGTTGAGAAAAATAGCAATAGATTTACAATAGCGAGACAATAAAATTTTCGTGTAAGTCGTTGCCGGTAGAGTGGTAATAAGCCACCGCCGAAGCCTCCCGCCAGACCAGACCAGAGGAAATTCAGAAATTATAAATTCTCAAATTAACCCTGGCGGTATCGAACCTGGGACCTCCTACGATAAGACAACAGCGCTTACCATACTTCATGGTTTACCTGTGTGTTTTACCCCACTACAGGTTCAATCAGATAAAACCAATTTCTGAGGATGATACAGACAAATATAACAAAGACCTTCTAGAAAAAACACAATCGGCGTTATTAACGGATTTGCTTTGTATCGTAAATAAATAGTTATTTGTTATACAAGAGTGAAAAGTTGTTTTTCAACCGCGTGCTCAATTTTGATGACCGAGCAAGCTAAGGATTCTAAAATTGAATCACGAGCGCAGCGAGTGGTTCAAAAATTAGAATCCTGAGCGGCAGCGAGGGAATCAAAAGAGCACGAGGTGAAAAATCTTTTCACTCGAGTGCAACACGTAACTTTTCATCCCACCTCAGCGAGGAAATGACATGACGTGAAAGAAAATGGTGCGCGCAAAGCAAATCAAAAATGTACACCAAGAAGGTTACGAGTGTGAGTTTTTAACAAATTAAAAAAGGTTGTATGGAAATTCGGCACCATAGAGGTAGAAGTAAATAGGTTTTAATGATGTTTTGAATTCACAAACTTCATAGACGAGTGATATTTACTAACGTGCACACGATGTTCTAAATTCAATTTACTTTATCCTCAAGAGGATAATAACGGCTTTTGCATTCAGATATCGAAGATTAAAAATACTCTTTCCGAGATGGGGGGATGAAAATGTTTTTGTATTGCGAATCTCTAGAATGAACAATAGGATATCTAGAGATGGAATTTTATTTATTTGCTTCGCCAAAAGCTAGGATTTCCTTCGAATAGGAATGCCGTCGCAAAGCCGTCGCATAATATGGCGCTGAGTCTGCTACTGAATCCTTGTCTAAAGAAAAAAAAAATGCCTATGTGGCTATATAGAAAACGCTACGGGTTTTTTTATTCATTATAGACTCACGCTTGACCACAAGAACACCTGTGAGATGAGTGATGGGAATCGATGACGTGGTCTAAGATAGACGCGTTTGCCTGAACGAGCCCAAATCGTACTTAGCTTTGATCATTTTCATACCAATGTCAAGCATTTCGTGAAATGCTGGCATTTCATGAGTAATTTATTTTTGATTATATTCTTCATCGTATGGTAAAATAATTATTTACTACCAGAAATGCCGACAGCGCGTTATTAACCTGATTTTTATGGGATTCAGCATGGTGACGATATAAAAAAAACCGGCCAAGTGCGAGTCGGACTCGCGCACCGAGGGTTCCGTACAAACCTGTAGTAAGTTTTAAATTATTAAAAATATTTTGATTATATGACGTATTAAAAAAAAACTACTTACTAGATCTCGTTCAAACCAATTTTCGGTGGAAGTTTGCATGGTAATGTACATAAATAAATAAAATAAATAAATGAATTTTTATTGACCAACAGTTACATCAAATTAATCAGTAATACAAAAAAAAAATCTTTACATACAGTACTGATGTACTGTGTACGTACTTAAAAAGTAAATGTGGTCAACGGGCCACCTCCTCAGCTTGTGCCACAGCATGAAAGGTAAGTATATACCTACCTGACATACCGCAACGCTGATTTTCAGGAGGAGCCCAAGGGCCAAGACGTCACGGACCGTCATAAAAAATAATCATCAAAAACAAGAATAAAATTAACCTAATATATAAATTTACTTAAAAAACTAACTTAATCAGTGCTTATGCTTATCATACTAAAACTTCACTATTATCCATATAACCAATCAAATCAAAACAGGGAATGCTTCAAAATTGAGTGTCTAAAATTAAATAGATAATACATTGATTAAAACAACTCAGGATGTATTTATGATTTGCAGATAATATGTTTATGCTATTTGTGTTGCAAGAATATCTGCTTTATACCTTGCTTTAAAAGAATTTACTGTCTTCAGACTACGTAATGGCGGCGGTAATGAGTTCCAGCATTTACTTGCTGCAAATCTGAAACTCCCCCTGAAAGCAGCTGTCCTATGATGAGGCGTGGCCATATTACGCCGAGATGACGCCCGTGTGTTAAATGGATTGTGATCCCCTTGCCACTTGAGTTTTGCAAACAAATATTTTGGCTTCCCCGTCAGTACTACGCCAAATAGAAGGGAAGCAAAGTGCAAATCACGTCGAGAGGTCATATTTAATAGCTTAGCTTGATTTATATGAGGACTGATATGCGATCATCATATATTTTTTTTAGTTTTATCATTCTCTTATTTTAGAAGTTACAGGGGGGGGGACACACATTTTACCACTTTGGAAGTGTCTCTCGCGCAAACTATTCAGTTTAGAGAAAAATGATATTACAAACCTCAATATCATTTTTAAAGACCTATCCATAGATACCCCACACGTATGGGTTAGATGAAAAAAAAATTTTTGAGTTTCAGTTCTAAGTATGGGGACCCCCAAAATTTATTGTTTTTTTTCTATTTTTGTAAGAAAATCTTAATGCGGTTCACAGAATACATCTACTTACCAAGCTTCAACAGTATAGTTCTTATAGTTTCGGAAAAAAGTGGCTGTGACATACGGACGGACAGACAGACAGACAGACAGACATGACGAATCTATAAGGGTTCCGTTTTTGCCAAATTTGGCTACGGAACCCTAAAAATGCCGATTGTCTTGCTATAAAAGGGTTTCAGTTTATGTACTCGTATATTCAAAAAATAAACTCCCGTGTTCTTGTTTGATAATCTCCTCTCCCCAAAGGTTGTCTGGAAGAGATTGCTTTAGCAATAAGACCGCCTTTGCACCCTTCTGTTTTATCATTGAATCTTTTTGTTTATTGTTTTTGTTTTAAGTGTGTGTAATAAAGAGTTTTATCTTTCTATCTATCTAAATCCACGCGGACGAAGTTGAATGCATGATCAAGTAATATTGAAGCTTCAATTACTTAACATCTTCTGTTCACATACACATTCAACAAAAGTTGGGACGAATGAACTTTTGAAATGAGTTGGGAATTCAATTTGATTGAAAAGTTTACAAGGCTTCGTAGAGTACGGACACGGACACGGATCAATGATTTGCTATCATAATTTTCTGATGAGCATATAATTAAGGTTTTGGGCTTATTACTTATATGTGTTCGATGGTATTTACTACCTTCTTATCTTTTTAGGGTTCCGTACCAAAATGGTAAAATGGAACCCTTATGGTGCGACTTTCTCCGTCTGTCTGTCCGTCTGTCCGTCTGTCCGTCCGTCACACTCGATTATTTCAGTAACTACCGAAGCTATCGACATGAAATTTTGAATACTTACTTACTCATACAATACGTTGTGTATATTAGTGGCCCAAAGACACTGGAATTTAAAAAAATTGGAAATTATTTTTGTTCTTATTTAAAAAGGGGGGAAAATCGGAGGGTTGAAATTTAAAAGTGAGATAACTGTACTGTGTGGGGTATCATATGAAAGGGTTTGCTTTGTACATTCTAAAACAGATTTTTAATTATTTTTAGTCATGATAGTTTTTGATTTATCGAGGAAAAAGTCTAAAAAAATACCGTTCCCCCCCCCCTTATCTCCGGAGTTTACCAATCGAAAAATCTGAAATAATTATGGTCAATAGGAATGTATGTATATTTTACAGGAAAACCAATAGCCAATGCTCTAACTAGCATAGTTTTTTTTATATTAACAGTAAACCTCTACAAACAAAGTTAGTTTTGCTGTTCATTAACAAAGGTAATTATTACCGTTTTACATCTTTGGTCGTTATTTTTTAATACGTCATAAATCGTAAACCGCAATTTACCTTTCATTCAATCAACTCAAATATTAAAAAAAAACATTTAATTTAAAACTCAGGTTTGTACGGAACCCTCGGTGCGCGAGTCCGACTCGCACTTGGCCGGTTTTTTTTATATATAAAACGAAGTCGTGTTTGTTCGAACACTTAAGTATAAATCTAGAACCACTGAACGGATCTGGATCAAATTTGGCACAGGGATAGATTATAGTCTGGAATAACACATAGGCTTTTTACACAACACTTTTTATCCCGGAAAATTAAAGAGTTCCCGCGGGAACCAATAAACTTCAATGCACGCGGACGAAGTCGTGGGCATCATCATCATTATCATCATCATCACTACAGCCTATTAACGTCCCACTGCTGGGCACAGGCCTCCACTCTCATAGGAGAGCGGGAATTAGAGCTCGCTGCTCCAATGCGGGTTGGCGGGCTTTAACGATTATTATCATGTTAGTGATAATAACCGGGACCGACGGCTTACCGTGCTCTCCGAGGCACGGGGGTGAAACACCGCCAACTTCCAACTCCGGGCTGGCACTGAGAATTTCTTAATTGAAAAACCCAATACCTAACTTTTATGCCCGACCGGGAATCGAACCCAGGACCTCGTGATCCGCAGTCGACTATGCTAACCACTAGACCAACGAGTCAGTCGTGGGCATCAGCTAGTCTAAATATATAAAAGGAAAAGGTGACTGAGTGACTGGCTGATCTAAAAACGCACAGCCCAACACTGGACTGATCGGCCTGAAATTTGGCATAGGTACAGACAGACATTCTCTGGCGCTGTGATATTTGGTGCACTCGGGCCTTAATGCCAACTTTAAAGGCGTCGTAATAGAGGATTACAGTGTAAAGATCCACATTTAATACGACTTACGACCCATAAAATTTCTAATTTACATAGACATTTGTGAAACTTTAATTACATGGTAAGGTAGAGATAACATTAAGTAAAGTAACCTCGTTTCTTGAGAATTTGTTAAGAGGTTAAATGATGGTGCCATGTTCAGCCTACGCTACATTTTCACGATGATTCATTTTGTATGGTTCTCTGAAACTCGACTAAAGGATAATAAAACTGAAAAAGGGCACAAGTATCATAATTTAATATAAAAATTTATTTTTAAACAACCGATTTCAAACTCCCGCGCCAACTTTACAACAACGAGCACACGCTAAACAAAGTACTTATTTTATTGTTGATATTTTAAAAACCGCTTGACTGATTTCGATAAAATTTATATGGGACCACATGGGAAGTATGCCCTTTCAAATAAAGAAAGAATCATCCAAATCGGTCCACCCAGTCAAAAGTTCTGAGGTAACAAACATAAAAAAAAAAAAAGACAGTCGAATTGAGAACCTCCTCCTTTTTTTGAAGTCGGTTGAAAATCAGCGAAAATTCTGAACCACTGTAATTATTTAGGACGAAATGTCAAAGAGACATAACGCTGTCAGTATTTTTCGCTAGATAGGTGATTTGAATACAAACACCGTCGATAAATGCAGTCAAGGTGAGGAGTGATTTTTTAAAAGGGCTTATTTTCACTAAACGACTTGAACAAACCAAGAATGCCACCAACCATCGCCATTATCGTTCGCGATTAAATATCACAGTGTCCGTACTAAAAGACACATTTGCCCGTGTTTTTCTCAAAAAGGGTCTTTTCTCATTACTGTTTTTATAAACCCGGAAATAAGTACCTTTGGAAAATCATTCCTCAATTTCTTAAAATTTTAGGGATTTTTAATGGCCTAATAAAACCAAATAAATACGTATTAATTATTGTATTACTTGTAGATAAGTACGTATTATCGTAAATACTTAATTATTGCAATGATACCAGCTATATTGAAATGATTTTTGCAGCCCTAAACTTTAGGATAGATTCATCTGCACAAGGGATGTCCCCGGTTCAATTAAGGAGAGCAATCTGACGAGCTTCCGGAGAGTTCCAATTTCCCTCTTAATTATGATGACATAGAGGTTTAATATTGGCATAATCCATAATTCTATACTACCTAATCTTATAATTGCGAAAGTGCATATGTTTGTATGTTTTGTCTGCTACGCTTTCGCAGCCCATCTTTTTAACCGATTTTGATAAAATTTGATATAGAGGTAGGGTGTATTCCGGGAAAGAACAAAGGCTTTATCCCGGAAAATTAAGGAGTTCCCCCGAGAATATAAAAAAATATTCTACGCGGACGAAGTCGCGGGCCCACCACCACCACTACAGCCCATTAACGTCCCACTGCTGGGCACAAGCCTCCACTCTCACAGGAGAGAGGGAATTAGAGCTTAGACCCACCACGCTGCTCTAATGCGGGTTGGCGGGCTTTAACGACTATTATCATGTTAGTGATAATAACCTCTCCGAGGCACGGGGGTGAAACACCGCCAACTTCCTAACTTAATTATGGCCCGACCCGGGACTCGAACCCGGGACCTTGTCGGCCGCAGTCTAACATGCTAACCACTAGACCAATGAGGCAGTTATATTAAAAGCTACGAGCTTCCGGAAAGTTCCAATTTTCCTCTTAATTATAGTGACATAGCTATATTACCTATAGTTAATATTGGCATTATCTTTCTTTCTTATTTATAAAACTAGATGATTCTCGCAACTTCGTCCGCGTGGACCAAGTTTTTTAGATTCCCGCAGGAACTCTTGAATTTTCCGGGATAAAAAGTAGCCTATGTCCTACCCCGGTATTCAACCTACTCCTGTACCAAATTTAATTAACATCGGTTGAACAGATAAATTTTTTGATTCCCGCGGGAATCTTTGAATTTTCCGGGATAAAAAGTAGCCTATGTCCTTCCCCGGGATACAACCTATCCCTGTACCAAATTTCATCAAAATCGGTTGAACAGATGGACCGTGAAAGCGTAGCAGACAGACAGACAGACAGACAGACACACATTCGCATTTATAATTTTAGTATGGATTCTCGTATCACAATGTTCGTTACCATACTCCTCCGAAACGGCTTGACCGATTTTTATGAAATTTAATATGCATATTCAGTATGTCTGAGAATCGGCTACTATCTATTTCTCATACCTCCACGCGGACGGAGCTAGTTACCCATATAATATTATCATTAGTGAAATCATTATCTATGGAGATGTGGAGATGTGGAGTGGAGGGCTATTCGGCCCTTCCAGGTCACTGAGTTTTAATTAAAGTGTAAATTGCTGTAGCAGGTAATTCGTCTTAATTAAAAGGTATACATAAATAAGATACTTTTCTATTAGTGTAGGATAGTTCAAGAAAATCGTGTAGTATACCAATGTACCTATACCTTTTTGATACTAGATGATGCCTGCGACTTCGTCCGCATGAATTAAGTTTCTTGATTCCCGCTGGAACTACACAATTTTCCGGGATGAAATGTGTGTCCTTCCCTGGGATGCAACTTATCTTTATGTCAGACTAGCTGATGCCCGCGACTTCGCCCGCGTGGGATGAGGTTTTTGGCTCCCGCGGGAACTCTTGAATTTTCCGGGATAAAAAGTAGCCTATGTGTTAGTCCAGACTATAATCTATCTCTGTGCCAAATTTCAGCCAGATCCGTTCAGCTGTTCTGGCGTGATTGAGTAACAAACATCCATTTGAGGTTTTTTGGTTCCCGCGGGAACTCTTCAATTTTCCGGGATAAAAAGTAAACTATGTGCTATTCCAGACTATAATCTATCTCTGTGCCAAATTTCAGCCAGATCCGTTCAGCTGTTGGGGCGTGATTGAGTAGCAAACATCCATACATCCATCTTATCTTACTTATTATATTAATACTAGATGATTCCCGCGACTTCGTCCGCGTGGACCAAGTTTTTTCGATTCCCGCGGAAACTCTTGAATTTTCCGGGATAAAAAGTATCCTATGTCTTTCCCCGGGATACAACCCACCCCTGTACCAAATTTCATTCAAATCGGTTGAACAGATAAATTTTTTCGATTCCCGTGGGAACTTATGAATTTTCCGGGATAAAAAGTAGCCTATGTCCTTCCCCGGGATATAAAATATACCTGTACCAAATTTCATCAAAATCGGTTGAACAGATGGGCCATGAAAGCGTAGCAGACAGACAGACAGACAGAAAGACAGACAGACAGACACACTTTCGCATTTATAATATTACTAGCTGATGCCCGCGACTACGTCCGCGTGTATTGAGGTTTTTTGGTTCCCGCGGGAACTCCTTAATTTCCCGGGATAAAAAGTAGCCTATGTGCTATTCTAGACTATAATCTATCTCCGTGCCAAATTTCAGCCAGATCCGTTCAGCCGTTGGCGCGTGATTGAGTAACAAACATCCATACATCCATACATCCATCCATCCAAACTTTCGCATTTATAATATTTATTTGATAGTATGGATGGATATTATAAATGAGAAAGTTTGGATGGATGTATGGATGTACGGATGTTTGTTACTCAAACACGTCTTAACGGTTGAACGGATCTGGCTGAAATTTGGCACAGAGATAGATTATTATAGTCTGGAATAGCACATAGGGTACTTTTTATCCCGGAAAATTAAAGAGTTCCAGCGGGAACCAAAAAACCTCAAATGGATGTTTGTTACTCAATCACGCCAGAACGGCTGAACGGATCTGGATGAAATTTGGCACAGAGATAGATTATTATAGTCTGGAATAGCACATAGGGTACTTTTTATCCCGGAAAATTACAGAGTTCCAGCGGGAACCAAAAAACCTCAAATGGATGTTTGTTACTCAATCACGCCAGAACGGCTGAACGGATCTGGATGAAATTTGGCACAGAGATAGATTATAGTCTGGACTTACACATAGGCTACTTTTTATCCCGGAAAATTCAAGAGTTCCCGCGGGAACAACAAAACCTCGATCCACGCGTACGAAGTCGCGGGCATCAGCTAGTTAGTGCACATATCGTTAAGCGAATTCGCCATTGTCAGAGCTTTGAATTCGTATGAGTTTGCCGTAAGAACACTTGCGAACTTTGAGAGCGCACGTTGGTTTCCAGTTTTCTAGTACAGAGACGACCTTTTGAGTACATAAGAATCTATACTAATATAATAAATGCGAAAGTTCGGATGGATATACAGATATAGATTATAGTCCGGAATAGCACATGTAGGCTAAATTTTATTCCGAAAAATTAAAGAATTTTCGCGGGAACCAAAACCTCAATTCACGCGGCTTATTTATGTAAGTACATACTACATATACAAATTTTGTACTAGCGTTCTTTTCTCTGCTAGAATGTTCTTAACGGGCCAGCGGAGGGTAAATTGCCCATACAAACGTAATACCAAAATAATTTGTAATTCGAGAATATTTCCACCATATTATGCGATTATTAAGATTGCACTTGTATTTATCTAGGTCCCTGGATAATTATTTTTTCAAAGTACTTTCCCAAAATTAAATGTAAGTACATTGCGTTTCGCATGTTTTTACGACATAAATGACATGTTTTCTCCTTATTTGTTTCATATTAAAACCAACGATAACTCACGTACTAATTGATCAGGAACATAGCCTATATTGTCAAGTTACAGAATAACAACACGAAGTTAAAAACACAACAATGTTTCATTCATCATTTTTGGTTTTCACGGAACTTGGACTAAATGTATAACAAATTCTGTTCGCTCATATTGCTATCGCGCTTGCACGCGATCATGTGTCATTAGCCAAATAGAGATAGCAATATACCGGCAAATTTATATTTGCGGTTCGAAAAGAAGTTGCGAGCGGCGATCTCCGGCCTCTGAATGATAGTTTACAAGAGCTTTCATATAAAGTATCTAAGATAATAGTTGTAAGTTAATAAGTATGATGTTCCTAGTAATATAATATTGTACCATTTATCAGCGTTCCTTACTTTTCATAGCACTTAGGGCCCGCATCCTGCCCGGATCGACACCCTAATCGAATGATTGATTAAACTAGGCGCCGTCATGCTGCAATAGATTGGTTATTGGACGGGATTACCTCACTTAAATGCAATTCTTTTTCAACCGACTTCCCAAAAGGAGGAGGTTCTCAATTCATTTCGACTGTTTTTTTTAAAATGTTTGTTACCTCAGAACTTTTGACTGGGTGGACCGATTTGGATGATTCTTTTTTTATTTGAAAGGGCATACTTCCCAAGTGGTCCCAAATAAGTTTTATCGAAATCGGTCGAGCGGTTTTTAAAATATCAACAATAAAATAAGTACTTTGTATAGCGTGTGCTTGTTGTTGTAAAGTTGGCGCGGGAGTTTGAAGTCGGTTGTTTAAAAAGATTTTTTTTTATTAAATTATTTTAATTCCACTACAAGTTACAACTGCGATCTCACCTGATGGTAAGTGACGATGCAGTCTAAGATGGTAATAGCGGTATGACAGTAATATTAAACCAACTCCTAGTCGGTTTCTACAAGGCATCGTACTGGAACGCTAAATCAGCCGCGGTGCTAACTAGGCAAACTAGGCACGACCGAATAATCTCACCAGACCCGACCAGAGAAAATACATAAATTATAAATTCCCAAATTGACCCTGCTGGGAATCGAATTTGGGACCTTTCACGCTAAGACAACAGCGCTCAACACTGCGCCAGGGGAATTCAAAGATGTAGAAGTATTTTCTAATAGGCATAATAAATGCCAAGATCGAGGTCAACGTGTATACCTATTAATACTGAAAAAGTGTGTGTCTGAATTTGTGACACCTAATCACAGCTCGACATATTAATAACTAAAGGTATATAGAACATTGTACATTGCAGATTCACCTTGCAGATTAAGTAATTTTAGTTTAGTTAACTTATGATTAAAAAATACATCCAGCGGACGACGTCACGGGCATCGTCTACTATAATAATATAATTCTAAAATTTTGAGTAGGACTACTTAGTTATTCCTACTCATGATGAGGTATCAGCAGTGAAGTCCTGAAAAACAAGAAATACTGACGGCTATCCCGAAAAGTATCCTTCTAAGATGTGGACTACCGCCTAGTTAACCTACATTCACACACGTTCAAAATTCACGACTTACGACATTTTATTTTTTATCTCCTTTGGCCATTTAAAGACAACGACGCTTTTGTGTCCCTCTTATATATTTACACAAGGTGATGGTTACGATAGCCGTATATTCGATATTTTACTGCTCATATTACATCGACGTACTTTACTGTTTATTTTCCTAGCTTTTTATTTGAAAACTATAAAAAACATTCTTTGATATTTCAATATTATGTGCTTTTTGGGTTTTTAAACAAAATTTATCATGTGGCTAAAATATCAAATTAAAACTATGAATTGCATTAAAATCTTAATTAATTAATCATGTGGCAGTAATACAATAGGCATGATGACAGTAACCAAGAATCAATGAAATTGTGAATTTATCTAATGAAATAGGATTCATGGATTATAAAAAACGTATTTTTTTTTCTATTTCGAGTGACATTGCTATTTATTTTGATAATATAAAACTATAAAATACAGCAATCCGCCATATTGGATAAAACACCAAGAAACGAATGACGTCACAATTGTTTGTTTTCGAGCTTTGACAATCACACTACGTTTACTGCACACTGCACAGAGTACATTGGTAAAAACAATAGTGACGTCACAAACGACGCCATGACACCGCCGAACGTTTTGGCGTGAATTTTAAAATTTAAATTTCAAACGCCAATTTTATCTACCAAACCTTATTTTTCTGCTGAAATAAGATATTTTTTCGAAATAGTAGATACTTCCGAACATAAACTGACCATTTTTCAAAATCAGTCATCATGCCTATTGGCTCAATACAAATATTTCTTTTAAAGAATGCTCCTTTTAATTTCTTTAGTTTGATTCGGATTTCGGAAAACAGTTTTTCTATATTTTTTTTTAAATTATGTAGATAACTAAAATTGTCAACATGATTTTGATGAGTATGATTTACTGTATAGCCATTTTATAAATAGCTGAAACTCTCTTATAATTAAAACAAGGCATAGTTAGCCGTACGTAACTCGTCGGCAACTTAACGAAGTATTTTAATACATGCCCTGGGGTCTTGCTATAAATTGTCTTATGTCACTTTGTGCTGTGAACATTCTAAAGTCTTCCTTTTCAGGTAGGAAGACTTTAGAAGGTTCACGTTAGTTGCCCTACACACAGTTGCTGCTACATAACCTACAGTTTTTTTTAATTATTAAATAAACCTACACTTGAGGGTGCATCACTACTTGCAAGCAGTTCTGAGCCAAGCGCTTGCCTATAAATTTAAAAAAAACACCCAAAGGTAAAAGCAAAAAGTATTGCATAAGCTCTTTACATTCTCGCCAGTCGCTGAGAGATTATGTAATTATTTTTGCTTCAGTAAATAAAAACGATTCATTCGAACAGCTCTATATCCTATTCAATTTAAAGGTATCCGTTTTTAGATGGAATTGCGAACATTTGCAAGCGACGGGAGTGATAAAAGTTACAACGATTATTTATACAGAAACAGTACAAATCGAATTTAATATTCTCGTAGCACAGTTAGACTAGATACCCTATGCTACGTGAATATTAAATTCCATTTGTTCTATTCACGAATATTATAAATGCGTTAACTCCGTTGAGAAAAACAACAAATAATAAAATCTCCTTTGTTGTTTTTCGCAATGGAGTAACGTATCGACGTGATTCTTTATATTGGTAAATTCTAAAGACCTTTAACGATAAATAATATCTGCTATCCTACCAATAAATTTCGTGGCAAGAAACGTAAGATGTAATGTTGTTTAACAAATGGCTGAGTTGAGATTTGGCGTGCAGGGTTTTTTAATCCACACCCGAAATTATAGTCCCACAAACTTATCTGGCCCGGTGACCAAAATTGGAAGTATTTCTATGCTATTTTATCCATACTATAATATTATAAATGCGAAAGTGTGTCTGTCTGTCTGTCTGCTACGCTTTCACGGCCCATCTGTTCAACCAATTTTGATGAAATTTTGTACAGGGATAGGTTGTATCCCGGGGGAGGACATATGCTACTTTTTATCCCGGTAAATTAAATAGTTCCCGCGGGAAAAAAGTAGCCTAATGTCCTTCCCCGGGATATCATCTACCTCTGCTCCAAATTTCATCAAAATCGGTTGAAGAGACAGTTTTTTAAACAAAACTGTCTAGAGGTACATGATGTCCCGGCGAAGGACATAGGCTACTTTTTATCCCGGAATATCAAAAAGTTCCCGCGGGATTCAAAAATCTTAACCACGCGGACGAAGTCGCGGGAATCATCTAGTTTTTAATACATACCTAAAAGCGACGCTGCCACCGGGTCACATAAGTTTGTGGGACAAAATTATAAAAGATCGCTGATAATAATCAATCTATCGGTCATCTGTCGATGAGTTGCTTAGCATGGTTTTTTTTTGAGAAAAAGGATAATAAAGTCCCACAATTAACTTATCTGACCCGGTGAAAGCGTCGCCAGTAGATACCTATGGAAAAAATTACAGGCATGAAAATTTGTTCCAATTATGGCCACCGGGCATTGAAATAGAGTATAGGTAGGTACTAAAATTCTACATCAATGCCACCGGGTCAATTAAATTTGACAGACCATACAACTTTGGACAAATAACAACGTTGCTTAGTAACATATCGACGGATTACAGATTATTTATTTCGACCGTAAAACTATTTTCAGAAAGTTACTCTACATAGTTAAAATCTCGAACAAATTGATTTCCTGGGAAAAAAAGTTAAGCCTATGTCTGTCCTCAGGATGCAAGCTATTCATGTACTCGTCAAAATCTGTTACACAGTTGGACAATGAAATAGTAAAAAACAGACAGACATATTTCAACTGGATATGTAGGTACTTAGATTCAAGAGTATGCAGTGTTAGACAAATGCAATTTAATATAGAGTCCTGAAACATCTGTAAGATAGATAGAACAAATAGGAGTAACCTACTTTTACGTTATATTCAAAGTATACAACTTCCATTTATTTTCAAACCATTTCTGACGTAAATGTTAGTATTACCAAGCAGTGCAAGCATACAAATCCGATAAAGGAACTAGAGAGTTTTCTATTTATCTAGGAACGTATGCAGAACTTACCTAAGTGGAGAGAATTTTCCCTAGCCAGCTTATACGCTTCAACTAGTTTGATTCACTTAGGTTTAAAGGCGCCGAAATGAAACGCTTGTATGAAAGGCAACAACGACGATGAATGATTCACTTTTAAGTTTCGTCGTCGTCTCAAGTGATAGAAGCCCACTGAGCAAGACGAAAGATGCTTCTCTGCATGGATCTGCACAGAACACGGTAGTGTGCCGCTTGCTTCCAGTAACTTCCAGATACACGATTGAGATCTTCCGTCCACCTAGTGGAGGCTAATCCAACGCTGCGCTTTCTAGTGCGATTCTATCCTTCTAGTGCGTGCCTATTCTAGCACTATGGTATTCCAACGCTCGGTCATTCAAACTAGATTTATTTGTCAGGCCGATTGCCACCTCAGCTAAGCGACACTTCGAGCTACGAGTATGTTCTTTACTCTTGTTTTCCCTATACGGTCTTCATTCGGAGGAATACTCCTAGCATAGCCCCAATGATTTATAATTCGTAGGAAGGAAGGACATAGGCTACTCTTATCCCGGAAAATCAAACAGTTTGTAAAGGGTTATCCCATAAAACCTACATCTACATCAGTTTTCTTATATATTGAGTTACCCAAAATAAATCATCTTGTATTTTGCACAGTATACGACGTTCATATTGTAGAGCTCTTCAGACTTGCGAAATCACACGTCATTACGTACCTGCGTTACATCCTACCCTCCCTTTCATAATTCAAGTGCTCGTTCTTTTTTTTCACGACGACGCGAATTTTCTTACTATTGCTCATACAAAAGTACCTTAATAGAGAAACTCGTATAGACAAAATAGAAATAGAATTTATTACAAACTATTCAATGGCCGCAATTTCATCTGGATGGCATTCTATCCTATGCCATTCGCCAGAATGATTGTTATTGCTGTGCCAAAATCGGTTGAATAGTAGTAGAATAGTCATTCTCCCGAAGATGCTCAGGTATCGGAGTGAAACGTACTTTGAGAATTATTTGGAAGATTTCTGTGGTGTGGAGAATAGGGTGGGTATAGGTGCGGGTAAAAAATATATAATTAGACACGTTTACGTGCTCTCCGAGGCACGGGGTTGAAACACCGCCAACTTCCTAACTCCGGGCTAGTATTGAGAATTTCTTGCCAGAAAAACCCTTGTTATGGCCCGAGCCCGACCCGGGACTCGAACCCGGGACCTCGTCGGTCGCAGTCAAAGACAATATATAAACCTGTATTATAATTAATCTATGGTCGCAGTCCAACATGCTAACCACTATACCAACGAGGCAGTCATGGATATATAACTATACGTTAGATGGCACTAGGTAAGTTTGATCGAGTTGATGATTCAACTACTATCGTTAGATGGCAATAGCTGTGTTCGTTATTAATTATTTTTCAGCTTGCACAGTTACGCCATCTCAGATAATGCGAAGAACTACAAGGTACCGGCGACTTTAATGCGCATTTAGCGAGCTTTGATTTAATGTATGAAGAGAACAGTCTTATACTGGTTTATATATTGTCTTTGGTGCGGGATACACACTGTACCACATAGATTTACCTATTGTCGCGGATTATAGCGAATTAAACTTCTAGTTCCTTCATTATCATTGACTTCCGCTAAGTAACCCCTAAACGCGTTAAAATAATAGTGGGGTCACAAGACAATAGATAGTTGGTGGAACGACCCGTTTTGTTTGCGAAAGTACTTTTAAACTTTGTGCACTAGGTCACCTGGGCGTCTGATTCTGTACATCCCGGGCTAAAATACAATTTGAAAGAGTTAAAAGAAAATGTGCCACGATAATCCATTCATGCCACAACGCAGCTTACGCTTTTGTGCTCAATTTCTTTGTTATACCCTCACTATTATTTTCAGCGTACCTATTTTCCACGATATTTCATCAGGGTCGGCTTAACAGATTTTATATTTTAATTTAGTTTATATCGGCAACAAATTGCTACTCTTCTTGAGTTGGGAACGATTTCAACAAAAGGTTCAGTGTCAATAAAAGTGCGTAAATATGTCATGAAAGTTACAGGAAATGACGGGTTTTGAAAAAAATTATATTTTTACTAGTACTCGAACACTGCTCTACTACTCATACATACATTTAACGTAAACTTCTACATTACCACAAAAGGCATCGGATGAGCAATATTAAGGATGATGCCTATATCAAAAATAAATTATTCCTAACTGATTATTATTAAAAAGAAGGTCTTCCAAAAGACCAAAAATTCACATCTTCGGTTAGTTTTAAGTTTGTTAACCATTTTAAAATATAGATTCAAGAAAAAAAGTGCGTTGAAATTTGATGACGTCATAACTGTGAATTTCATACAACTTCCATACCTATACAAGAAGTGCGTTTTTGAGTTTGATAAGGAGTTGATTTGATTGAGTTGTCATCATCCCTATTCAGAGGTGCCTTCTGCAACTCATTACCACTTCAAAAAAAACCCCTATTAGGTCGTACCGCCCACTCCCTCCTAGGGATAGCAATTCCAATTTTGCGTGCGTAAAATTACCACATTACAACTACGCGGACGTTAAGAGGACATTTAGTTTAGTGTTAAATCGATATTTTTGAGACAGGTAAATAAATAAGATTAAGTATAAGAATTTTGAAATTAAAAGCGATGGAAAAATAGATGGATACATTTTCTTTGTTTTTATCAAGAAAAGTCAGTAAAGCGCAGAAAATAATGTTCAAAGTTCAAACTATTACTGGATTATGCGTAAGTATTTCAAAAGTTTTCAAGGAACGTTTGGTGGTTTTGCGGTCATGGATAGGTAATAATACCTATTATACAGGTTATAAAACCTGTAACAAATGGTTACGAAAAGCTTAGTTTCTTTCAAAAAACGTTTTGAAAGAAACTAAGCTTGTCGTGATAGCGTTATTAAATGTAACTATTTAAATTTTCAGGACGAAGGTATTAGATTTAATAATATAATATAATATAATATATTAAACCAATATTTTACGACAAAAGCCGTTCGCGATCCCAGATAATTTTAATCCGCCCGACCCCGAGTAGTAATTGACTATCGTCACCATTGTTATAGATTAAACAGAAATTTATTATAATACCTGATGGAATCTCCTAAAATAATTCAATGAAAATTTAACTGAATTTGATTTTGTAGTACCTAATAATATGGATTCTCTCTCTCTACGTCGTATTCCTCATTACTGAGGGTCGTTACCCCTTTCCATTAATCAAAATATGGTAGGAGTTTTCTTGGGATAATACTGTTGAATAAAAACTCTTCGGAAACATGTTTGTAGACCATAGACGTTAAAATAAAAAATAAAATATGTTAGTAACGGTATACGTAGTGGTTATAAAAAATTATCTTAAAAAAGATGTGAAAAATATATTCTGCTTAAAAGTAAAATATGTTTTAATAAAAATAAAGAAATACATGGATTACTATCGTTTAAAAAATACCTGCCCAGGTTCCGTCGCCATTTTGGGTACCCACCTAAGCTGTAGGTACTTTCCGATACTTAAAATATAGATATTGATATCGAATAGCTACAATATATTACATTTTTTCGTAACTAATAAAAATCTCTAGTGGACTTTTTACTTACTATCTGATTCCCGCGACTTCATTCACGTGGATTGAGATTGCTTTTAATTTTCCGAGATGATAGCCTATGTGTTATTCCAGAATATTATAATCTATCTCTGTGCCCTAGATCCGTTCACCCGTTCTCGCGTGGTCGAGTAACACACATCCATCCATCCATCCATCCATCCAAACTTTAGTATAGGTATCTACACTAATTCGTAGGACAGGTATCTAAGGCCCGCTTGCACAAGGACTCTTAAAATGATTTAGTTACTCGTAAATATATTAATGATGTCCCTTTTTGGCAACTACAATATGCATTTGCCAAAAAAGGACAGTACTACAAAATTTAACAGCTAAATCAGTTTAAATGTCCTTGTGCACGTGGCCCTAAATAAAATAAAAGAAATTTACACCTAATTATAATATTATTAGATACAATCCAGTAACAATAGGTTATTTACAAAGGAGGTTAAGCAAACATCTTGTTTATAATACCCGTAAATGTAACAATAGGTGAATCTAAAGCCTCCGAAAACCCCTAATGCGAGATCCCTGTTCTCAGTTCATTATAACGTGCTTACATCAGCTTACCTTAAATGACAGGCTCTTCCGAGGTTACATTAATAATGTGATGGATAAAACGTGCATGGTATAATGTCCTCCCGACCGAATTTCGGCCACGGCGGCCAATCTCCTGAGAGATTAGCCATCTGCGTGGGAGATATTATAGTGCACAAGTGTGTGCGCATCCACAGGTGCACTCTCTGTTCGTTTTACTCTCATAGCCCGATGGGACGGAAAATCCGACACGACCGGTGAGAGATCAGGCGCAGGACTGACGACTTAACGTGCTCTCCGAGGCACGGGGGTGAAACACCGCCAACTTCCTAACTCCGGGCTAGTACTGAGAATTTCTTGTCAGAAAAACCCAATACTGGTTGTGACCCGACCCGGGACTCGAACCCGGGACCTCGTATGGTACCTCGCATGGTATATAGTTGACATGTTATAGTCCAAAACCGAAATGCTGGTGGATCCCGACTGGCCTAGGCAATCTTCAGAAATGCTCAAAGCGCTTAGTTCTAAGTCAAAACTTCACGCCTTGTGACTAATCTAGAAGTGCCTGAACTTGGCATTTTCGTTTCCTCTGAACCTTGGAGAGTACGTTAAGCCGTCGGTCCTGGTTATTATCATTAACTGATAAAATCATTGCATTTACAAACCTATCAACTTGGCAAGGGAATCACTTTGTATTCCTCAAAAATGAGGAATAAGACGCAAAGAGAGGCAGAGAGAAGTGCATTAATGCCCAGTCACATAGATCGATGCCTAGTCCAAAACCGAAACTCTATTTTGCCAAAATATACCTATGCATACAAGCGATCACATAGTTCGGAGAACCGATGGGTGTTGGGGTCCCAAAGTGCTGGAATGGCAACCCCGCACTGGAAGGCGTAGCGTCGGCAGACCCCCCACACGGTGGACGGACGACATCAAGAGAGTCGCAGGGAGTCGCTGGATCCAGGCGGCGCAAGACCGTGGCTTGTGGAGGACCCTACAAGAGACCTATGTCCAGCAGTGGACGTCCATCGGTTGACGACGACGACGACGATACAAGCGATCTCTACCCCAGGCTACATCTTCAAATACTTACTTGTTGGTGCAACTTTTTTCACTTTGCGAGAAAACCCGTGCTCAGTAATTAAGACCAAGCCCCACTTGAGTGAAAACATAATATTACGTTCATAGATTTTGTCTGAAGGAAAAAAGCCCGCGTCACTCGCTTTAATGTGAAGTGTGCACACTAGGTGACAGGACATAACGTCGTTTAACACGCACAGGCTATGATTGTTTGTGCTCTTAAATCCTGACTAAATAATATTGAGGACGTTAGAGCATACGACGAGGTTTCAGTATTTGTCCTGTATCACGTATCGTGGAACTCGATTAACAGAGTACGCCAAACCAATCAGAGCAGAAATTCTAAGTGATTTAATTTCCTAGAGCAGTGCAGATGCAATTCTCTGTAGGAGACTTGGTCCGGAGCCTCTCCGACCGCCCCCTAGAGCTTATTACATTATACAGTATCTCAAACTGCGACAGTTTATATCTGACGTAGTTTAACACATGTTATAGTTGTAATTATTTATTCCTTGGAGCCCTGATTAAGTTTTGTATAGCCAGGATATAGGTTACCGCTACAAAACTTTACTACCCGACCGCTACACGCACAGAATATCATCTACTTAAAGTTTTATATAATACTAAAACTTGACTTGTACAAAACGCAAGCAAGCAGGTTTTTTACTCAATTGTCGAAATCGCAATTAACTGCGATCTCAGCTGGTGGCAGATATATTAAACCAATTATTAAATATATATAATTATATTAAACCCATACTTACCCTAATCGGTTTCTACACAGCATCGTACCGGTTCGCTAGCTAGGGGGTATAAGTGTCCTGTGTCCCACAAACCATACCAGAGAAGTTCAGAAAATATATATATATTATTATTCCCACATTTGACGCTCGCTCACCATTGTCAGAGACGACTGCAAATATTGTTTTTACACGTGAAGCATAAGCAAATCCATACTAATATTATAAATGCGAAAGTGTGTCTGTCTGTCTGTCGGTCTGTCTGCTACGCTTTCACGGCACATCTGTTCAACCGTTTTATCCCAGAAAATTCAAGAGTTCCCGCGGGAATCAAAAAAAATATCTCTTCAACCGATTTTGACGAAATTTGGTACATGGATAGGTTGTATCCTGGGGTAGGACATAGGCTACTTTTATCCCGGAAAATTCAAGAGTTCCCGCGGGAATCGAAAAAATTTAATCCACGTGGACGAAGTCGCGGGAATCATCTAGTTTAATATATTTTATTATTAAAGCAACGTTCAAAAGATCCTCACAAACAACGTTACTCTCATAATTAATATGAAAACATTTATAAAAGCACTAGCTTATAAATTATAAAAGTTTTTTAATAATCCCGCTCTGCGTTCGTTTTATAATAAGTTATTAAAATAAAATCACGTTAAAGTATGAGTATAAATAGCGGTTTTAACAAGCTATTACTTTGCTACAGCTTTCCAATACATTAAGCGAGTATTCCAATGGCCTATTGCCTGTCCGATAGCCAATCTATATCAGGAGGGTTAGTACGAGTTGCCACCGAACATGGCTTCGTCGTTGGAACATCGAGTTTCGAAACACTTCTAAATTACAGTACACCTCCATACAGTTAGGTACCGTCAGTGAAGCATAGTGAAACAAATCCAGCGAACTGGAAAAAATAAATCATCTTTAGGTCATAACAAGTATAAATTAAAAAACCCCCGACTAGAAAAAAGCTGATAACCTTCAGACGGATGAACAGATTTTCATGAAACATGGCTAAGAACACTCGGGATAAAATTATCTATGACACAAAAAATACTAAACGAAAATCGGTTCATCCGTTTGGGAGCTACGATACCACAGACAGATACACAGATACACAGATACACAGACAGACACGTTAAACTTATAACACCCCTCTCTGCGTCGGGGGTTGATAAAAAAAACATCTCAAGGGTTTAAATCAACATTTTACTCTGAATTTATAGTCAAATAATCGGTGATGCCCAATGGTTTTCACCTCCTCCTGTACGGTGTTGCGGATTCAATCCCCGGGTTCACACCTCTGACTTTTTGAGCTGTGCGTTTTAAGAAATTAAATATCACTTGCTTCAAACAGTAAAAGAAACCATCGCGAGGAAACCTACATGCCTGACTTCATAATATTGTTCTCGAAGGTGTGTGAAGTCACTTGGCCAGCGTGGTTGACTACGGCCTACGGCCAAACCCTTCTCATTCCGAGAGGAGACTCGTACTCAGTAGTGAACCGGCAGAGAGTTGAACTGATGATTATAGTCAACTACCTGATGCCCGCGATTTTTTCCGCGTGGAATGAGGTTTTTTGATTCCCGCGGGAACTTCTTAATTTTCCGGGATAAAAGTAGCCTATGTGCTGGGTTCGATTCCTGGTCGGGCATAAAAGTTAGGTATTGGGTTTTTCAATTAAGAAATTCTCAGTGCCAGCCCGGAGTTGGAAGTTGGCGGTGTTTCACCCCCGTGCCTCGGAGAGCACGTTAAGCCGTCGGTCCCGGTTATTATCACTAACATGATAATAGTCGTTAAAGCCCGCCAACCCGCATTGGAGCAGCGTGGTGGGTCTAAGCTCTAATTCCCGCTCTCCTATGAGAGTGGAGGCCTGTGCCCAGCAGTGGGACGTTAATAGGCTGAGGTGATGATGATGATGTGCTAAACCAGACTATAAAATATCTCTGTGCCTGTGTTCTCATGCAGATCCGTTCAGCTGTTCTGGCGTGGTTGAGTAACAAACATCCACCCCAACATCCATCCATCCATGCAAACTTACGCATTTATAATATTAGTATAGATTTTCGATGTTCTATCAAGTTTGCCCCTTGTTCAAAGTCGCACTTGCCCCACTCAGTGTCAGCGAGTTAATCAATCATTCGATTAGGGCGTCCATTCCAAGCAGGATGCGGGCTGAGAGCTACGAAAATGTGTACGACACTATGCTTCTGTACCTACTGTACTCTATGTTAATTAAAAAAAACTTTCTTGTGGGCTCTTCTCAGACCGGGGCGCGTTTGGAACCCTCGTAGCTTTAGTTTTAAGATACCGTAACTGATTATCACCATCATGTTTTATAAGTTACTAGATGATGCCCGCGACTTCGTCCGCGTGGGTTACGGTTTTTTGATTCTCGCGGGAACTCTTTAATTTCCCGGGATAAAAAGTAGCCTATGTCCTTCCTCGGGATCCCTATCTAACTATCATAAAAATTGGTTGAACAGATGGGCCGTGAAAGCGTAGCATACAGACAGACAGACAGACGGACGGACGGACAGACAGACACACTTTCGCATTTATAATATTAGTATGGAATCAAAAAACTGCAGTCGTGGGAATCACCTCGTGTAAAGTAAGTGATTAGATTCCCTCACTCTCGCAAACCTAGTATAAAACGACGTATTGAAAATGTATAGCGCCCAGTTGAATTCAACTCAGCGTGCAAGCTACGGAGCTACGAGTAAAAGGTAGTAAATAAATAAGATATATTGGTTCAATTATTTTTAACAACCACGTGAGCTCCGGCAAACTAATAGACGAAGTGAAGTCAACGACCCACGTACAGGCGTAGATCTTAATTATCCGGGACACTTTATTTTTATTAACCCCCGACGCAAAAAGATAGGGGTGCTATAAGTTTAACGTGTCGGTCTGTGTATCTGTTTGTGGTATCGTAGCTCCCAGAACGGATGAACCGATTTTCGTATAGTTTTTGTCTGCCCTTAGCGTCAGAACTGCAGAGTACCTAATCGTTTTAGACGACCCCTTTTTTCCCTGGCGCAGTGTTGAGCGCTGTTGCCTTAACGCGCGGAGGTCTCGGGTTCGATTCCCGGCAGAGTCAATTTTGTTAATTTATAATTTCTGAATTTTCTCTGGTCTGGTCTGGGAAGCTTCGGTCGTGGCTAGTTACCACCCTGCCGGCAAAGACGTACCGCCAAGCGATTGAGCGTTCCGGTACGATTCCGTGTAGAAATCGACTAGGGGTATGGGTTTAATTTATCTGCCTTACCCGGAATAAGAAAAAGGACAATATTTTATACCTATTTACATTAGCTACATGCAAAAACGCTTACCTTAAGTACCTAGAAGATGGATCTCATTCAATTACCGAGAGTGATCTTATCACCTGCCAGAGCAAGGCAATTTTTCGCTCCATGAGTACCGAATAATGATAGGTACCTACCGAAATTGTCGTCATAGGTAGGTACATAAATCGCGCAAACCAATGAAATCTTCTGTTCTTCTGGTACTTGCTGGTTCTTCTCGGTAGGAATGACATTCCGAACCAGTGGTAGAGAGAGAGACACTTGTCAAAATTTACTTGAATAAAAAAGATTTGAGTTCGAGATTGAAAATATTTCTTAAGTGATAGCTTTATATGATAGGTCTACCCAATTTGAGTTAGATGTTGTAAAATAATCTAGGCGATACAAGAAAACCTGTGTTTTATACCTACTATGATATGATGATGATATGGTTTTATGATAAATTTTAAAAACGACTGAAGATTAAGGATAGTTAAATACAAGGAAATTTCGAATGGATTTTAGTAGGTAAATTATCAATTATCTAAACACTCCTTTTATTATTTTCCGATTTAATTTACTTAACAATTGTGTGTAAGTTTTAATTTATTAATAACTAGCAGATGCCCGCGACTTCGTCCGCGTGAAATATTTTTTTAAATATTTTTAAATTTCCACGGAAACTCCCTAATTTTTCGGGATAATATAGCCTATGACACTCATAAATGATGTGGCTTTCTATTGATACCAGAATTTTCAAAATCGGTTCAGTAGATCCAGAGCTTACCCCCTACAACGTCACACACTGACAATTCACAAACTCACAAACTTTACCTCTTTATAATATTAGTATAGTACATCTATACTAAATATACATATTTACCAGTTGGATGCACACTCCATTATAGTAATTATGATATTCCTATTTGCATAGTATTTATTGAACTGAAAATTTTGTATCGACTGCAAAGTATAATGACTAGGTATATGAGATTTTAATATATTTATAAGGTTGTAAAAATTGTTTTTACGCATTTATTTGTAGGAATAGTACCCGCGTCCGCCAAAATAAATGACCTTTACAATTTTATTAAAGAAAAATAATCATACTTATATTATAAATACGAAAATGTGTTTGTTTGTCCTTCAATCACGCTGCAACGGAGGAACAGATCGACGTGATTTTTGGCATGGGTATAGTTGAGGACCTGGAGAGTGACATAGGCTTTTTATCCCGGAAAAAAAGAAGATCCCTCGGGAATCAAATAAAACTTAAACCACGCGGATGAAGTCGCGGGCATCAGCTAGTTATTAATAAATGCCTCTAATCTTAAGTGAGTCTACGAGAAAGCTACAAGGTACTCGTAGCTACGAGGGCTCCAACCAAGCTTCACTTACTTACTTATTTAGTAGGGCTGAGTAAAAAGAATTTAAATCGAGCGCAGGAAATACGTAGTACATAATACTTCGAATACATAGAACACAGAATAGTACATAGGTACCGTCGTCCTTTATAATATGTTACCTTTGTTACCTATGTAAATTTTTTCTGTCTTTTACAGGTAAGCCGACTCAGCAATCCCACTAGATAGACCCAATCAAGCATACATCCTATATGACGGTTGAAGGTATAATGATGATAATATTGAGTAAATAGGTTCAGTGGACGGTCGAAGATATTTTGCTGTTAACAAATCACGCGTGTAATGGAAAACGAAACAGTTTGAGTGGAAATATAAAAAATAAACCAGAAATTCGCCGTACAAAACACCAGAGGCTATTTGTATTGTAATTTTTGGGTAGGTACCTAGATGTTATTATACGTACAAGTATTTTATATATTTTCAGAGTTCTAAATAGATATAATATTAAATCCTCTTTGAATTTACTTGAAAATTAACATTGACCATTGACCATAGTATTATAGTAATAAATCAAATTTATTTATTTGTGAATACAGTTAGATATGTACGTAGATGTTAGGTTTACAGAAATAATCATGTATTCTACCACAGAGTGGTGTACAAATCTATTAACTTAATTACAAATTTCGAGCATAAATTATTCGGAAACGTATCTCGCAAAGTGCTTAGGTACTATTATCTTACATTATTAAAACACCATGTATACCTATAACACTACCTATTATACCTATTATTAATAAATATGACTGCTCTGCCGTAGCCCGTAACTACCTACTACGTAACGAATAACGATACCACAGTCAATAATTACCAAAGACAATTTGGTATTATAATTAATCTATGTTAATTACGTGGAATCTTATTCACATTTTTATTAAATGATATTTTTTTGGGAATCACTGGACATTGAACTATAGTATTATATATTTTTGGAATCTACTCATCATTTTCTAGATGATGATTATATAGTTAATCTTATTTTCGAAAAAATAAAATCAACTTTAGTCTTTAATGCGGGACCAATTGGTCACCCCATCATTTTTTTTTTAAATTTTACTAGCCTATCGGCCGGTTTCTGAATTGAGAATTTCGTGTTGAGTCTGTCTCAAAGACTACTTAAGGAACTTTACTTAAGAAACAAAAATTTGCTTAATTAGTTTAAGCAAATTTTTGTTTCTGAATTGATATTGTGTAAGGTTTGAGAGTTGGAACTTGCTGTTTTTGCTTGAATGCTTAATTCAGAAACCGGCCCAATGTCAATTCAGAAACAAAAATTTGCTTAATTAGTCCTTAAGTAGTCTTTGAGACAGACTCAACATGAATTTCTCAATACAGAAACCGGCCGTATGTCACCTGGAATAAGCTAGGGATTCTAACGATACCTCATTTATCAAATACATAACATACATACATACATACATGAACCCTGAAAACAATATACTCCTTTTTTCAGGCAGTCGTATAAAAATAAAACACTAATTATAGAAAGAAAAGGCTGCTTCCAGACATAAAAAAAGACGTGTTGCACTCGGAGACTGCCGCGGTAAAGCTATAGCATTTTTTATCAACTGTTATTATTGACTTCAAGTTGTTGAAAATATAAAGAGGTCAATTTCAACAAAGGCGTTTTTTTGTTTCATTTCGGTGAACTTTCGTATTATAAAGTTTTCTCAAATTTAAACAGTAGTTTATTGTACGTCTTGATATTCTTCATGCTCTTATTTAATGCCATCAAAATATACCTAATAAACTAATGAGAAATCGTGTTTGAATTTGTGATACCACTGAAATGAAAAATTCGTTCACCGATATGAAAAAACTAGCCACCGAAATGAAAAAACCTATCCACCGAAATTAAAATCCACCGAAAACGAATACAAGCAGGCTTTTAAATATTACTTCCTACTGAGCAAAGACTTACCTAACTCAACCTTACACTTTACCTAAATTGCTGCATGTCTTAGCATCTTTAAAAAGTTTGGTATATTTATTATTATCAAGCCTGATTAATAATATTAGTCTAGTAACCTAGATGTTCTGCGAAATTTCAGGGTGAATTTACAATAAATCGCACAAAAGTACAGGCCATGGAAACACATTAGAAAAATGTATTCAAAGATGGTGGAAACTGTCCAGACGATAGGGTCAAAGTTCTTTAAGACCCACCGTTCGAAAAGAACCAAAAAGTTTTCAGACCACACTCTCAAGCTCATGGATGAGAGAGCAGAGATGGGACTACAGTCTACAGCGGACGCGTCGGCCTACCGGCAGATTAATAGGCAGATTTGTAAAGAGCAAACGCATGACTTGCGAAATTTTAACATCGAATACATCAAAAGTACCATCGAGCGTAACAAGGGCTCCAAAGTATTCACAAGAGATCTGTCTATCGGACAGAGCCAGCTGACGCGACTTATAACTGATGATGGTAGTCACATTTCTTCCAAACCCGAGATCTTGGGAGAGGTGGAGAAGTTCTATGGACAGTGATACACCACAACGCCTGTTGACGATTTGGCTAGAAATCCCAGAGCCAAATTGACCCGACACTATACCGAAGATAACCTGGACGTCAGCCTTTACGAGATTAGTATGGCTCTCAAGCAACTTAAAAACAACAAGGCCCCAGGTGAGGATGAAATCACAGCACAACTCCTGAAAGCGGGTGGAAAACCGATACTTAAGGTCCTTCAGCGATTGTTCAATTCCGTCATTCACGAGGGCATAACGCCACAGGCATGGCACAGGAGCGTGGTGGTTCTGTTCTTCAAAAAGGGTGACAATACGTTGCTGAAGAATTATAGACCCATCTCACTGCTGAGCCATGTCTATAAGTTTTCTCGAGAGTCATTACGGATCGTCTCGCTCGAAGGTTCGACGACTTCCAGCCTCCCGAACAAGCCGTAGTCTGAAAAGGCTTTAGTACCATAGACCACATTCACATTTCACACGCTGCGGCAGATTATACAGAAGACGGAAGAGTATAACCGGCCACTATGCTTAGCGTTTGTGGACTATGAGAAAGCCTTCGATTTGGTGGAAACTTGGGCTGTATTAAGGTCGCTGCAGAGATTCCGGATAGATTACCGGTATATCCAAGTGCTGAAGTGTTTGTACGAAAACGCCACAATGTCAGTTCGTATACAGGACCAGACTACGAGGCCAATCCAAATGCAGCAGGGAGTGCGACAGGGGGATCTCCCCGAAACTCTTCACCACCGCGTTGGAAGACGTCTTTAAGCTTCTGGATTGGAACGGATTTGGCATCAACGTCAATAGCGAGTACATCACTCACCTTCGGTTTGCCGATGATATAGTCATCATGGCCAAGACTCTGGAAGACCTTAATACAATGCTCAATGACCTCAGTAGAGTTTCACAACAGGCGGGCCTTAAAATGGACATGAGTAAGACAAAAAATCATGTCTAATGCTCATGTTCCGCTCCACCCAGTAATCGTCGAGAGCTCTGCACTCGAAATTGTAGACGGGTTTATATACCTGGGACATACGGTCCAGTTAGGTAGGTCCAATTTCAAGAAAGAGGTGGGCTGCCGAATCCAACTCGGCTGGGCAGCGTTCGGGAAGCTTCGAGATGTCTTCTCGTCCAAGATTCCTCAGTGCTTGAAGACCAAAGTCTTCGAACAGTGCGTTTTGCCAGTGATAACCTATGGATGCGAGACTGGTCGCTAACTATGGGCCTCATAAGAAAGCTCAGGGTCACTCAACGGGCGATGGAGAGAGCAATGCTGCTCCCCAAAGTGCTGGAATGGCGACCTCGCACTGGGAAGCGCAGCGTTGGCAGACCCCCAACTTGGTGGACCTGGACGGACTAAATCAGGTGAGTCGCAGGGAGCCGCTGGATCCAGGCGGCGCAAGATCACAGCGTGTGGAAATCCTTGCAAGAGGCCTATGTCCAGCAGTGGACGTCTGTCAGCTGATGATGATGATGATGATTCAAAGATTGTGAAATATTCACCTCCTAGCTTGGATTTTCACCGAAATGAAATAATAATCAACCGAAATGATAAAAAGATCCACCGAAATGAAACAATTATACGCCGAAATGATAAAAACTCACCGAAATGAGAATTTTTATCATTTCGGTGAGTATTTTGTCATTTCGGTGGCCAGTTTAGGCCACCAAATCAACCGAAATGAAAACACCGAAATTAAAATCAAGGAAAAGAATTAGTATTACGAGAAAACTATTTATTATAGGATGTAAGGAATACTACACAAATAAACGTAGTACCATTAGCCCATTCATGAATACTCAAATAAGTTTACTAACTTATTGCAAGAAAAGTTATACCTATACACGGAAATGAAAAGAAATGTGTTCCATGTCACCGATGTGACATACTTTCGTTTTTTGCGGGAACACGCAGGCAAGTGGCGCACGTCCTCCCACGATCAACACCTAGAGGCCACTAATGCGTAAGTTTTAAGCCCACGCGGGGGGAGCTAGAGTTGTTTTAAGCAAAAATATACTTGATAAACTTTTTGTCACCGAAATTAAAGAAATTTCTGAGACACATGCATTTTTACTCTCCTGTTATTAAACTGTGTAGATATTATTAAAAAAATACTATGGAATTATGCTATCACTATTCATGATTAAAATAAAGGTAGCCATAAACCTTAGTAACTAATATTTTTTGTTTTATGAGGAAAATTACACAGAAACATATTGCAGTAACAGCCACCGAAATGAAAAATTCGGAGCTTAACTATTTAAAAAAAAAAACTGAAAGCTTAATCAAGAAATATTTATTGCTACGCACATAGGTAACTACCTCTTCTACCTAGAAAAAAATATTAGAACTGTATAGTAACGTTCTGCACTACCGATTTCATCCATGCCGCATAAATTTTGCTGTTGGGAAATTCACCTTAGGCGAAATATTTTTATGAAAAGATGATTTTGTTACAGTTAGACAAATTCTATGTATTATAGCCGATAGAAACTAAGCTTCACAGTGAGTGACGTTGATAAACTTGAAACTTGGAATGAAAGCCTTCTAAGGAAACCACAAATACCTCAACTAAGCCTTCAAGTGAACCGAGCTGTCCTCAACTACAATAGATTAGGTTCTAAGAAACAAACTTAGACTTGTCTCTCTGCAGGCAAATGATAGTAACTAAGGCCACCACTGGACCTCTTGGCCGGCTAATTCATTTGCAGGACAGTGGAGTAGGTATAATAGGTATGACAAAGTGTGGGAAGGTAAAGTTATTAACAACTAGATGATTCCCGCGACTTCGTCCGCGTGAACTCTTGAATTTTCCGGGATAAAAAGTGGCCTGTGTCCTTTCCCGGGATACAACCTACCCTTGTACCAAATTTCATTAAAATCGGTTGAACAGATAATTTTTTTGATTCAAAAGAAGTTTTCAGTTTAAAGATTTCATTTCGCAATTTCCACTGATTGGTTAACATTTTTCCACAATAGGTCAAAATCTATTGACGTAGCAAAAATACCATAAATTCAGCCAATCAAAACAATCAAGACTGTAACAACGATTGATGCAAGTTTTACTTAGTCACCATACAAACGTTTTGCGCTCACGGTATAAGTACCTAGTTAGGTATCCTTTCCCGTTCCTAATGTGTTTTCGGCTTTCGCCCTTAAACGCCGTTTCGTGTTGTTGTAATATTATAGGCGATGGCCTAGGCGAGGTTTCAGCAGTCGGCGTTGCTCAAATAAAATGTTTCTACAATGTTATTGCCTGTTTGATCAGCTGCCGCCGATCGATCATACTATTTCTGCCCCAGACCTTGTGAGTTTCATCCCTGACCGATCTCCGAGGGTTATATTCAGTCTTCGATTTGGTTAAAAACTCTAAAAGTGTAATTGTATTTGAACTTAGGTAAGTACTCAAAATAGTAGTAGGTAGAGTAGAGTATCGGTAATTTTTTTAAGGACAAACTTTTTTCATATTATACTTGTAATAGGTACGTAATAATAATAATTGAAGTGCCGCTATTCATCTACTGCCGCACTCACCCCTAATCATTACTTAAGTACTAATTAGTTATCCTACGCCGTGAATATGTGTACCTATACCAAATTTCAGCCAGATTCGTCCAGTGATTTGAGCTGTGCGTTGATAGATCAGTCAGTCAATCAGTCAGTCACCTTTTCCTTTGATATAGGTACCTACTTACATTAGATTTTAAGTAAGTAGTAGACTAATCTAAATATATAAAAGGAAAAGGTGACTTTTTAGGTGACAGGTTTTTGAAAATTCTGCCCATATGGAGGTAAAATAGGTGTTTGAAATATAATATGTTTAACTATGAAAATTGAACTTAGGCGAAGCTGCGGGCAAAGGCTACTACAAAATAATTTTAAATTACTATCATACAGTGCCATCTTTTAAATTTCCTACCAACTAAATGTTCATTTTCATTCCTTGGGTTTAGAGGGTTGGGGTTGCTTTCAGCAAAATTTCAGCAACGAAGTTTGAAGAGTTTACACTGGATGTCGTGAAAATTTTAGGAAATATTGAGTAAGCGCCATCTATTTTATGTGTCTCTAACAATTTTGTTATTGGTTTGCACCTACGTAATATTCGAAGAAGTTCTATACATTCTCGCAAGATGGTGTTGAAAATTTAGTTTATTAAATAACTACTAGATGGCGTTGAAGTAAAAATTGAGTACTAATTTTTTTAAGTTTTGCGTAAAGGGTGATAGATTTTAATTTTCAAAAAAATATAATTTCAAGCATAGAAATTAATAATGATAACTTGCTCAATAAAAATGATGGAAAAAAAGTTATAACTTTTATCAACAAAATGGTTAGGCTCTGCTTACATAATAATATCATTATTCCCTCCAAGGAAACTCCTTGTTCTTTAAATTTCGCAATCCTTTGTTTAAACATCAGTAACTTAGCGTAGGAGGTGTAATCTATACTTCATAATATACGACTCTCTAACAAACAAGCAGCTGCGGGCGATGTAAAACAAATACGACACAATGTCGAAAAGCATTAACTTGGCAATTTTCCAAGCGGAATCATCAAATTCCCCCCCTAATAACAATACCTACTTGTTTTCTGTTTTTGCTAATCCATACTTATCCATACTAATATTATAAATGCGAAAGTGTGTCTGTCTGTTTTTTTTTTTTTTTTTTTTTTTTTTTTTTTTTTTTTTTTTTTTTTTTTTTTTTTTTTTTTTTTTTTTTTTTTTATCCACTACAAGTTAGCCCTTGACTGCGATCTCACCTGATGGTAAGTGATGATGCAGTCTAAGATGGTAGCGGGCTAACCTGTTATAGGGGCATGGCAGTTAAATTAAACCCATACCCCTATTCGGTCTGTCTGTCCGTCTGTCTGTCTGTCTGTCTGTCTGTCTGTCTGTCTGTCTGTCTGCTACGCTTTCACGGCCCAACTACTCAACCGATTTTCATGAATTTTTTTTAGAGATAGATAACATCCCAGGGAAGGACATAGGCTACTTTTTATCCCGGAAAATTGAAGGGTTCCCGCGGGAATCAAAAAACATCAATCCACGCGGACGAAGTCGCGGGCATCATCTAGTAATATTATAAATGCGAAAGTGTGTCTGTCTGTCTGTCTGTCTGCTATGCTTTCACGGCCCATCTGTTCAACCGATTTTGATGAAATTTGGTACAGGGATAGTTTGTATCCCGGGGAAGGACATAGGCTATACATTTTTTTATCCCGGAAAATTCAAGAGTTCCTGCGGGAATCGAAAAAACTTGGTCCACGCGGACGAAGTCGCGGAAATCATCTAGTATTAAATAGTTTTTTATAACATCATAAAATGTATAAATTTATGATGCCTGTGACTTCGTCTTAGTTGATTATGTTTTATATATTCTCGCGTGAACTCCTAAATTTTCTAGGATTATGTCCCGGGGTCCTCCTATCTCTATACCAAATTTCGTCAAAATCGGTTGAAAAGATGAGCCGAAAAAGCGTACCAGTCAGACAGACAGACACACTTTCGCATTTATAATATGAAAATCTTAAGCTATTAAAGATTATTTATAATATCACTCAGGGGCTGCCTTAGCCATTGCAAGGCTCTGGGCGGTAGATATTTGCGAGGCGCGAGCGGCGAGATCCAAATACGCCCAAGTACCTACCTAATGACTTTAGGGCTGTAGCGCAGGCGGTTGCCCTGCTCGCCACCCCCGAAGGCCGCCACTGATATCACTATCTCACAATTATATACCTACTTCATCATCATCATCACTACAGCCTATTAACGTCCCACTGCTGGGCACAGGCCTCCACTCTCATAGGAGAGCGGGAATTAGAGCTTAGACCCACCACGCTGCTCCAATGCGGGTTGGCGGGCTTTAACGATTATTATCATGTTAGTGATAATAACCGGGACCGACGGCTTAACGTGCTCTCCGAGGCACGGGGGTGAAACACCACCAACTTCCAACTCCGGGCTGGCACTGAGAATTTCTTAATTGAAAAACCCAATACCTAACTCTTATGCCCGACCGGGAATCGAACCCAGGACCTCGTGATCCGCAGTCGACTATGCTAACCACTAGACCAACGAGGCAGTTATACCTACTTAGTTTAAAGAAATAAGTACGTTGCGTCGCGCTCTAGTTTCGGTTTCTATAATAGTTCTACCTATTCTTCAGATCGCGCCTACAATCTAGCAAACAAAAACAAAAATTTATGTTAAAGCACCATTTGGCGTGTCGCCAGTTCGGTTCCAAGCGGATTCATCACAATCCTGCCCTATTTAGGGCGAAAACACACTACGAATCGAAGAGGACAAAACATATTTTACCTCAGACGCAGAAGTACAGCGCGAAAATTTAATCCTGTCCAGTCTGCAGTGTGTTTTCGCCCTAAATACTTTACAGACCCAACAGGAGAATAAAATTCCGCATGTTTGACAATATAATTAATAATATAATATGGAGCTGCACAGAGTAGCGCGACAATACAAACATGTTGCCTCTCCGATGCAGACGTTTCGCGCGAATGTTTTTCCTGTCCGCTCCGTAGTGTATTTTAGCCCTTATGGCTAGGTACATTGAAAGTTTTTATCGGAGAAAAAGGTTAGGTTCACAATTTAAGTTCTAAAAATAAAAATAAATAACACAAAAAGTGATAAAAATTCTGAAAAATAGCAAAAACTTTTTATGTTATTCAGAATGCAATTAAAAAGTTTCGCATTCCAAGTGTAGGTGTAATAAATAAGCTACAAGTTTTGCGAGACTCGGAACGATATCTTTGTATGAAAGCTTTAATATAACTTGGCAACTCCGTTACCAACTTCGTAATCAGCGTCATGCCTCGCTTCAGAGCTAGTTAGGGTTAAATTATTGACTATCCATCAGTCATTCAGTTCAGCAGAGCGCTTTGAAATCTCAAGTTTTCGTACAAAGGGTATTTGTAAAGAACCGGTGTAAAGAACTGTTAAGTTAGTGACTGATGTAATTTATTTTTAACCGACTTCAAAAAATGAGGAGGTTCTCAATTCGACAATATGTTTTTTGTGTGTATATTACGCGATCATTCCGCCAATTATTATGAATCAATTTTGATGATTCTTTTTTTGTTTGGTACGAGTAGATCATACATCAGAGGTGGTCCCATATAAATTTTATCGAAATTGATTCAACGCTTTTTGAGAAAATCAACCAAAAACAAAATATAACTATACCCAGATAATGTTTTTTACTTTTTCTTCAAGTTGGTACTTATAGGTATAGTTTTGAAGCCGGTTTTTATCCGAATTCCGTACCTCAAAAGGAAAAAACGAAACCCCTATAGGATCACTTTGTCGTCCGTCCGTCTGTATGTCAAGACCCTTTTTCTCAGGAACGCATGGAGGGGTATCAAGCTGAAATCCATAATATCAAATACTAAGGTCTACTGTCCCTTGAAGCTGTGAAAAAATCAAACTTCTAAGCCAACGCAATCAAAAGATACAGCCGTTTATGCTGCAAATTTTCGACACTCGCAAGGGAATCAAAACCTACAGGGTACGGTACTTCTCTTGAACTCAGAATCTTGAAATTTGGTACGAAGCAACGTCTTATAGCACAGATAATGGAAAAATTGCGAAAAGGATAAATTTTTAGTTACATATAATAAAAATATTTTTAATAATAATTTTAAACTTACTACCCCTTTCCTCATGAACGCGTAGAGGTATCTTGTTGAAATTCATATCCCATAACTTTTACTTATATACCTACAGGTGCGCGAGTTCGACTCGCACTTGGCCGGTTTTTTTAGCTATTAATTATTATATAGCCGTTGACTGCGACCTCACTTGATGCTAACTGAAGATGCAGTAAGATGGTAGCGGGCTAACCTGTTAGGGGTATGGCAGTTATATTAAATGCTTTTGTTAAAGCATTAACGATTATAGAAATTGAATAGACATGAAACGTATTTATTTAACTTGGCTAGGCTACAATAAAAATGTACTTAGCTTCTTTTCGTAAAGGCTCTCGTTTTTCGTGTTCAGTAGTTACCCTGAATAATTTTAAAAAAAATTGTATTGTATTTTAAAAACCCCGGGGACACATTTCTCACACCGGGGGAACGTTTCTCTATGATTATAAATATTCATAGCATCTATTAATTGTTCAAGGATAATCTGGTGTTTATTTTTAGGTTCATTAATATTGTATCTAAAAATACCTAGTGCTATGAAGTCTCTACCCATGAGGCATTTATTAGCATATTATCTATTCGAATCAAACCTCGCGTCAAATGGATTTAAATTGATATTTATGATTCGAGATAAACATTTGGACATTTATGACACTTTTTACAAGCATTATAAAGGTTATCCATTTCTCGTGGGACTTTTTTAGTAATGGCTTTTTCACGCGACTTCGTCCTTAGAATTCTCCTATTTCGAAGCTCACATTTCATTTTGTGATTCTGTGAATTTGTAAATTGTAGCGCTGAATTAATGTTGGTAATTTTTTTTCGGCAGGGTGACCGCGTATCTTTTGCATCAATCATTGAAACATCGCAATCACCTCTGATTGGTTAACACTCTTCCACTATTGGATGAAATCCATTGACGCAGCAAGAATACCATAAATTCAGCCAATCGGAGGTGATTGCGATGTATCAATGATTGATGCAAAAGATTCGCGGTCGCCCTGCTGAAGTACCTACTCTTGTAGTTTAAGAAAGACAAAAGGAATGAATATAAATTATTTTTTGCACACAAAATAATTCCTCGTATACACTACTATATGCTATAGCTAATGCCCGCGGCTTCGTCCGCGTGGTTTGAGGTTTTTGGTTCCCGCGGGAACTCTTTTATTTTCCGGGATAAAAAGCCTATTTGCTATTCCAGGCTCAAATCTATCTTCCTGCCAAATTTCATCCAGATCCGTTCAGCCGTTGGGGCGTGATTGAGTAACAAACATCCACCCATACATCCATCCAAACTTTCGCATTTGTAATACTCGTATTAGTATAGATAGGAGACTAATGTCCCAACACGACGTATCATGAAAAGTTTTATTACGGAACTCTAAAAATTTAATGGTAGGCACAGAGTACGGTGGCTATGCCCAAGTAGGCACACAAGTAGGGTCGTGGTATAACGTGGTATAACGGGATCCTAAATCCCGAACGGTGCATGCGTTTTCAATACAGCCAACACGATCAAAAAAGCAATCAGTAAGGGATGATTCAGTAAATTCCGAAAGCGTAGGTAGCACTAATTTCAGCTGCCACTTGTGTTAGTAAATTAGCATACGCCCTAGATTGCAGTGCTCAGCGAACTGACACGCCACTTTGTATGCGCTCCCGTGCAGGCTTTGTATTCAATAGACTAAGCCAATTTAATACTGGCGCTCGATATAATCAAAGAGCGGATTTCCATCCCGAAATCTCGAGTACTGATACTCTAACAGAGATCAAAGAACGTGGTTGTGTTGTGAGTCGTCTATATTGTCAAGTCATATTTCCTAATATTATAAACGTTATATAACACTCTTACACTATATTTTTTTGTTGCTTTTTTGGTTTGTCCTTCCATCACGCCGCAACGGAGCAACCGATCGACGTGACCTGGTGAGTGACATAGGCTACTTTTTATCCCGGAAAATTAAGGAGTTCCCGCGGGAATCAAAAAAACTTAAACCACGCGGACGAAGTCGCGGGCATCAGCTCGTTGTCTATATTATATTCTATTATTATATTTGGATCTAAATCTTCTCTTTTCAATTCAATGTTATGTAACAATAGCAGTTCTTAGTACTGAATACATTTTAATAATATTATTATGAAAAAAATAAGTTAAAACAATTAATTTTATGACACTCATACAAGAACAAATTTATCATACATAATTTATTCCGGAAAATAAAGGATCTATCCAAAAATTATTTTGGTTGAGAGCGGTAGTAAAAAATTAACAATGGTTGAGAAGTACATACTCTCTGTAACACAGATAAGAACAGATTTTATAAAAAATTCTACCCACTATGTTGAGGTCGGGCGAGCCTGATCAACTTTGCTTATCCTAGTTATACCCGCCCGACTTCAACATAGTGTTAGCATTGTTCCTATTTGTCATAATATCTCATGAAACAGGAAGTATAATATCAGTTAATTTGACTAGTTTCATGTCATTCGCTTTATTGTGGGGATACGGACGCCATATTGAAAGTTTAACCATTTATTCGTGCAAGTTCCATAAGAGAGTACAAATATATTAAAAGACACCTACTTCTGGATTGTCTCTTACAATAGTGTATTAGAAATAAAAATATAAAGATTTTAACTTTTTAGTGTCAGGTTTGAGGACTTGGAGTCAGAATTTTTTAAGGGACCACCCCGAGAGCTTCCTCTAACGACTGATAGAACAAAATTTCAAATCGGTTCAGAAACCACGCAGATATCTATGCACGGACATACATTAAAAAAAAAAAACGCGCCGAATTGAGAACCTCCTTCCTCCTTTTTGGAAGTCGGTTAAAATATTATTTTAACTTAATCTATAAAACTCTAAGGACAAAGTCGCGGGAGAAAGCCAGTACTAAAAAACAAAATGAATTCGTAGGAATTCTATTTAATTAAAATAAATAATAGTAGGTACCTGGTTGACCGGTTTTTTTTGGTAAATCGTGTTTTTTGGAAATGATATTTAATAATTCTTTAATAATACTTACTGAAGAACTATGAATGATATTTTTCGATCTTACCGACATAATAATAAAAAAAATATGAACTGGTTATTTAAACAAAAAATCACGAGTGCAATTATTGGGCTCTCAATAATAGTTTTTCTCACAAAAGAAGGAACTTGAAAAAAAGGGGGAAAATAATCGGCCTGGTGACACCTGGTTCTCGAACCGGGCCTCCTGGTTTTTGGACCGCCCAATTTACCATCTAAGTTGAATTATAAACTTGTAGACGACGCCGAAAGTTACCTTCGTATTTTAATGATATTGTAGCAGTTTTTACTGAAAATACGGATAAAACGACATTTTCTAAAAACGAATCCTAGCGAGATCGATTTGTCGCCCCCAAAACCCACCGCATACTATATTTCATGAAAATCGTTTCAGCCGTTTCCGAGATTCAGATTATATATATATATATATATATATATTAATTTTATATACAAGGTGTAAGGTAATTAGTATAACATACCCGCGGCTACCCATGTTAGATGGTGTATAGATATATTGGAAAAATGTCATAAGACGTGTAGCTCATATCCTGGGGGAGTTATGTGGACTTCAAAATTTTAGAATAAATGTTGAGGTGGCATCCCTTAAAACAGCTGATTCAATATCAATGAACTGCGAACAATATGACGTATGTTAAGCCTCGTAACCAGCGCGAGCATTGCGATAAAATCCATTCGCGATACTAAAGTAATCATAATTCGGCATGCAATTAAATTCTCAAAGAAAAAGCCCGGCTAGAACTTACGTATTGTTGTAAAAAAATGCCCGACTAGTATCGGACGTCGTAAGTCGAAGTCAGTCACTTATCCTTACTTTATGAGCCGCCTTTCCCTGTGATTAATTTCTCGACTTACTTCGTTTAAGTTTTTATCAATAATTAATTATTTTGTGTAGTTTGTTCTTTCAATGATTTGCAAATTGTAATGAATTGCCAAATTGCATAACGATACGATAATAATTATTATTATTATCGCTTGTAGTACAGTTCTGACTTTAGGTGTAGAAGGAACAAAGGACTCCACAGGGTTGCCAAAATTTATTTTCCATAATTAACTAATTAATTTTGTATGGAAGTTTTTGATAATTAATTTTGACTTTTTGACTCTACCATTGTGTTTATAACGTCAAAATGGCATGGGTAGCCGCCGGTATGTTATACCATTTACCTTACACCTTGTATATATATATATAGATTATATACAAGAATTGCTGCTATTAAAGATATTAGATATTATTCTTATCCTTTGCGTTGCAAATCGAATTAATATAAGGTATACATGAAAATATCTGACAAAATACATAGTAGGTAGGTACATAGAAATCAGCTTATTGCTTTAAAATATTTGCATTGCATAGGAACGGAGGACGTTCGGATAAATTTTATATTCATAGATTTCTCGGATTGCTGTTAGTTTTTAATGCAGTCGGAGATTTGGTCTTTACATTCGGATTAATCATAATGTTTTCTAACCAGGAGAGGCTAATTTATATCTGACGCTATGATGATGATTTTTTTTTATATTTATGAACCTTATAATTAATTAATTTTTAATAATATATGTATTTTTAATTAGGTAGAGAGGGAAAGCTTCTCTTTAAATATCCTTTAGAGTTTAGATGGGTTTTCTATTTCCTTTACATAAGACACTAAGTAAGTACCTACCTACTCAGCCTTATATATTTTTCACTATTCTCACATTCTAGGTCTGCTGGAAGAAATCTCTTCTAGAGTCCTTGTGCATGTTTATGTTTAGTTTTTAAGTTTGGTACTAAATACATAAATAAATAAATAAGTAATAGATGATGCCCGCGACTTGTTCCGAATGTTCTTGCCACAGAGGTAGCTCTATGGTTCTTGCGTTTCATGCTGGTTTAGTTCGGTAGAAAATATGGCATATCGAACTAGTGATAGATTCACTCTTGACACAAAGGCACACACACAAAGCTTGTTTTGAAAAAAGAATTGAATTTGAATTACATTGCGACCTTTTTATTATTCTTTTTGGAGAAGAGATAAGAGAAGAATGGAAGTAAGACGTGAAAATAAATATTTGTGTAATACACAAATCGCATTCCTTGTGGCCGTCCGTCTGTCTGCACAATGCCTGGCCTCACCCGGGCCGCCTGGCTCTATCGACCGCTCTCGCCTCCAAAGCTAGCGATCCTCTGCGAAAAAGCTACGAAGAATCTACGTGGCAGCTGAAACTTTTTTTTACGAACAATAAGTCTTGCGCTTGACATGATCATGCTAAATATAAAGCAATGATGAAATCTAGGTTGGAGCGCGCTTCCATAGAAGATGCCTATTCACTCTTGACTTGAATCCATACTAATATTATAAATGCGAAAGTGTATCTGTCTGTCTGTCTGTCTGTCTGTCTGTCTGTCTGTCTGTCTGTCTGTCTGTCTGTCTGTCTGTCTGTCTGTCTGTCTGCTACGCTTTCACGGCCCATCTGTTCAACCGATTTTGATGAAATTTGGTACAGGGATAGTTTATATCCCGGGGAAGGACATAGGCTACTTTTTATCCCGGAAAATTCATGAGTTCCCACGGGAATCGAAAAAAATTGTCTGTTCAACCGATTTGAATGAAATTTGGTACAGGGGTAGGTTGTATCCCGGGGAAGGACATAGGCTATTTTTTATCCCGGAAAACTCAAGAGTTCCCGCGGGAATCGAAAAAACTTTGTCCACGCGGACGAAGTCGCGGGAATCATCTAGTTAACTATATATTTTAGTAGGTATAGATCATGTTATATTACACGACTGCCCCAGAATAGAGTGTAATGTTTTCAGGGTTTATGCATTTATGAATCGTATATGTACCTATGTATGTTTGTATGTATGTTTTATGTACAGTCCGACAAACTTATCTGATCCAACGCCGATGTCGCTATTATATATGAACACAAAAACTAAACAGGCATAAATATTAGTTCCAATTTTGGCCACCGGGTCAGATAAGTTTGTGGGACTATATGTATGTGAGTTTCTTTATTCCACCATATCTTCTAAATGCCTGAAGTCTGAACAGATTTGCACGTATGGGGTTAATTTGTTTGTTTTTTAATTATGTTCACTTGTTTTCCCAGCAGTTCAACAATAGATAAGTCGTTTCGAGAGTTGAACTACTGAGAATAAGGGGGTGTTTTAAATAGCGGAACCTTACGGTCGGATTCTGAATTGAGAATTTCATGTCGAGTCTGTCTCAAAGACTACTTAAGGACTAATTAAGCAAATTTTTGTTTCTGAATTGCTATTGGGCCAGTTTCTGAATTAAGCATTCAAGCAAAAACAGCAAGTTCCAACTCTCAAACCTTACACAATATCAATTCAGAAACAAAAATTTGCTTGATTAGTCCTTAAGTAGTCTTTGCTTGATTAGTCCTTAAGTAGTCTTTGAGACAGACTCAACATGAAATTCTCAATTCAGAAACCAGCCGTTAGACCATTAAATATTCAATTCCTTTTTTACTGTGCCGTAAAAATTCGTTTACGAAACTATAATAATATAGCTTCGCTCATTTATAGTGTAGGAACGTAAGCCTTCTGTCTGAGCTAGATTCGACCGAGCTCAATGTGTGGGTTACATTTTACAGCCATATAAAATTCGGAAAGTGATTTATTGATTTATTCGTTGTGAACACAATATTAACATGCATTCTGCCATTTCTGGCGTACAACATTTAGAATGATTAATTATGTAACATTTTACATTATTATCTCACTAATTAAGTTATATACAAAAATTAAATTTGTATATATATTTTTATTCTTCGCAGAGACTTATAAAAAGCGTTTACGATACGAATTGGTAAATTCAATTCAGAATATTGGACAAATCATATAATACTTATTATCAAATCTTCTAAAAAAATATTTAAATACAAAAATAGGTACACACATGTCATTATGTAAATCTTAGTTAAGTTATTGTTTTAATGATTTATCAAAATCAAAAAAAAATCAAAATCAAATTATTTTTATTCAAATAGACTTTTTACAAGTTCTTATGAATAGTCAAATGAATCTACCACTGGTTCGGAATGCCGTTCCTACCGAGAAGAACCAGCAAGAAACTCGGTGGTTGCTCTTTTGAAAAAAAAAATAGTATATGGTATGTTTACAATAATCTACATACAACATATACAGATACATAAGTGACCACTGTCCTGAGCATTGCTGGAGCGAGTCAAATCCATGCGCCTTTATCATTAATAATATAATCTTCGACAGTGTAATAAGCTTTTTTTAGGAGCATTTTTTTAATGGTTATCTTAAACTTGTGTAAAGGCAAGTTGTTGAGGTTAAGTAGGTTGAGGAATCATCATCAATATCATCAATATCATTAAAAAAATCTTTAATTGAGTAGAATGAATGATGCAAGAGCCATTTACTGAGAGCAGGCTTAAATCGCTTAATAGGCAAGGTCTGAATATCATTAGGCAACAGGTTAAATATTTTAATACACAATATAGCATGACAACTTTTTAGATAAGACGCAGTTCCACCGAAGACATGACAACTTTTTTTAAATAAGACGCAGTGTTCAACGAAGCCATTCATTGAGCAGAACCTTGGTAGCACCCCACAATAGTCTGGCCCGGGTGAGCTGTATCGACCGCTTCGCTTCGCAAACTCCGAGCTAGATTCGACTAAGAAATTATATTTTCACTAACCGATGCCCGCGACTTCGTCCGCGTGGATTGAGGAGTTCTGGTTCCCACGGGAACTTTTTAACTTTCCGGGATAAAAAGAAGCCTTTGTGTTATTCCAAAATGTAATATATCTCTGTGCCAAATTTCATCCAAATCCGTGCAGCCGTTCTGGCATGATTGAGTAACAAACATCCAGCCATTCATCCATACATCCATCCAAACTTTTGCATTTATAATATTAAGTATAGTATAGATAGAAGTCTTTGCATCCATCCATCCATCTAAACATTCACATTTGTAATATTAGTATGTCATAAAATATATTTAGGGAAAAAGGGTTCGCTTGCATTTGTTCTTATTTTTTATTACTGACCTGTAAAAAAATACAGGTTGGTTTTATGCTACCGGTTAATTCCCAAATCCATACAAATCTTGAGTAACTTAGCTCTTCAAGTTAACACTTTAAGTGATTATGCAGTCCAAGATGGTAGCGGGCTAACCAGTTAGGGGTATGGCAGTTATATTAACCACATACCCCTAATTGCATTCTAGATGGCACTGCACCGGATCATTATATCGCTTGTCTATGCCGGCAGGGTGGGAACTAGCCACTGCCGAAGCCTTGCATTTAGGTTGTTTAAAAATCCCGTCCATAAGCAACCTAAATCAAATTTCATAAATCAGCTGTCATTGGAACGTACAATAGCTGCTCCCATAGACACGCTACGCTCTCCCATAAATTAAATGTTATTTATTTATTTAATACAGTTTTATGTGATTATTCTTTCTTTTTCTTCATAGCAAAGTACTGATTGACCGTTTAAATAATGAAAACCAGGAAGGAAGTGAAAATTATTGTTGTGCAGTTTTGGCGGTTACCATCTTGTAATAGTGAACTAATGTAAATCGACTTGTAAAGTGATTATTATATTGTAGTTGCTATGATGGACATTAATTTACTTTTCTTGTATAGGTACATCTGTTTCTTTTATTTGTTTAAGATAGATCTTGTTAAACTGTACTAATACGGTATAATTATTAATGTCAGTATTGTGCATGTTGTGATAGCCCATAATAGGTTGTGCATTTATCATGTATTTGTATGCGTGTTAAATTTAACAATGTATCTAGTGTATCAACTGTTGGCTGTCCTAAATAAATAAAATAAAATTGCGGAAAAAGCTACCAAAAAATATAATCCTCGAGACTTCAGTAAAAAAGCATTTAGCAAGGATCACACTAATTGCCTTTCCAATTTCCAATATAGCGGTTGTGCGATATCACTAATTACCTACTTACCCTTAGGTGTCCTTATCGTGATCCAAAATGGGTTTCGAAAAGTTCTGCAGATTTATTTTTATTTTCCGTGTTAAAATATTGTCCTTTGATGCAACCTTATCTCTCCAAATGTTGCCAAAATCGGTTGAATAAATGGATCATGAAAGCATAACAAACAGGCGGACATATTAGAACACATTTTCATAATATGAATATTACTTGACTATGACATTTTGCCTGTTCATAGTAATAACATAGTATTACTCTATTTTAACCATTATACACTAGGACAGTGCCAATATATAAGCGATATTATAACTAAACGTTTAATTAAATAATATTACGGCTTTCATTATTAAAGTTTACTCTATATAGAACCACTTTACGGAGTTAAGGCGACCACAGTTTTCTCTTTATAGGCCAACGACGTTTAATAGTTTAGGTTTCTCAGAGTTTAAAGCTAATCTTTTTTATTTTAACTTGGCGCAGAAGTCGCACGTGGCGCATACCCTATATAACGTTGAAATAGTTACACGGAATAAGTGCCTATATAAATTATAGGTAAATAAGTTTTAATATTATTTAAGTGCCTATGGCACAGTGGTTGGAGGTCGTTCTACATTTTTTACCGGTTCGCGGTCTCAACTCCAGAACACGTATGATCCATCGGCCGCTGGTTCTGCGACAGATATGACTTGCCCACTGCCACTTTACTTTCAGCTTGCTGATCGTTTGAGCAATGTCGAATTTCTTGCAATAATAAAAATTCTTTCCAAAAAACCGACTTCCGAAGCCACTGTAAAGTAAAAAATAATTTTGATTTCTACACACTACGTTGCAGTCGGGCGAGTATAACAAAGATAGGCATAGACTTTGACGCGTGAGGCTCGCCCGTTTTTTGGAAACAATTTTGATTTGAGAAGGATTGAGGATTTGGAGTCAGAATTTTTTATGGGACCACCTCTAACGACTGATAGAAAAAAAATTCAAATCGGTTCAGAAATCACGGAGAAATTTACCGACATACTTTTAAAAAAAAATATGTGCGCCGAATTGAGAACCTCCTCCTTTTTTTGAAAGTCGGTTAAAAAAAACATTGGATAAGTAATTTATCACTCGCTACGATTGGCTATTGCGTCAACATTAGCCGTACTGTGTAATCGTAAAGAGTTGGACATTATAGAGTTGTTAGTTTATACTTAGATAAAATCTTGTTTCCATGGATCGAAGGTATTTGCAAATGGTCATATTCGTAAATCAAAATTTACTGTCTCAAACAAGACACAAATTAGTTATTAATATAAGTGGAATTTGTTAACTTAACATAAAATCGTCATCACTGATCAGGCATAAAAAATACCATGTCCTACAAACAAAATATGAATAGATATATTATGTTACAGTCAAAACTCATAACCGGTCAAAACCACTTCTGGCTTTGCGCTTCGAAAACACTTTAGGGGTAGGGGGGGGACCACAAGACTACGTGGAGTCGGTTTGTGCTGATGCGGTTTTTGGAAAGGTTCACATTTTTAGGGTTCCGTACCTCAAAAGGAAAAAACGGAACCCTTATAGGATCACTTCGTTGTCCGTCCGTCTGTGTGTCAAGACCCTTTATCTCAGGAACGCATGGAGGTACCAAGCTGAAATTCATATCACATACTCAGGTCTACGGTTCCTTGGAGCTGTGAAAAAATCAAGCTTCTGAGCCAACGCAATCAAAAGATACAGCCGTTTATGCTGCAAATTTTCGAATTTTCTTGCACTCTCAAGGGAATCAAAACCTACAGGGTACTTCCCTCTTCTCTACTTCAGGGATTCCTCGGTGCGCGAGTCCGACTCGCACTTGGCCGGTTTTTTTTTAAATTACTGTCTCCCGTTTACTATTTTATATACTTACCACATGTTATACAGCATACATCATTTTTGGTCAAAATCACATTTAACTAACCGATATAATTTAATCAAAATCAATTTTTAACCGACTTCCAAAAAAGGAGGAGGTTCTCATTTTGGCACGTATATTTTTTTTTTTACTCCATATTTTGCAGTTAAAAATATTTTTGACCAACGTCCATACTTTGTTTAAAAAATCTTTTGACTGTTTTACGCAGTTAAAAGTGGTTTCGACCGGTTATGAGTTTTGACGCTAACATACCTTTACATTCTTATGGAAAATTACAGAACTTGTTTCCGTTATATATGCATAATTATGTCGTCAAAGGTATCTAATTACCTATCTATAGCCTTCTGTACATATTTGTATACGTATTGCACAATATTATATAAAGAAGCTAACCTTATCATATAGTCATAAATGGGTAGTATAATATATAAATAGATAAATAGAAACACTACAGGGTATGATAAGATAATAGACATTAGAGCTCAAACAGAGTCAAAGATAAAAATTCTAAAACAGACAAAAATAAGGCCGCGTAACTCACTTTTATATGGAGCCGCAATCACTAACCCGGCAGGGCAAAACGACGTTGGTATCATTTGACATGATCCTTCTGCAAAATTATATGCCTCTGTGTATCTGTAGCTGGTTTCTATAGATGTTTTAAATTCGGACTTATTATAGCTATGTGACGGACGTACGGATTAGACGGACTGAATTAAACGATATAGTTCCTACTATAGCTTTACTAGTACAGCCCAATTGTAACAACCCATCAACTATTATTCAGCAGGGCGACCGCGTATCTTTTGCATCAATCATTGATACATCGCAATCACATCCGATTGGTTAATACTCTTCCACTATTGGACGAAATCCATTGACGCAGCAAGAATACCATGAATTCAGCCAATCGGAGGTGATTGCGATGTATCAATGATTGATGCAAAAGATAGCTGTCACTCCAAAGCGCGCGAAAAACTCTTGGAACGTCAAATGTCAAACGGGGCTTCATATTACGCGCCATAGACAAGGATAGTCTGGGGTGACGTTTGCGCTCCGTTATACAATTCTTATCCTTCTAACAGTAGGTAGTATGTAACCCTAATACACAATGTCTACTAAGTTATTAATCTAGAAATGTCCCTTTCCACATGGAGCTTTATGAAAGGAATGGCAATATATTTAGGTATAGCTACAGAACTAGGAATCTGCTGCTCTTTTGTTCTGTGTTTACCTATAGTTTAGTTGAGAGATTGAGCCAAAATGTTTAGTAGGTAGGATTTTTTATATTTTTATTTAATCCACTACAAATTAGCCCTTGACTGCGATCTCACCTGATGGTTAGTGATGATGCAGTCTAGGATGGTAGCGGGCTAACCTGTTAGGGGCATGGCAGTTATATTAAACCCATAACCCTATTCGGTTTCTACACGGCATCGTACCGGAACGCTAAATCGCTTGGCGGCACGTCTTTGCCGGTAGGGTGGTAACTAGCCACGGCCGAAGCCTCCCACCAGGCCAGACCAGGGAAAATTCAGAAATTATAAATTCCCAAATGACCCTGCCGGGGATCCAACCCAGGACCTCCGCGCGTTAAGACAACAGCGCTACACACTGCGTCACGGAGGTCGTCAAAAGGTACTTAGGTACTAAGTTAAATTTTGGCTACAAAGTTTTAGCATAAGGCTTTAAATAAAACCAGGCTTATAATAAATGAGACCTGCTACCAGGTTAAGGGCCTACTTGACCTGAAGCACTGTTCGTGACAAACCCGGGTATAATTAAGAGGCTATAATCAACACTTCTTCATCGAATTTAAGCTAACCTTGTCATTTATAATGGGAACTAAATTTTGTTCTCGGTATTTTCAGCGGCACTTTATTATTTTGGAAAATAAATAAAAACGGTAAAGACGCCGCCAAACGATTTAGCGTTCCGGTACGATGCCGTGTAGAAACTGAATAGGGGTATGCGTTTAATATGCTCCTAACAGGCAAGCCCGCTACCATCTTAGACTGCATCATCACTTACCATCAGGTGAGATCGCAGTCAAGAGCTAACTTGTAATGGATAAAAAATAAAAATAAATAAATAAATAGGTATACTTACAAATTATTCGTATCTTTATCTTTAAAATGAAAGTGAAATTATAATATAACAAGGAGATGCCCACGGCATCGTCCTTTTATGGATTTAGGTTTTTTTTTAATTCTTAGGGAACTTTCCGGAGTAAAAAGGAGATGAAATCTTTATTTCTAAATCTGTACGAAATTTCGTTAAAATCGATTGGATAAACGAGCCATAAAACATGTCAGCCAGAGAGACAGGCGGATAGACAAACAGACACACTTTGACACTTATGATATTGTCTAAATAATTAATTATTATACTAACCTGCGCATAACGGCATAAAGAATGAAGGGCGAGTCAAAACAGGAAGTTGTTAAAAATACTTTAATAATAATTGTTACTAGATTTTTGGTGCTTCCTTACTAATAAAATAATGATAAATTATAATAGCAGGTAGGTACTTATCAGTGATATTATAAATCTACTTTTTAAATTTAGTTTTTATATAATATTCCGCTGGCCATAGGATTAAACAGGGTAAACAACATGCAGTCAGTGCATAGAAAGCTGGAACATAATCCTGGTATACGTCTTTCATGAGACCTGGAAGAAAAAAATACAAGTAAGAAGGTATGTAGGTAATGTGTAGAGTTGACGACCTCCCTGACACAGTAGAGAGCGGAGTGGTTTTTAAATAGTGGGAGGTCCTGGGTTCCATTCCGGCATAGATTAATAATATATATCGTTAAATAATAATATACAACAGCAATATAATAACAGTATACAATATTATTAATTTATGATCAGGGCAGGGTCAATTTGGGAATTTGTGATGAAAAATATGAAATTATAGAAAACAATAAAAATTTTGTGGCTTTTGGTGTTGAAACCCTGGGGTCGTGGGGCGAAGATGCTAGATCCTTTGTTAAGGATCCATCTTCTCGTCTCAGAGACTCCACAGATGACCGGAAGGCTGGCAGTTACCTCGGCCAACATATTAGTTTGGTTATTTAGCGGGGTAACGCGGCCAGCGTTCTGGGCACAGTGCCTCATTGCAGCGGCTTAGATGATATTTTAATAATGTTTTAATTTAGATTTTAATGTATTTGGGAATTTATAATTTCCGATTTTTTTCTAGTTTGGTCAGGTCGTTCAGGTATCGGCAGTAGGTACTACCGCTAAGCGATTACCGTTCCGGTATGATGCCGTGTAGAGACCGATTAAGGATATGGGTCTATATGTCACCGTAAGATTGTAAAAACCGTTAGATTATAATCTAACTCGCGAAATTGTAAACTGTCGAATGATTACAATATAACGCATTATTTTTCGGTAGATTGTAATCTGTTAGTTTTATTAACCCGATAGAACCTAACTACCTGATTATTTATGTCGAACCCTAACCTAACCTACAAGAAAGAGACAAGAAAACGTAAATACAATGAATATTTCAAAAATTGGCACTTAGATCATTGAACGGTTCACTATCTTTCGACTGTTTACAATCTATCGAAAAAAAAAGCGTTAGATTACAATCTTACGGTTTTTACAATCTTACGGTGACATATATAACTGATGTACCCCTAACACGTTAGCCCGCCACCATCTTTATCAAGTGAGATTGCTGTCAAGGGCTAACTGGTAGTGAAATTTAAAAATAGAGTCCCACATTGGTCTTTGAATCAATGAACAATGAAGGGCCACAAGAAAACTCAATAGCTTTAGATTGACCGTCATTCAATTGTACAGTTATTCGAAGCAATTTTGTTCAATAAAAATAAATCTTTCCACCGCATGAATCTATTGAGATGTCAGCATAGCTGAAAACATCTAGCATCGCTCCACTTTGGCGTGAATGAACACTTCAATCTAAGAATACAACCCGAGAAGCAATATACGCTGGAAACTTGAATATATGCTAGGAAAATGGGTGTGTTCCGCTGTGCAAGTTTTCAATCTACGATAACTAGCGTGAGTTTTGCAATCATACAAATCCTTGTGTTTATCTTGAATTATTTAAATTCACACAGAATTTAAATAATTCAAGATAAACACAAAACGTTTTTGAATAAAACAACCGGGTGCTAAAAAATTGCGGTAGTTCTGAAGTAAATAGCTATTTTACTTGATTTTTTATATTAGTTTAAAAACTGCATTTAATTGATACTTCTATAATATAATGATACCTTCGACTTCATCTATGTACAACATTAAGGACTTTGGGAATTCTTCAATTTTTGAGCATAAAAAGTAGCTAAGCTCTCTATTCCTTTCAGCCAAATAAAAAAAAACACGTGGTCGAAGTCCTATCATACAGTAGGTAATATACGGTAGCAAATATAATAACTCTATGGTAATATATGTGTGAAGCAGCGTGGTGTCAGACTGTATGAATTGTGAACAACTTAAAACCAACGAGGCTTCAGAAACTACGCTTGGTGAAATGATTCCGAGTAATATTCTGACAGCGGAAATTTAATGTGTCGCAAGGATTTTAATTTGAAAAGTTTTCACGTTCAACTTTAATTTTAGGTTAAGCACTTGTGCCGCGGACCTGACATTTAATTTTCTCTCTGCAGAGCTGACCGAGATTAAAAATATAGCTCTCTATTGTGAATCATTGCAAAGTGTATGCCAGATAAATAATGAGACCGACAAAAAAAATAAGATGAAAAAATATGAAACCACTTTTGTAACTAACAATGTTTGTACAATAAGTACAACAAAACTTAATTTGTAATAACTAATAAGCATAGCTGAAATAAGACTATATTAAATTATAAAACATACCTATAACAGGAGAAAAGATGACATTGACTAGACCAGTAGAGAGCATGAACAGTGCATAAGCACCCGTGAAATCGTCATGTGTCACGTGATGTGAGATGACGAGAGGGCTGGCGACGTGGAGCCATGCCCGAAGGACTCCAAGCAGGCTCGTTACTACAGCCAGCCATATAAACTGACGGACTTGCAGTATCACTGAAAAATATACGCATTAATCAAGGAACAAGAAGCCTAATTCGCTACAATCCGCCAAAGCAGACAAATCTATGTGGTACAACGTGTCACATAGATCATGAACTTACGCAAAGTTACGCCTGCTTCTATCCAATATATACGCAATACAGAAATACTGATCTAGTAAATTGTACCTATCAGTAAACAGTAGCAACGCAATCTTGTGGGGCAGAGTAGAGCCGAGGCGCTACGTGGAATTTTGATAGCACAGACCAATATACCGAAGTAAACAAAGCTGAGCTTGATATGCTATCGAAAAACACGCTGCGCCTCAACTTCATCCCACTACGTAAATATTAAACCGCCATGATTGTGAGTTGCAACCTATTATAGAGTCGCTAAGTGAGGTCTATAAAATAATTAGTCATTCTTAAAGAAAATAAATGCATTTTACAAATCACAAAAATCGATAAGAACGCGGTCGCCATACCATCAACGTCAAAAAAGTAAAGGTTTAATAGTAGATTGTATTATAAAGGAGCAAAATAATATTTTTACGGCGAGGGCGCTTTTTTGAGTCCAGACCGAAGTGAGGGATTCTAGAGTAGAATCCCGAGCATAGTGAGGGGTTCTTTAGTAGAGTGAGGGATTCAAAGTACGTCGCCCGAGCCCAAAAATATTTTGCGCCCGAATGATACTTTTCATCACCCTCTATAAGAAAATAAAACTACAAATCCATCAGACATTCTCTTCAGATACGCTATTAATTTCGAATATGTGTCCAGTTTTACGTCGTTATTAGAACTGACTGTTGATTTTAGCATTAAGTAGGTACTCCAAAGGGTGGAAGGTTGTTTAGTTTTGGCTAAGTACTGGAAGTAGGCCAAAACACAGATTCTGAACAATTCTTGGCGCCTCTTGCATTTCTCCATTCAATACCATACCATAGGCTTTCATATATTTCTCCCGGGATTTTGCAAGTAATAGATATCACATTTCTTGCGTCAATACTTTCAGGAGTTAATTCTATACTTTCACTGTCATTTGAAGAAATCATTTTTCAAAATAAAACCATGAACTTTTAACAATCCGTGAAAAATTACGAAAACGTGGCCTGTAGTTCGTGCATTTTTAATTTGGTTTCCTTTTTTTTTATTAAAAAAAAATTAAACGCGGCGGTGCAACTACGTACCATTCAGTCTACTGAATGGTACGACGGCCCATACATAAATTGTTTGAATAGATTCAAATCTGCGTTCGATTTCTTTAGCGCTGAACACTAAGATGTTCCAAATTCGAAAAGTGCGCGGAAAAGATAATTGCGGCGCACTTTTTGAAATAAAGAAGATTAAAAGCTCATTTCTGCCCGCTAAAAGTTCCTTATAGAAAACACCACCTTTGGGCGCACTTAAAGGCGAACCAAGTCGTCCTTTTCGAGTAGATGGGATGAAAAGAATATTTTTTTTTGCGCCATTGCGCTATAGCAGGTTTAAGACCTGCTGTCCACTATGTTGAACCTTGAGTCGTGGTGACGTGAAAACAGTGAAAATTTTAGAGTTCATTATCCTCCTTTTCCTATCACTCAATATTATATTTAATTATAAACATTTTGACAAATGATACCAAATATAGTTAGTCATTATATAAATGAGTAGTGATTTTCTCTATAATAATTATAGCTATGATCTCTAAATCCGTGATATTGGTCTATAATCGGCTAATACCTGCAGTGGCTGTTTTGCTAGCCTGACCTTTTAATTAATTACGTGATCTGTTTGTTCATTAAGATAATAATATGTAGATTGTAGATATTGTTTGTAGGAGGTAAATCATCGTTTTAACAATAGCCTAGAGGTTGTACTGTACATGATCTAAATTTTAAATTATTGCAATTTATTTGTAATCAATTGCTTTGACGTTTGTGCGATGAGATTTTTGTATTCAAAAGTTTACCTACTAGCTGATGCCCGTGACTTCGTCCACGTGGTATAAGTTTTTTTGATTCCCGCGGGAACTCCTTAATTTTCCGGGATAAAAAGTAGACTATGTCACTTTCCAGGTCCTCAACTATACCCATGCCAAAAATCACGTCGGTCCGTTGCTCTTTTGCGGCGTGACTGAAGGACAAACCAACAAAGTACAAACCAACGAACAAACACACTTTCACATTTATAATATTAGTATGATTTGTAGAAAACTTATAAGATCAAGTTCTAGATAAAAAGATTCTGATACCTATTCTGGCTGCTAGAGTGAAAATTGTTGCCACGTAGAATATAAATCTTGTATCTATAGAAACAATGCTACTTATAAATGCGAGTCCAAAACGGCCAGCAACGTCTGCACCAGCACTGATAGAAATGCACGCTGCTACTTGATTCTGAAAGATATTTTAGATTATCCTCATCATTTCAAACCAGTTCTTGTTCAAGAAAAGAAGAGCTAAAATCCACTGTTAAGCGCTGACTGGCAGACTTCACACAGCCCTGAGAACATTATGAAGAACTCTCAGGCATGTAATTTTCCTCACGAAATTTTTATTTAGAAGCAAAGCAAGTTATGAACTTCGAAAAGTTGCCCGCACCTGAGTTTTGGACTCAAAAGGCCAACGTCTTATTTTATGCTGTCTTTCATCTATTTCATGACTCTAATGGTGTAATTCCACCCAAATCGTGTGCGGCAAATTTCTACACAAACATTTTTATCTCGAGTGGATGGAGAGAAAAACACGCAAACATGTTTGCTTGTGCGAGATCACTAGAGAGAGAAAAAAATGTGCTGCACGCTGCAGCAAAATGCCGAACACTGACGTAATCGCACCATAACGAAAGAAGTTCAACCAAATTAGTGAATCTTTTATAAATTTTTTCATACTGCTTGCTAGGTAATAACTTACTGTATTTAATCCATATTGATAGAAGAGCATAGGTTGTAAAACGAAGAATATCAGATCGGAGAAATTGACGAAACTCTGTCCGATACATATGTTACAGAACACCGGATCCTTAAGGATCTTCACATTCAGCATTTCTAATAGGTCGTACCTGTAAAATAAATAATAAACCAATTTTTTTTAAGGAGTGATGGAGTGCATGCTTGGATACAAACACATCATCCTAGAGTACATGACATTAATTTGTGGTATATAAAATAACTAGCTGATGCCCGCGACTTCGTACGCGTGGATCGAGGTTGTGTGGTTCCCGCGGGAACTCTTTAATTTTCCGAGATTTCCTATGTGCTATTCCAGACTATAATCACTATATAACACGTTGGTTCGCACTGTGCTGGAGTACTGCTCGATCATATGGTCCCCTTGTTATACCGTACACTCGAATAGGATTGAAAGCGTTCAAAAGAAATGTCTCAGGATTATGTCATACCGGAGCGGACTCTCTAGACAGTTGCGATCCTATGCTGGTCGTCTTACAAAGTTTAATATGGCTCCGCTCCATGTACGTCGACAACGGCAAGACCTGATTACGCTGCATAAAATAATTCATTCTAACCTAGACTCCCCCGCTTTACTGTCTCAAATAAATATCAATACCAGATATATATGCCGCAAGCGGAAAACATTTATTCTTGAAATTTGCAAAAACAATACATCCTACTATAATCCCATTATCAGAATGTGTCGCCTATATGATGAGATTACCAGTAGAGACTCTGACATTGATATTTTTAACGGTCGCTTTAATAAATTTTACAAAAAAGTAATTAAGTTAATTAAGTAAAATGTAATTCTTATATACTAATGCATTACACCTAACTACTTCTTTTTTCTTTCCTTCCTGTATTTTGTTTCTTATAAACCTTTGTCATGCTGTGCAGTCGCCTTAGAGTTACAATTAGATGTAGAACATGTAAGTAAGCTAAGATTTAATTATAAGCTTATTGTAACTTGTTGTGATTGCCTAATAATAAATAAATAAATAAATAAATAAATCTATTTCTGTTCCAAATTTCAGCCAGATCCGTTAAGCTGTTGGGGCATGATTGAGTAACAAACATCCAAACATCCATCCAAACTTGCGCATTTATAATATTAGTAAGTAAGATAAAGATTATTACCCGAATAGTGTCAAAGACATATTTCTATTCGTCGTTACATTTATTTTTATTTCTTCATCATCTTTATGTTTGATCAGTAAATTATCATTTTCCTCATGCTTTGCTCTTGCTCCATTTTCTAATAGAACGACATCTATAACAAAACCAGCATTTTAATCGACTTCGTCAGCATAATATAATTATAATATTTTTATGAGATAAAAATACTTGCTGTTCTATTTTTAATAGTCTTCGTATAAATTTTCATAGCTGCCATGCCGGGGAAGGTGTGCAGTGATATTCCGCTTATTAGGAGCAGCGTAGATCTAAATCCGTAACGTGACAAGAATACTTTTAAGAGTTGCGGATAAAAAATAAGTAAAACCCCTTGGATTGCTTTCACCAAGCTCATTACTTGAGTTCTTTTTCTTACAAAATAGTGATTAAGAGTGGAATAACAAACAGGGACCATCATTCCGAAGCCCACTCCTTGTAGCACACCAAATGTGAAGGGCAATTGGTACGTGCTCGATATAAAAACTGTTACAAAGGAACCAGTCGACATTATTACGGCTCCTATATAGCCCCCTAATCTCAAAGAGCATCTTTTTGTGATCACATTGAGAGATAAGCCTGTGAAAGAAAAGTTTCATATGGTAATTATTCGGAGCATTTTTCATATTCGATTAGGTACTTAAGTCTTAGCGAGCATGTGTTTTATTTACACTCATGCTACAATTATTGTAAAAATCTTGTGTAGGGATTTATTCCTTTATTTACGTATGCTTGTATCATGAGAAGCTAGATTCGACTGAACTTACTTAACTAGAGTTAACTGTAGGTTAAATTAGTGACAAGTTTGTGATTTTACTTCAAACAAAGTTATAAAATACAGACCTCCAATGGCTAGCATAATTGAAAAAACTCCATGCGCTGTAGTCAAAGATTTGGCACTAGAATGTGTGTCGATGACAAAATCTTTGTATATTAAACCAAATGAGTTCACGTGGCCGATGCCTGCGATCTGAAAATATTATGACAACTGTTTACGGAACTAGTGTTCAAAATAAATAATTAGAAACCTTGATCAAATAAGCCTTCTTAATGTAAGAACAATCTATACTCTACACTAACATTATAAATGCGAATGTTTGGATGGTAAGATGGATGGATTTATGGATGGATGGATGGATGTTTGGATGGATGAATGGATGTTTGTCACTCAATCACGCCAAAACGTCTGAACGGATCTGGATGATATTGGCACTGAGATAGATTTTAGTCTTGGAATAACACATGGGCTACTTTTTATACCGGAAAATTAAAGATAGTACTGCGGGTACCAAGAAACCTCGATCCACGCAGACGAAGTCGCGGGCATCAGCTAGTATAATAATAAAATATTTCGCAGATCAAAAGTTAACCCTGGGGGCATACTACCATCGCTTAAAGCAGTATTGTTTTAATATTGTTGACGTTTTTGTTTTAGAATTATAATCATTATTTTAGAGAGGTTAAGGTACATGACATAAAACTGTCATTAAGAAATAATACTGATTTAATCCATGGTAGTAACCCACCTGTAATTTTAATTATACTTTGTATGTATGAACCGTCGATGTTGGTAAATTTCACGATGATCGACCACATTTGCGTACAAGAGGACGTGTAATAATTAGTGATGAAGCTTTCAATGTGTACTTCGCGTGTAGCACGTAATAACTATAATGAATATTAATCAACACATTAGCATTATTTGTTATCTTTAGTAATATAATAATTGGAATTTGGAATAATTGTGTACAGTGTTCACTGTGTTGACAGTTGACTTAGCAATACATTATGTTTTGCCTATGTAACCGATCAATAAAACGTTTGTAGAAAAGGCAATAGACTAGTACTAACTGTTAATAAAATTTAGTTTATATTGGTAGATAATGTGTCAGAGGTCTATTTATTTTTATTAAAAACTAGCTGATGCCCGCGACTACGTCCGCGTGGATTGAGGTTTTTGGTTCCCGCGGGAACTCCTTAATTTACCGGGATAAAAAGTAGCCTATGTGCTATTCCAGACTATAATCTATCTCTGTGCCAAATTTCAGCCAGATCCGTTCAGCCGTTGACGCGTGATTGAGTAACAAGCATCCATACATCCATACATCCATCCAAACTTTCGCATTTATAATATTAGTAAGATATCATTTACGCAGCGGCGTAGATGATATTTTTAATGTTTAGTTTTTAGTTTTTAATTTAAATTTAATTTAGAAAAGTAAATTAGATTTTAAAAAATAATTTTATTTTATTGTTTAACTAATTATTTTTCAATTTCGAGTACAAATCGATACAATACATTTTTTATCTATATATTAAGAAAATTTATATTTTAAAAATAGTTTTAATATAAAAATAATAATTGAAAAGGAACAAAACGTTACATCTTTTAATAGACTTCAAAGAAAGAAAAAATACGAAACGAATAGTGTCTGCAATGGGGCTTAGATAAAACAAATACAAAACAGGGTTCTTTGTAGATTAAATTATACCAGGTAACATTGAAGAGTTGAGTTTTTTTAATCTAGCGAATAAATTGCTCAGGCAAAGGAAGTTACGATTAATATTATATTATTTATAGTACGAGTAAGAAAGGAACGTTGCAATGAATGTATACAAGCCAAAACACCACGAAAGTGTTGCGAAATACTTTCTAAAAAAGTCTGAAGATTGAGAAGCAATTTGATTGTATCCTCTACCAATAATGTAATACCATATATATTTACATAATATATAATTAATACCACTGATTTTATCTTTTCGTGTTACTGGACACCGGATGCTGTATTAATTCCAAAATCTAATTCAAAATATTCCTGTGATATATGATAATAGTGTTGAAAATTAATGAGGTACATATATTTTGATACGTCCATTAATATTAATACGTTGCTTAGGGACAAAAATTTCGAGCAAAGAAGACAAAAAAAAACAATTACATAGAAAAACGTCTTTTATGTAACAAAACCAAGAGAAACGTCTAGCAATAAATTAAATCCAAACATAATAATAAGTAGCACAAAATTATAAATAAGTAGAGGGAAATTACTGAAATACTTTTACTCATATACTTACGTTATAATATTATTGTTTAAGTGTAAAGATAAAACACAACTGTACTTACAAAAATGATAATGATACCAAAACATACAATGTATCCCCACTTATCTGTTGTATCTTTTGGATCCTCATTTAAATTTTCCGTATTCATTTTCACAGCGTTTTGTTCGGGTAACTCAACTGCAAGCCGCGTGTCGACTAAACTCACACTAAACTATACGGATACATGAGATAAAGGACTAGACATCGAAACGATGGCACATAATAATATGTATATTGTTATAAATAGTACCTACTGAATAGTACACAGTACTTCGCTAATAGCTCTTTCTTTGGATCTGTTCTCAATATATAAGAGACTTATTGCCTATTATTTTAACCTTATTAACGCTCTTGTTTGAGAATAGTAATCCTTATTTTAGGGACGTCAAAGTACGTCATATAAAACGTTAATTTCAAATTATTACTGCTTTGTGCTCAGTATTTAGTAAGCCCATAGTAGGTTATGATGCTAAATAAATAGGGCCTTTTGTTTCTCTAATCACTTTAGGCGTGTAGAACAAAAATGAAATCCATTTTTACTGCGTAGGTGATAGGATAAGTGATATTATTAGGTATTTTCTAAGAAGCGTGTATGAAACTGTGTTTTCAGTAAATAGTGCAAACAAATCTCACGTAAGGGATTGATCAACGGAATAAAAAATAGACATAAAACATGATCAACTGGTTTATTAGATATTTCATATATAACAGGTAATATTAGGTATATTTCGAGAGATCGTTTCGAAAATGTTATCTTAGTAATATAAAAATTACAGCAGAACTTCAAAACTACCAACAATATAGAAGCAGCAAGTAATTTGAGTATTACAATAGTTTTACTATATATACAATAAAAATATACAATAGCAATACCACAACAAATAACAATAATAGAAATATGTAATAGTAAATTCGTAAACTAGACTGCCGATATAAAAATTTCAAACATCCTTCTTAAGTTTAAATAGGTATTTACAATAATAAAATAAGTTAAGTCTAATCTTACAATGATAAATAAACACTAAGAACACGATAAGTAAATCTTTACAATGATATGAACACAATCTCAAATTCTATTTTATAATATTTTGCATTGCAGCTTGCATGTAAGTTTTAATTTAGAAGTGCTTTTCTATAAAAGCAATTAGTTATTAGCGTCGATTTTGTAAAGAATTATTTTACTTCTGTACCCTTAGTCTAAGTTTTAACATTGCAAATTCGATTGATCGTAATCGAGCATTCGATCACATTAGCGTCAAACTAAAAAGAACCCTATACGCATAATTTTAGAGCTCAATTTCGTGTATGCATTCACAGCCAGCGCTCGAAACGGAAACGTTTCAAAATTAAAATCGTTATGCTGAATTTGTGGCTTTAAATCAAGGTCTTTTGGGTCCATTTTACTCTGACGCCTTAATGTATAAATTAATGAATTTTCAAAGTAGAAACTTAAACTAAGCGTAGTGTATTAAATATTATGCAACACGAAAAACATGTTTCGACTGCTAACTCAACATCAACCATTAGAGATTAGCTAAGTCTGCTTTATTTTATAACTAAATGATTCCCGCGACTTCATCCGCGTGGACCAAATTATTTCGATTCCCGCGGGAACTCTTAAATTTTCCGGGATGAAAAGTAGCCTATGTCCTTCCCCGGGATACAACCTATCCCTGTACCAAATTTCATCAAAATCGGTTGAACAGATGGGCCGTGAAAGCGTAGCAGACAGACAGACAGACAGACAGACAGACAGACAGACAGACAGACAGACAGACAGACACACTTTCGCATTTATAATATTAGTATGGATATGGATACTTCTAACTAACTGCACTTATTAGCGCATTCACTTGATTGTTAGATTGCATTCTACTAAAGTAGGGCGCTTTTATTCTGAAAAAAAACGGAACCTTACCGTACCTCAGAACGGAAGACCTTTTTATCATGTAAAGTATTATGTTGCCTTTTTAGGATAAAAACGGTCGCTTTCTACGAAAAACTTCTAAGCGAAGTTTTAACAGGCGATGTTTTAGCACTTTATGCATGAAGTATTGGAAACGGCATACGAGCTTAGTGAGGTCAGTAGCCTACAAAGCTACAAACATTAGGTTAGTCTTAGTATACATTTTTTTAATTCTTTGGATGATTTCAATGAAATCGATGTAAACCTACTAATAGTCAACAGTCTTGATTTGTCCTTAAAAATAACAAAATAAAAATATCACGTTTGCGGGCTGAGCTGTCTTCGCTTTATAAAAAGAATAATGGCTTCTAAAGTCCACGGGACAACACAGCAGAAATTGCATACTGCCAGCATTACAAACGCGATTGCATAGCTTCCGGTGTAATCTCGTACGAAACCTGGAAAGATAATAAAGAAAAAAATATATTTCTAATCGGAAAAGAGCTAGAAATCAAAAACCTGTTTTTAATAAAGTAGGTTTAACGTACAATGGGAAAATGAAAGCAATATTAATGTGACAAGTAATAAAATAAGAATCCCTTTTGATTCAAGAATACACTGGAAAATAAGAGCAAGCCATTTCCACCATCAATTTGTAAACTTTTAACTGACAGTGTCGCTAGTATACATCTAAACTAATATTATAAAGAGGAAAGATTTGTTTGTATGTTTGTTTGTTTGTTTGTTTGTTTGTAATGGATTAACTAAAAAACTACTGAACCGATTTTAAAAATTCTTTCACCTATAGAAAGCTACTTTATCAGCGAGTAACATAGGCTGCATTTTATTTTAAAATAAATTAAAGATCCCTTCGAAAATTGCAATAATGTGAATCAAGTCGGAAAAATTCACCTAATTTAACTTCTTACGTTAAACCTCTATTCTTCTATCAAGTCAGACTGTCTTTTATGTCATATTTGTCAAGACACTTTTATGTCATATTTGTCAAGACAAACATAATAAATACAAGAGTACTTACAAAAAAAAATTTAAACATTTTAATATCTAACTGTTGTAGACAGACTGCGAAATGCCTAAAAGAGCCAGGTCTCAACTTGGTTGTTAGTTCTAAACATAGTTCCCAGGCGAGTGCAGCGAAAATACGTCGAATTGGAGACTCAAGTGCTAAGCGTTCACAGCGGTTTGCTGAACAAAATTTGAGAACGTATGGTGGAGTTGTTCGTCTCAGTGCCGACTGACCATTAATGGGTATGAACTATTTTGATCAAGTGCTACCCTTGCGAAGCTGGGGCGGACCGTTAGTTAAAAATAAAATAAAACAAACACAAAAACAACAGCCATAAAAATTTGTTCCAATTTCAGCCACCGGGCCAGATGATTGGTGGAACTATAGTTACTTTTAAGTTATTGTCAAAATATGGAGACAATATTTTATACAATGAATTAAAAGAGGACGAAGTATCTTTTTTTTTTCTTTTTTAGGGTTCCGTACCAAAATGGTAAAATGGAACCCTTATGGTGCGACTTTCTCCGTCTGTCTGTCCGTCTGTCCGTCTGTCCGTCCGTCACACTCGATTATTTCAGTAACTACCGAAGCTATCGACATGAAATTTGGAATAATTGTGTATATTAGTGGCCCAAAGATACTGGAATTAAAAAAAATTGGAAATTATTTTTGTTCCTATTTAAAAAGGGGGGAAAATCTGAGGGTTGAAATTTAAAAGTGAGATAACTGTACTGTGTGGGGTATCATATGAAAGGGTTTACTTTTTACATTCTAAAACAGATTTTTAATTATTTTTAATTATGATAGTTTTTGATTTATCGGGGAAAATGTCTAAAAAAATACCGTTCCCCCCCCCCCTTATCTCCGGAGTTTACCAATCGAAAAATTTTAAATAATTATGGTCAATAGGAATTTACGTATACTTTACAGGAAAACTATAGCCAATGCTCTAACTAGCATAGTTTTTTTGATATTAACAATAAACCTCTACAAACAAAGTTAGTCTTGCGGTTCATTAACAAAGGTAATTATTTATTAATAATGGTACGGAACCCTTCGTGCGCGAGTCCGACTCGCACTTGCCCGGTTTTTTTTTTAATGCTTTTACGTTGTAAATATTTAACATATTATCTTTCGTATCAATCAATAGAGAACTGATGTAAAAAGATTAAAATAGTTTCTGTTCCACAAAATAGTTATTTGTTATACAAGAGTGAAAAGTTGTTTTTTAACCGCGTGCTCAATTTTGATGACCGATCAAGCGAAGGATACTTGGTTCAAAAATTAGAATCCTGAGCGTCAGCGAGGGAAACAAAAGAGCACGAGGTGAAAAATCTTTTCACTCGAGTGTAACACGTAACTTTTCATCCCACCTCAGCGAGGAAATGACATGACGTGAAAGAAAATGGTGCGCGCAAAGCAAATTAAAAAAGTACACCAAGAAGGTTACGAGTGTGAGTTTTTAACAAATTAAAAAAGGTTGTGTGGAAATTCGGCACAATAGAGGTCTATGGTGCCGAAGTAATCATTCACAAACTTCATAGACGAGTGATATTTACTAACGTGCACACGATGTTCTAAATTCAATTTACTTTGTCCTCAAGAGGATAATAACGGCTTTTGCATTCACATATCGAAGATTAAAAATACTCTTTCCGAGATGGTGGGATGAAAAACGTATTTTCCATATTTTAAAAATTGGATATCAAGGATGTTAAACATGCCTAATTTCCCTTTTCCAACACAGCTTATAAAATATATACTTAGGTCATGGAATGGAAATCTAGGAACTTGAGTATTATTAACTCAGTCTCTAAGCCTTTAAGCTATGGAGGTTCAATTTAATTAATTACTGGTGCTTACCAATCATAGGTCCGACACTCAGGCTAAGTGCTCCGGCCAGTAACATGTATAATCCATAAGCGGGTGGATATCGCTCGATGGGAACATGATCGGCCATTACTATCGGCTGTGCTATATGTACGAGCGACCGTAGCGCCCCCAGGATTCCCGTCAGAATTAGCAGAGGGATGTACGTTGTGAAGTTGATAAAGACTGAAAATTAAAGAGATTAGTGCATTTAATAATGAGATAGAATAAGGACATAAATAAATGAAGCTTAGAAAGTAGTATCGAAATAAAATAATAATTTCATGACACGAACAAGGCTTTTAGTATTCAATTATTCAAATTCAAATATTATATCTAAGTTTTTTATTCCACCACAAGTTAGCCCTTGACTGCGATCTCACCTGAGTAATGATGAAGTGATAGCGGGTTAACCTATTAGGGGCATGGCAGTCATATTAAACCCATTATACTCTATGGTAATAAGGTAATCTATGGTAATAATAATCTATGACTTAGACGACATCCGCTAAGGAAGGATCTTTGAAAATACATCCCTAAGGGGGTAAAATAGGTTAAGGTTTCAAATGTGTGTTATCCACGCGGGCGGATCCTTTTTTTTTTTTTTTTTAGCCCTTGACTGCGATCTCACCTGATGGTAAGTGGAGATGCAGTCTAAGATGGTAGCGGGCTAACCTGTTAGAGGCATGGCAGTTAAGTATATTAAACCCATACCCCTATTCGGTTTCTACACGGCATCGTACCGGAACGCTAAATCGCTTGGCGGCACGTCTTTGCCGGTAGGGTGGTAACTAGCCACGGCCGAAGCCTCCCACCAGGCAAAAAGCTTTATATAAAGTTGTAACCTGGCACAAATGACCACCAAGAGAAACAGAAGAATAACCCTTTATTGATCTCGCCAGGATTACGGCCTTCAAGGAAGGAACAACCGGAGAGGAAGAAAGCACAGCTCTGTACGCTTACTCTGAGTTTTAACATTGCAAATACGACTGATCGACGTGAGAGCTCACCACGCCAAGCGTCAAAGTAAAATGGACCCAAAATCTTTTGCTTTAAGGTATTGCTATAAGGTATACAGCTGAATTTGTATTCAGCGTTTGGAGCGCTGGCTGTGAATAAATACACGAAATGATCCGGAGAGCAACAAAGTACAGCTTTGGTCTCACCTAGTCTAAATACAGCAGCAAATAAAGCGCCCGCGTAGAACATGTAGCGGCTGTTCATTCGGAAGAATTGCCCCGACACGCCCAGCAGCAGCCTCGCCGACATGTCTGTGGCGCCCCCCACGGCTATAATGTTCGCGATCTCCGTCTGGCAACAAAACATAAAAGAAACGACTCATTTGAGAACAACTGCTCTAGGCCGAGAGCTGATCAACGGCAATAGGGATGATGTCCATGTCAAAAATAAATTATTTCTTACTGATTAAAAAAAAGAGAGAGAGTCCCAAAAGACCTTCAATTCGCATCTTCTGTTAGTTTTATGTTTGATAACCATTTTAGACTTTAGATTAAAGAAAAAAGTTCGATGAAATTTGATTACGTCACAACTATGTATTTCATACAAACTTCTTGTACTTGAACTTTGAAAACTTGAACAAAAACAGTGATGCTAGGAAAAAAAAATAAGCCACATAGAACGGAATATATAAGAATATAATTAACGACAAAATCAAACACTAAACATAAGGCTCTAGGTACAGTTTAGAAAGTAATAAAAATCCGACACTAATATAATTATGCAAATTACATTATTACATCAGTTCTACATTATTTCATTCATCAGGAATTTCTGTGTCCATTAAGGTGTTTCCATTTTTTGTCTCGGAATGCATCTGAATAAAATTTAGATAACGCTATTTAAAATACTTAAGATAACCACTATGCTTCACTACATAAAATATCCAGTCTATTATTACCAGTATTTAAAACTAGCTGATTCCCGCGACTTCGTCCGCGTGGATTAAGTTTTTTTGATTCCCGCGGGAACTCTTGAATTTTCCGGGATAAAAAGTCCCGGGATATGCCTATGTCCTTCCCCAGGATACAACCTATCCCTATACCAAATTTCATCAAAATCGGTTGAACAGATGGGCCGTGAAAGCGTAGCAGACAGACAGACAGACAGACAGACAGACAGACGGACACACTTTCGCATTTATAATATTAGTATGGATATTTATTTAAAATAGTATTTTAAATATTGGTAAAATATTGGTTTATTTTATTTAAAATAGTATTTGAACGAACGACCAATCATCATACTTCATACTAATATTATAAATGCGAAAGTCACTTTGTTTGTTGGTTTGTTTGTTTCTTGGTTTGTTGGTTTGTCCTTCAATCACGCCGCAACGGAGCAACAGATTGACGTGATTTTTGGCATGGGTATAGTTGAGGACCTGGAGAGTGACATAGGCTACTTTTTATCCCGGAAAATTAAGGAGTTCCCGCGGGGATAACAAAAAACTTAAACCACGCGGACGAAGTCCCGGGCATCAGCTAGTTATTGTATATTACGAGTAAGTAACCTGTTCTAAAGATTTGGATGAAATTTTGTTTTTAGATAATATTTTAATTTCATTTATGTTTGAGAACCCGGAAGATACCGGGCAAAGCACGGTCGAACCCAGGCCCACTACCTAATTACGTAATATATTATTATTTACTTTACGATAAATGCCATTCAGTTACTTTGAGTGAATATGCAGCCCGAAGACTGCTAAGATAAAATAGTAACAACTCTTAGTCTATTCGTGAGTATCTTACGAGAGGAACAACTTTGTAGAATAGATACAATTCGTTTTACTTAAGTGTTGTTTTGTGTCGCAGTTATTTATCGTCTTTCCTGTCCAAGTAATTTTAAACATATAATTACATAGTTAGGTACTGTGAAGTAATTGATTGTGGGATTGTAACTGGCGTCTTTTTTCCCTAAATTAAATTTATTAAATTATTGCGATTAATTGAATGTCTTCGATTTGAAAAATTATTAAAAGCGTTTTCCGGTAATTGTTCCACGTGTATTCTACTTTCAGGGCCGGGCGTTTAAACGCGGCGTTTCTCAGTGCCAGTGCGGTTTTGCAGCACACTGAAGTTTTTTTTATGTCGGGGGATATACCTAATTAATTATTTAAATGATTATTGTCATGTCTAATTTTCTCATGAATAAAAATATTTAGAATGTATAATATTATGTGGGTAACTTCTACTTAAAAAATCAAAATGAAAACACTCAAAAATTAAAAATATTAAGTCTGACATAAACGTTAACATCCCGCTCTCCATTTTGTTGTATGATCAATGATGCAATGGTAAAATGAGTAAAAAGTAGATACAACTTGTATCTACTTTTCACTCATTTTACACCTGACATATATACAATTTTCAAATGGCATTCTTGATAAATTGTGTTTTTATTTTTTTTAATATAGGTACAGTTAAGTTGTTCAAGATCAAATTCGTTTTTAGTGGAAGTCTTTATGATGTTAAGTGAAGCTACAAAAACGATGCTATATCGTCATTGATGTAGAATTTTAGTACCTATATCGTAAATGTATGTAATTTTTAATGTCAAAAATGATAACTCAGTATTTAGATTTTTAATTATTTAATATTTAATTATAATCTTTTTGGTCAGAGCTAATGAGTGATGTTTACGCTAACAAGATAAGGAAAGCTACTTAAAAAGGAAGACACTTATACAAGGTCTTAAATAATTTAATGAGTTTGTAGGGTCACGGTCAATGATCTCATCAAGAAAAATATATGAAAACTAGCTGATGCCAGGGACTTAGTACGCGTGGAATAAGGCCTATGGGATCCCATAATTTTCCGGGATAAAAATTAACTTATATAAACTTTCCAGGGCCTGAACCATTACAACGCAAAAAAAAAAGTCGATCTGTTGTAACGTGATTGAATGAAAAACCAACAACTAACGCACTTTGGTATTAATTATTATAAAAGGATGAACTTAGTTAAAATTACAAACATTGTTATTAGTTATATACTAGATGATTCCCGCGCCTTCGTCCGCGTAGACCAAGTTTTTTCGATTATCGCGGGAACTCTTGAATAGCCTATGTCCTTTCCCGGGATACAACCTATCCCTGTACCAAATTTCATCAAAATCGGTTGACCAGATGGGCCGTGAAAGCGTAGCAGACAGACAGACAGACAGACACACTTTCGCATTTATAATCTTAGTATGGATAGTATGGAAGTATGGATTATTTTTATATTAATGAATATAGAATTATGTAAATTTTAAATAAGCTATGTGTAGTAAAATGGTATAGGTAAGTATAATAATATGTTAACTTGGGAGTTTAAATGCTAAAATGAGCAAACGATTATCTAAAAATACCACATACATTATATTTAATTAATGCTTAAATATCGCGTTACATCCTATAATATACATAGCGATATATTTATGTTTTATAAAGCAAATTGCGTAATACTTAAAGGCATGGAATTATCAAAAATACTTTTTCATCCCACCATCTCGGAAAGAGTATTTTTAATCTTCGATATCTGAATGCAAAAGCCGTTATTATCCTCTTGAGGATAAAGTAAATTGAATTTAGAACATCGTGTGCACCTTAGTAAATATTAATCGTCTATGAAGTTTGTGAATTCAAAACATCATTAAAACCTATTTACTTCTACCTCTATGGTGCCGAATTTCCATACAACCTTTTTTAATTTGTTAAAAACTCACACTCGTAACCTTCTTGGTGTACTTTTTTAATTTGCTTTGCGCGCACCATTTTCTTTCACGTCATGTCATTTCCTCACTGAGGTGGGATGAAAAGTTACGTGTTGCACTCGAGTGAAAAGATTTTTCACCTCGTGCTCTTTTGATTCCCTCGCTGGCGCTCAGGTTTCAAATATTTGAACCACTCGGTGCGCTCGTGATTTAATTTTAGAATCCTTCGCTTGCTCGGTCATCAAAATTGAGCACGCGGTTAAAAAACAACTTTTCACTCTTGTATGACAAATAACTATTTCTTCAATACGAATTGACGTCTTAAATTCCATTCCAAATCCATTCACACAAACGTAACTCCAGTTTTACTTGAACGGCCACAGTCCAAATAGTCATTATATTATCATAAATACCATGTCATTACCATATTTAAATAGTCCATGTGCTTTTATAATAGTGTAATTAATAGTTTATCTTAAACAGACTTGATTAAGAAAAACGCAAAAACAATTACTTAGATGATAGAGCATAAAAGTGCATTTAATTTTATACGATTATTTGCTTGCATTCTCAAATTGCGAACTAGTGTTTGGCTCTAAACTGGTTCGTAAAACCGTTTAACAGAAGGTTTTTAAAGCAAAATAAATCTATAAAACTTTCTCAACGTATTCTATGATATTAATAGGCTGTTTTGAAAGTACTTGATGATTAAGAACGAAATTATACTAAGCGAAAGTCAATGCTCGAAATATGCAACAAATATTTACGTTTGCGCTTTTTTTTTTTTTTTTTATCCACTACAAGTTAGCCCTTGACTGCGATCTCACCTGATGGTAAGTGATGATGCAGTCTAAGATGGTAGCGGGCTAACCTGTTAGGGGCATGGCAGTTATATTAAACCCATACCCCTATTTGGTTTCTACACGGCATCGTACCGGAACGCTAAATCGCTTGGCGACACGTCTTTGCCGGTAGGGTGGTAACTAGCCACGGCCGAAGCCTCCCACCAGGCCAGACCAGGGAAAATTCTGAAATTATAAATTCCCAAATTGACCCTGCCGGGGATCGAACCCGGGACCTCCGCACGTTAAGGCAACAGCGCTACACACTGCGCCACGGAGGTCGTCAAAATTTCAAGCGTGCTACATTACATCTCGAATAACCTTTTGATAACGTACCAAATACCTCTGTTATGTCACACTGATCGAATAGTGATTTTTTTATGCGCTTGCGCACCTACGTCGCATAATTATTGTGTCACCAATCATCATGTGAACACGTGATCACTATCTACTTTTAGAGCATTTCTAGACTAGATTTGTAGGTCACATTCGGTCGGATCGCAAGCCGCTTGGTCATATTCTAATAAACTCTTCAAGTATCCATTCATAAAAATAACAAACAGACACCATCATACATAGCAGAACATATTAATGTGCCTGCCGATGATTTTAACGGATGTCAGAAACTTATGATACCTCGACACTTCCTTCTCCAGTTCACATCCGACACAGTTTTAGAACAGTAAAGTCTAGTCCCACATAATGTAACTAGTCTTTGGTAAAAGTTATTGACCAAAAGTTTTCGATAGTAACTGATATTGAGGAAATCTAACGTATCGTAAAAAGTGGACCATTTCATAACCTTGAGTTGCATACTGGCTCAAACTGGAATGGAATTCATAGTTTTTTATTTAGGTATCCTAAGTAAAAAATTGCTGATTGAATAATTTATGACAGAAACATCTTAATAAATTATAAAGCATTGGGGTTATCTAAAGTATATCTATAATTTATTAAAATACATCCGAATAAAGTGATCCGGATTAAGCAGAAATATCTGGATTTTTAGGTGACTAAAAAATAATAATTATAGTCTCTACAAAACTTTTTTTTTTAAACAGAGTCTGTTATTTTGTAATTAAATCCATACTAATATTATAAATGCGAAAGTGTGTTTGTCTGCCTGCCTGCTACGCTTTCACGGCCCACCTGTTAAAACCGATTTTGATGAAATTGGTACAGAGATAGTTTGTATACGGTGAAGGACACTACTTTTTATCCCGAAAAATTGAGGAGTTCCCGCGGGAAATAAAAAACCTTAAACGCGGACGAAGTCGCGTGCATCATCTAGTAATAATACATCTATTTTTCGACTATCGCTACTTAACTACTTTTACGCTCATTGTAAGTAAGTTTTTTTAACCTACCTGCATTTAGCTCGTTACGATTTAGATGATGTATTATTATATATTGTCACTATTTTATTATTAGATTTAAGCGTAGGTACCTTTTATTGTATTCTATAACCTAAGGTCGACGGCATTGGTGTGCGGTAAAACTCAATTGAGTTTATGTTTACACCAAATTAAAATAACTCTGTAAACATGTAAAATAAATAAATAATAAATAAATAAATAAATAAATAAAATAAATATTCAAGAAAATACTCCTATCCATTTTCGTTTCTTTCCATTCATTGAATACTTAGTATAATTTATATTTAATACTAGCGGACACCCGCGACTTCGTTCGCGTGGCATAAGTTTTTTTGATTCCCATAGGCATTCCTTAATTTTCCGGGATAAAAAGAACCCATGAAAAAATACACGTCAATCCGTTGCTCTGTTGCGGCGTAATTGAAGGACTATTTTCCTTTGGGATAGAATTTATAAAAACTGTGAATTATGTATTTCATATTTTAAACCGGTAGCCTAAATATCAAGTTTAATGGCTATAACTTGAAAAACGCCGGCCATTTACACCAACTTACAACCCCTATTTTACCAGTTGGGGGCAGAATTTTGGAAAACCGTTACTTAACACTTACTTCTTTAATTATACCGAAAGCCGAAATACCAAGTTTCGTTGTTATAACTTGAACAATATTTTGATAAATGAAGGACATTCATCCCCTATCTCACCCCTTTGGGGGCCGAATTTTCAAAAATGGTGAAACACGTACTTCTCCTTATCTATCTGAAAGCCCAAATGCTAAGTTTCATGGCTATAACTTGAGAGATGAAGGACTTTCATACTAACTTTCAACTCCTATTTTACCCCTTTGGGGGTGGAATTTTCAAAAACTGTGAAACTCGTATTTCTTTATTTTTTACCGATAGCTCATGTACCAAGTTTCATGGATTTAACTTGAGAAATGACGGACTTTCATACAAACTTTTAACCCCTATTTCACCCCCTTAAGGGGTGGAATTTTGAAAAATCCTTTCTTAGTGAGCGCTTACGTCCCAAAAGGAAGCTACTATCAAAATTTCAAGTCTCTAACCTTAGCAGTTTAGGCTGTGCGTTGATATATAAGTCAGTCAGTCAGTCAGGACTTTGAATTTTAAATATATAGATGAAAATATATTAGAATAGGTTTAATATACGTGACCGCAGACTTTTATAATATTGTGCAATAACTGACACAATATTTGAAGTATGTAAATAAAAAAATTAATGGTTACAATAATAAAGAAGCACGTGTCCAACTAGTTTTCATACTGGTTGACCTAAGGTGAACCGGGCAGAGCCGTAGGTAGATAAATAGATTACTGCTACTGAAAACGTTTATTGATTTTCCACTGAATTATACTTACAGTTTAAAAAGGGGTAGTATTTGTACGAGCGAAAATAAATCTAAATTATAGGTGTCAAAAAACAGAATATAGCTTATTGGATAGAGGCACGCGTTACTTTACAGAATATAGCTTACTGAAATACTTAGTTAGCGACAGACTGTGGGCGACTACAAATATTGAAAATTTCGACTTGAAAATACTAATTTGAGTTACTGGTTATTCAGAACGATCCGTTTAATAATTCTTAAGCGAACACTTTTCAATTTTAGGGACAATTTTATGGCTCACATTATATTCAACATTATGCGTAGGCTATACTGCCTATAGAGGCTATACTGCCTTCTATTGAACACGCAAACGGAAAAACGCGCCCCGCCCCCTAAGTTTGTATGAGACAAACTATCTGTTCTGCTATTTTCAAAATAATATACTAAAATAGAAAAACAGATATCTCAAATAGTATTTCAGTACCTAACACTAACAATAGTATTAGCGCAGCTCACAAAACATCCCAAAAGGTATATATTTGAAGCACTTAATGTATTTACTCAAACCGATTATAAAAGTTGCTTACTTAGTTTAGTAGTCGCTAAGTCAGTATGTTTGTCGCTAGCTTTAGTATTTCATTCGGTGACTTAAAATTTTATTTGCTAGCTTAGAATAATTAAGTATTGATCTCTTTTAGTACCGAATTTTGTATATTTTTTGTGATTTATTATTGTCGCAAGATAAATAGGTAAATCTTTCGCAAACTTATTTTAACGCCGCTCGGTTTAGTATTCAAGTATTCCTTTAATAGGCGTCAATTAATTTTTTTGTCGCTCGATTAATAATATCCCTTTAAAAAGCAATCAAGAATATGTATCAATAGAGAAGTTTAATAGTTACATACCTTACTGAGATGATTTTTATCCAGAAACAACGGCTCCAAAGTGAAAAATGTGAGGTCAGCAAAAAAGGTCATTGCCATTCCGAATATAATATTGTCGTATATCAAGTCCTTCAATAGAGTTAAATCTAAATATTCAGCTACTGTTTGCCTGAAACAAGAAAATAAGGGGTATTTGGGATAACTAGAATATTGTATGAAGAAAAAATAGAAAATAATTTGTAGTTCTAGGAATTTATTTATACGCTTTTTTTGTCAGAATAGGCTCGCGCTCTTGGAGTTTCATCACTTCGAAATTCAAAAGATATTGCTTTGAATATTTTTATGACTACATAGAACGTTGTAATAAGATTTTACTACGAAATTGCTACGAATTTCAAATGACGCTTATATTGATTTCTTATACGTACCATTTGCCTTCCTTATTCTTGATAATAGGCATCGGTTCCACAGCGATACTTCCGAAATTTCCTAAACTGGACACTGAGGCTGCTTTATATAAGTTCTCCATATACACATTGTCGTTGGAATTGAATTTACTATTGCTATCTTCACTTGGTATTAATACAACTGGAATACTCAGTCTTCTTGAATCTGTTAACTTCGGAATAAACAGAAGGCCAGATTCTTTATGGCACGCTGTAAGGTTCTTCGTGTACAGATTTTGAACTGATTTTGTTTCCTGCTTTGTTATATTGCTTTTTAAAAACTCGAATTTGTCATTGCCTTCATCACATGCTGGTGTTGGTGGGATAACTGGAACATTAAAAAAAAATTGAAGTTTTTCACACGAACTTCAGATTATATTTTAAAGTTTAATTTTACCAAGTTATATTTTATTACTAGATGATTCCCGCGCCTTCGTCCGCGTGGACCAAGTTTTTCGATTCCCGCGGGAACTCTTGAATTTTCCGGGATAAAAAGTAGCCTATGTCCTTCCCCGGAATACAACCTATCCCTGCACCAAATTTCATAAAAATCGGTTGAACAGATGGGCCGTGAAAGCGTAGCAGACAGACAGACAGACAGACACACTTTCGCATTTATAATATTAGTATGGATAAGAACATATCTACTTAAGGAGAACTTTGTAACAAGTTTAAACAAGTACGTTATTGTAAGAAAGATTTGAAGTGTGACTTTATACTTACGAACTATCTTTTCACAGGACTTTATTCGCTTTACCATGTGCCATTGCACTGGGTGCATTACCAGAGCTCCAAATATACTGTGAGCAGAAATGGCACAAAGAATTGCTAAAGTCCCTCTGAAACCGTACTCCGTTATGGTAAACTTGATGAACAGCGGGTACACCATCGTGATCATTCCAATTGATGCCTTACACAAACTCAAATAAAGCACTTTTTTCCTTGTAAAGTAACTGTTGAAACTCGTGTAGGATACGGGTATGAGTAATCCCATTCCCAAACCTTGCAGGAATCCATTAGTGATGATCAATTGTGTTGTAGTTGTTACAAATATAGCTAGGAATGATGCTAACGTGTATATGAATGCGCCAATCAAGCCAACTTGTCGCAAAGAAAGTTTCTTTAAAACTATGTTCGATGAGAAACCTGAAACAAAAATATTTTCTTTTTTTATAACAATCGCATACTTCAAGCAATAATATTATATTATATTTATGAGATTATTAAAAAAAAATTACCATCATTATTACTTATTCAAATATCTGCCTACATATTAATATGAAACTAAAATTCTATTAGGTATGTCTCTCACGATAAATAATTATCCTTATCGAATATATAATACCTACACAAAAATGTAACTTTTTTTTTAGCATATTATTATGATTGTCTCACGATAAATTATGTTTATCTAATAAAGATACACAAAAATGTATATTTTATTTTTATTTTACTATTATACAGATTTCATCTCTAAAACATTTTTTTGACGAGATGCAAATCATTTTAAAGGTCAGGTTAGACTAAAATATTATAGTATGCACTAAAATGCTTATGAAGCTACTTTATATTTTAATCAACGAAAAATGGCTTTCATTTGTTTAACAATGTCGAAACTGGACGTTAATTTTTTTGTAAATAAATAAAATTTCTAAAAATGATAAAAAAAAATTTTTAATATTGTTATGACGAACTTCAAATAATCAAATAAATATTATAATTGCGAAAGTTTGGATGGATGTATGAATGGATGTATGGATGGATGTTTGTTACTCAATCACGCCCGAACGGCTGAACGGGTCTGGATGAAATTTGGCACAAAGATAGATTATAGTGTGGAATAACACATAGGCTACTTTTTATAACTAATTAATAGAAAACTAAGGAGTTCCCGCGGGAACCAAAAAACCTCAATCCACGAGGACGTAGTCGTGGGCATCAGGTAGTAAGTAATAACTATCTAGTAAACATGGCAAGCATAGATATTCAGCAAAGTTTCTAGACAATTTCAACATCAAAATGGACCCACAAATTCTATTAACAGCTGACAAAGCACACCAACAATAAAGGCTTTGAAGGAAAGTTTTCCGTCTAAAAAATATAAGGTCAAAGAAACCTGCTCTGTGGTCTGGTCATTATGATTATGGTGTTATCTTTGCGAGTTGAATGCAGGGATTTTGTATGTGTCACCATACATTAGCTCTGCATTCAACATATAAAAATTTGAGAGTAAACTGTCTGTTATTAGACAAATTGTAATAATATGGGTACCTAATTCAGCATTACGTCTGGTTTAATTTTCGAACAAAAATAATTAGTTTTGCGTGTCTCCGTCATGTATATTTATGTTAAAAGCAACATCGGTACAACTGGTATTTTAATAGACTAGGTCTTTATGGTGTATTTTAAGAATTCGAATGACTCTGTCGCTCCTCAGAATTGCTTCATAATAGCTTAAAGGAATCTACACAAATTGCAGATTACTTGCAAGTATTTATCTAGATGGTTGCTTGAACTTACCGGCTATAGCGAGGGTAACTTGAAACACTCCATATACAACAGTGACTGCGCCAGTTCCAACGCCTAGTTCATCCAAAAAATCATTATAAATAAATCCGAAAACGGGCTGATGAGCAGTTCCGGCAATCTGTAACAACAGGCATTTAAAAGTAAGCATATTATATATCATTTATGACCATGATCTCTCTGAAAAAGAACTGGCTCAAAATTGATGGGTGAATCCCAACGTACGTCGATACTGCGTTATAGTCCGTGGCTTCACTCACGTTAAGTTACTTATTCAGTGGTGTTACATAATATTACATAATATATCACAAAACATGTCAACATGTTTTGTTATAGGAGGACATGAATAATTATTATAATTCATGTCCTCCTATAACTATTAAGCTTTTTTATGAATGAAATCTACTTCTCAAGTCTGTGATAATAATAATTGACAACATACATTTCATCATAATATGTACAAGTAAGTACCTATGTGAAACATTGACCAAATATTTATAAAGTTCACGGCGTAAAACAGTTTAATTTACCTTTCCAATAGAACCAGAATGCGGCAAAATATTAATATATAGTGTGTAATTACATACCTACATACAAAAATTATTAAAACCAATTTACATACTTAATGGAAACGAGAATACTTTGACAGTCTCAGTTATCCTATTTAAAATTTAGGAAATAGAAAATCTTATCTTCTATCTCTTATATCTATGATATAGAAATAGAATATGGTGGGTTTTATTCCACCCGAATAAAATTGACGCGGGGTGGTGGCCTTACCACCCCGCGTCAATTTTATTCGGTACTGGTAACAAAGACTTAAAATTTAGCGGACTGTATTTTCACAGGGTGTTGTGTTTTAATATTTCCAATTTCCGAGCAAACCGATATCACCAATTAGCAGGCAAGAAGCATTTACCACCCACTTTTCGATGCAGCCGATCTGCTTGGCCGGGTGGATGCAATCAGCCGTAATCCCGCGAGATTCCTCTTCTCGCTCCTATAGGTCAGAATGGCCACACAGCACTGTGCACTTATGCACGACGTTAATTTAGACACAAGAAAAAGTCTATCAAGAGTCTATTTATCCGATCTCGAGAGAGGCGCGGAACTTGCGGATAAGAGAGTGTGGGTCTTCTCCGTTTGGCCCGAAGGGCCAAGCGGGGGTACGGGCCTCGAGGCTGAAGCCTCCTTACCCAGGCGGGGCGCGGGGCAACTCTGTGCCCCGGTGGGTATCTTTAAGCCGGGAGACCAGCTAGGGCCTGCCTTGTAGGCTACAGGCCCCTACTTGCGGATAAGCGGCGAAAAAGTGGGTAGTTTGAAAACTCACCACCCACGAATTGATAATATCTGACAATTGCTCAGATTAAACAGGAATATCGAACACAGATTTTAAATATAAGTAGATTATTGGTTAGTCCAATATTTATGAACAGAATTTTTAATTAAACCTTGTCAATATCAATCTATTAGACATTATTGGAATTTATTTCTACCATTAAACTAAAAGCAAGGTTAATATTTGAAGGAAATATTATTTTTATTGGTTAAATTAGTTTTTAATTAATTTATTTGCTGAGAGTTTTAGCAAAATGTTAAATTAACATTCTTAAAATGTATCAAACATTTAAGAATTAGATTAGTGTTTACCGTATAGATTATTATGAATAAATATGAAAGATTGGTAATGAAATAGGGTATTTTAATATCTTTGTCCTCTTAATCTTTTTTTTTATATGAAAGCCCAGTATTCAAATATAAAAATAAACTATACTTACTAAATATTTAAATGATATTCTGCCCCACATTTTAATAGTATTTTTGTTTACAACCGCGAATGTGTCGCCTTCATCTGATTTTTTTAGAACGTTTCCACAATCAATTAAATGAATATATATGTATACTGACTCCATTAAGAGTTTATGTATCTCAGATCGATATCAATGAAGATCATTCTCCAGTCGGCCAATTAAACGATAGTATTTGGACTTGTAATCAATCAACCAATGTACTGTGGCAGTATGGTTTTTAATTATTGTGAAATGACATTTAGATTGTAAAAATGTGCATAGTTTTATCTGTCTCGGTCACAAAATCTTCTAAATATATAAAAGGAAAAGACCGACTGACTGATCTATCAAAGCACAGCTCAAACCACTGGACGGATCGGGCTGAAATTTGGCATGCAGATAGGTATTAAGACGTAGGCGTTCGCTAAGAAGACCGCTCAACTCCAAAATTCAAGTAAAATAGGGCTTTATAATTAGTATGAAAATCAAACCTAACGTGAGCGATACCGCGGGCGAAACCTAGTCCTAAATAAGGAAAAAGCAATGATCTCTGAAATACCGAGACAGCGTGTCGCCGATTATTAGCTTTTTTTAGACAAGACTTCAGACAACAATAGTTGGACACAGGCATATTTATAAACAGTCTTAATTTTAATATAATCTTTCCAAAGCAACGTAAATAATAATTAAAGTATTCCTCTATTCAAAGACGTCGCGAATAGCTTAAGTCCTGTTACTTATGTGTCTCGTTAACTATTAATTATGTGTCTCGTTTTATGACAAAAAATATGTGTGTGATAATTAATATGTTTAAACTTGTAAATTAATAATTGTGCGTGCAAAAGTTATTGGACTGATTAAAACTAGTCTTAAGCAATTTCCTTTTGCCTAAATTGTTCTTTTCACTAAATGGAATAATATTGCTCTGTACTGTTCAAAGTCTTAAAATAAAACGAGTTTTATGGGCACAATGTTGGATGTGTTTTTTATACTCAAGAAAATCTATATCTATCTATATCTATACTTATAATAAAACTGTAACTGGAAAATTTCTGTACATTTAATATATTTTGAAAATTTTAATCGGGGTATGCTTTATTATCGATACTGAGCCCAAAACAGATTGTTATTTAATTTTTGTCTGTCTGTATGGCCGCGCATCACGCAAAAACTAATGAACGAATTTAAATGCAGTTTGGTATAGCGGTAGCTGATACTCCGGGTCAATATATAGGATAGTTTTTATCCCGATTGAAAATAAGGTTCCTCCAGGAAAGGGGTTTTTTGTTGATTACTCAGTAAAACTCCATAACTCAGTCAAATCTGAACTGATTTGAATAATTTTTTCTTTATTAGAAGGTATGTATCATCAGGTAAGTTTTGCCCAATTTTGGTGAAGATTTGATAAATATTATCAGAGATAGAGGTCAAAACTCCTCAACATCGAACAGCAACTCACTTGATTAGGACTTAATAATATCTTTTTGGTGGCGTTTGAAAGAAACAAAATTAATTTTATAAAAAATTGCGGCCAAGAGAAAATCTGTCAACAGCCTGACGGCTGACATAATACATCGGTATTTCCATAATATTTCGATGCCATATTATGTTTGCCTGTGATAATATGTGGACTTAATTTCGTGTAGGTATTAAAAATTATGCCAAACAGTTTCTTCTTATGAGGAACTAATTATTTTATTGTATCGTGAAACAGAGAATTTGACAGTTCGAGAGAATTCTTGATTCTGTGAGCGCGCTATATTAACCACTCGAAACGATCAAGCTGCTGCAATAAACAACACCATATTGATGCGTGTTGATGGGGACAATGTGCAGTATAGCTCCACCAATCTTGAATCGGGTTGCAGATCAAGACGGCCACAAATTACCCCATAGAATATTTGAATTCGTTATCTGCCCCCGGGCTTCCAACGCACACATTAAATTTAAAAGTTGGAGAGCATATAATTCTGCTGAGAAACCTAAGCCCACCAAAATTATGTGAACTAAAAGTGACGACTCTACAGCACAACGTTATAGAAGCGGAGGTGTTGACAGGGTGCGGAGTCGGAGAACGCGTCTTTATTCCTCGAATACCTCTAAACCCCAACAACTTTCCATTCCGCTTCAAACGCGTAGGTACAGTTTCCTCTCAGCATCTGCTATGCCATGACAATAAATAAAACGCAAAGACAAACGCTGCGCACTGCAGGCGTAGACCTTACTACCAGCTGCTTTAGCCCGTGGTTTGGCTCCTGTTTTAATGTTATAGTGGAGCAAGGACTATTTTAGTTAACATTTTCGTAGTTAATTATTTTATTAACGCCACTGCATGCGCAAGAATAACGATCGCGAACGAAGTTGCAGGTACAGCTTGACTTGATCTTTTAATATTTTAAATGCGAAAGTGTGTCTGTCTTTCTGTTATCTTTTCATGCCTCCAACCACTATATATTTTGGCTCTATTTTTTGACGTTCGGCACAGATTTAGCTTTCGTCGTTCGTCGCGACAGGCATAGGTAACCTATATATAGGTTATGAATTTCCGAAACAACAATTGAACCAAAATTAGATGAAATTAAATTATAATTTAAATTAATTTAAGTTCAATAAATAAGAAATTGTGAATGTATAGTTAAGTAAATATGAGCATCTGCAGCTTTGTATCAAAAATTTTGTTATTGTGTGTATAATGTGCATATCGGTTATCTTTAACATCAATAAACTTCAAGTATTCATAAATCCTAACTTATTTCTTAATTTCTTGGTGTAAAATATGTTAATAGTGTTAATTCGGTTTTGCACAATCCTACTAATCTTCCTTGTTACTATCTTACTAATATTATAAATTTATGCAAAAGTGTGTTTGTTGGTTTGTAGATTTTTTGGTTTGTCCCTTAATCACGTCGCAACAGAATAACGGATTGACTTGATTTTTGCATGGGCATAGTTGAAGACCTACAGAGTGGCATAGGCTACTTTTTATCCCGGAATATCAAAGAGTTCCCGAGGGATTTTTAAAACTAAATCCACGCGGGCGTAGTCGCGGGAATCATTTAGTAATATATAAGAATTGAGAAGCGTAAAATGTCAAAAGCAGACCTATTACGAGACGTCTGTAGACGGCATATCATTGCTCGGGAATGAAAACCAGTTGAAGCGAAGATAAAAATTCTATTCACCCAGTTTCGATTATAATAATACTAGCCAATACTTGACGTATGCTACTACGCTACGGGGCACATCGGTTGGACAGTTTTTATTTGTACCTATGTCCATTTTTGTGTTTTATATGTCGTATCATCTAGTAGATGATGCCCGCGACTTCGTCATCTAGCTTTGTGTGCTCCTGTGGGAACTCTTTGATTTTTCGGGATGAAAAGTAGCCTTCTTAGTAAGTATGTTCTTTCACGGGATACAACCTATGTATGTACCAAATTTCAAAATCAGTTAAACAGATGGTAAAAGTGGGATGGTAAGTTCGATTATCATATTATCATTGATTATTTTATATTATTTTCTTTCGGTTTTTAATTGTAATTTTATATGAACTTTTATTAATTAAATTTCTCTTTTTAATTTTGATGATTTATACCAAATATTCATACACCATTAATTGGTAGAATGTATAAGGCTCCCAAACTGTAACCATGACAACTGTATATCACCTACATTCTCATGAATAAATTATTATTAATTATTAATTATTAATTAATTATTAATTAATTAATTATTAAAAGTGCAACAAGCAAACAAACTCACATTCGCATTTATAATACTAGTGCGATTTTGTAAGTAAGGCTTGGCTTTTTTGCACAAAGAATGAGTAGAAGTTAATGGAGAACAAGCTACGCTCTTGGGTATTTTTGGCACCATGCCACCAGGACGATACTTGTGCACTTATAATGTTAGTGAGTTAACGCTTGTCGTAGGAGCCGAAAAGCCCATGAGTGAAGACCGCGTACAAGTAAGCGTAGTGGACCAGCACGATGGACCGACGACCTTAAGATGATGGCGGAAAGTGGCTGGATGAGGAAGGTCGAGGAACGGGTCTGGTAACGCTCATTAGCAAAGGGCTAAGTCCAACAGTGGACGTCCACAGGCTGATGATGATGTAATTTTATTTAATTAGTTATGAAATAGATTTTTTTATAAATTAATTTAAAAAAAATATTATTTATTAGTTATGAAAGAAAATTTAATGAGGATCATGAAAGTTATCTTAGGTGCGATACCCTAAAAATTGACGATCACGAGACACGGATTACACACAACAGACATACTATCTACGAGTAGTAACCCAAATAAAATAAATATAACAGTAGTAATAAATAAAACAGTAGTCGCCATGCCGATAATAGCTTCTGTTTTTTAACCCCTGACGAAAAAAGAGAGGTGTTATAAGTTTTATGTGTGTATCTGTCTGCGGCATTGTAGCTCCCAAACGGAGTAACTGAGTAACGGATTTTGATTTAGTTTTTTTTGTTTGAAAGGTGTATTAATCAAGAGTGTTATATGATTCAAGAAAATCGATTCATACGTTTGAAGATCACCTTCTATTTTCTAGTTGATGAAAGGATGTGAGAAATATAAATGCGAAAGTCTGTCTGAATATCTGTCTGTGTCCTTTTGACGGCGGAAACGAAAAGGAAAGGAAAAGAACTTGGCGTTTAAGTAGGTAGTACATAGGTTTATATCCTCTTAGGTACAATTACAACTTGCATCCGGGAGATGGACAGTCATTTTTTATCCCGAAAAATTTATAAGTTTTCCACGGGATTAAAGAAGCCTTAGTAAATCTAGCCCGCCAACCCGCATTGGAACAGCGTGGTGGGTCTAAGCTCTAATTCCCTCTTTCTCATGAGAGTGGAGGCCTGTGCCCAGCAGTGGGACGTTAATTGGCTGTAGTGGTGATGGTGGTGGTAGTAAATCTATGAGATTTAAAGAATTACTTAATCAACGCGAACGAAGTCACGGGCATCACCTAGTTTGCTACTACAGTGATTAAGAGGTTTCTTGGGTCATTGGCTATTCATGGATGTCAATAAACTTGATATTCATGTAATTTATTTCGTTTAGTTATCTCAAATTATAATTGGAGTTTATTATCATTCATTATTTTATTAAATTAACGAATAACTGAGGCACGCGTCGTATACATGACGTGTGTGTTAATAACATTATTATTTTGTGAATATTTCTAGGTTTCCATGGTCAAACATAGTAACCTTTTATGTAGTTTCGACCGTCCGTCCATCTGCGTTGCATTTACTATCTATAAAATCACTATTACTGTAGAGTTGACACCATAAAGTTAGGATCTAACTGAGGTGAAATCTATGGTTGACATTTAGTACAGTTAAAGAAACCAGTTAGGTATTTGTAATGAAAAAACTCTCATTATAAGGGTACCACTGGGACATGAAAAATTTGTATTGGTATTTCAAAATCATTACGAAGTGTCTCAGAAGGTCAAAGAACGGTTGCGAAATAATGACCAACAAATTCTTGCATGACTACGGAACCCTACATTATACGTGTTCTGTCACACACTTGACAAGTTATTTCTGAAAACCTGAATAAAAGTGATCTGTGTTTTTACAATGTGTAATCACTTTAAAGTTTTAAAAAATACTTTTTACGCAGTTTTTCACGAGATAAGGTAGGAATAACTTTTTTCTAAACTTACTTAAACATGCATATCAAAAATTCCGGAACCGGCAGGATTTGAACCTGCGTCTCTCTGGGAATCGCGCCCTGAGCGCCTTGACCACTAGGCCACGGTTCACTTACCTACCAGTGCCGAAATTTGAGATATGCATCTGTAATCCATAGAGTTTAAAAAAATAGTATTCTTGACCAATTAATTTGTCTATGAATAAAAATTCTTTCCAAAAAACCGACTTCCAAAGCCACGTTAAAGTAAAAAATAATTATGATTTCTACACACTATTGTAAGGGACAATCAAGAAGTAGGTATTTATGAGACACTTTCAATATTATTTTTGTACTCTAATTTGGAACTTGCACGAGTAATGGATAAACGTGCAGAGGTTCTACGAGAGATTTAATGTAATTAGATAAAAGTTGGAGAAAATATTTATTTGATCCGGCCAAGATTGCTATCGTTAAGCTCTAATGCAAAATGCGATCTAAAGACAAAAGTATTCAATAATCGCTGAGTCTGCCGGCAGGAGACTGAATTACCATCGTCAAAACACTCGCATTTATACTAACTATTTTCAACATGGCGTCCGCATTGAGGTGGTCAATATGGTACCTATCATATACCTATACAAATTTTTTATTTTAAAGAGAAATCTCAACGCGAGGCAAGCACCAAAATAAAATAGAAATTTTAAAAGTGCAACAAGGGTCGTAAATTATTAAATAGGCTTAACACAGAAAAAATTCTCAGAAAACAGAATCATGGGGAAAGACATTTAGCGAAACCTAAGGGTCATTGAAATGCGATACTACGTTATTTATCGCCTAAAAATCAACAGGGTTTACGCACTTAAACAGAAATGGCTTTACAAACAGTCATAAAACACCAAAATTTCAATTTGGCCAGACAGCTAAAACTAAAGAAGGCAATAAATACGAGTCGACTACATTGTGTAAGTGAACACAGCGTTGATAGAAATCGATACCAGATGTTGACGGACCGCTAACTATAAAAAACAAAATTTAAAAATTAATACTGTAGAAATCTTTAAGACAAAAAAAGGTTCCCTAGGGAAAGGGCGGGGTCTAAGCGACTTCGCGATTATTGGTCAATACAAATGCATGGAAATTATGTGACCAATGAGAGGAACAAATACTGTGTGTAGTTTTTTTGCAGTGGGACTCGCTGGGGGAAAAGGCTGGCGGGGATAAGGTGTGACGGACTTCGGGAAAAGGGATCATTCATTATTCAAGCTCCGAGCGCAATTCAGAGAGGAGAGTCCTCAAATCCGCGAATCTATAACGTATAAGAGTATAGAGTTCAGAGTAAAGATTGGGTCTAAAGTTGTTTGTAAAATTAACGGTGTTAATTTATACTTTTCCACTTAATTAAATGGTTGTATAGATTCAGATCATATTATAGATAATTTCTTTCGGGGAATAGGCTATTATAAGTGATTGTAGTGAGTGAAGCTGGTTGCTGAATATTCGGTAAAGTACACAATTAAATTAAATAAGGTATCGTAAACAAGGTTCATAATAAGGTCGAGTAAATCGTTTAAGACATCTAGTCTTAGGACGCCTGGCTAAATGGATGCAGACGCTAGCCTAGATTTTGTGTATGAGTTGATGATGAAATATGAGAATAAAAATTGGTCACAAATAGATATTATTATATTGATAATGCAAATAGTTACCATTATCTTTCTGCTTATAATGTTGTATAAAAAGAATTGGGAAAGAGGCGTATTACGTGCAATGTTTGGACATTGCTGTATTGGAAATACTCCCGCATCAAACATTGAGTTGGGAATGATTAAATTAATTTAACGACAAAATTACCTAAAGCTGTGAACCTTGGTAACATACCTAAAGTATATTCTTTGTCTAGAGTTATATAATCTGTGCCTTAAATCTTTCTTTATTATAAATCATGAATTAAAACTGTGTGCATGTGTGTATATCGTTATAAAATAAGGTGTATATTAGTCTTAAGCGGCTGTAAGAGTTTTTATCTTTGGAAATTCTCTTTTCTCTTACTTTAGGAAGCCTAGGTAACGAGAATTTTCCCACCAAATTGATACGATTGCTTCAACAATCGAATTTGGTGTAAATAAATTAAAAATCAGTGTCTTCTCTTTAATAACACTCCATGTGGAGTAATATAAATAAATTTTCAGAAAATAAAAGCAAATTATATTAACAATCTATCTTTTATTATTACAGATAAGTAACCTTACAGATTTATTATTGGAAGCTATTAAGATCTGAACAATTACTTACCTTTTTCCTATGATAATTATCATTTAATGACTTGTGCTAGAGGTTACGAATAATATTCCAATAATGAATTTCACCCCACATATCTAGGTTTACAGTCACGATTCTTAACCTTAAAGAAAGGAGCTAGGTAGATTCTATATAAGTTATCATATTTAATTTAGGTCAGCAGGATAAATTCTTAGTTAAAATCTAGAAGCAGGTTTTGCTATAAGCAAAGTCCATACACTACTTTTTATACAATAGAGCGAGTATTGGCTTAACTGAATAGCTAAATTTAACACAGTCTAGGAAATTACTGCTTTTACAAAATTTGGCATAAGGGCTAAATAGGCCTGAGCTGTGTACATAGGGTATTAGCGGCAGCAGGGAACAACAGTTTTTTTTTAGCATAATTATATAGCATTTGAAACGAGACGGCGATCTACAGCGACGAGAGCGAGGGACAAAGCGAGCGAGCTACATAAAACAAAAGGTCAGGTATACGACTATTGTATCGATAAATGGGACGTAATCGTAGAGTATTTGGCACTTTGGTTGATTGGGAATTATACTTAATATTGATAATTTGATTGATAGTGATTGACAATATAGTCAAAGTAATCGGCTACATGGCTGCGTGGTGACAAGTTGGCAGCAATGGTTCAGCACACCACACACAAACTCCTCTCGCAGATCGACCTCCGATTTGAATTGGCCAATTCATAAACCTTACTATATGAAATGATATAAAAATTAAGTCCATGGACCAAGGGGCGGGCTAAAATGCCCATAAAAGATAGATCCAGCCGTTTACGGATGTGGAAATAAATTCGCGTCGGAGCGCATAAAAGGAGGTCGAAATGCAGCCCCTATAACAATGATTAAAGGCCTCGTGCAGGCGTAGGGAAATTTCCCCGTGCTCGGTTACCATTGGTCAGCTAAGATGCCTTTTAAAAGGAAATACACGTAATCAGCAACCATTCAATCCGACCCTGATTTGCAAACTCGATTTATTACATGTTACTATGCCATAATTTAAATAACTCTAAGTTAAACTCCGCGATAAGGTATCGATACAGATTACCAAAATTCAGGCGGATTGATTAGGTCTGCCTTACGCGTTCACCCAGCGTACTGAAGTTAAGTATCAGTTTTACTGGTAATTCATGACAAACAAATACGACTACCGGATACTGAACGTGCCACTAACTCTACAGTGTTATTTTCCCTTTCCTTAGGTTTATAGGTTTCCTCACTTATACTAGCCACGAATATTTTATTAGCTAAGACGATCACGCCGGTACCATCACAGCATCCGCAGATTAAATCGAATGACATGAAACGAGTCAAATTGACAGATATTATACTTTCTGTTTCATGAGATATAATGACAAACAGTAATAATGCTAACACTATGTTGAAGTCGGGCGAGCCTGACGCGACTTTGCCTATCTTTGTTATACTCGCCCGATTATTATTTTGGTCACCTTCGAATTCCGTCTATGAAAAAAAACCAGTGCGATACTTGTTTTATTTATCTAGATATAGTAAAATGTACCTACTCTAAATTTTATTTAAAATAAGTCGTTATATATTCCTACTACCAAAAAACCCCTAATCAAAAATACCACCCCTGTGCCCCAGGGCCAAAGGTACCCAACAAGCTTGCAGCATTGGCACGCTAAATGGCGATACCCTTGAACCCGATGGGTGACCTTTGAACCCGCTAGAAACCAAAACGTGGGTCACAGGCCGCAGACCCTATCCGTATTATATTATGTGCATATACATCATACTAATACTATAAATGCGAAAGTGTTTGTTTGTTGGTTTATTGGTTTGTCCTTCAATCATGCCGTAACGGGACAACAAATCGACGTGATTTTTGCCATAGGTATAGTTGAGAACCTGGAGAGTGACTTATGCCACTTTTTATCCCGGAAAATTACGGAGTTCCCGCGGGATGAAAAAAAAAACTTAAACCACGCGGAATCATAAACTGAATTACGAGTTTACAGTTTACACTCGTAACTAAGTTTTGTACCTACGAAGTAGGTAGGTATGACACCTAACAGGTTACAAACTTAATAATATTATGTTAATTAAAATAAGACGTAATAACCGGAAAGGAAAAATGAACGGAGAATTCATTGATTAGAATTGTTTTTATTAAAGTAACTTACAGAAATTACTATACAACATTGACCCAAATGATAATAACTGGATATTACTGGTAGTACGCAAGATTTGAACATGCTGTCCACGTTTCGGAGACAACTTTATTTCGTGGTTTTTAAATTATCACAAAAGATAATATTATGATAGGTCAAAGGGGTGCATGAAGCAGATAGGTACTAAAAAAAACTATTTTCAAACGACTTCAAGAAAAGGAGGAGGTTCTCAATTCGACTGTATTTTTTATTTTTTCATGTTTGTTACCTCAGAACTTTTGACTGGGTGGACCGATTTGGATGATTCTTTTTTTATTTAAAATAAAATCCCATATGAATTTTATCGAAATCGGTCGAGCGGTTTTTAAAATATCAACAATAAAATAAG